>OX465198.1:483455-5283455 GCA_949987655.1 Polymixis flavicincta | reverse complement strand
ATACCATGTTTAATTTTTGACATATAGTCAAACCGTAGAGCAAAAACCCTCCCGAAGTTTGTATAGAAAAAATGTGGACAAGTGTCACCTTAAGTGTGCTTCAACCGATTTATGCAATCTGGTACTTCGAAGGCATAAAGCGTTTTCTAGCTGACACAACTATGTTAGTTGAGCTCCTACCAAGTTATGACAACCTGGTACTTCGGTCAGAATACCAATTTACAAAAGATCTACTTATTCAAGTAAACATTTCTTATTTGTTTATATATTTAAAACTATTATCCCCGGGAACGTACCACCGGGATAAAAATTATCCTATGTGTTAATCTAGGTTGTAATCGATCTGTATGCCAAATTTCATCCAAATCTGTTCGGCCGTTTTTGCATGAAAGAGTAACAAACATCCATACATACATCCATACATAGAAACTTTCGTGTTTATAATATTAGTAAGGATGATGGATGGGATGGGATGATTTTTCTTTCCATTCGTTTTCGATATCGATATTTATCACGTGGTTAAAGTTTTATCAGATAATTTAATTTAACCCTGTTCACACGTTTGCAGTCATATATCAATCCAGTGTTAAAAAAACTTGACAACGCATTATTAAACCTACCTAACACAATTTAAATCATTTTGACTAGATACCTAACTACTTGATTATTGCAATAAAAATGCTTGTAATGAATTTAAACTAAGTAAATCGAACCTAAGAGCGGTTACACACGCTGACGTTTTGTGGCGATAAAAACGCGCGACTTAATCGCGACACCAGCGGTAAAGCGAGCATATCTCTGATAGCAACATGAACCTTATACTAACGAGGATAAAGATCACTTTGTTTTGATCTGCTTTGCTTTGAAAAATATTTTATTTCAAGACTACAATTTTGTCTCATAGGTATTGGTCCTGGGAATTTATTTATTAACTAGCGGCGCTCCGCGGTTTCACCCGCGTAGTTCCCGTTCCCATAGGAATACGGGGATAAAATATAGTCTATGTCACCCAGGGATAGTGTAGCTTCCCAACAGTGACAGAATTTTTCAAATCGGTTCAGTAGTTTCGGAGCCCATTTCATCATCATCATCATCAGCCTATAATGTTCCCAATGCTGGGACACAGGCCTCCTCTCGGTGAGAGGGATTGGGCCGTAATCCACCACGCGGGCCCAGTGCGGGTAGGTAGATGTCACATGTCTTCGAATTTTTTGTTCTAGGACATGCCGGTTTCCTCACGATGTTTTCCTTCACCGTTTTGAGAGCAGTGGTGATGAAATAATTTACACAAAGTAAAGCGCCTGTCTGGGTTCGAACCTGCGACCTACAACTCGTAAGTCGCAGCCGTTACCACTTGGCCACATTTAATGCAAACAAACAAACAATCAAATCTTTCCTCTCTATGATATTATTATTAATTAATTAATTAGGGACAAAAAACAATTACCTACATGCTACAAAATACGGAGAAATACTTAAACTAAAATTTAACAAACATGTAACTCACACTATTGTCCACGATTTAACTAAAGGTAATAAATAACAGTTTAAAAAAACTAAAAAACACGCTTTTATTGCTGACCGAATTAAGAAGTAGAAAATAATTTTTAATTACAAAGAGTTTATGTTACAGTAGTAGGAAGTCAACAATTCAATTCAGAGTAAAAAGCGTGGGGTGCATTTTCCTATATTTTCATGACTCTCCTCTCATAGATGGTTGCCAATAGAATAGTTGTAATAATTAAAATATTAAGCACCCCACGCTTTTTACTCTGAATTTAATTATTGACTTCCTACTACTGTAACATAAACTCTTTGTAATTAAAAATTATTTTCTACTTTTTAGTTCGGTCAGCAATAAAAGCGTGTTTTTTATTTCCATTTTTTAGTTCGATCAAATTTTTATCGGGAAAATTTAAAAAAATAGTTTTTTTTTTTTTTAATTTTTTATCGGGTTATTGCATTGTCATTGGCCGTTAAGACGTGTGCAAAGTTTCAAGTTGATCAGACGTCTAGAAACCAGTGAAAATTAGGCTCAAAGATTCCGTTACATACATAGATACATACACACATACAACCCGAGCTAACAAAAGCGTTAAAAAAAAAGAAGTGCTGAAGACAAGTGATAAAAAAACAAAATAAATAAAACAATAGTCGCTGCCCCAATATTGCTGTGTTACTTAGCTTAATTTAACTTTAATTACAGACTAAAAAATATATTTCTCTACATATAAGATTGTCGCAGTGACTTATTCAAACGTTCTGGCAGATGGTCTCGTAGTATTTATGTCTAACTGTCTTTGGCACATAATGTAGTTACAGTAATGAGGGTGTTCTTGATTATTCAAGCCACCAGTTGGCTTTGACAAGAGTTTTTCCAGTTCGACAATGTACTTAAATTATTTGATGTAATTCGTTTCATTCGTTCGTTCACCATTCAGTCTGTAGGCGCTTTGACACTTGACAGGTGTCCAGACCTGACGTCTCAGTGCTGCCAGAAAACCCTCACTGTTGTAGCGTGCTTTGGTCAGATTGATTTAGATAGCGCGGGTCCGAGTCCTAGAAAATCAGAGGTAAAATAAGTACAGAGGCCAGCACATCAAGCTACCCCAATCTGTCAAATTTCTTTGATACTTTTTCAACTTTATTGCAAAGGAATAAGGTTTATGTTCAATTGGGAAAATTTGACAGTTTGGGATAGATGGCCTGCTGGCGACTGTACTTTACTGAGAAAGGACGTTCAGCAACTGTATTTGTGTAGTCTGGAAGTTTTTAAATAGACTCTAGACTCAGGCGCGGTCCAAGGTGGGTGTCCTAGGACCGCGCCTGTCCCCAAAGTTGTAAACGTAAACCTTCTTAAAATAGTAATATCCTAGAAAGTAAGTGATAGTAGTATCCTGGTAGTACAGACGCCAGCACATCAAGCTACCCCAATCTGCTCTTTCTTTAATAGTTAATTTCTTTGATAGTTTTTCAACTTTATCACAAAGGAATAAGGTTTATGTTCATTTGGGAAAATTTGACAGTTTGGGATAGCTTGAACTGCTGGCGACACAAATTATTAGAGGTAGGCTTTGTCAAGATTTATTATTTGAAACTTCTCTTTTGCACTAAGCTATATCTGTTCTCTCTATTTCTGAATTGTCATCATAATCAGCCATTACCGTTCCCATTGCTGGGATGCAAGCCTCCTCTCTATGAGAGGGAGTAAGCCGTAATCCACCACGCGTGCCCATTGCGTGTTGGTGGAAGTCACATGTCTTCAAATTCTTGGTTCTACGACATGCTGGTTTGCTCATGATGTTTTCTTTCACCGTTTTAGAGCAGGTGAGATGAAGTTATTTACACAAAGTAAAGCACCAGGCTGGGTTGGAACCTATGACCTATGACCTCGTAAGTCACTGTTGTTGCCATTACGCCACCACTGCTCTCGTGAATTGTCATAGAGGGTCTTAAATTGCTTCTGACGGAGCAGTCTCCTTCAGAATTAATTTGAGACTCTCCGAAAATACTCGGCTTTGAATTAGGGCCCGATCTAGCTATTTAGCCGCTCCGGGCAAAAATAATATTCGCCGCCCTTTACACTAACACCATATAAGTAATGAGCTTGCTATTCCAAAGATGGGATAATATATATGTGATATTCTTTTAACTATATAATATTCACGCAAGTTAGTCTACTACGGCTTCTGAACAAGTATACAAAAATTCATGAGAGTATGTCCGTTAGTATAAATTTTGCCGCCCCTCATTTTTGCCGCTCTGGGCATTTGCCCGGCTTGCCCCCCCTTAGATCGGGCCCTGCGTTGAATCGGTTTTAGTCGGCTCCAGTCGATCCGTTACTGGCTGGCCAAGTGGTAACGGCCCCGACTGGATAGGTTCAGTAGGACGAGAACCGTAGAGAAGCGTTTTATCGACGGAAGAGTAGAAAAAAATGGCGTTTCCGTGTAGATAATTGACAGTTTTGTACCGAGAAATGTAGACAAGCGATTTCTAATCTGCAGTAGAGTAGAAATATAAAGCGTCATGCTAAGCGTGCTGGTTGTGGGTTCGACGTATTCGAACCTAAGCAGACGCATACCTACTTTGTGTACCAACTTAATTTATTTTATCACATCTGCTCTCAACCTGATGAAGGAAAACATGAAGAACAGGCTAGTCCAAGAACCAGAATAATTGAAGACATGTGACATCTCTGAATGCCAACAAATAGTTGCGTGGGTGGGCATTCCCTTAAGTTATGGGAAAATTCAAAAAATAAAAAGACTTTGAAGCACTTCTTGTCCAATCGAGTAGTAACGGCTCCCACACTAAACTGCTTCAAGAATCGAATCAGATCAAATATCTCCAAGGTTTTTGATACATAGGTACACATCAGCTAATAGCTGCTAGTGTGTCTCATCATCATCATCATCATCATTTCAGCCGGAAGACGTCCACTGCTGGACATAGGCCTCCCCCAAGTTGGGAGGGCTTGCCATAATCGCCACGCTTGGCTGGCGGGTTGGCGATCGCAGTATAGTGTAAAAATGCGTAGAGAACGCAACGTAGTGTGTCTAACCAAATTATAATAATCTTCCAACCCACACTGGGCCCGTGGGATTGTGGCCCACTCTCCCATCTCATAGAGAGGAAGCCTGTGTGACCTGTGTCCCAGCTGTGGGAACATTAAATACTGAAATATGCGCAGGCTTTGACCTCCTCATCTCATATTCTCGGATTATACTAAAACGATGGATTTAAAGTATGTTTGAACGTCAAATTACATTTTATAATAGTGTAATGTCACAATAAGTGGGTCAATGTGAATCGTTGATAAGTCTTTCCTTGTGAAATGCATGTTAATTTTGACAAAAATAGCCACAAATAAAAAAAAATGCACTCTTCACTCTCCTAGGCAATTTTATAGGTAAGGAAATAAGTACTATCATCCTACTAGCCTTGGTCTAACTAGGTTGGGGTCGGTTTCTAGTCTAGACCTGCGGTGTGATTGTGGAACACAGGTACTAATAGTACGTATGGCTTTCAAGTTAACAGTTCAACAAAATTCTGAACTACACCCTAATTAGGGGTGTATTCATAAACGATGATTAAAGTTAAGAGTTTTTTATTTATTTTTTTATTTATTTATTTACTATTAACACATACAATTGTTTTTACAGGTTGGGAACCCAATACAACAATGTAGTCATAATTTTCCCACTTAGAGACGTTACCCAAAAACGAATTCGGTACCACCACCGACAAAAAATAAAAAGGAAATATTTTTAACTGTCCTGACTGACAGTGAATAACCACATAAAAATAATAGATAAAATGAATAAGTCTGTACAGTTTACACAGAGGACAATTCGTTAAGTGTCACCCTCTGGAATTCCGCCAAAGAGCAAGTAAAGATATCCAATCGCAGAGATACTATTTTTATTGCCCGCCCCACCGGTGCAAATGTTAACAAGTTCGTACGGGCCACTGGGACTTTAAACAGCCTCTCCCTCGGGCCTTGCCGCAGCCTACTATTTGGAACGAGCAATCCCAAAGATTCCAGTATTTGCGGATTATTCAGCATACCACGAAAAACCATAAAAACATATTTGGCCAGTGCTAAATTGCGCCTTACCTCCAACTTATAGTAGCCAACCATCCCTATTACAAAGAGGGTTGGATACATAAGAGGATAGAATGGGTAGACGCCAAATTCCTTCATGTACAGGAACCGGGTAAACTTATTTTGCATTTTTTCCACCATTAGACAATATTTTGTTTCAAACGGATTCCAGATGATAGCACTCGTTTCCAGGTTACTTCTCACTAATGCATTATAAAGAGACTTAACCACTGCTGTGTTAGTAAATTCACGTGTTTCACGCATTACAAACCCAAGATTCCTGAAGGCTTTCTTACACACCTGCACGATATGTGTGCGAAAAGACAGATTTTCGGAGAAAGTGACCCCAAGATCCCGCACCGACACTACCCGCGGTACCGCATGCCCGTCCATGCTATATTCGTGAAGCCGGGGAACCACAGCCCGCGTAAAAGACATCACGTTACACTTCTTCACATTAAAAAGTAGTTTGTTCTCAAAGTTGTTCTATTGTGTCTACTAATTAGACGTGCGACGGGTTAAACGTCAAAAATGTATGGTCAATCAGTCGCTAATCATTACTTATATTAATCAGCGTTTATAAATAAGGGGGTAAGTGTGTAACACATAACACAACTGTTAATCATAATCTCAATATTTTTTTACGATATTTCTGATCCATTGCTTTATATTACATGTTCGAAAGAACCGTCTGCTCAGCAAGGTAAATATTGCTATGAATGTTATTCAATTGTAAAATTATGGCCATCTGTATTTGGGGTAACATTCTATTAATAGGAATTTATTTATTTACAATTTAAAAACTGTAAAAATAATAATAAGTACACGTAGGTATATAAAATGATCATAAGGCATCAAATAATACGTCCGCATCGTTGTCAAAGGGAAAAGTGCCCAAAAGACTGGCAGCATTGCCATTTATCGTGGCAATTCTACCAGTCTTTTGGGCATTTTCCCGTTTTCTTTGACCAAAAAATAGGCCAGCGCTTTAGTCACGTGAAGAGTCGAGCAAAGGAATGGCTTTGATTTTGATAGGCGAACAACATTTATTGCGATATTTAGGTAGGTACGTTGTTTAGCGGATTTGTTTTCGAACTTAGGAAACTATAGATTAGTAAAGGCAATATTCTTCAAATTGATTCAATTTGTGATTGATAGTGAGTTACGCCAGATGTGCAAATATCTATTTTATGACAAAAAATAATAATCTCATGTTACCGTAGGTTACGTCATGGACGAACTTTTGAAAAATGTATCACCTCCTTTATTAAGCACCTACTTTTATTCAAGCAAATAAAAGTGGGCTTTAAGATTTGAACCTTGTCAATGCACCATGTCCTTTCAGATCGATCAGTCTGCGTGATTCAGTTTTCCGCAAAGAGCCCCTATGTTAACCATGAAAATGGTGTTTGAATATAAATGAAAATGCGTTGGTGGTAGTGCACTTGCTTGTGACGGTGGTGTGGGTTCTCTTTTAGATAAGGTTAATAAAAATATGTTATCGAATGTAACCTTTTTGATTGTGAAGGACATCATTTTATAATTACGGAGAACTGGCAGTCTTCATCAAGATTCCTTATTGAATAGAGTTTTTGGCGGGATCGCGTTGGAACATGTCACAAGAATTTTCATTTTCATGAAATTTCGTGAAATAGCGAATTAAATCATATAATTTTGGTAATGAATTATTCAATTTAGTTACGTGTGAGTGCACAAGTATAGTGAAGGTGAAAATAAGTGACTAACGTGGACTTTTCGTGTTCCCCCCAAAAACTCCTAATGGGTTGTTGTAAAGATACTACCGCTTTACAATAACTTTGACTTAACTTTGATTTGACTGACTATGACTTTTTCGTAACTTCGTGCCTGATATCGGGCCATTTACTTGATGGAAAAGTAAAATTACTTGACACTGGCTAAATTCAAAAACCTTTAAGCTGAGTGCATGGAACAAATCGCGATGAGAAACGTGAAAATCACGATTCGTGACCGTGATTTAAGTACACTGCCTTCTAATTAACTTTAGCAAATGTACGTAGGTAACGATTAATATCAACCAGATATTAGCAGCAATGTGCAAATGACTGAGTGTGTCACAAGGTTGGTTTTAAGCGGTTATAGTCGCATTGTGTGTCTTTTCTATTTAGATAAAGATTATTTTTAGTGATCTAGTGTGACAGTCGTGACTGATGTTGACGTTTTCTTTATAGCACTTAGCTATTGCTAAACTTTAGCAATACCTACCTACATTATTGTTACTAGTGGGTATTCCTTTTGAATCCTAATATTACCTAAGCTGAATACGTATGCATAATCAGCCGATAATTTTCCCACTGCTGGGAGTTGGGACACAGGCTGGGGCTGTAAACTACCACGCGGGCCCAGTGCGTCTTCGATTTTTTGGTTCCAAGACAAGCCGATTTAGTCACGATGTTTTCCTTTACCGTTTTGAGAGCAGTGGTGAATATGTTTGTGTAAGAAATACTGAGAAAAGACTAAGAAATAATGTAAAAGGTGTATCCAAGAACAATGCGTAACGCAACTCTCATTGCTAATATGTGCATAAAAACAAAATGGTAAAAGCGAAACACACTCTGTCTGCCTGTAACCATTTTACGACCACTATTATGTCGGTACGAAGTCCATACGTTGGGTGAGATTATACCCGACCTCCACGTGGGTAAAGCCGCTAACGATTCGAAGTAATAAAAATAATATGCACTGCTTATTATCCTGATGATACCCTTGCGCTATTCGTGAAGTTTCGTGGCCACAGATGAAATGGATTTATTATTTTAGATTGCGTAGTGCGACATCTGTTATTATTTCTTTAACACTACTAATCTATCAAGCTCTCATGCATATTTTACTATTCTACAATAGATGGCGCTATGCAACTATAACGGCTACTCCATATTAGATGGCAGCACTAGTGTCAATGTTGTGTTAAATATACGACGATAGGGTATTTTCCAATTTTTCAAAAACTATTCTAATTTAAAGATTGGAACGAGATATTTAACAGAAAAATAAAAATAAATTGATTTCTATCCATTTTCTCAATTAAAAACGATTTAAGCCAAATTTATTTTTCGTTGCTTTGAATTTACCGCCGAAACGCTTCATACGATGGCTTTTTATCACGTGACGTCAACTTTGTGTAAACTAAAGTAGCTAACTACTTTAGTTAAGTAAATAAGTGAATGTCGAGTTTATAATTAGCAAGATTTTTAATGGATATAAAGTGATATTACTGGTGTGCGGTGCCTCTGTGCACAAATACTTCTAAAACGGCGCCAAACTAAGTATTTGTACCGGTGCCGTATAAAAAAGTCGACGTCACATGTCACGTGATAAAAAGTCATCGTAAGGAGCGTTTTGGCGGTAAATTCAAAACAACGGAAAATAAATTAGATTTTAATCGTTTTTAATTGAGAAAATGTGTATTAATCAATTTATTTTTATTTTTCTGTTAAATATATCGTCCCAATCTTCAAATTAAAACAGTTTTTATGAAATCGGAAAATACCCTATTTTGTAATGATAGGAAATTGAAGCGATGTGTTTTGTGCGATAGTAATTTACTATTTATTTCTTAGGATAAGTAATAGGATTTTTTTTTTGTTGTTTTATGAAAAGTGTTTATCAGTGGAAACTTGTAAATGGCTTTCGATTTCATATTGTTTACTAACACTGTATGTACCTAAGCTGTAAATTTCCCGAAAACAATAAAAAAATATATAATATAAAACTGTTGATAACTTCTAATAATTCGATAACTTCTATTTGTAAACATTCATTTGTTGCGTGTGGTGCCGGTAACATCAACCCATTTCTTCCCGTGGGTGTCGTAGTGACTTACTAGAGAATGGGCAGCAGCGTTCTCTATGTATTTTACCACACCATACCATTTTGGCAAGCTTCCCCAAATTGGGGGAGGCCTGTGTCCAGCAGTGGACGTCTTCTGGCTGAAAATATGAAAGCAGAAGAATTCGTAAACGCCTTGATAGAAAAAAAAAATGGTACAGTCGCCAGCAGGTCAACCTATCCCAAACTGTCAAATTTTCCCAATTGAATATAAACCTTATTCGTTTGGAATAAAGTTGAAAAACCATCAAAGATTGGGGTAGCTTGATGTGCTGGCCTCTGTACACCGTTATTCAGGTTATTAAAATACAGGTTGCTACTAATAACCTAGCTTAAGAGGTTCCTTATTCTTGTACAGGATTTGCAACATAAAAACTTTTTTTTAAACCAAATAACAAACTGTGTTTCAAACTCTATGGTTTTGGATAAATAAAGATTATATTATTTGATTTATTCGCTTTGGCTCTTGTTTGGGGTGATGGGGTCGATGGAGGTGACCTTTTCAACCGGACGCAGTCTCGACGATATCTAAGTGGATGTTTTTGTAATAACTTAACGATTACCGAGTTCCTATAACATACCGGCAGTTGACGTTAATTAGGGGCCTGTGGCTAAGTAATACCAGCCACTGGAGTCGATCGACCAGGTTAAGCTACGCTTGCCGGGGTTGGTCCGGGGATGGGTGAACATCTTTACATCAAGACGTAAAGATGTAAAGATGGAATGGAATCTATACATACCAAGACCCCTCCGTGCCTCGGGAAGCACGGTAGGCCGTTAGTCCCGGCTGTCATTTGTGGATCTTTGACAGTCGTTTCGTGTCGTCAGAAGCCCGAACTTCTGACGATCAATCTTGCCAAGGGGTTATTTTGTTAGTCAGTAACTGGTTTGTGGAGGTCAGATACGCAGTCGCTTCATGTAAAATGTTGGTATTCAGCTGCAACCAATTAGACTGGAAACCGACCCCGACATAGTTGGGAAACACCAAGCAGCATTGCAAGCTGTATATAGGCTGTATTTAAGTTCCTTTTTATACTATAAGCTGTATATCAGGCTGTATATAGTCTGTATAAGCGCTTATACAGCCCTTATAAGTAAAAATGGGCACATTTTATGCCGCTTTTCCCGTTATAAGAACTGTATATTAGCTATTGAAGCAAGAAAGAGGCTGTATAATAGCTGTATTAGAGCTGTTAATCGGTGTACAAAGAAACCATAACACTACAGATATTATCTTATAAATCTCTTGTAAAGAAAAGAGTTCTAAATAGGTCTTTGAAGAGAATTATAGAATTATAAAATTTCGACAAACAGATTTTCAATGGAACAGAAACGTGAATGGCGACATTGTTATTTATAATATTTATTAGTAAGTAAAAGAAATCGTGGACTTAGATGTCTAAAGGTGATAACTGCAAGTGCGGATTCAAATTAATTGTGAACCTGTTTATGTTATCTGGCAAAATATTCAAGCGCCAGCAAAATAATCGAGCTGACATATAGAAAACATACTGTTAATACGGTAAGTGTTTATTTTTTTAGTTTAGAATAAAAAATATATTAAAATTATAGATTTGAGGGCACAGTGTGATCATCATATCAAGCTGATAATCATGATATGGTTGTAACTGTTGTAAAATATTCCTGAAATATAATTTAATATTTCAAATGTTGTTTTTATACATTCGAAATTACGAAAATGGCGACAATTTGTTAAACAGCCTAAACGCTATTCGGAGTGTGTAATAGTCTTTGTAGCTGTACTAAGTAAGTTACGGAGTATATTGTACAGCATTTGGCTGTTAATCAGCTTTATAATAGAATATTTTTATTACTTAGGCTGTATATCAGTTCTCAATACATAGCTTATAATCCTCTTTAAAGTTTCTTAGAAGAAATAAAAAACCCTGAGCCCAAGATGATAAGTACCTATGTATGGTAAAACCAAAAGAATTAGCTGTTTAATTTTTAACCGACGAAAAAAAAGGAGGAGATTATCAATTTGACCATTTATTTTATACCTAAGTAAACTTATTGGAAAGTATTATTAGTGTGTTGTATATATTATATCTGTTTTACTTTATTTTCAGGAAAATATGCAGTTTAAAATTATAAAACCATTGAGAAAGAGCAAAACATGCTTTGCATTGCACAAGTTTGTGGGAATCAAAAGGCGAGTTAAGATGGCCAAGAAAGCGATTAAACGTCAACAAATTAGTAAAGGACGAAACATCTCGGCCTTTAGATAATTGGCTCACTTCAAAATGCTGTGTGAAAAGGCTGTCATTATCGTCATATGACGAAATAGTAAGACAACAAGATCTTATAGTTCAAATAAATCATCAATTGAACTAATTGCGCTGCTGCAAGAAGAAACGTCACCATGAGGTTACGAAGGTTGAAATAAATCTACACATTTAACATAACTATTATGATCATTAATATCACTGTTTAATGTTTTTGCTACGGAACCCTCTTCGTTGGACGTCGACGGAATTGGCGGTTGACCGTTAAGTCTTATCGAGCAACTGTGTCATGAATACAAAATAAAGCTGTACTATAGCTGTCATTTATTTTATTAGTTTTAAAACGCCCTCATAGACAGAAATAATAGAACCACTGTATTTACGATAGTGTCCAATTACGCCATAAAAAATAGTTTTAAAATGGAGTTTGCATATACCTACCATTGTACAGAAACAAGTATCAAATGATACTGTAATAACACTAAGTGATCACATGCAAAATACAGCTTGCATACAGCTTTAACGATAAAACCAGATTAAAGTGTCAAGAAATACCTTAAGTTTTATATTAGAGTTTTAATATTCTGTTTAAATACCCTAAGCGTTCGCGGATCCCTTAGTAACTCTTTTATACAGTTTGAGCTGTATATTATCTCATAAATCTTTCTTATAACTATATAATATTTTGACACTCTTGTAAGTCTCTAAAAGAACTAAGTTCTAAATAGGCTGGTTTATTGATGTTGAAAACGCTTGCGTGCTGCTTGGGAGGCTACGCGGTTGATGATGAGTTGACATTAATTTTTACATCTCGAACTCCTCTTTTTAACCGACTTCAAAAAGAAGGAGGTTATCAATTCGACATGTTTATATATTTTTTTATGTATGTTCGGGCATAACTCCGTCGTATATAGACGGATTTTCAAAATTCTTTTTTTGTTCGAAAGGGGTTTACTCCGAAATGGTTCCATTGAAATTTCATATAGATCTGATGAAGCGTTTCGGAGACAGATAACGGAACTCTTCAAAAAATTACAGCAAATCAACCGCGAATGTTGCTATCGCATAAATGTGTGTTGTTTTGACCCCAAGGATGATGAAATTTCAAATTGGTGTGGGGTAGGTAACTAAAAAGTGAAAAATAAAAACTTAAAAAAAAAAATAACAACCGACTTCCAAAGAAACACTACAAAGTGCAAAATAACTTTAATTTGGGAAGTCGGTGACAAATAATTAAAATACACATCCAAAGTCACCGACTTCCCAAATTAAAGTTATTTTGCACTTTGTAGTGTTTCTTTGGAAGTCGGTTGTTATTTTTTTTTTTAAAGTTTTTACAACGAACTGAAGCTTTGATAGAGTGTGAAAACTTATGAGTAATTAATAAAAAAATCTCCTTCGCCCGTCCTCTTGATGCTCTTGCAGCAGGCTTAGCACGAGCACCGATTAGTCGACGGAAGAATAGACATGACTATTAACTAAATGATGTACAATAGGATAAGATAGCTACGTTTTTCTATTAATTATCACAGTTAAGCGTTCTAAACGAATCATGATTTTGTAGATAATCATTTCGTATTTACTTTGTGGCTGTCCAGGAGGAGGAGGAGGTGTGGAGATTTAAGGTATATTTACTTGTTATGAGTTAATCAGATACTAGTTTGGACTTAATCAGACCGCGCGTTAAAATTCTTCCATACAAACTTTGACACCCCCCAATCCCCCTTTAGGGGGTAGTTTAGAAAAACATTAAATTACCAACTTCATAATTTACTTAGATAATTATTTGTGCCAAGTTTCAAGTTTATTAACTCAAGGAATTCACCCCCTTAAAGGTCCAATTTCCAAAAACCCCTTCTTAGTGCTCCCCTACATTATAAAAGGAAGCCGTGTGTAAAATTTCACGTTCCTAGTCCTAGTAGTATCGGCTGTGCGTTGTTTTTTTTTTTTTTTTTTTTTGGTGGGAAATCATCAAATAACTTCTCCCGCTCTGGGTGGAGCAGGAGGGCGTGTCAGACTTTTACTGACTAAAACCCACCCGTGTTCCTTCATTAGCCCGTATGCCAGGGGCTGTGGTATCTCTTTCAAACGAACCCGCACCCCTCACAGGCATTGGCCCTTGCAGGCCCCATCATTTTTGTGCTGACATCTCTTTGAGGCGCGCGTGGAACACAACGCGCCGTCGACTTGGGCTTGGTCCTTACCGGACAGCGAGCTACCCATTACTCGCCGTCCGCAAGCCCATGCCTACGGTGGCCGGAAATCGGCCTGGGATTCCCGACGCCCAGGGCGTCTCCGTATCCTGCGGCGGCTAGGGTCGCGAGGGCGCATATGCTGCCTCTCCCTCACGTGCGCCGCCTCCCTCTTCGCGAGCATTACTGCTTCGCTGAAGGAGGTGACGGCTCCCCATGCCCTCTCGCTCCGTACCATGGCCTGGACCAGGGCTGGACGCGAGAGATCGCCACCGCCGATCGCCACCACGAGGACGCGGCAGTGCTCCGCCCAAGCCGGGCAGACCGCCACCGTATGCTCCACCGTGTCCTCAGGGCGCTCTTCGCAGTGGAAACACCCGGGCGTTTCCTCCCGCTCTATCCGAAACAGGAACCTCCCGAAACAACCGTGTCCGGTGAGGACCTGCGTCAGGCGGAAGGTGAGGACGCCATGCCGCCTCTCGAACCACTCCTCAAAGAGGGAACTTACCGCCGCAATCGTGGCGTGCCCAAAGTTTTCACGGTGAGATTTATTAAGACCAGCCGATCCATTCTGTTAAAATCTCACCGTGAGAACTTAGGTGAAGTGACTTACAAGTGAGCTGTCATTTCATCGATTGACACTAAAGACAGCTCACTTTAAGTTCACTTCACTTATGTAATCACTGTGAGCTTTTTACAGAATAGCACTACAGAGATGTGTTAGGTAAAATCGATAAGTCAGCTCGCAGTCTAATTACCCAAAAATCGCAATAACAAAGAAAATGACCAAATATAACTAACTCTCTTTGTTAAACATAAAATAATACACCATATTATTTTCAAACCATATATTTGCTGAAACAAATAAACCTTTATAACAGTAGTTAACGGGGCGCATCATCGAGCGCTTATTTATTTAAATTATTTATTGGTCGCCATTTTTTGTCGCATTATACCCAGATCATAATACGTATTTATTTAGATTACGTCAATCTAAATCATACCTTAAGTTCTTCAGCTTTAAGTCGAAATTTATTTACCAGGGTTTGCCTATTGAGTAGACTTGGATACCAGCTAAAATATAATGAACTATAAGATGAGGGAGATAAGGTTGGAATTCGGTTGAAGACTAAGGATAATGGAATAACCTCCCCTCACATAGAGGCGTGGTCCTCAACAGTGGACTGGCACCGCACTGACATCAGTACACAACCGACATTCGGACGTTCCAAATACAAAAATTCGAAAATCGCGTAGTGGGCAGTGTTTAGTGTAGTGATGGAATCGGAAATAAACAAAATGCAGACCAAACTCCCATCGAAGAACTTCTCGATTGAATCGATTGTTGGGCTCAACGAGCGGCGATCACCCGAAATCGATATCGAGAACAGTATTTCACAGGACTATTCTGGGACCAACGAACATTCAGAAGACGAAGAGTTAAAAGTTAGGGATGGGAAAATGAGTTACTATTTTCAACAGAATCGTGTCCCGAATTTTCCGTTTTTCATGAGTTATGATAAAAGGATGGGAGGGTTCCAGAGTGAACAGGGAGGACAGCAGGAAGAACTGAAGAGGGCAAGTCCTGGGAGCGTTAGGAGTGAAGTGGATAGCGATGGAGTTGATGATAGACCTCATGGTAAGAGTTTTTTTTTAATAATTTTCGTTTTATTTACCTCTGAAAAGTCATTCCCATCAGACGCTAGACACATGGAAATGTAGAACGGACTTCCGACGGATGACGTAATTCTACGTCCACCAATTCTGATTCAGATAGGTTGATAAGGGGTAAAATATATATTTAGTAAATAGGTAGTAATAACAAGAAAGAAAATGCGATAGTATAATGCTCGAAAAAAACCTAACTAAAAAGTTTACGTACCTACCTATGATTATTGTCATAAAAAAATAAACTGGATGACCGTTTTTTTTTGTTTGACGTTTTCTAAAAATGAAACCTAGCTAGATCGATCTATCGCCCCCAAACCCCCTGCATACTAAATTTCATGAAAATCGTTGGAATCGTTTCCGAAATTAAGATTATGTATACCTAAATAACTAGATATTTACAAGAATTGCTCAATTTATTCAATAGGCATATTAATTCAGAATTAAAATGGCAGTATAATGATCGTGAATAGATGAATATTTTTTTGTTACTAAACGGTTTTTTTCTTTCTTATATCTATGATTTTTTAAATGGATTTTTAGTGAAGGCGTTGTTAAGGAAAGGCTACGCAGGTTACTAATTTACCTACTTACTCAAATCTAGGTTTGTGATACACTGAGTTTTTAATGGGATATCATTTTATTCTCGAAAACAAATCAAAAAATTGCAGGAGTTTTCGTGCAGCACTAACCCGAAGAGGTGTTTTTTTTTTGAGGATCGGAAATCATCAGATATCTACTCCCGCTCTGGTTGGAGTAGGAGGGTATGTCAGACTTTTACTGACGAAAACCTCAGTTGCTAGATCGACTTTATTACACATAGTACGCCATTGACCGGCGGGCACACACCATATAAAGTATCATTTTCTTCTAAGGTTTTTATTTCTGTCTTATAATAGCTTCTTCCCATTTAGTTCTATCCGGTCTTTTCATAGCTTCTGCATAAGTAGGTAATAGGTTCTTCACATGAGTTACTCAATAAACTATTTTCACTGTGCTCCGATTGTTGATTTATTTTGTAGTCTTCGTTCCATGCAGGTGTTCTTTTTATTCTTGTGTTTGTATGTTTGTTTTGTATGTATGTTTCTTGCTTAACCACAAGTATTTTCACTTTACCGTGATTTACCTTTGACCAGGTACTTGCCTCAATCTCTTCTGGGTAACAAAAAAAAAAAAACAAGATTAGTTTTTCCGTTTATAAGAGATTTTTTACTTCCTTTATATAAGATTAATGAGATCCTTTCATTGCTAATTCATAATTAATACTTACCTATAGGAAATTACTATTTTTTTTATACCTAAACGGTTTATAATACCAAAAACAGTACCTAGGTACCTACTTACCGAAACTACCAAAGAGACCTGCACCCTAATTGCGTAACTCACGATTCATCATAATCTGTATCGTTTTGAAACGGATTGTTAAACCATTGCTTCATATGTTCGAAAAATGTGTCTGTTCGACAACATAAATAACGCAATGAATATTGTTTAACTGTGAAGACGAAACCAATTATGATCAATCGTGAGTTACGCAATTAGGGTGCTGTTCCATAAAGAGTTTTACCGCACACTTTTTCGTCTACTGGACCTTAAAAGCTAATAAAATCATTAGGTACTTTGTATAGCGGTAAATAGTTAACGACGGTACATGATTCGGTAATTATTGTGAACGACTATGTTTGCGCCCGACGCCACCCGTCTTTCCTTTGATGTTTTACAATACAACTGTAAAATGACTGGTTATCTGTTTTTCTCTAAAACGTGATATTTTGTTTAGAAATTTGTAAAAGGTATATCTATTAGCGAATTGTTTGTTTTGTGGGTAGCAAAATAAAAAAAGAATGGTAGGTACTTTTGCGTCATAAAACGATTTTAAAAGTCCTGTGTTATCCAGAAAAAAAAAACAATATCATCTTAGTCATTGATCGACAAGAATTTGGTAAAGTAAAAGTCCTGTTCAGGAGCAATCTTGATACTACTCTCTTTCTCTTTTTCTCGAAGATAGGTACCTACCTATCTATCTTATTATTAACAAGAAGACGAGACGAAAATAATTAAACTAATTCTAAATTAATATTATAAATGCGAAATTGTTTGTCTTTCAAGCTAAAATAGCTGAACGGATTTGGCTGAAACTTGGCACACAGATAGACCACGACCTGGGTAAGGAAAGCTATTTTTATTGAACCGACGAAAAAACGGAGGAGGTTACTCAATTCGACGCGTATGTATTTTTTTTTTTTTTTATGTATGACCACGCATAACTTTTTCCAGAGTAGTCCGATTTTGATAATTCTTTTTTTATTGAAAGGGTATACCTCGAAGTTGGTCCCACATAAATTTCGAAGAAAAATTCCAACCCTAAGGGTAAGAAAACAGGGGATGATTGATTGTTTACTCACAGATTTTAATACTGAGTTGTGTATTAAATCAAAAATTAAGCATGTACTCGTAGTAATTAGTAGATTATAGCCACAAAAATTATAAAATAAAAACTTTTTAATAAAAAATTAAACCGCCGAAAAACCGAAAAGTAATAAATTATGAACTAGCTTTGTCCAACCCCAATAACTAAGTTCGGAAGTCGGTGACTTTGGATATGTATTTAATTATATGTCACCGCCTTCCGAACTTAGTTATTGGGGTTATTATATTTTTTTTAGAAAATTTTTTTTTGCTGGATCACATACGAAATCGCGGGCAATAGCTAGTTAGAAAATAAATAAAAAGGTCGGATTCCGTCGCGCAATTTCCGTTGTATCGCAGGAACGAGAAAATGGATTTTCCGACGGGTAGGGAGAAAATCCAAAAAAAAAAAAACCATGAGTAGTATTCTGAGCGCTTATAAAACTCATTAAACGAATGATTACGTCACTCCCTGTAAAGAAAAACGTACAAGCCGACAAATATAGCAATGAAGCGTTGACATATTAAGAAGACAAAGTAACTTATTGATACGATTTTATTTAGTTATCTACACAAAACAATCGGTGCAGCAATACGTTTTACTCATCCCTTCTGATAATGATCCGTCTAATCCAAGCTAATCCGCCAATGATGTTTAAATCCCTACAATTTATCGGTCCCTCTAAAAATATCTGAATTGTCAACTAATATTTACATAATAAAAACTCAATTGGGCATCAGATTGTTTACAAAATAAAGCTATTAGAGAAAAGGGGAGAAAAAAAGGGTCCCATTTGTGCTTCGCCGACGGACTGACACCCGGATTTTTTTAGGGTGAGTGTGATAGTGTCTTGTTTTGATATATTGTGTAGATATTTGATTGAGATCAATGTTTTGAAACTGCTTAATTTGATTTTATTGAGATTTATTTCTGAAAGAAAAAATAAATAAGTTGTAAAATATTATTGTAGGTAATGGTACCTAGTTACTCACTCAATGTTAATTTCTCGCGAGCATTTTTTATTACGGAAAGATTAAATATTGTTACGTTTTTCGTTTTAATTTAGCAAAAGGCATGTTTGCTCCTTAAGTAGGTAAGTATGTAGGTAGGTACATTACGAATTTTACGGAAATTAGGTAGGTACCAATTAATAAAGGAGAGAAATTCAAAAAATACAGCTTGCTATTTTATTCGTTTTAAAACATGATAGCAACCTTGCATTTTAGAGTAGGTAGGTACCTACTGCTGTCTGTTTGCCAGGATATTATGCATAATATGATTGCCAGCAATTTTGTTCAGAGACTTTTATCTCTTGGCCGAGAAGACAAGATTGCGGTCCAATTTAAAGATGTCACGCAAACAATATCATATTAGATTTAAAAAAACTTGTCAACTAAAATGACATAATTGTTTGTCGGGGTTGTCAGCAAATTACCTTAGATCATGTAAGTACAGACGCCAACGCATCAAGCTACCCCATTCTGTCAAATTTCTTTGAAGATTTTCAACTTTATAACATAAGCCTATGGTTCATGTTCAATTGGGAAAAATTGACAGCTTGATGTGCTGGCGTCTGTACATAAATTGGTTACTCATGTACCTACTTTTAGCGATGTCTTGCTATTAGCGTATCATGTAGGTCGTTATTTCACGATTTACAATACATTTACTAAGAAAAACACAATGATATAACCTTCTACGCTCAAAATTACAACTTCACGCTTTAATTTTGACAGATCATCGGTAGACCAGTAGCATTTTATACAAAACAGCTACTGTTCAAAGAAAAATAAGCCTTTGTCTATGACACTGTCACAGCATGACTTCTGTTAAAATTGCCGCCAAAACACAGCTAGACATTTGTAAAGAGTTCGTTCTCTTTTGTGCATGTTGGCACAATAATGCATTGTCTTTGCTCAATTATGGAGTGGTGTATTGTGACCGCATTGAAAAGTTGAAAATTTCTCTTTTATGATTGTCGCTACAGCCTTGTCATCGCTATTAACGTTTGGTTTTACTGCTTCCACATTTTTGGTGAATACGTAATGGTTCTTAGAATTGTTGGTTGTTCGATATGGTCAGTTAATTTGGTAGGTAAAGTTTTTCTTTATTTTAGGTAGTTTTAGCAACGACAGTTTGCAACAATTGGCGGTTTCACGGAATATTGAAGGTTCGATTTTAGGATATGTTCTCGAAGGTCCAAATACACAAGCTTTTTGCTAATTATCGTACTGCATCACTTGTCAGGTCAAACACACCATAAATGTGAAGAAACTGTAGGTATAGTTAAATATCGGATCTTCATAATATCTTCTAAGCCACGGGTCTTTATAAGCAATCGATAGTGGACGAATTCAACGATAACATTTACATGTTTCTTTTATGTACATTCAGTCTAAACGTAGAGAATTATAATTCCTCATTGCTTTTTAACAAATACACAATAAAAAAATAAAAATAGTTTTGTGACGGAAAACAAATGTCATAAAAGTTACAATTAGACATGATTTTGTAATTAGTGTTAAGTTCATCGATTCACCCAAATAAAATAAGCTCATCTCTTAAAATCATAAACCTTTCACAAAACCACCCATTCCTCCTTCATTTCAAACCGCTTTCAACAAATCTTCACGGTAACCTATAAAATAAACTCCATCCAACTAGACTAGCGCTGATCCAGTGCTTACTAGAACCCATACATCACGAAACTAGCTGGTTCGTGTATTAATAACCTGGTTCGCAGTAATAAGGGTCCATGATGTTCAGTGCTCGCCGTTATGGAAGATGAGCGCGCATGATTAAAAGTTTAGGGTCGTGGCGTAACGGGAGTGGGAGTGGATATTGTTCAGTTCGTTTTGAAAAGCTTACAGTAACTTGTTTATTTTAAAATATAATAAGACTTCTTATCTATATTTCATAGCAAATCATTATTATGCAACTAACTATATGCATATAGATACTAAGTAGGTAATTAATTAGATAAGTAGAAACTATGTAGGTACTACCTATAGGTACAAAAACAAAACAATGTTGAAAATGTCTAAAGAAATGGTAATGAGATTAAGATTTGTTAAGCGTTATTTTAATTAATTAAGCTAATAGCTATTCATACCTTTGCAACTCATAAAAAAGGTAGGTACTTAATGGCCACGTAACATAGCGACAATTGTTAAGAATTTCACCATCAACATAACATACTTAAAAGGCACAACAAAAATTAAAACAATGTCATATCAATTCTTATCCGCCAACGCTCACTTAGAACAAGAAAAATTGCGACAAATCTATTGACAAAAATCTAGAACAAGGCCTCATTGTGCCACCGACCTAACGTTACCCGAGCTCCTACAAGCTCATGAGCGAAAGAGACGGCAAACCATTATGAAGCCCCGCCCTGATTGGTGGGGATAAAAACGAGCAACGTTATTGGTCAACGCATTATAGATTTTAGTGAGGCGGTGCGCCGTGGAACGAAAACAAACTGACAGTTGACAGTTCACTTTTTCGATCGAAGGCAAAGGCAACAAGCGAGGTTGTTATTTTGTTTTAAGATGGAGGCTTTTAGGAGTTATTCGTTTGGCCATAAGTCGATTCGGCAGCCATTGACTGTAGATTTGATGGAAAAAAGTCATGTGTATAGTGATTTGAGCGTACAGAATACTCCGCCATCGTCACCTAAGAGCAAAGGTATGTGTTTGATTGATAAATTAACCTAATTTTACTGATAAAGCATGCGGTTAGGCTTTGACCCTTTTGAGATTTGAGGTTTTAGCTACATTGTTTTGATTTTTTGTGTAACACTTACATGCTGTAATTATCATCAATATACACCTATTAGATTATTAGTTATACAACATAATTTATTCTCGTTTTCGAAATATGTAGGTTGTGTAAGTAAAACTTCCCTTCAGATTTCAACCATAGATAGGTTTGTGCCTTTAAAATTATGTGATCAATGATCATCTAAGTTTGTAAAACAATTTTTCATTGATTAAAAGTTGATTTAGGTAGGTCTAGGTACCTACCGAGCAGAGTATAAATAAACCCAATGATGTAATTTGTTATCATTGCTTTTTTTTAAATTTGTACTTGCCTCAATAAAAATCATCGTTGTATCGTCCACTTTCTTTAAATAACTCTTTAGGGTTTTTGTTGGAGCCTGAAATACTGATTTAAATAATCTGTGATGACTTATAAAATGGTGGTGACATTATGATAGATTCAGATGATCTATCATAAGTTCATGACAGATTTTTCTAAATATTTTGCTAAAGAAGCATGTTCGCACTGGTAGTTATAAAATACAGGCTTGGCTGAGTATCACATCACGTCATAAATAGGTCCTATGCTAAAATTATTGAAATTGGCAAACATATTTTAGTAAAACCTTTGGTTGTATCCTTCATTTTATTTCTTGTCGGCGACATAAACACGACCTCCATAATGAGTTGTTAAATTAATAATTATTATAACAGTAATAAACGATGTAGCTTTCGCAATAATCCACAAAGCACCGACTAACGGACATTTTTATAAACACACAAATTTTGGCAGGTAATACACAAACCATCATAATTTTACGGCCCCACAACCACTTTGCTAAAGAAATATATGCTTTATCGAGATGGAATACAGTTCGTAGTTTTCGGAGTAATACGGAGTGTAAGTTTTCGGAACGGTAAATGTAAGTTTGCCAAATTGTGAAGGCAATTATTGCCTTTTTACAACCGTCTTTGAGTATTGCCGGCTCTTTTGTTGGTGTCAATAAAATATTAAAAATAATATTGAGCTGTGTTCGTCTTGGGTTAAATATTTTTATTAGTCTACTATGTTATCTGTGGGTTCCGTTAGTTGAGATTTTTTTTTGAGTCTAGCAAAAAGTTTCTACTATCTCTCGGTGTGCTAATTGTCTTATTATGTTGTTTTGACTCGCAATTATAATTTAAAAGACTATTGATGAAATCTCTTTCCAACTTTCAGAAAATTACCCTACTTTTAAAATATCAAATAAATAGGATTATTGGGATTTAAAAAAAAATCGTTAGGTATTTATTAATGAAGGTTTTTTTCATATTTGAACATGTCACCCCCGTAAGAATAAATTATCTAAAAAATAGTTTATTGTTTATTGATGTGTTTACATCAGTACCTACACAATAAACATTTTTTTTATTTATACAGGAATTCCTAGTACAAGAGCCAGGGCTACAATGTTGTTGTTACTTGAGTGAGTAAATAAATAAATACAAGTAAGTGTTACGTCATGACGTACAATCGAAAACGTCAACCACTGCACTATAACTACAGATTGGGCACTGAAGTAATAAGTCGCGTCACCAAACTAAAGGACCTAGGCGTGACCTTTGACACTGGTCTGACATTTAGAGATCATGTCTCCACCCTTGCAAAGGAATCTTTTAGGCGTTTGGGTTTCGTATTGCAAAATGCCCGTGAATTTCACAACCCAGATGTAATTAAGCTTCTTTACCTACACCACTGGTTCGTAGTAAACTTGAGGCTAGTGCCTGTATCTGGTAGGTATCCGTACATGGTATCCCTATATCCTGAGATTTCTGTACAAAAAGACGTTTCACTTCTTTCCTTTCATGCACCCTACTTATTACCTCCTAGGTGTTTTGGGCTTCCACTCGTTGGAGGTTAGACGAGGCTTTCTACAGCTCGCCTGTAAAACTCTCAGAGGACGCATCGACAGTCCCGAACTCCTCGATGTTTTCAGTCGACTATTTGTTCCCGACAAATTTATCGGTCATCGTCAAAGCCGTTGACGCAATATTTTTGTGCCGCCGTTATCTAAAACTGTCACCAGAGCTGATTCCCCTGTGTGTTGAACGCCCTCCTGCAGGCCTAGACAAAACACATTCCTCTTAGCGTTCACGCTAAACGGTACGCCAAAATGTATGGGAATGACTTACCTGCGGAAAAGTTACGTCCTGTCCTTTTCGCAAGTAATGTCATTCCTAAATATTTTGGCGTTTGGCGTGAACGCTAACAGAAATGTGTTTTGTCTCTAGGCCCTGACCACCACCTATCCTGAATGTGACCTGTTTGCTGGTGAATGGAGCAAAATTATGCGTGTATGTCTGATGTTTTGCGTAAGTATGCTAGGTTATATGTTAGTATTTTGTAATATGTACCTATGTTAATTGGTTTAACCGTTTTAATTAACAATAAATATATAAATAAAATCACAATACCTACTAAAATGAACAACAGGTATTAATAAATCATAGGTACAGTGTTTTTGGGTTTATTCATAAAGACTTGAAGATACATACTAAACTCATAATAAATTGTAACCTCACACATAAGATAAATAATTATCCGGACCAAAAACACTGAATTAATTGAGAACCCGTTAACAATTACAATTCAACTAAACAGTCGCCATTACAATTAACACAACGAACCAACATTAATAAATTAAATAAACACTAATTAACGTCAAATAGAACCAATACAACTTACCGCAGCTGCCACCGCAAAAGTTAAATGGCTTGTCTATGGAAAGAAAGTGTGGGTGGACTTCCCGCCAATATTTGACAGATTACATGTAGCAGACATTTTAATTGGTGGCAATAAATCCCGGAACGTATTTAGCGTACGTGGAGCGAAATAATGTTGTTAGATTTAGTATAATTAAATGGGCATAAGGCTGTAAAGTGTTGTAAATTGGCCGTCAGGATTTGCACTGTTCGGCCATTGTAATTAGCTTGTGTTCATGCTTTCAGTACCTAAACTGGATAGATTTAGGTACGGTTTCACATTCTGTTGAGCAAAACCTTCCGAAATTCATCGAAATGGCACAAATGTTAATTTGGGGAGTTCTGAGTACCTAATTCTATGTAGGTAATTTTTGCACAGGTATTT
The DNA here is from genome assembly GCA_949987655.1 of Polymixis flavicincta. Lineage (NCBI taxonomy): Eukaryota > Metazoa > Arthropoda > Insecta > Lepidoptera > Noctuidae > Polymixis > Polymixis flavicincta. The sequence continues at coordinate 5,258,579 of OX465198.1, read as the reverse complement.
TATGTATTTTTGTCAATTTGTGTACTTAGATAGAACATCGTCTTGGATAAGCCTGTAAAAGTATTATAAATATACTTTTAATAATAATAAATAAGATACCTATTAAAAACTTAAGAAATTAAACAATCATAACAACATTTTAAACATTCTTTTGAAAATATAGCGGAAATCGTTATTTTAAAATATACTTATGGTAGTGTTATTTGTTTTAGCAAGGTTATAACCGCCAAAATCCATAGCGTAGGTACCTATACAAAAAATATCAGTAACTCGTGCCTGATTTTCACTCTACTATCCTAATTTTTCAATAATCTTTAATAAAACGTCAACCAATCAAGCGATATCGCGAAGGGTCAACCTTGTAATATTTCTTGTCAATTGGGCTTAAACTGATTTCGTTTTTATGGCTTCCCCAAAGCGATATTAATCTTCATTACCTACTAGTAGATACGGATTGTATCGAGTAAATTGTGCTGGGGACTTAGGGGAGCTTCGGGAAGGGGATGACACCGTGTAAAATTGGCTTTATTTGTAGTAATTGTCTTATGCCACTGGACCGGTTGTTGTAAATTGTTTTTAATTCCTATGGGTCTTAGTTTTGATTATGCTTCGTGTTAAAATTGATAAGTGTTGTTGATTGTAGGGGTTATTTTAATTTTGTCTAGAGATATTTTCGTTTCTTTGGTTTGCTTTGAGACTCCAGCACTTCAAGCTACTCCAATCTGTCAAATTTCTTTGATAGATTTTCATGTTCAATTGGGAAAATTTGACATTTTAGGGTAGCTTCGGTAGAGATCCGAGGAGAACCAAAGTAACCGACATAGCCCGAAGAATTGCCAAACTTAAGTGGCAGTAGGCAGGGCACATTGCTCGCAGAACAGATGGCCGATGGGGCCGAAAAGTTCTGGAGTGGCAACCGCGTACCGGAAGACGTAAAGTTGGAAGGCCTCCCACAAGGTGAACAGATGACCTTGTGAGGGCCGCTGGATACGGGAAGCACAGAACCGGTCGAAGTGGCGGAGCCTGGGGGAGGCCTATGTCCAACAGTGGACGTCTTTCGGCTGATATGATGATGATGGGGTAGCTTGATGTGCTGGCGTCTGTATTATATGATTTATGATGAAATCCAATCATTTGATGATGACGTAGGTATGGATCAGCACCATTCAGTTCAACCATTTATCCAACACACACGCCACCACCAGCGAGACATTTGAGTGAGTATGACATACTCTCAGCTGCCAGGGCGCATTCAAGTAAATGAAATTCAAATTCTGATTGATAGTGTGTTGCGCAATTAGGGAGCTTCTATTTCTACTCTATCGTAGAATATAAATCGCTTGTCTACATTTCTTGGTACAAAACTGTAAATTTGTCTACACGGAAACGTCATTTTTGTCTACTCTTCCGCCGACAAAACGCTTCTCTACGGTTCTCGTACCAAGTCTATGAAGACTTACTTACATAATTACCTACTTATGTCGTGGCTTAGCATGACGCTTTCTATTTCTACTCTACTGTAGAATAGAAATCGCTTGTCTACATTTCTCTGTGAAAAACTGTCAACTGTCAATACGGAAACGTCATTTTTGTCTACTCTTCCGTCGACATAACGCTTCTCTACGGTTCTCTTGCTAAGCCTGCTGGGCATAGAGACATAACACGTGGCGTTAACGCCAAACGCCACGCCAAAATGTATGGGAAATGGGAATGACATTACTAGCGGAAAGGACACGACATAACCTTTCCGCAGGTAATGTAATGTCATTCCCATACATTTTGACATAGCGTTTGGCGTGAACGCTAACAGAAATGTGTTTTGTCTAGGCCTGCTGGTCATAATTTTCATAACTAGGTATGTACTTCATATGTAGGTACTCAAAGTATTAATCATTTCGCTTTTGCTCGAAAAGCGATTTAAAATCATAAACATTCTAAATCCAATAATACGTTAATATTGTTTTAATTCAAAATCAGCAGAACGATCAAACCAGCCAGTGTTCATAGACAATAAACGTATTAAGGGGAGCCATTCACGGCAATACAATTACTGGAGCGTGCCACGCACGGGGCGGCGGCAATTCTCGATAATCCAATTGTTAATGTATGGGCTATCGGTTTCCGCCTATTACTGCGGCAGTTTGGTTCGCAAATTGAGCGGTGTCGCGATTAATTAGCCGTTTAGTGTCGGTCGGTGAATGGGAAGTTTTATTGGGTTATTCTTTTGTTGAATCTATTTTGTGTCATGGGTTAATTTTGTTGTTAATGTATTTGGGATGACAAATAACAATAGTTTTATGAATTGGTTTACGGTTAGAAATTTTGGATGAGGCATGTTTGTATCAACGTATCAAAAAGAACACAGCTTATTTAGTTTCAACTATTTGGGTTTTCTGTAACATTCTCATTAAAAAAAAACGCTAGATTTAACAAACTTATCACTAATGTCATTTATGGCACACTCAACACTTTTGATACCACAAATTGGCTATGATCAGATCGCATTCAGCCAATTACAGTGTTGCTAGTATTAATTAGATTCCAAAAAGTCTCGTGCCGTATAAGGTATCATTTATTAGGTAAATGATTTGAGTACTGGTTTTGGTGTGTATGTTAATAGATGGTCCACGACACATTTCATAACGTTTCAATAATGGCTTGAAGTTTTGTTGATTCATTGTTTTATCGGAACACCAAGGTTACTTAGGTAGAGTTGTAACGACACCGCCGCGCCGGATGTTCGAACGAACGGTTTTCTTTTCAGAATTGGAATTCGAATGTTCGTAGGTAATTGTTTATTTGTGTTGGTAGATAGGTATGGCTTTTTTTAAATAGAAGAACGGTCTTAGCTTTTCACCTATGTTCAAAAGTACTTACCCAATATTTGAGCTTAGTCTAATATTTCTGAGGGTACCTACTTAATCATAAATTCAACTAGTATGGAGGTTTTTGATTTTTCTTTTGAAACATTTTTTTACCTATCACAAAATCTTTAAAGATTAATTTTTACGGTTTAATTTTTAGAGGTAGAGAGTAGGTACCTACCTAAGTCGTTTTCTTTTTTTGCGGTTGAAAACACTTAAAGCTAATTTTACACGAAAGAAAAGTCTCTCACGATAATTATCCCTGTACAGTGTAACCCAGCCTTAAAACGTTATGACTGTTCCAAGTAAGTATTGTGTGTTCTACCCATTAGCTGACATTTTGAAACAAAGATGCGGTTTCGAAATAAATTGACGAAGCGACACCATTGGTTGGTGACGTCATTTTTCATGAGTTTGTAATGAACACTCATGCCATATTATAAGTGTAAAATATTCTCAGATTCAAAAATATTACGAAGAAAAATAAGATTATTATTTCATCGTATTTCGTGTTATTACTAGTTTACGATTATTATCATTCATAAACGGGAACAAACTAAAGTGTTATAGACACCGGTCACATAAATAAAAGTTTAAAAAAAGCAACCTTAAAATACTTTCCATGTCACCGCATTAAAGTATGATTCCTTCCTAAATATAGAACGGAAGCTTTTAAACGGAAACTTTTTAAATCTCAATCGTTTCCTCGTTCTTTTTTCAAAAAGACACACGCCATAATAGCGCAGCTGGGGACCAAAGACATCTCACTAAAGAGGTTGTAACGTAAAAAGTTTGTACAACAACAAATTGCTGAGAGGAAGCCACCGGCTAGACTATTGCAAATTGGTTTTAAAGTGTTCTGTCGCCACCCAGTATGGGAACGACTCAAGTGGCGCAGACGCCACGGATGACGATAAAAAAAAAATCATGAATCGTTTAGTCCGACGTACTTATGAAAGCAATAAATTTTCTCTAATGCGAAATTATTACGACTCAAGTTTTCTTCATATTTTTTTATTTAACGGACGTTTTTATTGGACGATGTATGTGAATTGACCAATTCACATACATCGTCCAATAAAAAATAATAAAAATAAAAAATCGCTAACCCCAAGAAGGTTTTTAGCATCTTAATTTACGTTGAACATAAGTGACAAATCTAATGTATGTAATTCCAAAACGGAAATAGGAATGAACATCTTAATCACGCCGCCATTAAAACAATACGTGACTTTTTTAAAGCGTTCGATGTTCTTTTTACAAAACGGGCATGTCAAATAGCGCTCCCGTTTGCCGCGCCCTTTTAAATTTAGAACCACTTCAGCGACTAATTAGATTTGTAAAGTCGGCTTTTTGGTTGGTTGAGTTATTTTTTTAAATTGAGCGGCTATCGACTGAGACTTTCGGCCTCTTTGTAGTGTGTTTGTATGAAATAGACAAACGGTGCCTGGGAAAATATTTAATTAGACAATAGCTTATTTGTGTTTGTTCTGTTAATGTTACTCTTGAAAGTCTGGGTGCGCGCAATTAACACCTACGGGCTACTGGTTCCCGACCGAAGTCTCGGTTATATCTTTTTTACTGTTTTACGACCAGTCAATTTCGGGTTCAGGGAATAATTAGTTTTTAAGAAGCATTGAGGATTGATGGCTTTCTTTTTTATTGTAAAACGCTACACCTGTGTCATACAAATTTAATATTTTAGACCTTATAAAGTGTTATTAGATTTTTCCCTCAGGAATTTCTCAATCCCGACCCGAAGTGGATTTGTCCATGTCGACATTGATAATGCAAAATATCTGGAGTTTGGGTATTAGGTACTATATGTACCCTTTGTGAATTAAATGCGTAATTTTATGTTATGTTAAAGAGGTTTTTCGTCACAAGTCACACACTTATCATCTTATACAAAGCACACTTAAAAAAAAAACAACTTTCGTTCTAGACTCAATCTTTAAACTAGTTTTTGCATTTACAACTTTGTCGATTTGAGTATTCCATAATGACAACTTAGCACTAGACTAAGTTGTCAGTTTTATAAAAAGAACTGTATTTTGATTTCTGTTAGGTTCTCATTTTAAAAACAGCACCCTAATTGCGTAACTCACGTTTCATCATAATCTGTTCCGTTTTGAAACAGATTGTTAAACCAATGCTTCATATGTTTGAAAAATGTGTCTGTTCAACAACGTAAATAACGCAATGAATACTGTTGAACTGTCAAACTGAAACCGATTATGATTAATCGTGAGTTATGCAATTAGGGTGCAAGCTCGATAGTGAAAATAGACGACAGTGACCTACAGCGATGCACTGCCGCCCGTCGCCTACAAGAGACCCCGCCTCAACGTGCACCAAGTTTTTCGAAAAACAACCCATGTTGATTTATGAAAAACGATTCAAAGAAAAACCGTATACTAAAATTTGGGTGATTAAATTGTCTTCTAGATGGTGAAAGTTTCATGGAAATACGCCAGATAGTTTTTGCGTGATTATCGTTTTTATGTCCGCGTTAGACATTACTTTAACAATTAATTACATTATATTATAAAAATAGGATTTAAAATATTCACATATAAAATGACGAAAAAAATTGTCTAGTTTAACATATTTTTTTTTTCAAATACATAAGACAAGCCGTTTAGACATGATCTTCAATACAAAGTCCTTGAAAGTCGCCTATCTGCGCCTTAAAACCTCTTTTTGTAACCGATTCAGTTTTCTCGGTACTTCCGATAACTACTCAATATATAATCTCCAGCGGCTATTAGAAAACAGAAGGAGCAAGTCCTATCGCCTGATCAAGTAGCTAATGTCTAAGCGTCTAGACGTTACTGTAATTAAGATAATTATAAAGCCAGCCGCACTCGAGTGGTACTCACAACCCTTTAGAGCATGTTAAGATATCTCGTAATCGGTCCTCTAAATCTTTATTGAGAGATTTTTAACTTGTGGTAGTGTTTTTAATGTGACGGGGCTTATTTATTATTGTTTGTTAATATTTAGGAGTGCTTCAAGCTTTAAAAACATGATGTCCAACAAAATTGAACTTGAGTCTGCAGTCTGGACCACTTCCTCTCTCGGAAGGGAAGTTTGAGTTTCTATAGTAGACACATCATCATTTTTTTGTGGTCGGCTTGCAGTCTAACCAGATGTAACTGAATACCAGTATTTTACATGAAGTGACTGCCAATTTGATCTCCACAACCCAGTTTCTACAGTAGAAACATAAGAGGGGACGGGTCCTGCGAGGAATTAAAAAAATAGGTATTTGAAGAAACTATTGCCGTCGCGCTGTCAGTAAGTCTGCCTCCGTAGTGTGTGATAGGGACAGCTGCAGCTCAGACCGAAATTATCACCAAATTTTTGACCAAATGTTTAGGTTCCTATCATTTTTTTGTTTAAAACTTATATTTTGTCTGGTAGTCCTCTTATCGTGGCGGTAAAAATAGGGCATTTTTTGTCATTTTTAGAGGGTCATATTCAGGAAAAAAAAAGGGGAATACATTTGTATGGAGAATCGCACGCCCTGTTCTATAAGAGATAACAGAATTCATAGTAATCACTAATCAGGCAAAAATAAATTAAATAATGAGCAATGTGAGCCAATGCTCCAAGAATACTACATCTTTGGAAATGATAACAGCTTTATAGATGAGTATAATTAACATATTTTTCTTTGTTCACAGAATCACTAAGTCCTCAGTCGGAACAGATGACAAACTCCAACCAAACAGCGCCAGACCCAAACATCAGGTTTGTTGAATTTGCATTTTACAACCTAACTATTTTTTGGGGGGTTTTGCCATAATCGCCACGCTTGGCAGGCGGGTTGGCGATCGCAGTTTGGTGGTAAAATGCATAGAGAACGCATTCTCTAGTAAGTCCCTTAGTCGCCTCTTACGACACCCACGGGAAGAGATGGGATGGTGCCATTTCTTTTACGCCCGGTACCAAACGGGACATCCGACATAGCCCAAAGTAACCCAAGCCTAAGGCAACCGACATAGCCCAAAGAATTGCCAAACTTAAGTGGCAGTGGGCAGGGCACATTGCTCTCAGAACAGATGGCCGATGGGGCCGAAAGGTTCTAGAGTGGCGACCGCGTACCGGAAGACGTAGAGTGGGAAGGCCTCCCACAAGGTGGACCGATGACCTTGTGAAGGCTCCGGGTATCCGCTGGATGTGGGAAGCACAAGACCGGTCGAAGTGGAGGAGCTTGGGGGAGGCCTATGTCCAGCAGATGATCATGATGATGATAATGATAAACCTAACTATTGTACGAAATCAGTAATTGTATGCACAATTTTAATGAATGAGTAATGACGCTCAAGCACTCGACTGAAAATAATAAGTTATGGGTATGCCAATGAGCAGTGTTGGCCTAGTGGTAGGAATCGACCCCAACTTACGAGCTGTAATCCAGGCAGACGCTTTACTTTGTGTAAACAATTTTATGACCATTGCTCCCAAAACAGTGAAGGAAAAAACATCATGAGGAAATCGACTTGTCCTAGAACCAAAAGTTCGAATATATGTGGCATCTACCAACGCATACCCTCTATAGGAAAGGAGGCCTGGACAATTATATGCTGATTATGATGTGTACAATCAAACAACGGCCTGAGTCTAATTCTAGAATTTAGAAAAGTATTTCTATTGCCTCCTTCTAAAAGGAAAGTTTTTTATAACAAATCGTTCTCCTGTCCTCTAGGAGATACCGCACAGCGTTCACCAGGGAACAACTAGCAAGATTAGAGAAAGAATTCATGAAAGAGAACTACGTTTCAAGACCACGACGATGCGAGTTAGCCGCACAGCTGCAGCTACCTGAATCCACTATCAAGGTAAGAATCGGAACTAATTCAAATTCAGAATATCTCCATTTTCATTCTGCCATGACAGTTGACGGTTAATTTTGTTCGTAATTCAAATGGATGTCAAACTTAATGTAGAAATTGTAACAGCGATAATCTAGGTACCTCCTGTTTTATCTATTTTCTTAATAAATCATCTTTCTATGGGTATACATAAGTAGAATATTGCGGTTAATAGACTAACAGAACAAAACAATGACACACTCTGCCGGTTCCGATTCAGTGACTCAACCAATTATACCCTGGCATTTTCTCTTGGATACATTTACGAAACAAAACTAGGTAATTAAATGAAGCTTTCAGACCGCCCCCTCAATGTGACACATACAAAACGGGCATTATTTCAGAATCTCATTCGTACCACCCACGAGTTGTCCCGAATAAAACCGACCTCTGTTTAATAAGTGGCAACTGTTTTCGTAACATCACTATCAATTGACAAGTGAACGTTACTTAGTAACGGGTAGCAGATCACATGAATCGTGATGACAGTTGTGTTTTTTTTTTGCGTAAGGCATAATACGATGTTTCCTTTGCCTTGAAAAGTTACTCGTATGTGTCATAGTGAAGGCTGTTATCATTAGTTTATTAGTTACCGGAAATGTAAGTGAATGATAATTAGGTTATCATGTTGGATAAGGAGAAAGGATACAAAAAAAACAACCTCCATGGATGTAATATTTTCGAATAAAATTCTCATTGAATGCCGAAACCTGAATCATTTGTTAACAATAGTGGAAACAAGTGATTCGTTAACTAGAACTCATGACTACAGTGTATGATGCCTCAATAAACTTCAATTAGATCCTCTATGATTTCCATAGACGAACGCTCCATTACTCGTGCTAATTCGCGAGAATTTGTGAACAAATGTGCGAAGAATCGGACGGTTTCTATTGAGAACTGATGAAGAAATGGCTTGATTAAAGTTAGTAAAAATGAGTGGTGTTTTGTTCTGAATTCATTTGCAAAAAGTTTTTTTTTTTTAATGACGTGGTCGCAGGGATATTTGTAACTCTTACTCGGTGAACATTACCAAAGAATATTTAAATTAAATAATACATTACACACAGTGTTCATAGTTTGACAGTTTGAAGCATTAAATACGGCTTTTAATGTTATCAGATAAGCGAGGTAAAAACACACATCTTTCAACGCCAACTTATGTGCCAAATGACATTAACAATCCAACAAAAAAAAAACTAACAAAAATCTTCATTAGGTACAGTCGCCAGCAGGTCAAGCTATCCCAAACTGTCAAATTTTCCCAATTGAACATAAACCTTATTGCTTTGCAATAAAGTTGAAAACTATCAAAGAAATTTGACAGATTGGGGTAGCTTGATGTGCTGGCCTCTGTACAACAACAAAAAAGTTTCAATTATAAAAATTCCACTTTTAAAAACTACACGCCAATTTAAATTTAAATTCTTAAGTTCGGTCATAATGTCAATTATCACTTCCAATAAAAAAAAAGAAAAACCGTAAAGCAGAAAAAAAAACATATGTTTTTTATGGCTTCATTCGAGTTTTACATTCATGCTAATTTGTCGATGGGCATTAAAAGAAGCCGACCGAGTTATTCAGTAGCTGTGTGATGCTAATGAACATTAATGCGGGGAACGGAACGTTGGGATTATAAAATGACCATATTAGTACAGGGTCCCACTGGTGGAGAAATTTTGGTTGAAGGTGTGATAAAATGTCAAATATGTGTGGTGTAATTTCATTTTGTGACACCTGCATTTAAGTCTACAGTATAATACACATCTTACTTGACATTTTCTGAAATTGTCACCCTTTTGAATTCTTAAAAAAAAAAATCGTTTTAATCTGTCAAGTCCGGCTAATGCGACACAATTGATTTTCTATTGTAACGTGCCTTAAAGGGTGGGCCTTTCCACAAGAGGTGCAAACGGGTTCTGTATGTATAGCAGTCCTGCCTTATTAGTAGTTACTAGTTTTTAGGTTTTTTTTTAATTCGTACCAGTAGAATAAATGTTCCTTATTTTATTGAAATGGCTGCAAGTATTTAAATAAAAGATTGTGCTTTTGGAGCGATTGAAAAGCCCGCTCACCGCTGTCAACAAAGCCCCGCCATCATTAGTGAGTGAGTGAATGAAAACACTTCATCGGTTGTCTATGGGCATCTGTTTTATGACGCGATAATACCAATTAAAAACTATTAAATTATACCTTTCGGCTACCATTTGATGAGTTATAAAGAACTGGATTTTTATTCGTATGTTTGTTTATTGTGATTAATTTTTATTGCTGTCGTAAATGCTGTGTAACGTGTCAATAAATGAATAGAGGTTTTGAATTTCCAGATTAGTGTTGCGCAATGAACGCTTAAGATTGTCGCTGGCGGCTTTGATTGATGTAGTTTGAAATACCTAATGATCTAAGAAGTTCGACTTTGACCCGTACAAATTGCGTATTATTGCTCATTAAAAAAAAAACAACCGTCAAAGTTTATCTGTCAACGTCACAATTTTTTTCTTTGATTTTGTAACGAAAGAGGTTTTATATTTACATTTGAAGTTTGTTCTTCGCCTTTGTATTTGAGCATTGACTCTTAGCCAAGTCGTTAAGCCCCTTGTTTTATTATTTCTGCACAATAAAATGCAATAATTTTCTTGGAAGCGCTAAAGGAAAGTCGTTTTGTGCGAACATTCGCGCGGTTCCCGTCAATTAACACTTTGCGAACAAAGATGGCCGGCTTTTGAAGGGAAAGTCTTTGTGTACATACATTGTAAGGGCGGCTATTATACTGTTTAATGATTTTAGAAGGATCGGGCTGAGGAGCAATGTAGGAAGGCTTTGTTGTATGTTTGATGGAAGATTTAAGTCGTTCAAATGGTTGCTATTCTAAGATATTTGGTAAATTCAGAGCTGAGGAAATTCTGTTTCTATTTTCCATGATTTACATTAAAGTTTTCTTATCCTAAAGTAGGTTACTACCTCCTCTTAAAAATTGGACTGGTGCACACAAATTCTTTAAAAGTTGTCAAAAAAAATATGTGCTAAAACGATTTTAGACGCACTTAACTATTTATGACTAATCAGATAAATATGAAAACATGCAATTAATTAGCAATGCAGTGCTAAAAAATTACGGTTCTAATAGTTTTTTGTGCTCTGAACATTGATATAGATAGGTAAGCAAACCTGATGCGAGTTTAGAGTTGCGACTTGTGACCGAAACAGTGGAGCCTTATTTTAAGAGACTCTTTAATAAAAACATTTTTTTTAAGGACACTGTCTATACGTTCCATTTATGAAATAATAAAACAAACGATCATTTACTTTCTTAGTTCATTCACAATCTGAAAATACAGTAACAGTTAATTTAATTACAGTTGAACCGTATTATTAATGGAACAATCTAGCAAACTATTCATTCGTTCCATTCTCGTTCTTCGCTTTCAAAACGCGTATTAAAACCACGTATTGCGATTGTGATAATAGCGTTTTATTATCTCTATTAGCACTTTGTATAATGATGTTCGGTTTCGATCACAGATTTCTATTTTATTTGCCAACGACGCAACGTCAGTAACAAAAGAATTTGTGAATTTGTGCAAGCAGGTTTTTTTTGCACACTTTTTTTGTTCAAAGGTGACTTTTGTAAGATATTTTAAGAAGCGCTATATAAAAGTGCTATGAAATTGTTTGGTTTTATAAACGACACAATATGGGTACTCATAATGTACTCGAAAGACGTGGAAAAACATCTATTTTCCAGTTACAATCTCTATGTATCGATTATTCACCCAGTTCTGAACCGTACCTGTTCTAAAACAACATTCAACTAAATATTTATTCTCTTTACCAACAGGTATGGTTCCAAAACCGAAGAATGAAGGACAAACGACAACGCATTGCCGTCGCTTGGCCGTACGCAGCTGTCTACAGCGATCCAGCCTTCGCCGCATCAATCCTCCAAGCGGCGGCTTCGTCTGTAGGCCTACCTTACGGATACCCCTCCCCCGCCCTAATGCCCCCCTTTCACAACCCCCAGCTGCTACCCGCGGGGTACCCCTACCCTTACCCTACGTACCCCCGCTACCCTTACATCCCCCCTACGCCCCCCTCTCCCGTGAACGCTGAAGCGACGTCGCTAAGGCCTGCGTATTCAAACTTCAACTTGAATGTTGATAAATAATTTTGGGGCTTAATTTTCCCGATGGGGTCTTGCGTTTAAGAAGTTTGCCAAATGGGTTGGTATTATTATGCAATTATTGGGGGTGATAAAAGTATGATTGTCTATAATTGGGGGACAAAAATCTATGTTGAGTTCGACCCCCAAAATAATGCACCTTTGTAACTTGGGAGAGAATAAAAGAAGATTATTAATTACGTAGGTATAATGGGGGTCAAAATCACAGTGGAGTTTGACCCCCAACGAGTATCAAATTGTAACCCATTTGGACGAGATAGAATGATTGTAAATATTTTTTATTAGTTAATTTATTGAATGCTGGTCATACCCGTGAGTGAACGATTTTGAGTGAATGATTTGGAAATTTATTTTTAATAAATAACGTAAAAATGTATTGTACAGTAATTTATAAGTTTTGGTGATTATTCATTCCATGTTAAATGCTCCTTAGTACATTTGTCTATGGTAAGGTTTATTTTAGAATAATCGTACTTAATTGGTTTTTAATAGACAATTATCCATACAATTTTTTTTTTATATTTAGAATATTTTTTTAAACAGTTTTTTCTAAATTACCCGTCTGACTTTTTCTTTGTGAAAACCAGTAGGTAATATTATAGTTTTACTTTTTCTGTAGAAACGTGTATAAAGCCAAAGTATGTTTAATAGTAGTACATGTTAGTGCAATATAATGTCATTTACAACAATGGAGGTACTTTTAAACATCGACGTTCTTTGACAGTGATTTTATATTTGATAGCTGCAACCGAATAGCAACCTTGCTGTGAAGAAAATAAAGATCACTGTGATTTTGACAGCGTTGTAAAATCAGACATAAAATTACTGTCAAAGGAATATTGGTCTCTTACAGATTTGCGACTAGTCGTATGTATGCATTGTAATTAAATTGTTTCCGTATGATATCGTCCAAATTTTGGACGGCAGCGAAACAGCGAACCCAGTGAAACTTTAGCAAAAATGGCTTGCGATTTTTAGTCGCAAGTCTGTATCAAACCGTTTATTGTAAATGTTGTGTAAAATATTAATATTTAACTAAATAAGTGTTAGTGTTCATAGTAACATAAATAATTGTTTAAATAATTCATTTACTAAATATTAAATATCTTAGTTTTAAGGGACATTGTAAAAAGTACATTTTAAAATATGAAAAGAAAAGAATAAATAAGAAAGTTATTATATACATTTATTTTGTTGTTTTATTTTTATAAAGACAGATACATTAATCCGTATATACTGTCAGGGGTGCGGGTCCTGTCAGGGGTGCGGGCCCTGTTATGGGTGCGGGTTTGTTCGAAAGAGATAGCACAGCCTCCGGCATACGGGCTACTGAGGGAACACGGGTGGGTTTTAGTCAGTAAAAGTCTGACACGCCCTCCTGCTCCACCACAGAGCGGGAGAAGTTATTTGATGATTTCCCAACCAAAAAAAAAAAAAAAAATGTTTCCACTGCTGGGACACAGGCCTCCTCTCGGTGACTGAAAGTGGAGTAAAACACCATATGGGCCCAGTGCGGGTTGGTAGATTGTCACATATTTTTGAATTTTTGTTGTACCTATGCCGCCGGAAAACTGATCAAAATTTTTACAACAAGTAAAGCTCTTGTTTGGGTTCGAAACCACGACTTACAACTTGATCATCATCATCATCATTTCAGCCGAAAGACGTCCACTGCTGGACATAGGCCTCCCCCATTATCCTCCACTTCGACCGGTCTTGTGCTTCCCACATCCAGCGGATACCCGCGGCCTTCACAAGGTCATCGGTCTACCTTGTGGGAGGCCTTCCCACTCTACGTCTTCCGGTACGCGGTCGCCACTCCAGAACCTTTCGGCCCCATCGGCCATCTGTTCTGCGAGCAATGTGCCCTGCCCACTGCCACTTAAGTCTGGCAATTCTTCGGGCTATGTCGGTTGCATTGGTTCTCCTGCGGATCTCTTCATTTCTGAATCAGGATTTATGTACTTACAACTTGTAAGTACATAATTCCTGATACTTTCGAAGATAAATTCGAACTTGATTTTGTTGAAGATAATATTTATTTAGTTGATACCTTTTAGTCGGTATTTTTTAGTTCACCACTTAAAATAAGAGTATTGCTAATGCTATCTCTTACTGACACACCACGAATGAAAAAGACAAGTGACACTCTAGAACTGTCAAAATAAATTACATCTCGATTGCCTTGAATTTGACGTGATTTGAAGCATGATGAATTTATTTCGTCGTGGTTGCGGCAAAGAAAATTTCAGTTTAATTTTTTACGGCTATTTTTTATTTCCGTCTCTTTCTTATTTCATTAGAGCGAAAACGATAGCAATAGACTAAATGAAGTGTGTTGGTGCACAACAGAATCATCATTAGTGTCTACTATCCGAAAACAAGCCCTTAGAACGTTGGAAGAAATCAGCGCAAAATTCATAGGTCCGCGTCTCGATGCGCTACGCATTGTGCTACGGCGTAGCTGGCGCTACACTTATGCTACGATTGCGTAGCCAACGGAAATACTCGAACTACAAAGCTGCAAAGCATTTAGGTAAGTAGATAGGTATGTAAATTTTTTCAGTGAAATGATTTTAGGATAGGATTCAAATCTTTTTTAATTTTTCACAATGTTTGTCACAATGACAAGTCCAAGATGGTATACGAATACCCCGAAAGCCAGAAAGTAGACATTTTTTGTTATAATTAAATTACGCTGGAGTTTTACTGAATTAAATAGATAAGTTAATTTTGTCTCTTTACCCCGGCTTTATCCGTCAATGTTAATATGGTGACCTAATAATTTGCACGCCGTAAGGTAGACTAGCCGATCTCATTAATTTATGTACAACATCTTATGCCTGTACATACATTCATAGCAAATAAAGTTCACATTCTGATTCTTATACCCATCTGGGCCCTAATTCACTATGACCACTTAACGGTTCCTATTACTTCGAAACCTCGTCAATTCCTTAGATCACACACGACTTCTGCTAATGTCGTATTAATATCGACAAATTGTCTTGGAACACACAGAATATTACATTTCGATTACCGTTACATTGGTTTCTAATAAACACGGTATTCACGTACTTTGAACGTAGTAAGATTCCACGGGGAATCATTATAATCATACAGAATTGGGGCCCAGAACGAAAATTTAATTATGAAAAATGCCACTTTCCAGGATGCACTGGGCCATAAAAATCGTTGCACCCAGTTGCACCAAACCTTAAACTACAGCCTACTGTAAGATATATTTGATGTTATAAATTGACTTAGGGCTGATCAAAAGTCAAATGACTTTATCTGAGGAATAAACAATGCGGAAGTTGAAATATTTTCAATTCAAAATTGAAAATATTTCAACTTGTCAGATTTATTGTTCAGATAAAAGATAACAGACTATTGAAAAATCTGGCCTAATTCAATTTATAGTAGACTAGCATTTGCCAGCGGCATCGCCCGCGCGGAACTGTCATCCCCTATTTAACTCCCTTAGGGGTTGAATTTCGAAAAATCCTTCCTTATTCCTTGTCTACATTATAAAGGGAACCTTTGTGAAAAAATTCAGCTTACTAGGTCCAAGGGTTTGGGCTGGGCGTTGATGAGTCAGTCAGTCAGGACTTTTTATTTATATAGATTATTATATTCAGGAAAAGTTTTTATCCAGTGCGCAAATTTTAACCATGAATTCAGCATATCATTATAGACAGAAAAAAATCTGCTGTTCCATACATTTTGACCGCGTAGGTATTGCACTTTTCTATGAAACAGCTGTTTTTTTTTTTGTATAACCGGCGAAAAATTTCTGCATTAGGGGCTCTAGAACGATATGCTGAATTCATGGTTAAAATTTGCGCACTGGATAAAAACTTATCCTGTATGCTGCCGTCCACAAGCTATAACGCCGTTTTTGGAAACATTTTTTTTTTTTTTTTTTTTGGGTGGGAAATCATCAAATGACTTCTCCTGCTGAGTAGAGCAGGAGGGCGTGTCAGACTTTTACTGACTAAAACCCACCCGTGTTCCCTCAGTAGCCCGTATGCCAGGGGCCGTGGTATCTCTTTCGAACAAACCCGCACCCCTGGCAGGCATCGGCCCTTGCGGACCCCACCTGTGGTTGCTGACATCTTTGACGGCGCGCGTGAGGAACACAACGCGCCGTCCCGTCTACCACTTTTCGGCCGCAGAGGATAGGGAGAGCGGCTGACGCTATACCGACACTCCTCTTCCCCTGCGGCCCCACCGCGTCTGCCATCAAACGGTGGCGGCCCCGTCCAGGCCACGGAAGGGAAGAGCGCTGCTCAGAAGCACCGGCACTCCTCCTCTACCGCAGCCTGTAACCCTCAGCCGCGATGCCTCCCATTCGACATCGCGGCCCACCTCAGTTGCGGTGCACCTCACCGCAACCTACTTTTTGGCCGCTACGTCAATGGCTTGAAGGCAAAAGCCCTGACGAGCGGCCCCACCGTTGGGTTCCTCTTGGCTTCACCGTGGATGGGAGACCACGGTTACTAAGCCCCCCCGCAACGACAATGCGGGAACCCACTCGGGGGGGAGCTATAACGCCGTTGAGCAACAAAATCATATTTCGAATTATGGACAAAAAAACGTAGAAAAATATGAAATGCATGCTATTTAGTTATGCAACGGATGGTAAAAGTAAATTGTAGAAGTAGTTCTAGTAAATATGTAAATTATAAGCCCTTATAGTTACTTTATAGTTTAGTAATATTGCTTACCTGCGTTTTAGCGTAGTAAACATATCACAACAAGGCAAGTTAATGGTGTTTTTATTTTTCTTATTTCGGCATCCATAAATAGTAGAAAAATACTGGTTAGACAGAAAGATAGATAGTATTTTTCTGGTTATGGTGGCATCAAAAAAGAAAATCGTCCATTTGCGAGTTAACGGCATTATGGCTTGTGGCCGGCAGTATAGTAAGATTAAATTCATCATCATCATCAGCCTATAATGTTCCCATTGCTGGGACACAGGCCTCCTCTCGGTGAGAGGTATTGGGCCGTAATCTACCACGCGGGCCCAGTGCGGGTTGGTAGATGTCACATGTCTTCGAATTGAAGGTTCTAGGACATGCCGGTTTCCTCACGATGTTTTCCTTCACCGTTTTGAGAGCAGTGGTGATGCAGTAATTTACACAAAGTAAAGCGCCTGTCTGGGTTCGAACTCACGACCTACAAATCGTAAGTCGCGGCCGTTACCACTTGGCCACCACTGCTCTCAAAACGCTCAAGATTAAATTACATTACAGTTAAGTGTTATGATAAGACAAAGTACACAAAAGTTTTAGCATCTGAAACCGAACTAGGAGGAATCTGTATGCTCCTCGAGTTACAATAGGCTAGAGTTTTTACTAGCATTTTACAAAAAGGAAAAAGAATAAATAGTAGTCTTTTTTTTTCGTCGGCTTTGAGGCAAAAGCCCTGACGAGCGGCCCCACCTTTGGGTTCCTCTTGGCTTCACCGTGGGTGGCAGTCCACGGTTACTGAGCCCCCCTGCAACGACAATGCGGGAACCCAATCGGGGTCTTAGATTGTATTATTGGTCAGCACCTCTCTTTGAGCTATGTGATTTGGTGAACGAGTGAGTGTGAGAGGGTGTGTCTATTTGTGAATTTGTAATGTTAATGAGTGTACCTGTCGCAGATATATTTTGACACCAGTGATATTATAATTTCACTAGTCAAATTATAATTGCATGAAACTTTGTCAACCGCCTCCATTTCATACAATTTAACGGACTTTTTTTTTGTGTTATTGTAATTTCACGGGGACGTTGTAGGTAGTGATTTTATAATAACCTTTGGTATATTATGAGTCAGGTTCGTAGAAGGGACGTGGTACGTTCTTGATTGGTCAACTCTTCTTCATCCGCCATTTAAAGGGCCAATCACTGACCGTGTCACAATTTTACGGGCTATGCACATACAGAGAAATTGTCAAAATATTACTGGCTTGCAATATCACTGCATTGGTCCAGTGGAATTATAATTTCACTGAAATGAGGCCGTAAAATTGTGAGAAATGGAGGCGGTTGTCAAAGTTTCGTGCAATTATAATTTGACTAGTGAAATTATAATATCACTGGTTAAATGATAAATGATTTTATTAAGTTTTACAAACACTTTTATACATCAATCATATTTTTTTAAAGTAGATGAGGTCGGTTTACGGTCGGTACGGTTTGACGATATCCCTGCGACATACACATGAATTTGTGATTTGATGTAAACTTCACCAGTTTCACCACCGTCCCTATGGCAACACACATTTATATACTGTTCAATAACGAGCCACCCATCAGCTCTGTCATGCACTGTTACTTAATAAGGCATGCGTTACCAACGACAGAGGGACGACAAGAGACGACAGGGCCGGATTCCTGTACCTCGTATCAGTAGCAAATATCCAGCAACCACCACGCCGCGCTACTCAAAATCAAAATATTTTATTTCACATAAACCTGCATGGGCACTTACGAAACGTCAAAAGCTAGATGCACGGTTCCAATTTGTCGCTTCCTATGGAGAAGAGCCGGCAAGAAATTCCACGGTTACTCTTTTAAAAATAATTGGCTTTTACAATGTTTTCAAATTACAGTGATAATTGGTATGGGAGGACAGCGCAGGCCTGTCAATAAGTACCAGGTACTTAGAGGAATGAAAATACAGAATAGAAAATCGTCTGCAAATCTACAGCCTGTAAGGTCTACAACGTTCTCTCATTCACAATAATGTAAAAGAATCTACATAAATAAAATGAACCTATTTAAACCAAGTGACATGATTTCCATGACAATCACTAACAGTCCTATTAACAAATATCTAGAAACCACAACGCCGCCCGCGCCACTATAAGGCAGGTAACCTTTTTGTACCGTTCATTAACGAACCACCCATCAGCTCTGTGAATTGCTCTTAATAAGGCACTCGTTACCATGACATGGAGCAGTGGTCAGCCCCGGATCTACGATTTTTTCAAATCGGGGCAGTAACTTCATAGCGGCGCCCCTCTCTCCAACGTTTCAGATAAATTAATTAGGTGTGGGCCTATGTGGCGCCTTTTTCTTACAAGTCGACGGTGAACCAATCATGCTTCCGTATGCTAGGTGCTTTGAGCAAGTTTTTTTGTTTTTAAACATGCTATATTAAGATTTTGGCGCCCCCTGAAACTGCCGCCCGGGGCGGGTGCCCCGGTATGCCCCCCTAGATCCGGTGCTGGCAATGGTGGCCCGTGGTAAGAGCCGCAACTTCCAAGTTGCAGGTTGTAAGTTCGAACACAGGCAAGCACTTTATTTTGTGTATTTCTGCTCTAAAAACGGTGAAGGAAAACATCGTAAGGAAACCAGCATGTCTTAGAACCAAAAAATTGAAGACATGTGGCATCTACCAACCCGCACTGGGCTCGCGTCGTGGATTACTGCCCACTCCCTCTAAAAGAGAAGAGGCCGGTGACCCAGCAGTGGGAACAGTACCTATAGGCTGATTATGATACCGACGACAGAGGTACGACACGAGACGACAGGGCCGGAGTTTTTACCTCTAACAGAAGCCCAAATATCTAGCAACCACCACGCCGCGCCACTTTATGGCACTAACCTTTATATACTGTTCAGTAATGAGCTACCCATCAGCTCTGTCACACTGTTACTTAATAAGACACGCGTTACCGACGATAGAGGGACGACCACCACACGAGGGAGCAGAGCCGGATTCTCTAGAGTAAGGTTTTACTTCGAACCTCACTTAACGGCCTGGCCACGGGAAATACGCAATAGCGAAAAAACGCGCGGTGCGACCGCCGAGGCGTCTAGCGACTGAAACAAACGCATAGAAATGTACTAATCAAGCCACGCGGGGCGGCGACCGGCGGGGCGACCGGCGGAATGTACCAAGCGAATGGCACGGGCGACCGGCGGCGCGGCAGGCGAGTGAAACAAATACATGAATCAGTACGGCGCGAGCCACGGCGTCAAGCGGCAGTCGCGGCGACTAGGGCAGCGATCAAACGAGTTTAGTTGTTTTCGCCGCGAATAATGAACACAGATACTTTTATTGCTGAAATACTAGCAAGGCCACCTATTTGGAAGTCTGGCCACCCACAGCATAAATATAAACGTATAGTGAAATGATTGTGGGAAGAAATTAAAATAAAATTTCTAGATTTTCTCGTACTTCTTGTGGAATTCTCCATCTATACCTCGATTCCTATTCAACTTAAATACTTCACAATCTCTTCCAAATATTATAATTGAACCAAAAAACTATTACTTTCTAAGCAATATCGAGATAACTTTGTTAAAAACATTTCGCTCTCGGACTTCCTTACTGGTCGCGGCGGCGAACGTGACTCCCCGTGGCCTGCAAACGATGCCGCGCGAATTGTCGCCCCGCCTGCCGCACCGCCGTACGCACCGCCGATCCCCGTGGCCAGGCTGTAAGTGATCGCATACAATTTAAAGCGAATTTTTAAAAAGAAAACGTAAAGTCACAAGAAATTTTGACAGCATTCGAATTTCAAAGCAATGAGAAATTACTGGAACATAACTTCCCTCGTCTATGATTACCTACAATATGACTCTGGCAATTCAATTAATTTACGACGATGCCGAGGTCAGAAACAAAAGACTACGAGTAACGAATGAGCATCAGCGGTGCAGTAGCTTAGCACTTCTACCTCGCTGACTGACAGGCTGGCTGTGATTTTAGCACAAAATTATTACACGATTGACGACTTCCGTAATGACTGATTCAGTTGCCTATTCCGTTTGTAATTTTTTTTTTTATTAATTTAGGTTTTTATATAAATAATGTATATATGATATAATAGTTGTAGTAGCAATACAACAGGTGAACAATAAAATGAGTCACATCGTAATCCATCCCTGTCTCAACTGCGACACGACTCAACGTGTGTATGTGTGGGTGTTAATTAAACGGTCGCACGTATCGGAGCCTTTAATGGGAGTGATGTATGGCTTACCTGTATTGTGTTGTGTTGTGTATTGATTGGAGGTGTTTATTGTAGGGTAGGTAGATAGTAAAAGCTAGCTGTGAGCGAGTAGGTATGAAGAAAACTCTTATATTATTTTGATCTGCACCCTAATTGCGTAACTCACGATTCATCATAACCATTGCTTCATATGTTCGAAAAATGTGTCTGTTCAACAACGTAAATAACACAATGAATACTGTTGAACTGTCAAATTGACACCGATTATGATTAATCGTGAGTTACGCAATTAGGGTGCCGTTCTTTTGTTTTGTCTATCAGTGGCGATGGGTGAAATTACGGGCAGGGTAAGGCATTCCATAAAAAAATCCCTCCTTCGTGACGAAAGCTTATATATATATAGTTTCTTCACAAGAACAAAAAAATATATATTAAAATACTTTGAAAATAATGAATAGTGGATTGGTAGAATTTCTAAAAGGTAAGCCGATGGTAATGGGCTTTTATGAACCGTCGCAACTGTTGTCTATCTAATTATATAGGTAATATCCGACATAGCCCGAAGAATTGCCATACTTAAGTGGTAGTGGGCAGGGCACATTGCTCGCAGAACAGATGACCGATGGGGCTGAAAGGTTCTGGAGTGGCGACCGCGTACCGGAAGACGTAGAGTTGGAAGGCCTCCCACAAGATGGACCAATGACCTAGTAAAGGCCGCAGGAGTCTGCTGGATGCGAGAAGCACAGAACCGGTCAAAGTGGCGGGGCTTGGGGGAGGCCTATGTCCAGCAGCGGACGTCTTTCCGCTGAAATGATGATGATGATGATGATCTAATTATTAAGACTTAGTAAAACTAGCTCAGCCCAACATGGTGGCCCAGTGGTATCATCAGCCCAACTTAAGAGTTGCAAGTCGTTCAAGCCCAAACAGGCGCTTTACTTAGTGTTAATAATTTCATCAAAATAATTTGCGTTTACTTAGCTTGATTTTTTAAAGCTCCAATGGACCCCGTAGATACACTTTCATTTTTAACCGACTTCAAAAAGAAGGAGGTTATCAATTCGAAATGTTAAATATATATTTTTATGTATGTTCAAGCATAACTCCGTCATAAATATAGACGGATTTGCAAGTCTTTTTTTGTTCAAATGGAGTTTATTCCGAAATGGATCCATAAAAATTTCATCTAGATCTGGTGACGAGTTTCGGAGACAGACTACGGAAATCTTCAAAAAATTACAGCATATCAACCGCGATTGCTGCTATCGCATAAATGTGCATTGTTTTGATTGACCCCAAGGATGATGAAATTTCGAATGGGGTAGGTACCTACTATAACTAAAAATTGAAAAATAAAAAACGTTTTACTTTGGAAATGTATTTAATTTTTTTGTGACTGCCTTCCGAAATTAAAGTAATTTTTCACTTTGTAGTGTTTTTGGAAGTCGGTTGTTTCTATTAGAAAAAGTTTTATAGATATTAAATTCAACATGGTACCACCACGCGTTCCTGCGAAAAAGTGTCTTGACAAAAGGTAAAAATTGAATCGTCTGTCTGTTCGTCTGGATTGACGGGTGGTCCCGTTTTTCCCTTTTAAGTTGCGGAACCTTTCAAACAGTATAAATTGCTCGAAGAACCTAATTTTATTCCATCAACGTCCAAAAAACAACATAATCCCGGCAGAAAATGACAGAAACATATAAAAATAATGTAATTGTGAGAAGAACTCCCGCCAATAATAGTTCGATAACAAATATGGCGGCCGTACATCGAGGCACTGATAACTGAGTAATAAATGATGTTCGTAATTCTGAGAAATAGGAGTAGGAGAGTGGGTTGGCCAGGAGATGTGAATCACGCGGGACTTTCCCTAAAACCGATGACGCATGAGTACCTACCGGAATTGTCAGAAAAAGAACTGGAGTTACCGACATAGCTTGTAGAGTAAGCAAGCTGAAGTGGCAGTGGGTTGGCCATGTTGCCAAAGGTATGATGGCCCGTGCAGCAGACGAATTCTGGAGTAGACACCGCGTATCGACAGCTAGACGGAAAGGACAAACTGGATACGGAAGACGGAGGGCACAATGTTGTGGCGCAGCTTGGGAGAGGCCTATGTCCAGCAGTGGACTGTGATAGGCTGAGTTGATGAGTACCTACCTATCAACAAACACTACACTTTTGTTAAATGACGTATTATACTGAATCGACAGAATTATTTTTATGAAATAAAGGCTTTTGGTTGAAATAATGCATAATCAGAACGTGAGTCATTTAGGAAACATTCAATTTAAGTACTTAGTTAAATTTGTCGAGGTAGGTACCAAATTTACATAACTTCAATTATAACGATCAGATAATTTTAGATCAGCAGTTTTAGGTCAGCGGTGTTGGCGTGGTATGCCACGAGAACCGTGGAGAGGCGTTTGGTCGCTGGAAGAGTAGACAGAAATGACGTTTCCGTGTAGACAGTTGACAGTTCTGTACCGAGAAGTGTAGACAAGCGATTTCAATTCTACGGTAGAGAAATAAAAAGGGTCATGCTAAGCCTTCTTGCTGGTAATCTTTATTGTCGTTACAGTAAGGTTGATAATAGGTTGCCGCGCGGAAAAATAACCGTTAAGGACTGTGATTTTAAAATTACCGTCCCTTGTTCGTTGAAGCGCCAGCCCGCGCCGCAGCTGAGCCAGTAGAGTTAAATTCCCCGAATGATAATAATAATGAAAATATTTTGATCCAGCCTGTACCCACTTGCTGTCCCCCCGTTGGAACCAATGACGCCCTGAGCCGAGGCCCGTACCCCACAGGCCCGTGCCCTCAGCGTGCAGTTGCTTTAGTTAAGTAGGTTTTATGCACTGGCTGGAGGCTTTTAGTATCACTAAAAATGCCTTCACAGGAAAGTCCGGTTAAGAAGTTACGGCCTCTGCATTGTTGAAAAAGAGTGTTATGTGCATGGCTCCTCTTATTTATAACCATGTACCAAAAGTGATCAAAGAGCTACCAATAGGAAGATTTAAAAAGCACTTAAAAAAAATACTAGTTGAAAAATGCTATTAGGTACTCTGTAACAGATTTTTTGAATGACAAGGCTATTTTACAATGTTCATTTATTAAGTAAAAATAGCTATAAGTAAACATAATAATTATTGTAGGTTAAGTTAGTAAAAATTTTGCATGCCATGAGGCAGAATGTTTATGGACTCAAAAAATTGTAACACCTAATTGTATTAATTACCTACATTCTATGCAAATAAATAAATCTATCTATCTATCTATCTATCTATCAAGGTCAACTTCGAGATGCAAAACACAAAAAAAAAAATAAGTTCAAAAATGTCTCAGTTTTCCCTGCACAATCGCGGTCTCTCTACAAATCCATGTTGTCTACGCACAGTTATCATTTCGATCTGACTGCTGCTATATTACTGATGCCTATCATACGCGTATTATTACACGGACTCAGTTATATATCGCTATGTGTGCGCACTTACTATTCATTGCTGTTCGGCTCATCTAGTTGATTATTTTATACTTTGTTTTCTTATTTACTGTAGCTTGGATGGAGATTGTCGAGTACTTTTTATAGGTTATTTTTTTTTGTTATTGCGATTGGAATTGATAATAAAATTAATACTTGTCTTACGTTTAAGTTAGTTCAGACACACACTTTAGATTTGTAGACGATTTTCTATTCTTTATTTTCATTCCTCTAACTACCTGGTACTTATTGACAGGCCTGCAC
This sequence comes from Polymixis flavicincta, assembly GCA_949987655.1. Lineage (NCBI taxonomy): Eukaryota > Metazoa > Arthropoda > Insecta > Lepidoptera > Noctuidae > Polymixis > Polymixis flavicincta. The sequence goes on along the minus strand of OX465198.1, from coordinate 5,233,955 downwards.
TGTCCTCCCATAACTATTATCACTGTAAATTGAAAACATTGCAAAAGCAAATTTTAAAAAGAGTAACTTAAAAGCTTTTGAAAACATGTGAAAAACATTGTTAATATCAATAAGATTTGAGGGTTGCTCTCAAAAGAAGAATTTTGAGAATCGGTCCACAAATGGGGGAGAAATCGAGGAACATACATAAAAAAATACATATAGTGGAACATATAACCTCCTCCTTTTTTGGAAGTCGGTTAAAAACCATTTCTACTAACGGGTTTTATAATAATGGTAATACGACAATGCCACTATAACACAATTCTATTACGAAACCATTGACCGACCACTGATCGACCATTATGAATTTAGCAGATTACGAACTTTTAGCAAAATGACAATGGGATCGTGTTGGAATGACGAATTTATAAAAATAGCAGACTTGGGCCCCTGGTGGATCGCATGCTTGTTTGCCTTATAATCCATACTAAATCATACTGTCCTACTTAGTTACACCCATAGATATAAGAAAGGTTACACCTAAGTAACTAAGTAGGACAGTATGACTAATATTAAAAAGCAGTGGTGGCCCAGTGGTAACGGCCGCGAATTGCGAGTTGTAGGTCGTAGGTTCGAACCCAGACAGTCGCTTTACTTTGTGCAAATTATTTCCTCACCACTGCTCTCAAAACGGTGAAGGAAAACATCGTGAGGGAACCAGCATATCCTAGAACCAAAAATTCGAAGACATGTGACATCTACCAACCCGTACTGGGCTCGCGTGGTGGATTTTAATTATTGTGAATGTGAGGACTATATGGTATTTTTGTTTTTGTGTTTCGATCTCTTTCTCAGTTCGTTTTTAATGTTAATCTGGCAGTTTGAGTAGTTTATACGGCCTACAGAAATGTCCTTTCTTTGGTATTGTTCGTCAAATCGTTGAGCTCCTCAAGTCCTGAGTTGAGCCGTAAGATTACTGATACGAGTACATGCGTGCACTGAATGGACAGGTCCACTCAATCTGTGTGGTTCTTTCCTCAAAAGACCATTTCAGATACCAATCCACATGGTCTTCACATGATCTGACCAAGATTATGTCTGGATTTTAAAAGAGACTGTGACCTCTGAGTTTGTTTCGGCCTTTCTTCTCAGAATAGTCAGATAGGAAACGCCGACCTCACCTAGTTTAAAAAGATATGATTGACGTGTAAAAGTGTTTGTACAAACCTACTTCATCATCATCATCATTTCAGCCGAAAGGCGTCCACTGCTGGACATAGGCCTCCCCCAGGATGGGGGGTTTTGCCATAATCGCCACGCTTGGCAGGCGGGTTGGCGATCGCAGTATGGTGGTAAAATGCGTAGAGAACGCTGCTGCCCATTCTCTAGTAAGTCCCTCGCCTTCTACGACACCCACGGGAAGAAATGGGATGGTGCTATTCTTTTACGCCCGGCGACACATACGGGACAAACCTACTTACAGAAATAAAATCATTTATCATTTATCATTACGGCCCGTTACCTCTCGCCAAGAAGGGATGCCGCGATATAGGCTGATTATGATTTTATGATAATGTTTTAAATGTGAAAATTTGGTAATTTGGATGTTTGTTACTCAATCACGCAAAAACGACTCAACCTGGATAATTACCTTTTATCCCGGTAGTATGTTCCCATGGCATAAACCCGGACCTAAAAGCGGGCGAAGTCGCGAGCAAAACACACAGCTAGTGCGATAATGTATGCGAAAGTAACTCTGTTTACATCTTAACGGCTGAACGAATTTTTTATTTCGGTAATAAGTTCCCGTTTGATAATTTTTTATCTCACAGGCGAAGCCGCTAGAAAAACCTAGTAACGTAACAAAAACTACTTCAATATTCATTATTGAAACCTAAAATACATTTACCATTAAAAAAGATGTTATCTATGGTTACCTAAACTAGCATGACCCACTCTATAACCAAAAAAATAGGTTCCATCTATGGTTTAGTCAACATGGCCCACTGTATAAACGGGCAATGAAACTGTAAACTACAGTGGGCCGCAATAATGGTGTTTCAGCGGCAGCTAATGGAATATAAACTTTATGAAGCCAACTCTATTATTTAGCGCCTGATGGAGATACGACGTGAAAAATTGCCTTGGAACCGACGCCCGCCATTATGTACGGCTGTTGGGTTAGGAGTGTGTAGAGGTGGCATAAAGGGGCATTTTGAATTAAAAACAGGAAAATTAAAAAAAAAAAAAAACTTAGGCACATACTTACATGTTAAAAAGTAAAATAGGAGAAATTGTTGTGGGTAACACTACTCAGTATATTTTTAAATTATTATTTTATTGCGTGGTTAAAATTCAACTCTCAGTTAGTAATTAAAAGTTAAACATAGGTCCGCGTGGACCCCGATTCGATAAAAACTCATTTATCGCTAAACGTCCGTCGTCTAGATTAATATATAAAAAAACTGTTTCTGTTAATCGTTTGAAGATGACATTGATGTTTTAAATATGATAGAAAATTGTTTTAAATATGACAGAATGTTGTTTCAAGTGTTGTTCATTACTTAATTATGTTTGACGAACATAAATAATAATCACACTTAACATTCAAATATTCAATGAAAAATCAGTGTGTTCTAAAAACAAATGAAAACTACACACTTTAAAAACAAAAACATTCTAAATATAAAACAAAACCTCACTAATTTAGTCACGCTTACAATAAACATGTCTATAGAAACAGTAGCAACCTATTATTAGGAGTAAGTTTTGTCGTCAACACTGCGGGGGTCGCTCAACGGTTGATCAGTGCCCGGTAGCTAGGAATTAGTGACGCTTCTGTATTGTGTGATGGTTTAGTCTGGTCCGGTGTGGTCTATTTGCTTAACAGGATTCTCCCCATTGTAGAGAGGCCAGCACATCAAGCTACCCCAATCTGTCAAATGTCTTTGATAGTTTTTCAACTTTATTACAAAGGAATAAGGTTTATTATCTATTGGGAATATTTGACAGTTTGGGATAGCTTGACCTGCTGGAGACTGTACCTAGAATAAGCTATTTAAGTTGATGCAATAAACTTTTTGATTTGATTTTTATTTTTTAGTTAAGAGGATGCGCTAAGGTAGTCCCCGAAACTGACATTTTCTGAAGTTTTTTTTTTTATCAATATAACCCTCCAAATTCAGTTAGTCCCGTTGAATGACTTCACGAAATAGTCATTCGATGGGATGAAATTTACTTTTTACAGTTGATGATTTTAATGATTATAACTCTTGCCGCGGTTGGTCCGTGGATGGGTGACCATCTTTACCTACATACCAAGACCCCTCCGTGCCTCGGAAAGCACGTTAAGCCGTTGGGTCATTTGTGGATCTTTGACAGTCGTTACGGGTCGTCAGAAGCCTGAAAGTCTGACAACCAGTCTTACCAAGGGGTATCGTATTACTGAGTAACTGGGTCGTGGAGGTCAGATAGGCAGTTGCTCCATGTAAAATCCTGGTATTCAGCTGAATCCGGTTACACTGGAAGCCGACCCCAACGTAGATGGGAAAAGGCTAGGCAGATGATGATGATGATGATGAATGATTATAATTTTGTAAAGCCCTATTTTTGTTCTTAGTTTTTGTTCAAAATATAGGTACAGCTTGACACTGACTAGCAAATTACAAGAACCGAAAGACAATTTGAATTTCGTGGGCTAACCTGGTGCTACCTACTCACTGGAAATTCGATCCAAAAAAAAAACTTGCGCAACCGTAAAACGTGTTTTAAGGGGCTATCCATAAATTACATCACACGGTAAGCCCCCCCCTTTGTAGGTTCCAATTATCGTTTCCTATAGAGAAGAGCCGACAAGAAATATCACGGTTACTCTTTTAAAAATAGTTGTCTTTTACAATGTTTTCAAATTACAGTGATAGTAGGTACTTATGGGAAAACAGTTCAAACCAAAAACCAGTTAGGTACCTACTTATTAAACAATAAGACAAAAAAAGAGTTCCATGTTTTTATAACTACGCCGAACACTCAGACAAGCGGGGTACTTACGTACCACACTAACAGTAGGAATGGCTTATCTACATTTTGACAGTTCAACAACGTTCATTGCGTTATTCACGTTGTTGAGCAGACAAATTTTTCCAACATATGAAGCAATGGATTGGCATCTTTCAAAGTGATTCAGATTTTGATGGAAAATTGTGGTATGGAATGGTAATTATGTAAATACATACGTGTTACGGTCGCGAAAATTATTTTTATCAAAATAAGTACATATATTTTCAACTGAAATCGTCAAGCAACCACTTTTCCGCTGAGAATATTTTCATTTTTCATACTTTTTAGCTCAGATTATAAAATAAAGGCAGATAGACCGCGCGGAACACCAAGAGTGAAGCCAAAAAACCAAATACCTAGGTACTAAAGCGTCGCATTGTATATAATGCAAGGGTTTAGTATTTGTTTTTTTTACTCTTGGGCGTTCCGCGCGATCTATCTGCCTTTGTTTTATAATCTAAACAAAAAAAAAAAAAAAACAAATGCTAAAGCGTCGCATTGTATGTTACATAAAATTTGGTTTTTTGGCTTCACTCTTGGTGTTCCGCGCGGTCTATCTGCCTTTGTTTTTGTAATCTGAGCTTTTTAGGGCCCGATTTTTCAGTTGTTGGGTTTTTATTTTCTGAACTTATTTATTTTACTTGGAGCGTCTGCCTACCTGACATCCATATTCCAGTTGCTGGTTAACACCATACCCCTTAGTTTTCAGTAGGTACATACCTATTAATTGAAATACAAAAAAAAATGCCAACTCTAATCGTAACAACTCTATGCAAAAAAAGAAAAACTCGTATAATTGTTCTAATATTGCAATTTCATTCCGCTTCCAAATTCAAACTCGTATGTCGTTCCTCACTTCAGCACCAAAGAGCCGTAAGCACCACCTATTAGTATTGAACTTACGACTATTCTAACATAAACAACATGGGCGCTTAAGACCTTTCGAATGACGCAGTAATAAAGAACGCGCCGTTTACAATTTGTTTTGGCCAATCACAGGCTGCGGACTTTTTTTGAAACAGCCAATGGCGGGACGTAGATAAAAGCCTGTTTCGCTCCAGCAAACCGTGCTGAAAGTCCCTGAGCATTTTCCCGTATAATCTACAGGAAAAGTGAACACGGGATTTCGGACCGTATTGCATTGTATAATCAGCCATCATGGAAGCCGAAGCGATTCATGAATGTATTTTGTAGTCGGAAAAGCTTAGCTCGCTTGCTTTTCCCCTGTAAGTTGGAAAGGGATGGAGGTAGAGGGAAAAGGGCGTGGGAGGGAGAAGTAAATAGGTGGTGGTTAGGATGTTTCATGTATGGGTGTTGGTGAAGTAATTTTCCCGCTTTTATTCGGCGTGCAACGGCGGTAGGAGCGATACAGTGTAACCGTTTAAGGTTCGCGATTCATTGTTTTAACTATAAAATTTGACTGTCTGCAACTAAGTACCAAGATGTCCCTAACTGACAAAAACCTTAAAATTTTAGGGTTTTTGTCAGTTATATGACGTACCTATAGGTATATAATCTGAATCTCGGAAACGGTTCCAACGATTTTCATGGGTATGCAGGGATTTTCGGGGGCGATAAATCGATCTAGCTAGGTTTCATTTTAGAAAACGTCAAACAAAAAAAAAAAACCGAGCATAATCTGAATCTCGGAAACGGTTCCAACGATTTTCATGAAATTTAGTATGCAGGGGTTTTCGGGGGCGATAAATCGATCTAGCTAGGTTTCATTTTAGAAAACGTCAAACAAAAAAAAAACCAGATATTATTATTTTATTTAAAAAAGGTTGCAACATGCACTTGACTGGATTTATAAAAAACTGACTCGCCTTTGAAGGATTCTGTACCACCCTACAATATTTAACACGTGCTACATTATGAAAATGTTTCTTGAATGGGACCTCATTTAATTTTAAACTTAATTTAATTTTTATTATAGCGGCCATAGTAGCACAGACTCTGTGATAATTTAAAAAGTCTACCTATTACGGTTAAAAGATACAGACGGACGGACAGCGGAGCTTTCGTAATAGGGTCTGACGCTTTGGGGACTTACAGAACCCTAAAAAAAACATTTACAAATAATTATATTACTACCGATCCGACTATCCGAGTATAATCAATCGATCCGTGCGGATCAATTGATTAGGTTAAGATACGCTTGCCGCGGTTGGTCCGTAGATGGGTGACCATCTTTACATATCAAGACCCCTCCGTGCCTTGGAAAGCACGTTCAGCCGTTCGTCCCGACTGTCATTCGTAGATCTTTGGTAGACTTTACGGCTCGTCAGAAGCCCGAAAGTCTGACAAACAGTCTTTCCCAGAGGGTATCGTAATACCATATAACTGGATTGTAGAAATCAGATAGGTAGGCAGTCCCACACACCTACATGCCCCACACGCCTACATTATGTTCCTATTCTGACACTTTTTATTATGATTGACATTTTGACATTACTTTTTTTGACATAACTGTAAAAATGTTAACAGTCTATTTTTTGTTTATATTTTTTTTATATTCTAATGATTTGACATTTATATTTATTAGGTATAACATTAATAGAATTTCTGTTTAGTTTTGGAATTTAATATAATTTTCATGCCCATGAGACGGTGGAATATGGAGGACTACTTTTTAGCAAAACATCTATGTACCATTTACTCATGTTTGCAAAAATAAATGATTTGATTAGATTTTTTTGATTTGTCGTTTCATGTAAAATACTGGTATTCAGCTACATCCGGTTATCCCACAAGCCGACTCCGATTTAGTTGGTGGCTATCGTTGCCAGCAAAATGGAAAGTCCAATTTAGGTATGTGCTATGGTCTGAAAGAAATTGTATATTACTTATTATTATTTAACTAGCTTTTGCAAGCGGCTTCGCCCGCACGGAACTTTCATCCCCTATTTAACTCCCTTAGGGCTTGAATTTCCAAAAATCCTTCCTTATTCCTCGTCTACATTATAAAGGGAACCTCTGTGCAAAATTTCAGCTTTCTAGGTCCAAGGGTTTGAGCTGGGCGTTGATGAGTCAGTCAGTCAGACAGGACTTTTCTTTTTATTTATATAGATAGTTATTTCATTAATAATAATAATAATAATCATTTTATTGTCAGGCTACTAAGGCCCATAGATAAAATACACAAATAGTCTAATAATAATGACAAACTAATACATATTAAGAAACCTTATTTAAACTATAACTATACACGTAAAGTTGTCGGCGTCGTGTTTCGCTGCGAGGTGTCGCGTAATCGTCCTCGGAAACGTCGATATACGACACCTTTCGGCCAAAAGTCTTCCTTCATACAGTGCTGTAGATGGTGGGTTGGAACTCGTACCACGAATGACTTGAAGTTGATGTCGTGGCGCGATTCCAACCTTTCGACCCTCAGAGTCCAGTTGGTCTTCACTTTCAAGTACTGCACCACTTCCTCAATCTTCGTGGAATGATGCAGACGCGAAATGTACAGCTGTGTCGTAGGCACAGCAGGGCGCAGCAGCATGTTGTTGCATGTTGTTCATTGTCTAGAGTATTCTTAGCGCATGGGCTCTTCCAAAACCCGTCTTTCAAAAGTTTTAGACAAATTCATATCATTTGCATTGGTGCGATAGCAAAACAATTGAAATAGTAAACACTTTTCTAACACAGCTTGTAACAAATCAAACTTAAACCTAAGAGAAACAAAGATTATAAGTAGATTTTTACATTTTTTTAATTTAAATTAATAAAAAAAGTACAAATCGTTTTATAAAAAAAATTACCGATCTCACTAGAGTCCCTAAGTATCAGGTCACAAACTGGGAGGATATATCGTGAGGAGGGTTCTTAGGTCACACACACTGGGAGGAGGATATGTCGTGAGGAGGATCCGGTATGAGCGCCTTGTTGTCCTCTGGAGCTCGGTTCTAGAATATTTCAGTAAGATGAGCAGTAGAAATAGGAGGGACTCGATAAAACTCCGAAGCCCAATAGTAGAGTCGCAGTAGCAGTATTAGTAAAGGCTTTTCAGAAAAATAAATAGTTCTTCCATATATCAAATTACGTCGTTGTCCCTCTTCATAGTCCCCTCTCGTAGTAGTCCCGCTTTTTTTTTTTTTTTTTTTTTTTTTTTTTTTTTTTTTTTTTTTTTTTTTTTTTTTTTTTGTGAATGGCATCTCGCAGTTGACCTTGAGAGGCCGTGACTGCTCAACCGGACTTTCCTGTGAAGGTTTTTAGGATTCTAAAAGCCTCCAGCCAGGGCGTAAACCTACTTAAACCTAAAACGACTGCGCACTGAGGGCACCCCCTGTGGGGTACGAACCTCGGCTCAGGGAGTCGCTGGCGGGGGGGGGGCAGCTAGTACTATCAGGGACAGGCTGGATCAAGGTATTATTTTCATGATTATTAGACGGGGAATTTAAAGCTACTGGCTCAGCTGCGGCGCGGGCTGGCGCATCAACGAGCAAGGGACGGTCGGGGTCCCGCTTTCTGCGCTTCGTCCTCTATTTATACTAGAGTTTCAGCCGTTCCAGAACATTTTTAAGTTTTAAAATTATATCCTCCAGTGGCCAGACACATGTAACCAGCCAGCACATATTATACAACCATGTGTGTGTAAAGAATTTAAAGATATAATTTAAAATTAAGAAGTAAACAATCATAGTTAATAAAATACAATATTTCAGCTAATAATATTGATAAAAATAATTTATAATAATTAAACCAAAAAGTAATTCTTCATAGACTAGTGAGAAACTCTATGGGAAAAAAGAAAAGTAACTGACAGTTTGACAAATCTTGACATACATGTCACAACAGAAAATTACAAAGATCAAATTTGATTTTATTACAGATATTAAAGAAATAGTTATTGTAACACGCAAATACTATATTTCCTTCCAGAGAATGAGTATGAAGGTACATAGAGAATGCTTAAATTTCAAGGTTAATGTTAACAAAATGTAAGTATAAAGAATAAACATTATAAGCTATAAAATTGTTCGTATAATTTTTTAAGTGGTTCTTAATAATAATAATATACAAAAAATACGACTCTCTAAAAATTAAAGTTATAATAATAAAATTAAAATAAAACTGTTTATTTATTGAAATTATGATGTTGAGGTAGCGCCAAGAAATAAATTAAAACTTTCTGAATAATATTAATAACGTGCGATATTATTTTGTAGGTACCGATAACATTACATCACTCCCCGATGAGTTTGGCAGAGGTTGTACCTAAGGTTCACCTCATTACGTCGGGGTTCTGTAGATTTGAGTATTATCTAGGTAAATCAATTATAATATAAATATTTTCGCTAAACGTAGATAAAAGTAAACTCTATTGCTGCACAGGTAAATCGTGTTTTTACTTAGCTTGACATAGAGGACCCGTATTTGCCATCTTAGAGGTTAAAATTAATTTCTAGTCTGGTTTTATTCAAATCTCGAACGCCAGTTTTCATGCTGTTAGACAAATACTTTAGGTTGTCACCCTTCACGCCAAATTCTCTGTCAAAAGTTACAATTTTTCGCAATTTATTTCTAACTTCCCAAGTTACATCCCCTTTCTGTTTAGACTTAACCGGTGTATAATAAAACAGTCGCTCCCACCGCCAGTTCACCGACAATGATAACAGTTTATTCAGCGTCTGTATCCGAACGCTTTTGTGACGTACATTTTGGCGCGAAATCGAGGCAAAATGGCCGACTATTTGTTTGGCTAAATGACAGATTTTAAAGGAAATTTTGAATGTGGAATTCGCCAACGGGCGGAATGTTTGCAAGAAACTGGCATGGACCAAAATATTTTAGATTTTCCTCGCTGTAATGTTATGCTGTGGGTTTCTTAGATTCGCAATGGCTTCAGAAAATGTGCTTTCAAAGACAATTGCTTACCTAGTTCTTCAATCACAAGTAATTTATCAAAATACTTTCTATGAAGGCAACATTTAACTGCAGGACTAATACAATTAAAAAGATAACTTATTATGAAAACATGAAATAATAGATATGTAGGATCATTAAGTAATCATCTACTTAGTCGTTTCCTAACTATGTTGCGATCCGCTTCCAGTCAAACCGGGTGTAGCCGAATACTATTTTACATGAAGCGACTGGCTTTATCTAATCTCCACAACCCAATTACTGGGTAACATGATACCTCTTGGTAAGACTGCTTGTCAGACTTTTGGGTTTCTGACTTCCCCTATCGACTGTCAAAGGACTACGAACGACAGCCAGGACCAACGGCTTTAAACGTGCTTTCCGGGAATCGGGAAATGAAACATAAATGTTTGTGTCTCAATTAATTTGCTGCTCATTCATGCACTACCAATTTTTTAAACACGACAGCCATCCTTATGGCGACTTGTGTTGCCCCACAAGAAATTATACACAAAACCGAAACACCTTCCGAATCACGAAAAAAGGTTGTCACACTAAACGCTTAATTACGAGTTCATAGAACCAACAACTTTTACAACGCATCGGAAAGAAATTGTAACAATTTCACCCGAAAACAATATTTCTTTCAACACTTTTACAGCCTCTGGCATAATAGATTATAAACAATGCCGCAGAAAAAAAAAAAAAAAAAAACGCGGGAAACATTTTGACATTTCGTGAAGCAAAGTTTATGGTTGCGTTCACAATTAATATGGTTTATAATTCTTGAAAAATGGTTGGTGTACAATAATAGGCCGGTCCCCGCTGAGTAATGCTTGTTTATTTTGTTACCAGTAGCAAATGATTAGTTTCGGCCGCCATTCTAATGTGTAAATAAACTTGTCTATTTTCTATTGAGCTGTTTATTGCGCACAGCAGTGACGAATTACTTTAGTTCCGCACGAAGAAATGGAGAAGTTTTACACAAAATAAGGGTTGTTTTTACGAAATTCCACATAGAAGTCGCAATGATGTAACATTTTGTATTTGACGGGTTTTAGCTACCATTTCTTTACTTTCAAGTAAAGTATTTTTTACGCGTAGGTACGGATAGATGAAAAATTTCATAAAATATTTGGCATGAAGGACTAAGCTTACCTATTGATAAGTTAATGGTGCCGATTCTGTTGTCACAAAATTCTCTAAACTAGACTAAAAATCACCAAAATTTAGTTTATTCCTGTCAAACGACGATTTCCTATTCTGAAATTGACTAAAGTGACACACCTTAACTATATTTTAGTTTGACAGCACTAAGATTGCACTGAATTATTAGTTTAGTGAAAATGGTAATTTTGCTATTCTGTTGTTGTCAATTTCATTATTGTATTCAACCTAAAATTTTGGTTGTCTAACTAAATCTGACTATTTTTAATCGCGATTAAATAGGTGTGGAATAAAATTAGTTGTCAAGAACTAAAATTCACACCGACACCTTGACTTCTGGTGCAAAAATAGTACTGTATTTTTTTCTTTTCTTTTGCTTATATCTCGAAAATGGTGTGTCCTATCGCAAAAATAATGAAAATTTCGACAACCTTTAGGGAACCCCCAAACACCTCTAAAACTCAACATGTGGATAATAATTTTTCATATTTTCCATGAAAATTCCATATAAATCACGTCGAGGCTGCCGACCCCGGCGCGCTGCTGGCTCTAAAAAAAACAGGGGGTAGGGCAAACAAGTACCACGTTGCGAAGCCAAAACATACCACGTGCGAGTCGCGATTGTCAAATTCGATTTTAGTTGTGTGTCAAAATAGTTTTTAAATTTAGAGATATTTTTTTGCAGAATAGCGTTTAGATTCTCATAGAAAAAGTAAGGAATTTTAGTTATAGTTTAGTTAGTTTAGTTCGGTGTACAACAGAATCGGCACCATTGTATAGTTAACTTTGCGTGGGATATCTTAAGTTAGGGATGCCTCAAACCATTGGTAAAGAGTTTCCATGGTGTTTAAATGACATTACCTGCGGAAAGGACACGACGTAACCACCTTTCCGCAGAGAATGTCACACGGTCACACCCATACATTTTGGCGTAACGTTTGGCGTGAACTCTAACAGAAATGTGTTTTGTCTAGGCCTGTTGGGTAGATTACCTACAGCTCATTCTCTGTACAGAAAGGAGGCCTGTGTCACAGCTGTGTAAACCTTTTTTGCTGATTATTTGTTATTAGTTCGAAGTTTTAGAAGTAGTTTGCTATCATTTAAAAATTCAAGAGCCTTTATTATTATGTTATGTCATTATCTGTTATCATCACCTATTTATAAAATTGCTGGTTAACTTGTAGGTAATTGGCAACTGTGTAAGTCCAAGGCTATTACCACAGTGGCTATTACCGTAGTACCTAAGTACTTACATGAGATATTTTTATTAAACATAAATGCTGTTGGTGTCTACGATAAACAAATAAATTATGCTAAAGAACGATAAAGATTACTCCAAAACAGTAATGCAACACGTCATTACACCCTAAACATTGCTGAAAACAAAACACACACGCGTCAAACCCTAAATCCATGTCACCAACACGTATAAAAAAACGGCGGGCAATAGTTTCCAAATAAAACATATATTAAGGGACATCTCCAGGGAACAATGCTACATTTTCCCGGGAAAAAATAGTGCAGATAGCCGGATGATTGGCCCGGTATATCCGTGATACCCTGCCCGAGCTGTTTACGACCCTGCCGGATTAAAAAGTAAACGGGTAAAGGTGTTATGGCCCGGGCGGGATATTATTGTAGGTAAGGCGAGGGTCGGGTTATTCGCTCGCCTTTTTTTTTCTTTAATTTTGTGTGATAGGTGCTACGAAATAGTGGTGGTTCGTTTTAGGCTGTTGGTTGTCGATGGCAGTATGTTTATGCTGTTTTAACGGCCTGCACGTTATTTGGAAATCAGGGTGCATAAAGTTGTTCAGTGCTGAATGTAAGAAGTGTTAAATCGCTCCTTATTTTGGGCATCAAGACGGGCTATCGAAGGGAGACGAAATGAAATGATTTTCTGTGAAAGTGTCTTCCAGACCATCTGCCTAGCCTTTCTGCAACTATATTGGGGTCAGCCTCCAGTCTAACCGGATACAGCTGAATACCAGAACTTAACAGGGACCGACTGTGTAGGTAATCAGTGTAATGATGTGAAGCGTGGGAAACTGCCGTGTAGTTCTAAACTAAACTTCTTTGCCACAACACACTCAAAACTTCATTAATCAAAACCAAACAAATTACATCAAAATATTTATCACTTTAATCCATAACAGAGGCGCCCCAAATCATAAATAAAAACAATAATCCCTCGCTGATATCAACTAATATAATAACAAGATTTAATTCATTTATTATTAAAATTTTCGTTACACACTCCCCCCCGGTCCCGCGACGCTCATGAAAATAAAATCATGGAGCGCTACCCGCGCGAATTGAATTCAAAATTGGAATCAAAAGACAATCCTTTTTTTTTCCTTTCTTTTTATTGCTACGAATGGCTATCGCGGAGTGGGGTCGCCAGTGTTAAATTTTATATGGGTAGTGAGGAGATCTGTAACACAATGAGGTTGGTAAGGTTTTTTTAAGTCTTTGATTGGACGTAAAGGTGTTAATGCTGAGTTAATAACACTTTGTATTTATTGTTACATTCAGTCTCTAATCAGACACTATTGTAGCAGGTGTCACTTTAATTTGGTATCTTTTTCTTGAAGACCACGCGAAGAGAATGGTGCTGTAGGGTAGGTATTGAATGTAGCACCTAGGTACCTAGTTTCTTTTCAACGATCGTTTTATTTAATTTATAATTTTCCCATAGATATGGGTTTGCAGGGAAACACAGAAAAAAACATAATATAGTACAAGTCGGTAAAACACATCAGAACATAAAAATCAGTTTGGTAAAATAGTTTAAAGTCTTAAATTCAATGAATAATCTCATTCTCCTTTTATATACTCATTTAAAATCTGTCTGACAAGATAATTGCCTGGTTGATGGGCAACCAACCTGTCTCCGTTGTGGACCCTCCTTGTTTAAACCTAACATGATATGCAGCGAGGGTGCTGCCCTCTGCAATAAAGGCATACGCTTGAATTAACTGTATAGTTTACATATTGATATGGTTTAATGTGACATACAGATACGTTAAAGTAGATTGTTAAGTACGTAGTAAAGTAATTGGAATTCGACTAAGATTTGGTCTTTTATTTGTCAATATGTGCAAGTAGGTATCTCAGGTATCATTGGTTCTCTTTTAGGTTTTTTTTAGAAAAACATTATGTTAATTAAGTGTTACTTATTTAAAGAAGAAAGCTCTCATTTACCTACTTATTGAAATTTCGAACCACCTAGTAGGTATCTATACACAGACGCCAGCACATCAAGTGACCCCAAACTGTCAAAATTTCCCAATTAAACATGAACCTTATGGTTAAGTGCTAAAGCTGAAAATCTATCAAAGAAATTTGACAGATTGGGGTAGCTTGATGTGCTGGCATCTGTACCTACATTATAACACCGCTGCATACTGCTGCATAATGATCGGATCGTACTACTACGTATAGAAATACTTTGAAAATAACTTAATAAGTTCTTTATTTTTTAGGGTTTGTGTTAAAAACGTTTAAAGTTAAAAGTGAAAAATTAAAATCTTTTAACCAACATAAATTCATATTTCTACCACTAGACCACTAGGTACAGACGCTAGCACATCAAGCTACCCCAAACTGTCAAATTTTCCCAATTGAACATGAACCTTATGCTTAGGTATATGATAAAGTTGAAAATCGATCAAAGAAATTTGACAGATTAGGGTAGCTTGATGTCCTGGCATCAGAACTTACTTTTTCAAAAACATTGACGTGAAGTGAAGTGGATTGAAACAAGTACACACGGCTACACATCAAGCTATATATTTCCAGTATAAGCTGATCTTGCATTATATAGGATTTCCGTACAAAGCGAGATGAGCTTAAACTGCAAATGTATAGCTTGATGTGTAGCCGTGTGTACCTACCTAAGTAGTCACGAAGCTTACTCAAAAGCTACAAGTTATCGTTAATACAATTTAAATGGACCACTGCTAGACCTTCCAAATAAAAAAAGAATTACTTAGGTACCTAAATCAGCCCAAGTGATCACTGAGAAAATAATTTATTTTATTTGTTATGCAAGGTACAGAAGTCAAATTTTCCCAATTGAAAGTGAACCTCATTGATTTGTGATAAAGTTGAAAAACAAGCTACCCCAATCTGTCAAATTTATTTGATAGATTTTCAACTTTATCACAAATGAATAAGGTTTATGTTCAATTAGGAAAATTTGACAGTTTGGGATAGCTTGACCTGCTGGCGACTGTACATCACTCTATGGGGATTAACTATTCGATAACATTTTTAAATAATTAAAATAAAGAAAACTACTAGATAGAGCTTAAAGAGACTTATAAAGTTAAAAGTTATAATTTTGTTTAAATATAAGAAAATTTTAGGAATTGAATTATACTGACGAACATAGAATCTCTTCCATTTTTGAAGCCAGTAAAATATATCAAGCGCAGATAACGACGTGCTCAAACATTTTGCCTTTTTGTTGTTGGGTAGGTATTGGCTTTGCACGGTTTGTGCATTTAGCCAGTGTCCAAATGAGTGTCTAGTAATTTTTATAGTCGTGTTTAGTCAGTTAGATCAAAGTTATTGTAAAGCGGTAGCAACTTTACAACACCCTATTAGGAGTTTTTGGAGGGAACACGAAAAGTCCACGTTAGTCACTTATTTTCACCTTGACTACACTTAAGTACTCACACGTAACTAAATTGAATAAATCACTATCAAAATGATGCAATTTAATTCGCTATTTAACAAAATTTCATGAAAATTATAATACGTGCGACATATTCCAACGCGTTTCCGCCAAAAACTCCCATTTTGCCTTGAGTTGTAATTATTGCAAGATATAATAGAACATTAAGGAATAAACATATTTTCTCAACATTATATCTTGTGGTAAAGAAACCCCAGAATATGATCACTTGGGCACAAATATTACGAGCCAATAATAATTTACTTACTAACATATTTTACAATATCCAATAAACCAACTAAAAATAAATTACGACGGGTAACCCTCAAAGCGGCCGCCATTTTCTCGAAATGTCAAAGAAAGATGTCTGCCCTTGCAATACTGCGGTATTAAACAGATTACTCACGGTCGCAATATAACAATTAAAAACTACCGTAAAGTGGTCGGAATGGAGCAATAAAGCTATTTTCATTAGTTTATGGCGGTAACTTTGAGAACGTAGAAATGACAAAACAATTATTCATCTATTACGAACGCGTCCTTGACGAAAGGCGGGAAGCTTTTTTAAAAATGTATTTGCTGACTTCTTTGGTTCGGGACGGCTTGAAAGAAAGTTGTAACTTTTTTTTCGTAATTTGTGGTCAGGTATTGGGGAATAAACGACGCAATATTGTTTTTTATTGTGGTAGGTAATAAATTCATTCACTAGGACACCAATGAATACTTGTTTGCCTATTTTTTGTAGTTTGACTTGTAAAAGGTTTTTTACGCGACATATTGAAAGGAATAAGCATTTCTTTTTGACATAATGTATGTCTTCAAACTGTACCTACACAGTATACACCCTTATTTATAAACGTTGATGTTTAAACCTCGAAAATCTATGGTTAAAGACGCAATCATTAAGAGGCCTACGTACAATGAACTGTCCATACATACGTAATACCTAAATCATTTGCAACTTGAGCATATTTCCATCATATTATGATGATATTCGGATTCAGACAGTATTTATCTAGGCTCGTAGGGGTTTTTTTTTCCAAAATACTTAGCTGAAATGAAGTTTAAGCGAATTGCATTTCGCACATTTTTACAGCGTAAATGACATGTTTTCTCACTGTTTTTTTGGTATTATAACCAACAATTTCCGTAATATTATTGTCTCAGAAGCATAGCTCATATTATCAAGTTGTAAAATGTCGAAAAAAATAGTAAAATACAATAAGTTTTCATTCATCATTTTTGGTATTACGGAACACATCCAAATTCATCATAAATGGTCAGTAGCTAGTAGCGCTATCGCGTCAAGCCATTGTCAATGTGTGTGTGATCGTACTGCTCACTGTAGGTATGTATCCTCGACAGATACTAACACTAGCGCAACGATAGCAATTTTCAGACGAAATATTGTCTCCGCCCGAATCCTAGTTGCGAGCTTCGGTTGTAGGATTCTTAAGTAGCGTTTATAAATATGGGGGTAAATATTAAGTCCTAGGATCGAATTTGGTAGACATAACCCGTCTTATTACAAAACACGTTATAATTTTAGTTCTAGCCTTACTGGCTACAACGATTCGGGTAAGTTCTTAGTACAAAAATGGCAACTGACAAAGTTGTCAGTTTTGTAAAAAGAACTGCATTTCTAAACACATTGGGTTCTTAATTAAAAAACGGGCTGGGTGGTTTAAACCTGATTAAATAAAAACTTATTTTATAATTAGGGGAAATAAGTTTTTTGAAGAGAAAACGAATCTACATTAAAATACAGCGAACTACCAAAACGAACTGGAAGTAACAGTGATCTACTTAAAACAATGACCAATCACCGCCACAAATCAATTTACCAAAAACAAAAACACACACTGCTTTAAACCACTTTCAGCGAGATAAAGCCACCCTAATCCGCTTAAAACCGGCTAAATCCGGATTAATAGTCTGTCAAATTGCCGGCGGGGGCCGCTAAATGCCACCTGAGCCCTGTACTGCCGTTTTTTCTGCTAAATCAACGCCTGTCTACGATATAAATGGCTGTTAGTTTATTATTTTGATTCGCGAATTATGTGAGGGTGCAAGCTTGTAAGGGTAGTTTAATTTGTTTATTACACATGTGGCTGGGGGCGTTGATAGGTTTGGATAACCTTGATAGGCTTGGATGGTTGAAAGTGCAACTATGAAGACAAGAGGTAACAGAAAAAATACTGAAGAAATTGCAGCTTTTAACCGGTAAAAGCCCTGACAGTTAAATATTTTCAATATTTGCGCTTGCGTCGGATCCAGATCCACTTGGCAGCTGTCAGGGCTTTTACCTAACCGAATTAGGTTGTCTATGGTCATGCAAAAAGGAACAAAAAGTACCTACGCTTTGGTTCTTTCTGATAACTTTTGTCAGTTAAACAAAAAATTGGGTGGTGTGTCAACAAGTCGGTCAGTTACTCAGAAAATTAGCTAGTTAATACTGTAGCAAAAAGCTAACGATAAAAGCATGTTAGTAAAATTATAAGTATTTCAGCATGTATGTTGCACCTTGATTTAACACTTAAATAAATAAATAAAAAAATAAAAAAACTAATGCGAAGAAAGAATATTCGTAGTTTACGAACTAAAAATGTACATACCTACCCACTTCAAAAATTATACTTACCTATGTTATTAAACTCTGTCATTTTGTCGTCTCAAAATTTTATTATAATTCATTCGTATTTAACGACAAAAAAAAAAAAATTGACGAAAATCTATTCTTCACTAAAAAAATTAACCAAATGTCACACAGTTATTTCGTCGCGTTCAAAACGAATGTTTCCGATTTTCCCCTCCCCTATTCTATTTATGTTCTAAAAAACGTAGCTAATTGCTTCTTTATTGGTCGGTGCTTTATTTGTGACATATTAGGAGCTCCTTTACAAGCAGTTTTTAAGTGGGTTCATGTAGGGATGTGAGGATATCAGACGGTTTTTTGTTTTGTATCTGAGTTTCAGAAGGTCCTTGTGGCTAAATAACAATAGCTGCATGGGTCGATCGGCCAGGTTAAGCTACGCTTGCCACGGTTGGTCCGTGGATGGGTGACCATCTTTACATACCAAGACCCCTCCGTGCCTCGGAAAGCACGTTAAGCCATTGGTCCCGGCTGTCATTTGTGGATCTTTGACAGTCGTTACGGGTCGTCAGAAGCCCGACAGTCTGACAACCAGTCTTACCTTCGTATTACCCAGTAAATGGGTTGTGGAGGTCAGATAGGCAGTCGCTCCATGTAAAATACTGGTATTCAGCTGCATCCGGTTAGACTGGAAGCCGACCCCAACATAGTTGGGAAAAGGCTAGGCAGATGATGATGATGATCTGAGTTTCAGAAATTTTCCGTTCCGTACCATCCGCTTACGGAAAAAATATGAAGGAAGGCACGAGTGCCAGTTTCTAAAATACTTGATTTTCCTTAGACTTGCAAATGGAGGGACAATTTGACAATCGTACCTAATTATATAGTAAATAATAGGTAAACGATGTACTCATAGGTATTTATTAAAGCAATCTCATTTTTTTTTTTGTGAACAAAAAGCAATCAAGCTTTTTATAATTTGAATGAGTTTATAGATGAGAGATTTTGGTTGTATAACTAATTATTTTTAACCGACTTCAAAAAGAAGGAGGTTATCAATTCGACATGTTTTTTTTTTTTTTTTTATGTATGTTCTTAGGCATAACTCCGTCGTTTAAAGACGGATTTGCAAAATTATTTTTTTGTTCGAAAGGGGTTTACTCCGAAATGGTCCCATTGAAATTTCATATAGATCTGATGATGCGTTTCGGAGACAGACAACGGAACTCTTCAAAAAATTACAGCAAATCAACCGCGAATGTTGCTATCGCATAAATATGCATTGTTTTGACGCCAAGGATGATGAAATTTCTAATTGGTGTGGGGTAGGTAACTAAAAAGTGAAAAATAAAAACTTTTTTCAAAAAAATAACAACCGACTTCCAAAAAAACACTACAAAGTGCAAAATAACTTTAATTTCGGAAGGCGGTGACAAATAATTAAAATACACATCCAAAGTCACCGACTTCCGAAATTAAAGTTCTTTTGCACTTTGTAGTGTTTTTTTGGAAGTCGGTTGTTATTTTTTTTAAATGTTCTATTTCTCGGACATTTTTAAATAATTTGTTTCGGAGTGGCAATTGTATTAGGTAAGTATATTTGTAATTGTTTTATATTTTATTTAATCTTTATTTTAACAACTCTTGCTTCCATACGCATTTTCATTTTAAGTATTTTATTTTATCTTCTGGTGATATCAAAGTAATTTCTTTCAAGAAAATGAAATAAGTGACACATAAACCTACCTTGCTTGAGCGGCATCTTGCTTATCCAACATGTCTGTCGGATAATTCTATCCGACGCCGCCGCCGGTGCACTCCCAACACTATTCTGAAACTTTCAGAAGCGTCGATATTAATCCTGTTGGCATTTATGTGTCGTCGCTGAGTGCTTTTTTTATAATTAGCCTTTTAGCTTTTTAATTAAGTGTTTTAAGAGAAAGCTGTTAATATCAAATACTCTGTCAGTCCGTGACTTTGTTAGAAGCGTCGTTAAAGTAATAAAAAGGTTGATTCTTATTATGTTGGACCTTATTATAGAGAGCGATGGTCTTTTGTTTGTCTTTTTACTTGAATACTTTTTAAATGTATTTATTTTTCTATGCCTTTTTAGTAAAAAAAAGTTTCTGCGGAACTGGGGCCTTGTCTCCTTTCAGTGAGAGGGACTGGGCCGTGCTCCACCACGCGGGCCCGGTCTGGGTTGGTAGATGTCACATGTCTTCGAATTTTTTGGTTCTAGACCATGCCGGCTTCTTCACTATGTTTTCCTTCACCGGTTTGAGATCAGTGGTGATGAAATAAAATACTGATTTACTTCGTAATGTTTGGGACTGTTTTACTATTTCTTTTTATTTTCCAAAAAAAGAAATACAATGCATGTTACATTATTATGCCATTACATTTTTCATTACAAAATCCTATGTTATAGGGGCTATCCATTCGTCCGCTAAGTTTATTTTCCAAAATTAGGGACGCTAAGACGTGTAACAGCAGCAATAGTGGTGAGTAAGCGTGTGTGATGTGGTGTAATAGGGAAAGTGTATGAGTGTGTGATGTGACTGATGTGTGATGTTTGTATGAGTGATGATGTGTGTATGATGAGTGTGTGATGTGTGTCTTGTGTGTGTAAAGAGACAGTGAGTTGGGGTGTCTGTGGGTGTGTTAGTGCTCGTGATACTAATAGTTATTTATTTGTATAGAGGTTTCATTAGTGCTTCTGTTTCATCATAATCTAGGGTGATTTATTGCTCTCGGTATTAATATTTTGGTCTCTTAATAAGTACCTGTTACTTATTGACCGGCCTGCACTGTCCTGCCAAACCTCATCATCTGCCTAGCCTTTTCCCAACTATGTTGGGGTCGGCTTCCAGTCTAACCGGATGCAGCTGAATACCAGTATTTTACATGAAGCGACTGCCTCTCTGACCTCCACAACCCAGCTACTGGGTAATACGATACCCCTTGGTAAGACTGGTTGTCAGGCTTTCGGGCTTCTGATGACCCGTAACGACTGTCAAAGATCCACAACTGACAGCCGGGACCCAACGGCTTAACGTGCTTTCCGAGGCACGGAGGGGTCTTGGTATGTAAAGATGGTCACCCATCCACGGACCAACTGCCGCAAGCGTAGCTTAACCTGATCGATCGACCCGTGCAGCTATTGTTATTTAGCCACAAGCCCCTCCTGTCCTCCCCCCCGAGTGGGTTCCCGCATTGTCGTTGCGGGGGGGCTTAGTAACCGTGGTCTCCCATCCACGGTGAAGCCAAGAGGAACCCAACGGTGGGGCCGCTCGTCAGGGCTTTTGCCTTCAAGCCATTGACGTAGCGGCCAAAAAGTAGGTTGCGGTGAGGTGCACCGCAACTGAGGTGGGCCGCGATGTCGAATGGGAGGCATCGCGGCTGAGGGTTACAGGCTGCGGTAGAGGAGGAGTGCCGGTGCTTCTGAGCAGCGCTCTTCCCTTCCGTGGCCTGGACGGGGCCGCCACCGTTTGATGGCGGACGCGGTGGGGCCGCAGGGGAAGAGGAGTGTCGGTATAGCGTCAGCCGCTCTCCCTATCCTCTGCGGCCGAAAAGTGGTAGACGGGACGGCGCGTTGTGTTCCTCACGCGCGCCGTCAAAGATGTCAGCAACCACTGGTGGGGTCCGCAAGGGCCGATGCCTGCCAGGGGTGCGGGTTTGTTCGAAAGAGATACCACGGCCCCTGGCATACGGGCTACTAAGGGAACACGGGTGGGTTTTAGTCAGTAAAAGTCTGACACGCCCTCCTGCTCTACTCAGCAGGAGAAGTCATTTGATGATTTCCCACCCAAAAAAAAAAAAAAAAAAAGCCCCTCCTGTCCTCCCATACCTATTAACACTATAATTCCAAAACATTGTAAGAGCCAATTCTTTTTAAAAGAGTGACCGTGGAGTTTTTTCCCGGCTCTTCTCCATAGGAAGTGACAAATTGGAACCGTGCACGCCTTCTGACGATTCATAAGTGCCCATGCAGGTTTTTGTTATTAAAGTGGTCATTATAAATTAGGGACTGTTGTACCTATACGGTGCAGTGGGGACGATGGGTAGGGTTGCCACCTTTTATTCATGCAGTTAAAGTACATTGGTTAATATAGGAAAGAAAAAAAAAAGTACGTAGTATCGAAATAAAGTACAATTTATTTTTCTTTATTATGATAATTAAAAACACATTTATTATTGCTTTTTGCAATTTGTATCAAATTAGTATCTCTACTAAACAATTGCACAACATCAGCAGATCCGTTTCACTATCAAAATTACGTTTTGTAGGTGTATGTGGAGTATTCTTGTCCATGATTTACTATAGCATGAATCTATAAATTTTTAAATCGTATTCATATTGCACTCAAACCGCTTCGCACAAAACAAACAAGAAATTGTGACAATGACACTGACATTATAGACATTTGAGGTTAGGTTACGTTCATAAATTGTTAAATAAGAGTGCCTTTGTGATGTGGCGCTGGCGAGTGGCGACATCGATTCAGCACCAATAGATAAATTTCGTTTAGCGAAAAAATACTTACGACTAAACTTTTCAAAATCCCAAAGAAATCAAATCATGTGAAATAAAGTATTTTGGTGTACTTTATTTTTCTCATAAAATATAAAGTACAATTACCTGAAATAACGTACAATACTTTATTATAAAGTATGGGTGGCAACCCTAACGATGGGGTACCAGTATAAACCTGATTTTTTTCTGACAGTCAGAAGAAATACAGCTTATCATACTGCAGGAAAAATCAGTCTGTTTAAACAGAAGGTATGCGACAACAATGGCTGTTAAAGTAGTAGAAAAATTTTCTAAGCCACCAAGTTACAGAATGATTTGTTAACGATTTCGTTATTGGCATAGTCCTTTATAACTTTTATAAGTTCACCTCCGATGTCACGCAATCTACATATAAATTCAAATATTTTATTTCGGATAAACATCCCATTGTAAGTAGTAGTGTTACTTAGCCTAATGTTAGTATTAAATTAAGTAAATAATAATAAACAACCAATGAAACCATTGAACTGTTCGTCCAATGGTACCTATAACATAAGATTATTTAGTGTGCGAACATTTACCCATCTTCGTAAGAGCCGCACCGGTCTGAAAATACAATCAGCATGCCATTGGTGGAGGAGCGCAGGCGCGCCATCATGGAAGCGCATCGCTTCCGCATAATCGCGGCGAACCCGTCGACGCACGCTTCCGCGAACATCCCTGACGCACCACAACGCCACGGCAGCCCCAGAAGCAACCTGAATGCGTTATTGTACTGTACGCGCAGGTCGCTTTAAGCCCCGCATTGTATACTTGGTCCACAGGCTGCACGTGTAAAGCGACTGGCAGCGTTATTTTTACAGAATCAGTACAGCGTGCAAACCTGCGGGCCACCATGTTGCCACGGACAGCAAGCGACCTGCGCTCCCCGTCTATGTCTACATTGTCATTGGCATTGTATTTGAGCCCGTGAGCCAAATTTTAAGAAGCCTGCACCATGTCATCAGCGTAGCTGCGGCCCTAGACAAAACACATTTCTGTTAGCGTTCACGCCAAACGCTACGCCAAAATGTATGGGAATGACATTACCTGCGGAAAGGATACGACGTAACTTTTCCGCAGGTAATGTCATTCTCATACATTTTGGCGTAGCGTTTGGCGTGAACGCTAACAGAAATGTATTTTGTCTCTAGGCCCCTGATGTTGTTCACGCACACATCGTGAAAAGTGAAACTAGTGTTGCTTACCTATATGTAGTCTAGAGGTAACCAAACCAATAAATAGCGAGGAGACACAATGCCTTAAAGCCGTGGAGGTTAAGCACTAGACTCTATAGAGTAGTATAGAAGTACCTCGTTGTGCCCGCATTAGACACGTCTCCACGTGTCTAATAGATTGTATTATTGCACTCCTGCACCCTAATTGCGTAACTCACGATTCATCATAATCTGTATCGTTTTGAAACGGATTGTTAAACCATTGCTTCATATGTTCGAAAAATGTGTCTGTCCGACAAAATAAACAACGCAATGAATATTGTTTAACTGTGAAGACGAAACCAATTATGATCAATCGTGAGTTACGCAATTAGGGTGCTGCTCTCCTCCACTCGGCTTAGCACGAGAACCGATTTGTCGACGGGAGCATAGACATGACTATTAAATAAATGATGTACAATATTGTTGCGCGGCACAATTAATGTTTGGTTGCCACTAGCGACATCTCGTATCGAGTAGCGGAGTTAATGGTCAAGATCTTTCTAGAAAGTTCGATGCTAGAACTTTCTGGAACCATCGACATGCGTTCGGTCAGGGCCGATATGTACTCGAACATTCTAGATGCTTCTACGGTAGAAGGTTCTGGAACTTTCCGAGGGCCCTATATAAGCGGGAACGGAGCGCGTTCTGGGTAGTTCATTGGAAGCGATACATGCGAGAACATCTAAAGCGATCTTCAAGTGCGACTTAAAAGTGATCCGTAGTGCTATTGTGTTGTGTTATTAGTGAGTTTAATTAAAGTGTTATTTTTGGTAATTCATATCGGCAGTTTTTAATTGTCACGAACCCCTAGCTCGTAACAATTGGTGTCAGAAGCAAGGATTAAAATCATGCCGATTTTACCTAAAGACGACACGGAGGGTATCCGTACCCGGAGTCAACGCCAGCAGGAGACGGACCAGAGGCGATTTGGTGGAACAAAGCCACAGGCGTCGGAGGGCCAGCTACCAACCACAGAGGCCGGCCCGTCCACAGCTGCTCCAGCATCACCAGCACCAGATTTTGCTGCTCTGATGATGATGTTGCAGGAGCAGGCCCGCCGACAGGAGGAACAGGCCCGCCGACAGGAGGAACAGGCCCACCGACAGGAGGAACAGGCTCGCCGACAGGAGGAACAGGCCCGCCGTTTGGAAGAACAGCTCAAACGGGATAAAGAGGAGCAGGTCCGCCGACAGGAGGAGCAGGCTCGCCGACAGGAGGAGCAGGCCCGTCAATTAGGAGAACAGCTCAAACGGTGCACCGCCAGGAAGAGCAGATGCTCCTCATAAAGGACCTTCACGCAACCTTCGGGAAAGACATGAATGAGGTGAAGGAGAAGGTTGCCCAGCATGACAACCGCTTGTTAGAAGCTGAAACTCAGATCAGCAAGTTTAGTGACGTCATTGCTGATGTGAAGCAAGAGTTGGGTAACCTCAAACTTGGGGATGGAATCGCAGCTCCCGTAGCTACAACACCTTCGCTACGTGGATTCAAAGTGCCGCCGTACGATGGGACTTCTTCCTGGTCGGCCTACAAAATTCAGTTTGCGGCTGTCATGAAGGCGAACGGGTGGAATAAAAGTCAGGCCATGACTGCCCTCACCCTAGGCCTGCGCGACCAGGCTTTAAATGTGCTGGAAGCTCTCGGTAAGGCAGTGACTTACGAGCAGCTCCTCGAGGCATTGGAGGCTAGATATGGCGACGCTCACCTGGAACACGTGTTTCGTGCGCAGCTCAAGGATCGTGTGCAACGCAGTAACGAAAACCTGCAGCAGTGGGCCCTTGAAGTGGAGAAGCTGGTTCGAAAAGCGTACCAGTCCGTACCTGCGCTTATTGATGGGAACCTGGTGCAGGCATTCATCGACGGCATCCGGGACCTTGAAGTTAGAGCTGCTGTGAGGCTCGGTCACCACGGAACGCTTAGGGACGCCTTGGCCCATGCACTGGAGGTGGAAGCTGTGCGGCAGGATCATCGTTCCCAGTGCGTCAGGGAGGTTGTAGTGGCTACAGTTCGCGATCGTAAAAGATACAGCCCTAGGTGTTACGGCTGTGGGGAAAGGGGCCACCTTCGATCCAGTTGCCCTAAGCGAACTGCAGAAAGGGAAGAATTGCCTATTCGTCAGCGGCCAAGAAGATTGCCGGTAGCGCGTTGCGAAAAGGAACCGGAAACCATGATTTAGGGAATGGTGACGGATGGTGTTATTGAACCTTCAAGTTCATGGTGTTCACCTGTAGTGTCTGTGAGGATGCTCAGGACAGACCTCAGCAACGAGTGGAAGCAAAGCCTACAACGTGCACAGCAGGAAGATTCGGAAATCAGGCCGATTCTGGAGTGGATGAAGGCCAAATCTCCTAAGCCCAAGTGGAGCGACGTCTCAGCAATGAGTTCGGTTACAAAGAGCTATTGGGCCCAATGGGACAGCTTGGTGATTCAGGATGGAGTCCTGTGCCGTAAATGGGAAAATGCTCGGGGAAACAGCTGTCACTTGCAAATGGTTGTCCCTAAATCTCAAGTACCGGATGTTCTGCAGCTGTACCATAATGGTTGTTCAGGAGGTCACCTGGGAGTAAAACGGACTCTACTGAAGATACGAGAACGGTTTTACTGGGTCCACTGTCGGGACGATGTCGAGGACTGGTGTCGCAAATGTACAAGTTGTGCAGCTGTAAAGGGACCTCAGACGCGTAGCAGAGGTGCATTAAAATTGTACAATGTTGGTGCACCATGGGAGAGGATAGCCCTTGACGTTGCGGGGCCGTTTCCGGAAAGTGAAAGTGGTAACAAGTATTTCATGGTTGTGATGGATTACTTCACTAAGTGGCCGGAAGTCTTCGCCATTCCAAATCAAGAAGCTTCGACAGTTGCAGATAAATTAGTTCATGAAGTCTTCTGTCGTTTTGGAGTACCTTTAGAGATTCACAGTGATCAAGGAAGGAATTTTGAGTCTCAAATATTCCAGGAAACTTGTCGAGTGATGGGTACTCATAAAACAAGAACAACTTCTTACCACCCACAATCGGATGGAATGGTGGAACGATTTAATCAGACATTAGAGAGGTACCTAGCAAAAGTTGTGGAAAATCGGCAACGAGATTGGGACAAGCACATACAACCGTTTTTGTTGTCATATCGAAGCGCTGTTCACGAAAGCACATCGGTGACACCAGCTATCGCAAACTTTGGAAGGGAATTACGGCTGCCTGCAGACCTGATCACCGGAATACCACCTGATGCCCCACGCAGTATAACCGATTATGCGAATGACTTGCGGAACAAGATGAATGACATTTATGAGCACGTCAGACAATCAGGCCAGCAAATGTCTGAAAAGATGAAAACCCGTTATGACCGCAAAATGAACAATAAAGGGTTTGACGAAGGTTCACTAGTGTGGTTGCACAATCCAGTTCGCAGCAAAGGGAAATCTCCTAAGCTTCAAGCTAACTGGGACGGACCGTACCGGATTGTGACAAAGATCAATGACTTTACCTACCGGATACAGAAAGGTGCAAGTGGTACTCCTAAGATAGTCCATGTGAATCGACTGGCGCGTTACTATGGGGCTGATAATGCTCGGGACGAGCATTTCTTAGGTGGGGGCAGTGTTGCGCGGCACAATTAATGTTTGGTTGCCACTAGCGACATCTCGTATCGAGTAGCGGAGTTAATGGTCAAGATCTTTCTAGAAAGTTCGATGCTAGAACTTTCTGGAACCATCGACATGCGTTCGGTCAGGGCCGATATGTACTCGAACATTCTAGATGCTTCTACGGTAGAAGGTTCTGGAACTATCCGAGGGCCCTATATAAGCGGGAACGGAGCGCGTTCTAGGTAGTTCATTGGAAGCGATACATGCGAGAACATCTAAAGCGATCTTCAAGTGCGACTTAAAAGTGATCCGTAGTGCTATTGTGTTGTGTTATTAGTGTGTTTAATTAAAGTGTTATTTTTGGTAATTCATATCGGCAGTTTTTAATTGTCACGAACCCCTAGCTCGTAACAATATTATAGGATAAGAAAGCTATGTTTTTCTATTCATTAACAGAGTTATGCGTTCTAAACGAAGGGCAGTAGCGTTCTCGATGCATTTAACCACCATACTGACCGCAGTATGGTGATAAAATGCATCGAGAACGCTCCAACCCGACGTCGGGTTGGCGATCGCGTCAACCCTACTACTAAGCGTGGCGATTATGGCAAAACCCCCCTTTTTGGGGAGGCCTATGTCCAGAAGCGGCCGTCTTTCGGCTGAAATGATGACATAATTGTTGATCCAGCATACTGCTATGTGATCTAGGTTTTCCATAGATTTTCTAAACAACTGAAACCATCACCGAAAATGTGTCCTGTTTCTATTGAAAGTCAAAAGCCGGACCTTCTAGATACAGCTTTCGAAATCTAGGCAAAGGAATTTACTAACAACCTAATTAAAAGCTCAAATCAACTTTATAAACCTAGAAACCTACGTCTCCACCCTTTCTATCTAATTAACATTTACCACAAGTCCACCAACCTCTCTGCCAGTCCCGCTCTTCAACTAAACAGCGTGAACATACCTGATTACAGCCTCCACCCATCCTCCGGAGTCCCACCGGGTGTGAGCTGAGCGCAGATTATATTTTAACGCAATAATTCTACGTGATCATGCCGCGTTTACGAGTGGCAGTGTGTAAGGAGGTCAGGATTGTAGGATACGTCCGAAGATATCTAGCACGGATAGCACTGACAATTTAGAAAGAAAGAAAGAAATATTTTTTTTGGGATTCGCACAGAAAATACAAACAATAAAAGCGAAAATTAAATGTAACAAAATCATGAAGAAAATTTAAAAAAAAAAAGCAAACATGGAAGATCTGTGCGAGGCCAAAAAGGCTTCCTATCTCTGATATTTCTGCTTCGATATTTGAAAAAAAAAAGAACTGCAGAGGTGGTATTTTGATATTGTCCACTGTGATGCCACGGACACATCTACGAATGTAAAATAAATCCCACTAGCCCACTAAAGGGTTTTAAAAAAAATGTAAACAAAAGCAACTGAATACTTCTATTAGATTTAAATAGCTCAGCCGATCTTTTCTGTCATTATCACTTCACCTAAGTTTTAACGGTGAGTTTATTACCCAATTACGGCAAAGCGAAACGGAGGATTATGATTTTGACCGGTGTGATGTATGTATGTGTATGTACAGGTGTAAGAATGTACGTTCAACTGTTCCTTCACTTAACTTCTTAACTGCTTATCATAATTTGACTAACGAGATATGTATCGTTGGAAGCGTCTTGGTCATCCGGCGGTCACCAAAATCGCATCTGTATTGGGTTTCAAATAGAAGGGACTAAATTAGCACATTTCAAAAAATTCGTGGTATGCCACTTTGCTCCAAAGTTTATGATCGCTAACTACTGATACAATGTATTGTTTAGGTGTCCATACGGCTTTCAGATGAGAATATCTTCTTGTTTCATACTTTTCAGAGAGTAAGATTTCATAAGTCTGGGGTTTCGCTTTTGAACTTACTACAATCTGTAATTTGAAGTAGTTTGGTTTTTTTTTTTATTGAAGCAATTCGTTTCATTATTATTTTGTGTTCATCATCATTTCAGCCGAAAGACGTCCTGTGCAGGACATAGGCCTCCCCAAGCTCGTCCACTTCGACCGGTTTTTGCGCTTTTCGCAACCAGCGGTTTCCTGCGGCCTTCACAAGGTCATCGGTCCACCTTGTGGGAGGCCTTCCAACGCTACGTCTTCCGGTACGCGGTATTTTGTGTTATTATCACCATTTTATAAAATTGCTGGCCAAAATTGGCGACTGTGTAAGTTTATGGCTATTACCGTAGTTCATTTATCATATTAGGTATACACAGAAGATGACGGTGTACCTTGATTAAAAAAAATAGCCAGTTACATTTTATGGTAGCAGCGTTGTCTACTTTGCCCAATGTGGGCAGAGCGCATAGATTTTAATGGTCCCACTCATGTAGATGTAGTTGCAGCAACTCTTTCAATAATTATGAATTTTCTCATTATTTTTCCTACGTTATCTCGCGATCTATCCCAAGACCTGTCCACCATTCAATACCGGCTCTACGCCGCGCGCCGCCGCTGCTAAGATTAAATTTGGCCAAATCTGAGCGAAGTTTATATCTGCGTACAGTTCAGACAATAGATTGTGTCTACGTTGTGTCTAATGCTGGTAGGGTAGGTATATTTGTTGTATGTCTTTAAAGGAGTGGGAACATAGATCTATTATTAATGCTTAATTTTGTTTACACCAGAGTAAGTATACAATCCAATTTGTTAGTTATTAAAAGTACATAAGCATCGGTGATGCGAATTAGTTTGACGACACGATAAAAAAAAAAAAAAAAACTTTGAGATACTTTCCTGAGTTTGATTGTATTTACATCTTTTGAACTGACACACACTCGTGGGTATAACTTGGACATCATTAAATTAATTTGTTTAAAAAAAAACCTAATGCATGATTTGTTATCTTTTTTTAATAGTCTATGCTTTCTTTTTTAATTAATTAAAATAATAAACCATTTGTGATGGTAGAATGTAAGGGGACATTCTACCATCACAAATGGTTTATTATTTTAATTAATTGGTTTTAAAATCATACGTTGTAATCTTATTTCGGTATATTCTGGCAAGTAAATGAATTTCGATTCATGCATACCTATATACTTTACAAGAGTAAGTAGAAACTGCAAAACACATCCTACGTTCTTTTTTCTTTTCGTCCATTTCCTAGCTGTAGTTATTTCCAAAAACCATATTTCCTACAATAAAAACCTGAAAATGACTAAGTAGGTACCTACTTAGTAATTTTCAGTTTTTCTAAATACTTCCACCAGTTAGTAGGTTTTTGTTGTGAAGTATTGAATATGGATTGATGATTCTTAATTTCTCAAAATTATCAATTAACCCAAGTTGCTAAACTAGTTACTGAAATGATTGCTCCATGTAGGTTTGCAACATTTCTTCTCTAAGCTTTTACAATTTACAAAATATTGAACTTACAAAAGAACAACAAATTCACCTATTTTATTCAACTAAATTACATTTCACACCTTTCAAAAATATTCTCCCGTTCGTTACAAACTTGTGTTGCTGGTTGTATCGCTACCATAGTATAATATTCAATTATTAAAACAATAATCCGCCCTCACAGGTCCCGGGAGAGAGCAGCGCCATCTAGCGTCGCTCTTACACGTTAACCTTTCGGTAATCTGATGAAATTGTTTTTTATAGCCGACTTCAAAAAGGAGGAGATAATCAATTCGACATGTTTTTATATATTTTTTTATGTATGTTCGATCGGGCACGACTCCGTCATTTAAAGACAGATAATTCTTTTTTTGTACGAAAGGGGTTTATTCCAAAATGGTCTCATTTAAATTTCATATAGGTCTGATGATGCGTTTCGAAGTCAAACAACGGAACTCTTAAAGAAATGACAGCAAATCAACCGCGATAGCTGCTATCGCATAAATACCTATGCATTGTTTTGATTCCAAGGATGATGAAATTTCGAATTGGAATGGGGTAGGTAGGATCTATACCTAAAACGAGGAAAATAACTTTAAATTGGGATGTCGGTGACTTTGGATATCTATCTTAATTTTTTGTTGTCGATTTCCGAAATTAAAGCTATTTTACACATTGTAGTGTTTTTTCGTGAGTCGGTTATTTTGTTTACAGGCGCGTTGATGTAAATACGAACGCGGAATAAACGTAAGTACCTACCTAATAATTTCATTGTTGCCCCACACCACTTAGAAATTTTATCATCCTTGGGGTCAAAACAATGCATATTTGTGCGATAGCAGCAATCGCGGTTGATTTGCTGTCAATTTTTGAAGAGTTCCGTTGTTTGACTCCGAAACTCATCATTAGATCTTTATGAAATTTAAACGGGACAATTTCGGAATAGACCCCTTTCGTACAAAAAAAAAATTATGTGACGGAGTTGTGGCCGAACATATACATAAAAAAAAAACGATTTGATAACTTCCTCCTTTTTTAAGTCGGTTATAATTGTTATAAAGAAAACAGTTTACATGCATTTGTTAAACATAGGTGCCACACAAACCATTGCGGGTTTGACAGCTCCAAGTATTCAAATAATTTGAAAGCTCTTTCTAAAGCTGGACTGTTCGAATTCAGGCTGCAAAGAAAATATTTCTATGCATCCTGCACTCAATTTATGGTCGACTTTTGCAGACAACCTTTACAGTACCTACTACTTATCCAAAAACCAATAAAAAGATAGCTAAGTAATTTTAACCAAAAGTGTTCGGAACTTAAGGTGACACTTGTCCACATTTTTTCCATACAAACTTCGAGAGGGTTTTACTCCACTGTTTGACAATGTACCTACATCAAAAATTAAACATGGTTTGGTTTTGTCTCATTATAAATATCGTCTGTACGAAAACAGAATAAAGCCATTAAAAAGTTATGAGCCAACAAAGATTCGTTTTTCTTGCTAATTTAACCTAACTTTAAACGTTCCTAAAAAGAACAAAGCTCAATTATCGAAAAGTTCAATAAACTTTATTGGTCATTGATTTATGCAGTGGTTTTTTCGGAAAACGCGATCTTCTGAAGGACTTTTCTTAATTTTTTACGCGCCAGTTTTACTATAACTGATCCTGCAGCTCACTCGATAATGTTGTGCGTGTAGACTAGCGTCTAACTGCTCATCACGGGTACTACCTCTGTCGGACACGAAGCCTGGTGAGACAGCGTGATTTTTAGCCAGGCCCACCAGTGAGTTCGAGCCCGCGACTTGCTTCCCCATAAGACTAGGTTTTTAAGGGCTCCGTATTAATTAATATTTATAAACAAGAAATAAACCATTACAAAACCTAGTAAACTATTTTGCGCTTTTTGGAAGATATCTATGGGGCGGGTGAATATGTTGACTGTTCTGACTGCAGAATCTAGTTAACATAGCAGAAGTTCTCGTCCAGCTCGTGACTTTCTTACTTCGAAATGCTGTTTAGATTTTCAGGATTTCAGTGGTTGGTTATTTAAGTACCGGTTCGGCCCAAATGTTACACTTGCAATTTCCTGTCATCTTTTTCTTGCAGAAGTGAGACAAAATGGTTAGTAACAACATGATGAAAATCTCAGCGAAATATGTCAAATATGCGTTTTGGTTTCTATTCCGAAATTATTTCCGTTGAGGTAACAGCGCCATCTCCTAATGAGTAGCAGTGTATATGGCTTCGATTTTTTTTTACGTTAGTTATTGCTATTCGACACTACGTGGCGCTAAAGTTTTTATAACTCAATGTATATCCACAAGATGTCGTGGTAGTAACAAATAAACAAATGGTTGAAACACAAAAGTATATTTTATTACAATGAAACTGACAAAAAAGCTTCAAAAATTTAATTTTACCAATATTTTTCACAAGTTCTAATTATTCATGATTTTCCAGTTTTTCTTCGCAGCAATATGAAGTTTGACGTTACTATGACATTGACATTTGACATTCGTTTTGCCATCAAAATTGACCGTAACCGTAGTATTTGTTTTGGAACATCGAAATAATCAGAAAATACAAAAAAGAAAAACGAACTTCAATTACATAATATTACAATGCTTCTGTAAAACCTAAATACAATTACTGTGCTACGATGGAGCAAATCTACGCGTTTGGTGTAACATGCATAGAACTGGTGCAATACTGGTAAAGTATTCCAAATATTGATTATTTCTTTGAAATACTGCATTGTGCGACCAATTGCAAATTCCTCACGCAATCGCTTAAAAAATTAGTTTCGTTTTTAAATGATAAATGATAAATGATTTTATTTCTGTAAGTAGGTTTGTACAAACACTTTTACACGTCAATCATATTTTTTAAACTAGGTGAGGTCGGCGTTTCCTAACTGACTACTCTGAGAAGAAAGGCCGAAACAAACTCAGAGGTCACAGTCTCTTTTAAAGTCCAGACATAATCTTGGTCAGATCATGTGAAGACCATGTGGATTGGTGTCTGAAATGGTCTTTTGAGGAAAGAAACCACACAGATTGAGTGGACCTGTCCATTCAGTGCACGCATGTATCAGTAATCATACGGCTCAACTCAGAACTTGAGGAGCTCAACGATTTGACGAACAATACCAAAGAAAGGACATTAGGGTAGGCCACATAAAGTACTCAAACTGCCAGATTAACTTTAAAAATGAACTGAGAAAGAAATGAAACACAAAAACAAAAATACCACATAGTCCTCACATTCACAATAATTAAAGCAAAATAATATTATACTTCTCAAAGTAAATATTCATGTCAAAGTGTATATAATAATAATCAAATGTCAAAGTGTATATAACAATAATCGAATGTCAAAGAGCAAAAAAAAAATATTAAAAAAGAAAAAAAAAAAAAAACTGTATACAAAATTGGAGCAGGTCAATCCCAAGCTTTTTTGTCCTCAATATAATCTTTAACGGTATAAAAGGCTTTCAGGCACAACTTACGTTTAATGAATGATTTAAATTTATTGAGACTTAGATCTTGAACATGGCTTGGAAGTTTATTATAGAAGCGTATACATTGACATCTGAATGACCCACCTATTTTCTTGAGCCTTGTTGATGGTACAACAAATTTGTGTTTGTTCCTAGTATTTATACTATGGATATCACTGTATTTTTTAAACAATTTAATTTTGCTAAATCTTGAGTTAATTCAGTGCAGGAACAGTTAATTTACTTACATAATTTGTTTTTAAAACCATTTTGGCCTGATATCAGCTAGCATTATGAATTAATTGCCTGAAGCATTTCCCGAATACGGTGTCATCAGCATTACCAGAACTTCCTATCATTTAAGGTGTCTTCAACACAACATCCCAAGACCAACAAGAATTATTTAAAACATTATATTTCATTTTGGTACTGACTTGTCTTTTCCCTCAATTCCTCCATATTAAAAGTACATAGAAACTAGAAGTCAAACAGGCAGTTGTTCCATATAAAATACAGCTTCATCCGGTTAGACTGGAAGCCAACCCCAACATAGTTAGGAAAAAGCAAGGCAGATGATGACGTGCTTTCTATTTGCAGGTTTCAAGACCACGGCAACTTCTTTGAGATGGTCAACCACGTATTTGACCCACACCATGCGATTCAGATCTTGTTTCCGCTGATATCCGTCATTGACTCGGTGTTTGCTGCTCAGCTGCTGCTGTGTCTGGCTTTCGGAGGCTGGTTGAATGCTGTAATGAAATGGTAAGGTACCTATATAAATATTATATTTATGGAACTACTAGCAGCGCTCCACTGTCTCTAGCCCCAGATTCAAATTTATATTATTTGTAAACCACAGCAATATTTTTCCTTCAAATGTACGAGGGAATATATTTGCTGGCGGGCCACTGGCGTATTGCCGAAGGGCCGCATGCGGATAGCGGGCCGTGGTCTGTGCATCCCTGCATTAAACGAAGCAATAGAAAACGAAACACCATGCTGCGCTCCAAAACGGGACACCTATACTTAGGCTAAAAGGCTGTCAAACTGAAATGAGCTGGGTAGGTCACGTCAGCCACATGCATAGTGACCGTGACCGTGGCGATAGTCGCCACACGGTGCATGTTTGAGGATGGACGATGGACGGCGCTGCCGATGTCGGCCCAGGCTGAGGTGGCGAGACGACGTAGATGCGTATCTATGCAAGAGTTGGATCGATGTGGCTCTAGAAAAGGATGCTTGGAAGGATTTTGGGGAGGGCTTTGCTCAGCAGTGTTGGCTAATAAACAACCTGACCAAGAAATTCAAAATATTGATGTAAAGAACCACAAATAAAAAAATAAAAAAAAAATCTTGACCCATAGAACTACAATTTTCTTCATCCGTTTTCAGGTGGCTCCTAGAAGATCGCCCATACTGGTGGATACGCGAAACAACATTCTACTCAGAACCCCGAAGACCTGTACTGCAACAAACACTACAGACATGTGAGACAGGCCCCGGCAGTCCCTCTGGTCACTCTATGACAGCCGCTATGATGCTGATACTAGCCCTTATGTGGATATCACACGTCATGCACGACAAGTAAGTTTATTATAAAGACAAACCATGTGCCTGATCATTTTTTTTTTCTAATCTACCTAACACTCACCTATGGCGATACGGAGAAGCTGTTATTCAGTTACAGAGAAGTATAACACACATGCATTACACACACACACACACCCAAAACATCACAACCACAACTTTGTGTATCACACCCACAAAATCACTACACACGCATTATACACCCACCAACAAATTCACAAACCTACCAAAACACCATTTACTATTCTTTTTCTAATTTTTAAATTGTTTGTTAGCTGTAAGCGCTCCTTGCTACTGTTATATTATATCCTTAGCATAGCACTCATAATGTATTCGAGACTGGAGACCAGGAGACCCGTAGCACAGGTTTTACTTAGTATGGGCTTCTGTCTCCCATCTTAAAACTTTTGAAATATACTGTGTACATTAATATTTTGTGGGAGAAAATAAATAAATTTATGATTATGATTAATCTATGTATATAAATAAAAAGAAAAGTCCTGATTGACTGACTGACTCATCAACGCCTAGCCCAAACCCTTAGACCTAGAAAGCTGAAATTTTACACAGAGGTTCCCTTTATAATGTAGACAAGGAATAAGGAAGGATTTTTCGAAACTCAACCCCTAAGGGAGTTAAATAGGGGATGAAAGTACCGCGCGGGCGAAGCCGCTGGCAAAAGCTAGTATTAAATGATTTTATTTCTGTAAGTAGGTTTGTACAAACACTTTTACATGACAGTAATTTTTTTAAAACAAGATGAAGTCGGCGTTTCTTATCTGACTACTCTGAGAAGAAAGGTCGAAACAAACTCAGAGGTCACAGTCTCTTTTAAAGTCCAGACATAATCTTTGTCAGATCATGTGAAGACCATGTAGATTGGTGTCTGAAATGGTCTTTTGAGGAAATAACCACACAGTATAACCTTTGGGAGGTTTTCAGGGGGAAAAAAAAATCCCAGAAAAAATGGGAAATCCTGAAAGTTTTTTTGCTATGGGATTATCGTCTGAACTTTGTTTGGATAGGACACAACAACGTCAGTCATACCATCTAGTAAATTATAGTGTTAAGGTGTTTCTTGTTCAATAGGGTATTTTCCAATTTTTCAAAAACTATTCTAATTTGAAGATTGGAAAGAGATATTTAACAGAAAAATAAAAATAAACTGATTTCTATCCATTTTTTCAATTAAAACGATTTAAACCAAATTTATTATTCGTTGTTTTGAATTTACCGCCAAAACGCTTCTTACGATGACTTTTTATCACGTGACGTCAACTTTGTGTAAACGAAAGTAGTTGGTAAGTAAATAAGTGAATGTCGAGTTTATAATTAACAAGATTTTTAATGGATATAAAGTGATATTACTATAGTGTATTCACGGAGACGAGTTAGTAGAGCGCTATCTCACTCACGCAATTTATTAACTGCGATTGGTCGGTGATAAACGCTAAGGCGGTGTATACAGTGCGAGTACTTTTTAGTCTACTCATACTTCCCGTACTGTGCAGACGTGCTCTTACTTGTGACTGTATGCTCAACTCGTGAACTGGTTTGTGTATTGGATTTTATGATTGATTGCTTTCCTGAGGACTTCGGCTTGTGAAATGGACTTTTCATTGTGAACTGAAATAGTGCGATAATGGCGGATTTCCAACAACATAGACCATAACAACACATAACATAACACATAGATACAATTGCACACACACACAACACAGAATAGGGTATTTTCCAATTTTTCAAAAACTATTCTAATTTGAAGATTGGAACGAGATATATAGCAGAAAAATAAAAATAAATTGATTTCTATCCATTTTCTCAATTAAAAACGATTTAAACCAAATTTATTTTTAGTTGTTTTGAATTTACCGCCAAAACGCTTCTTACGATGACTTTTTATTACGTGACGTCAACTTTGTGTAAACTAAAGTAGTTGGCAAGTAAATAAGTGAATGTCGAGTTTATAATTAACAAGATTTTTAATGGATATAAAGTGATATTACTGGTGTGCGGTGCCTCTGTGCAAAAATACTTCTAAAACGGCGTCAAACTAAGTATTTGTACCGGTGCCGTCTATACAAAGTTGACGTCACATGTCACGTGATAAAAAGTCATCGTAAGGAGCGTTTTGGCGGTAAATTCAAAACAACGAAAAATAAATTCGATTTTAATCGTTTTTAAGTGAGAAAATGTGTATTAATAAATTTATTTTTATTTTTCTGTTAAATATATCGTCCCAATCTTCAAATTAAAATAGTTTTTATGAAATCGGAAAATACCCTATTACAACATAGAATTGTAAAAGAGAAAAATTCTAGTGGTGAGCTAAAATCCCCGAAGAAATTGAAGCCACGTGTGTCAATTATTGATACGATTGATAACTTTACAAAATGTGCCATCAGAAATATAGTCCACAATTTCTTCGCGCAGAATGAAATACCTACTCTAGACAAGATTTTAAAGAAAATCAGTGATGATGGCACTTTAGGCATTATAAAGAGAAAGAAGCTTCATAAAATATTGAAAAAAAAATGGTTTTAAATTCTTTAAGAGAAGCAGAAATAGCTTATTGCTGGATCGCGACTACATATTCTTTTGGAGAATGATGATATGATATAAACTTGTATATTATAATGTAATAAAGTTTTAATAATTAACTCTCGATTTTATTGCTTTCCTTCATATCCATCAGTTATATATTAAGAAAATACCATATTTTTTTTGCCAAATAAATGGCTCTCAAATACGACAGATGAAGCCGCAGGTAAAACTAAGCGATTTTTTAAGAAGCGCAGTATGAGCGCGCCTTTACATTTCTAAGGTATTGTTAACGCCCACTGGCCCTCAAAAAGGTTTTTTTGTCTTTGTCATTTGTATGGTAATGTGTGACAGAGAAGGCGCTATACTAACTCGTCTCCGTGAATACACTATAGTGTGCGGTGCCTCTGTGCACAAATACTTCTAAAACTGCGCCAAACTAAGTATTTGTACCGGTGCCGTATAAACAAAGTTGACGTCACATGTCACGTGGTAAAAAGTCATCATAAGGAGCGTTATGACGGTAAATTTAAAACAACGAAAATATAATTAGATTTTAATCGTTTTTAACTGAGAAAATGTGTATTAATTAATTTATTTTTATTTTTCTGTTAAATAAATCGTCCCAATCTTCAAATTAAAATAGTTTTTAAGAAATCGGTAAATACCCTATTATTTATCAATCAATCAACTCGGCCTATCGCAGCCCACTGCTGGACATAGGCCTTTCCCAGGCTGCGCCACAACACGCCATCCTCTACCTTCCGCATCCAGTCTGTCCCAGCCACCTTTTTAAGGTCGTTTGGTGCGTCTATCTGGGTCCCACACTATGTTTGCCGATACGCGTCTCCACCGTCCATCGGTCCTTCGACAGACTTGGCCAGCCCACTGCCACTTTAGCTTGCTTATACAAGCTATGTTGGTAACTCCCGGAAATATATGCCATAAACGAATTCGCTTATTTACTTCTTAATGCATTTTTTTTTTCGTATGTATATCAACAGAAAGTACTACATTTGGTGGTGGAAGTATCTGATGTACCCACTGTTCGCCGCGGCGCTCGGGTCGGTGATGTTGGCGCGGTTGTATGTCGCGGCACACTTCCCACATCAATGTCTGATTGGGGCTCTAATTGGTAAGTGGTTTTATATTGGCGAAACCAGTGCTAGCCCAGTGGAATCCCGCTACTTACATTAAAGTGCTCTTACACGGGCAATTTTTGAGCAATAGGGTATTTTCCAATTTTTCAAAAACTATTCTAATTTGAAGATCGGAACGAGATATTTAACAGAAAAATAAAAATAAATTGATTTCTATCCATTTTCTCAATTAAAAACGATTTAAACCAAATTTATTTCTAGTTGTTTTGAATTTACCGCCAAAACGCTTCTTATGATGACATTTTATCACGTGACGTCAACTTTGTGTAAACTAAAGTAGTTGGCAAGTAAATAAGTGAATGTCGAGTTTATAATTAACCAGATTTTTAATAGATATAAAGTGATATTACTGGTGTGCGGTGCCTCTGTGCAAAAATACTTCTAAAACGGCGCCAAACTAAGTATTTGTACCGGTGCCGTATAAACAAAG
This sequence comes from Polymixis flavicincta, assembly GCA_949987655.1. Classification (NCBI taxonomy): domain Eukaryota; kingdom Metazoa; phylum Arthropoda; class Insecta; order Lepidoptera; family Noctuidae; genus Polymixis; species Polymixis flavicincta. The sequence continues at coordinate 5,193,629 of OX465198.1, read as the reverse complement.
TTGACGTCACATGTCACGTGATAAAAAGTCAGCGTAAGGAGCGTTTTGGCGGTAAATTCAAAACAACGAAAAATAAATTCGATTTTAATCGTTTTTAAGTGAGAAAATGTGTATTAATAAATTTATTTTTATTTTTCTGTTAAATGTACCGTCCCAATCTTCAAATTAAAATAGTTTTTATGAAATCGGAAAATACCCTATTACTGCTCGGCAACACTAAGGGCCTTAACAAACTAGCGGATTGCGAGCGTCCTCAAAGCGGAGCGGCGGGGGCGTATTACCTCGTTTTTTAAGTAAGTTGCTCCTTAATGCGTGGTATTGTGTGGCTGTATCTCTGGCAACAGATTACTACATATTGCCATTGCTCTAAATTGCTGAATGCGGTCGTGACATCATAGTTGGACGTCACGATGGAGCAATTTCAGTTGCTCGTGTATGCTCACCTTTATGTAGGTTGTAGTTTGGAACCCAGACAAGCACTTTGTGTAATTTTTTAATTTAATTTTTTGTAAATCACAAAATTTAATGTAAATTACTCAAAACGGTGAAGGAAAACATCGTTAGGAAACAGGCATGTCCTAGAACCAAAAATTCGGATACATGTGACATCTACCAACCCGCACTGGGCCCGCGTGGTGGATTACGGCCCGCTCCATTTCAAAGAGAGGAGGCCTGTGTCCCAGCAGTGGGAACATTATAAGCTGAATATTTTAATATTGGAGAGCGAGAGATGTCGTCATGACGTCCTTGATAATGCGATGGCGAAAATATAATCTGCTATCCCATACGTTTTGTCGAATTATGGCAACATACAGGAATCCGCAGGATACGAGAAGCGCAGAACCGGTCGAAGTGGAGGAGCTTTATGTCTAGCAGTGGACGTTTCGGCTGAAATGATGATGCTGATGATGATGAAACGCATTTGGCTCGCTCCCTATAGAGGCACGAGTGTTGGTCACGACGTCGAGGGGTTGGAAATTACCCTTCGTATTTTTCTTCCGATTTCAGGAGCATTCCTCGCGCCAGCCCTCTGCATCTACGTGTCAGACCCGTTCATCTGGAAGTATGGCTTCCACGCGACGTACGAGACGGGGCGCGCAGTGGCGTGTCACGTGTGCAGTACTATCGTCACGGTACTCATCGCGGGGTTAACGTACTGGAGTCTCAAGCTGTGCGGCTGGGACCCGCATTGGACTGTTAAACTGGTAAGTAACTTGTCTTTATAGCCGATTGCATGACAGGAAATGGAGGTTCTGTTTTCGTCTTGTATGTATGTAAGTGTCCACGCGACAAACGAGACGGGTGCGTAGTGGCGTGTCACGTGATCAGTACTTCAGACACGTGATCAGTGCTATAGTCACGCGATCAGTGCTATAGTCACGCGATCAGTGCTATAGTCACGCGATCAGTGCTATACTAAAGCGATCTAGTCACGTGATCAGTGCTATAGTCACGCGATCAGTGCTATACTAAAGCGATCTAGTCACGTGATCAGCACTACAGTCACGTGATCAGCACTATAGTCACGTGATCAACACTATAGTCACGTGATCAGCACTACAGTCACGTGATCAGCACTATAGTCACGTGATCAACACTATAGTCACGTCAGCACTATAGTCACGTGATCAGCACTATAGTCACGTGATCAGCACTATAGTCACGTGATCAGCACTATAGTCACGTGATCAGCACTATAGTCACGTGATCAGCACTATAGTCACGTGATCAGCACTATAGTCACGTGATCAGCACTATACTCACGTGATCAGCACTATAGTCACGTGATCAGCACTATAGTCACGTGATCAGCACTATAGTCACGTGATCAGCACTATAGTCACGTGATCAGTACTATAGGTACGAACCGGGACGCTAAGTGGGGTGTCACGTGAGCAGTACAATAGACACGATACTGATCATGGGGTGAACGTTCTGAAGTCTTAAGTTGAATTTTAAGGAGATTTGTTTCTGGTTAAAGTCCAATACAATAATTTTTCCAGGCATTCCGCTGGTGCGAGAACCCGGAGAGTATCCGCGTGTCCACGACGCCGATGTACGCCTTAGTGGTGTCCACAGGCAGTCTGCTGGGCTGGGCCTTATGTGTGACTCCTGCGGTTGCTGAGTAAGTCTATATCTATACAAAGTGTCCGTTTGTAATCTAAAAATAACAGTTTCTTCCTAAATTCAAATGTGAAAGTAGAGCTTACTAGAGAATAGGCAGCAGCGTTCTCTATTTACCACCAAACTGCGATCACCAACCCGCCTGCCAAGCGTGGCGAAAATGGCAAGCCCCCCCCAAATTGGGGGAGGCCTATGTCCGGCAGTGGACGTCTTCCGGTTGAAATGATGATGATGATGATATATGAGAGTAAAATTTTTATTTATAATAAAAACAAGTTTTTTTTTGTCTGTCTGTTTGTTCCGGCTTATCTCCGAAACGGCTGGACCGATTTTGACGGGACATTCACTGACAGATAGCTGAAGTTCTAAAGATAATAATATGGGCTACTTTTTGTAGCGGGGTCCCATGATAATTTCTGACACACTGTAGGCCTTCTCTGTGAGAGGGAATGGGCTGTAATCGACCATTAAGGCCCAGTGCGGGTTGATACATGTCTTCGATTTGACATACCGGTTTCCTAACGATGTTTTCCTTCACCTTTTTGGTCAAATACTCGAAGTAAAGTCCATCAGCTCGCCGTCCGGCAAGAACCAAGCCCGGGTCGACGGCGCGTTGTGTTTCACGCGCGCCTCCAAGAGATGTCAGCACCAACTGGTGGGGTTCGCAAGGGCCGATGGTCGCCAGGGATGCGGGTTGTTCGAAAGAGATACCGTGGCCCCTGGCACACAGGCTACTGAAGGAACACGGTTGGGTTTTAGTCAGTAAAAGTCTGACACGTCCTCCTGCTCCACCCAGAGCCGGAGAAGTTATATGATTTCCCAACCAAAAAAAAAAAAAAAAGGTTCAGTAATTCAATCTATTCGAATGTAATCTTGGCATAATAAATTTATTCTTATTCTCATAGGTTTTTTTTCTTTACGGTTGTTTTTTTTTTAAATTCTACATTTCTTATGCATTTGGTCCACCGACTTGGCATGCATGATGTAGGCTAATGAAATGTTTTTCTTTGTTACAGATACCGTCACTACACGAAGGGCAGGTCCCTCCTAATATCATTATTTTCCACCGCGATCGTTATAATGGCTTACCAACATATGCAGGATAAGATGTGTAAGGCAGACGCCAACAGATACTATGCGATGCAATTCATAATGGCAGCCTTCAAACCATTTTTGTTATTGAGACTGACACCTACGCTGGCTATGTGGCCTTTTAGAGGAGCTAAGGCTAAGATTGAGTAGGCTTTTTGACCTTAGTTTGTAAAGTAAGGTAAGGTATCTTTGGGTCTTAAGGTCTTTTGGCTTTTGGTTTAAAAGTATTTTGCCTATGTGTCTAAAGGTCTTTTGCCTATGTGTCTAAAGGTCTTTTGGCTCTGGGTCTAAAGATCTTTTGTCTATAGGTGTAAAGGTTTTTTGCCTATGTGTCTAAAGATCTTTTGGCTTGGGGTCTAAAGGTCTTTTGCCTTTGGGTGTAAAGGTCTTTTGGCTATGGGTCTAAAGATCTTTTGGCTTGGGGTCTAAAGGTCTTTTGCCTTTGGGTGTAAAGGTCTTTTGGCTATGGGTCTAAAGATCTTTTGGCTTGGGGTCTAAAGGTCTTTTGATTTTGGGTGTAAAATTCTTTTGCCTATGGGTCTAAAGATCTTTTGGCTTGGGGTCTAAAGGTCTTTTGCCTTTGGGTGTAAAGGTCTTTTGCCTATGGGTGTAAAGGTTTTTGCCTATGTGTCTAAAGGTCTTTTGGCTCTGGGTTTAAAGATATTTTGCCTATGGGTGTAAAGGTCTTTGCCTTTGGGTCTAAAGGTCTTTTGCCTTTGGGTGTAAGGTCTTTTGCCTTTGGGTGTAAGGTATTTCGCCTATGGGTCTAAAGATCTTTTGACTTTGGGTCTAAAGGTTTCTTGTAACTGAAACATATTTGAGGGTCTAATGTCTAAGTGAAGGTGGTCCTTCACTTAGACATTAGACCCTCAAAAATATGTTTTTATTGGGATTTTATTATTGAAGATCTTTTGAACTGGAATAAACTTGTAGTAATTTGTACAAGTTTTGCTTTGAACCAATTCGCGTAAGTTTGCTTCAATTTTACGTAGCGTAAATAAAAAAATAACACAAACCCTCTTACTAATAAACACGGAATAAAGTTACACCAGGAATAATCATACATTTTTCATAGGTTTAAAATTGTAATAACTTTAATCTGTGTTTATTTGCAAGAGGGATGAAGTTCGCCGTAATCGAAAAAGTGTGAAAAAAAAAACTGGTTACGTTTAACTAGATTTTTTTTTCACACTTTCACACAGATTATCGTTAAAACTAAAGGCTCGTTTTCAAAAACGAGCCGTTACTTTTTCGTATTTAATCGAAGGGAAGCGTTTTTAATGGCCTGATAAGTCAATTAATAAAGCTAGAAAAATTATAGATTTAATTATAATACTAACACATTATCATCTGCCTAGCCTTTTCCCAACTATATTGGGGTCAGCTTCCTGTCTAACCGGATGCAGCTGAATACTAGTATTTTACGATTGGCTATCTGACCTCCACAAACCAGTAACCGGGTAATACGATACATCACATCGCTCGGGCCCGATCAGAGTACCAGCGCTGCGACACTTTTTAAATGTCGCGGCATCATGCTGAGATAGGAGCCTTTTGGCCTCGTGCAGGACTTTCTGTTTTATTTTTTACTACCAAGTTTTTTTTTTTTATAATTTTTGTACGAGTGTTTCTTTATTTTACGATGTGTCATGGCGGTGGTTAATACTAGTGAAAGACGATAGTTCTCGCATGTTAAGCAGTTTAATCATACACACAACTTGTTATAACGACCTTAGCAACACGATATGTATAAAATCGGTAACATTTAATAAAGTTTTCACATATTTTGGCGGGAGCGAACGAGAGCTACGGAAGGACGAAACGTGTGCATGTCGGAGCGAGCGTCGTACGACTAGCGTACGCGAGAGGCCGCGGTCGAGACCGCTTTTCAACCCGCAAATGCGTGTTATAGATGTTATTTTCCTGTGTGAGTCACAATAAATACTTTTTCGTTTACCCCTTGGAGTAATAGGATACCGAAAAGGCTAGGCAGATTATGATCGCCAATACAATGTGCAGTAGCATAATCATAGATACAAGCTTTTTGAGAGCTACTTCCAACTTGCTAGCAGTGGCATGCAGAGAGTTTTTAGACAGGGTGGGCAAAAATTAAAAAAATACGCAACAAAAAAAAAAAACAGAATAACCGATTGCTGTACGTACTGCAACGACAACGGTCAAGCCCCGTCCGCGCCCGATAGGGTACGATACAATAGAAAATATTGTGTCTCATTAGCGGGCCTTGATAGATTAAATGAATCATATTGTTTTGATTGATTTTACCTTTAGATTGTACCTATTAATTGCAAATCAAATCAAATCCGATGTTCTTTTCACGATAACTTGTTTTGCAAAAAAAAAACTTTTTTTTTTTTTTTCTCTATACACAACTTTCCTGCACAACTTTCACAGTAAATATTGTCTATTTTTCACACTATTTATCAAAGTTAAAATCTTAAGTACATGCTGTCATATCTCACAGCCAAAACAAATAAATCAAAACAAACAATGGCGTCGGAATTACTCGGAATATGAAAATAATACGACAAAAATTAATGGTTGTTTATGTAGCGACAATTCAATGAAACAATGCTACTTTTTTAAATAGTCGCATAACCAACTTTGTTCGGATAACTTCGGTAAGTTACGTAATTCGTCTCGTAAAAAATCGTAAAATGCCAGTGACTACCCTGTACGGTTGTGTGAAAGAAAGAAAGAAAGAAAGAAAAATAGTTTTATTTGTCACAGAAACACGTGCATATAAAAGATGACAACATTAAAAATAAAGAAAAAAAAAACATGATAACAAACACAGATAAGTATACATAGGCATAAAGAACACAAATAGTCGGCAGCTGCACGCCGTGACTGTGACAAGAAGGCTTCCACTCAGCATCGTGTGCGTTATTTGTTACATTGTGTGCCACGTATTTATAGGAACGCACACACAATAAATCTGCATGACCACGAGAGCACACATATAAACGTTAAGTCGCGAATAGTTCGTCTACCGAGGCACTCAGCGGTGCTAGTGTATCGCAATGCGAAGTTGCGTCAAATTGTACGAACGAACGGGTATTGTATCGATGATACTAATGATACGACAGACGCTTGACAGGTGGCGCTGATTTTTGAATAAAGATTTTCTGTTTATTGATAAAATTATATTAGTTTTACATATTTATCTGACTTAGGTAAGGTAGGCTGTGTCTTCCGTGTTTATGGACTGCACGCCACTGCTTGCTAGTACTTGCGGAATGGAAAGATTTCGAGGCTAAGTCCACATGAAGCCAAATAAAAGTAGGGTCTTTTTGAAATAAATATAGATTTAGGTAGTACAATGCTTCTTTAGAAAAATGTGGCCTTGAACAAAGGCCTTAGCGCTAAAAAACAATTAAATTAAAATTGTTACAAATATTGTAAAATTGAAAAAAAGTATACTGCAAAAGATGCACATCAATTTTAAATTTAAACAATCTTGCTTCGCTATTGTTTTTGCTTGGAAATCATTCGAATTTTCTATTAGCACAATAAGATGTCAAAAAGGACATCAGCCAAGTGTCATCCATTTTTGGTCTTGTACGTTCACCAAAGAGAGGTGAATCTAGTCGACATTTTTCCCATACACACTTCGGGAGTGTATTACTCCACTGTTCGACAATTTACATCAAAACTTAAACATGGTATGGTTTTGTCTCATTATTAACATTGTCTGTAAGGAAACAGAATACAAAAATTAAAAACCATTAATAAGTTAGGAGCCAACAAAGATGTTTTTTGCTAATTTAACCTAACTTTGAGCGTGTTTATGTAATAAAAGAAGTGTAAAATTTCCAAAACTAAGTCGGTACCGACAAAGCTCAATGATCGAAAAGTTCAATAAACTTAATTAGTCATTGATTTATGCAGTGGTTTTCCAGAAAACCCGATCTTCCGAAGGACTTTTCTTAATTTTTTACGCGCCTGTTTTTATAACTGATTCTGCAGCTTACTCAATAATGTTGTGCGTGTAGACTAGGTTCTAACTGCTCATCACTGATAATACCTCTGTCGGACACGAAGCCTGGTGAGACAGCGTGCTTTTTAGCCAGGCCCACCAGTGAGTTAAAAAAAAAAATCTGCAGCAGTTTTGCTTGTCAATTAATGTAAATAGTTTTAATAACATTGTGATTTTATGGTACAAAAATACGGGTTTATTTATTTATTAATATAATTATGTTTCCTGTGATACTATCCAAAATTATTTATGTAACAAAGGACAAAGTCCTGAATTAAAATACAATGATTGTGTTATAATTATACTAAAATGCTACAGGTATACTTATGTTATTTATTTTATTTATAATCAACAAAATATGTATGTTATACAGCGTGTATAAGAAATTGTGAAGGGTGTTGTACGGACTATTAAAATGAACGACTATCTCAATGGGATCAGACCAAATAATATTGTGGCTGGATTTTTTCGTGCACTCGATCTTCAACTCAATGCTGAGCGCCGAGAGTTGAAAATCGAACTGTGTGTTTATCTACGTGCTGAGATTGCATTCTGTTGGATTCTCTCGGTTCAATACCGAGAGTCGAAAATCCAGTGCGTGTAATAATCCCGCCGCGTTTTTATTACGTCGGCTGGTCCGAACTTTAACTTTAATTTTAAACAATAATAATTGTTTTAGTGACGAAGTAATTGATTTGTATAGAATATGTAACACGAACTGGTTTTTTCATAACCTACACATACACAAACACACCCCTACACAATCACACATTTAAACACACCCACACACAATCACGCAAATACAAACACACCCCCACACAGTCACAGCTATACAAATACACACTCACACACACACACACAAACACACACAATCACACATATACGAACACACACACACACCCACACACACATGTTTTATAAAAACTTGAAAAGCTTATTGGGCTTATTCCATTTGGCCACCGTAAAATAGCTGTAAAAAATATAGTTACTTAAAATCCATACATAATTATAAAGGTACCGTGGGCCAGGTTCTACCATGTTTCTCTAAATGGCTGTACACAACCGAGGTAGAAAATAGGAAGAAAACTAATGTACGAATTCCGATTAGCCCAGCCCACCTTCCCACGGACCCGGACGTAATGAAATCGTGGCGGGATTTCTATACTTCAATATGTTACCGATTTATCCATTCGTCTGGGGTGGACAGATGACCGCGCATTTCAGACTATCCACCCTTCGGTGAATGTTTTAAGGTGACCAACGGATTAACCCGCTTATTACATTGTCTCCTATTACCAAAAATATGTAATAGATTATTTTACTTATGTAACAAATATTATTTTATTGCAAATTCCTTTTTTAATAAAAAATTAACTTGCCAAATGCACAAGTATGTAATAGATTAATTTACTTTATGTAGCAACTATTATTTGAATGCAATTTTTATTTTGTTTTTCACTATATTTAACTTCCCAAAAACAGAAAATCACATACTCAAAAAAATGCACAAAAATGTTTTTAATTATGGGTAAATAAAAATGTTCAAATTATTTTATGGTTTCATTGTAATTTCTAAAAGTACAGACGCCAGCACATCAAGCTACCCCAAACTGTCAAATTTTACCAATTGAACGTGAACCTTATGCTTACCTAACCTAAAGTTGAAAATCAATCAAAGTAATTTGACAGATTGGGGTAGCTTGATGTGCTCGCGTCTGTACATACATTAGAACTGTTTTAAATGGAATTAATAGATTGAGAGCAGTGGTGACCCAGTGGTAACGGCCAGGCGCTTTACTTTTTGTAAATTATTTCATCAGCACAGCTTTCAAAACGGTAAAAGAAAACATCGTGAGGAAAGGAAAAAATTCGAAGATATGAGACATCTACTTACCCGCAATGGGCCCGCGTGGTAGATTACTGCCTCTCCCCGCAGTGGGAACATTAAACGATGATTATGAAACAGGATATATATGTATGTAAGTTTTGGGAATGCAATTTGGTGAAAACTTGCGTAGATTAGAGAAAGTTGATTGACACAGTTTCATTGATGAATTAGGCCCTAATATAATTGAAACAGTATGCAAGTCTCATAAAAGTGGTACCTAGGTTGCTTCCACTTGCACAGTTTGAAGTTTGAAATCATCATCAGCCTACAGCAATCCACTGCAAGACATAGGCCTCTCCAATGCGTTCAAAAACTGAAAGTCTCATAGGTGGCAGCACTGGTCATCGTCTAAAAATCGCCAATGTTTTGTTTATGTTTACTTTCACATCACAAAAATAGGATAGATGCGCTCAGGTAGCTCGCGAAATACAAGTTTTCACACGTTTTTATTATAACGCTTTTTTTTAGCTCGGGTTGTATGTATGTATGTATCTATGTATGTAACGGAATCTTTGAGCCTAATTTTCACTGGTTTCTAGACGTCTGATCAACTTAAAACTTTGCACACGTCTTAAGGGCCGATGACAATGCAATAACCCGATAAAAATTAATTTTTTTTTAATTAATTATAAAAAAAAACCGATAAAAATTTGATCGAACTAAAAAATGGAAAATAAATAATAGTTTAAAAAAACTATAAAAACACGCTTTTATTGCTGACCGAACTAAAAAGTAGAAAATAATTTTTTATTACAAAGAGTTTATGTTACAGTAGTAGGAAGTCAATAATTCAATTCAGAGTAAAAGCGTGGGGTGCTTGATATTTTAATTATTACAACTATTCTATTGCCAACCATCTATGAGAGGAGAGTCAAGAAAATATAGGAAAATGCACCCCACGCTTTAGTTTAAAACTATTATTTTTTGCAATATGTAGGTCAGTATAAGGCTGTATGTTGATAAGAATATGATTGTCGACCTAACTTACAAATTTGAAAAGCATAGCTCTTTTGTAGTCTCGACGAAATATCGGGATTACAGTTTTTTTTTTCTTAACGCATGTTGGTCTACTCAACTAACACATATTGGTCTACTCGAGTTTTCTCACACAATTCTCTTTCTCATTTAACATCTTTAGCAAATACATGAGTCCCCGTTTATTCCTTTCTGCTCAATGGTACCTTTAGCAGTTCGTTTGAAAGAACTACTTACAGTCAACAGCTGCACAACGATCCCCCGATTAATAATTGCGCTTAAATAAGAATAAAGAAGTCACTTGTTTACAAAAATAAATATGCATAGTGACAGCTAGCTGTTAAATTCTTGGTACAGAGGCCAGCACATTAAGCTACCCTAAATTGTCAAATTTTCTCAATTGAACATGAACCTTATGCTTATGTAATAAAGTTGAAAATGGATCAAACACATTTGACAGTTTGAGGTAGCTTGATGTGCTGGCATGCTGGATGTCTGTACGTTGGCAGCAGCGACGTCTGAAGTGAGCATGTGACAGTTTTTATTTGCACTGCTCGCCATTCAACTCGATTCTCAGCAACATCCAATTGCTACTAAAGTTTTAATTACATCTGAAATATACTTGCCAATCCCAAAACACATAATTTTACGAAACTTTTATTTATATAGCAACAATACAAGTATGTAGGTACGTATATATACAAAAACAGTTGGTACGTAATTCAGACAATTGGCAGTGCGACCTGTTTAGGAACATGTTTTTTGATAAAAACTATGTTAGTATCATTGAAACTCTGTTCTTGCACCGTTCCATTCAGATTCCATCGCAGAGCCATTCTTTTATTGTGGTTACAAGATACTTTGGGCGTCACTGGACCATCCCCTGCGGATTCTTCGTTATCTGTGCTCGAAGCTGTCACAATTTCCCGCGGTTTTGTAAATCTCATCCATTTCAGGTTGCTTGGGTTTGATATTTTTATCATTTTTTTTGTTATGATCCATTTGGTTTCGCAACGAACATTGTTTTTACTTTTTTTCTTGTTTTTGAGAGACGTGTTGGTATTTCTCCATGATCCGTTAGATTTCTTTTTGTATTTAAATGTGCTTTTTATACTATCGGATCCAAAATCAAGAATCTTTCTACCTTTTTCCTTGAACATTCTGGTTTTAGATTTCTTTTTACATTTCACTGGGAAAATTTCTTTAATTAGTTTTGAAGAAGACACCCCGCATTTAACCTTCGTTGCGGTGGAAACATCGCTCTTTACTTTCATTGCGGTTAGAATTTCACTTCTGACTCGATCGGAGCAAATTTCGCTTTTGACTCTTGCTGGGTCGTTAAAAAAGACCCTAGATCTTGGTACGACATGTATTATTTTTACATCGTTTACAACTTTCTCCGATGTTTGACATAGTCCTGGTTGGAGGGTTATGTTCAAACCGTTTTTGACCTTTCTGTGGGTCGGGGGTAAGATTTGATCTAGAGGAAAGCAGAATAAGGATTTATAACAAATAATCAATCTTCTTACGACATTTTTAAAAGCTTCAGTTAACACTTTGCAATCTTCTTGGTATATTTTTCTGCTTTTAGAAGTAGTGTTCGATTTTCTACTGAGTGTTGAATTTGGCATTCTTAAATGTAAGTAATTCTAATTTAAATTTTCTAAACTCCATCGCGTGATTCTTTATTTGTGGATTTTACGACCCACAAGCACATTTTCGCCAATATCACAGAACGCATCTTTTGACGTGTTGCTAGACAGTTGTTTGACGTTTATGGTTATGTGTTACCAACGAGTTTTTTATATGATAACCAGAGCTTTTTGTGTCGCAAAGAGGTGGGAACAAAGTTGTAGAAAAAACCATAAATAATTATGGCTTACTAGCTTTTGCCAGCAGCTTCGCCCGTGCGGAACTTTCATCCCCTTATCCAATATCCTTCCTTATTCATTGTCTACATATTATTACTTGTTCACGTCACAAATGGGTGCCGTGACGTCATCAAGGCCGTGCTATTAATTTAATTCGCTGGTCGCATCAAAGGCTGTTCTTGTACTCAAAATACATTTAAAATTCAAGTTGCAATCGCATCTTAGCGAAAATATTTTTCAAAAATGTGAGTAAGTACCTACCTATATTAGAAGCATTCTTGACAGATTGAGAACTACAGATTAAAAACGTTCGTGATTTAGTATTAGATTACGAACGTAGGTACTTAAAACACGGGTATTGCCCATTTGGTCCCGCCATCTATATAATTATGTATAAATAATAAAAAGCAAAGGGCTGACTTACACATCAACCCCCAGCCCAAACATTGGACCTAGAAAGCTGAAATTTTGCAAAGAGGTTCCCTTTATAATGTAGATAAGGAGTAAGGAAGGATTTTTAGAAATTCAACCCGTAAAGAGTTAAATAGGGAATGAAAGTTCCGCGCGGGCGAAGCCGCTGGCAAAAGCTGGCATTGAATAAGTATGGTACCAATGCGTTGCAAACATAGAGCAATGGTATTAGACCTCCACAATAGGAACCTACCTAAATATTATCAGCTTTTTGATAAGTATCTACTTAATTAAAATTCATTATCAATTCGATAAGCTTTTCACGAGAACCTTTTCAAAATATTATTATCTATCTACTAAATCAAGTGGATTGATTAAAATCATTAATATTTCTAATAACTGAAGTCCTAGCTTCTTCTTTTTAATTAATTATGTTAGCATTCGATCATTCTATCAGAAACTGGGTTCTGCCCGTGATAACGTTCGCGTGGAAATTGTAAGATAAACAATACACTGCACAGCCTGGGGGAGGCCTATGTCCAGCAGTGGACGTCTTTCGGCTGAAATGCTGATTATGATTATGACGTGATCATGAGGTCCTAGGTTCGATTCCCGATAACGGCACCGACTTACAAGTTATAAGTCGACGGCTCAAATCCCAGGCAGACGCTTTACTTTGTGTTCATATTTTCATCACCACTGCTCTCAAAACGGTGAAGGAAAACATTGTGAGGAAAGTTTTAGAGTCAAAACTTCAAAAACATGTGACATCTACCAACCCGCACTGGGCCCGCGTGATACATTACGGCCCACTTCCACTCACAGAGAGGAGGCCTGTATCCCAGCAGTGGGAACATTATTGGCTGATTATGTTAGACGATGACTGGTGGAAATTAGCGCGTTCAAACGAACAAACCCTTTAATTTTATTATATTAGCATAGATCAGGGGTCGGCAACCTGCGGCTCGCGAGCCACATGCGGCTCTTTGGATGCGACGCTGCGGCTCTTTAGTTCCATCATCATTTCAGCCGGAAGACGTCCACTGCTGGACATAGGCTTCCCCCAATTTGGGTGGCTTGCCACAATCGCCACGCTTGGCAGGCGGGTTGGCGATCGCAGTATGGTGGTAAAATGCATAGAGAACACTGCTGCCCATTCTCTAGTAAATCCCTTAGTCGCCTCCTACGACACCCACGGGAAGACATGGGATGATGCTATTCTTTACGTCCGGCACCACACGGTATTATACGCAAATATTATTTATTTTCCCGTCACCTGGCGCGCTATCAAATAAAAATATGGCGAGTTTGCGAATGGCGTAGATTAGGCCACGCCCCTTTTCGGTCACCTTGCGTTTTAACGCCGATTTCACGCAATTTTACTATGAAACCAATAATAACTGTGACATGTTTCGTAATCTGTATATAACATTGTTGCCGACCCCTGGTATAGATAGATTTCACTGATAAAATATCAAATAAACGGTAGGTACTGTGAAGGCTCCTATTTGTATCAAAGTCATTGGTCCATCAACTACAACAGCGATAGGTAGCACATTTTGTGCTACCAGAAGGCACCATCTACAATTTTCCTATTTTCCTTTATAAAATGGTGAGCGCAGAAAATAGTTTTTCGCCGAAGGATTTGTTTCAATATGTGAGTAATTTTCATTTTAACCCACGACAGTAACAGAGGGGTCTTATAAGTTTAACGTGGTGTATCTGTGTGTCTGTCTGTGGCATCGTAGCTCCCAAACGGCTGAACCGATTTTGATTTTTCAGTGCCGATGTGTGGTTTAACGGCCAGGGTAAGCCGTTAAAAAAAAACACCGCGTAATGCAAGCTAAGCTCCTTCAGAAGATAAGGACCTTCACTGATACTGATTTGGATTCAGAGAATCCTACTAATATTATTAATGTGAAAGTTAGTAAAGATGTTTGGATGTTTGTTACTCAATCATGAGCTGAACGGATTTGGATGAAATTTGGCACACAGATAGATTATAACCTAGATTAACACATAGGATACTTTTTATCCCAGTAGTACGTTCCCGCGGGATAATTTCCGACTTCTACGCGGGCGAAGCTGCGGGCGGAAGCTAGTAATCAATATGGACGACCAAATATATTTTTTCAGTTTTCTACTGCCTGTTATCCACCTATATTTATGTATGTTGAATGCTATATGAAAATTTTGAAAAATACATTTCGCAATCTTGCAATTCATAGTCAGTGTGAATTGGAAGAGCACTTTATCTGTGTCTCAACAGTAGGAACATTATAGGCTGATTATGACCGACAGACCGACATCCAGTGGATGCCAGCTCTGCTGCTCTCAGGGCAGTCATTACAATTAAATTGACCTCAATATTTAATAATAATACAGGCTGAAATGCTGCTAAAAGAATCAAAACTTCGAGAAGCGAGTATCCAGCACAATGCTAGTAACTACGGCTGGCTCACTTCGAGACCTCTCCAGAATGAAGTCAGCAAAACTAATAAAGACTTAGAAAGACTTAAGCCAATGATTCAAAAGGTATGTGTGTCTTCTTGCCTCTATTTTCCTGAAGCTTTGGCCACACTCTGTCGCCAAAATTGCACCATCTTGGGCAATTCTCGTCAAATAAGACATCACGACTACATCCAGCGATTTAGGGCAATAGCAACATGTAGCAACCTGTTACCAGAGATACGGCCACACAATATGGAGCGATATTTAAAATACTAGGCAAAGCGCCTCCCCCGCCGCCTCCGCCGCCGGCCGTTTCCTCTAGCAAAAACGAGACGTAGTTATACGTACAAACGAGATATAACGAGAGAGAAAATTTCCAAACCGATTGGATATTCGACAACTCATGAAATATATGGAGCAAGATTGCCGAAACACATCGGCAATTTATTGTTGTTGCTCCAGATTGCTCCACTTAATTGATCCAGATTGATTACTTGACACTGGCTAGATGTACAAACCGTGCGAAGCCAAAACCAAAAAAAAAAGAGAAAGATACAAATGCGCGAAAATGCCGCCGTGATTATTTTACGTCCGTGTCAATAGGAGTCATTGAATAATGTCCTGCAGCCGGCATGGGATTCGCTTTAGTTTTTTCCAAGCTTCAACTGTTTAACTTGACGTTGATAATACTTTGAGTATTGTCAAACACGTTTTTTTTGAACTGAAAACTTCTTTAGGCGCGTTGAGCCCTTTTAAGTGAACAAAAATCATGGAACTCGCGTCATCGTCACCGAACGCTTTCCATGAGCTATATGTATACTGTGTATTTATGGGTGAACGAGCACATGGATGAGTCGCGCGTTGATGTCTTTTGGAAAAGTCCCTTTCTTTCATTAGGAAATTCTAATTCTTTTATCCCTTTCTTTCCTTTTGTATTTTTATTGTAAAAATCTGTGCCTAAACCTTTAATGGCTGAAGTCGATCGCTCGTTTATCATTTTTTACCGAGAGTAATCAGAACCCAAGGACCCAATGTGAAATCCTGTTTTGACAATTTAAAAAATACACACGTAGGTAATTGTTCAAGTTTTCACTTCTGTCGGCAGTCCCGGAGAGTTTTAGTTCAGAAACGCAACCGACGACCTTAAGCATGAGTTGAGCATGCTTTCATGATGTCATAATACTCAAATCTTGATTAACAGTTTAAAAAAACTCAATTCAGAAACGAAAAAATATTTAAGTTATACTTAAGTACAGATTAGGACGTTCTCAAATTCAAATTCTCAATTCAGAAACTGGGTATATGAGAAGCCTTATCTTCTTGATATATATGTATGTGCTTATGTATTTAAAGATATCCCAAGAAAAGTGTGTAAAGTAATGGTAATGTTTGACAGATGTCATCAGAAAATTGCGCCAAAATCGCTGTCAAACTTGACGACATGACAGACGAGGAAGAATCATCGACCACCATTTTGAGCGTATTCAAGAAACTTCTAGAAGACCAGTACAGTATACAGTTGATGGAGAAGAATGTGGTGAAGGCAAAAGAAAGAAGTTTGAAGAAGAATAGAGTGAATAAGGTGCAGCCTGTGTTAGTGCCTGACGGAAGGCAGCCTACAGTTTCTTTTATATTGTATATTTAAAAGTTGAACCAACCTCATTGAATTTAAACTGTTTTTTGTCACGCAGTGTAAACTCTATTTGCGATGGTATAAATAAAATACCCCTCTTGGGACAATACATCTTTCCATAGTTCATTCAATTGTGTTTTTTATTTGAATTCATTACTTCCTTATCATATTTTTTTTTTATATAAGATTAATAGATTTTAAGAATCACCAACATATTGTGTCAGCTAGAAAACGCTTTATGGCTTCGATGTACCAGGTTGTCATAACTCGGTAGGAGCTCACTTTATATAGTTGTTTAACTAGAAAACTCCGTTTTGCGACTGTCCTTTGTTTCTCACAATAATCGATGTACTGAAGCGGAGCGACCCATAATGACGAATGTGTCGTTTTTTAAAATCTCCATTCTACTTCGGTAGGCATAATAAGCCTATAATGTCCCCACAGCTGGGACACAGACGTCCTCTCTGTTAGAGAGAGAGCGGGCGTGATTCACGTCCAGGCCCATTGCGGGTTTGTAGAAATCACATGTCTTCGAAATTTTTGGTTCTTACACATGCCGGTTCCCTCACGATGTTTTCCTTCACCGTTTTGAGAGCAGTGGTGCTGAAATAATTTACACAACATAAAGCGCGCCTGTTTGTGCCCGAACCTATGACCTAGAACTCGGTAAGTCTCAGCCGTTACCACCGAGCCACACCACTGTTCTCACTTCGCTTGGCCATCAGCCTAAATTCTTTAAGAATTCTAAAGAGAGAACAGACGAGAACTGAGATATGTGGTCTCAAACATTACTATAAACTATTGATGACCTAAGAAGGTACCTATCAATATAACTACAAAATAAAAATGTGGTATACCGTGGCAATTTTTGACCTTAAATCCGCCCTGGGAGAACCAAGAGTACCAAGTACCGTGGGTCCAGAGTAACAGTCTTCCCAGAGATGTGCCCTAACAGGCGATGCACAGAGGGGGGAAACCCCCTTGGACCGGTCTCTAGAGAGGTAACATGTGTAGATATAGTGACAACCGGAGTGGTTTTATTGAGGTCATTTCCCTAAGCCCGGGCGCCTTTTGAAGAATCATCATCATCATCGTTTCAGCCAAAAGACGTTCACTGCTGGACATAGGCCTCCCCCAGGCTCCTCCACTTCGAATGGTCTTGTGATTCCCACATCTAGCGGATTCCCGATACCTATATCAATATGACTACAAAATAAAAATGTGGTCTAGCGAGGCCATTTTTGGCCTTAAATCTGCCCAGGACTAAAGGCAGCCCCGGATCAACGATTTCTTCGAACCGGGGCAGAAACTTGATAGTGGCGCCCGTCTCTCCAGCGTTTGACATAAACCCAAACTCAAACTCAACTCAAACTCAAAGCATTTATTTCAAATAAACCAACTACAGGCACTTTTGAATTGTCAAGGTCGGTGAGTTAGAAAGATGAAGCTAGTTGCCCATTCCAAAGCGTAGGTACCTATGGAGAAGAACGGGCAAGAAACTCCATGGACACTCTTTTAAAATCAAGATTTTGTTACAAAAAGTTGGTTACATCATTATGTTGAAATTATCAATGTGAGAACGATGTAAAAAGTGCACATTAAAAGCGTCCGTAATTAAAATAAAATAACAACTATAATAAGCCGTGGGAGCTAAGAGATGACCAGTCCCTACTGGCGGCGCCCGTTCACGGAAATTAATTAGGTATGGGCCTGTGTGGCGCATTTTTCTTACAAGTCGACGGTGAACCAACCAGGCTTCCGTATGGTAGACGCTTTGTGGAGCAAGTTTTTTATTTTTAATCCACTATATTATGATTTTGGCGCCCCCTGAAACTGCCGCCCGGGGCCGGCGGCCCCGGTTTGCCCCCCCCCCCCCATATCCGTGGCTGATACTAGGTACTTTTGGTCCAGAGTATGTCTCCCCAGAGATGTGCCCTAATAGGCGTTCCACAGAGGGGGGAAACCTCCTTGGATCGGTCTTTTGAGAGGCACCATGTGTAGATAGTGACCACCGGAGTGGTTTTATTGAGGTAAAAATCCCGCACTCCACGGGTCATTTCCCAAAGCCCGGGCGCCTTTTGAAGAGTACCTACCTTCCTGTATTATTCTGTCATTCCAATTTTTTACATCCCTATTAATTAGCCACCACATAAATAATTGGCTGTACCCAAATAAGTGCAGCACATTCATGAACATTTATCTCAATCAACTGTCAACCAGATTAAAAACAATAAAAAAAACTTAAAATGTTGCAGGAAGCTTGCACCAACGACGACCAGATTTTTACGTTAAATTGATAAGTGACATTTCGATGGATGGTGTTACTGAGCAGGGAACCAAGAATTATTGTTTTAGTTTGTACCCTGTTACTTTTGGGGCCCGCAAGGGCCGTTGCCTGTCGGGGGTGCGGGTTTGTTCGAAAGAGATACCCCTCCCTCAGTAGCCCCTGGCATACGGGCTACTGAGGGAACACGGGTGGGTTTTAGTCAGTAAAAGTCTGACACGCCCTCCTGCTCCACCCAGAGCGGGAGAAGTTATTTGATGACTTCCCACGCAAAAAAAAACCCTGTTGCTTTGTTTGCATAGAAACGCTTTTGTTGGTTGAATTTCGATGATTCCAATTGGTTCGAAACTCCAAACTATATTAGAAGTTAGTTTTAAGGATTGGGGTTTTGCGTCAAAACTGGACGCGCGGTCTCGCGAATTTGAAAGGAGTGGAACGAGGCCTTTGCCCAGTATTTCTACTCTACTGTAGAATAGAAATCGCTTTTCTTCATTTCTCAAAGAAATCTGTCAACTGTCTTATGGAAACGTCATTTTTGTCTACTTTTCCGATGACAAAACGCTTGTAAACGGTTCTCGTGCTAAGTCTGTTAAGAGTAGGATAGCGTAGAATAGTAATAAACAAAAAAAAATTGTTCTAGGTAACACTTGTTTATTTTGTGAGTCCGGTTTGGGCGGTAAAGCTATGTGATCGATATTGATATACGATATTTTTCTCTTCTCCTCTCGTGTGAGCACAGTAGGTCTTAGCCATAAACACCGTTAGATTTTGAAATCGTCATAAGTTCGAGACAAACTGATGCTAGCGTGGGGTATATGCGTAACACACTAACAGTAAACGCCTACTGTTACGCTACACTGTGTGTGCTTGCTTTTTGACAGTTCAAAAATATTCATTGCGTTTTTTAGCTGTTGAGCCGACACATTTTTTGAAAATTTGAAGCATTGTATTAGCAAAATGATTGAGATTCTGATTGATAGTGTGTTTCGAAATTAGGTGGCTGATTACAGACCGCAAAATAATTTAATAAAACAAAAGCTTATTAAATACTTGGATGGTAACATCCTACATACTACCAGCCACCTGCTCCCACATAATATCACTTGCAAGGCCAAGCGGTTGAACGATGTGTGCATTGTTCCAAAATGGCTGCCATACGTTGACGTTTCCCGCCTAAATAAATGTCAGTTCAGAATTAATGGCGGGAAGATGTGAAGAAGCGCTGCAGTTAATTGCAATTATTCAACATATACATATATTAATAGTAAATTAAACGATAAACACCCAACAGGCCACAAACTTTTAAATCGTCATAATTCCTTCCTTCATCATTTCAGCGAAAGACGTCCACTGCTGGACATAGGCCCCCCAAGCCCTGGATTTGGGGGGGGGGGCAATATGTATTTTTCTTCTCCATTAGTCGTCATCTGGGTAGTCACCCTCTTTCTAACCATATCATCACTCACACAGTCCATCCATCATTTCATTGGTCCCCGTACTCTTATACGCACGGACGCTTTATATTTGACATTAAAAGAGAATGTGACCTCTGAGTTTGTTTCGGCATTTCTTCTCAGGGTAGTAGGAAATCTTATCTAGTTTAAAAAATATGATTGACGTGTAAACGTGTTTGTAAAAACCTAAATAAAGAAATAAAATCATTTATCATTAAATTCGTTCTTCGTTGGTCTATTGATCGCAAGCACTACTGCTAAGCATGAGGTCCTAGGTTCGATGAGTGTACGACTAAACGCCGATATACTGAACACCGACAATACTTTACCTCGACGGGACTCTTCGCCAACAGGACTCTTCGCCGACAGGACACTTCGCCGACAGGACACTTCGCCGACGGGTTCATTCTTGGGCTACTACTGAATCGTCAAGTAACTGCCACTAACATGGAAGTAGCGCTCGCCAGCCGCTCCCACAGCACCGCTCGCTTCGCTCGCACGCGGTTGCTCGCAATTCTAACCTAACCTATTACCTACCTGATGAGCCCTCTCGGCGAAGAGTCCCGTCGGCGAAGTGTCCTGTCTGCAAAGAGTCCCGTCAAAGTAAAGTCTTGTCGGTGGTCAGACGGAATGACTGCTACTTTCATCTAAGTTCTCACGGTGAGATTCCTACTGGCTGATCTATTCCGTGTGGTGCTGGACGTAAAGAATAGCACCATCCCATCTGTTCCCGTGGGTGTCGTAGGAGGCGACTAAGGGACTTACTAGAGAATGGGTAGCAGCGTTCTCTATGCATTTTACCACCATACTGCGATCGCCAACCCGCCTGCCAAGCGTGGCGATTATGACAAACCCCCCAAAATTGGAGAGGCCTATGTCCAACAGTGGACGTCTTACGGCTGAAATGATGATGATTATGATCTCTCTCCGGTCGTGTCGGATTGCTATTCCCTCGGGCTATGAGTGTGACAGAAGAAACAAAGAGCGAGTGCACCTGTGTTTGCATTTACATACGGTGTGGAGGACTATTTTACTTGTTGATGATATGCCATCGGTGGTTTCCGATCGCGACTTCCCTGGTTCATCTTGACTTAAATTATGGCGAATCTCAATCGTCCCAATAACAATCTTGATTTGTACAGTGCAGTAATTCATTTCCAATTGATTTATTTGTCACTTTCAACTGTTTATTTCTTGAGATTTATAACTTCACGTGTACGGCTATCATGTGAAATTTCCATCACTGTTATCAAAATTATACATAAAAGTGATTTATATTCGTAATAAAAAATAATTCGCTTTATTTTGCTTGGTTCCTTTTTGCATTGATATAGTTTTTTTCTCTTCTGATTTGTAATGTAGTGAGTAAGATTATACCTATAGTACCTAGCTAATCATTAATACTCACAAAATGAAATTTTCCTGAGAGCCGGTAAAAAGCGAGAATCCGCACTGACAATGAAACTGACACTGACAGTTTGTTAACTAAAATTTGGAGTGACGTATGATCGAATGTTGCCATACAGATTGCCGACTTGCTTTTAGTAATACCATAGACAGTAAAAAACATTTCGCAGCGGGAATAATTTAACTTTTTTGAGTTTAGGCAATGTTGAGCTATAAAGGCAATGTTAGGGACCTAACTAAGGACTAAACCAAAAGACAGGTTCACTGAAGAATGGATATAATCCGTATATAGGTACAATATTTGATGTTGGTAAACTTAAGGAGTGCGCGCGCGTGCCGTCGTTGGAGACCGGTAGCGAAGTGCTTTGACGACCCACGTCCTGCACGCCGCTCCTCTCGTCGCCGCCACCTCCAGCCGCCTTCCGCTGTCTCACGACCGCAGCCGATGATTGCCGAGGTCGGACGCGCCCGAACATCCTCCCCGGGTTGAAGTATTCAAGTGAGAGGAAGTGGGCAGACGTTGTTGTAGGCCCGCACAACCGTTCCTCTCTTCGTCTTCAACTGCACTACCCGTGTGGTCCCGTCGCAGCCAGGGAAGACCTTGATGACACGGCCCAGTGGCCACACCAAGGGCGGTTGGCCTTTCTCTTTGATGAGAACCAGTGCTCCCACTGAAAGTTGACCTGTTGCCGCTGTCCATTTGGTTTTTAACTGCAGCAGAGAAACATATTCTAATTGAAAGCGGTTCCAAAAATGTTGCTTGATGTGCTCCACTCTTTGGTAGCGCTCCAGTCGCCCGATGTTGAGATCAGTAACCTGTGGATGTGGAACAGATATTAGTGGTCGTCCAATTATGAAGTGTCCAGGAGTGAGAGCAGAAAAATCTAGAGGATCAGTGGAAAGAGGTGTAAGTGGACGGGAGTTTAAGACGGCCTCTATTTGAGTCAAGCACGTGGCCATCTCCTCGTATGTTAAGTGCGTTAAGCCTAAAAGTCTCTTTAAATGATGTTTCGTAGACTTGACGGCGGCTTCAGCAATGCCATTGAAGTGGGGCGAGTATGGAGGCGCAAAAGAAAACTTAATGCCTTGTTGAGCAACTTCAGACACGAGATTCGAGTCTTGTAAGAACTTACGTAGCTCATTGCAAGTACCTATAAAGTTGGTCCCATTGTCGGACAAGATGCTTTCGGGTTTGCCACGACGAGCCACGAAACGGTTCAAAGCAGCCATGTAGGCTTCTTTCGTAAGGTCTGTAACAAGCTCAATGTGAACAGCCTTAACGGCAAGGCAAACAAAAATACACAGGTACGCCTTTATAAGCCTGCACCCTCGCCCTTTGCGGTCAGCTATCAGCACTGGCCCAGCATAATCCACACTACAATTTAAAAATGGGTGTTCTAAATGTGTCCTTGCAGAGGGCAACTGACCCATTGTAGGTTGCACAATTTGACACTTGAATTTAAAGCATTTGATGCATTTTTTTACTACACATTTGGAGAGGTTTCTACCACCAAGAGGCCAATACATTTGACGTATATTTGCCAAGAGCAGCTGAGGGCCGGCGTGTAAGCCGTCGAGATGATATTTATGAAATATTATTTTTGTTATATGGTGCTTACCACATAATAATACGGGGTGCTTGACATTATAGTCATAAGGTGAGTTGTCAAGTCTCCCTCCCACGCGTATGAGACCATTGGAATCTGTAAAGGGACTCAAAGAAATAAGCCTGTTTTTGTTTGGTAACGACTTTCCTGATTGCAATAAATTATACTCATTAGGAAACATATCCATTTGAGCGTGACGTAAAATAAAATTTGTAGAATTTGTAAGTTCTTCACAGGAAAGGGAACCAAGGAATTTTGTATGTTTATGTTTTAGATTGTAAACAAATCTTAACATGTAAGCGACGATTCTCTTTAAGTGATCATAATTGGAATATTTGTGAATGAGTGTTTTCATGAATGAATGATTATTATTATGATGTGACAAATGATTTGAGAATAAATTGTTGTATGATTGATGATTGGATGAGTGATCAGTGAAGTGTGATGATACAACTTCAGGTAGATCTTGTTTCAAGTTCTCATTGGGCATTTTTGGCCAATATATTTCATCATTTATCAAAAACTGAGGACCTGACCACCACAAAGAACACTCGCTGATAAGGTCAGCCTTCAGCCCGCGAGAAACAAGATCCGCCGGATTTTCCTTCGACGGCACGTAGCTCCACGTGTGCCCTGTAGTGCATTCTTGTATTTCATTGATACGATTACGGACAAAAGGTTTTAATAAATTTGGTGTCATGGAAAGCCAACTTAACACTATTGTCGAATCGCACCAAAAGTAACATTTACTAACGGGTTTGGTGAAGGAATTCCGTACATTAACACACAGTCTTGCTCCTAATAAAGCCCCACATAACTCAAGTCTAGGGATGGTTGTTGGCTTGATTGGTGCAACACGATTTTTAGATACCAACAGCTGTACACTTACCAACCCATTCTTAGTGCTAGACTTTACATAAATACATGCACCGTAGGCCTTTTCGGATGCATCTGTAAACACATGAATCTCATTTACAGTTGAATTGTCACATGAAATCCACCGGGGTATTTTAAGGGTATTTAAACATGGCAGACTATTCACGAACATTAACCAGGAGGTATGTATTTCATCTGGTACTTGCTCGTCCCAGTCACACTTAGACGTC
This sequence comes from Polymixis flavicincta, assembly GCA_949987655.1. Classification (NCBI taxonomy): domain Eukaryota; kingdom Metazoa; phylum Arthropoda; class Insecta; order Lepidoptera; family Noctuidae; genus Polymixis; species Polymixis flavicincta. The sequence continues at coordinate 5,169,329 of OX465198.1, read as the reverse complement.
CATAGACTTTGGATGATAATTTTAGCCTCGATAATGCAAGGACCTACCAGACCTAATGGGTCAAATATTTGACTTATCACTGATAAAATGTGGCGCTTTGTGATTGGTTTGCTGGTATCCACCGAAATTGAAAACTCGAGAGAATCAGATTTACATAACCAATATAGGCCTAACGTTTTTGAGGACACGTTTCTATCCTCAGACAAGTTCAACCTACTAGAATGCCCTGAACCACCGGCTATTTCTGTTAAAATCTCTAAACTATTAGATTGCCACTTTCTCAAATGAAAGTTAGCTGACGCTAAAATGGATGCAACTTCTTTACCCATCTTGACCACCTCGGAAACCGAGTCGCCACCACTCAGATAATCGTCGACATAAAAATCTCGTTCAATGGACGATTTTACAATGTCATTAGAGGCGGTTGTTGCTAGACTGACTAAGGTCTTTGTAGCTAAATAAGGGGCAGAAGCTGTGCCATAAGTAACAGTATTAAGACTGTACGTTTGAAGTGGTAGCTTAGGATCAGCACGAAAGATTATTTGTTGTAAACAACGTTGTGATGGTGTTACCTGAATGGCCCTATACATCTTTTCTATATCACCAGAAATAACGAACTTGTGCTGACGGAAACGCAGCAATATAGAAAAGAGATCGTCTTGAACAGTGGGCCCCACCATTTGGATGTCATTAAACGACATTCCAGAAGTCGTCGCTGCTGATGCATCGAAGACCACCCTGAGCTTAGTTGTGGTACTGGATTCTCGGATGACGCCATGATGTGGCAAAAAATACTCAATTCTGTTACCTGAATGAGGTTTCTTTGTTGAGTTATTCACAGTCATATGCCCTAAGCTCACGTACTCTTCGATGAATGCAACATATCTTTCCTTAAAAGCAGGATCACGTTGGAAACGACGTTCCAAAGATAAAAATCGGCGTTTAGCCATTTCATAAGACTCGCCTAACTCACTGGGATCATGTTTAAGAGGCATTGTAACTATGAATTGCCCGTTTTGATCTCGCACAGTGTTAACACGAAAGCTATCTTCGCAAGCTCGTTCTTCCTGTGACAAGGAATGCTCAGAAGGAACGGAATCGAGCTCCCAAAACTTATTTAGACTGTTATTTAAATCGTTCATGGAAATATTGCAAAAATGTGAATGTATATTTTTGGATGGATGTTTTGGAAGAGCCACAGAGCCTGATACTATCCATCCAAGCCTTGTCTCATGTAACTTGGGCTGATTTTTGCCTAAATTAATAGATGCACCGCCTAGAATATTCCAAAATATTTCAGCACCAACTAGTATGTCAATCTCTGATGGAACATTGAATGACGGATCGGCCAGATTTAAATCTAATGGAATGGGTATGTTACTTATGTCCACTAAAGTAGACGGAAGTAATTTGGTAATTGTGGGTAGTATGAAACAATCTAAATCTGTCTTATAGCTGCCGCTGCATGATTCAATGGTTAGTTTGCAAGACCGTGTACTTAATGTAGTATGACTGTTAATACCTGTCACCGTGGAACTCGTGCTACGTCGAGGAAGTCCTAGCTTATCACATAGTTTCTGCGTAATAAAATTAGCTGTGCTACCATTATCGAGCAGGATCCTGGCGTCACTCCTGATGCCTCGGTGATTCACCACTCTCACCAGCGCTGTGGACAGGAAAATATGAGAGGTAGTATGCTGCGACTGAGCGTCACTCGACATGGCGATATTTTCTGAAGTGCCGTTATGTGGAGCGGCACCGCCAGAAACATCAGTGGGCAATGCTACGCTATTGGGCATAGGATCTTGGAAATTAGTAGACTGTTCCATATGTAAAAGTGTATTATGTCTACCTTTACAATATTTACAAGGAGCTAATCTACATCGTTTTGTTAAGTGACCACTACGTAAGCAGTTAAAACAAACTTTAAATTCTTTAACCTTTAATATGCGTTGTTCTACGTTCAGTTTTCGAAAGCCTTCACAAGTGTATAACAGATGATTTTGAGTACATAAGGGACATTTAGTTTTATATTTTTGATTTGAATTATCGCTTTGATTAGTTGCTATTATTAATGATTTATGTTTATTTTCTACTTGATTGTTATTAGTGTTAGTATTATTTTCTATATTAAGTGTGATTTTGTTATGTTCTAATGTCTCCAATAAATCAGCTTTTTTGCTAATAAACGAACAAAATTGAGTGACCGTCGGTTTTGTTGGTATGCTGTTACGATGAGCTTCCCATTCCCTGCTAGTGATAGGATCTAATTTAATTGCCATCATATAAATAATTAACGTATCCCAACTGTCCGTGGGCTCGTTCATTGTATTAAGGGCTCTAATATTTTTATTAATAAGATCTATTAAACGACGCAAAGAAGTGGATGATTCTTGTGTAATACAATCTACATTAAACAAAGCCTTAACATGGGTATCTACCAAAAGCCTACTATTATCAAAGCGGTCGCTTAGTAACTTCCACGCCATTTCATAATTATCACCTTTAAAATCTATATTTTTTATTATTTCTAAAGCATCGCCTTTAAGGGACGCACGGAGGTAGTGGAACTTACTAATGGCATCTATGCAACTACTATTATGAATTAGTGACAAATATGTATCTCTATATTCAAGCCAGTACTGATAACCACCATCAAAATTTGGCAAATCAATTTTAGGTAAGCGTATAAAGTTACGTTGTTGAAACGATGCACCTGAATGTTTGTTCACCGAGCCTGTTACAGACCCGCCATCACCGCTCACATTACTGGCAAGCAGGCCGTGCGCCTGCGCTGCGAGCGCGTGGTAACGGTCCTCGAACTTTGCTCTCTCTGCATACGCCTCGTCAGGATCATCCGAAAGCACCTCGATGTCCACCTGTAAATTGTCGAAATCATCGTATGTAGCTTTAAATTTTTTTAAACGGCTCTCCAACTCTAAGTGTTGAATGTCGGAAATAACCTTGCAACTAAGAAGCACATTCAAGTAATTGGTGAAATTTGTAAGCTTTGCCTTAATAGCACTTCGCTTTCTCACCAATAAGTCTAAAGAGGCCATAGCGTAATCTAGGAAGAAAAGTAAAAGGGAATATTAACACTAATTGAGGCGAAGCAAAGTTTCGTAAAGAAGTTGGCAGTTAAGCTTGAACAAAACACATAAAAAATGTGAATGAATAGCCGCGTGACCTTGATGAATGTCACGGGAGCCAGCGAGCTACACCGGTCAGCTGTTATAATATTATAATCCGCACACAGCTGATCATGCAAGTAACGGTAAATAGCTATCAATTGAGAAATGCACAAGAGTAAGCAGTGCAGTGCATAGGAGTGAAAGAGATAACTAGAATGTTAACACGTATTGACTCAAATATGATCGTGAAACGGAAACTAATTTAAATTGAACAGAACAAAAACACTTTAAATTTGTTTGAAAAGGATATAGAAGGAATAAATTGGAACGAACTCACGTAATACCGAATCCTTATCCACAAGAAACCTTTCCAAATATCTTCCAAGCGATGACTCGGCGTAAATCGTCCAATCCAGTCGATAATAAGCGCCGGCGTCGTTATCAAGACTTGGAGAATTATTGTAGTATCTTCCAGTTCTTTTTCTTCTTTTTTCAATTGACTTCGGTTGAATAAAAACCGTTGCTCCGGTGACGCAGCGAATTTAATAAAAAGTTCAAAGTACACCAACGTCGAAACGTAATGCCAGTGGCCGACGAAATTGGATTTACCAAAACGCGACTATTAAGAGGCTCGAAGGACCATTTGTTAGGGACCTAACTAAGGACTAAACCAAAAGACAGGTTCACTGAAGAATGGATATAATCCGTATATAGGTACAATATTTGATGTTGGTAAACTTAAGGAGTGCGCGCGCGTGCCGTCGTTGGAGACCGGTAGCGAAGTGCTTTGACGACCCACGTCCTGCACGCCGCTCCTCTCGTCGCCGCCACCTCCAGCCGCCTTCCGCTGTCTCACGACCGCAGCCGATGATTGCCGAGGTCGGACGCGCCCGAACAGCAATGTTACAGCATTTTACGGTAATACATTTTGGGCAGTTATGTTTCCCCAGTCACACGAGCCTAGTGCTATCCTATTTCTTACTGTTCCTATTCCTACTTTCCTATTTAATATTGTAAATGTGAAACTTTGTATGTTTAATATTATAAATGTGAAACTTTGAATGTTTATTACTCAATCAGGCAAAAACGGCGCAACGGATTTGGATGAAATTTGGTACACATATAGATACCTACCTGGATTTTGAACGTCATCATTTACATTAAAATAGAATGATTGATTCTAGTCGCCCCTTCCAAATTGTAGTTTCGTATGGAGAAGAATGGGCAAGAAACTCCACCGCTAGACCGTTGGGTACTCTTTTAAAATGTTTTAAACACATAGGGACTTTTCATCCCGAAAGTAGGTACGTTCCGTAGCATAAATAGGTATAAAGTTAGTTAAATAATAAATTAAAACTTGTAGGAGGGCATAGCCACAAGGCGCTCGCGTTTTGTTAGCAGCGAGCGTAGAAACGTACAAAACCGCTAGCCGCCCCACGCCGCCGCACCGCGCCCCACGAATCGTTTTTTTTCCTGTATTATGTGTGAATTCTTGTATTATAACCATTAAGTTAAGATTTGTGACAATAAACTCTATTTGTGCACCACCATACATTGTTCACTCAATCGTTACCTGCCCGACTACAAACTGGCGCTCCAACGCGGCACGCGTACCTAACCGACGCGACGCGAACTCAAATACCTACTTGCAACGTAACGGTTTTCTTAGTGGACGAAACTAACTTTAGTGCAGGTTACGTACAACGTAAATAGTGTTTCCTTGTGTTTTAATATTGTGCACTACAAATGCCTCGTCGTAAAAGTAGAAGCAACGATGAAGACATCAGCGTGCCGCCGGCGTCCCCGACGCCCGCGCCGCTATCTGAAGGGACGCTTACGTCGTTTTTGGAGGCGTTTGCGAAGGCTCAAGCGGCATCGAACCGTCAGCTGGTTCAGAGCCTGCTGGTAACGTCGGCCATCAACGGCTCAGCTTCACCGTCTCCATCGCCTGCTGCACCAGCTCAACACGGAAACTTCGCGCGCTGTACGTCGCGATTCAGCGGCGCTCACCGAGACTCAGAGGCCCTCGAAGCATTCGACGACTCGATAGTAATATACAAGGAGTGTACAGGCATCAGTGACGAACATGCGCTTCGCGGCCTACCTATGCTCCTAGAAGGGGAGGCAGCTGTGTGGTTTCGTGGCATAAAATCTTCAGTGACGTCATGGGAAGACGCTCTACAGAGACTTCGCGCCATGTTCGGTGCAGCCCGACCGCCACACAAAATATTCCGGGAAATATTTGCCGCGGAACAAACTGAGGAACGCACGGAGGTCTTCGTTGCTCGCCTTCGCGCGCTTATTGCTAAACTTCCGTATGATGTCGGCAACGAAATGCAAGTCGACATGATTTACGGGTTACTACATAGACGGATAAGAAAACGGGTAACTCGTGAATCGATCGAGAATGTGGAATTATTGATCGAGAAGGCGCGAAACATAGAAGAATCGCTCTCCGAGGTGTCGACCGACGCACGTGGCCCCGTCGCTAGCGCGCATACGCCGCCCGCGCCGCCACCGCAGCCCCGGTCTCCGCCGACGCCCGTGCGTGCTCCCGCCGTCTCCGCGGTGAGCGCGCCGGCGGCGCCAGCGAACGCACCTACAGCGTCGTCGAGTGCTACGAGTAGCGCTGCGGCCCCGCCTTTTGTGGTAAATTCGGACAATAAAGGTAAAAGACTTTTCTGTGTTTATTGCCGTAAAAGCGGACATACCCGTGACTCGTGTAGAAATATTAAAAATAAATCCGATAAAAGTGCGACTTCCGAGTCAAGCATGAAGTGTTACGGTTGTGGCGCTATAGGGGTAATTCGATCAAATTGCGCTAAGTGTTCGGTGAAACCCATTTCTGTTGTCGAGTTCAACATGTTAGAGCCCACGAGGGTTAGTAATAATACTTGTAAGTGTAATGTAACCTTTGTTAATAATTTAAGTAATGTATCTCAATCTGCTTGTTTATGTAATAATAATACTTGTAAGTGTAATGTCGACCTCGACTGCGATGCGTTGCCGATTAGAGTAGGTAACTTGTCCGCGTCGAACTTATGTACTGACGGTCGTCCGATACTCGATATTGAGATAGACAGTCATCGTGGTACCGGGTTGATTGATACGGCCGCTAAGCGTAGCGTAGCCGGTTCGAGTCTGTACGCACTGCTTCGTAAACTACACTATTCGTTCCGTAGTAGTTTTATGTCGGTAAAATTAGCCGATGGCATAGTGCGGGAACTCAAGGTCTTACTCGTAGATGTCGACGTACTACTTAAGGGGTTGACGATACCTATTACTTTTGTGATTTTTCCTAATTCAGTTAACAATGACACGTTACTCGGTATTGATTTCTTACGTAAAGCCGGTATTGTTATTAACATTTCGAACAATACTTGGTTCACAGCTGACCGGCCTCAGGTCATTCACCCCTTGCGGTGTGAGTCTTCACGTGATTTCGTTGGGTGTGCTTCCGCGGATGTCTTACGTAATAATGAAGGTTCGATGCTGTCAATTTCAGAGAAGGAAAGTCTCGCTCAGCTGCTGCAAGAGTATGAAGATATCTTCGCAGAAGGGGGAGAACCCACACCGTTCGTAGAGCATCGCATCAATTGTGGTGATCACCCGCCGATTGCGGTGCCGCCATACCGACTCACTCCCGCCAAGAAAGCCATCATGGAAGCGGAGATAGAGAAGATGCTTCGCGAAGGTATCATCACGGAATGTGAATCTCCATGGGCAGCACCAGCTCTTTTGGTACCGAAGAAGGATGGTAGTTATCGGTTCTGCGTGGATTATCGTAAGCTGAACGCCGTCACTGAGAGTGACTCGTACCCGCTACCAGTGATTGATGACCTTCTTCAATATACTGGTAAGAGCTGTTTTATGAGTACTATTGACCTCCGATCGGGGTACTGGCAAGTCAAAGTGAGGTCTGAAGACCAGGATAAAACTGCCTTTGTATCTCCATTTGGAGTTCACAAGTTTACCCGTATGCCGTTCGGTCTGCGCAATGCGCCCGCAACGTTTCAACGTTTAATCGATCGATTTCGTTCTGCGTCATCTCTTAAGGGGGTGACACTCCTTGGTTACATCGATGACTTGATATTGATATCTGGATCATTTCACCAGCATCTCCAGGACTTACGTGCGGTTTTCGACCGCTTACGTGCCTTCAGTCTCCATGCAAATCGCAATAAGTGCACATTTGCTCGAGAGAGTGTGAAATACCTAGGTCACATTATCACCTCAGAAGGAGTGTCCCCAGATCCAGATAAGGTTACGGCGATATTAGATATGAAGGAACCAACTAATGTAAAGCATCTAAAATCCTTTCTACAGAGTTGCTCATGGTTCCGCAAGTTCATGCCAAATTTCTCCCAAGTTGCACAGCCACTGACTATGCTGACGCGTAAGGATCAGTCCTGGCTCTGGGGTGAAGATCAGATCAAGGCATTTAGAGAACTAAAAGGATTACTTACCTCACCTCCGATTCTTATTCAGCCAGATTATAATGTGCCATTCGTTCTCAGGACTGACGCTAGCAATTATGCACTGGGTGCGGCTCTACTCCAGGGGGAGTCGCAGCGAGAAGAGAAACCCATCGCATATGCCAGTCGCCTTCTCACGCCGGCGGAGCGGAACTACTCTACCACCGAGCGCGAGGCGTTGGCAGTTGTCTGGGCTGTCGAGAAGTTCCGAGGGTACATTGATGGACATCCAGTACGTGTCGGCAGTGACCATCAGCCCCTGAAATGGCTACTTACCTTGAAGTCACCTGCTGGACGTCTCGTACGATGGGCCATGAAACTCCAGTCCTTTGATCTACAAGTCGATTACACTCCTGGGAAAGCAAACGTAATTGCTGATTCGCTCAGTCGTCCCCCGTGTGAGGAGGAGGCTCGCGATTCCTGTGGAGTCTGCATGGTGCTCGTTGACCCGCCGCGGTGGGATGCCGCTACTCTTCGTGAAGATCAGCTCGCAGACCCTGAGGTGGCGAAGATCATGAAGGCTCTGGAAGGCAAGGATGAATTAGAACTTACGCGATGGTCAGAGAGAGGTTATCATACGTGCAGAGGTGTACTATATCGATATACTGAAGCGGATACAGAAGAACCGCAGCTTGTCGTTCCTGAAAATCGAAAAAAACAGGTACTCGTTGAATGTCACGACTCAGCTACTTCAGGTCACGGTGGTCTGGACCGAACTCTGTACCGTATAAGCCAGAGATTCTACTTTCCCGGTATGCGACGTTATGTAGCAGAGTATCTGAAAACCTGCATAGAATGCCAACGCTACAAACCGTCCAATGAGAAACCTGCGGGACTCTTACAAACTCCGGTTCCCGCTCAGCGCTTCGAAGTCCTAGCTGTAGATCTTTTCGGGCCACTGCCCAAAGGAGCTAATGGGGAGAGATGGGTGTTAATCGTGGAAGACACAGCTAGCAAGTGGGTCGAGCTGTTCGCCCTCTCCGAAGCCACAGCCGAAGCATGCGCTAAGGTACTAATTGACGAGGTTTTCTTACGCTTTGGTGTTCCACGGCGTCTCATATCCGATAACGGCGTACAGTTCGTTGCTGATGTCATGCAACATGCAATGTTCACGCTTGGAGTGAAGCAGAGTCTCGTGCCACTTTACCATCCGGAGGCCAACCCGGTCGAGCGCAAAAATCGCGATCTCAAGACCCAGTTGGCGATCTTAGTAGAAGGACATCATCAGCAATGGCCAGAAGCTCTGCCATTCATCCGATTTGCATTGAACACCTCAATGACCAAAGCAACGCAACAGACACCTGCTTACTTAACATTTGCTCGTGAACTCCGCTCACCTATTGCAGTACAGAGCGATCTTCGTGCTGTGATAGAGGCTGAAAACTATGTTCCACAGATTACGCCGTATTTGCTGAAGTTAGCGGAGACACTCAGCAACAGTAAGGAGTGCATAGAGCGACAGCAAGACATCCGTAAGGCTGTCAAAGACAAGGCACGAAAGGCTGAGGAGTTTGACGTCGGTGATCTTGTCCTGATGAAAACACACGTGCTTAGCAGTGCTGCTAAAGGAGTCAGTTCTAAGCTCATGCCTAAAAGGGACGGCCCTTACTTGGTGCAGAAGAAGGTTAGTCCAACTACTTACCTTTTAACGTTTCCTGGTTCACCCAATGAAGTCATTGGGAAGTACCACGTTTCGGCGTTGAGGAGATACCATTCTCGGGATGGTGAATGCCCTGAGGTTCAGCAGCCGGTTGCTCCTAAGCGTTCTCGTGGTAGGCCACGTAAGAAACGTGTCATTGTTGACGTTTGACCGACGGTGAGGGCACCAATGTCTGGTCAAAAGGGGGAGTATGTAGGAGGGCATAGCCACAAGGCGCTCGCGTTTTGTTAGCAGCGAGCGTAGAAACGTACAAAACCGCTAGCCGCCCCACGCCGCCGCACCGCGCCCGCGCCAGTCCGGCTCGCATCGCTGTCCCGTACGGTCACGAATCGTTTTTTTTCCTGTATTATGTGTGAATTCTTGTATTATAACCATTAAGTTAAGATTTGTGACAATAAACTCTATTTGTGCACCACCATACATTGTTCACTCAATCGTTACCTGCCCGACTACAAACTTTAATATTATTCTAAAATCTATTTTCAATGTTGTATGCTCAGGTCGTACCGTGTGGTGCCGGACGTAAAGGATAGCATCATCCCATCTTTTCCCATGGGTGTCGTAGGAGGCGACTAAGGGACTTACTAGAGAATGGGCAGCAGCGTTCTGTATGCATTTTGCCACCATACTGCGATCGCCATCCCGCCTGCCAAGCGTGGCGATTATGGCAAGCCCCCCCCCCCCCCCGAATTGGGGGAGGCCTATGTCCAGCAGTGGACGTCTTCCGGCTGAAATGATGATGATGATGCTCAGGTAGCACTGTATGAAAACCTTGTAAGAAAAATAGCGAGAAATATCCCACCATGATTGCCCAACTGTCAAGTTGACAGCGCGGGAACGCACATTTTGATCAGCGTCCTTGCCAATACCAAATGCGTTCGGATATTTCAATACAATACGATGCATGAATAAATAATTGAATCGATTCTGATTTAATTAGTGAAACGTATCGATTTGTAAATTGAATGTGATGTGAATTGTGAGTGCATAAATATTAATGAAGAGTCGGGAATGTCAATATATTGAGAGAATGTTGATATGTTTTCGCTTTTTAAATGAGTTGAGGTTTATAGATTTATGTAGATAGAAATAAGTGAATCTGATGACAACAGATCAATGGCATAAGCCAATTCCAGAACTTTTAAATAAGAAGCTAAATAAGTTCTTATTAAAGCGAAGCGGCCTAAATGGGTAATCTATAACAAATAACACAATAATAATTATAAAAAAATATTTATTTACAATTTTTTACACCTTTTTACAAAAAATATAATTACAAATGCAGACAAGCATTTTCTTACGAAGACGGAAGATGGAATGCGTCTATTTACATATATTTTAAACAATATGGCAGTGCGTCAATTGTAAATGACGAAAATGTTGCAGGAACACCCAATTTACTACTACAAAAAGCATCTTACAGGCAAAAATTACCACTAAAATAATAATTTTCTCATTATAGTTGTAATGAAGGAATACCTACATTCCTTAAAGGTGGGCTATTACTTGAGAAACTGAGAGAAAATTGACAATATCTGACAAAAAAACTTTCGCAACAGGCGCTTTAACTCTATTTACGAATCGATACAATCTATTTTCCCGCATTATTTTTAACATTAACCATTTTAGTGGACATTTCGCATGATCATTTATTTTTAACTGAATATATTTTGTCACTCCGAATATTTTTAAATAGCAGAGGGTTTACAAGGAGACGCTTTCAATTATTTGTAGAGGAGACATCTCTAACAATTTTTTTAAGTAGTTAGTTATTCAACCACACACACTTTAAAAAATAATACTTATGTAATAGATGACAGTGTCAGATTTTGACATAAGCACAGATTAAAAAATGCGTTCGGATACACTCTAAAACAAAGAAAGCGGCGTCTTCATATCAATGGGTAGTAAAGCTGTCATAATGTAATGCCGGCAAAGAGTTGTGATCTTATGGAGTAATCACCAGCAGTAGGGGTAGTTGGGGCAGAGTGCGGCGGGGAAGTCAGCTGGGTACCTCGGGGCAGCGGGGACGGGCCTGTCGAGAGAAAAAAACCTTAACAGAAGGAACTTCCTATCTGGGTAACACGATACACCTTTGTAAGACTGGTTGTGTTTCAGTGAGAATTGACCCTCAGTGGCTAAAAAACAAAACTAAGAACATACCCAGGGTGAGCAGGGGCCACGGCAGGGTTGTATCCCCACTGAGGGATGGGCTGGCCGTCGGGGGTGTGACGGGCGAGTGCATCCGCGTCACAGTAGGGGTAGTTAGGGCAAACGGCGGGGTGGACACCGGCGGGGTACTCCCGGGCAAAGGCTACCGCCACCAGCGCGAAGAACATCAACTGGAAAAACAAATGAACAGAATAAAAATCAAAATGTGTCATAATGGCCCTGGCCTTGGCCTGCCCTGGTACCTAAAACAATTGCGCTTTGCCTGAACTACGAATCAAACCCATGACCACACGCTCAGCAGTCACGCTTAAAACCACTAGACCAACGAGGCGTTAAAATAATTTACTAATAATCCCTTAGTATAAACGTTGCCGATTAGTACACTGTGTGTCAGAATTAGCAGGCCGTGACGCGCTATGTAGGTAGCATTGCAATGCAGTGTAATTAAGGCAACACTGCAGACAGTGTAATGTAACGCAACTGTACTAATCAATTTTTTGGTATAATGTGCGTTTGACACGTTATGGAGAACGATTTTATTGCTGAGTCAATTATTTTAATAATTTTAATTGATAGGTGAATGCTTTTTGGAAAGAAGTATCGTATTGCATGTTATACTCTGCATGTCTGCACATTTGGCGAAATAGAGATAGTTCGAAAAAAGTATAACATTTTCACCGTTATGGCTTTTTTATACATTTCGTTGTGCGTCATTTCAAAACCAAATTGTTAAATCGCAAAAAAAAAACACTACATAAAGTTTGTAATCGTTTTTAGTGAGTTTGGTGATATAAGTCAAAAATTTAAAAAGTGTGAATAAAATAAGCCAAGTTAACAAAAATAAGTATTTACCCCAAATAAAAAATAAAAATACTATGTAAATACTAAGGTACCTACTATGTAATTGTCCTTTGATGGTACTAATTATCTTAAAATATTTACATTATTTAAAAGCTTAGTCTTAAAATAATAATATGTAGGTACAAGTAGGTACCTATTTTGTTAATTTGGTATTTTATGATTACTTAGACATGCAAAAATCCTGAAATTCTTTTCCGAAATTGTAATTCATTGTTTACCGTTCGCCAAGAATGTTACTATCAATCTTATCCATGCATCGACTCTAGTAGGCGTTATAATAACGATTATCAGTACTACTTAATTTAACTATTATAATAAATAAATTATTAATAATAATGTGGTTTTTCAATAAAAATTGAGTATTTATTCATAGGTAGCCATCAATTATCAACTGAAACTAGCTAACTATCTTCAATATTTTAGGTACAGTCAAAACAAAAAGTTAGTGATATTTAAAAGTTTTAAAAGTGTGTGTTTTTTTTAAGTATCTTATTTTTAATTTGCAAAAAATATATAAAGTTCAAAATTTATTTTATAATCAAATCAAACAAAACTGAATTATTTATGGTGCTTGTCATTGGGTTTACCACAATCACGCTTGGCAGGCGGGTTGGCGATCGCAGTATGGTGGTAAAAATGCATAGAGAACGCTGCTGCCCATTCTCTAGTAAGTCCCTTAGTTGCCTCCTACGACACCCACTGGAAGAAATGGGATGGTGCTATTCTTTTACGCCCGGCTACCACACGGGACCGGCTTCACAAACTGAATTATACCATAGCAATTAAACATAAATAGCAAAATATGGGTGCAAATACTATAAGTGACTTTGCCTAACCTTTCGAGAGTGCAGGAGTGATGTTAGGCTATGATAACCTGAAATTCCTTTACCAAATAGTAATTTATTGTTTACCATACCCCAAGAATGCAAATACACAATCAATTCTACTTATACTTCGACTCCAGTAGGCGTTATCAGACCGATTAGTCAGTATTACAATATAATTATGCATGAATTCAGAGAATATTCAAATTAAATGACATTGCTGTGCAGATTGCATGGTTTCAGGCGGCCTAACTATTGTTTATTAGTGCAATAATTCACATCATATTTTGAGATTTGATTTTGTCAAGGAGTGGCTTTGTTTGGCATTTCGGACCTGTCATTTTCGGTTTTGATTTAAAACTAGATTTGTATTCAATCTGACAGGTTTAAATATAGATTTCTGTCTGAACATTGTTCAAGAAATTGTTTCTTTTTATTTGATACTTTTTCAAAATACTTTAATAAAAGTACGGTCACGTTCAAAAGTATAAAATGTAGTAAAATTTTAAAAAGTTTTAAAAGTGTGTTAAATGAATCAAACTTGACCAAGTTTTTAAAAGCTAATGATTACGCTAATCAATGATGAGATCCACTTTGATAGTATTTTCACGATTCCGATACCTACCGAGTACCTACTGTTTATGATAACTGACTTTTACCTGCAGTCCTGCACCTACATCAGCGCGAAATTTCTTGTTTTAACATAATATATATTTTATTTATAACAATTCTTTGCAATATTGTAGCTTCCCATTTGAGAAGGAATTTCGAAAGATTACTATTATACATACAAACTCTCAAAATTCACCTCTTTATACATGGTGGCAGGGGCGCGACCTGTTACCATAGATTCACAATAAAAATAACATTAAAAACAAAATAAATTCAGTATAATATGAGAGTAAACTTAAGTTGAACATTTTTCGTGGGTCATAAAAAATATTTTTGGTATTCGATACATTTTGACCGCGTAAGTACTGTTCTTTTCTATGAAGGAGCTAATTTTTAACTTCATCGTTACCTACAGTTTGCGCGTCGATGTCCATGTACATGTCAGTGTCATTCAAAATGTCGTTATTTTACAAAATCGAAATTCAAAACGTGGATGAAGTATTGCCAGCGAATTAAATTTGACCCCATAGATAAACACAGTACCGTATCATCTGTAACTAAAACTAAAATGCTCATATATACTTTTTTTTAAAGCTTTAGATCCGCATCTAATCTTTCAACGTAACATACTTACACAAAACAACTAGGTACAAGACAACTCGACAGCTACAATTACAATAATTGACAGATAAACATGTATATCACCATGGCAACCTCTAATTATTGCTGCCCGACAAATTACCACTTAAATTATGATCGATAAAGATCACATACATATTAATAAATGCTGAATTAATTAAAGGTATGCGTACTACACTTGTCATTATAATGTTACCTTGCACCCACTATATCAAATGTGTTATGGAGATTCGTTAACATTGTAATTTACATCTTAATACTGAATAAAAAAACAGCACAATTATGACACTTGAGCTTGTTTTGAATAAGTTATAAGTACCTACATCAGTATCGGAAGTAGTCTTTTAAACACCCGACATGGCGGTAAATTGACAACAACCATCTTTTTCTGGAGTCGGTTAATTAGCAAAACTATCCAAATTTTTCTTCATTCGGTTTTCAAAATTTCATGACTCATGTTTTTGTTATTTGATTATTTCGGTTCTGATTTAAAAAATTGTGAGTCTTTCGAATTCTAATGTAAAGTCTGATTTCGAGTCTGTCAAAACTAGAATGCTTTAAATTTTTATACATTTTTGATTATTTTGTATGTAGGTCGTAGGTACCTATATTTTTGCCGAGACAAGATGAGAAATTATAATTTGATCGATTTGAGTAATAACGGGAAATAGCTTTTTGTTTAGTTATTTTAGACTACTTTGGGGCTTGTGGCTAAATAACAATAGCTGCACGGGTCGATCGGCTAGGTTAAGCTACGCTTGCCGCGGTTGGTCCGTGGATGGCTGACCATCTTTACATACCAAGACCCCTCCGTGCCTCGGAAAGCACGTTAAGCCGTTGGTCCCGGCTGTCATTTGTGGATCTTTGACAGTCGTTACGGGTCGTCAGAAGCCCGAAAGTCTGACAACCAGTCTTACCAAGGGGTATCGTATTACCCAGTAACTGGGTTGTGGAGGTCAGATAGGCAGTCGCTCCATGTAAAATACTGGTATTCAGCTGCATCCGGTTAGACTGGAAGCCGATCCCAACATAGTTGGGAAAAGGCTAGGCAGATGATGATGATTTTAGACTACTTTCATTGATGGCTATATTTTTTTGCCTAGAGCGGGACAATTAGTCTGATTTCAGTCTCAATCTGTCAAAAAAACATCTAGTTTCGATACATTTTTGACAAGTTTTCGTTTTTTCATGGTCGCCGAGATGTGACTGGGACTAGATTTTGTACGTTTTTAATTACGAGAATTGGCCTTAAGATCTTTTCAATAGTCAACCTTCGTCAAAATCTAAGTAGGTATTTAGGTAATATATGTTTTATATAAATACGGTGCCTACATGCCAAAATAAAGTTGGCTTGGTTGGTCTTGATTCCTTATTCAAATTGTATATTTTTTTAAACCTGTTGTTGTTGAATGGGCCAGCTCGTGAGCACAATTTCGCCTGGTGGAAAGCAATGGACGATTTTACTTCACTTCCACTTTACATATCCACTTGTCAGGCTTTCTGACTTCAAAGGCTAGCTAACTACTCATAACAACTGTCAAATATTTTATGCTAATTGCTTATGCATGAGTATATTCACAAATCAATCACAATTTAGTCAATAATTTGTCGTTATAAAGACCCACGCAGACAGCCCGTGTATTGTTGGCTAGGGTGTAAGGCTGTGGTCTGTATGAAAGCGAGGCGTGGATAGGCGGAGCGTTTGACTATGAAGTGAAAACTAAGGTGAAGTGAACTTGAAGTGAGCTGTCAATAGAGATGTATAAGGTGGAATCCACAGCTACCACGACTAATAGACTATTAATTTTATATTTGTACATTGAATACTGTTGGTAATGAATTCATGATAATGTTTTATGCTAGATTATATTCGAACGCAATGTGAATTGTCACTGAATAAATAAATTGAATTGAATGATAGCTCACTTCAAGCTCATTTCACTATAGTTTCACGGTGAGATTTTTATAGAATTGACCGGGACAGTATTATTTGGACCTGTCATAATCCAAATTTAGGTAGGTCGTCCGTTTTTTTTCGATATCATACTTTGTTGGACCTAAGGTCTTGTTATGTTTTCATAAAATAGACTCAACCGCAAGTAGGTACGAGTCAGATAAAGTGAGAATATCCTAATAATCAAATCAAATCAAATTATTTAGCAGACAAAATCGTTTCTTACGAAGAAGAGAACAAAAATACTGTTGAAAATAATATTATGAGAAGTGTACCAATGTTTTAAATTTTATTTGATTTTTGTCTTTTAAGAAATATGGCAATTTAATTTGAATTTGAGATAGAAAAGTATCCAAGAGTTTGTTGAAAACATCATTATGAGAAGTGGAACTTTTTTAGTTTATTGTTTTAATTAATTTAGAAATAAGGCAACTTCATTTGAATTTAAGATAGAGAAGTATCTAAGAGTTCATAAAATTATAAATGATGTAAAAAAATCCGTTCTTTGAGCTAGAAATCAGTTTTTTTTCCCTCGAGATCTTTAAACGAATATAAATAAAATATATAACTCAATAAAATAAAATTCCACTCACCAATTTACCGAACATTTTGATAAGTGGGTTGGTATGTGTATCCTCTCGACAACACTGTGAGACTGATACCTTATGTTTGCAGCGCAACCGCTTTTATAGTTGCGCAGGAGTCGACTTTGCGTCGTATTGTAATATTTCTCGAAGCTATTCGGGGTTACTAGATAGATCTACACTCCCTATGTATAAGCAGCTGATAAAATATTTCACGATAGAATTTTTTTTTTCACAAAAAAAAAAACAGGTTACATAATGCATTATCAGCCTTAAATGTTCCCACTGCTGGGACACAGGCCACCTCCGTGGGATGATAATCTAACACATATATAGACTCAGTGCAGGTTAGTGGTGGACATGCCGGTTTCCTCACGATGTTTTCCTTCAACATTTTGAGAGCAGTAGTGATGACATCAAGTACACAAAGTAAGAGGCTTCCTGGGTTCGAACTCACGACCTACAATTCGCAAGTCGGGGACGACATCATTGAGCCAATAAAGCTCTAAAAAAAAAACCACTATGATGCAATGCAATGTTAGTTATGTTGTTGTGTTAGTTACACATTAAGCCTTTAAATGACTTCTCCCGCTCTGGGTGGAGTGGAAGGGCGTGTCAGACTTTTACTGACTAAAACCTAGCCTTGCCAGGGTTGTTCGAAAGAGATACCGTGGCCCCACACAGGCAACTGAGGGAACACGGGTGGGTTTCCAAAGTTTGACCCATCGTGCCCCACCCAGAGCGGGAAAAGTTATTTAATGATTTCCCAATTAAAAAAAAAAAAAAAACCATACCCGTGTTCCTTCAGTTGTCCGTACCGGGGCCACGGTATCTCTTTCGAACAAATCCGCGATCCTGAGAGGCATCGGGACTAATTTTGCCGACATCTCGTTGAGGCAAGCTACGCATTGCTCGCCGTCCGCAAGCCCGCGCCTGCGGTGGCCGGGAGTCCGCTACGGAGTCCCGAAGCTCAGGGCGGTTCTTGCGGCGGCTAGGGGCGCGAGGGCGCAATCGTTGCCTCTTCCTCCGCGCTCCCCGCCTCCTCTTTCGCAAGCATTACTGCTTCGCAGAAGGAGGTGACAGCTTCACATGCACTCTCGCTCCGTACCATGGCCTGAACCAGCGCCCGACGCGAGAGATCGCCGCTACTCTTTGTGCCTTGAAAATGTTCTCCTGTAAAATTGAGAGTAGCGTATCTTTAAAGAGTTAGAAACTTGAAAGTGACGTTTTAACTAACTTGATATGTTACTGAGAGTTTTCTACTAACCCCGGTCTCACGATCTAGGCTGTGGTGGGCATACTGCAGCAGCTTCCTTCTCCGATCTTTCTTTTAAGAATAAGAACACATGCCCTATAATATTTGGTCGCCATGGCCGAAATTCAGTGTGGAGGAATATTTTTAATAACAATAAAGTACATTTACAATCGCCTAGCTTAGTGATTATGGCAATGCTTGCCCGACCCGAGGTTCCAACCCAAGACCCTTGCGTAACAGAGTGTGATTGTATAGATGTAGGAAATGGCGTCTGCGGCTAACATTTGACAAAAAGGGGTATTGCATAAACTACCTCCAGCTATCCGCAGGAGAACCAAAGCAACCGACATAGCCCGAAGAATTACCAAACTTAAGTGGCAGTGGGCAGGGCACATTGCTCGCAGAACAGATGGCCGATGGTGCCGAAAGATTTTGGAGTGGCGACCGCGTACCGGAAGACGTAGAGTGGGAAGGCCTCCCACAAGGTGGACCTTGTGAAGGCCGCGGAGGCCTATGTCGGCTGAAATGATGATGATGATGACCCCCAGCTCCAAGGTATTTTCTTTTTTCTTTTATGCAGTCAAAGTCACGCCCACATAGGACACTTTACATAAGATTTTTTATTAGGCGCCCGGAGAATAGTTTTTGGGTACGATTTATTGCAACGGGCTCGCCACATATTAGCAGTAAATAACTTTGTCATTGGCATAATGGTGGGTTTTTCTTAAGCGAAATTATTGTATAGAAAATAACTTCCTCGTGTCGATAGATACCTTCTATGTTTTTAATCTTTATTTTATTTTAATCCATCAATGCTTCTAAGTTGTAAATTAAAGTAATTATGCTGAGATAGGAGCTTTTTGGGCTTCGCACAGTTCTTCATCTTTTTTTTTTTTTTTTTTTTTTTTTTTTTGTTATAGGTATTATTCTTTGTATTTCAACATTTTGTTTTTCCTGTTAGTTTGTATTTCTTGTACATGTTTCAAATAAAAAAAAAAAACTTTATTTCTTTTTTCTTTATACAATTAGTAACATTTTGATATTCGAATGGTGTAGAATTTCACATTTACTTTGATCGTCGCTGGCGTAACCTGTCGGACCTCACTTCATGCAATAGTGCGCGTATTTTACTTATTGTAATACGCGTCTAGGTTACATCAGCTGAGGGGGCGAGCAGGAATCTAGTACCACAGATGCAGTTTTTTTTTGTTGCGGGTGGGAATCATCAAATAACTTCTCCCGCACTGGGTGGAGCAGGAAGGCGTGTCAGACTTTTACTGACTAAAACCCACCCGTGTTCCCTCAGTTGCCTGTGTGCCAGGGGCTAACGTCTCTTTCGGACAACCTGCACCCCTGGCAGGCATCGGCCTTTGTGGACCCCACCAGTTAATGCTGACATCTCTTTGAAGCGCGCGTAGAACACAATTACACAACGCGCCGTCGCGTCGTCGACTCGGGCTTGGTCCTTACTGGACAGCAAGCTACCACAGATGCAGTTTGGATATAAAACTATATAGATTGCGATAAGGCTTTGTAGAAGAAGCCGGCAAAATACTACTTCCTACTAATATTATAAATGTGAAAGTTTGTGAGTATGGATGGATGTTTATTACCTCGTTCACGCAAAAACTATTGAACGGAGTTGGATGAAATTTGGCACACAGATGGTTTAACAAAAAAGCAAAGCCGCTGGCAAAAGCTAGTAATCCTGGTAGTAGTAATATGCATACAGGATAAGCAAATTTTTTAGCATGTCATTCTAGACGGGGGTCTAGAATGACATGCTAAAAAAAGCGCAGAATTTTTTGTCGATTAAACAAACAAAAAAGAATCTACTGTTCCATATATTTTGACCGCGTAGATTTAGCACTTTTCTATGAAATAGCAGATTTTTTTTCTGCGCTGGGAGGTCTAGAATGATATGCTAAAAAAAATATGGTTACAGTTTGCGCACTGGTTAAAAACTTATCCTGTGTACACGCACTTCGATTTTTATTTTTACGAATTTAGCGTAAAATGTACGTCAAGGTGGATCGGGAAGGTGGCAGGTTTTTTTTTTTCTCAATAAATTGTAATCTGTCAGTTTGAGTACCTAATTTATGCGGCCTACCCAAATTTCCTTTCTTTGGTATTATTTGGTATAGTTATCTAATTACTAACATAGCAGATAAGCACAAATTGTTACTAACTAATTACTAACAATCTATGGACTGTAACGTCTGAAATAAATAATTTTTATTTTATTTATTTATTATTCATCGAATCTTTGAGCTCCTTTAGGTTCACTAGTCTACATTTTTCCCATACAAACTTCGGGAGTGTATTATTCGACTGTTTGACAATGTACATCAAAAATTAAACATGGTATGATTTTGTCTTATTATTGATTGTCTGTACGGAAACAGTACTAAAATTAAAAACCATTAAAAAGTTAGGGGCCAACAAAGATTCGTTTTTCTTGCTAATTTAACCTAACTTTGGGCGTGTTTAAGTAATAAAAGAAGTGTAAAATCTCCAAAACTCAAGTATCGAAAAGTTCAATAACCTTTAGTGGTCATTGATTTATGCAGTGGGTTTTTCAGAAAACCCGATCTTCCGAAGGACTTTTCATAATTTTTTACGCGCCTGTTTTACAATAACTGATCCTGCAGCTCACTCAATAATGTTGAGCGTGTAGACTATCAGCGTCTTACTGCTCATCTCGGGTACTCCCTCTGTCGGACACGAAGCCTGGTGAGACAGCGTGATTTTTAGCCAGGCCTAACAGTGAGTTCGAGCCCGCGACTAGGTTCCCCTTGAGTTCTGAATTGAGCTTCACGATTAGTGATAAATGCGTACACGGAATGGACAGGTCCACTCAGTCTGTGTGGTTCTATCCTCAAAAGACCATTTCAGACACCAATCTGCATGGTTTTCACATTATCTGACAATGATTATGTCAGGACTTTAAAAGCGAAGAAATGAAATGTTTATTTAAGTAAGTAGATTATAAAATACACTTTTACACGTCAATATAAAACTAAATGGCACCGGTATTTCTTAGCTGACTGATCCCTGAGAAGCTGACTGATACCGAAACATACTCAGAGGTCATAGTCTCTTTTAAACTCCAAACATTATATTATTAGAATTTTATGTGAGTCTTAAAATGCAGGGCCGTGTCAGCAGGCTTAACACGAGCACCGATCTGTCGACGGAAGAATAGACATAACTATTAAATAAATGATGTACAGTCGCCAGCAGGACAAGCTATCCCAAACTGTCAAATTTTCCCAATTGAACATAAACCTTATTCCTTTGTAATAAAGTTGAAAAGCTATCAAAGAAATTTGACAGATTGGGGTAGCTTGATGTGATAAGATAGCTATGTTTTTCTATTCACTATCACAGTTTTGTGTAGATGAACGATAATCGTAAGTATATTTAATATACTTTGTGGCCGTCGAGTGTAAAGTTTTGTTGTCAGTGTGATTTTGACAGTTTGGGAAGAAATATTCTTCTGAAATAGTCTACATTTCTATGGACTTACACAAATATCGTTAGAAACGAAAGACTAAATCAACTGAATGACAGATTGTAGAAGGATATCTACGGTGCGAATAACAAAAATGTAGGAACGAAATGGCACTTTGTATTGAAAAATCACTGTCTATTCTTCGTAGAAATACAAAGCGTCATGCTAAGCCCGCAGGAAGGGCCTATTCTGCCCTGTATTCTGACATGTGAGATAGACCTTAATTTGAACGTTAAGACGGAACAGTGCGTGCGATTTTCCATACAAATGTATTCCCCTTTTTCTTCTTCTTTTTCTTCCCTCTAGCGCAATATTTAATTTTTCACAAAATCAAGGTCTGCTGTAAACACGTTTCTCTCATTTTCTTTTTTCCAGCAACTAATTAGTAAAGAAAATATGATCCTCTAAAAATTACAAAAAATACTCTATTTTCACCGCCGTGATTAGAGGACTACCAGACAAATTATAAAGTATCTAACATTAAAAAAAAAAGTAGGAACCTAAACAATAGTCTTTCTTAAAATAATGTAAAAAATACTTGAAACGGCTTAGTTTTCGAGGACAAAAAAGGGGAAATACGAAACGTCGATCTCGTCAAAAAGTTTGTGATAATTCGGTCACAAATCGGTCTGAGCTGCAGCTGTCCCTATCACACAATACTTGGTTGTTCGGGTGTAGCGCGACGGCAATCATCATCATCATCAGCCTATAATGTTCCCACTGCTGGGACACAGGCCTCCTCTCGGTGAGAGGGAGTGGGCCGTAATCCGCCACGCGGGCCCAGTGCGGGTTGGTAGATGTCACATGTCTTCGAATTTTTGATTCTAGGACATGCCGGTTTCCTCACAATGTTATCGTTTACCGTTTTGAAAGCAGTGGCGATTAAATAATTTACACAAAGCAAAGCGCCTGGCTGGGTTCGAATTCACGACCTACAACTCGTAAGTCGCAGCCGCTACCACTTGGCCACCACTGCTCGACGGCAATAGTTTCTTCAAATACTTATTTTTCAAATTCCTCTCAGGCCCCGTCCCCTCTTAAACTAAATTAAATTAAAAAAATGTTGCTCAGGGGTACTAAACAGACTTCAAGATCGGGCGTTGTTCAGCTACAACACTAAAAGTTGAGTTACAGTCTTTTGGATAGGCACGACAGTATTTAAAAGAGCCATTGCAGCTTTGAACTGATCTGTCGTAACAGACGGCATGGATGAATCAGCCATCGTGTAGACTGTAGCTCAACTCTAATAATACCCGATTCCCGAACATATCCTATTACGATATAATAAGTCATTGTAACTACGTCCTTCACGCAACATGTAAGGTCAGCCCCGTTTAATAACTAGAACTCAACGGAGTTCGGTGTGTGTTACACAAGGATATCAGATGTCCTGATCAGTCATTTATCTAGCCTAGACACTAGAGAAGATTTGGAGAACACGTCATATCTACTAATGTTATAAAAATAGAAAGAAAAAACGTTTATTTGCGGTAAAGATGACGCAAAAAGAACAGAAATACAAAAATAAGAAAATGTTGAGGGAAACATGCGTCACATCCACGCAAAACGGCTATCGCTCAGCAATATGCTGCGACCCTATGCAAGACAGAGCCCCAGCGCTGGTTTTCAGCGACAGCCGCTTTGATGTATTGACGTCGCCCGGTGCAACAAACAATTATTAGGACACTGAACTGGTACTCGTACAGCGAAATATTTTTTATTTTTATTAATTATTAAAATATTAAAAATATGACAGTTTCTTTGTCTGTCTGTCTGTGTTTGGAGTGAAATTTTGCACACAGAAAGACCATTATCCTGGTAAGAACATAGGATGCTTCGATCCCGTGGGATCATTTCCTAATGCAACTTGGGAGAAGCCACAGGCAGTTTGCAATATCGAAAACTATTAGTGAAACAAAAAAAAAAACATTTTGTTTAATATCATTCCATCTTTGTTCAAAACATTAAATGACACTGTGAAGCATTTGATAATTTTTAAACATTTAGCAAAATCACTATATTATTATGACATGCAATTAATAATCTAAAATATAATCAATTAACATAAAAACAAATATAATTAAACATAAAACATAAACAGGTACTAATGAGAATTGTAATAATAATGAACAGGTAAAATAAAATTTAAAGATGTGGGTAACGTAACATAAGTTATGACTTTACAAGTTTGTCACTTAAATATTCGTTAATCGAGTAATAGGTTTTATTAAGCAAAAAATGTCTAAGTTTTTTTTAAAAATACATTGATTTTCTCTTCTTTTTTTATTAGAGCGGGTAGTTTATTATATATTTTAATGGACATTACATAGGGACTATAACAAAAACAGCTGACCGATTACGAGCCAAGAAAAATGATACTTATCTTTTTTTTTGTGTCATTCGTTTTCGTCAGCAATACAAAACACTTGGCTAAAGTATTTACTGTTAATTTAATTTGAACCTGTATCGGACCTTCCCTAATGCATTCAAAAAAAGAATTTTCTAAATCGACCCACAATTTTACTGGAGATATCGTGAAAACACAAAACAAATATTGACGAATTGAGAAAACCTCTAAAAATAATCAAATTGTCACCATTCTGTAAATATGATTAGCTAGCTTTTGCCAACGGCTTCGCCCGCGCGGAACTTTCATCCCCTATTTAACCCCCTTAGGGGTTGAATTTCGAAAAATCCTTCCTTATTCCTTGTCTACATTATAAAGGGAACCTCTGTGCAAAATTTCAGCTTTCTAGGTTCAAGGGTTTGGGCTGGGCGTTGATGAGTCAGTCAATCAGTCAGTCAGGACTTTTCTTTTTATTTATATAGATTATGTAGATTCCGCTACTTGCTCCACATAAAGAACCCATATGAACCTATAATTTTAGCATCAGATCATCGTCGCAGTAATCTTATTGACACAATAAGACTGCCCTTTAGAGGACGCCATATTTGGCACCGTCCTTAATAAACTGAGCGATATCGAGTACCAATTAATGTGTGTATTTTGCCAAAGGATATTCTACTTTGCCTTAAAGATTTACGGCTGGGTTTGCTTTGCTCGGTTTGTGGTAGGAAATGGTAGATTTTTGTTCCTTTTTTAAACTTTTTTTTGTAGTAGATAGATGAGCCTGATTGTTGGTATCGATGTTAATTTAAATGCAGGGTATTTATTTTTTGTTTATGGGTCGGCTCTGACGGTGCATGGGAAGAAAATGGCTGCCTACTATAGCAGAACGTGTATGTTTCTCGTTTTAAATGTCCACCTCATTTTAAGGGACTGTCCCTTAATAACGTCATCATCAAAATCATAATCAGCCTATACCAGTTCCCACTGCTGGGACACAGGCTACCTGTCTTCGAGAGGCAGTGGGCATCTATCATACACAATTTTGGTTCTAAGACATAACGGTTTCCTTACGATGTTTTCCTTCACCGTTTTGAGAGCTGTGGTGATGAAATTATGAACAAAAAGTAAAGCGCCTTTTTGGGCTCGAACCTACGACCTACGACGACGAAAAGTGTTTGTACGCACGGCTACACATCAAGCTATACATTTCCAATATAAGCTGATCTCGCATTGTATAAGATTTCCGTACAAAGCGAGATCAGCGTAAACTGGAAATGTATAGCTTGATGTGTCGCCGTGTGTACTAACAGAAATAAAATCATTTAATGGCGAAATTCATTACCACGCGTCACTATAAATTTTCTTCTTTACATAAATATCTACTAAGTCGTCAAGTGATTAGCGACAACATAAATTAACAATAACCTCCATACGTCCTTCCGACGTCAGCAGATAATCCCAGCCTACATACATACATCTGATCTTCTCAATTATAATTTAAAGCGGCCACGCCTGGCGCCGGTATGCGGAAACCTCTGGTAATGGAGGATTGCCGTGCTATGGTAATGTCAAAATTCTGAGAGGTGAGAATTGGTGGAGGTGGCGAAACAAATATTATTCTTTGGTTAGACACACAATATTCTGCTATGTCCTACCACAAACCGATCAAGGCAAAACCAGCCATAAAGCTTCACTATAAAGTAGAATTTGTATATTTAGACTGGAAGCCGACCCCAACATAGTTGAGAAAAGGCGGATCATGAAGTACTGCTTAATTAACTTTGTCCGTATTTTCTGTTCCTTTCTTCTTGTCTGTTTATATTATAATATTACTATGTTTAAATAAATAAATTTCAAAACCTAAAAAACGCGCTTTAAAAAAAAAGCACAAAATACTTTTTAAAAAGGTTGCTTTTTGATGTATTATTAATATCAAGCACCCCACGCTTTTTTTTAAATAATTATCTTATTTTTTTTCGAAATTATTGAATTTTCATCGGTCCTCGATAAGTCTACAAAGTTTAAATGAAATCTGACCGTTTGAAGTGGGTCAAAATCAAGTCCAAGGGAATCGGTTACAGCCAAGGGTGCGAGTTGTTCGAAAGAGATACCGTGGCCCCTGGTACACAGGCAACTGAGAGAACACGGGTGGGTTTTAGTCAGTAAAAGTCTGACACGCCCTCCTGCTCCACCCAGAGCGGGAGATGTTATTTGATGATTTCCCAACCTCAAAAAAAAAAGGGAGTCGGTTACAACCAAACAAACATACAGGTGAAGTTTATAAAAGCGTGTTAAAAAGTCTTTCATACCGAAAACTGCCACATCCATCGCTCCAATTCTAAGATCTGTGTCATATAAAGAGTACTTTTTGTGATGCACTTAAAATATGTAAGTTCACTTGTGACAACTACGTACTAAATATATAACAAAAAAACATTGATTACACATCAATATGTATCTGAATCACCTTGGATTAGCTTTTATTTGTGATTAATTGATTTATTTGTGATTCCGTTTTTTTTTTTTTAAATATCAAGTGCCACTTGTTGTAATAAGATTTATTTGCTTAACACAATAATTAGTGGCAGGTAGATTTTCTTATGAATATCTGAGGAATTAACATAACAAGTGATACTTGGGTATAGTATATATTTATAGTAAATCTATATTGTATTTCTCTATTTATATATCTATTTATAATACAGGGCGTTACGTATTTTTAACAAATTATCATGTAAACTTAAATTACTAAATAGCAGACTGTTCAAAATTCACTTGTTTAAATGGCTAAATGATAATAATTTTTATAGTAGGAATACTTTGAACATAAGTTGTACTTATTCTAATTTTCATTTTGCATGCTTTAGTCTTAAGCAAAACATGTATGATCTCATCCTTAACCCATGTAACACCTTTGTATTCCATGTTGTATGCAAATAAAATAAATAAAATGTACAATCTACAATATTCAAGGTACTTTCCCTCCATGTGGTATATCCGTGGTACGCTCTCTATAGTCGGTGACTTAGGATTTATCTATTTTATTTTTTTGTCACCGCCCTCCGAAAATAAAGTTATTGTTCACTTTGTAGTGTTTTCCGGAATTCGGTTGCTTTTTTTTCACTTTTTAGTTATAGTATCTACCTACTCCACACCATTTCGAAATATTCATCATCCTTGGGGTCAAAACATATTTATGCGATAGCAGTAATCGCGGTTAATTTGAATTTGCTGTCATTTTTTGAAGAGTTCCGTTCTCTGACTCCGAAACACATCATCAGATCTATGTGAAATTTTAATGGGACCATTTCGGAATAAACCCCTTTCGAATAAAAAATTTGCAATTTCGTTTACATAGACGGAGTTATAAATAAAAATAAATGAAAATAATCTATATAAATAAAAAGAAAAGTACTGACTGACAGACTCTTCAACGCCCAGCCCAAACCCTTGGACCTAGAAAGCTGAAATTTTACACAGAGGTTCCCTTTATAATGTAGACAAGGATTAAGGATGGATTTTTCGAAATTCAACCCCTAAGGGAGTTAAATAGGGGATGAAAGTCACGCGCGGGCGAAGCCGCTGGCTAAAGCTAGTAATAATATAAACATGTCAAATTGAAAACCTCTTTCTTTTTGAAGTCGGTTAAAAATCATACAGACACACAACCTTCTGTTATCAGTAACTAGACATACCTTCATGCATCAGAATGCAGCCTCGGTAAGGCTAGCATGATAATCACGGCAGTCGTTTAGACAAGTCGACACCAGCGGCACCCACAATTATTGGGACATTTAAATTAAATTTATTGGCCCGCATTCAGGACCCGCCTCCATAAGATGCGAGGCGATAACTGTAGCGAAGATATCCTTCTCTAGAAATAAGCATTGTTTAAATATGTAGTTAGAATCAACTAAGTTATGCAGAAACCTCTAACAAAAATACTAAATGTATCTCATGGGTAGGTATTCTCAACACCTCCAAAATTTTGGCTGGAACCTTGAAAACATAAAACAATAACACACAGGCCTCTTCTCGGTGAGAGAGAGTGGGCCGTAATCCACCACGCGGGCCCAGTCAGGGTTGGTAGATATCACATGTCTTCAAAATGTTTGGTTCTAGGACATGCCGGTTTCCTCACAATGTTATCGTTTACCGTTTTGAGGAGCAGGCAGTGATGATGAAATAGATTTGCGCAAAATCGCCTGTCAGAGTTCGCATTTACGACCTACACAGCTCGTAAGTCGCAAAATCAAAATCAAAAGTCATTTATTCAAACTAGGCTGAGAGTCAGCACTTTTCGAACGTCAAAATTACATAAGACAGTCCCCAAAAACGCCCACCCTTCGACACTTCCTAGTGCTTTAGCTGGGAAGAAGAAGTGGCGCAACAAACTCCCCAGCAGCACAGCTGTCTGATAAGTTGGAAGAACTTGATTCTATGTATACATTAATAGGTAAGTAATTAATTTCATAAAAAAATGGAAATTTCATTAATAAAAAATGGTTTATACAGTCAAATAAAATAAACAATGCTATGGAGTAACTCATATAACCTGTCAGTAGGTAAGCTAATACTGTTGAAAGAACACAAACGTTGTCTTGAGTTAATCACAGTGACCAACAATTCTTATCGTTTAAGTAGTCGTTGACAGAATAGTATGCCTTAGAACAAAGATTTGATTTTACTTTAGCTTTATACGCATTAAAATGTAAATCTAACAAAGAAGAGGGAAGCTTGTTATAAAAGGTGATACTAAACCCAACAAATGAGTTACGAACTTTATGAAGCCGGTGAAAGGGACCACGTAGTTTGTCCTTATTTCTAGTATTAATAATATTATGAATATCACTGTTTTTAGTTTATAAGTGTATATTTTGCCTAATATATAAGATGTTAGCGAATATGAATTGTGATACCACCGTAAGAATACCAATATCTTTAAAAAAATCTCTCAGAGAAACTCTAGCACCTAATTGGTAAATTGCACGTACAGCTCGTTTTTGCAGAACAAAAATATTTTGAATGTCAGCGGCTTTGCCCCACAGCAGAATGCCGTAGGACATAAGCATAAGGCTACGAAAATAACTAAAATAGACTAACCGAGCTGTATCAACGTCAGTGTATTGTCTTACTTTCCAGACGGCGTAGGCAGCCGAACTGAGCCTTCCCGCTAGGCTTGATATATGTGATCCCCACTGAAGTTTGGCATCTACTGTTATGCACAGAAAAACTGCCGAGTCTACAGTTTCAAGCACCTCATTATCTAAGACGATGTTGGGTCCCAGATTTCTTACGTTCGGTCAAGCGAACTTTACACATTTAGTTTTCTTAGCATTGAGAACTAAATTATTCGTGGTAAACCAATCCGTAACCATTGAGAGTGCACTGTTTACGTTGTCAAAATCAGCAGCGCTACCCCTGGGCCACCGCCCATTAAACACGATTTTTAAGCTATTGCACAGCTTTTATCGCGGGCTTTGAGCGCGGCGACCGAATCAAGAAATTCCGTAACGAAAATAAAACCTAACACCCCCCACTCCGCCTACCATGTAGCTCGGCCGAGCGTTCGCTTAACGTGTAGGTATATATAGTACGACTGTACGATATAATGCAATTTGTTTTCTTATCGGTCACCACGCTCAGAAATTGTAACTTGAACTAATATCAAAGAAAAAACGAATTAAGATCAAAGAAAAAAAAAAACTGCATAAATAAAAAAATAATTGATTTGCATAAGTTGATAAAAAATGCTATGCAATAGCTTTACCGCGGCAGTCCCCGAGTGGCACACGTATTTTTTTTACCTCTGTGTTTGAACCTTCTGCCTTCTTCTGTTGGAAAGACATTCCTTTCCAGAATTCAACCTTCGACTTTACCGCTAGCTGCTTTTCCTAAATATCCTCGCTATCACTGTGCAAACTACCCTAAAAATCTTGCAATAAAATCATACACGAACACAAGAATTGCCTTCCTGCAAGCCAACGTCACAAATAATATTCCCTTTGCCAATAACAATTGACATAAAGGTTGCCTAAATGATACCTCTTTATTTTCGCGGTCGGGTAAATGTGCTATTTGCATGAAACATCGTTTGCAAGTACTTCGGTGAATGCTTGTATTGTGCGTCCGGCCCTGGTCCAGGCCATGGTACGGAGCAAGAGTGCGTGGGTAGCTGTCACCTCCTTCTGCGAAGCAGTAATACTCGCGAAGAGGGAGGCGGCGTACGTGAGCAAGAGGCAGTATATGTGCCCTCACGGCCCTAAGTCGCCACAGGAGATGCCTGGTCGTCGAGAATCTCAGGCTGATTCCCGGCCACCGTAGGCGCGAGCTTGCGGATGGCGAGTAATGGATAGCTTGTTGTCCGGTAAGGACCAAGCCCGAGTCGACGGCGCGTTGTGTTCCACGCGCGCCTCAAAGAGACGTCAGCACCAACCGGTGGGGTCCGCAAGGGCCGATGCCTGCCAGAGGTGCGGGTTGTTTGAAAGACATACGGAACTGAAGGAACACGGGTGGGTTTTAGTCGGTAACAGTCTGACACTCCCGCTCTGTGTGGAGTTAAAAGAGTGAAAAGTTATTTCATAATTTCCAACCCTCAAGAAAAAAAAAAGGTCGTAGGTGGCGTTCTATAGCTTATATCTGGCCACATAGGAAAAAATCGCAAGTTTATGCATCGATGCATGTTTGCAATTCAGCAATCTTAGTCATGAAAAAGCTAACTATACTTATTTATGGTTTTATTTGTCTCTGCCTTCCCTGAGAACACAACCCAGGACCTTACCTCGCAGGCTAAAGTTCCTCGCTCATTTTTATGTAGTAGCATAACATTACAGAGCAGTGGTGGCCAAATGGTAACGGCCGCGACTTACGAGTTGTAGGTCGTAGGTTCGAACCCAGACAGGCGCTTTACTTTGTGTAAAAATTATTTCATTACCACTGCTCTCAAAACGGTGAAGGAAAACATCGTGAGGAAACCGGCATGTTCTAGAACAAATAATTCGAAGACATGTGACATCTACCAACCAGCACTGGGCCCGCGTGGTGGATTACGGCCCAATCTCTCTCACCGACAGGAGGCCTGTGTCCCAGCAGTGGGAACATTATAGGCTGATGATGATGATGATAACATGACGCCTATAAGTCCCGAAGAGCTAGGCAAAAGTGTTTCTGTAGTACACCTATTATTCGCCAGTTAAGTTTAAGTCGTATGTAAAAGGAGGCGAGCCTATTGCCATCCATCCACCCGGCACAGATTCAGACCCTGGGGTTACTGAGAAATTCTAGGTGAAAAAATAACAGTGGCACTCCGGGAGTGCCGATAGAAGTGAAAATTTGAACAATTACTTGTGTATTTTTTAAATCGTCAATACAAAGGGCACAGATTTTTACGATAAAAATACAAAGGGAAAGAAAGGGATAAAATAAACAGAATTTCCAAAAAACTTTTTTCAAAAAAATAACAACCGACTTCCAAAAAACACTACAAAGCTCAAAATAACTTTAATTTCGGAAGTTGGTGACTTTGGATGTGTATTTTAATTCTTTGTCACCGCCTTCCGAAATTAAAGTTATTTTGAGCTTTGTAGTGTTTTTTCGGAAGCCGGTTGTTATTTTTTTGATAAAAGTTTTTATTTTTCACTTTTTCGTTACCTGCCACACCCATTCGAAAATTCATCATCCTTGGGGTCAAAACAATGCATAGTTATGCGATAGCAGCATTCGCGATTGATTTGCTGTAATTTTTTGAAGAGTTCTGTTGTCTGTCTCCGAAACGCATCATCAGATCTATATTAAATTTTAATGGGACTATTTCGGAATAAACCCCTTTCGAACGAAAAAAGAATTTTGTAAATCCGTCTATATACGACGGAGTTATGCCCGAACATACATAAAAAAATATATAAAACATGTCGAATTGTTGATCTCCTTCTTTTTGAAGTCGGTTGAAAAGACATCAACGCGCGTCTGATCCGTGTGCTCGTTCACCCATAATTATATACACAGTATACATAAAGCTCATGGAAAGCGTTCGATTTTTGTTCACCCAAAAAGTGGTTAACGCGCCTAAAGAAGTTTTCACTTCAAAAATCCAATAACACTTTTGCCAAACCGGGGATCGAACCCAAGACTAGCTATAGCGCTTGCGACCAGCGGGCTTAGCATGACGCTTTGTTTTTCTACGAAGAATAGACAGTGCTTTTTCAATACAAAGTGACATTTCGTTCCTAAATTTTTTGTTATCGCACCGTAGATATCCTTCTACAATCTGTCATTTAGTCTTTCGTTTCTAACGATATTTGTCTAGGCCCTTATATATGTAGACAATTTCAGAAGAATATTTCTTCCCAAACTGTCAAAATCACACTGACAACAAAACTTTGTACTCGACGGCCTCAAAGTACCTACATACGATTATCTACAACATCATGATTCGTTTAGAACGCTTATCTGTGATAATGAATAGAAAAACATAGCTATCTTATCCTATTGTACATCATTTATTTAATAGTCATGTCTATTCTTCCGTCGACAAATCGGTGCTCGTGCTAAGCCTGCAGTAGACCAACTAGGCAGTCTTTATGTAGCTTGTAGTCATTATTTAGTAGTTCACCTTGTTTGTAAATACTTAAAAGCTAACACATTTTAACATTATCGCTACTTAATATTATAAATGCGAAAGTAAGTATGTCTGTCTGTTACGCTTTCACGCCTAAACCATTGAACTGATCATCCTGAACTTTTGCATATACTTTGTCAGGTGTACAGAAACGGACATAGGTTACGTTTCATCCCAAAAAAAGTACTGATTTCGAGAAAAACTACAATAACGTTCTTATGATAATAGATGGCGCCACAACTCTGTCAAATCATGATTGAAATATGTATATTATCTGCCAGGGGTGCGGGTTTGTTTGAAAGAGATACCACAGCCCCTGGCATACGGGCTACTGAAGGAACACGGGTGGGTTTTAGCCAGTAAAAGTCTGACACGCCCTCCTGCTCCACCCAGAACGGGAGAAGTTATTTGATGATTTCCCACCCAAAAAAAATAAAAATGTATATTATTACAAGCAGAGTGCAACCCGAATTGATTGTCACATTCTAAATTAACGCGAGCATAGCCATGGGCAAAAGCTATTCTATCTATAATTAAGTTATAATACAAGATGGCTATTAACGCCTATAAATAATTCAATTATTTAAATGCGACGCTGTTCTGATTATCTCGGTATAAGTATTATGTAATGAAGGTCGGTGCGTTTATTTTTTATAATTTTTAATACTACTGTTTTTATATGGCGTCTCTTGAAAATTCATTTATTTTTATTTTCTTATGTACAGTCGCCAGCTTGCTACATGTTGCCATTGCTTTAAATTTCTGGATGTAGTCGTGAGGTCATAGTTGACGAGAATTGACCTTGACTATGGTGGAGCAATTTTAGTTGCTAGTGTAAGCGCACCTTAAGATCCAAAAAAATCCCTTGTGGCCTTGTGTCTTATAGACCTTATATAAAGCAGTGAACACTCGAATATAATTGCACTGTATATCTTAAAAGTGACACCTATCTTATTTATGACCTCAAAATAAGAAATTATAATAAATTAATGACAAAATAAAGTACGTGATAAATAAAGGAAATGTTTTCATAATTCATTCTTGTTGAGTGCTTCGTGTTGTTTTGATAACGTTATCATAACAAGGAAGACATTTTTTATGTTTTGTTATGTTGGGGTAGAAGTATTAAAAAACATCAGATGTAGCTGAATACCAGAACTTGACATGAAACGTCTGGCTATCTGACCTTCCTTGGTAAGACTGGTTATCAGACTTTCGGGCTACTGACGACCAGTAAATATATATGTCGGAGGATGTAGGTACTCGGAGAGTTGATTGTTGGTTTCAACAATACCTAATGCTAACTAAAAATATTTGTTAAATCCTAATTTAATTTAATTTGTTTTCATACATTTTGATATTGTCTAAACTTGTACTAATTTCTTTAAAAGTTAATATTTTGTAATAAGTTTTACGTAGCAGAGGTACGCCTCGAGCGGTGTCGAGGCGCCATCTTGAATCAGATTGCGCGCATGCGCGGGAGACGTTAGCGGAGCGGGAATATATGACGTTTTGGTGGAAAAAGATCGAGTTGGATTTTCTCCATAAGTTTGGAAGGAGTATTGTTTTTATGTGGCAAAGTAAGATTGGTGTCGCGAACCCGCTGCTTTAACATAATTGTTTTGAAAAACGTTTAATTGCAAAGCTCAGTGGTTTTAAATACTGTAAAACTTTTAATTACATTTTATGCAACAGTGAATACGTACTTTGTTTTGTGCTAGCATTTACCCCAATGACGCCCACTAAACCTGTGACCACTAATGATGATGTCGAGATGAATATTGATTCTCCGACATATATATATATTTATTTTATTGTCAGGCAATTATGGCCCATAGATAAAATACACAAATAATCTTAAATAATAATGACAAACTAATACATAATATGAACCTTATTTAAACTATAACTATTCACGTAAAGTTGTCGGCGTCGTGTATCGCTGCGAGGTGTCGCGTAACCGTCCTCGGAAACGTCGATATACGACCTTTCGGCCAAAAGTCTTCATTCATACAGTGCTGTAGATGGTGGGTTGGATTGGAACTCGTACCACGAATGACTTGAAGTTGATGTCGTGGCGCGATTCCAACCATTCGACCCTCAGAGTCCAGTTGGTCTTCACTTTCAAGTACTACACCACTTCCTCAATCTTCGTGGAATGATGCAGACGCGAAATGTACAGCTGTGTCGTAGGCACAGCAGGGCGCAGCAGCATGCTGGGTCCACTCGGTGCGGTGTCGCACAAGTTACGAGAGCAGGGCTTTTTCTTATTTTCTACTTTAGTGAAACCCTCCTCATCAACTAGGCCCGTTCTTGGCATGGAGCTACGGACCGCAGTCTGGGTTGAGTACCCCCTTTTCAGTTTGTCCCTTTTTAAGACTGTCAAAGATCCACAAATGACAGCCGGGACCAACGGCTTAACGTCCTTTCCGGAGCCAGGGAGGGTCTCGATATGTAATTGATGGCCACCCATCCACGGGACAACCTCGGTAAGCGCTGCTTAACCTTGAAGATCGACCAAGTAACTGGTATGTGGAGGTCAGATAGGCAGTCGCTATGTAAAATACTGGTATTGAGCTGAATTCGATTATACTGGAAGCCGAACCGAACTATTTGGTTTAAGGCGGGGCAGATGATGATCATAGACTCATCATTTCAGCTGAAAGACGTCCACTGTTGGACATAGGCTTCCCCCAAGCTCCGCC
Organism: Polymixis flavicincta; assembly: GCA_949987655.1. Taxonomy (NCBI): domain Eukaryota; kingdom Metazoa; phylum Arthropoda; class Insecta; order Lepidoptera; family Noctuidae; genus Polymixis; species Polymixis flavicincta. Next base: position 5,133,976 of record OX465198.1, on the reverse strand, counting down.
ACTTCGACCGGTTTTGTGCTTCCCGCATCCAGCGGACTCCTGCGGCCTTCACCAGGTCATCGGTCCACCTTGTCGGAGGCCTTCCAACTTTACGTCTTCCGGTACTTCGCCACTCCAGAAATTTTTGGCCCCATCGGCCATCTGTTCTGCGAGCAATGTGCCCTGCCCACTGCCACTTAAGTTTGGCAATTCTTCGGGCTATGTTGGTTACTTTGGTTCTCCTGCGGATCTCTTCATTCTTGATTCGACTATTATCATAGACTACAAAAAAGAAATTATCTTTTACTCTTACTTACACACGCTGTCTACATCTCTTTATCTTCTCTCCTATCGCAGGTATGCGTGAAGAGATTTCTTTAGAAATAAGCATAACCTCTATACCAATTTTTTTCTCCTTGTCTGTTCTGTGTTTACATAAACGGTTTTATTTCTTTTTGTGTGGGAAATCATCAAATAACTTCTCTCGCTCTGAGTGGAGCGGGAGGGCGTGTCAGACTTTTACTGACTAAAACCCACCCGTGTTCCCTCACTAGCCTGTGTGTCAGAGGCAGCAGTATCTCTTTCGAACAACCCGCATCCCTGACAGGCATCGGGCCTTGCGGACTCCATCACTTTGTGCTGACATCTCTTTGAGGCGCGCGTGGAACACAACGCGCCGTCGATCCGGGCTTGGTCCTTACCGGACAGCGAGCTACCCATTACTCGCCGTCCGCAAGCCCACGCCTACGGTGGCCGGGAATCAGCCTGGGTACATAAATGGTTAAGTAAATAAATAAGAAAGCCAGTTTCCGTTACCAAAAAACTCTCGATACAAAATGTCAACCGGAAAGTAAGCTGTAATTTAGGCATTCTTTGCATTTGGAAACTGGAACGCTTAGGTATTAATTGTAGGACGTAAGTTATCATTGTGGAAATTATTGCATTACCACTGCTATCAAAACGGTAAAGGAAACATCGTGAGGAAACCGGCATGTCCTAGAAACAAAAATTCGAAGACATGTAACATCTACCATCCGCACTGGGCCCGCGTGGTGGATTACGACCCACTCCTTCTCACCGAGAGCTGTGTTGCGGCTTGCATTTTTCATACATTACGGATCCATACCTACATAAAAATTAATCAGCTTGAAAATAAAGTAATTAAGTACTAACAAGTCTAATAAATCACTCAGACCAACAAGAAATAATTAATAATCGCTACACTAAAGTTAGCAATAATTGGCGTTTTTATAACAAAATTGCTACATATTACATGAAACCAGTCAATTACATAGGCGTCGCCTGCAATCACACATATTTATAGGCTAGGAGCTATGCAAGTCTTAGATCCGTTTATTAATTTTATTTATATTTTTTATAAAAAATTTAGCCTACACTATTGAGCAAAGGCTTTCTCCAAATCCTTTCAGGAATTTTATTATTTGTTGTTATAGCGACAACAGAAATATACAGCCGTCGGTTGAGACTGGTCATCTCCTAACTGCCATGGCTTATTTTGAATATTATATTTTTTACATTATTCTCATAGAAGCACCAAGAATAATGTTCCCAAGATTTTGTAATAACCATTATTTAAAAGAGTGTGCGTGGAGTTTCTTGCCCGGTCTTCTCCATAGAGATCTACGTTTTGGAATGGGCACCTAGCTTCAACTTCGATTTTTTTTTTGACAATTCAAAAGTGCCTGTAAAAGGTTTAATTGAAATAAATGCTTTGAGTTTGAGATTGACATTCTATGACAATTTCAACGGTCTACCTATTACCTATGAATCACTCGGTCTGTCGGTGGAAACCGCATGAAAATCCGTTTCGTAGTTTTTGAGATAATCCCAAAAAGACAGACAGACGAACGCGGCAGGAGACTTTGATTTATATAATACTTGCAGCGCTCCGCGGTTTCACAGATATAGAATACGGAGATAAAATATAGCCTATGTCACCTGGAAATAGTGTAGCTTCCCAACAGTGAAAGATTTTTTTTAAAATCGGTTCAGTAGTTTCGTGGCCTGTTCATTGGCACGCCACGATTGCGGCGGTAAGTCCCCTCTTTGAGGAGTGGTTCGAGAGGCGGCATGGCGTCCTCACCTTCCGCCTGACGCAGGTCCTCACCGGACACGGTTGTTTCGGGAGGTTCCTGTTTCGGATAGGGCGGGAGGAAACGCCCGGGTGTTTCCACTGCGAAGATCGCCCTGAGGACACGGTGGAGCATACGGTGGCGGTCTGCCCGGCTTGGGTGGAGCACCGCCGTGTCCTCGTGGAGGCGATCGGCGGCGGCAGGATACGGAGACGCCCTGGGTGTCGGGAATCTCAGGCCGATTTCCGGCCACCGTAGGCATGAGCTTGCGGACGGCGAGTAATGGGTAGCTCGCTGTCCGGTAAGGACCAAGCCAAGTCGACGGCGCGTTGTGTTCCACGCGCGCCTCAAAGAGATGTCAGCACAAACGTGATGGGGCCCGCAAGGGCCGATGCCTGCCAGGGGTGCGGGTTTGTTCGAAAGAGATACCACAGCCCCTGGCATACGGGCTACTGAAGGAACACTGGTGGATTTTAGTCAGTAAAAGTTTGACACGCCCTCCTGCTCCACCCAGAGCGGAAGAAGTTATTTGATGATTACCCACCCAAAAAAAAAAATCTTTTATAATATTAGTATAGATTTGTATAGATTATAGTATATTGCAGTGATTATAATGACTTTCCACGGGATTTGGCGGCATTAGCATCAATTCCTTATTAGCCTTCTAACTCGCAACATATTCTGCATTTTAATAGTTTACCGTCTTAAAATGGGTGCAACAAAATCAGCGCAATAAACAATCATATCAAAATATTGCATTAATAATAATTTACACACTCGCTCATCCAATTGAACCGGTAAAATAACATGCATTCTTCGATACATACATTTCCATTATACATTATCATACGCCCTGTCAGTTAACATTGAATGTCAAGGGCTTCGTTACGAGTTCGGTTTTTAAGTATCGTACGTTTAATAAGTACAGGTGCATACTGAGCAACTTATAGCGGTCTCCTCGACAACGGACAAGCTATTGCAGTTGAAAATATAATTGAGACTAGGTACGTTTTTTTTGGGTATACGCTGGATGTGGGAAGCACAAGACCGGTCGAAGTGGAGGAGCCTGGGGAAGGCTTATGTCCAGCAGTGGACGTCTTTCGGCTGAAATGATGATGACGTTTTTTTGTGTTCGCTGTTGTATTCCGTTTGTCGCCTGTATTATCAAGTTCAAATAAGTATGGGGAGTTGTGACCGCTACCTTGGAGGGGGGGACTACTGATGAGCTTGAGATCCTGGGTACGATTCCTAGGTCAGATAAAGTGTTATTGGGTTTTTGCATTATCATTTTTTTATTCTCAGTAGGAACCTAGAGTCTGGATTTGTACCCGGTTGATCGCATTAGGCTCGCTCCCTATTAACATAACTGGCGAGAAATGGGTGTACAATAGGTAGGTAAACCTCTGCCAAACCATTCGGAGAAATACTGATACAATCGTGATGTTATGTTGTGTAAGAGCATAGAGAGAGCGGAATCAGCAATAATAGCGGCGATTAGTGTCTGCCAGTCGCGCAACTGTTGCCACGAATAGTGGTCCAGTTTGTGTCAGCACTAAAAAGTCAACCAACACAGTAAGAACATTTGTATTGTATTTCTTATCTCATTATACGTTTATAAAGATATCTTCAGATTCATTTTAAGTGATGCTGAGTTCGGAATTACATTACCGTTAAAAAGCTGCTTTATTTAAAAGGTTAAAGTAAGTATTTCTGGTGTTTTAATTAAAAAATGTCAGACAGTCACGCCATCTCCTACGTTGGCGATACAACGCGAACGCGATCGTGAAGCGAAGTGGCGCGAATGGAAAAAACAATTGATTCCCTATTGCCACTGCAATAGAGTATGTGCGACGAGCGAAGCGAAGCGGACGCAATCAGTGCCCCAATTCTGTGTAGTTATAATGATTCCCCGCGGAATCTTACTACGTTCAAACTACGTCAATATCGTGTTTTTAAGAAACCAAAGCAATGGTAAGGAAAAGACAATTTGTCGATATTCTTAAAACGATATTAGCAGATTGCGTGTGTGTTTGATGTGGTTACGAGTAAGGAATCATTAAGTGGTCATAGTGAATTCAAGCCCTGTTGGTTTGATATTTTCGCGCGAACTCTTGCGGTGCAGTGGCTACTTCGTGTCGTGAATTCGCGTAAACCGCATCGGATCGATTCGCAATCGCATTCGCGTTGAATCGCACACGTAGGATGCCGAGTTGCCGGAGGCTCTACGCGGGGATCGTGCGGTCCATGGCCCTATACGGGGCGCCGGTGTGGGCGCCTACATTGAGGCGCCAACCAGCTCGCAAGCTGAGGGCGTCCCATAGGGTCATGGCGATCAGGATGATCCGAGGATATCGCACGACCTCCGGCGAGGCGGCGCGCCTCCTTGCCGGATTACCGCCATGGGATCTGGAGGCAAAGGTCCTCGCGCAAATATGGGAGTGGCGCGAGGAGGCCAAACGCCGGGGCGTAACTCCGCTGCCGCGGGAAATCGCGGCACAGCGGACAGAGCTCCGGCGGGATCTCATGGTGACATGGAGAGAGCGATTGTCGCAACCCAGTGCTGGGCACGCCACGATTGCGGCGGTAAGTCCCCTCTTTGAGGAGTGGTTTGAGAGGCGGCATGGCGTCCTCACCTTCCGCCTGACGCAGGTCCTCACCGGACACGGTTGTTTCGGGAGGTTCCTGTTTCGGATAGGGCGGGAGGAAACGCCCGGGTGTTTCCACTGCGAAGATCGCCCTGAGGACACGGTGGAGCACACGGTGGCGGTCTGCCCAGCTTGGGCGGAGCACCGCCGTGTCCTCGTGGAGGCGATCGGCGGCGGCGATCTCTCGCGTCCGGCCTTGGTCCAAGCCATGGTACGGAGCGAGAGGGCATGGGGAGCCGTCACCTCCTTCAGCGAAGCAGTAATGCTCGCCAAGAGGGAGGCGGCGCACGTGAGGGAGAGGCAGCATATGCGCCCTCGCGACCCCAGCCGCCGCAGGATACGGAGACGCCCTGGGCGTCGGGAATCCCAGGCCGATTTCCGGCCACCGTAGGCATGGGCTTGCGGACGGCGAGTAATGGGTAGCTCGCTGTTCGGTAAGGACCAAGCCCAAGTCGACGGCGCGTTGTGTTCCACGCGCGCCTCAAAGAGATGTCAGCACAAAAAGTGATGGGACCCGCAAGGGTCGATGCCTGCCAGGGGTGCGGGTTTGTTCGAAAGAGACACCACAGCCCCTGGCTTAAGGGCTACTGAAGGAACACGGGTGGGTTTTAGTCAGTAAAAGTCTGACACGCCCTCCTGCTCCACACAGAGCGGGAGAAGTTATTTGATGATTTCCCACCCAAAAAAAAAAAAAAAAAAAAAGGATGCCGAGTTGGAGAGAGAAGAAAGGTAGGCTCAAAGAGACAGGATGCTACCTGTATCTAGTGATGGAAGAAAGCTTTTGGCCACAGGATATGGTATTTCGTCGCTTTCGCGGACTAGTGCCACCGGAACGCGCAAAGACTTAGTGCAAAAAAGTGATACTAACATAGTTTTAAGTTTTATTTACTAACATAATTTGTTATGATAATATGTATAAATAGGTTAAGGTATTTATCTATGGGTCTTTGTAACCAGAAAATAAATGGTTTTATTTATTTAATTTATTTATAATAAGAAACACAGATCTCCGGTCCAAAAGCAAGTGCTGTACTGTCAAAGAGATTACCTCTTCCATAAAATAAAATAAACTATTTATTGTATTCGCTATTTTATGAAATTGCACTTGCAACGTATGATTGACGAGTATTGCAAACTCTTTCAAAACATCCAATTATATCTTACATTACACTGATTTCAAGTTAGCAAATTAATTAGGTTTTAGAGGCTCGTGACTTAGCCACACGGGTCGATTATTCAGGAACAGCTACGTTTACCGCGGTTGGTCTATGGATGGGTGACCATCTTTACATAACGAGACCCCGTGCCTAGAAGAAAGCACGTTACGTGATAAAAGTCATCGTAAGGAGCGTTTTGGCGGTAAATTCAAAAGAACGAAAAATTAATTTGATTTTAATCATTTTTAATTGAGAAAATGGAAATTATCTAATCAATTTATTTTTATTTTTCTGTCACATATTTCGTCCAAATCTTCAAATTAAAATAGTTTTTAATCAATTGGAAAATACCCTATTTATATTTTAAGTAAAGTCAACCATTGGCTGAGCCAATAAATGAGCCAAATCGTCTGTGCCTGTATAATGAGAAATCATTTCCTAAAAAATTGTTGTTTTTTTTTTTTGAGGGTGGGGAAACCCTCATATAACTTCTCCCGCTCTGGCTGTAGCAGTGTCAGACTTTTACTGACTAAAACCCACCCGCGTTCCTTCAGTTGCCTGTGTGCCAGGGGCCACGATAATTTCAATTTGGGTCGACGCATCATTATCTGCCCAGCCTTTGCCCAACTATGTTGGGATCGGCTTCCAGTCTAACCGGATGCAGCTGAATACCAGTATTTTACATGGAGCGACTGCCCGTCTGACCTCCACAACTCATTTACTGGGTAATACAATACCTCGAACGAACCTTACATGCATGACTTAGTGGTTTTTACAAAGCAATATCCAAAAATACTGGGCCTGAATTCGCTATGACCACTTACCTAACGATTCCTTACTCGTAACCACGTCAATCACACACGACATCTGCTAATATCGTATTAATATCGATAAATTGTCTTGGAACATACAGAATACGACATTTCGATTCCTTATCGTTACATTGGTTTCTGAAGAACACGATATTCACGTAGTTTCAACGTAGTAAGATTCTCCGGGGAATCATTATAACGATACAGAATTGGGTCCTTGACTGAAAGATGACTGACGATACTATTTGACACCTGCGCACATTGCGCCCTATTTATACGGACGTTTTTTAGACGTTGATTGTGTATCTTGGGTATTTTGTATAACCATGCCTTGGGAATACGAGTTGTCAGACTTACGAGCTTCTGACGACCCATAACGACAGTCAAAGATCAACAAATGACGGGATCATTGCATTGCGAGGCACGGAGGTGTCTTGGTATGTAAAAATCCACCAACCCATCCACGAACCAACCGTGTCAAGCGTAGCTTAACCTGACCAATCAACCCGTACGGCTTTTATTACTTAGCCAATGGCTTTACTTAATTACAATCATTAAAATTAACCTGTAAATTTAAAAAAAGACGTAAGAACATTTGAATTTCGCGGGGTTTTTTTTTTGTGGCTCCGCACAGTTTATTTCGCGGGTACCCAAGAGGTGTTTCTTTATTTGACAATATTGAGCACCTAACACTCTTCTGACATTTTATAAGTGCCCATGTAGGTTTATGTGAAATAAAATATTTAGATTTTGAGGTTACCTACTTTTATAATCTCAATTTTCTTCGACGCATATATTTGGATACTTTATAATAAATAAAAATTATTTATTTTCAGACCACTACAGTCCATAGGAGAGATTAGTAACATAAAATCCTATACACTATAGTACAATTACAACTTGGAATAAATTGGAACAGTATAATTCTTCACTAACCTGCACCTGTCACATGCAGGTCAGTGAAGTAACTCATGATCGCCGAGTCCACTCTGTCCGCTATCATTTTCAAGATGCCGTAACGGCTCCCCCTCATACTGTGCACCACAGACATGGTTTTCCTACGCATAATTGCATGGAAATCATCCATGTGCGCATCTGCTAACATGCCTGAAGCACTACAGTACCGCGGATATTTATAAGTAGGTACCTATACTATGTAGTTAAATAAAACGCTAAAATAAATTTTCATATGCACATATATTCGTTCCAATAATAATAATATTTTAATAATGTAATATAATCATAATAATTATCTCTTACAACACTATTAAAGCTGGCACATATTTTTTTGTTTGTATCGCAACGCTAATTCCTTGATTATTAAATAATCATAAATTAAATTATTTTAATAATTATTAACAACAGTAAGTACTTTGACATATGAACTAATAAAACACGTCTAAAGGCCTGTTGACACTGTTATAGAATGAAAAGTATGGACACGTTAATGTTAGCTTTAATAATTTTTAACGTGACGATAAATCATCGTAGACCACGTCCACATCATGGCATCACGAAAACACAGGAAAGTAAAATGTACTTATGGAAATATATGACGACGCTTTTAAATTTTCGTTTACGATACCGTTTTAACGTGCACGTGTTTCCATCAACTTAATGGACGCGGATTTAAAATGACTTTCATTTTTTTTTTTCAATTTTTATTAATACATTCTCAAAAACATATTTTAAATTATATTTGTCGGTTAATATCAATAAAGCACGCCAAATGAATTTATTTTTTATTTTTATTAAGTATGTTTAAAAAAAAATATAAATCGGAATTGCATTTTTTTTTGACAATTATGAAATGTATCAAAAATTGGCCTCACGGTAAATCAGGTTATACAGATCTAGAAAATAACAATATTATCTAAATTATAACAATAATAATAAACTATGTAATTATGTTGTATATTTGAACTATGCATTAAGCTTCTTATTTTATCCGATATCATAATTCGATAATTTCGTATAACTATCTATTTTTAATGTACTGATTTTTATGATTTATACTTAGAACGAGGCGCGCCGTACATAAGCAAAAAAAGTCACAAACGTGTCTTTCAAGATCGTCCACTCTGCTGACCAATTCAAAGATCAATAATATAAAAAAAAAAATGTTTTAACAATAAGGCAATAATTCCTTTGTGGCTGAAAAAAGCCAGAAAACACGTACATACCGAACTGCCTCGTTAAAAGCAATTATAAAAAATCAGTACCATTTTATAATACAGCGATAACGTACAAGAATTATCTTTAAAACAGGGCTATTTATGGACTCAGGCATACATAAAAGTGTTGCCATACGATTTTTTTAAAGATTTTAATTACACTGTGGAGACGACAATAAATGGAATATTTTTAAACTATAAAAAATCCTAGCATTGAAATTTTAAAAAAAGTTTTTTTTTTTTCTAACAAGCTAAATAGTAGTGATGGGGCGACTATCGATGTTGGTAATCGTTGACTAAATTATTGGACGACACGGTTGGCGTAATGGCTGAGCGATCGACTGCTACGCAGCGTGTCGCGGGTTCGAACCCCGCACGGAATAAATATTTGTATGATCTGCAAATAATTTTTCCGGGTCTGGGTGTTTGTGTTTGTGAGTTTCGTTGTTTGTAAACGCACCCACGATACAAGAAGATATTCTTGGTGTGGCGCAACGTTTTTTTTTTTTTTACAAAAAAAAAAGTATATCATTAATTCCGCACCCAAAAATGAAAGTGCAACAAAAAAAAAAACTGTTTTCTTATATCTAAACATACAAACTTTCACGTCTTTTACATTTGATTATAGTAGGACAATAGATAGTAGGATAATCAAGATAAGACTTTAGTATTTTCACACTTAAATAGCAGCGAAAGGGTTCTTTTTTGAGGAGCACCGTGGTGTCGTCATGGAGGCGATCGGTAGCAGCGATCTCTCGCGTCCGGCCCTGGTCCAGGCCATGGTACGGAGCGAGATTGCATGGGAAGCAATGCTCGCGAAGAGGGAGGCGGTCACGTGAGGGAGAGGCAATCTATGCGCCCTCACGCCCTAGTCACCACAGGAGCCGCCTTGGGCGTCAAGAATCCCAGGCTGATTCCCGGCCACCGTAGGCGCGAGCTTGAGGACGGCGAGTAATGGGTAGCTCGCCGTCCGGTAAGGAACAAGCCCGGGTCGACGGCGCGTTTTGTTCCACGCGCGCCTCAAAGAGATGTCTGCACCAACAGGTAGAGTCAATGCCTGCGGGTTGTTCAAAAGAGATACCGTAGCTCCTGGCACACAGGCAACTGAAGGAACACGGGTGAGTTTTAGTCAGTAAAAGTCTGAACGGGAGAAGTTATTTGATGATTTCCGACCCTTCAAAAACAAAGGATTCATTGTACACTCTCGCTGTAATGGTAAAACATATGGAGGGCGTTATTTACTTTAAGAAAACCGTATCTTTTTTCGTCAACCTCTTTTATTTTTGGGTACAAAATATTTGAAACCTTGAATGATGTCCTTTGATAGACGAAGATATGGTACGGGAAGATAGATATACGAAGATAATTTTTTTGTCGTTTCCACCCTGTATGTTAAGACACCAGACCTTAAACAGCCCAATTTTACTATATTCTGTCTTTTCAAAACAATGCGATAATTTAAATATTTTTTAAATGCTATTTTAGTGTGTATTTATTTACTTAATACTTCACGCACATAAATGTACAGAGACGGACTTAATGCCATAGTGTATAATATTATAGTGTATATTTATAATAATTTAATAAGTATCAAACATTATGTTTTGTGTTTACATCGCATGGTTTTGCAAAGTGAGACGAAATCTTAACAGAGCGAAGATCCACATGGATAGACTGAAATGATAGTTGAGTTTGAAACAATAGCCTTTTAAAAGTAGGTACTTTCAGACCGCAGATTTTTTTTTACAGTGTTTTACTGTCGCTGGACCCACATACAATTCGGTATGAAGGTTAACAGAGTTCAAAAAGAAATAAGTTCTCAATTCGTACGTTTTTGTTGTATGTAAGTACTTATTTTTAAAAACTTCCAAAAAAAAAACAACCCACTCCAAAAAAAAAATAAAAAAAAAAAAACTGTACAACCGACTTCCGAAATAAAAGTTATTTTTCACAAAAAATAACTGTTATTTCGGAAGTCGGTGCCGAAAAACGATGAAACAGAACCAAAGACACCACCTTCCGAAATGTAAGGGCAAAAATGATTATTTTTGCATATTTCATCAATAAGTTGACTTCTTTTTACTAAAGACAATTGTTTCAAATTCTGTTTAACAATAGCTAGAAACAGTATATCAATTATAATAATAACATACTCCATAGAAAGAATCATAGTGATGTACATTTAAATGAAATAAATGTTAACGAAACGTAAATGTACGTAATGTTAATGGGTTTTTTTAACGCTACGACTCACACCTATGATTATTATAATAGTGCTCGTTGCCAATTTGTGCTAAGTACTAACTGGATGTTTAATATCGTTTGTGCCAATAGACGGTTGAGCGATGTTTTTTGTAAAAGTGGCCGCTTATGACAGTGTTAAATATGATAATTTTAATAACATCATTAGTATTCTGCCACGTCTTTCCTCAACTACGTTGGAATCGACTTTCAGTCTAACTAATGCAGTTGAATTAATATCAGTATTTTATATGGAGCGACTGACCTCCACAACCCAGTTCCCAGATAACGCGAAACCCTTTGGTAAAACTGGTTGTCAGACTTTCGAGCTTCTGACTACGCGTGACTCATGCACAATGATTCCATTCTTTATTTTCAACACGAATTATTAGGAATATTATATGATTCTCACGACTGTTGTAAAATAAAACTGTGCCAAACGTGTGGAAACGGTCTTCTATGAAGCATTGCTGTCTACAACCCACATCACTATAACCTTTCCGAACTAAACTCGAATAATTCACAACTTTTATATAGAGTGTAGATAAAGGATATGCTACACATTAATACTAGAAGCACCAACACAGACACAGACAAACAATGGTACAGTTAACAAATTATACACATATTTACATCTATCGCGATCAACATGACACAGATGTCGAAAAACAGTCAAAAATAAAATAGTCGAGAGGTGTCGTGGGGCACCCGACTGGAACGAAATCCTCCTTTCGCTTTTGCACACTTGACGAATGACAGCTAGACCGAAAAAAGGGTAAGGCACTATAGGGTGACACTTGTCCATTTTTTTTCCATACAAACTTCGGGAGGGTTTTACTCCACTGTTTGACTATGTACATCAAAAATTAAACATGGTATGGCTTTGTCTCGTTGTTATTATTGTCTGTACGGAAACAGAATACTAAAATAAAAAGCCATTAAAAAGTTATGATCCAACAAAGATTCGTTTTTCTTGCTAATTTAACCTAACTTGCGTGTTTAAGTAATAAAAGGAGTGTAAAATCTCGAAAACCAAGACGGTACCGACAAAATTCAATTAACAATAAATTCAATAAACTTTATTGGTCATTGATTTATGCAGTGGTTTTTTCATAAAACCCGATCTTCTGAAGGACTTTTCGCAATTTTTTTGCCAAAAATGCTCCTGCATCTCACTCAATAACGTTGTTCGTGTAGACTAGCGTCTAACTGCTCACCACTGATACTATCTCTGTCGGATACGAAGCGTGATTTTTAGCCAGGCCCACCAGTGAGTTCGAGCCCGCGCAAAGTGTCCCCTTAAAACGTCAGACGTTCGTTGCCGCCTTTGCACCTGACCATCGCGGGCGGCGTGCGAGCAAGTCCGCGCCCGTGAGTTTACAAACACTGCTTACACAGCTTTCGGTCGTTCACGGCGGTGATGGACGGCTACACGTCGTCGGTCGCGGTCGTCGTACCACAGCCTAACATTTTGACCGTCATAACACTTTTACACTTACATTTTGTTACTTAAACTTTTTTCGGTCGAGCTCATGATCGCCAAGTGTGCAGAGCATAACGTGCCATACAGAACTTTGTTCCAACAATCAACTCTTTATTCATTTTCTTTTGCCACAAATCCATCCTGGAATATAAAAATTGCAGGATTTTTGACTACTACTAGATTTTTCAAGTCTTTCAGAAAGTTGGTAAAAATGTCTGCAATTTTTTGGTTATTTTTAGGCCTTTTGGACTGGCGCCTAACAAAACGCCTGTCGGGGTATGGAAACATTCGTGCATACGTTTGAACGTTTGGATCAGGGGCCTAAGTCTACTAATTTATAAACGTCACAATGGTCTCTCAATGGTAAGTTTTTGACAGATTTGCCATACAAAAACTGTCAAAAACACACCATTGAGAGACCATTGTAACGTTTATAAATTAGTAGACTTAGGCCCCAGGAACGATGCAGACAAAAAAAAAAAAAAAAACAAAAGCAATTTTGTCAACTGCTGGAGTCAACACTTTTTGTGAGGCTTTTAGGAGTATTTTTTCGAGGAATGTTGATCGCGATTCAAAACAAAAATCCTGGTTTGCGATGGCGCTATATATTTTAGTAAATAGATCTATGTGTTTTTCCTATAAATGGATAAAATCTCCTATAGAAAAATATTTACAAAAATGCTGGCGTAGGAATAAAGGACGTATCCATTTCTTCTTGGCACAACATTGATATAATTTATTTTTATAATAGTTTTTTAAATAATTTAAATTCCTCCAAAGTTGAATTTTTAAACCAAGTTGTACTAATTTAATATGAAATTAAAATACTTATACTTAAAACATTATGCCAAAATGTACGTTGACGTTACTTAATTAATGTATTATATTTAAACTGTAGTGGAGTTTTATACTTATCGTAATGACTAAAAACTGAAACTTTTAATGCCATATTTACGACAAAGCTTTAACATTTTCACGACACAAAATTTACATTTAACACAACAACATTTTTCATTTTAAATGAATAAATTGTTATGTCAGTACAAGTTTCACATTTAAAAGCCTTAAAATATTATATCTTAAATTAAAACAACACATTGATAATGTCTTAAATATTTTTTAAACATTTTATAACAGTAATTTTAACATTTCATAATTATAAACACAATCATTCGCTTACAACTTATGTTACTATTACATTTAAGTTTACATACGGAAAATTATCTTTTTTTATAAATAAATGGGACGTATAATAAAATGCACAAATGTCAATAATTTAATAAATAATTATGATTATTTTTAGTACTTACCTAGATTACAAAAAGTAACAGTCGTTCCATGACTTTTGAACTAATATTACTTAAAATATAAAATCATTGTTTAAATTATTTTTATAATAATATTTATGTTCTTTGGAAATACATTTCATACATTCTCGATACTCGTATAATAATTTTCATATTTATTATGTTAGTAAAACGTATGCATTTTTTGTAAATTGATATTTTTACTAATTTTATTGAGTTTTTTAACCGGTTCATTAAATTTTAATAAAGATGACACTTAAAGATGTTTTTGTGTATAAGTCTTAGGTCTCATCGCTTTGGCATGGTTTTTCATCTAGTATTGCCGATATCTTTTGGCTTTATTACACAATAATATAATATTATTTTCTCATTATGTTCCTTACAATTAAACTTGAAAAGTCTTACTCTTGATGCAAGATTGACTTTAAATGAAGCGAGATTCATTATTAATGTTTATTTAAAATAAAATTGATTTGTGAAAAATAAAATAATCCCTTTTTTAATTAACGGCACGTTATTTTCATTTAATTTCAATAAGTTATTGGACTTTTAATGTAGATAATATATAATGTTTTACATATAAATATATTTATAAATGTATACATTTATGTCTAATTTACCAAAATGGACGTTAGGGTTCCTGCTAGCGCATTTCATAGTAATAGAATATGGCCGAGTTGAAGAGATTAAACGTCGTTTATAGGAAATGTGAATATAAAATAGTTCACGGACGCTAAGCTTAAACAAGGAGCGAATGGTAAATAATAGGCCTTTAACATAAAATAAAACTAAGTGCAAGCAAAATCATTACTTTCTGATACAAATTACATTATTACAAATTAATGAGGTGGCAGTATTTCAATCAAAATAATATATTCCACTGTCAAAGGAAGCGAGTACCGAAGTCAGCCTATGCGACACAGTTCTGAGTGTGATGAAAGCTTTCATTTGCCAATTGTACCAGAAATAATGTTTTAAGTTGATTAAGAAGCTACATGTTTGAGCCGTTTGGGGTTGAAACAATAGGATAATGGGATCCGAGCGCCCACTTAGTTCTTCGAGTCATTGTCAAATGTCAAGGTTGACTCTTCACGTGAGCAGTGAGCCATAATATTTCTTTGCAATACAATCAATGCTACCAGCCTTTTGGACACTTACCTTTTTGACAACAATACGGACGATTTCATTGATGCGCTTTTCTCTTTACCCTTCCTTTTTTATATACTTGTACATATTATTATTATTTTAAGACTGTTCGCTTATATATTATGTACATATTTTCTTGACTCAAAATAAATAAAGTTGATTTGACGATATTTAAGAGAATCGCTATATAATTAAGCTACCATATTGAACACATGGCAAGTCTCTTCATTATTTAAGATATTATTATATTCTCTATCAATGAATATTTGTCGATAAAAAGAGGTGATCTATCTTAATCGACATCTATCGAAATTGTTTGTCTTTTATTTTACGATTTTTGGATTTTCTAAGCAGTGGTTAAAGCTTCTTCTTAGCGTGTCGATAGCAATCTAAATACAGTCAGCCCAGAATTTCAGCAGCGTCCATCATCTCCTGTAGCGTGCAGACAGCAGGACACGCTGTACAAGATATTAAATGCCCCATTGTTTGTGGGACAGCACCACATTTACACTCCAAGGCGGAGTCATCTGTGAATCTCCACCTTAGCAGGTTCGCTTTATTTCGGCCTACCTGACTCCTGAGTCTATTTAAAGACTTCCAGTGAAGCCAAGGCAACTCATGTCCAGGTGTGGGATTTTCAGCAGCTGGAACGAATGGGTTTGGTAGGGAAGCACCATCTCGCCACATGCTTAACCTTTCCTTAGACCTTTTGTCAGTGAACGGGGGGGCTGTGGCGGCTTTTCAGCCTTTGTGACACGAGGATGTTATTGTGCAAATGGTGTCGTGGATTGGAAGCCATCTTGGCTCTGTCACTTGAGCTTGCCACCGCTCTTAGAATTTTTGGTGGCGCTATCCCAGCTAATGGGTACAGCATTTGCACCGGGGTCGGTTTGAGAAAGCCAGTGATGATCCGGCAAGTTTTAAAGCTTATAAGCATTCAATTAAATATATACAAAATTGTTATTTTATAATATATTTATATCTGGTATGTTACTGAAAATTTATCAATTTCATGTATGAAAATACGAAATGTAGATATAATTTTCAATTCTTGTATCAAACCCCTGTCAGAAAATACGTGAATATTTGGCCTTATTATTATTATTAAAAAAGGTAAATTATTATTATTTAAACTTCGTTTCAAGGTACTTTGTATTTTGTCAATCAGTATTAAAATAATAAATTGGTTCAATCAACTGGTTGATTGATCAATCAACTGACCGATAATATTGAATAATAAAAGTTTATGAATAATACACAAGACACTTGTGTTATTCCAGCTGTCAATCAAATTATTATTCATAGAAGAAGGTTGAAATTAACAAACGATTCAATCGGTTGAAATAAGTTGAAAAGTAACAACGGTAATGAAAGATAAGTTCAAAAATATATAGAATTCTTTTACAAATTTTTTTTGAGTGTTTTTCAAAAGATTGATAAATCAATAAGTTGAAATGAATATATCAACGAGAGTCAGTTTAAACCTGATTGTAAATCATACGATTGATAAATCGAATGGTTGAAGAAGTGTTTTCAGCAATGTGTAAACAGTTTGAAGAATCCTCGCCCCTTTTCTGGAGCTGGTCCCATCAGCATCGGAACTTGGTTTTTGTGAGTTATCGTTATCTGAAAGTGAAAGACAATCATTGTAATTTCTGGGTGTAGTGAAGTAATACAATAGCGTAATAATATACAATCTGCATAGCCTTTACCTAATTATTTTGGAGTTGACTTCTTGCCTAATCGGATGCAGCTGAATACCATTACTTTACATGAGCGACTGCTGTCTGACCTCCAAAAACCAGTTACTGGATGTGGGTTCTTACCCAGTAACTGGTACCCCAGACCCCTTCGTGTCTCGAAAAGCACTTTAAAAAAGTCTAGCATCCAGTCTTACCAAGAGATTTCGTGTTACAGAATAACTGGGTTGTGGAGGTCAGATAGGGTGTCGCGTCATGTAAAATACTGGTAATTGCATCCGGTTAGACTGGAAGGAGACCCCAACATAGTTGGCAGTGGCGAAGGGTAAATACAAACTGATTCCCATCCCTAGTTGCAAAATATTACTATTCAATTAATGATTATTTAAATGAAAGATGACTGATTTGATCTGAAATGGCACTAAAATGTATAATTATTATTGAAAGTTTGGTTTGACTTGTGTATTTTTTATTTTGACATTTCCATTTTTTTTACATATTTTTTAAGTAACTCAATTATAATGTACTAGCTTTTGCCAGCGGCTTCACCCGCGCGTAATTGTCATCCCCTATTTTACTCCCTTAGGGCTTAAATTTCGAAAAATCCTTCCTTATTCCTTGTTTACATTATAAAGGGAACCTTTGTGCAAAATTTCAGCTTTCTAGGTCCAAGGGTTTGGGTTGGGCGTTGATGAGTCAGTCAGTCAGTCAGTGAGTCAGTTAGGACTTTTCTTTTTATTTATATAGATAGATTCTAGCTGTATTTTAATGTTGCGCACCTCATTAGGTTACCTGTAACACCTTTTTAACATGTATTATGCAAAATAAATTATTTGATTTGATTTGATTTACATTTGAGAAATCCCAGCTCCCATCGATTATTTCAAAGTACAATTAATTTTTAAATGTCAAAGTCAAAGTCAAAGTCAAAGCATTTATTTCAATTAGGCACTTAAAAGGCACTTTTGAACGTCAAAATTTACATTTAAACAGAATTGATTCTAGTCGCCCATTCCAAAATGTAGTTTCGTATGGAGAAGAACGGGCAAGAAACTCCACCGTTACTCTTTTAAAATGTTTTACATACAATTTATCATAGTACATTCATTATATAATTATATGTGAAAACGATGCACCCAGAATAAAATTACTATACCAAAAAAGGTAACAAAATGCAACTGAAGCAATAAAGATAAATTAATTCTATGATAGATACATGGTGCCCACATATTTACAAACATTGTAAGAGTAAATATACGATTTTCCTAGAATATTAACAAGAAATAAGTCAGTGTGTGAGTGTAAATCAATGTCATAAATATAATTATTTATTTAATTCAATTAGCAACCAGTATGATTTAGTCTAGACTCTAGATTGTCCTATGGAGCAGGACCAGCATGTTTCCAAGCATTCTTATCTTGGATATAATCCTCTATTTTATAATACGCTTGTTTACAAAGTGTACTTTTAATATGAGTTTTAAATTTCCTTTCATTTAATTGTAATATATCACAAGGTATTTTGTTATAGCATTTAACACAGTACCCCATAAAAGATGAATGTACTTTAGCTAATCTGAAATGTTTCTAAGTTTTACTGAAAAAACGCATGCGCGCAAAGAAAACCAAACCATCTTACAAAATTCTCTGATTCTATCTCAGAATGAGTGAACGAGGGTCTGATCCTCTGAGGAAACTAAGCTTGCACCACGCGGTGAGTGTTTTTATTTTTGGAACGGCTCACCCTGACTGTAATTGCACCCCTCGCCACTGATAGATGGAAAAGATGATGATGATGGTACAGTATAAAAGTGACCTTGCAAGGCGGTTGCATCCACGGCTCGCCGTCGATCTGCATGGGGAATGTCTTCTTAGTGGTGAGCGTGATGGAGCTGCACTGAGCCAGTCGTCTGCCTGACGCACGGAGACCTGGGAGATTTTTTTTAGGTAAGAAGTGGAATTACGTTTTATTTAACTACATGTTTGTCTACGGTGTTCAAAAGAGAAAAGTAACCAGGTTTGTCGTGTATAGTTGAAGTGTATTAGGAAACCGATGAAAGTTTTCGAAGCGTTTTGGGGGACTGTCATATGTAATTTTGATGTCCAAAAAGTGCTGACAGCGTACTTTGAATTTTGATTTTGATTATTATTAAAAAAAAAAAAAAAAAAAAAATTTGATAAATGAACTGTTTAGCTATAACGTTCCGTCCCACTGCTGGGACATAGGCCACGTCTCGGTGAGAGGGAGTGAGCTGTAACTCACAACGCAGACCCAGTGCGGGTTGGTCGATATTATATGTCTTCAAATTTTGGTTCTAAGACATTCCGGAATGAACTTATAGAGGTATGAGGAACAGGGTGTAAAGTTCACTCATACTCTATGGATAAAGGAGGATCCTCCGACCATAGGGGTGTTGTGTCTGGTGGGCAACTGCACGACGGTTGATGTCGGGATGTTGTATATATACGAGTCGCGCGGTAAACTCTGCTTGCTCGATGTAGAATTTGTGTAACGTCAAGTCTTTGATGCGTAGTTCGCATGTGGCGTTGTAGATGCCGCCACAAATTCTTTGTTTTCTATTAATTAAATAAAATTTTCTTAGTAAACGTCAACTATATTGATTTTTGATTGTTTAATTTTCTATTCTCATTTCGATTATGTTGTTTTTTTTTTATTCTTATTCTGCAGTTTTTTTTTTTTTACTAAATGTTGTTTAAACTTATATTTATGGAGCTATTTTTAAGTGAGTGCTGTGTACGCCTGTAAGTGACAAATTCACCATAACTAAATCCAAATGTTATTTTCTTATGTTAATGTGCCTAGTGAATAAGTCGTTGGTGTACCTTTTAAATAAATAAATAAATAAAATATCCGACTATCCTGGTTATTTATCTCTTTTTGTGACCGTAAAAATCTTTATCTGGAAAGTCATCGACATCGTTTTAAAGTCAGCGAGTTGAATTGGGGTTTGCCATATGCACAACAAAAAACAAACAAGCATAATTTATGATTTAAGGTACAATTTGTTACTAACACACTAACTTTGTTTGTTTTTTTTTTTTGTATGATGTTATTATTCTCTGAAATAAATAATTGTATTTATTTTTATTTAATTAATAATATTTACCAGTTCTGACTTGTCCCATGTGCAAACAGTTCTCCAGGCCTATTACTTCTATTAGTTTGTCGCCTATGTCTGAAAATAAAAACAATAGTGCTAAATTGCTGCTGTTCGAAAACACTCCGAAGAAGATTCAAAGTAAATTGTCAAAAAATCTTCACTTTGCAGAATTAGAAATATTTCGGCGCGAGCAACAACAACAGATGCTTCCTGATTGACAACGGAACCGGAACCTCGCGTTCCTAACGAACTTAGAAAAACTAAACATCCCCCTTATTTATAAGATGTTTAAACGTCAAAAATGTATCGTTAAATAGACGCTAATCATTACTTAACTTTAAGCAATGTTTATAAACATGGGGGTAATGTAAGGTGCGTTCACAAATATACAATTTGTGACGCCACATTAGGGGCCATCAATAAATTATGTCACACAAATTTTATGGTTTTTTGACACCCCCCGTCCTTGTAACAGGTGGTCACACTTGTAAAACCCCCTCGCCCCTTGTGTGACGTCACATATTTTTCAATTTTATATTTAGAAGTAAGAGTAGATAAGTGGAGTTTTAGTATTTTTAGTTTTAACATCAAAAAAAGCTTTTGAACCCTCCTGGCCCTTGTCACACAATGTCACATTTCGTTGATCCCTCTCCCCTTAACGTGTGACGAAATTTATGGATGGCCCCTTATGTACCTAGGATTATGTAATATCTTGGAAAACAGTGTCCTTGTAGTTTCTTGTCCGTTTTTGGCATAGAGATCTGCGCCCTACTGCTGAACATTGAAGTACTGGTTTCAATCGTCAGGTCGGCCAAAGTGTTATTTGGTTCTTCAACCAGGAATTTCTCAATAGCAGGCTGAAGTCTGAATTTGTACTCGATTAATGGCTATAGGATCCCTCCCAATTACATGGGACCTATTTTAACTGTAATTTGAAAACATTGTAAAAGCCAATTATTTGTTAAAAGAATAACCGTGGAGTTTCTTGCCGGCTCTTCTCCAAAGGAAGCGACAAATTGGAACCGTGCATCTAGCTTCTGACGTTTCATAAGTGCTTATGCAGGTTTATGTGAATTAAAATATATTGACTTGATTCACTTATCTGTCGAAATGTGGGTGTACTGTAGCTTTTTTTTTTAATTTATTTAATCGTTTATATAGTCATAATAGAAGTGTTTTTTTTTTTTAAATTTGTATCATTAAACCAGAGATGATTTGTATTGATACTCACATTCGATAACACTGCTTAATCACTAAATTAATAACAAAATTTAATACTTTTTCAAAATTTAATTCCAGCTACCTACACCCTCTGCGTAAATCTTTAAGGACTACAGCATTGCTATTTTGTAACTATTCTACCGTGTGAAGTGAGCCTGAGGTGAGCTGTCCGTCTCATTCCACCTGATGGTTGGTTAATCCCTAGCATCAGTGGGATGACGCTGACAGCTCAGTCCACGCTCTGAGGGGCAATTCTACTAATTTTAAGAACGTTCACAGTCTGATCTCAGTGTCAATCTGTCAAAAATACCTAGATTTTTCATATATTTTTACCATTTGCTTGTCGCTGAGATGACACTGCGACTAGATTTTGAACGGTTTTAATTACGAGAATTGGCCTTCTGGTTACAGAATGAACATGCAGGCGTGCTGCAGTGGCCCCACCTTGCTGCGCGTTGGGGAAGCGCCCGCGGCGGTGCGCGGCGGAGGAGCCCCACAGGTTGGACCCGCCGTGCGCGTACGGGATGTTGAGCAGCGCCACGCCCTGCAGCGACGGGCCCTTGGACAGCTCCAGGGACGCGCCGTCGCACTGGGGTTGGAAAGTTTACACTTTGAACCCACATTACACGTCATATTACTTGATGGGTCAGAGTGTTGGCCCACAAAAGGGATGAATGAATGGCAATTGCATGCAGCTGAGATGAGAATGTTAAGAGGGATATGTGGTGTTACACGGATGGATAGAATAAGAATTGAGTACATAAGAGGAAGTCTGAAAGTAGCACCGGTAACTGAAAAGTTGAGTGGAAATCTGTTGTCATGGTATGGGCAAATGGGTAAAATGATGTGAGTAAAGAACCTCCAACCAGATGGGTGTTGTTTCTGGTTGGCAGCCCAACGATTGATGTTGGGACGTTGTATACAGGGTTATTCGAAAAACACCAAAAACCACTTAAAAGGCGACCTGAAATCGTAAAAAAATAAATGAGCTGTTCCTAACATTTATGTTCGTATAACTCATCAAAATGTAGGGAACAGCGGATTTTTTTCGCGATTTCAGGTTTGGTCCCATAGTAACAGTTCTTCATAATGATGAGTACATTGGCCTCTTAAGAGGTCGTTCGTGTTTTTCCAATAACCCTGTATAATTATGCTAGTTGCGTAGTAAATTCTGCTCGCGCGATGCAGGATTTCACGTGACTTCAGTGTGATGCGTAATTCGTGCGTGGCGATGTAGATGGCGCCACTGAGAGCCTACTGTCACATAGCGTGTGGATGTATAGAAATGAACCCTAAATACTTACGCAGTTGATAGACCCTCAAAAGGGTCCTATAGGTCCTCTCCAGGACCCTGTTTTGAATGATATGACGACAAAGACTCACCACAATATCTATATGCTCGTGTAGATTCTTGCAGCTGGCCGCGAACTGCTCGGAGGTGGCGAACTCGAAGTACCACAGCTTGTTCTTCATTCGGGAGCTGAACTTGTCAGGGTTCCGCTCTCGCTCCGTGTGGAACTTCACGCAGATTGCTGCATCCTGGGGAGAGAGCAGAGGTAATGGCTTGGAATTTTTTGAAATATTTCTTAGACTATAAAAAAAAAACTGCTGTTGCCTAAATCTTGGACGGTATTGTATTTTTCTATGAAACAGTAGATATTTTTTTTTACCGATTTTATTCACAATTTCGGCAACATTTTGCGCGTCGATATCTCAGCCATCCTATATACAGGGTAAGTTTTTATCCAGTGCGCGAATTGTAACCAAGAATTCAGTATATCATTCTAGAACCCCTAGCGCAGAAATTTTTCGCCGGTTGTCTACAAAAAAATCGGCTGTTTCATAGAAAAGTGCAATACCTACGCGGTCAAAATGTATGGAACAGCTGATTATTTTTTTGTGCACCCGGCGAAAAATTTCTGCGCTAGTGGGTCTAGAATGATATGCTGAATTCATGGTTACAATTTGCGCACTGGATAAAAACTTTTCCTGTATATATGTATATATAATTATGTATCACAGATATAGCTAGATAACGCAAGTATCACGATCTGTATGAAAACCGAGCATCCCAGTATTTAATGTTGGGAAAACCAATGCGATTCAAAGACCGCGTATGGCACTCGTATTTCTCTATCTTTGATAGGTATAGTGAGACGGTAGTACATTTGTTAATTACACGTTAAGATATTTCTGTTTAGGTAGTTTAAACATACAATACTGCTTGTTTTCCCTAACGAAAGAAGTCACTACATATTTTAAGACTAAGTCTCGGAACTACCATAGTTATACGGTTTTTGCATTTGACAGCCCAATTCTTGAGGAACGTCATAGAGTGTCACGCAAAAAACAGGTAAAACGCTGAGTGAAAATAAAGTAGGTACCTACTAAGCATGAATGGGCGATGCGCAGCGACGCACAGTGTAAACCGACCTATTTTGAACAAAAATCGATTCGCAAGCGACTTTGTAATTAAAAAAGAAAAAAATAAATGTCCATTCTTGTGAAATTGAAAAATTGGGTAACATAACGTAGAAAAAATTCAATTGTCACGAAATCGGTAGTTAAATGAATTATATTTTCATAAATACTTGCAACACTATCTAATGCATTTCAATCAATCAATTCACTTACAGTCTGCCTCGTTGAATTCAGGAAATTCAAGTACAACTTAACCTCAAAATTTCGAGAATCCCCATTTTTTCGGTATAAGAAGACTTTCAAAGTCGGTAGGTAATTTTTTTAAGCTTTTTTAGCTAGCAAAATTTAATAAAGAAGGCAGAAATGATGTCGTTTGATACTCACAACACCGACAGAGAAGTAATTGTTGATGATATTGTAGGGCACCACCGTGGGATGCGGCGCCGAGTCGGGCATCTGAGGCTGTTCGCACTGCAAACAAATAGCAACAATAAGTATAAAATTTTAGACTCATTCAAAAGCTGAATGGATTTTTAGTTTGGACTTGACTTATATGCAAGAAAAGTTTTAATCCAGTGTGCAAATTTTTACCGCAGAAATTTTTCGCCGGATAAACAAAAAATTAAATCTGCTGTTCCATACATTTTGACCGCGTAGGTATTGCACTTTTCTATGAAACAACTGTATTTTTTTTTTTGTATAACCGGCGAAAATTTTCTGCGCTAGAGGATCTAGAATGATATGCTGAATTCATGGTTAAAATTTGCGCACTGGATAAAACTTATCCTGTATATGTCACAGTAAGATTGTGAATACTGTTCGTTTAAAATCTATCTAACGAGATTGTAAACTGTCGATAAATTGTGAACTGTACCGTACTGCTTACCGACCGAATAGGTTAGGTTAGAACTGCGACCAACCGCGCGCGAGCCGAGCGAGCGAAGCGAGCGGTGCCGCGCCTGCGGCCGGCGGGCGCTACTTCCAATTTAGTGGCAGTTACTTGACTATTTAGTAATAGCGCAAGGTATTGCAGCACTATCCGTATTGATACCAGTTCACGATTTGACGGACAGATTATAAAGTATCTACAAAATAGTGCGATGAATTGTATTTGTATATATATAATGCGAATTCAATATAGTTAAGACAGGAGAACATCTGTCGGGTCAGTTAGTACCTACATGATACAAATACATGTGAGATCGTTTGAATTACAGTAAAAATGTCACAATAATACGAAAATGTGACAGTAATGTGTGTGTGTGTGTGCGTGTGTTACGCAATGAGGGTATAGATAGTAATAAAACTCACATCCGTGGAAGAATTCTCAACGGTGATGTGCCACCGGTCCATCATGACAGTACTCGCGCGAGCTATCTTGTCCAGAATTTTGTGGATGGACTCGCCTTCGTATCTGTGAAGTTAAATGAATTAGATTATTTTCTTATAATTATGGAGTAATTTGAGATAGTTGTAAAGTTACATAACATAACATATAGAATCAGCCTATTATGTTCCCACTGCTGGGACACAGGCCTCCTCTCTGTGAGAGGGATTGGGCCGTAATCTACCACGCGGGCCCAGAGCGAGTTGGTTGATGTCACATGTCTTAGAATTTGCGGTTTTAGGACATGCCGATTTCCTCACGATGTTTTCCTTCACCGTTTGAGAGCAGTGGTGATGAAATTATTTACACAAAGTAATGCGCCTGGCTGGGTTCGAACGCACGACCTAAAACTCGTAAGTTGCGGCCGTTACCACTGGGCCACCACTGTGTAATGTTGCTACAAAGTAAATCTTTCGTTTCTAGATGATGAAATGAAATTCTAGTTATTTCAAAACTGATGAGTGAAGGAAGTTGGTGTGCGTCAAGGACAGCCTCGTTTGTCTAGTGGTTGCAAGCGCTAGAGGTCATGCAAAGTGCTATTGGGTTTTTACCCGACTGCGCCAGAAGGAGGGTTATGTTTTTCGAGTGTATGTATGTATGTATATTTCTTTGGCACGCTCTGTAGCCTAAACGGCTTGATCGATTTCAGTTTGAGACGTGCCGTTAGATTCGTCTTAATTGTGAGAGTGACAATGGGCATTCCAAAATTGAAAAAAAAAAAAATGGCTGATTGTTGGCGCCATAATGTGTGTGAGTTCACTTTTGTCGGGTTTTTTGATTTGGTAAATTTTATTATTTTTACACATTCTTTTGACATACGCCTCCCCAAAAAGGAGGTGGTTTGCCATAATCACCACTCTTGGCAGACGGGTTGGCGATCGCAGTATGGTGGTAAAATGCATAGAGAACGCTGCTGCCCATTCTCTAGTAAGTCCCTTGGTCGCCTTCTACGACACCCACTGGAAGAAATGGGATGATGCTATTCTTTACGTCCGGCAACATGGGACATAAAAATAAATGTGGGTATACTATATATACACTTCTGCCCAACCCCTCGGGGAAAAAAGGTGTTGTGTTATTTCGAAAGTGCCTGAAAATGGTTTAATTGAAATTAATGCAATGACTTTGAGCTTACCCTCCACCCCATCGCAGACATCTAGCCAAATCGTTGCCAGTTCCCAGAGGTATCACCCCAACAGCTGGCTGCGTATCCATGTGAACTTTATCTGGAAGCACACAAAAAGGAAAATTTGAAAAAATCACACTACTATTTATACTAAAAACTAGCTTCCGCCCGCGGCTTCGCCCGCGTGGTAGTCGTAAATTATCCCGCGGGAACGTACTACCGGGATAAAAAGTATCCTGTGTGTTAATGTAGGTTATAATCTACCTGTGTGGCAAATTTTATCCAATTCCGTTCTGCCGTTTTTGCGTAATTGAGTAATAAAAATCCAATCATCTTCACAAACTTTCACATTTATAATATTACGGACTACCCTTTTTTACCCCTCTAGGGGTAGATTTTCGAAAAAACTCTGATACACGTTATTCTTTATATTTGATTTTAGAAACAAATACTGAGTTTCGAGTTAATCAGACCGCGCGTTAAAATTCTTCCATACAAACTTTGACACCCCCCAATCCCCCTTTAGGGCGTAGTTTAGAAAAACAAAATATTACCAACTTCATAAGTCTCAAGTTTCAAGTTTATTAACTCAAGGAATAAGATTTTTCATACAAACAAAATACCTCCTTTTCACCCCCTTAAAGGTCGAAATTCCAAAAACCCCTTCTTAGTGCTCCCCTACATTATAAAAGGAAGCCGTGTACAAAATTTCACGTTCCTAGTCCTAGTAGTTTCGGCTGTGCGTTGATTGATCAGTCAGTCAGTTTCTCCTTTTATATATTTAGATAGATAGATATTATAAAGGTGAAGAGTTTTTTTGCTTGAACGCGCTAATCTCAGGAACTACTGGTTCGAATTGAAATATTCTTTTAGTTTTGGATAGCCCATTTATCGAGGAAGGCTATAGGCTATATAACACCACGCTAAGACCCGTAGAAGCCGAGCAAAGAGAAAAAAGTCACGAATACGAAGTACTCGCACGGGTAGGTGACTCGAAGCGACGCCGGGCTTGCTCAGGGGCACAAGAAATTTGACGCGAACGAAGTCGCAAGCAGAAGCTACTACTAAAAATAAAGCTTGAAGAGATTGTTAGTTTCAACGCGCTTATCTCTGGAACTCATCATCATCTGCCTAGCCTTTTCCCAACTATGTTGGGGTCGGCTTCCAGTCTAACCGGATGCAGCTGAATACCAGTATTTTACATGGAGCGACTGCCTATCTGACCTCCACAACCCAGTTATTGGGTAATACGATACCCCTTGGTAAGACTGGTTGTCAGACTTTCGGGCTTCTGACGACCCGTAACGACTGTCAAAGATCCACAAATGACAGCCGGGACCAACGGCTTAGCGTGCTTTCCGAGGCACGGAGGGGTCTTGGTATGTAAAGATGGTCACCCATCCACGGACCAACCGCGGCAAGCGTAGCTTAACCTGGCCGATCGACACGTGCAGCAACTATAAGACGATTTAAAAAAAAATGCGTTTGATAGACCTATCTTTGAGGAATGCTTTAAGCTACTTAAAATCGCACTAAGATCCTGAAGACCCAAGCAAAAACAAAAAAAATTAGAGAGAACGCTGACCGAGAACTTTAATAGATCGGGTAGGCGATGCGTTGCTATGCGGTGGGTAGTTGGAACAAGAAATTTCATGCGGTTGAAGTCGTGGCGAGGAGCTAGTAACACATATATATTACATACTCAGCGTATAAACGTTCCCACTGCTGGGACACAGGCCTCCTCTCCATGAGAGGGAGTGGGCCGTAATCTACCACGCGGGCCCAGTGCGGGTTGGTAGATGTCACATGTCTTCGATTTCTTTGGTTCTAGGACATGCCGGTTTCCTCACGATGTTTTCCTTCACCGTTTGAGAGCAGTGGTGATGAAATTATTTACACAAAGTAATGCGCCTGGATGGGTTCGAACGCACGACCTACAACTCGTAAGTTGCGGTCGTTACCACTGGGCCATCACTGCTCTCTATACAGGAAAAGTTTTTATCCAGTGCGCAAATTGTAACCATGAATTTAGCATATCATTCTAGACCCCCTAAAGAAAAAAAAATAGCTGTTCCATACATTTTGACCGCGTAGGTATTGCACTTTTCTATGAAACAGCTGATTTTTTTTGTGCAACCGGTTAAAAATTTCTGCGCTAGGGGATCTAGAACGATATGCTGAATTGATGGTTACAATTTGCGCACTGGATAAAAACTTACCCTGTATTATACATAGTAAGCCCAATTTCACGATGCAAGTTTCTAGCCTCCGGCAAGCAAAACCTACAATTTAAGCATCAAAAGACTTGCAAGGTCTAAATAATGTGTATACCAAGGCTGTTCAGCCACTTTATTTTATGGGCCATCTTCAAAATTTGTTGAACAGCCTTGACGTAGACGGTGCAACTTATAAAGTTGATATAATTTATGATATGCTTAAGCAATCCAATCGCTTGCAGAGTAAACAAACTGAAGTGGCAATTGGCTAGCCATGTTTGTCGAAAGACCTATGGCCGGGGTATTTTTTTTGGAGGGTGGTAAATCATCAAATGACTTCTCCCGCTCCGGGTGGAGCAGGAGGGCGTGTCAGACGTTTACTGACTAAAACCCACCCGTGTTTCCTCAGTTGCCTGTGTGCCAGGGGCGACGGTGTCTCTTTCCAACAACCCGCACCCCTGGCAGGCTTTGGCCCTAGCGGACCCCACCAGTTGTTGCTGACGTCTCTGACGGCGCGCGTGGAACACAACGCGCCGTCCCACCTACCACTTTTTGGCCGCAGGGGATAGGGAGAGCGGCCAACGCTATACCGACACTCCTCTTCCCCTGCGGCCCCACCGCGTCCGCCATCAAACGGTGGTGGCCCCGTCCTAGCCACGGAAGGGAAGAGCGCTGCTCAGAAGCACCGGCACTCCTTCTCTGCCGCAGCCCGTAACCCTCAGCCGCGATGCTTCCCTTTCGACATCGCGGTCCGCCTCAGTTGCGGTGCACCTCACCGCAACCGACTTTTTGGCCACTACGTCATCGGCTTGAAGGCAAAAGCCCTGACGAGCGGCCCCACCTTTGGGTTCCTCTTCGCTTCACCGTGGCTGTGAGACCACGGCTATTGAGCCCGCCGCAACGACAATGCGGGAACCCACTCGGGGGGGAGATGGCCGGTGGAGCAGACAAGTCCTAGAGTGGAGACGTGTATCGTTAAGCGTAGAATGGGACGCTCACCAGTTAGATGGACCGACGACCTTAAAACAGTGGCTAGGAGACTGGATGTGGAAAGCGGAGGACTGGGTGTTGTGGCACAGCCTGGGAGATGTACATTTCCGGCTGTGAAGTGCGATAGGCTAAGACAAATTATTAACGACAGGTGAAAAGCTAGCTCAAACATCACATACCCATAGTCTCCAGCACCCATCCGACAGTGCCGTCTCCTCCGCAGCATATCACGCGGTAATTTTTCACGTCTTTGAACATCTGCAACCCTGAGGAAATTAATACAATTAATAGGAGAGTTCCAATAATATTTCCGTTACGTTCCTTCTCATGTTCCCAAAAGAATGATTTAAAATAAAATAAAAAAACGCCCGACCTAAACATTTAATATTTATTTCCCTTTTAAGTTAAAGGTAATATTTTGATCAAGGCATTGTCAAGTCGGGGAACGGCTATTGAAAATGCTAAGCCTCTGTTTGGCGTTTTCATTGACCGTCCCCCGACTTGACAATGCCTTGATCGACGACTATCAAGAACTCACCTTGCGTAGGCCCTCCTCCTTTCGCAATATCATGCACCTGCCTCGGATTCAGGATATACTGCAGCTTCCTCAGTACCCTGGATCCTTGCCGCCCCCCAGACTTGGGGTTGATGAACACAAGTAGTGGGCAGGACCCGTCTGGGGGCGTGATCTGAAAGGAGATGGGAGGAGCTCGGGCTTCACGTTTGTCTTTCTCTTCTTTTTTCTCTTCCGAGGTCGCTGCTATTGAAATTGGGAGAGATATTGAGGTGGGGAGGGATTGCTGGAATATAAAAAGAGTTTATTGGTTGAGTCGAATATCTTCTTCGTAACATGTCGATAGCAATCTAAGTGTAAAACAGTGAAAGCAAATAGAGCGGCATTGGTTGAATTTTAAACCCAATCATCTCTCTTTTGTACCTTTTTACTCCTGGATACTTTAAAATGCCAAAATATTAGATTGCACTCACTTTCTGGGTAAATAAAATAAATAAATTAAGAAAAGTGTCAGATGTTACCTGATCATTCTGCGGCCGATGCGGCAAGGACCGCTGGCGGTCCAGCACGAGCGGCCGGATGGCGGTGGGCGGCAGGATGTGGCGCGCGTGCCGCCCCAGCGAGCACGCGCCGCCCGCGCTGCCCACGCAGCGGTTGTGCAGCTAAGGGTGTGCGGGGCGAGGTTAATGTCATCGGGCTTCATGGGGAGCTTACTGATATATTTGTCACCGTAAGATTGTAAGCACCGTTGGTTTATAATCTATCTCGCGAGATTATAAACTATCGATAAATTGTGAACTGCACCATACTGCTTACAATTTAACGCATTATTTTTCGTTAGATTAAAATCTATCGAAATGAAATGAATGAAACTGTTAAATCACAATCTGTCGCGCGTCAACTGTCCAAAAGCTGTCCCTGGTCTTACAGTAGGCCGTCCTGTGTCCATAGAGTTAGGAATAAAACATAGGTTTCATTTTACTTCCACAACATTTTTATACGTGTTGTTTTGCATCCTCGTCAAATTTCAGGAGGCTGTTCTGAAAGACATAAATAATCAAATAAAATTACGATACTTGCTCACTAATGAATACATACTTGTTTTTTTAGTTATTTAAGTTTAACAGTATTTCAGAAAACACCTCTTTCAAAGAACAGAATCGCCCCGTTCCGTATGCAGTAGGCAGTGTCACACGACTATATCGCTGTGTGTTACAGTGCGGTATCACACGGGCCGCGTTTTAACATGCATGTCCGAAAAAAAAAATGCCAAACGCCAATTTCCGAAAATATGGAAAAAACTACTTATTTTACTAGGTATTGATTCGTGTCGAGAATCATTAGCATAGTTACCATTTGACGAGAATGCAAAACAACACGTTGTATAACGAATTATAAAACAGCTGTGAATTATTTTCAAGATGAAATAAATTGACAATCACCAAAACACTGTTTGTTTATATTCGACAACAAACGAATTAACAAACAAATATGGCGGCGCGGGCATATGCCGTTCAACCAATCAGCGCGCGAGGTGCGTTCCGTCGCAAACCATTTCACAATTTGACGGTTTCAATTCGCTAGACTATAATCTACCGAAAAATAATGAGTTAAATTGTAAGCAGTATGTTATGGTTCACAATCTTTCGACAGTTCACAATTTCGCAAGATAGATTAGGTAGGAACGGTATTTACAATTTTACGGTGACATTCATTCAAGGACCTCGTAATTTTGGAACATTCGGAAAAGGTAACTAATGATTAAAATTTACGTCTGGGTTTTAGTCTAAGGCCCATCATCATCATCTCAGCCCGGAATCACCCACCGCTGGCTAGGCCTCCCTTTTGCACCATACTCCTCGGTTCCGTGTTTCTCTAATTGCACCGAAAATCACTTCGCTCGAATTGAAAAAAACATCGTTGAAGATGATAGAACGATGTTTTAAATATGTTTAGCGTTAAACGCATTAAGTGATTTGTGGTTCAAGTGGGCTGTCATTTTAGAAGTTGATTTGGCACAATACAAAACAGATTCCAAATTAACTGCCTGATTTTTGGACGACAATTAATTAATCTTTGAAGTCTCTGGCTAACCACGTCTTTTAATCGTCTTGAAAAGCTCTTCATCGAAAGATTTTTAAGAGCTCATGTAATAAAATCGAAACCCACTGCTAATCTTGTTTAATCTTTTCAGCTACATTATTCATAGCATAGCATAATGAGCCCATGTACAGGCGCCAGCACATCAAGCTACCCCAAACTGTCAAATTTTCCCAATTGAACATGAACCTTATGCTTATATGTTATAAAATTGAAAATCTATCACACAAATTTGACAGATTGGGGTAGCTTTATGTGCTGGCGTCTGTATCTATAATGTTCGCACAGCTGGGACACAGGCCTCCTCTCTGTGAGAGGGAGTGGGCGGTAATCTACCACGCAGGCCATATGCGTGTTGGTAAATGACACGTGTCTTCGAATTTTTGCTTCTAAGACATGCCGCTTTCCTCACCGTTTTGAGAGCAGTGGTGATGAAATTAAATACACTAAATAAAGCGTCTGCCTTCTTTTTTGGGTGGGAAATCTGCAAATAACTTCTCCCACTCTGGGTGGAGCAGGAGGGCGTGTCAGACTTTTACTGACTAAAACCCACCCGTGTTCCCTCAGTAGCCCGTATGCCAGGGGACTGTGGTATCTCTTTCGAACAAACCCGCACCCCTGGCAGGCATCAGCCCCTGGTTTCAAAACCTACAACTCGTTAGTCAGAGCCGTTACCACTGGAACACCGCTGCTCTTGCTTCGACTGGAGCTAAATTAGAAGATTAACTCACAGTGATATGGCACCACCGACAGTGTAGCCCGGTGATTCCGTTGTAGCCCTTGATCTTTTTCCGACACCGCGCGCATTTGCCGTGACAGTTGCCTGCAAAAGAGATGGTAGATATTATCCAAATATTTCACCTGATGTTGGGATACAAAAATGTGACCACAGAAAATCAAATTTTAATGCCCTGGCTGGAGGCCTTAATTTATTAACTCAGCCATAGCCAAGCTTAAACAGTCCACAATGACCAAGGTTAACCAGACAATGACATTCACAAAAAATAAAATGGTCACGACACTTACTTTTTTGGTCTTGTGTGAAGCACAAGTGAGCAAAATCGAATGGATCTTCTTTCCAACACGAGAGACCTCTCGACTGTTTTATATTATTCATAATAGTTTTTCAATTGACAGCGTTACCATAGGTATAGGTACGCGTGTTGGTGGCACAAAGTGGTTCAGCGTTACGAAGAGGATATTTTACGAGTAAAAGAAGTTTTTTTGCATACCTTCTACCCAGTGATGCGCGAGCGTGGCTGGCGCGCGCTTGGACTTGGAGTAGGTCGCGATGCACGACGCCGGCGCGCGTTGCACGCAGCGCTCGTGCACCGTGAACTTGCAGACTGGAACGGTAGAAGGCAAAATTAGTAGGAATGCTTAAAGAAGACAAGAGATTAGAGAGTAAGAAACCAAGGGGTATCGTATCACCCAGTGACTGGGTTGTGGAGTTCAGAGAGGCAGCCGCTCCATGTAAAATACTGGTATTCAGCTGCATCAGGTTAGACTGGAAGCCAACCCCAACATAGTTCGTAGGTACTGGTTCTGCCAGGGGTTGCGGGTGGTTCGAAAGAGATACCATGGGCCCTGGCACACAGGCAACTGAAGAAAAACGGGTGGATTTTAGTCCGTAAAAGTCTGACACGCCCTCCTGCTCCACCAGAGCGGGATAAGTAATTTGATGATTTCCCAACCCTCAAAAAAAAAAACACCGTAAAGGCTATGCAGATGATTAAGTGAACAGGTTCCGATAAACGGAGTTTCTTGAAAGGATAGACTCCAATGTAACTAAATTAATCAGCACAGAGAGAAATGGAAAAGCAAAATACTCACAAATACAGCACAGCCCCTTCTTCCCTAGCCCGACCAGCATGTTCAGACACAGGTTGCAGTAGGCGGGTCTGCTGAAGTGCTTGAGTCTCCACGCGTGCTCTCCATCCTCTTTGACATTCGTGTCCAGTCCTAGCAGGACCAGGAGCGGGATGGTGGTCATGCTGTGGAGGAATATATTGCATGGTTTAAAGACATGAATGCTCAGAATGTGTAAGCATGCTGTAGCGGCATCTATATCGCCACATGTGATTTACGCGTCCTCTGACGTCACGCAAAATCCTACAAGCAACTAGCATATAAACAACGTCACTCCGCAACTCGTCCGTTGCTGCCTTGTTCCAGCGATGCCCTAAGCCGACGTCCATACCCCACAGGGGGGAGGAACCCTTAGCCCTGGGTGGAGACATTAATTTTAGCAGCCTATAGAGGTATGAGGAACAGGGTGTAAAGTTCACTCATACTTATGATGGTAACGGAGGATCCTCCGACCAGACGGGTATTGTGTCTGGTGGGCCACTGCCCGACAGTTGATGTCGAGATATTTTATCTATTCGAGTGTCGTGGTAAACTCTGATTGCGCGATGTAGAATTTCTAAGAATAGTTCGCCTGTGGCATTGTAGATGGAGCCACTTTTCTTTTTGCGTTTTTCGATTTTGTTGCGAAGCATTTTTTATTTGTAATGCCGCTATAAGCCTACCACCTCCTAAATTGAACTGCGAGATGTAGATTCCCAAAAACTGCTGCCATACTGATGCCGCGGCTCACAAGTCTGCAATTTCTCCGGCTCTTTTACCTACAATAGCACAGCAATGATTCTCTGTGGCCGAAAATGATATGGATAGAAGTATAATTCCTTAAACTAACTTTTTTACAAAGACACATTACTGAATTTTTGTTACTGTCAAGATTTTTTTACACTGACCCGCCTCTTTTCCATTCATCTAGCGACACGGTACCGTCTGCATCGTAATCTATCTCCACCATCATGTCTTGTAGGATCTGAAAAAAAGGAAAGATTTTGTAAAGGCATTGGAAAAAATTGTAACCTTGCCAATAAAAGTTATCCAGTCGATACGTGTAACAAGCAAAAACCTCCTTTATTTTACGCCATTCTTCTCATAATTTCACTCTAAGTACTCCATAAGCACGAAATCCGTAGATTCAGCTGAATTTACGGGCGATTCCTACTCCGTATCACCTACAGACCTAAGTTGTCCCTACTCCCGGTGTGTTTATACCCGTCTGAAAAAGTTTACAAATCGAAGTTTCAAACTACTTTAGGACGGGTCGTTAGTTTTGTTGACGGACTTTGTGAATAGGACCCCTTGTTTCACAATATTGTTCAGCCATCTTGTCAGCGGTTTTTCTACTATTGGCTACCATTTTTTCAGCTGCAAAAGCTAATAATGTGGCATATACAGGGAGTAACAGTAACCCTATTGCTATCCTTATGCACTAAAGATAACAGCTGGTATAGAATCACTATACATAGTTTCAGCTCCAAAAAAATACTCTAAACCAAATTTTCGTCTACATAATCAAGTCATAACAAACGTGTCACCACAATACGTAGGTCAATAAGTTACTTGCCAATATCACGATAAATCTCTTTCGAGTGATGTTTTTATTTCAATTTGAAAATTTCGGTTTCTGGTATGAATTGTCAAATTGTCATAACTTCCGAACATGTAGAGATAGGATTAATAAACCCTTCCAATATCGATTGATATCATCCAAAGAATGCCCTTGGTATGTTATATCAACCCTTTCCGTTACACGTTGCTAGTCATCCAAACCGTATTTCGGACATGGCGGCCAATCTCAACGGAGGATAGCATTCGGCGCGGGAGATTTATAGTGCAGGCATGTGTGCGCAGACACCGGTGCACTCACTCTCATAATCCAATGATACGGCAATGAGGCAATCCGACACGACCGGAGAGAGATCAGGCGTAGAACCAACGGCTTAGCGTGGTTTCTGAGACACGGGGGTATCACACCGCCATGTTCCTAACTCCGGGCTGTTATTAAGAAATTCCTAATGAAAAACCCATTAACACTAATGTTAATGCATATACTCACTGGTCGAAGCTCTGAAGTCTCCCAGCCCAGGTACTCAGCGACGGTCATCATCTGGTTGACGATGCAGTCCATTTCGTTTGTGTCTAGTACGCCGTTCCCGTCAGTGTCGTAGAGGCGAAACATGACTGGAATTCGAATATTAGGTCCTGGTTTTATATCTGATGTTTTGAAATACTTGCATCGGTTTTCAACTAGTGATGTGCCGACTAGTCGGGAAAACCGAGTAGTCGGCCATATTTGTAGTCGGTGACTAGTTGGCCCATTTTTTACTCGTAATAATATGCTTGAAAATTTAAAAGACGGTGATTGAAATGACATTGAAATCTTTACTGTTATATTTTGGTATTATTGAATCAATTTTACAGCTTACTTTCAGTGCAATCAGGAAATTAGGATAGTAAGGTATAGGAACCTTTAGTTTGGTCCATTAAATAATTGGACTTAGATCCAAAAATTAAATACCAAAAGTAAAATGAATTAATACTTCTAACAAAAAAAAATTAATTAAAAATTTAAAAAACCCCCGACCCAAACAAAAACTTCAAAAAGTAAAAAATAATATTTATAGGCCTTTTAATTTCAACGTAATATTTTCATCAGGGCATAGTCAAGTCGGGGGACGGCTAGGCCTCTGTTTGGCGTTTTCATTGACCGTCCCCCGACTTGACAATGCCCTGATGAAAATATTACGTTGAAATTAAAAGGCCTATAAATATTATTTTTTACTTTTTGAAGTTTTTGTTTGGGTCGGGGGTTTTTTAAATTTTTAATTTAATTTTTATTTCTTGCTTTTTAAACTTAATGTCTCCCTTAAATCACCATTTATCTATAATCTATTCATTGAGACCTTTTCAATGAGCCCAAACACGATACTTCTGCTGTTTGTTGGTGAATAACTTGGGTTTCCTGGAAATTCCAGGTGTTGCTCCAGCATCAGTTCAAGGTTATTTTATTCGTCTAATATCATTGAAGTAATAGAATCCCAAATTTTGAGTTGATCAGAGGCTAAAATCCGTTTTTCAACCAGAAAAGAGCTGATAATCTTCAAACGGCTGAACCGATTTTGATGAAACATGTCTAAGAACACTCCCGACTAATACACCTTTCAAACAAAAAAAAACTAAATCGAAATAGGTTCATCCGTTCGGGAGCTACGTTGCCTCAGACAGACACACACACAAACACACACACAGACACGTCAAACTTATAACACCCCGTCGTTTTTGCGTCGGGGGTTAAAAAGAAGAAACTCCATAATAAACAATTGCCAATAAGTAGGTTTGCCATTTTAAACATGTTCGATGCCACCCGAACTCAACCTAAATCAATGATCGGCTAGGCCGACTAGTCGGCCCATCTCTACTTTCAACGATTTGAAATATTATCTAGTCGTTCTGTCTGTGAGTTCTTTACAATGCTACATTTGTAGTTTTGGATCAAGAACTAAAAAAAAAAGAATCATTTCATTTTGTTGGTTCAGGCTACCAATAGTTTGAGTAATCTATTGGACAATTTGAGTGATGATCTTATTGTCTCCATAAGTTCTGATAAATGCGTGCACTGACTGTACAGTCCACTCAATCTGTCTGGCTCTTTTCTTAAAAGCCTATTTCAGACACCAATCTAAATAGTTTTCACATGATCTGACCATGATTATTTCTGGACCTCTGACTTTGTTTTGGCCTTTCGGGAGTAGTTAGACAGGAAACGCTGACCTCATCTAAATTTTAAAATATGATTGACGTGTAAAAGTGTTTGTACACACGGCTACACATCAAGCTATACGAGTACATTTCCAGTATACGCTGATTTCTCATTGTATAGGATTTCCGTACAGTGCGAGATCAGTGTAAACTAGAAATCTATAGCTTGATGTGTCAAAGCTACTTACAGAATTAAAATCATTTATCAGTAAAGTCAGAAGGTCCTCAGCCAAAAATGGAGTATCGTGACTGTATGCCAACTGAAAACCAGCGCTGGGTGTCTCACGCCCAGCAAATGCAGAGATGGTAACCCTTTCGGTATGGACACGCTCAGAAAAACTGATACTTAATGTTTTTTGTTATGTTTAACGTTCTCTTTTTTGAACGTATGTTTGTTGCTGTTGCGTTGTGTCTGTGTCTAATAAATGTTTTCTATTCTTCTATTCTATTCTATTTATCTACTCACACTCTAGTTTATCTTCAGGTCTTCCAGCTTCTAATAGAGACAGGTAGCACACGATGTCTTTCAATGATACCCTCGCTGTGTGCACTTCGAGAGTGGACGACCGTCTCATTAGGTGTCTGAAATCTATAAAGGAAAAGATGATATTAGAAGACGGTAATGGAAAGTGGGGTCTCGGCTGACCACGTAGGACATTGCGGGACGTGCTGCATAGATTCCGTCAAAACTGGAAGGAGGACGCGCAGGCTCGCGAAAGATGGAAGGAGAGGAGGGACCAGGGACAGCGTAGACTAGTAAACTTCTAATAATAAAAAAAAAACATTCCTCTAAGTACCTGGTACTTATTGACAGGCCTGCACTGTTCTCCTATACCTATTATCACTGTAATTTGAAAACACTATAAAAGCCAATTATTTTTAAAAGAATAACCGTGGAGTTTCTTGCCGGCTCTTCTCCATAGGAAGCGACAAATTGGAACCGTGCACCTAGCTTCTGACGTTTCATAAGTACCCATTCAGGTTTATGTGAAATAAAATATTTTGATTTTGAAGGCTGTTTCTTTCTGCTTTTTTGAGGATGGGAAATCATCAAATAACTTTGAAGACTGTTAATGGTTGATGCCAGCAGCGGTATTAACATAATTCGAACTTGAGCCAGAACTGCGAATCCCCAAGACCACAAAATAAAGGGTGGTAGGTATATCGACGCACACAAACTGTTACCATGGATTCAGAACATTTTCCTGAACCCTCATACGCTGAAATTCTTCATTTAAAAAAAAATGCTTTTCTCACTGACACTGTCATAAAATCGTCAAATGCACAAGTAACAGGGCATGCGGCGCAGGATGGAAGGTGAGCCATTGTCTGTGGGAAGGTACGAAATACGCACTTGAGATCATTTCTTTACTGGCACTTGTAGTCGATATCTGTCACCCAAAGCACGGTAACGCAGTGTTTGCTGCTCCCGGCGTTAGCATGATCTCCAAAAATTTTATTAATGTTAAGCCAAGGGTTTGCTGATAGTTGCCAGCTTTAGTGACAAAGCCAATTGGTATCAGCAACGGTGCAATCACATGCTGGTTTTGAACCGCTGCTGACAAGCAACATTGCTGTATTCAGCAGAAGTGGGTACATACTTCTTCAAATGAGGTCCTCAAAAGATCGATCTACTACAGGGCGTTACTTTCTTATCATAGTTACCTTCGATCTTCGTGGACTGGTTGACCCTCAGCGAGTTGCTGCTCTTCCGGCTCGAGTTCCGTGACATCTGACTGTGGCTGGGACTGGTCTCGTTGCGTCTTTCCAGGCAGAGCTCGTGGGAAGAGTATGATGGATGCGTGGTGACTGTGAACATAGGGTGGACGCTCCCTGGAACACACAATACGCGGTTAGTATGAGATTAGTTCATCAGAATTAAGATTGATCTAAATTATGGTTCGGCCATAGTAGTGCTGTATGTGACGATGGTATCAAAGGCATAAGAGCGTGAGGCATACTTAATGCAATTGTCGCGCCATGTATTACAGGTTGGGCCAGACGGTTTTTTTTTTATTTGGATGGGAAGTCATCAAATAACTTCTCCCGCTCTGGGTGGAGCAGGAGGGCGTGTCAGACTTTTACTGACTAAAACCCACCCGTGTTCCCTCAGTAGCCCGTATGCCAGAGGCTGCGGTATCTCTTTCGAACGTACCCGCACCCCTGGCAGGCATCGGCCCTTGCGGGCCCCATTGGCCTGTGCTGACATCTCTTTGATGGGCCAGACGGTCAGGGCTCAAATATGCTCTATCGTCATCATCTCAGCCGAACGACGACCACTGCTAGATCTATCAGCATTGTCCAATTGTGCATTGTTCATTGATTCAACTTGTGGGAGGCCTTCCAACACTATGTCTCCCGGTATGCGGTCGCCAAACGCCACAACCGTTTAATCCAAAAAAGAAATACATTTTAGTCATATTCAAGTTTACAAGTATTTTGACGATCATGCGTTAACATTTCAGTTCCGAAAACGAAATTAAAAGGTGTTGAGTGATGTTATCTTGCCTACAGGATACCTAATATATATTTTTTATATGACCACAACATACCCGTTCGACTTCTGGATCCCTTATCACTTCCATCAACTGAATCTCCCGAACTCCTGCCGAGCTGTTGTAACCGCTCCGCCAAGCCGTGGATCTTGGACGCCAAACTCATCTTGCCCTGGAAGATGACAGTAGTTTCTTATTAGATTACTACTGATAGAATAAGAATATAGATAGCAATCGGTAGCTTCCCACCCATCAAGCTGACGCAGCCAAGAGTAAATATTAATTCGTGATTAACAATATTAGATACTTGGTCGCAGAGACATCGACGTTCAAACTGAAACCAGAATTCAGCACATGATTCACAAGACTTTCTAGAGTAATTCTTTTTCGTTGATTTTCAAAAAAAGAATCTGCTGTGTTTCTTAGAAAAGTGCAAGCATTCAAAATGCATGGAACATATTTTTTTTTACAGTAACCCTCGAAAAAAATTTTTTTTTTTTTTTAGGTTAAGAATTTTGTACTTAGTCAAGTAATGCCGTGTCGCGTCGATGATTCTACCACCCTATAATATTATAGTAAGTTAGAAGAAGTAGGTAAGCTAGAAGATAATTATAATAATATGATTACCAGTGATCGGAGTAGGTAGATTGATTTGGGGTCAATGAACTGGCACGTATATATTAGTATGGATATGCCTCCGGGATTTTGAAATGATCTAAACTGCTTTTTATATAATTTTCACCTGTTTTCATATTCATAACTAGTTATTGCATTGAATGCGAAAAAATATATCTATAGCATTCTATAAATTTCTAATGTAGTAGTTTAAAAATACAAATTTCACAATATTTGATTCAATCCCGTAAGTACCACAATGAAATCCCGGAAAAAAAGCTTATCTATGTTATGATTTCTATGACTATTCATGATGCGAGTAGGGTAAAATCAATGTATCTACTCCGATCACTGATAATTACTCATACCTAGTTTTTTTTTTTTATAAATTGCGAAGTAAGCATTTGAATAGTCATAAAATAATAGAATATTTACTTGTAACGAAATAAAATGTGCAAGGTTCAATCAAGCTGAAATTATTGCGTTTGTTTGTTAATTTTTCGACTTTATAAATCAAGTCTCTCTTCTGTATCTCAGACAGCTGTTTTAGCAGTTGTCATTATGGTTAAAAATACAAACTGCATAAGAATTTAGGGGTGCTACATGTTCGGGTTGGCATCATTCGGCACAGTCGGGCGCGTTAATCAAATATTTAATATTAGCTCGAATTAGGCCGAGCCAACCCGAAAACGACTCGGCGAGTGATGATGCCGAACAGAGTTTGCCGACCCGAATGAGAATTGCTTCGGGTCGGCTTTTTCGAATATAATGTGCCGACCCGAACATGTGTATAGAACCCCTAAATTATTATTCAAAATAGCGTATAAAATAAAATTGCATGATACAAAACAAATGGAGCTAGGTACATGCTTCACATAACTTTTTGAGATGGAATTTTCTGTCCTCTTCATCCATTGCTGCTTAAAGTCCAGACACCATGACATCGTCTCCAACAAAGTGAGGCAAAAGCTAGAATAACAATGTTAATAACAAGATGTTGATACTGTGTTATATACCTGCCGTACCTGGTGGTCGGCGTGCGCCGTGACGGCTGCGCAGGCGGCGGTGGAGCTCGCTGCTGCCATCTCGCGGAGAGCCGGGCGGCGGTCGCGGCGCACGAACGAGAGGAATAGGTGTCTGGAATGAGGAGTTGTCATGTTTTGTCATATTTTTAGTATCTCTAATCACCATAAGTCTTGTCTCGGGTATTTAAGATACGGTAAGCAAATTTTTCGGTATTAAGCAATAGCGTATTGCGGCAACAAAATAAGGTTCAAAATAGCGATACGTTTGGTTTTCTTTTTTGGGTGGGAAATCATCAAATAACTTCTCCCGCCCTGGGTGGAGCAGGAGGGCGTGTCAGACTTTTACTGACTAAAACCCACCCGTGTTCCCTCAGTAGCCTGTATGCCAGGGGCGGCGGTATCTCTTTCGAACGGACCCGCACCACTGGCAGGCAAATAGCGATACGTTTGATGTTAGCTGAATCATATGACAGTTTTTTTTTTAAGTAGATCCACGCCTCAGGAATATTTTTTACGTATTTTTTTAGTTGTTTGAATTCCTTTTAATTATCATCATTAAAATATGATAGTTTACGCCCGTTTAAGCTCTCTTTTACGATTGTATTATCACGATACTATTTAATTTTTAATCATTTAAAACTATTTTTAAATAAGTCTTGTCTTTGAACATTTGACAATAAATACACTCAATTTTCTGACTTATAATATATATACCGACGCCAGCACATCAAGCTACCCCGAACTGTCAAATTTTCCCTATTGAACATGAACCTTAAGCTTATGTAATAAAGTTGAAAATCTATCAAAGAAATTTGACAGATTGGGGTAGCTTGATGTGCTGGCGTCTGTACCAATACGCCTAATTGTGCGACAATCATACTGAGCGTTTTAACGCGGTGGAATTGCGTCTCAAATTCAGCACACATTCTTTCCAAGTAATCATGGGGGGCAACCCTCTTACTTATGGGACTTAAACATAACTGTTAAAATGTGGGTGTATACACATCAAGCTATAATTTCCAGTATAAGCTGATCTCGCATTGTATAGGATTTCCGTACAGTGCGAGATCAGCGTAAACTGGAAATGTATACCTTGATGTGTAGTTGTGTGTACACCCCTGCCCAATCCCTTGGTAAAACCAGGCGTGATGTAACTGTCTGTTCATTATTTTGGTGTCTTCATTGATGTAAAATACGGATAGTTAAAAATCATTTTACTATTTTGTTTTGTTCGATTTGGTAGCTCTAATTACAAACTCAAAATTCTAATATTATTGGTTTATTGTTTACCTGCATAGCTCATCAGGAGCTGACACCTCGAGAAAGGTGTCCAGGAACCATCGGAAGCCTTCATAGTCGATATCCTGAAACAATAGAAAACGTGTCATTATAATCGTGAGAATGTATAATTTGTATGTATTTGCTTAGTGTCCGGCCGAAAATGAATTGTCAGCCAAAAACGAAAAAGCATCGGCTTTAGTCTTAGTATCAGCCAAAAACTAAAATGATTTAGACATTAAAAAAATATTGATATTTCTGCTGAGAAATATACAAAATAACCTTGCTTCACAACTTCAAATCGCGTCCCTTTATATCAGCTGAATAGCCACGAGCCACAAGCGGACTCGATTCACCCCGAAGTTAGTTTAACGTTACCAGTAGTGGTATTCTCTAAAAATCTTACCGTGGAAACTATGGTGAAGTGACCTTGAAGTGAGCTATCAATAGTGTCAATTTATAGCATCTGTATGTCGATTTAACCATCTCACCGGGTAAAGTGAGCGTGAAGTGAGCTGTCAGTGTCATTCCACCTAATGCTAGGGATGACCAAGCATTACATTTCCAATCATAATCGAGATATAAATAATATTTTTTATGCTAATTCTATTGATTTGATCACGATTTCAATGCTAGTGTTCAAGTGTGCATCATGCATTACAAAAACAAAAACTCAGTCAGAAACTCAATGTTGTTTCGGTCAATTTTTTCCTACACTAGTCCTTCTATTGCCTGAGGCCCGGTTGCGCGTATAATGTAATGTGATGCACACTTATACACTAGCTTTGAAATCGTAATAAAATGATCAATAGAATTAGCATACAAATTAGCACGTACGAGTAAATGTAA
Source organism: Polymixis flavicincta (assembly GCA_949987655.1). Lineage (NCBI taxonomy): Eukaryota > Metazoa > Arthropoda > Insecta > Lepidoptera > Noctuidae > Polymixis > Polymixis flavicincta. The sequence goes on along the minus strand of OX465198.1, from coordinate 5,090,261 downwards.
TGTTTGGTCAATCCCTATCATCAGTGGGATGACACTGACAGCTCACTCTACGCTCACTCGGCTCACTTCACTCGGTGAGATGGTTACAGACGACTGATACAGCTCACTTCACCTATGCTTTGACAGAATAGCCAAGCTTACTGCCGAGCTTTACGAATGACAATTCACGAACTTTTATTTTCGGTCTGGCCGAAGCTTTAACTGGTTTACGGCCGGAAACGAAAATATGGCCGAATCAAGATTTTTTGGTTGAAAATGGGCGAAAACGAAGCTTCGGTCGGTCACTAATTTGCATCAATTGATAATCTGATTTGGAGTGTATCCAAATATGCTAGGATAGGAGTGGGTTCACGGCTAGGTGTGGATCGAACTTATACATTTCATTTCGTTCACCTTACGTACTGCCTTGCACCTTATGTAGGTACTTTTCAGGCTAGCTATAAAATACCTTTAATTACATTCGAACTGTCAAGCTTAATTAGACTAGACGATTTTCTATTCTGTATTCGTCTAAGTACCTGGTACTTATTGAAAGGCCTGCACTGTCCTCCCATACATTTTATCTCTGTAATTTTGAAAACATTGTTTAAGAGAAATAGACGTGAGAAGTACAAACTTTGGGTCCAATCACTCTCCGCCAAAACAGCATTTCTAAGAAAAAGTGTAATATGCATGGCCCCATTAATATACAATAAAATTCCTAATGCCCTTAAGGTAATGAATGTTAATTCATTTAAGAGAGAACTAAAAATATTGCTAATTAGTAAGGGATACTATAGTGTTACGGAATTTTTGAATGAGACATTTTGAACTTAGATAACTTAATAAATATTTTTAGTTTAGTAATTTTACTGATTCAATTATAATTTATTTTTTGTTTTTTTGACTATATTTTTTGCATTGACTGATTATGTATCTGTTTGAATTGTTTTAATTTTGAGTATTATAATAAAAAATAAAAAATCTTATTTGTAATTGTGACTAAATATTATAAGCTATTTTGTACGCCGAATATGGCAAAACATGTTGAACCTACAATTTTAAACTTTCCATCCATATGTGCATATTTATGTATCTTTTTACACATGTTTAAACAAATAAATACATCTTTATCTCTTTATCTTTATCTTTAAGACAATTATTTTTAAAAGAGTAACCGTGGAGTTTCTTGCTGGCTCTTCTCCATAGGAAACAACAATTTGGAACCGTGCACCTAGCTTCTGACGTTTCATAAGTGCCCATGCAGGTTTATATGAAATAAAATATTTTGATTTTGATTGAATTTAGAACAAGCCTTCAAATAAATTACCTTATGTGTGTTGGTTTGGAAAGACGGACTAGCATGGTGGACGCGTTGCTGTGTATACGAAAGCGTGGAATAAACGAAATAGTATATTTTTAAAGCGTAATAAAAAAGGTATTTCTTTGTCCGGTAAGTATAGGGAGCCCCTGAGATCCACCTGACGATCACACAGATCGCCGACAACCCCGATCGCCGATCCGACCCCTTAACAACTCAACAAGTGCATGTAATTGGTTTAAGTGAAATTAATGCTTTGAGTTTATGACGTCTTGCACCCAAGCCAGTGCAGTCTTACAAATTAACACCTTTTCTCGAGGTTTCGAAATCAATTAAATTTGACGTCAATCATGCCCGTTTTAAGACGCCTAATGAAATTGAATAGCAATTTAACTGTAAGTAGTGTGTTTTTGCTGTTATGTTAGAATAAATTAGACATTTATTTTGTACCATCCCATCTCTTCCTGTGGGTGTCGTAGAAGGCGACTAAGCGACTTACTAGAGAATGGGCAGCAGCGTTCTGTATGCATTTTACCAACATATTGCGATCGCCAACCCGCCTGCCAAGCGTGGCGATTATGGCAAATCCCCCCCTTTCTGAGGAGGCTTATGTCCAGCAGTGGACGTCTTTCGGCTGAAATGATGATGATGAATTTAAACAAAAGCCAGATACATCAATCCAGAGCAATTCGGCCACTTTATTTCTACGACAAAAACTCACTCACACTGTGTGAAAAATACGTACTTAGTCAACTCTTGAACAGCGCTGCGCTGTCAAGTCTTTCCAACCACTTCGTAATTTACTGTCAATAGTTGGGGCCATACCTTTGTATTAACTCCGTGGGCCATACAGTAGACGCGCACTAAAGTAGTTTTGACACACCAGAAAATGACATTGTAAAGTATTTGAGGTTCAACTGTACCGTGGTAAGCCGTAAGATGTGTTTTGGTATCAACAATGGAAGATTATCTATATCACACGTTTGCAGATGAACCTAATTTTTTAACCGACGGAAAAACGGAGGAGGTTTTCAAGTCGACGCGTATTTTTTTTTTAATGTATGACCACGCATAACTTTTTTCAGAGTTGTCCGATTTTGATAATTCTTTATTTATTAAAAAGGGTATAATTTACGGCGAGTAATGGGTAGCTCGCTGTCCGGTAAGGACCAAGCCCAAGTCGACGGCGCGTTGTGTTCCACGCGCGCCTCCAAGAGATGCCAGCACAAAATGATGGGGCCCGCAAGGGCCGATGCCTGCCAGGGGTGCGGGTTTGTTCGAAAGAGATACCACAGCCCCTGGCATACGGGCTACGGAAGGAACACGGGTGGGTTTTAGACAGTATAAGTCTGACACGCCCTCCTGCTCCACCCAGAGCGAGAGAAGTTATTTGATGATTTCCCACCCAAAAAAAAAAAAACCCCGAAGTTGGTCCCATGTAAATGAAAAAGAACACAACCCTAAGGGTAGGAAAACAGGGGATAGTTGACTGTTTATTCACAGATTTTATTACCGAGCGGTGTATTACAAAAAGTAATCAAAAATTAAACATGTAGTAATTAGTAGATTATAGCCACAATTCTTTTTTTAATAAAATTAAAACTTTTTAACAAAAAAATTATTGACACAACATATCTACAGGGTAATTTTTTTTTTATATTTTATATTTATTTCATGAATTTAGCATATCATTCTAGATCCGCTAGCATGTACGTTTTTCGACGGTACACACATACGAGAAAAAGAAGAAACGAATAGAGAAAATCATACTAAAGTGATGCTTATTTTAAAGAAATAACTTTTAGCATACCTGCGATAGGAAAGAAGACAGCGTGTGTAAGAGAAGAGAACATAAAATATATAAAATCTGAACACATTCTCTATCTTTTATCTCTCTATTCTTTTTTATGTTTGAAACAACATAGTGTGGTACGCGAATTATGGAACTTGTATTTACGTAAAATAAAATGTGGATTGAGAGAAAATACGCTAGGCTAACAGATCTTCTTTTCGTTTCGGCGGTACATGTATGTTCCTTACAGATTCGCAGGTATTAAAAAAAAAAAAACAACTGTTTCATAGTAAAGTGCAATGCCAAGTGGTCAAAATGTATGGAACAGTTACTTTTTGTTTTCGTAATCGCAAAAATTATACATAACTATGTGATAAAACTACGATTTTCGAATATTTTCCTTTACTTTGCTGTGAAACTCTGTTTCTTGCCAAATTTCATGATTCTAGGTATAAAAATATGTTGCTTATAAGACCGTATTTTTTATTACGTTGACATGAGGCATGAGTTCTATAAGGTGGCTACAAGGGACCGTAGACGTAGGACCCTATTTGATATTAATTTTAACTTCATACCTCTACGCATTCCCGAGAAAAACGGTCTTGTCAGCCTGACACACGGACGGACGAACAACGAAGTGATCCTATGTGACTTTCGTTTTTTTTTTTCCTTTAAAGTCACGGAACCCTAAACAATATTCATTAAGAACTCTGTCACCTATCCCAGAAAGTTTTGAAATAGCCAATTAGCTCTTACTTCTAACAAACCATAAAAAAAAAAAATGATACCGGCATTCGAGAAAAACAAGAACATAAAGCACTTTCCTCCCGGTTTCCAATACTATAATTGTACCGCTAATAGCCAGGTGGGTCGTTGCCTAGCAACGCTCATTGCGTCTCCAATGGCCGCCATCTTTGATACAGACAACAAACAAATATAAAACCTCTAATACGCTTGTGTTAGGGTGTTATGGCATACTAGCTGTGCGCGTGGCTCGGTTTACCTACGTTTTAAGTTTCAAGGGTGAAATACAGGAAAAATATAATTAATTTTCATAATCTGCCTCGTCTTTTCCCAACAATGTTGGGGTCAGCTTCAAGTTTAACCGGACGCAGCTGAATACCTACTAGTATTTTACATGGAACGACAGCCTATTTGACCTCCACAACCCCGTTACTGGGTAATACGATACAACTTGGTAAGACAGATTTTCAGACTTTCGAATTGCTGACGACCCGTAATGACTGTCAAAGATCCACAAATGACAGCCGGGACCAACGGCTTAACGTGCTTTCTGAGGGTCCACGGACCAACCGCGGCAAGTGTAGCTTAACCAACCGCGCCCAGTGAGGGACAGTGGAAGGCACATGTCTTAGATTTTTCTGGTTCTAGGACATGCCAGTTTCATCACGATGTTTTTCTTTACCGTTTTCAGAGCAGTGGTGATGAAATTATATACACAGAGTAGAGTGCTTGCCTCGGTTCGAACTCACGAGCTACTAATTGAGAATTTAATTAGGAGCATAATTTGACAGCACCCTTTATTATGCACTGTGTAATACCATGTTCATCTATATAAATAAAAAGAGAAGTCCTGACTGACTGACTGATTGACTGACTGACTCATCAACGCCCAGCCCAAACCCTTGGACCTAGAAAGCTGAAATTTTGCACAGAGGTTCCCTTTATAGTGTAGACAAGGAATAAGGAAGGATTTTTCGAAATTCAACCCCTAAGGGAGTTAAATAGGGGATGAAGGTTAAAAGACGAAAGCTAGTTATCTAAATAAATAAAAAGAAAAGTCCTGATTGACTGACTGACTCATCAACGCCCAGCCCAATCCCTTGGACCTAGAAAGCTGAAATTTTGCACAGAGGTTCCCTTTGTAATGTAGACAAGGAATAAGGAAGGATTTTTAGAAATTCAACCCCTAAACTATAGAATTGTTGTTAGACCAACTTGTAGAAGTGTACTGACATCGTTTTTTAGTAGTTTTTACTAATACTTTTTATTTATACGTTGCCCCACACTCTAGGAATGTCTCCTGTATTGTGGGTGCGTTTACAAACATTTAATCTCACATACACAAACAGCCAGGCCCGGAACAAATACTTGTAGGTCGTACAAATATTTTTTCCGTGCGGGATTCGAACCTGCGACACGCAGCGCAGCAGTCAATCGCTTAACCACTGCGCCAACCGTGCCGTACTTGGTTTGTTCAATGTCACTGCCACGGCTTATATTAATTTCTGAATTGTTATTCATTTTAATTACGGACGCTTTTAATGAGCACGTCTTTTTTACGTCATTCTTACATCGATAATTTCAACATAAATGATGTAATCAACTTTTCGTAACATTATTATGATTCTAAAAGAGTGTTCATGGAGTTTCTTGCCCTTTCTTCTCCATATGTACCTACGCTTTGGAATGGGCAACTAGCGTCATCTTTGCAACTCTTTGACAATTCAAAACTGCCTGTAATTGGTTAATTTGAAAAAAAAAAACTTTGATTTTCAATTTTGAGTTTAGATACATGCATTTGTAGTCCGAAATAACTCATGTATGATTTTAAAATAAACATGGATTTTCTCACACAAGATATATGCTGCATCGTACTCCCTCCTCCTCGGTATTGATGTTATTTTATTATTTTATTTATAATTTGTGGAGCATAATTTTAATTGCACGGAAAAACAAACCCTGCACTTTTAAAAACAGAATAGCTGCACTAGAAAATAAACAGCTTATTGATTACAATCATTAAAATATGTTCATTTGTTCATGTCTTATTTCTATTCAAAATTCCTTTTGAGTGGCGAACAATATTTTGTACTACTACAAACGCATACAACATGCTACTTAATCCACAAGAACATGATACACCTCTGCTCACCTTTATACCAACATAATCCTTCTGGGGCTGCAAGAATACACCGTTTTATCCCCCACACTATCCCCTATCCTCCTGTTCTCCAACGTAAGCTTAGGTACTATATTTTCACTTTGATATTGTTTGGTGTCTACTATGACTTAGTCCAGGGTGAACGGTGCCTAGGGCGGTAGCGAGAGCGGTTGGGTGTCCACAGTGCGTCGCAAGTTGTAGCGGGCGGTAGACGCTAGACATGTTTGCACAGGGTGTGTTGAATGGACTTTGAAATGAAAGCAGTGGACTGTATGAACTGTTAAGATATATCCAAAATTAATGTACAATATCAGAAATATGGTGCGCGTGTGTGCGTCTCGCTAGTGAAGTGTCGCAGCCGCCCGCGTCGTCGTCAACGCAGCCACCCGACGCCTGACGAAGAAACCCGACGGCGCCCGAACAGGGTGAAATAATATACGATCGCTTGCTAGCTGCAGTCCTTTCACAGTAATTCTACCTTATTGTAATGAAAATAAAGAGCACAACATCAACACCTATCTATGTACTCTGTCTCTCACACTTATTCACAAAAACTACACTCAAAATCTCTTCCACTAACTGTGGGTAAAATCCACATGATTATAATTATACAAAAATAAATTGCTGTTCGTTAGTCTCGCTAAAACTCAAAAACGGCTACACCGATTTGAATAGTACTATTATTTTTTGTTTTGTGCGCTTTAAGGGGTGGTCTCTGTAAGGGGTGATTTGAAAAATTAGGAAAAACTCAAAGCCGAGAAATCCGTAACACTGAATGAGAATTTTAAATTATTCGTCGGGTCAGCCAATTCTCAATAAAGTAAATGTATTTTTAATGTACAGAGGCCAGCCCAATCTGTCAAATTTCTATGATAGTTTTTCAACTTTATTATAAAGGAATAAGGTTTATGTTCATTTGGGAAAATTTGACAGTTTGGGAAAGTTATCCTAATTGAACAATAACCTTATTCGTTTGTAATAAAGTTGAAATGTCCAGCAATGAGCGTCTTTTGCCTGAATTGATAATGATAATGGACCAGCAAGATAAAAGCCATGTCTAGTTGGAGGCCTACGGCCTTCTACTAGTGATCTCTGTTTTTTTTATTGTGTTAATAGTTTCTATAAAAAAAAAAAAAACAGTTTAAAAAAACTAAAAAGTCACGCTTTTATAAATAAACCAATTGTTTTGTAGAATTAAAATTCTCCTTAGTATTCGAAAATTTGTCAATATTAGAGAAATCGGCTAAAAATAATTATTGGAAATTAAAATTAACATCAAGTCCTGTCTTATCGACTGTAGAGAAAAATTATAAAAAATTAAAATTAAGTCTCTTACCTTATCGACTTAAATTAACAAAAATCATATTTTGCAAATTGAAAAATGGAATAATTTTATAAAATTAGAGTATTGTCATCGGTCCTCGATAAATCTACAAAGTTTTAACGAAATCTGGCCGTTTAAAGTGGGTCAAAATCGCGCCCAAAGAAGTCGGTTACGAACATACATACAGGTGAAGCTAATAAAAAGCGTGTAATAACTTCTGTGTGTTATAAAAAAGTATTCGTATTATTACTACACTCTGGACGCAAACGGCGCGGCGGTTTCATAAATATTTGATAAATCGCGCCAGCTTTAGCAACCGCGCTCGCTTCTCACCCTGGACGAGGCCTTATTGTATACTCCATACAATGGGTTATCAGATTAAATATGAAAACTGTAACATTGAAGGCTATTGTGGGGAATATTGGGCTATTGTGGGGAATATCGGAGAATATTGGACAATATCGAGCGTTCTGCGAAACTCTATTAGTGCCGATTATAGTTTTATGGGATTACCTACGTTTTAACCGGATAAAAAAGTTATGTTCTACAATTTTGTGTTTGTTTTAGTCATGTACTTTTTATAGACAATTTTGAAAGGTTTTTTTTTTTTTGTAGTATTAACGAAATGTTTGTACTCATGTTTATTTTTGAGAATTCGAAAATTATGAAAAGCTCGCGTATGCTAGTGCATGTAGAATAACATAAATATGTTTTATCAACTAACGGGCACGGTCTAAGGTTGAAAATAATTTTGTTATGAATAAATCTCCCACAAGTTGGACCAATGACCTTGTGAGGGCCGCAGGGGTCCGCTGGATGCGGGAAGCTCAGAACCGGTCGAAGTGAAGGACCTTCGGGGAGGCCTATGTCCAGCAGTGGGCGTCTTTCGGCTGAAATGATGATGATGATGATGAATAAATCTCATCATCTTCATGTCTCTTTCTCTTTTCTACTAAAAATAACAGCAATTTAAAATACACTCAATAAAACAAAAATCATAACCATTTATTACGGTACTAAACAAATACTTTTAACAAAATCTCACCCATTTTAAGAAAATCCCTTAGAAACGGGACTTTGTTTTTCCTGTTCCCTCCTCTATTTAAAACAAATATTATCACAGTATAAAGATTGTAAATATTTTCTACACCCGTTGGGGTAGAAATATTAAATGTATCGGTATCCTTGTGTTGACATTAAGATGAAAAGAGAAAATATTACTGGAGACAGTGTATTAGAACTTAAATATTTTGTTTAGTTTTCTGGACCGTTCTACAACATTCATGGCGATGATTACGTTGCTAAGCAACAAATTTTTATTGAACACTAGCTTCTGCCAGCGGCTTCGCCCGCGCGAAACTTTCATCCCCAATTCTTAGGGGTCAAACTCCCTTAGGGGTTGAATTTCGAAAAATCCTTCCTTATTCCTTTTCTACATTATAAAGGGAACCTCTGTGCAAAATTTAAGCTTTCTAGGTCCAAGGGTTTGGGCTGGGTGTTGATGAGTCAGTCAGTCAGTCAGGACTTTTCTTTTTATTTATATGGATAAAAAGGGGGGGGGGGGGTCAACGAAATGTGACATTGTGTGACAAGGGCCAGGGGGCGTTAAAAACTTTGTGACGTCACATGTTAAAATCTAAAACATTAAAACACAACTTACCTACTCTTACTTCTAAATATAAAATTGAAAAATATGTGACGTCACACAAAGGGGAGGGCGGTTTTACAAGTGTGACCACCTGTGACAAGGACGAGGGGGGGCTAAAAAAACAATAAAATTTGTGTGACGTAATTTATGGGTGACCCCCTTAGGGTGAAGGTTCAACTACACTTGCCGTGGTTGGCCCATGGATGGGTGACCATCTTTACACACCAAGACCCGTGTCACGGAAATCACGTTAAGACGTAGGTCACGGATGTCATTCGTGGATCTTTGATAAGTCCTTACGTTTCGTAAGGCGCTGAAAAAATCTAGTCGTAAATAAAACAATACTATACAAAATACACGTACGATGCACAACAATGTTCAGACTTGAGGCGTAGTCAATTTGCTACGAAAGCGTAGCCGCGTAGCCATGACGGCACGTAGTGTGCTACGTCGTAGCACATTTATTGCAAGCGTTTTACTATGTGATCGAAATGAAATAGTTTCTCTCGCCATTCCGTTAGATTTGCTGCGAATTTATTTCAATTGAATCGCGTTAAAAAGTAATCAATTGGATGTGTCATTTTATTTGAGTAGTAAACAATTTTTTTTAATATTTTAAGTATTACAACATGTTAACTTAAAAAAAACTAACATTAAAAAAAACACTACAGAGTGAAAATTCAATTTTTATCGTAAGCTGGTGTTTTTGGTTTTGTATTTTCGTTTTTTTGCCAACTACTTCCAAAATTAAAAGAAATTTTTGAGTTTATTTTTTTTGGTTGTCTGTATTTTTTTATGTTTAAACACTCATTTTTCTCCTTTTAGTTTTGGTACCTACACCACACATATTCGTATGCCATCACTTACTTAGTAAATATGAGTGACAGGAAGTCATTATAGCATCATCAACACACAATAAATGAAAAAAAAAAATGTATTTTAAACCTACCTCGAAAATCATTAATCAGGTTTTACCAAATGTTTATGGGATCACTTCATAATTGAAGGGGTGAGTGGACAAAGGTGTTAACTAAAAAAAAGTTCGAAATATAAATAATAAAATCAAGGTAGATTTTACAGCTTTTTGTATGTGTGTTCGTCAGTTAACACCTTCGCTTGACACGCAAATTTTGATTCGTGTCAAAAATACGGTCTGTATTTTGGTCAGAATCAAAATTTGCGTGTTTTGAGCTCATCAGTCGATTTATCACCACTTAAAATTTATGTTCATGTAAAAAAGTAGATTATTTCAGTTTTGTCAGATAACACCTCTGTCCACTCACCCCTTCAATTATACCCTTTCAAACGAAAGAATAATTTTCAAATCGTCTCTTAATTTTATGAACGCGAAAGTGTGTATGTATGGATGTTTGTTACTCTTTCACGCAAAAACGGCTGAACGAATGTGGTTGTAATTTAGCATACAGATAGATTATGACCTAGATTAACACATAGGATATTTTTATCCCGGTAGTACGTACCCGCGGGATAATTTCTGATTTCCACGCGGGCGAAGCAACGGGCAGTGGTGGCCAAGTGGTAACGGCTGCGATTTACGAGTTGTAGGTCGTAGGTTCGAACCCAGACAGGCGCTTTACTTTGTGTAAATTATTTCATCACCACTGCTCTCAAAACGGTGAAGGAAAACATCGTGAGGAAACCGGCATGTCCTAGAACCAAAAATTCGAAGACATGTGACATCTACCAACCCGCACTGGGCCCGCGTGGTGGATTACGGCCCAATCCCTCTCACCGAGAGGAGGCCTGTGTTCCAGCAGTTGGAACATTATAGGCTGATGATGATGATGAAGCAACGGGTGGAAGCCCGTCGGTTTATAAATTACGGAGTTATCAAGAAACAAAGATAAAAAAGCAACCAAATTGAGTTTTTATTAACGTTAGTTAAATATAACAGGCTATACTAAAACTAGGTACTCTCCCACAGAAAAAAAAAACATCCAAGACACTCGAAATAAATACGAATCAACCTGGGTAAGTAATATATATATGATATAATTACAAAACCTCTAATTTTTACAAGACATGACAACTGAATCTATAATTTTATTTGATATAATGATCAGTTAATACAATAAACGATTGATATAATTTTAGAGCAACTAATTTTTTTATGCATATATTTATACCACTCAAAAAACATAAAACCTATTTTAAACGCCTAGTAAAAAACACAAAGCATAATTTCCTTGTAAAAAACATGCAAACAAGCATATACCATGCATGCAGCAGGCATGCAAAAAATAATATAATAAATAAAAACTATTTGTTACAATTGTGATTTCTAGGGTTATTCCGTGAGTACCCCGATCCCCGAGGACCCTGTCCTGGAGGACCTCGACTTATTTTTATCTTGATAAACTAAATTAAAAGTCAGTTTAACTTAAAAGTACCATCAGCAGATAATATGTTAAATAAAATTGTATTACTTATTAAATTAGCATACACCATACATGCAACATGCAAGCATGCAGCATGCAAGCCAGCATGCAGCATGCAAGCAAGCATGCAACATGCAGCAGGCATGGTTTCTGTCACGGCTCCGGCACTGCAAGGTTCCGGCGCCGGCGGTCCCATGCAAGCTTATCGTCGCAAATTTCTTTCACGCCCACCACCGCGGCTCGTGAACGTTATTGAAATGAAAATATCATCATCATCATCAGCCTATAATGTTCCCACTGCTGGGACACAGGCCTCCTCTCGGTGAGAGGGTCAGTGCGGGTTGGTAGATGTCACATGTCTTCGAATTTTTGTTCTAGGACATGCCGGTTTCCTCACGATGCTTTCCTTCGCCGTTTTTGAGAGCAGTGGTAATGAAATAATTTACACAAAGTAAAGCGCCTGGCTGGGTTCGAACTCACGACTTACAACTCGTAATTTGCGGCCGTTACCACTTGGCCACCACTGCTCTCAAATGAAAATATACGAAATAACTTTATATGATATGAGACGCAGTCAAGCAATATAGATCACAAATCGCCTACACACCTTTTCAAAACATACCTCAATACCACAATATTTTGTCCAAATTATTTCCGTAGAAATTCCGAGAGGAAACAAAAGAAACCTCTTCTGTAAGAGGTCCCAGACGGGGCCTGAGGGCAAACTATTAACCCTTCTGTATAGTGATGTGGGTTAAGGTGTATCCGAAAGTTTTCGGGTATTTTGGGTTCGGATATTATTTGTATCAGAATTTTGTTTTGAATTTATTATGAGTACGACTATATTGATGCCTTTCTGAGTCTAGTTTTGTGTAGATAAAACAAGTTTTTTGATTACATTACTTGGGTTTCAATTTTACCTATTTTATTTCATACAAGTCTTTGTTCAGCTTTGGGCAGCCTCGTTAGTAAAGTGGTCGCAAGTGCTACTGTTGAGCATGATGTCCTGGGTTCGATTTCCAGGTTGGGCAAAGTGTTTTAAATCTGGAATTTCTCAGTAGCAGGCTGGAGTTTGGCTTTGTGCCCATTTGATGGGATTAGGCTCATCCCCTATTACATGGGAATTCAACATAACTGGGGAAATGTGGGTGTCCTACAGGTACACTTCTGCCAACCCTTCGGCAAAACTAGGAGTGATGTTATGATGTCTTTGTTCAGTTTGAGATGAGTGTGTCAGCCAATTGCATAAGTGCCAAACACGAATTTATAGTCACTACTACTACTATGAAACGATCATACTTAGGTACTCGTTCCAGTCTGGCAAATACACAAACATGTGAAGTCTTAGTGTGAGTAGCCCTGGATTGGTGACGGACTAATCGGAGCGCCGAACGCGCTCGATGCGTTTGATCGAGACGGTTAAATGAAACTCACACTAGGGCCACTGAGTAGTGACTTTGATCTTTAGCCGGCATAGCGTAGTTCAGAGTTTTAATTGATAAAGAGCTCAGCTTACACCTACTGTTTTTTACCATTGACGTATGGCCGGCCTTTTTATTTTTTTCTATTAACGTACACACTAAAAATAAAGGGAAAGAGATTAAAAGAAAACCACCTAATAGACACATATCCGCACAGCCCGCGGATATACTAAAATATACGCGCCACACGCCCATCACTAGTCATAAAACAGGATTAACCATGGTTTACGATGGCGTGGAGTTAGGATTGCTTTGCACTCCCATGGGGGTCCCACATAGTGGGTAGTCGGACACACAGTCACGTTTTGCGGGTAAATGGTGTCACGCATGCTGTACTTAGAGAGGTAAGCAGGAATTTGTGCTAATTACCTTAAAAGGAACAAGACTATAAGTATTTAAAGTGAGAGTTTTTGCGTTCGTTTTCGTCTTTCATCTCTCAAAACGGTGAAGGGAAACATCGTGAGGAAACCAGCATGTCCTAGAACCAAATATTTTATTTATTTATTAACTCATCATCACTGTCATTACAGGAATTTCCTAATTCAATAGTGCGGCCATAATTACAGTTTTATTATTTACCATAACATATTCTGCCAGGGGTGCGGGTTTGTTCGAAAGAGTCACCACAGCCCCTGGCTTAAGGGCTACTGAAGGAACACGGGTGGGTTTTAGTCAGTAAAAGTCTGACACGCCCTCCTGCTCCACCCAGAGCGGGAGAAGTTATTTGATGATTTCACACACAAAAAAAAAAAAAAAAAAAAAAAACATTAAATAAATAGTGGTTTTCGTGAAGTCACTCAGACAACAAGTAAAAAGGATCTATGATGTCTGCAACGTCATTAAGTACACGCAAGGTACGCGTTATAGGGGTTTTGCTCAGTAGACTGGTCCTACTACTGGGCACCGCCAATGGATGTGGCCGTCGCCTTCGTAATACATAATTGTCGGGCACACACAGGTTTATTTCTTTCAATATGCCTGAGTTTGAAATCATGCCACGCAATAATTTAAAAATATAGGTAGCAAGAGCTATGCCGCTCCTTTTTTCCAATTTATTTTAGAATCATGCTTATAACAAACAAAGTGGGATACACCAATGGATAAAATGGATATCAAATCAAATCAAAACATTTTATTTCATATAAACCTGCATGGGCACTTATGAAACGTCAGAAGCTAGGTGCACGGTTCCAAAATGTTGTTTCCTATGGAGAAGAGCCGGCAAGAAACTCCACGGTTACTCTTTTAAAAATGATTGGTTTTAACAGTGTTTTCAGTGATAAAATTTATGGGAGGACAGTGCAGGCCTGTCAATAAGTACCAGGTACTTAGACGAATACAGAATAGAAAATCGTCTACAAATCTACAGTCTGTAAGGCCTACAACGTTCTCCCATTCACAATATGTAAAATAATCTACATAAATAAAATGAACCTAATTAAACATAGTGACATGATTAACATGACAATCACTAAAAAAATAGTTGATATTAAAATTGATGTATAATGTCAAATAATGACGAGAATATGTCAGCATTGTAAAAATAAAAAGAACATTGAGAGCAGTTAATAGACGTTCACATAGTTAAGCTGTTAATGAGGTACCAGGGAAGCCACATGTGCAGAAGGAATTAATGCCAAACTTCTCTGTCTTCAACGTAGTCTTTTATCTTATAATATGTGATGATGTGCGTTTTAAACTTTCCATCGCTAAGTTCTGTAACTGACTTTGGCAACTTGTTATAGAAGCGGATACTGTTTATTAGAAATGACTTGCTAGTTTTAGTCAATCTAAATTTTGGAATGGATATACACCATACCACCTTAGGTACAGAAACCTAGTTTTATTTTGTATACGCTCCAGCATGAGACTGTATTTAGCTTCATGCGGAGCCCATTTCATTGCGTTACATTCTAGCTGACTTCTTTCCGATGCTTGTAAAACCTTCTGCTTTTCTTAGGACGAAACTTAAACCCCAAATAATTTGCAGACATATGACATCTACCAATCGCACCCACTTGCCCCACTCCCTCTCCCAGAGAGGAGGCCTATGTCCTAGCAGTGAGAAAATTATAGCCTCATTATGATGCCAAACTTTATTGCTTCTGAGTACAGTAGAGTTGTTCCGTGTGGTGCCGGACGTAAAAGAATAGCACCATCCCATCTCTTCCAGTGGGTGCCGTAGAAGGCGACTAAGGGACTTACTAGAGAATGGGCAGCAGCGTTCTCTATGCATTTTGCCACCATACTGCAATCGCCAACCCGCTTGCGAAGCGTGGCGATTATGGCAAAACACCTTTTTTCGGGGAGGTCCTATGTCCAGCAGTGGACGTCGTTCGGCTGAAATGATGATGATGACAGTCGAGTTCATTAATATATACCCTTTCAGGCTTCAAAAATAAATGAACGTCAAAAAAGTTCTTAATATTGTGACAACTATAAGCATCATTAAATTGCTATCAAGATTAATTAATTATTCATTAATATGTGACTGCTTTTTGTCAAAAAAAAATCATATTAATGCCTAATGCACAGCATTATATTATTGGACCGTTCACATGAGGACATATTTTAGATCTATAGGTTCTATAGAATTTATGGAGCTACCCAACGCTCACAATATTTTGTAATCCTTGACAGTGCCAATATATTTATGAACTCGTCTGTACCAGAAACGACTGTCAAAAATCATTTATATGAAAACCTTCTTGTAAGAGGAGAATCCTTTACTCTAGTATCGGCCCTTTGCCTCGGTACAAGTGTATATAACCTATTTTAAGACCTTACATTTCCAATAAAAACGCCCATAC
Source organism: Polymixis flavicincta (assembly GCA_949987655.1). NCBI lineage: Eukaryota > Metazoa > Arthropoda > Insecta > Lepidoptera > Noctuidae > Polymixis > Polymixis flavicincta. The sequence continues at coordinate 5,074,602 of OX465198.1, read as the reverse complement.
GAAGCCTCAAATAACAAATAAACAGACGAAATAACATCCAGAAGGTTCTGAGAAAGCTTTTTAAGGTGTTTACGGCGAAATCCAATATCTATTACATTTTTAGAATAAGTGGAGGAGGACGGACGCCCACAGGCAGTTCGACGAAGTTGGAACGAAAATAAATGTATTGTTGGCTCCACGGTTTGGTCACAACATTGGACCCAACTCTACAGGTTTGATGTGGAACGAGAAATTAGCATTGGCCAACGTTGGGGGTGTTGGGGCTAATTTATCTATCCACTTAAAAATCGTATATACAATGACATGAATATTTATTTTCAGTACCTCGTCATTTCAGCCGAAAGACGTCCACTGCTCGAAATAGGTCTCCCCTATAAAAGGGGAATTTTTGCCATAATCGCCAAGCTTGGCAGGCGGGTTGGCGATCGCAGTATGGTGGTAAAATGCATACAGAACGCTGCTGCCCATTCTCTAGTAAGTCCCTTAGTCGCCTTCTACGACACCCACGGGAAGAAATGGGATGGTGCTATTCTTTTACATCCGGCACCACACGAAAAAATTGAAACAGAGTAATTTAAGAATTGAAATTGACAATAATTATGCCCATGTTTTATAGTCCTTATTCTAGCATAATTTTATCTATAATCTATATTATAAAAGTACCTATCGTATTGTATCAATCAATCTGCCGAGCTATTTGCTTGCTATGTTGGGGTTCGCTTCCAGTCTAACTAAATACCAGTATTTACATTGAGCGACTGTCCATCTGACCACCACAACTCCACTCTTGGTAAGACTGATTGTGAGACTTATTACATTACTACCTTTTACCAGCGGCTTCGCCCGCGCGGAACTTTCATCCCCTATTTAACTCCCTTAGGGGTTTAATTTCGAAAAATCCTTCCTTATTCCTTGTCTACATTATAAAGGGAACCTCTGTGCATAATAGGGTATTTACCAATTTATAAAAAAAAAAACAACTTTAATTTGAAGATTGGGACGAAATATGTAACAGAAAAATAAAAATAAATTGATTTATATCCATTTTCTCAACTAAAAACGATTAAAATCACATTTAATTTTTCCTTGTACCGCCAAAACGCTCCTTACGATGCCTTTTTTATTTTTGACGTGTAATAGTGTTTAATGAAAAACCATTTTATAGAAACAAAACATCATTAATAACAAACTCAATGTACAAGTTGGACGAATGGTGTTGGGAGCAAAGTTGGGGCCAAGTTGTGGAACAGGGGTAAGATAGGACGCGCACTGTTCTGTTAAAAGTTTTTACAATTGAAAGTTATTGAAATAGTTAAGGGAAGGAGCACTGGAGGTTTTGTGAGGATTTGTGGGGCTTAAGTTTTACTGTTATAGTTAAAAACTGGATCACATTGGACCGATAACTGGCCCAAATTAACAGTGTTGAACGGAATTTGCCTCGCCAAAGATTACAGTATTTTAGATGGAGCGACTGCCTATCTGACCTCCACAATTCAGTTTCTGGGTAATACGATACTCTTTGGTAAGACTGGTTGTCAGACTTTCGGGCTTCTGACGACCCGTAAAGACTATCAAAGACCCACTAAAGACAGCAGGGACGAACGGTTTAACGTGCTTTCCGAAGCACGGAGGTGTCTTGGTATGTAAAGATAGTCACCCATCCACGGACCAACCGCGGCAAGCATAGCTTAACCTGCTCTATCGACCAGTGCGGTAGTTATTACTTAGCCACAAGCCCCATAGCTATAACTACCGTACATTCTTTCGTAGTACATTAAGTTTAACGCTGTTATTTTGAAATTACAAACAGACACTTCAATTTGATTTAATTGTATGTGTCTATACATAGGAATAGACACATACACCATTCATACAGCGTACATTTCTCTCCAAGTCAACAAAAATGTGATATAAAAATATTCCTACTAACCAATTGTTTAAGAATGCTCAATCCTAATTTATTAAATTTTACTTAACTTTACTCCTATTTAATCATGTATCTTTATGTTTTATCCTACTTGCAGAATCGATATTTAAATTCTCAATCTTACATGTTAAATTGTTATTAATTTTTTCTATATTCTCTCTAGTCTCATCATATTTTTTTTCATCATTTATCATTGTTTTCTTCGTGTTTATCGTGTTTACACTTAGTCATATTACGTGCATGCTGTGGTCTCCTGTAATTGAAGGAGCACACGTAAAAGAACCTGGTTATTACCTTAATTTATAATGTATATGTGTATCCTTTGTTGGAGATCTTAAATAAATAAATAAATATCTAATGATATGGGACTGATGAAATGTTGATGACCTTGTGAAGACCGCAGGAATCCACTGGATGCGTGAAGCACAGAACCGGTCGAAGTAGCGGAGCTGGGGGAGGCCTATGTCTAGCAGTGGACGTATTTCAGCTGAAATGATGATGCTAATAGATAATATTCATTCACTGTTGATGATAATATTCACTTCTCAATCGTTGGGGTCAACACTATTTATTATCTGTGGCATGGTAACATTATTTTGCTTTAAACTGTCAAGCTACAAATTAAAATTGAATCATTTATAACTTTGCAAACATGGGTAAAAAAGCCACTGAATATGATCAAAAATCCAAGTTTTAGTTGAAGTCGATATGATGCTGTGTAGGCAATACCCAGCCTCTTACACAGCTGACACACGTCTATCCATATTTTATTGGAATCGTTAAAAATTTAAAGACGGAAAGAACGATTTTGTGGCTCATATATTCATACGAGCTTTTTCACACCCTCCGTACGTCTTTAGAAATCGTTAAAATTTACGATTTCTTCCAAAGAAATCTAAAAAAACATGAAACGCTGCCTTGGCAACGAGTATATCTTAACGTACAGAAATGAAACGTTAGATTTAAAAAATTACTGCCTTACAAGAAAGAAAGAAAGAAAATGAGATTATTTGCGGTAACCATGACAAAACGGCCATCGCTCAGCATAATTCTACGACCCTATGCGAAATAGATACCCAACGCTGGTTTCGATCCCCCCCGAGTGGGTTCCCGCATTGTCGTTGCGGGGGGGCTTAGTAACCGTGGTCTCCCATCCACGGTGAAGCCAAGAGGAACCCAACGGTGGGGCCGCTCGTCAGGGCTTTTGCCTTCAAGCCATTGACATAGCGGCCAAAAAGTAGGTTGCGGTGAGGTGCACCGCAACTGAGGTGGGCCGCGACGTCGAATGGGAGGCATCGCGGCTGAGGGTTACAGGCTGCGGTAGAGGAGGAGTGCCGGTGCTTCTGAGCAGCGCTCTTCCCTTCCGTGGCCTGGACGGGGCCGCCACCGTTTGATGGCGGACGCGGTGGGGCCGCAGGGGAAGAGGAGTGTCGGTATAGCGTCAGCCGCTCTCCCTATCCTCTGCGGCCGAAAAGTGGTAGACGGGACGGCGCGTTGTGTTGCTCACGCGCGCCGTCAAAGATATCAGCAACCACTGGTGGGGTCCGCGAGGGCCGATGCCTGCCAGGGGTGCGGGTTTGTTCGAAAGAGATACCACGGCCCTTGGCATACGGGCTACTGAGGGAACACGGGTGGGTTTTAGTCAGTAAAAGTCTGACACGCCCTCCTGCTCTACTCAGCAGGAGAAGTCATTTGATGATTTCCCACCCAAAAAAAAAAAAAAAAAAAAAAAAAACGCTGGTTTCGATACACATACAGATACAGACAGAAAACGCTAGACGAAGTTGAACTTTTTATAATAGTATCAGTCAGAATCTCAATCATTTTTTAAGGATTATTGCTATCCACTGTTGTCGAAAAAAAAAATCTGCTCAACAACGTAAATAACGCAATGAGAAAGAAAGAATATACATTTATTTAACACAGACGTAAATGTATTCAAAATATCTACAGCAGAATTTTACTACAAAGTTAAAAATAACGTTAATTTCGGAAGTCGGTGACTTTGGAAATGTACAGACAGGAGGATGATGAATTAATTAATTATTATTGCCATACGAACAAACAAACCTACAATAGCGTAAACGTAAACAGACATGCTTTCTATTTATATACAAGAATAAAGTCTTCTCCAAGTTTCTCCATATTTTAAACCAAGTCCACTTTCCTTCCTTTGAACAAGTAACTGAGGTAGAAAACGCGAGTTAAAAGGGAAGAGCTGTGTTTAAACCTAATAGAAACAAATGACGGTGGCTCGTCCGCTCGAACGAACACCGATCTTCATTATAGGCGGGAGGGTGCGCGTCACACCGAAGTGTAACGACGGATGAATTAGACAAAGACACAAGGTCAAAAAAAAAAAAAATGCTGGTGAAATTTCACAGAAGTTCTTACAGAGATAAATCCTATTAAACTTACTAATATTATAAATGTGAAGTTTGTATGTTTGGTAGTCGATCACACAAAAATGGCAAAACGGATTTGTATAATTTTCGACCTCGACGCGGGCGAAGTCGCTAAAAAAAGCTAGTCAGCCTACAATGTTCCCGCTGCTGTGACACAAACTACCTTTCTGTGAGAGTGGGCGGAATGAGGGTTTTCTGGCAGCACTGAGACGTCAGGTCCGGGCACCTGTCAAGTGTCAAAGCGCCTACAGACCGAATGGTGAACGAATGAATGAAACGAATGACATCAAATATTTTAAGTTCATTGTCACTGGAAGATCTTTTGTCAAAGTGGCGGCAACTGGTGGCTTTAATATTCAAGAACACCCTCATTCACCATGCGGGACCGTGAATTTCTAGATGGGAAAACTCAACATTTCTCGGCTCGACCTGGGAATCCGCTCCAGGACCTCAACCGCGACCAATAGATCAAAAAGGGAGTCGATTTGTTGAGTATAGTGGTTCGCAACTAACGCCGAGAGCTCGCGTTCTTTGATTTGGTGGTGATAAAAAATGAGCTTAAATCTTTTTGCAGAGAACAACATAAATAGCTTAGCCCTTAAATTCGCTACGGTGTAATAGACATCCAGTTGTAGTACATACCTACCCCCACTCCAGCCAACCCTCAGCATTTTACGACCTCGATAGAAATTTATTACAGCGATAATAGTATTTTTGCCCTTAAAATAAGGTATTTTTTGTCCCAAACAACTTTTGTAATACAAAATTATGAGAAGCGATATAAAGAGGTCGACACACAAATATTATTCGGCTTATTAGTTGATTCGCACACATTTACTCGCCCAAAATGTAAAATTAGAAAGTTAAAAAAATAATTGTTAAGCCATTTGACAATTATTCCAGAAATACTTACGTATTAGGTAATTGGCATGTTTTGAAATTTATGCATTAATCATCATCTGCCTAGGCTTTTTCCAATTGTTGGGGTCGGCTTCCAGTCTAACCAGATGCAGCTGAATACCAGTATTTTACATGGAGCGACTGCCTATCTGACCTCCACACCCCAGTTACTGGGTAACACGATACCCCTTGGAAAGACTGGTTGTCAGACATTCGGGCGTTTGACGACTGTCAAATATCCATAAATGACATCCGGGACCAAAGGCTTAAAGTGCTTTCCGAGGCACGGAGTGAACTTATTTTATGAAATATATAGTTACGAAAAAAATTGTAATGTTCTTACCAGAAAATAGGAGAAAATCGAACTACTGTTATTACTTTATTTAATAAAATTCAAAACGTACCAAGTGCCTAATGCGCATTCCTGGAATAGTGGATTCGCTCAGAAATAAACTTACTTCAACGAATTATTTAAAAGTGTCGATTCGCACGTTTTGGGCGAGTAAAGTGGGTCGAATTATAAGCCTATCATTCGCGTGGGTGTGAGAGGAGCTGTTTATAGAATAATAGGAAGTATTTACTGTTTTATTTTTGGTATCAGAGGTTTATGAACCAGGGTTTAAGCACAATCTTAACAATAGGGTATTTTCCAATTTGTTAAAAACTATTTTAATTTGAAGATTGTGACGATATATTTAACAAAAAAATAAAAATAAATTTAATTACATACATTTTCTCCATTAAAAACGATTAAAATCAAATTTATTTATCGTTGTTTTGAATTTACCACCAAAACGCTCCTTACGATGACTTTTTATCACGTGACATCGTGACGTCAGCTTTGTGTAAACAGCACCAGGACAAATACTTAGTTTGGTGCAGTTTTAGAAGTATTTGTGCACAGAGGCACCGCAAACCAGTGATTTCACTTTCTATCCATAAAAAAATCTCGTTAATTATAAACACGACACTCACTTGTTTACTTACTAACTACTTTCGTTTACACAAAGTTGACGTGACGTGATAAAAAGTCATCGTAAGGAGCGTTTTGGCGGTAAATTCAAAACAACGAAAAATAAATTTGGTTTAAATCGTTTTTAATTGAAAAAATGGATATAAATCAATTTTCTTTTATTTTCTGTTACATATTTCGTCCCAATCTTCAAATTAGAATGGTTTTTAATAAATTGGAAAATACCCTATTAACACCACGCCTGTATTCATTGAAAGAATAGGCAGAGATATACCCTCATTTTGCCAGTTGTGTTTGAGTCTCATGTATAGACATGTGTTTGAGACTAAATAGGTTGGTGATGGTTAGCCTATTTTTAACCGACTTCAAAAAGAAGGAGGTTATCAATTCGACATGTTTATATACATTTTTTATATAATATGTTCGGGCATATCTCCGTCATAAATACAGGATAAGGTTTTATTCAGTGCGCAAACTGTAACCATGAATTCAGCATATCATTCTAGATCTACCGCAGAAATTTTTCGCCAGTTATAGAAATAAAATCAGCTGTTTCATAGAAAAGTGCAATACCTACGCGGTCAAAATGTATGGAACAGGTGATTTTTTTTGCATAATCGGCGAAAAATTTCTGCGCTGGGGGGCCTAGAATGATATGCTGAATTCATGGTTACAGTTTGCGCACTGGATAAAAACTTTTCCTACGCATTTGCAAAATTCTTTTTTTGTTTCAAATCAAATCATTTTTTTTTATATTTCATATAAACCTGCATGGGCACTTATGAAACGTCAGAAGCTGGATGCACGGTTCCAAATTGTCGCTTCCTATGGAGAAGAGCTGGCAAGAAACTCCACGGTTACTCTTTTAAAAATAATTGGCTTTAACAATGTTTTCAAATTACAGTGATAATAGGTATGGGAGGACAGTGCAGGCCTGTCAATAAGTAGAGTTAGTTAGTTCTTAGAAGAATGAAAATACAGAACAGAAAATCGTCTACAAATCTACAGTCTGTAAGGCCTACAACGTTCTCTCATTCACAATATGTAAAATAATCTAAATAAATAAAATTAGCCTATTTAAGCAAAGTGACATTATTTCCATGACAATCACTAACAAGGATGGTGCTATTTTTTTACGTCCGGCATCACACGGAATACCCTACATATTTACTGCCATAACCCAAAAAAGGCCAGCGCACTGTCGTTCCACGTCATAGATATATGCATTATGCAAATAAATGCATACTACACAGTACACGGCACGGCATCGTACGCATTTATTTGCATATGGCTAGCTGTGTTCGTTTATATAGTATAGTATTCTAGCGTTGTTGGGTGGAGAGACGGATAATAGCTTCTAGTTTTGTTTAGCTCTGAAAGTGGTTGTTAGAACACTTTTTGTGGCTGAAAAATAAATATGCAGAGAAAAAATAAAATACAATCAATCTGTTTAGACTTGTCCCAACTATGTTGGGGTCGGCTTCCAGTCTAACCGGATGCAGCTGAATACCAGTATTTTACATGGAGCGACTGCCTACTACTCCGCAATATCTTCTCGTCCCAAATACCACAGTGTCTCAAGACGAAAGTCTTTGACCAGTGTGTGTTGCCAGTGATGACCTATGGTACAGAGACGTGGTCGCTCACAATAGGCCTTATCAGAAGGCTTAAAGTCACCCAAAGGGCAATGGCGATGCTTGAGAGTTTCCCTACGCGATCGAATCAGAAATGAAGAGATCCGCAGGAGAACCAAGGCAATCGACATAGCCTGAAGAATTGCCAAACTTAAGTGGCAGTGGGCAGAGCATATTGCTCGCAGAACAGATGGCCGATGGGGCCGAAAGGTTCTAGAGTGGCGACCGCGTACCGGAAGACTTAGAGTGGGAAGGCCTCCCACAAGGTGGACCGATGACCTTGTGAAGGCCGCGGGTATCCGCTGGATGTGGGAAGCACAAGACCGGTCGAAGTGGAGGAGCCTGGGGGAGGCCTATGTCCAACCCAGTTACTGGGTAACACGATAGATACACTTTGGGAAAACTGGTTGTTCGCGTAACAACTCCAAAAAGATCCACGAATAGCAGTCGGGACTAACCACTTAACGTGCTTTTCGGAGCACGGAGGAGTCTTGATATGTACCTAAAGATGGTCACCCATCCACGGACCAACCGCGGCAATCGTAGCTTAACCTAATGGATCGACTCGTGGGGCTGTTTTTACTTAGCCACAGTTCGCAGGAGACGCCCTAGGCGTCGGCAATCCCAGGCTGATTCCCGGCCACCGTAGGCGCGGGCTGATGGCGAGTAATGGGTAGCTCGCTGACCGGTAAGGACCAAGACCGGGTCGACGGCGCGTTGTGTTGCACGCGCGCCTCAAAATGCTGTCAGCACCAACTGGTGGGGTCTGCAAGGGATACCGTTGTTCGAAAGATATATCGTGACCCCTGGTACCACAGGCAACTGAAGGAACACGGTTGAGTTTTAGTCAGTAAAAGTCTGAAACGTCCTCCTGCTCCAAATTACTTATACTATTAATAAAGCTGACGAGGTTGTTGTCTTCCGTTCGGACTTTAAAAATTACTTCTGCATTTGATAGCTCAATTCTTGAGGATAGTAGTAAGTTGGTATTTATCATCACGCTAGGACTGATAGGAGACACCACTGCTCTCAAAAACTGTGAAGGAAACATCGTGTGGAAACCGGCATGACCTCGTACGTACGTCGTACTCAGCCTATAACGTTCCCACTGCTGGGACACAGGCCTCCTCTCTGTGAGAGGGAGTGGGCCGTAATCCACCACGCGGGCCCAGTGCGGGTTGGTAGATGTCACATGTCTTCGAATTTTTGGTTCTAGGACATGCCGGTTTCCTCACGATGTTTTCCTTCACCGTTTGAGAGCAGTGGTGATGAAATTATTTACACAAAGTAATGCGCCTGGTTGGGTTCGGACTCACGACCTACAACTCGTAAGTCGTGGCCGTTACCTAGAACCACAAAATTCCAAGACATCTACCAACCGCACGGGTCCCGCGTGGTGGATTACGGCCCACTCCCTCTCACAGAGAGGAGGCCTATGTCCCAGCAGTGGGAACATTAAAACATTAGGTACCTACTTACATTTTTTTTTTTATAGATTTCGATTTAATAAACGATTCTGAACCAACTGTTTTCATAAGCACATTGTACATGCTCGCAGTACTACATACGAGTACATATTTTCTACCAACATTGAACTCACGCCTAATAAGAAGGGAACGCAAATGAAACCGTATATGTATATACATTCTACATCCATCTGCGTACAAGAAGCAATCAATATAGATTGATTTATGTAAATATAGAGGGAAGCGGGAACTTTCCGCGGAGGGAAGAATGGGAAACACGTGTCGGATGGTCGTCGTGTAAATCGAAAGAGTTTCTGAAGATCGAATCGGTAGAAAAATACAGTTAGGGTTATTTTTGTTTGAAGAAAGTTCTTTTGATTTGGCTTCGTTAAGAGCGTTTTGGTTTGGCAATATCTTATAGTTGCGGAGGATACGGTAAGGTCCCGGCGATATTCATTAAAATACAGTGTGTAAGGGGAACGCTTCCGAAGCCAGAACATAGGTTCACTTATTTTAAAAGGATAACCATTACACTGAATACTATAAGCAATCTCATGCAGTCGGAGGCAATAAAGGTCTTTATTGATAAATTTAAGAAGATGCCTCCGACTGCATGAGATTGCATATAGTATTCCGTATAATAATCATCCTTTTAAAACAACTTTCTTGTTTCCATCTTTTTTAAAGTTCACTTTTTAGGCAGTCGGGTTTTTTGATTTTGTAAATTATTATTTTATTATTACATTTGTTATTTATCGCATTGAAACCTTTTTAAACACATTAAAAAAAGGTTTCAATGCGAATCTATACCTAACAGCATTTTTAGGTTACAACTCAAAAATGCTGTTTGGCATAGATCGGCAACTTAGTATTTTTAAGTACGATTTTTTTTTTGTTTTTGACAACTGAAATGCTACTATCCTAATAGGTAGGTAAAACGGGCTGTTGTCCGCAACTCCACCTCAAAGCGCGCATTTTGCGAACGGGTGGGAGAATCGGTCATTCGATCCACCCCAGCTCCTCGAGAAAGGCCAGCAACGCCTTGGTGTTGCTGACAATCTCACGTAGGGTACCTGGGTTATCCTACTATCCTATGCTATATCTATAAAATTAATGTGAAAGTTTACATGTTTAGATGTAGAGATGTTTGTTACTCAATAATCACGCAAAAACGGCTGAATGGATTTGGATGAAAGGTATACAGATTGTTTAAAACCTGGATTAACAAATAGGATACTTTTTGTCCCGGTAGTTCGCTGGCAAATATTATAATAATTATAATAAGACAGTATTTTTCCTTCATACCAGTTTGCTCCATTTCTGTTACAAAAATTAAAAAAAAATTAAGTGAAACTTCTCCACATTTTTTCCATACAAACTTTGGGAGGGTTAAACATGTTATGGTTTTGTCTCATGAATATTCTCTGTACGGAAACAGAATACTAAAATAAAAAGCCATTAAAAAGTTATGAGCCAACAAAGATTCGTTTTTCTTGCTAATTTAACCTAGCTTTGGGCGTATTTAAGTAATAAAAAGAGTGTTAAATCTCGAAAACCAAGTCGGTACCGATAAAGCTCAATTATCAAAAAGTTCATTAAACTTAATTGGTCATTGATTTATGCAGTGTTTTTTTCAGAAAACCCGATCTTCCGAAGGACTTTTCTTAATTTTTTACGCGCCTGTTTTACTATAACTGATCCTGCAGCTCACTCATTAATGTTGTGCGTGTAGACTAGCGTCTAACTGCTCATCACTGATACTAACTGTCGGACACGAAGCCTGGTGAGACAGCGTGCTTTTTAGCTAGGCCCACCAGTGTGTTCGAGCCCGCGACTAGTGTACCCTTAAGATCTTTTTTTCCACTTTTCTTTTTCCCCACTATTCGTGATACCAAAAACCTTTGATCTCCGCATATCCATTAACACATCTAAATCCTCGGATGCCATACAGCGATCTAAATGATAATAGTCCTTATATAGGTCAAGCAAATATCACTAGGGCGATCTCTTCCTGACGCCATTTGATCAAAATGGAACCCTATTTCCTTTTCACATAAGGTCCGTGTTACCATGAAGACGTTTTTGGAAAATATTTGTAAAATAGGAAGTAAATAGCCGCCTTATAAGCAAGTGTTAAGGTATAAATTTGCTTGTAAATGTTTAGCTGTGTTCAGATGAGTTGATAACGATATTCGCTGTATTGCTATTCATTTTACCGTTGAAAAGATGTTTTTATTTTATAAAAAGTAATAGAACATTTTCAGGCCTGCAATTTTGGGTGTAAAGGAAATATTTTCAGGAATTTCGGTGTTTTCTGCCAATTCTGACATCACGGCCTTGGAAAATTATGGGCATTCGTAGGGGCTCGTAGCGACGCGCTACGCCGTAGCGTTAGGTCTACGAATTTTGGCTACGGTTGAAAGTTGAAATTATCATATTGGGAATGGATGAATATTGTATACAGGGAGTGCCCTGTATACAATATTATATATATTGTGTGCAGTGGCACATTGAGATACTTACGCGTCTTATATTTAGGGCGTTTTTTCACTGCAGCTGTCACGCGACGAAACTATTCGAACCAACCGTAAAGTCTCGGTGATGACGATCGTGTGTCCAACGCTGCCAACGCGGCATGGCAGATGAAACAAAAATCGGACGAGCGCCGCGGCAGTCGACGTTCACAAGGACGTAATAATTTCGCGTTAGGATTTTCTCACTCGCTGCATGCGTTCTGTTGGATTCTCAATACAAAATCCAGGGCCCCAATTCTGTATGGTTATAATGATTCCCCGCGGAATCTTACTAAGTTCAAACAACGTCAATATCGTGTTTTTTTAGAAACCAATGTAACGCTAAGGAATCGGAATGTCATATTCTGTAAGTTCCAAGACAATTTGTCGATATTATTAATACGATATTAGCAGATGTCGTGTGTGATTGACGTGGTCACGAGTGAGGAATCGTTAAGTAGTCATAGTTAATTCTGGCCCAGTGCACGATATAATCCTACCGCGATATTATGACGTCGGTGTCAACGTCGATTAACGACAAGATCAAACGTGTTTTGTTTTGCCGACACATTAGCCCGTCACAAACTTGGACCGAGTTCAAGCGGTCGCGCCAAACTATTCGATACTTCGGCGGCAATAATAACGGTGATCGTGTGACGGACGTGCCAAAGTATATGTATGTCTCGCTACTTCGGCCTCGTCATCTCGGTATCAGTGACGTCGGCGTGATATCGGTGGCGTTGGACAAAACGCCCTTGGAAGTTAAGTCGTCTGTCCACTTCTACGTAGGATGAGAACAGCTAGAGAGGCGATCTACATCTTTACATAGTACTAAACAAAGTCGCTTTTCGTGTTTGTACGCTTACATCTTTTAAACTACGCAACGGATATTAATGCGGTTTTCATCAATAGACACAGTGATTCAAGAGGAAGGTTTTTAGGATTCCGTAGACAAATGGCAAAAAATGGATTCGTCATGTCTGTCTGTCTGAAAGCAGTGGTGGCCAAGTGGTAACAGCCGCGACTTACGAGTTGTTGGTCGTAGGTTCGAACCCTACCAGGCGCATTACTTTGTGTAAGTAATTTCATCACCACTACTCTCAAACGGTGAAGGAAAACATCGTGAGGAAACCGGCATGTCCTAGAACCAAAAATTCGAAGACATGTGACATCTACCAACCCGCACTGGGCCCACGTGGTAGATTACGGCCCACTCCCTCTCATGGAGAGGAGGCCTGTGTCCCAGCAGTGGGAACGTTTATAGGCTGAGTATGTATGTATGTATGTATGTATGTATGTATGACTGCCTATCTGACCTCCACAACCCAGTTACTGGGTAATACGATACCCCTTGGTAAGACTGGTTGTCAAACTTTCGGGCTTCTGACGACCCGTAACGACTGTCAAAGATCCACAAATGACAGCCGGGATCAACGGCTTAACGTGCTTTCCGAGGCACGGAAGGGTCATGGTATGTAAAGATGGTCACCCATCCACGGACCAACCGCGGCAAGCGTAGCTTAACCTGATCAATCGACTCGCGCAGCTATTTTTACTTAGCCACAAGCCCCTCTAGCTTCGATCTTTTAAACTACGCAACGGATATTAATGCGGTTTTCATCAATAGATAGAGTGATTTAAGGTATTTGTGTCTAATACACTGACCTCCATGTGGGCGAAGCCGCTAGTATAAGCTAGTTACTTATAAAAACTCAAACATAATGAGCAAATGTTCCCACTGCTGGGACACTGGCCTCCTCTCTGTGAGAGGCAGTGGGCAGTAATCTACCACGCGGGCCCAGTGCGGGTTGGTAGATGTCACATGTCTTCGAATTTTTGGTTCTAGGACATGCTGGTTTCCTCACGATGTTTTCCTTCACCGTTTAGAGAGCAGTGGTGATGAAATAATTTGCACAAAGTAAAGCGCCTGTCTAGATTTGAACCTCCGACCTACATTTCGTAAGTCGAGGCTGTTACCTGTGGGCCACACTGCCCACATGGATCACACTAAAACATGTTTGTCATTTGTTTTCTACACAACTATTGTGCAACAGTTATTAACTGACTTCAAAAGGAGGAGGTTCTCAATTCGTCTGCATGTTGTTTTTTTGTATGTTTGTTCCGCGACATTTTCATAAATAAAATTGTGAATGGATTTCGAAAATTCTTCAAACGGATAAGGTATGCTTCGGGGGTGGTCTCATATAAATTTTATTAACTTTGTTCTGGTGGTTTTTGCGTTAGCCTCGATAAAACGTTTTCAATCCAATTTATGTACCTTGATGATTTTCTGCTGCTTCCTGTAACTGTTGTTACATAGCAAGTTGTGGTATACGAATTGGTGTGGGGTGGTACTATGGCTAAAAAATAAAAAAAATACCCCAGAACTGGCATCACTATCAAAATCAAAGTGATCTTTTTTCTCGTAACAATAAGGTTGCTATTAGATCGTTGCCACTGTCTAGTCTATGAAAATCACAGTGATCTTTATTCAAGCTACAATAAGGTTGCAATTAGGTTGCACCTGTCATAGGTAAAATAACTGTGAACAGACTATAAACAAGACCACACACGTTACTGAATGCTTGTCAAACAACCGTCAAAAATTGAACAAAGTTTGTATGAGCGGTAATAATCGGTATTAGTGTGACAAATCGTCTGATGTGTTGTCGGTTAGAATAAACCTACTTTTCGGAATAAGAATTAGGGACAGACTACGGGACGAATGGAAACATTTCAACGGCTTTTACCGCCCCAGGCGGTCCTTTCTTAGAGGAAGCATACACATTGAAGATACTATATGTTGCTATTCTTACTAATTCAATAGTCAATATATTTATTGCATTACCATAATGTTTGCTTTACCATAACCGTTTACTCATTCATTTTCTCTATTTTTATCGTTTTTTTTGAGGGTGAGAAATCATCAAATGACTTCTCCCGCTCTGGGTGGAGCAGGAGGGCGTGTCAGACTTTTACTGACTAAGACCCATCCGTTTTCCGTCTGTTGCCTGTGTGCCAAGGGCGACGGTATCTCTTTCGATCAACCCGCACCCCTGGCAGGCATCGGCCCTTGCGGACCCCACCAGTTGCCGCTGACATCTCTGAAGCGCGCGTGGAACACAACGCGCCGTCCCGCCTACAACTTTTCGGCCGCAGGGGATAGGGAGAGCGGCCAACGCTATAGCTATAGCTATAGCGCACTAGGACATGCCGGTTTCCTCACGATGTTTTCCTTCACCGTTTTGAGAGCAGTGGTAATGAAATAATTTACACAAAGTAAAGCGCCTGTCTGGGTTCGAACTCACGACCTACAACTCGTAAGTCGCGGCCGTTACCACTTGGCCACCACTGCTCTCCGGAGTAACATGAGCTATATAAATTTCACGAGGACGAAGTATTATAAATGTGAATGTTTGTGAAGATGTTTCTTACTCAATCACGCAAAAACGACTGAACGGATTTGGATGAAATTTGGCACACATATAGTTTATGACCTGGATTAACACATAGGATACTTTTATCCCGGTAGTCCATTCCTGGGGGATAATTTCCGACCTCCACCTGGGCATAGTCGCTAGTAACTAAAGCATGTTAAATTAAGAGAGACAAAATGTTCACGGTTTTCATGCAAGCTACGTTCACAAACGGGTACAAAAAAACTACACCCGAACTTCGTTCAATTTACTTTTTAACTAAGTTAAAAGTCGAAACAAAAAATGCAAAAACCAAACTCAGTTTAAACTGCCAACCATTCGTGCCCCTTTCAATGTCGTTTCGTTCATTCGTTCTCGTTCTGAATGAAAGAGTCTGCTCTTGATTTATGGAGTGAACTATAAGTTTGGAAACGACGTGAACCGTGACCCATTAGTATACATTACATTTCTTTAAGGTTCGTTTTTGAGAATATTTTTCAATTAGTTTTTGTCATGATATGATGACTCTTGTTGTACGTGGGGTGTCTGGCAAACAAAGCCTAGCTCCGCCCAAAAGTACAGAAGTTTCCTGGGAGCTTCACAGGCTTCTCGGAGCGACCTCACTGTTCCGAGGATTTCTTCACGTTGAGAAGCCACGGCCTCGCATTCCAGGATGACGTGGGCGGCTAATTCCTCGGCGTCAAGGCAGACTCTGCAAAGAGGGCTGTCTGTGGCGCCTATACATATTATAAAGATGTTTGTTAAGGGGGTTATGGCCCGTAATTGTTGTGAGGATATATTAAAACTATCTGTTTCCCTGACCTTCGCCCGCGTAGAAAATTATCCCA
This sequence comes from Polymixis flavicincta, assembly GCA_949987655.1. Lineage (NCBI taxonomy): Eukaryota > Metazoa > Arthropoda > Insecta > Lepidoptera > Noctuidae > Polymixis > Polymixis flavicincta. The sequence continues at coordinate 5,058,520 of OX465198.1, read as the reverse complement.
TAAGGATGAAACTATCCTGCCAGGGGTGCGGGTTGTTCGAAAGAGATACCGTGGCCCCTGGCACACAGGCTACTGATAACACGGATGGGTTTTAGTCAGTAAAAGTCTGACACGCCCTCCTGCTCCATCCAGTGCGGGAGAAGTTATTTGTGGATTTCCCACCCAAAAAAAAAAAGGATGAAACTACCGCGATGAAAACTTATCAATATTTATTTTACAAGTAAGTACGTATGTATCGCCAACCCGCCTGCTAAGCGTGGCGATTATGGCAAAACCCCCTTTTGGGGGGAGGCTTATGTCCAGCAGTGGACGTTTTTAGGCTGAAATGATGATGATGATGACGTATGTATGCATGTTGATGTTGTGATGGGAGCAGTGCTGGCCCAGTGGAAAAGGCTACGACTTACGAGTTGTATAGGTCAAAGTCAAATCATTTATTTCAAATAGGCATTTTTGAACGTCAACATTTGATTTTGTCTAGACTCTAGAATCTAGAGTCTTATAGAACAAGCGAGCTTAGCATGACGCTTTGTATTTCTACGAAGAATAATAGACAGTGCTTTTTCAATACAAAGTGACATTTCGTTCCTACATTTTTGTTAACGCACCGTAGATATCTTTCTACAATCTGTCATTTAGTCTTTCGTTTCTAACGATATATTTTGTCTAGGTCCTTATAAATGTTGACTATTTCAGAAGAATATTTCTTCCCAAACTGTCAAAATCACACTGACAACAAAACTTTCTACTCGACGGCCACAAAGTATATACGATTATCTACAAAATCATGATTCGTTTAGAACGCATAACTGTGATAATGAATAGAAAAACACAGCTATCTTATCCTATTGTACATCATTTATTTAATAGACATGTCTATTCTTCCGTCGACAAAGCGGTGCTCGTGCTAACCCTGCAGGACCAGCATGTTTCCAAGCATTCTTATCTTGGATATAATTCTCTAATTTTTAATATGCTTGTTTACAAAGTGTACTTTAAATATGAGTTTTAAACCTTTCATTTAATTGCAATATTTCACAAGGTATTTTGTTATAACATTTAACACTGTACCCCGTCATCGTGTCGTTGTTAACCGAAACTTCGAAACATGTGACATCTACCAACACGCATTGGGCCCGCGTGGTAGATAACGGCTCGCTGATCACACAAAGAGGATGACTGTATCACTGTGTCCCAGCAGTGGGAACATTATAGTCTGATCATGATGACTCTGCAGAGAGAGCAGTGGTGGCCAAGTGGTAACGGCCGCGACTTACGAGTTGTAGGTCGTAGGTTCGAACCCTGACAGGCGCTTTACTTTGTGTAAATTATTTCATCACCACTGCTCTCAAAACGGTGAAGGAAAACATCGTGAGGAAACCAGCATGTCCGAGAGCAAAAAAAATCGAAGACATGTGACATCTACCAACCCGAACTGGGCCCGCGTGGTGGATTACGGCCCAATCCCTCTCACCGAGAGGAGGCTTGTGTCCCAGCAGTGGGAACAATATGGGCTGATGATGATGATGATGATGACTCTGTGGGTTTACCTCTAACTCTTTGGAGAATTACAAGCTGATGATAAATCTATACTTCTATATCTATACTTCTATACTAATTACTAATTTACTAATAACCTCTGGATCTACTGAACCAATTTTGAAAATTCTTTAACCAATAGAAAACCACGTTATTTGTGAGTGTCATAGGCTATACAACCTTATTCTAGTATATGCGAAACGCGAAAAACGTGTCTGGTATTCTCATGTAAAGAATCTATGGACAACATTTCAAAGCTGTATCATGAAAAATCACAAAGTTATAAGCTTGTTATGTTACATGGTCACCATAGGCCCCACGCGCCGTCCGCGCGTCCAACTTCTTATTGTGCTCATTGATAATATTAGGCAGTAGGTACTTAACCATATGGCAATTGTTTTTCAATTAACAGATGACAACTAAAACAAAAATTGGAAAAAAAATAACATGGTGTAAAAACTATAGGGATCGATTCAGTTCCTTATTCAGAACAAACTATATTCAGGTTTCGCATATACTAAAAATTATGTTGTATATTAATCCAAAAAAAATAATAAACTTTCATGGTAGTCGGATTTGCAAAGTATGGCGGAAAAAAAACGGTCGAACCAAAACGTTTTTTACGAACTCTGTCATAACGATGAGACATTTATGATTGAATTCTAAAGAAAACTTATAGAGCTTGATAATGCCTACAAAAAAATCGACGGCACCATATGTCTAACTTTTACATTTAAGTCACAAACTCAGTATTAACCGAACCACACTCATAATTTAATCACTAGTAAAAATGTTTACCGCCCAACGAAGTGGGCACGGGTTAGCTAGTGTTATAAGGATTTTTTTTAGTTTTGTGGCGTATATTATCAATGATAACCTTTTAAAAACTTTAACCTACAATAGGAAATGCTTTTTCAGAGTGACTCTTATGACCTTTTAAATCTTCAGCATCAGCTGCAGCATACCTATTGCACAACAACGTCATTGTTAGCACGTCACGTCTGCAAACGATGTGCGTCATTATCATCGTGTCGTAACACCCTTGATGTATTGCTCTCGATTAGGCAGTGACGTATATCTGTGTATTAGCGATGTCGTTGTAATTCTGTTGGAAGTTAATATAATATAGGAGTAGTGTCTGTGTGGTGCCGGACGTAAAAGAATGGCACCATCCCATTTCTTCCCTGGGTGTCGTAGAAGGCGACTAAGGGACTTACTAGAGAATGGGCAGCAGCGTTCTCTATGCATTTTACCACCTTACTGCGATCACCAACCCGCCTGCCAAGCGTGGCGATTATGGCAAAACCCCGTTTTGGGGGAGGCCTATGTCCAGCAGTGGACATCTTCCGGCTGAAATGATGATGATGAGGAGTAGTGTCTATACTACAAATAGTAGAAGAAAAGTGACGTCTGCATCTTATAGTCTACTAGTTGCTGCACGAGGCTCCATCCGCGTCCGGAGGGAGTTTCCTAGAATCCTTTCTTAGCTGACGTCTGCTACTAATAATCTATCTCTGTGCAAAATTTTATCTTCGTAGGTCCAGTAATTTTTTAGACTTCGTGATTAATCAGCGAGTGAATGAATGTTACAATGAGTACCCTTTCGCTTTTATATTTAGAAGATCTACATTTGTTCTTCAACATATGAAAGTTTTGTGGTAATGTGCTCGTTCGCGTCATCTTTAAGAGCCAAAAGGTCTTATCATTTCTCACACAATCCATCCCATCCTTGTTTCCTTTGGCCTTCCTCTCTCTCTATCCATTAACATTGATATTCATCACTCTCTCTTTATGACTATGTGGCCGATCTACAACGCCACATGCGAACGACGCATCGATGACCTGACGTCACACAAATCATGCATCGCACAAGCAGAGATTACCGCGCGACTGGTATATATGTCGCAGCCATCTGGTTAAATTAGCCCACTAATTGAACGCCTAGGCCGTTCATTAAACGCCGGCATCCAATTGGATTCCTAAGCCGATGGTTAGTTAAACTAGACTCATGAAACGTAAGCGTTTCATGATTCTAGTTTAATTAACTATATACTCGTATATAACTTGGCGTATTGAAAGTCATCAAGCCCTTTGAAGATAACAGACCAAGATTCAGCCAAGTGATTCAAATTTAGTTCAGTTTTGTCCACTGCGGCACTAGTAGTCACCAAAACAAATATGGCGTCAATAGCCGTTCCCGTGGAAATACAGGGATAAAATATAGCATAAGTCACCCGGGGATAGTGAAGCTTCCCAACAGTGAAATAATTTTTCAAATCGGTTCAGTAGTTTCGGAGCCTATTCAATGCAAACAAACAATCAAATCTTTCCTCTTTATAAAATTAGTATGGATAATCTAGTTATCCTAAGTGAACAGACAGCTGTGCTACTGGGGAGGTTTTCCCACCACTTCTTCCCACCTAAAGCACAAGGGACTGTCTTATACAGGATAAGTTTGAGTCATTCCCAGTCGTCCGCACCCCGTCATCTCACGTCTAGTCTAAGAGTTAATAAAGAAAATATGATGATAGTATTTCCTTATATTATTAACATACTTTTAAAATATTATGTACTTAGCTTTATTACTTTAGTAAGGCAAATACTTTAAAAGTACATAGGTACCTAGTAAATCTAAAGCGTATTTTATACTAAATGTACAGCATAAGAATGTTTCACATTTTAATTTTACACATTGTGGGTATTGTATCAATATCAGTTTAAATGCAATTAATATCAGGCGATTGTAACATTAAAAGTTTTAATGTTACAATCGCCTGAGCAAATTTTAACCATGAATTTATCATTCTAGAGCCCCTAGCGCAGAAATTTTTCGCAAAAATTTCTGCGCTGGGGGGTCTAGAATGATACGCTGAATTCATGGTTCAAATTTGCGCACTGGATAAAAACTTTTCCTGTATAATGTAGACGTTCAAAAAGTGCTAACTCTCAGCCTAGTTTCAATAGATAACTTTTGATGTTTATTCGAAATAAATGCTTTGAGTTTGAGTTTTAGTTGGAACACTATTTCGAGCTACATTCACAATTAAGATAACGCTTAAACGTATAAGAGTAACTACGTGCGCACATGATAGTGTTGTGTTTGTATCTCAGCAAACAATCTCTTAGCACCCTTGGGCTAAATATAGCTTAGTCAAGATAACGCCTGTGTATATTTCCCGCAGGGTAGGATAATATTGTATGCGTTGGTGATATTATTTTTGGGAATAAATAAGCTTAGGTTTTTTTTTTTTACTGGGAGGAGTTTATATAATCGTTTGTATAGTTAATAATCGTTATATAATATTAATATTAAATTACTTACGGTATGAATATTATATGTATAATATTAATATTATATAATCCTTATATAGTTTATATAGCAGAATAGGTTCTGTCATGGAAATGGAAATAGCAAAATTCCGCTAAAAAAGTGTTAATTATTAAACAGTGCCATTTTAACCGTGTTATTTTAACAGTGCCATGTCTGTATATTCTAGTTTTGTTAACCAACTTTGTTAAGAATTTGCACGAGATCAACGAGGAAGACAGGCAAGAGATACTACTCGTAGGAAAGACCGGTTTCAAAAAGAGCTGACTCCTTGCCTAGTTTGAATAAATTACTTTTGATTTTGACTTAAGTACCTTCGACAATCCAACCGAAATTGAACGTAGTTCATCATAGTCTTAGAGTTCAATCTGTCTTTTTAAACAACAAGTTGTCAATAGAATTTAAAAATATGAACAACATTAACTTATTCAAAAACAAATTAAAGACAGATTTATTGAGGAAGGGCTATTTCAGTATCGATGAGTTCATAGATGATAAAAGATAGCCACAATTGAATTATTAGTGAATCTTTTTGTTACGTATATTTTATTTTTATACTTGACTAACAGCGCTTCGCGGTTTCACCCGCGTAGTTCTCGTTCCCGTGGGAATAGGGGGATAAAATATAGCTTATGACACCCGGGGATAATGTAGCTTCCCAACAGTGAAATAATTTTTCAAATCGGTTCAGTAGTTTCGGAACTTATTCAATGCAAACAAATAAACAAACAATCGAATCTTTCCTCTTTATTAATAGTTTAGAGAATCTTTTTGTCACGTATATTTTATTTTTACACATGACTTGATTTTTTCACTTTAGTGAGTTTATACTGTCATATATATACATTTGAAACAGTGTGTTTGTCAGTGGATTTTGTATGCGTCCTGCGTTTTGTTGACATTGCCACTGACTGTTCAGTTACTACCTCAAGTGCCAAATTAGTCATTCAGAGTGGCACAAAGCGCATGTGTGGCCATTGCAACTATGCGTTGGTTCGCTATGGAGAACAATTATGTTGACGTCCTGTTATCGATGGCGGGTAGACAAACCGTGTAAGGCTCTTGAAAAGTTTCACAAAAACAACTGACTTCCAAAAAAATCACTACAAAGTGAAAAATTACTTCAAACAATTTTGGCAGCATAAAACTTCCAAAAAAACACCTTCCAAATAAATTAATGGAAAAAACGATGCAGTTGCCTTTTGCAAAGTGTTTCCTAAGAAGTTCCAAGAATTTATCCCAGGACCAAAAAATTAAAAGGTATTTGATTCACCTTTTGTAAAAAAACAACCCAGGTTTACAGTCTCTAGTCTATACGAATGAGCAACGAATACAACAATACTGTAATAAACACCTCTGACTTAGATATATTCAGTAACAAGCTTCCGGGATTCAGAAAGAAAATCACGCTATACTTGCCAAGTTTTTCTTAAGACATTTGATTATTATTATATACACTTTGACATTTGATTATTATTATATACACTTTGACATTGGATTATTATTATATACACTTTGACATGAATATTTACTTTGAGAAGTATAATATTATTTTTGCTTTAATTATTGTGAATGTGAGGACTATGTGGTATTTTTGTTTTTGTGTTTCATCTCTTTCTCAGTTCGTTTTTAATGTTAATCTGGCAGTTTGAGTACTTTGTGCGGCCTATCCAAATATCCTTTCTTTGGTATTGTCGTCAAATCGTCGAGCTCCTCAAGTTCTGAGTTGAGTCGTATGATTACTGATACGAGTACATGCGTGCACTGAATGGATAGGTCCACTCGATCTGTGTGGTTCTTTCCTCAAAAGACCATTTCAGACACCAATCCACATGGTCTTCACATGATCGGACCAAGATTATGTCTGGACTTTAAAAGAGACTGTGACCTCTGAGTTGGTTTCGGCCTTTCTTCTCAGAGTAGTCAGATAGGAAACGCCGACCTCATCTAGTTTAAAAAAATATGATTGACGTGTAAAAGTGTTAGTACAAACCTACTGACAGAAATAAAATCATTTAATCTCATTTATTTTTATTTTATTTCATATTTGTTGTCTTTTTTTTTAAATTTCGTTTATTCCTGATTCGATCACGCAGGGAAACTCCAAGCATAGCCCTCTCCATTGCCTTTTGGGTGATTTTAAGCCTTCTAATGAGGTCCATCCTGGGGGAGGCCTATGTCCAGCAGTGGACGTCTTTCGGCTGATATGATGATGATGATGATGATGAATGAGGTCCATTGTGTTAGATATTAAATATAAATAGAAAAAAAAAAACAATAAAAAGTTATTCAGTGTAGTCTTCTGTAAACTTACTTTTAAAATAATGGTTAACCCAAGAACTAACCAACGAACGTACGTCTTTTTTTTTCTTTTTTCTTTTGGATTTTGGCTTCAGACTGTTTGTGCATTTAGCCAGTGTCAAGTAATTTTACTTTTCAAACAAGTAAATGGCCCGATATCAGGCACGAAGTTACAAAAAAGTCATAGTCAGTCAAGTCAAAGTTATTGTAAAGCGGTAGTAACTTTTTTTTTTTTGGGGGGAACACGAAAAGTCCACGTTAGTCACTTATTTTCACCTTCACAACATTTGTGCACTCACACGTAACTAAATTGAATAATTCACTCCGAGTGAATTATTCATGTTGATTCGCTATTTCACGAAATTTCATGAAAATGAAAATTCGTGCGACATGTTCCAACGCGATCCCGCCAAAAAAAAAGTACGTCTTAAAGAACCATCTTATATGTACAGCCTTTCAAACAAAAGAAGAATTTTTCAAATCGGTTTATAAATTATGGAGTTAAAAGGCAACAAAAAAAAAAAAAACACAATCGGATTAAAAACCTCCTTCGTTTTTTAAGTCCGTTTTTATGAAGGAGGTTAAAAATATCAACAAACACCAACTAAGACTTCCAACCACCATCATTTTAGTTCTCATCTCTCAGTATCACATCCCAACATCGTGACATTAACCACTCGTCTCGCTGAATGTCATCGTAAGCCGATGTTAGGAGGAAATGTCCCGAAATAAGTGCTGAAGTGACGACACAGGCCTTTGTAGGCGTGGTGTGCAAGAGTGACCGTGATTTTTGAGGTAAGGACAGTCTTGTTCCCTGATTCTGACTTTTTGAAACGGTCTAAGTACTTTGAGTATGTACGAGGTAAGTGCGATTGAGTTTGTTATAACCAACCCAAAACAATAAAGTTGGGTACATAAGCGTAGCCATCTATGATATAACTACTACTGTGAATTTGCAAATTGTTTAGAATATTTTTTGTACTATATGGATTGTTTTAAAATCTGTCACTCATATCCTGCGTATTCATATTTATTTTCATTTTTTTTTAGTTATGTGTCATCATTTTTTTAGTGACATACAAATTGACATAATGTAACAAAAAATTTACGAAAAAAATAGTTCTTGGTATCTCAACGGAGACTAGCCTTCGGCGCGGGAAATATTATAGTGCAGAAGTATGTGCGCAGACACAGGGGCACTCAGTCTTCCCTCACTCTCATAGGTCGATGGGACGGCAATCCGACACGACCGAAGAGAGATCAGGAGTAGGACCAACGGCTTAACGTACTGTCAGAGGCACGAGGGCCTCACTCCGTCAACTTCCAAACTCCAGTTTTTTACTAAGTAATTCTTTATGGAAAACCCAATAACACTTTGTCCGACCCGTGAATCGAACTCAGAACCAAACGCTTAGCAGTCGCGCTTGCAACCACGAGACCAGCGGGTATCATCTCACATATTACCACAACCTTTACCTGTACCTACCCTATATTATCACAACTTCTAGAAGGTTCTACGAAATTTGTTATCCAAGAGGTATTTTTTAGCTTTGCGAAAGTCTCAGAAAAATATACCTAGATACTTACAGGAAAACTTTTTTATCTCGTCTAATCTACCTCTAAAAATATCAAGTAGCTCTTCAAGACTTGAGCCTGAAAAAACATCAAATGAGATGGATTCAGATTACTGAGAAAATTACAAGATTGAGCCGTGAAAAATAAAAGAAAAAAATTGTGAGGGATTCTACACGTGTCAATGGAAATCTGCGGGCCTCAGTTTTCCATGTAGGGTTGACCCGAAATGTTATATGTATTTATTTTACGTCACGCTCGTGCTCACACTTTTTTGACCATAGTTTTTAATTTAAATAATTTTGGGTTTTTTTTTGGGTGGGAAATCATCAAATAACATCTCCCGCTCTGGGTGGAGCAGGAGGGCGTGTCAGACTTTTACTGACTAAAACCCACCCGTGTTCCCTCAGTAGCCTGTATGCCAGGGGCGGCGGTAACTCTTTCGAACAAACACTTGCGGGCCCCATCGGTTTGTGCTGACATCTGTATGAGGCGCGCGTGGAACACAACGCGCCGTCGACCTGGTCTTGGTCCTTACTGGACAGCGAGCTACCCATTATTCGCCGTCCGCAAGCCCACGCCTACGGCGGCCGGAAATCAGCCTGGATTATTTCGGGGTTAGCCCACAATCTATACATTTTTGACATGTGCTATTTTAGATTTTCCTTTTCATTTGATATCTTATCATTATCTACTCTAGAGGGAGCCATATTCAATTCAATGTGACGTTACACAGCAGACATTGGACGATCAAAACACTTCCAAATATACCTAATTTCTCAAATTATGATAAGGAGTTTAGAAGTTATTATGTACATACATACTTACATGCTGGTCAAAATCATTACCTCCTTTTTTGCTTCCTTTTTAGCATATTTTTATTATCCCGATTTAACTTCACATCTCATGGTGACCCTATCGCCGTCGTGTCGGCGCCTCGTAATCAAAGCACACTCGTCCCCCACTCGAGTAGGCGCACCACATCTCCGATATTAAACCACGGACATTTCCCGGCGAGGAATTTACAAGTTAAGTTATGGAAATGGTTTGTAATATCCGGGAGCGAAGGTCAGGCTCAAGACCGTTTGACAGAACCGCGTGTGACAGCTGTTTATTGCTATTTTATATACTTTAGAAGATGCAGTGACCATATTGGTGACGTTCTTCAGAAATTTCAGATATGTAGTACTCGCAACCGGTGTGCGTGTATGACCAGCAGGCCTAGACAAAACACATTTCTGTTAGCGTTCACGCCAAACGCTACGCCTAAATGTATGGGAATGACATTACCTGCGGAAAGGTTACGTCGTGTCTTTTCCGCAGGTAATGGTCATTCCCATACATTTTGGCGTAGCGTTTGGCGTGAACGCGAACAGAAATGTGTTTTGTCTCTAGGCCCTGATGTATGAAGGTAAACGAGACAAAAGGAGTATGCATGGATCGTAGCACTTGGCGTTCTGTAGTTTCTGCTTACCCCCATGGGAAAAAGGCGTCAGTTTACGTATGTGTTTGTTCATGCTTGGTCGTTATCTATTAAATAGATAAACGTGAAACAATAGAATTGAAACACGTGGCATTCTGAAGTGAACCGCCATCTACCAGTACGATTAAGTCACAATTTACCAACTTAGTGTATTAAAAAAGTTAAACAATGAGACAACGACAGTGTGCGCTTAGGCGCTCACTGTCGTTGTCTCATTGTTTAACTTCGACTGCACCAAAAGCTCCATTTCAGCATTAATGCCATTTTAACTTGCAACAGCGGCAGCAGTGGTGGCCCAGTGCTAATGGCCCAGACTTACGAGTTGTAAGTCGCTGGTTCGAGCCCAGACAGGCGCTTTACTTTGTGTAAATAACTTCATCACCACTGCTTCAAAACGTTGAAGGAAAACATCTGCGTCGTGAGGAAAGCGCATGTCCTAGAACTAAAAAATCGAAGACATGTGACATCTACCAACCCGCACTGGACCCGAGTGGTGAATTATGGCCCACTCCCTCTCACAGAGAGGAGGCCTGTGTCCCAGCAGTGGGGACATTATAGTATGATTATGCATTATATGATATAACTTGTATAAATACAGGCACGGTCGCAGCCTAAGACTTTGGGGGGGGGTCACAGACAGGGGTCCTACTATTTTTTGCTGACCCCGACGCCGATGTTTACCTGCGATCTAATGAAGATTTGGCAAAGGGAAAACTCTTGAGTCATCAAACTAAATGTCCGAATTATTAGTGCGTGCTAAAAGCGTGTTTTTTAGTTTTTTAAACTATTATTTTTGTAATTTACCACCAACACACCGTGGAATGCAAATAAAATTTGAGTATTGAGTATTGACAAAGACTACATATTAATAAGAAAAGAAAAAGAGTAAATTAGACTTTATTGCCATGACCCCTAGGACCCCCCCCCCCCTCGGACCGCGCCTGCATAAATATTCCTTGAAACTACAAACGCGTGGCAATCCTACCCCGCCAGCTCTTCAACCAGAAATCCCCTATCGAGGCTCAATAGTCTGAGGTTCTCCTATTGAGCTCACATATTGTCTACAATGCAGGCATTTTGCCTGTTATGCCATCGATGGAGACATTTAGAGGACATTTATAAGGTTTTCTATAGAATGTTCTTCCATAAACATCGTCAATAAGGGCTCTGTCGTTCACTATGAAATATTTAGCACAGCTATTGTTTACAATGCAAGCAGACACAGATTAACATTTTATACAATTAAAATTCAGCGTGGAGCTGCATTCACCTCCGCAACATTCCCCCTCCCCCCGAGTGGGTTCCCGCATTGTCGTTGCGGGGGGGCTCAGTAGCCGTGGTCTCCCAGCCACGATGAAGCGAAGAGGAACCCAAAAGTGGGGCCGCTCGTCAGGGCTTTTGCCTTCAAGCCGATGACGTAGCGGCCAAAAAGTTGGTTGCGGTGAGGTGCACCGCAACTGAGGTGGGCCGCGTTGTCTAATGGGAGGCATCGCGGCTGAGGGTTACGGGCTGCGGCAGAGGAGGAGTGCCGGTGCTTCTGAGCAGCGCTCTTCCCTTCCGTGGCCTGGACGGGGCCGCCACCGTTTGATGGCGGACGCGTTGGGGCCGCAGGGGAAGAGGAGTTTCGGTATAGCGTTGGCCGCTCTCCCTATCCCCTGCGGCCGAAAAGTGGTAGGCTGAATGGCGCGTTGTGTTCCACGCACGCCGTCAGAGATGTCAGCAACAACTGGTGGGGTCGGCAAGGGCCGATGCCTGCCAGGGGTGCGGGTTTTTCGAAAGAGATACCGTCGCCCCTGGCACACAGGCAACTGAGGGAACATGGGCGGGTTTTAGTCAGTAAAAGTCTGACTCGCCCTCCTGCTTTACCCAGAGCGGGAGAAGTCATTTGATGATTTCCCAGCCTCCAAAAAAGAAAAAAAACCTAACAACACCGGGGAATCCCACCAATCTGCGAATACACTGAGAACAATGATGGTGCTGCCGCGAACACGCGTCATCAGGGATGCATATCTGTTCCTAATAATGTCAGGAAAACTATATTATTAAGCGGTTTAGGCGTGAAAGCGTAACGAACAGACAGAGTTACTTTCGCATTTATAATAGGATTTAGTCACTTGTATTTAAAATATTTTTCAAGCCTTGAAGCTCTCTTGCCGGGACCATCACGGAATCTATTTTCGTACGCACTATGCAATTTAAACGATAAATATAGGCCTTAGGGGACTAATGTGAGGACAAACGATCGACAAGGGAGGGATTACGACGCGCTCGTGCAATTTATTGACTTGTTTGTATCGATTATTGTCGGGGGAAGACTTTTCCTCTTCCGAATTTCATCGTCTTAACTTTTTTTTCTCCAAGTAATTTCTTTCGTAATTTTTACTAAAACAATCTGCCGAGCCTTTCTTCAACTATGCTGGGGTCAGCTTCCAATCTAACCGGATGCAGATGAATACCAGTATTATACATGGAGCGACTGCCTTTCTGATCTACACAGCCCTGCGTCTGAGTTAAACGATACTCCTTGGTAAGGTTGTGTGTCAGGCCTCTTACGACCCGTAACGACTGTCGAAGATCTACGGATGACAGCCGGGACCGACGGCTTCACGTGATTTTCGAGGCACGGATGGGTCTCAGTAAGTAAAGATGGTCGGGGACCAACCACGGTAAGAGTAGCTTGATCGATCGATCCATTCGGCTATCATTAATTAGCGAGGAGCCCCTCTCGGGACCACTTAAAAAAAGTTTTTCATGCTAGAGATTGATTGGCTCAATACCTAAGGACAACCACAGCATTTAGTAATGTGACATCCACAATTATATAGCATGAGATTTAAAGTTTTGGTCCTTCATTAATAATAGTCGTTCAGGCCGTATTTAGGCCATGGCGGCCAATCTAAACGAAGACTTGCCTTCAGTGCCGGAGATATATCGTGCACGAGTTTGTGCGCACGCACAGGTGCAATCTCTCTTCCCCCACTCTCAAAGTCCGATGGGACGTCACGTAATCCTAAACGACCGGAGAGACATCAGGTGTAGGAACAATGGCTTAGGGCTACTCACACTTATTCAGCTCTGTTCAGCTTTTGTCCATAGAAAACAACGATTTTGTATGAGATGCGTACACATCCGTTCAGCCGCGGAAAGCTTAACAGACTCTATACAAAATAGTTGTTTTCTATTTGAACAGAGCTGAATAAGTGTGAGTAGTTCCTTAACGTGGCTTCTGAGGCACGAGGGTTTTCACACCGTCAACTTCCAATTTCTGGGCTGTAACTTAGAAATTCCTAATGGAAAACCTATTAACACCTTGCCCGACCTAACTATGGTGGTGATCATCATCATTCGCATCCGCCCTTGCGGGCCCCATGGGTTTGTGCTGACATCTCTGCCTCTCCCTCACGTGCGCCGCCTCCCTCTTCGCGAGCATCACTACTTCGTTGAAGGAGGTGACGGCTACCCATGCACTCTCGCTCCGTACCATGGCCTGGACCAGGGCCGGACGCGAAAGATCGCCGCCGCCAATCGCCTCCACGAGGACACGGCGGTGCTCCGCCCAAGCCGGGCAGAACTCCACCGTATGCTCCACCGTGTCCTCAGGGCGATCTTCGCAATGGAAACACCCGGGCGTTTCCTCCCGCCTTATGCGAAACAGGAACCTCCTGAAACAGCCGAGTCCGGTGAGGACCTGCGTCAGGCGGAAGGTGAGGACGCCATGCCGCCTCTCAAGCCACTCCTCAAAGACTTACCGCAGCAATCGTGGCGTTCCCTTGCGGGCCCTGTCGTTTTGTGCTGACATCTCTTTGAGGCGCGCGTGGAACACAACGTGCCGTCGACCTGGGCTTGGTCCTTACCGGACAGCGAGCTACCCAATACTCGCCGTCCGCAAGCCCACGCCTACGGTGGCCGGAAATATGGCTGGGATTATCGCTGAGCTGAGACTGCGACTAGATTTTGGACGTTTTTTTAGTTACAAGAATTGGCCTTAAGATCTATCTTATAAGTACAATCCTGCTTACCCTTGTAATTATTCACCCTTATAGCAGTAGCCATCAGCAAATAATGTGACAAGAATGATGGGGAGGCAGGATAGACGTAATGTGACAAGTATGATCGTTGAGGAAGAGAAGATTGCAATCAATTGTAATTTATTTGTTTTGGTGTTTTCCGATGCTGTTTTCCTCCTAATCTACAAATATATATATAAATAAAATAAAGCTGACAATTTTGTTTGTTTGAACCCGCTAATCCACTGTAATACTAGTCAGATTTGAAAAAAAAAAAAAAATTGATATCCCAATTATAATAAACTACAAAATGCCCGCTGCTACAATCCTTTCAAACTCCTTTTGCCTCGTTTATATAAGAAGGCAAATTCTCGTAATGAAAAACGTTCAAAATCTAATCGAAGCCTCATCTCGGCGACAGTTAAATATCAAAAAAATGTATGGAAACTGGTGGTATTTTTGACAGATGGAGACTGAAATCAGAACGTAAACGTCCTTAAAATACGAGAATTGCCCCTCTGGGCCCCAATTTATGTGTTTATATTTATTATAAAAAAACTAGATATATTTTGTCTATCTAAGCAATTATTTAAGAAAATGGCTCTGGACATTTTGTATAGCGAGTAATTCAGCCAGTAATTGAACTAAATTTAAGCTAAGTAACACAGAAATACTGTAGCAGCGACTGTTGTTTTATTTTCTTTATGTAATTTTTAATCACTTGTCTTCAGCACTTCTTTTGACCGTGGACAATGGTGTGGGTTACATGTTTGTTAAATCTTAGTTTAAATAATTTCTCTGTATTTTCTAGCATGTAACTGTTTTTTGTCCCTAATAAATAAATAAACAAATAAATAAATTCCCCGCGGAATCTTACAACGTTCAAACTACGTCATTGTAGTGTTTTTTTTTTACCAATGTAACGGTAAGGAATCGAAATGTCATACTCTGTATGTTATTAATACGTTATTAGCAGAATTCGTGTATGACTGACATGGTTACGAGTAAGGAATCGTTAAGTGGTCATAGTGAATTCAGGCCTTGGTCATACACGCACGCCAGTTGCGCGGAACTTTGCACTTGACCTATATGAAGAACATCACCAATAAGGTCAGTTTATGTCCTTCTAGGACACACAGCAACTGCACCTTAAGGGGAAACTAGTCGCGGGCTCGAACTCACTGGTGGGCCTGGTTGAAAAGCACGCTGTCTTACCAGGCTTCGTGTCTGACAGAGGTAGTACCCGTGACGAGTAGTTAGACGCCAGTCAACACGCACAACATTATTCAGTGAGCTGCAGGATCAGTTATAGTAAAACAGGCGCGTAAAAAATTACGAAAAGTCCTTTGGAAGATCGGGTTTTCTGAAAAAACCGCTACATAAATCAATGACCAATAAATTTTATTCAACTTTACGATAATTGAGCTTTGTCGGTACCGACTTTACGGAGATTTTACACTTCTTTATTACTTAAACACGCCCAAAGTTTGGTTAAATTAGCAAGAAAAACGAATCGTTGTTGGCTCCTAACTTTTTAATGGTTTTTAATTTTAGTATTCAGTTTCCGTACAGACAATATTAATAATAAGACAAAACCATACCATGTTTAATTTTTGTTGTACATTGTCAAACAGTGTAGTAATACACTCCCGAAGTTTGTATGGGAAAAATGTGGACTACATTCACCTTAATTGCTCACCTGCAACATAGTCTGAAACATTTCGAAGAATATTGCTTATCCATTGCTACATACAGGTTATAATTCCGAAAACGAAGACCGGTGATAGTGCTAGTGATGCTCGATACAGTATCGTACTATCAAAAAATCTAGATTTTTATTTTATTTTATTTACCCTATTTTTTAGCATTTTTTGTACACTATGCTGTGAAAACAGTTAAATGAACCATTATTTGAGATTAAACAATTTTAAAAACGACCCCAAGACCAGGCGGTGACTTTAGGTTTACACATCCTTTGTAAAGCGCCGCCAAAATCAGTAGAAACATCACAGAAGCGTCAAACGTTTTAAATTGATGCAAAATAATGAATTTAAGGCGAAAGGTTATTGGTATCCGTTTGTATTTAGGTTGTATATAACCTACGTTCTGGCTTCGGAAGCGTTCTCCTTACACACTGTGTTCAAAAAAAAAAAAAAAAAATTATTAATCTCTTGTTTGTCGGCTGTACAACGAAAATAAGGCAATGAATGTCTTTTTAACTATCGAATTGAAAGCCATTGCTACTGGTAGTGTTACGAATTTACCCAGCAGTTTAGTTCACTCTTCAGAAAGAGCGGAAAGTCCGCTTCAAAAACTTTACAAGTAATTACAGTGGACATTTCTCCCAAATAATCATTTTGACTTCCAAGTAGTTCCAAGCAATGGAATTCTATGTAAACTATGTATTTGATGACTCTTTAACTTCACAATGACACTTCGACCTCTACTAACCCCGGAAGGTACAAAACAACCCCCTTTCGCCCCCTTCTCCTCCATTTTGATCCCCACGTAGGTTTTTACAAGGGAAAACACTTAATGCGAAGCAAATAGGCCTCGGAATCCTTGGCAAAACTTTAGTGGGCCATCAAATTTATTTATAGACCACACACGAAATCGAGCCTTATCACGAGCGTAATAAAGTCCACAGTGTAATCGGTAATAAATATTTATTTTTCTTCTTTACACCCCTTTTCTGTGACGTCATGGTTCCTTATCCGAATGGTTTAGTTCGATTTTAAGTCCTATCCGAATCCAGATAAAGTCGATTATTCTTTGCTAGGGTAAATGGTTATCATCGATTGTCAAGCAGCATGTGACGTCATAGAGAGAGAGGGACAATGGATATGACGTCATATTCGCTGGCTCGCTCACACAGATTAGGAGTACGTAAATAGATGAAAGTCTATAAAAGTTTTTGTGTTTTCATAATAATGACTACTTTGATGGGTATTTGGGGATAAAAATGGAGTTTTCTTACCTTACCTACCGTCCCTTGTCGTAAAAACAAGGCAGTGTTGTAAGTGCTTGTGTGTTATTGTATTTTATGAGGTTTTCGGTTATCAAAATTCGTTTATTGATCAAATAAAAAAATGATAAATGATTTTATTTCTGTAAGCTATTCTTGTGCCTGCTCGGTCATTTTTAAGATCGCTCCGTACTAGTTCATTTTGGTCAGTGAACTAGTTCATTCTATTAGTTCTATTAGCTCTATTCGGTCTTCGCTCTCAGTCAGTACCCACTTCCATAATAACACAGAGCAAAAACTCTCATTGACTCGTGTCCTTATCAAAAAAGCGTAGTATAAGATAAAAGACTACGTTGAAGACAGGGAAGTTTGGCATTAATTCCTTCTGCACATGTGGCTTCCCTGGTACCTCATTAACAGCATAACTATGTGAAAGTCTATTAACTGCTCTCAAATACAATGTTCTTTTTTATTATTTTTATTTTCACAATGCTGACATATTCTCGTCATTAATTGACATTATACATCAATTTTATTTAGGTTCATTTTATTTATGTGTATTATTTTACATAATGTGAATGAGAGAACGTTGTAGGCCTTACTGACTAGGTTTGTAGACGATTTTCTATTCTGTATTGGTCTAAGTACCTGGTACTTATTGACAGGCCTGCGCTGTCCTCCCATACGTTTTATCTCTATAATTTGAAAATATTGTTAAAGCCAATTATTTTTAAAAGAGTAACCGTGGAGTTTCTTGCCGGCTCTTCTCCATAGGAAACAACAATTTGGAACCGTGCACCTAGCTACTGACGTTTCATAAGTGCCCATGCAGGTTTATATGAAATAAAAATATTTTGATTTTGATTGAAATTGTCAATCAATCAGATCTTTCGCTGTCATTCTCGTTCTCGTTCGGACATACGGTAGGGTTCTTTGTAAATGTACAAGGAGCTATGAGAACTATTAGACCGATTACAAGTCAGCATTCGGAAACGTTTATTTTAGTACAGTGCTAAGAAACGGTTTCTATTCGTTCACGAACTACACAAGACTACTGTAAGCAAGATTCTACAAACACTTGTACACGTTAATTATATTTTTAAAACAAGATGAGGTCGGCGTTTCCTATCTGACTACTCTGAGAAGAAAGGCCGAAACAAACTCAGAAATCGCAGTCTCTTTTAAAGTCCAGACATAATCTTGGTCAGATCATGTGAAGACTATTGGTGGCTGAAATGGTTTTTTGAGGAAAGAACCACACACATCGTGTGGCTCTGTCCAGACACGCATTTATCAGTTTTCCTGCAGCTCAACTGAAAAATTATGGAGCTTAACGATTAGACGAACAATACAGGATAAGTTTTTAACCAGTGCGCAAACTGTAACCATGAATTCAGCATATCATTCTAGACCCCATAGCGTAGTAATTTTTCGTCGGTTATAGAAAAAAAAATCAACTGTTCCATACATTTTGACCGCGTAGGTATTGCACTTTTCTATGAAACAGCTGAATTTTTTGTATAACCGACGAAAAATTTCTGCGCTGGGGGTCTAGAATGATATGCTGAATTCAAGATTACAGTTTGCGCACTGGTTAAAAACTTATCCTGTATATTTATATTACGACGAACATTTTTCGAAAAAGTCATTCAAATATCATACTTTTAGAACATAGAAGAGATTCGGTCGATTATTTTTTCAAACGTATTGACTATGTGGGCAAACCATATAATAATATTTGGATACATTAAATTTTTGAAGACCTAGACAATTTCCAAATCTGCAAGCATATTTATAACTAGCGGCGCTCCGCGGTTTCACCCGCGTAGTTCCCGTTCCCTTGGGAATACGGGGATAAAATATAGCTTATGTAACTCGGGGATAGTGTAGCTTCCGATACAATATCGAGTAATAGTATCGATACCTCAATGGTATCGTTGCATCCCTAATTTGAAGCCCATAATAAGGATTTTTGTTTTTTTTTTTTGGGTTTTGGCTTCGGACGGTTTGTGCATTTAGCCAGTGTCAAGTAATTTTACTTTTCAATCAAGTAAATGGCCCGATATCAGACACAAAGTTACAAAAAAGTCATAGTCAGTCAAGTCAAAGTTATTGTAAAGCGGTAGTAACTTTACAACACCCTATTAGGAGTTTTTGGGGGGAACACGAAAAGTCCACGTTAGTCACTTATTTTCACCTCACTACACTTGTGCACTCACATGAAACTAAATTGAATAATTCGCTACCAAAATTATACAATTTAATTCACTATTTCACGAAATTTCATGAAAATGAAAATTCGTGCGACATATTCCAACGCGATCCCGCTAAAAACTCCCTTATTAAGGAAGTAAGTGATAAAATATAATCCGCCATTTTGTAGCGGCGGCCATCTTGGATTAGAATAATGACAAATACGTTAAATTATACTGTCATCAGAACTAAAAGTGCTTATCAAACAGACCAATCCGTCAACAGGAAGGAGGTCAAATTTCAATTACTTGATTTGACGAAAATTTAGTATGAAGTATAGTCGAACTAGTCTGAGTCAGAATATTTGGAGCAGCAGTTTATATTGCAGAGATTAGTAATGGCCAAGTGGCACCGGCCCTGATTTACTTTATTTTGTACTAGCAGCGCTCCGCGGTTTCACCCGCGTAGTTCTCGTTACCGTGAGAATACGGGGATAAAATATAGCCTATGTCACCTGGGTATAGTGTAGCTTCCCAACAGTGCAAGAATTTTTCAAATCGGTTCAGTAGTTTCGGAGCTTCAATGCAAAAAAACAAACAAACAAATCTTTCCTCTTTATAATATTAGGTTAGATAAGAAAGAAAGAAAGAAAGAAAATACATTTATTTAGCACAGACTAAAAGGGCACACAATATACAGCAAAATAATAAAAATAAAAAAACCAGCAAAAAGTTTAAAGTGCGTCAAAGTGTGCCTCACGGCTGCGCTAAAAGGTCCAGTTCAGCATAAATGCCAGTCAACCATTGCCTGACGCTTGTTTTCAACCGGACATGTTAATAAAAAAATCATCACAACTTCTCTCGAAATGGTGTAGGAAAACATCGTGAGGAAATGGAATGTCCAAGAACCAAGAATTCAAAGACGTGACATCCACCAAATCGCATTGGGCCCGCGTGGTGGATAATGGCCCACTGCCTCTCACAGAGAGGACGCCAGTGTCCCAGCAGTGAGAACATTTTAGGTTTATCTCATCATCAGCCTATAATGTTCCCACTGCTGGGACACAGGCCTCCTCTGTGAGAGGGATTAGGCCGTAATCCACCACGCGGGCCCAGTGCGGGTTGGTAGATGTCACATGTCTTCGAATTTTTTGTTCTAGGACATGCCGGTTTCCTCACGATGTTATCCTTCACCGTTTTGAGAGTAGTGGTAATGAAATAATTTACACAAAGTTAAGCGCCTGTCTGGGTTCGAACCTACGACCTACAACTCGTAAGTCGCGGCCGTTACCACTTGGCCACCACTGCTCTCTATCCTCTCTAGGCTTATCTACACTAATATTATAAAGAGGAAAGATTTGATTGTTTGTTTGTTGATGAATAGGCTCCGAAACTACTGAACAGATTCAAAAAATTCTTTCACTGTTGGGAAGCTACACTATCCCCGAGTTACATAAGCTATATTTTATCCCCGTATTCCCAAGGGAACGGGAACTACGCGGGTGAAACCGCGGAGCGCCGCTAGTTATAAATATGCTTGCAGATTTGGAAATTGTCTAGGTCTTCAAAAATTTAATGTATCCAAATATTATTATATGGTTTGCCCACATAGTCAATACGTTTGAAAAAATAATCGACCGAATCTCTTCTATGTTCTAAAAGTATGATATTTGAATGACTTTTTCGAAAAATGTTCGTCGTAATATAAATATACAGGATAAGTTTTTAACCAGTGCGCAAACTGTAACCATGAATTCAGCATATCATTCTAGACCCCATAGCGTAGTAATTTTTCGTCGGTTATAGAAAAAAAAATCAACTGTTCCATACATTTTGACCGCGTAGGTATTGCACTTTTCTATGAAACAGCTGAATTTTTTGTATAACCGACGAAAAATTTCTGCGCTGGGGGTCTAGAATGATATGCTGAATTCAAGATTACAGTTTGCGCACTGGTTAAAAACTTATCCTGTATATTTATATTACGACGAACATTTTTCGAAAAAGTCATTCAAATATCATACTTTTAGAACATAGAAGAGATTCGGTCGATTATTTTTTCAAACGTATTGACTATGTGGGCAAACCATATAATAATATTTGGATACATTAAATTTTTGAAGACCTAGACAATTTCCAAATCTGCAAGCATATTTATAACTAGCGGCGCTCCGCGGTTTCACCCGCGTAGTTCCCGTTCCCTTGGGAATACGGGGATAAAATATAGCTTATGTAACTCGGGGATAGTGTAGCTTCCGATACAATATCGAGTAATAGTATCGATACCTCAATGGTATCGTTGCATCCCTAATTTGAAGCCCATAATAAGGATTTTTGGTTTTTTTTTTGGGTTTTGGCTTCGGACGGTTTGTGCATTTAGCCAGTGTCAAGTAATTTTACTTTTCAATCAAGTAAATGGCCCGATATCAGACACAAAGTTACAAAAAAGTCATAGTCAGTCAAGTCAAAGTTATTGTAAAGCGGTAGTAACTTTACAACACCCTATTAGGAGTTTTTGGGGGGAACACGAAAAGTCCACGTTAGTCACTTATTTTCACCTCACTACACTTGTGCACTCACATGAAACTAAATTGAATAATTCGCTACCAAAATTATACAATTTAATTCACTATTTCACGAAATTTCATGAAAATGAAAATTCGTGCGACATATTCCAACGCGATCCCGCTAAAAACTCCCTTATTAAGGAAGTAAGTGATAAAATATAATCCGCCATTTTGTAGCGGCGGCCATCTTGGATTAGAATAATGACAAATACGTTAAATTATACTGTCATCAGAACTAAAAGTGCTTATCAAACAGACCAATCCGTCAACAGGAAGGAGGTCAAATTTCAATTACTTGATTTGACGAAAATTTAGTATGAAGTATAGTCGAACTAGTCTGAGTCAGAATATTTGGAGCAGCAGTTTATATTGCAGAGATTAGTAATGGCCAAGTGGCACCGGCCCTGATTTACTTTATTTTGTACTAGCAGCGCTCCGCGGTTTCACCCGCGTAGTTCTCGTTACCGTGAGAATACGGGGATAAAATATAGCCTATGTCACCTGGGTATAGTGTAGCTTCCCAACAGTGCAAGAATTTTTCAAATCGGTTCAGTAGTTTCGGAGCTTCAATGCAAAAAAACAAACAAACAAATCTTTCCTCTTTATAATATTAGGTTAGATAAGAAAGAAAGAAAGAAAGAAAACACATTTATTTAGCACAGACTAAAAGGGCACACAATATACAGCAAAATAATAAAAATAAAAAAACCAGCAAAAAGTTTAAAGTGCGTCAAAGTGTGCCTCACGGCTGCGCTAAAAGGTCCAGTTCAGCATAAATGCCAGTCAACCATTGCCTGACGCTTGTTTTCAACCGGACATGTTAATAAAAAAATCATCACAACTTCTCTCGAAATGGTGTAGGAAAACATCGTGAGGAAATGGAATGTCCAAGAACCAAGAATTCAAAGACGTGACATCCACCAAATCGCATTGGGCCCGCGTGGTGGATAATGGCCCACTGCCTCTCACAGAGAGGACGCCAGTGTCCCAGCAGTGAGAACATTTTAGGTTTATCTCATCATCAGCCTATAATGTTCCCACTGCTGGGACACAGGCCTCCTCTGTGAGAGGGATTAGGCCGTAATCCACCACGCGGGCCCAGTGCGGGTTGGTAGATGTCACATGTCTTCGAATTTTTTGTTCTAGGACATGCCGGTTTCCTCACGATGTTATCCTTCACCGTTTTGAGAGTAGTGGTAATGAAATAATTTACACAAAGTTAAGCGCCTGTCTGGGTTCGAACCTACGACCTACAACTCGTAAGTCGCGGCCGTTACCACTTGGCCACCACTGCTCTCTATCCTCTCTAGGCTTATCTACACTAATATTATAAAGAGGAAAGATTTGATTGTTTGTTTGTTGATGAATAGGCTCCGAAACTACTGAACAGATTCAAAAAATTCTTTCACTGTTGGGAAGCTACATTATCCCCGAGTTACATAAGCTATATTTTATCCCCGTATTCCCAAGGGAACGGGAACTACGCGGGTGAAACCGCGGAGCGCCGCTAGTTATAAATATGCTTGCAGATTTGGAAATTGTCTAGGTCTTCAAAAATTTAATGTATCCAAATATTATTATATGGTTTGCCCACATAGTCAATACGTTTGAAAAAATAATCGACCGAATCTCTTCTATGTTCTAAAAGTATGATATTTGAATGACTTTTTCGAAAAATGTTCGTCGTAATATAAATATACAGGATAAGTTTTTAACCAGTGCGCAAACTGTAACCATGAATTCAGCATATCATTCTAGACCCCATAGCGTAGTAATTTTTCGTCGGTTATAGAAAAAAAAATCAACTGTTCCATACATTTTGACCGCGTAGGTATTGCACTTTTCTATGAAACAGCTGAATTTTTTGTATAACCGACGAAAAATTTCTGCGCTGGGGGTCTAGAATGATATGCTGAATTCAAGATTACAGTTTGCGCACTGGTTAAAAACTTATCCTGTATATTTATATTACGACGAACATTTTTCGAAAAAGTCATTCAAATATCATACTTTTAGAACATAGAAGAGATTCGGTCGATTATTTTTTCAAACGTATTGACTATGTGGGCAAACCATATAATAATATTTGGATACATTAAATTTTTGAAGACCTAGACAATTTCCAAATCTGCAAGCATATTTATAACTAGCGGCGCTCCGCGGTTTCACCCGCGTAGTTCCCGTTCCCTTGGGAATACGGGGATAAAATATAGCTTATGTAACTCGGGGATAGTGTAGCTTCCGATACAATATCGAGTAATAGTATCGATACCTCAATGGTATCGTTGCATCCCTAATTTGAAGCCCATAATAAGGATTTTTGTTTTTTTTTTTTGGGTTTTGGCTTCGGACGGTTTGTGCATTTAGCCAGTGTCAAGTAATTTTACTTTTCAATCAAGTAAATGGCCCGATATCAGACACAAAGTTACAAAAAAGTCATAGTCAGTCAAGTCAAAGTTATTGTAAAGCGGTAGTAACTTTACAACACCCTATTAGGAGTTTTTGGGGGGAACACGAAAAGTCCACGTTAGTCACTTATTTTCACCTCACTACACTTGTGCACTCACATGAAACTAAATTGAATAATTCGCTACCAAAATTATACAATTTAATTCACTATTTCACGAAATTTCATGAAAATGAAAATTCGTGCGACATATTCCAACGCGATCCCGCTAAAAACTCCCTTATTAAGGAAGTAAGTGATAAAATATAATCCGCCATTTTGTAGCGGCGGCCATCTTGGATTAGAATAATGACAAATACGTTAAATTATACTGTCATCAGAACTAAAAGTGCTTATCAAACAGACCAATCCGTCAACAGGAAGGAGGTCAAATTTCAATTACTTGATTTGACGAAAATTTAGTATGAAGTATAGTCGAACTAGTCTGAGTCAGAATATTTGGAGCAGCAGTTTATATTGCAGAGATTAGTAATGGCCAAGTGGCACCGGCCCTGATTTACTTTATTTTGTACTAGCAGCGCTCCGCGGTTTCACCCGCGTAGTTCTCGTTACCGTGAGAATACGGGGATAAAATATAGCCTATGTCACCTGGGTATAGTGTAGCTTCCCAACAGTGCAAGAATTTTTCAAATCGGTTCAGTAGTTTCGGAGCTTCAATGCAAAAAAACAAACAAACAAATCTTTCCTCTTTATAATATTAGGTTAGATAAGAAAGAAAGAAAGAAAGAAAACACATTTATTTAGCACAGACTAAAAGGGCACACAATATACAGCAAAATAATAAAAATAAAAAAACCAGCAAAAAGTTTAAAGTGCGTCAAAGTGTGCCTCACGGCTGCGCTAAAAGGTCCAGTTCAGCATAAATGCCAGTCAACCATTGCCTGACGCTTGTTTTCAACCGGACATGTTAATAAAAAAATCATCACAACTTCTCTCGAAATGGTGTAGGAAAACATCGTGAGGAAATGGAATGTCCAAGAACCAAGAATTCAAAGACGTGACATCCACCAAATCGCATTGGGCCCGCGTGGTGGATAATGGCCCACTGCCTCTCACAGAGAGGACGCCAGTGTCCCAGCAGTGAGAACATTTTAGGTTTATCTCATCATCAGCCTATAATGTTCCCACTGCTGGGACACAGGCCTCCTCTGTGAGAGGGATTAGGCCGTAATCCACCACGCGGGCCCAGTGCGGGTTGGTAGATGTCACATGTCTTCGAATTTTTTGTTCTAGGACATGCCGGTTTCCTCACGATGTTATCCTTCACCGTTTTGAGAGTAGTGGTAATGAAATAATTTACACAAAGTTAAGCGCCTGTCTGGGTTCGAACCTACGACCTACAACTCGTAAGTCGCGGCCGTTACCACTTGGCCACCACTGCTCTCTATCCTCTCTAGGCTTATCTACACTAATATTATAAAGAGGAAAGATTTGATTGTTTGTTTGTTGATGAATAGGCTCCGAAACTACTGAACAGATTCAAAAAATTCTTTCACTGTTGGGAAGCTACACTATCCCCGAGTTACATAAGCTATATTTTATCCCCGTATTCCCAAGGGAACGGGAACTACGCGGGTGAAACCGCGGAGCGCCGCTAGTTATAAATATGCTTGCAGATTTGGAAATTGTCTAGGTCTTCAAAAATTTAATGTATCCAAATATTATTATATGGTTTGCCCACATAGTCAATACGTTTGAAAAAATAATCGACCGAATCTCTTCTATGTTCTAAAAGTATGATATTTGAATGACTTTTTCGAAAAATGTTCGTCGTAATATAAATATACAGGATAAGTTTTTAACCAGTGCGCAAACTGTAACCATGAATTCAGCATATCATTCTAGACCCCATAGCGTAGTAATTTTTCGTCGGTTATAGAAAAAAAAATCAACTGTTCCATACATTTTGACCGCGTAGGTATTGCACTTTTCTATGAAACAGCTGAATTTTTTGTATAACCGACGAAAAATTTCTGCGCTGGGGGTCTAGAATGATATGCTGAATTCAAGATTACAGTTTGCGCACTGGTTAAAAACTTATCCTGTATATTTATATTACGACGAACATTTTTCGAAAAAGTCATTCAAATATCATACTTTTAGAACATAGAAGAGATTCGGTCGATTATTTTTTCAAACGTATTGACTATGTGGGCAAACCATATAATAATATTTGGATACATTAAATTTTTGAAGACCTAGACAATTTCCAAATCTGCAAGCATATTTATAACTAGCGGCGCTCCGCGGTTTCACCCGCGTAGTTCCCGTTCCCTTGGGAATACGGGGATAAAATATAGCTTATGTAACTCGGGGATAGTGTAGCTTCCGATACAATATCGAGTAATAGTATCGATACCTCAATGGTATCGTTGCATCCCTAATTTGAAGCCCATAATAAGGATTTTTGGTTTTTTTTTTGGGTTTTGGCTTCGGACGGTTTGTGCATTTAGCCAGTGTCAAGTAATTTTACTTTTCAATCAAGTAAATGGCCCGATATCAGACACAAAGTTACAAAAAAGTCATAGTCAGTCAAGTCAAAGTTATTGTAAAGCGGTAGTAACTTTACAACACCCTATTAGGAGTTTTTGGGGGGAACACGAAAAGTCCACGTTAGTCACTTATTTTCACCTCACTACACTTGTGCACTCACATGAAACTAAATTGAATAATTCGCTACCAAAATTATACAATTTAATTCACTATTTCACGAAATTTCATGAAAATGAAAATTCGTGCGACATATTCCAACGCGATCCCGCTAAAAACTCCCTTATTAAGGAAGTAAGTGATAAAATATAATCCGCCATTTTGTAGCGGCGGCCATCTTGGATTAGAATAATGACAAATACGTTAAATTATACTGTCATCAGAACTAAAAGTGCTTATCAAACAGACCAATCCGTCAACAGGAAGGAGGTCAAATTTCAATTACTTGATTTGACGAAAATTTAGTATGAAGTATAGTCGAACTAGTCTGAGTCAGAATATTTGGAGCAGCAGTTTATATTGCAGAGATTAGTAATGGCCAAGTGGCACCGGCCCTGATTTACTTTATTTTGTACTAGCAGCGCTCCGCGGTTTCACCCGCGTAGTTCTCGTTACCGTGAGAATACGGGGATAAAATATAGCCTATGTCACCTGGGTATAGTGTAGCTTCCCAACAGTGCAAGAATTTTTCAAATCGGTTCAGTAGTTTCGGAGCTTCAATGCAAAAAAACAAACAAACAAATCTTTCCTCTTTATAATATTAGGTTAGATAAGAAAGAAAGAAAGAAAGAAAATACATTTATTTAGCACAGACTAAAAGGGCACACAATATACAGCAAAATAATAAAAATAAAAAAACCAGCAAAAAGTTTAAAGTGCGTCAAAGTGTGCCTCACGGCTGCGCTAAAAGGTCCAGTTCAGCATAAATGCCAGTCAACCATTGCCTGACGCTTGTTTTCAACCGGACATGTTAATAAAAAAATCATCACAACTTCTCTCGAAATGGTGTAGGAAAACATCGTGAGGAAATGGAATGTCCAAGAACCAAGAATTCAAAGACGTGACATCCACCAAATCGCATTGGGCCCGCGTGGTGGATAATGGCCCACTGCCTCTCACAGAGAGGACGCCAGTGTCCCAGCAGTGAGAACATTTTAGGTTTATCTCATCATCAGCCTATAATGTTCCCACTGCTGGGACACAGGCCTCCTCTGTGAGAGGGATTAGGCCGTAATCCACCACGCGGGCCCAGTGCGGGTTGGTAGATGTCACATGTCTTCGAATTTTTTGTTCTAGGACATGCCGGTTTCCTCACGATGTTATCCTTCACCGTTTTGAGAGTAGTGGTAATGAAATAATTTACACAAAGTTAAGCGCCTGTCTGGGTTCGAACCTACGACCTACAACTCGTAAGTCGCGGCCGTTACCACTTGGCCACCACTGCTCTCTATCCTCTCTAGGCTGGGCACGCCACGATTGCGGCGGTAAGTCCCCTCTTTGAGGAGTGGTTTGAGAGGCGGCATGGCGTCCTCACCTTCCGCCTGACGCAGGTCCTCACCGGACACGGTTGTTTCGGGAGGTTCCTGTTTCGGATAGGGCGGGAGGAAACGCCCGGGTGTTTCCACTGCGAAGATCGCCCTGAGGACACGGTGGAGCACACGGTGGCGGTCTGCCCTGCTTGGGCGGAGCACCGCCGTGTCCTCGTGGAGGCGATCGGCGGCGGCGATCTCTCGCGTCCGGCCCTGGTCCAGGCCATGGTACGGAGCGAGAGGGCATGGGGAGCCGTCACCTCCTTCAGCGAAGCAGTGATGCTCGCGAAGAGGGAGGCGGCGCACGTGAGGGAGAGGCAGCATATGCGCCCTCGCGACCCCAGCCGCCGCAGGATACGGAGACGCCCTGGGCGTCGGGAATCCCAGGCCGATTTCCGGCCACCGTAGGCATGGGCTTGCGGACGGCGAGTAATGGGTAGCTCGCTGTCCGGTAAGGACCAAGCCCAAGTCGACGGCGCGTTGTGTTCCACGCGCGCCTCAAAGAGATGTCAGCACAAATAGTGATGGGACCCGCAAGGGTCGATGCCTGCCAGGGGTGCGGGTTTGTTCGAAAGAGACACCACAGCCCCTGGCTTAAGGGCTACTGAAGGAACACGGGTGGGTTTTAGTCAGTAAAAGTCTGACACGCCCTCCTGCTCCACCCAGAGCGGGAGAAGTTATTTGATGATTTCCCACCCAAAAAAAAAAAAAAAAAAAAAAAATCCTCTCTAGGCTTATCTACACTAATATTATAAAGAGGAAAGATTTGATTGTTTGTTTGTTGATGAATAGGCTCCGAAACTACTGAACAGATTCAAAAAATTCTTTCACTGTTGGGAAGCTACACTATCCCCGAGTTACATAAGCTATATTTTATCCCCGTATTCCCAAGGGAACGGGAACTACGCGGGTGAAACCGCGGAGCGCCGCTAGTTATAAATATGCTTGCAGATTTGGAAATTGTCTAGGTCTTCAAAAATTTAATGTATCCAAATATTATTATATGGTTTGCCCACATAGTCAATACGTTTGAAAAAATAATCGACCGAATCTCTTCTATGTTCTAAAAGTATGATATTTGAATGACTTTTTCGAAAAATGTTCGTCGTAATATAAATATACAGGATAAGTTTTTAACCAGTGCGCAAACTGTAACCATGAATTCAGCATATCATTCTAGACCCCATAGCGTAGTAATTTTTCGTCGGTTATAGAAAAAAAAATCAACTGTTCCATACATTTTGACCGCGTAGGTATTGCACTTTTCTATGAAACAGCTGAATTTTTTGTATAACCGACGAAAAATTTCTGCGCTGGGGGTCTAGAATGATATGCTGAATTCAAGATTACAGTTTGCGCACTGGTTAAAAACTTATCCTGTATATTTATATTACGACGAACATTTTTCGAAAAAGTCATTCAAATATCATACTTTTAGAACATAGAAGAGATTCGGTCGATTATTTTTTCAAACGTATTGACTATGTGGGCAAACCATATAATAATATTTGGATACATTAAATTTTTGAAGACCTAGACAATTTCCAAATCTGCAAGCATATTTATAACTAGCGGCGCTCCGCGGTTTCACCCGCGTAGTTCCCGTTCCCTTGGGAATACGGGGATAAAATATAGCTTATGTAACTCGGGGATAGTGTAGCTTCCGATACAATATCGAGTAATAGTATCGATACCTCAATGGTATCGTTGCATCCCTAATTTGAAGCCCATAATAAGGATTTTTGGTTTTTTTTTTGGGTTTTGGCTTCGGACGGTTTGTGCATTTAGCCAGTGTCAAGTAATTTTACTTTTCAATCAAGTAAATGGCCCGATATCAGACACAAAGTTACAAAAAAGTCATAGTCAGTCAAGTCAAAGTTATTGTAAAGCGGTAGTAACTTTACAACACCCTATTAGGAGTTTTTGGGGGGAACACGAAAAGTCCACGTTAGTCACTTATTTTCACCTCACTACACTTGTGCACTCACATGAAACTAAATTGAATAATTCGCTACCAAAATTATACAATTTAATTCACTATTTCACGAAATTTCATGAAAATGAAAATTCGTGCGACATATTCCAACGCGATCCCGCTAAAAACTCCCTTATTAAGGAAGTAAGTGATAAAATATAATCCGCCATTTTGTAGCGGCGGCCATCTTGGATTAGAATAATGACAAATACGTTAAATTATACTGTCATCAGAACTAAAAGTGCTTATCAAACAGACCAATCCGTCAACAGGAAGGAGGTCAAATTTCAATTACTTGATTTGACGAAAATTTAGTATGAAGTATAGTCGAACTAGTCTGAGTCAGAATATTTGGAGCAGCAGTTTATATTGCAGAGATTAGTAATGGCCAAGTGGCACCGGCCCTGATTTACTTTATTTTGTACTAGCAGCGCTCCGCGGTTTCACCCGCGTAGTTCTCGTTACCGTGAGAATACGGGGATAAAATATAGCCTATGTCACCTGGGTATAGTGTAGCTTCCCAACAGTGCAAGAATTTTTCAAATCGGTTCAGTAGTTTCGGAGCTTCAATGCAAAAAAACAAACAAACAAATCTTTCCTCTTTATAATATTAGGTTAGATAAGAAAGAAAGAAAGAAAGAAAGAAAATACATTTATTTAGCACAGACTAAAAGGGCACACAATATACAGCAAAATAATAAAAATAAAAAAACCAGCAAAAAGTTTAAAGTGCGTCAAAGTGTGCCTCACGGCTGCGCTAAAAGGTCCAGTTCAGCATAAATGCCAGTCAACCATTGCCTGACGCTTGTTTTCAACCGGACATGTTAATAAAAAAATCATCACAACTTCTCTCGAAATGGTGTAGGAAAACATCGTGAGGAAATGGAATGTCCAAGAACCAAGAATTCAAAGACGTGACATCCACCAAATCGCATTGGGCCCGCGTGGTGGATAATGGCCCACTGCCTCTCACAGAGAGGACGCCAGTGTCCCAGCAGTGAGAACATTTTAGGTTTATCTCATCATCAGCCTATAATGTTCCCACTGCTGGGACACAGGCCTCCTCTGTGAGAGGGATTAGGCCGTAATCCACCACGCGGGCCCAGTGCGGGTTGGTAGATGTCACATGTCTTCGAATTTTTTGTTCTAGGACATGCCGGTTTCCTCACGATGTTATCCTTCACCGTTTTGAGAGTAGTGGTAATGAAATAATTTACACAAAGTTAAGCGCCTGTCTGGGTTCGAACCTACGACCTACAACTCGTAAGTCGCGGCCGTTACCACTTGGCCACCACTGCTCTCTATCCTCTCTAGGCTGGGCACGCCACGATTGCGGCGGTAAGTCCCCTCTTTGAGGAGTGGTTTGAGAGGCGGCATGGCGTCCTCACCTTCCGCCTGACGCAGGTCCTCACCGGACACGGTTGTTTCGGGAGGTTCCTGTTTCGGATAGGGCGGGAGGAAACGCCCGGGTGTTTCCACTGCGAAGATCGCCCTGAGGACACGGTGGAGCACACGGTGGCGGTCTGCCCTGCTTGGGCGGAGCACCGCCGTGTCCTCGTGGAGGCGATCGGCGGCGGCGATCTCTCGCGTCCGGCCCTGGTCCAGGCCATGGTACGGAGCGAGAGGGCATGGGGAGCCGTCACCTCCTTCAGCGAAGCAGTGATGCTCGCGAAGAGGGAGGCGGCGCACGTGAGGGAGAGGCAGCATATGCGCCCTCGCGACCCCAGCCGCCGCAGGATACGGAGACGCCCTGGGCGTCGGGAATCCCAGGCCGATTTCCGGCCACCGTAGGCATGGGCTTGCGGACGGCGAGTAATGGGTAGCTCGCTGTCCGGTAAGGACCAAGCCCAAGTCGACGGCGCGTTGTGTTCCACGCGCGCCTCAAAGAGATGTCAGCACAAATAGTGATGGGACCCGCAAGGGTCGATGCCTGCCAGGGGTGCGGGTTTGTTCGAAAGAGACACCACAGCCCCTGGCTTAAGGGCTACTGAAGGAACACGGGTGGGTTTTAGTCAGTAAAAGTCTGACACGCCCTCCTGCTCCACCCAGAGCGGGAGAAGTTATTTGATGATTTCCCACCCAAAAAAAAAAAAAAAAAAAAAAAATCCTCTCTAGGCTTATCTACACTAATATTATAAAGAGGAAAGATTTGATTGTTTGTTTGTTGATGAATAGGCTCCGAAACTACTGAACAGATTCAAAAAATTCTTTCACTGTTGGGAAGCTACACTATCCCCGAGTTACATAAGCTATATTTTATCCCCGTATTCCCAAGGGAACGGGAACTACGCGGGTGAAACCGCGGAGCGCCGCTAGTTATAAATATGCTTGCAGATTTGGAAATTGTCTAGGTCTTCAAAAATTTAATGTATCCAAATATTATTATATGGTTTGCCCACATAGTCAATACGTTTGAAAAAATAATCGACCGAATCTCTTCTATGTTCTAAAAGTATGATATTTGAATGACTTTTTCGAAAAATGTTCGTCGTAATATAAATATACAGGATAAGTTTTTAACCAGTGCGCAAACTGTAACCATGAATTCAGCATATCATTCTAGACCCCATAGCGTAGTAATTTTTCGTCGGTTATAGAAAAAAAAATCAACTGTTCCATACATTTTGACCGCGTAGGTATTGCACTTTTCTATGAAACAGCTGAATTTTTTGTATAACCGACGAAAAATTTCTGCGCTGGGGGTCTAGAATGATATGCTGAATTCAAGATTACAGTTTGCGCACTGGTTAAAAACTTATCCTGTATATTTATATTACGACGAACATTTTTCGAAAAAGTCATTCAAATATCATACTTTTAGAACATAGAAGAGATTCGGTCGATTATTTTTTCAAACGTATTGACTATGTGGGCAAACCATATAATAATATTTGGATACATTAAATTTTTGAAGACCTAGACAATTTCCAAATCTGCAAGCATATTTATAACTAGCGGCGCTCCGCGGTTTCACCCGCGTAGTTCCCGTTCCCTTGGGAATACGGGGATAAAATATAGCTTATGTAACTCGGGGATAGTGTAGCTTCCGATACAATATCGAGTAATAGTATCGATACCTCAATGGTATCGTTGCATCCCTAATTTGAAGCCCATAATAAGGATTTTTGTTTTTTTTTTTGGGTTTTGGCTTCGGACGGTTTGTGCATTTAGCCAGTGTCAAGTAATTTTACTTTTCAATCAAGTAAATGGCCCGATATCAGACACAAAGTTACAAAAAAGTCATAGTCAGTCAAGTCAAAGTTATTGTAAAGCGGTAGTAACTTTACAACACCCTATTAGGAGTTTTTGGGGGGAACACGAAAAGTCCACGTTAGTCACTTATTTTCACCTCACTACACTTGTGCACTCACATGAAACTAAATTGAATAATTCGCTACCAAAATTATACAATTTAATTCACTATTTCACGAAATTTCATGAAAATGAAAATTCGTGCGACATATTCCAACGCGATCCCGCTAAAAACTCCCTTATTAAGGAAGTAAGTGATAAAATATAATCCGCCATTTTGTAGCGGCGGCCATCTTGGATTAGAATAATGACAAATACGTTAAATTATACTGTCATCAGAACTAAAAGTGCTTATCAAACAGACCAATCCGTCAACAGGAAGGAGGTCAAATTTCAATTACTTGATTTGACGAAAATTTAGTATGAAGTATAGTCGAACTAGTCTGAGTCAGAATATTTGGAGCAGCAGTTTATATTGCAGAGATTAGTAATGGCCAAGTGGCACCGGCCCTGATTTACTTTATTTTGTACTAGCAGCGCTCCGCGGTTTCACCCGCGTAGTTCTCGTTACCGTGAGAATACGGGGATAAAATATAGCCTATGTCACCTGGGTATAGTGTAGCTTCCCAACAGTGCAAGAATTTTTCAAATCGGTTCAGTAGTTTCGGAGCTTCAATGCAAAAAAACAAACAAACAAATCTTTCCTCTTTATAATATTAGGTTAGATAAGAAAGAAAGAAAGAAAGAAAATACATTTATTTAGCACAGACTAAAAGGGCACACAATATACAGCAAAATAATAAAAATAAAAAAACCAGCAAAAAGTTTAAAGTGCGTCAAAGTGTGCCTCACGGCTGCGCTAAAAGGTCCAGTTCAGCATAAATGCCAGTCAACCATTGCCTGACGCTTGTTTTCAACCGGACATGTTAATAAAAAAATCATCACAACTTCTCTCGAAATGGTGTAGGAAAACATCGTGAGGAAATGGAATGTCCAAGAACCAAGAATTCAAAGACGTGACATCCACCAAATCGCTAATATTAGTGTAGATAAGCCTAGAGAGGATAGAGAGCAGTGGTGGCCAAGTGGTAACGGCCGCGACTTACGAGTTGTAGGTCGTAGGTTCGAACCCAGACAGGCGCTTAACTTTGTGTAAATTATTTCATTACCACTACTCTCAAAACGGTGAAGGATAACATCGTGAGGAAACCGGCATGTCCTAGAACAAAAAATTCGAAGACATGTGACATCTACCAACCCGCACTGGGCCCGCGTGGTGGATTACGGCCTAATCCCTCTCACAGAGGAGGCCTGTGTCCCAGCAGTGGGAACATTATAGGCTGATGATGAGATAAACCTAAAATGTTCTCACTGCTGGGACACTGGCGTCCTCTCTGTGAGAGGCAGTGGGCCATTATCCACCACGCGGGCCCAATGCGATTTGGTGGATGTCACGTCTTTGAATTCTTGGTTCTTGGACATTCCATTTCCTCACGATGTTTTCCTACACCATTTCGAGAGAAGTTGTGATGATTTTTTTATTAACATGTCCGGTTGAAAACAAGCGTCAGGCAATGGTTGACTGGCATTTATGCTGAACTGGACCTTTTAGCGCAGCCGTGAGGCACACTTTGACGCACTTTAAACTTTTTGCTGGTTTTTTTATTTTTATTATTTTGCTGTATATTGTGTGCCCTTTTAGTCTGTGCTAAATAAATGTATTTTCTTTCTTTCTTTCTTTCTTATCTAACCTAATATTATAAAGAGGAAAGATTTGTTTGTTTGTTTTTTTGCATTGAAGCTCCGAAACTACTGAACCGATTTGAAAAATTCTTGCACTGTTGGGAAGCTACACTATACCCAGGTGACATAGGCTATATTTTATCCCCGTATTCTCACGGTAACGAGAACTACGCGGGTGAAACCGCGGAGCGCTGCTAGTACAAAATAAAGTAAATCAGGGCCGGTGCCACTTGGCCATTACTAATCTCTGCAATATAAACTGCTGCTCCAAATATTCTGACTCAGACTAGTTCGACTATACTTCATACTAAATTTTCGTCAAATCAAGTAATTGAAATTTGACCTCCTTCCTGTTGACGGATTGGTCTGTTTGATAAGCACTTTTAGTTCTGATGACAGTATAATTTAACGTATTTGTCATTATTCTAATCCAAGATGGCCGCCGCTACAAAATGGCGGATTATATTTTATCACTTACTTCCTTAATAAGGGAGTTTTTAGCGGGATCGCGTTGGAATATGTCGCACGAATTTTCATTTTCATGAAATTTCGTGAAATAGTGAATTAAATTGTATAATTTTGGTAGCGAATTATTCAATTTAGTTTCATGTGAGTGCACAAGTGTAGTGAGGTGAAAATAAGTAACTAACGTGGACTTTTCGTGTTCCCCCCAAAAACTCCTAATAGGTTGTTGTAAAGTTACTACCGCTTTACAATAACTTTGACTTGACTGACTATGACTTTTTTGTTACTTCGTGCCTGATATCGGGCCATTTACTTGATTGAAAAGTAAAATTACTTGACACTGGCTAAATGCACAAACCGTGCGAAGCCAAAACCCAAAAAAAAAACAAAAATCCTTATTATGGGCTTCAAATTAGGGATGCAACGATACCATTGAGGTATCGATACTATTACTCGATATTGTATCGGTCGTCAAGTATCGATACTTAGAAAAGTATCGATGCTTACTCGTATCGAATTGTTTTTGGAAAATTTAGAGTAAAAACGAGTGAACCCACGCCAACAGCTAGTACGTAATAAAACACTTTATCACAAATAATGAGGTGCCAATATGAGTGTGATAGATAATGATATCACCCTCCACCATATTATTATTGAGGATAACACTTAATCGGATTTCATTATCACGACATTGTCGAGTTGATTTCGAAAATTGTTGGCTTCGGACATAATATGGTTTATAAATACGCTTTTCAAGTACCAGATATATGACATAAAGTGTCGAGGGGTTCATGGCGACGCGAAATAATACCAGCCAAAGGGACGAGTCGATCGATGGTTAAGCTACGCTTGCCGCGGTCATTTGTAGATGGGTGAACATCCATTATATTGGTCTCGGCTGTCATTCATAGATCTTTGACAATCGTTAAGTGTTAGTACTAGAATAGTATCCAAGAGATAGCAAAAGAAATAGAGGCAGACTAACCAAAAGATGGGAAGTTGACATATAGAAAATAGGTGGAGAACGCTGCTGCCTCTAGTAAGTCCCTTAGGGCGGATTCGACCAAACACGAAATTATACGCGAGTAACAATACCAGGAATAATCTTTTCCACGATTTTATTCTCGAGTAAATCAACAGTCGTTTTTCCATGCAATCTAACGTATAACTATACTTTGATTAGCTATGCACGAATAGCCTATATTCACTGTCGCACCGCGATCATTGAGCTCACACAAAAATGTGCCTTAACTGTCAAGCGAACTCAATGAGCCCGTTTGCCGCTTGGGAAAGTAGCTGTAAATTGAAGTTTTGCTTGTAGTTTCGGTTTGGTTCATGTGGTGTTTATTTTCGGGATTTACAAGTTTATATCATTACAAAATGAGTGACATTATGCGTAAACGTAGTCCCAGTTGAAAAAGAACTATTTTTTAAACCTAGTAGTTTCATTATAATTGAACTTACCGGTCGGAAATGTATTCCAATTTATGTTCAATTTTCGTCAGTAAAAACAAAGTTGCTTCTTTGCTCAAACGAAAACTTATCGCGAAATCACGATCATCATACCTAATATTCAACTAAATCTATTCTCTCTTTTAGTCGCCTTGGACGTCTAGTTATAACTTTCTCATGGGGTTCAAAATTTTATGTTTTTGAAACGATAATTCCTTGTGTTGAGTTGAAATAACAGCACAAAACAACAGAACCCCATTTTGTTATTCTTGGAATAGCTCTTTTAATCCATGCATATTGGTGGTATAGTGACTATTCCCGAATAGACTCGCTATTCTTCGAATTGTAGTTGGTTAAACGCAAAATTGATTTACTCTCGAGTAAGTAGCGACTTATTCCGAGAATAAAATGTATTCCTGTTTGGTCGAACCCGCCCTTAGTCGCCTTATACGACACCCACGGGAAGAAATGAAATGGTGCTATTCTTATACGTCCAGTATCACACGGAACAGTGGTGAGGAAAGAATTTACACAAAGTATAGCGTGTGGGTTGTAAGTTACGACCCACACAGGCGACAACAACTCCTAAGTCATCGCCGTTACCACATGGCCACTACTGCTCTCCACTGTTCTGACATAAGTACCTACTTCAATGATATTTTCGACGCCAATTAACTTCAATAGGTTGTCAAAGAGTGACTACAGTCACAACGTGATTTGATTCGGTCAAAATACGGATGAATGAGTTCGTTATTTCGCAAGGTCTCATTTTTAGTCAACACAATTCGCATAGTACGGACTCGATTGTAAATGTAACGTAGTTTTAGCAACTTTAAGAACGGCTTAAATAACGCAGGGTTTTAAAAAACTTAAATTATTTACCAATCTTCTAAAAACTTATTGACCTTCTCATGATGCACTCAATACCCCGACAGAATGCATGTATGTTAGGTTAGAACTGTGACTAATCGCGTGCGAGCCGAGCGAGCGGTGAGCGAAGCGAGCGGGGCCGTGGCAGCGGCCGGCGAGCGCTACGTCAAAGTTGGTCGGAGTTACTTGACTAGTCAGTATTTTTAAGACGCTAAAATAGAAATTATTTGAGGTTCACAAGATAAGGTGCAGTAATTTTATTAGAGTCTTCAATAACATTTTTAGCACACATTGGGGATAATTATAGGTTCGTAGCAAATAAAAAGAAATACATTTTAAAAAACTTCAAAGCTCCGTGCATGGTTTGCCTGTGCAGCAGAACCAGTAAGAAGGAGGTTAGGAAACCTCTTGAAGAAGCTTCTGAGAAGTGATGATCGAGTTTCGTTAATTTCCGTATCAGTAGAGCCTTTAGGTGGCGTTCCCAATCTTTCTCCCTTTCCTCTGATCTATTCCCAGGTCGGCAAAGTGTGGGTTTGTACAATTTTCTCAATGGGGCCAACATCGGAATCGCGAAAAAAATATCAACTGTCCTCTATAAAACTTCAATACCTCCGGGGTAAACGCACGAACCTATTCTGATATAAATAGAACTCAATGACGAATGTCCTACAAAGTTGAGACATAAAACACATACCACATTAAAGTTTATGAATTAATATTAGTTTGGCTCTGTGTCTGACCTCGTACTCGTACTGTTGTTGCGAACTTGCTCCTCAGGTACCATGATAATCTAAAGTGGATTGCTTTTTATACCGGGAAATAGACATACGTACACAATGATAGTTTTAACAAAAAGCAATTGGTATTTGTTGGGTTTGAATTTCTGATGGATTAGTTTTTGGTGTCCGTACAGCATGTAATGGATCCGGCAACTGGGACTGCGGTTCGAGTTACTTGCGGTCTCAGTCACCGGAAACCTCAAGTAGAGCATGTTTTTGTGCAATGACTAGTCCAAAGAAAATTTGGAAGAACCGCGGCACCCGTCGGTATACCAAAATACGGCTGATCTATCTATCTATCTATCATCACCATCATCATCATCAGTCTACAGCTGTCCACTGCTGGGCATAGGCCTCTCCAATTGCACGTCATTCAGCTCTTTTCTCGGCAACTCTCATCCAGTTGCTACCAGTAACCCTGCGAAGATCGTCACTCCACTTAACTTGAGGGCGTCCTGTTTTACGATTGCCGATTCGCGGTCTCCACTCAAGAACACGTCTACCCGAACCATCATCGGTTTTAGGGCTAATGTCGCCGGCCCATTGCCACTTCAGCTTGCTAATTCTTTGCTTTGGTTCTCTGCTGGATCACCTCATTTTGGATTCTATCTCTCAGAGATACTCCGAGCATAGCTCATTCCATAGCTCACTGGGCGACTTTCAATTTATGGACCAGCTCTCTGGAATACGCAACAAGAAGACTTGACGAAGCTTCCCAAACGCTGCCCAGCCCAGCTGAATTCTTCGACTGATCTGTGCTCTACTTTTTTTCCATTTTCTGACGTGGTCCATTAAAAGCCGCAAAAGCAGTAAGATTTACGCTATCGAGTTGCGGTGTTGGCGAAGGCTACTTCGTATACCATGGACCGCCATGAGAAAGAAAGAACCATTACTGCCTGGAGGAATTCAACATCACCAAGCGGCTTTCTACAATTTGCCAGAACTGTGCCCTCAGCTTTTTCGGACATCGTATGAGTACACCTAAGCATAGTCTGGAACGACTTATGGTACTGGGCCGGATGAAAGAAAAACGCGCTCAAGGCAGAGCATCACTAGAGGACCGCGATAAAGAGGGCTGTTGGAGGCTGCATCTATCGAGCGGTCCACACTACAGAAGACCGCATAACTTGGAAACGCGTCGTATGTGGTTGCAATCCTCAGGATTGAGGGAACGACGACGAAGAAGTCAGCTTATGTCAGAATAATGTAGTCTTTAAGGGTCCCAAACAAACCTTCAATAGTGTTCTTTTGGCAACATTTGAACCATCAGCCTGTTTACCAACCTCTTCTAATCCTTATTAGGGAACGAGATGCAAAAAGAAGTTT
Organism: Polymixis flavicincta; assembly: GCA_949987655.1. Taxonomy (NCBI): domain Eukaryota; kingdom Metazoa; phylum Arthropoda; class Insecta; order Lepidoptera; family Noctuidae; genus Polymixis; species Polymixis flavicincta. The sequence continues at coordinate 5,018,218 of OX465198.1, read as the reverse complement.
TCCATTTATTTGGGGCAACACAATAAATTTATCCACAATCAATGGGGCACTAAATATCTTGTCCAGTGTGTCCTGTTGTCTGTACGCTACCAGGATATGATGGACGAAAGTGCTAAGCTGGTAGCCAAATTCTAGGCTGACTGTTTTTTTTTTTTTGAGGGTGGTAAGCCATCAAATGACTTCTCCCGCTCTGGGCGGAGCGGGAGGGCGTGTCAGACTTTTACTGACTAAAACCCACCCGTGTTCCTTCAGTTGCCTGTGTGCCAGAGGCCACGGTATCTCTTTCGAACAAATCGCACCCCTGGCAGAGGCTGACTGTATTGAGATTGCTATCGACATGCTATGCAGCCCCCAACAGCCAACAACCTCATCATCAGCTGCCTATATTTTCCCAACTATGTTGGGGTTGGCCTCCAGTCTAACTGGATCCAGCTAAATATCAGTATTTTTTTAAATAGAGCGATAGCATAGCTGACCTCCACAACCCTATTACTGGGTAACATGATACCCCTTAGTACAACTAGTCGACAGTCCTTCGGGCTTCTGACTACCCATAACGACTGTAAATGATCAACGATTGGCAGCTGACACAAACGGCTTAGCGTGCTTTCCGAGGTACCAAGGGATTTCCATCTAACCATTCATGAGCAGGCAGTCTATGCGCCCTCGCGACCCTAGCCGCCGCAGGATACGGAGACGCCCTGGGCGTCGGGAATGCCAGGCCGATTTCCGGCTAACGTAGGCATGAGCTTGCGGACGGCGAGTAATGGGTAACTCGCTGTCCGATAAGGACCAAGCCCAAGTCGACGGCGCGTTGAGTTCCACGCGCGCCTCAAAGAGATGTCAGCACAATTTGATGGGGCCCGCAAGAGCCTATGCCTGCCAGGAGTGCGGGTTTGTTCGAAAGAGATACCACAGCCCCTGGCATACGGGCTACTGAGGGAACACGGGTGGGTTTTAGTCAGTAAAAGTCTGACACACCCTCCTGCTACACCCAGAGCGGGAGAAGTTATTTGATGATTTCCCACCAAAAAAAAAAAAAAACCATTCATGAACCAACTGCGGCAAGCATAGCTTATCCTTTGATAGATCCTTGCGGCCATTATTATTTAACCACGAGGTCATCTGTTTGAAAATTGCAATTAAAAGTAAGAAATAGAAGGAAAACATAGTGTTCCCACTGTGTGTCCACTGTGAGAGGGAGTGGGCCGTTATCCACCACGCGGGCCCAATGCGGATTGGTGAATGTCTAGAACATGCCGGTTTCCTCACGATGTTTTCCTTCACCGTTTTGAGAGCGGTGTTAATAATTGACACACGGTAAAGCATGTCTGGGTTCAAACCTACGACCTACAACTCATAAGTTGCGGTTACCATTGGGCCACCACAGCGAAAGAAAATACTCAAACATAAAAATAATAACTTTCGCCCTCAAAGGTCGAACAATAAATTGTAGTGGATCAAAGTTTATCCAGAACTGATGCATTGCGATATTAGTTTGTGGAAGCACAAAGTTTGTTGTACTAACTTTGCTAGCGCAATTTGCTGTTCTATAATGCAATTTCTAGATGAGGTCAAACATAACATTGATGCCTTGTTGGGTGAAGAGATAAAATTATTTAAAAAAATATCACCTTTAATTTCCAAAAAGCAGTAAACAGAAGATTGTTATCTATAAGTATAGATAGTAGGTAAGAAATGGTTGTCATGGTACGAACATGTGATACGAAGGTATGAGGAAAATGTCGTGGAGAAAATGGTGAGTATGAATGTCGATGGCTATAAGAGTAGGGGGAGACCACAGAAACGATGGATGGACTGTGTAAACAATAGAAGAAACGATAATAATCCAGTAAGAAATATGCAAATATCTTCTTAGGTAACTATCCCAATTATATTATAAATGTAAACGTAACAAACATCCAAACATCTGGGGCCCTAGTCTGCTATTTTTATAAATTCGGCATTCCAACACGATCCCATCGTCATTTTGCTAAAAGTTCGTGATCTGCTAAATTCATAATGGTCGATCAGTGGTCGGTCAATGGTCTCGTAATAGAATTGTGTTATAATGGCATTGTCGTATTGCCATTATTATAAAACCCGTTAGTAGAAATGATTTTCAAAAACATACTACTACATTTGAACATTTATTTTTGCCAGATTTCATTTACATGTTTTTTTTTTTATATTATTTTAGGAGCTGTATTTTTTTTGCAGATTACCCCTTAAGTCAGTCATTCATTTGCCATTATGTACGAGATTACCAATAAATGCCATTTCTTTCAATGGAGTGTCAGTGGCTGACCACTGGAAAGTATTTTTTTTTTTTTTGAATGGCATCTCGCAGTTGACCTTGAGAGGCCGTGACTGCTCAACCGGACTTTCCTGTGAAGGTTTTTAGGATTCTAAAAGCCTCCAGCCAGGGCGTAAACCTACTTAAACCTAAAACGACTGCGCACTGAGGGCACCCCCTGTGGGGTACGAACCTCGGCTCAGGGAGTCGCTGGCGGGGGGGGGGGGGGGGGGGCAGCTAGTACTATCAGGGACAGGCTGGATCAAGATATTTTCATGATTATTAGACGGGGAATTTAAAGCTACTGGCTCAGCTGCGGCGCGGGCTGGCGCGTCAACGAGCAAGGGACGGTCGGGGGTCTGATCGTTACTCGGGGGGGGTCTTCGCGGGGCGCGAGGACCTCGGCGGCGAGGTCGGAAAGACGGTCGTTTGTTTTTGTGTGCTGTGCTGGTGGCCCTATTCTTTTCTTGCAGAACAGTGATGGGGTCGTCTGGGTCGGAAAGGACATGTCTCGGCCGGCGGATTCTACTGATTCTACTGGGGACATAGCTAGCGGCCTTCACAATCAAGGGATTGCGATGTAACTCGGCTTTATCGAAGAAACGCTTCGAGTTGCGTTTCAGAAATTGAGCAATAGTGGGCATTTTCAGATCGAGATGGAGGATCTCGTTCCGAACGAACCATGGGGAGCCTGTGGCTTGGCGAAGGAAACGGTTTAGGAGGGTCTGCATCCTATGGATGTGTCGGGGGTGCTGGAAAGTCATAATGACGCCATTATATTAGTAGATTACCAAACTTGTCAAAATCACCAATTTATGAAATCAATGATAGACCATTCTGACACTATTGTAACAGTAGACTTGAGGCCCTGTTGTTTCGATGTTTGTCACTCAATTACGCAAAGACGCCTGCAGGCATTTGGATGAAATTTGGCACATAGATAGTTTATAACCTGTATTAACACATAGGATACTTTTTATCCCGGTAGTACGTTCCCGTGGGATGATTCCCGGCCTCCAAGCGGGAGAAGCAGCTGGCAAACGCAGGTATTGCAAAAAAATCAAAACGTGCCAACATGTAGGGTACCGTAAACACATTTCTGGAGCAGTCATTCGCCAGCAAACATAGGAAGAGGAAATACTATATTCTTAAAAAATATGAGAATTTTAATTGATTGTTGTTTTGTTATCGTAATTTTATAACATTGCTGATTTTAATAATGTATTTGCAATTTAATTTAGGTACCTACTTAATGAGAGCAGTGGTGGTTAAGTGGTAACGGCTGCGACTTACGAGTTGTTGTTCGTGAGTTCGAACCCAAACAGGCGCTTTACTTTGTGTAAATTATTTCATCACCACTGCTCTCAAAACGGTGAAGGAAAACATCGTGAGGAAACCGGCATGTCCTAGAACCAAAAATTCGAAGACATGTGACATCTACCAACTCGCACTGGGCCCGCGTGGTGGATTACGGCCCAATCCCTCTCACCGAGAGGAGGCCTGTGGCCCAGCAGTGGGAACATTATAGGCTAATGATGATGATAATGACCTACTTAATTGATTTAGGACTGATTTTTCAATAGTCAGATATCTGGAGAATAATTATGTCAATTTGTCATATTTTATAAACAAAAGCTGTCAAACTGCAATATTTATTCCTCAGATATAAGGGGGGCTTGTGGCTAAGTAATTACAGCCACACGAGTCGATTGATCAAGTTAAGCTACCCTTGCCGCGATTGGTCCGTGGATGGGTGACCATCTTTACATATCAAGACCCTTCTGTGCCTCGGAAAGCAGGTTAATCTGTAGGTCCCGGTTGTCATTCCTGGGTCTTTGCCAAGGGGTACCGTGTTACCCAGTAACTGGAGGTTGTGGAGGTCACATAGGCGGTCGCTCTATGTAAAATACTGGTTATTCAGCTGCATCCGGTTAGGCTAGAAGCCGACCCCAACATAGCTGAGAGAAGGCTAGGCAGATGATATAAATTATCTGACTATTGAAAATTAGCCCTGAATAGAATTTTTAAATTCATATTTACGAATTATTGTGGACCAAAAATTGTTGTCAAACAAATATGTTTCTTGTGCCTAAAATAAATAAAGAACAGAGTAAGAGACTCACCCCATCTGAACTCTGCTTCTTGACCTCACAGAACTCTTTGAGGACATCCTGGAGCTTCTTTGTTGAATCTGCAAATAAAAGATCATATTATAATAACAATGAGGGTGTTCTTGAATTTTCAACCTAATGACAACCTAACGTAGATTTCTCTGTACACCTCGCCCATTTGCAAAGTGATTGGTTCATGAGTGACATAAAGTTGATAATATACGAATAAAGTCTTTATTTATATAAAAGCTTTTACTTTCAATTAGTCCAGGTTTATCGAACTGAGTTCAATATGCTAACAGTTTTATTGTAGGTAGCTTAAGTACATTATATGAGCAGTGCTATTTGGGTATTATTCCACTTAGGGCTGATGGACGGTGTACGAGATGATATTAGTTGTGTAGTTTGCGAACGAACTAGGTCGTAAGAGCGCTCCCACAGATGAACTACGCGAACTAGTTCCGTCATTCCCCGCTCCATCGTTCGTTAGTTCGTGAAAGAATGAGCCGAATAAGGAGTGTATTTATTTATTGCACCAATAAGCCTAGGTATTATCTAAAATAGTGATATGCTTTTTAAGAATATTCATTCAAAGGTTTTTGCTGTTTATACTGTAAAAATTGTAGGTAAAAGTACAGCAATCAATAATCTTGTCACGTGCCCGTGCACGAGCAGTATCAAAATGAGCAAACGATCTGCGTTCCTCTGATTCGAGCTGGGAGCTGCGTAATAGCGAACTAGTTCGTTTAGAAGCGGCGTCCTAAACTGAGCGACCTCTGTCGCGAACTAAACTACTATGCGCAAGACTAGATGATATCGATGGCCCCTACGCATAATCCCCTAACTACAAATGACAAATTTCACAGGAGAGCGCTTCAAAGTTTCAAACACGTGTATTTCATTTTTAACCGTTCGAAACGAAGGAGGTTATCAATTCGACATGTTTATATAATTATATATTTTTTAATGTATGTTGGGCAGAACTCCGTCGTATATACACACGGATTTTCTTATTTTTTTTTTTTTGTTTGAAATTGGTTTATTCCGAAATGGCTCCATTAAAATTTCATATAGATCTGATGATGTGTTTCGGAGACGGACAACGTAACTCTTCAAAAAATGACCGCAAATCAACCGCGATTGCTGCTATCGCGTAAATATGCATTGTTTTGACCCCAAGGATGATGAGATTTCGGATGGGGTAGGTAAAAGAAAGAATACCGTTTATTTGGACACAGTTCGTGTAACTCAAAATAAATAGCAAAAAAAAAGTGAAAATAAATAACTAGGTACTATAATATGTGCCTCACGGCTGCACCAAAAAGGTTCATTTCAGCATTAATGCCAGACAGATGCTGTCTGACGCTCGTTTTCTAATGAACCTTTAGGGACAAGTGACGAGGAGTACAAACAGTTTCAGCATAGGTAAATAAATATTTTTATACTTAAAAATAAACACATCATAGAAACTTACAAAAACAGAATAAAACGAAAACAACAGGAGCTCAGCGAAACATAGTTATGTATACATTGGATTCGTGCACGATGTACTCACAAAGCGCTGTAAGCGGCGGACATTACACTGTCAGTTATTTCGCTTTTACAAGAAAAAAATAAAATTACAGTGGGTTATTTGAATTTAAAAAAAATCAACATTGAGTAGTTACAATAACAATGGACACTAATAATTAAGAAGTTAAAAAAAATTAAGTCGCAGTGAGTTTAATACTATTTTAAGAAAATGAAGTAGGTACCTACCTACCTATAAAAAAGTCGGTTGTTTATTTCGGCCCAGAGAAATTATTCAACTGTCTCGGCACCCGTAAAGAGATGAATAAGAAAATAACATTGGAGTATAAAGATTCAGTCAGAAACAAGAAGATAGTGAAATCTTGAAGATTTTTTTCATTACCTATATTTTTAGGGTTCCGTAGTAAACAAGAAATGTTCATAGTTTGGCCTTGTCCTTCCATCTGTCCGAAGCTTAGCTCAGAGACTCCTAGCACCAGCAAGCTTTAATTTGGCATGTATATACACATATTAGTCACGCCGACAAAGTGGTAAAATAAAACTTGAGAGGTGTCAAGGGACACCCGGATGGAACGAAGTTCCTTTCGGTTGTGGCTTCCCTGGTACCTCATTAACAGCATATCTATGTGAAAGTCTATTAACTGCTCTCAATGTTCTTTTTATTCTTTTTATTTTTACAATGCTGACATATTCTCGTCATTATTTGACATTATACATCAATTTTAATATCAACTATTTTTTAGTGATTGTCATGTTAATCATGTCACTATGTTTAATTAGGTTCATTTTATTTATGTAGATTATTTTACATATTGTGAATGGGAGAACGTTGTAGGCCTTACAGACTGTAGATTTGTAGACGATTTTCTATTCTGGATTCGTCTAAGTACCTGGTACTTATTTACAGGCCTGCACTGTCCTCCCATACATTTTATATCTGAAAAGATTGTTAAAGCCAATCATTTTTAAAAGAGTAACCGTGGAGTTTCTTGCCGGCTCTTCTCCATAGGAAACAACATTTTGGAACCGTGCACCTAGCTTCTGACGTTTCATAAGTGCCCATGCAGGTTTATTTGAAATAAAAATATTTTGATTTTGATTTTGATTTTGGTTAATTAGTGAAGGAATTGTATTTTGTTTTAAGTGATAATATTTTATTTTATTTTTATTATTAACAAATATTAGGTCTTTACCTATGAAATTGCCGTTCTGCAGTACTGGCCATTTCAAATCAAAATAATTTTTGTTTGGCTAAGAATTCTAATTTCAAATTAATTTTATTTTAAAAACATGGATTTTTTTTTCTAAAAGTAGTCATTTCTTTATTGATTAGTGTTACATTTTCATCGCATTTCAATCTTTTTCGTCATCATGGATACGTTAAAAATTCGAGTAATTATGGAATATGAGTACCGTCGTGGCAGCAACGCGGCACAAGCGGCACGCAACATCAACGACGTTTACGGAGCTAACACTACAAACCAACGCACCACCTGTTATTGGTTTGCTCGCTTCCGTTCTGGAAATTTCGACCTGAAAAATGAACCTCGCGGTCGTCCGAAGACTTTGGTCGACAATGACGAATTAAAGGCGATTGTGGAAGCTGATGATACACAATCTACGGCTGAATTAGCAGCAGCTTTCGACGTTAGCGTCAAAACAATATTGGTCCATTTGCGTCAAATTGGCAAGGTAAAAAAGCTTGACAAATGGGTGCCCCACGAACTCAATGATCGCCAGCGCGAAGTACGCGTCGAGACGTGCCTTGCACTGCTCAACAGACACACACATGAAGGAATTTTGAACCGCATTGTTACCTGCGATGAAAAATGGATTCTGTTTGATAACCGTAAGCGCTCAGCAAGTTGGTTGGATCCTGGTTCAGCACCTAAACAATGCCCTAAACGAAAACTTACCCCTAGAAAAGTGATGGTCACTGTTTGGTGGTCTAGCGCCGGTGTGATTCATCACAGCTTCTTACCAAACGGGGTGAGCATTACTGCAGATGTGTACTGTGAAGAACTGAACACAATGATGGAGAAGCTGGCGCATCTCCAACCAGCATTGGTCAATCGCTCGTCTCCGCTGCTCCTGCACGACAACGCGCGACCTCATACTGCACAGCAGACGGTCTCCAAGTTGCAAGAACTGGGGTTGGAAGCTCTCCGTCATCCGCCCTACTCACCAGACCTTGCGCCTACAGACTACTACTTTTTCCAGAATTTGGATAACTTCTTGGCGGGAAAAAAATTTAATACCCGAGAGGCAGTACAAAATGCCTTTGAAGAATTTGTTGCCTCCCGTCCAGCTGATTTCTTTAAGAAGGGCATCAATAAACTGCCACTGCGATGGCAAAGATGCATTGATTGCATGGGTGATTACTTCGATTAATACAAATAAAAAATTCATGAAAAAAATTCGTTTAAATTTTTTCATACAAAACGGCAATTTCATAGGTAAAGACCTATTATAATGTAATATAATCTAACTGGCTTGCAACTATAGCAAAAAGTGTCGTTACAACTTTTGGTCTTAATTTTTTCCGTCTAGCCCCCTTTCGCAACACGCGAACTTCGTTCCAAAATCTAAATTAAAAAAACAAATTGGTACCTCCTCTACACGTAAAGTGGGGAGTTTTTTTTTGCCGTAGGATAGGCTTTTCAAGAATATTACGGCCTTGTGGAAAAATATTATACATTTACAGTTGAAATGTAGGTATGGTAGAACATATTTTTAAACCACAATGTTAATTTCCCTCTTGGGATAAATTAATCCCAATTACAGAAACCTACATTGTGGTTTTTATGTTACTTGGTGGCAAATAATATCTAATGGGACATTTGCAAAGTCAAAAGCATCACATATACATTACCATGCCGAAGACATATCTAAAATATCTTATATGCCTGTAACGACCTTCCAAACCTCACCAGAAACTGTGCCACCCCTATCGAAATTCGTCTAAGTGCAAAAGTTTAATTTGCTAAAACATAGTCCCACGGGCCATATGTCTAATTGAATTGGAACACTCTGCTATTACATTAGTGACTTGATATGATGTAGGTACTAATCGGGTGGTACTCAGGTAAATTTCACCTTTGGGAAATTGGCATTTTTGGGGTTTGTTTTGGTTGATTTTTTTTTACCTTTTACCCACACGGTCGGTTGAGTGGTATGATTTTAATTCGTTTAGGTACCAGTACGTCGACGCTTAAAGGCTAACGCACACATGTCCGCCGTCGAAAGAATTGCCGAATTAAATCCTTCCGAATTCTTCCGATTCGGCATGGGTAACGCAAGGTTGCATTGGATTTCAACACCAACTGCCATAGCTCACCTGGAAATCTCTTAATCGACTAAGAAGCCCAGTGGGCCGCTACCGGTACAACTTGGTCAAGTGGGGGGGGGGGGGGGTACTCCGATGAGATGCAATGCGTCTGTGGAGCCACATCTCAAACTATGCCCCGCCTCTTGTCGTGCTCTCTTTGCAATAACTCCAGCACAATAGAAGACCTTTACGAGGCCAGCGATAACGATGTCGAAGTGGCAGAATTCTGGGGCCTAAGTCTGCTATTTTTATAAATTCGGCATTCCAACACGATCCCATCGTCATTTTGCTAAACGTTCCTAATCTGCTAAATTCATAATGGTAGATCAGTGGTCGGTCAATGGTCTCGTATTAGAATTGTGTTATAATGGCATTGTCGTATTGCCATTATTATAAAACCCGTTAGTAGAAATGATTTTCGAAAAACTACTTCTAAATTTGAACATTTATTAATGCCAAATTTCATTTATATATAATTTTACATTTTATTTATTGCTATAGCTGCTAGCTGTCAGTCTATTAAATGTGATATTGCTGCTTACTGACGTTTATGTTTTTATTTCTAGCGGCCGGTGTTTTGATATATATTTATTTACATTTGAGTGTTTTAACTAGATTTTTGTTTAAAACAAGAGTTTGTGTGGAACTGCAAAAATTTTAGCAGATTACCGCGTAAGGCAGTCATTCTTTTGTCACTATGTACGAGATTACCAATAAATGCCATTTCATTCAATGGAGTGTCAGTGGCTGACCACTGGAAAGTCATAATGACACCATTATATTAGTAGATTACCAAACTTGTCAAAATCAAGAATTATGAAATCAATGATAGACCATTCTGAAACTATTGTAATAGCAGACTTGAGGCCCTGGTCGAAGCTTGTTTAAACCAACAATTGGAATCATCGACATACGAAGAATACAAGTTATTATAATATTCTATTCTTTCGGCTTTGAGAAGTATGTGTTTATTTTGAGTGTCCTTTTGTTATTGTTTTCATATGTATAGTTAGTAAATTACTCATTTCATTAAGTAGCTTGTGTAAATAAATCGTTGTGGTTTTAGTTACATATATTGTTTAAAAGCATTTTCATATTAATAAGTTTTAATGCTAGGGACAAAACTAAATTTGACAACTCTTATACAGGGTCATTGGAAAAACACCAATAACCTCTTAAGAGGTCATTGTACTCATCATTATGAACAACTTTTACTATGGGACCAAATCTGAAAGGGCGAAATAAAAAAAATCTGCTGTTCCTTACATTTATGTTCGTATAACTCATAAAAATGTAGGAACAGCAGATTTTTTTTTACGTTTTCAGGTTTGGTCCCATAGTAAAAGTTGTTCATAATGATGAGTACAATGACATATTAAGAGGTTGTTGGTGTTTTTCCAATAACCCCGTATATACATTTCTGTCTCTTTCTTGTTTCATTAGAAAGAAAAGGATAGCAATAGCCTAAAAGAAATTTAGTTGGTGCACAATAGAATCATCCCCTTGTTTCCTTAATAATGTTACCTTAAAGTTTGACAGATTAAACGATGTTTGTGTATGAGGCGGTAACCAATACAGGTAGAGGTAAAGCTATTATTAACCAAGTTAGTTAGATCAGTTACCGTTGCCCAACATCCGATGTAATACCGGTACGTGTACGGCCTTAATAATATTATCGGGCGGAAACTTCGGACGCTATTTTCAGTGGTTTCGTTTTGTTAGGTTTTTTCACTAACTGTCAACTATATGTATCCTAGCTACAAATTTTCTTAAGAAATCATATGATTAAACGTATGTAAAGATGGTAAAAAAGACAGGTGAAGGCAATTATATTATAAGTACTTATAATATCATTGGGTGAAGGCAATGATATTTTTTACACTTATAATATCATTGGGTGAAGGCAATGATATTTTTTACACTTATAATATCATTGGGTGAAGGTATGTGTGTACTCACATGAGGTCAACTCCTGCAACTGCTGGAACTCTGCGGGTGACAGCTTGTCCCATTGAAAGCAGCTGCCCGGATGGACCATTTCCGCCTGAAACAATAAAGAACATAAATTAATACCTAATAATAAACTAACGTCAAATTAAATATCTTGACTTAGCACACGAGGTTTTTGACATGTGGAATGTGAGCTCGGCTCTAATTGTGCCGATAGTCGTATCAGCCAATGGATTGATGGCCGAAAGCCTCGATCGACATCTCTCGAGGCTCTCGTTGGGCGGTTGGATCAAAGGTCTGATTCAGAACTCCTCGATACGGCTCGCATCGGAGGAGGTTCCTGTCTCTGGAGCCCTAACCACCGGTAGCTTGGACCCTGCTCCCGATACCGGCGGATCACTATTTTTATATTTTTAAATGTTTTTGTTAATTTACTTTTATAAAAATATTTAAAAATATAGTTAATAAGGATGGACAGTGAATAAATGAAAATCATAGTCCCTTTTTTCAGTGGGAAATTATCAAATAACTTCTCCCACCTGGGTGGAGCGGGAGTGTCAGACTTTTACTGACTAAAACCCGCCTGTGTTGCTTCAGTTGCCTGTGTGCCAGGGGCCACGGTATCTCTTTCGAACAACCCGAACCCCTGGCAGGTATCGGCCCTTGCGGACCCCACCAGTTGGTGCTGACATCTCTTTGAGGCGCGCGTGGAACAGCGCCGTCGACCCGGGATGATAATAGTCCTACAGACTGAATTTCGGGAGACTCGACATTGTTGCGGTTGATAAGATAAGATAAGATAAGATAAGATAATTTTTTATTTGTCCAAAACATGAGTATACACACATAGCATGCAAGATGTTACGTCAAATTATGTTTAAGACAGTCATGTTTTGCCTGAACGGCGTACAAATATGAGATGTCGGACGCTACACAGCATCAATTGAATCTAAATTCGTCCATTAGACACAGAAAATAATATATTAATTAACAATCCAATTTAGACCATACTTAACTAAATGGTACAACAAAAATACAATAAAATAGTGTCATAGACTCATCATAGTAAGTAATACAAATCAGAAAAATACAAATGTTAAAGCAATTATTAATAAAATTAGGATGTCAATAAATAAGTCAAATTAATTTGTCCGTTAGAAATTCGTCAGTGCTGTAATAGACTTTCTCTAACAAAAGGCTTTTTAAAATATTTCTTAATTTTTCAGTGGTCAGTTCTCTCCAATGTTTTGGCAACTTATTATACAGAATTGGCGCCATACAGAATATACTTTTACGCATTAAAGTTGTCCTGGATCTCTCTCTCTCTTAATAAAGTCAAAGTCAAAGCATTTATTTCAACTAGGCACTTAAAAAGCACTTTTGAACGTCAACATTTACATTTAAACGGAATTGATTCTAGTCGCCCATTCCAAAATGTAGTTTCGTACCGTTCACACGCACACACACGCACGCCCACACACAAACACACACACACACACACACACACACACACACACACACACAAACACGCGCGCGCGCGCACAGTCGTGAATATTGTAAATTAATTAGGAAAAGGTCCATGTTTTTCTCTCATTGTAAATAGTTTCCTTTTTTTTTTTTATTGTATTTCAATGTTTAAAATATTGTTTTTTTTTAATTATTTGTAAAAGAAAGAAAAAAAAAAACATTCTAATTGTTTTTTTATTTTTTTTTTGTCATGTTTGTTTTATTATAATTATCTTTATTTTTTTAGCCTGGGCTTATGGTTTTGTGTTTTTTTTTTTTCTCAAGGTAGTATGTTCATTGTATTTTTTTTTGTTGTTTGCTTTGTTCTTTTTTTTCTTTACTTTTTGTGTTGTCATTAACACCGTGTCTATGTTTTACGGGAGGACACTGGCTCCTGCAACACAGTTATATAACTAGCGCAGGAGCCAGGGAAATCTACAACTTGTGTGCATTCTTGGTTGCAAATAAATATTTGTATTTGTATTTGTATTTGTATGGAGAAGAACAAGCAAGAAACTCCACCGTTACTCTTTTAAAATGTTTTACATACAATTGATCATAGTACGTTCATTATATTAAAATTATATGTGAAAACGATGCACCCAGAATAAAATTACTATCCCAAAAAAGGTAACAAAATGCAACTGAAGCAATAAAGATAAATTAATTCTATGACAGATACATGGTGTTCACATATTTACAAAGATTGTAAGAGTAAGTATATGATTTTCCTAGAATATATATAAGAAATAAGTCAGTGTGTGAGTGTAAATCAATGTCATAAATATAATTATTTATATAATTCAATTAGCAACCAGTTTGATTTTGTCTAGACTCTAGATTGTCCTATGGAGCAGGACCAGCATGTTTCCAAGCATTCTTATCTTGGATATTATCCTCTAATATGTACACGTAGTCAAATTCAAAAGCAATTTTCTTTTAAATTACGATTGCTTCTTTAAACACACGCGTGCAAACACCCAAATCCGTTGGGCCGTTTGTGAATGATTGAGTAAAAAACTTTCACATGTACAGTCACGAGCAATAACATGTAAACACATCGCCAAATTCAAAAGCGATTTTCTTTTAAATAGCGATTGCAGCCTTGAGATAACTTAGGTATTTCATTACTGTGTGGATTCCAAAATATTATTTTCATAATAAAATAAGATTAAAATTAGTAAAAGTGAAGAAAATTTCTTTTAAAAGTTGGTAAGTGTATACATATTATTGCTCGTGACTGTACAATATATATTTATTTAATAGGAAAAGTTCATCTAGTAAGATCCCAAAATATAAGAAAAACATAAAAATGAAAGAAAATAAGGAAAAAGCTCCGGTGAAACACGAAGCAAGTTTAATACCACATAAGTGGTACATCTCGACCGGTCCGCGTGATGGATACATCGGATGGCTTTCACGACGTTATGTTGACCGCAAATGTACTGGCTCTTATGTCATAAGCTGTCGACAGTTTCTATATCTTACGGCTCTTTTATATACATACATGTCGTGGCCATATCGTAGATTTGCTCACTTCATGAAATGCGACCATTTCATGAAATTCTCGTCTTCTTCTGGTTCTTATATTACAGAAGAAGACGGTCGCCGTCAGGTTGACGGAGTCCCACTGCGTGGAGCTCGTATTTCTGTCTGCAGGGTACAAAGGAACCTAACGAAACCGAGTGGTGCCGGACGTAAAGAATAGCATCATCCCATTTCTTCCCGTGGGTGTCGTAGGAGGCGACTAAGGGAATTACTAGAGAATGGGCAGCAGCGTTCTCTATACATTTTACCACCATACTGCGATCGCCAACACGCTTGCCAAGCGTGGCGATTATGGCAAGCCCTCCAAATTGGGGGAGGCCTATGTCCAGCAGTAGACGTCTTGCGGCTGAAATGATGATGATGAACCAAACCGAACCTCGTGGTGCCCCTGACGTCGACCGTCTTCTCGAGAAAAAAATCTCGAGCATTTCATGAAGTGAGCAAATCTACGATAATGCCACAACATATAGAGGATGAAGTGTAACGATCTAGGACGTGATAGTAACGCTTTGCAACATTTAAGTAGGTACCTCATTAGTCTAGGTAGAAATTCATGAGTTTAGGGAAGAATTAGAGCTAGTGTCGATTTTTGGGAAAAAAGTCATGGATGTTCTGGAATCCCATGTATTGTTTTATATGTTTGCAACTAACATAACGTCCTGAAAGCCTTCGTGTTTTTTTTTTGAGGTACGGAAACCTAAACCTAAGACATATTACTTGCTTATAATACAGACACTTCACGCGCCAATAATGTTTTAAAAACTGGATGAGGTTGGATGACTCTCGTTTCAGTAAATCTACAGAGATTTACTGAAAATACTCTTCAGTGCACCCGTACACGAGAGCGCAAGAGCCGTAGACATTACCCGCGCCCGTAGGCTAGTCTCCGTTGAGATTGGCCGCCATGGCCGGAATACGGCCTGGAGGACTATACGCAACAATGATAAATAATTTTATTTCAGTAAGAAGGTTTATAAACAATTTTACACGTCAATTTTTTTTTTTTTTTCATTTACAGCTATTTTGAGCCAGGCTATCTAATTTATTACATTTCCTTTTGCCGTAGGGAAATCATCCCTCTTACTAAATAAGAAAATTTCGCTGCAACAACATTGAGAAATATGCTCCCTATTTACAAAAGTCACTGGGAGTATTGTTGACATTAATGACTGGTGACCCGCCCCGACTTCCAACGGGGATACGGTGTATGGTGACGGAGGTCGTACCTATAGAATGTTTATCCGCGGTGTGGACGGCAACGGGGCATGCCAGCCGACCGCCGGTTTCACTGAGAGCGATTAATAATTTTAAATCTGTGATATCTTCTGCCTAGCTTTTCCCCACTATGTTGGGGTCGGCTTCCAGTTTGACCAGATGCAGCTGAATATCATTATTTTACATGGAGCGACTGCCTATCTGACTTCCACAACCCAGTTACTGGGTAATACGATACCTACCCTTTGGATAGAGTGGTTGTCAGACTTTCAGGCTTCGGCCGACCCATGACAACTGTCAAAGATCCACGAACGACAGCCGGGATCAATGGCTTGATGAGATTTCCGAGGCACGTGGGTTTGGGTATGAACCCATCTACGGACTAACCGCAGCAACCCGTGTATGTGCGTTAATTACTTTATTTGATCAACAACAACAACGCTTGCAAGTTGCATGCCTGCTTGCACGCTGCGTGCCTGCTTGCATGCTGCGAGCAGTTGCTTGAAGCAAGCATCCTTGTGTGCATGCTTCTTACTGCGACCACTTAAACTTTTTTTAATAATCAACTGTTTTATTAAATACCATCACATTTAAATAATTAATTAAACAAAATAGTAGGTTATTTTCATTTCACCAAACACCTAGAAAGTTTCTGATTAGTTTATATATTTAGTTTGGTGAAATGAGAGTATGGTAATTAAAACAGTGGTTTAATGAATGTTCTGAAACATAATACTTCGAAAAAATGTTATTTCGGCTGAGTGTAACTTCGGTGAAAAGTTTTTCGACCAAATGAAACGTCGGATTAACGAAAAACATCGAATAAGTCAACTGATACAGTGGCAGACGTGACTTCGATGAAGTAAAAAAAAACGAAACAATAATAGTTTTAGGTGAAATGAAATTCGGTCAAATATTTTTCGAACTTATGATAGGTAACCAATCCATTGCTTCATATGTTCATATGTCTCCCCCACAACGAACCTAATTAACGCAATGAATCTTGTTGAACTGTCAAATGAAAGATATTCATAACTGTTTACACGAGCGGGATAATTGTGTTACTGTGTTACACAATTATCCCGTTTAAAGTCAATTCCTTTTCTTTACAAGAGCAGGTTCTTCAATAAAACGACAACAGATTGATTTATTTCTCTTTTGTAAAGGCAATAAGAGTCAGCCTTGACGTTATGAACGATTTAATGCGATTTCCCTCCGACAAGTATGGGAGCCCCTAACGCGGAAAAAATATATATAAAGCAGGCGCAATTCGAGTCCGCGCCGTTTTTCGTGAAAACGTAATAGAAGATGTTTTTACTTAGGGTTTAGTAAAAAATGTTCTTATGGTTCCCGATTTAGTAGACTCATTGCATTGCTTATGAAGTAAGCTTTGACGGACTGTAATTTTTTTCAGTTTTGAGCAGATATACAGTCAATATTAGACGACATCTTAAACTATTTTGCTATTTGCAATAACGTTTCTTTAGGTTTCAGCCACTGTTGCAGCAGGCTTAGCACGAGCACCGATTTGTCGACGGAAGAATAGACACGATTATTAACTAAATGATGGACAATAGGAGAAGATAGCTATGTTTTTCTATAAATTATCACAGTTATGCGCTATAACGAAATTTTGTAGATAATCGTATATACTTCAAGGCCGTCGAGTAGAAAGTTTTTTGTCAGTGTGATTTTGACAGTTTGGGATGTAATATTCTTCTGGAATAGTCTACATTTATAAGGGCCTAGACAAAGATAAAATAACAGATTGTAGAAGAATATATACGGTGCGATGTCAAAAATGGAGTAACGAAATGTCGCTTTGTATTGAAAAAGCACTGTCTATTCTTCGTAGAAATACAAAGCGTCATGCTAAGCCCGCTGGTATTGTATTTGCTAGGTAGATACTACATTTTTAATCTTATTGCATTTCTTTTGATGTCACCTTTCTCCGTTTTCTTTTTTTTTTTAATTTTTGAGCATATTTACGGCCGATATGACACGATATATGGAGTTATTTTGCTATTTTCGACTTCATGTTAATTTTTAACCCTATTTCGGCCACAGTGCTTTATCAACTCTTGACAACGATGCCAGAATCAATGTTCTAACTAAAGACCTTTTTACGCTACACGAATTGGAATTTCAACTCATAGTGAAAAAATAGAGGGTCGCGCTTGTGTACATGCACACGCAGTGTGACGTTATAGGCAAATTATATCCGGTTAAAAAGTTGTTACAAATATGGCCTATCTTTTGAATGCTCAACCATTACTCTAGTACTAAAACTCTCGTAGTTATTAGCGGTTGAAATCTTACATGTTTTGTCCATCAGAAAACTTACTACCGGTACTCCGAGCGAAAAGACGTTTTCACGTCAAAAGTAAAAGGCTCTATGGTTTAATCTCAAGACTCGAATAAATATTTAAGAAAATCTTACCGTCAAAGAAGATTTTTCTTTTAGGAAATCGTTTTTTTTACGGATACAGCCGTCTGGCTGTATAGCCTTTTCGCTTTGATTCGTTCTTTTGACGAGTCTACCGTTTGATCTCATTTGGTTGGTACTGACATTTGTAGGTACCTAATTGATAATCCAATTTTCTAGGGCATTTTAATATGGAAGGAATGGTGACATCTCAGAGGCATCTCAACTTTAAGCAGTTTTTAAAATATTGTCCTGATGTTCTCGATTTAAAATAGACATTGTAGTTAGTATAATCAGTTGGCATTATTTATTGTGTATGCGAAAACTGAATAAAGATTGTTCAGAATAAGTAACTAAATCGGTTCCAATCATTTTTACACCTTAATATACACATTTTTTCCAAAACAGATTTCCAAGTGTGATGGAAAATGTTATCACCAGTTAATTACAATAAAATCGCCGTACGGTTAGGTACCTACTGCCTGATTATTATCAACTAGCTTTTGCCAGCGGCTTCGCCCGCGCGGAACTTTCTTCCCCTTTTTAACACCCTTAGGGGTTGAATTTCGTAAAATACTTCCTTATTCCTTGTCTAAATTATAAAGGGAACCTCTGTGCAAAATTTCAGTTTTATAGGTCCAAGGGTTTGCGCTGGGCGTTGATGAGTCAATCAGTCAGTCAGTCAGGACTTCTCTTTTTATTTATATAGATTATTATCAATGAGCACAATGCGATGCTGGACGCGCGGATGGCGCGGGGTGCCGCGTGGTGACCATGTTTGTGTAGACAACTAGGTAACATAACAAGCTTATAAATTTGTGATTTTTCATGATACAGCTTTGAAATTTTGTACACAGATTATTTACATAAAAATACTAGACACGTGTTTTGGGTGTTGCATATACTAAACGGTGGTATATGTAGTGTTCGGGATTCGACTATCAATAAAATCACTATTAGTCTAAGACGTACAGACGCCAGCACATCAAGCTAAGTACTCCAATCTGTCTGTTCTTTGATAGATATTCAACTTTTTCACAAAAGGTTAAGGTTCATGTTCAATTGGGAAAATTTGACAGTTTGGGGTAGCTTGATGTGCTGGCATCTGTATTTTTTATGTATTTTTTTATTTCACAAGATTTTCAACACTGTTCTCTATGTCGTACCCACACACCGTAGTCACATTGGTTCCTTCAGACTCCTTCGTTTTAATATTAAAGAGTTCATAACAGAGAGGGTTCTATCCCATTTTATTGCATTGACTAGCGGACCCATGCCCACTTCGTTGGGCGGTAAACATTTTTTACTTATGATGAAATTATGAGTGTGGTTCGGTTAGTACTGAGTTTGTGACTTAAATATAAAAAGTTAGACATATGCTGTCGGTGACTGTTTTGTAGTCATTATATAAAATAGTCATCTTTTCCAATTATTCTAAAATACGTACAAGTTGTCTTTATTACTGTTTTGTAAAATCAATGCACGATTTAAACTATTCAAGTACAAACCATTATTTCGCGGATATTGGTGTGGGTTACACGTTTACCTAGTTTTTAATTTAGTCTGTCACACTCAATTGTAATGTGTAACTGTTTTATGTCCCAATAAAGTAAAATAAAATAAAATAAAAAATAAATAAAATTATCAAGCTCAACAACTTTTCTCTAGAACTCATCGCACATCGTAAGAAACTTTTTCGTTCTACCGTTTTTTCTTCGACTTTGCAAATCCGACTACCACGAAAAAGTCTTTTAATTTTTCGGGTTAATATATAGCCTATGACACTCACAAATAACGTGGCTTTCTATTAGTAAAATAATTTTCAAAATCGGTTTCGTAGATCCAGAGATTACCCCCTAAACCTCACAAACTCACGCTACGGCTCATTAGGAGTTGCGCAAGAAGGACAAAAGTCTGAAAGAACACTAAGCGAAAACGAAGTAAAACCGCGGCCGGGAGATGCAACGAGACGCGGTGGGCTGAAGGCGAAGGATTTAAAAAAAATGTGGCTGTTATTTAATTTTGATTTTGTATTTTAATTTAATTTTGTTTTTTAAATAGATGTTAATTTTAATTTTTATGTTAATTCTTGAATTTGGTTTTCATTTTAAATTGATTTAATGTTGATGTTATTTTTTGAAATATTTAAATTTGAATCGAATAAATCATTTTTATTATTATTTTTATTTTTAATTAGTCATTGTGTAATCTTACGACTTCCACGAAAACGAATATGCAGGCAGAAGCCAGTTTGAAATAAGCTTCGCTTCCACAGTTTCTATGTAACTTCGTTATAATTCTGAGGACTCTAATGGATTAAATACAACCGTATTAAACATAACATCACGCCATGTATCCTCGCAGGGTTGCAGAGGTGTACCAATAATATAACTACCCACATATCTCCAGTCCTATGTAATAGGGAGCGAGCGTAATGCCATCAACCGGTTGTATAAACCAGACTCCGGGCTGATACTGAAAAAAATCAGATGGAAAAACACGATTACGTTTTGTCCGACCAAGGAATCGAACCAGGACCTAGCGCTTGCGACCACTAAACCAACGAGGCACTCGATACTGTTTGTATTTCATTCCCTGATAAAATTTGTTCTAAATAGCGATCAAGGTCCTCGTCGAAAACACTTCGGCAACCTTCGGAATCCTTCGGAAGTGTTCGCTGAAGGACGGTATTTATTTATAGGACAAGATAATAAACGATCTTTGAAAAGCCTTGGGGCCTTGGATAGGCTCTTTCAATATGGCGTCTTAAAGCATGATAATGAAATAAAATCGCTCATTTAGCGTGTTAGCTGTCGAGGATTTGGATTCTACGCTACATGTTTGATTTTATTTACACATACATTAACTCACGCCATGTTCCAACGGGGGTTGGCAGAAACTGCAGAAAGCCTTAACATGAGCCTTACTTCCTTTTGCCTCGTCTCATCCCAGCCGAAAGCCGCCCACTGCTGGACATAGGCCTCCCCAAAAGAAGGTTTTGCCATAATAGCCACGCTTGGCAGGTGGGTTGGTGATCACAGTATTCTACGCCATTTGCAAACTCGCCCTTTTTTATTTGATAGCTCGCTAGGTGAAAGGAAAATAAATACTGTTTGCGTATTGAACTAAAGAGCCGCAGCGTCACATCCAAAGAGCCGCATGTGACTCGCGAGCCGCAGGTTGGCGATCCCTGTTCTAGGGCGTTTCCTCCCGTCGGTTCCACACACATTTGCCATGTAAATACCTTTTGTTACTCGCCCTTCATTCCTCCTTTCAACATGACCAAACCATTTAAGCATACTCTTTTAAATTTGTGTCACTGCATCTTTTAAACCGCACCGTTGTCTTCTGGTGTCGGGAATCCCAGGTTGATTCCTGGTCACCGTAGGCGCGGGCTTGCGGACGGCGAGTAATGGGTAGGTCGCTGTTCGGTAAGGACCAAGCAAAGGTCGACGGCGCGTTGTGTTCCACGCGCGCCTCATAGAGATGTCAGCACCAACGGAAGGGGTGTAACTATTTAAAATTACTCATTTTAAATAATTACTTGCCGGGCCCCGCGGGGGCCCGCCTGTTGAGGTGAATTTGTTGATTATTTTGATGCATTAAAATAATTATGTTTAATTATGTTTTGAATTCCATCACCGTATGCAAAAAAGACTTGAAAATACCATTTTTTTTTTTGCTTTACAAACCACATTTTTGACCGGTTTCAAGAAATCTCCACCTTAATTTTTTCTCTCATAAGAACCTTGTCCTGAACTCCTGAACAACACAGCAAAAAAATAATTAGCGAAATTGGTCCAGCCGTTCACGTGTGATGCCGTGACCAAGGGAGATAGGGATTAATTTTTATAACGCTTTTATTAGCTCGGGTTGTATGTATGTATGTATCTATGTATGTAACGGAATCTTTGAGCCTAATTTTCACTGGTTTCTAGACGTCTGATCAACTTGAAACTTTGCACACGTCTTAAGGGCCGATGACAATGCAATAACCCGATATAAAATTTCAAAATTTAAAAAAAAATAATTAATAAAAAATAAAAATAAACATTTTCCCGATAAAAATTTGATCGAACTAAAAAATAGAAAATAAATAATGGTTAAAAAAAAAACTCGCTTTTATTGCTGACCGAACTAAAAAGTAGAAAATAATTTTTTATTACAAACTTTACAAAGAGTTTATGTTACAGTAGTAGGAAGTCAATAATTCAATTCAGAGTAAAAAGCGTGGGGTGCTTGATATTTTAATTATTACAACTATTCTATTCGCAACCATCTATGAGAGGAGAGTCATGAAAATATAGGAAAATGCACCCCACGCTTTTTACTCTGAATTGAATTATTGACTTCCTACTACTGTACGTGACTGTAACATAAACTCTTTGTAATTAAAAATTATTTTCTACTTTCGGTCAGCAATAAAAGCGTGTTTTTTAAGTTTTTTTTAAACTATTATTTATTACAACATAGGATTTAGAAGAATAGAAGACAGATAGATTTAATAAAAAGCTGTTATTTTGACAACCTACCCCAAACTGTCGATTTTTATCAATTGAACATGAACCTTATGACAATTGGTGCAAAGTTGAAAATCTATCAAATAAATTTGACAGATTGGAGTAGCTTGATGTGCTGGCGTCTGTACTTAGATTTGGATGTGTGTACGTAAAAAGTAACAGAGGACTAAAATATACTCCCATATTTTTATCTAATGGGTGTCATATATTTATACCTACCCGTGTTTGATGAAAGGCGTTTCACATTCGATTTTCCTGTACAAGACATGGGTATACCCGGAAAATTGGCGACGAAAATACCCGTACAGTGAGAAAAATACCGGTATGGTGAGAAAAATACCTGTAGAGGGACTATTTAATATGTCGTGTACGTGTTTATCGTATTAGGTATGTTTTCTATTAAATACTATCAGCACTCCGCGGTTTTACCCGCGTAGTTCCCGTTCCCGTAGGAATACGGGGATAAAATATAGCCTATGTCACCCGGGGATAGTGTAGCTTCCCAACAGTGAAGGAATTTTTCAAATCCGTTCAGTCTTTTCAGAGCCTATTCAATGCAAACAAACAAACAATCAAATCTTTCCTCTTTATTATTAGTATAGATTAGTTTTACTTCGGTATGTGACTTGTATCAAAATCAAAAGTCATTTATTCAAACTAGGCTGAGAGTCAGCACTTTCTGAAGGTCAAAATTACATAAGACTCCCCCCAAAAACGCCCGCCCTGCACCACTTCCTAGTGCTTTAGCTGGGAAGAAGAAGTGGCGCAACAAACTCCCCAGCAGCACGACTGTCTGTTTAGTTAGAAGAACTTGATTCTGTACAATAATGAAAATAAAAGATTTAGACAGTCTAATAAAATAAACAATTATGTGATCATACAACCTGTCAGTCGACAATCAAACGTAGTCATTAATATAATAGTACGTACCTATAGTAGAAACAAAAGTATGATTTTACTTTGCCTTTAAACGCATTAAAATGTAAATCTAACAAAGAAGAAGGGAAGCTTGTTATAAAAGGTTATACCAAGCCCAACAAATGAGTGGGCACGCCACGATTGCGGCGGTAAGTCCCCTCTTTGAGGAGTGGTTTGAGAGGCGGCATGGCGTCCTCACCTTCCGCCTGACGCAGGTCCTCACCGGACACGGTTGTTTCGGGAGGTTCCTGTTTCGGATAGGGCGGGAGGAAACGCCCGGGTGTTTCCACTGCAAAGCTCGCCCTGAGGACACGGTGGAGCACACGGTGGCGGTCTGCCCTGCTTGGGCGGAGCACCGCCGTGTCCTCGTGGAGGCGATCGGCGGCGGCGATCTCTCGCGTCCGGCCCTGGTCCAGGCCATGGTACGGAGCGAGAGGGCATGGGGAGCCGTCACCTCCTTCAGCGAAGCAGTGATGCTCGCGAAGAGGGAGGCGGCGCACGTGAGGGAGAGGCAGCATATGCGCCCTCGCGACCCCAGCCGCCGCAGGATACGGAGACGTCCTGGGCGTCGGGAATCCCAGGCCGATTTCCGGCCACCGTAGGCATGGGCTTGCGGACGGCGAGTAATGGGTAGCTCGCTGTCCGGTAAGGACCAAGCCCAAGTCGACGGCGCGTTGTGTTCCACGCGCGCCTCAAAGAGATGTCAGCACAAATAGTGATGGGACCCGCAAGGGTCGATGCCTGCCAGGGGTGCGGGTTTGTTCGAACGAGACACCACAGCCCCTGGCTTAAGGGCTACTGAAGGAACACGGGTGGGTTTTAGTCAGTAAAAGTCTGACACGCCCTCCTGCTCCACCCAGAGCGGGAGAAGTTATTTGATGATTTCCCACCCAAAAAAAAAAAAAAAAAAGCCCAACAAATGAGTTATGAAAGTCTGTTTAAGGAAAAAAAGTGGTGTGTTCAAAATCTTTCATGTTTTGGTTAATGTACATAATAGGGTATTTTCCAATTTATTAAAAACTATTCTAATTTGAAGATTGGGTCGAAATATGTAATAGAAAAATAAAAGTAATTTGATTTGTATCCATTTTCACAATTAAAAACGATTTAAACCAAATTTATTTTTCGTTGTTTTGAATTTACCGCCAAAATGCTCCTTACGGTGACTTTTTATCACGTGACGTCAACTTTGTGTAAACTAAAGAAGTCGATAAGTGAATGTCGAGTTTATAATTAACAAGATTTTTAATGGATAGAAAGTGACATTACTGGTGTGCGGTGCCTCTGTGCAGAAATACTTCTAAAACGGCGCCAAACTAATTATTTGTACCGGTGCCGTTTACGAGTACACTAAGTTGACGTCACATGTCACGTGAAAAAAGTCATTGTAAGGAACGTTTTGGCGGAAAATTCAAAACAACGAAAAATAAATTAGATTTAATCCTTTTTAATTGAGAAAATGTGTATTCCTATATTTATTTTTATTTTCCTGTTAAATATATCGGCCCAATCTTCAAATTAAAATAGTTTTTTATCAAATCGGAAAATACCCTATTATGTAAGCTTCTTTCAACTTATATAGGGATTATTTATGAATGTTCTTAACTGTTTTATTTTTCCAACAGAAACACTCCACTCGAAACTACAGAACGCCTGCTAAGATCCTCACGAACCCCTTTTGCTTCATTGTTTCCTCATCATCATCATCTGCCCTGCCTTTTCCCAACTATGTTGGGGTCGGCTTCCAGTCTAACCGGATGCAGGTGAATACCAGTATTTTACATGGAGTGACTGCCTATCTGACCTCCACAACCCAGTTACTGGGTAATACGATACCCCTTGGTAAGACTGGTTGTCAGACTTTCGGGCTTCTGACGAAGCGGAGGCTTCTGTCAAAGATCCACAAATGACAGCCGTGAACCAACGGCTTGACGTTGTTATTTAGCCACAAGTCTGCTTCGTTGTATCCTATTTCCTACTATAATATTTTAAATGTCAACGTTTGTATGTTCGGATGCTTAGATATTTGGGTGTTTGTTACTCAAAGCATTTGATCTAGGCAATACCTTGGCCCACCAGTGGCTTCGCCCGTGTGATGATCGAAAATTATCACACGAGGACGTACTATAGTGATAAAAAATATCCATGTGTTAATCCACATTTTTTTTTTTTGAGGACGGTAAATCATCAAATAACTTCTCCCGCTCTGGGCGCAGCAGGATGTCAGACTTTTACCGACTAAAACCCAACCGTGTTCCTTCAGTTGCCTGTGTGCCAGGGGCGGCGGTATCTCTTCCGAACAACCCGCACCCCTGGCAGAAATTTGGCACAAGAATAGACTTTCACGAGCTAATCCAGGTTAAAATCTATCTATGTGCCAAATTTCATCCAAATCTCTCCAGAGGCTTTGGCGTGATTGAGTAACAAACATCTAAACATCTGACCATAAAAACTTTCGTATTTATAATATTAATAGGAAGAAATTCATAATTCATCATCATTTCAGCCGAAAGACGTCCACTGCTGGACATAGGCCTCCCCCAGTCATGGGGGGTTTTGCCATAATCGCCACGCTTGGCAGGCGGGTTGGCGATCGCAGTATGGTGGTAAAATGCATAGAGAACGCTGCTGCCCATTCTCTAGTAAGTCCCTTAGTCGCCTTCTACGACACCCACTGGAAGAAATGGGATGGTGCTATTCTTTTACGCCCGGCGACACATACGGGACAGAAAACATAATCATATTCAGAAAACATATACCTACCTAAGTTAAGCCTGTCTTATGAGGAAACAGAGAACTTCATAAAAAGTTAAATTATATCAGTATCACATTCTCCGCATACATTTACGCGCACGCTTCGCTCACATACTCAGACGCACGCACCGCTCCTCACACTCACACTCACACACACATTCACTCACACACACATTCACCCACTTATACTGCTACAAGTATTATTAATAAATGTCTAGTACTAGTTTTATTATTATTAAAATTAAATGTTAATGTCTAGTTTCTACCTATTTAATATAACCATAAACAAAATTGTTGTTATGGAACTCAGTTGTCCTTCGCTTTTGGGGTGGGCGCTAATAACTGCGACACAGTTACTAAATTAACGCAGTATTAACGTACACAAAAATTAGAATGCGTTTTTTGTTCCAATAAATATTTGTATTTGTACAAGAATTTCGTTTCGCCATTTTTTGCGAAGAAAATAAACAAAACGGCAGGAAAAAATTAAAACATTCGATTTACGACACGGGAAGATATACCTAAAAAATATGGCAACAAAATTTCATGAAAACGTGTTCGTTTCGTCGCCTAGTTAATAAACCATTTTTTTTCTGTTCATACGTAGGTTGCATTTAATTGGCGTTCACGTTTTTATTGGCAGACTGAAAACACAAAATATAGACAGTACAGAAGGCAATCTACATACAAAGTGCGCTCAAGCAACGCACACATAGACACCGCTCACGGACACGATATCTCGGACCGGTTGGGACCAGTGCGAGCGCGAGTGCCAGCCATTCCACAGACACGCGTCTGTGAAATGCAAAAACGGAGCAACACAAAAACTTACTATAACTGTTCAGTGGACGGTTGTTTAAATACTGTAAATTGTCTTTTTTTAGGCTACCAGTTGTTGAGTTGACCAGAGGCTCGTGTTTCGATGGTTCGTTTTAACGTAACACAGAATAGAAATTAGTTGTGGGTAAGCGAAAATGACTTTGTGGCCTTGTAGTATTTTTACAATTTATATTAGGTATTTATTGTAGTACTTATAAGCTAAAAAAATACGCTCATCTTCCTCATTATAAATAGTTAAGATAGAACTGCTCGGCGAGCCGGCCGGGCCACCCGCCGCCGATCATAACTATTAGAGTTGAGATTAATTGTGATCATGGCAAAGACCTAATACGAGTGCCACTACCACGATATTTTTTGTGCATAAGCCAAATTTGACAACCCTAGCGCGACCGCCGAGCGTAGGTATGAAAATCGAAGTACATACATGTGATTGCCTTCTGTACTCTCTTTATTTTGTGCTGGAAATGGCTCTAGGCAAAATGGTATACCTGGTAGGTATTATGGCATACAAAACACTCCCAACATGACCAAACCAGCTAACACACAAATAATTTTGCTAGGTAATTTAATTCGACTCTGTGTAAGATTTTACCTACAAAACAAAGTGTAACATTTAAAAAAAATACTCACTTTAGTTGCAGTCATGTTGATGACCTCAGTATCTCATGTTGTTATTAGTTCCGTCATCATCTGGAAAGAAGAAAAAATCAGTTATTGAAGGTATCAATTTCATTAAGGCGACGATAGATGACAGCTACCTACAGCGATGCACTGCCGCCCGTCGCTCGCAAGAGACCCCGCCTGAACGCGCATCAAGTTTTTCGAAAAACTACCCATGTTGATTTATCAAACACAATTCAAAGAAAAACCGTATACTAAATTTTGGGTGATTCAATTGTCTTTTAGATGGTGAAAGTTTCATGGAAATACACCCGATGGTTTTTGCGTGATTATCGTTTTTATGTCCGCGATAGACATTACTTTACCAATTAATTACATTATGTTATAAAAATATTATTAAAAATATTCACACATCAAATGACGAAGAAAATTGTCTAGTTTTAGAAATGTTTTTTTTTTTCAAATACATAAAACAAGCCGTTTAGACGTGATCTTCAATAAAAAGTCCTTAGAATTCGGCTGTCTGCGTCGTCAGAAGAACTTTTACCACTTTCCTTTTCTCTATGAAAGGGCGCCCAGTGTGGATTGGTAGATGTCACATATCCTCGATTTTTTGTTTCTAAGACATGCCGGTTGCCTCACAATATTTTTGTTCACGGTTTTGAGAGCAGTGGTTTTTTTTTTTTTTTTTTTTTTTTTATAATTGGCATCTCGCAGTTGACCTTGAGAGGCCGTGACTGCTCAACCGGACTTTCCTGTGAAGGTTTTTAGGATTCTAAAAGCCTCCAGCCAGGGCGTAAACCTACTTAAACCTAAAACGACTGCGCACTAAGGGCACCCCCTGTGGGGTACGAACCTCGGCTCAGGGAGTCGCTGGCGGGGGGGGGGGGGGGGCAGCTAGTACTATCAGGGACAGGCTGGATCAAGTTGTTTTCATGATTATTAGACGGGGAATTTAAAGCTACTGGCTCAGCTGCGGCGCGGGCTGGCGCATCAACGAGCAAGGGACGGTCGGGGGTCTGATCGCTACTCGGGAGTCTTCGCGGGGCGCGAGGACCTCGGCGGCGAGGTCGGTAGGACGGTCGTCGTTTGTGTTTGTGTACTGTACTGGTGGCCCTATTCTTTTCTTGGAGAACAGTGATGGGGTCGTCTGGGTCTGAGAGGACATGTTTCGGCCTGCGAATACTACTGATTCTACTGGGGACATAACTAGCGGCCTTCACAATCAAGGGATTGCGATGTATCTCGGCTTTATCGAAGAAACGCTTCGAGTTGCGTTTCATAAATTGAGCAATAGTGGGCATTTTCAGATCGAGATGGAGGATCTCGTTCCGAACGTACCAAGGGGAGCCTGTGGCTTGGCGGAGGAAACGGTTTTGGAGGGTCTGCATCCTATGGATGTGTCGGGGGTGCGTGTGTGCAAAGACTGCACATGCATACGTCATGATGGGCCTTATGCACGCCGTGTAAATACGCAATTTGCACTTGAGTGACAATTTGCTACGTGCGTTCAGAACAGAGTGCAACCTTCCGAGAGCGAAGGCGGCGCGTGAGCGCGCCTTCCTGATATGCTCAGAGAAGGAGAGGTGCTGATCTAGAATTACTCCAAGGTATTTGGCTTGCTTTTCCCAAGGGATCGGCTTGCCGAATATGGAGATGGGCGGGAGGGGGTCTTGGCGGCGCTGCGGTCTCTTAAAGAGAACCGCCTGGCTCTTGTCCAGATTTAGTTCGATTCGCCATTTCCTAAACCATGCACCGAGTACGTTGACTGCGGTCTGGAGGGATTTGGCTATCGCTTTGGAACTACGCCCAGAGTGGTAGATGGCCGTGTCGTCTGCGAACAGAGCCAACTGTGCCTTACCACTCTTGGGGATATCGCTGGTGAACAGCGTAAAGATGAGAGGGGATAGCACGGCGCCCTGAGGGACGCCGGCGCGAATCGGGTGGATGAGAGAGCCCCTTCGATGCGATAGCGAAAGGTGCGGTTCGACAGAAAATCTCGTAAGATGAGTACGAGTCGGTCCGGCACGCCGAGTTTGTACAGCTTGTAAATCAAGCCGTTGTGCCAGACCTTGTCGAAGGCTTTCGCTATGTCGAAAAATACTGCACCGGTCGCATAGTTGTGTTGGAGACCAACGCCTATATGCTCTACGATCCGGTGTACCTGTTGTACGCAACTGTGCTGGGTTCGGGAGCCGAACTGCTCGTTGGGTATCAGGCCTTTAGTCTCGGCGAAGTCCCTGAGGCGCTTGTAAATAAGTCGCTCATAGATTTTTCCGAGGCTGTCCAGTAAACTGATGGGCCGGTAGCTCGCGGGCTCCGTTTTGGGTTTGCCTGGTTTTTCAAAGCCAATGACCGTGGCTTGCTTCCAAGCTTGGGGGAAGATGTTATTGCTCAAGGCTCCATTGAAGATGGTGGTCAAGAGCATGATCAGGTGGGCGGGTAGCATCTGGATCACCTTATTGGTGATGCCGTCAGCTCCGGGGGCCTTTCGGGGTTTCAGACCCTTGATGATCTCGTGAACTTCGTCCGAGGTGACGAGAGGTAATGGGTCATCAGGGTCTTCGACGGGCGGGAGAGAGGTTCTACGTTCGACTTCAGCGTCCACCTCATCGAGGTGTGCTTGGTCTACAGGTAGAGAGCTGGGCGTGCATTGGGCCTCAAGACTATCGGCAAGGCATTCGGCCTTTTCGATGTCGTCGAAAGCAACGGTGCCATCGGGCCGGGTCAGGGGGGGCATGGTGGCTATTTCTCGGGACTTGAGTTTCCTCTGGAGTTCCCAGAAAGCTAAGTGCGTGGGTTCCAACTCGCTCAGCATCTTGTCCCAGCCCGCGTCACGTAGCTCCGACATGCGTGTCTTTACAGCTCGCTGTAAATAGCGCATGTGAGCTTTGTTCGCGTCGCAGGGAAAGTTGCTGTAGGCACGAACGGCCGCGTTCTTCTCATTCAGCAGTTCGCGTACATCGTCCGGCAGCTTCCAGCGGGGGTCTTCCCCTACCGGAACCCGCCTCGAACAGTCGTTCAGGACAGATTGTACGTGACCCGTGAATGAGTCGATCGCGGCCGTTGTGTCCGCGAGAGAGTCGAATTGGTCGGGGATGGCGTCCAAGTGGGCGGATGTGTTGGATTTCAGCGAATCGCTTACTCTCCTCCAGTCTGTTACCACTTTGGTGAGCGGAGGTTGGTCGGTATCTGGGAGACCCGTGCGGGGGGCCAGATGCACGACTACCGGACGGTGGTCAGAGGTGAGCTCGTTTATTGCCTCTATGGAATTCAACCGTAGGTTGATCCTTTTCAGAATTGCAATGTCGAGTACATCAGGTCTGTGATCCACATTGTGGGGGAAATGAGTCGGCGACATCGGGGCGATGACGTCGAAGGACAGGGTCGAGCAGAGGTTGAACAGGTGTCTCCCTCTGGTCGATTCCCTGGAACTATTCCACGCGGGGTGTTTCGCATTGAGGTCGCCCGCTATGATAACGGAGTCACTCATGCTCAACAGGGCGGTGAGGTCATTGGTGATCAGTTGAAAGTCCTCTGATTCGCACTGGGGAGGAAGGTAGACTGAGACTAGTGTGATGGGTTGATGACCCGTCATGCCCAGTCGGCAGACTGACACTTCTAATCGGGAGAGGGGGGGGGGCATCCATAGGAATGCAGTGTAGGGACTTTTTGTAATAAATGAGAGTTCCACCCTTATGGCAATGTGCTCTGTCGTTGCGAACTATTTTATAGTTGGCAATTCTCGGGTCACGATAGCAGGGTTTTAAGAACGTCTCTTGAACTAACAGGATATCCAAGTGATGGTCGCGGAGGAATGTGGCGATCTCATCCCTTTGGGTACGGATACCGTTGGCGTTAAAAGTTCCTATTTTTAGGGATCGGGGTTTGGTACGCGTGAGGGCCGTGTTAGCCATTGAGGTTCACGGAAAGTCTGGCGTTTAACAGGGCTTGCGTAACGTCAGGGTACGCATCATAGATGGCGTATATCCTAAGGATATCGCCTGCCTTTGTGGCGGCATTCACCTCCATAGCCATCTGATAGGCACGGGGGGTGCAGAATGTAAAGAACGCGTTGTCGAGCGTTTGATGCACGACGGCGGGGGACATGGTCACGGGACCGGCGTAAGTGGGTGCGGGGCGCGCCTCGGGGCGTGCTCCAACGCGGGGGTCGCGGGACGCGGGGGTCGCGGCGGCGGGGATCGCGGCGGCGGTGGTCGCGGTAAGAGGTGCGGTAGGGGGCGCGGGAGCGCCTGAACCCGGGTTCTTGGACTGAGGGATGGGCGCGGGGACGGGCCTGGCTGAAGCCATCGCAGGGAACGCCTGCTGGTGGTTCAGGAAGTTCCAGGGGCTCGGTCTCTGAGGACTGAGCCTATCTGGGAGGTACCCTGAGGGGGCTTCCCTTTGCTGGCGGGCGTCGGCACGCTTCACCAGCTTGGGAGAAGTGGTCTTGGGTGCTTTCGAGCACCCCCTATAGTTGGCCGGGTGACCGGCTTCGCCGCATAAAACGCAGCTCGGAGGTTCCGTGCACAAGGAGCGGTCCTTGGGCCTGGTACAATCCGCTGTACCGTGGCTACCTAAGCACTTTACGCACCTCGGGGTAGCGTAACAGTGCGATTGCGCGTGTCCGTACAATTGACACCTGTGACATTGGCCGATTGTTCCCGTCTTGTAGGGCTTTTCGATCCGAATTGCAAATCGTACGGAGATTGAAAATCGGGTTATGGCCCTCAAAGGGCGGGCAGACTACGAGCACCATGTCGTATGGCACTCCGCGGCGGGCGCGGTGCATCCGGTGCACTTCGGTGTACGGGATGTTTTGAAAGTCAAGGTCGGCCTTGACTTCTTCCACGGTGATTTCGACCGGAACCCTCTTTAAGACAACTCGTGTCTGTCGGTCTTCTGGGAGGGCGTACGTGTTGAAGGACACGTTACGGTTTCGGAGGAGTTTGGTAAGGCTGCGGTAGTCGCTAGCCGTCGGGATCGCTACCTTTATCCCTTGGAGGGTGGTGCGGGCGCTGGTGTAGGCAATCTTTTGCTCTAAGCACCATTTGGACACGTCGGTCCATTTTGACTTGTCTTGGATGAAGACAGGGGGCGGAACGGGCACCTTTTTCCCCGCAGCGGCGCGGGGTACGGCGGTGGGTGCGGGCGCGGTCGCGGTCGCAGTCGCGGGGGTCGCGGGGGTTGCGGGGATCGCGGGGGTTGCGGGGGTCGCGGGGGTCGACTCGGTCGGGAAAGGGGTGGGGGGGCGGTCGGTTACGAGCGCGGTAATTTTTGAAGAGCGCGAGGAATCGCAGACTTTCTTCTTTCTCTTCTTCCCCTTCGACTTTGACTCAACTGGGGTGAAGCCCTCTTCTTGAGTCACTGCCACTTCCTCCTCGTTCGAGGAGGGAGAAGAGAAACAAGCTGTTCCTGGCGATTGGGGGGTGCAAGGGTAGTCTTCAGCGTCCATAAGGTCGGACGCTGCGTCGGAGAAAAGCTCCTGAGATTGCGGGGTTGCCAAGGCCGGTGAAGCCGGGGAATCGTTATAAGTTATAACGGGCGTGGGGGGTTTATACGCGGTCGCGGTCGCGGTGGGAAAAGTGGGTTTTTCGTAACCCAAGAAACGGTTGACTCGTGCGCGAAACACGGGATCTTTCATGTTCGTTTCGAACGACGCCCAGTAGGCGTCGTCGGAAACGTCCATGTTGAAAAGGGGTGGGGGGTGACCTACTTCCCACTCATAAGGAGTGAGCCTAAGTCCCTATTTCTCCTAACAATCCTAACGTCTACTTCCCCGGGGGGATGCCCGGGGATGTGTGATTCCTCCCTGTCGGGTATAGACAGGGAGATGTACCTCGGGTGAGCCCTAAGCTTGTAAACCTGTTGCCAATCTTAATGTGCAACAGGGCCCTGTCAGTCTAGCGCGAGGGGCAGGTAGACACGCCCCAAAGACACTAGGTGTGTGGCTGTGGAAGGAACACTGTCACCAGTGACGACTAGGAGATCCCCCAAGGCCGTCGGTCTGGGACCCGTCCAATTCACTGCCTTGCCTTGAAGAGGTTCGGCGGGTGTGTTGGGACAACACCCTCTCGGTTTCGTTGGCACCGTAAGGTTTCCACCGAGAACCACGAAACTGTGGATTTTACCCAGAAGGGGCCAAGTGAATTTACTTGACGATTTACTTCCGTAAAGAAACAGAGGTTTGCCTTGAAAAAGACAGTTTTTGGTGTAATTAATAATCCAGTCAATAATTAAATTAATTGGATTATTAATTCGGAGTGTTCGCAGCGGGGCGCGGCGAGTCAGGTTGGCGGCGGAGGATGAGTCACGCATCGGTAGCAGGAACAATTAGCACGTGCGCTCGGGGCGAGGGTCACGGGCTAATGTGAGAGCAGTGGTGATGAAATTAAATACATAAAGTAAAGCGCCTTTTTGGGTTCGAACTCACGACCTACAACTCGTAAGTCGGGACCACTACCTACTAGGTCACCAATACAAGGAGTTTTGGTGACCTAGTGCGGTAGCGGTCCTATTTACAACAATTGCTAAGCCATTCATTTCTAATTTTCTATCTATTCTTCTTCTTCTCTTCTCCAACCCTTGGCCACCCAATGCTGAGTGTAGGTCTCTTCCAAATCTCTCCACTTTTGGCGGTTTTGCGTCATAGCTATCCAGTTTCATCTGGCCACGAATTATATTTTAGTCAATCCCTACTATTATTATTATAAATGCGAAAGTAACTTTGTCTGTCTGTCTGTTACGCTTTCACGCCTAACCCGCTGAACTGATCGTCATGAAAGTTGGCAGAGATATAGCCTGGGATATGAACCGACATTCAAAATTAAGTTATAAAAAAATATTAAAATAAAAACAAATAATAGAAAATAAATAATAATTCATATTAAATTATACGTACACAAATTATCCCAAAATCATGAACAAGAATAAAACAGCAATGTATACTAAGGATTCTGATATAAATGGCCCTTTGACCATGTAATAGGTTCTCAAAGATGGGTACTCAACTATCTACCATAGGCCCTAACACGAACGGGCGACGTAAACGCAGCCTGAATTCGACTTTTGAATTGAAAAATTATACAAACTAGTTGTTGCCCAGTGGTCGAAATTCAACCATATTCATTTAAATTTTAAATTTGTATTATATAAAAATATTCGCTTTTTGCACTGCTTCTCTATATTTAAACTGTAACTGTGCCAAATTTCATACTCTTCCGTCCGCGTCATTTTCATAAAAAGGGCTCCAAAGTTTATGCTTCACTTGTACACAGGGTAATTTTTTAACCAATGCGCAAACTGTAACCATGAATTCAGCATATCATTCTAGAACCCCAAACGTATAAATTTTTCGTCAGTAATATTTAAAAAATTAGCTGTTTCAAAGAAAATTGTGCAATACCTACGCGGTCAAAATGTATGAAACAGCAGATTTTTTTTTGTATAACCGACGAAAAATTTCTACGCTAGAGAGTCAAGAATTATATGCTAAATTCATGGTTACAGTTTGCGCACTGGTTAAAAATATATCCTATATGGATAGCCTATTGTATTTCCGTACACATTTTTGCAACAAGTACAATGAGTCATTCAATCATCCAATAAATCTACCTGGGCTCATCCTACTTATGTTGGGGTCGGCTTTTTGGGCCCTTGACTACCTGTAACGACTGTTCAACCCTTACGAACACTTTATATAGGCTGCAAGAATCTGCTGGAAGAAGAGGTGGCGAGGCGACCTCAACGCGTATTGTAAGCATTGGATCGAGGTAGCCTTAGAAGGATCATCATCATCATCATCATCATCATTTCAGCCGAAAGACGTCCACTGCTGGACATAGGCCGCCCCCAAGCTCCGCCACTTCGACCGGTTCTGTGCTTCCCGCATCCAGCGGACTCCTGCGGTCCTCACAAGATCATTGGTCCACCTTGTGGGAGGCCTTTACGTCTTCTGGTAGGCGGTCGCCACTCCAGAACTTTTCGGCCCCATCGGCAATCTGTTCTGCGAGCAATTTGCCTTGCTCACTGCCGCTTAAGTTTGGCAATTCTTCGGGCTATGTCGGCTACCTTGGTTCTCCTGCGGATCTCTTGATTCGATCACGCAGAGAAACTCCAAGTCAGCAGTGAGACAGTGTAGGATAATTTTTTAAAAAAAGTTCAGAAGCACAGAACCGGTCGATGTGGCCAAGCTTGACGGAGGAATGTCCAGCAGTAGACGTCTGTTGGCTGAAACGATGATGGTGGTGATGATGATAAAGCCCGCACGTTCGTGCAAGGCCCACAATTCTCAAAGAAATCAAATCAACGATTCGCAAAACAAGCTGCCAATAACTACCCTTCTAATTCGTTGAACAGAAATGAGAATGTATCGAATTGTATACTCTCAAATAAACCCTGTTTACTATCAAATTGGTAAATGTTTACAATGTAATCTAGTAAACGTTAGATACTCCAGGGACGGAACGGAGGTGCGAGCTGTTTTTCAGGGCTGTCAAGTGCCAATATTTTGATATTTAATAGGAAATCTATATCTATACTAATAATAAAGAGGAAAGATTTGATTGATTGTTTGCATTGAATAGGCTCCGAAGCGAATGAATCGATTTGAAAAATTCTTTCACTGTTGGGAAGCTACACTATCCCCGGGTGACATAGGCTATGTTTTATCCCCGTATTCCTACGGAAACGGGAACTACGCGGGTGAAACCGCGGAGTGCTGCTAGTATTTCATAAATCCTCTAAAAAATGTTTTGTCCTTTTCATGATGTACCTATTGACGTTTTATGTTAACAAAAATGAGCCCTAAAAAAAGATATTTTATTGAAATGTACGGTTTTTTAATGAATGGATCATGTCGGCTTTTTTAATAAACGAGACTCTTTTGAACTTTTTGACCTTTTCTCAAGGATTGTCGAAGTAGCCAAGAGCTAGGAAACCTCGAACAAATAGATTAGTATAGAACAGTTTACCAGTAGTATACCTTAAACATGTAATGTGCACATAAAACCATCTGCATTTTTTTGTACCTACTTTCTATGCAAATAAATAATTATTCTATTCTATTCTATGTAATCTTGTTAACGTTGGATAGTCCAGGGACGGAACTGATGTGCGAACTGTTTTTAAGGGCTGTCGATATTTTATTTATTTTTTAATATGTTTTTTTTTTTTAGATGGTGTTTAAATTTCTAATTATGGAAGTCCGACTATTCTAACGTCCTTTTCCCATAATATTTATATAGATTATAGAAGATATATTTCAAACGTGGGCTTTAAATGAAAAACGATGTCACTTACAAAACACTTTACCCTACATCTCAAGCAACCACAAAGGTGATGGATGATTCAACTTATCTATTTCTATACTTATTATTATTACCTAGCTTTTTCCCGCTGCTCCACTCGCGTGGATGTCGGTTATCGCGTAAAAAAAGTAGCCTATGTCCTTCTCCATATCCCAGGCTATTTCTCTGCCAAATTTCATGACGATCGGGTCAGCGGTTTAGACGTGAAAGCGTAACAGACAGACAGACAGAGTTACTTTCGCATTTATAATATTAGTAAGGATAAGCAGGGATTAAAATCGCTTCGTGTCAGTCTTTGTGACCGCGTTTTTCTTCTAAACAACTACGCAACGGATTTTGTTGCAGTTTCCACGATCGATCGTTTAAATAATTTATTTCTCTTTAGTACGTTAATATTAAACTAGCTTGTGGCAAAATAACAATAGCTGCACGGGTCGATTGGCCAGGTTAAGCTACGCTTGCCGCGGTTGGTCCGTGGATGGGTGACCATCTTTACATACCAAGACCCCTCCGTGCCTCGGAAAGCACGTTAAGCCGTTGGTCCCGGCTGTCATTTGTGGATCTTTGACAGTCGTTACGAAGCCCGAAAGTCTGACAACCAGTCTTACCAAGGGGTATCGTATTACCCAGTCCCTCGCTGAGGTCGAAAATTATCCCGCACGGGAACGGAACGTACTACCGGGTTGAAAAGTATCCTATGTGTTAATTCACGATATAAAAGCCATTACGTCATTTTTGCGAGTCACAGTCAAAGCATTTATTTCAATTAGGCACTTAAAAGGCACTTTTGAACGTCAATATTTACATCAAAATAGAATTGATTCTAGTCGCCCCTTCCAAAATGTAGTTTCGTATGGAGAAGAACGGGCAAGAAACTCCACCGTTACTCTTTTAAAATATTTTAAATACAATTTAACAAAGTACATTCATTATGTAATTATGTGTGAAAACGATGCACCCAGAATAAAATTACTACTATACCAAAACAGTAAAAAAAAAAACAAATGCAATTGAAGCAATACAGATAAATTCATTTTATGATAGATACATGGTGCTCACATATTTACAAACATTGTGAGAGTAAATATACGATTTTTCTAGAATAATAACAAGTAATAAGTCAGTGTGTGAGAAATCTTTTAAATTTCCTTTCATTTAATTGCAATATATCTCAAGGTATTTTGTTATAACATTTCACACTGTACCCCATAAAAGATGAATGTACTTTAGCTAATCTGAAAAATGGTTGAAAGCGTGATTGAGTAACAAACATCCAAATTTTCACATCTTTACATAGTATAAAACAAAGTCGCTTTTCGTGTTTGTAAGCTTAAAACTATTAAACTACGCAACGGATTTTAATGCGGTTTTCATTAACAGACAGGGGACGTGTGTAAAAGTCTATATGTATATTACATACAACTCCATGCGGGCCAAGCCGCTGGCAAAAGCTAGTTTATAATATTAAGTAGTTGCTTGTTGGTATTGTTTTGTTTCTAAGTGCAACTAAATTTTTTGTGACTCTTAAACTTGACATTTTATTTTATTCCAATTCTGTTTTTTGTTTTACTCTGTGACTAACATTTTATTATTTTTTGGCGCAGGCTTGAAATCCAACCACTAACATTTTTTTGTTGTTTTGTAATATGGGTTTAGCGAGACATAAAAAAATATATTTATTAATAGTAGGATTTCACAAAAATAATTCGAACTAAGTATTGGCAACCCTAACTTGCCGACCCTTTCTGTACCGTGTCCCGTACGTACCTGTACCCATTTTGCTACCCGTGTCACGCGCTGTTTTATTTGATCTATGCATCGATTATAGTGGTCCACTGGGCGGTGACGTCAGCGAATTGAGGGTAGTGTTGGGTAGTTTTATTTTATGTGGGTTTTTAAAGGCTGTCGATGGCTTGACGTCACAGGTTTTACATACTGGAGAAAGTAGAGAATGTAGAACGCGATTCAATCTTCTTTATGGCGGCCCTGAAGTGCGAGTAGATATTATATAAAAATAAAAAAAAATATGCTTTAATAATTATTAATCTAAATAAATTTATTTTTAAATGATTTTGGTGATTAATTTGATTAAATTATGTATTTTTTTTACTCTCTTAATTTATTACGTCAGCGTAAAATCAGCGTCAGGTGATACACCTTTTTTTTGGGTGGGTAATCATCAAATAACTTCTCCCGCTCTGGGTGGAGCAGGAGGGCGTGTCATACTTTTACTGACTAAAACCCACTCGTGTTCCTTCAGCAGCCTGTGTGCCAGGGGCAACGGTATCTCTTTCGAACAACCCGCAAACCTGGCAGGCATCGGCCCTTGCGTGCCCCATCAATTTGTGCTGACATCTCTTTGAGGCGCGCGTGGAACACAACGCGCCATCGACCTGGGCTTGGTCCTTACCGGTTAGCTGTCTACCCATTACTCGCCGTCCGCAAGCCCACGACTACGGCTGCCGGGAATCAGCCTGGATTTCCGACGCCCTGCGGCGACTAAGCCCGTGAGGGCGCATATAATGCCTGTGGTACAGTCACGAGCAATAATATGTATACACTTACCAACTTTTAAAGGTAATTTTCTCCACTTTTACTAATTGTAATCTTATTTCATTATGAAAATAATATTTTGGAACCCACACTGTAATGAAATATCTAAGTTATCTAAAGGCTGCCATCGCTATTTAAAAGAAAATCGCTTTTGAATTTGGCGATGTGTTTGCATGTTATTGCTCGTGACTGTACACCTTGCTTTGTCATCTGAAAATATGCTGAGATGTGGCCCTTTTGGTATCATTATCATTGTTTTCTGTTTATTTTTTGTTTTTAGGTTTTGTTAAGCTGTAACTCATTTTACTTCTTTTCTTTCAAAATTAAGAGCAAAATACACTTGTATCAGCGGACGCGACCCAGCGCGTGACATTCGGCCACATTTGATCACGCAACAACGCGTTGTTGAACACGCGTCGATAAATCGTGTCTAGTGTTGCAGAACTGTTTCTGGCTTGACACACACGTGAACATTATTACCTACCTACTGGCTATTTTGTTTATCTAAACTTACAATGAACTAGCAGCGTTCCGTGGTTTCACTCGCGTAATTCCCGTTCCCGTGGGAATACGGGGATAAAATATAGCCTATGGCACCCGGGGGTGCATCTAGCTTCTGACGTTTCATAAGTGCCCATGCAGATTTATATGAAATAAAATATTTTGATTTGATAGTGTAGCTTTCCAACAGTGAAAGATATTTGGAAATCGCTTCAGTAGTTTCGGAGCCTATACAATGCAAACAAACAATCAAATCTTTCCTCTTTGTAATATTAGTAGATTATAGTATAGACTAGATTTTGCCAGCGGTTTCGCCCGCACGGAGGTCGGTGTAGTAAACATACATACCAATCAAAAACATAAATGAGAAATGAGAGCCAAGTTCAATGTTATGATGCCTTGGTTGTTGACGTCAATGACAAAAGAATTGAGACCTAATTGGGCGCCAAGTTCAATGTCATGATGCTTTCTTTGGTTGTTGACTTCAACGACAAAAGAAGTGAGATCAAAACGGGCGCCAAGTTCAATGGTCAGTTCCTGAAATTTATTTATAACAACATAAAATATTTTATAACAACTTCAAATATAATAGGTTCTTATAACTTAGGATAATATATTGAAGCCTATGATCTGACTTGGCTTGTTGTCATATACACAAGAGTTACTAGAGAATGGGCAGCAACGTTCTCTACACATTTTACCACAATACTGCGATCGCCAACCTGCCTGCCAATCCCCCCTTTTGGGGGATGATGAGAAAAAATATGTAAATGAGGAATATTAAGTGACGAAATAAAAACTGAAAACTTGAAAATAAAATAAGTAAAAAAATGGTTTTAAGTTGAACGGTTTTAATGAAAATAATGATGTAGGTAATATACGAAAAGCTAAAAAAAATATACGGTAGGTCCTAGGTACCAGTCATAGATTAGACAAAAAAATGAAATTTTTAAACATCTGCGTTATTTTGAGACCAAAAGTGACACTAAAATATGGAAACTGAATCATTGTTAACCCATTAACAGTAACCAAACGGCAATTTAAAATAATACAATAGAATACAGCCCTTTGTCCGGTTCATGACAGATCATAATTCATACACCCGGATAATACAGCCATACCTGGGTGTGACGTCACAATAACACTGACCCGGTATTTTTATTACAAAGTTGAAAAAACGGGTGAGTTTGTTCAACAAAATATACAGTGTGTTGAATTTTTTTTTTTTCTAAATTGTGCTGGCGAAGTATGGGTGGGTGTTTTTTTGGTCGGACGTGTACAAACTATGTGTTTTTGTACAAACATTTGGCGAATTGCAATCACAATAAAACACTTTGCTACCGTTTTCTGCGAAGGCTATTTCCAGCAATGTGGAGATTGGTTTCCGATGCAAAATATCTATCTGCCTAGCACTATCCCAACTATGTTGGGGTCGTCTTTCAGTTCTATCGGATGTAGCTAAACACTGTGCTTCATATGTTTGCATAATT
Source organism: Polymixis flavicincta (assembly GCA_949987655.1). Classification (NCBI taxonomy): domain Eukaryota; kingdom Metazoa; phylum Arthropoda; class Insecta; order Lepidoptera; family Noctuidae; genus Polymixis; species Polymixis flavicincta. The sequence continues at coordinate 4,976,804 of OX465198.1, read as the reverse complement.
CCTCTGCTCAACAACGTATACAACGCAATGAATGTTGTGGAACTGTCAAAATTAAAGCGAAGCTTGCTGATAGTGTATTACATAAGTACCCCTCTGATAATGACCAGCAAATTACAAAAAACCGGCCAAGTGCGAATCGGACTCGCGCATGAAGGGTTCTGTACCATTATGTATAAAAACGGCAGAAAAATCACGTTTGTTGTATGGGAGGACCCTTAAATATTTTTTTAAATTTTAATTTAATTATTTATTTTTAAAGTTAATATATAACTAAATATTCTGTGAATATTTCAAGCTTCTTTCTACCTGTTGCCGTTATCAATATCGAGCAAAAACGAGCAAAAAAATTACGTTTGCTGTATGAGAGCCCCCTTAAATATTGATTTTATTCCATTTTTTTTATTTCTTGTTATAGCGGCAACAGAAATACCTACATTATCTGTGAAAATTTCAACTGTCTAACTATCACGGTTCATGAGATACAGCCTGGTGACAGACGAACAGACAGACAAACGGACGAATAGCGGACTCTTAGTAATAGAGCCCCGTTTTACCATTTGGGTACGAAACCCTTAAAACGAAAGAAAATTTAAAAATGGAACAACAAAATGCGCAAGTGATTCTTAACCAAATTCATGAACTGTGACGATCCGTTTTTCCTCGAAAAATAAGGAAAGAAAAGACACAAAAGAGTATCAATGAAACTTAATATCGTTTCAGTGTCTCCAGTAATTGTGTGAATCGTCGTAATTCGCCACTGTTGGTTGTTTGTGAGAGGAAACCATAATAATACTAGCTTTTGCTAGTGGTTTCGCCATAAAAAAATTGGACTAAAACGAAATTCGGCCTGATTTTTATTTTTAGCCGAAAAATAAATACTACTAAAATAACGTAGTTTTGTTGGCCTTGGATCTAATTAAATGAAATAAATATTTTTTAACCGTTTAAAAATAAATCACAGAATACTTCATACCTTTACATACTATTAAAAACTCGAGTGGACCTTTTTTTATTGCGCCGAACGTAAATATTTCAAGGGTCAGATAACAGCGCGAGCGAGCGCGGGGCTTGACGAGTTTGGCAAGCATGAATCGTAGGGCGTACGAAAAAGGTTAAACTATCAAGTAATCTAGTGTAAGAAAAGGCATTTTTTCTAGCACATTACGCGTATGTACATTGTGCTCTTATGTAATTATTCTCAGACTTTTTTGATTAGAAGTATTGATTAGCCGGCACATAATTTTGTTCATTCATGGCCAATGGTAACCGTTTTTTGTCGGCCGAAAACGAAAATGGCTCAAAATTGAAATTTCGGCATAAAATGGCCGAAAACCGAAAACGAAATTCAGTCGCACTCCACTTAATACTGACTTAGTATCTCTAATAATACTCTGAACTGAAGCGAATCTTACCGCTACTACTGTTTCAAAATGAAGGAAGATAAGGAAAACGCCAGACAAATTGTTTCACTTTTAGTTTTCATATTTTTTTCCTTATTGAAGATTTGTTTTTCTTTTTGAGATTTGGGTTAAATTGAATTATTCAAGTTGTGTTTGTTGGATAAGTTTATGTTTTGTTGTATCGCGTTTGCGGTCGCATTCTTATCTCAGCCTCGATTTGTCAAAAATAAACAGTTTAACTACATTTTTGACATTGATCAATCAAATCAAATCAAAATATTTTTATTTCATATAAACCTGCATGGGCACTTATGAAACGTCAGAAGCTAGGTGCACGGTTCCAAATTGTTGTTTCCTATGGAGAAGAGTCGGCAAGAAACTCCACGGTTACTCTTTTAAAAATAATTGACTTTAACAATGTTTTCAAATTACAGAGATAAAATGTACGAGAGGACAGTGCAGGCCTGTCAATAAGTACCAGGTACCTAGACGAATACAGAATAGAAAATCGTCTACAAATCTACAGTCTGTAAGGCCTACAACGTTCTCTCATTCACAATATGTAAAATAATCTACATAAATAAAATGAACCTAATTAAACATAGTGACATGATTTACATGACAATCACAAAAAAATAGTCGATATTTAAATTGATGTATAATGTCAAATAATGACGAGAATATGTCCGCATTGTAAAAATAAAAATAATAAAAATTAAATTAAAAATTTAAAAAACCCCCGACCCAATCAAAAACTCTTAAAAGTAAAAAATAACATTTAAAGACCTCTTAAGTTGAAGGTAATATTTTGATCAAGGCATTGTCAAGGCGAGGGACGGCTAATGAAAATGCTAGGCCTCTGTTTGGCGTTTTCATTTACCGTCCCCCGACTTGACAATGCCTTGATCAAAATATTACCTTCAACTTAAGAGGTCTTTAAATGTTATTTTTTACTTTTAAGAGTTTTTGATTGGGTCGGGGGTTTTTTAAATTTTTAATTTAATTTTTATTTCTTGCTTTTTAAACTTAATGTTTCGCTTAAACCTGCGCAGCGTTGCGTAGTTTTCCACAGTGAAGTTTGTTACAATTTTTTTATCCTCATTCCTCGTCCTGATCACTATTTATCTATAATCTATTCATTGAGATCTTTTTAATAAGCCCAAACACGATACCTCTGCTGTTTGTTGGTGAGTAACTTGGGTATCCTAGAAATTCCAGGTGTTGCTCCAACATCAGTTCAAGGTTACTTTGTTCGTCTAATATCATTGAACTAATAGAATACCAAATTTCGAGTTGATCAGACCCGTGGAAGATGCTCAAATCCCTTCATCAACCAGAAAAGAGTTGATATTCTACAAACGGCTGAACCGATTTTGATGAAACATGTCTAAGAACACTCCCGACTAATACACCTTTCAAACAAAAAAAAAAACAAAATCCAAATCGGTTCATCCGTTCGGGAGCTACGTTGCCTCAGACAGACACACACACACACACACACACACACACACACACACACACACAGATACGTCAAACTTATAACACCCCGTCGTTTTTGCGTCGGGGTTTAAAAAAGATGATGTTCGCTGACATGAGATTGCACCTCGATTTTGCACCTGATGGTAAACGGCTAAATTTCAAAATACCCGACTACGGGTAGCGGCACTTAGATATACATGGTAATGGCAGATGGAGAAGAACCCTAACGCAATGGTTGCCAAGAGACGGTAGAAGGAGCGTTAGTGCAAAAGCCCACTGGCGGCACGGCATGGCAAGGGATTTTTAAGCCACAAATTATCTTATTAGTATGACAGTAAAATTTAAATTCCAACGGCAACGATGCCGCGGTATCATTAGGCATGCCGCGACGTCCTTGGGCATCATAACTTAAATTGGAATTTTATTGTCTTACATATCTATACTAATACTAGCTGACCCGGCAAACGTGTTATTTTGCAGGTAATTTCTAACGCAAGAAAACTACTGACGCAAGACAAATACTGGTGTTCAGCTGCATCCGATCAGACTGGAAGCTGACCCCTAACACATAGTTGAGAAAAGGCTAGGCAAATGATACTTCATCCATTATTTATCGCGGTATTCTTAGTTTAACGGAGTGAAGATACCGTCTACTCCGAATTCTGTCTGGGTTTTCTCTAAATACCACTTTGTCTTCGGAACGTGATGGTATAACTTTGGTTATACAGGAAAAGTTTTTATCCAGTGCGCAAATTGTAACCATGAATTCAGCATATCATTCTAGACCCCCAGGCGCAGAAATTTTTCGCCGAATATACAAAAAAAAAATCAGCTGTTCCATACATTTTGAACGCGTAGTATTGCACTTTTCTATGAAACAGCAGATTTATTTTGCATAACCGGCGAAACATTCCTGCGCCTGGGGGTCTACTTAGGAGTATGAAAAATAGATAGTAGCCGATTCTCAGACCTACTGAATATGCATATAAAATTTGGTAAAAATCAGTAAAGCCGTTTCGGAGGAGTAAGGTAAGTAACATTGTGACACGAGAATTTTATATATAAGAAAATTATAAAGAGGAAAGATCTGTTTGTTTGTTTGTTTGCATTGAATAGGCTCCGAAACTACTGAACCGATTTGAAAAATTCTTTCACTGTTGTGAAGCTACACTATCCCCGGGTGACAGGCTATATTTTATCCCCGTTATCCCACGGGAACGGGAACTACGCGGGTGAAACCGCGGAGCACTGCTAGTAAGTTATACTCCTATACGTCGCATAAAAATGCCTTGCCGCGCCGTGCCGTTACTTGGCGCAGGAGTTAAGCAGACCAACAGCGAGGTGGGTGGACTACTTCAGAATCATCGTGGGGAAGAGCTGGATGAGACTCGCACAGGACAGGGAAACATGGCACAAAAGAGAGGAGGCCTTTTTTTTTTTTTTTTTTTTTTGGGTGGGAAATCATCAAATAACTTCTCCCGCTCTGGGTGGAGCAGGAGGGCGTGTCAGACTTTTACTGACTAAAACCCACCCGTGTTCCTTCAGTAGCCCTTAAGCCAGGGGCTGTGGTGTCTCTTTCGAACAAACCCGCACCCCTGGCAGGCATCGGCCCTTGCGGGCCCCATCATTTATTGTGCTGACATCTCTTTGAGGCGCGCGTGGAACACAACGCGCCGTCGACTTGGGCTTGGTCCTTACCGGACAGCGAGCTACCCATTACTCGCCGTCCGCAAGCCCATGCCTACGGTGGCCGGAAATCGGCCTGGGATTCCCGACGCCCAGGGCGTCTCCGTATCCTGCGGCGGCTGGGGTCGCGAGGGCGCATATGCTGCCTCTCCCTCACGTGCGCCGCCTCCCTCTTCGCGAGCATCACTGCTTCGCTGAAGGAGGTGACGGCTCCCCATGCCCTCTCGCTCCGTACCATGGCCTGGACCAGGGCTGGACGCGAGAGATCGCCGCCGCCGATCGCCTCCACGAGGACACGGCGGTGCTCCGCCCAAGCAGGGCAGACCGCCACCGTGTGCTCCACCGTGTCCTCAGGGCGATCTTCGCAGTGGAAACACCCGGGCGTTTCCTCCCGCCCTATCCGAAACAGGAACCTCCCGAAACAACCGTGTCCGGTGAGGACCTGCGTCAGGCGGAAGGTGAGGACGCCATGCCGCCTCTCAAACCACTCCTCAAAGAGGGGACTTACCGCCGCAATCGTGGCGTGCCCAAAGAGGAGGCCTGTAGGCTGTACTCAGCAGTGAGTCGAAAAATGCCTTGTTCGACTCACTGCTGCACCGCATCATCGCTAACCATCATCATTGGTAACTGGATTGGATGATGCGTAACTTATATATACATAATTATCGGATATGCCAGTCATGAACGCTGTCTAGAAATAAATTAGTCAAAAGAAAGAAAAATAAGGTAGGGAAGTGGACCAATAGTAAGGGCTTCGCAAAAAGGCAGAGCTGTAACTTAAATATCTTCTCTTAATACTTACAGTTCGCTTTTATAACGAAACGAAGCTCAACAAGTATCTAAGTACCTACTCCAACACCGCAGTAATTGCTTTTCATTAAGAAAATGTATAAGATATTTAAACGTTTTCAAGAAGTTTTTAGTTAACATCAGTGATGCGCGATTTTGAATATTTTGACTGTAGAATTATATCTAGAATACATTAGGGTTTTTGAATAATTCAACTGTAGAATAATATCTCGAATACAATCGGTTCGAATGTAATTAGGCAGTATGTATAAGCATAAACATCAGTGGCGAAAGATCGTATAACACGATTCCTACCGGATTCCCTTCTGGGATTCGCATCGGCAACTCTATCGGTATTCAAAAATGGCACGTCAATAGTGGCTACTATTGTCAAAAAATATAGTTACACTACGGGTATTTAATTGACCACAACATTCAAACAACGACAACGGTTATTTTTAGATTTGTATTACATTAAAAGTGGGAAATCATCAAATAACTTCTCCCGCTCTGGGTGGAGCAGGAGGGCGTATCAGACTTTTATTGACTAAAACCCACCCGTGTTCCCTCCCTCAGTTGCCAAGGACCACTGTGTGCCAAGGACCACGGTATCTCTTTCGAACAACCCGCACTCCAGGCAGGCAGCTGCCCTTGTGGACCCCACCAGTTGGTGCTGACATCTCAATTGAGAAGCGCGTGGAGGTGGAACACAACGCGCCTTCGACGCGGGCTTGGTCGTAACCGGACAGCGAGCTTAAATGTATATGATGGTAGTTTTGAAGATCAACGTTATCACACAGACACGAAAAACGACTTTAATTTTTAATATTTATCGATACTGATGGATGATTGGAATAAATATTTTTCGCAACACTAAAAACCTTAACCGTATCTCAATGCTATTCAAATGTGAAACATTTTCATACAAATGTTTCCGGAATCTCGAAGTCTGCATTGTTTGAAAGTTCATAACTTTCTCGTGCTTATTTCAAGTCATTTACTTCATCCATATTTTGAGGGGCTTGAGGCTAAGTAAAAACGGCCGCACGGGTCAATCGATCAGGTTAAGCTACGCTTGCCGCGGTTGGTCCGTGGATGGGTGACCATCTTTACGTACCAAACGAAAGCACGTTAAGTCGATGGTCCCGGCTGACGACCTGAAACGACTGTCAATGATCCATGAATCAATGGATCATTGCCAGTCGTTTCAGGTCGTCAGCCGGGACCAAACGACTGTCAATGATCCATGAATCAATGGATCATTGCCAGTCGTTTCAGGTCGTCAGCCGGGACCATCGACTTAACGTGCTTTCGTTTGGTACGTAAAGATGGTCACCCATCCACGGACCAACCGCGGCAAGCGTAGCTTAACCTGATCGATTGACCCGTGCGGCCGTTTTTACTTAGCCTCAAGCCCCTCAAAATATGGATGAAGTAAATGACTTGAAATAAGCACGAGAAAGTTATGAACTTTCAAACAATGCAGACTTCGAGATTCCGGAAACATTTGTATGAAAATGTTTCACATTTGAATAGCATTGAGATACGGTTAAGGTTTTTAGTGTTGCGAAAAATATTTATTCCAATCATCCATCAGTATCGATAAATATTAAAAATTAAAGTCGTTTTTCGTGTCTGTGTGATAACGTTGATCTTCAAAACTACCATCATATACATTTAAGCTCGCTGTCCGGTTACGACCAAGCCCGCGTCGAAGGCGCGTTGTGTTCCACCTCCACGCGCTTCTCAATTGAGATGTCAGCACCAACTGGTGGGGTCCACAAGGGCAGCTGCCTGCCTGGAGTGCGGGTTGTTCGAAAGAGATACCGTGGTCCTTGGCACACAGTGGTCCTTGGCAACTGAGGGAGGGAACACGGGTGGGTTTTAGTCAATAAAAGTCTGATACGCCCTCCTGCTCCACCCAGAGCGGGAGAAGTTATTTGATGATTTCCCACTTTTAATGTAATACAAATCTAAAAATAACCGTTGTCGTTGTTTGAATGTTGTGGTCAATTAAATACCCGTAGTGTAACTATATTTTTTGACAATAGTAGCCACTATTGACGTGCCATTTTTGAATACCGATAGAGTTGCCGATGCGAATCCCAGAAGGGAATCCGGTAGGAATCGTGTTATACGATCTTTCGCCACTGATGTTTATGCTTATACATACTGCCTAATTACATTCGAACCGATTGTATTCGAGATATTATTCTACAGTTGAATTATTCAAAAACCCTAATGTATTCTAGATATAATTCTACAGTCAAAATATTCAAAATCGCGCATCACTGATGTTAACTAAAAACTTCTTGAAAACGTTTAAATATCTTATACATTTTCTTAATGAAAAGCAATTACTGCGGTGTTGGAGTAGGTACTTAGATACTTGTTGAGCTTCGTTTCGTTATAACAGCGAACTATAGGTACTAAGAGAAGATATTTAAGTTACAGCTCTGCCTTTTTGCGAAGCCCTTACTATTGGTCCACTTTCCTACCTTATTTTTCTTTCTTTTGACTAATTTATTTCTAGACAGCGTTCATGACTGGCATATCCGATAATTATGTAGATATAAGTTACGCATCATCCAATCCAGTTACCAATGATGATGGTTAGCGATGATGCGGTGCAGCAGTGAGTTGAACAAGGCTTTGTTTGACTCACTGCTGAGTACAGCCTACAGGCCTCCTCTCTTTTGTGCCATGTCTCCCTGTTCTGTGCGAGTCTCATCCAGCTCATCCCCGCGATGTTCTGAAGTAGTCCACCCACCTCGCTGTTGGTCTGCTTAACGCCTGCGCCCAGTAACGGCACGGCACGGCAAGGTATTTTTATGCGACCTATAGAAATATAACTTACTAGCAGTGCTCCGCGGTTTCACCCGCGTAGTTCCCGTTCCCGTGGGATAACGGGGATAAAATATAGCCTATGTCACCCGCGGATAGTGTAGCTTCACAACAGTGAAATAATTTTTCAAATCGGTTCAGTAGTTTCGGAGCCTATTCCATGCAAACAAACAAACAAACAGATCTTTCCTCTTTATAATCTTCTTATATATAACATTCTCGTGTCACAATGTTAGTTACCTTACTCCTCCGAAACGGCTTTACTGATTTTTACCAAATTTTATATGCATATTCAGTAGGTCTGAGAATCGGCTACTATCTATTTTTCATACTCCTAAGTGATAAGGGTTGTTCACTAGAAATTACCTGCAAAATAACACGTTTGCCGGGTCAGCTAGTATTAGTATAGATATGTATGTTAGCCACAGCTCAGAAATGAAGGGGTTCGCAATAGAAAACACAAAACATTACTCAAACAGAAACATATTTAATTCCTTCTCCACAATATTTGTAAATCACACAGTTAACACCAAAATAATAAATCCTGTACTTACCTACTAGCTAATATTTAAAATAACACCAATTTGTTATGCTGATAATAAAAAACGTGTCTTCACTGCTCGGCGTCTCGATCAAGAAGGCCGGCTGTCAGTTGTCCACCATAGAGGGTGACCGTAAATGTCACGATGAACGAGTAACCGATTGAGTGACATACGAGAATTAGTCGATGTAAAAAGTAGGGTTACCTACCAGATACAGGATACGGAGACGCCCTGGGCGTCGGGAATCCCAGGCCGATTTCCGGCCACCGTAGGCATGGGCTTGCGGACGGCGAGTAATGGGTAGCTCGCTGTCCGGTAAGGACCAAGCCCAAGTCGACGGCGCGTTGTGTTCCACGCGCGCCTCAAAGAGATGTCAGCACAAAAGTGATGGGACCCGCAAGGGTCGATGCCTGCCAGGGGTGCGGGTTTGTTCGAAAGAGACACCACAGCCCCTGGCTTAAGGGCTACTGAAGGAACACGGGTGGGTTTTAGTCAGTAAAAGTCTGACACGCCCTCCTGCTCCACCCAGAGCGGGAGAAGTTATTTGATGATTTCCCACCCAATAAAAAAAAAAAAAAAAAAAAAAACCTACCAGATACAAGCTAACATGTAAGACAATAAAATTCCAATTTAAATTATGATGCCCAAGGACGTCGCGGCATGCCTAATGATACCGCGGCATCGTTGCCGTTGGAATTTAAATTTTACTGTCATACTAATAAGATAATTTGTGGCTTAAAAATCCCTTGCCATGCCGTGCCGCCAGTGGGCTTTTGCACTAACGCTCCTTCTACCGTCTCTTGGCAACCATTGCGTTAGGGTTCTTCTCCATCTGCCATTACCATGTATAGCTAAGTGCCCTGCCTTCTTCCATTTCAGAGCCGCCGTAGTCGGATATCTTGAAACTTAGCCGTTTACCACCAGGTGCAAAATCGAGGTGCAATCTCATGTCAGCGAACATCATCTTTTTTATTCTTTTTATTTTTACAGTCCTGACATATTCTCGTCATGATTTGACATTATATAATACATCAATTTTAATATCGACTATTTTTTTGTGATTGTCATGTAAATCATGTCACTATGTTTAATTAGAGTCATTTTATTTATGTAGATTATTTTACGTATTGTGAATGAGAGAACGTTGTAGGCCTTACAGACTGTAGATTTGTAGACGATTTTCTATTCTGTATTCGTCTAAGTACCTGGTACTTATTGATAGGCCTGCACTGTCCTCCCGTACATTTTATCTCTGTAATTTGAAAACATTGTTAAAGCCAATGATTTTTAAAAGAGTAACCGTGGAGTTTCTTGCCGGCTCTTCTCCATAGGAAACAACAATTTGGAACCGTGCACCTAGCTTCTGACGTTTCATAAGTGCCGATGCAGGTTTATATGAAATAAAAATGTCTGTCAATGATCCATGAATCAATGGATCATTGCCAGTCGTTTCAGGTCGTCAGAAGCCCGAAAGTCTGACAACCAGTCTTACCAAGGGGTATCGTATTACCCAGTCACTGGGTTGTGAACTTCAGATAGGCAGTCGCTCCATGACAAATACTGGTGTTCAGCTGCATCCGGTTAGACTGGAAGCTGACCCCCAACATAGTTGGGAAAAGGCTAGGCAGATGATACTTCATCCATTATTTATCGCGGTATTCTTAGTTTAACGGAGTTAAGATACCTTTGTCTACTACTCCGAATTCTGTCTGGGTTTTCTCTAAGCACCACTTTGTCTTCGGATTGTGATGGTGGGACCTTGGTTATTTATTCAACAAAATAAGTTTACATTCAACTGTTTCACTATTAAACACGCAATTTAATTAAACTTTTCCACTAAATACTTTTTTTTTTCGCCGACGCCCCTGCGAAAAAACGACGAAGGACCAAGACCAGTGGTCCTTACCGGACAGCGAGCTACCCATTACTCGCCGTCCGCAAGCCCACGCCTACGGTGGCCGAAAATCACCCTGGGATTCCCGACGCCCCTGCGTTATTTTACTAAATAAGTTTGCATTCAGTTAGATTAGAATCAAATGCATATTACAAAATACCTCCCGCGAACTACGCCACGCGACTCTAGTTATCTAGGGTGGGTGCACCAGTGCCACACCAAGAACCAGTAGTACACCATTTCTAACTTCACATCAAAATATTAACCTTCTGTCGAATTTCCCGCCATTTTTTTTACGTTTGGTAGCATTGCCGTACTTCTATCAATCGTTTAATAATAAATCGAAACGATAAACACGCCATCTACATCAATAAAAAACGCATGATTCGAAACGACAATCGTTCACTTCGTTCCGGGCGGCCATATTAGTAAGCTACACGTCGACGGTAAGTTTTTTGAATCTTTTTAAATCTTAGTTTATAACAATCGATGTTACTTATTTTTCAATTAACTGCGTAATACGATGTGTAAAGCAATAAAATTACGTCTTATTTAATCAGAAAATGCTAATTTAAATCAATAATTGTCATTGGTAAACTAATGGAACACGAATTCTATGATTTTCCAGTAATATTCCATTTGGTCTACAACTGGTGATTTAGCTTTTTGATAATTTGTTTATTTTTTCTTCTACATTTATATTTATCTAATACATTGCAATAAATTATTATAAAAATCTCTCAAAATATCCACAATGTTCCTGTTGTAGACCAGTGGTTTATTACTGGTAATATCTATACTACGAGTTTGTACCAGTAATTGACCACCAAATTTTTTTTACAGACAATGCCGCCGAAAAGAACGTTTTTCAGTTATAAGGAGGAAGATGTATTTATGCGATAGAAGAGAAGATCGCAGTTCCAACCTTGGCTAATAGTCGAGGTTTTTATAGAGTTCCTGAAATGGATAAATTTATGCCAAAAATTTAATAAGTTTTAGTTTTTTATAAGTACTTACATTGTTTTTTTTATTTGATTTGTTTTATAATTTTTTATTCATGTTAATTAATAAATATTTTATTGCAAGTTATGATTATGACACTTGAGTAAGTGATATGAATCTCTTGATAATTATATAGTAATTAAATTCGTTTTGAGGCTTGTAGCATTTAAGTATTACTTGAAACTTGTAGACTGATGAAAAGTTGTGATGATTGTTAAGTACAAAACTTGTTAGTATAACTAATAATAATTTTCTTCATTAAAAGCAATTGTTTTATTTACTGGTTCACTATTGGCACAATGTCTGGTCTATTGCTGGTACAATCTGGTCAACCTTAGGCACATTGCGACTTTCCACATTAATTTTTAAATGAAAAGAAACCTAATAGTTATTAAGAAAATCCGAATAAGCCATATGATTCTACGGTAGACTAGAAGTATGTTATTCTTTTTTTGCAATGGTTGTTGTAATATTTAAGTCACAACATTAAAATTACTTTCAAAATGTCGCTTAATCGGTTTGTTACTGGTACACCCACCCTATATAGTAGAACAATTTCCATAAAATTTTCAAAGAAATTGTTTTAGAAGAGTCGCATCGCGCGCCGCGGTGGTGTTTCTTGCCGGCTCTTCTCCATAGGAAAAAACAATTTGGAACCGTGCATCTAGCTTCTGACGTTTCATAAGTGCCCATGCAGGTTTATATGAAATAAAATATTTTGATTTTTGATGGTGTCCCGTCGCGCATTTCTTAGGCTTCTTTACTCTTATTAAAAAATACAACAGACTATACAGTTACTTAGTTCAAGCTGTAGGTACAAGATACAAAGTTGTAGCAGTTCGTATTCCTTCCTTTTACGTTTCACTGTAAATATAATTATGATCCCACATATTTATCACTGACAGTTTCCGATCTTGGTTGTGAACATTGCTCATTTTTTTAAATGAACTATTTTATTTTATTTTTATAACTTGTATGTAATTTCAAGAAGACGTAAAGTAGGAACCTCCCACAAGGTGAACAGATGACCTTGCGAGGGCCGCAGGAATCCGCTGGATGCGGGAAGCACAGAACCGGTCGAAGTGGCGGAGCTTGGGGGAGGCCTATGTCCAGCAGTGGACGTCTTTCGGCTGAAATGATGATGATGATGATGTAATTTCAACTAACAATATCTTGTACGTTCTTTTAATTACTCTGCTAGTGCTGTGCACTTCTGTTAGTGACTAATTCACAATTACTAAAACTGTTTGTGATTTTTGTTTGTTTTAGTGAATAAGTCGTTGAAGTGCCATATCAACAAATAAATAAAAGAACATCTTAACAGATACTTTTAATCCATATAAGTGAACAGCAAGTTGGTTACGGAAATCTCGTTATCTGAAAGATCCTGTGCCCTGCAGGAAATCTAATATTGATAATTACTTTACGGGCCGATTAGGCGTATCTTCAGGGTTTGCTCATACTGCCGGTTGAAGATTTTATTTGAAATGAAATGAAATGTTTATTTATGTAAGTAAAACTTAAATTACATGTTAACACGTCAATATTTTGTAGGTCAATATTTTAAAAACTAGATGGCGCCGGTATTTCCTAGCTGACAGTTCCTGAGAAGAAAAGCCGAAACAAACTCAGAGGTCAAGGTCTCTTTTAAAGTCCAAACATTGTATTATTTGAATTTATGTGAGTCTAACAATGCAGGGCAATGTCTGGGAGGGCTTTTTGAAGAATAAGCCATTAGTTAACAAGTCTTATATATGTCGACGATTTTCTTTTCTGTATTTTCATTCCTCTAAGTATCTGGTACTTATTGACAGGCCTGCACTGTCCTCCCATACCTATTATCTCTGTAATTTGAAAACATTGTTAAAGCCAATGATTTTTAAAAGAGTAACCGTGGAGTTTCTTGCCGGCTCTTCTCCATAGGAAGCGACAATTTGGAACCGTGCACCTAGCTTCTGACGTTTCATAAGTGCCCATGCAGGTTTATGTGAAATAAAATTAATTTTAGTGATTTTGTTAGTTTATAATCTATCGCGCGAACAGTCGATAAATTGTGAACTGCACCATACTGCTGCGAATGGTGCCGCGGCAGCGGCCGGCCAGCACTACTCCTAAGTTAGTGGCAGTTACTTGACTATTTAGTAATAGCGCAAGGTACTATCCATCTTGATACCAGTTCACGATTTGATCGACAGATTACAAACTATCAAAAATAGTGTGTTAAGGTAAAACAAGTCCACATTTTTCCATACAAACTTCGGGAGGGTTTTACTCCACTGTTTGACTATGTACATCAAAAATTAAACATGGTATGGTTTTGTCTCATTATTAATATTGTCGGTAACAGAATACTAAATAAAAAGCCATTAAAAGTTATGAGCCAACAAAGATTCGTTTTTTCTTGCTAATTTAACCTAACTTTGGGCGTGTTTAAGTAATAGAAGCAGTGTAAAATCTCCAAAACCAAGTCAGTACCGACAAAGTTAAATTATCGATAAGTTCAAAAAACTTTATTGGTCATTGATTTGTGCCGTAGTTTTTTCATAAAACCCGATCTTCCGAAATACTTTTCTTAATTTTTTACGCGCCTGTTTTAGTATAACTGATCCTGCAGCTCACTCGATAACGTTGTGCGTGTAGACTAACGTGTAACTGCTCATCACTGATACTACCTCTGTCGGACGCGAAGCCTGGTGAGACAGCGTGCTTGTTAGCCAGGCTCACCAGTGAGTTCGAGCCAGCGAGTAGGTTCCCCTTAAATTGTAAATAGTTTTTTGCAGTTCACAATTTATCGACAGTTTTACAATGTCGCGAGATAGATTATAAACTGTGTTCACAATTTTACGGTGACATAATACATGAAGTTCTACAGGGTAAGTTTAAAAAAAAAAACTGCTGTTCCATACATTTTGACCGCGTAGGTATTTCACTTTTCTATGAAACAGCTGATTTTTTTTTGTAGGTATAACCGGTGAAAAATTTCTGCACTAGGGGTTCCAGAATGATATGCTGAATTCATGGGTACTATTTGCGCACTGGATAAAAACTTTTCCTGTATACAGGTGGGGCTTTTTGTTGCTAAGTAATAACAGCCGCACGGGCCGATCGATCAGGTTAAGCTACGCTTGCCGCGGTTGGTCCATGGATGGGTGGCCATCTTTCCGAAAGCACGTTAAGCCGTTGGTTCCGGCTGTCATTTGTGGATCTTTGACAGTCGTTACGGGTCGTCAGAACCCAGAAAGTCTGACAACCAGTCTTACCAAGGGGTATCGTGTTACCCAGTAACTGGGTTGTGGAGGTCAGATAGGCAGTCGCTCCATGTAAAATACTGGTATTCAGCTGTATCCGGTTAGACTGGAAGCCGACCCCAACATAGTTGGGAAAAGGCTAGACAGATGATGATGTCATCTATACATATCCTACTAATATTATAAAGGGTAATTCCCAAAAAATATTATAAAGGGCAATGCCCATAAAATGCCTTTAATGGACAGAAACTACTGATAGTCCTTAATTCTATTTAGAATAAAATATGTACAATGAAATAATTCTGAAGTTTGTATACTCAAGGTGAAAATATAAGGATGATTAAAATATTTAACTTGACATCCATCTAATTCATTCTTGTTTTTATTGAAGATCAGTGTTTATTTGACACGAGTAATCGTCATTCAGCCAAACAGGAATCGTCAAATAATCCTTAATGAACTGTTTTATTGAATTACTGCACAGTTATCATTAATTTAATATAATTGGACCTATTTATATCGTATTTATGTGTATAATACAAATACGGATACGTTTACGCCAGCGACCATATATGGTCGCTAGTTTAAGCGTACCCGTAGTTGAGAGTTTTTGGCTATGAGAACTACGGCGTAGCATGACGTCAACCATTACGTAGCTACGTAGCTGCTACGCAGAGATGCGTTAAGGGCACACTTTGCGCGGGCTCGAACTCACTGGTGGGCCTGGCTAAAAATCACGCTGTCTCACCAGGCTTCGTACCCGACAGAGATAGTATCAGTGGTGAGCAGTTAGACGTTAGTCTACACGCACAACGTTATTGAGTGAGATGCAGGAGCATTTTTGGCAAAAAAATCGCGAAAATATTAAGAAAAGTCCTTCAGAAGATCGGGTTTTATGAAAAAACCACTGCATAAATCAATGACCAATAAAGTTTATTGAACTTATTATTAATTGAACTTTGTCGGTACCGTCTTGGTTTTCGAGATTTTACACTCCTTTTATTACTTAAACACGCTCAAAGTTAGGTTAAATTAGCAAGAAAAACGAATCTTTGTTGGCTCATAACTTTTTAATAGCTTTTTATTTTAGTATTCTGTTTCCGTACAGACAATAATAATAACGAGACAAAACCATACCATGTTTAATTTTTGATGTACATAGTCAGACAGTGGAGTAAAACCCTCCCGAAGTTTGTATGGAAAAAATGTGGACAAGTGTCACCTTAAGAGTTCCATCTACTTTTATTTTCTTTATGTTGATCTACAATCCTACACGAAAATATATTAAGTCGTGGTAAAAATACAAACAAGTTATTGTGGGGCTGTCTGCACAGGATGTACCTGACGTAATTAAAATATAGTATTCTACTAATGGACTTGTAATTTAAATTTTATAGATAGTTGAAACTTTTTACTGTCGCTTTATTTACTGGCACTTATTATGTACTAGCGAGTCGCCCCGGCTTCGTACGCGTGTAAAGTAAAATGCAACCGAGGACGTATAACTATAGAATGTCCCCGTGGCGTGGGCGGCAACGGGGCATGCCGCCCGACAACCGCGAGCCCGTTTCGCTGCGAGCGATTAATAATTTTAAATCTGATATACTGGACAGGGCAATTTTGATCCAAGTTATGAATAAGTAGAGAAGAAAACAAACCCAGCAAGAAAAACAGTGGCACTCCGAGAGTGCCGACAGAAATAAAAACTTGAACAATTCTCAAAAAATGCTTAACGCGCCTAAAGAAGTTTGCACTTCAAATTCGTAGGTCAGAGGTGTCGGTAACGGTAACAGTGTCGAAAGTACAATGGTTTTTTCCATCCCATCTCAAAAACTTCCAACACGCATGTGGATCTATGTACGTATGTACATACACAATATTATATGTACATACCTTTTGTACCTTGTACCCTTTGACGACACGGTTGGCGTATAATGGCTGAGCGATCGTTGTTGCGCTGCGTGTCGCGGGTTCGATCCCTGCACGGAACAAATATTTGTATGATCTGCAAGTAATTGTTCCGGGTCTGAGTGTTTGTGAGTTTCTATGTTTGTAAACGCACTCACGATACAGGAAGAAATTCCTAGTGAGGCGCAACGTTTTTTTTCTTTATCGGTATCGGTAACGGTAACAGTGTCGCGACTTCAATTGTTTTTACGCATCGCCTTGACGCCGAGGAATCAGCCGTCCACGTCATCCTGGAATGCGAGGCCGTGGCTTCTCAACGAGAAGAAATCCTCGAAACAGTGAGGTCGCTCCGCGAAGCCTCTGAAGCTCCCAGGAAGATTCTGTGCTTATGGGCGGAGCTAGGATGGCTTTGTTAGCCAGTATCCCCACGCACAACGGACCGAATGGGAGTCTACGTGCGGAAAAGGTAGTCCCACCATCACCATCACCACCCATCGCAAAAAATGCCCGACGCGCCTAAAGAAGTTTTCACCCAATAAGTTTATTCAATTTATTCGGTAACTCCTTGTATATTTCTACCCACGTGTATTCCATATTCCTTTCAATACAAGTAAACTGATAACTAATGAAACACAATCTCTGCCAGTCAATCTTCGATTTTACTTCACCTCTATTATATTCATCGGGTAACTTCCCACGTACAGTTTCCACGCTCCTAAGAGGGTAATCTTACATGACAGTTAATATCGAACTACCTTGTTTGGAGTTAGAGCCTGTTATTATTTGATAACCCATAATTTTCATGGAAAGGTGCCGTGAGTTTATGTCAATTGGTGTTTATATAAGCTGGCTTACATCTACGCACAACCATATTTTTTTTTTTGGATGGAAATCTTCAAATAACTTCTGCTCTGGGTGGAGCGGGAGGGCGTGTTAGACTTTTACTGACTAAAACCCACCCGTGTTCCTTCAGTTGCCTGTGTGCCAGGGGCCACGGTATCATTTTCGAACAACCCGCACCCCTGGTAGAACCTTTTACTGAAAGTCCTGTGGGGAGGAAATGCGTGAAGATGAGAATAATTTTAATTAATCTAGTTTTTAATAATGCAAAAAGGTGGAGCTTCTCATTTCATCTGTTTTTGTTTTCTTTTATCCGAGGCAAAAAAAATAAAAATACAAAACTGAAAACACCAACTTCCGAAGTTAAAGTTATTTTTGACTTAGTACCTAGCGTTTTTTATATTTTTTTGTTGAGTCTTTCTTTGTTTTAAAATGTTTCAATTTTTTGTTTTCTTGTAAGATTATCCAAATACGACACAAAGTAAAACAAACATAAATATAAAGTTTGTCTCTGCATCACCCAAAGGTCGACTGGTAGAAAATGCCTATGGCATTAAGTCCGCCTCTGTACATGTACGTGTGCATAAAGAATAAATAAATAAATAAATAAATATAAACAACACAGAACACATAGGTACAAACTTCAACATAAATGTATTGGCATAGAAATGGACACTGGTTCTTCATAAAAAAACTAATTAAATTGGTTATTTTGCTTGCTTGAAAGAAAACATGATTTTTATTTGCCAGTTGTACAAGGGACATGATTCTGGACAATCCTGCGTTGACATTTTTCGCCAGTTATATAAAAAAATTATTGTTGTTCTATATTTTATGACCGCATATGTATTGCACTTGTGTAGGAAACAGCTGACAAAAAACATCCAGATTTATGTCCTAAATCCATGTTTTTTTTTTAAAATGACGTCACACAAACTATAACCAACAGACGCTTCAAACTGACATTTAAAAAAAAAATCATTCGTTTCTATTGCCATTTATATTCAAATATTCAAACTTTTTGTATTTAATTGAATCATTGAGACCTGCCTGGCTTGATACTTTAATTTTTTATTACTAACAAACATTTGTACGCCCTCTGGCATAACATAGCGCACTCTATATTATCTTTATATTTCATCATTATTGTACCTACCTATGTTAAACAAATGAATAAATGACTTATGACTTTAAAAAATCCTCATTTTCAAATTATGTTAATTTGTACTTTCGAAGTTATGAAACAACAGATGACAAACAAACATACATATCCACATACTTACATACCAGTCAAAATGATAACCCTCCCTTTTGATCCGCCGTAGTCGCGTTCCGTGTGGTGCCGGACGTAAAAGAATAGCACCATCCCATTTCTTCCCGTGGGTGTCGTAGAAGGCGACTAAGGGGCTTACCACAGAATGGGCAGCAGCGTTCTCTATGCATTTTACCACCATACTGCGATCGCCAACCCGCCTGCCAAGCGTGGTGATTATGGCAATCACCTCCCCGTCTGGAGGAGGCCTATGTCCAGCAGTGGACGTCTTTCGGCTGAAATGAAGATGAGTCGGGTAAAAAGACTAAGCAAATGTCCTTCAATCTAAATTCGATCGCACTCTGTAAAATCAAGTTCAAATCAAATCAAATCAAAATATTTTTATTTCATCTAAACCTGAATGTGCACTTATGAAACGTCAGAAGCTAGGTGCACGGTTCCAAATTATTGTTTCCTATGGAGAAGAGCCGGCAAGAACCTCCACGGTTACTCTTTTAAAAATAATTGGCTTTAACAATATTTTAAAATTACAGAGATAAAATGTATGGGAGGACAGCGCAGGCCTGTCAATAAGTACCAGGTACTTAGACGAATACAGAATAGAAAATCGTCTACAAATCTACAGTATGTAAGGCCTACAACGTTCTCTCATTCACAATATGTAAAATAATCTACATAAATAAAATGATTTAGTGCTATGTAGGACTAATGACCACACTAGTTCCTTATAATGAACACATTATAATAATCTGTGAACTAGACTACCTCCAGCTAAGTCCCTAAGGTGCAATATAGTCCGGGATAAGTTAGAGTACGTACATAAATGTGTGGTGGTCGTGATGGAATGAAGTATACCCAGGGGAAGAAACCCAGGTAGACAGGAGAGGTGTCAAGGCTGGATTACAAACGACTTAAACACTGTAGTTGGTTTAAACTTAAAACGTGTGATGTGTAGAAGTTTCCTTCAGGGAATTCAGGCGTGACGTTCAAATAAGTTATTTATTTGTAGCTATTTACATAATTTAAAAATACCGGTCTTAAAATTAGTAATATGTAAAAAATACACAGTATTATTTCAAATATTATAATTGGAGCTATTGGAGGTTTAAATCAAACTTCTTTACGTGAATTAATAGCTACATAAAAATAAAAAAATCGTAAGGTATGAAAAGCTTCAACCGGAACGTTGTCAAAGGGAAAAGGGCCCTGAAGGCTGGCAGGCGGCAGCATTACCACATTAAATGGCAATGCTGATTCCTTGGCAGATTTTTTTTTTTCAAAAAAAAAACAACCGACTTGAAATAACTTTAATTTCGGAAGTCGGTGACTTTTGATATGTATTTTATTAATTTCTGGTCATAGCATATCATTCTAGAACCCCAAACGTATAAATTTTTCGTCAGTTGTATTTAAAAAAAATTGCTGTTTCAAAGAAAATTGCAATACCTACGCGGTCAAAATGTATGTAACAACTGTTTTTTTTTTTTTTTTTTGTATAACCCACGAAGAATTTCTACGGTACGGAGTCTAGAATTATATGCTAAATTCATGGTTGCAGTTTGCGCACTGGTAAAAAATGTATCCTATTTAGATAGCCTATTGTATTTCCGTATATTTTTTTTTGCAACAAGTACAATGAGTCATTCAATCATCCAATAAATCTGCCTGGGCTCATCCTACTTATGTTGGGGTCGGCTTTTTGGGCCCTTGACTACCTGTAACGACTGTTCAACCCATACGAACACTTTATATAGGCCGCAAGAATCTGCTGGAAGAAGAGGTGGCGAGGCGACCTCGACGCGTATTGCAAGGGTTGGATCGAGGTGGTCTTAGAAGGATCATCATCATCATCATCATCATTTCAGCCGAAAGACGTCCACTGCTGGACATAGGCCGCCCCCAAGCTCCGCCACTTCGACCGGTTCTGTGCTGCTCGCATCCAGCGGACTCCTGCGGTCCTCACAAGATCATCGGTCCACCTTGTGGGAGGCCTTTACGTCTTCCGGTAGGCGGTCGCCACTCCAGAACTTTTCGGCCCCATCGGCAATCTGTTCTGCGAGCAATTTGCCCTGCTCACTGCCGCTTAAGTTTGGCAATTCTTCGGGCTATGTCGGCTACCTTGGTTCTCCTGCGGATCTCTTGATTCGATGACGCAGAGAAACTCCAAGTCAGCAGTGAGACAGTGTAGGATATTTTTTTTTTTAAGTTCAGAAGCACAGAACCGGTCGATGTGGCCAAGCTTGACGGAGCTATGTCCAGCAGTAGACGTCTGTTGGCTGAAACGATGACGATGATGGTGGTGATGATGATAAAGACCGCACGTTCGTGCAAGGCCCACAATTCTCAAAGAAATCAAATCAACGATTCGCAAAACAAGCTGCCAATAACTACCCTTCTAATTCGTTGAACAGAAATGAGAATGTATCGAATTGTATACTCTCAAATAAACCCTGTTTACTATCAAATTGGTAAATGTTTACAATGTAATCTAGTAAACGTTGGATACTCCAGGGACGGAACGGAGGTGCGAGCTGTTTTTCAGGGCTGTCAAGTGCCAATATTTTGATATTTAATAGGAAATCTATATCTATACTAATAATAAAGAGGAAAGATTTGATTGATTGTTTGCATTGAATAGGCTCCGAAGCGAATGAATCGATTTGAAAAATTATTTCACTGTTGGGAAGCTACACTATCCCCGGGTGACATAGGCTATGTTTTATCCCCGTATTCCTACGGAAACGGGAACTACGCGGGTGAAACCGCGGAGCGCTGCTAGTATTTCATAAATCCTCTAAAAATGTTTTGTCCTTTTCATGATGTACCTAGTGACGTTTTATTTTAACAAATGATCCTTAAAAAAATCTGAGTTTTTATTGATATGTACGGTTTTTTTAATGAATGCGTCTTTAAAAACTTTTTGGTCTTTTATTGGTATGTCGGCTTTTTTAATAAATGAGACTCTTTTGAACTTTTTGACCTTTTCTCAAGGATTGTCGATGTAACCAAGAGCTAGGAAACCTTGAACAAATCGATCAGTATAGAACAGTTTACCATCAAATGTTTAAACCTTTAAACATGTAATCTTGTTAACGTTGGATACTCCAGGGACGGAACGGATGTGCGAACTGTTTTTAAGGGCTGTCGATATTTACTTATTTTTAATACGTTTTTTTTTTAGATGGCGTTTAGATTTCTAATTGTGGAAGTCCGACTATTCTAACGTCCTTTTCCCATAATATTTATATAGATTATAGAAAATATATTTCAAACGTGGATTTTAAATGAAAAACGATGTCACTTACAAAACATTTTACCCTACATCTCAAGCAACCACAAAGGTGATGGATGATTCAACTTATCTATTTCTATACTTATTGTTATTACCTAGCTTTTTGCCGCTGCTCCACTCGCGTGGATGTCGGTTATCGCGTAAAAAAAGTAGCCTATGTCCTTCTCCATATCCCAGGCTATTTCTCTGCCAAATTTCATGACGATCGGGTCAGCGGTTTAGACGTGAAAGCGTAACAGACAGACAGACAGAGTTACTTTCGCATTTATAATATTATAGTAGGGAAGAAGGGATAAGCACGGATTAAAGTCGCTTCGTGTCAGTCTTTGTGACCGCGTTTTTCTTCTAAACAACTACGCAACTGATTTTGTTGCAGTTTTCACGATTGATCGTTTAAATAATTTATTTCTCTTTAGTACGTTAATATTAAACTTGCTTGTGGCTAAATAACAATAGCTGCACGGGTCGATTGGCCAGGTTAAGCTACGCTTGCCGCGGTTGGTCCGTGGATGGGTGACCATCTTTACATACCAAGACCCCTCCGTGCCTCGGAAAGCACGTTAAGCCCGGCTGTCATTTGTGGATCTTTGACAGTCGTTACGGGTCGTCAGAAGCCCGAAAGTCTGACAACCAGTCTTACCAAGGGGTATCGTATTGCCCAGTCCCTCGCGGAAGTCGAAAATTATCTCGCACGGGAACGGAACGTACTACTGGGTTGAAAAGTATCCTATGTGTTAATTCACGATATAAATGCCATTACGTCATTTTTGCGAGTCACAGTCAAAGCATTTTTCAATTAGGCACTTAAGAGGCACTTTTGAACGTCAATATTTACATTAAAATAGAATTGATTCTAGTCGCCCATTCCAAAATGTAGTTTCGTATGGAGAAGAATGGGCAAGAAACTCCACCGTTACTCTTTTAAAATATTTTAAATACAATTTAACAAAGTACATTCATTATATAATTATGTGTGAAAACGATGCACCCAGAATAAAATTACTACTATACCAAAACAGTAAAAAAAAAAAACAAATGCAGTTGAAGCAATACAGATAAATTCATTTTATGATAGATACATGGTGCTCACATATTTACAAACATTGTGAGAGTAAATATATGATTTTTCTAGAATATTAACAAGTAATAAGTCAGTGTGTGAGTTATTCAATGTCATAAATATAATTATTTATACAATTCAATTAGCAACCAGTTTGATTTTGTCTAGACTCTAGATTGTCCTATGGAGCAGGACCAGCATGTTTCCAAGCATTCTTATCATGGATATAATCCTCTAAACTAATAAAAACTTTTTTCAAAAAAATAGCAACCGACTTCCAAAAACACTATAAAGTGCAAAATAACTTTAATTTCGGAAGGCGGTGACTTTGGATGTGTAGGTATTTTAATTCTTTGTCACCGCCTTCCGAAATTAAAGTTATTTTGCACTTTATAGTGTTTTTGGAAGTCGGTTGTTATTTTTTTGAAAAAAGTTTTTATTTTTAACTTTTTAGTTACCTACCCCATTTCAGTTCGAAATTTCATCATCCTTGGGGTCAAAACAATGCATATTTATGCGATAGCAGCATTCGCGGTTGATTTGCTGTGATTTTTTGAAGAGTTCCGTTGTCTGTCTTCGAAACGCATCATCAGATCTATATGAAATTTATATGGGACCATTTCGGAATAAACATCTTTCGAACAAAAAAAGAATTTTGCAAATCCGTCTATATACGGCGGAGTTATGCCCGAACATACATAAAAAAAATATAAACATGTCGAATTGATAACCTCCTTCTTTTTGAAGTCGGTTAAAAATATTTTAAATTTCCTTTCATTTAATTGCAATATATCACAAGGTATTTTGTTATAACATTTTACACAGTACCCCATAAAAGATGAATGTACTTTACCTAATCTGAAAAATGGTTGAAAGCGTGATTGAGTAACAAACATCCAAATTTTCACATCTTTACATAGTATAAAACAAAGTCGCTTTTCGTGTTTGGA
The DNA here is from genome assembly GCA_949987655.1 of Polymixis flavicincta. Taxonomy (NCBI): domain Eukaryota; kingdom Metazoa; phylum Arthropoda; class Insecta; order Lepidoptera; family Noctuidae; genus Polymixis; species Polymixis flavicincta. Next base: position 4,952,597 of record OX465198.1, on the reverse strand, counting down.
CGCTTAGAACTATTAAACTACGCAACGGATTTTAATGCGGTTTTCATTAATAGACACACGTGTGTTCAGTGATTAAAGAGGAAAGTCTAAATGTATAATACATACAGGTTAAGTTTTTATCCAGTGCGCAAATTGTAACCATGAATTCAGCATATCATTCTAGAACCCCTAGCGTAGACATTTTTCGCCGGTTGTGCAAAAAATATTCAGCTGTTTCATAGAAAAGTGCAATACCTACGCGGTCAAAAAGTATGGAACAGCAGATTTTTTTTGAGTATCCGGCGAAAAATTTCTGCGCTAGGGGGTCTAGAATGATATGCTGAATTCATGGTTAAAATTTGCGCACTGGATAAAAACTTTTCCTGCATAACTCCATGCGGGCGAAGCGGCTGGCAAAAGCTAGTTTATAATATTAAGTAGTTGCTTGTTTGTATTGTTTTGTTTCTAAGTGCAACTAAATTTTTTGTGACTCTTAAACTTGACATTTTATTTTATTCCAATTCTGTGACTGTTTGTTTTACTCTGTGACTGACATTTTATTATTTTTTGGCGCAGGCTTGAAATCCAACCACTAATATTTACTAGCGAGACATAAAAAAATATATTTATTAATAGTAGGATTTCACAAAAATAACTAAGTATTGCCAACCCTAACTTGCCGACCCTTTCTGTACCGTGTCCCGTACGTACCTGTACCCATTTTGCTACCCGTGTTACGCGCTGTTTTATTTGATCTATGCATCGATTATAGTGGTCCACTGGGCGGTGACGTCAGCGAATTGAGGGTAGTGTTGGGTAGTTTTATTTTATGTGGGTTTTTAAAGGCTGTCGATGGCTTGACGTCACAGGTTTTACATACTGGAGAAAGTAGAGAATGTAGAACAACGCGATTCAATCTTCTTTATGGCGGTTCTGAAGTGCGAGCAGATATTATATTTAAAAAATGAAAAAATTATGCTTTAATAATTATTAAATTAAATAAGTTTTTTTTTTTATGATTTCTTTTTACTCTTTAAATTTATTATTACGTCAGCGTAAAATCAGCGTCAGTTGGTAGAAGGTAGGTACCTACACCTTGTGTTGTCATCTGACTATCTGATGAGATGAGGCCCTTTTGGCATTTATTTATTTATTTACTCACAAAATTTACTCACAAAATCCACAGCTCTTTAACAATTTCACTTAAATATAAATAAACTAATCTTACAGCCAATAACGGATTTACAATTTAATAACTGTACTTATATGCATTATTATCATTATTTTCTGTTTATTTTATGTTTTGTTAGAGATTATCAGAAGGTTGCGTGTTCAAATCACGTCTGGGTCACCAGTTTAGGGGTATGAGGAACAGGGTGTGAAATTCACTCAAACTTATGATGATAAAGGAGGATCCTCTGACCAGACGGGTATTGTGTCTGGTCCGGGCAACTGCCCAACAGTTGATGTTGGGATTTTTGTACCTATCTGAGTGGCGTGGTAAACTCTGATTGCGCGATGCAGAATTGCTCAGTTAGTTCGCCTGTGGCATTGTAGATGGCGCCACTTTTCTTTTTGTGTTTTTCGATATTTGTTGCGAAGCATTTTTATTTGTAGTGCCGCTACATGCTCTAACGCATTTTTCTTCCTTTCTTTCAAAATTAAGAGCAAAATACACTTATATCAGCGGACGCAACCCAGCGCGTGACATTCGGCCACATTTGATCACGCGACAACGCGTTGTTGAACACGCGTCGATAAATCGTGTCTAGTGTTGCAGAACTGTTTCTGGCTTGACACACACGTGAACATTATTACCTACCTACTGGCTACTTTGTTTATCTAAACTTACAATGAACTAGCAGCGCTCCGTGGTTTCACCCGCGTAGTTCCCGTTCGCGTAGGAATACGGGGATAAAATATAGCCTATGTCACCCGGGGATAGTGTAGCTTCCCAACGGTGAAATAATTTTTCAAATCGGTTCAGTAATTTCGGAGCCTATTCAATTCAAACAAACAATCAAATCTTTCCTCTTTGTAATATTAGTAGATTATAGTATAGATAGACTAGATTTTGGCCACGGCTTCGCCCGCACGGAGATCGGTGTATTATACATACCAATCAAAAACATAAATGAGAGCCAAGTTCAACATTATACCTTTTTTTTATTTTTGGGTGGGAAATCATTAAATAACTTCTCCCGCTACGGGTGGAGCAGGAGGGCGTGTCAGACTTTTACTGACTAAAACCCACCCGTGTTCCCTCAGTAGCCCGTAGGCCAGGGGCTGTGGTATCTCTTTCAGGTATTGGCCCTTGCGGGCCCCATCATTTTTTGTGCTGACATCTCTTTGAGGCGCGCGTGGAACACAACGCGCCGTCGACTTGGGCTTGGTCCTTACCGGACAGCGAGCTACCCATTACTCGCCGTCCGCAAGCTCATGCCTGCGGTGGACGGAAATAGGCCTGGGATTCCCGACGCCCAGGGCGTCTCCGTATCCTGCGGCGGCGAGGGCGCATATGCTGCCTCTCCCTCACGTGCGCCACCTCCCTCTCCGCGAGCATCACTGCTTCACTGAAGGAGGTGACGGCTACCCATGCAATCTCGCTCCGTACCATGGCCTGGATCAGGGCTGGACGCGAGAGATCGCCGTCGCCAATCGCCTCCACGAGGACACGGCGGTGCTCTGCCCAAGCCGGGCAGACCGCCACCGTGTGCTCCACCGTGTCCTCAGGGCGATCTTCGCAGTGGAAACACCCGGGCGTTTCCTCCCGCCCTATCCGAAACAGGAACCTCTCGATACAACCGTGTCCGGTGAGGACCTGCGTCAGGCGGAAGGTGAGGACGCCATGCCACCTCTCAAGCCACTCCTCAAAGAGGGGACTTACCGCCGCAATCGTGGCGTGCCCAATGACGCCTTGGTTGTTGACTTCAATGACAAAAGAATTGAGATCTAAATGGGCGCCCAGTTCAACGGTCAGTTCCTGAAATTTTATTTATAAGAACATAAAACATTTTAAAACAACTTCAAATATAATTTCTTCTCATAACTTAGGATAATATATTGAAGCCTATGGTCTGACTTGGCTAGTTGTCAAATACACAAGACTTACTAGAGAATGGGCAGCAGCGTTCTCTATGCATTTTACCACCATACTGTGATCGCCAACCCGCCTGCCAAGCGTGGCGATTATGGTAAGACCCCCCTTTTGGGGGAGGCCTATGTCCAGCAGTGGACGTCTTTCGGCTGAAATTATGATGAGAAAAAATTTATTAATTTGAAATATTAAGTGACGAAATAAAAACTTGAAAATAAAATACTTATGTAAAAAAAAGTTTTGAAAATATTGATGTAGATAATGTACTAAAAGCTAAAAAAATATACGGTAGGTCCTAGGTACCAGCCATCACACCACTTTCCTCATCCATCTAGGGCATTGATTAGACAAAAAAAGTGAAATTTTTAAACATCTGCGTTATTTTGAGACCAAAAGTGACACTAAAATATGGAAACGGAATTATTTTTAACCCATTTTGTAACCAAACGGCAATTTAAAATAATACAATAGAATACAGCCCTTTGTCCGGTTCATGACAGATCATAATTCATACACCCGGATAATACAGCCATACCTGGGTATGACGTCACAATAACACTGACCCGGTATTTTTATTACAAAGTTGAAAAAACGGGTGAGTTTGTTCAACAAAATATACAGTGTGTTGAATTTTTTTTTTTCTAAATTGTGCTGGCGAAGTATGGGTGGGTGTTTTTTTGGTCGGACGTGTACAAACTATGTGTTTTTGTAAAACATTTGGTGAATTGCAATCACAATAAAACACTTTGCTACCTTTTTCTGTGAATGCTATTTCCAGCTATGGGGAGATTGGTTTCCGATGCAAAATATCTATCTGCCTAGCATTATCCCAACTATGATGGGTTCGTCTTTCAGTTTTATCGGATGTAGCTAAACACTGTGTGCTTCATATGTTTGCATAATTCGTCTGCTCAACAACGTATACAACGCAATGATGTTGTGGAACTGTCAAAATTAAAGCGAAGCTTGCTGATAGTGTATTACTTAAGTACCCCTTTGATAATGACAAGCAAATTACAAAAAACCGGCCAAGTGCGAATCGAACTCGCGCATGAAGGCCCAAGCAGCACACATAGCTGTATAGCCACCGGACAACAGAATTTTTGAAAACTCATGGCTGTTATGCCGTTTGTACAAGGGCATTATATCCCGCTACACAGCTTCTATAATTCTAAATTTGGCCCCAAATTAACCAGCCCTGAGCATTGTAGTAGCTTGTTAATAGCATTCCAGAGCATTGTAAGAGCATTACATGGGCTGGACAATAGCTTAGACAGCTGTCAAGATGCCACTATCTAGCTCCTTTGATTCTCTTAGACAGCCCAAAGATGTTGTATGGCTTACTAACGGCGATTGTTAAATCTACAAAGAAATAGCAACAAAAGTCTATTTGGACAGCGCAACTGTTATGCCAAACTATAATCTGTAGGCAAATATAATTAATTTCCAATTTAAGGTAAGTAATTTTTCACGTTTATTTGCATCTCTATCGGTAAATTGTACTGCGGGTGCAATTTTACTGTTAATATACTAGGTGATATTATCAAATACTACACGCGCCATCGAAATAATACAGTTTTACTAAAATAAATATACAAAATAAATACGGTGTGGAATCATTTATGGATTTTTACAAAAAAATACCATCTTATGAGCATTATCATCTATTTGTAGCTATGAAATAATGTGTTTTACTTTAATAGCTATGAAATATCATAAAAAATTTACAGATTTCAGTTTTTTTTCATATTTAATCGTTTTGTTTACATTAAAATGGCGTCTGGTTCTCTAATCTTGATAGAAAACCATTTAGGGCATTTTGTAATCAATTAATAATAGTGTACATATTTTTGTTATAGTGCCTGTACTAGATGCTTTGGCGCTTTAGAGCGTTTTACTTAATGACACAAATACTAAATTCGCATACTTAATTATGTCTTACTTATGACGTAGTAGGTAAAGATGCTAATGTGCTAATTAATTATTTTTGTTTTCAGAAAATAGAAATGTCGTTCAAAAAGAAAGAGGGAAAGAAAAATTATCATACCAAGTGCTTGGGAAAAGGATTGAGATGGCCTATTAAAAACGTCACTTCGAAATTGAATAAACTAGAATATTCAAAGCCTCATACAGATTGGAAAAAAAAATGCAATGCATAATGAAACGGTCATCCATTGCAACTTATAATAATGCATAAAAAGAATTAAGTGAAATGTTGAACCATAGTAACACGTCTGGAGAAATAAATATATTAGACGAAATCGTTGACCACAACACATTTAGTCCCTACATATTTAATAACGTTATCTCATGACGTTACTCAAGTGTTTTTTTAAATATTTACCAAAGCCAAATATGGAGTATGTGACTGATAAAATTAAACGCAGTAAATGTATACCATTACTTTTATTTTTATTGACCATTCCTTACCCAACAGTTATTAATAAATAAAAACTTCTGAGTGCCACTGACACGTCTTTATTGTTTTGTAACGGTCAAACAATATTAAAATTTGTCTTCTCATAAAGACGTGGCGCTGAGGGCATGAAAATGTACGTACGTTTTATAAAAGCCCTTGCGGGTGAATCGCAGAAAAAAACATCTAATCATGACTGCTATGATCTTGCTAGTTGATAGAAGGATTCCGTCATTCAATAACTGTTTTATTTCTACTACAAAATCTTCTAGATAAATATCAAAATTCTTCGGTTTTCCGACACCATAATAAACGCCAATGATAAATGGTCAACTATTTCAAAAACATTACACAAAATCGGCCAATCATTATTCTACACCTATTTAATCGCCGATTAAATAGGTATGGAATAAAATTAGTAGTCAAGAACTAAAATTCACACCGACACCTCGACTTCTGGTGCAAAAATAGTACTGTATTTTTTTTTCTTTTCTTTTGCTTATATATCGAAAATGGTGTGTCCTATCGCAAAAATAATGAAAATTTCGACCCCCTTTACCCTTTCAGAGTTGTGTTTTAGAGGTGTTTCGGGTTTTAACCCGAACACAACATGTGGGTAATAATTTTTCATATTTTCCACGAAAATAGTGAAAATTTCATATAAATCACGTAGAGGCTGCCGCCCTTGCGCGCCGCTGGCTCTAAAAAAAAATCACGGGGTAGGGCAAACAAGTACCACGTTGCGAAGCCAAAACATACCACGTGCGAATTCGCGAGTCGCGATTGTCAAATTCGATTTTAGTTGTGTCAAAATTGTTTTTAAATTTGGAGATAATTTTTTTTAGTTAAGATTCTCATAGTCAAAAGTAAGGAATTTGAGTTATAGTTTAATTAGTTTAGTTCGGTGCACAACAGAATTGGCACCAATGCCACTTACTTAAAACTATAGTTAGCGGATTGATTAGTACATTGTGCCAGTATTCACCACCAGATTCGATTAATTTTATAGTAATTTTTCTACGTGTACCTATGTAGAATCGTTCTCGGATCTTTTTTTACAATATCTGGTATGAAAAGATCCGAGAACGATTCATTTCATTCATTCAAAAATCTTTAATTCACTATTATTAGTAATTCCATCAGTGCATCTTGAGCAATATTTCTCTTTATTGCCTATAAAATATAATATTATCTCCCTCATGTCTGGTTTGATTCAAAACTTTCACACCCCCACCACTTCTACTTACAATCATTGTTTTAGAAAGGTCACTGACCGTATCCTTAAATTGTACGGAACTATGATCATTGGTAACAAAATCTATGTGATTAATTCGCGTTACGGGGTTATGACAAAATTGACGTTATCATAGCACTACTCACCTAATTCTACTCTTCAATAATTCTAGAGGCTGTGAAATAGCTAATATTTACACTATAAGCTTTGGAATTAAAGTGGAGTAATACTACACTAATTTACAGCTCATGCAGTCGTTAAATGCTTTTAGCCAGCTAGTGTCAAGCTCATTGAGGAAGCATTATAATAGAATTATTTTACACCATAAAAGAATACCAATGGCATAATTAAATTCTCTAATACAGTTCAAAGCTTAGAAAGGGTGTTACTTTATCTCGTTAGCCAGCTGTTTACAAGCGTCGGTCTTCTTGACCTACTAGTAGCATTATACGTAGCCAAACGCTGGACAATGGTTCTTTCAAGTTCTACTAAAATGCATTTTGATGTTTTTTTGTCCAATGTACAGCCATTAGTCAGCTGTGCTGTTTAACAGTGTAGAGATCACCCCCCATACAGCCCCAAGAATCGTCTTATCCATTAGTACAGCTACGTAAGAGCCATTGGCTGTTATATAGCTTGTTTATGGATGTAATCTTCGCTAATGTGCTGCTTGGGATGAAACAACAGACGAAAAACAAACATAATTATATATCCACATACTTACATACCAGTCAAAATGATAACCCTCCCTTTTGCTCCGCCGTAGTCGCGTTCCGTGTGGTGCCGGACGTAAAAGAATAGCACCATCCCATTTCTCCCCGTGGGTGTCGTAGAAGGCGACTAAGGGGCTTACCAGATAATGGGCAGCAGTGTTCTCTATGCATTTTACCACCATACTGCGATCGCCAACCCGCCTGCCAAGCGTGGTGATTATGGCAATCGCCTCCCCGTCTGGAGGAGGCCTATGTCCAGCAGTGGACGTCTTTCGGCTGAAATGAAGATGAGTCGGGTAAAAAGACTAAGCAAATGTCCTTTTCTTCGATTCGATCGCACTCTGTAGACTACTAGTTATTAGTTTAAATCAAATCAAAATATTTTTATTTCATATAAACCTGCATGGGCACTTATGAAACGTCAGAAGCTAGGTGCACGGTTCCAAATTATTGTTTCCTATGGAGAAGAGCCGGCAAGAAACTCCACGATTACTCTTTTAAAAATAATTGGCTCTAACAATGTTTTCAAATAACAGAGATTAAATGTATGGGAGGACAGCGCAGGCCTGTCAATAGTACCAGGTACTTAGACGAATACAGAATAGAAAATCGTCTACAAATCTACAGTCAGTAAGGCCTACAACGTTCTCTCATTCACAATATGTAAAATAATCTACATAAATAAAATGAGTTAATGCTATGTAGGACAAATGACTACACTACTTCCCTATAATGAACACATTATAATAATCTGTGAACTAGACTACCTCCAGCTAAGTCCCTAAGCTGCAATATAGTCCGGGATAAGTTAGAGTACGTACATAAATGTGTGGTGGTCGTGATGGAATGAAGTATACCCAGGGGAAGAAACCCAGGTAGACAGGAGAGGTGTCAAGGCTGGATTACAAACGACTTAAACACTGTAGTTGGTTTAAACTTAAAACGTGTGATGTGTAGAAGTTTCCTTCAGGGAATTCAGGCGTGACGTTTCAAATAAGTTATTTATTTGTAGCTATTTACATAATTTAAAAATACCGGTCTTAAATTAGTAATATGTAAAAAATACACAGTACTATTTCAAATATTATAATTGGAGCTATTGGAGGTTTAAATCAAACTTCTTTACGTAAATTAATAGCAACATAAAAAAAAAATCGTAAGGTATGAAAAGCTTCAACCGGAACGTTGTCACCGGGAATATGGCCCTAATGGCAGGAATGGCAGGCGGCAGCATTACCACATTAAATGGCAATGCTGATTCTTTGGTAGAAATTTTTTTTTCGCAAAAAAAAAAACAACCGACTTGAAATAACTTTAATTTCGGAAGTCGGTGACTTTTGATATGTATTTTATTAATTTCCGAAATTAAAGTTATTTTTCACTTTCTAGTGTTTTTTTGGAAGTCGGTTTTTTTTTTAAATTTATTTTTAACTTTTTAGTTATGGTACCTACCCCACACCAATTCGAAATTTCATCATCCTTGGGGTCAAAACAATGCATATTTATGCGATAGCAGCAATCGCGGTTAATTTGCCGTCTTTTTTCGAAGAGTTCCGTTGTCTGTCTCCGCAACGCATCATCAGATCCATATGAAATTTAAAAAAAAAAATGGTCTATTTATGACGGAGTTATGCCCGAACCTCCACCTAACTCCTAACCGTTAAAGAGTTGTACCTTCCTTCATCAGCTCAGCGTCATGAGATGATGATGACCATACGCAAATGTCTCAATAGCTTTAGAAAACATAATATGAAAAACATTGTTAATACCTACAAATTTTGAGGGTTGCCCTCGATTTCCCTGGGATTCCATCATCTGATCCTGATTTGGTGCCAATGGGACCACCTCAGGAGTGTACTCTTTCAAATAAAAAAAGAATTTTGAGAATCGGCCCACAAATGAGGGAGAAATCGGGGAACATACATTTAAAAAAAAATACGTTCGGTGTAACATATAACCTCTTCCTTTTTTTGAAGTCGGTTAAAAATAGGCCAGCTCTCTGGTCACGTGAAGAGTCGACTAACCGCTTGGCAATCCTCCCCGATCGGTTCCCGCATTGTCGTTGCGGGGGGTTCAGTAGCCGTGGTCTCCCAGCCACGGTGAAGCGAAGCCGAACCCTGGTGAGATAGCATGCTTTTTAGCAAGGCCCACCAGTGAGTTCAAGCCCGCGACTAGTGTACCCTTAAAAGATCTAAGCGTACAAAGCATCTTTGTTTTATAATATGTAAAGATAATAATGCTAGTTTCTGACATCGCTCCTCACACTTTTTATTTGTATTTATTTTTATTTTATTCTTTCCTGCTGTACAGTCACGAGCAATAATATGTATACACTTACCAACTTTTAAAAGTAATTTTCTCCACTTTTACTAATTGTAATCTTATTTTATTATGAAAATAATATTTTGGAACCCACACTGTAATGAAATATCTAAGTTATCTCAAGGCTGTAATCGCTATTTAAAAGAAAATCGCTTTTGAATTTGGCAATGTGTTTACATGTTATTGCTCGTGACTGTACATTGTGTGCCTTTGGTCTGTGCTAAATACATGTATTTTCTTTCTATTGCAAGCGGCTTTGCCCGCGTCAACCAAATTACACAAAAACCTAACAAATTTTACACCTAAAGCTCCGTCATATATTGGTGAATACCGCACGAACATCCGTACAATAGTTTTTTTTTACTATATCGCGGTTTTGCCCGTAGCTCCGCCCTCTTGGATGTCAGTTAGGGCTTTAAAAAGTAGCATATGGCCTTCCCCATATCCCAGCCTATAACCTTTGCCAAATTTCATGACGATCAGTTCAGCGGTTTTGGCGTGAAGGCTTAACAGACAGGCTAGAGTTACTTTCACAATTATTATATAATATAATATAGTTATCACTACCTGCACTCTATGCAGGTAGTGATAACTCTCCACATAAAAAAAATATGACTATGCAAAAAAGAATTATTTACGCCAATAAATTGTCCCGGCGACAATGGCGCGAACAGAGCGGCTATATCCAGTCGTAACTAGTTATATCCGATAATATCCGGTTTCCGTGGCGCGATCGCTCCCAGTGGATGCATTAATCCGTGTCCCTGCATTATTGAACGAGGTCTGCTTGTTAATTTACTGGATCAATCCGGTTGATACAGGTTTAATGTCGTTTTTGTTGTGGGATAGTTTTGCTCTTTTTGTTGATTGCAGCAAATGTTTGGAATATTTCCTTCTAGTACATCAAGCTGATATAAACAAGCCTATGCCCAGCAGTGGATCAGCCTATTGATGCTGATGATTATATTTATGTAAAACTCACTAAATTTTTTTTTTTTTTTTTGAGGTTGGGAAATTTCCAAATAACTTCTCCCTCTCTTCGTGTCTGACTATTACTGACTAAAACCCACCCGTGTTCCTTCAGCTGCCTGTGTGCCAGGGGCCACGGTATCTCGTCCGAACAACCAGCACCCCGAGCAGGTATAGGCACTTGGGGACCCCACCGGTTAGTGCTGACACCTCATTGAGGTGCGCGCGGAACACCACGCGCCGTCGACCCGGGTCCTTACTGAACAGCGAGCTACCCATTACTAGCCGTCCGCAAGCCCGCCTGGGATTCCCGACGCCCAGGGCGTCTCCTGCGGAGCCTAGGGCCGTGAGGGCGCATATAAATATTGCCTCTCCCTCACGTGCGCCGCCTCCCTCTTCGCGAGCATTATTGCTTCATGAAGGAGGTGACGGCTACCCATGCACTCTCGGTCCGAACCATGGCCTGAACCAGGGCCGGACGCGAGAAATCGCCGCCGCCGATCGCCTCCACAACGACACGGCGGTGCCCAAGCTGGGCAGACCTCCACCGTGTCCTCAGGGCGATCCACGCAGTTGAAACACCCAGGGGCGTTTCCGCCCGCCTTATCCGAAACAGGAACCTCCCTTAACATCCGTGTCCGGTGAGAACCTGCGTCAGGCGGCTGATGAGGACGCCGCCGTGGCGCCTCTCAATCCACTCCTCAAAGAGGGGGGGCACCTCACGATTGCGGCGGTAAGTCCCCTCTTTGAGGAGTGGATTGAGAGGCGCCACGGCGGCGTCCTCATCAGCCGCCTGACATCTTTGACAGATGTTTGAGTACAATTTAAAATGAAAGAAAATTATACTGAATGGACTTGGTCACGAATAGCGAAGTAATTTCCATGTGACAACATTGTATGCTGTTTTCAATTTAGTGTACTCAGTGAATGCAAATTATAGAGCAGTGGTATGTTTGCTTTTCATTCGGTACGTACGATGACGGGTTAGAAATCTATTTTAACCCGATTACGGCGAAGCAAAAAAAGGGGTTTATGATTTTTACCAGTGTGAATTAACCCGATTACGGCGAAGTAAAAAAGGGGGTATTTTTGGGGGGGAAGGAGGGGGATTTTTACCAGTATGAATTTGACAAATGAGGTACCGCGGGTCGAAGCAGGGAACTTTATTGATCGTCCGCTGGTTATTTGCTAAGTGACGTCCCATTAGTCGAATATGGCGCCCTCTAGAGGACATATAGTCATGATCTATTAAAAAAAACATTCTAACAGTAGTAAGTGATCATAATATTAAGTTTTAGTGCAATTTACATGACCACGGCTTTCATATGAGAATATTTTCTTGTCTCCCCAATTTTTGGCTTGATTTTTCAATATTTGATATTTTAACTTTTGACTTACTTTTTATTAATAATAATAATTATTTATTTATTTCAGACAACATGATCCATTTTGTTAGTAAAAAATAGTGCTTAAAACTATGTTAATAACGATATATTTTTTCTTATTTCTCACTAACTACTTGTCCCTGCTTCGCACAGGTTTTAACGACTTGACAAACATCGAGATTTCTATAACTGTAAAGTTAGTATTAATGAATTAAGTATACAAATAAATGTTACGGTAAGTATACATTCTGTAAATAACGCTGAGAACCCTATCAAAATCCGTCGCGTAGTTTAGAAGAACAACGCTATAACACAGATACGAGTAGTCTAGTACACAGGACAGGTAGTTAGTTCCCGTGGGATAATTTTCGAAGTCCACGCGGGCGATGCCGCTGGCAAAAGCTAGTGTAAAATATTTACTGTTTTTTTTATTTATATAAAAAAAGGAATAAACAAAATATAAACAGAAACATCACAGAAACCTCAAGAGGTTTGTCCGGATGTTAAACACGGCACTACATAAATACCACCTAGTACACACGGCTACACATCAAGCTATACATTTCCAGTTTACGCTGATCTCGGACTGTACGAAAATCCTATACCTGGCCTGGTCTGGCCTGATCTGGCTTGATTTACGTACATTGTTTTCGGGTGACCACTGAAAAAATCAGCGCTGTGCTGTGGATCTCATAGCACAGCATCATGCTGAGTGGAAGCCTTCTTGTCACAGTCTGCGTGCAGCTGCCGACTATTTATATTCTTTATGCCTATGTATACTTATCTGTCTTTGTTAGCATGTTTTTTTAAATGTTATTTCATCTTTTATATGCACGTGTTTATGTGACAAATAAAACTATTTTTCTTTCTTTCTTTCTATACAATGAGAGATCAGCTTATACTGGAAATGTATAGCTTAACGTGTAGCCGTGTGTACATTTCCCAAGACGGCGGAGTTTAGCTTCAAGACGCAAGAATCTGAGGTACTAACCCACTAAGGGATTCCGTACCACCAAAAGTATAATGCATAATTAATCAGCATTTAATCAAGCATTGAGCTGAAAGCTGCAATGGCTTTTTCTTTAAAGGTCTTGATTATGCCAGATATGACCCTGCAATGTTAAACTACACATAAAATCAAATAATATAATGTTAAGACTTTAAGAGACGTCCTCTATTGTGTTTCGGCATTTCGTCTCAGGGGCCTACTCTCCAAGCACGAAATCCGTAATCTCGGTCGACGTTACGGGCGTTTCCTACTCCGTATCACTTACGATTTTCTATTCTGTATTTTCATTCCTCTAAGTACCTGGTACGTATTGACAGGCCTGCACTGTCCTCCCATACCTATTATCACTGTAATTTGAAAACATTGTTAAAAGATATATTATTATGTTTAAAAGAGTAACCGTGGAGTTTCTTGCCAGCTCTTCTCCATAGGAAGCGACAATTTGGAACCGTGCACCTAGCTTCTGACGTTTCATAAGTGCCCATGCAGGTTTGAAATAAAATATTTTGATTTGATTTGATTTGATTACGAACAAAAATGAAAATGAAAAATGTTTATTTGTCCCGAATCAGTTACATTCATTATAAATGAGACAACCCCAGTAAGTCATTGATAATACTAGTGTTGGGGCTATGTCGCTCTTTAACAATTAATATTAACAATACTGAGACGAGAAGAAAAACCATTTTTGTTTTTTGTTTTTTAATAACTGTAATAATTTACAGTTATTAAAAAACAAAAAAAAAAATGGTAAAATACACAGTTACACAAAGAGCTAAAATTTAGTTTAAAAGTAATCTTTTAAACTAAATTTTAGCTCTTTGTGTAACTGTGTATTTTTAAGCGGGATTTGTGTTGTTGAGCATGCATGCCTGTGTTTATGTGAGAATATTTGTGTTTGTGTGTGTGGATGTGTAAGCGTGGGTCTTTTTTGACCGGACCTATGATTAGTTTGGGGCTCAAACTAAGAAAGAATTACTACACGATTTCACAGTTGTCCCTACTCCTTATATGGTTATACCCGACCAAAAAAGTTAAATAATCAGATTTTCAGACGGACCCGTTTTTCGTTGACGGATTTAGGGAGTAGCCCCCAGGGACAATTTGACGTGTAAACGTGTCTTATAAGACCATCTACTCACATATACAAGGTGTAAGGGAAACGCTCTCGAAGCCAGAATGTAGGTTATACTCGTATACAACCTAAATGCAAACGGATACCAGTAACTTTTCGCCTTAAATTGTTTATTTTGCATCAATTTAAAATGTTTAACGCTTCTGTAATGTTTTAACTTATTTTAATTTGGCGGTACTTTACAAAGGATGTCTAAACCTAAAGTCGCCGTCTAGATTTGGGGTCGTTTTTAAATGTGTTTAATCTCAATTAATGGTTCATTTAACTGTTCTCACAGCATAGTGTACGAAAAATGGTAAAAAATTAGGTAAAATTGTAAAAAAAAACCTAGATAGTTTTATGGTACTGTATCGAGAATCACTAGGCTTATCACCTGTCTTCGTTTCCGGAAGCGTTTTCCTTACACCCTGTATACACATTTCATTTCATTTCACCCTTTGGACACGGAACCCTAAAAACAAAAGGTTAAAAAGAAAACGGCTCGCTATCTTAAAAGAAAACTGCCACTCCATTAGCTTCACTCCCCGACTGACGTCACTATCCGCAGCTAGTTATAACCGGTAGGTAATATCCGGTTACCGCTCTCGTTCACTTGTGCGGTTTATCCTTGTCGCGGTTTTATGCTAGTGTTTGTTACCAGTGCTATACGAGACGCACTGGCCTTATTTCTAAGATCTTGATAAATGATCGCGACCTTGGTGGTAGAGCGCAGTGGTCGAGTACAGAAGGCGCGTACAGTGGTCGAGTTTAGTCGCCAAGTACAGTGGGCGAGTACAGTGGTCGAGTATAGCTCTACATTGCATATAATGTACTGACAGTTCGGTAATTATTCATTCTAAGCATAGTACTACACCAGCACACTGTACTTCCTTTTGACCCAGTACGAATTTTACGAAATTTAGTTTACGTAAAGCCTCAAACTAGACATGCGTTTTCTTATCGATTTTATGTGTTTTTAGGTACTTTTCTATATAATAGACTTAAATTAATGAGCATCTATAGTTTACGCTATAAAATATTTAACTGTGTAGGCTAAATGTAGGTACTCTTTTTGTATACGTTTTTATTAAATTAAAATTATTGTTTTTTTTTTATCGGTCTGGTAAGTACAGTGGTCGAGTACAGTGGTCGAGTACAGTGGTCTAGTATAGTGGTCGAGTACAGTGGTCGAGTAAAGTGGTCGAGTACTGTCGGAGAGTACACTGGAATAGTGCAGTGGCAGATTAGAGTGCTCTAATGCACTCTAGAGCGATACCGTACTCATCATGTCAGCCGAAAGACGCCTGTCAGCCCACTGCTGGACATAGGCCACCCTTAAGCTCCGCAACTTCGACCGGTCCTATACTTCCAACTCCATGTCATCCTGTACGCAGTCGCCACTCCAGAACCTTTCGGCCCCATCGGCCATCTGTTCTGCGAGCAATGTGCCCTGCCCACTGCCACTTAAGTCTCTCAATTCTTCGGGCAATGTCATTTACCTTGGTTCTTCTGAGGATCTCTTCATTACTGATTTGATCACGTAGGGAAACTCTAAGCATTGCCCTCTCTATTGCCTTTAAACCTTCTAATAAGGCTCATTGTGAGCGACCACGTTTCAGTAATCACTGGCAACAAGCTTTGGTCATAGACTTACCTCTAACAAAACTCTTATCTCTCAATAAAGTCCTTCACACTGTACACTATCCCTGATCCTCCTCCCAATTCACTCCCTCAAGCGCGAAGCGTGAACTTAATCGTCGCACATTCAGTGACGTAGCTATTCCTCAGTGACGTCATGGCACAGGCTGTATAAAAACCATGGGCCTCTATGAAATACGGAGAGAGCCGAACTTAATGTCATTTGGGTGGGGAATGGTGCAAGGGAAAGGGGACTGAGATTTTTAATATAAAATTTTATTATTTTATATAAAGACACGATTTCGATCCAGCCAATCTCTTGCTGCCCCCTCCCTTCTCCCAGTGATGTCCTAAACCGAGGTCCGTATCCACCGTAACACAGACAAGTTTGGTTAAACAGCCGACAACCTCCTAGGTTGACCTGCGAGGTGCCTTAAATGACAAGTAGTGACAGGCCGAAGAAACGGAGGCTGAAAATAAAAATCATCATGTCTGTGAACTGCCCCGTTTGGTTTCGTGGCCGCAAGCGCGACTATATGTATAATATGTCTATATCTCTTTTTATCCTCTCTCCTATCGCAGGTGTTCTGGAAGAAATTTCTGTAGAAATAAGCCATTACCTTTGTACGTATTTTTCTGTTTCTATTTTCTTGTCCGTTCATACAGGACAAGTTTCTAACCAGTGCGCAAACTGTAACCATGAAATCAGCAAATTATTCTAGACCCCTTAGCGTAGAAATTTTTCGTCAGTTATAGAAAAAAAATTAGCTGTTTCATAGAAACATAGAAAAGTGCAATACTTACGCGGTCAAAATGTATGGAACAGCTGTTTTTAGGGTTCCGTACCTCTAAAGGAAAAAACGGAACCCTTATAAGATCACTTTGTTGTCCGTCCGTCCGTCCGTCCGTCCGTCCGTCTGTCAAGACCGTTTTTCTCAGGAACGCGTGGAGGTTTCAAACTGAAATTTCTATATGATACTTAGTTCTACTGTCCCTGGAAGCTGTAGAAAAATCAACCTTCTAAGTCAACGCAATCAAAAGATACAGCCATTTAGGCCGCAAAATTCCGCAAATTTTCGAAACTCGCACGGGAATCAAAACCTACAGGGTACTTCCCGTGAACTTAGAATCTTGAAATTTTGTACGAAGTCACGTCTTATAGTACAGATATAGGAAAAATTACGAAAACCGTAAATTTTTAGTTTCGTCATATAAAAAAAATATTTTTGACAATTTTGAACTTTTACTTATATACCCACAGGTTTGTACGGAACCCTCGGTGCGCGAGTCCAACTCGCACTTGACCGTTTTTTTTTTTTGTATAACCAACGAAATATTTCTGCACTGGGGGGTCTGTCTAGAATGATATGCTGAATTCATGGTTACAGTTTGCGCACTGGATAAAAACTTATCCTGTATGTGTCTGCATAAATGGTAAAATAAATACTTAATTTTGAAAAAGCTTAGTAGAAACTGCCACGTAAGAAAAAAAATTTATTTGCCGGCTTCTTTTAATTAATGTCTGCCTCATTCCCGCTACGCTTGTAACTTAAACCAAACCCTATGGAATTTCATATCCCCGGGGTTCATGTTAAGTGAGATTGCTAAGTTCTGGTTATACCCACAAGTGGTAGATTGCATACTATAGGTATTATAATCTGTCTGCTTCTCTTGAAATTAAGTGAGTCAGTAATATTTTTAGGATAGCAAAATGGGAGTCATTAGAGGTTCAATTAAATACATGCATCATTTCAACTGACTATTCAGCACAGTCACAAGATTGTTTAAAAGTAATGGAAAGTTAGCTGCCTGTGTACCAAGTAGCTGGTGTGACTGTACATTGTAAAGGTCAGTTCGCGTGAACTATTGACAGGTGGGGTAGTTGCACCAGTGACCTACTTACTTATATCTGATGGAAATGTCACAGAAACGGTCGATCATGCTGTACTAACGTTATTAAAAGTAGAATGTTTAGTGCAACTGTGAAAACTTAGTGTGATATTAACTTAAGTAAATATTTTACCAGTCGTCAAGCTATACCTAAGTAATGAAATAATATTCAGATTGAAATAACCTATATTTTTGTAGCTTGTTCTATATTTACAATTTGACACTAGATGTCAGATGCCATATGCTACATAGCTCCTCCAAGCGAAGCGCCGTATGATGTGAGCGATACATATTCATCAAAATCAAAAATCAAATAAAAAACATCAAAATGTTTATTGCGTCAACTTAAATAGCTTATTCTAGTTACAATGGGGAGAATCCTGTTAAGCAAATAGCTTGCTTGTGTTAGGATGCTCCGCCCTTCCCCAGGTTATACTGATTTAATTTCAATTAAATGATTATTTAGACCAACAAATACGGGTTGTGAGCACGTCTACACCGTGTGGTGGTCCGTGGTTCATAGGTGGAAACGTACGGTGGGTCTTGGAGTACGGCCGGATCGCGTGACGTATGTCGACAATATTAAAAATTTAAGGTTAATTGAGTGGCTGAAAGGCTGAATGGACAGATCCATTCGCATTTCGCAGACTCACATCGAACTTGAAGCTTTTCGTCTAATTATACCCAGAGGTATAATTAGACGAGTTTGATGTGAGTTCGAAGGTTGGGCAAAGTGTAGCAGCCTGTGGCTGGATTTGGGACTCGTTTCATTTCAACAGACTCGCCATCTCTTACACATAACTGGCAAAATGTAGGTGACCTCTGGCCTTATCCTTTGGAGAATACAGGAGTGATGATATGTTATGTTCAGCATACTCAAAACATTGTTTAAAAGTAAAGTAACTAGTTGATTCGACCAAACATTCTGAAGTGTCAATTCACTTAAACTATTACATAAGCCCACTATGCTGTGTGGGCACGCCACGATTGCGGCGGTAAGTCCCCTATTTGAGGAGTGGCTTGAGAGGCGGCATGGCGTCCTCACCTTCCGCCTGACGCAGGTCCTCACCGGACACGGCTGTTTCGGGAGGTTCCTGTTTTGGATAGGGCGGGAGGAAACGCCCGGGTGTTTCCACTGCGATGATCGCCCTGAGGACACGGTGGAGCTCACGGTGGCGGTCTGCCCGGCTTGGGCGGAGCACCGCCGTGTCCTCGTGGAGGCGATCGGCGGCGGCGATCTCTCGCGTCCGGCCCTGGTCCAAGCCATGGTACGGAGCGAGAGGGCATGGGGAGCCGTCACCTCCTTCAGTGATGCTCGCGAAGAGGGAGGCGGCGCACGTGAGGGAGAGGCAGCATATGCGCTCTCGCGACCCTAGCCGCCGCAGGATACGGAGACGCCCTGGGCGTCGGGAATCCCAGGCCGATTTCCGGCCACCGTAGGCATGGGCTTGCGGACGGCGAGTAATGGGTAGCTCGCTGTCCGGTAAGGACCAAGCCCAAGTCGACGGCGCGTTGTGTTCCACGCGCGCCTCAAAGAGATGTCAGCACAAAAAATGATGGGGCCTGCAAGGGCCGATGCCTGTCAGGGGTGCGGGTTCGTTTGAAAGAGATACCACAGCCCCTGGCATACGGGCTAATGAAGGAACACGGGTGGGTTTTAGTCAGTAAAAGTCTGACACGCCCTCCTGCTCCACCCAGAGCGGGAGAAGTTATTTGATGATTTCCCACCCAAAAAAAAAAATGCTGTCCCACTGCTGGGACACAAGCCTCCTCTCTGTGAGAGGGAGTGGCCCATAATGCCATAATCCACCATGAGGGCCCAATGTGAGTTGGTAGATGTAACTTGTCTTCGAATTTTTGGTTCTAGGATATGTCGGTTTCCTCACGATGTATTTACCATTTTGGGAGCAATGGTGATGAACTAATGTATGCAAAGTAAAGTAAGTATGTTAGGGTTCGAATCCACGACTTACAACTCTTCAGTTGCGGCCAATTCCAATGGGCTAACACAGCTCAAAATTGTTCAAAAGTAGCTAGCAGCCTGTGCACCAAATAGCTGTTTCGACTGTACATTGTAAAGGTCAGTTCTCGTGAACTATTGACAGGTGGGGTAGTTGCACCAGTGACCCACTTACCTATATCTGATGGAAATGTCACCGATACGATCAATCATGCTGTATGTTCAGTAACTTTATTAAAAGTAGAAGGTTTAATGGCTATGGGACGTCAGGTTAAAAGTTGGATGGGTGAACTTTTAAATAATTGACGAAAAGGAGCAGAGAACAAAGGCTTAAGAACTGTATCCATGCGACTTCACGATGATCTCGAGAAGCAAGGACAATGCTTGTAATCGGTAAAAAACCACAACAGCGTAAGAAATGTGTGAATAAATGTGTTTGCGATTATCTCCAGAAACATGGAAAAATTATAGGACAATGCTTCTCAAGAAAAAAAAAACATCGACTAATAAAAGTAAAACGACATGGCAAATTATAAATAATAATAAATTGAATATTCCAAAAGAATCAATAACTGAATTAAAAATTAACGATAAATTAACAACAAATCCTACAGAAATTGCCAATGCGTTTAATAACTATTTCATTGAAAAAGTAAATCCTATTCCAGGTGCTGGAAAAGAATCCACAGCCCTAATTAATTCCCAACGGAACTCAATGTTTTTATCACCCTGTTTACCTTATCATATGCAGAAAATTATTAGAAATCTTAAAAATACTAGCAGTGTAGGGTATGACGGTATTTCGACTAAAGTTATCAAAGCAGTAAATGACGACATCTCTCATCATTTAAGCCATATTCTGAATCTTTGTATACAGAGTGGGACGTTTCCAAAAGACCTCAAGTTGACAATTATTAAACCTATATTTAAGAAACATAATAAATACTTAATGAAGAACTATAGACCTATTGCACTAATTTCCGTATTCTCAAAAATCTTTGAGAAATATATTTACAGTGAAATAAATTGCTACTTAGACCAAAATGAAATCCTATGTGATGAGCAAAAAGGCTTCAGGAAAAATAAAAACATCAATATGGCTGTTTATGATTTTTTATACGTAGTTTCTTCACATGTTGACAAATCCTTACCAGTTTGTTCTATTTATTGTGACATGTCACAAGCTTTCGATTATGTAGACCATAGTATTCTGCTAGATAAACTTGAGGCTTATGGTATAAGAGGTAATGTCCTGGAATTGATTAAATCATATTTATCAGACCGCCAACAAATAACCCAAATATCAAAATTTAATATTAAAACTAAAAGGGAACAGATTTTCTCCTCTGATAAACGATACAACGCATATGGTGTTCCCCAAGGAAGTGTACTGGGCCCCCCTTTGTTCCTACTGTACATTAATGATTTACCAAATGCAACTAAGGAACCCTTATCATTGTTCGCTGACGACAGTACTGTAACCATAGCACCAAAAAATGTTATCAACTATCATTCTGATTCAAGTGATTCTTTGAATTCTATAATTACCTGGCTTAATAATAATAATTTAATGTGTCTATGGCGTCTGTCAACGTCACAATGAAAAATTCACGCTCATCATTTTTTACATTAAATAAATAGTATCAGTGTCCAGATTCCACCTTAATATTAAATAAAAACAACCACAATAATACCAATATGAAAGTAAAAATAAAAAACCTTTTAAAACGGACCACAAATATGTACAAAAAATGGACCAAACATTATCCAATGTGATTTGTAAATGTGATTAATATGCAGACAAGAGCCAAGACACGACGACAGGCACACCCACCATCTCCGGACTCGTCGCTCAGCTCCGCCTCGCAGCCACCGGTACGCGCCTCAACCGTGAGCGCTGTGTCACCGGTCGCTGCAGTTGCGTCGAGCTCGAGCGACGAGTTTTTCTCCCCACCGTCGTCACCGACACCACAACGGCGGCGAGGAAGAGGACGGCCACCAGCGGGCTTGGGGCCTCGAAGCCAACAGGCATCGAACAGGGTCCCCGCTGCCGGTGGAAATGTGTCGCGCATGCGATGGACGCAGTCCATGAACGAAAATGTGATGCGCGCATATTACGGGGCTACAGAGGGAGGAATTAACCTTACAGCGTACCGAGTTCGGATGCTCTCTCTGTTTCAGGTGCTTGAACCAGCCGTCAACGTCTCGGCCCAACGATTATCGGATCAGGTGCGCGTCATTCAGCACAATCATAGATTGGATGACGCTACACTTGATCGACTGCGCTCGGAAATGCAGAATAGTTCTGCTAGTAACCCTCCTCCACCCCAGAATGTCGTGCATATGCCTGCAGACGTACCATTGCAGGCAAACCAGCAGGATGAGGAGGACGAAACCAGTGCTATATCTGCAGAAAACCAATGCAATGTGGACATAAGGAGCATTCTGGAGGATGCCATCCGTGAGTACCGGTTCACATCACCTAACCTTAGACCACGGCTACCACGTTTGCCCATGAATAAAAAAAACAGAGCACTGGTGTGTGCCCTGGATGCGCTGTTACCAAATTTTATTGAAAGCAGCGCAGACCTTTGCGATACACACTCAATCTTGTATTGCACAGCTGTTGCGGCATGTCGTATAGCTCATGTCAAATTTCCAAATACTGATCGAGCTACACAACCGAAAGCCGCCGCACCAGCCTGGCAATGCAGGATTGAGCGTCGTATTAATGAGGCCAGGGTACTCATCGGGAAGCTCATCTGCTTCAGGGAGAGCAATACACGCCCGAGGGTGATGCGCTTTGTGAGGCGGGCGTTCACGGGAACTAGTATTAGTCCTCGTGAATATGCATCCCGTGTCACAGAGCGCATCGACTTCCTGAAGCAGAAAGTTTATGCATGGGCAAATCGTATCCGTCGGTATAGGCGAAGAGTGGACCGGTACACTCAGAATCGCATGTTCCAGAACGATCAAAGGTGGGTATACAGAGCTTGGGAGCGACCCATTCCCACTCAAGGTGTGACTGACGCGTGTCTACCAGATAGTGATGACATGAGTGCGTTTTGGCGAAGCATTTGGTCGACTCCCGTCAGTCACACTGAAGGTGATTGGATGCGTGTTGTTGAACGGGCGTGTGATTCAATACCAGACATGGGGGCTATTACCATCTGCCCCCAAGATGTAGCTCGTGCAGTCCGTCCGTTGCCTAACTGGAAATCTCCAGGACCGGACGGACTGCACAATTTCTGGATTAAATGGCTACAAAGGTCACACGCTTGCTTAGCTTCACAATTCCAGTCATCTTTAGAGACTGGTTCGCTACCACAGTTCTTTACCACAGGTATTACCCACCTGCTCCATAAATCGGGTAGTACTGCGGAACCTAAAAATTATAGACCTATAACATGTTTACCGACGGTCTATAAAGTTCTTACATCCATTCTTAGAGCAAAAATTTCACACCACGTCGAAAGCAACGCAATTATGTCGGTGTCTCAGAATGGATGTAAGAATGGGTCCCGCGGTACTAAGGAGCTGCTCCTTATAGACATGGCCATAAGCCAACAGGTTCGTAGATCCCGGAAGGATCTGTCGACATGTTGGATAAATTATAAGAAGGCCTATGACTCGGTGCCACATACATGGCTCATGAGGGTGCTGGAGTTGTACAAAATAGACGCGACTCTACGCACCTTCTTGATGTCATGTATGAGGCAATGGAGGACAGTCCTTCTGTATCCAGGAAGTCGACAGATCCGGGGGACCGATGAACCGATAAGGATTGAGCGTGGAATATTTCAGGGGGATAGTTTGAGTCCGCTTTGGTTTTGCTTAGCCTTGAATCCTCTAAGCACACTGCTAGAGGATTCAAGTCTGGGCTATCGGTTGAGAAGAGGTGGTCAGGTGATATCACACCTCCTTTACATGGATGACCTAAAACTCTTTGCCCCCAACAATTTGCAACTGATGGAGCTACTGAAGGTAACAGAAACCTTCAGTAGCGCCATCAGGATGGAATTTGGTGTGGACAAATGTGCAGTCATGCATGTAAAGCGAGGAGGAATTATAGAATCCGTGGGAACCCAACTTACGGATTCTATACACCTTAGATCCCTCTCCTCAACCGAAACCTACAAGTATTTGGGTATGTCGGAAGCATTAGGCATCAATGCTGACAACATGAAACAATCGTTGAGGGAGCGCTTCTTTGGCCGCCTGAATAAAGTGGCAAATAGTCTTTTATCAGGCGGAAACAAGGTGCGTGCCTTCAACGGTTGGGTCATGCCGGTATTGATGTATTCTTTCGGCATATTCAAATGGACTCAAACGGAACTAGACGCCCTGGACAGGAAGGTCCGTACATTGCTGACGGCATATCGGATGCATCACCCACGGTCATCAGTGATGAAACTGTACATCCCGCGGAAGTGTGGGGGTCGAGGCTTTTTAAATGCTAAGACCCTCCACAACCGCGAGATTTGCAGTCTCAGGGAATATTTCCTTTACACTGACGTGGGGATGCATCGAGATATGGTCGCAGTGGACAAGGGCCTCACCCCGCTCTCCTTGGCGAAAGAGAACTGGCGCAAACCTGCAGTACTGGATACTAATGATCGTAAGGAAGTATGGCAAAGCAAAGAGCTTCACGGACGCTTTTTCCGGGCTCTTCATGGGCCTGATGTAGACTTTTTGGCGTCTGTATCCTGGCTACGTTTCGGCGAACTCTTCGGAGAAACCGAAGGTTTTGTCTGTGCGATTATGGATGAAGTTATCATGACGAACAACTACCGGAAATACATTGTCAAGGATGGTACGGTTGACATCTGTCGGGCATGCCACCGTCCCGGTGAATCAATCCGACATATCGTTTCCGGTTGTTCTCGTCTTGCTAACGGCGAGTATTTGCACAGACACAATCTAGTAGCTAGGATTATCCACCAGCAACTTGCTTTGCAGTACAACCTTGTGGAGTCTGAAGTACCATACTACAGGTATGTGCCCGACCCAGTTCTCGAGAATGGTCACGCCACATTGTATTGGGATCGATCTATCATCACTGACAGGACTATTGTAGCCAATAAGCCTGATATTGTGGTGATAGATCGACGAGAGCGTCGTGCAATGATTGTTGATATTGCTGTCCCCCATGACGAGAATCTCGTGAAAGCTGAGCAAGATAAGAAAATCAAATATCTTGACTTAGCTCACGAGGTTGTCGACATGTGGGACGTGGACTCAGCAATCATTGTACCGATAATCATTACAGTAAATGGCCTAGTAGCGAAGAGCCTCGATCAACATCTCAGGAGGCTCTCATTGCACGGCTGGATCAAGGGCTTGATTCAGAAAGCAGTACTCCTAGACACGGCACGCATAGTCAGGAGGTTCCTTTCTCTAGAGCCCTGACCACCGGCATCTTGGACCCTGCTCCTGATGCCGTTGGGCCACTATTTTTTATATTTTTAAATGTTTTTTTTAATGATTTTTGTAAAAATATTTAAAAATGTACTAAATAAGTATAAAAAATAAAATGAAAGAGAAAATATTTTGAAAATTAATCTTAGTAAAACAAATATAATGCATTTTAGACAACGAGAAAAATTACATAATCCATCAAAATTTAACTTAGTATACCAAGATGATATAATACAAGAAGCTGAAACAGCCCGATTTTTGGGATTAATCATTGACAAACAACTTAATTGGAAAACTCACATTAATGAACTTTGTAAAAAAATTAGTACTTCGTCATATGCTCTTTATAAGTTAGCACCGACTGTCAATACGGATACTTTACTTGCTGCATATTACGGGATTACTGAATCAGTGTTGAGATTTGGAATAATTTTCTGGGGCAATTCAACTCAAAAGGACACTGCGTTCAAAGCACAAAAGCGTTGTATACGGGCAATGTTTGGGTTGCAATCTACTGACAGTTGCAAACCAATATTTTTGCAGCAGAGAATTCTAACACTTCCGTCACTTTACATATTAGAAATATCACTATTTGTAAAAACCAATCCTCATTTGTTTCCCCTTCTGACTAATAATTCAGGTAGAAATAGACGTGAGAAGTACAAACTTTGGGTCCAATCACTCTCCGCCAAAACAGCATTTCTAAGAAAAAGTGTAATATGCATGGCCCCATTAATATACAATAAAATTCCTAATGGCCTTAAGATAATGAATGTTAATTCATTTAAGAGAGAACTAAAATATTGCTAATTAGTAAGGGATACTATAGTGTTACGGAATTTTGAATGAGACATTTTGAATTTAGATAACTTAATAAATATTTTTAGTTTAGTAATTTTACTGATTCAATTATAATTTATTTTTTGATTTTTTTGACTATATTTTTTGCATTGACTGATTGTGTATCTATTTGAATTGTTTTAATTTTGAGTATAATAATAAAAAATCTTATTTGTAATTGTGACTAAATATTATAAGCTATTTTGTACGCCGAATATGGCAAAACATGTTGAACCTACAATTTTAAACTTTCCATCCATATGTGCATATTTATGTATCTTTTTACACATGTTTAAACAAATAAATACATCTTTATCTTTATCTTTTATCTTCAAGATATTCGACGCAATTGAATGAAATAATTACTTATGTGGTTCTCGAGTTCTTTATAAATAGACTTACAAGACGGAGGTTATAAAGGCGGCTGCCCACGATCCGTGATATTGCGGATTATCACGCACGGCCGACGACCACGGACAGCCACGCACCGCACACCAAAACTCTTCCAGCAGTGCGTGTCGGCCATTGAGGGTCGTGGATTACATACCTACATTTTGTCCTTCCAAAATGAAAAGTGCAAAAGAAGTTCGCGCAGCACCTTTGAAGTTACAATAGGACGCACTGCGACGGACGTCTCTGCGCTACTACGGAAGTCATTCTTCCCATGGCGCGTCGGTGCGGGCTGGTCAGCGTCCGTCCGCAATATCATGCACCGTGAGAAGCCAGCCTTATGTGTCACTTTTAGCGGCTAAGTTACGATGAAAATGACATTTTATAAAAAGCGGGATAGGCTAAATTGTCGTGGCTACATAATATCAGCCAGACGAGTCGTTCTTCAAAGTGTAACGATGAAGGTCGGTCGGTGTTCCGTGTGGTACCGGACGTAAAACAATAGCACCATCCCATCTCTTCCCGTGGCTGTCGTAGAAGGCGACTAAGGGACTTACTAGAGAATGGGCAGCAGCGTTCTCTACGCATTTTACCACCATACTGTGTCGTGTCTACTTATTCCTAACAAATAAAAGGTAAGAAATATAGTAGACAATTCAATTTAAAAATATTAAAACAAAATAGTGAAGTTATAAAAAGAGTACCTGTCTAGAAAATACGCACTCAAGGTGGAGGTGAGGAAAGTAGTAAGTAAGATTGACAATGGCGATGTCTTCAGTCTTGGTGTCACAAAGTTCGATCCACTTAGTCAATATACCTACTTGAAATGCCACAATAGGAGCCGGTCCGTGTCAAATAGTGCGGTCCACTTAGTCCATATATTAGTTATGCCAATCCAGGAGCTGGTCCACCTATTCAAGGTCATATACGGAGAATTTTGCTAGTAATCGTTGTCTTTGGCTGCCTTCGCAATCGCTCAACATTGATGCAATAATGGATATTACGTGTTCTTCGTATTTATAGAATATATATTTCTTTAGACTAACTCTCGTAGTCCCGTTTTTTTAGCCCCGAATTTTCAGCTTAGTAATCTTTTTCCCGCTTGACTTCTCGTCCCACTTCCTTTTTTTTCCTGTTTCGTTTTCTCGCAGTCATAGATCGTCTCACCTGTGGTCTCACCTGCCGGTCTAGTCGGCCAAGACATCAAACCTCCATGATAAAAACCGAGAGTGCGTTTAAGAATCGTATATTAATAATTTAGAATTCCGTTATTTAGTAGACAACGTAATTAGGTAGAAAAGATCAAATTTGGACTATCCAAAACGATGTAAAATTATTTTTAGTAAATACAATCTTAATGCAACCTTCCTTGCCTGGAATAGACTGTATAGACAATTAACAGAATAAGTAGACATCAGTTTGACACGTTTGACTTAAATATCATAACAATAATATTATTACCTATGTTAAAAGATGGAAAATTCTAATGTAAAATCAGGTAATTATAAATTAGACGAATCGTTTAAGACCGATTCGCAGGTACTAATACAGAAAACAATGTGTGAAATATAAATAATGTAAAAGGATAAGTCGTAAAAGGATACTAAAACATAAAGATGATGTGGATGAATGAAAAAGAAGCGTAAGTACAGTATCAGTACTAGACAGATGCTATAACTGCGATCGCCAATCCGCCTGCCAAGCGTGGCGATTAAGGCAAAACCCCCCTTTTGGGGGAGGCCTATGTCCAGCAGTGGACGTCTTTCGGCTGAAATGATGATGACGATGATGATGATGAAGTGATGGTCGATGGACGGGTGATCGACCATTGCATATCAAGACCCCACCGTCCCTCGAAAAGCATTTTAAGCCGTTGGCCCCGGCTGCCATTTGTAGTCGTATCTTTGACAGTCGTGATGGGTAGCCAGAAGCCCGAAATAAAAAATAACAGTCTTAGGGGGGCATGCATTAATTACGTGAGGCGTTTAGGGGAGAGGGGAGGTCAAGTCGAATCTCACCCAATCTCACGTGGGGGAGAGGGGTGATCTCAGCAAATATCACGTAGTTAATATTTTTTTCCGCAGATAAATAATGTAACATTACGAGAAAACCGGGTTAAATTATGTAAAACATATTTTTCCGCCAATATGGCTAAATCCTACAAAATAATATTTATCGCGGTTGTGGGAACGCCCCAAAGTAGCACAGTAGCTCCTCGATGGTTTAACCGCCACTTGCCAGCCAATCCAGCCATGCAACGCATAAATCCAACGCAAATAAGCACAGATTACCGTTTTTACACTAAAAACACGTACTTATTTGAAATTTCTAACGTAACATTATGGGGAGGGGGGAGGGTCGAGCCAAATCTCAAGACATCGCACTAGAGCAGGAGCAGGGGGTCGAAAAATCGCTAAAATTGCCTCACGTAAGTAATGGACGCCCCGAAGGGTTATCGTCTTACCCAGTAGTGCCTAGCGTTGTCCCAACTATGTTGGGTTTGCTGCCAGAAAAATCAAAATCAAGTCATTTATGCAAACTGGCTGGTGTCAGCACTTTTTAAACGTCAAAAATTACAAAAGACAGTTCCCCAAAAACGCCCGCCCTTCACCACTTCCTAGTGCTTTAGCTGGGAAGAAGAAGTGACGCAACGAACTCCCCAGCAGCACAGCTGTCTGTTATGTTAGAAGAACTTGATTTTATACAATGATAAGTTACGAAATATAAAAATTTTAAATTGTTCTAGATATAATAGATCAATTATCGAGGTCGCTAGCTAGCTACATCTTGCAATTTAACTCATATAACTAATTTAACTCAAGGCTTACCGGATGCAGCTGAGTACCAGTATTTTACTTGGAGCGACTGCCTATCTGACCTCCACAACCCAGTTACTGGGTAATACGGTACCCCCATGGTACGACTGTTTGTGAGACTTTCGAGCTTCTGACATCCCTGACAACTGTCAAAGATCTACGAATTACAGCCGGGACTTTAGTACTTAGCCACAAGCCCCCCTCTCCCACCTCTTAAACTAGCTACAGGTAGTGGATAAAAAATCTGGCAAGCGAATAACGTCTCACCTTGGCACATTCCCCCCCGAGTGGGTTCCCGCATTGTCGTTGAGGGGGGGCTCAGTAACCGTGGATGCCGGCCACGGTGAAGCCAAGAGGAACCCAAAGGTGGGGCCGCTCGTCAGGGCTTTTGCCTCAAAGCCGACGACGTAGCGGCCAAAAGGTAGGTTGCGGTGAGGTGCACCGCAACTGAGGTGGGCCGCGATGTCGAATGGGAGGCATCGCGGCTGAGGGTTACGGGCTGCGGTAGAGGAGGAGTGCCGGTGCTTCTGAGCAGCGCTCTTCCCTTCCGTGGCCTGGACGGGGCCGCCACCGTTTGATGGCGGACGCGGTGGGGCCGCAGGGGAAGAGGAGTGTAGGTATAGCGTCAGCCGCTCTCCCTATCCCCTGCGGCCGAAAAGTGGTAGACGGGACGGCGCGTTGTGTTCCACACGCACGCCGTCAAAGATGTCAGCAACCACCGGTGGGGTCCGCAAGGGCCGATGCCTGCCAGGGGTGCGGGTTTGTTCGAAAGAGATACCACGGCCCCTGGCATACGGGCTACTGAGGGAACACGGGTGGGTTTTAGTCAGTAAAAGTCTGACACGCCCTCCTGCTCTACTCAGCAGGAGAAGTCATTTGATGATTTCCCACCCAAAAAAAAAAAAAAAAAAAAAAACCTTGGCACATTCAACAAGTACGGATCCTGTAGACTGACCTACGTTATGGTTTAAAGTTTTACAGACTCGCTTGTTGACTATGAGGTCTGGGTTCAAACGTTGCCAAGTATTAATGTGCCTAGTAAAATTTGCTGCCAATGATCGTCGCATACATAATAATGGTATGATCAGTTTATAATGTTCCCACTGCTGGGACACAGGCCTCCTCTCTGTGAGAGGGAATGGGCTGTAATCCACCACGGGGGCCCAGTGCTGGCTGGTCGATTCGAATTTTTTGGTTCTAGGACTTGCCGGTTTCCTCACAATATTATCCTTCACTATTTTGAGAGCAATGGTGACTAAATAATTTACAATAAACTAAAGACCCTATTACTACTGGGCCACCACTGCTCGTCATCACAAGATTGACATTAAGTTTGTGGCGGCATCTACAACGCCACATGCGAACTACGCATTAAAGACCTGACGTCACACAAATCTTACATCGCACAAGCAGAGTTTACCGCGTGACTCGTATATATACAACATCCCGACATTAAACGTCGGGTAAAGAGTAGTAAGGCACAGTTGGCTCTGTTCGCAGACGACACAGCCATCTACCACTCTGGGCGTAGTTCAAAAGCGATAGCCAAATCCCTCCAAACCGCAGTCAACGTACTCGGTGCATGGTTTAGGAAATGGCGAATCGAATTAAATCCGGACAAAAGCCAGGCGGTTATCTTTAAGAGACCGCAACACCACCTCGACCCCCTCCGGCCCATCTCCATATTCGGCAAGCCGATCCCTTGGGAAAAGCAAGCCAAATATCTTGGAGTGATTCTAGATCAGCACCTCTCCTTCTCTGAGCATATCAGGAAGGCGCGCTCAAGCGCTGCCTTCGCTCTCGGAAGGTTGCACTCTGTTCTGAACGCACGTAGCAAATTATCACTCAAGTGCAAATTGCGTATTTACACGGCGTGCATAAGGCCCATCATGACGTATGCATGTGCAGTCTTTGCACACACACACCCCCGACACATCCATAGGATGCAGACCCTCCAAAACCGTTTCCTTCGCCAAGCCACAGACTCCCCTTGGTTCGTTCGGAACGAGATCCTCCATCTCGATCTGAAAATGCCCACTATTGCTCAATTTCTGAAACGCAACTCGAAGCGTTTCTTCGATAAAACCGAGTTACATCGCAATCCCTTGATTGTGAAGGCCGCTAGTTATGTCCCCAGTAGAATCAGTAGTATTCGCCGGCCGAGACATGTCCTTTCCGACCCAGATGACCCCATTACTGTTCTCCAAGAAAAGAATAGGGCCACCAGTACAGCACACAAACACAAACGACCGTCCTACCGACCTCGCCGCCGATGTCCTCGCGCCCCGCGAGGACTCCCGAGTAACGATCAGACCCCCGACCGTCCCTTGCTCGTTGATGCGCCAGCCCGCGCCGCAGCTGAGCCAGTAGCTTTAAATTCCCCGTTTAATAATCATGAAAATACCTTGATCCAGCCTGTCCCCACTAGTAGCTGCCCCCCCCCCCTCCAGTGACTCCCTGAGCCGAGGTTCGTACCCCACAGGGGGTGCCCTCAGTGCGCAGTCGCTTTAGGTTTAAGTAGGTTTACGCCCTGGCTGGACGCTTTTAGAATCCTAAAAACCTTCACAGGAAAGTCCGGTTTAGCAGTCACGGCCTCTCAAGGTCAACTGCGAGATGCCATTATCAAAAAAAAAAAAAAAAAAACAACCATCAGTTGCCTACCAGACACAACACCCGTCTGGTCGGAGGATCCTCCCATTTCCATAGAATATGAGTGAAATTTATACCCTGTACCTCATACCTCTATAAGTTTAAGTTAATTATGCGCGTCCTTGACTAACTACGGTGAAGAAAACCAGCTTGAGGTAAAATTTACCCGTTTGCGTAAGACACTTGTCCATTGGTTGAAACATTCGTGTACTCGAAAACGTAAAAACGCAATTAATGCAGCTAAAGCAGTAGGAAGTGGTGAAGGGCGAGCATGTTAGGGGACTGTCTTATGTAATTTTGACGTTCTAAAAGTGCTAACTCTCAGCCTAGTTTCAATAAATGACTTTTGATTTTGATTTTTAATGTAATCGGATTGTCAAAATAAAAGACATGGCAGTCGTTACTGTGTTACGAAATTACCCCGCTAAAGGCCTAGACAAATGACTATCGCTTTCAATTTGTTTTGTATTCATTTCTACAACAACTTTCAACAGGATTGACATTAGCTTTTCGGTAGCTTACTCAACAGTCCCTGTTTTCGACATTTCCATCATCCTTGTCGCTGATAGAATGTCAGTTTGTCTAGACCCTCAGTCTTAGAGCTGATTTCTCCAGTAAAACTAAACGCACAACAATGTTTACGCTGACGGCTCTTGAGCGAGGTTAAGTAAGATGTGCTGAACGCGGTCATTTTTTATTTAAATATCGACGTGAGAACTTGGTAAACTGAGCTGTCATTACACCAGCCGAGTTATTCTCCAAAAATCTTACCGTTAAAACTTCGGTGAAGTGAGCTGTCAAGAGTGTTAATCCCTATAGCATCAGGTGGAATGGCAGCACACTTCACGGTGAGATTTTCACAGAATAAACCAGCTGATGCTTGGGATTGACAAAATTGACAGCTCACTTCCCTTATGTTTTTAAAGGGACTTTTTTTACTGAATAACGTAAGAAAAATAAAAGTCCAGGAATTATTGTTGTTTCATGTTACTTATTTTGGTGTACAGAATGCGTAGATGACGGCTTTGTGATAGATCTTACACTCAATACAGTGCAAAATCTGCCACTGGCTATAGTACCTACTAATTCCATTCCACCATTAACTGTTCAACTGATGCATGGAATTGTTAAATACTATCGTACTTTGTAATGGTTTATTTTCCTGACGCATGGAATTATTGAATACTATCGTGCTTTGTGATGGGTCAATTTGCTGATACATGAAAACGTACTTTGTGTTGGGTCATTTTACAAACATGCCTTTTCACAAATGTGCCTATCTATATAAATAAAAAGAAAAGTCCTGACTGACTGACTCATCAACGCCCAGCCCAAACTCTTGGAACTAACAAAAAAACTTTTTTCAAAAAAAATAACAATAGTGTTTTTTTGGGAGTCGGTTGTGATTTTTTTTTGAAAAAAGTTTTTATTTTTCTCTTTTTAGTTACCTACCCCACCACTACGAAACCCCCTACCAATTCGAAATTTCATCATCCTTGGGGTCAAAACAATGCATACTTATGCGATAGTAACATTCGCGGTTGATTTGCTGTAATTTTTTGAAGAGTTCCGTTGTCTGTCTCCGAAACGCATCATCAGATCTATATGAAATTTTAATGGGACCATTTCGGAGTAAACCCCTTTCGAACAAAAAAATTTTGCAAATCCGTCAATATACGACGGAGTTATGCCCGAACATACATAAAAAAAAACATGTCGAATTGATAACCTCCTTCTTTTTGAAGTCGGTTAAAAAGCTGGAATTTTGCACAGAGGATCCCTTTATAATGTAGACAAGGAATAAGGAAGCATTTTTCGAAATACAACCCCTAAGGGAGTTAAATAGAGGATGAAATTTCCGCACAGGCGAAGCCGCTGGCTAAAGCTAGTTTGAAATAAATGCTTTGACTTTGAATTTTACAACAGTGTTTACTGTACGTGAATTCAGTGTAGTTCCTTGTATTTTGTTACTTGCAATCCGATAGATCTTGCTCAAGGATATAGAGGGATTGAATTACTATCGACCGCTTTAACATTTGATATCATTGCTTGGTCAATAGATTGTAACTGGAGATTCTAGATACATGTACATAATTGATTCGTATCACATAATTATGTTGCAGTTTCGTAAAAATGATTTGGTAACAAAAAACCTGATGGCACGTTAAAAAACCAATAGGGTATTTTCCTATTTATAAAAAACTATTCTAATATGAAGATTGGGACGAAATATGCAACAGAAAATTAAAATTAAATTTAATAATATCCATTTTCTCAATTAAAAACGATTTAAACCAAATTTATTTTTCGTTGTTTTGAATTTACCTCCAAAACATTCCTTACGATGACTTTTTATCACGTGACGTCAACTTTGTGTAAACTAAAGTAAGAAAACAAGTGAGTGTCGTGTTTATAATTCACAAGATTTTTAATGGATAGAAAGTGAAATCACTGGAGTGCGGTGCCTCTGTGCACAAATGCTTCTAAAACTGCGCCAAACTAAGTATTTGTACTGGTGCTGTTTACACAAAGCTGACGTCACGATGTCACGTGATAAAAAGTCACCGTAAGGAGCGTTTTGGCGGTAAATTCAAAACAACGAAAAATAAATTTGGTTTTAATCGCTTTTAATGGAGAAAATGGATATAAATAAATTTATTTTATTTTTCCGTTAAATATATCGTCCCAATCTTCAAATTAAAATAGTTTTTATCAAATTGGAAAATACCCTATTGTACTGGTACATTAATGGTTCCTTACCACCAGGCAAAAGACGTCGAGAAAAATACATTTCTTGTATGTATTTTTTCCCTTTAATTTCTAACTTTATTTTACCGACGAAAATTTTCATCGCAGAGGTGCTCAGAATCATGTAGGTATTGAATCCATGGTTCCAGTTTTCACGTCGATGTCGCTGAAAAGAATCAAGTTCTTCTAACTTAACAGACAGCTGTGCTGCTGGAGAGTTTGTTGCGCCACTTGTTCTTCCCAGCTAAAGCACTGGGAAGTGGTTAGAGGCGGGCGTTTTGGGGACTACCATAAGTAATTTTGACGTTCTAATAGTGCTAACTCACAGTCTAGTTTGAAAAAAAATACATTTGATTTCGAATCAAAACAGAGAGCTACAATAGGGTATTTTCCAATGTATTAAAAAATATTCTAATTTGAAGATTGGGACGAAAAGTGTAACATAAAAATAAAATAAAATTGATTTATATCCATTTTCTCAGATAGAAACAATTTATTTTTCGTTGTTTTGAATTTACTGCCAAAACACTCCTTACGATGACTTTTTATCTCGTGATCACACATTACGTCAACTTTGTGTAAATTAAAGTAGATGATACTTAAGTAAAGAAGTGAATTTTGAGTTTATAATTAACAAGATTTGTAATGGGTAGAAAGTGATATTACTGGTGCGCAGTGCCTCTGTGCTCAAACACTTCTAAAACTGCGCCAAACTAAGTATTTGCCTTGTGCCTTTTACACAAAGCTGACGTCACGATGTCACATGATAAAAAGTCATCGTAAGGAGCGTTTTGGCGGTAAATTCAAAACAACAAAAAAAAAATTGATTTTAAGCGTTTTTAATTGAGAAAATGGATATAAATAAATTAATTTTTATTTTTCTGTTAAATATATCGTCCTAACCTTCAAGTTTTTATTAAATTGGAAAATACCCTATTGTAGAAACCGGCAAGCAACCTTGAATGAATACATAAACAATTACCGCAATGGGCAAACAGACCGACATTTCATTGGTACATGCAAACCAACAACAAACCACTATTGATCGACTGCGACCGCCGATGCAGTGTTAATGCTGCTACCTAATTGCGTAATGCATTATTGACAAACGATTCAGATTAATTTGCTTCGTTTCTATCGCAATTTGCTTAAATTTACGAATTTCGAATTGCGAAACTCCAATATCTGTGAAAGCGATTACTATTCTATTAGAGTGAATGATATGTCGGTAAAAATTGGGTATACGGTCTATTTTTCTAACTAAAGCGAATTGCGTAACTAGTTTGACAGCTATCAGTTTGTTTGAAACCAACGAGTAGTCTGTTTCGCAAGCCGAAGGCAACGTACTCGCCGCAATCATTTTTCTTCTTACATTTTAATGGGATTTAATCATTAAATCTCTTATTATAACGAAAAAATATAAGTGGTAGTCTTCCTGATAAACTGTGAATGTGATTTTGTGTAAAACCTCAATGTTATATCAGTATTGTGGTATTTTGAATAGCGAAGCAACGAGGTGATTATACAGAGATAATTGCAATCGTTTTCTTCTGTTACGTGTGCTTACAACCTAAAATAAAGATTCCTACTAAGAGAACCTACCTAGATGATATTTCAGAAACGAGATAATTTGGTGGCGTTTTAACGAAATACAAATTCGTAGGTACCTCGTATCGTAAACTTATCATAATGTCACCAACTTAGCAAGCCAGTCGAGCATTTACGAATTGTAATTAGAAAACCTAAAAAGCGATCAATTTAAACAGGAAGAACAAAAGAAGCACACATTGAAGAAGCAGTTAATGTCAATGTATTACCTATCTAAAGACTTCTATGAACTAGCTACACACACCGTAAATACAGACTTATTTCCACATCATTGTCTGTTCAAGGTAATATCAATATTATTTCCTATAAAAGAACCTATTGAATATGCCTAAATATTGTATCTACACATATTTTTTGTTGTCAATACAAAATATAGATAAGGCAATGCATACCTAATTACTTTAAGCAAAGTAGGTAGGTAGGTACTTTCCCGTCAGTGTCGTAGGAGGCGACTCAGGGACTTACTAAGAATGGGTAGCAGTGTTCTCCATGCATTTTACCACCATACTGCGATTGCCAACCCGCTTGCCAAGTGTGGCGATTATAGCAAACCCCCCAAATTGGGGGAGGCCCATGTCCAGCAGTTGACGTCTTTCGGCTGAAATGATGATGATGGCCTACTAGGTACCTTAAATATTTTTCAACTAATTATTGTGAATAATAAGTTAGTAAAAATATCCAATTCAATTATTCTGTCTGTGGATTACAGTCCACTCCCTCTCACAGAGAGGCCTGTGCCTGTCAAGTTTATCACACACATTGCATTGTAAAATTACTATGCAATGTGTGTGAAGATTTTCAATCATACAATATTATTCTTTACATTCGGTGGAAATCCACAAAATAAGGATTGTACTCTACATGCATCAGACTATGGTAGTATTGAACATTGTTTTCTAAATATTGAAAAACCATAATACCTATTTATTTGTTATGTTTATTATGTGGAGGCCTACAAAAAATATTTCTCATTGAATTGGTTTTGCTTGATATTAATACACAATGTATATAGTTAAATAATACGTCCATCAATTTTTTTATTTATTATTAAAAAAATGACTTGCCTCTGAGGTACCTAAATAAAGATAATTTATACTTTTTAGTCAAGTATCTATGTTCCATCCATCAATAGAATTGTAGGCATCTAATTACTGTTTATAATAGCAGAATATTGTAGTTTTGTAAAGTACATCAGTAGATTGTGCATTGAAGCGTTTAAGGGAGAGGCCTATTAAAGACTGGATGAGTAATGGATGATGGAAAATAATGAGGATGTACTTAAATTATTTTTTTATCTTTCAGGTGGCTCAACTATATAAACAGGAAAAAGTAAACTTTCTCTCAGCAACATTACCAAGCTGTATTAAATTATAAATGACTTCCACAGGAAAACAGTAGCCCAAATTTGCCAAATTCCACTAATCTATACAATATACTTGTTTGAATTTCTTTTTGCCTCATAGCCAACAAATTCATGTCAAATGTGAACAAATGCTGTAGTCAGAAGGGTGAAATGATATAAATAAAGCAGTTATGTTAACCATTATTTTATTTGTTTTTAATTTACCAAATTTACCAAATAAATGACAATTCAGATAAACACTGCTATTTTCTAAATAGTATCACTTTAATGATCAATAACTTGTCTTTTTTTAAACTTAATCAATGCTATATGTATTTCAACATTTAACAGTTATTTTAGTTCATAATTAAAACACTTTGTAAGTATTAAAGTTTACACCAATATCAATTAACACAAGTACATATTAAGTATATTGCTGTTGAGCAAAACTAGTCGGCAGTTTTCTTAAATAGGTAAAATTAGTATGTTCATAACAATCTTCAGTTTCTACTTTTGCACTTGAGCAGCTTGATAACTGAAGTAGTTGCAGTAGCAGTAACAGTGATGTCAGAAGTAGCCGAAACAAATGGCAACAGCCAACATCATAAGTAGCCGAAACAAATGGCAACAGCCAACATCATTCATGCTGCTTTCATGTCTATGCAGGGGAAGTGTTCCGGGGACTCCTGCAATTTTAAAACAAAATCAAATTATTTTCTGCTCAATTAAAGTACTTAATTATGGGCCAAACTAGGCAATATTTAGTAGGCCGTCATCAGCCTATGGCTATTTCTTTATTTAACATGGCACGAAACTAGAACTGTAAAAAATAGGGACATATGAAATTTATGATGTGATTACATTTATGTATAAAGTTCGCCCAAAGAAAAATTCATTCATAATTATGAGTTGCTGCTTGATACTTAACTGTGTTAAAAAGCTCACCTTCAATGATAAATACAAAAGCTTGGTTTTCAATGTCCTGCGTTGCCACCAAATTCTTTGAGGTAAAACCCTCATAGGTCAATATTAGATTGAAGTTAGTAGCTCTGGCATCGTCTGCGAAAATGTTATAATAATTAACGTTAGGTATGTTGTTGGTTGTAACTGGTTATTATAGTTTGTAATTTAGTATCTGCTGCTTATGTAGATGCTGACAGAATTACAAACATACAACCCCTAAGACGACCCACTGACCAAAATATCAAATAACAACATCTCAGTAGTTAGAATGTGAGGTTGACAGACAATCATTATTACCCAAAATAAATAGTTAACCTAAGAAAGTTACAATCACTAGACACACGAAATTCCTGTTTATATTGGCTTACTTACAGCACTACAGCTGATACTGAATTATGGGTAACTGGTTCGTCCTTTTCGCTATTGAGAAACACAGCTTATGACGTAGTGCAGCCAGTACAAAACGAAGACAGAGCCCTATTCCTTGCCATTTGCCAATTACGTGTTCTGTGCAGAAACCACAAAAATAATCCGATACTGTTTATCATAGGCCCGTGTCTTTGTATGCGAATAGTAAATATAATTTAGTTTATTGAAAAACATAAAACAACGAATTTAAAACAAAATTCAAGACAAACAAAAACATTTCAGTTTTTTTATTTGTTACAGTGTTGCCAACTTTTTCCCGACTCCACTTAATCGCAATTTTTAATTTTATTTAAATTCCTATTGCTGACGTTCTGTCGTCCTTTTTGAGGTCCATTTGAAGATTTGAAATTGAAAGTAAAACTTATTATGTCACAATCAGTCATAGTTTTTCAAATCATCGTCACGTACTTTATAGATTACTAGCTTTTGCTCG
Organism: Polymixis flavicincta; assembly: GCA_949987655.1. Classification (NCBI taxonomy): domain Eukaryota; kingdom Metazoa; phylum Arthropoda; class Insecta; order Lepidoptera; family Noctuidae; genus Polymixis; species Polymixis flavicincta. The sequence continues at coordinate 4,913,235 of OX465198.1, read as the reverse complement.
CGGCTCCACCAGCGTGGATGTCGGTTATCGCGTATAAAAGTAGCCTATGTCCTTCTCCATATTCCAGAATATATCTCTGCCGAATTTCATGACGATCAGTTCAGCGGTTTAGGCGTGAAAGCGTGACAGAAAGAGTTACTTTCGCATTTATAATATTGAGTAGGGATCACAAAATAGTTACTGAAAAAGTAAGTGGAGATGTATGGATGATTGTTAGATACACAATAATGGCTTGACTTTATATTTTGGAAGCATGTTTCCATGGGATTTATTTGGTCGAAATGACACTGTTTTCGATCTCGACACGGGCACAGCCTCTGTGTGACTTCACTATATTCGTCATGCTGAAGAGTCTTTTCATATTAGCGTTTGAATCCAAAATGATTTCGGTATTATAAAGATATAATGGGAAAATTAGTATCACAGGTTTCATGCAAACAGTAAAAAAACATGCCATCATCGTGTTATTATAATAACAGATTTCCACAAACTAAATTAGACTAATCAAAACAAAACGAACAGCCGCTAAAGCAAAATTTAATCTGCTAGTTGGGGGTGTCCAAACCCCCAGTTTTAGGAGTTATCCCAATAAGTTGACAACACTGCTTTTCTACGATTTTTTCATCGACTACAGATAAATAAAACGTGAACATTGTAACGTTTCGTTGCTTTTTTCAATTATGGCAGTTTTTGGTAGAAAGTGTTTTATAAATTGGTTTTACGTTTTTTAGGGAATCATTGTATATTTTCATTTGAAGCAATAGTAGACCACCAGTTGTAATTAAAACAATATTAATTTATAGTAATATTATTCGGAAGCGAATAGTTCATATGTTATGAAACAAAACGCGCAAACGTAATAGATTGGGCAAGATTTTATTAACATCCCTATACAATTCTACAGAATTTGATTCAATTTAGTTTCGCAATTCGGATTATAGAACACGATTACGAAGGGAGTTTGCTTAGTTTCGGAATCGTCATCAGAAAGTTAATACGTTACGCAATTAGGCTGGGTCTCGATTGACAATACCTGTTTGTAATTTAATACAACTGTTTGTTTAAAAACTTTATTCAAAAAAAAATAACAAACGACTTCCAAAAAAACACTACAAAGTGCAAAATTACTTTAATTTCGGAAGTCGGTGACTTTGGATGTGTATTTTAATTATTTGTCACCGCCTTCCGAAATTAAAGTTATTTTGCACTTTGTAGTGTTTTTTTGGAAGTCGGTTGTTATTTTTTTTGAAAAAAGTTTTTATTTTTCACTTTTTAGTTACCTATCCCATACCAATTCGAAATTTCATCATCCTTGGCGTCAAAACAATGCATATAATATATGCGATAGCAACATTCACGGCTGATTTGCTGTAATTTTTTGAAGAATTCCGTTGTCCGTCTCTTAAACGCATCATCAGATCTATATGAAATTTCAATGGGACCATTTCGGAGTAAATCCCTTTCGAACAAGAATTTTGCAAATCCGTTTATATACGACGGAGTTATGCCCGAACATACATAAAAAAAATTATATAAACATGTCGAATTGATAAGCTCCTTCTTTTGGAAGTCGGTTAAAAATGGACGCATTTACTAATGACTGAAATTCCACATGCAATAATTTAATCACCACTCCTCTCGAAACGGAGAGGGAAAACATCGTGAGGTAGCCGGCATCTCCTAGCACCAACAATTCAAAGACATGTGAGATCTACGATTGGTAGATGTCACATTTCATCGAATTTTGCACAATGCAGGTTCGCACTGGGCCCGCATGGATTATAGCCCACTCAACGAGAAAAGACCTGTGGTCCCAGCTATAAGATGTAGGAACATTATAGGCTGATTTTAAAAAAATTAGATGAGGTTTGCGTTTCCTATCTGACTACTCTGAGAAGAAAGGCCGAAACAAACTCAAAATATGTTTTGGTATAGATCGATATTGCCGTACTGACTGGCCGACCATAGCATATTTGGAGATGTACGTCGACTTGAAAAAGCGTGGTAGTTGAGTGTATGTCATGCTCACTTAAATGTCTCACTGATGGTGGCGCGTGTGTTGGATCATTCGGTTCCCTAGAAAATGGTTGAGCTGGATGGTCCTGATCCACGCGTCAAGTTCGTGAACTGGCGCCGTCGGTTGAGACTGGTCATCTCCTAACTGCCATGGCTTATTTTGAATCTAATTCTTTTTTTTTTTTACATTGTTCTCACATATAGAAGTACCAAGAATAATGTTCCCAAGATTTTGTAATACCCATGATTTAAAAGAGTGTCCTTGGAGTTTCTTGCCCGTTCTTCTCCATAGAGATCTACGGTTTGGAATGGGCACCTAGCTTCAACTTCGATTTTTTTTTTTGACAATTCAAAAGTGCCTGTAAAAGGTTTAATTGAAATAAATGCTTTGAGTTTGAGTTTGATGGCTTCAGGCTTCTTCGCTAGAATTCATGAACTGCACTCCTGCTTCGGGGTCATCATAATCAGCCTAGAACTTTCCCACTGCTGGGACTAGCTTCTTCTCTGTGAAAGGGAGTGGGCTGTTATCTAGCGAGCGGGCCTTTTTTGGTGACGGGGGAAATCCTCATGGATGTCCTCCGCCCGGGGAGGGCGGAGGGGTCTGTCAGACTCTTACTGACTAAAACCACCCCGGTGGTCCGTCTTTCACTTACACCGGGATCACGGGAATTAGTGAGACTCCCGCGATCCCCGGATCTAGCGAGCGGGCCTAGTCCAGGTTGGTGTATGTCACATATCTTCGAATTTTTTCTAGTACATGACGTTTCCTCACGATGTTTTTCTTTACTGTTTTGAGTGCAGTGGTGATTTTAAGCACCTGCTTGGGTTCAAACACACGGCCTACACAAATCGTAAGGGGCCACCACTACCCGTCAGTCAGTTCGTAGCTCGATAATCCTTGAATCTCCAACCAGGCCAAACTTCAAATAAAACTTCAGGAAGTATAACATATAACAATAAATTCTATTTGCAGCAGCACAACCCATCAGATATACACTCTGACGTCATTGCTGACGTCTGCAGCAATACGTCAGATGACATGGCATTGGAGAGGAAGATGGCGGATGTAAAAACCGTGGATGATGTCACGACAGCAGTAGTAAAGAATTACTTCATCCGTTAGGGTTTTAATCCACTTCAAAACGGAGGAGCTTCTCAATCGGTTTGGAAATCTTTAGTGAACAAAAATTTATCTCCTTTGTACGTATAGGTAACTGAATCTCGTTTTGCGAGACGAACCAGCTGACGGCGAAGGCGCATTGCCTAGTTTTTTAAGTTGCTCCATATTGTGTGGCCGTATCTCTGGCAACAGGTTGCTACATGTTGCCATTTCCCTAAATTGTTGGATGGTAGTCGTGATGTCTTATTTGACGAGAATTGCCCAAGATGGAGCAATTTTATTTGCTCTTGTTAGCGCACCTTTCTGCTTTCTGTAAATTGTTTTTTACATAGCAAGTAGTGGTATACGAATAGGTGTGAGGTAGGCACCATAACTAAAACTTGAAAATGTAAAACCTAACCAAAAAAAAAACTCCTTCTAAAAAAACATATAAAGTGAAAAATAACTTTAACTTCGGAAGTCGGTGGCAAAAAACTAAAACACCGATTGAAAGACACCGACTAATTAAGAAAGAAAGAAAGAAAATAGATTTATTTGTCACAGAAGCACGTGCATACAAAAAGATTACATAGAACACAAAACAAACAGGACAAGAAAAAAATTGATGGCTGTTGCACGCCGTGACACACAAAGCCTTCCACTCAGCATGATGCTGTGCTATGGGACACACAGCACAGCGCTGATTTTCAGTAGTCACCCGAAAACAACGTACGAATATCAAGTCCGGATGTTTATAGTCGTAGTAGTTTAGTTTTCTTTGTAAAACTTTACGGCTGTATGCCTCGAAGGGTTGGTAAAGGAGTAAGAGTAGGCCACTCGTCAGTGGTAACAACAATAGTATAAGCTAGCCTCGTATTCTATTGAAACTTCATACTGCGCTAGGTGTACCACTTACCCACATTTCACCAGGTATGTTTAGGTCACAGGGCACCAACCCAAAAACTCTGTCTAATTTGGGGATAAAACCCTGAACCCCACGTCTTGTTGAGAAACTTCTTAGACGGTGATTTGACAATTGGACAAGAATTGAGAGTGAAGAGTCTTCACTTCTTCCCAGCTAAAGGAAGTGGTGAAAGGCGGGCGTTTTGGGGACTGTCTTATGTAATTTTGACATTCAAAAAGTGCAAATTCTCAGCCTAGTTTGAATAAATAACTTTTAATTATGAAATTTCAAGAACGCGTCACATTTAGAGACATTTTGTTACATGACAGAGAACAAAGATATAACTGTCTGAAGTTTCACTTCCTTTCATTTAACTGAGCACAGATTCCAGGCTGCTTCTTAAACCGACCTAATGGATAAACTCGATTACCTACTCTTTGCTTGACCCGGAAATCGAAGGAAATCGAATTTAATTTAATTATTTGTGCTTCGTTCCGTGTGGTGCCGGACGTAAAAGAATAGCAACATCCCATTTCTCCCCGTGGGTGTCGTAGAAGGCGACTAAGGGATTTATTTATTAGAGAAAGAATGGGCAGCAGCGTTCTCTATGCATTTTACCACCGTACTGCGATCGCCAACCTGCCTGCCAAGCGTGGCGATTATGGCAAAACCCCCCTTTGGGGGAGGCCTATGTCCAGCAGTAGACGTTTTTCGGCTGACATGACGATGATTTGTGCTTCGTAATATTCAGTTTTTACCTAATCTATATATATATAAATTTCGTGTCACGATGTATGTTCGCGATAAACTCCGAAACTACTGAACGGATTTTGATAAAATTTTGTAACCATTTATAATATGGTTCAACTTAAAAGATAGAATAGTTTTTATCTTAATTATTGATCTCAATATTTATTATTGCAAATTAATTGTTTATTAAACGACATTAGTGTGTATTTATCGGTTAGTTCTATAAATTCTTAATAGATGGCGGTTTAGCATCTAAGTTGCACAGGTATCCGGCAGATGGCGTCGCATTTATATTATTATACGACATTTGCGTGTATTTATCGGTTAGTTCTATAAATTCCTAATAGGTAGGTAGGTAGGGTAGGGTAGTGTAGGGTAGTGTAGGGTAGTGTTGGGTAGCGTAGGTAGGGCAGGTAGGGTTGGAATTGTGTATGAATGACTTTTGGACGGACAGGACAACGTCTGTCGGGTCAGCTAGTATTGTATACAAACAAGTTCTTCTGACTTACCAGACAGTTGTGCTGCTGGGGAGTTTGTTGCGACACTTCTGACCAGCTAAAGCACTAGGAGTCGCTGAACGGTGGGCGTTTTAGGGGACTGTCTTATGTAATTTTGGCAAAACATTTTTTTAAAGTGCTGACACCTGAACCTAGTGGGAATAAATGAAATGAAATGTTTACTGTATATGTAAGGGTAACTTATAAGACAGTTGTACACGTCAATATTTTAAAAACTAGATGGCGCTGGCATAGCCTAGCTGACTTTTCTCTGAAAAGAAAAGCCGAAACAAACTCAGATGTTATGTTCTGAGTACAAATATATATTACTAGCTTTTGCCAAAGGCTTCGCCCGCGCGGAACTTTCATCCCCTATTTAACTCCCTTAGGGGTTGAATTTCTAAAAATCCTTCCTTATTCCTTGTCTACATTATAAAGGAAACCTCTGTGCAAAATTTCAGCTTTCTAGGTCCAAGGGTTTGCGCTGGGCGTTGATGAGTCAGTCAGTCAGTCAGGACTTCTCTTTTTATTTATAAAGATAGATTTGAATTTTATGTGAGTCTAACAATGCAGGGCCATGTCTGGAGGGAATTTTTCAAAGACAGCCATTGCAGCTTTGAATGACTTTTGATTTTGAAGCCTCGATCTCACCCCAATCACAGTAGTCTGTGCCCCAATGACAGAGTCAACAAAGAAATTAATATTTTTGAAAAAAAAATTACGTTCTCGACTTTTGAAGGAAAATAACATCGGAAAAGATAATCTACTCTTGTTACGTCATAAAAAAAAACAAGATAAGAAATGAACAAAAATGAACATAAAATTAAAGAGGTCTTTTTTGTATTTTTCATAAAAAAATTGTGAGGATATTATTACGTTTTCCTTGTAAAGTAATTCCCGTAGGACATTATTTAGGAAGCATAATTTAAAAGTCAAGTGGTTATTTTGTAGCTTATGATGATATGTAGGTCGTGGGTTCAAAGTTTAAACCTGTGATTTAAACCCAGTGAGGCGCTTTGCTTTTTGTAAATAATTACATCACTACTGCTCTCAAAACGGTTAAGGAAAACATCATCAACGGTTGTTTGGGCAACCCATCGGACGCCTAGTGAGATACCCACCATAGAGTTACGTATATTTTGGTAACAGCTTTACCATGGTTGCGTCACCATGGTGTCCTAGTGGGAGATGGGCCTGGGCTATATTTCACGTGGATACCATGGCAGCGGAACTATTGGCCGTCACCAACAAAATGACAAATGTAGCGAACCAAACAATTGCGTCCGATGCGAGCGACCCGCGGTTGCGCCTCGATACTAGATTGTCACACTATCTAGCCTGAGGGCGTCCTGCCTTACTTTTGCCAATTCGCGGTCTCCACTCAGGGACAAGTCTACCCGGTCATCAGTTCTACGCCTACTGTGGCCGTCCCAATGCCACTTCAGCTTGCTATTTCTGTGAGCTATATCGACTACTTTGCTTCTCTGTCAGACCACCTCATGAAATCCTTAGCAACCTGTGAATTTGATTCCCTCATAACCTTTTGTTTTTCAATACTTCTTACTTTGTAGACTTTGATAGGCAAGATTTTGGTAGACTTGGATGACGCTTACCTGTAACAGAAAGAAAGAAAATAATAGGTCTTTACCTATGAAATTGCCGTTTTGTATGAAAAAATTTAAACGAAAATTTTTACATGAATTTTTTATTTGTATTAATCGAAGTAATCACCCATGCAATCAATGCATCTTTGCCATCGCAGTGGCAGTTTATTGATGCCCTTCTTAGAGAAATCAGCTGGACGGGAGGCAACAAATTCTTCAAAGGCATTTTGTACTGCCTCTCGGGTATTAAATTTTTTTCCCGCCAAGAAGTTATCCAAATTCTGGAAAAAGTAGTAGTCTGTAGGCGCAAGGTCTGGTGAGTAGGGCGGATGACGGAGAGCTTCCAACCCCAGTTCTTGCAACTTGGAGACCGTCTGCTGTGCAGTATGAGGTCGCGCGTTGTCGTGCAGGAGCAGCGGAGACGAGCGATTGACCAATGCTGGTTGGAGATGCGCCAGCTTCTCCATCATTGTGTTCAGTTCTTCACAGTACACATCTGCAGTAATGCTCATCCCGTTTGGTAAGAAGCTGTGATGAATCACACCGGCGCTAGACCACCAAACAGTGACCATCACTTTTCTAGGGGTAAGTTTTCGTTTAGGGCATTGTTTAGGTGCTGAACCAGGATCCAACCAACTTGCTGAGCGCTTACGGTTATCAAACAGAATCCATTTTTCATCGCAGGTAACAATGCGGTTCAAAATTCCTTCATTTGTGTGTCTGTTGAGCAGTGCAAGGCACGTCTCGACGCGTACTTCGCGCTAGCGATCATTGAGTTCGTGGGGCACCCATTTGTCAAGCTTTTTTACCTTGCCAATTTGACGCAAATGGACCAATATTGTTTTGACGCTAACGTCGAAAGCTGCTGCTAATTCAGCCGTAGATTGTGTATCATCAGCTTCCACAATCGCCTTTAATTCGTCATTGTCGACCAAAGTCTTCGGACGACCGCGAGGTTCATTTTTCAGGTCGAAATTTCCAGAACGGAAGCGAGCAAACCAATAACAGGTGGTGCGTTGGTTTGTAGTGTTAGCTCCGTAAACGTCGTTGATGTTGCGTGCCGCTTGTGCCGCGTTGCTGCCACGACGGTACTCATATTCCATAATTACTCGAATTTTTAACGTATCCATGATGACGAAAAAGATTGAAATGCGATGAAAATGTAACACTAATCAATAAAGAAATGACTACTTTTAGAAAAAAAAATCCATGTTTTTAAAATAAAATTAATTTGAAATTAGAATTCTTAGCCAAACAAAAATTATTTTGATTTGAAATGGCCAGTACTGCAGAACGGCAATTTCATAGGTAAAGACCTAATATTAATAAATAATCACCAAAAGGAAAATCGATCGATCAGGTTAAGCTACGCTTACCGTGGTCAGTCTGTGGATGAGTGACCATTTTACACAATGACCGGTTGGACTAGAAGCCAACCCCGAAAACAATCGGGAAGACGCTAGACAGATGATGAGTCACAAAAAGACGTGATATGATATATGATGATATACAACAAGATCACAACAACAACATTACAATACCAGCGCTGCGATACTTTTTAAATGTCGCAGCATCATTCTGAGATAGTGGTTTTTTGGCCTCGTACAAGGACCTTGTTTTTTTTTTTACTTTTTTGTTTAATTCTAATTTGAATTTGATTAAGTACCTAGCGTAGCGTTGTAGTGTTAGTTTACTTTTTTAGTGTGTTTAATTGTATTGTGTTGTAATAAATACTTTTTCTTTCTTTCTTTACATCACACCTTGATTTCCCGAATACTTGTGCAAAAGTGTACCTATAGTACACCCCGTTTTGCCTCCTTCTAGTAGTCGCATACACTAATCTACATAAGCGTGAGCTCCTGGGTTCGATTCCCAGGTCGGGCAAAGTGGGTTTTCCTATATGGATTTTCACAGTAGCAGCCAGGAGTATGGATTTGTGCCCATTTGATGGCAATCGCTCGTCCCCTATTTCATGGGTCATAAATATAATTAGTGAAATGTCGATGTACTATAGGTACATCTCTGCCGCACCCCACGGGGATTACAAGCATGATGTTACGTAATGGCGACTCCGACAATAGGGTATTTTACTTTATATACGAAAATATCTAAAAGTATATTATTGAGATAGCTTAGGCAATATGCAGTCGGAAAATGTTAGTTTTAGTAGTTCATGACATAACAAAATAATATTTTAAAATTCAATTCTAAGATTTCAGTTTTTTAAATCTGTTTTTGAACACCATGAAATAGTGGCCGCCATGTTATTACGTCATACGGCGCGCACACTGGTCCCAAATTAAAAAAAAGTGGACATTGATAGTAGACCGCTGAATTTTTTTTTTATTGTTGATATAATGATAACAGATAAGGCAAAAAAATATTATTGTCCTACTTCAAATACTTTTCTCTAAAAAAATATTTCTTTTTTTTTTTGTATGGGAGTGATTACATTTTACTCAATTTCTCAAAAACCTTAAGCGATGTCGAGATGGCATTCACATATGTTAGAAAACTAATAATTCTGAGTATTTGGCTCGAAGAAACTTATTGCTTATCTCTGCGTACTTTCGAGATAATAGTGACAGAAAATAACAATTTTTTTTAATGTTAATTGTTCGCTTTTTTTTATTCATAGCCTTACTCATATCGCAATAGGTCCGCTGGCCAGCAAAATGGAGCTTCGACGCGAGTTTGCCGGGATAACAAGATGGCCGCCTCTCATGACGTAACGTAATACGGTCACGAATCGCGCGCGTACACCTCAGTGTACAACTAAATGTGGTTGCGATAAGACGTGTCCTTATTTTTTCTGTGCGCTTGAAGAAATGCTTGTTGTTTGTTTGTTTTGTTATTGTTGTATTTTAAATCTTTGGATTTTAAAATCAAATAATTTTTGTTTGTCTTTCTTTCGTCGAATTTGTTTTCGTAATTTTTTTTTGTTAAAATCAAAGTCACTTTGTCTTTGATATCTTTGATTCTAATTTGTTTTCAATTTTCCTTAAAATTATAACATGTCCGCATTTGTCACCAACTTAGACTTATACGTTGTTCTTAAATCAGGAGGTGGTTTTAAAAATGTCGAATTTTTATTTAATGCCCGTATTGAACGTATTGGTGTTGAATTGTCTTCAGAAGATTTGAGTAATATTAAATTATTTTGTCGTAATTTTTCAAGTAATATCTCAAAAAGATGGTCTGCTTCCAGTAGAGCTCAAAAGACCTTTCTTAACAAAAATTCAGACTGGTTACAATCCCAAATAGTTTGGCCAAAATGTCAAAATATCGATTTAAGCAGCATTTTTAAAGTTGCCGAGGAAGTAATTCCAAATTTCGAAACGCAAGTGGATACTCATCAATTAAGTTGTGGTACAAGTAAAAAACCATTTGTTGATATATCTGATAAACAGAAGAAAAGGCGTTCTCTAACACTTCTAGATCACACAGAGGAGGAATTAGTTTATGCTTTATGTGCCAAATTAAAAGAGTCTAAAAAAACAAAATTAGCAGCTATATTAAACGAACTCAGCCAAAACAAGGAAAAATGTGAGATGGTACATGATGTACTATTCGCTAAAAAGACTGACAAACCGTGTTTACCAGATGATAAAACGTTAGCGCTTTACACCTCAACAAATTTGTCAAAATGGCATTATCGAAATTTAAAAAACTATTCTTGCTTCAGAGAAAATGTATGGTCTTCCATCCTATCAAAAGCTCGCGGAAGCTAAAAAAACTTGTTATCCTCCAGAGTCAGACATAACTGTAACTGAATCTGATGCTAAGATAAGACTTCAATCGCTTCTAGATTTGACAACCAATAGGATATTAAAAACAATTCAGCACAACTCTGCCGACAAAAAATCGCTAAAACTAATAAGCAAATGGGGTTTTGACGGGTCATCTTCTCAAAGTAATTATAAACAAAAGTCACACTCCGACACTAAAATTGACGATTCTTCAGTTTTCATGATTAGTTTGGTTCCGCTTCGTTTGGAAGAAGAGAGTGGTACTATCTTGTGGCAAAATCCTGCTCCCTCTTCAACAAACTATTGTCGTCCAATTGGCTTTATATTTGCAAAAGAAACAAATGAATTGATAAAGAAGGAAAGTGCATCCTTAGAGGAAGAAATTCGTAATCTTGTTCCCACAATTGTAGATAATTTTGATATTAAACATGTTTTGTACATGACTATGATTGATGGGAAAATTTCTACTGTGATTTCCAATACTTCTTCTGCAGCTGTTTGTAATATTTGCAATACCCTACCTAGCAAAATGAATGACTTGGACTTTGTATCCAAAAGACTCATCAGAGAAGATATGTATAAATATGGTCTGTCTTCGCTTCATATGTGGATAAGATGTATGGAATGTATTTTACACATTTCGTACAACTTAGACTTCAAAAAGTGGGCTGCACGAAAAGAAGATAAATTGTTAAAATAAATTAAAAAGAATTTGACACAAGAAGAATTCCGGGAAAGAACTGGTTTGTTAATTGACATAGTAAAACAGGGATTTGGTACAACCAATGACGGTAACACGGCAAGAAGGTTTTTTGAAAATTATGAAGTATCTGCTGAAATAACGGGTATCCACCCTGTTTTAATCAAGAGATTTGCAGTCATTTTACAAACAATTTCATCTGGTCAACTTATTAATACCAACTTGTTTAGGGAATATTGTAAAGAAACAGCAATGCTGTATGTAAACTTATATCCATGGTATTACATGCCTTCAAGTGTCCATAAATTGTTGATACACGGTGCTGATATTTGTGAAAATTTCTCCTTTATTCCGATAGGCACGCTTTCCGAAGAAGCTTCCGAAGCGAGGAATAAAGATTTCCGGAATGTTAGAATGGATGTGCCATTCTAACATTCCGGAAATCTTTATTCCTCGCTCCACAAGAAAAATCGGTAGAGTTCAGACTAATTTAGACATTATCCACAGCTTTCTAATTAGCTCAGATCCTTACATCAGCCATATCAAACCAAAGTTTGCTCGTTTACATAAACAGTGGTTTCCAGAGGCTAGTGCTTTGATCTTGAACAATGAATTGCTTTCGTTGGAAAACGAGGAAATAGAGATTTCTCAAGAGAATATAGACCCAAATATTAATCTTTCACCATAATATTTTTTCAGAATCGTTTGTGAACATATTCAACTTTATGTTTGCAGCTTTATTTGTCTTCATTTTGATTGTTTTTTAAAACTGATGAAAATACTCCTTCAGAAAGGTCATAGCTTTTCAGTCATTAGTGAGCCCCCATAACCTCTTTTACAGAGAAGTCTCTTTTTATTTATTTGACATTACGCATACATTATAATTATGTGCTAAAGTAAGGCTATGATTAAAAAAAAGCAAACAATTAACATTAAAAAAAAATGTTATTTTCTGTCACTATTATCTCGAAAGTACACAGAGATAAGCAATAAGTTTCTTCGAGCCAAATACTCAGAATTATTAGTTTTCTAACATATGTGATTGCCATCTCGACATCGCTTAAAGTTTTTGAGAAATTGAGTAAAATGTAATCGCTCCCATACAAAAAAAAAAGAAATATTTTTTTTACAGAAAAGTATTTGAAGTAGGACAATAATATTTTTTTTCCTTATCTGTTATCATTGTATCAACAATAAAAAAAAATATCAGCGGTCTACTACCAATGTCCACTTTTTTTTTAATTTGGGACCAGTGTGCGGCGTGTCAATTGAACAACTTCGCTATTTTATTATTTTCGTAACCAAAGTAATTTTCATTTAAATAATCGTTTGAATTCAGGAACAGAAAACCAACGATAAATAGATTAATAACTATTTTTTTTTAATTTTATACAATTATCATAGACAAAATCAGTGCATTTGTCAATATAGTAAACTGAATGATATCCACAGAGCAATATGGCGTCCACTGCGTCCAGCGTTTTCGTCAAATTACGCGCGAAATTTGAAAATGTAAAATTTAAATGCATTTTCACGGCACTAATCGATTAAATAAAAATGTTGTGGTTTTTTTTTAGTGGTTTATTAGCACTTTAGAATCGAATTAGGACACTTAAAAAAAATGGGTGTAATACCCTATTGCTACCAACGCGACGATTCTGTGCTCTGTACGCCTTGTGCAAGCAAAGATATTGTGCTTTTTAATTTGATTGAAAACACAGTCAAAGCTCATTAAGCCAATTCTCGTAAATAAAAACGTTCAAAATCTAGTCGCAGTCTCATCTTGGCGACAATCCTGATGTCTAAAATGTTTATTGAGGATGATATTCTCATAGCATGATGTCTACTTCCTTTTTATTTTTTGTGTTTATTATTTTTATATTCATGTTTAGTTCTATCACATTTACGTTAAATTATATTACAGTGATAGAATAGTTTGTTGCACCGAGCAACGTCATTACGTCAAAGCCGGCTGTCGCTGAAAACCAGCGCTGGGGCTCTGTCTTGCATAGGGTCGCAGCATAATGCTGAGCGATAGCCGTTTTGCGTGGATGTAACGCAAAACGGCTATCCCTCAACCTTTTCTTATTTTTGTATTCTTGTTTTTTTTTGCGTCATATTTAACGCAAATAAACGTATTTTCTTTCTTTCAAAAATTTATCAAAAATGTATGAAAAACTAGAAGTATTATACTGTGTACGTTCTTAAAATTCCGAGAATTGGCCCTCTGGTACTAAATAATATCAACACCAATATCTTCCCAACAATTTTGATAACCGTATCAAAACGTTCTCAGACACATTACAATCTAACCGACAAACAAACGAATAAACTCTAAATATAATCGGACTACGATCGGCTGCATCGTAAAACTCGATTACAACAGGCTGCATCTAGTAATTGTGTCAAAGCCATTGAATTATCGGCTTAAGGCGCAGACAGCCGACTTTTAAGGACTTTTTATTGAAGATCACGTCTAAACGGCTTGTCTTATGTATTTGAAAAAATTATAAATGTGAAACTAGACCATTTTCTTCGTCATTTGACATGTGAATATTTTAAATAATATTTTTATAACAATTAATTGGTAAAGTAAAGTCTATAGTGGACATAAAAACGATTATCACGCAAAAACTATCGGGTGTATTTCCATGAAACTTTCACCATCTAAAAGACAATTTAATCACCCAAAATTTAGTATACGGTTTTTCTTTGAATTGTGTTTGATAAATCAACATGGGTTGTTTTTCGAAAAACTCGATGCGCGTTGAGGCGGGGTCTCTTGCGAGCGACGGGCGGCAGTGCATCGCTGGAGGTAGCTGCCATCTATCGTCGCCTTAAATACACTGACGGGTTTGACAACTGATCGTGGCGGATGTAGAGGGTTAACCGGATTTAGGTACACGATTCAAGATTCTTGCATATTTTCTTGCTTCTTGGAGAGCAAGTGGTAGCTCAGTTATCACGGCCGCGAGTTAGGCTGCTTATTCTTTGGAGCGACGACAACCGAGGAGCGGAGCTGTGGTACTCTGTTGTTTCTGAGGAAACGCAATCACTGCCCATTTCAAGGTTGCCTGTAAGCGATCGCAGAAACCGATAAGGCCACCCGCACGCTGCGTGATGCGGTGCAGTGTGCGAATCGCCTTATGTACTACATTTTCAAGTTACTATGTATTTTGGAACGCAACCAGTGTTGACACCATCTCATGTTCCTAGCACGGTGGGCTGGTGTCGCTGCTGCAGCTGCAGAGACCCTCAAGCGGCGTAAATACTGTATACTTATGGGTAACTACAGTTTTGAGCCGTTTGTAGTCGAAACGCGCTGGTCATGGGGCCCGAGTGCAGCACATATCCTCTTTAAGGAAATTTCTCGCCGGCTGGTCGACACTTCACGTGACCAGAGGGCTGGGTCATTCTTCAGCCAAAGAATTAGCATTGCCATTCAACGTGGCAATGCTGCCAGTCTTCTGGGCACGTTTCCTGATGACAGCGATGCGGACGAATACTTCGACGCCTAAGTGTCCTTTTGTTTTTGTATTTATTTGTTTAGTATTTTTTCTATCCAAATAAATAAGCTCCTTCTGGTGACAAATCAAATTATTTTTTAACTTAGGTATATTTTAACACCAAAACCTACTTTAACGTCTTATCTCCATTATCCTGATCCAAAACATGGAATCCCACTTCTTATCGCTATATTTTTAAGCAAAACATCGTTATATCCCTATTCATCTTAATTACTTGTGAGACGTCAGTGTGAATATTGATGTATTGCGTGTGTTAGGACCTTCCTCCATTATCTGAGATGAGAAGTAGATTATAATGTTCTTGTTTTTGTATCGTACAATTCTTATAGGCTTATTAGTTAATTAACACGAATATACTCGCCTGAAACGGGCGAATCAACACTTTAAAAAAGCAGAAAAACTGCTGTTTCATAGAAAAGTGCAATACCTACGCGGTCAAAATGTATGGAACAGCTGTTTTTTTTTTTGTGTATCCGGCGAAAAATTTCTGCGCTGGGGGTTCTAAAATGATATGCTGAATTCATGGTTACAATTTGCGCACTGGATAAAAACTTTTCCTGTATAGATACAAAAAAAGCCAAGAAAGGGGAAAAAAAAGAAAGGGTTATCCGATTTTCATAATTCCAATTGGATTATCGTTCTGGACCTACACCGATCTTTTGAGACTTAAATTACTGTAATAACCTCTACTAAAAAACAGAGGTGTCGGTAACGGTGTCGCGAGGTCAATTGTTTTTTCCCATTTCAAAAAATGCCAAACGCGCCTAAGACAATTCACATAAAACAAAATGACACATCATCTTAGCACGTCGGTAACGCGGTCACATTAGCATGCCAGTGACGCAAACCCGTAAGTATTGCCCCTACCAAAAAGTTCTGTATTCACTTCTGTTTACTATAGGTACATCTGCCTACCTCTAAACAGAATACAAGCGTGATGTTATATAAGTTCAATTCCATACAAAACCTCTAATTATAATATTCACTTCAGCTGGTCAATTGAAGCCGATCACATGATGAATTGAGAGCACCATATTCATAGCACGCGTTAAATATAGGCGAAGACACAGAACAAGTATATGCAGAAGATCAACAAGTAAGACAGGATTGAATAAAAAACTTTTTTCAAAAAAATAACAACCGACTTCCAAAAACAACACTACAAAGCTCAAAATAACTTTAATTTCGGAAGTCGGTGACTTTGGATGTGTATTTTAATTATTTGTCACCGACTTTCGAAATTAAATTTATTTTGAGCTTTGTAGTGTTGTTTTTGGAAGTCGGTTGTAATTTTTTTGAAAAAAGTTTTTATTTTTCACTTTTTAGTTACCTACCCCACACTAATTCGAAATTTCATCATCCGTGGGGTCAAAAACAATGCATATTTATGCGATAGCAACATTCGCGGTTGATTTGCTGTAATTTTTTGAAGAGTTCCGTTGTCTGTCTCCGAAACGCATCATCAGATCTATATGAAATTTTAATGGGACCATTTCGGAGTAAAGCCCTTTCGAACAAAAAAAGAATTTTGCAAATCCGTCTATATACGACGGAGTTATGCCCGAACATACATAAAAAAAAAAAAAAAAACATGTCGAATTGATAACCTCCTTCTTTTTGAAGTCGGTTAAAAATTGCCATTCGATTTAGAAATTGGTTGCACACAGGGTTACGCAGGGGTCGTTAAAAGTCTACATCGACCTGTTTTAACTATAGGCCGACCGTCTAACTGAGTCCTCGCCTGAGCGGTACAGGGGCGCGGGGGTATGACGACCAAGGGGACTGAGACAGGTGCGGGCGGTGGGGGCGCTTAGTTCACCCACTGCCCGCACCTGTCTCAGTCCCCTTGGTCGTCATACCCCCGCGCCCCTGTACCGCGCAGGCGAGGACTCAGTTAGACGGTCGGCCTATAGCGTGATAAATTATTTTATTTCTGTAAATTGGTTTGTACAGACGCCAACATATCAACCTGCCCCAAACTGTCAAATTTGTCCAATTGAACATGAACCTTATGCTTATGTGATAAAGTTGAAAACTTATCAAAGAAATTTAACAGATTGGGGTAGCTTGATGTGCTGGCGCCTGTACAACCACTTTTACACGTTAATCATATTTTTAAAGCTAGATGAGGTCGGCGTTTCTTATCTGACTACTCTGAGAAGAAAGGCCAAAACAAACTCAGGGATCACAGTCTCTTTTAAAGTCCAGACATAATCTTGGTCAGATCATGTGATGACCATGTAGATTGGTATCGAATAAAATAGCCATTTGATTAAGTTTGTGCACACAAGGCTAGTGTCGTTAAAAGTCTTCGTGTGCTATCGTAACTAGTATGCTTTGATATGCTATGCTATATTTATGTGTAAATTCAATAAATTGTAAGATCATGTTTCAATTGAACACGTAACAAAAATTGTGTCACCTGTTTAACGCAGTAAACGATAATAATATTAATGATTCCAATGTTGTGAAATAACTAGATATACTAACAATTTCCTATTTTGTTCGTTTTTGTAATACTGTAATAACACCAGTTCTTATCTTGCTTCTTATATAGTTTTTTCAACCTAATTGCTTGGTTTTTTGTTTTGCTTTTATTTTTTCTTATTTAAAAATACGTTAACTTTTCAATCGAAGTAGTAAATGTATTGCAAACGATAATAAAATGTATGTTTTAGTGTTAAGATTTATAATCAAGTTATACAGGGTAAGTTTTTATTCAGTGCGCAAATTTTAACCATGAATTCAGTATATCATTCTAGACCCCCTACCGTAGAAATTTTTCGCCGGTTATAAAAAAAAATCTGCTGTTTCATAGAAAAGTGCAATACCTATGCGGTCAAAATGTATGGAACAGCTGTTTAATTTTTTTTATAACCGGCGAAAAATTTCTGCGGTAGGGGGTCTAGAATGATATACTGAATTCATGGTTAAAATTTGCGCACTGGATAAAAACTTTTCCTGTATGCAATCGCGGTCCCTTGATCAAAGTATTCTGAGTTCGAATTGACCTACTTATCTCGCCTCAACAGTGACATAATTCTATTTCAGTGGATCTGACCCGTGCGTTCAACCCGGACAAATAAATAGCAGTTATTATGATTTTATTACAATATCGGTGCTTAATGTCGTACGTAGTCATAATATTGTGGGCAGGAAGTCTTGCAATACAATTTGTGGTATTTTTGGGAGCTGTACGCGGTAATTTTTTTGAGGTTTTGTGTAGTCGAATGATGGCATACTACAGTGTTCTGCAAAGTGTGTGCCTCAGCACACTGGTGTACCGTGGTCATTGTTTGGTGTGCCTCGGAAAAAGTTAAATAGACAGACGAAAGAACATTTTTAGCTATGTGAAACATAATTATCGTCTGCTTTCTAAGCATGCTATTGCTATACTTTTGCCATTTACAACGACCTATTTAAGTGAATTAGGATTTTTAACTCTTACCACAGTAAAACTAAAAAAGGGGAACGTCATCAGGTTGATCGACGAAGAGATGACAGCAGCCCTTTCAGCGATTACTCCAAATTAGGACTTCCTATGCTAAATGAAGCAAGCTCAAGTTTCGCATTAGAAACATTTTCTGCGATTTAAAGTTTAGCTTTCTTGATGAATAATAAATTTCGTAAGTACGTTGATTACTAAAAAATATTGGTTTTTGATTTATTAATAAGCATTGGTATGTTGATTACCAATATAATTATGTTTGTTTGTCGATTATTAATAAATATTGGTATTTTGATTACTAATAAATGTTAGTTTGTTGTTTATTAATAAATATTGGTATGTTGATTACTAATAAATATTGGTTTGTTGTAATAAATATTGATATGATGATTACTAATAAATGTTGGTTTGTTGATTATTAATAAATACTGGTATGTTGATTACTAATGATGGTTAGTTGATTATTAATAAATATTGGTATGATGATTACTAATAAAGGTTGGTTTGTTGATCATTAATAAATATTATGTAAAATTAGATTCTTCAGGTCTACCTCCTTAATTTTCCGGTTTCCTAGGTGTACCTTGAACAAATAGTTTGAGGAACACTGGCACACTACATGGTTTTAATAGAGCAATCATTATTTCTTCGTAAGATATTGCAAGACCTAATTTTTTTTTTTTTGTTTATCTATACTATTGGGCAAAGACGTCCCTCAAATCCTTGCAGGAAGCCCTTTCCCGTGCTACCTCAAACCAGCTCCCGCGGTACACGTCCAGGTCATCTAGCCATACCTTTCTAGGCCGGCCTTGGCGACGCCGTTCATCTTCAGGTACCCATTGTGTGGAGAATTTTGACCAGCTGTCATCGTGCATGCGACGGATGTGACTCGCCCCAATCCCAATTAAGTCTGGCAGACTTCTTTTATTCTCTTCTTTTTATACCGATAGTATGTACGTTCCCGTGGGATAATATCCGACCACAACGCGAGCGAAGTCGCTAACAAAATCTAGTTCTACTAATATTTTAAATGTGAAAGTTTATACGTTTCGATGTCTGGATGTTTGTTACTCAATCACGCAAAAACGGTTAAGCTGATTCGGATGAAATTTGGCACACAGATAAATTATAGCCTGGATTAACACAAAGGATACTTTTTATCCCAGGAATATGATCCCGTGGGATAATTTATTTATTTATTCATTTACACATACAATTATTTTTACAGGCAGAACCCAAGGTAATAAAACTAGTCATACAGTACGACAACCAGAGACGCCACTCAAAAACTAATCACACATCTACACGGGTCCACGACTGACCAGTCCCAAGTAACGGCTCCATGTGCAGGCCCAAGTTACATAGAGGACAACACACTAACTGTCACCCCTCTGGAATTCTGAAAGAGAGAATATAAATAGTCTTTAATTCACCCGGAAATTATTTACATCCAATCTTATTCACAAAACAGAAGCATGATGTAATTATACAGTACCGTACGATATACTATAGTAGTGACGTCACGAATCACGTCACCCTGGATCTACGTCAAAAGTCTTGACGGCGCCGCCACCAGCAATATATTGAGATGTTAATACTTGTAAATAATATATTAGACCAACGATGTATGTAGTTAAAAGACATACACACACACACACACACACAAAAAAAACTGCTGCGGTCAAAATGTATGGGACAGCTGATTCATTTTTTGTATAACCGACGATTTTCTGCGCTGGGGTCTAGAAGGATATGCTGAATTCATGGTTAAAGTTTGCGCACTGGATAAAAATTTACCCTGTATAAGCTCACGCCTTCTATATGGGGCATGGGAGTAGGTAGAAACTACAGAACGCCATGTCAACTGGCACGTTTTGTATTTTATGTAATTCTAGCTTTTTCCGGTGGCTTCGCCCGCATGTGGGTCGGTGTATCTATCTATCTATATAAATAAAAAGAAAAGTCCTGACTGACTGACTGACTCATCAACGCCCAGCCCAAACGCTTGGACCTAGAAAGCTGAAATTTTGCACAGAGGTTCCCTTTATAATGTAGACAAGGAATAAGGAAGGATTTATCGAAATTCAACCCTAGGAGTCGGTTGTATTTTTTTTTCACTTTTTAGTTACCTATCCCACACCAATTCAAAATTTCATCATCCTTGGGGTCAAAACAATGCATATTTATGCGATAGCAGCATTCTCGGTTGATTTGCTGTAATTTTTTGAAGAGTTCCGTTGTCTGTCTCCGAAACGCATCATCAGATCTATATGAAATTTAAATGGGACCATTTCGGAAAAAACACCTTTCGAACAAAAAAAGAATTTTGCAAATCCGACTACATATGACGGAGTTATGCCCGAAAATACATTAAAAAACGCGCTTTGACTACGCTTTTCTCCTTTCTCAATTCTCCTACACCTCCATCTTATCTTGTGTCTCATTTCCAATACCTATGTTCTTCTCACACTAAGAATCTGCGTTCTTCTAACAATCTTCTTGTACTTTGTCCTTCTCATACTTCTGACTTTGTTCATTCTTCTTTTCATATCCAGTCCATTCTTCTTTGGAATGCGCTTCCTCTCGATATCAGGACGGCCACTAGTCGGTATGCATTTAAGCGGAAATTGCAGAGGTATTTTCATAACGAATAGCGTAGAGTCATCAAAACATATTTTTCTCTTGATTATATATATATATATATATTTATATAAGTATATATTATAGTAGATATTTATGCTTGTATGTGTATTATAAGTTTATAACCTATTTATGTACCTAGCTTATTTATAATATAATTTGTATTGTTTTTTTAATCATATTTCCTCTCAACCTAAGCACCTGCCATCTAATCTCTTCACCACCCTTGGTTGACTGGTAGAGAATGCCTAAGGCATTAAGTCCGCCTTTGTACCTTTTTTGTGTGCGAGAAGTTTAAATAAATAAATAAAAAAAACATGTCGAATTGATAACCTCCTTCTTTTTGAAGTCGGTTAAAAAGTGTCGATGCGCCCGCTTCGGGCGAGTAAAGTCGTACGAATCGACCAACAAGCCACAAAGTCACAATGAAAATTCCCATGTTTCACCTTGAGCTCAAAAATAGTTTAGTTAAAAAATAAAGCATTCTATAACAACAACAAAAGGAAAACCCGGTTATGTCATAGAAACCGGAACTCTTACCCACAATAATACAATTTATTTCAACCATATTCTTCTCCTCAGCCAGCCATCGCGTACAAAATATCGCATAACTCATTATTTATCAAAATAATCTCGGTTCTACGCGAGGAAACATAAAAAGCACATAAAACATATGTCTTAATGTTTTCTTTGATCTTTGAAATTTATTTCCGAATGGGATGCGAGTTGTAAGCGGTCAGCGGTTTGGGCGATTTAGTATACTTAATATACCCGGGCAAAGATCTCAACACAATGGGTGCCTGAAGATGGACGACGCCGCCGCGGTCGGCCCAGAAAGCGGTGGCGAGATGACCTGGATGCGTACCACGAAGGCTGGTTCGAAGTAGCGCGGGAAAAGAGTTCCTGGAAGGATTTGGGGGAGGCCTTTGCCCAGCAGTGGGACAGTATAGGCTAATAAAAAATAAATAAAAATAAACCCTTTTTTACCCGACTGCGCCAGAAGGAGGGTTATGTTTTTCGAGTGTATGTATGTATGTATATTTCTTTGGCACGCTCTGTAGCCTAAACGGCTCGATTTCAGCTTGAGAGGTGTCATTAGATTCGTCTTAATTGTGAAAGTGACACTGGGTATACCAAAATTGAAAAAAAAAAAATGCCCATTTTTTGGCGCCACGTTGTGTTTTCGCAAAAATAATAATCTCAAAACCTATTGAATGGGTTATCAAAATAAAGGGTTTCATAAATAGCTTGCAAAAATTAAGGCAACTTGTATGTTTACCTTTAAGTGGGAATGAAAAATGCTAAAATAATAAAAAAGCAACAAAATAGTCAACGTTACAACATAAACTACATGATTATTCATTAATTACATTAAGTGTGTATGGCAGACAACTACGAAAACAAAAAAATAAAACTACTTTCAACTACTAGCTGTAACACTGGAGACAATAAACTTTATTGTATTCTATTCTTTTCTACCAAACGTTCATTCGTTCGTCTTCATTCGTTCATAATCATTTCAGTCAAAAGACGTCCACTGCTGAATATAAACCTCCTCCCAAAGGGGGGTTTTACCATAATCGCCACGCTTGGCAGGTAGGTTGGCGATCGCAGTATGTTGGTAAAATGCATAGAGAACGCTGCTGCCTATTCTCTGATTTCATTCGTTCTACCTGCTTAAAATCTCGCACCTAGACCTAAGTTACCTTGGCGTACCTGAAAGTCTTTAAATAGACTCAAGACTCAAGTAGGCCGATGTAAAAAAAACCTGCTCAGGTGCAGATTCATAGATGACTCCGCCCTGGAGTGTAAATGTGCTGTCCGACAAAGAATAAGCTATTTAATATCGTGTCTAGCGTGTCCTGTTGTCTGCACGCTACAGGAGTTGATGGACGCTACTGAAATAGCTAAGCTCGTAGCTAAATTATGGGCTGACTGTATAAAGATTGCTATCGACACGCTGTGCTGGACCGATTTGATTTGTTTTTACTACATGGATAAAATATCTGGTGCGAACAGATTTTAAGTAACTTTACTACCAGCTACCCGAGTGAAGCCGAACCTGAATTGCTACCGATGCCGCAATTAACTAGGTCATTTACTGGGCACAAACTATTTAAAACAAAAAAAAAACCTAGAAGAGTACCTACCATCGACACGAAAAGAAGAAGCACGAATTAAGATATTTACATACTTTTGCTATGTATAACTATTTTCATAATGTCCCTTGGGAATCATCGCATTTCCGAATACTTTCTACAGCTTTCCTCCCATTTAAAAAATAAATTACATTAAGTTAAAAGAGTATTAACAACAGGTTAAGTTTTTATCCAGTGCGCAAATTGTGACCATGAATTCAGCATATCATTCTATACCCCCAAGCGTAGAAATTTTTCGTCAGTTAAGCAAAAAAAATTTGCTGTTTCATAGAAAAGTGCAATACCTACGCGGTCAAAATGTATGGAACAGCAGATTTTTTTTTTTTTGTAAAATTGAGAATGATCTGCTGAATTCATAGTTACAATTTGCGCACTGGATAAAAACTTTTACTGTATACACTTCCAAGTCGATTGAGAGAATCCTGTCTGCATCAAGTGCTAACCGACAAAAATCTGACGACGACGAAACACGAAATTTAACGAGGGAGATTAAGAAAATACTCGTAGTACACGAGTGATAACAAAGACATAAAAAACAAACAAAAAAATGGCAGTAACATAACTCTCTATCATCTCCTCACTTGCACCACAATAATCTCAATAGTACTCCAGAGAGTCGGTTCGAATGCCGTAATATCGAAACAATTGCCGAGCGCCATTTATCGGAATCAATTTGATTCGTTTTTCAACTCAAAGAAAACATTATCAAATAATTTTCATCGCTTTCCGCGAATTGATGAGGTTTCAAAATTGGCTCAATTAAGGAAAACGTTTCTTTGTTTTTGTAGGAAAGTATGGCAGTAATTTCAACTGAAGATGAGTTAATGATCTGTTCATCTACGTTGGGATATTCTCCGTTTATAATGGACGAATAAGGCGATTCACACACTGCCCCGCCCCCGCGTTACGCTGCGGGGTGCGTGGCGACGGAGCCACGCGTGCGTGTGCGTGAGTGCAGATCTGCATCGTCATGCAGATTTCGCCGCACAAACGCGCGGTGCTGCAGTATAGTCATGCGGTGGCCTTGAGGCCTCATTTCCCAGCAGCTTGCGGTGGTGGTAGCACATTGCAGAGGATTAATTTTCTAAACTAAAAATGGTTATTTATTTAGAACTCATTCAGGATGCTGCAGTTATATAATTTGTTTGGTTTTTGCATCATCATCATCATCATCATCATCATCATTTCAGCCGAAAGACGTCCACTGCTGGACATAGGCCTCCCCCAGGCTCCTCCACTTCGTCATTTTTGGGGGGGGTTTTGCCATAATCGCCACGCTTGGCAGGCGGGTTGGCGATCGCAGTATGGTGGTAAAATGCATAGAGAACGCTGCTGCCCATTCTCTAGTGAGTCCCTTAGTCGCCTTTTACGACACCCACGGGAAAAAATGGGATGGTGCTATTCTTTTACGCCCGGCAACACACACGGGACCCCGGCAACACCCGGTTTTTGCATAATCAAATTAAATTGCTTCACGATTTTCGATTTCGAATATAAATTGATCGACATCGAGATCCATTTCGAAATAGTACGTCTAGCTCTGTCAAAATCACGCACGATACTGCAGACGTCGGTGTGCCATACCATGCATCTTGCCCCGCACCCACGCGCGGTGGTGCTTGTTTTCCCGTATGTAGGCGCGTGATCTGCAACACTGCGCGTTAATACGTTTTCGGTGTGTTGCACTAAGCGTGTTTTCTGTACGAACACAGATACTTGCAAACAACGTAAGCGGTACGCTGCGTGATGCGGGCAAGTATGCGAATCACCTAAGAGGTATGTTCCATGACATTTTCACAATCACAAA
Source organism: Polymixis flavicincta (assembly GCA_949987655.1). NCBI lineage: Eukaryota > Metazoa > Arthropoda > Insecta > Lepidoptera > Noctuidae > Polymixis > Polymixis flavicincta. Next base: position 4,888,335 of record OX465198.1, on the reverse strand, counting down.
ATACTCGTATACAATATTCTTTGTAAAAAATTAACGAAATATAAAAACCTATTTTTATATTTATTTTCTCTCAAAAAGATACAAGTTTGGTATTTAAACCAAATGGCATATATTATTTGCCATTACAACCACTAATAAAGAGTTGAATTTAGAATTGAATTTACCTATATAATAAAAAATAAAAAAAAATGAAGATAATGTCAACGAAGTATGTAAAAAATAAAATAAGCAGCGTAATTTGGAAACAGTTAAACGAGAGTTACATAGTTATGCGTTAATGAGGTACCAGGGAAGCCACATACGCAGAAGGAATTTTTACCAAACTTCCTTGTCTTCAACGTTGTCTTTAATCTCATAATATGCTTTTTTGATAAGGACACGCCTGTTGTAGGTTAAATAAATTGCTATTATGTTGAGATAACTATGTCGTATGACCAGACTTGTTCTTCTTTGCACACGAAAAAGCAGCGGAGTATTTATGGCTAGTACGTGGAGTAATGACGTTTCCCTTTATCTGATATGCCTCTGTCTGAAACCAATCTAAATACAGGCAGCCCAGAATTTGGCCACGAGCTCGGCACTTTCAGCAGCATCCATCAACTCCTGTAGCGTGCAGACAGCAGGACTTGCTGGACATGATATTATGTGCCCCATTGTTTGTGGGACAGCAACACATTAACACTCCAAGGCGGTGTCATCTATGTATCTCCACCTGAACAGGTTCTCTTTACTTCGGCTTACCTGAGTCCGGGGTATATTTAAAAAACTTACAGTAAATCCAAGACAACTCATGGTGCGAGATTTTAAGCAGCTGGAACGAATGGGTTTGGTAGGGAAGCACCATCTCGCCACAGGTTTAGCCTTTCCTTAGACTGTTCGCCAGTGAGTGGACACTTTAAAAAGCTGTTGCGGCTTTTCAGCCTTTCTGAAACTAAGATGTTGATGGTGGTGTCGGAAGCCATTAGGCTCTTTCACTTGAGCTTACATACATACATACTCAGCCTATTAAAGTTCCCACTGCTGGGACACAGGCCTCCTCTCCATGAGAGGGAGTGGGCCGTAATCTACCACGCGGGCTCAGTGCGGGTTGGTATATGTCACATGTATTCGAATTTTTGGTTCTAGGACATGCCGGTTTCCTCACGATGTTTTCCTTCACCGTTTGAGAGCAGTGGTGATGAAATTATTTACACAAAGTAATGCGCCTGGCTGGGTTCGAACGCACGACCCACAACTCGTAAGTCGCGGCCGTTACCACTGGGCCACTTCACTTTCACTTGAGCTTGCCACCGCTCTATCCTCATGTTGATCCCCAATAGTACCAGTTTTCTCATCCGGGAGACAATTTTATACAGATAATTCTGTACCATTTTATGATTTACCTATTTGAGGAACAGGTAAGCTTTTAACTTGGACCACGGATCGTCTCAAGTGATTTGGGTCTAAGTAGGTATCTGTTCAAAGTGTCTTGAAAATCTAGAACAGCCAATCCAATAATCGTTCAATGAGGCTTAGAAGTCCTTTACATTTTTAGATTTAGGTTAAAATAAGCTGAGATTTCGTAAATTGTTCTAAGACTTCTTTTTTTTAAATATTATATATTTCAATCTATCTAATTGATATTCAGCAATAGTTCGGTATTTGTTTGAGTTAGGCTTGTGCGGTACATATCCAATGACACGTCCGCTTCGTCTCAGTTACAGTCCTGCGGGTATTTCCGTTTAAGCCTTCTTGGCGTTGTTGGTTCGCTCATTAGACGCTTCGCGAGTGCGTTAGGGTGGTGTGTGATCCTCGATGCGTAAACTTTCATTCTGTCTTTTATTTCTTGCTTAACTGTCTTCATATTAAGGTCGTGGGGTAATCTTTCATTGGTAACGTACCATGGTGCATTGGCTATCATTCGTAGCATTTTGGACTGAAATCTTTGAAGGATTTCAATGTTTGAGTTTGCTGATGTACCCCATAACTGTAAGCCGTAACACCATATGGGTTTGATTATGACTTTATTGAGTAGCAGTTTGTTTTCTGGCACTGAGTTTAATGCCCGTTTTATTAATACTTGGCGACACGTAAGTGTAATGCCTAAACAAAGTCACAGACACTGTTGAATTTTTAACTCTACGCTCGACGCTGAGAGTTCAAAATTCAACGAGCAATTAAATTTAGGCAACCCAAGTGTAAGTGAAAATGGTAATTATAGAGATGCTTTTAAGCGGGTTTCATAGCTCTACCGCGAAACTATAGCAGCGAAACCTCAGTAGTTCCACCATGACTTGTACGTTTTATGACAAGCGAAACGGAAACGGAACTGCGGTTCTAACGCACAGATTTGATTGTGATTTTATCATTTTCCCGCATTATTTTACCGACCTGCTCTGCAGCCAGCCTATTTACACGTCAGCCCGCTATTTTGTTGCGGTGCCACGTGGCTAGTCGACAAGTTTATATGGGGAAACTGTTTTTGCCCACACTGGGCCCGCGTAGATGACGCCATTGTCCCAGTAGGCAGATTATACAAATATTACCACTGATGAAAGGTTAACAACGGTTGGATGAAAGTACATCAATAATGAGGTTGGAAATCGACAAAAGGCAAAAGTTTTTGATAGGGATCTGTTTCAAAAACTTTCTTCTTTGAAACACGTCAAGTCTGCAAATTTTACAGCAACTGGAATAAGTGACTTCCTACGACTGAATGGAGTAATGTATTGAAAGGCAGCCCTTTCAAGCCTGAACTCCAGTTGCAGGCTTCAATAGCACAATAATGGAACTTTATATTGAAATAGCTTTAGTATTGAAAAACTTTCATCTGCGACCTTTTCTCTGACTATGTTGGGGTCGGTTTCCAGTCTCATCGGATGCAGTTGAATACCAGGATTTATAGGAAGCGCTTGCCTATCAGACCTCTACAACCCAGGTAATGGCAATAACAGTACATATTAGGCCGAATTGTAACCTAAAGTGGCAGTGGGCAGGGCACATTGCTCGCAGAACAGACGGCTGATGGTGCCGAAAGATTGTGGAGTGGCGACCGAGTAACCGAAAGACGTAGATTTGGAAGGCCTTCCACAAGGTCCACCGATGACCTTGTTAAGGCACGACTCACAAAATCAACACTCAAAATCACATTGACGTCACGCAAAATCCTACATCGCGCAAGCAGAATTTACCACGCAAGTAGCATATACGGGTGTAACAGAAACCCTATTGCTGTCCTTAAGTACCTACTAAAGAAAACAACTGGTATAGAATCACTATACATAGTTTCAGCTCAAAATAAAATACTTCAAGAATTGATACCAAATTTTCGGTTTCACAATGTTTCTTAAATTCAAATCATAGCAAAAACGTGTCACCGCACTACGTAGGTCAATAGGTTTACACGTTACTTGTCAATATCACAATAAATCTCTTCCGAGTGATGCGTTTATTTCCGTTTGAGGATTTTGTTTCTGGTATCAATGTATTCAAAATTCTCATAACTTCCGAACAAGTAGAGATAGGAATAAAAACCTTTCCAATATCGTTTGAAATCAGCCAAAGAAGCCGTGCGCTTGGTATGTATATAACCTTTCCGTTACACGTTATATATCTACAACGTCCCGACATAAATCGTCGGGCAATAGCTCACCAGACATAGTACCCGTCTTGTTGGAGAATCCACCGTTTTCTATGGAGGATGAGTGAACTTTACACCCTCCCACCCACTTTCCACCCAGCCTCCAAAACGATTTCATGAAAAAATCATTCATTTAAATTACACCTTCGGCGCACTTCAAATTTTCTACCACAGCAGATACTTACTCCTAGTCAAACATATTAAATCGCTTCCGTCTATGACTCACAGTTTTCTTTAGTAATGTTTGTCTACACTATCGTAGATAGACCAACCAATAAACGCTAAGTATCGGAACTTATTGTATGCTGTATGTTCAGTAAAATGATACAATTGTAAAATTGTTACTCCACTATTTGACGTTTTAAAGTGTCAAGTAGGTTGTCATCATAGACTCCCACTCCAGCCAGTGCTAGGAGCGGGTTGTAACAGTTAAAATCGCATATTTGTTCCGCCTGTTCCTATTCCATGTGAATAACAGCTCCAAAAACCTGTTACAAAATAACAGGTTGCTATTTTGTAACAGGTTATGTAACAGGTCATGTTATAATTGGGAGCAAACTATAAAATTGCATTATCTGTTCTGCCTGTTCCTGTTCCATGTGCACATAGTACGTACTTCTCTTTCTTACTAAGGTGCTACACGAGAAAAGAAAAGAGCTTGTGACGATGTAGCAGGGTGTAACAGTAACAGTTTTTATCTAATTCTAAGTAAGGCAACAGTCATTACCATGAATATAGAAAAGCTTGTGTAAGGGTTTTTATTATTTTGAGGAACAGTAGTTGTTATTTCACTTTGTTTGTCACAGTTACAGTCTGTTATCATCAGATACCTGTTATATTTAGCTGTTACGATAAATACACCTCACTCCTAGCCAGTGCTAGCCCGCCGTTGCGCAGGTTGGATACGTACTCGATGATTGCGATATCCCACACTAAGGTCGGATTTCCCCAATGTGACTGAACACGATCAGCAGATATAAACCACGTTCGAGAGCGGTGTCATCATTGTTGTGGAATATTGACACTGACAGCTTTTGAATTCAGTTTAGGCGTGTTGATCGCGTTTATTTTCACCGGTGAAATCGGCTCTTAGCCATATTTAATCCCTTTCTACCACAGAATAGATAGCACTTCCTAAGTACAAACTCAAATGAGTAAAGTTTTCATACGTAATCTTATTTGGAAACCAATTAAATGTTGGTGCTTTTGTATTCAGCGGTGGTAAGTTGGCCAACCGGCTAAATAATGCTTATCTACAATTACTTCTATGTTCGTTGTAACTATGGCTTGTTTTTGAGTAATGCTGAATTATCATTAGCAGGCTTAGCATCAAGCTTTCATCTATCGTCGCCTTAATAGTCATGTCTATTCTTTCGTTGACAAATCGGTGCTCGTGCTAAGCCTGCTGCAATTTAGCTCGATCCTCAGACACACTCATCAAGCATAAGATATATGACGGTGCAGTTTTTTGCTGACTCTTCTTCCATTGGAAACGTCAAATTGAAAACGTGCACCTAGCATAAAACGTTTCGTAAGTGCCCATGTAGGTTAAAATCCCGCTTTCCTACCCTTATTTTGAACTGTCTTACTAAAACCGTTTATTTGGATACAGTTCGTGAAACACAAAATACAATAAAAAAGTATAAAAAACCGAAAATTAATAACTACAAAAGTGTGTGCCTCACGGCAGCTCCAAAAAGGAAGAGGAGGATGGAGGAGGATGTTTGTTACTCAATCACGCAACAACGGCTGAACGGATTTGGATGAAATTTGGCACACAGATCGATTAAAACCTGGATTAACACATAGGATACCTTTTATCCCGATAGTACGTTCTCGTGGGATAATATTCTACCTTCACGTGGGCGAACCCGCTGGAAAAAGCTAGTGATAGAGCTGCTAAGAGCTACCCTGCCTAAGATTGCCATTCTTATGACGTACCACGGTATAGAATCTCAATAAAATTACACAACCCTTCGGGGATACGGCGCGTTGCGTTCCACGCGCGCCTCAAAGAGATGTCAGCACAAACGTGATGGGGCCCGCAAGGGCCGATGCCTGCCAGGGGTGCGGGTTTGTTCGAAAGATATACCACAGCCCCAGGCATACGGGCTATTGAAGGAACACGGGTGGGTTTTAGTCAGTAAAAGTCTGACACGCCCTCCTGCTCCACCCAGAGCGGGAGAAGTTATTTGATAAATTCCCACCCAAAAAAAAAAACCCCTTCGGGGATCATGGGTAGCCGTCACCTCCTTCAGCGAAGCAGTAATGCTCGCGAAGAGGGAGGCGGCGCACGTGAGGGACAGGCAGCCTATGCGCCCTCACGGCCCTAACCTAATCCCAGGCTGATATCCGGCCACCGTAGGCATGAGCTTGCGGACGGCGAGTAATGGGTAGCTCGCTGTCCTGTAAGAACCAAGCCCGGGTCGACAGCACGTTGTGTTCCACGCGCGCCTCAAAGAGATGTCAGCACAAACTGATGGGGCCCGCAAGGGCCGATGCCTGCCAGGGGTGCGGGTTTGTTCGAAAGAGATACCGCCGCCCCTGGCATACAGGCTACTGAGGGAACACGGGTGGGTGTTAGTAAAAGTCTGACACGCCCTCCTGCTCCACCCAGAGCGGGAGAAGTTATTTGATGATTTCCCACCCAAAAAAGAACCCTTCGGGGATAACAGGCGTGATGGTATGGTCTTGAATGTTATAAAGTTTCCCGCGGACCAGACTACGCTGGACATTGTAACTAATCTGACCAATTATCAAAAATTCCAAGCATTTAATTTACGGCCAGCCATATTTTACTGAATAGGTATTTCAAAAGAAAACAAAAAGATACAAATCGTAAATCTCAGATTAAATTCGAGAGAACTTTTTGTCATTTCAACAAATTGTTTTTGTGATAAATGCCGGAGAGTTTTAATGTTTCAAATGGTTCTGTATTCATATTTCTAAGCATATACGCTTATTCGGTGCCCTACAAAATGGTTGAGCTGGATGGTGCTGATCCACGCGTCATCTTGTTGTGCAGCAATAAAAAAGCGGGCTTTTGACGTAACAAATAATAATAATATTAATCTGTTTTGATAAAAGTTTTGATCAGTTCGGTGTTGATCCCGGATCCCCTCGTGCGTTAAGTTAATAGACTTTTTGTTTATTATTTATGTTATAGATAGGCCAAACAAGGCTGATGAAAAGTGTTTTTTCCTAAACTCACGGTTCACGCCACCGTCTACGATCCTTAAAATTACTCTACAGGATAAGTTTTTCGTTGGGTATACGTGAAGTCTTGTGTAGTTCGTATTTGGCATTGTAGATGGCGCCACTTCACTTTTTGTGTTTCTCAAGTTTGTTATTTATAGTTTCATTGGTGGCATTGTAGATGGCTGCCACAACTCCTTCTCCTTCGTTTACGTTCATCTGGGGGGCAATTCTAAAAACGTTCACAGTCTAATCTCAGTATCAATTTGTCATTTTTAACAAGATTTAGACATTTGATTGTCGCCGAGATGAGAATGCGACTAGATTTGGAACGTTTTTAATTGCGAGAATTGCTCGTTGTTGTTGTTCCGAAGGTAATGTTTGGTCATGTTCATGCGAAAGGTCTGGTGCGTAATACTCACAACCAGCCTGTGTTTTCATAAACATAATCTGGTCATCCAGATGTCTAAAAAAACAAAAAAGCTAGATGGGCGGACGAAATAGTTGCCATCGCGGCGCGGGTGGAAAGAACCTGGATGAGGCTAAATATCTCTTACGGATGAATCTCCAAAGATACACATCAATATATCGATATCACAAAGAAGCTTAGCAATGTAAATCTCATGCTAATCGCTATTGCCTTGACATTCGTGTCGGATGTCAAATGAAAGCGACTGCGTAGCAACGCATTTGCATAAACTCAACTCAAACTCAAACTCAAAGCATTTATTTCAAATAAACCAATTACAGGCACTTTTGAATTGTCAAGGTCGGTGAGTTAGAAAGATGAAGCTAGTTGCCCATTCCAAAGCGTAGTTACCTATGGAGAAGAACGGGCAAGAATATATACAGGGTTTACGACTCATGTCGTATAGAAGACGACTATCGAGTAGCTAGTAGAGTATATACAAAAAAGTAAGTTTAAAACTGACAAACCTGCAGGATTAGCATATACGCTTTCTATTTCTACGAAGAATAGACAGTGCTTTTTCAATACAAAGTGAAATTTTGTTGCTCCATTTTTGACATCGCACTGTAGATATCCTTCCTCAATCTGTCATTTTGTCTTTCGTTTCTAACGATCTTTGTCTAGGTCATTATAAATGTAGACTATTTCAGAAGAATATTTCTTCCCAAACTGTCAAAATCACACTGACAACAAACTTTCTACTCGCCAGCCACAATGCAATGTTTCATGCAATTCCACTTTGCAATCAATTGCATTCAATGCAATTCCACTTTGCAATGTTTTCCGGAAGTCGGTTATTTTTTATTGGAAATAGTTCCTACCCCACACCAATTTGAAATTTCATCATCCTTGGGGTCAAAAAAATGCATATGCGATGGCAGCAATCGCGGTTGATAAAAAAAAAAGTAAATAAACATGTCGAATTGATAACCGCCTTCTTTTTGAAGTCGGATAAAAATGAGGATCAAGATTGGTAAAGATTAAAGATAGATTATTAATTTCGTACGTGAATCAATTAAACATCTAATGTATTGCGGTCGGCGTTATCTTCCCACCATTAGACATAGAGCGATCATTTAACTTACATTAGAGATTCCGTGACAGTTCTAAGTGGCGCGGCATTGCGTAGAATATTATTAGCATATTCGGAGCACAAGAAGATAGGGTGGTTAATATTAGATACGGCTTTTAACTGATTACATGGGAAGATTGTATTGTATGTGCTTGGCTTCGAGCTTGAGGCTTGAGGATAACGGCTGCGACTTACGTTTCCATCATCTTCAGAATCAGCCTATAATTTTCCCACTGCTGGGACACAGGCCTCCTCTCAGAGAGAGAGGTAGCGAGGCGTACCCACGCGGGCCCATTGCGAGTTGATAGATGTCACAGATTTTTTTGGTTCTAGAACATGCCGGTTTTCCTTCACCGTTTTGAGAGCAGTGGTGACGAAATTATTTAAATCACCACTGCTCTCAAAAAAGGTTTAGGAAACCAGCATTTCCTATATCCAAAAATTTGAAGACATGTGACATCTACCAACCAGAACTGGCCCGCGTGGTGGATTACGGCCCATAGATAATCTATATAAATAAAAATAGATCATAAAGCTGACCTCTGCAAACTTAGCATAACGCTTTCTATTTCTACTCTACTGTAGAATAGAAATCGCTTGTCTATATTTCTCGGTGAAAAACTATCAACTGTCTATACGTAAACGTCATTTTTGTCTACTCTTCCGACGACAAAACGCTTGTCTACGGTTCTCGTGCAAGGCCTGCTGAACATTAAGCAGCCATTTTGTTCGATTCTGCGTAACTGTCACCACGGTTTGTGGTGGTGCGTTCACATCAATTTGCGGTGCATTTACTTACGTTCAGTGTCTAAAGAACACTAACTGAATGTCATCATCATCTGCTTAGCCTTTTCCCAACTATGTTGGGGTCGGCTTCCTGTCTAACCGGATGCAGCTGAATACCAGTATTTTACATGGAGCGACTGCATATCTGACCGCCACAACCCAGTTACTGGGTAATACGATACCCCTTGGTAAGACTGGTTGTCAGACTTTCGGGCTTCTGACGACCCGTAACGACTGTCAAAGATTCACAAATGACAGCTGGGACCAACAGCTTAACGTGCTTTCTGAGGGACGGAGGGGTCTTGGTATGTAAAGATGGTCACCCATCCACGGACCAACCGCGGCAAGCGTAGCTTAACCTGGCCGATCGACCCGTGCAGCTATTGTTATTTACCCACAAGCCCCTCCCTAACTGAATGTACAGGTACTAATATTACAAAGCTGAAGAGCTTGTTTGTTTGGTTGAACGCCCTAATCTCAGGAACAACTGGTTCGTATTGAAAAAATATTTTAATTTTGGATAGCCCATTTGTTGAGGAAGGTTATAGGCTAATTATAACATCACGCTAGGACGCTTAGGAGTTGGAAAAAAATCACGAATACAAAGTACTCGCACGGGCAGGTGATTTGATGCGCCGGGGTGGGTCGGGGAAGCTAGAAATTTGTTGCGGACGAAGGCACGGGCTGTACCTAGTCTATCAAAAAATTTGATCAAACTTTAACACTCATAAATATGTCCAAAATAATCTAAAACAACCCTTTGATAATAATATTATTACTTAATTTATGGGCTTTCAACTTTTCTCATTTTACCAGTCCGGTATAAGATTAAACTTTGAATTCAATTAATGAAGTTGAATTACATTCTTTGGATAGAAGAATCTTGATCCCCGGATGGGATTGTACGCAAGGATTCAAATCTAAATGCCAATGCTTTTTACCGAACTTCCTAAATCCGTGATCCGGATCCGGATTGATTTAATAGCCATTTTAGGACAGTGTAATCTAGAGAGGGAACTAATTCTGTGTGGTGTTACGCGCATGGATAGCATCTTCTTCCTGGCGTATCCATGACAAACAATCCAAAAAAATGGGCCACAATTCAGCTGCGCAAACTCCGCTCACTGACGCAGTCAAGGTCATCAAATGCACAACGCACTTGAGACGCAGACGCACTTGAGATCTGTGACGTATCTAAAAATACTATAAATATTGATATAACAAGAAGTGAGTCCATAATGGCCTCCAAAAACCCTTCAAAATCCACATTTTGGACCTTGTATAAGCGCCTCGATAATTTAATCCCACGATTTTCAGGTTCACGCGTCCAATCACGGTAGCCGACGGACCTCCACGGTTCGTTGACTTCAATACGGACGTCGGGTATGAAATTCCCGATATTTTATTTAGAAGTAAACGTATTTTGATATTTAGTGATGTGTAAATCTTTAAATGTTTTTGTTAAATTTGTTTTATGGGGATCGCAGCTTAATAAGAACAGCTTCAAGGATCGATCGATAGGTTAAGCTACGCATGCCGCGGTTAGTCCGTAGATGGGTGACGAGTTTTACAAACTGACACCCTTCCGAGCCTCGGAAAGTACATTGAGCCGTTTGTCTTAGCTGTCATTCGTGGATCTTTAACAGTCGTTACGGGTGGTCAGAAGAGCGAAAGTATGACAACCAGACTTACAAAGATGTATCGTACTCGATTATATTGGAAGCCGACCCCAACATGCTTAGGAAAGGGCTAGGCAGATGATAAATAGGGGGCGAACCTATTGCCATCAACCGGACAAACATCCAGACTCCAAGAAAATTCTCAAATTCAAATGTTTATTGCTCAACACAGTTCATAATCATAATTATATTTCTAGATGTCAAGTGAATGCGCAGTCCACTGTGTTGCACCAATTCAGGCACGCAAAATTATTATTAAAACTAGCAGCGCTCCGCGGTTTGACCCGCGTATTTCCCGTTCCCGTGGGAATACGGGGATAAAATATAGCCTATGTTACCCGGGGATAGTGTAGCTTCTCAACAGTGAAAGAATTTTTCAAATCGGTTCAGTAGTTTCGGAGCCTATTCAATGCAAACAATCTAATCTTTCCTCTTAAAACATTAGTAAATACTTATGTATAGATTATACCATTTCATAAATTCAAATTAATACGTTTTACAATTACATTAAGTCAATTTCATATACAATGTCATAAATTCAAATCAATAAGTATGTAATGTCAAAATATATAATGTCATAATAACTAAGTAATGTCTCTCAACAATACTTTGGCCGACCTGAGAAACGAACCCCGTGATCGCAGGAAAGGAAGAGCAGTAATGACACTGTAGTTTCGGCCGGCTAACGAGCTGTAGATCGTTGGTTAGAACTTAGACGGTTTACTCTGTGTACATTATTTCATCACCACAGCTCTCGAAAACGGTGAAACAAAACATGGTGAGGAAACCAGCGTGTCCTAGAACCAAAAATTCGAAGATGGATACGGGCAACTCCTTCTCACGGCCTGTGTACCAACAGTGGGAACATTATAGGCCAATTATGCTTATGCAGGAAGCTCACGCTGAACAGCAACGGAGCAGTCAAATGATCACAAAGTAGACATGCTCAGCACCTAATACAACAGCTCAATCACCCGTATTAGTGCAGTTTACTTGATAAAGTCTCCAAAATACCCGAAACAATTCGGTTATCAAGAACATTTATGACTTTGGAACAGTGCCAGGGAATTAAATCCATATCGTTAGTATAAGTATGTTAGTGCGATTGCACACAGCCGGGAGCCAGCTGATGCCGCGTTGTTTTTGTTGTTTATTTCCACACATGTGTGCATTACGGCGTAAATATGTGACACATCATAATGTTATTGTTGGGTTGTAGGTTTTCCGCAGCGGAGTAAAGAGAAATCAGTCTGCTTGGGCTTTTCCCAACGATGTTAGAGACGACCTTGACGGGTTACAATACACCTGAATACCAATTTTATGGAGCGACTGTCTATCTGATCTCCACAACCCAGTTACTGGGTAGCACGATAATATACCCCTTGGTAAGACTATTTTTCAGTAATTTGGGCGTCTACCCGTAACGACGGTCAAAGTTCTACGAATACTACAGCCCGGGAGCGGCAAATGCTCTCACAACAAAGATATTGGCAGTTCTAATGTAATGTAATGCATCGATCCCAGCGTGGCTTCACCAGAGTCGATTAATCGAATGAACCCCAAGATTCGCACTAGCCCCTGGAGCCTCATGCTTCATGGTGTTACAGAGGCCATTGTATATCAAGAAGTAGACCGGGGGCGCGGTTATGGTCAGGTTGACGTGCCCTTAGGATAGGAAAGGATTGCGAGCCAACCGGATATGCATCCTTGAGTAAGCATTGGACTAGTGGAGAGACGGGTGGTATTTATTTATAGGAGGGCATCTTCTTGCAGCTTCTTGGGTAGGTTCAATTGTTTTCTTAGCTCTTTTATATGCCGTTGCTTCGCTATGTTCTGTGTTGTTGTTTTCATAGTCGCCTTCTGAGTTCTCGTTGCTATCAGTTTCTGGTTTTTTGTAGATTTCACTGTGTGATTGTCTCCAGCCATGTCCTTCCAAATTGTGATTCCCATGTCGAAGTATTTCATGTCCTGTTTTAGATACTGGCAGTTCTAAAACCAAATATTCGAAGAAATTTGATTGCCAAGCGTGGCGATTATGGCAAAACCCCCCTTTTGGAGGAGGCCTATGTCCAGCAGTGGACGTCATTGCAACTGAACTGTTAGCGTGACCATCCCAAATAAACCATCCAGATTCTATGCAAAATTACAGTTTACTAATACTAAGGGCCAGCGCCCACTTACGGCACGGCACGGCAAGGGATTTTTGAGCCACGAATACAAATGAAACTTAATAGTATGGTAGTAAAATTGAAATTTCAACGGCAACGATGCCGCGGTATCCTTAGGCATGCCGCGACGTCCTTAAGCATCATCATTTAAATTTGAATTTTATTGTCTTACAATTAAGTTATATTCCTATTCGTCGCATAAAAATCCCTTTCCGTGCCGTGCCTTTAGTGGGCGCAGGCCCTAAGAGTCTCTGAGCTTATCTGCGGACAAATGGGCGGACAGACATAAAGAACCTGTAAGGGTTCCTTGTTGACTACGAAACCCTAAAAATAGAAACAAACTTCTTTCTTATTTCTATGGTTGAAACAATGGGAGACCAATTCCATCATCACAAAACATAACAAAAAAAAAAAACATTCACAACGTAAATTTGCCGCGAAATTAAACGGCAGACCAATTTAAAAGTTGAAAGGCTCAAGGAGGGCAATACCATTCCTTCTTTATATGCAAGGCAACACTTACAGGAGGGCTCGTCTTGCCCTCATTAAGGGGCTCAATTTGCCACTTCTTTCTTTTAAAAAGGTTTTGCCTTTTTTTACGCCTTGCGGTTGGGACTTCTTGCCAGTTTTGGCAATTTTATTTATATTTATGGTAGTTATTTTCGGAACAACATTAATTATACTAACGTAATTTTGCTATTAAAAGGTTTTCCTTTAATTTCACTGTTTTTTTTGCTTCTCATTTTTTTTTCTTTATTATAAATAAAAAGACAAGTCCTGACTGACTGACTGATTGACTGACTCATCAACGCCCAGCCCAAACCCTTGAACCTAGAAAGCTGAAATTTTGCACAGTGGTTGCCTTTATAATGTAGACAAGGAATAAGGAAAGACTTTTCGAAATTCAACCCCTAAGGGAGTTAAATAGGGGATGAAAGTTTGTATGGAAAATCGTCATTTTTGTAGTTTAAACCATGGAAATTGGTGTTTATCATTCTTATAAAAAATTAATAACCACGTGTTTCAGTGTTTTTGGGAAATCAGCCCCTGACGGCATAAATTAGGGGATGAAAGTATTAATAGGAATCCGGAAATAACCGAACGCCAACTCGGCTCGGACCGATGATTTTCCGACAACCACGCGGGCGAAGCTGCGGGCAAAAGCTAGTAAATTATAAATCTTAACTATGAATATTGAATTCGAATTGTTATATGTTACACACTCTTAATTTTTTAAGATAAAATATAGTCTAGAATGAAATGCTGAATTCATGGTTACAGTTCGCGCAATGGTTAAAAATGTACCCTGTAAACAAAAACGTATCGTTATGCTTACCATTGGTAAAAAAATTTATTGCCAAATTGGGCATATAAATAGATTCATCATCATTTCAGCCGAAAGACATCCACTGCTGGACATAAGCCTCCCCCAAAAGGGGGTGTTGCCATAATCGCCACGCTTGGCAGACGGGTTGATGATCGTAGTATGGTGGTAAAATGCATAGAGAACGCTGCTGCCCATTCTCTAGTAAGTCCCTTAGTCGCCTTCTACGACACCCACGGGAAGAAATGGGATGGTGCTATTCTTTTACGTCCGGCAACACAAAGCTAATTTTATCGGTGATAGCTACTTATATATGGGAGGGTCTAATATAAAGCTTTGAGGTGTTTGCTTCATTATTGGTGAAGAAACAAGAGTCTTAATTTTAACTAATAACGGTCCGTAAAGTGTAGGAATTGACCATTAGTGAGTAGACCCTAGGATCGAATTCGAATACACGACCTGGAAGAGCACACCAAAAAGAAAAGGTCATCAACCTTTCGCCCTCCCGAAATCCTGCTACGCATTGAAATCATAAAAATCTCCACGCGAACACAATGTATAAAAACAATAAACAATGTTTATAGCTCTTTGTGTAAGAACAAAACAAAATCTTAACATTTTGAAGTTACAAAAATAATGGCGTATTTTTGACGTCTCGTACTCCTCGTATAGCATAAGCATATTCAGCCTATACTGTTCCCACTGCTAAGACAAAGCCCTCTCTTTAAGAGAGAGTGGGCCATAATCCACCACGCGGGCCTAGTGCGGGTTGGGGAAATTTCACCATAAAGACCTGGGCTGATTGATTTGGTGTAGCTGTAAACCCTACGAAGTGTCAGGCGATCATCACTGGCAGTCCTCATAGTATTAGCATGGTGGGTGGTACAATCTTGCCACCAGGGCCTCAAGTCTGTTATTACAATAGTGTCAGAATGGTCTATCATTGATTTCATAGTTGTTGATATTGACAAGTTTGGTAATCTACTAATATAATGGCGTCATTATGACTTTCCAGTGGTCAGCCACTGACACTCCATTGAAAGAAATGGCATTTATTGGTAATCTCGTACATAATGACAAATGAATGACTGACTTAAGGCGTAATCTGCAAAATTTTTGATAGTTCCTAAAATAATAATATTACTTTAGAAACTATCAAAAAAAATTCATTTATTATTATGTAAAAATATATGCACATAAATGAAATCTGGCATGAATAAATGTTCAAATTTAGTAGTATTTTTTCGTAAATAATTTCTACTAACGGGTTTTATAATAATGGCAATACGACAATGCCATCATAACACAATTCTATTACGAGACCATTGACCGACTGATCGACCATTATGAATTTATCAGATTACGAACTCTTAGCAAAATGACGATGGGATCGTGTTGGAATGACGAATTTATAAAAATAGCAGATTAAGGCCCCTGTACTCTTCAATGGTACGATCGTTCCTTTTAACACTGACGTGAAGGATTTTATGCACTTATATTTTATTCTTCAAATTTATTGCACTTACCACTGTTTGTCTCTGCATCACCCAAAGGTCGACTGGTAGAAAATGCCTATGGCATTAAGTCCGCCTCTTTACATGTGTGTGCTTAAAGTGTTAAATAAATAAATGTCCCAGAACCAAAAATTCGAAGATTTCTCGTTTAAACCTTGAATATTTTGCGGCGGTGGCCCAGCGGTAATCGGCCGCAACTTACCGAGTTGTATTGTAGATCGTAGGTTCGAAACCAGACAGGCGCTTTCATCATCATTTCAAGTGAAAGACGTCCACTGCTGGACATAAGATCAAGGCTCCGCCTAAATTAAAATATTTCTTACTTTGTAGACTTTGAAGAGCAAGATGTAGGTAGATTCGGATGACGCTTACCTGTAACAGAAATAAAGACAATATTAATAAATTATCACCAAAAGAATCGGTCCATCAGATTATGCTACGCTTGCGGTCGGTACGTGGATGGGGATTTTCAAACCCTTTTTTTTATATTTTTGCGTGGGAAATAATTAAATGACTTCTAATAATTAAATGAATTCTGCGGGAGCGAGAAGAAAATAGAACTTATGTGACTTGTTCAGGTCCTTTTTTTTTTGAGGCTGGCAAAGCATCAAATAATTTCTCCCGCTCTGGGTGGAGCAGGAGGGAGTGTCAGACTTTTACTGACTAAACCCACCCGTGTTCCTACAGTTAGTGTTGCCTGTGCCAGGGCCACGGTTAGCGTTGCCAGGCGTCGGGATAAAGCAGGATACAGACTTTAATCAACAAGACCGATTCGTTCAATTTTGTTGTTGTTTCATTATAATTTAAGAAGGTTTTATTGTAAATGAGAAAAAAGCTTTGTTTTACTTTTTATTTATTGTAGTACCAAGTTGTTATACAAAGACTAAAAATTTAAGGGTGTCCGGCCTTTTAACCCAAATGTCCGGCTAAACAGACTGGTCTGTCCGGCTTTTCGGTTTTAAGACCTGACATCCTTAACGACGGTAGATTTTCAACCTTCGGCGTTAAGCAAAACGTTGAAGATCCAGTGCGCAAAAAAAATCCGTGAGAATGTCTACTTAGGTGGGCCAGCATAAAAAAAGAAAATCTCGAGAAAAAAAAGAAACAACAATTATTTGTTATTTTAAATCTCCAACAGATTAACAGTGTATTTACGATTGGTTTATATCATACATAACCCATTTGCGAATTGTCTGTTTTCCATTACCTCTCATTTGATGTTTAATTAAAATAAATGTATCTGCAATACGTCAGTTAGTGAAACAAAACACTTGTGAGACAGATAGATTGACGTATATATGTTAGAGGGAGATAAAAATAGTGTACAGGTTTTGGCCATATTGGGCGGTTTTTACGTGCATTTGAAAATGTTTAAGCCCGATGCAGCCTGTCCTTTGTTCCCCAGTGACGCTCTAAGCCGAGGTCCGTACCCCAAAGGGGATGCACTTAGTGTGTAGCCAGTCGCTGTGAGTTTTATTCAGTCCCGGTTGGCGGCATAATTTATTTAAGCACCTACAGACAAGCCGGCAACCTCTTAAGTTACCCTGCGTGATTCCGTAGACGAAAAAAAAAAAACAGAACAAATTGTTTTTCTAAGACTTCCTCATCATCATCATCATCAAAAAGCCGAAAGATGTCCATTGCTGGACATGGGCCTTCCTCATGCACGCCCGTATGAAGAGCAGTGGTGGCCCAGTTGCTTCAGTCCTGACTTAACGAGTCGAACCAGACACTTAACTTTGTGTATGTCATCACCACTGCTTCAAAACGGTGAACGGTGAAGGAGGTCATGCTTTTTCTGGTGTACAATAAAGCGTATATAAATAAATAAATAATAAGGAAAAGATCGTGAGGAAACTGGCAGACCTAGAACCAAAAATTTCGACGACATGTGACATAATCAACCCGCACCCGCTTGGTGGATTATTGACCACTCCATCTCACAGAGAGGAGGCCTGTGTCCCAGCAGTGGGAACGTTATAGGCTGTTGTGGTATTAGCGTCGCCCCATCGACCAGACCTACGCTTCTTCTTCTGTCTTCCTTTCCAAGAACTTTCCTTCCTTTATTTAAAGAGTTTTATGACGAATCTAGCTAAAACAAACAAAAGGTGCATCAGCGTAACACACTTTCAACCACAAACTGAATCATTCTGAGGGAGAACCTACCTTGACAGACAAAAATAATAAAAACGGCGTCCAAAACGCACCGTCTCACCCGCCACATACAAACGCGCCCTTAACTCACTGGCCTCTAAATATGACAGACATAAAACAAACTAATAATACAACAGAAAAAAACATTCTTAATGGCATTTTAATCACACAGGCAAAAGACATCGATACGATTCAGCCTAATACCTTACTAACAATAAAAATTATTTTATGTCAGACTCGTGGGAGTTATCAAAGAAAACTAAAATAAAGATGTTTACGGATTAGATAAATATACAGATGTGTGCTCTTAATGGACGGGAGGCGTTTTGTTGAATACTACTTTATAATTAGGTTATTGGAATCACAATAATCCATTTACCCTTAACCCTGTGTACAGTCACGAGCATTAATATGTATACACATCGCCAAATTCAAAAGCGATTTTCTTTTAAATAGCTATTGCAACCTTGAGATAACTTAGGTATTTAATTATAGTGTGGGTTCCAAAATAATATTTTCATAATAAAATAAGATTACAATTAGTATATGTGGACAAAAACACTTTTAAAAGTCGGTAAGCGTGACTGTACAACGTGAGGGACAGCCACGGCGGGTTCGCGGATGTCTTGAGCATTTCCATGTTCCCACCTCAAGCGGCACTGAGGGACACCGTGGAGTTTGGGATACAGTCTCACATAACTGCGCTATCGTGGTAGCGCAGTAGGCATTTCTCCACGTTAAACAAAAAGAAAAAAACATGCCCGGGTCGACGCGCGTTATGATCCACACACGCCGTCAGAGTTGTCAGCAACAACTGGTGGGGTCCGCAAGCGCCAATGCCTGCCAGAGGTGAGGGTTATTCGAAAGAGATACCGTGGCCCCTGACACACAGGCAACTGAGGGAAAGACGGGTGGGTTTTAGTCAGTAAAAGTCTGACACGCCCTGCCGCTCCACCGGCGGGAGCGGGAGAAGTTATTTGATGATTGATTTCCCCCGCTCAAAAAATTAAAAAAACCCTGTGTATAACCCTATTGTAACAGATATTTAATGAAATAGAAAATGGTCTACACGTTATCACGTAAATCGACCTAGTAATCACTGAAAAAGTAAATTTTAAAAAAATGTCGCGTGTTTAACCTACTTTTGAAGAAGAAATATTAATTGTTAATTAATTTACGATTTTCCTCATTGTCAGTACGATTGTTTAGAGTGTTTACCACTTTCTGAGCAATGTTTACTTTACTTTTCCTTAATGAATCGATCCCTTTTTTGCTTTGGAAAACGGATAAACAAGTGGTTGAATAAAATATTCAATTCCTTGACAGACAACCTACAGTCTAAACCACTGGGTCCAGAAGCATGAAACTTTTCAGAAGAGTTCCTTACATAGCGAAAGTGAGCATAAACGAAAGATTTAAAAAAAAAAACGGTTTGTATGAAAAATCTTATAGATCACGCTTTTTACTCTGAATTGAAATATTGACTTCCTACTACTGTAACATAAACTCTTTGTAATTAAAAATTATTTTCTACTTTTTAGTTCGGTCAGCAATAAGCGTGTTTTTTTAGTTTTTTTAAACTATCATTTATTTTCCATTTTTTAGTTCGATCAAATTTTATCGGGATTTTTTTTTTTTTTTTTTTAATTGACATTTTGAAATTTTTTATCGTGTTATTGCATTGTCATCGGCCCTTAAGAGGTGTGCAAAGTTTCAAGTTGATCAGACGTCTAGAAACCAGTGAAAATTAGGCTCAAAGATTCCGTTACATGGATACATACATACATACAACCCGAGCTAATAAAAGCGTTATAAAAATAGTAAGAAATCTGGATAGACTTTTAGTCTGTACAGACTCCTACTTTCCAAAAAATAGTAAGAATCCTGGATAGCCTTGAAGTCTATCAAAAATCCCAATTTCCTAAAAATAATAACTATTTAGGATATACTTGTAGTCTGTCCAGAATACAATTACAAAATACATTCCTCCACCACGTGCCGTTTTCAAAATTGAAGTAAAATTACTTTAGTACATTGCAGTAAACATCATACAAAACAAATATTCGGCTGTTCACCTCTCACGTTAAAAATAAACAGAAACTAGTTATTTCAGTTTGAAATGTTTATTAGTTTGAAAATAAAATTATTAATCGGAGTAGGCGTTTTTTATTAATTTTATTATATACACAATGAAGATGGGACGCAGTGCGAGAACATGAGTCATGTAATATTATATATAATATGTTTATGTTAATAAATAATAATAACTAGTTGCAGCCGCGACGCGTAAATTAGGTACAGGATGAAAAATATTCTATGTAAGTATCTCAAGGTACATTCAGTGCTATATGGAAGAAAGAAAAACTTTTTTCAAGAAAATATCAACCGACTTCCAAAAAAACACTACAAAGTGCAAAATAACTTTAATTTCGGAAGTCGGTGACTTTGGACGTGTAGGTATTTTAATTATTTGTCACCGCCTTCCGAAATTAAAGTTATTTTGCACTTTGTAGTGTTTTTTTGGAAGTCGGTTGATTTTTTTTTGAAAAAAGTTTTTATTTTTCACTTTTTAGTTACCTACGCCACACCAATTCGAAATTTCATCATCCTCAGGGTCAAAACAATGCATATTTATGCGATAGCCGCATTCGCGGTTGATTTGCTGTAAAATTTTGAAGAGTTCCGTTGTCTGTCTCCAAAACGCATCATCAGATCTATATGAAATTTATATGGGACCATTTCGGAACAAACCCCTTTCGAACAAAAAAATAATTTTGCAAATCCGTCTATATACGAAGGAGTTATGCCCGAACATACATAAAAAAATATATAAACATGTCGAATTGATAACCTCCTTCTTTTTGAAGTCGGTTAAAAAATGTCGTGAAGTTTTTGAGTATTAAAAAACACTAGAAAGCGAAAAATAACTTACTTCGGAACTTGGTGTGAAAATGGTTGTGTTTTCGTTTTAGTGCCACCGACTTCCAAAATCAGAATTTATTTTTCACGCTAGTGTTTTTTTCTTTTGGGAGTCGGTTGTTTCTTTTTTTAATAAACTCTTTCTTTTTCACTTTTTAGCTGTGGTACCTACCCCACATTAATTCCCTGCTAAGTAAATAACAGTGAGTGGAAGTTATTATACTTAATATCATCATACATACATACTCAGCCTATAAACGTTCCCACTGTTGGGACACAGGCCTCCTCTCCATGAGAGGGAGTGGGCCGTAATCTACCACGCGGGCCCAGTGCGGGTTGGTAGATGTCACATGTCTTCGAATTTTTGGTTCTAGGAGTATGCCGGTTTCCTCACGATGTTTTCCTTCACCGTTTGCGAGCAGTGGTGATGAAATTATTTACACAAAGTAATGCGCCTGGC
Organism: Polymixis flavicincta; assembly: GCA_949987655.1. NCBI lineage: Eukaryota > Metazoa > Arthropoda > Insecta > Lepidoptera > Noctuidae > Polymixis > Polymixis flavicincta. The sequence goes on along the minus strand of OX465198.1, from coordinate 4,866,976 downwards.
TGGGTTCGAACGCACGACCTACAACTCGTAAGTCGCGGCCGTTACCACTGGGCCAACACTGCCACCTTAATATCATCGACATGGAGTAATTGGTAAAAATACGTTTTATTGAAGCTAACTCTAAAACCACTAACCAAAATAGGACCACCAAAGACGAATTTTTCAAATCGGTTTATAAACGAAGGAGTGCGGAGGGAACAAATATTAAAAAAAAACTAGAACCGAATTGAGAACTCCTTTTTGTAAAGTAGTTTTTCTTTTTTTTTTTTTTGTATTGGCTTTGCAGGGAATAAATGAAAGATTCGAGAAAAACAGTAAAGCATGGATTCTAAGGAGGAATAGGCATGTCCTATGATACGGCGCGACTAAATATACTGAGTAGGTATGATGACGATGGTGATGAAATGCTGTATGATAATAGTGCAGTACAACTTTCAAAGACAAAGACAATCCACCGTCTTATCTACGTACATTAAACAATAAATATGTAGCTATCTCCTAATGTTTACTAGACCACGATTTACGACACTACGGGCAAATAACAATGATTTCGAGCCGGTGGCTCCTACGCAACATAGCAATACGTTATAATTTTATAAACATTCGTCTGCGTAGAAAAATTGAATTATTCCGTTTGCCACTGCTGCGAGCGGAGCGAGGAGAAAATAGAATTTATGTGACTTGCTTCAGGTCCTTGAGTTGTCTCTTGTAAGATAATTATGTTAGGGTCGGCTTCCAAGCTAACCGGAGGCAGCACAATACCAGTATTTTACATGGAGCGACTGCCTGTCTCACTTCCACACCTCAGTTACTGGGTAATACCCCTTGCTAACACTGGTTGTCAGACTTTCCGGCTTCTGACGCCCGTAACGACTGTCAAAGGTGTAAAAATGACATCGACATCATCATTTCAGCCGAAAGAAGTCCACTGCTGGACATAAGCCTCCCCCAAAAGGGGGACATTTGCCGTAATCGCTACACTTGGCAGGCGGGTTGGCGATCGCAGTATGATGGTAAAATGCATAGAGAACGCTGCTGCCCATTCTCTAGTAAGTCCCTTAGTCGCCTTCTACGACACCCACGGGGAGTACCACTACACAGCATTGCCATTTTCGCCACACAACGCCAGCCTTTTGATCAGTTTTCCTGTTGACAGTATTGCGGACGAATTTTTGATACCCTGTGATTCTTCCCTTTTTTTGTAAATTGTTTAAAGTCGACAAACTTAATTATTAGTGTTTACGTAATTTTGTTTTTGCGCGAAATCACACGTTCAACTCGAGTTTCTACAATAGTGATGTCTGTAACGTTATCGCTTTCCTAGGCATTTGGAGCTATTAAGAATATTAATTATCTCCGCAATTACGGAGCAGTTAGTTTCAGTAGAAACCATTTATCTTCGTTTAGGCGTAGAAATCGTATGTCTAAAGTAGCAAAGTCGCTAACACAAAATTTTCCATGCCCGTTTTTAACCCCCGAAGCAAAAACGACGGGGTGTTATAAGTTTGACCGATTTGGATTTTGTTTGAAAGGTGTATTAGTCGGGAGTGTTCTTAAACATGTTTCATCAAAATCGGTTCAGCCGTTTGAAGATTATCAGCTCTTTTCTGGTTGATGAAGGGATTTGAGCATCTTCCACGGGTCTGATCAACTCGAAATTTGGTATTCTATTAGTTAAATGATATTAGACGAACAAAGTAACCTTGAACTGATGTTGGAGTAACACCTGGAATTTCTAGGATACCCAAGTCACTCACCAACAAACAGCAGAGGTATTGTGTTTGGGCTTATTGAAAAGATCTCAATGAATAGATTATAGATAAATAGTGATCAGGACGAGAAATGAGGATAACAAATTAGTAACAAACTACATTGTGGGAAAACTACGCAACGCTGCGCAGGTTTAAGCGAAACATTAGGTTTAAAAAGCAAGAAATAAAAATTAAATTTAAAATTTAAAAAACCCCCGACCCAAACAAAAACTCTTAAAAGTAAAAAATAACATTTATAGACCTTTTAAGTTGAAGGTAATATTTTGATCAAGGCATTGTCAAGTCGGGGGACGGTCAATGAAAACGCCAAAGAGGCCTAGCATTTTCATTAGCCGTCCCCCGACTTGACAATGCCTTGATCAAAATATTACCTTCAACTTAAAAGGTCTATAAATGTTATTTTTTACTTTTAAGAGTTTTTGTTTGGGTCGGGGGTTTTTTTTTTTTTTTTTTTTTTTTTTTTTTATCTGAAACGTGACTGGTTCACTACAAGCTGATAGAGAGCTGAGTCGTTCTTTGGTAGGTGTACTTTTTTAGTATTTAAGTGTATATGAGAAGAAGACTCAGAAGAAGAAGATTCAGCTGCATCAGCGGGCTTAGTATGACGCTTTGTATTTCTACGAAGAATAGACAGTGCTTTTTCAATACAAAGTGACATTTCGTTCCTACATTTTTGATCGATATCAAAAATGACAATGACTAAATGACAGGTCTAGGTCCTTATAAATGTAGACTATTTCAGAAGAAGATTTCTTCCCAAACTCACAAATCACACTGACAACAAACTGTCTTCTCGACGGCCACAAAGTATATACGACTATCTAAAAAATCATGATTCGTTTAGAACGCATAACTGTGATAATTAATAGAAAAACATAGCTATCTTCTCCTATTGTACATCATTTAGATAATAATCATGTCAATTCTTCCGTCGACAAATCGGTGCTCGTGCTAAGCCTGCAGGTTAGACGGCTAGGCAGATGACGATATTCGAAGAAGTCTGAAAGTGAGGGAGTAATGAGGAGACAAAGTACTCACTGACCTAATAATGCCCACTTTTATAGTAACCACGTGCTTCAGTTGACTGATGTAGGTACTAACAACTAAGGTCTTGTCTGGGGTGAGAAGCTTGCGCGAGTGTTAAGACGAGCGCGAAGTCACGGTAAATGATTTTATTTCTGTAAGTAGGTTTAAACAAACACATTTACACGTCAATCATATTTTTTAAACTAGATGAGGTCGGCTATTCATTTCTGAATACTCTGAGAAGAAAGGCCGAAACAAATTAAACAAAATCTATATCATCATTGCTATTCATTTTTTATATATATAATAATCTCTCATATTATAATATAATAATGTTGCTTGCCTAATACAAGGAAGACTATACAAGGATCACCCATATTGTTACTGTCATCTTATTTACTGTACACACGGCTACACATCAAACTATAGGTACATTTCCAGTTTACGCTGATCTTGCACTGTACGGAAATCTTATACAATGCGAGATCAGCTTTTCCTGGGAATGTATAGCTTGATGTGTAGCCGTTTGTACCTGCATATACAAATACATTTTTTATTTACTTTAAACTCAGAGGTCTCACGGTCTCTTTTAAAGCTAAATACAATGTCATGCTGGAGCGAGTACAGAATAAATTTACAAGACACTTGTATTTTAAACTTTATGGGGTTTACCCATTTTACCCGCTGATGTATCCTACACTGTTTGTACTGGGTATGGTGGGATACAACGAACTCAGAGTGCGCCGGGAATTTACACTTGCGGCGTGTGCGCTAAAGCTCCTGCGTGGAGTAGAACATAACCCGGGTGTGCTGCGTCACCTGAAGCTGTGCGTGCCAGACCGGTACGTGTGGATGCGGCGGCGACCGCCACTGCTGGCCGTGCCTGCTGCCAAAACCAACCTGCTATCAAAAACACCCCTCACCCGCACTATATGTGTATTAAACGAAGTGCATGAGAGAATTGATATCTTTTCGTGCAATTTGAGTGAATTCGCAAGAGTTTTGTTAAATTTTGTTAGTTATAGTTAATTAGATAAGGATAGGAGCTAAGAAGTTAAGTTTGATTATGTTTTTTATTTTTATTTGTGTTTCTTTATATTTTTACATTTTAGATTAAGTTTATTTTCTAATTATTTGGTGTATGTATGCAAACAACTATTGAATTGGGGTTCTCCTGTAAAGATAGTGTGTGTAAGTTGAATAAATAAATAAAGTACAGACAACTCTAGTCGAGTCGAGATCTTGATGACATCACGTGAAGACCATGTAGATTAGTGTCTGAAATGGACCATGGTATGTTTGATCGCAGACCATTTCCCGTCGCGGGTAGTGAATATTCATTTTTGTTTCATTCCAAGATCACACGACACACAGTCACAGAGGATCGCAGTTTACGTAGGACTGAACGTTCATCTACTCGGGCATCATCATTTTCTTCCCCCAATGCAAATTTATTTGGGGTCGGCGCATTTTTTATTTTTTTTCTTCAATACCTTTCTATTCGTCGTCATCTTGGTACTCAACCCCTTTCTAGCCTGCCCTTGTGGAGGCGATCGGCGGGGGCGATCTCTCGCGTCCGGCCCTGGTCCAGGCCATGGTATGGAGCGAGAGTGCATGGGTGGCCAGCGCTTCCTTCTGCGAAGCAGTGATGCTGGCGAAGAGGGAGGCGGCGCGCGTGATGGAGATGCAGCATATGCGACCTCACGACCCTCCGCAGGAGACGCCCTAAGCGTCGGGAATCCCAGCATGATTCCCGGCCACCGTAGGCGCGGGCTTGCGGACGGCGAATAATGGGTAGCTCGCTGTCCGGTAAGGACCAAGCCCGGGTCGACGGCGCGCTGTGTTCCACGCGCGCCTCAAAGAGATGTCAGCATCAACTGAAGAGGCCCGCAAGAGCCTATGCCTGCCAGGGGTGCGGGTTGTTCGAAAGAGATACCGTGGCCCTTGGCACACAATCAGCGATATCAATTAATCTTACTTACAAATTACAGATTCTATTGATTTGTCTTCTAAATAATCCTTAATGGCTTTTGTTTTAAGGTTCATTTTTGTTTAATGAGTTTTTGAGTTCATTTTATGTTTAAGAGTCTAATACCGCCTTTAGCGACTCGCCTATTCGCTTCAGATAGATTGTCTTTTGTTTTTTACCGTCTGGAAACAGGTCTAGGCTCTACGATGCACATTACTGAAAGGGCTATAGGTGGCAACACGACCTTCAGACATGTAATTTTACATCAACAGAAACCAAAGTAATGTAAAAGATACCAGAAACCAACAAGCAACCATATTGCAACGAGAATAAAGATGTGATGCAAAGTCAGGGACAAAATAATCGTGAAAGGCAAGTAATCGCGCCCGCCACCGCGTCCGCTACCGCTCTAGTCACCGTGCGGTCACCCTGAACGAGACCGCGTACGTGGTCAGAATACTAAGATACTCGTCTGTTTACAAGACAGCTCGAGTAGATAGCTTCTTATTATATCTATTTGTATACTCTTGTTATGTGTGATGATTTGATGAAATATGGCGGATTACTGTGTCTAAACTGTTGTTGGTTCTTTTGTAGATTAAAAGTTAGATTAGTGTAAGAAGTTTCATCTTCCTGTATTTGTACCTGCATATCCCAGGCTATATCTCAGCCCAATGACTATCTGTTCAGCGGTTTAGGCGTAAAAGCGTAACAGACAGACGGACATATTACTTTTGCATTTGTAATAGTAAAGTCTGTTCTTCGGTTTCTGTAAGTTATAGGTGTAACAATAATAATATATTTATTTGACACTAGCTTCCCCCCGCGGCTACGCCCGCGTGGAAGTCGGAAAGTATCCCGCGGGAACGTACTATTATTACCGGGATAAAAAGTATCCAACGTGCTTTCGAGGTAATGAGACCATGCGTTCTGCGTTTCATGCGTTGCGTTCGTTCATTCTTCGTTTTTGTGTTTTTTGTTTTAAATGTTTTTTATGGAAAAAGTTTTTATCGCAAACACTATTAGGCATTGATATACAGGAAAAGTTTTTATCCAGTGCGCAAATTGTAACCATGAATTCAGCATATCATTCTAGACCCACTAGCTTAGAAATTTTTCGCCAGGTACACAACAAAAAATCAGCTGTTCCATACATTTTGACCGCGTAGGTATTGCACTTTTCTATGAAACAGCCGATATTTTTTTGGATAACCGGCGAAAAAATTCTGTGCTAGGGGTTCTAGAATAATGTACTGAATTCATGGTTACTATTTGCGCACTGGATAAAAACTTACCCTGTATATGTTACACACTCAATGCTATTATTGGTATGTATTGTACTGATTTTTTCATTACGCGGTGGACAAAAATAAACGTTTAAAAAACGTATCTACAAGGCTAGGCTAATGATGATTAAATAATCCTTCCCGTTGTATGCTATTTCTTCAATACATTTCCACATAAACCAACTCAATAAATAACACCATAAGCCCACCCAACTCATAGATATTGCTACTAACACACAGAACGTCTTTAAATCCTCTCAGACGGTCCGAAGCTTCGAGTGGCATCTACTTATTGGATATCGTGTCGACAGCGGTAAGCTCAAGTATCAAAGCTAAGCATACACTTGTGAATATAAGCTTGTTCTCATACCGTCCGACTACTGGATAACGAAATAACCGATGGAGTCTATAGGACAAGTTACGTCACACTTTAAGGGGGAGGGAGGGTGTCAACAAAGTGTGACAGCGTGTGCCAAGTGGGGGGCGGACGAGTCGTACGCTTTGTGACGTCTCGTGATAAATTATTATGCAGAAAAAGTTTTTATCCAGTGCGCAAATGTTAAGCGTTAATTCAGCATATCATTCTAGACCGCCTATCGAAGAAATTTTTCGCCTGTTATAAAAAAATAAATCAGCTGTTCCATACATTTTGACCGCGTAGGTATTGCACTTTTCTATGAAACAGCTGTTTTTTTTTTTGAACCGACGAAAAAACGGAGGAGGTTACTCAATTCAACGCGTATATTTTTTTTTTTTTTTTATGTATGACCACGCATAACTTTTTCCAGAGTAGTCCGATTTTGATAATTCTTTTTTTTATTGGAAAGGGTATACCCCGAAGTTGGTCCCATATAAATTTCGAAGAAAAAGTCCAACCCTAAGGGTAAGAAAACAGGGGATTATTGATTGTTTACTCACAGATTTTAATACTGAGTTGTGTATTACAAAAAGTAATCAAAAATTAAGCATGTAGTAATTAGTAGATTATAGCCACAAAAAAAAATTAAATAAAAACTTTTTAATAAAAATAAAAAAACCGCCGAAAAACCGAAAAGTAAAAAATAATAAACCTGTTTTGTCCAACCCCAATAACTAAGTTCGGAAGGCGGTGACTTTGGATATGTATTTAATTATATGTATGTGGCTAAAAATTTCTGCGCTAGCGGCTCTAGAATGATCTGCTGAATTCATGGTTCAAATTTGCGCACTGGATAGAAACTTATCCTGTAGGTATTTTATGCCTCTGGCAAACCCTTTGAGGCAAATAGGCAAAATTTTGTGTGTTTATATTATTGATTCACGAAAAAAAAGTATTGTTTTCTTCCAATCATAAATATCAACACATAACCAACACACTTATACCTACGTCCTAACTAACACCCAGCTGATATATTCCTACCAATATACCGAACATCTTTAACGGTAAGCTCTAGTTAAGCTAAGGATATATGCTTGTGAATATAAGCTTCGTCTAATACCTTCCGACTACCGGATAACGAACTAACCGGTGGAGATTGTACAGGACAGATTACGTCACGCGTTAAGGGGGAGGTAGAGAGTCAACAAAGTGTGACATGGTGTGACAATAGGGGGTGGGGGAAGTGAAGATGTCACTTCGTTGACTCCCTCCTCCTCATCATCTGCCTAGCCTTTTCCCAACTATGTTGGGGTCGGCTTCCAGTCTAACCGGATGCAGCTGAATACCAGTATTTTACATGGAGCGACTGCCTATCTAACCGCCACAACCCAGTTACTGGGTAATACGATACCCCTTGGTAAGACTGGTTGTCAGGCTTTCGGGCTTCTGACGACCCGTAACGACTGTCAAAGATCCACAAATGACAGCCGGGACCAACGGCTTAACGTGCTTTCCGAGGCACGGAGGGGTATTGGTATGTAAAGATGGTCACCCATCCACGGACCAACCGCGGCAAGCGTAGCTTAACCTGGTCGATCGACCCGTGCGGCTATTGTTATTTAGCTCCCTCCTCCTGTATGCCAAAAAAGTGTGGTCAAAAAGGTTGTGGTTTAGACCATCATACTGATCAACTTTCGCCACGGGACCACTGATTGTCCCATAAAAAACTTCTATATAATATGATAAAACCTACTGAATCTAGAACAACGAAGTGTGACATGGTAACAAGGGAAAGAGGGCGGGGGTTATACGCTTCGGGATGTCACAAGATAAAACTTAAAGTATTTCAACTCCAACTAAACATTTTAAATAAATACTTTCACGATTATTACGAGATTTCAATTTAAAAATGCAAAATATGTGACGTCACATTAGGGGTGACACAAATGTGACAACCTGTGACAAGGCCGGAAAAAAACATGAAAATCGTGTGACGTAATTTACGGATCCGGCGCCGGATATCCGGGAATGGGAGTGTGTGAAAAGGGGCTAAATAATCGAAAATGAAGTGTAGCTGCGATCATTCAATCATACTAGCCATTTGATTGACGCAGAGACCGAACGATTGGCTAGCTGCAGGCTTAACACGAGCACCGATTTGTAGACGGATGAATAGACATGACTATTAAATAAATGATGTTACAATAGGATAAGATAGCTATGTTTTTCTATTCATTATCACAGTTATGCGTTCTAAGTGAATCATGATTTTGTAGACAATCTTTTACTTTAATGCTTTGTGGCCATCGAGTAGAAAGTTTTGTTGTCAGTGTGATTTTGACAGTTTGGAAAGAAACATTCTTCTGAAATAGTCTACATTTATAAGGACCTAGACAAATATCGTCAGAAACGAAAGACTAAATGACAGATTGTAGAAGGATATCTACGGTGCGATAGCAAAAATGTAGGAACGAAATGTCACTTTGTATTGAAAAAGCACTGTCTATTCTTCGTAGAAATACAAAGCGTCATGCTAAGCCCGCCGGAAAGCTCTATCGACAGATGTTAGCTTTACTAAAGCTATACACACACTTGGGAGAGTGATCGAATGAATGAATGAAGTATTGCGTCAGTCATATCATATTAGACGAAAAACGGCTAGACCAAATAGATCAAAGGATTAGATTTGAAATCTTAATAATATCGTATCGCAGTGAGTAAGAAGCATGGATCGATAAACTGACCTCTATATGAACATAAATCTATGTTGTCTGCAGTTTTCTTAGTTAGATAATTGTCAAGCAAGCAAGCAGACGGCACAACTTATCAAGATTATCGAAATATTATACGTGTAACGGGAATGGTTCTTTGGATGATATCAAACGATATTGGAAGGGTTTTTTAATCCTAACTCTACATGTTCAGAATTTATGAGAAGTTTTAATACATTAACAAAACTAAACACATCACTCGGAAGAGATTTATCGTGATATTGGCAAGTAGCGTGGAAAGTTATTGACCTACTTAATGCGGTGACACCTTTGTTATGTTCTGAATTAAAGGTGAACCTAGTTCACATTTTTTCCATACAAACTTCGGGAGTGTATTACTCCACTGTTTGACAATGTATATCAAAAATTAAATTTGTTATGGTTTTATCTTATTATTAATATTGTCTGTACGGAAACAGAATACTAAAATTAAAAACCATTAAAAAGTTAGGAACCAAAAAAATATTCGTTTTTCTTGCTAATTTAACCTAACTTTGGGCGTGTTTAAGTAATAAAAGAAGTGTAAAATCTACAAAACTAAGTCAGTACCGACAAAATTCATTTATCAGAAAGTTTAGTAAACTTTATTGGTCATTGATTTATGCAGTGTTTTAATCAGAAAACCCGATCTACCGAAGGACTTTTCTTAATTTTTTACGCGCCTGTTTTACTATAACTGATCTAGCAGGCTTAGCATAGCACGAGCACCGATTTGTCGACGGAAGAATAGACATGATTATTAAATAAATGATGTACAATAGGATAAGATAGCTATGTTTTTCTATTCATTATCACAGTTATGCGTAAACGAATCATGATTTTGTAGATAATGGTATATAGCTACGTTGTGGCCGTCGAGAAGAAAGTTTTATTATCTGTGTGATTTTGACAGTTTGGGAAGAAATATTCTTCTGAAATAGTCTACATTTTTATGGACCTAAACAAATATCGTTAGAAACGAAAGACATGACAGATTGTAGAAGGATAATTTAATTATTTAATTATTATAGTTAATAATTTAATTATTTGTCACCGCCTTCCCAAATTAAAGTTATTTTGCACTTTGTAGTGTTTTTTTGGAAGTCGGTTGTTTTTTTTTTGAAAAAAGTTTTTATTTTTCACTTTTTAGTTACCTACCCCACCTATTCGAAAATTCATCATCCTTGGCGTCAAAACAATGCATATTTATGCGACAGCAACATTCGCGGTTGATTTGCTGTAATTTTTTGAAGAGTTCCGTTGTCTGTCTCCGAAACGCATCATCAGATCTATATGAAATTTCAATGGGACCATTTCGGAGTAAACCCCTTTCGAACAAAAAGAATTTTGCAAATCCGTCTATATGCGACGGAGTTATGCCCGAACATACATAAAAAAATATATATATAAACATGTCGAATTGATAACCTCCTTCTTTTTGAAGTCGGTTAAAAAGCATTGTCTATTCTTCGTAGAAATACAAAGCGTCATGCTAAGCCCGCTGCAGCTCACTCATTATTGTTGTGCGTGTAGATTATCGTCTAACTGCTCATCACGGGTACTACCTCTGTCGGACACGGGGTGGGAATACGGGCATAAAATATAGCCTATGTCACCCGGGGATAGTGTAGCAGCCCAACACTGAAAGAATTTTTCAGTTCGGTTCTGTAGTTTCGGAGACTATTCAATGCAAACAAACAATAAAATATTTCCTCTAATATTAGTACCTATAGACAATTAAGATTTTATCTTCAGTTTTACTAATTAGATTTTTTATTCGATGTAGGTACGTTTGTTTTAAAAGTTTCCTAAAACCATGACCACATTATCGTATCATTAACGCTGCTTACCCAATCCTTGCGATACTCCATACGATATTCAACGCCAATGTTTACCTGTACGATCTCGGTCAAATGTTTCGCCATCTATTTCCGTAGGTACTTAATGTGCGTACGACCGACTATTTTTCTTACTAACTACTGTTTGTAACGTACGATCAGTTTTTGTGTTTGTAGGTGAGAATGTTGTAATGTTTTTTTTTTAGAGGTAAATAGAGTAAGGAGTTGAATTGTAGGTTTGTTTTTATAGGAGTTCGTTGTGGCGAAACTTTCGAATGGAGTAGGTACCTACCTATACACTCATCATCATCATCATCATCATCTGCCTAGCATGTGTCGTCATGTTAATCATGTCACTATGTTTAATTAGGTTCATTTTATTTATGTAGATTATTTTACATATTGTGAACGGGAGAACGTTGTAGGCCTTACAGACTGTAAATTTGTAGACGATTTTCTATTCTGTATTCGTCTAAGCCTACCTGGTACTTATTGACAGGCCTGCACTGTCCTCCCATACATTTTATCTCTGAAAACATTGTTAAAGCCAATCATTTTAAAAGAATAACCGTGGAGTTTCTTGCCGGCTCTTCTCCATAGGAAACAACATTTTGGAACCGTGCACCCAGCTTCTGACGTTTCATAAGTGCCCATGCAGGTTTATCTAATATATAAAAATAAGTCGGGTTTTCCTTCCTGACGCTATAACTCCAGAACGCACGAACCGATTTCCACGGTTTTGCATTCGTTGGAAAGGTCTCGGGCTCCGTGAGGTTTATAGCGAAGGTAGGGTAGGTAGGGTAGGTAGGGTAGGTAGGGTGGGTAGGGTAGGTAGGGTGGGTTATACAAAATCCCTACCCTACCTACCCTAGGTAGGGTAGGGATTTTGTATGAATGACTATTGGACGGACAGGACAACGTCTGTCAGGTCAGCTAGTATGACATAAAAATATTTTGATTGATTGATTTTAGCCTTTTCCCAACTATGTTGGGGTCGGCTTCAAGTCTAACCGGATGCAGCTGAATACCAGTCTTTTACATGGAGCGACTGCCTATCTGACCTTCACAACCCAGTTACTGGGTAATAAGATACCCCTTGGTAAGACTGGTTGTCAGACTTTCGGGCTTCTGACGACCCGTAACGACTGTCAAAGATCCACAAATGACAGCCAGGACCAACGGCTTAACGTGCTTTCCGAGGCACGGTCTTGGTATGTAAAGGTCACCCATCCACGGACCAACCGCGGCAAGCGTAGCTTAACCTGGTAGATCGACCCGTGCAGCTATTGTTATTTAGCCACAAGCCACTCATGAACATCAATATGTATTTACACACTTAGCAAAATCCAAAACTTTTATTGGAGAAATTACGATAGCATCTCAAATTCAAAGCGTTTATTTCAGTCACTTTAGTTTAGGACTGTCAAAAATTCGGTTAGCTGTCAGAAACTGAAGCTAGTTACCCATTCCAAAACGTAGATCTCTAAGGAGAAGAACGGGCAAGAAACTCCAAGGACACTCCTTTAAATCAAGATATAAATGAAACTTTTTACAAAAAAATGTAACCGCTGATAAAAACTGAAAAGCAAAAAATAATAAGTAAACCTTTTGTTTAACCTCAATAACTAAGTTCGGAAGGCGGTGACATAAAATTAAAATATTATATAATTTTTTGGTTTTCAGTTTTTTGCGGCGGTAATTTTTTTTGTTAAAAAGTTTTTATTTAAAAAAAAAAATTGAGGCTATAATCTAATAATTACTCCATGTTTAATTTTTGATTACTTTTTGTAATACACCACTTAGCATTAAAATCTGTGAGTGAACAATAAATCACCCCTATTTTCCCAAGAGTAGGTATTTTTCCAAATTTATATGGGACCAATTTCGAGGTATACCCTATCCAATAAAATAAGAATGATCAAAATCGGACTACTATGTAAGCAGATAAGCGTGGTTGTAAATTACAATCAGTGAGTGAACAATCAATCATCCCTGTTTTCGTACCTTTAGGGTTAGAATTTTTTTTCCAAATTTATATGGGACCAACTTCGGGGTATACCCTTTCCATAAAAAAAGAATGATCAAAATCGAACTACTCTGTAAAAAAATATACGTGGTACCTCCTCCGTTTTATCGTCGGTTAATAAAAAAAGAAAAGTCCTGACTGACTCATCAACGCCCAGCCCAAACCCTTGGACCTAGAAAGCTGAAATTGTGCACAGAGGTTCCCTTTATAATGTAGACAAGGAATAAGGAAGGATTTTTTCGAAATTCAACCCCTAAGGGAGTTAAAAAGGGGATGAAAGTTCCGCGCGGGCGAAGCCGCTGGCAAAAGCTAGTACTACATAATCCTGGAAAGACTAATATTATTCATGTTATGTATTATTACGTTCTTGTGGGATACCTTTCAATCTCCACCAGGCATAACCGTTGGCAAAAACTAGTGTATATGTATTATTTTCTTACGTTCAAAAACTGAAAAGTTTCCTTAGCTAGTTTAGAGACTCGTGTAAGAACTTAGGATATTAAATTATCTTCTTCTTTGATGTCGGCACGAGGCAAGCTAGACGAGAATATTTAATTCCACATTTAATACAACACAAGATGGCTTGGGGCTAAGTAAGCCACACGGGAAGATAGATAAAGTTAAGCTACGCTTGGCAAGGTTGGTCCGTGGATGGGTCTGGTCCAACTTTACATATCAAAACCCCTCAACCAACGCGAGTTACTTGGCTATTTTATATTTTTAGGACCCCATAGGAAGTATTTGAGGTTTACAAAAAAAGGCGCAGTCATTATACAGAGTAAGTTTTTATCCAGTGCGCAAATTTTAACCATGAATTCAGCATATCATTCTAGACCCCCTAGCGCAGAAATTTTTCGCCGGATAACAAAAAAAAAATAGCTGTTCCATACTTTTTGACCGCGTAGGTATTGCATTTGTCTATGAAACTTTTTTTTTTGTTTCACCGGCGAAAAATTTCTGCGGTAGGGGGTCTAGAATGATATGCTGAATTCATGGTTTAAATTTTCGCACTGGATAAAAACTTTTCCTGTATTAGAATGTTAGATACCTGATAATTTTTAGAGCGGAAAATGGGAAGTATTATATTAGATCAGAGGTTCAATTAAATACATGCCATTAAAAAGCCAAATAAACATTAAAAGTAAATAAGTACTAGTGGTGGTTGTGTATTTTTACCCGACTACGCCAGAAGGAGGGTTATGTTTTTCGAGTGTATGTGTGTATGTGGATTTCTTTGTCGCGCTCTGAAGCCTAAACAGCTTGATGGATTTTAGTTACACAGGCGTCGTCTGATTCGTCTCAATAGGGTATTTTCCAATTTGATAAAAACTATTTTTATTTGAAGATTGGGACGATATATTTAATTTAACACATGACATCGTGACGTCAGCTTTGTGAAACAGCACCAGTAAATTACTTAGTTTGGCGCAGTTTTAGAAGTATTTGTGCACAGAGGCACCGCACACCAGTGATTTCACTTTCTATCCATAAAAATCTTGTTAATTATAAACACGACAGTCGACACTCACTTGTTTACTTACTAACTTGTTACACAAAGTTAGCTAGTTTACACAAAGTTGACGTCACGTGATAAAAAGTCATCGTAGGGAGCGTTTCGGCGGTAAATTCAAAACAACGAAAAATAAATTTGATTTTAAGCGTTTTTAATTGAGAAAATGGATATAAATCAATTTACTTTTATTTTTCTGTTACATATTTCGTCCCAATCTTCAAATTAGAATAGTTTTTAATAAATTGGAAAATACCCAATTGTGAGAGTGTAATTGGGTATATTAAAATTATGAAAAAAAATTCCGATTTTTGGCGACATATTCCATTTTTTTTTTTTTGTAAGTAGATAGAGGACTGGCTCGTTGTTCTACTGGTCACAAACCATAAAGCCGGCGTTCGATTCCCAGCTCAGGCAATTTGTTATTGGGGTTAAACTGGCAAAATGTGGCTGTACTATTTATGTACTGTAAAGGTTGTTGGCCTACCAAAGGCAACCTCACACACATACTGGCAGCCAACGATTGGGCTTTGTCTATATTCAAACAGTCAGGATGTTCTAGAATATAAACGTCATAGTTTTTACATAGGTTTGGTTCCGGGAGTTTTGATTCTATTGACAGGCGCGAATGTGCGTTTTATTGTAGTTAACGTCACTCCGCACACATCGAGGGCTCGTTATAGTCCTCACAGTAAGTTAAGCAGAGGTGTAGATACCTACACCTCTGCTTAACTCTTTATAAGTAGGTCCTGACTGATACTTAAAGTTCTTAAGCTTTCATTTAACGTACTAGTGAACTTTTAAACTCAGCACTTAACCGTTTAATAACCCTTTTAGACTTGGAGCTGTTCTCAAAGATTTATGTCCTAAATTAGTTTTAGTACTAAAATGTTTTATATTGCATTTGCTTGTAATGCATGTGTTATTTTTGGATGCCGGTTTTTTATACATTTATCACTTTTTTTTTGTTACCTATTCGTATTGATAAGTAAACATCAGTGATTGGAATTTTTATAACATTATCACCATACAAAAAATGGATTAAATATGGCACTATTGAAGTTAAGGGGACACTTTTCGCGGGCTCGAACTCACTGGTGGGCCTGGCTAAAAATCACGCTGTCTCACCAGGCTTCGTATCCGACAGAGATAGTATCAGTGATGAGCAGTTAGACGCTAGTCTACATGCACAACGTTATTGAATGAGATGCAGGAGCATTTATAGCAAAACATTCGCGAAAAAATTAAGAACAGTCCTTCGGAAGATCGGGTTTTATGAAAAAAACAAGGCATAAATCAATGACCAATAAAGTTTTTTGAACTTATCGATGATTTTACTTTGTCGGTACCGACTTGGTTTTGGAGATTTTACACTTCTTTTATTACTTAAACACGCCCAAAGTTAGGTTAAATTAGCAAGAAAAACGAATCTTTGTTGGCTCATAACTTTTTAATGGCTTTTTATTTTAGTATTCTGATTCCGTACCGACAATATTAATGATAAGACAAAACCATACCATGTTTAAGTTTTGCTGTACATAGTCAAACAGTGGAGTAAAACACTCCCGAAGTTTGTATGGAAAAAATGTGGACAAGTGTCACCTTAATTCAACAAATGTTATCTTTACAACATCGATACCCCTCAGCGCCTCGGAAGCACGCTAAGGCCCTGGTAAATTTGAATGTACTCGTCGTATTGTCGTTATGAGCGATAATAATAGTTCTTACTGCAATCCGATATATAATTTAGATTGACTAAAACTAGCAAGTCATTTCTAATAAACAGTATCCGCTTCTCTATCAAGTTGCCAAAGTCAGTTACAGAACTTAGCGATGGAAAGTATAAAACGCACATCAAACGTGTCCTTATCAAAAAAGCATATTATAAGATAAAAGACTATGTTGAAGACAGGGAAGTTTGGCATTAATTCCTTCTGCACATGTGGCTTCCCTGGTACCTCATTAACAGCATAACTATGTGAAAGTCTATTAACTACAATGTTCTTTTTTATTCTTTTTATTTTTACAATGCCGACAGATTTTAATATTTTAGTGATTGTCATGGAAATCATGTCACTATGTTTAAATAAGTTCATTTTATTTAACTAGATTATTTTACATATTGTGAATGAGAGAACGTTGTAGGCCTTACAGAATGTAGATTTGTAGATAGATGATTATCTATTCTGCATTCGTCTAAGTACCTGGTACTTATTGACAGGCCTGCACTGTCCTCCCTTACATTTTATCTCTGTAATTTGAAAAAATTGTTAAAGCCAATTATTTTTTAAAGAGTAACCGTGGCGTTTCTTGCCGGCTCTTCTCCATATGAAACAACAATTTCGAACCGTGCACCTAGCTTCTGACGTTTCATAAGTGCCCATGCAGGTTTATATGAAATAAAAATATTTTGATTTTTGTTTTATTTTTATTTTTAATACGGGTTA
This sequence comes from Polymixis flavicincta, assembly GCA_949987655.1. Classification (NCBI taxonomy): domain Eukaryota; kingdom Metazoa; phylum Arthropoda; class Insecta; order Lepidoptera; family Noctuidae; genus Polymixis; species Polymixis flavicincta. The sequence goes on along the minus strand of OX465198.1, from coordinate 4,849,994 downwards.
AAATTTGTTGTAATAAATTCGAATAATAAATAAGCAAGCGACTTAAAACGACTTTGAATATTATTAATAGTGAAACGGGAAGGTCTAGCAACCGAAATACTGACTACAGCCTGTCTATCAATGACAACATAATCACATCGGACTCGCAAGTTGCCGCGGCTTTTGAAAATTTCTTTACAGATATTCCCGTTTCAACTACAAAATCACTAAACTCATCACCTTCTGTTGCTGAGTCTTTGCTTAAGGAAAATGTTAATGTTTGTGATTCAGAATTTCATTTTGAACATATTAGCTGTAGAGATATAATTAAAACCTTTCACACTTTAAATGTAAAAAAGACTGCAGATCTGTGGGGTAATTCTGTAGAGGTTGCTAAGTCTATTATTGACATTGTAGCACCTACTTTAGCTCTTATATTTAATAATTGTATAGACTGCGGGGAGTTTCCTGACCTAATGAAGAATAGTAAAATAATACCTTTGTTTAAATCAGGTAGTACATCAGACCCCTCTAATTATAGACCTATTTCAGTACTACCTACCTTTAGTAAAAATTTTGAGAAATTAATTTTAGACCAACTGCAAAGATTTTTTAATAAACATAATTTATTACATAGCAAACAGTTCGGTTTCACAAGGGGTCGTTCAACTACCGATGCCGGTGTTGAACTCTTAGGGCATATTTACAATGCATGGGAAAATAAATACGATGCCTTGGGCATCTTTTGCGATTTATCTAAAGCTTTCGATTGCGTGCTTCATGAAACTCTAATCAAGAAACTCCGCCACTACGGGATCCGGAACACCGCTCTGGATCTTCTTATTTCATACTTGTGTAATAGGATTCAGTGTGTTGATGTAAACGGAAAAAGATCTCCGGGATCCGTAGTATCAATGGGAGTCCCACAGGGCTCAATTCTTGGTCCTTTCTTGTTTCTTACTTATATTAATGACTTGCCTTACCTCATAAAGGATAATCATGATATAGTGTTGTTTGCGGATGACACTTCACTTTTGTTTAGACTTAAACGTCAGCAACTTGTTAATGACGATGTAAATAGCGCAATCTCAAAAGTAGTTCACTTGTTCAATGCTAATAATTTGCTTCTTAATGAAAAAAAGACCAAATGCATTAAGTTTAAGCTACCTCACGTTAAGCAGGTGAAAACTAATGTGTTGATAAAGGGCGAAGAATTGAATCCTGAAGATAGCACTGTATTCTTGGGCTTAACTTTGGATACCAAGCTTCAGTGGGGCCCACATATAGCTAAATTGACGAAAAAGCTAAGTTCTGCAGCATACGCTGTTAGGAAAATTCGTAATTTAACTGATGTAGAGACAGCCCGCTTAGTGTACTTTAGCTATTTTCATAGTGTAATGTCGTATGGTATTCTATTGTGGGGAAATGCCGCCGACATACAGACTATTTTTGTCTTGCAGAAAAGAGCTGTCCGATCAATTTATACATTAAGTCCGAGACACTCTCTCAGAGATAAATTTAAGGAGATAAATGGAATGACTGTGCCTTCACAGTATATTTATGAAAATCTTTTATATGCTCATAAAAATATTAAATTGTTTAAAAAATACAGTGATATCCATAGTATAAATACTAGGAACAAACACAAATTTGTTGTACCATCAACAAGGCTCAAGAAAATTGGTGGGTCATTCAGATGTCAATGTATACGCTTTTATAATAAACTTCCAAGCCATGTTCAAGATCTAAGTCTCAATAAATTTAAATCATTCATCAAACGTAAGTTGTGCCTGAAAGCCTTTTATACCGTTAAAGATTATATTGAGGACAAAAAAGCTTGGGATTGACCTGCTCCAATTTTGTATACTGAATGTTGTTTTTTCTTTGTTTTGCTCTTTGACATTTGATTATTATTATATACACTTTGACATTTGATTATTATTATATACACTTTGACATGAATATTTACTTTGAGAAGTATAATATTATTTTTGCTTTAATTATTGTGAATGTGAGGACTATGTGGTATTTTTGTTTTCGTATTTCGTCTCTTTCTCAGTTCGTTTTTAATGTTAATCTGGCAGTTTGAGTACTTTATGCGGCCTACCCAAATGTCCTTTCTTTGGTATTGTTCGTCAAATCGTTGAGCTCCTCAAGTTCTGAGTTGAGCCGTATGATTACTGATACATGCGTGCACTGAAGGGACAGGTCCACTCAACCTGTGTGGTTCTTTCCTCAAAAGACCATTTCAGACACCAATCCACATGGTCTTCACATGATCTGACCAAGATTATGTCTGGACTTTAAAAGAGACTGTGACCTCTGAGTTTGTTTCGGCCTTTCTTCTCAGAGTAGTCAGATAGGAAACGCCGACCTCATCTAGTTTAAAAAATATGATTGACGTGTAAAAGTGTTTGTACAAACCTACTTACAGAAATAAAATCATTTATCATTTATCATAAGCATTGTCGTAAATGTGTAAATAAAATCGTATAAAATTAGATATTAACTATTTGATAAAAATCGAGCACTGCATGCAGTTTGGCATTTGAAATTTTATGGTATATTTTTAATTTATAAAAATAATTGATAATGAAGGGATAAACTGGTTTTAAAGATAATTAAGAGGTGAATTTGATGATTTTTTGATGCATTAAAGTATGTTTAATTATGTTTTGAGTACCATCACTGTATGCAAAAAAGACTGGAAAATAACATTTATTTTTTTGGTTTCAAAATTATTTACGGTTAAAGAGATACACTGGTTTAAAAAACCACCAATTTGAGCGTTTTCAAAGGATATCTTACCAAAATAACTGGATTGTGGAGATCAGATGGGCAGCCATTTAGCTCCATCCGGTAAGAATGGAAGACCAGGCAAACTTTGGAAATACACAACTAAGTTTTGAAATATCTTAAACTAGCTTTTGCCAGCGGCTTCGCCCGCGCGGAACTTTCCTCCCCTACTTAACTACCTTAGGGGTTTAATTTCGAAAAATCCTTCCTTATTCCTTGAAAAAAATCAGCTGTTCCCTACATTTATGTTCGCATAACTCGTCAAAATGTAGGGAACAGATGAATATTTTTTCGCGATTTCGGGTTTGGTCCCATAGTTAAAGTTGTTCATAATGATGAGTACAATCATGTGTTTAAATGTCGGTCACTAATTACCAGTCACCCTATACATATAGATAGATAGCAGTAAAATGAGATCGAACTATCTCAATATTAAAGCACAAACAATATTCAAAAAGGCGAAATCCTATTTTTAAACAGTAAACTATAAAAGAGGATTCCAACATAAAACCTCTTTCTGTCGAGGGTCGAACTTATCGAGTTAAGAGCCTTCTTCACGAATTACTCGAGTCTAAAGAGAAAAATCACGGAAAAAGCTCGTGAATTTCGAGGCAAAAAGCTAAAAGCTAGACTGAATTCCATACTCAATTAAAGTCGGGATAAACATATAAAGAGCTTTTGTATCGAGATTTATCAAAGTATCTTTTTTGAAAAAAGTAGCGTTAGATGGTTCGTTCTCCTTCGGGGTTCGTACCTAAATTAGAACAGCTGTATGCGTCGATTGAACGTCAAGCCACGCATCCGCGGTCGGCTCGTGGATGGGTGATGTGATATATACGTGACGTGCATATCGGCTGGCTGTCATTCGTGGATCTTTGACAGTCGTTCCGATAGCCCGTCATAAGCCAGTTACCCAGTTGTAGCGGCACTACAAATATTAATGTTTCGCAACAAATATCGAGAAACACAAAAAGAAAAGTGAGACTAGACACAATACCCGTCTGGTCGGAGGATCCTCCTTTACCATCATAAGTATGAGTGAACTTTACACCCTGTTCCTCATACCCCTAAACAGTAACTGGGTTGTGGAGATGAAAAACGCAGTAGCTCCATGTAAAATACTGGTACTACTAAAAATATGACTGGCGTGTAAAAGTATTTGTATAAACCTACTTACAGAAATAAAATCATTATCCTTTAAAAAAAAACCGAAATCGTCATAGCAGCGGATCCCAAAAGCTTTATCCTATAACCTTTTGAAACGAGACAAAAATAAATGATATTCAATTAGGGGCTAAAATTGCGCTCCGACGTAATTACTCTCATACGGGCATTATGAAGACAATAAAGAAAGCTTTCAGAGAATTTTTACCTCTATTGTTAGTCGTACAAAGGCCTTTTTTGCGAAAACATGCCATGGACAAAGGGAGCCCCCTTATTAAGGAGAATCGTGTCACATGAAAATGTAAGCACAGAAGGTTCACCATAAATTCAAATTTCCTTTCCATGGTATTGTTCGTGTGTTATTGTTCGTAACACGTCCACTCCCTAAGCCCTCTAATTCCGAAGGTGTATACACTTACCAACTTTTAAAAGTAATTTTCTCCACTTTTACTAATTGTAATCTTATTTTATTATGAAAATAATATTTTGGAACCCACACTGTAATGAAATATCTAAGTTATCTCAAGGCTGCAATCGCTATTTAAAAGAAAATCGCTTTTGAATTTGGCGATGTGTTTACATGTTATTGCTCGTGACTGTACACTATGAATGAATGACAAAACAATTTGACAGTTGTGCCTACACCCGATGTGTATTTTTACGTCCGAGAAATTGCATTTGTCTCTTATTTTGACTGACAACTACATTTGGACGGGCCCGTATAATTGAAGTCGTACTTAGAGAGTAGACGCTCTACCCCGTTGGTCGCGTGTTCCACCCGGGTCTGACAAAGTACTATTGGGTATTTCCTTACTATTTTTATTTCCTACCGCTGACTAAGAAATTCAATCTTATTTTAAGGCAGTAAGACTCAATTTTAAATGCACAAAGTAATTCATGGGTCAACCTGTTTTTCTTAATAATCACAGCATTAAAAAATAAGATTTGGTTATTGTATTATGCTTCTAACTCGGTGCTCTAATTGCGGTGTATGAGGTCTTGAATTTATTATGTTACACGTTGTATAAACTTGAATTATTCTGTTACGAGAGCAGTGGTGGCCAAGTAGTAACGGCCGCGACTTACGAGTTGTTGGTCGTAGGTTCGAACCCAGACAGGCGCTTTACTTTGTGTAAATTATTTCATTACCACTGCTCTCAAAACGGTGAAGGAAAACATCGTGAGGAAACCGGCACGTCCTAGAACAAAAAATTCGAAGACATGTGACATCTACCAACCCGCACTGGACTCGCGTAGTGGATTACTGCCCAATCCCTCTCACCGAGAGGAGGCCTGTATCCTAGCAGTGGGGACATTATAGGCTGATGATGATGATGATTCTGTTATAAGTTCGGAGTTGTCCTTCTAAAGATTACTTCGATGTGGTGTAATGGAAAGCCGTTTGAAAATACGTAGTGACAAGTGAGGGATTATGGGGCGTCGGTTATCTCAATGAGGCTTTCTTGAATACCGAACATAAGTAGAGGGGGAAGCACTAGAGTAGCCCGTGGAATTCAAATTCTCCTGCTTCCTTTTTGATCAACAACGTTTCATCATCATCACTTCAGCCGAAAGACGTCCACTGCTGGACATAGGCCACCCCAAGCATCGCCATTTCGACTGGTTATGTGCTTCTCGCATCCAGCCCATTCCTCGGTAGGAAGACCCTTTAACCGGGTCATCGGTCCATCTTGTGGAAGGCCTTCCAACGCTACATCTACGTGGTTGCCATTCTAAAACATTTCGGCCCCATCGGCCATCTGTTCTGCGAGCAACGTTCTGCTCACTGCCGCTTAAGTTAGACCATGATTTGGGCTATGTCAGTTACCTAGGTTACCTATTAGTCTCTTTTTTTTAGGGTGGGGAATCATCTAATAGCTTCTCCCGCACTGGGTGGAGGTCGTGGCAGACTTTTACTGACTAAAACCCACCCGTGTTCCTTCAGTTGCCTCCGGTATCTCTTTCGAACAACCCGCACCCCTGGCAGGCATCGGCCGTTGCGGACCCCATCAGTTGGTGCTGACATTTTTAGCCTGCCAGGGGTGCAGGTTGTTCGAAAGAGATAAAAATGGTAATGCACCTTTTACACTCAAAAATAATATCGCCATTGATAGCCAAAACCCACCCCACACACACACTTAACCCAGTAGTAATATCTTCAATATAAGAGTCACCTGCGCCGAATGACCCACCAAAACGTCCATATGTAATAATATAATAATAAATACATGCTGTGCTGCAATAAAAATGTTGTTATTACGGGATTCGCGGTGCTATTTCGTAAGATACACGTCGGTAGTAAGATCAAATGTGCATTTTACGTTTTAGTAGCATGGAAGTTTTTGCGTTCATGGTTTTATGATGACACTAGCTTCTGCCCGGGATGAAAAGTATCCTATGTGTTGATCCAGGTTTTAAACTATCTGAGTGCCAAATTTCATTCAAATCTGTTCCGCCGTTTTTGCTCAATCAAGCAGTATGGTGGTAAAATGCATAGAGAACGCTGCTGCCCATTCTCTAGTAAGTCCCTTAGTCGCCTTCTTCGCCGACTCCCAAAGGAAAAAACGAGGTGGTGCTATTCTTTTACGTCCGGCACCTACACGAAACTCGGACAGACGAACGGACATCACTAAAAAAATAAAAAAAACAACCGATTTCCAAAAAAACACTAGAAAGTGAAAAATAACTTTAATTTCGGAAGTCGGTGACTTTGGACATGTATTTTATTAATTTCTTGTCACCGCCTTCCGAAATTAAAGTTATTTTTCACTATGTAGTGTTTTTTGGAAGTCGGTTGTTTTTTTTTTTTTTTTTTTTTTTGAAAAAGTTTTTATTTTTCACTCTTTAGTTATAGTACCCACTCCACACCAATTCATCATCCTTGGGTTAAAACAATGCATATTTATGCGATAGCAGCAATCGCGGTTGATTTGCTGTCATTTTTTGAAGAGTTCCGTTGTCTGTCTCCGAAACGCATCATCAGATCTATATGAAATTTAAATGGGACCATTTCGGAACAAAACCCTTTCTAAAAAAAGAATTTTGCAAATCGGTCTATATATGACGGAGTTATGCCCGAATCTACACCTAACTCCTAAGTTAAAGAGTTGTACCTTCCATCATCAGCTCAACGTCATGAGATGATGATGACCATACGCAAATGTCTCAATAACATTAGAAAACATATGAAAAACATTGTTAAAATCTATAAGATTTGAGGGTTGCCCTCGATTTCCCTGGGATTCCATCATCAGATCCTGACTTGGTGCCAATGGGACCACCTCAGGAGTATACTCTATCAAGTAAAGAATTTTGAGAATCGGTCCACAAATGGGGGAGAAATCGAGGAACATACATAAAAAAAAGAATACGTTCGGTGGAACATATAAACTCCTCCTTTTTTAGAAGTCGGTTTAAAATATACGTATGTATTCACAGAATTATTATCAATCCAAGCCTCAAAGTTTATTTAATCACATTGAAGACTTTGTCATGAAATAGTCATACAACGTAAGAAAATTTAAATCATTCGGACTTATGCTTCCACCATAAGTAGAGATCGGATATTCGGATGCATATTTACCTAAAGTTAATTTTTAGTTAGGAAAGTATGGAAGTGGCATCATAAATTATTATTTTTGAAAAAAAAAACCCGGGATTCCAGGAACACCGGGAATTTATAAAGCTTTCTAGTCAGGTGTATGGAAGCGACTTCTAAATTATTAGGATTGTATTGAAATGCTTATTTTTTTATTAACCCCGATGCAAGTAATATTTGTGTGTATGTAGAGTGTAAGTCTGTAAGAGAAGGGGTGGTGTGAGTTAGTGTTTTTTTTTACATTTAATTAAGATTTTTTCGATAAAAAAGCGCGTTCTGTATTAGCCAACACCTCAGCTTTAGGTGGATATGCATCCGAATATCCGATCTCTGACCATAAATGACTAATTTTTAGTGCAGACCTTTTACTAACAATTTATCAATCTCATTTTTCCGAAATAAAATGATTGATTTGAATGATTTGGATATGATGCGTAGTGGGTAGTAAGGTGTAGGTATAGTCCGCTGACCTACTCAACATATATATGTAGTCAATCGTTGACCTATAAACACTTTATCTGTATATAAGTAATCTTTTCAATAACAACAACAGATAATAATATACATAGTAAGTAACTAAGTAAGTTTATTTCAATAATTGTATATGTTTTTACAAATGAATTAGAGATCTGTAGCCGAACTAGGCGAAAGCTACAGGCTTTCACCTAGTTCGACTATAAGCGCCAAAACCCTCAAAAAATTCACACTTAAAAAACACTACAAAGTGAAAAATAACTTTAATTTCGGAAGTCGGTGACTTAGGATTATGTTTTTTATTAATTTCTTGTCACCACCTTCCGAAATTAAAGTTATTTTTTAGTTTGCAGTGTTTTTCCGGAAGTCGATGGTTTTTTTTTTTGGAAAACGTTTTTATTTTTCACTTTTTAGTTATAGTACCTACCTTCCTAACCCACACGAATTCGGAATTTCATCATCCTTGGGGTCAAAACAATGTATATTTATACGATTGCAGTAATCGCAGTTGATTTGCTGTAATTTTTTGAAGAGTTCCGTTGTCTGTCTCCGAAACGCATTATCAGATCTATATAAAACTTATCAGAACGGACATCACAAAAATATCGGGACGAACAGATTTTGCAAAATGATCTCAACAACTAACAAAATTAAACTTTATCTCATTTGCATAAAGTTTTTTAACCGACGAAAAAACAGAGGAGGTTTTCAAGTCGACGCGTATTTTTTTTTTAAATTTATGACCACGTATAACTTTTTTCAGATTAGTCCGATTTTGATAATTCTTTTTTTGTTGGAAAGGGTATACCCCGAAGTTGGTGCCATGTAAATTTCAAACCCTAAGGGTAGGAAAACAGAGGATGATTGATGCTTTGAATAACCTTAATAACTAAGTTCGGAAGTCGGTGACTTTGGATATGTATTTTAATTTTATGTCACCGCCTTCCGAACTTAGTTATTAGGGTTAATCAAAGTAGGTTTATAATTTTTTACTTCTCTGTTTTTTTGGCGGTTTAATTTTGATCGACAATGTTTCATCATCATCAATTCAGCCGAAAGACGTCCACTGCTGAACATAGGCCACCCCCAAGCATCGCCATTTCGACTGGTTAAATGTGCTTCTCGCATCAAGCGGATTCCTGTGGCCTTAACCGGGTCATCGGTCCATCTTGTGGAAGGCCTTCCAACGCTACATCTACGTGGTCGCCACTCCAAAACCTTTCGGCCCCATCAGCCATCTGTTCTGCGAGCAATGTGCCCGGCTCAATGCTGCTTAAGTTAGACCATTCTTTGGGCTATGTCGGTTACCTAGGTTCTCCTATGCATCTCTTTCTTTCTTTTTGGATGGGAAATCATCAAATAACTTCACCCAGAGGTGAAGCAAGAGGGAGTATCAGACTTTTATTGACTAAAACCCACCCGTGTACCCTCCGTTGCCTGTGTGCCAGGGGCGGCGGTATCTCTTTCGAACAACCCGAACCCACGTATCCTCATATCTATTTCGATCACACACAACGTTGTATAAATGCTGACATATCGTAAGCACGAGCGAAACTGAAACAAACCAACTTGATACACGATTATTCGTTCGTGTATCGAGTTGGTTTGTTTCCGTTAAGAATATGTGTGTCACACATATTCTTAAATGGCATGTCACTCGCAGAACCTGAACGAAATTATTAAAACACGACAGAAAAGTTGTTTCTGTTACGTTTCGGTTCGTCATTTCCTATAGCGTTATGCTACATAACTTACCTGAATTTACGAAAAGATTCAGGTTTTGGATGTGTGAAATAGCGTTTAGAGGACTCCTACGATAACATTGATTGATGTTCGAATCGGTACGGAATCGTACCGAATGGTTGTGAATAGCTATGCCGGACTATACTCTAGAACATAAAAATGTCCTTCTATTTTTCTCCACACATATAAATCTGCACTTAGGGCCGTAGGTACAGCTAGCCGTACTTAAGTAATAAAAAAGCTATTAAACGCGAACTTAAGTACTGAAAGCCGTTTCTTTACAAGCTAATAACTAGTGCTTAAGGGATTTAAAGATGCTGCCAACTTAACGGCAAAAATACGAGTACACAGAAGAAAACCTTCCAAGTTGAGTACTGCCACGATTGTCATAGTGCAGTTTTCATTGCGCGTTTGTATGAAGGTTTCTCTATGTTAGATTACCTATTTATCTATGGGCGTGCCATATGTCACTCTAAAGTTTTGAAAAGTTGTTTGGAATTGCATAGACTTGTTAATCTCTAACTTTGTTACCATGTACCACCTATAAGGCAAAATCATTTGACTGCGTTGTTTCATGCGGTTTTCATAATAATATTAATTGACGAATACAAAATAAATAAGATTTGAAATTGAAGAATAATAAAATCGAATAGTAATAACAGGAATAATAAAGAAAGGAAAAAATTATTCTAAATGGCAGATATGTCGGCTCGAACATTTTCGTGATCTTTTTGATGGTTTAGCAGAAAGATTTTTAATTTCAATTTTAACAGTGATCTTTATTCGTTTACAATAAGGTCGCATTTGGATTGCTGCTGTCACAGGTAACATAACCGTGAACGGGCAGAACAGTTGTTTGCACATAAGTTGCCAAACTAAAAAATGAAGTTGAAATATCTCATGTGCCTGAAAAACAAAACTTTGTGACCGTCACAGACCGTCATTTGTTTATTTTCGTTCTTTATTTATTTAAAGGACAAAGGAACCCGTCATTTGTTACAGCTAACCTTCTCAGATTTTCGCCAGTATTATAGGGTAGTTTGCGCCTCGTTCGGTATACTAGGAGTATTCGTAATCATGTATAAACCGGAAGTACGGAAAAATAATCAGAATCAATTTATGGCGACAATAGATGACAGCGACCTACAGCGATGCACTGCCGCCGACCGTCGCCCGCAAGAGCGCCTCAACGCGCATCAATTTTTTCGAAAAACAACCCATGTTGATTTATCAAACACAATTCAAAGATAAGCCGTATACTAAAATTTGGATGACTAAATTGTCTTTTAGATGGTGAAAGTTTCATGGAAATACGCCCGATAGTTTTTGCGTGATTATCGTTTTTATGTCCGCGATAGACATTACCAATTAATTACATTATGTTATAAAAATAGGATTTAAAATATTCACATACCAAATAACGAAAAAAATTGTCTAGTTTAACATATTTTTTTTTTCAAATACATAAGACAAGCCGTTTAGACGTGATCTTCAATACAAAGTCCTTAAAAGTCGTCTGTCTACGCGTTAATATTAATTGTTCTTGTCAAATTCTCGTACATAATTGTACATTTTACAGGTGTATCCAAAATGATTAAAATTAATATCCGATCCTACTTTTTACCAAACAACCGACAGGCCCACAAATGGGCCAGGGCCAGGTAAATCGGAACGAATGTTAATCCCACTCGTGGGGCCAATCGTTCTATATTGATTTAGGCGTAAAACAATACCTACGATACGAAAGGGTTACGTTTGATTGGAAACAAAATGGCGGTAGAAATGGTGTATTTATTTTGGACCTGCCACTATATAGGTTTAGGACAGTATTTGAAGTTTTTGTGTTGAACCTTCGAATAATTTAAGTTGGAGAGCCTCTAAACAGGGTCAAGTTAAATTAGCTGGCAGTACTTTACCAAAAATTCGAAGACATGTGACATCTACCAACCCGCACTGGGCCCGCGTGGTGGATTACGGCCCACTCCCTCTCACTGAGAGGAGGCCTGTGTCCCAGCAGTGGGACCGTTATAGGCTGAGTACGTACGTCCGTACGTGCTTTACCAACGTGTTGGGTATCGATATAAAAAACGGATGGCCCAATAGAAACAAAAAAGTTACATCCTTATACCTACCCGAAGGTCAATGCCCGTAATCGATCACATGGTTTTGTAATTTTTCGTGGAACATATATGTAAAAGTTGTTTGGCTGCCTTAATGTACATGTCGGTGTCATGGCAAGTTTGGAATAAAGTAGGATGAACAAAAAAAAAATTGTTTTTAATATTTTTTTGTAACTACCTATCTTTCTTTTGTTTTCGATATGAATACCCAACACGTGGTTTATGTATTGCCAGTTAATTTAATTTGACCCTGTGTAGAGTCTCCACGTATTTAACTCCATTTCAATATAACCCTTACTTAGATATTTAGATAGTCTGAAACTGGCACCGGTGACTGAAAAGTTGTGTAGAAATCTGTTGTCATGGTATGGGCATGTGACGCGGAGGAATGAGGAAAATGTCGTGAGGTAAGTTTTGAGTACCTACGTATGTAGATGGCTATAAGAGTAGGGAAAGATCAAAGAAAATATCGATGGAAAAATGGCAACAAGCATACAAGAAAGAAGGAACAAAGGGTCGGGGAGAGGTGTAGCAATTTTGTTTGTATTTCTTATGTTCAAGGCCATGTACTCGTAGGTACCTATAGAGGTATGAGGAACAGGGTGTAAAGTTCACTCATACTCTATGGATAAAGGAGGATCCTCCGACCAGACGAGTTTTGTGTCTGGTGGACAACTACCCGACGGTTGATGTCAGGATGTTGTATACATACGAGTCGCGCGGTAAACTCTGCTTGCGCGATGTAGGATTTGTGTGACGTCAAATCAAATCAAATCGTTTATTGCAATCCTTAATGGACACTTGCAGGTGGTAAAGAAAAAAATAGAAACACCTATGGACCCTATCGGGCACAGCAATTTTTTAAATAACTAGAGAGAGGAAGAGCGCTTTATTTTCGTTTCAATTATTTTCCATCCTATTAAATAATTTATGTTTTTATTTATTTATTATTTATTTTTTATTTTATTTAAATAATGCGTATTTGTTTAATTAATTCCTTTTTTTATTATTATTAATTATTTTTACAACTTAATTATTAAGTATTGGAATATATTTATTATTGTTATTTTACTTATTAAATATCTGTTATTCATAAATATATATTATTATTGAACTTATCCGTTAGATATTCATGTACTGTGTTGCTTTTTAAAATTAAATATTGCTTTAATTTATTTAAAAATATACTGGTTTTGTTTTGTTGTTTAATGTCTTCTGGTAATTTATTATATATTTTCATTGATATGAATATGGACTTGATGAGTATTTTAAGGCGGGACGGGGGCAAATTTAGTCTGTTTTTTACGTCAAGTCTTTGATGCGTAGTTCGTATGTGGCGTCGTAGATGCCGCCACATACCTAATAGGTGGCGAGCCTAAAGCCATCAACCGGACACAAATCCAAACTCCAGGCTACTACTGAAAAATTCCAGGTGGAAGTCGAACACAGGACCACATGCTCGTTAGTAACGCTTGCGTCTACTAGACAAATAAGGCAGAAGAAAGATAAGTCGAGGCGTTACTTGTTTGCATGAAGAGAGACCATTGTCCTTATTCTTCGTAGCGTATCGATAGCAATATGTTCAAACATCTTTGGTCCCGTATGTGTCCTCGGCGGTACAAGAATAGCACCATCCCATTTCTTTCAGTGGGTGTCATAGAAAGCGACTAAGGGACTTACTAGAGAATGGGCAGCAGCGTTCTCTATGCATTTTGCCACCATTGTGCGATCGCCAACCCGCCTGCCAAGCGTGGCGATTATGGCAAAACCCCCCAAATTGGGGGAGGCCTATGTCCAGCAGTGGACGTCTTTCGGCTGAAATGATGATGATGATGATGATCTTTGGTCCAAAATTCAGCTGCGCGAACTCCGCTCAATGACGCAGTCATAAGATCATCAAATGTACAAGTAACAGTATGTGACTCAGGATGGAAGGTGACTTCAATATATTTTTAAAAGATGGAGAGAAAGATGAGGGAGAGTCAAGTAATTAAGAAATATGTATTTTGAGGTTGTGTGGTATATTATTAATCTGTGGTATATTATCAACTATTTTTTAGTGATTGTCATGTTAATCATGTCACTATGTTAATTAGGTTCATTTTATTTATGTAGATTATTTTACATATTGTGAATGGGAGAAAGTTGTAGGCCTTACAGACTGTAGATTTGTAGACGATTTTCTATTCTGTATTCGTCTAAGTACCTGGTACTTATTGACAGGCCTGCACTGTCCTCCCATACATTTTATCTCTGAAAACATTGTAAAAGCCAATCATTTTTAAAAGAGTAACCGTGGAGTTTCTTGCCGGCTCTTCTCCATAGGAAACAACATTTTGGAACCGTGCACCTAGCTTCTGACGTTTCATAAGTGCCCATGCAGGTTTATTTGAAATAAAAATATTTTGATTTTGATTTTGTGGTTTTTGAATTGAGATTCGTTTCACCTGTTTTTGTACCTATTTTACAAATTATGTCGAGTACAAGCCAGATAAGTCTGTGCCTGTCTAAAATTGGTACTAATCGTGGTCATCTACTTACGGTGCATATGAGTACATATTACCAAGCAGCACCCTCAGTAAGGCATTTGCATACTCATCTAGTTATTGAGTTACCTTCATTCATAAGTACAACACCTTCACCTAATTGCGAGAAATGTGGAATAATCGAGGACGTACTTACATCATATCTTGATCGAGTGTGAGCGGGCGAACGCCTCAGGAGAAGTCTGTTTGATTCCCTAAATATGTCTGGAATTGGTACTGTCAATAGTGTTTTAGCTAAGCCTATGTCGGACGAGGCTATGTGCAAAATATATTACAATCATATAGAATAATGTAAAATTCAAAATTTGGCTATGATGGAGCGACATAGTCAGTATTGTGACAAAGCTCAATAAAGGATTAAAAAAAAAGTACAACCTAGGTACCAAAATAGGCATGGATACAAAAATAATTTTATTGAATTTGTTCATGATAATAGTTTTCAAGATTTCTTGAAAACTGCTCTACGTAGCTAGTTTCAACCTCTCTATTTCAAAATGAGTAATTGTAAATACGAGTACCTACTACAAAAAAAAAGTAATTTTTACTTATTATATTTTTATTAGAGATCTCTTATAAATACATCATCCAGTAATCATTGTCTGTGGGGACTTGAGATCTTATCCGTCCGTGAACTCCCATCTGTGAAGAACTGGAGATTGTCTTTACTTCGGCCGACTTGGGTTCGAAGTCTGTTTAGAGATTTCCAAGTCGGTCACGGTAAAGCATGCCCAGGCAGAAGGCTTTCAGATGGTTCGATAAAACTGTCAGCTCCTGCCATAGATTACATCTTGCTGTGGAAGTGTTATTAAGGCTGGACTAGTTAGTACCAGCTTCCCTAGAAAACTGAATAGTCCTGCCTTAGGGGAATTACTAATTAGTTAATCACAGACAAGTCTACATATACAGATAATCTATACATCTATACAGATAAACAAAATTGGAGTGTCTGTTTGTAATATTAAAATTACCATTTTTTTACTAAATGCATATGGATGTATACACCGTACATATCCCAAAATATTTTTTTAATGTTTGTCTGTCTGTCTGTTTGTTCCGTCTAATCTCGGAAACGGCTGGACCGATTTTGACGGGACTTTCACTGGCAGATAGCTGATGTAATCAGAAGTAACTTAGGCTATTATTTTAGAATTTTTATATTTTTCATTAAAAAAATAACTGTTCCGTCGCGGGCACAATTAATATTAAATATGATAGAACATGAAATAATATAATAAGACATTATTTACAAGACAAGTTATCTCCACTCGAGAATACTCAAGATTCTCACAGTCTGATAATAACTATGACGAAATGATTAAACTATAAACATTACAGAGTAAATAACTGTAATATTAATGTAAATACATAATCTTCTCTTCAAGGACTTTACAAAGAGGTTGGTTGACACTTCTCTAACCTTCCCCGACCTGTGGTGGCTTTACATTTGACAGCGCCAGGGTAGTTACTCCACGAAATTCAAATTATCTTCCTTTTTTTTTTTGTTTTTTTTTTTTTTGCAATTTGTAGGTCATTGATTTTATTTCTGTAAGTAGGTTTGTACAAACACTTTTTTATGAAAGAAAAGAAAAATATATTATTCTGCACAAACAAAACGCACCTTACAAACAAATAAAATAAACGAACAAAAGTGAAATGCACTTAAACGATGTGGCCAAAAGCCCCGTATTCAGGTCGTCACACGTCAATGATATTTTTAAAACTGGATGGGGTCTGCGTTTTCAAAGGCCGAAACAAACTTAGTGATCACAGTCTCTTTTAAAGTCTAGACATAATCTTGTCAGAGTCATGCTGTATGTTGATAGGAAAAGCCGACCGCATCATCTTAAAAAATCATTTATGACTGGTTTCAGTCAGTTGGAAATAATCCCGCAGGAACGTTATACCGGGATAAAAAGTTGTTGTGTGTTAATCTAGGTTATAATCTATCTGTGTGCCAAATTTTATCCAAATCTGTTCAGCCGTTTTTGCGTGAAAGAGTAACATACATCCATACATACAAACTCTCGCGTTTATAATATTAGCAAGGATGTAACCGGATGCACCACATCCAAGTTACTTGGATAACACGATTCCCCCTTATTTATAAATTTTGCATTTACTAGACAGAAAATATAAAATGAATTAAAAACAAGAACCAATATGAAGTGTATACAGGAAAAGTTTTTATCCAGTGCGCAAATTGTAACCATGAATTCAGCATATCAGTCTAGACCCATTAGCGCAAAAAATTTTGGCCGGATATACAAAAAGAAAATCAGCGGTTCCATACATTTTGACCGCGTAGGTATTGCACTTTTCTATGAAACAGCTGTTTTTGTTTTGTATAACCGGCGAAACATTTCTGCACTAGTGGGTTTAGACTTATATGCTAAATTCATGGTTACAGTTTGCGCACTGGATAAAAACTTTCCCTTTATAGTATCTCGAGTTAACAAGCGCACTAAAGATATTTCATAATTATTTAATGAATATCAAATTCGCTCCGCACAATTGAATTAAATTGTCCATTAATTATTTAGTTAAAATATTGTAGTTGATACTAATTGGCATTCAGTTGGCATATTTTGTTCAATGAATTTTAAAGGAGTATCTTTAAACAATTATCCCAGGTTATAATAGCGCACTTGGTATTCAACTTTCGGTATTAGGCCGAACATTGAAAATCCAACAGAGCATATTCCAACACGTCAACAAAATACTTTTGGATATTCAACTGTCGGCGGCGCTTAGCCGTCCGCGGAAAAATATCGCCCGTGCGAATCTTAGATTATTTTTGCATTCGACGAATAAAAATATGTTGGATTCATAAAATGTTAATTTTACTTGAAACAATTGTTTTTTTCTAGGGATTCGTGCTTGATTGAAATATATTATTGGAAAATACGTTCACCAATTTGGCCTTTAAAAATGGAATTTATTATGCAATGTTTTGACCTTTGCAAAAATAAATGTTGTATTTTAAAGGTCAATTGAGACTTCATTTTACAGATATGTTTTCAGTTGAATTTCCTTTCCAACGTAGCTTGATGATAATGATGGTTAATTGGAGTGGGTAGGTACACGTGTACCCGTCCATAATGCAAGGTAAGAGACTTCAAAAACAGATTCCGAAATTCAATCAACATCGCAATTTGAAAACATTGTAGAAGCTAATTATTTTAAAACAGTAACCGTGGAGTTTCTTGACGGCTCTTCTCGATAGGAAACGACCAACTGCCTACTGGAACGTTACACCTAGATTTTAACTTTTCATAAATGCCCATGTAGGTTTATCTAATCTAAACAAATAAATAAAATTGAAGTGTCTGTTTGTAATTGAAAAATTAAAATAACTTTTTAAATGTCGCAGCATTATGCTGAGGTAGGATCCTTTTGGCCTCGTGCAGGACTTTCTGTTTTATTTTTAATAGTTTTTACTCTCAAGTTTGTTTGTTTTTTTTTTTTTTTAATTTTTGTACTAGTTTATTTCATTTTGTGATGTTCCTGTGCGAGTCACAATAAATACTTTTTCTTTCTTTCTTTCTAATGGCGACGGCTCGTGAGTAAGTAAAAAAATCCGTACGGGTTGATCGAAGGTTAAGCTGCGCCCTACGCGGCTGCTCCGTGGATGGGTGACCATCTATATATACGAAGACCCCTCCGGGCCTCTGAAAGCATGTTAAGCTGTTGGTCCCGGCTGTTAGGTATTCATGGATCTTTGATGGTCTTACCAAAGGATATCGTATTACCCGGTTACTGGGTAATGATGGTTATGTAGGCAGTCGCTCCATTTAAAATAATGGTATTCAGTTCCATCTGGTTTGACTGGAAGCCGAGTCAACAGGCTTGGCTTGGCGGATAATGATGGCCTGGCATCTAAATATACAACCCGAGTTTTTTCATATGTGAAACCCGAAACACGTGTCTAGTGTTTTAATGTAAAGAATCTATGTACACAATTTCAAAGCTGTATCATGAAAAATCACAAAGTTATAAGCTTGTTAAGTTACCTAGTTGTCTACACAAACATGGTCACCATGCGGTATCCGCGCCGCCCGCGCGTCCTTCGTCGTATTGTGCTCATTGATAATAATTATGCAGTGGGTACCAAACTGTACGACGATTGCATTGTAATTAACTGGTGATAACATTTTCCATCACTCTTGCCAAACTTTTTTGGGTAAAAATATAACATGGTGTAAAAATTCTTGAAATCGATTCAGTTACTTATTCTGAACAAACTATATTCAGGTTTCGCATAAATTTAAAATAATGATGTAGACTTGGTGTAATAACTATCATTTAAATTTCATTACATACATGTACTACCTCCGCCCCCACATAGATACCATCGCTACAGAAGTGCTAATCTACATAAATAACCTACTACTTCAATACTCAACATCAAAGAAGAAAAGGTATGTCACGCATGCAGGCTAATCACGCAAGCGGGAGCCAAACTGCATTCACGACAACATTGAATCGCCCTAAGGCGTCTGTCCCACTACCAGCGATTAGCGAGAAGCTAGAAGCGCTTGCAACTAAAACGAGTTGGCTAGCAGCGAGTGCGCAGCAGTGACGAGCGATTAGGGTGAATCTAGTCCACATTTTTCCCATACTAACTTCGGGAGTGTATTACTCCACTGTTTGACAATGTACAACAAAATTTAAACATGGTATGGTTTTGTCTTTTTATTAATATTTTCTGTACGGAAACAGAACACTAAAATTAAAAACTATTAAAAAGTTAGGAGCCAACAATGATTCGTTTTTCAGGCTAATTTAACCTAAATTTGGGCGTGTTACCGCTCAAGCGCTTTCATTTACCAAACGTCAAAGTAGGGTAAGCACCGTAAAGGACCGACGTCATTTGACACTTGAGATTTTTTCGTTCGGCGAGCAAAAAAAACGTCCGTGTCGATTTTTTGTTGCCTCCAGCTACTTAGAGATAAGTTTTATGGCTTCCTGAATAGGCAAACCATAACATAAACATTGTAAGTCGTTCTAAAATACGTTGTAGTTTATTATAAACAATGGAAATTAGAGACAATGACTGAACATGTCTTTGTTCCCGTTTGTTGTTGATTTGTCATAGAACTGCTGTCTCAATTTGCTCGAAATTTTGGATGTTACTTATTGAATAGACTAATAATCGAACAGCAGTATTTTTTTGGGAATCCTACTCAACATTTTCGTAATATTTAAACTCAAACTTCATATCGCGCGGAGGTCAACGCCCGTGTTGTGCACTCGAAAATTCAAATGATTTATAAAACTAGTTTTCTTATTAAATCTAGTTAGTTTTTTTTTTCTAATAAGAAAAGACATTGTTTACATACCATTTTATATACCAGGATCCACATAATTCACCGTGAATCACTCAAAATAAACACAATTCTCATATCACTGCACATTGTTCACAAAGGTTTGTTTACGTTTCATATTTCGTCGAAATATAAGTTTTTATGATGCTATTTGATGCAAATATTACCTAAAACGATGTAATAACTACTTCTAAATGAATATTTATCCACTTACCGTCGAAAACACACAAATAATAAGAAAAAACACTATAAAACTAGAGAGCATACCACGAAAAAGTACCGATGACCAACGAGTTCGAAACGTCACTTTCAACTTTTTTTTTCGTGTTACCAGATTATATTTTCCATAGAGATTTAGTTCAACCAACTGTGTGTGTATCTAGCATTACAGTAAAATTGTCGCAGACGATATAGAACTTTATTTATATTTAGAAATAAGGCTAAAAACCGCCTGAACGGCGCGGTCTGGTATGCGACCACACGGCTTTTGGGACTAAAAAATGGCGGTTTCGAATGCGACCAAATGGAGTTGACCGGTAGTAATAAAAGAAGTAAAATCTCAATAACTAAGTCGGTACCGACAAAGCACAATTGTCGAAAAGTTGAATAAACTCTATTGGTCATTGATTTATGCAGTGGTTTTATCAGAAAATCCGATCATCCGAAGGACTTATCTTAAATTTTTTTGGGCGACACAGTGTGCTTTTCACCCAGCCCCGCCAGTGAGTTCGAGCCCGCGACTAGGTTTTCCTTATTCGCTGGAATCCTACTCAGATTATAAATGTGAAAGTTTGTATGTTTAGATGTTTCTTACTCAAGCACGCAAAAACGGCTGGACGGATTTGGATTTGGCACACAGATAACCTGGTAGTACGTTCAAGTCTGACCACTATTCTTACCTTTGGGTATTGTATTAATCAGTAACTGGGTTGTAGAGGTCAGATAGACGATCATCTTAAATACTGGTATTGAGCTGCATGGGATTTGACTGGAAGCCGACCCCAACCTAGTTGCCTTGCATTCCTGTGTTGTATCTTAAACGAAGTCCGTACAAAACCCGCTCCGCTTGTAGTGGGAACAGGCCTTAAACATCTACAACGCACTTATAAAGACATCAAAGGGATTTCACCATCTACTCGTATATCTATACTCATTTATCTAACTAATCAATCCACAACGAACTTTAGAAGTCAACTGGCTCCTCAAGCAGACAATGCTCCCTCGTTCCCTTCCTACAGAACCCTTTAACGAGCTGCTAACAAGCTTCCACCATTTGTCTTTGTTGTGACCAACGATTAATATACAGGCGGCCAGAAACAATTAGAAGCCTTTTGTTGAATTAAATTGGACAAGTTAGAACGTTCTTGGGAGATGATTTACGATTTCGTGTTTGGTTTTGACTTTGATAGTGGAATTGGAAGACGGATGGTTCTACAGAGGTGTGAGGAACGGTGCATAGTTCTCTCAGCCTCCATGGAAAAGGGAAGATCTTCCGACCAGACGGGTCTTTTCTTCTGGTAGGCTACTACACAGTCTATATCTGTGCACTGCCTTACGATAGATGTCAGGAAGGTGTATTTTAGTTGCAAGGTAAATCCTGCTTGCGCTAAGCAGGATTCCGTGTGGTGCCGGACGTAAAAGAATAGCATCATCCCATTTCTTCCCGTGGGTGTCGTAAAGGCGAATAAGGGATCAGAGAATGGGTAGCAGCGTTCTCTATGCATTTTACCCCCATACTGCTATCCCCAACCCGTCTGCCCAGCGTGGCGATTATGGCAAGCCCCTCCCCGTTTGGAGGAGGCTTACGTCCAGCAGTGGACGTCCTCGGCTGAAAGATGATGATGATGAACCAGGATATTATGACACGTAATGTGATGCTTACTTGATATGTAGATGACGCCATAAATACTATGTTGAGAACTTCCCTAGCACCTATTACGGTTATACGGCTTGGGAAATAAAATCCCTCTATAACACGACCGATTTATGGTTAGTTTCACTTCTCAGGAAACCTCAAGAATCATCCTCCGTATTAAGAATAAATTATTATACATTATTCATTGTGACAATTAGATTAATAATAAAAAGGACTGATTATTTCAATTTTATGGTTGATACATTAGAATTTAAGAAGATATTATGGCAAATAATAAAACGATGAAATTCCAACAAAAAAAAAAAAATGTGTCGTGTTACACTAAGATTAATAAAAATAATTTACAAAATCAAAAAAATCCGACTGCGTAAAAAGTGAACTATAAGAAGAAAAAGATGGAAACAAAAAATTAGACTGCATGCTAAAAGCAATCTCATGCAGTCGGAGGCAATAAAGGTTAGTGTTAAATTGAAGAAGATGCCTCCGAGATAAGAATGCTTGGAAACATGCTAGTCCTGCTCCATAGAACAATCTACAGTCAAGACAGAATCAAACTGGTTGCTAATTGAATAGTATAATTTATTATATTTATGACATTAATTTACACTCAGTGATTACTTTAAACAACCTGCACCCGTGGCAGGTATCGGCCCTTGCGGACCCCATCAGGTTGTGCTGACATCTCTTTGAGGAGCACGTGGAACACAACGCGCCATCGACCTGGGCTTGGTTCTTACCGGACAGCGAGCTACCCATTACTCGCCCTCTGCAAGCCCACGCCTACGGTGGCCGGGAATCAGCCTGGTAGATTAGAATTGCGTCCAACCGCGCGCAACACGAGCGCGCGGTGCCGCAGGAGCGGCCGGCGATTGCTACTTCCATGTTAGTGGCAGTTAATTGACTATTTAGTAATAGCGCAAGGATGAGTCCTGTAGGCGAAGAGTCCCTTCGCAGTATTCTTGTCGTTGATCAGTCTATCGGCGTCATAGTCGACGTAGTGTCTGTCAGCGTTTAGTTGTACACTCAGTGGGAACATTATAGGCTTATTATGAGACTATGAACCCTAACGACGCTTTTTTTTTTTTTTTTTTTTTTGGTTGGGAAATCATCAAATGACTTCTCCTGCTGAGTAGAGCAGGAGGGCGTGTCAGACTTTTACTGACTAAAACCCACCCGTGTTCCCTCAGTAGCCCGTATGCCAGGGGCCGTGGTATCTCTTTCGAACAAACCCGCACCCCTGGCAGGCAACGGCCCTTGCGGACCACATCGGTGGTTGCTGACATCTTTGACGGCGCGCGTGTGGAACACAACGCGCCGTCCCGTCTACCACTTTTCGGCCGCAGAGGATAGGGAGAGCGGCTAACGCTATACCGACACTCCTCTTCCCCTGCGACCCCACCGCGTCCGCCATCAAACGGTGGCGGCCCCGTCCAGGCCACGGAAGGGAAGAGCGCTGCTCAGAAGCACCGGCACCCTCCTCTACCGCAGCCCGTAACCCTCAGCCGCGATGCCTCCCATTCGACATCGCGGCCCACCTCAGTTACGGTGCACCTCACCGCAACCTACTTTTTGGCCGCTACGTCGTCGGCTTTGAGGCAAAAGCCCTGACGAGCGGCCCCACCTTTGGGTTCCTCTTGGCTTCACCGTGGCCGGCATCCACGGTTACTGAGCCCCCCCGCAACGACAATGCGGGAACCCACTCGGGGGGGACCCTAACGACGCTTCAATTAGCGTCAGAACTTAGGTACGCTCCTAATAACAAGCAAACTGGATAGCTCGTCATATTTGAACTTCAGCATCCACATTTGTTTACTCCACACTATCGTTATCAGCCCGCCGGCGCATCTGTGCACGTCATTAGGTATCAACAACGCAACGTTAAGTTTAGCTTAACTTGCTGATAACGCGGCCTTATTTAATGTGTTGGCAACAAAAGAGCGCGGCTTGCAGCGGGGTAAGATCCCATTCACAATATGGCGGCTATAATGGTGCGGCGCGACGTACGGTGCGCTGAAAAATGCCTTTCATAGTAATAGCGCCTTAACTTTTTAGGTCCTTTTCTGACTAGAAATTGATAATGATCAGCAGTATCAATTTCTACGAAAACTCCTTCATATATAAATTAATTTATTTTATTACTAATTTATTTCAGATAACAAGGATCCATTGGGTTAGTAACAATAGTCAGACAGTGTACAGGTGACAAGTGACCTCACCAACGGGCTGTCATGTCTCCCGGCTATAGCGCGTAGAATACTGTTGGGGCTGCCACGCAGTCTGTTAAGCAGCGAGGCCGCTCTCTTACGCCGTACAGCATTGAAGCCGTCGGTACGTGCCTCTAAATGAAGAAGTTTTAATTTATTTCAAGAAAAATTTGTATGACGCTGATATGAAAAATGGGGCTACCTATCTCTGGAATCATAAAGTTCGTCATTACATCCTTACACACAGATATAGTACTATTTATTTGAAATATTGTGCGAGCATTTATGGTTTTCTTTCTTAATCTTCAAAATAAAAAATACACATTTTTTATTTTGAAGATTTATAGAGAGAAAACTGTTCTGACTCTAGTCTGTGCAAGTAAAACATAATTTGGAAAGTGAAACCAAATGTTTGACTACCCAGGACACGCACGATATGAGTTAAATATGAGTGGTTGACATGTTGGTTGCAACGTGCGCGTCAATAATTTAAACCGGAATTTCATCACCAGCATAGCAGTTCATCCGGAAATCAAAGTAACAATGTCTACAAAAAACATAAAAAAAGTTTAAGTGTTTAAAAAAAAGCCGATGAAAAACGCTAGAAAGTAAAAAATGACTTAAATTTTGTAAATTGGTGTCTTTGGTCTGTTTTTAGTTTTTTTTTTGCCACAAGGCATTTATTTTTTTCGATTTTTGGCATCAGGCGAATACAGGGTTCCAAATGTGATACGAAAACGTACAAAGGTCTTCGATATTGGAATGCGTGTTATGGAGTTGGGCAGGACACCTGGCAGTGATGATAGGTGGAATACAACTTTGAAAGAGTCGCGTTCGAGGACTGAAAGATGAGATGTCAGTTGTCCGGCGGCGAGATGGGCAGACGACATAGTTGCCATCGCAGACTAAACCTGGATGAGGCTGGCACAGGAGTGTAGGGTTTGCTACAAGAAAAGAGAGGTATATACTCAGCAGTTGGTGAAGGGGATGTGGATGACGATTTTGAAAGCACCTGTCTGGGTTAGAACCTACGACCTACTATTACGTAAGACGCGCACCCACTGGGCCCCAACTGTTTCTAAAACTTATCATTGATTAAATTATCGCGGATTCAGATGTCGACTACAGTCTTGACACTTCGAATCTCGAAGTAGGTACATAATGTATAGAGAATAACATTACTGGTTGACACGACAGAGGTGGAATTACCTCAACTATCTAAATTATACATCACACAGAGATACAAAATAATGAATTACTAATGAACAGAATCCTAATGAATCCTCATCCTAATGAGAGGAATAGTAAATGAGACAGTTTGACACATTACGTACATTCATTAAAAGAGATAAATACTTGGTAACCAGCAGGCTTAGCACGAGCACCGATTTGTCGACGGAAGAATAGACATGACTATTAACTAAATGATGTACAACAGATAGCTATGTTTTTCTATTAATTATCACAGTTATGCGCTCTAAAGTCCCAGTAGCGAAAACACAATATAACACGATTCTTACCGGCTTCCCTTCGGGCATTCGCGTTTGCTACTCTGTCGCTATTAAAAAATGGCATGTCAATAGTGGCTACTATTGCCAAAAAATATATTTACACTCATCATTCATCATCATCATCATTTCAGCCGAAAGACGTCCACTGTTGGACATAGGCCTCCCTCAAAAGGGGGTTTTGATATAATCTTCGCCGACATCTTCGCAGGCGGCAGTATGGTGGTAAAATGCTTATAGAACGCTGCTGCCCATTCTCTAGTAAGTCCCTTAGTCGCCTTCTACGACACCCATGGGAAGATATATAAATATTTACACTACGGGTATTTAATTCACAAGAAATTTGTTTTAAAAGGAAGACTATTAGACTGAATACAATCAATCAATCAATCTGAAGCAATCTGAATCAATTTGAAACTTATTGCTAATCCATTCTTTCATATGTTCGAAAAAAATGTCTGCTGCAACGTAAACAACGCCATGAATGTTGTGGAACTGTGACAATGAAAGCGCTTCCTACTGATAGTCTATAACGTAATAACCCTTCTGGTTAGGGTTGCCAGGTCCTAAAACCGTAAAGCCGGACAGAGCAGTCTGTTTAGCCGGACATTTGGGTAAAAAGGCCCTTCATTTTTTAGTTTCACAAAGTATTCAAAAGTAATACAAGTCTTTTTCATCATTTACCGTAAAACCTTCTTAAATTCTAAAGAAACAACAACAACATTTAAATGAATTAGTCTTGTTTATTATGGACAGTGCTACTCCGCTCGCGTGCGCTACACACATGGCAAATGTAAAAAAAAAAATGTCAAATTTAAAAGGCCGCACACGCAACCAAAAAGTCTGACTGTCTGGCTTTATCCGGATGCCTGGCAACGCTACTTCTAGTTGTATATCACTTTTGGTCACTATACGTGTTTCCATTCCATAAGGTAGTTTTAATCTGTTAAATACGGCTTATTGCCGTTAAGGCAGTTTGTGATGATAAATAGGGGTTGTGTTATGTTGTGATTTGTGGGGTACGGTTAAATGGGGTACTATCGCATCAACCTGACCCTTGCAATTACGGAAAATGGTCTCCATACAAGTTATGAGCTGAATGTGTGAATGAATGAGAATATGAGTAGCTATATTTTCTGCAACATTGCTTATTTGGATGCTAGATATGATTTGTTTTGCGCGGAATACTATTTCTATATTTTTTTCTGGAATAAGAGTAACCCAAGTTACTCAGGAATAACGTCAGCTATGTGCTAGTGAAGGTCTCAGCAAAATCGGTCCAGCCATTTCGGAGATTCATCATCATCATCATCATTTCAGCTGAAAGACGTCCACTGCTAGACATAGGCCTCCCCCAAAAGGGGGTTTTGCCATAATCGCCATGCTTGGCAGACGGGTTGGGGATAGCAGTATGGTGGTAAAATGCATAGAGAACGCTGCTGCCCATTCTTCAGTAAGTCCCTTAGTCGCCTTCTATGACACCCACGGGAATAAATGGGATGGTGCTATTCTTTTACGTCCGGCACCACACCGTCTGTTCTATTTGTTCCGGAGATTAGCCGATTATAACAAATAGAACAGATTTTTTTTTCATTATTTTTTATAAATCCCGTAAATATTTTCATATGCATTTACTTAGTAAAAACCTGTTATTACTACATTACAAATAGACACACAATTTTGTTTATTTAACCAAACAATATGAGCAGGATTGTCCATGTAACATTTTCCGAATGAGTTTCTCGCTAGGAAAACGTTTTCTGCTCAACGACGTAAATAAAGCAATTAATGTTTTTGAACTGTCAAAATTAAAGCCATGTATGCTGTCAGTGTGTTACGTAAGTACAGACGCCAGCACATCAAGTTACTCCAATCTCGCCCGGCTTTGGTCCAGGCCATGGTACGGAGCGAGAGTGCATGGGTAGACGTCACCTCCTTCAGCTAGGCAGTAATGTTCACGAAGAGGGAGGCGGCGCACGTGAGGGAAAGGCAGTATATGCGCCCTCACGGCCCTAACCGCCGTAGGCGTCAGCTTGAGGACGGCGAGTAATGGGTAGCTCGCTGTCCGGTAAGGACCAAGCCCAAGTCGACGGCGCGTTGTGTTCCACGCGCGCCTCAAAGAGATGTCAGCACAAACGTGATGGGGCCCGCAAGGGCCTATGCCTGCCAGGGGTGCGGGTTTGTTCGAAAGAGATACCGCAGCCCCTGGCATAGAGGCTACTGAGGGAACACGGGTGGGTTTTAGTCAGTAAAAGTCTGACAGTCCTGCCCCACCCAGGGCGGGAGAAGTTATTTGATGATTTCCCACCCAAAAAAAAAGCTACCCCAATCTGTCACATTTTTTTTATAGATTTTCATAATCAATAACATAACTATAAGGTTCATGTTCAATTGGGAAAATTTGACAGTTTGGAGTAGCATGATGTGCTGGCGTCTGTCCCCCGCGATTCGTGCTGCTGGGGAGTTTGTTGCGCCACTTCTTCTTCCCAGCTAAAGCACTAGGAAGTGTCGAACGGTGGGCGTTTTGGGGGGACTGTCTTATGTTTTATTTTTTTTTGACGTTCGAAAAGTGCTGACTCTCAGCCTAGTTTGAATAAATGACTTTTGATTTTGATTTTGATTTTGATTCAAAATGATCACGTTACACAACGTGTAACGGAAAGGGTATATACATACCAAGGGCATGGCTTCTTTGGATGATATCAAACGATATTGGAAGGGTTTTTTAATCCTAGCTCTCATGTTCGGAAGTTATGAGAATTTTTAATACATTGATACCAGAACCCAAATCACCAAATTGAAAAAAGGACGTTGTTTTAATTTTTTACGCTCCTGTTTTACTTTAAATGATCCTGCGTCTCACTCTGTAACGTTGTGCGTGGAGATTAGCGTCTAACTGCTCATAATTGTTACTACCTCTGTTGGACATAAGTTTGGCGAGACAGCGTGCTGTTTAGCCAGGCCCACCAGTGAAATCGAGCCAGCGACTAGTTTCCCCTTAAGGATAGCAATAGGGTTTCTGTTACACCCTGTTGAAAGAAAAAAAAATCACAAAATCGATATTAATAAACATAAATAAATTGGGAAAAATTGATTCATTACAGTTTGAAGCGCGTCCGTAATATCAATGATATTATAATCGAAAATCTTTGGCTGTGGTGCAGGGTATGAGCGGAGCGATTAGCGTTTGATTATTTACTTTAATATCATCGTCATTTCAGCCGAAAAACGTCCACTGCTGGACACAGGCCTTCCCCAAGCTCCGCCACTTCGACCGGTTCTGTGCTTCCCGCATCCAGCGGACTCCTGCGGCCCTCACAAGGTCATCGGTCCACCTTGTGGGAGGCCTTCCAACTTTACGTCTTCCGGTACGCGGTCGCCACTCCAGAACTTTTCGGCCCCATCGGCCAACTGTTCTGCGAGCAATGTGCCCTGCCCACTGCCACTTAAGTTTGGCAATTCTTTACTTCAATACTTTCTTGATTATTTACTTTAATATAATCAACTGGTATTAATGAAATATTTAGTTAAATACTTAGTTAATTTTGTCATCTTCATTTGCCTAGCCCTTTCCCATCTATGTGGGACTCGGCTTTCAGTCAAACCGGATGCAGCTGAACACCATGGAGCGTCTTCCTATCTGACCTCCACAGCCCAGTTACTGGGTAACATGATTCTCCTTGGTAAGACTGATTGTCAGACTTTCGTGCGTTTTTGATGACCCATAACGACTCTTTG
Source organism: Polymixis flavicincta (assembly GCA_949987655.1). Classification (NCBI taxonomy): domain Eukaryota; kingdom Metazoa; phylum Arthropoda; class Insecta; order Lepidoptera; family Noctuidae; genus Polymixis; species Polymixis flavicincta. The sequence continues at coordinate 4,820,924 of OX465198.1, read as the reverse complement.
ATGGAAAAATGATCATCCCTCCACGGACCAATCACGTCAATTTCTATTTTCTTGTTTTCGTTCTAACATATCCAGCAGAATTTCACTGTTTTACTGAAAGCGTTTGCAATTATTTCGCCACCTGTTGATCAAAAAAGTTTCAATGAAACTGGCAGCACGCCTTGGATATATAAGTTACAAAACACTTTGTGTGCCTTTTCCTTGTTAAGTTTGAAATTGCTCTCCACAAGTCCCACTTGTGAAACTTTTTATTTTGTTTTGATTATACCGCGTTCTGTTGATTCTTGCGGTTATCGAACGCTTCAAATTTTGTTCATTTGCTGTTTATCGTTCGACATCTGTCCCTACAATTCAAACGACGGAACATAAATGAATTCATTTGTGGACCGATCCCACGCCCCCTTATTATAAAACAAAATTTTTCTTTAGAAATAAAATGCAGTTCTAAAAACAAAACTGACAACTCATTCTGGTAAAAGTTATCATTTTTTTATTTTTTGTATTAAGAACTTTACTTAAATTGAAAAAGAGTAGGAAATGCAAAAACTGTCTCAGAGCTTTAGGCTAGAACTAAAGTTAGATCGCGTTTTGAAAGGACGATGTTTAATTTTGCCACTCGCTATCTCACTCGCCTACCGAACGAACGATCGAAAAATTAAATGAAAGGAGCAGATGAACGTTCATTCCCAATATCCCGTGCAATTCTGTCAGGGTCATGTGAACGTTGAATGAAACATTATACATTCACTCGAATAAATCATACAATCAAGCGAAGCGTCTGCAAGTAGCCCTGTGATCGCTTTCGCTCATGACTTGTACCTCAACATTTATGTCAAGTACTATCAGATCAGACAGCGGGTTGATTTCAAGTGTACGTGTCATGTATTTATAATATTTATTTGTTCTAGTGCTTTATTTATGTGGGTAGATATAGCGTGCTTTTCATGGATGATATGTGACTATTCTTGTGTATGACATTGACCTATGTAGATTTTTTCTTACCTACTTTTTTTAACAGACTTCAAAAAGAAGGAGGTTATCAATTCGATTTTTTTTAAATGTATTTTCGGGCATAACTCCGGCATGTACAGACGGATTTACAAAATTATTTTTTTGTTCGAAAGGGGTTTATTGTGAAATGGTCCCATTTAAATTTCATTAAGATCTGATGATGCATTTCATAGACAGACAACGGAACTCTTCAAAAAATTACAACAAATCAACCGCGATTGTTGCTATCGCATAAATGTGCATTGTTTTGACCCCAAGAATGATGAAATAACTGAAAAGTGAAGAAGTAAAACTTTTTCCAAAAATAATATAACTTTTTCCGAAAAAACACTACAAAGTGAAAAATAACTTTAGTTTCGGTGGGCGGTATTTTTCCGGAAGTCGATTGTATTTTTTTGGAAAAAGTTTTTTTATAACTAACTTTTATGTGCTTTCCGCTGCACGAAGGGTCTCTATCTGAAGTGGGTGGTCATCCATCCACAAACCGGCCGCGGCTAGCGTAGCTTAACCTTCGATCGACTCTTGCGGCTGTATCATTTAGCCACGAGCGAAAGAAGAAGTGCGTAACAGAATCAACCAATAAAAATCTTTATACTCGTCATAAACACTGAATAAACCAGTAAATCCAACGAATCAATGATTCGAAATAAAATGCCGAAAAAAAATAAACATTCTTTTTTTAATTCTCTCTTTGTACTAGAAGAAGACATTAAATCTGACGTAGATTTTACTCCGTTGTATACGCTTCGCTTTTAACTATTAACTGTGTAACACTTATTTTTATTAGTCAAGGAAATGAGCTCTCGTAAACTGTTCTGCTTGATGTTGGAATGATAATAAAAGTTGTACAAGTTTAAACTAAAAGTGAAATCCCTTGACCTAGGCAATAAATAGAAACAAAGAATCTGATTTAAGAAAAAAATTGTAGGCGCAGTTAGAGTTCGCGCTGCTGTAACCTGAACTAACCTAGTGAGCGGAGTTCCCCAATCAGTGCAAGCACTTTGCCACCTACTTTCACGCCACGCATGCTTTGTGGTCCCATTCTTATCCATATCATTCATAGCTAAGCTGTAGCCCAGTGCAGCGAGTATACCTTCGCGATGAGCGCGCGAAGCGAGCCCGCAGACGACACGATTGAGCAGAGAGCGATTATTCGACCAATGAGCGAGCGAAGCGAGCCCGCCTAGACCACGAGTCAGATTTCACACCAGAAAAGTGAGCGGAGCGAGCCTTCTCTACAAGACAAGCGAATTTAGAATGACTACTCCCGAGACGTGCGAGCGTAGCGAGCCCAACTTACTTCGCCATGGGTGACAGGATAGCAATCTCATCTCAGCGGCGATCAATGTCAACAACTTGTTCAAAATTCTAGGTAAATAAGAGATATTTTAGTCAAGATTGAGACGGCGTTCTTACAAATATAAAAATTGGCCCTCTGATTTGAGAGAAGTAAAAGAAATCGTCAGTTCAATATTGTCCCAAGATTCAGTCTGTATCCGACCTTACACTTTCGCTGTCAATGTCACTTGTCACCTGTCAAAGTGACAACTCGACATCGCCTTCTGTTGCCTTGCATTAATAAATGATTATCCATAATTGTAAAATTATGTTGCTTTTCTGTTCTGTGAATAAATGAATTTCTACATCTTGTGATATTAACTTATTTTTTTTTTTGCGTTATTGTCTAGTTTTGTATTATGTTGTACAGAGGCTAGACTAGAAATCTTAACACAACATAACACAATGGCTGTATTCCCCAAAAAGTTAGCCAGACGTGTCACCAGTTAGGTCGCATGTAATAGAGGGCGAGTCGGACATTATAGACTAATAATTCTTATGCAGAACCGAAGAACACGCTTCCTCAGCCAAGAAACTAGTCAGCAATCTTAGCAAGAGAACCGTAGACAAGCGTTTTGTCGTCGGAAGAGTAAACAAATGACGTTTCCGTATAGTTGACAGTTTTTCACCACAAAATGAAGACAAGCGATTTCTATTCTACAGTAGAGTAGAAATAGAAAGCGTCATGGCATGACGCTTTCCTAGCCTAGTGGACTTATCAAAGAAATGAGAACGTTCTCAATTCTCGAGATTCGCATACACTCAGTGCAAACGCGACCATGAAGGTATAGTCATGCTAAGTCAATTTTACGGTTTACGCCATACGATAAGCAAGTCGCATAAGCCTTTATTTTCCTTTTCTAAGATTAGCTACGAAATGTGGAAACAGTCATCATTAAAACGTTAAGGCGATTAAATTCTTTGCATTATGAAATTTCGTGGGAGGAATTCATTGAAGCGGTTTTGTGACTCATTCTCTTAACATCATAATTGGCAGCCTTGTTCCACCAGTTAATCTGCCAAGCCTCTTCCCAACTATGTTGGGATCGGCTTCTAGTCTACCCGGATGCCACTGAATACCAGTATTTTATATGGAGCGACTGCCGATCTGACCTCCACCTCCCAGTAGCTAGGTAATATGATCCCTCCCATTGGTAAGACTGGTTGTCAGACTTACGGGCTTTTGACGACCCGTAACGACTGTCAAAGATCCACGAATGACAGCCAGGAAGCTAAACGTGTTTTCGGAGGCACGGAAGAGTCTCGGTATGTAAAGACGGTCACCCATCCACGGGGCAACCAAGGCAAACGTAACTTAACCTGAAAGATCGACCCGTGCCGCTATTAGGTACTTAGCCACGAGCCCCTCCCTTCCTGGCAGCCTTGTTCCACCCACTGCTGAGGATAGACCTCCTGCCTTTTGTGCCATGCTTCTTTGTCTGATCTTCTGTAGGTAAACGACTCATTAACTTTGTTGCAATTAAAATTAGTTGCGAAATCTGGCAATAGGATCGCCCCATAACACATGGCACCCCTTTTTTTTTTTGGGTCAATAACTTCTCCCGCTGTGGGTGGAGCAGGAGGGCGTGTCAGACTTTTACTGACTAAAACTCACCCGTGCTAGTTGCCTGTGTGCCAGGGGCGGCGGTATCTCTTTCGAACAACCCGCACCCCTGGCAGATGGCACCTCTTAAACATAACTGGTGAAATGTGGGTATACTAAAGGCATAGTTCGTCGACTTTCATTTTTTTCTAATGCTCAATATAGCGTCTAGTTTTCGCCATATTGAATTTTCATTACTGTCATGTCTTTAGTGACAATTGCGAGACTGAAGACAAATCGACTGACGTAAGAATCATCAAAATCGGCCCACGCTTTTGACTTCAAGAGTGCCACAAAGGAACAAACATAAATACATAGTACACACATAAATAAGCTGATAATCACATTACGGGCTCATTACCTTACTTGGAATTTCGGGTTAGCCTAGCCCTTCAACATCAACATATTGGTAATACGTTTGGTATAAGTTTACCTTAGTACGGAAAATTAAAAAAAAAGTCTTCCAAAAAACACTAGAAAGCGAAAAAAAAAATTAATTTCGGAAGTTGACTTTGGATATGTATTTTTATTAATTTCTTGTCACCGCCTTCCGAAATTAAAGTTATTTTTCGCTTTCTAGTGTTTATTGGAAGTCGGTTGTATTTTTTTTGTTTGAAAAAATGTTTTTATTTTTCAGTTTTTAGTTATAGTACCTACCCCACACCAAATCGAAATTTCAACATCCTTGTGGTCAAAACAATGCATATTTAAGCTATAGCAGCAATCTCGGTTAATTTGCTGTCATTTTTCGAGGAGTTCCGTTGTCTGTCTCCGAAACTCATCATCTCATCTATATGAAATTTAAATGGGACCATTTCAAAATAAACCCCTTTCGAACAAAAAGAATTTTGCAAATCGGTCTTATGACGGAGTCATGCCCGAACCTCCACCTAACTCCTAACCATTAAAGAGTTGTACCTTCCTTCATCAGCTCAGCGTCATGAGATGATGATGACCATACGCAAACGTCTCAATAGCTTTAGAAAATACATGAAAAACATTGTTAATACCTACAAAATTTGAGGGTTGCCCTCGATTTCCCTGGGATTCCATCATCAGATCCTGACTTGGTGCCAATTGGACCACCTCAGGAGTATACTCTTTCAAATAAAAAAATAATTTTGTTAATCGGTGCACAAATGGGGGAGAAATCGAGGAACATACATAAAAAAAAAAAACTAAAAAAACATAAAGTGGAACTTAGAACCTCGTTAAGTCAGTTAAAAATGTTGCCAACGCCACCTCTAGCAGCAGACGCCGAGGAGTCTCCTTTCTCTATGGTTTTGCCTGCGTATAATCTGTCAGCCAGTTTCTCAGTCACTGTTATATTTAAACACACTCCAATATCATTCTCCCTCAATCTTCAGGCACGTGATTTAATTCGTGTAATCATACAGTTTAACTGTTCCACTGACTGTGCTCGCACATTACGTAAATACTTCGTAAATAACATTACTTCAGCGGCGAATGTATGTTTTGTGATAACAACCCGAAGTGCTTCAAATGCTTTGTTTATTTTTTGTTATTTCGTAAGCGTTTTAACGTCTCATTCTGTTGCTGGGATATATTCATTCGTGAGAGAGTTGAGGTGTGGTTTTCGGTTGTGTAGATTTTGGCCTCGAGTTTTATTTAGGACTTTGCAGCCATATCCGCGATAGGGAATGGTAGTATTGGCGCAGGATCGCGGGATGAATATCTAAATTAGACATACTTAACTTGAAAATTTCAAAAATGGAACAACTATTTTTAATAGTAATTAAATAAAAAAACCCGACTGCGTAAAAAGTTAACTTTTAAAGAGATGGAAACAAGATACTTGCAGTCGGAAAAATCATAATTATAAACACCTTTATTGCCTACAGAGATCTTTGCAATTAGAATGACTAAGGCATCGACAATAAAATTATAAGATATCGTTTTAATGCAATTACCATACTATAAAAGACATGGACAAATGTCACGGACATGGCTCCTCTAACTGGTCCAATAAAGACGACATCAAAAATAGCCCTAATCACCAATTGTATCATCTACAGTTCGAATAAATATGGATGTAATTTGTATACCAAGACACCCACATCGCTGCACCTGATAAGGAATCCTTATGTATCGTTTGTGTTCCAAGAATAAAATTAATAAGGCGATTGCTGGCTCGTATTTAGAGGCCCGTCTATGAGCACCGAGGCTACCTAAGTTGCCAGCCCTCATAAGGTATTATCTATTAGTTCAATGAATTAAGAAGATGCAAGTCTTTACCATTAAAAATAAATAAAATATAGTATAAAAAACTAAAAACACGCTAGGATAGAGTGATAAAAAATGAAATCATTTATTAATCACTTTATCCCTATTTTGATTATTTTAGAAAATATTTTCGAGTTTTTTAGTGTGGTTTTCTATTAAAGCCTGTTTTTTAAAACTATTATTTATTTTCAATTTTTTAGTTCGGCTAACTTCAAAGCATCCTCTTTTAGTTTTAATTTCCATTTTTTTTTGTACAGGATAATTGCACACATAGTATTAAAACTAAAAACACTCTTTAATAGAAACCAAATGTAAAAAGAGGATTATATAATTTTAATAAATAGGATAGGATTTCTTTAGAAATAAGCATCACCTCTGTACATAATTTTCTGTTCTAATGTTCTTATCTCTTTATGTAGTGTGTACATAAATGGTTAAATAAATACATAAAATAAATAAGATAGAGTGATTATTTATGAAATTATGAAATTGTCATCAATCCTAAGTGTGTAAAGTTCCAATTTAACTCGACGTGTTGGTGGAAATCACGTTTGAAGATTCCGTTAAGTACATACATATCAAGCTAAAAAAACCGTGTTATAAAGGAGGTGAGTCTCAATACGGCTGTTTTTTTTTATGTTTGTTACCTCAGAACTGCGTCATTTATAAACCGATTTGCTAAATCCTTTTTACAGAGTGGTCCCATATTTTGGTCAAGTTTTATAGGTGGTTTAAGAGTGTACGTATTTTAACACGCTTTTATTAGCTTGGTGTGTATTATGTTACTAACGGAATCTTTGAACGATTAATTTATATTTACATTGCTTAGTTGTAGATAATTATGTTACCAATATGCTTTTTCTCATAGTTGTTAAGAGATTATTAATTTATATCAATTTAATTTTAAATGATATTGTCCTAATTTAATTCAAATGTAAAGTGATGGCCCGAAACACAGGTTCAAATAAACCTAGATCGGGCGGGTCGCTACCTAAATTTCTAATTCCGAAACATTGTCACTTGCTCTTGTAATAAAAATATTTTAGAAATACTTTATTTTTAGGCACTATAACTGTATGGGAAATGTATTACTGTAGCCTAAATGTACTTGTATACGTTTCTATTAAATAAATTATTACATTAAAATTATAAAAATTATTAAATTAAAATTAAAAAATGATTTAATTAAAATTAGAAATTTTGCACATTTATCAAGGATCGATAACAATTCAATAATTTCATATATTAGGTCTTTACCTATGAAATTGCCGTTCTGCAGTACTGGCCATTTCAAATCAAAATAATTTTTGTTTGGCTAAGAATTCTAATTTCAAATTAATTTTATTTTAAAAACATGGATTTTTTTTTCTAAAAGTAGTCATTTCTTTATTGATTAGTGTTACATTTTCATCGCATTTCAATCTTTTTCGTCATCATGGATACGTTAAAAATTCGAGTAATTATGGAATATGAGTACCGTCGTGGCAGCAACGCGGCACAAGCGGCACGCAACATCAACGACGTTTACGGAGCTAACACTACAAACCAACGCACCACCTGTTATTGGTTTGCTCGCTTCCGTTCTGGAAATTTCGACCTGAAAAATGAACCTCGCGGTCGTCCGAAGACTTTGGTCGACAATGACGAATTAAAGGCGATTGTGGAAGCTGATGATACACAATCTACGGCTGAATTAGCAGCAGCTTTCGACGTTAGCGTCAAAACAATATTGGTCCATTTGCGTCAAATTGGCAAGGTAAAAAAGCTTGACAAATGGGTGCCCCACGAACTCAATGATCGCCAGCGCGAAGTACGCGTCGAGACGTGCCTTGCACTGCTCAACAGACACACAAATGAAGGAATTTTGAACCGCATTGTTACCTGCGATGAAAAATGGATTCTGTTTGATAACCGTAAGCGCTCAGCAAGTTGGTTGGATCCTGGTTCAGCACCTAAACAATGCCCTAAACGAAAACTTACCCCTAGAAAAGTGATGGTCACTGTTTGGTGGTCTAGCGCCGGTGTGATTCATCACAGCTTCTTACCAAACGGGGTGAGCATTACTGCAGATGTGTACTGTGAAGAACTGAACACAATGATGGAGAAGCTGGCGCATCTCCAACCAGCATTGGTCAATCGCTCGTCTCCGCTGCTCCTGCACGACAACGCGCGACCTCATACTGCACAGCAGACGGTCTCCAAGTTGCAAGAACTGGGGTTGGAAGCTCTCCGTCATCCGCCCTACTCACCAGACCTTGCGCCTACAGACTACTACTTTTTCCAGAATTTGGATAACTTCTTGGCGGGAAAAAAATTTAATACCCGAGAGGCAGTACAAAATGCCTTTGAAGAATTTGTTGCCTCCCGTCCAGCTGATTTCTTTAAGAAGGGCATCAATAAACTGCCACTGCGATGGCAAAGATGCATTGATTGCATGGGTGATTACTTCGATTAATACAAATAAAAAATTCATGAAAAAAATTAGTTTAAATTTTTTCATACAAAACGGCAATTTCATAGGTAAAGACCTATTATTTATTACTCTATGAAAAAAATAATTAAAAAAATATTTTTTTCTTCTTTTTACATTTGGTTTCCATTAAAGAGTGTTTTTAGTTTTACTACTATTTATATTCTCTTTTTTGGTATTATTTATTTTCACTTAGTGTGACATACACTAAGTGAAAATAAATGTATCTCTTAGTGTATCTACCGTCTGGAATTATTTAATCACTTCACGTTTTAATATGTAGATAATATAATACTTTACAAAATAAATATACATTTCATCAAGAGATCTACATAGTCAGCATAAAAATACATCCAGAAAATATCCCTATTCATCATGATAATGGCACACACAAAAACCTTCGACCATTATGTGTAGGTAATCTAACAGAAGCAACTATGGGATATGACGCGGCAGTTGGGAGCCCTTTCTGTTATCCTTCCTTATCTATTGTTTTCATACCATCCCTTGTGGTGTAGGCAGAAATAATACATAGAATTGATAGGCAATAACGAAATATTTTTGTTCTCATGAAGACATATTTGATCAGGCTCTAATTATAAAACAAAGGCAGATAGACCGCGCGAACACCAAGAGTGACTAGAGTGAAGCCAAAATACTCACAATGGGCCTTATCAGAAGGCTTAAAGTCACCCAAAGGGCAATGGAGAGGGCTATGCTCGGAGTTTCCTTACGCGATCGAATCAGAAATGAAGAGATCCGCAGGAGAACCAAGGCAACCGACATAGCCCGAAGAATTGCCAAACTTAAGTGGCAGTGGGCAGGGCACATTGCTCGCAGAACAGATGGCCGATGGGGCCGAAAGGTTCTGGAGTGGCGACCGCGTACCGGAAGACGTAGAGTGGGAAGGCCGCCCACAAGGTGGCCGGTGACCTTGTGAAGGCCGCGGGTATCCGCTGGATGTGGAAAGCACAAGACCGGTCGAAGTGGAGGAGTTTGGGGGAGGCCTATGTCCAGCAGTGGACATCTTTCGGCTGAAATGATGACGATGATGATGATAACGGCAATGCGTATGACAGACCCATCGTACCCTAAATACAACGCTTCTAATTACATATGGGCCATGAAACTGAATAGACTCTTTGCTTCATCACCATTTGGTTGGCACAGAATTCTATGAAATGTTCTGAATCAAGTCGGTTGAACCTCAAGACTCCAAACAGATAATTTCTCCGAGACTCATACCGAACAAAATCCATTAACAAGTGATGTAAGTCTTCCACAACTCCACACTCCACACAATTAGGCCAGTTAGTCTTTCTCATTTCAAACTTATTACGTGCAATGTGTCCAGATCGGAGTCTATGAGCTGTAACAACTAATTTTCTACCTAAAATTACTATTGATAAACCGGGGCACACGAAAAGGCTGACCCTTTAGAAAACTCTTAGGTACTCTAACAATCTCTTTAAAAAAAACTTTTTTCAAAAAAATAACAACCGACTTCCAAAAAAAACACTACAAAGTGCAAAATATGTGTTATTTTTTTGAAAAAAGTTTTTATTTTTCACTTTTTAGTTACCTACCCTACACCAATTCGAAATTTCATCATCCTTGGGGTCAAAACAATGCACATTTATGCAATAGCAATATTCGCGATTGATTTGCTGTAATTTTTTGAAGAGTTCCGTTGTCTGTCTCCGAAACGCATCATCAGATCTATATGAAATTTTAATGGGACCATTTCGGAGTAAACCCCTTTCGAACAAAAACGAAAATAATTTTTTTGCAAATACATCTATATACGACGGAGTTATGCCCGCCATACATAAAAAAAAATACATGTCGAATTGATAACCTCCTTCTTTTTGAAGTCGGTTAAAAATACTATAAATCACAATTACGTCTAAAGCTTCTAACAAAAGCAATCAAAGATATAATCCAATAAATTAACCAGCCAATCAGAACGACCCATACATTTTAAAACCGTCTTGCTTCATATTGTTCTATCAACGAAATCTAAGGATTCCCTGCACGTGATTGGGTTTCCAATCACACTGCAAGTTCTCTATAGAAACAGGGGCCAAAGTTGGGAGCAATTTAGATGGCATTGGTTTGAACCGAATGGAGGGGCTCGTGGCTAAGTAATAACAGCCACACTGGTCGATCCATCAGGTTAAGCTACGCTTACCGGGGTTGGTCTGTAGATCCACCATCTTTATATACATACCGAGACTCTTCCGTGCGTCCGAAAGCACGTTGAGCCGTTGGTCCCGGCTGTCATTCGTGGATCTTTGACAGTCGTTACGGGTTGTCAGAAGCCCGAAAGCCTGACAACCAGTCTTACCAAGGGGTATCGTGTTACCCAGTAACTGGGTTGTGGAGGTCAGATAGGCAGTCGCTACATGTATAATACTGGTATTCAGTTGCGTCCGGTTAGACTGGAAACCGACTCCAACATAGTTGGGAAAAAGCAGGGCAGATTGTTTTTTTTTTTTTTTTTCAATGTTTCCGAAACGTAGAGTTAGAAGAAATAATTGCGGTTCCAAGGCTAGCACGCTTAGCATGACGGTTTCTATTTCTACGAAGAATAGACACAGCTCTTTATAGGTATACAAAGTGACATTTCGTTCCTCTATTTTTGTCATCGCACCGTAGAAATCCTTCTACAATCTGTCCTTTTGTCTTTAATTTCTAACGATCTTTGCCCGGGTCTTTTTTTAAGTACACTATTTCAGAAGACATATTCATCCCGAAGCTGTCAAAATCAGAATGACAATTGACAGTTGTGACAGTGACAGAAAACTTTCTACTGTCTACACGGAACGTCATTTAAATTTAAATTTTGACGTTCGAAAAGTGCTGACGCCCAGCCTAGTTTGAATAAATGACTTTTGATTATGACTTTTATTATGTAGCCATCTTCATAATTTTTATTTTCAAATTACCGTAAGTATACCATTAAACTAAGGACATGCTCAACTGAAAAAGGCGGTTGCTCACAATCCCAATGTTGCTTGATTTAGGAACCGTCTATTTCCATGCTAATAAAGCTACATATGTTTACGTCTTTTGTTAATTAGGTGGTAAGTATGACGTGAGTGCGAACCGGGATTAAACACCGCAGTTACGGTTAATTAAAATTATGAGGAAATCGGCGCAATGGTCTGAAATAGCCAACAGGCAAGTGCCACTAGCCAGCATAATCATAACCAGCCAACAATGTTCCCACTGCTGGGACACAGGCCTCTTTGGGAGAGTGAGTGGGCCAGCGGCTTCGCCCGCGGGGAACTTCCATCCCCTATTTAACTCCCTTAGGGGTTGAATTTCGAAAAATCCTTCCTTATTCCTTGTCTACATTACAAAGGGAACCTCTGTGCAAAATTTCAGCTTTCTAGGTCCAAGGGTTTGGGCTGGGCGTTGATGAGTCAGTCAGTCAGGACTACTCTAGAAAAAAAAAAAAACCTTTTCATACTGTTACCATAAGATCTCAGAAATCTGAAGGGTCATTTGAATATTGTGCAGTACCAGGATGAAAGCGTATTTCAAAATCTGCCTATTTCTATTCAAATTCTCTTAAAATTGTAGCATTGCAAGCGATTTTTAAGCAAGTTGAAATTTATACCTTCGTTATTGAAGGCTATAATTGGTCAAGAAAGGTTTCGCGACCTAGCTTTGATCAGTGGAGAACGAGAAGATAATTTACGAAGGGGCGCAAATGTGATGCGTGCCCTAGGCGCCATTTTCTATTGGTACGCCTCCGTGAGTGCGCCGTAATCTACGGTCACATGTCCTCGAATTTTTTGGTCTAGAACATGCCGGTTTCCTCACGATGTTTTCCTTCACCGTTTTCATATTTTATTTATTTAGAGCGTGAAAGTTGCAGCCTTAAAGCGTTGATTAATTAATTTGCTCAAACTACAGTGCAAGCCTTCCTGGGTACGAACTCATGCGTACTATTAAGCACTCTGTGTCTATACTCATAAGTCTCATTGTCACTGGGCCACCTCTGCTCGATTATACTTATACCACAGTTTATTGGTCTAAGCAAGTCGTTAAAAAGTGTTTAGTTTACATTGCGTAGTTAATACTACGTCACCAGCGAATGGTTGAGAAATTCTTGGTGATTAACCGCAATGGTATGCTCGTCACATGGGAACTTCATTTCGCCGCAACAATCCCTACTTTATTTATACATTTTATGCGAAAGTAAGTCTGTCTGTCTGTCACGCTTTCACGCCTAAACCGCTGAACCGATTGTCATGAAATTTGGTAAAGATATAGCCTGGGATATGGAGAAGCACATAGGCTACTTTTTTTCGCGATAACCGACATCCACGCGGGCGGACCCGCTGGCAAAAGCTAGTATTGTCATAATTAAAAGTTGGATTGTTGTTTTTTTTTTTATATTTTTAAACCGATTTAAAATTAGGCCTAGCCTTTTGTCAGTCTAACCGTATGTAGATGAATACCAGTCATTTACTTGGAAAGACCGCCTATCATAGTCTATGCTCTCAAAACGGTCAAGGAAAACATCGTGAGGAAACCGGCATGTCCTAGAACCAAAAATTCGAAGACATGTGACATCTACCAACCCGCACTGATTACTAGATTACGGCCCACTCCCTCTCGTAGAGGAGGACGCTTGTGTCATTATGTCCCAGCAGTGAGAAGATTCCAAGCTGATTATTTGACAGCCTGTCTTACCTCCACAAACCAGTTACTATAGCCGTTTGTCAGACTTTCGGGCTTCTGACCGAAATCATTATAGCTAATAAAAAAGCGGCCAAGCGCGAGTCGGACTCGCCCACGAAAGGGTTCCGTAGCAGCAAGTAACATAATACGATTTATGACGTATTCAAAAAAAAACCTACTTACTAGATCTCGTTCAAATCAATTTTTTGTGGAAGTTTACACGGTAATGTATATCATATATTTTTTTTAGTTTTATTATTTTAGAAGTTACAGGGGACACATATTTTAACATTTTGGAAGTGTGTCTCGCGCAAACTATTCAGTTTAGAAAAAAATAAAATTAGAAACCTCAAATCATTTTTGAAGATCTATCCATAGATACCCCACGTATGGATTTGATGTTTGTTTTTTTGGGTTTCAGTTCTAAGTATGGGGACCCCTAAAATTTATTGTTTTTTTTTCTATTTTTGTGTGAAAATCTTAATGCGGTTCACAGAATACATCTACTTACCAAGTTTCAACAGCATAGTTCTTATAGTTTCGGAAAAAAGTGGCTGTGACATACGGACGGGCAGACACACAGACATGATGAATCCATAAGGGTTCAGTTTTTTGCCATTTGGTTACGGAACCCTAAAAAACCCACTATTATTATAAATGTGAAAGTTTATGAGGATTGTTGAATGGATGTATGTTCCTCTTTCACGCAAAAACTACTGAACGTATTTGGATGAAGTTTGACACACACATAGTTTAAACCCTCGATTAATACATAGGGTACTTTTTATCCCGGTGTTACGTTCCCGCGGGACAATTTCCGACCTCTACGCGGGCGAATATGCTGGCTAAAGCTAGTGATGTTTAGGAATGTTATTTTTAATCCATTTACAAAATATATAAATATCATTTAGGGATACAAAATTCCGTTCCGTGTGGTGCCCCGGACGTAAAAGAATAGCACCATCCCATTTCTTCCCGTGGTTGTCATAGAAGGCGACTAAGGGACTTACTAGAGAATGGGCAGCAGCGTTCTCTACACAATTGACCACCATACTGCGATTGCCAACCCGCCTGCCAATCCCCCCTTTTGGGGGAGACTTATGTCCAGCAGTGGACGTCTTTCGGTTAATATGTTGATATAAAAAAGTTATCCGGTATAGCTACATTAGAAAAGTATACCACTGAAATTACAGGTATTTATAGGCGTGTGACAATTAAATTTTATCGGTGATGGCCGCAATCCAGTGAAACATAGGGCACGTCAAAAATTCCAGTAATTTTATTGCCACATTTATCGTTCCATGCCGTCATATTTTTGCTCCAATTTTTTGGGGTTCCATAGCCAATTGGCAGAAAAAGAATCCTCATAATTTCTTAATTTCCGTCGTGTAGCAAAATTGAAAGAATTCCTTACACAAACAACAGAGGGACGAAAAAGAAAACGTAAGTGCATATACACGCTTAAGTGAATAGCTATTTTTTACTACAAAAATGATGAGGATATTTCTTAGAGATTTTTTTATATAAGCAGCATCCGGGTAGACTGGAAGCCAACCCCAACGTTGTTGGAAAAAAGGCTAGGCAGATGATAGTTTTTGAGTTCAGATTATAAAACAATGCAGATAGACAGCGCGGAACATCAAGAGTGATGCCAAAAAACCAGAGATGACTTTGAGTATTCAGTTACAACCGCACAAATAACTTTACTTTTCATTGTTTTTATAGAAATTCATAGAATTTCTTTAAAAACATTAAAATACAATAAATGAAAAAAATGTGTTCCATCACATAGGATCCTACTAATCGCTACTAATATTATAAATGCGAAAGTAACTCTGTCTGTCTGTCTCGCTTTCACTCCTAAACCGCTGTACCCATCGTCATGAAATTTGGCAGAGATATAGCCTGGGATATGGAGAAGGACATAGGCTACTTTTTTCCGCGATAACCGACATGCATGCGGGCGGAGCCGCTGGCAAAAGCTAGTATTATTGAAATGTGAAAGTTTGGATGTTTGCTAGTTCAACATCAACATCAATATCATCAGCCTATAATGTTCCCACTGCTGGGACACAGGCCTCCTCTCTGTGAGAGGAAGTGGGCCGTAATCCACCACGCGGGCCCAGTGCGGGTTGGCAGATGTCACATGTCTTCGAATTTTCGGTTCTAAGACATGTAAATGACTGGTCATGACAAGTAAAACGTATGTCCGGGTTACAGCCCTACAACTCGTAAGTTGCAGGCGCTTTGAGTAAATTATTTGGTCACCACTAATCTAAAAATGGTGAAGGGAAACATCGTGAGGAAACCGGCATGTCCTAGCTAGTAGAACCACAACTTCGAAGACATGTGACATCTACTTACCCTCACTTGGCCTGCGTGTTTTATTGTTTTTTGAGGGTGGGAAATCATCAAATAACTTCTCCCGCTCTGGGTAGAGTAGGAGGGCGTGTCAGACTTTTACTGACTCAAACCCACCCGTGTTCCTACAGTTGCCTGTGTGCTAAGGGCGGCGGTATCTCTTTCGAACAACCCGCACCCCTGGCAGGCATCGGCCCTTGCGGACCCCACCAGTGGCCTGCGTGGTGGATTACGAATTTACGGCCCACCTCCTCACACCTCTTACCCTTGTTTTTTGGAATGGCATCTCGCAGTTGACCTTGAGAGGCCGTGACTGCTCAACCGGACTTTCCTGTGAAGGCATTTTTAGTAATACTAAAAACCTCCAGCCAGGGCATAAAACCTACTTAAACTAAAGTGACTGCACGCTGAGGGCACCCCCTGTGGGGTACGGACCTCGGCTCAGGGCGTCACTGGCGGGGGGGGGGGGGCAGCACATGGGGACAAGCTGGATAATAACTCTACTGGCTCAGCTGCGGCGCGGGCTGGCGCATCAACGAGCAAGGGACGGTCGGGTCATCTTTTATACCGCACCGTTGCCTTATCTCATCTTTCCAACCACCACCATTATCAATACGATAAGCTCTAACTCGTGGATTCCGTACATAAATTTCTACTCAGTTGAATAGGCTGATAGGCACTGCCTTTTGCCACGTGTGGCCGGTGATAAGATTAGCTTTATTTTATCGTGCCGCTGGTAATAGGGAGTCCCCCAAGGCTCGGATTACGTTACGTGATCATTTTGTTGTGATATATTAGGTATTGCTTAGTCGACATTCACACGGAAGTTAGTAAGGGTACACAAGTCGCGGGCTCGAACTACCTGTTGGACCTGGCTAAAAAGCAAGCTGTCTCACCAGGCTTCGAGTCCGACAGAGGTATTATTGAGTGAGCTGCAGGATCAGTTATAGTAAAACAGGCGCGTCAACAATTAAGAAAAGTTCTTCGGAAGATCGGGTTTTCTGAAAAAACCACTGCATAAATCAGTGACCAATTAAGTTTATATAACTTTTCGATAATTGAACTTTGTCGGTACCTACTTAGTTTTGGAGATTTTACACTTCTTTTATTACTTAAACATGTCCAAAGTTACGTAAAATTATCAAGAAAAACTAATCTTTGTTGGCTGATAACTTTTTAATGGCTTTTTATTTTAGTATTCTGTTTCCGTACCGACAATATTAATAATGAGACAAAACCATACCATGTTTAAATTTTGATGTACATTGTCAAACAGTGGAGTAAAACCCTCCCGAAGTTTGTATGGAAAAAATGTGGACTTGTTTCACCTTAAATCACGAGAGTCGGAAATGTTTACATAGTACTTATAAAATAAAACAAAGTCGCTTTTCGTGTCTATACGCTTAGATCTATTAAACTACGCAACAGATTTTAATGCAGTTTCATCAATAGACATAGTGATTCAAGAGGACAGTTTATATTTATGTAAATCTAGAAATGATCGTCCCATATCAATTTTGAATTTCTTGGGGGAAATAACGGAGAAAATAGTCCACAACGTTGTTTATCCTAATTGTATCTAAATTAAATCCGTGATATGGACGGTGGGGGACAGGTTGATGTGATCTACACGGACTTTGAAAAAGCTTTTGACCGTGTGGATCACGTTATCCTCTCGCGTAAGCTGCAAGAGCTTGGAATTCGTGGCAACTTGCTCATATGGTTTGAGTCGTACCTTAGGAATCGATCTCAAATGGTTTAATTGGGTGGAGTAAGGTCTAACTGTGCAACTATACCATCTGGCGTGCCACAGGACTCAATTTTGGCACCTATGTTGTACTCTGCCTACATATACGACACAAGAGCACACTTTCTTGACGCAAGGTTTCTATGACTATTGGAAATTAGCACGATTGTGAGAATCTACAAGACGAATTAAATATATTATCTACCTAATTATTATATCAATAGAATTAATGTGAACATAAGCAGATGCGAGACTGTAACTTTTACTAAGAAGCGAAATTTCATCAACTACACTTATAAACTCAGTGGTGGCAATATTGTGCGTTGTAATGTGATTAGGGATCTTGGTGTCGTCTTAGACTCAAAACTTTTATTTTGGGAACATGTGTCCTGTATCGTCGGCAAGGCATACAGAAACCTCGGATTTATTATGCGTAGGTACGTGTAAATTATTTACCGATATAAATTGCATCAAAATACTATATTTTGTGTACATACGCAGTATCTTAGAATACTGCAGTAATATCTGGAATCTTCACTACTTATTTTATATACAGCAAATAGAATCTATACAATCCAAATTCATTAAATATATTAACTATCGCACTGGTTTCAAGTCTAAGGATTATCTGCAAGCATGCAAACATCATAATATATATTGGAGAACAGACGTATGATTCTTGACATGTCATTCTTTATAATGTCTATAGTGGGAACATTGAGAGTATCGCTGTAAATGATCTGGTTCTAAAATTCAGTGCTCCGTCTCGACGAACTAGGCACACACGGTTATTCAATGTACCGCACAGTGATACAAACTACGCTCAAAATTCTGTCATTGGTTAAGAAATTTTCACAAGAAATTCTCTCATCTTGATATATTTAACACCAAAAAAGGTGTATGCAGGAAACTTGTAGTGACTTCTGTATGCGACGAATTGACTAATAATTCTAAATAAAACTTAATAAAATAATCCGTAACCATACACCATTACAACTCCTCACACACACTCCTACACACCCACCCACACTGCACACTTAGATATGCTTAGAAGGTGCTAGCATCCTGCTTGTTTCTGATGCACTTATGTATAGGTAATAAATTGTAAATCCGTAATTGTCTGTGAGATTAGTTTATTTATCCTAAGTGAAATTGTTAAAGAGCTGTGAGTGGATTTTGCGAATAAATAAATAAATAAATAAACCTCGACCTAACAATAAAACACACTGTTTCGATTTATGACGCGCTGAGAAGGACTCTGTCGAATTCTCAATGGTTATAATCAAGAGTTAAAATTCAGTGTACCTACGCAAATAATTCTCAATGCTCGGGTTATCATCGAGAGTTGAAAATTCAGTGTGCGCAAATAATTCTCAATGTTCGGGTTATCATCGAGAGTAAAAATTCAGTGTGCGCAAATAATTCTCAATGTTTATTCAGTGTACGCAAATAATTCTCAATGCTTGGGTTATTATCGAGAATTGAACATTCAGTGTACGCAAATAATTCTCAATGCTTGGGTTATCATCGAGAATTGAACATTCAGTGTACGCAAATAATTCTCAATGCTTGATTTATCATCGAGAGTTAAAATTCAGTGTGCGCAAATAATTCTCAATGCTTGATTTATCATCGAGAGTTGAAAAATCAGTGCGCACAAAAACACGCTGCGATTTTATTACGTCCATAACGGCTAAGTGCTTGTCTTTTTCAGGAGGAGAAGGGGGTGGCGCTTAGCACATGATGATATGGTATGAAATACTAACTAACAAGTGACAAAACTCATTAGGTATAT
Organism: Polymixis flavicincta; assembly: GCA_949987655.1. Classification (NCBI taxonomy): domain Eukaryota; kingdom Metazoa; phylum Arthropoda; class Insecta; order Lepidoptera; family Noctuidae; genus Polymixis; species Polymixis flavicincta. The sequence continues at coordinate 4,801,660 of OX465198.1, read as the reverse complement.
TTTAAGATTTCACACCTTTGCCTCATAATAGCGTTAACATCATCACGCTTTGTTGCCCCGAAGAGTCGGGCAAAGATGCTTCTATAGTAGAAGGGTGAGCCTATTCCCATCAGCCGGGAATCCAAACTCCGGCCTAGTACTGAGAAAAACCTAAACACTTTGCCTGCCCTGAGAATATAATCCAGGACCTCATTGTTCAGCAGTAGCGCTTCCGGCTACTACACCAACAAGGAATCCTCATAACCGCTAAAATTCAAGGTCAAATGGGGAAGTAGATCACCACGCTTGCTAGATTGGTGATCACAGGATGTCAAAACAAGCTAACCCAAACTGTCAAATTTTCCCAATTGAACATGAACCTTATTGGTCTTGAAATAAAGTTGAAAATCTATCAAAGAAATTTGACAGATTGGAGTAGCTTGATATGCTGGCCTACCCTCATTTTTTGAAAAATGGCGTGAACAATGTTTTGAGCATGAATGTGGATGTAGGGGAAGGCCAAAGAAACTGGTTGTCTGGACTGTGTGAAAGATGATATGCCTTTATAGGATATGATTCTCGAGATGACGACATGTTTCGCCGACCCCAAATAAATTGCCAAAGGGTAGGAGAATGTTGAGCCCCGTACACCTCCCACTCGTGGAAAAACCGTTATTTTCAACATCATAGGGTTTCAAAATTAATCCTCAATTCTCCTAATAACATTGTCTATGACCAGAGAATAACGTTCAAAGATAGGTATTTAATCTCGCATAGATTAGTTCATGAACAAGCTTCGAAACTATTATGAAATCGATAAGTTTATGAGACCGGCTCTGAATAACAATGTCATATTAGTTTATGTATTACAGGGATTTGTAATTAAGATTTATGGTAATAGGTACGGCTTCTGAAAGTGGCTGCAAAAGAGTTCATTCGAAATTTAAAAAGAAAAATATTAAAAAGGTACAGACAATAAGCAGGTATTTGAAACTTTAATAAAAAAGAAATAGAATAAAAACATTGAAAACTCACCAGTATTAAATATTCCAAATTCAAAAATTAAAATCCTCCAAAAAACACTTCACATTGCACTTTGTTTTTTTTAAATAACGTTTCACTCAAGCAAAGACATCAATTAAATGCAGCTCAAATATTTACATACAATAATAAATACGTACGCACAAAATTAACACAAATCAAACGTTCCGACTTTGTTTTGATACCCGATCGCGATTTTTTTAACACATTTAACCATCGTTACGAGACCGGACCTTCAAGTCGTTCGTATCTGTCCTAAAATCACCCTCCGGGGACATGACTAGTTTTTATTTTTATAAATCACATGTAGTAAATTGCGAGATTTCCGCACAAACACGACCGCGACAACCTCTCTCGCGAAACGATCTCGGAAACTAAGCGTACGTCCGTCCCTATCGCAGCTTTCAACAAATCTATAAGAGAAAGTACACAATGTCTCTGTCCCTTTCCAACATCAAACGTATTGAATCATCCATTCCACTCACTTGTTATCCTGGCCACTGAAACCGAAAAACGTCGGACAAAAATATCGAATTATGCTCTCATTACTCGAAATTGGAACGCGCTTAATTTTTCATGTTTTGTTTTTAATTAGACGGAACGCGGCGAAAGTGACGTGCGTTTTGGCGCGAAGGGTTATCAATCTTTATGGTTTGACAGATAACATAGACATTATTGGGTCACAGGAAAATTATTTATAATTCCTATTTATTTCATGATCATGGTTTTTATAATATGAAGATTATTTTAGTTAGTCGTTATTAGTTATTTACGATAACAACATGTTCGCCAAACGGATGTAACTGTCTAATATAGTGAGATGTTTACATTATAACATTGGCAGCGAGAAAATGTGTTGAATATCGATCTAATTAACAAGAAATTTTTAATAAAGCTTCTTATTTCCATGTCTGGGAGAATTGTAGTAATATTTTATGTTAAATAGCTGCATAGTTGAGATGTTAATTTGATTTTTTTTCCACTAGGCTGTCGGTTTGATGAAGTTTTCATTGCATTTATTAGAAAACGCTTTTCATTACGACTTTATAAAAAGTAAGGTCAGCTGTTGGATTGGTCCTTGGCGGCTATGGCGAGCTACTTACTGGGTTTTATACTTCCCTTCCTGATTTTTTTAGGCACGCGATATCTGGAAATGAAATGTTTATTTATGTAAGTAGATCTCATATGAAACTTTTACACGTCAATATTTTAAAAACTAGATGACGCTGGCCAATGGCTTAACGTGCATTTCGAAGTATGGAGGGGTCTCAATATGTAATGGATGGTCACCCATCCACGAACCGACCGCGGCAAGCTTACCTAGGTTAACCGTCGATCGACCCGTGAGGCTGTAATTCAAACAATAGAAATACATAGATCATTTAAAACCTATTGTTAATAACAAACAATTGACATCTATTTTTGAGTCATTATTTATGGCACGTAGAAGTATTATTTTCCTTATTAAAACAATAGGTACATATTAGTATAGGTACTCAATTATGTTTTTTCCTTAATGATTTGGCACCATAACAGGCAAAGAACATCATTGTCATCTTTTTAACCACGTTTAATAAAAGAATGGAAGAACCAAATGGATATCTCGTGGTATAAAGATCTGTAGTAGGAAGCAAAGAAAATTACTTTGGTCGTATAGACTTAAACCTGACTCTAAAAATAAACTTTATTTTAAGAATTATACTTCACAATCATTATATATGCAACCAGTTTTACCCACTGACCTAATCAAATTAATTAATAATCTTAAAAATACTAACACTGTGGGCTATGATGGAATATGCACACAAGTCGTAAAATATACCAATGAAGTAATAGCACAACCACTAGCACACATTATAAATTTATGCATTACAAGTGGTGTTTTTCCTAATAGTCTAAAAAAAGTAATTATTAAGCCCTTATTTAAAAGAGATGATAAATTAGATGTAAAAAATTATAGACCCATAGCAAAAATTCCTATTTTTTCTAAAATTTTCGAAAAGGTTATTTACAATTCTATTTATAATTATTTTGAAAAATATAAGTTATTTTCCAACGAACAAAAGGGATTTCGCAAAAATATTAACATTAATATGGCACTGTTCGACCTCCTTTCTCATATTATGACGTCTGTCGATGAAAGAGCTCCGGTATGTGCTCTATACACCGACATGACGAAAGCGTTTGACTACGTGAGTCATAAAATTTTGCTAAAAAAACTACATGGCTATGGAATACGAGGGAATATTTTGAAACTTTTGGAGTCATACCTGGATAACAGAACCCAGTGCACAGAAATATCACAACTCTGTCCAAAAAACAATTTATTAACCATACACACATCTGAACCAAGAGTTATAAAATACGGGGTACCTCAAGGTAGCGTGCTAGGGCCGTTACTTTTTTTAATATATATCAACGATCTCCCAAAGGTCATATCGCAGAATATGGTACTGTTTGCCGATGACAGTACAGCTGTTGTAAAGTGTACTAATCCTGTCTGTTACGAGAGTGATATTAATGGTTGTCTAAGTAAAATTATTAACTGGCTTACTAGCAATAACCTAGTCATTAATTTAAACAAAACAAAAGTAATGCACTTTCATCAAAGGTGTGGAAAACCTCCAGTTCACATTGCATATGAAAAGCACAAAATAGAAGATACAAACGATGCTAAATTTTTAGGTATAAGAATTGATAGTAAACTAACATGGAAACCACATATCGAAGAAGTTTGTCTAAAATTAAATAAATCTGCATATGCACTATCTCAGCTGTCAAAAAAGGTTAGTAAACATACACTTTTAATAGCGTATCACGGTTTGGTTGCATCAGTTCTGAGATTTGGTGTTATTTTTTGGGGGCAATCTACTGATAGAGAAACTGTTTTTAAAGCGCAAAAACGATGTATTCGATCCTTGTGTGGTTTAAAAAGTACTGAATCCTGTGTACCCCTTTTTAAATCTTTTAAATTACTTACTTTGCCAGCTATGTACATCTACGAGACTGCTTTGTTTGTTAAAATGAATTTACACCTTTTTACAAAAATTTCCGATGTTAAAAAAACTCCAATGCGTTCCCAATATCAAAATCAATTATGCGACAAAAAATGCAGAACCAGTTAGATGAAAAAGAGCTTTTTTGGAATGGCTTCAAAAATTTATAATAAAATACCTGAGAGTATAAAAACCTTGCCCATTACAAAATTTAAGAAAGTTCTCACCTCTCTATTAATAGAAAAATGTTATTATAGTGTTCATGATGTTATAAATGATAATTTTAATGTTTAGTATTTTTCGCTTTGTTTTTTATGTTTGTTGTATATATATATTTTTTTTAAGTATTTTAGTCTGTTAAGTTACATTTTAATTAAAATTTGTATGCCTATATGGCAAAACATAGCGCTCGAATATGTTAACCTTACACCAATGTGTAAATACCTATGTTTAACAAATAAAGATTCTGATTCTGATTCTACGACGCAAAAACGATGGGGTGTTATAAGTTTGATGTGTGTGTGTGTGTGTGTGTGTGTGTGTGTGTGTGTGTGTGTGTGTGTGTGTGTGTGTGTGTGTGTGTGTGTGTGTGTGTGTGTGTGTGTGTGTGTGTGTGTGTGTGTGTGTGTGTGTGTGTGTGTGTGTGTGTGTGTGTGTGTGTGTGTGTGTGTGAGGCAACGTAGCTCCCGAACGGATGAACCGATTTTATTACTCATTTGCCCTACTCTCATTTGCCATATTAGTCACGTGCCAGAATCATTGTTTCCCATAACGTCACTTACCATAACATCATTTGTTATAATCATTGTAAGCCCTAATTATCACATGCCATAATTATGATATGCCATAACATAATTTGCCATCGACATCGGGTGTGTAACGGTTGTTTATATCAAGAGAAATTGGATGCAATTGGGACTTTAGGGCACCCCGACTCGGACAGGTTAGGTTAGAAGGGGATGGCGGGGTCGTGTGAGCGAGCGAAGCGAGCGAATAGACCCCGCCATCCCCTTCGTGGTTATTTTTTAATAAACCACACAGAAGTAGGAGCCCCGCGAAGCGGGGCTCCGTCGACCTAGCCCACCATCAACCATGCACAGAAAAAAAAACCATGCACAGAATAAATAAGTTCATTCTTATTATACCAAACATTGCGCACCCATCGACATCGACAGCCAGAAAGCTAATAAGTAGGTAGTAAGTATTAGAATTAAAAACAAGTTTAATAATCAAACTTTATAATTAGGTAGTACAATTTCTTTTTTAATGCAAATACAAATTTGATGCTAAAGCACGCAAAAATTCTTCTTTTGTATGCCATTTAAATATTATGTCTAATAATTATTATGGCACATAAAAATAAGGCAAACAATACTTATGGCATTCGTATCTTATGGTATCTAAAATTCGGGCAATTAAAAGGATGTCATATGTCTTTTAGGGCAAATGAAACATTCGGGCAAATGAAATTCGGGTAAATGAAATTCGGAAAAATGATGATTATGGCATATAATCTTCGGGCAAACAATAGACAACCCTACGCAACGCTGCGCAGGTTTAAGCGAAACATTATGTTTAAAAAGCAAGAAATAAAAATTTAATTAAAAATTTAAAAACCCTCGACCCAAACAAAAACTCTTAAAAGTAAAAAATAACATTTACATACCTTTTAAGTTGAAGGTAATATTTTGATCAAGGCATTGTCAAGTCGGGGGACGGTCAATGAAAATGCCAAACAAAGGCCTAGCATTTTGACAATGCCTTGATCGAAATATTACCTTCAACTTAAAAGGTATGTAAATGTATTTTTTTACTTTTAAGAGTTTTTGTTTGGGTCGGGGGTTTTTTAAATTTTAAATTTAATTTTTAACCTATTTATCCGTTCATCTGGTTTAAGGTGGCGCGCGAAAAGAGCTCGAATGACTTTGGGGAGTCTTTCGCCCAGCTGTGAGACAGAATAGGATAAGCAATAAAAAATGTTTTTAGTAAATGGTGTTAAAATGGGAAGAAAAGGAAGACGTAAATAATTACTCTGCAGGATTCGCACGAACACCGATTTGTGGACGGAAGAATAGACATACCTAACTATTAAGGCTTGTATACACGCCAACGACCTTCAGCATTTGGGAGCACTAAAGTGGGCAAGTGCGGGGTGATGTAGCCGTGCAGTCCTTAATCGGTCGCATTTTTAATTTATTATAGCAAAAATATGCATATTTGTAAAAAGTAACAAACGAAATTATTTTCCTTTGTATTGCAAAGCAGTAGACATTTTTTTTTTTTACTCTTTTGTTAAAAAATGAAGGAGTAAAATGGTTTCATCTCAACGATTTGGTGTTTTTTTTTTTCTTATTATTTGATACCCATAGAATTTTTTTGCCTTAACCAAATGACGTATCATATTAGGTAGATTACTAACTATTTTTTTCAAATATAATTTCTTTGTAAATGCCGACGAAAAGTGGTTTCATCTGCATGCTGTTTTCAACCATTTTTTGAGAGGGCAGCCTTAACTAAATGATTGTACAATAGGAGAATATAGGTTTCTTCTTTATTAATTGTCACAGTTATGCTTTCAAAACATGATTTTGTAAATAACTGTGTACTTTTTCAATAAAAAGTGAATTACACTTTTTGTTGAAAAAGTAGACAAAATGACAGATCGTAAAAGGATTTCTACGGTGCGATGTCAAAAATGGAGAAAAGAAATGACACTTTTTATTGAAAAAGTATATATTCTTCGTAGAAATAGAAAGCGTCATGGTAAGCCTGCTGGTCTCATATTCGATTTTCTCAGAAAACGTTTTAGGGACAGATTTTAATTTCATGCAAACATAGAAAATAGTGGCAAATATACAACATGGAGTTGCAATTTAAGGATAAATGATAAAAACTGAACACACAACAAGCATGGCGTTGTTGTAACGGCTGTTCTTTATTTTGCTGGATATCAAATTAATACTAATAAAGAACCGTGCCGGACGTTAAAGAATAGCACCATCCCATTTCTTCCCGTGGGTGTCGTAGAAGGCGACTAAGGGTCTTACTAGAGAACGGACAGCAGCGTTCTCTATGTATTTTACCACACTATTATGGCTGAGTTGTTGATGAAAGAACAATGGTGTCCCAGAGGTATCTGCCCCTACTTACGGTTTGTAGAACGTGAGTTCGAACCCAGCCAGGACTTTGTGTATTTAAATTCATCCTCACTGCTCTCAAAACGGTGTAGGGAAACATCGTGAGGCAACCGGAATGACATAGAACAAAAAATTCGAAGACATGTGACATCTACCTACATTTAATTGATTTTTTGATAAATAGACTGGCAACGTGATTAGAATACTTAAACGAAGTTTTAATTACTGTCGTATTGTCGTCTCCACTTTGTGTACAGACGCCAGCACATCAAGCTACCGCAAACTGTCAAATTTTTCCAATTGAAAATGAACCTTAAACTTATGCGATAAAGTTGAAAATCTATCAAAGAAATTTGACAGATTGGGGTGGCTTGATGTGCTGGCGTCTGTACCTATGTAGATATGTAGAAAAGTAAAAACTAACCAAGTGCGAGTCGGACTCGTACACCCCTTGGTGTACAGAACCCCTCACAAGGCAAAAACGATAAAAAAAACACGTTTCTTGTATGGAAAACCTTTAATTTTTATTTAATGTTATTACTAGCTTTTGCCAGCAGCTTCGCCCGCGTGGAGGTCAGAAATTATCCCACGGAACGTACTACCGCGTACCGGGATAAAAGTACCCTATCCAGGATATTAAGTATACCAGGTGTTTGGCAGAACGTTGAACATACGAAAATGGTGGACAGGTGGGGTCATCTGCTACTTACTCAGCCCTAATTTATTTGGCCCTGGACCCCTGGATTAAAACAATTTTTTTTTGCTTTCTTCTAATTTCACCACTTTCTTAACTTTAAAGTGTAGTTTTTATGAAAAATGGGTAAAACAGGCAATTTTTTTTTTCAATCTTTAATGTTGGCAGATTCTTATGAAATTATTGCTTTATTCAGATGTTAGCTAGAAAAAAAGGTTATGAGTCCTCAAACTTACAGCAAGATGTAAAAAATACTTAAATCTTAATTTCAACTTGCATTAAAATTAAAATACCCAGGGGGCCATCAGGGCCAATTATATTAGGGCTGAGTAAGTAGCAGATGACCCCACCTATCCACCATTTTCGTATGTTCAACGTTCTGCCAAACACCCTGTATATCTGTATTCCAAATTTCATCCAAATCCGTTTAGCCGTTTTAACGTGATTGAGTAACAAACCTTCAAACATCTAAACACACGAACTTTCACATTTATAATATTAGTCGGATTTTTTTTGTAATAGCTCAAACTCAAACTCAAACTCAAAGCATTTATTTCAAATAAACCAATTACAGGCACTTTTGAATTGTCAAGGACGGTGAGTTAGAAAGATGAAGCTAGTTGCCCATTCCAAAGCGTAGGTACCTATGGAGAAGAACGGGCAAGAAACTCCATGGACACTCTTTTAAAATCAAGATTTTGTTACAAAAAGTTGGTTACATCATTATGTTGAAATTATCAATGTGAGAACGATGTAAAAAGTGCACATTAAAAGCGTCCGTAATTAAAATAAAATAACAATTAAAATAAGCCGTGGGAGCTAAGAGATGACCAGTCCCTACTGGCGGCGCCCGTTCACGGACATGACGTATGCATCAGCACCATTCAGCTCAACCATTTTGAAGGGAACTTAATGATCCAACACACACGCCACCACCAGCGAGACATTTGAGTGAGCATGACATACTCTCAGCTGCCAGGGCACATTCAAGTCAATGAAAGACGTACCCTGTAAATGTTTGCTTTATAGTAGGAACATAGTGCTCACACATATGCTATGCAATTATACAATACAAAAATTTGAATTTATACAATGCAAAGATATGTAGCTTTTACAGTCTTCAGCAGCTCCAACAATGTTTTCAATGTTATCCAATTTAGTTTAAGCTACCTTGTGGAGCAGGACAAGCAGCGTTTAGCCAAGCATTTTTGTCAGCGATGTAATCCCCCAACTTATAATAAGCATGGCTGCATAGTGTGCGTTTTATACAAGATTTAAATTTCGATTCATTCAGTTCGAGTATGTGGGGAGGTATTTTATTGTAACATTTTAAACAGTACCCCATGAAGGATGAGTCTACTTTAGCCAGTCTGAAGCCTGGTTGAACCAATTGGTGCCTATTTCTCGTTCTAATGGTGTGTCTTTCACCTCGTTTACTGAAAAGATTTAAGTTTTTCCTAACGTACATGATGTTCTCATAGATATATTGACAAGGTACCGTCATGATATTAATAACTTTGAACAGTTCCCTTAGAGAATCCCGCGTACGGAGGCCATATATTGCTATAATGGCTCTTTTCTGCAGAATAAAAATAGACTCGATATCTGCAGCCCGTCCCCATAGTAAAATACCGTATGACATGATACTATGAAAGTAACTGAAATAGACTAGCCTCGCGGTTTCTACATTAGTGAATTGGCAGATTTTTCTTACAGCATATGCTGCTGAGCTTAGCCGTCCTGCAAGAGCTGTTAAATGAGGACTCCACTGTAGTTTTGAGTCGAGCGTGATCCCTAGGAAAACAGTTTTATCGACGAATTCTAGTTTCTCTTTATTCAATACTACGTCACAATCAGTACTTTTAACATTTGGTAAAGCAAATCTTATGCATTTAGTTTTTTTCCCATTTAACACTAAATTATTAGCAGTGAACCAATTATGTACCAGCAGTAGGGCATTATTTACGTCGTCAAGATTTGATGCACGTCTATTTATTTTAAAAATTAAGGATGTATCGTCAGCAAATAACACCATTTGTGGTTGGTTTTTTAATAAATGGGGAAGATCATTAATATATACTAAAAAGAGGAAAGGACCTAATATTGAGCCTTGTGGAACACCCATTTTTATTTTTAAACCATGTGAATTGACACCATTTATATGAACTTTTTGCTGTCTATCATTTAAATAAGATTTTCTAGACTGAGCGCAAGTTTACCTAGTCCGTAATGCTCAAGTTTTAAAAGCAAGGTTTCGTGATTAACGCAGTCAAATGCCTTGGAGAAGTCACAAAAAATTCCAATGGCATCCTGAGCCTCCTCCCAAGCTGCAAATATGTGTTTTAATAAGGTAACACCGGCGTCAGTCGTACAACGTCCTTTGGTGAAACCATATTGCTGATCGTGTAAGATTTTGTTGGTATTAAAATGATTAAGCATTTGATTGAGCATTATCTTTTCGAACACCTTGCTGAATACCGGCAGCACGGATACTGGTCTATAATTGTTGGCGTCTTTGCTGTCCCCAGATTTGAATAGTGGTAGAACCTTACTATATTTCATTAAATCTGGGAAGACTCCTTGATCCACACACAAATTAAATATTAAAGCCAAGTATGGTGCTATGGTCTCGATTATGGATGTACAAACTTTTATAGACATTCCCCATAGATCTTCGGACAATTTGATTTGCCGAAAAGATTTTAAAACTATTATAGGGGTTATGTGCTTAAATTGAAATTCAACTGGACAGCTTGGAACGTTCGCTCTTAATAAATCAATTGAGACATCGGGGGACGAATTTAAAGAATCCGTCGTTTTAGATGGTATATTAGTAAAGAATTTTACAAATTCTTGAGCTACTTCTATGTTAGAGCTTATGGCACCACGCGAAGTCTCCAATGTATAATCCGTATTTCGTATTTTTTTCCTACCAGTTTCGTTATTAATTACTTTCCAAACTGTTTTTATTTTATTCTCTGCTGTTTGGATCTTGTTGCTAATGTACAAGGCTTTAGCTAACTTACAGGTATTTCTAAAAATTTTGGAATATGTAGCAACATACTTGTTGAAAGTTTCGGTATTAATGTAAGGCTTAAGGCCATACAGCTCGAACAGTCTTTCCCTGCTTATCCTAATACCTCTAGTAGCCCAGTCACTAAATACAAATTGAGGGCAAATATTTTTGGTTTTCTTTTCTAAAGTTTTACTGAATTCAGTGTGCACTACTGAAAAGAAATCCTCATATAATTTATTTGCATCTTCCATATTATTAACGCCCAGAACATTTAATTTATTGTATAGGGTACTATTGAATTTATTTAATTTGCCCGTCGTTATTGGTCTAAATTGTATTTGCACTTTTTGCAAAGGTGTTCTAAACTTAAAATTAACCGTTTGTCCACTATGATCAGATGGCAGATAATTTACGATGGCTTTCTCCACATATTCACAATCGCAGAAAATATTATCGATACAAGTAGCAGAAGTTGGAGTTACTCTAGTCGGTTCTATAAAAACATTCGATAAATTGAACGATTTAAAAAGGCTTAGTAATCTACTGCTATTTGAATTTTGTTCCAAAATATTGATATTAAAATCACCACATATAATTGTGGCTTTATTACTGGATGCAAGTTTCGCTAGGGTATCTTCCATTATTGACTCAAATAAAGAAAAGTTCTGATAATTAGGAGGTCTGTACACGCACACTACAACATGCATATCTAGCTCAACACAGGACAGTTCAATACAATGTTCCACTGATAAACCAACTATGTCATTACGTTGCTTAGATTTTAAACAATTTTTTAGCAATATAATAGAACCTCCACGCTGCATAGATTTACGGTTAAAACAACTGCCCACACTATAGTTTTCATAATTAATTAGCATTTGGTAATCCTTTAACCAATGTTCAGTGAAACAAACAATGTCAAACTTTGTTTTTTCTAAAAACAATTCTATTTCTAGTAATTTGGAAGAAATACCTTGAATATTTTGATGAAATAATTTCAAGGCTTTCTGCTGATCTCCTTTTTGATGCTTAATTATTTTAGAGCAAGAAGATACCTTGTTGTTGTTGATAAGAATATTGGTACCTTCTGTTGTCTTACAAACTAGCGGCAATAGAAATACTTACACTTTATTTTTCTCAAAGAAGTTTACCGATTACGGTTCATGAGATACAGACAAACCCGCTGACAGACAAACGGACGGACGGATAGATAGCATAGGGTCTCGTTGTTAACCTTTGGGAACGGAACCCTAAATGGGGAACTTTTTAATTAGTGAAACAATGTCCTCTCAGGAGTTATTCATTATTGAACTCGTCAAAATTGTTTATTTTCAATTAGACGATCATTAAAAGTTTTTTAAAGATGTTTGGTGGAGAAATGGGAAAAATTTATTCGGATTAAAAAAAAAGCTCATCATCATCAAAAGTCAATTAGCTACCTACTATAGATAGGTAGAGAACTGATTTGAAACTGCACGGCTCTCCACTTCTTCTTGAGTACACATTTCAACTGCTTGTAGTTATAGAAATTTCAGTAGAGGGGCGTGGAGTTTTAAATTAGTTTATCTCTCGTCAGGTGCGAAGTACTCACACCCGACATGCGTCTATGAACAGCATATAGCAGCTATTCTCTTCGATATAAATAATAGGCACCAATGTGTAGATATTAATGGTGTGAAATCTTCCGGGCTACCAGTTCAGTTATGTGTACCTCAAGGCTCAATACTGGGTCATGGCGTATGGAATCAAGCTCTTCCAACTTATCAGACAGCTATGCTGCTGGGGAGTTTGTTGCGCCACTTCTTCTTCCCAGCTAAAGCACTAGGAAGTGTCGAAGGGTGGGCGTTTTTGGGGGACTGTCTTATGTTTTTTGACGTTCGAAAAGTGCTGACTCTCAGCCTAGTTTGAATAAATGACTTTTGATATGCTTCCGTACCTACCGAATCGAACGTCAACCAACGTTACTGTACGAGTCATAAAAAAGCTGTTCTCAAATCGAAAATCCGAACATTTTGATAATTTAAATCAAATGTACGACCCCTATTCTTCCCACAGCTATTTGCTGTCGGGAGCTAGGCAAGTCAGGTTATCTAAAACTACAATTTTCGATACGATAGCCTGTCGAATGCTTTTGAATAGCTATGCTGAGATCCGCACCTAGAATTCCGTGCTCTCCAGTGCCATTTATGAACGACTAACGTCGCGTCGGACGCTATATTTCAGTTGAGATTACGCGTCGTTCTGAATGGCTATGCGTAAACGAAGCAAAAGGAGTACGTACAGGTGCGCGTACACGAGCAACTAAAAATAAAAAGCTAAATTTCTCGCAATTCTCGTCAACTATGACGTTAGCAATTTAGGGCAGTTGCACGTATACGTACAAACGAGATGGACAAAAATTGACTAAAAATTTCCAAACAGATTGGATATTCGGCAACTCATGAAATATATGGAGCAATCAGAAGCAATATTCCCGAAACGATTGTCGCGTTTTATTGTTGTTGCTACCAGATTGTTCCTCTTAATTGGTTCAGATTAATTAATAATTGCTCAAAAAATTGCCCGTGTTAGAGGACCTTTAGAATCATAGTAGGTGGCGTTCTGTAGTTTCTACCTATCCTCATGGAAGTAGGCGTGAATTTATGTATGTAGGTAGGTACAGACTACAAAGGTATAAACAAACCCTTTCTTTTGCCCGACTTTTACGATTCACACAAGATAATAAACAGCTGATACTATCTATTTTTACAACCAATACGGAGGGAACACAAATAAATCAGTAGGTACCTACGTGGTTTGTAGATACACTAAAAGGAATTTGGGTGAAAACTTGAAGAGCATATGGATGTAAAATTGTTTCCTTTTTTTGGGAACGATGTCTCGCAGTTCAACCTATGTGGTTGTCGTCTGCTTAACCGGACTTTCCTGTGATCCTACCATCTTACTATCCTAATATCCTACTATCTCACTGTCCTACCATCTTACTATCCTACCATCTTACTATCCTAATATCTTACTATCCTAATATCCTACTATCTTACTATCCTACCATCTTACTATCCTAATATCCTACTATCTTACTATCCTAATATCTTACTGTCCTACCATCTTACTATCCTACTATCCTAATGTCTTACTATCCTAATATCATACTATCTTACTGTCCTACTATCCTACTATCTTACTATCATACGATCCTTCTATCCTACTATCTTACTATCCGACGCAACGACTAGACAAATTTGTGTTCGTGTCAACGTCTGTGTACCATTTTTTTTAAATATCTGGTCATGGATAATGTAACATTCTATCAGAGATAACGATCGATGATCGAAATGTCAAAAATGTATTGGATTGACATAAGCTGCCAAAAAGCATAATAGGTAGGTATGTCAATGCTGTTGAAAGTCTGTGAAACATTTCGAAAGCGATTGTCAGTTTTCTAGACCCTACGCTATGTCTCGATATCAAAACGTTTTAGAAGCATGGTGACTGGGCGCTCCATATATTTACTTCAGTTCAGCTGCATCAGAGGGGTAATTGTTAAAACAACTTGCCTTTGCCTCAAGTATTTTAAAGAAAAAAAAGGAAGTGAGCAAAGCAAACTCGGCAATAAGGCGGGAAATCGCCATTATGAAAAAGATTAATGATTCGAAATTCGAATGTTTAAGGCTAAGGTTTTCTTTCCAGAATTCAGCCATTATCTAAATAGGTTTCAATTTAAAAGACCATGAAGGTTGCAATAACAAATAGCAGACATACTCATAATATTTTTTTTTGTTTGACTTCATTATAATTTCCGCATTTTTTATTTTTGTTGCTCCAGATTGCTCTACTTAATTGATCCAGATGGATCCATTAGTGTTGCCGAGAAATAATTGCTCAAAAAAATTGCCCGTGTAAGAGCACCAGCACCCTAATTTTTTGCGTAACTCACGATTAATCATAATCTGTTTCAATTTGACAGTTCAACAATATTCATTGCGATATTTACGTTGTTGAGCAGAATATTTTTCGACCATATGAAGCAATGGTTTAACAATCTGTTTTAAAACGAAACAGATTATGATTAATCGTGAGTTACGCAATTAGAGTGCGCCTTTGTAGAGTGTTTTTTTATTTTACCACTTTCGTTTCTTTTATTTTACTTGTGCATAAAGTTTTAATAAATATTCAGTGCGTGTACTGAGAGTCTGGTTGATCAGGTAACGAATAATCTCCTGACTAGGGTCTGGCGAAATTTAAAAAATTCGGTAACAAGCCTGACAAAAACTTCTGGTAATTTTAAATCTTTGTAACTGTTCTCAATGAACTTTTTTTACACATAAGTACATAAATCCACGCCTTGTTTCCCGGAAGGGTTGGCAGTTGAACCTACGAACAATACACCCAAATTTCGTCAGCTATGTTTCAGTTACATGTTATAGAGCGAGCCTATTGCTTTCAAATGAGGGAAAATGTGGTTCCAGACGTAATGAATAGCACCATCCCATTACATCGTGGATGTCGTAAAAGGCGACTAAGGGACTTACTAGAGAATGGGCAGCAGTTATCTCTATACATTTTACCACCGTGCTGCGATCGGAAACCCGCCTGCCAAGCGTGGTGATTATGGCAAACTACCCAAATTGGGGGAGGCCTATGTCCAGCAGTGGATGACTTTCGGCTGAAATGATGAGGCGAAAATGCAGATCGGCAGCTGTTATTGCTGGAAACCGAAATCGAACGCAGGACCTCATCCTCGATTGCGACCACTAAACCAACGAGGCTGCACGAATGATGACCGATGTACAGACTCCAGCACATCAAGCTACCCCAAACTGTTAATTTTTCCCAATTGAACAGGAACCTTATGCTTTTGTGATAAAGTTGAAAATCTATCAGAGAAATTTGACAGATTGGGATAGCTTGATGTGCTGGCGTCTGTACAATCAATCGGTCAAGCAATGATATCAAATGTTACTGCGGTCGGCAGTAGTAACTCAATCCCCTTGCGATATAGCCTTGAGCAAGCTCGATGGGATTGCAAGACACTATATAGGATAAGTTGATGAATTCAGCATATCATTCTAGAACCCCTAGCGCAGAAATTTTTCGCTGGTTATACAAACAAAAAAAACTTAAACTTAAAAAAAATACTGAGACCGGACTAAGTCCGCACGGGGTACCAAAAAGCCGGAGGTATACAGATAAGTACGGGTGGATGGTACTCGCTACTGGTAGGTACAATCAAGCACGATACCCTGGGTTTGCCGTTTGATTCCCAGGTCGGACAAAGTGTTATTGAATATTACATTAGAAATTCATCAATAGCAGCCAGGAGTCTGGCTATTATGCCAGTTTGATGGCAATAAACTCGACCATTATTATGAAAAACACTAAGATACGGCCTTTCACTAGGTATTTTCGTACAATGATTATCGAAAAGGTGCCTATCCATGGTTAAGAAAAAGAGAGGGAGAGGTAAACAGCTAATTTACCTGGATGAGAAATGTCCGGAAGGATGGATGGAAAAGCTTGGTCTTTTTTTTTGGGGATGGGAATTCATCAAATAACTTCTCCCGCTCTGGGTGGAGCAAGAGGGCGTGTCAGACTTTTACTGAACCCACCCGTGTTCCCTCAGTAGCCCGTATGCCAGGGGCTGTGGTATCTCTTTCGAACAAACCCGCACCCCTGGCAGGCATCGGTCCTTGCGGACTCCACCAGTTGTTGCTGACATCTCTGACGGCGCGCGTGGAACACAACGCGCCGTCCCTTCTACCACTTTTCGGCCGCAGGGGATAGGGAGAGCGGCCAACGCTATACCGACACTCCTCTTCCCCTGCGGCCCCACCGCGTCCGCCATCAAACGGTGGCGGCCCCGTCCAGGCCACGGAAGAGAAGAGCGCTGCTCAGAAGCACCGGCACTCTTCCTCTGCCGCAGCCCGTAACCCTCAGCCGCGATGCCTCCCATTCGGCATCGTGGCCCACCTCAGTTGCGGTGCACCTCACCGCAACCTACTTTTTGGCCGCTACGTCATCGGCTTGAAGGCAAAAGCCCTGACGAGCGGCCCCACACGGTTACTGTGCCCCCCCGCAACGACAGTTCGGGAACCCACTCGGGGGGAAAGCTTGGTCTTACGATGCATACCATACTAGCGAAGTGTAATAGCGCCGAGAGATTTAAAAACCCGACCCCACGTAACGGGAATAACCGAGGGCAAAGAAGATGATCGAATCTGTAATATAAATATTTCCCTCGTCGAAAACTACGTAAATACGCCGTGAATACGCAATTCGAATTTACTGCACCTGCCATCAATCTGCCGTGTTTATAATTATCGTAGCGTAAGATATTTCCATCGTACTGCATCGTAAATAATGACTCAGACTTGCGTGTGATTATCACAGGGTTTGATAAGTAACAGGGAGGTTATGATCATCAATATAGTGATGACCTCTTGTCCTCTATTTAGGTACTAAATATAGGCAGGCATTGTAAAGTCGGCCATGCTAAAGTAGCCCGCGAAGTTCAAATTTTTTATAGGTACGTTTTTGCCATTTGAAGTTCATTGTCAGTTTGTATCGAATAGCTACTCGTATAAAAAGAAAAAAAAAAAGAACTAATCGCCCAGCGATTATTGCGAGGACGGTGTTAGAGCTGGCCCGCACCCTGCGCACTAAGGACGCGCACCGCTTGCGCATGGTGGCGTGAAAACAGTCGGTGCGCGCTTCCGCAAACATGCCCGATGCGCTGCAGTAGCGGGGCAGCCCCAACACTGCCCTGAACGCGTTGTTTATTTATTTATTTAATACTTTAAGCACACGTACATGTACAGAGGCGGACTTAATGCCATAGGCAGTTTGTTGTATTAGACACGAAGGGCACTGTAAGCAGCTTGTGAGTAAGATGCCATAGGCTGCACGTGTATAGGGAGGTGCAAAAAGCTTTGAAAAGTGTGATTTTCACCTGATTTGAACAACGTGCAAACCTACGGGCTATCATATTTGCTCTCTTAGACAGTGCCCTCCGCTCCCGCTCAATGTCGGCATGGTCTTTCAGATCGGCTGTTACCCAGTGCCCCAAGTATTTAAATTCGCTCACTCTCTCTAACGGTACACCATTCGCTATTCACATAAATTCAATAGCCTTTCGTACCGAATCGAACATCAATCAATGTTATCACAGGAGTCCTCTAGTCCACAAATCCGAAACCGGATAATTTTGTCAGTTTAAATCAAATAGATGACCGCTGTTCTTCCGAAAGCTGTTTGCTGTCAGGGCAAGGCAAATCAGGATATCGTAATGTATCGTTTTCGATACGATAGCTTGTCGGATGCTTTTGATCAGCTTTGCAGAAGGTTCCGGTCAGCCATGAACACTGAATAAGCAAACGTGGTACTGAAATCCCGTTTAGGTGAAAGCTACTGTCAACGTGGTCACTCACAATGGGCCTCATAAGAAGGCTTAATGTCACCGAAAGGGCAATGGAGAGGGCTATGCTTGGAGTTTCCCTACGTGATCGAATCAGGAATAAGGTAACCGATATAGCCCGAAGAATTGCCAAACTTAAGTGGCAGGAGACAGGACACATTGCTCGCAGAACAGATGGCCGATGGGGCCGAAAGGCTCTGGAGTGGCGACCACGTACCGGAAGACGTAAAGTTGGAAGGCCTCCCACAAGGTGGACCGATGACCTTGTGAGGGCTGCAGGAGTCCGCTGGATGCGGGAAGCAGAGAACGGATCGAAGTGGTTGAGCTTGGGGGAGGCCTATGTCCAGCAGTGAACGTCTTTCGGCTGAAATGATGATGATGATGACTGCCAACGGTACTTTATTGCTAATGCTCCGCCGTCCGACTATAAAAACATATAAAACATAAGGCAGAGTCCAGACATCGTCAGTCCTTCCGTCTAACACTGGCCAGTAAGTTTTGAACGGTACTAGGTGAACACTTAAAATTTTCAGAGTGTGTAAGGTCCTACTCATCATCTGCCTAGCCTTTTCCCAACTATGTTGGGGTCGGCTTCCAGTCTAACCGGATTTAACTTAGTACCAGTATTTTACATGGAACGACTGCCTATCTGACCTTCACAACCCAGATACTGGGTAATACGATACCCTTTGGTACAGCCGGGACCAAATATAACAAAAAATCATACAAAATTAAAAGGGGCTACTTACACAAGAAAGAAAAGAAAACGTAGTGTAAATATTGTACGCTGGTTCTTGAACCTTCGCACTTGGCCTTGAAAACTTGGATTGTGCTAACAATAGGTTCTTTATTATAACGGTGATATCGGTGACGAATACAAATTACATATTCACCGTTAATTATTGCTTGTATAAAATAATATCGTTATTATCACCAAGAATTCTCACCTACGACTGCAAAGATCATAGTTTATCAGTATGCAATTATAATTGTTGATCGTTTTATGACTGTGCATTACGATATAGGCATATGTATGCGCGCCACGCGGTCTTATTGGCAGAATCAGCCAATAATGCTCCCACGGCTGGGACACAGGCGTTCTCTCTGTCAGAGGGAGTGGGCTATATAATCCACCACGAGGGCCCAAAGTGGGTTGGTAGATGCCACATGGTGTCGGATTTTAGTTCTAGGACATGCCGTTTTCCTCGTGATGTTTTCCTTTACCGTTTTGAGATTTGGTAATGAAATTTTGATTTTACACAATATAATAAACGCCTGTCCCGGTTCGAACTCACCACTCTCGCGGTCTTATTACTGGCACTCTAAAGAAGGAAGGAAGTGGCGAAATTTTGGGCCAACACGATCTGACATATTATTATACCTAGTCGTGTCAGCGTCACGGAGAAGAAGAAGAATGATTTTTAACCGACGAAAAAACGGAGGAGGTTCTTAAGTCGACGAATATTTTTTTTGTGTATGGCCACGCATAACTTTTTTCAGAGTAGTTCGATTTTGATATTTTTTTTTTTTTTATTGGAAAGTTTATACCCCGAAGTTTTTACTACCTACCTATATTCTCACTAAAGTATAAGCCTTGACTAATGCCTAACATGGTTTCGAACCTGGGATTCCACGATAGTTATACAAAATGTGAACAAATAAATTAGTTTCGTATTTCGTCGGTTTTGATGGAAGCCGTATTTCAAAATCAATTGGTTGAAGCCTGGTAAGTGCGTGTAGGTGTACCAATGTTTGTTGATTAAAATAGACGGTCTTTCGGACAATCAGCAGATGCAAATCAAATCAAATCAAATCAAATCATTAATTTTTGCAAACATGGGTAAATGGTACATAGATGTTTTGCTAAAAAGTAGTCCTCTATATTCTACCGTCTCATGGGCATGCAAATAATATTAAATTCCAAAACGAAACAAATTCTAAAAAAAGAAAAAAAACTTGTTATACCTAATAAATATAAATGTCAAATCATTAGAATACAAAACAAAAATAGAAATAAGAAAATAGACTAATAACATTTTTACAGTAATGTCAAAAAAAAAGTTATCGTAAGTAGTCATTTCGGAAAATGCCCGAAATCTTTCGAAAGAGGTTGCAAAGCGTTGTGTTCTATTCGATAGACGAATTGCATCATCGGAAAATATTGATATTGATCATTTATTATGTATTTAAGGTCAAGGACCTGTTATTTTTTTAAGTTGACATATCATATCGTTAAGAAGACGTCAATTCTTCAAACAGATATTCGCTGCAGGATGCAAGTCGGCTTTCTGAAAGTCAATATTACCTATTAATGACGTTAAAGTGCGTATACACTCGATCCAATTTTTAGAAAATCTAACTAGGATCACCTTCAATCAATAGGAACACTCTAATTAGGAAATTGGTACTAGTGATCACTCTGGATTTAACCGGACAGATGACTCATATGGGCTTTTAACTCTTAGCGCTAGAACTAAATCGGGATGCAACAATTTAGTAAAAGTAGTGCGGTCGTGAGTTCGGGACCTTCCAATCGCATTAAATCGGATCCAACTGTTCTAACTGCGATTTTCCTAATTATATTACCTACAAATTGTGTAAAACGCACATAACGTTACATGAAGTACAGACGCCAGCACATCAAGTTACCCCAAACTGTCAAATTTTCCTAATTGAACATGAACCTTATTTTTATGTTTTAAAGGTGAAAATCTATCAAAGAAATGGAGTAGTTTGATGTGCTGGCGTCTGTACATTTGCAAAATTGTAGATGGTTTGTCCAAGTCGCTCACTACGTAAACTTTCAAAAGAATTTGTACAATATTGTTAATCAATATTTAGACTAAATAAATCAATGCAGACAGAGTTAGCTTACAATTTTAGTGTAGGTACAGACGCCAGCACATCAAGCTATCCCAAACTGTCAAATTTTTCCAATTGAACATGAACCTTATTCCTTTGTAATAAAGTTAAAAACCTTTGAAAGGAATTTGACAGGTTTTCAAAAGAGGTTTCTCACCATGAGTTTACATACAAATAAATGCTCCAAATCTTAATATTTTTGTGTGCTGGAACTGGAACGCAGAAGTTACACAAAAGAAGGTCGAGGTCGCAGTCCACATGAGTCGGTACGAAAACTGACACCAATAAAACTGTGAACCTGTGCCGAGATTTTTCAATGAAATGTAAAAAGATAGGGAGCCACACACAAACACACACCCCAACAATCGCCATAATAATATATGACCTGCATAAAAAAAGGTGGCAACCCTAATCACCACCATCATCGTTCACACATTTACGATTTGCCTACGACCATATTGATTGACTCGCTATGATGCTTTCCTTTTTTGAATGGAGATCCTCATAAATGTGAGAATTACCTCTTATTGCTATATTCAGTATAGTTCAGTGTGTTGCAGCCAAGGAACATAATATATACCTAGCGGGTTGCAGCTTTATCAACTAGAACTTATGTATCGTTAAAAAACCTACAATTCAATGCACCAATGCAGTTTTCGAGTGAAACCTCCAACAGGAAATGTTCCTGTATTTCGCATAACCATTATAATTCAAGAAGTGACTTAGTTCGAACATTCAGCGTCGAGTTGAACTAATTAGGTATCTATGTGTCTAAATAGGCTAAATAGCAGAGGTAACATTCCAAATAGGCAGCCATGAGTAACTTACCTACGAGCAATTTTGACTAAAAAAAGGGTGACCTTTGCATAATGGTGGCAATTCGGCTCCCCGTATCAGCAAGTGACACGTTAAAATGTAGTTACAGATCCTAACTGGCCTTAACTTTGTTTATAGGTCTACGGAGAGCGTAGTAAAATCTTTATTTATTTTCTTTACAGATACGGCTAAGCGGCGATAAAAAACCTTTTTTAAAACCTTGCTGTTATATTTTTAATGTGTCATTTCTGCGGGCCTTTTCTATTAAACTACACTAGTCGCGGGCTCGAACTTACTGGTGGGCCTGGCTAAAAAACACGCTGTCTCACCAGGCGTCGTATCCGACAGAGGTTTTTTTTTTGGTTGGGAAATCGTCAAATATCTTCTCCCGCTCTGGGTGGAGCAGGGGGGCGTGTCAGACTTTTACTGACTAAAACCCACACGTGTTCCTTCAGTAGCCCGTATGCCAGGGGCTGTGGTGTCTCTTTCGAACAAACCCGCACCCCTGGCAGGCATCGGCCTTTGCGGGCCCCATCATTTTTTGTGCTGACATCTCTTTGAGGCGCGCGTGGAACACAACGCGCCGTCGACTTGGGCTTGGTCCTTACCGGACAGCGAGCTACCCATTACTCGCCGTCCGCAAGCCCATGCCTACGGTGGCCGGAAATCGGCCTGGGATTCCCGACGCCCAGGGCGTCTCACGTGCGCCGCCTCCCTCTTCGCGAGCATCACTGCTTCGCTGAAGGAGGTGACGGCTACCCATGCCTTCTCGCTCCGTACCACGTATCACGTGGCATCGTGACGTCAACTTTGTGTAAACGACACCGGTACAAATACTTAGTTTGCCGCAGTTTTAGAAGTATTTGTGCACAGAGGCACCGCACACCTACCTAATACCTATCGCTTTCTATCCATAAAAAATCTTGTTGATTATAAACTCGACATTCACTCGTTTACTTACTAACTACTTTAGTTTACACATAGTTGACGTCACGTGATAAAAAATCATCGTAAAGAACGTTTTGGCGGTAAATTCAAAACAACGAAAAATGTATTTGATTTAAATCATTTTAACTAAGAAAATAGATATAAATCAATTTACTTTTATTTTTCTGTTAGGTCCAGAGGCCAGCACATCAAGCTACCCCAATCTGTCAAATTTCTTTGATAGTTTTTCAACTTTATTTCAAAGGAATAAGGTTTATATTCAATTGGGAAAATTTGACAGTTTGGGATAGCTTGACCTGCTGGCGACTGTACATACATATTTCGTTCCAATCTTCAAATTAGAATAGTTGTTAATAAATTGGAAAATACCCTATTCATTAAATCCACTGATCTGCAGCAGTTTTTTTTTTTTTGGGTCGGTAATCATCAAATAACTTCTCCCGCTCTGGGTGGAGCAGGAGGGCGTGTCAGACTTTTACTGACTAAAACCCACCCGTGTTCCTTCAGTAGCCCGTATGCCAGGGGCTGTGGTGTCTCTTTCGAACAAACCCGCACCCCTGGCAGGCATCGGCCCTTGCGGGCCCCATCATTTTTTGTGCTGACATCTCTTTGAGGCGCGCGTGGAACACAACGCGCCGTCGACTTGGGCTTGGTCCTTACCGGACAGCGAGCTACCCATTACTCGCCGTCCGCAAGCCCATGCCTACGGTGGCCGGAAATCGGCCTGGGATTCCCGACGCCCAGGGCGTCTCCGTATCCTGCGGCGGCTGGGGTCGCGAGGGCGCATATGCTGCCTCTCCCTCACGTGCGCCGCCTCCCTCTTCGCGAGCATTACTGCTTCGCTGAAGGAGGTGACGGCTCCCCATGCCCTCTCGCTCCGTACCATGGCTTGGACCAGGGCCGGACGCGAGAGATCGCCGCCACCGATCGCCTTCATGAGGACACGGCGTTGCTCCACCCAAGCTGGGCAGACCGCCACTGTGTGCTCCACCGTGTCCTCAGGGCGATCTTCGCAGTTCAATGCAAAAAAAAAAAAACGGGGACAAAGATGTTATAGCGGGAGTTCGATGTTTGAAAAAAATACAATTTCGTCGAGACTATCATCTGCCTAGCCTTTTCTCAACTATGTTGGGGTCGGCTTCTAGTTTAACCGGACGCAGCTGAATACCAGTATTTTACATGGAGCGACTGCCTATCTGAGGGGCAATTCTACTAATTTTTAGAACGTTCACAGTCTGATCTCAGTGTCAATCTGTCAAAAATACCTCGATTTTTCATACATTTTTGACATTTGCTTGTCGCTGAGATGACACTGCGACTAGATTTTGAACGGTTTTAATTACGAGAATTGGCCTTCTGATCTCCACAGCTTAGTTCCTGTGTATGGGTGCTAACATAAAGAAACAGGTTACCTTACCAGTGCAGGCGAGCCCGTACGGGTCGGTACCGATCGGTGCAAGTATAATATTCCCGTGTTATCTTGTCTGTACGGGTCGGCACCGACAGGTGCAGAGAGAGATGAGCGCATAAGATAACACGGGAATATTATACCTGAACCGATCGGCACCGACCCGTACAGACTCGCCTGCACCGGTAACCTGTTTCTTTATTTAAGCACCCTAATACGATACCCCTCGGTAAGACTGGTTGTCAGACTTTCGTGTTTCTATGACCCGTAACGTCTGTCAAAGATCCCCGAATGACAGCCGGAACCAACGTCTTAGCGTGCTTTCTGAGGCATGGAGGAGTCTTGGTATGTAAAGAATGGTCACCCATCCACGGACCAACCGCGGCAAGCGTAGCTTAACGTGATCGATCGACCCACGCTGTTGTTATTACTTAGCCACAAAGGGGACGGTTCCTTGGAACAGTTCTTAACAAGTCCCCCTACTGCACTGAAGAGATTGGTTTTCAGCTTTCCACTTTTGTGCACAATGGTGGTTTAATTGCACAGTTAGCACACTTACATTAATAATATAATCTATTTAGTACATACCTACTTACCTTGTGCCCATTCAATACTAAAATCATAAAATCCAACACCTATGGCTGCTTTCCGAGTTTCCGAATTAGAACACAATAGGGTATTTTCCAATTTATTAAAAACTATTCTAATTTGAAGATTGGGACGAAATATGTAACAGAAAAATAAAAGTAAATTGATTTATATCCATTTTCTCAATTAAAAACGATTTAAACCAAATTTATTTTTTCGTTGTTTTGAATTTACCGCCAAAACGCTCCTTACGATGACTTTTTATCACGTGACGTCAACTATGTGTAAACTAAAGTAGTTAGTAAGTAAACGAGTGAATGTCGTGTTTTTAATTAACAATATTTTTTATGGATAGAAAGTGAAATCACTGGTGTGCGGAGCCTCTGTGCAGAAATACTTCTAAAACTGCGCCAAACTAAGTATTTTTACTGGTGCTGTTTACACAAAGCTGACGTCACGATGTCACGTGATAAAAAGTCATCGTAAGGAGCGTTTTGGCGGTAAATTCAAAACAACGAAAGAGAAATGTGATTTTAATCGTTTTTAATGGAGAAAATGGACAGAAATAAATTTATTTTTATTTTTCTGTTAAATGTATCGTCCCAT
Organism: Polymixis flavicincta; assembly: GCA_949987655.1. Lineage (NCBI taxonomy): Eukaryota > Metazoa > Arthropoda > Insecta > Lepidoptera > Noctuidae > Polymixis > Polymixis flavicincta. Next base: position 4,776,155 of record OX465198.1, on the reverse strand, counting down.
TCTTCAAATTAAAACAGTTTTTATCAAATTGGAAAATACCCTATTGCTCAGACGGGTCTCATCAAAAAAGACATCACGATTATGACAGCTCGGAACTGGGGGCTTACTCTTGAAACTAATTTTAATTTCAATCTAAACCCAATACAATTCCAATGTCAATTTTGCAATCACGTGATTCGGTACTCTTGAACACAATAGTGTCAACATTGGATTGAAATTGGGATTGCCCCGCCATTATTTTATTCAACGTGAAGTTAGCTACGTTACGGGCCGCAATAGTGTTGTTCGACTCATTACAATAAACCGGTAATAGAGAATTAAAATGCTTTATCCTTTAAATAACGCGGCCAATAAATAAATATCTTATAGATAGTTGCTTAATTGAGTAATTGTGACGTAATCAATTCATTTGGGCGTAAGAAAATGATTAAAATCATAAAATTAACCATGACTTTGGCTGCATGCGGTAGGATCGTTGCCATGCCCTACACTATCTACTAATAAAAAAGACGGCGTAGAAGGTCTCAATTTTCTATAGTAAAAGTAGCCAAGTTTTAGTTTGTTTAGAACAGTTAGATATTGTTCGCGTTTGGTTCCTTTGTAGTAAGAAATACCCAATGGCGTTCTTTATTTATGTAAAATAACAATATTGAGTGTGTCTAGTAATAATAAAAAAACCTAGAAGAAAACCAATGAAAATGTAGTGTGGTATATTTTCTCTTACATTAAATCTTGAATATCTTTGGAACCCGTGGTACGCTTTACATAATTCCAACTGTAAAAATGGTTTTATCCATAGATCTATCGTTTAAAACCAAAATAAATAAAAACTGTACATAAATAAGAAATCTCATTTTCAACTTACGTAATTATACGAGAACCTTACATTATTTTCAAATATTCCGTATAAAACTCAAATTAGTACAACTGGATTTTATTATGAAAACTATGTAGATAGTAATGAGATCAAATTAAATTAACTAGTTAATTAGAAACCTATACATTGAGTTGAGCCAAAATCTCTTAACATTTCTCGTCTTTGTTTCCATTCTTTTTTAGGGAATTACGTAAAACACTGTTTAATACTGCTAATCGTGCCATATTAAACTCCTTTTACTTGTTTATAACCACCTAAAATGCGAAACAATTTCAAAAAAGTTACACTTTTGCTATTGGAAAAATCACAATCTACAAACAATCCCAGCGTAATATGATGCAATACACAGCTGTCAAAAAAACTCAAGAGTAGCGATTACCGCGCGCCAAGCCCGATCCCGATTTCATTTAGTTCTCCAAAAAGACACGCAATTTAAACACGATTTGGCGCTAGCGTCGAACTCAAGAGTACGAAACGTCACAATTCCAATGTCGATCGATCGGAATTAAACTCAAGAGTAAGCACACTGGTCATTTTTCTACAATAAGTGCCGTGTTCCGAAATGCAACAAAAGTGATAATATCGCGAACCCGACCATGTTGAATAGTCAAAAAATTTAAGAGCTATCAGATCATTAGTACTGATTTTTATTTTGGTCGGCTTCGCGATATTATCACTATTTGTCTAATACGGAATGCGCCCAAGCAGGGCCCGATCTAACGGGGGGCAAGCCGGGCAAATGCCCAGAGCGGCAAGAATTAGGAGCGGCAAAATGTATACTTACAAAACATACTCTCAGGAATTTTTGTATACTTGTTCAAAAGCCATAGTAGACGAACGTAGGTGAATATTAAATAATTAAGAGAATATCACATATCTATCATCCCATCTTTTGAATAGCAAGCTCATGCTCAAATCATCAAATAACTTCTTCCACTCTGGGTGAAGCAGGAGGGCGTGTCAGACTTTTACCGACTAAAACCCACCCGTGTTCCCTCAGTAGCCTGTGTGCCCGGGGGCCACGGTATCTCTTTCGAACAACCCGTACCCCTGGCAGGCAGCGGGCCCCATCAGTTTGTGCTGACATCTCATTAAGGCGCGCGTGGAACACAACGCTCCGACGACCTGGGCTTGGTCCTTACCGGACAGCGAGCTACCCATTACTCGCCGTCCGCAAGTCCACGCCTGCGGTGGCCGGGAATCAGCCTGGGATTCCCGACGCCCAGGGCGTCTCTCGCAGAGGCTAGGGCCGTGAGAGCGCATGTACCGCCTCTCCCTCACGTGCGCCGCCTCTCTCTTCGCGAACATCACTGCTTCGCTGAAGGGGGTGACGGCTACCCATGCACTCTCGCTCCGTACCATGGCGTGGAACAGGGCCGGACGCCAGAGATCGCCGCCGTCGATCGCCTCCACGAGGACACGGCGGTGCTCCGCCCACGCCAGGCAGACCTCCACCGTGTCCTCAGGGTGATCTTGGCAATGGAAACCCCCGGGCGTTTCCTCCCGCCTTATGCGAAATAGGAAACAGCCGTGTCCCGTGAGGACCTGCGTCAGGCGGAAGGTGAGGACGCCATGCCGCCTCACAAGTCACTCCTCAGAGAGGGGACTTACCGCCGCAATAGTGGCGTGCCCAGCACTAGGTTGCGACAATCGCACTCTCCATGTCGCCATGAGATCCCGCCGGAGACTTAAATGGTGTTAGTGTCAAGGGCGGCGAATATTATTTTTGCCCGGAGCGGCTAAATAGCTAGATCGGGCCCTGCGCCCAAGGTATGCTCATGAACGCGATAACAGTACACACTCAACGTTAAAATCTACATACACTATTTCTAATAAATCTAAGTTAGCTAAAGATAATTATGATGCAAGTATGCGACTCAAAACAAAACATCGCTCACGGTGATATTACTTTAGGACATGGTCGGTGTTATCGTTAGATGGCGCATGCCATGATGTGCTATGACGACTCCTACCTAGGACATCGTTATCGCAGTCACCAATTCGGAACGGGTGAGAGCACGCCCCAATAGATTTTATTGTTATTCGGAATGCAGCCTGTGGATTATTGCGTTCCAGACGCTAGAATCACCCAATTTGGACTATTTTATGCGTTATTTTATGTATATCTCTTTCGTTCTTACGAAACTAAAGTAACTCTATCCTGCTGTCTTAATTCAAGATTTGACTTAAAAGCGCGGCATGTCAAAAAAATAATAATAACTGATTTATTAAATTTCACTGAAATAATCAATCCCTATTTCATAAAAAAAAAAACTATATTATTATCACAATACGGTGACCTTTAATAATCAATACTATTGTTATCCAACCTATTTCAGACAGAAGTGTATTTTTTTTGAATAATTTGTCAAATACACGATGTCGAGAGTAAGATTGCATTTAATCGCTGCTGCCTGTGAAAACATGGGAATTGGAATTAATGGAGCTTTGCCATGGCGTCTGAAGTAAGTCTATACATCTTCATTACTGTTACAAACCCTAAAATGAATGAAGACACGGTGGAGCACACGGTGGCGGTCTGCCCGGCTTGGGCGGAGCACCGGCTTGGGTCAGTGGGTCGTCTTAGGGGTTGTCCTCGTGGAGGCGATCGGCGGCGGCAATCTCTCGCGTCCGGCCCTGGTGCAGGCCATGGTACGGAGTGATACTGCATGGGTAGCCGTCACCTCCTTCAGAGAATCAGTACCTAATGCTCGCGAAGAGGGAGGCGGCGTACGTGAGGGAGAGGCAGTATATGCGCCCTCACAGCCCTAGCCGCCGCAGGAGATGCCCTGGGCGTCGGGAATCCCAGGCTGATTACCGGCCACCGTAGGAATGGGCTTGCGGACGGCGAGTAATGGGTAGCTAGCTGTCCGGTAAGGACCAAGCCCAGATCGACGGTGCGTTGTGTTCCATGCGCGCCTCAAAGAGATGTCAGCACAAAGTGATGGTGCCCGCAAGGGCCGATGCCTGCCAGGGGTGCGGGTTTGTTCGAAAGAGATACCGCAGCCCCTGGCATACAGGCTACTGAGGGAACACGGGTGGGTTTAAGTCAGTAAAAGTATGACACGCCCTCCTGCTCCACCCAGAGCGGAAGAAGTTATTTAATGACTTCCCACCCAAAAAAAATACCCTAAATGAATGATTCCTCAGTATAAATACTTGGGTCACCAAAAAATTACAGCAAATCAACCGCGATTGCTGCTATCGCCTAATTATGCATTGTTTTGACCCTAAGGATGATGAAATGTCGAATGGGGTAGGTACTATACCTAAAAACCGAAAAAAAAACCGACTTTAAAAAAAAAGTTTAAAAGTTTTCTGAGGAGCTGTGTGTACCTGCTTGATTTGTAAAAATATATCACTTATCAGGATGCCTACATTTCCAGAAGGGAGAATGCAGAAGTGTATAATCCACCCAGTTTTTGCCAGTTATGTATAACTCCTCACATGTCAAGTGCACACCATGTTTGCTGATGACAATAGAATTTCTATTGTGTCTGCTAATTAGATGAGTGACGGTTTAAGTCTCATCTAATAGTGAGCTAGCCTATTGGCACCAACTGATTCCCAATTGCTATGAAGGAATTCAATACTGTCTTTCTGTGAGGTAAACATGATTTCCTTATACTTCATCGACAGGCTATCCTTTTCCCAACTACTGGGTCAGCTTCCAGTCTAATCGGATGCAGCTATATTTAACATGGAGCAATGGCCTGCTTAACCCACATTCTGGGTAACATACTTTAATAGCCCTATAGTTGGCTGGTTGTCAGACTTTCGGGTTTTTTTTAAACCATGATTCCTGGGCATGTTTGGGCTTTCTTTCCAGGTATCAGTCAGGTAGGAAATGCCAGTCATCATCATCATTATCAGCCTATAATGTTCCCACTGCTGGGACACAGGCCTCCTCTCTGTGAGAGGGAGTGGGCCGTAATCCACCACGCGGGCCCAGTGCGGGTTGGTAGATGTCACATGTCTTCGAATTTTTTGTTCTAGGACATGCCGGTTTCCTCACGATGTTTTCCTTCACCGTTTTGAGAGCAGTGGTAATGAAATAATTTACACAAATTAAAGCGCCTGTCTGGGTTCGAACCTACGACCTACAACTCGTAAGTCGCGGCCGTTACCACTTGGCCACCACTGCTCACTGCTGGAAATGCCAGCGCCATCCTGTTATTAACAGGGGACGGGGCCTGCGAGGAATTTGAAAAATAGGTATTTGAAGAAACTATTGCCGTCGCGCTGCGCCCGTTCAACCGAGTAGTGTGTGATAGGGACAGCTGCAGCTCAGACCGAAATTATCACAACATTTTTGACGAGATCGACGTTTCGTATTCCCCTTTTACTCCTCGAAAACTGAGCCGATTCAATTATTTTGTACATTAACATTTTAAGAAAGAGTATGTTTAGGTTCCTATAATTTATTTAAATTTTAAAACCTTTTCTAATTTGTCTGGTAGTCCTCTTATCACGGCGGTAAAAATAGAGATTTTTTTTGTAATTTTTAGAGGGTCATATTTTCTTTACTAATTAATTACTGAAAAAATAAAATGACAAGGATGTGTTTACCGCAGACCTGGGCTTTATGAAGAAAAAAAAAGAATTGCTCTAGAGGCATTATTCATGAAGAAAAAAGGGGAATATATTTGTATGGAGAATCGCACGCCCTGTTCCCTCTTAAATTATGATCAAATTGACCGATATTATAAATTAAATATTTCAGGACAGAAATGGCCTACTTCACAACAATGACAACCAAAGTGTCCGACCCATCCAAGGTGAATGCGGTCATCATGGGTCGCAGAACGTGGGACTGTATACCAGACAGGTACAGGCCGTTGAAGGACAGGGTCAATATCGTACTGACACATCACGTTGATAGCCTGCAGGAAAAGGTAATTAATATCAGTTTTATATGGAGGTATTTTTTATAGATAAATTGTTTATTTGGTGCAAACAATCCTCCTCCCATCTCTCCATGAGATTGTCGGTAACACCATGGCCTTACTGGCCTTCCTTGAGGAGCTGAGTTGGACCCAATAATACATTTTCCTATCTGTACGCAAAATACGCTGACCATGATTATGTCTGGACTTTAAAAACCCAGAAACCCGAAACAAACTCAGAGGTAACCCTCTTGAGTTTGTTTCGGCCTTTCTTCTCAGAGTAGTCAGATAGGAAACGCCGACCTCATCTAGTTAAAAAAAAAAACATGATTGACGTGAAAAGTGTTTGTACAAACCTACTTACAGAAATAAAATCATTTATCATTTACGCGCATTGACGTATTGACCCGATTGTGCAACTTGTTCAGAAGTTGTCGAACACAGCTGATGGAAGTAATTATACCATCCACAAAAACCATTATACAATTCATTAAAGGAAGTCTACAGTTAGACTGTGGTCTAAATAAGACTGAAATTATGCAGTGCTATTTATTATTATTACTTGTTTCTGTCCCACTCTTGGGCAAAGGCCTCCTTTCCCTCCTTTAAATTAAAATTATCCCTATCTATTGTTAGTTATAAGTTGCCAATCTTCTAGATGAATGCTATTTATTTGTGACTATGTACAGACCAGCACATCAAGCTACCCCAAACTGCCAACTGAACATGAACCTTATGCTAATGAATTAAAGATGAAAATCGATCAAAGAAATTTGACAATGGGGTAGCTTGATGTGCTGGCGTCTATACTTTGTTCTGCTTGCGACTTCGTGCGCGTGAATTTTCTTATATTAATGTCAAAACCTTTGTGACGTCACATGTTATTAAAATCTAAATTAGGTACTAAAACTCGAAATTTATATGTAAACCAAAAACCTAAGAATATACTTACTCGATCTATATTTCTATCTATATAAATTATTTAACTTTACGTTTGCTTTTATTAAAGATTATTTTTAATTGAAATAAAAAAAAAAAACTTGTTTAAATGTAATTACTTCTAAATATAAAATAAAAAAAATATATGTGACGTCACTCAAGGGGAGGGGGTTTCAAAAGTGTGACCACCAGTGACAAGGTCCGGCGGGGTGGGTCGAAAAACCATACAAAATTTGTGACGTAATTTATGGATGGCCCCATAGCGTGATGTTAGATAGCCTATATCTCAAGAATTCGGCTATTTAATACAAAACTATGTTTTCTAATCTGACTGGTACTTTAAGAGATTACCCCCTACATACAAACTTACCAAGAAACAAATTCTACCTCTTATACTAATATTTAGTATCAATAAATCCTAGTACAGACGCCAGCAGGTCAACCTACCCCAAACTGTCAAATTTTCCCAACTGAACATGAACCTTATGCTTACGGTATAAAGTTAAAAATCTATCAAATAAATTTGACAGATTGGAGTAGCTTGATGTGCTGGCGTCTGTACATTCTTGGGATGAGAAGATTTTGTTGCTCTACTGTTGAATAGAGGTTGAAACAATTTCACAATAATAGTAGTTATACATAATAGAAATCATTCCTAATCTTATCAATGTGCTTCTATGACCCATACAACATTTGTAAACATGATAAGTCTTTTTTTTGTCATCCAGCAATGTTAGATAAATAACATTACACAACACCACGCTTGTTTTCCCCGTAGGGTAAAATTACTCTTACATGGGCTATTTTTAATCTCGGCAATATTAATTGATCAATCTATAGCAATTAAGTGGGGCAATCTGGAGCAACAAGAATAAACTGCGGCAATTGTTTCGGGAATATTGCTTCTGATTGCTCCATATATTTCACATTTCTCAATGTTGCCAATATGAGTTTCCGAATATCCAATCGGTTTGGAAATTTTTAGTCAATTTTCTTTCCATCTTGTTTGTACGTATAACTACGTCTCGTTTTTGTGAGTGGAATAGCAGGGGGCGGGCTTATTGCCAATTTTTTTAAGTTGCTCTGCATTGCATTTGCATGGTATTGTGTTGCCGTATCTCTGGCAACAGGTTGCTACACGTTGCCATTGCCCTAAATTGCTGGATGTAGTCGTGACATCATAGTTGACAGAGACCAATTGACCAGGATGGAGCAATTTTACTTGCTCGTGTAAGCGCAACTTTAGGCAGAGGTGTAGAACACACCATTAGAACACCTAAAAGCAAAGATATAAATAATTGTAAAATTCATTTATACATAGTATAATAAGTGTTCATAATCACATCATCATTTCAGCTAGGTCTCTCTCCACTGCTGGGGTTCCCCCCATTGCTAGGCAAAGACTTTTTCCCATTGCTGGGAAAGGCCCACGTCCATGACTACCAGCTGTTTCAAACTAGGATTGTTGTAGACTTGCCGATCCTTCATCATCATCTGCCTAGCCTTTTCCCAACGATGTTGGGGTCGGCTTCCAGTCTAACGGATGCAGCTGAATACCAGTATTTTGCATGGAGCGACTGCCTATCTGACCTCCACAACCCAGTTACTGGGTAATACGATCCTAAATCTATTTTTTTTTTAGTGTGGGAAATTATGAAATAACGTCTGAAAAAAGTCTGACACGTCCTCCTGCTCCACTCAGAGCGGGAGAACTCTGGGTGGAGCAGGAGGACGTGTCAGACTTTTACTGACTAAAACCCACCCGTGTCCCCTCAGTAGCCTGTGTGCCAGGGGCCATGGTATCTCTTTCTAGCAACCCGCACCCCTGGCAGGTTCAACTGGTCATTAATACAACTCTTATAACATTGCAGGTACCTGAAGGGGTGGTGGTAGTGGAAGGTTTAGACGAGGCAGTTAAATACATCGAGGGTCGAAAGGACATAGAGTCAAGCTGGGTCATAGGAGGGTCTTCAGTATATCAGGTGAGCTTTATAATATAATCATGAACCAACTGTCAAGTAATATTAAGCCTACGGGTCGATAGATTAGGTTAAGCTACGCTTGACGCGGTTGGTCCGTGGATGGGTGACCATCTTTACTTACGGAGGCCCTCCGTGCCTCGGAAAGCACGTTAAGCCGTTGATCCCGGCCGCGGCCCCGGCCGGATCTTTAACAGTCGTTACGGGTCGTCAGAAGCCCGAAGGTCTGACAACCAGTCTTACCAAGGCGTATCGAAATACCCAGTAACTGGGTTGTGGAGGTCAGATAGGCAGTAGCTCCATGTAAAATACTGTCGACTCCAACATAGTTGCCAAAAGGCTAGGCATATGATGATGAGTTGCAGTCGGGTTATTTGATTTTTAACCGACTTCAAAAAGAAGTAGTAGGTTATCAATTCGACATGTTTTTTTTTTTTAATGTATGTTCGTGCATAACTCCGTCATATACAGGAAAACTTTTTATCCAGTGCGCAAATTTTGACTATGAATTCAGCATATCATTCTAGACCCCCTACCGCGGAAATTTTTCGCCGGTTATACAAAAAAAAAATCAGCTGTTCCATAAATTTTGACCGCGTAGGTATTGCACTTTTCTATGAAACAGCAGATTTTTTTGTACAACCGGCGAAAAATTTCTGCGCTAGGGGATCTAGAATGATATGCTGAATTCATGGTTACAATTTGCGCACTGGATAAAAACTTACCCTGTATAGAAGGATTTCCAAAATTCTTTGTTTTGTTCGAAAGGGGTTTATTCCGAAATGGTGCCTTTTTAATTTCATATAAGTAGATCTGATGATGCGTTTCGGAGACAGACAACGGAACTCTTCAAAAAATGATAGCAAATCAACCGCGATTGCTGCTGTCGCATAAAAAATGCATTGTGTTGAACCCAAGGATGATGCAATTTTGAATTGGGCATTGGTAGGTACTATAACTAAAAAGTGAAAAATAAAAACTTATTCAAAAAAAAAGTTCTTTAATTTCTTTTAAACTTCCTTTTCTTTATTGCAGGCCACTATGTCCCACCCCAACTGTGGCAAGATCTATCTCACAGAGATACAACAGTCTTTTGACTGCGATACCTTCTTCCCGAAGATCGACAAACAGAAGTTCCACTTGGTCGATGAGGAGGCGGTCCCGGGAGAGAGGCAGGTGGAAGGCGATATCAGCTATTATTTTAGAGTTTATGAGAAGTTGTAAGAAGACAAAGAGGGAGATTTAAAAGCGGTTATTGAAAGGCTGATACAAAAAATATGGTGTGTTCAGAATGACCACACGATGTTAAAGAAAGTGTTTGTACAAACCTACTTACAGAAATAAAATAATTTATCATTTGTAGTCAGCAACTATTCTAACGCGTCTGCTTAAAAAGCGAACTTAAAAAAAAAAACAAGATATTTTTCTATTTTTTTTTATCTCGTGGCACTAATTTCCATAGTTGGACGATTGATGATTATTAGTCAGTAAAAATATCGTTGCTGTACGAATTCGTGACTGTACGAATCGCATTTTGATCAATTGCAATTCATCATCATCATCATCATTTCAGCCGAAAGACGTCCACTGCTGGCAATAGGCCTCCCCCAAGCTCCTCCACTTCGACCGGTCTTGTGCTTCCCACATCCAGCGGATACCCGCGACCTTCACAAGGTCATCAGTTCACCTTGTGGGAGGCCTTTCCACTCTACGTCTTCCGGTACGAGGTCGCCACTCCAGAAACTTTCGGCCCCATCGGCCATCTATTCTGCGAGCAATGTGCCCTGCCCACTGCCACTTAAGTTTGGCAATTCTTCGGGCTATGTCGGTTGCCTTACTTCTCCTGCGGATCTCTTCATTTCTGATTCGATCACGTAGGGAAACTCCGAGCATAGCCCTCTCCATTGCCCTTTGGATAACTTTAAGCCTTCTGATAAGGCCCATTGTGAGCGACCACGTCTCTGTACCATAGGTCATCACTGGCAACACACACTGGTCAAAGACTTTCGTCCTGAGACACTGTGGTATTTGGGACGAGAAGATATTGCGATTACCAATAAATTGCAATTACCAATAAAAAACATAAAAAATGGCGGGCCTCTGCGTACCTTAAGATGGCTTAAGGTTTGCTGGGCACGCCACGATTGCGGCGGTAAGTCCCCTCTTTGAGGAGTGGTTCGAGAGGCGGCATGGCGTCCTCACCTTCCGCCTGACGCAGGTCCTCACCGGACACGGTTGTTTCGGGAGGTTCCTGTTTCGGATAGGGCGGGAGGAAACGCCCGGGTGTTTCCACTGCGAAGATCGCCCTGAGGACACGGTGGCGGTCTGCCCTGCTTGGGCGGAGCACCGCCGTGTCCTCGTGGAGGCGATCGGCGGCGGCGATCTCTCGCGTCCGGCCCTGGTCCAGGCCATGGTACGGAGCGAGAGGGCATGGAGAGCCGTCACCTCCTTCAGCGAAGCGGTGATGCTCGCGAAGAGGGAGGCGGCGCACGTGAGGGAGAGGCAGCATATGCGCCCTCGCGACCCCAGCCGCCGCAGGATACGGAGACGCCCTGGGCGTCGGGAATCCCAGGCCGATTTCCGGCCACCGTAGGCATGGGCTTGCGGACGGCGAGTAATGGGTAGCTCGCTGTCCGGTAAGGACCAAGCCCAAGTCGACGGCGCGTTGTGTTCCACGCGCGCCTCAAAGAGATGTCAGCACAAAAAATGATGGGGCCCGCAAGGGCCGATGCCTGCCAGGGGTGCGGGTTTATTCGAAAGAGACACCACAGCCCCTGGCTTAAGGGCTACTGAAGGAACACGGGTGGGTTTTAGTCAGTAAAAGTCTGACACGCCCTCCTGCTCCACCCAGAGCGGGAGAAGTTATTTGATGATTTCCCACTCAAAAAAAAAAAAAAAAAAAAAAAAAAGATGGCTTAAGGTTTCGATTAAATTATTAACGAAGCTAGAGGGTTTTGTTGATGACTTAATTGATTATAATTAATTAATTAATCTATATCTATATATGTAAATAAAAATGAATGTTGCTAAGCGCAAAACTCGAGAACGGCTCGACCAATTCGGCAAATTTTTTTTTTTCGTATCTTCCTTAAGGCACATGGGAAGTTAAAAAAAGAAAATTGCTTGGACATTAGTAACAACATTTTGATACTTTTTATACCGGTAATACGTTCCCGTGGAATAACTTTCGACTTCCATGTGGGCGAAGCCGCTGGCAGAAGCTAGTTAAAAATATTCGCGACCGCTCCCGCGTAGTTCCCGTTCCCGTGGGAATACGGGGATAAAATATAGCCTATGTCACCCGGAGAAAGTGTAGCTTCCCAACAGTGAAAGAATTTTTCTAATCGGTTCAGTAGTTTCGGAGCCTATTCAATGCAAACAAACAATCTTTCCTCTTTATAATATTACTAGTATAGATAAGTAGGAAGTAAGATAATTGGATTGTGGATGAAGAGCGCCAAAAATCACTAATTGCATATAATGCTAAAAGTTTTTTCTTCAGAAACGTCAGATACGTTAGTACTCTCGATCGGTGTGGTTATTATGGTAACACACTTTCCATCACAATGCGAACGATTTTGAACGAAAATCGTGAACCATTGCTTCATAATTTTATGAAGTACTGTCTAGCTTCCGCCCGCGTGGAAGTCGGAAATTATCCCTCGGGAACGCATTAACGTACAGACACCAGCACATCAAGCTACTCCAATCTGTCAAATTTATATGATAGATTTTCAACTTTATACAGTAAGCATAAGGTTCATGTTCAATTTGACAGTTTGCGGTAGGTTGACCTGCTGGCGTCTGTACATAATTGTTAGCTAATTGTCAACAAACTTAAATTGTCTGTTTATTCAAAACACAACTGTCAATTATAACACGGCAAATTGACGTAGGGTGTCAATTTGTTCAACGGTGAATTTCTCCAGATGTACAGACGCCAGCACATCAAGCTACCCCAATCTGTCAAATTTCTTTGATAGATTTTCAACTTTACGACATTAGCATAAGGTTCATGTTCAATTGGGAAAATTTGACAGTTTGGAGTAGCTTGATGTGCTGGCGTCTGTACACCTATAGCTTACCTTTTTAAAACTCATCGTTAAATTCGTGCCTTCGACTAAGCCTTTATTATTGTGTTCAAATAAATTTATATTATTAGATTTAAAATCACAAATTATTCTATAAAAGTTAGAAATCTCTTGTTTTCTCGATTTAAGGTTTAAGTTTTTAAAAAAAGTAACCAATAAGGATGCAAATTGTGCGTAGTATACGTAATTGTGTAGATTAAGCCAGAAATACAATAACATAAATGCCAGTATCGTACACAAAATTATGCAAGTGGCTTGCCGGCTATTTGTGTACAATTCGAATAACTTTTTCATGAAATTGTCATTTAAAATTTGAATTTTAGTTCAGATATCAAAAGGTCTGAAAAAAAAAAAACGATACAATCGATAAAATTTTGTGAGTTCAGTATTTATTATTAAGAAAAAGACGCGTCAAGCTAGGGCTAACTTTATCGATTGTATCGTTCTTTTTTTCAGACCTTAGAAGTTAAGTAAACAGTTATGCAAAAATCTTGTAATTTTGAAATTGCTATTTTATAAATACATGGCGTTGTCGTAACTGTTGTTGTTTATTTTATTGTAAATCAAAATAATACTATTGAAGAGCAGTGGAGTCGCGCAGACGTAGGTCGTGAGTTCGACCCAAGCAGGCGCTTTACTCGGTGTAAATTATTTCATAACTACAGGGCCTCAAGTCTGATATTTCAATAGTGTCATAATTGTTGATTTTGACAAGTTTGGTAATCTACTAATATAATGGCGTCATTATGACTTTCCAGTGGTCAGCCACTGAAACTCCATTGAAAGAAATGGCATTTATTGGTAATCTCGTACATAATGACAAACGAAACGCGAACGAACGAATGACTGGCAAAAAAATTAACAGTTCCTAAAATAATATGTAAAAATGTATACATGTAAATGAAAACTGGCATGAATAAATGTTCAAATTTAGTAGTATTTTTTCGAAAATCATTTCTACTAACGGGTTTTATAATAATGGCAATACGACAATGCAATTATAACCCAATTCTATTACGAGACCATTGACCGACGACCATTATGAATTTAGCAGATCACGAACTTTTAGCAAAATAACGATGGGATCGTGTTGGAATGGCGAATTTATAAAAATTGCAAACTAAAGCCCCTGCTCTCAACACGGTGTAGGTAAACATTTTGAGGAATGTCGTATAACCATCGGCATGTCCTAGAACCAAAGATTTCGAAGACTTGTGACATCCGCCAGCTCGCACTAGGCCTGCGCTGCCCGCGTGGTGGATTATTAATGGCCCACTCCCTCTCATAGAGAGGCCTGTCCCAGCAGTGGGAACAATATAGGCTGATTATGCTATAATAATCAGTAATGTAAAATATTTTAACATCGAGTTTTTGGAATTATTATTTTATAAATACATGTCGGTGTTGTTGACTATTGGTCTATATTTCATTGGATATCAAAATAATACTTGGCATTACAGCAAAACTGGGGCTACTTGAGTCTCCGAGTTTGATTCTTCTTAGCATGTCGATAGCAATCTAAATACAGTCGGCCTAGAATTTGGCTACGATTTTGGCACTTTCAGCAGCGTCGATAACTCCTGTAGCGTGCAGACAGAGGGACACACTGACGATATTACATGCCCCATTGTTTGTGGGTCAGCACCACATTTACACTCGAGTTTGATTGGGCATACCGGTGTACGTTACCCTAGCAAGAAAGTGTCTCCTAGAGTTATATGAGTAGAACGTATAATGTGTGCCTTATCTGCTGTAAATGTGCCCCCACATAAAAAATGTGTGCCCCCTGTCGTTTTGGAGAAAAACGGAGAAAACGATTCTTGCTGGGGTAACGTTTTTCTAGCAGGAAAATTCTAAACGAATGATCGGAGAGAGAAAAATTGTGCAAGGCCAGATAGCTTATATGTGTGCCAAAATGTGCCCCCAAAAATAAAATCTGTGCCCCTTCAGGTTTTCGAGATATTGCATTTCCTGCTGGAGTAACGTTTTGATGAATCGTATATCTCTAAAACCATTGCATGTGCCCCTGTAGAATAAACATACACGAGTAGCTCTTAAGGGGCACACCTTAGTGCCCTAATTAGATTTAAGAAAATATTTATAGTTTTCAAGTTATCGCGGTTTTATGAAAACCCGAAAAAACATCGCAGCGCCTAAATGAGACAAGGCACAAGTTCGCTGAAAATTGTATTCGGTCCTTCTTGACGCTATTAATAACCATACAAAGTTTAAAAACTGTTCATGCATGCGTTTTTGAGTAATCTTGCTAAAAGTCAAAACGATGGTGTCTTAACTTTGACGGCAAAATACAAGGAACCGGCTCAATCCCAGATGTGTAGGTGTGAACCAAAATTGTGTGCCTTTAGTCAAAAATATATGGTGAAAATATTCAGCTTGGAATGTTTCGCATTAAGTTAATATTAACAAAAAACCAAAATATGTGAACAACGGCTGGTTATCCGACCAAATTCCAATGACTACTAAAAAGCGACCGATTCATACATATCGATGACCTTCTTTATTTGACGTATTATACCTAAGCTGTGTCCGTACAGTCGCGTTCAAAAGATTTGGGGGCTAATTAAAAATATATATTAAATGCACCTTGTGACTATTAAATGAAACAGCTTGTTGATGTGGAAATCATTACTTTTATTCCCTTAATTTTAATTCTTAATTCTTAAAGTAAGTATTGCATCAAATCACAGATTAAATTTCCTAAAAAAATAAATAAATAGGTAAAGTAATGAAAAAAATCCAAGTACTTGATAAGTGTACAAGTATTTTTAAATAAGTCAAAACAATGCCATTAAATACTTACCACTGCAGATCGTGCCATAAAATTCACCACCCCTACAACCACATTGTTATAAAATACTTAATACGCCACTTTCAACCAACTTAAAAAAAGTAAACAAACAGTATCAGTGCAACTGCGTGACTCAACGTAACAGTGTCCTTGGCGTCATAACATAACTGCAACTGTTTACCAATACCAAGTAATAATCCAAACGGACTTCCTAGTCAATAAACACTTCGTACCTATTATTCATATTAGAGCGACGTTACACGTAACTGTCTCTGTCACACTAACACCGTACGCGTACTAGCTGTCTCACTTTCTCCAAATTAGACAAAGCGACTCCTTGCGACACGACGGCGACGTCAGCGGATGCCGCGGGGCCAGAGATATCTGCAGCGGTGTGAGGAGGCGAAAAAAAGGAATCTTCTATTAAGGTGAATGCTCCAACCAGCCCGCGAAATTCAAATTTTCTTACGTTTTTTGGAATTTGCAGGCCAGTGCTAGGTTGTATGTTGATTAAAATATTATTCACGGCTGTAAGACATATGTAGTTACAGAATTATAATCATCAAAATCATCAATACTACGCTCTAAGTTCATAAAGCTATAGGAATGACTTTTTTTTTTTTTGTTCCTACGCCTTATGAACTTGGAGGGTTGTATTGGTAATTTTGATGCTTATAATTCTGTAACTACATACGTCTTACAGCCGCGAATAATATTTTAATCAACATACAACCTAGAACTGGCCTGCAAATTGCAAAAAAACGCAAGAAACTTTGAATTTCGCAGGCTGGTTGGAGCATTCCCCTTACTGATGAAAAACTTACTGTTAATTTATCTAACCTACGGCTTATCAATAAATATAATAGAAACAGCTAGTAGAATATAATCCAATAACAACTTTATTTTATTACTTATTACTTTTCTACTTCAGTGTACTCAGGCCCAACCGGTTAGTGAGTAAAGTAAAGAAGGTCATCGATATGTATGAATCCGTCGCTTTTTAGTAGTCATTCAAATTTTGTCGGATAACCAGCCGTTGCTTACATATTTTGGTTTTTTGTTAATATTAACTTAATGCGAAACATTCCAAGCTGAATATTTTCACCATATATTTTTGACTAAAGGCACACAATTTTGGTTCACACCTACACATCTGGGATTGAGCCGGTTCCTTGTATTTTGCCGTCAAAGTTAAGACACCATCGTTTTGACTTTTAGCAAGATTACTCAAAAACGCATGCATGAACAGTTTTTAAACTTTGTATGGTTATTAATAGCGTCAAGAAGGACCGAATACAATTTTCAGCGAACTTGTGCCTTGTCTCATTTAGGCGCTGCGATGTTTTTTCGGGTTTTCATAAAACCGCGATAACTTGAAAACTAAAAATATTTTCTTAAATCTAATTAGGGCACTAAGGTGTGCCCCTTAAGAGCTACTCGTGTTTGTTTATTCTACAGGGGCACATGCAATGGTTTTAGAGATATACGATTCATCAAAACGTTACTCCAGCAGGAAATGCAATATCTCGAAAACCTGAAGGGGCACAGATTTTATTTTTGGGGGCACATTTTGGCACACATATAAGCTATCTGGCCATGCACAATTTTTCTCTCTCCGATCATTCGTTTAGAATTTTCCTGCTAGAAAAACGTTACCCCAGCAAGAATCGTTTTTTCCGTTTTTCTCCAAAACGACAGGGGGCACACATTTTTTATGTGGGGGCACATTTACAGCAGATAAGGCACACATTATACGTTCTACTCATATAACTCTAGGAGACACTTTCTTGCTAGGGTAACGTACACGGCATACCGTACCTACGCCCCGCAGAACATACATGGTGTTTGGCAGAACGTTGAACGTTGAAAATTGTGGATAGGTGGGGTCATCTGCTATTTACTCAGCCCTAATATATTAGGTCTTTACCTATGAAATTGCCGTTCTGCAGTACTGGCCATTTCAAATCAAAATAATTTTTGTTTGGCTAAGAATTCTAATTTCAAATTAATTTTATTTTAAAAACATGGATTTTTTTTTCTAAAAGTAGTCATTTCTTTATTGATTAGTGTTACATTTTCATCGCATTTCAATCTTTTTCGTCATCATGGATACGTTAAAAATTCGAGTAATTATGGAATATGAGTACCGTCGTGGCAGCAACGCGGCACAAGCGGCACGCAACATCAACGACGTTTACGGAGCTAACACTACAAACCAACGCACCGCCTGTTATTGGTTTGCTCGCTTCCGTTCTGGAAATTTCGACCTGAAAAATGAACCTCGCGATCGTCCGAAGACTTTGGTCGACAATGACGAATTAAAGGCGATTGTGGAAGCTGATGATACACAATCTACGGCTGAATTAGCAGCAGCTTTCGACGTTAGCGTCAAAACAATATTGGTCCATTTGCGTCAAATTGGCAAGGTAAAAAAGCTTGACAAATGGGTGCCCCACGAACTCAATGATCGCCAGCGCGAAGTACGCGTCGAGACGTGCCTTGCACTGCTCAACAGACACACAAATGAAGGAATTTTGAACCGCATTGTTACCTGCGATGAAAAATGGATTCTGTTTGATAACCGTAAGCGCTCAGCAAGTTGGTTGGATCCTGGTTCAGCACCTAAACAATGCCCTAAACGAAAACTTACCCCTAGAAAAGTGATGGTCACTGTTTGGTGCTCTAGCGCCGGTGTGATTCATCACAGCTTCTTACCAAACGGGGTGAGCATTACTGCAGATGTGTACTGTGAAGAACTGAACACAATGATGGAGAAGCTGGCGCATCTCCAACCAGCATTGGTCAATCGCTCGTCTCCGCTGCTCCTGCACGACAACGCGCGACCTCATACTGCACAGCAGACGGTCTCCAAGTTGCAAGAACTGGGGTTGGAAGCTCTCCGTCATCCGCCCTACTCACCAGACCTTGCGCCTACAGACTACTACTTTTTCCAGAATTTGGATAACTTCTTGGCGGGAAAAAAAATTAATACCCGAGAGGCAGTACAAAATGCCTTTGAAGAATTTGTTGCCTCCCGTCCAGCTGATTTCTTTAAGAAGGACATCAATAAACTGCCACTGCGATGGCAAAGATGCATTGATTGCATGGGTGATTACTTCGATTAATACAAATAAAAAATTCATGAAAAAAATTCGTTTAAATTTTTTCATACAAAACGGCAATTTCATAGGTAAAGACCTATTATTTGGCCCTGGCGTCCTGGATATTTTTTGTAATTTTTTTTTTTGCTTTCTTATCTCTAAAGTGAAATTTTTATTAAAAATGGGTAAAACATGCAATTTTTTTTTAAATCCTTGGCCGATTCTTGTAAAATTATTGCTTTATTCAGATTTTAGCTAGAAAAAAGTTATGAGTCCTCAAACTTACAGAAAGATGTAAAAAAATACTTTTCAACACACTTGCTCATAAAATGGCTCTAATTTCACTACAGTTAGGCACATAATGACACCTATTATCAAACTGTGACTTTTCATTACTATTATTCACTAGTGAGTTATAGAATTGGTTGAGTTGCTTTGTTCTTAGTGAGTTATAGGTTGTTTTTTGTTTGAGTTGCTTTGTTCTTAAAAACGATGATGATGATGGATGATGCTGGGTGATGATGGATGATGCTGGATGATGATGATGGATGATGATGGATGACGATGGATGATGATGAATGATGATGATGGATGATGCTGGATGGTGATGGATGATGATGATGGATGACGATGGATGATGATGAATGATGATGATGGATGATGCTGGATGATGATGGGTGATGATGAGTGATGATGGATGATGATAGATGATGATGGATGACGATGGATGACGATAGATGATGATGGATGACGATGGATGATGATGGATGACGATGGATTATGATGGATGATGATGGATGATGATGATGATGGATGATGATGATGATGATGATGGATGATGATGGGTGATGATGAGTGATGATGGATGACGATGGATGATGATGGATGATGATAATGGATGATGATGGATGATGATGGATGACGATGGATGATGATGGATGATGATGATTTAGTATTATTTTCTTCGCAAGTGTGTTGAAAAACGTCGTATGATACACGTGTGTATTGATGATTATCGTCCTCGGCTCTCTTAAGACCCTCGCCTGACGGCTCGGGTCTCAATGGCGCCTCAGCGATAATCACCAACGTTACACACTTGTACCATAATGTACTATAATCTTAATTTCAACTTGCATTTAAAAAAAATATCTAGGTTCCAGGGTCAAATAAATTATGGCTGAGTAAGTAGCAGATGATCCTACCATTTCAACGTTCAACGTTCTGCCAAACACTCAGTATATTAAGTTTTGTTTCTGCTGATTTTCAAGCAAACATTCTCCAGCTTTCTCCGATCTGCTCTGAACACAAACAGCATGCATCAGGGTGCGTCTTCCTGTATGCCCGACGTCAAACCGTCCATGATCAACGAGAGGTAAGGATTTAAAGCCGATCCCTGGTGCAAACCTACAGCCACATTGAACCTGTCAGTATTGAATATGTTATGGTTAAAATAAAACCTCAAAATGTATTATTATTAGCTTTAATTGTTTATTTAATTAATACAAGATTAAAATTAAATCTACGTACAACGCGTCCCTGAAACAAATTGTATGTGGAAGGGTGACATGAAAAATACTGAAAATTTTGGGACTTAACATTGTAACAGTAGGCTACGGTGAAATAAAATAGAAATTATTCTCTTTTCTTTAGATTTTTCCAGATACCTTTTTGCTTTTAAGTTCCTGTGGTATCTTTTACAATGCCAGACGACTGTGAAAAGTTAAGTCGTTTCAAAAGGTGTTCGTCATCATCTCAATTTATCTTCGGCATTGTTTTTAGATTGATTTTTTGCGCGAGCCTGCGTCATGGCGATATCAAAAAGTTTCGCAGTTTTAAGAGAATAATTTTGACAATACATTACTTAGTTCTTTTTTTCAGAATATTTCAAATATTAATACTTACTAAAAATTTAAACATAAAACCACTTATTAACTAGAGCTATAATTAATACTAAGATATAACACGCGCCCACGATTATTACCTCTCACATAAAAATCACAAAAGAGCGCGTACGCGATGGAAAAAAATATTTCGAACAGCTGCTCAACGCAACTTAGTTTAAAAAACGTTCAAGTCTTGGCGTGAAAGGTGTTAAAATTAAAATAGTGTTAAAAAGACTTGTGAAGAGATGGTGTAAAAATCCGAAATATTTTTTAAAATATTATTCTTTAACTTATAATTACTTTTTTTTTGTATTTTTTGTTTTTAAATTTTTTTCTCGACCCCGGAGAGGGTGAATATGATTAAACACGACGACGATATTATTAAGTTTTACAATAATAATATATAGGTAATAATTGTTAAAGAAATTACTTAATTAATAATAAGAAAGTATAAGTATTTCTACAAAAGTCAGTTTTACAGCTGAAATCGTAGAAATAAAAGAATTAATTTAATTCGAATTTCTTTTGATTCCTCTTTAGACATTACTACATTAATTATCTAAGCAAGTTGTTAATTAATGCAAAAAATAATTTTAAAGCAGAATAGAATCCTACTTTTTAGATTTAAGCTACATCCAATTTTCAAACTCAGAAAATTCGAGTTTTAACCCACAATGAAAAGAAATTCGCATTAATACGTAATACACTAAATATCTAATACTACAGACTTGTCGATGCCTTACTATAAGCCCTGGTGATAATATTCATTAATATGAGAACGTGCAACTTTCAAAATACTGTTTCTAGATTGAATAAAGCTACATAATGACGTCCAACTCGAAATTTTCGAGTTTCACGAGTCGGAAATTTTAAAAAGACGTTGAAATTCGAGAGAACCCAAACTATATCAACGCCTTCAGATCTTAACTCCACTCGAAATTTTCAAGCTCGAGGTTTTGCTAAGATTACAACAAGACACGTTCTAATCTACCTTTATAAGCTTTAAATTTCCGACTTTAAGAAACTCGAAATTTTCGAGTGTTACTGCATATTGTAGTGCAGGAATATGTACTCGGGGTTGTTGATTTCCTGGGGCATGTTGGGCGAGGTTGGAGCCAAGAGTTGGAAACCCATGTACATGAAAGTGCGGAGGATGGTCGCGCGGTCCGGACGGCTCTTAAGCACGCAGATGATACAGCTGGAAATAGAAGATGGTGGTTAGTGTTGAGATTTTAGAAGTCTTGAATGGTTTTGGCTGGATTTACTTAGTTCAAGTGTCAAAGTGACATTCCTCCGTGATCACTGTTATTCCTTGTCTCAAAGAGGGTAAGTATTTTCTTACTTATTTTTTAATTAGCCGATTTATATGATTTCTAGCAGGTTTGGCGAATTTAGATATTGGTGGTATTTTCTTGAGTAGTCAAGATAAAATATCACCAGTAATTCCCTTCATTTGCAGTGAAAAATATTCAAGTATACTGCCTTTGTATCCTGCTTTATGCTGCTAAATTTATCTACAGCAAGTGGTTTAGTTTGACACAGGTTTTGCAACCACTAGATGAAATTAAGTTTTCACCATTAATTAAATATTTTATCAAGTAGAACAATGTGATGTTGACTTTTAATGGGCCACGATGGATCACTAAGTGTTTATATTAATAGTTCTCCAGACTTTTGACCATGGCAACTAATTACAGCGGGTACCAGCCTTCGGTGCAGGAGATATTATAGCGCACAATTGTGTTGCCCGTCACAGATGCACACCGTCTTCCCTCACTCAAGAGGGTCAGCAATCCGACACGACCGTAGAGACCTCAGGCGGAGGACCAACCGCTCAACGTGCTTTCCAAGGCACGAAGGTATCGGACCGCCAACTTCTAGACTGTGGGCTGTTTATGAGAAATTCTTAATCGAAATTAACACTTTGCTCAACATGGAAATCGTACCCAACATCCCACGCTCAGCAGTCGCGCTTGTGACCACGAGAAAAGCGGGGCAGTCAACGGGTTGTAATATACAACGTGTAACGGAAAGGGTATATATATATACATACCAAGGGCACGGCTTCTTTGGATGATATCAAACGATATTGGAAGGGTTTTTTAATCCTATCTCTGCATGTTCAGACCAGTTACCAGAAACCGAACTTTTCAAATTGAAATAAGCACATCACTCGGAAGAGATTTATCGTGATATTGGCAAGTAACGTGGAAAGTTACGTGACGACGTTTTTTATGACTTGAATTTAAGAAACACATGAAACCGAAAATTTGATATAAATTCTTGGAGTATTTTATTTTGAGCTGAAACTATGTATATTGTCTCTATACCAGCTTTTATCTTTAGTGCTTAATGATAGCAATAGGGTTTCTGTTACACCCTGTAGATAGTACTCACTTGGTACAACCGAGCCTCTCTTCAGCGAAGTCAAGCAGGAGCATGAAGCTCTCCTTGCTGCCTGACTGGAGTACACCCGGCATGCGCAGGTACATAGTGCCTCCTTGAACCACCTGTGAAGCAAGAACATAATACATGTTACAAGATGGCGAGATGACCTTGACACCTATGGAAATTACTGGCTCGCATTACACAGCCTATTAAGCTTTTATCCTGTTTTTCTTCTAACTGAAGGGGCAGCTGTGATTGCAGCTGTGCTGTGCAGCAGCAGATTATTTTATTTCACTTTCACTTTTTACATGAACAATGGTGTTTCTGTTTTGTACCAACTAAACTTAAAAGTTACGCTAAAGCTATCTTTTTCCTTCTAATGAAACAAGAAAGTGACGGAAATAAATAAGAGCTGTCAAATTTAGCTGTAACTTGTTTTTCTTCGACGCAACTACGTAGAACAAAATTCATCATGCTTAAAATCACGCTAAATTACGTAATTCAGTTTGACAGTCCTTGTCTTTTTCTTTCGCAGTCTGTCAGTAAGAGATGGCAATACTAATAATTTTGCTAAGGTGGTGAACAAAAGAATCAGCGCTAATAACTAGTTATTTTAAACGTTGTAATTGCAACAATGATGTATTTGAACTATCATAAGGTTATCAAGTGTCATTGTACTACGATACATTAGTTCATTTACTGATAATATCGTAAACTACATAATATACAATGATATACTAGCTCATTTTTCAACAGTTTCGGTGAACGAAAACATCGTGAGGAAACGAAACAGAACGTAGTGTAAAGGTACGCTTACACGAGCAACTAAAATTGCTCCATCTTGGGCAATTCTCGTCAACTATAACGTCACGACTACATCCAGCAATTTAGGGCAATGGCAACATGTAGCAACCTGTTGCCAGACATGTTGCTCCATATCACATTAACTGCCAAAGTAATAATGACAAAAATCACAAAAAAAAAAAATTGTGCCAATTGATGTTATGGGTCTAGATATACATAGTATTAAATTTTGGGGTCAATCGGAGGCAAGGTTCCGTAGAAAATTAAAAAAAACTTCACGAGGTCACCGGTACCCTACATGGCGCACAGAAGTAATTATGTTGATTTCTGTTACCAAGGCGCCGTGCGGTCATCTCTCCGGGCACCCGCACACCTCAGTCGCTTACACGCGCTATCACGGAACGGATGTTACGTTATGTCATTTTGCGATTACCACTTTCTTTTGTCGTACGTACTTAGTAAACAATGTCCGAGTTAGATATAAACTTTGAGGACTTATTTTTTACCCAAGATAATTTATATGAAATTGATTTACTGGAAAAGTAATTGTTGAATAAAGTAGACACGTTATGTGACAATGTATACGATTTAGAGGAAGATTTGTGTACGGAGAGTGGGGATGAGAATATCCATCCCCCAAAAAATCGAAGGCGTCTTTATATAAGAAGCGATTCGGAAAGTGAATGTGATTCGGTGGAAAATTTTGTCACTCAAAATGTGGCTCTTTTGTCGTCAAGTAGGCCACAAAAATGGAGGGAACCAAGAGGACTCCAACCATCAGTGATTGCATTTACGAAGCCAACAGGTATTTATAATGATATTAATATAATAATATATCATTTATTTGCTATAAGTTTGTGTTTTATTCATTAACCGACTTAAAAAAGAAGGAGGTTCTCAATTCATCTGTATGTTTTCTATGGTTAATGCTCAACAGTCAAGAATATTTTTACTCTTTTTAAATAGTCTACTGCCTATTTATGTCCTTTTATAACCAAAGTACGGATTTGTTCTAGGTATCAAGAAACCGTATGATATTGAACTACGAAATGCAGACCCAGGAGCCTATTTTTCATTATTAGTCTCAGACGAAATTTTTGAGGAAATAGCTGTGCAAACCAACTTGTATGCTGAGCGACGCGAAAGCTCAAAGCCGTCATCGCGTTTGAATAGTTGGAAGCCAACAAACAAAAATGAAGTCAAGGCTCTTTTTGGACTTATTATGTACATGGGACTAATCAAACTCCCAAAAATAAGTTTATATTGGAGCACAGACAGAGTTTTCAAACAAACTTTTGCACCTTCGATCATGAGTCGTAATAGATTCGAACTGTTGTTGCAGAATCTGCATTTCGTTGACAACGAAACTGCAGATACCACCGATAGAATCTATAAAATACGCAGTCTGATAGATACGTTAAATAACTCATTTCGACGGTACTATTCGCCTAAAGAAGAAGTTTGTGTCGACGAAAGTCAAGTGCCTTACCGCGGGCGATTGATCTTGAGGCAATATAATAAGAGCAAACGGCACAAATATGGAATGAAGCTGTTCAAACTGTGCACAATACCAGGTTATACTTGTAAATTAGAACTTTACGCTGGTAAAAACCACGAACAGCTGAATACAACGCCTAAAAACGTTGTAATGTCACTGTGTAAAGAAATACTTGATTTGGGGCACACCGTAGCTACGGATTAATTGGTATACGAGTTTGGATTTAGCCAATGAACTTCTAGATAGGTATACTCATTTAGTAGGCACACTGAGAAAAAATAGAAAGGTTCTGCCCAAACAAGTTATTGATGCAAAACTCAAACCAGGCGAATCTGTAGCAATGGAAAATGAACGCGGTATAACAGTGTTGCACTGGAAGGATAAACGAAGTGTATTCATGCTCTCCACTAAACACTCTAAAGGATTTGCTAGTGTGCATAAAAAAGGAAAAGTTATTCGAAAACCGAAGATGGTTATAGCATATAATAAAGCAAAGGGATCTGTAGACATGAGCGATCAGATGAGCGCGTATTCATCTCCATTAAGAAAAACCATAAAATGGTATAAGAAATTAGGCATCGAATTAATTTTAAATACGGCTGTAGTAAATGCCTGGATCATGTTTTGTGAAAATACAACTCAACAAGGAATTGTAGAATTCCGACGTCAATTAGTGGAATATCTAGTAGACTCTGGTAAAAATGAAACCGAAACTGAATCTATTTCTAAGAGACCTAAAAGACTGAAACATACATTAAAAGCAAAGGAAGGCAAAGTAAGGCAATCCAGGCGCTTCTGTGTAGAATGCTACAAAACCAGTGTCACGACGTTTGGATCAAGACTTGCTAAAAACAAGGCAAAAAAAGTGGCAACCTATTGTCCTGAATGTCCTGGACTACCTCACTATTGTCTTCAATGTTTTAATAAGTGCCATCGGTATTTGTAATTGTAAAAATTCACATTCTTATGTGAATTTCATTTTCAGTTATAATGTTTCCTTTCTTTTTTTTTTTTTTTTTTTTTTCAGATTCGTGGGCAATTTTATACTAAAAGGTAAAACAGTTTAATTTTACTACTCGTTTTATTATTCTTCCCATACGTTTAATAAATACGTTTGGATTTAAAAAAAAATGTTATGTTCTGGGATTTTTAACGTTATTGAAGGTTTATCTTCAATAATTCAAAATATTTTTACGTTACATAGAAACCATGCGAAAGTATTATTCCTGAGCGCCATTCCGGTCACTTACTAATAGGAAATCTATAGAAAACGCGTCCTACGGCGCGTAAATAAACTCTGAAAACAGGTTTACCGTGAGGTCACCAGTGTCCTACGTGGCGCCTTAATACAAGACCGCCTCCGGTCACCGGTGCCCTACATGGCAGTCAATGTGATATCATGCAACATGGAGCAACTTAAAAAACTACGCAATATGCAACCCCGCCCCCGTCGTCGCCGGTTTCTCTCGCAAAAACGAGAAAATTTACTAAAAATTACCAAACCATTTGGATATTCGGCAACTCATGAAATATATGGAGCAATCAGAAGCAATATTCCCGAAACATATCCAAAATTTATTGCTGTTGCTCCAATGTGTTGCCGAGAAAAAAATTGCCCGTGTAAGAGCACCTTTACGTGGAGCGTTTATAATTTGCCAGTGTCGTAACGCAGATCCATTTGTAAAAACGTTTAAAAAAAAAGAGATCAACAATCAATGGACAAAACTGTAAAAGTTTTTCTACTTGAATACGGGGCTTTTGGCTATTTTTGCGCCCTGCTAATTGTAAATGCAGCACTTGCAAAAAACCGGAAATAAAAAATAAAAAAACATGCTAGTACTGTGAATATCGTTATCATAAAACATACTTCCAGTACCCGAATATTTTTATTTTTCCCATAAAGATTTGCCTCTAAGGATGCCATCTGCCAGGGGTGCGGGTTTGTTCGAAAGAGACACCACAGCCCCTGGCATACGGGCTACTGAAGGAACACGGGTGGGTTTTAGTCAGTAAAAGTCTGACACGCCCTCCTGCTCCACCCACAGCGGGAGAAGTTATTTGATGATTTCCCACCCAAAAAAAAAAAAAAAAAAAAAAAAAAAAAAAAAGGATGCCATTTCTGCATAAAACTGCAAGCCCAAAAGTGTAGATTACTGCAGATACACTTAACACTGCAGAGTTGTAGTACAAAACAAGTATCAGTTCTGAGTCTTGTGTGCGCTTTGGCAAAGACTTCCTCCAACCCCTTCTAATTCTCCCTGTTCCTTGCCTGGACTAGTCCATGTAAAGTCTTTCCAACCATCCTCACCAAGTCATCCCGCCATCTTTTCAGGGGCTTCCTATCTTTCTCTTCACCTACCCTGCCCTGCCCCAAAGACATACACTGACATAGGGCATCCCCAAAACATTGCCACAACAACCTGTCCTGTTTGAAACTTCTCAGCCTGAGTAGAAATAACCTTAGAATAATAATAGGAACAATTACGGGCCATAACACCCTTAACAAACACCTTTTTAACATAGGCGCCACAGACAGCCCGCTTTGCAGGGGCTGCCTTGACGCCGAGGTATCAGCCGCCCACGTCATCCTGGAATGCGAGGCCGTGGCTTCTCAACGTGAAGAAATCCTCGGAAAAGTGAGCTAGCTCCGGGAAGCCTGTGAACCTCCCAGGAAGCTTCTGTGCTTTTGGGCGGAGCTAGGCTGGCTCTGTTCAGCCAGAATCCCCACGCACAACGGACCGAATGAGAGTCTACGTGCGGAAAAGGGAGTCCCATCATCATCATCATCATCACCCTGTCCTGTTTTTTAAATTAATGATTTCGAGCTCAATCACGCCTGATGGAAAGCGATTAATCAGGTCTATGGTGGAACGAGCATGACCAGAAGACTGTTCACTCTTGTTTTGAACTCAGACAGGTTAAATGTGGAAGGGAACACACGACACTGGCAGTGAGGTTCCCCATTACAGGGTTTTTTTTTTTTTTTTTTTTGGGTGGGAAATCATCAAATAACTTCTCCCGCTCTGGGTGGAGCAGGAGGGCGTGTCAGTCTGTTACTGACTAAAACCCACCCGTGTTCCTTCAGTAGCTCTTAAGCCAGGGGCTGTGGTGTCTCTTTCGAACAAACCCGCACCCCTGGCAGGCATCGGCCTTTGCGGGCCCCATCATTTTTTGTGTTGACATCTCTTTGAGGCGCGCGTGGAACACAACGCGCCGTCGACTTGGGCTTGGTCCTTACCGGACAGCGAGCTACCCATTACTCGCCGTCCGCAAGCCCATGCCTACGGTGGCCGGAAATCGGCCTGGGATTCCCGACGTCCAGGGCGTCTCCGTATCCTGCGGCGGCTGGGGTCGCGAGGGCGCATATGCTGCCTCTCCCTCACGTGCACCGCCTCCCTCTTGGCGAGCATCACTGCTTCGCTGAAGGAGGTGACGGCTCTCCATGCCCTCTCGCTCCGTACCATGGCCTGGACCAGGGCCGGACGCGAGAGATCGCCGCCGCCGATCGCCTCCACGAGGACACGGCGGTGCTCCGCCCAAGCAGGGCAGACCGCCACCGTGTGCTCCACCGTGTCCTCAGGGCGATCTTCGCAGTGGAAACACCCGGGCGTTTCCTCCCGCCCTATCCGAAACAGGAACCTCCCGAAACAACCGTGTCCGGTGAGGACCTGCGTCAGGCGGAAGGTGAGGACGCCATGCCGCCTCTCGAACCACTCCTCAAAGAGGGGACTTACCGCCGCAATCGTGGCGTGCCCACCCATTACAGGGTGAAGGTGAGACTAATACAATAATGGTACTTACAGCTTCCCAGCGGTTAACGGTGCTCTCGGTGAGGAAGATTTTGAATTCCACCTTTACAGGCTGCTTGTCCTTGCGCTCGAGAATCTTGTTGATAGTCTGAAATATTCCACAGTTTTAGTTAGTGTTTGATATGAATTTATTCATAGCGGGGTTGGGCAGGGGTGTACCAATAGTACAGACGCCAGCACATCAAGCTACCCCAAACTGTCAAATATCCTCAATTGAACTTGAACCTTATGCATATGTTATAATGATGAAAATGTATCAAAGAAATTTGACAGATTGGGGTAGCTTGATGTGCTGGCGTCTGTACATACATATTTTGCCAGTTAAATTTCAAGTTCCATGTAATAGAGGGCGAGCCTATTGCCATTAAACGGGAAAATTGAGAAATTCCAGATAAAAAGAACCCAATTAAAGCCCAACCTGGGAATCGAACCCAACATCATACTCACCAGTAGAGCTTCTTCTAAATGGTCATTTATATTTTTAATTTCCGGAGCTATCACTAAAGCTATTATAAAATTTCTTGAAAGCAGATTAAATATGATTATGACCTGCGGAAAGGCTACGTCGTGTCCTTTCCGCGGTAGTGTCATTCCCATACATTTTGGCGTAGCGTTAGGCGTAAACGCTAACAGAAATGTGTCTTGTCTCTAGGCCCTGGAGTTTTAAAAGGTTTAATCAGTCAAGTCCGGCTAATGAGACACAATTAATTTTCTATTGTAATGGCCCGTACCTACGCGGTCTTTAACCAGATTTGTATGTTCTTGAATTTTGCAATCAATATTTCACAACTTCCACCGAAGCTATCGGGCTGAAATTTTAACTTTAATGTTGTAACAGCTTACCTGTTCTCTGCGCTGCTGGTGGATAGCTGGGTGAGCTTGCGGCGGTGATTGGGACTCGGTGATGAGGCTTTCCGCGCTGCCTGCGAGTGAACTCGCGCTGGCCCATAGTAGGGCACTCAACAAGTCACCTGGGGGGTAACAGTTATTTAAATACCGAAGTTGTGTAGATTTTAGTTTGGTTGACTAAGTCAACATTCACACGGACGGACGTAAAAAAATCGCAGTGATTTTTTCGTGCACTGGTGGTTTCAACTCTGACCATTAAGAATTCAAGAGTGATGAATGAAGGGCGGATTAACAAGAGGTATTAACAAGTGCGTCCCTGTGGTGACGGATGTAAAGAATAGCACCATCCCATTTCTTCCCATGGGTGTCATAGGAGGCATCTAAGGGACTTACTAGAGAATGGGCAGCAGCGTTCTCTATGCATTTTACCACCATACTGCGATCGCCAACCCACCGGCCAAGCGTGGCGATTATGGCAAATCCCTCCAATTGGGAGAGGCCTATGTCCAGCAGTGAAGTCTTTCGGCTGAAATGATGATGATTGATAAGGCAGTTGTGAGAAGAAATGCCGGGAGAGGACGCCCTAGGACATATTATAGTCTGGTGTACAGCACAAAACCTCTTTTGCAAAACACCATTACTACGTGTTAAGTATTCACGTATATAAAATTATTCAAAAGAAATTAAATATAATTAACTTAAATAAATTCAATATCAAATCTAAAGTTACAGACTGGCTCATACAACAGGACTACAATACCACCGAATCTCTACTGGCATACATCGCTTAACAAATCACTATTAAATAGCAACACAACACATAAACTGACACCCCATAATACACAGCACACACACCACAACACAACTAGCATTACACTCACGAACATGAACACACACCTCTCTCCCATTCACAGCCTCACTCTTTCTCCATCCATCCACGCTCTAATAAATCTAAATTACTTACTCAGCTAACTCACATTTTTGTCTCATGGTAGAATAACAACGACACTCGAAACATAATTTACAGTTCAGTTCGGTCGAATCACTGTCTCCTAAGATACAGGCCATCCCTAGTTTAGGAGACAGGATTTAATTTTTGTTAATATAGACAATTGTTTCTTCACCCCTTGTGTCCATTGTTAGTTGTTTAAGTCTTAGCATGTTACTAAATAGTACACATACCTGTGTCTATGTATATTTTTGGATCAATAAACTTATTATTATTATTGTATTATTATAGTGACGTTACTTGTGATGTTCTTCAGAAAGGGGAGGCGCGTAGCACTCGCAACTAGCGTGCGAGCATCTTGAGTATCCGAATAATTGATTATCCGGCTTATTCTTCGCGGCTCTGACTATTGATTTAGAAATGATTTGACGGCGCAGCGAGACATGTTACAAGTTTATTCCCGCCTTCGACGTGTAGGTACTCCCACTCTACGTTTTTTGCGCGATAGTGTTTCTTATTGTTTAATTTTATTTGAAAGCGTTCTACTGATGGATTGTCTTTTTAATTGTATTTTTGTTTGATTTGACTTTAAAATCGATTATCCGGAATACCCCTGGTTTTATTTGATTCGGATAGTCTAGATTTTATTGCAAGTAGTGTAATGAAGAAGCCGTGAGTTATATGTGTGTTTTATTAACTGGTTGGTGTGCTTACGGTTGTTGTCGTCGTGGGTGGGTGTTTGGTTAGCGGGGCTCGCGGCCCCGCCATTCACCCCTCCGGGCGGTGCCGAGCCGTGTGCCGGAACATCAGGACCACCTGCGAAGAAATCACAT
Source organism: Polymixis flavicincta (assembly GCA_949987655.1). Taxonomy (NCBI): domain Eukaryota; kingdom Metazoa; phylum Arthropoda; class Insecta; order Lepidoptera; family Noctuidae; genus Polymixis; species Polymixis flavicincta. The sequence goes on along the minus strand of OX465198.1, from coordinate 4,744,460 downwards.
TAGTTTACTAGCTTATAACTTAGAATTTAATAGAAGCAATATTCAATCACTTTGACGAATCACGATGAGTCTCTAAAATATTTGGTTAACACTTTACTACGTTCGGGCCGTAAAATATGACGGCGAGAATTCATCGCGCGCCTAGCGTTGCCAGGCGTCCGGATAAAGCCGGACACAGTCAGGCTTTTTGGTTGCGTGTGTGGCCAAATTGTGGCCGACCTGTCCGGTTTTTTTTTTACATTTGCCATGTGTTGGTTTCCGCTCCTTACGCTACGTTGTATCGCTAGCGCAAGCGAGCGGAGTAGCACTGTCCATAATAAACAAGACTGATTCATTAAATTTTCTTGTTGTTTCATTAGAATTTAAACAGGTTTTATGGTAAATGATTGAACGCACAGCTCAGCACCGAAAATCGAAGTGTTTTATCGACGCGATGAGATGCACTCTGTTGGATTCTCAATCGCCGCGATATTTTTACGTGCGTGTGGACGTCGATTAAAAGACCACGTATCCTACACTTGAACACAATACATATCAGATTTTTTTATTTATGGAGCAGAATTTAATATTTAAATGGATTTTATTTAAGAATACTATTGGTTTTTCAAGAAGTTGTAACCTGCAGCCCAAAATATATTCGTTTGGTAGGACTGACAACTCAACATCTTTTTAAAACGCCTCTCGTGTGAAAAGAGTGACAGCGTAGCTCAATCTGCGTTAAATCTAATATTAGACCTACCCACAAACTCATGGATAATCTTAGAATAATTCCTACACTTTATAATTAAGACTCAAAGTCCGAAGTATTCAATTAATGAACACACTTTATCAGATTTACAATGTATCAAATACGTCACATTGTCATGCAATACACACGGACGTTACAAAATCACGGCGTGATTTTTTGACGCACCATTCTGTTACACCAAGAGTTTGAAAATCGAACGGTGTGTTTTTCGACGCGCTGAGATTCACTGTGTTGGATTCTTACTGCTCGGTTTAACACCGAGAGTTTAAAATCCCGCAGCGATATTATTAGGTCCGATATATCCTTAGATATCACAGAGCGTGTATCTCCAATGATAAATAGATACTTGAACAGGTCAAATAGTTGCTTGAACTTATCTCTTGCCACATTGAGTCTAAGGTTCAATTTATTACTTTCACATCACGGTACGTGATCAACCCGCACTGGGCCAGCGTGGAAGATTACGGCCGAGTGGCCGGACACAGGCCTCTCAGAGAGGAGGCCTGTGTCCCAGCAGTGGGAACATTATAGGATGATTGTGCTGTGCTATGCTTATGCTAAGTAGGTACGTCTAGTTACGTCTGTGACCAAGATAATTATATTATGTAATCTGAACTATCATTATAAATTAATTTAATGATTCTATAGGGAATTCAATAAACTAAGGAAATACCTAAAAATATTCCACTGAGCCGTGCATTATTTTATTTTATTTTGATTGTCATTCGATTCAACTTACATCAACCGCATGGCTGTTTTGAACCGTATTTTTTTGTCGCCACAATTGGCTATTGTCAAATACATAATAAAATGCGCCCTAAGAGCAGTTGTATGAAGTTCGGCTTCGGGGTTAAAACTTGGCATGTATACGTATTATTTGAATTCAAACATTCGGTTTTTTTTTTAAACTAAGTAGTGACTGTATGGATTCCTTCCCTCGTTTGAAATAAAAGCATAATATCAAGAATTGATTAACTTACCACAGAGGCCCGGCACCCAGGCACAGCGAGAAACACTCGGCGTCCGAAGCCGACAAAGCGGACCGCTTGCTCCCGGCTGCGCTCAGAGTCGCGCTGCCACTGCTGTAACAAATTAAAAAATAAAATATTATAAGCACTGTCAAACAGTATTAGACGACGTGCATACGGACGTAACAAAATCACAGTGGATGATTTTCGCGCACGGGCACAAGCGCAGGGGCTTTTTTTTTGGGTGGTAAATCATCAAATAACCTCTCCCGCTCTGGGTGGAGCAGGAGGGCGCGTCACACTTTTATTGACTAAAACCCACCCGTGTTGCTTCAGTAGTCCGTATGCCAGGGGCTGCGGTATCTCTTTCGAACAAACCCGCTCCCAAGCGCAGGGGCTTTAAGGCAAGTCAGCGCACTGTCAAACAGTATGCATCGTAAGTCATAAGTCAGCGCAAAGAGACATAAATTGCATCATGTCACATGATGCAACATAACCTCTCTGCTCGACAAGATTTTGACATATGACACATCAGCTGACTCGGCGGGATGTTGCAAATTACGCCATGAATTTCAGGATTTAACATCAACTTTCAGCATTCGGTTTTATTAAGAAAAATATGTTACCACGCCTATTATATACAATAAGTTTGTGACAAATATCTTTAATTATATATTGAGGCCGGTCAATCTGCGTCAGTCTACTGCGAAAGTTGTATAAAATAGGTATTACTACACCTCTCCAAACCGTAGGCATCATAAATTCGCTGACAATATGTACATTAACAGCCTCCTCTCTTGCTGAAAATATGCAAAAGGACAAAATAAATATACAATAATTCGCTCTGCATTCTTACTTTCACCATCATTCATACCTAAACTACATAAAAACACGATCAAATATTGTCAAAAAATACTAAAAATTGTGTTGCAACAAGGCACTTCTTAGTGCTGACCGGCCACCAATTTTTTTTTATTCGATTCAAAAGTTGTATTCAGTCTAATCGATACTCGCAATTAAATCGGTTTGAAAAAAAAATGTTGAAAATGAATAAAAACTGGTATGATTTTAATTCATTGTTTTTTTTTTATTAATTATTTTATAGACACGTGCAGTGAGGATAGAGGTGTAATTTTTTAGGGTTCGGTACGTCCGAATGAAAAACGGTATGTCCGTGTGTTACAGTACGGCCAATTTGTTTCTAATCTGCTGGACCGATTAAGTTGAAAGGTAGGACACATATGAAATTCTGTGACCCAAACACAGACGTGTAACGTATATAAATGAATTTTGAATGAGGGGTTTACTTTTGGGGAAAAGAAGAGAAAATTTAAAAAAGTTTTGCAAGATGTGGGTACAGTGTGACATACATATCTTTAATACATGTTTGATTACTTTGTTGGTTCCTCAAATTAATATGTATGTATTTGATAATTTTAAATAACATCTAATCGGATATAAGCACCCACCCCTTATCTCCGAAACTACTGTGCCTAATGGTCTATTTTCATCATTTTTTTTTAAGTATTTCGGTTAAAAAACTTTAAGGTTAACTTTTATTCACGGTATTTATGTTTTCTGGGGTAGGTGCTGAGACCGAAAATCAAAATCCAAGATGGAGGCTATTACAATTGGATCATTTTTTGGCATGGTTTTCGGGGGATAGTGCTGCCATCAAATAAGATGGACAATCTGGATTTTAAGATGGCGGCTGTTCCAAATTATAATATCTTAAATCAATACTCGTAGGAAGTTCATGTCGATTGTTAACTCTATACCCAAAATCTCTAAAACACGAAACCCTTAATTTTGTCATGACCCGTCCGTGTCCATGTGCCATACAGCCATTTCTCTCGGAAACTATTTAAGTACAGACGCCAGCACATCAAGCTACCCCAATCTGTCAAATTTCTTTTATAGATTTTCAACTTTAAAACATAAGCTTAAGGTTTATGTTCAATTGAGGAAATTTAACATTTGGGGTAGCTCGATGTGCTGGCGTCTGTACATTGTACATTATATCGATGATTTTAAAGAAGTTGTACCTATTCTTTGCACCGCAGAATAATCGTGTAGTGAAATTATGATAAACTAATTAGGTGTGGCATTCCCCATACATATAACCGATAAGAAAAAAAGTCTATGCACATAAGCGTGTGGGGTTTTAGGTGATTAACGTTTTTCTAAGTGACTTTGATTGTTAAGCCAATTGTTATTGAGATATGGGAATTTAATAATTAATTCTATGACTACGAAAAACAAAGTTCATGCTACAGTTGTCAGTTGTAACTAACTACAAGCGTAGAATGAACTTTGTTTTTCAGTTTGAAAATGAATTTATTATCATTCGCAAACAAAATATTGCTAAACCTACCTAAAATGTATACTGGGCATTCTGTAGCAAACTTTCAAAACGTATCAAAAACGAAATTCACAACAATTAAATAAAAATAATTTTGAACAGCGAGCGGATTCCGAATTTGAATTCATATCGAGAAACAATAAAGCGAATTGAGGTAGGTACCTATGGTCATAGGTCCTGACACTCCTGACTGTTGACTTGGTTTCAATATAATATTCGAAAAATATCAAAATTATATTAGAAACGTATAAAACATTATTATAAACAATGTTTATTGCTTAATGTTTAAAACCAATTTTATTGCAATTTCCAAGTAAGTATCGATTTCTGACATTCGACATACGAATGAATCGAGTCGATCGAAATAAAAAAAAAATCGTTTGGCACAATCGCTTTCGGACATCTTTACAATTAAAAAAACAAAAATGGTCGGCGATTTTGTACACATATTGAGTAGTGGTAATGAATATTACGTGATTTTGGACTTGTGTTTGAATATTACGTTAAGATCTGGACATTTTCATATTTTTCAAAATATTTCAAATATTATTTGTCACATTTAAATACGCAACTACATCTGTGTGTGCTTTATTTGTGAAAAGTAAAATGTAAACACGCACGATTGGCGCGAAACTTCGACTTTGGAAATCAAAAAACTTCATTACCACCACTCATGTAACTTGAACAATGGATAAATTTGTCAAGTAATTAAATGATGCATGCTGCCACTGCCCCGCGATGGAGTTTGGATGTTTGGAATCTCCAGTTTTTATGTTTTTAGCCTCGAACACCACCGTCCCCAAAATGGCGATTAACGCATTTACAGACTTAGATTTTAAAAAGGTGAATTAATAAACTTGCGCACTAAATATGAAAGATTTAGGAGGGTTAACTTATGAGTTTTTTATCCAACTCCCTTATTTAACGCAGATTTATAAGATTTGATGGGTAGTATTAAATATATTCACATGATCAATTTAGGCTGTCGTACGTCGTGATTCCTGGGTCCTTTGGGACCCGCTACCGAGCCGACGGAGGTTCGTGTGTTCGGGTCCCTTCGGGGGCGCTTCCGAACTATACGGTTAAAGCCATATTATAAACAAGGTATAACAGCACTCAGAGACATGCTGAGATGACAGACAGTCGTTATAAGCGCAGATACCATAAAACCCTGAATGAAAAAAAAAAAAAAAAAAAAAGTATTTATTGTGACTCGCACAGGAATATGTATATTCGTACCTTCCAATGGTTTTGCTCAAAAAAATGACATCAGTTTCCAAATATTCACTTAACATCGACAAATCACCAGCCTTCTTCTCGAAATAATTATAATAAGGCATTTTGTATTCAAACTGTCTTCTGTCTTCAAAAGATGGTGAACAATTGTCACTTTTCCTCATACTCAAGTCTTGGTAAATATTGTCTAAACTAAGACTGAGATATAATTTAGTATCTAACAAATATAATAATGAGATTAGTGTATGTTATCTTTGTATAAATAAGGGGTACAATTGATGAGGAAATTACACCAGAATTATGACAATTTGTAGTGGTGGTGAGATACGTGGTCGCTCACAATGGGTCTCATAAGAAGGCAGAAAGTCACTCAAAGGACAATGGAGAGGGCTATGCTCGGAGTTTCCGAACGAATCAGAAATGAAGAGATGCGAGAACCAAGGTAACTGACATTGCTCGTAGAAGAGATGGCCGCATACTGGAAGGCCTCCCATAAGTTGGACCGATGACCTGGTGAAGGCCTAGGAATCCGTGTGATGCGGGAAGAAGAAAACCTGTTTGTTGAAGTGGCGGTGTTTGGGGGAGGCCTATTTCCAACAGTCGACGTCTTACGGCTGAAATGACGGCACGGTTGGCGCAGTGGTTAAGCGATTGACTGCTGCGCTGCGTGTCGTGGGTTCGATTCCCGCACGGAACAAATATTTGCATGATCTACAATTTGTTGTTCCGGGTCTGACTGTTAGTTTAAGTGAGTTTAAATGTTTGTAAACGCACCCACAATACAGGAGAAATTCCTAGTGTGGGGCAATGTTTAAAAAAAAAAAAAATGATGGCAGGTGGAACAGAGTCCTAACGGTATAGTTGCTGAGAAACGGTAGGAGTGTTGGCAGACCGATAGCTAGGTGGATGGACGACCGACATACGATCGCAGGGAAGACCTGAATGAAATTCGCACAGACCAGGAGAGCATGGCACAACAGAAAGGAAACTTATACTCAGCAGTGAGTGGAACCAGGTTGCCAATGATGATGAAGATGATGATTGTAGGAGTATATAGAACAAACTGCAAGATTTCTCTATCCTTAGCACACCTTTCTGACAAAATTAGAAGTTTATGGGATTTTATAAACAAAATGCCGCAAGAGAATTGCGTTTCGAAAAATACGTAACGATAGTGTTAACCAGTAATTCGATTGTGGAGGTCAGATACGCAGTCGCTCCTTGCAAAATACTGGTATTCAGCTGCAACCTGCCGAATCCAATACTATTGGGACATAGCAAAGCAGAAGATGACGAACTTTTATGTGTACTTGGTCGAAAAGTACTGTTGTAAGTTTAGAACACCAGCTTTATGAGTTAGGTCCCTAAGATGACATGTGAGTAGATCTGCAAGATAGTACTTATGATGTTCGGTTAGATAGCATATCTGTCTGTTTATCTTATATTTGAAACAACAGATGATAACAGAGATAGTACAGTTATTGTTGCTGATAATAGTGGTAATAATGTAACGTTTTAAAATAAACTACAATTCCATAGAGATACTTCAGATGTAGGTGTACAGACGCCAGCACATCAAGCTACCCCAATCTGTCAAATTTCTTTGATAGAATTTCAAGTTTATTACAAAATCATAAGGTTCATGTTGATAGTTTGGGGTAGCTTGATGTGCTGGCGGCTGTATATGAATCTACTAAGAATTACATAAGGAGTCACAGAAAAGAAATAATCTGTTTCAAGGGATATTTTAGTTCGCACCGTGAATAGCTGACCATCTGTTACATATTATACTCGTAGAAACTCCTCCGTGCCTCGGAAAGCACGTTAAGCCTTTGTTCCTGGCTATCATTCGCAGATCTTTGACAGTCGTTAAGAGTAGCCAGAAAGTATGACAAACCGTCTTATCAAGGGTTACCGTGTTACCCACCAACCAGGTTGATGAAGTCGTACAGGCAGCCGCTCAGTTGTGAATCAAGAAATTTTCTCGAATCAGAACTTAAATTAAAAGACTTTGAAAATTTGTTCGGTGCTACAGTAAACGCTATTTTGTTTTGAAATCCTTTAGTCGGTGTCTAAGAGGAGTCAACAACAACAAGGAGGAACAAGGCTCTTCATGTCAAGAATCAAAGGGAAATGAAGGGTTCAGAATCCAATTTAAACCAAAATTGGAATCGAAACAACCGATAAGAGCGTCTGAAATTAATAATGACGATTTGGGAAGAAACCGTATTTCCTAATGAAGAAAAAATCAATACAACCCTTAGCTTTAGAACTGAACTGATAAAGGAACACAGAGTCATCATCATCTGCCTAGCCTTTTCCCAACTATTGGGGTCGGCTTCCAGTCTAACCGGATGCAGCTGAATACCAGTATTTTACATGGAGCGACTGCCTATCTGACCTCCACAACCCAGTTATTGAGTAATACGATACCCCTTGGTAAGACTGGTTGTCAGACTTTCGGGCTTCTGACCACCCGTAACGACTGTCAAAGATCCACAAATGACAGCCGGGACCAACGGCTTAACGTGCTTTCCGAGGCACGCAGGGGTCTTGATATGTAAAGATGGTCACCCATCCACGGACCAACCGCGGCAAGCGCAGCTTAACCTGTTCGATCGACCCGTGCAGCTATTGTTACTTAGCCAAACACAGAGTCAAAGACAAGAATTATATAATGAGGATATAATTAATCACGCTGATGATAGCAAGTATGCTGATATGATCACAATTATTTATTTTTTAGAATTTGATAATAAGAGATAAGATAGGAACAAAAAGCAATTCCTTTTACCAAACCACAAAAAGAAACTAAACTTTCCTTCGACAATCAATCAACTTAAAATAGACCTGTGAAAGTGTAGCAAGAGCCAAAATACAGTCACTTAATGTTGTTTTAAATAAATATTAAATAATTTATGTTTAAAATATATAGTTAGTATGTACACTTGCTGGCATTTCGCCTGAAATGATAATGGATGTATAATTTTGTTTAAAAACGGCTTTGTTGTTGTTTGCAGTAAAGATAGATTAATTAGGGCGATAGTAGTTGATGAGAATTTAGCACGCGATGTTTTTTTTAATTATCCTGAAGTTATTAATGTATTTTTGAAGGCTACTAGTGTTCGTAGATCTTGATTAAAGTCTAATAGAGGCAGAAAATATTTTTTATTGTTCCAAAAACAGTGATACTGATATTTGTCCACCAATTATGGATAAGCAAAAACTGTGCAATACAATACAGCTCCCTAATTGCACACTATTAAAAAAAGAAACTGTTTCAAACATTTATGGCCCAAAATTCAGCAGGGCGGACTCCCTTCACTGACGCAGTGAAAATTTTGAATTATAGAAGGTGCAAAAAGCGATCACAAGATAAGACTGTAAATAGACATGAAAAACCTTTTCAATTACCTACACAAGAAAGAATCGATTCACTATCGCATAATAGGAACCTGAGTTCACAGTGAACGTCAAATGGTTGATAGATATACGTAAGTAGTACCTAGCGTGTTGTGTGGAAACAATTTCAAGGACTAATGCCAACCACAGCAGTTGCATGTTTATTTTATCGAAGCTGACTCGAAAACAACTGAATAATTCCCGAAGGGAATTACTGTGATATAATCTGGGGAGACCTTGGCATACATGAGTTGTTTACACGGCATTCTATGAACTAGCTTCTGGCCGTGACTTGGTTCGAGTGGAAGTCGTCAGATACACACAAAAATAACAGCCACATTTTTATAAAACTCCCTTCGGCTTCCGACCCACCGCGTCGCATCGTATCCCGTGCTTTACTTCGTTTTCGCTTGGCGTTCCTACGGACTTTATTCTCATTGCTCTGCCTCTAAGTGTCGTAGCGTGATGTCAAATAGCTTAAAACCTTCCTAAAGAATCGGGCAGTCAAATGCAAAAGTATTTTTTCACACGACTGGTAGTTGTAAAGATTCAAGCGTTAAGGTGACACTTGTTCACATTTTTTCCATACAAACTTCGGGAGGGTTTTACTCCACTGTTTGACTATGTACATCAAAAATTAATCATCATGGTATGGTTTTGTCTCGTTATTATTATTGTCTGTACGGAAACAGAATACTAAAATAAAAAGCTATTAAAAAGTTATGAGCCAACAAAGATTAGTTTTTCTTGCTAATTGAACCTAACTTTGAGCGTGTTTAAGTAATAAAAGGAGTGTAAAGTCTCGAAAACCAAGACGGTACCGACAAAGTTCAATTAACAATAAGTTCAATAAACTTTATTGATCATTGATTTATGCAGTGGTTTTTTCATAAAACCCGATCTTCTGAAGGACTTTTCTTAATTTTTTCGCGATTTTTTTGCCAAAAATGCTCCTGCATCTCACTCAATAACGTTGTACGTGTAGACTACAGTCTAACTGCTCACCACTGATACTATCTCTGTCGGGTACGAGACAGTGTGATTTTTAGCCAGGCCCACCAGTGAGTTCGAGCCCGCGCAAAGTGTGCCCTTAAGAAGGCTGCCCTCTCAAAAATGGTTGAAAACAGCATGCAGATGAAACCACTTTTCGTCGGCATTTACAAAGAAATTACATTTGAAAAAAATTGTTAGTAATCTACATAATATGATACGTCATTTGGTTTAGGCATAACTTTTCTATGGGTATCAAATAATAAGAAAAAAAAAAAACACCAAATCACCTCCAAATCGTTGAGAGGAAACCATTTTACTCCTTCATTTTTTAACAAAAGAGTTTAAAAAAAATGTCTACTGCTTTGCAATACAAAGGAAAATGATTTGGTTTTGTTACTTTTTACAAATATGCATTATTTTTGTTATAATAAATTAAAAATGCGACCGATTAAAGACTGCACGGCTACATCACCACACACTCGCCCACAAATGTAGTGCGCCCATATGCTGAAGGCCTTGGCGTGTATACAAGCCTTAAAAGAAAATCTTCAGCTTTATTATTAGTATAGATATAAATAGATATAATTATAGGTCGTTTAAGGAAATTTAGAAGCATACTTCAAAGGCTTGGTAACGAATTTTAGGTAAATTATGTCAACAATTATGACGTCGATTGTTTATAGAAAAAACCGCGAATGTTGTCAGAAAGTAATTGAACAAAATCAGAACTGTGATAATGTACTTTTAAAAAGCTTCCAAACATGTAAAGACGTCACCTCAGGATATACATAGGTATTAAAACATGCTTTTAAGACTGATAAATGACTTCGGTCTCTTTCTCATTGCGCATGGTAGAAAGAGATAGCCATACCTTTAACTTCGCCGCAAGGTTCTTAAAAATATTAGAGCCTACAAATGGGTTACATTATCATAATCTTTGACATGCGATCTAGAATAGACTTACCGGTACAGTTTCACCATTTTTCAAAAATAAATGTATCCTCTTTGTAAAACAACGGAATAACGCTCGTATAATATTATAAACAACAAGTATATCACAAAAAATGGAATGTTTCAATAAATAAACAAACAAAAAACAACAACAACAAAAAAATTAAGGTATCGTAAGGCGATTTTTTTCAGGCACTTTTCTGAAAAATTGCTTTATGCTGTATACCGTATACAGCATATTATGTTTGTTTACGAAAATAGAATCTATTTTTATGTTTGTCAAGACGTGCGTTCGGTACGAGAATCAAGTAGCGACTGATTGAAAAATCGAAAACAGTAAACAGTCGGCGGCCAAAAGAGGAGCCTTGCCAATATTCAAAAATAGAATTAGTGTTGTGAATCTAAAAACAGATCAATAATAGGGTGCGAGTCTTATTTTCCGACGTGATTACTTTCACGTTTATAAAAGCATGTTACCTATCTAAATAACATACGGTACTGAAATAGATGGATGCCTTGAAACTGTTTTGGAAAACTCTTCAGATTCAGAACAAAGCTGAATATTCAAGAGTGCTACATGCGTCATTGGCTTAAAACCATCGCCATTTGTAAAATCGTATGAAAGCAGAATAGTTACGTTTTTTTCCCTATGATCGGAGATTTTATACTCTAAAGTAATATACTAGGACAAAGGCGATGGACTGAAAATCTGCCGATACGTTGTACTTTACAAGTACTTTTCACACTCAAACACTTCTAATAGAACCTTAGCCGTCTTATTACAAAACGAAATCGAACTTTAGTTTCAGAATGAGTTCTAGTTTGAGAACAGTATTTGTATTCCGAACTTAATTTCGATAAACGCAAAGTTAATACTGGAATGACAACTTAGCATAGAACTAAGTTTTCATTTCTGTAACAAGAACCACATTTCTATAATGGTTAGGTTCATAATTCAATAACTGACTCGGTGAAGCCTGATCTAAACAAAACCCTTGTTTTGTAAGTTTAAACGCCAAAAACAGTGTCTACAGAATTGAACTCATTATCCCCTGATCTGACGTTCAGAAACCAATTTTGTTTGTTTGGGACATAAGGGGAAAGCCTAAGATAAACAATTCAATCTGCATTGCTGTTTGTGTACTGAACTTTGTAAAGACTACCTTTTTAACACGCCAAATTGTCTACCTACCCACCAGAAAAAACAGTCTCATTCTAATTAATACAAACATAAAAATCAGAAAAATCAGGTCATGAAATCACGCGCTAGAATAATATTTATCTGGATGCTCATCGTCAAATAAGAGCACTTTGCCCGGGACAAAATATAATCTTTTTAGCAATTCTAGCATTCACTAGAGACATTTTAAAAGAGAGCGCTTGCCAAACTGTTCTTTTGAAAAATTTATGATAAAAGTTTTGACCTCGATCGATAAAGAATTTGTTGAAGGAAGCATGAAAATATGGTATTATCTGAAATGGTGGAATTTTGTCATAAAGGAACTTTTCATGACTTGCATGGTATTGTTTAATAGTTTATTATAGTTATATCCTGGTATCTGGGCTTCTAGAGTGGAATGGATCTGTACAGGGAACCGATTGCGTAACAGGGTTGGGAGGAAGTAGCAGGCCAGCTATATACTCCAGCAAAGTGGTGATTAGATGCCTCTCAATTAATAAAGCTCAATATGCATTGTTTTTTGACTGCTAAAAGTTGCTAACACAAACTCAAAGGCCATTATATTCATCATACGGCTCAAACTCATTGAAGTGCTCGCAGCACTTAAATCGGAGTACCAGCAAGAAAAAACAAAATAGTGCATCTCTAGAATTTGAAGAAAAACTCACCCTGTTTTCAAGACTACTCCAAAAAGACCAAAGTAATACATACCCAAGATAATGATTAGGAATAAAAACATTTCCTTGGAAATCTAGGTCTAGCAGGAATGCGGGGGTCAAACAACAAATATTTGGCACTCCCACACATTGACAACAAAGGTACTGTGGGTATGATTCACCATTACTTCTTCCTGACCAATAGCAGCTGGCATTAGCCCGAGGAAACGGAAGGATGGAAAACTAACAACTCATTATCGTAAAGACAGATAATGAACTTCTCTTCGATAAATAAGAAGTTAACAGAAGTTGGTTGAGGAAATCCGGTGGAAGCGCGAAGCACAGGACCGGTCCGATGTCTGATCTTTCTCAATACACACACCCTACACCTACTTACTCACTACTTAGACACACATCTTACACCTAGGTACTCACCACCTACACACACATTCTACACTCACTCACTACACACATACTCAAATCCTACATTTATTCACCTCACCGCAGAGTTAAACGTTTTTCATTTTTTTTTACACCAATTGCTTATTGTTGAAACTTCCTGATTTATTATGATATGGATGGATATGGCTTTGTTTGTTACGGAGAATCACTGACTTCTAACTTCTAAGACGAAGGCGCATACACCTAGTTTAGGAGCCAGAGTATTAAAATTATTGTGACCTAGCTAAAAGCCTATCTGCGCTTAGTCTTTGAAAATCGTAATGTTGCTGACTTTTTTGGTGAAATAAAGAATTTAAAAAAATATGTGGGGGAGGCCTGTGTACATGAGTGATTAGTGGACCTCTTTCGATTGAATGATGAACAGGATCAGGGCCGTCTTAAGTCTATTCAGCGCCGGGGTGCGGGTCACAACTGCGCCCTCCTTTTTTTTTTTACACTGCAGCATGGCACACGACCATAGAAATATAAAAAGCAGGAGAAGTGGGAAAGGGGCGTGTCTGTGGCCGCGCGGTATGATCAGCATGATCATTCCTAAAGCAAATGGCCGTCTCCGCGAACTAGTGTGCTTTCGACCGTTGTCGTGATAAATCATAAGAATGCCGTGTTGTTCAGTGGTTTCTTGTAAAAACCAAAGCCAAAACAAAAACTTTGTGAATCATGGAATCACTTACCATAAATAAGTACAAGTATTTTTCTACATTTGTCTTTAAAATCATGATATACAAGAAATCGGCAAACATTTCTTGTGTTTACCATGTTATTTTTGTTTTCAAATATCACAGCGACTGTATTATTTTTGTACTAAATACATTGCTCCTAAACCACTACCTAAATATTTTGTCGCTAAGTGACTGGACAAGCAATGTAAAAATCACAAAACGATAAAGTATCTATGCGGACGCATTCCGTAGTACGGCCGCTGGTTCTTGCGTCGAGCTAGTGATGTGCTCGTGCAGATCCACTAACGTAGGCTATCGATAATGTCGATTCGCGAATAAATTTATTGCTAGATCGATGTGAATTAATGTTTTTTACTTATTTTGATTATTTTACAGCGTAGTAGAGAAATGCCTAAACAACAGTCGTAAAGTTAACAAAATTTTAGACAATGTCGGTGGAGTGTTATTGGGTTTGAATTATCGTATAATAATTCTTATCCTCGTGCTATTTCCTTACTTTTTTTATGGTTTTGGCATTTTACTTACGTTAAAGTCTTCAAACGCTTCGTATGCGTTATTGTTATCGGCATTGTTCAGATAGTATATTAGTGACGTATTACGGTTATCGTTTTCATTTTATCTTATTTCCTGGACCCCGAAAAAAATTGAAGTAGTACAATAATAAATAGAAGTATCGACAACTTTCCGATTTAGTCAATCACTAGCGTATATGTAAAATAAATTGCTTTTGCACAGCACAACGGTAGCAACCGTTGTTTGTGTGAGTGAGTTGTACTTAAATGCACGCTGCGTTTGAAGGGATAAGGTCTATATTTGATTGTGTAGTACGTTCTGATTTATAAATTGCGAGTGTGAGCGCGACTTCGTATCTATTGGTTTTACTAAATTGCATGTGTAGTTGTGGCGCGGTAGTGGGGAGCAAGTGGAGACATCGGGTTCCGATACATTTTCAACTACTTGGCATATCTTCTTCTTTCTTAAATCTATGCACACGACCGACGACACACTGCAGTATGAAAGGGGTCCTAGTCAACCAAGAAAACACAATACTCGTGATTTTGATAATTTATTTATTTATTACTCTAAAAAACTAAATTAAACTTTAAATTCGATTACTAAATATCTATTTATTACATTGTACATACACATACATCAAACAAACTAAATTTTTCTTGCTTTTGAGTTGGCAAAGATTTTGATTAAATCATTAATTTTTATATCAATTTTGGATTCTATACTTATAATGGCTAAGTTTGTCAGTCTGTCTTGGGTCACGGTTGAACGAAGATAATTTTTTATTAATTTTAATTTTGAAAAGGATCTTTCACCTTCTGCTACTGTAACAGGCAGTGTTAAATAAATATACGCAGAGCTGTTGAGATATTGGGAAATGAGGAAATTAAATTATTAGAATATATATAGATTAAAATATCAGTCAATATCAAATCTATTTTTCAGCAAATTGAATCTCTTATTTAATTTCGAGATAGCAGTGTCCAGTAAAAAAAAAAACATACTTTAAATTTGTTGGTTGGGTCTAAAATGGGCTCATCTGCAGCCTCGTAATTAAATTTTTGCTTACAATATTAATCTTTAGTAAAATATTGTACCATATAACTACTGAACATATTAATCTATAAGACTAATTTATTAATGAACTCGCTATGTTTTTTATGTCGCTGTTATGCTTGTTATTTGTAAAAATATAGTAAAATGCATCGTAAATTTTATCCATGTTAAAACGGAGTGCTCTAAGAGCATCAAATCTACTTTCCCAACGCGTATTTGAAAGAGGTTTTAATGTCAAAGTAGGTATCTGTTTCATAATTACATCCCAGCGTGATGTGGATGCTGAAAAAAATGCATAGATTTCTTGGACAATACAGAAAAAGTTTGTAATTTCCAATGAGCTTTTAGCGTCGTCATTTACTTCTAAATTAAGAGAGTGAGCAGCACACGGTAACACGTAAAAAGCACGAGGATTCACGTCCAATTTTTTTAGAGGGCTTTATTTTTCCCCCTCATATTGGCCCCATTATCATATCCTTGGCCTCGCAAATCATCTAATTCAATATCGCATGATTTTAAGAAATCTAACAAATATGTCGCCAACCCTTGTCCGGTAGTAGGTATCAGTTACAGGTAAAACATCCAAAAAAATGATCTCGTACCTCAGCGCGTTTTCTCCCCCGCAGTCTGCCCCCAGTCTTTGTAACCAGTGGGGGCATTAAATGCAGTGACATTATTATTAAAAAGCTTACAGTGAAAACAAAATACAGAATCAGTAGATGTGGAATATACTCGTACAAGCCAAACTCGATGAATAATTTCGTTGTTTTGTAACTTTTTACTGTAATATGTATCTGAAAACAACCTCATGTTACTATCTGAAGGATAGTTGTTTTTTTTTATTTGAATCGGTCCACGTTCATTTTTTTTTTGCTTGCGCATACATATTTGTCGTAAGTAACAAGTATATAAAACTGTACAATGGCGTTAAGTTCAATGAAATATCCAAAAATTCAGCGCTCGACATGCGCCCCCGGGCGCACCGCACCCCTTGCACCCCCTGGTAAAGACGGCCCTGAACAGGATCCAAAGTGAACCTAACCTTTCAATTATCATAAAATTTCGTTGCCTATTGGATTGTTTATCAAACACAGAAAATTATTAAGTATCTAACGCTGGCAGGTCTTTCGCCCTGCAGAGGATTATACGATATCCCTCATGTTCGGTTCCAATAAACAAAAACGAGTCGTTTTGCTTGCCAATTGTAGCATTTTTTATTGCCAAACTGGGCACATAAATAGATTCGTAAGCTGGTTCTACCTCTGTGATAGCTACTTCAGTATGGGATGGTCTACTATGGAAAGCTATGCAGTCTTTGCTTCATTACTGGTTAAGATACAAGTCTTAATTTAAATCAATAATGGTCCGTAAACTATAGGAATCGGCCATTAGTCTCTTCGTTCTTACTCATCGATTTGCCGTATTCATATTGGTATCCACATTAAGAATGGGATCCGATCCGAAGCGTAAGGTTACTCAAAGGTGATTCTAAAACCATTGCGGAAAGTTTATCTCACGTATTGCGCTATTCTTACAGAATATTCAAACACAATAGTACGTATACTTTCTCTACCCAACAAGATTACGATCTTTTTATAGAACTACCGTCAAAACACTGCGTCATTCGTTTGAAACGCTGCCATAACTCTTTAAAGGAATTTCATGTTATTATGGTGATTAGCAACCGAAATACATAAGAATATTTTTGCTTATTTTCCGATTCTAATTTAGAAAAAGATAAAAACTAACAAGTATTTTAAAGTTGTTTTGTAAGGCAATTTTTAACTGAGGCCCTAACTCAAGACTCGAGCGAGTTTCTCTACGTGATCGAATCAGAAACGAAGTGTTCCGCATCCGCAGGTGAACCAAGGTAACCGACATGGACAGGGCAGAACGCAGAAGAGATGGCCGATGGGGACGAAAGTATCTAAAGTGGCGAACGCGTTCCGGAAGACGTAGCGTTCGTATGCGGGGAGAATACAAGGTGGACCTTGTGAATTCGTGAAAGCCGTAGGAATCCGATGGACGCGGGAAACACAGAAACGGTGGATGTGGCGATCCTTGCGCGAGGCCGAGGGCGAGGATACTAGTTTTGAGGTAGGTAATGCTTGAGTTTTGAGTAAGATACTGTATGTGATACGGGCCTGAGAGATTTGAGGAACAGGGTATGAAATTCTTCATCCACCGTAGAAAAGAGAGAATCTTCCGACCCGACGGGTGTTGTGTCTGGTAGGCTACTGCCCGACGCGGATAACTTTACTTGCGCGATTTAGGATTAGTGTGACGTCAGGACTTTGATGTGTAGTTCACATGGGGCGATGTCGGTGCCGCTACACACGATATTGTGAAACGTGAAAGAGATAGGGAATGAGAACTGCGGGCTTAGCATGACGCTTTGTATTTCTACGAAGAATAGACAGTGCTTTTTCAATACAAAGTGACATTTCGTTCCTACATTTTTGTTATCGTACCGTAGATATCCTTCTACAATCTGTCATTTAGTCTTTCGTTTCTAACGATATTTGTCTAGGTCCTTGTAAATGTAGACTATTTCAGAAGAATATTTCTTACCAAACTGTCAAAATCACACTGACAATAAAACTTTCTGCTGGACGGCCACAAAGTATATACGATTATCTACAAAATCATGATTCGTTTAGAACGCATAACTATGATAATTAATAGAAAAACATAGCTTTCTTATCCTATTGTACATTATTTAGTTAATAGTCATGTCTATTCTTCCGTCGACAAGTCGGTGCTCGTGCTAAGCCTGCTGAGATGGCAAATGATGGAGATACAGATCCCTCTCTAATAAATTGTGCTTGAAAATGAACAACTATTACTGCGGGACCAATACTGAAAAATAAATCATCTGTTCGGTGCTCCATAAAAAAAAAAAAAACATTAGTAACACGATCAAAATTTATGTTGGTCCCATAGTAAAAGGTGTTCATTTTCATAAGTGCTAGTCTCCCTTAGATAATCTTGGTCTTGGTACTAACTAGAGTTTTTTTTTTTCGAAAATAAAAATCGTATATTCATTCCTCAGTACCAGTTTTGATGCGATAAGGAAAATTGTAGGAAATACAAAAATAAAATACGAAAACAAACTGCGCTGTCACGAACGCATTGGCGCGTAAATTGTTTACATTTTATTTTTATAATCCGGCCGGGCGGGCGTGGTTGTCTTGTCATTCTGCCTTCTGGGTACGGTCCAGCTAATGTTTGTACTTTTTTAATTTGTAGTGATTTTCACATTGACATTGATAAATATTATTACGTTTTGTTTACATACATAACGACTTTCCATAATCGTAGAAATGATTCATAAACGTTTTGTATTAATGACAATATTTTTGCTTATCTGTGCAATTTTCTGATAAGTATAGCGGCACGCAAGGTCGTTTTCAACGTGAAATGAAATAAAAATACTGTCTAGCATTTTTTCTTCATTTTGCATAAAAAAAATATTCCAATTTGCACGCATTTCTCCATACCTACGGCTAAACAGAAATGAGATTTTATATCAGCCACTAACAAAACCAAGTTATCGAAACAAGAAGAAATTATTTTTTATGTGTAGGATTGACTAAGAAGCACTAAACTCACCGGAAATAAAACAAAGATTATTTTTATCACCAAATAGTTTGATCATGTTCTCTTTAGTCTAAAAAATCTTTGGAGCCTCGCCTTGACATTAAAAAACAACGTCACATCTACAAAATTTTCCATAGACAGCGGCTGAGTGACATGCGCATCGCGCGCGAACGTTTATGTACGTCATCGCTCATTATTGATGATACGGAGAAAGTTATGTTCAAGGTTTTGAAATGACATGCTATTACATATGTGATTCATTGATTGATCACTCTAGACGAAAGTGTTATTGAGTATATCAGATAGTTTACTGGCGAACTTTGCCCGCCCGCGGCTTCCCCGTGTGGATATCGGAAAATATTCCACGGGACCGTACCGGCTTAAAAGTATCGGTTCTAAACTATCTATGTGCCAAAGAACAATGGCAGACGTTCATACATAAAATTAGTTGAGAAGAAATGGTAGCGTCTATTTGTCAAAAATATCTTAAAATGTTAAGCGTCAGTCTCTGAGTAACTTTATAAAAGAAGTTTGTCCCGAGAAGGCTTCCAAAAAAAGATATTTCAATTTGAACTTTTTTAGGTTATGTTTTATGTCAAAACATAGTCACGTAGAAGAGCTAGATCAGATTCCTTTAGGCACGCATAGGTCACACAAAGCAAAGCGAATATCTGTCCGTAAGCAATCCAAGTCAAATAGAACTAATAAACTAGCAAAAAGAACACGAACACGACCGCCACGAAAAGCGCAGGAGCATCAGTGACAGATTGCTTTCCTTGACAGTTGACAGTGACAGTTCATTTTATTATGGGCGCATTCCGTATTAGAAAATAGCGCTATGAGCGCTAACATCGATATTTTGCGTTCCGAGTTAGATATCACGATTCTGACAGCTAAAAATCGTCATTTTTTGTCATCAATACGGAATGCTCGTGATCACGATAAAAGTGTTCATTCAACGTTAAAACATTTAACGCGCTCACGCCAATTCGGAACGAGTGTGAGCGCGCTCAAATCGATATTATCGTATCTCGGAACGTAACCTTAGTGTTGCCATAACATTAAGAATTGTTGCACAGTATTATGATTGACGCACCTGTTATTTATTGCAGGAAGTAATTTTAAACTAATTTTCGAACATAACACTTGTTTTTATTATTACTGTAGTATGGTTATTAGTGCTGCTTTAAAAGAATATTTTGAACCTGTATGTGGACTTACAAGTATATACAAGAATAGTATGAATATCGCTAATGGCAACTCTTGAATTGTGTATATTAATCACTTAGTCATTTGATATTCCCAAAAATGCATGTTTTTTTCTGCGGCTTTAACTAAAATACATTTTTGTTTGAAAAATCATAGAAAAATAATTAAACTCCTTTTGCATATAAGACATTTCTAGACGCTAACATTTTTGTCAACTATTTTTCTGCCATTGTTCTTTCATCCGAATCCGATCAGCCGTGATTGACTAACAAACATCCAAACATTCACATTTATAATATTAGTAACATTTATAAATTAGCTTTGGTTGTCGGAAATTATCTTACGGGAACGTCCTCCCGGGACAAAAAGATGCGCAAGAAGGCCTTTAACCTTCCCCAGGATGCGATCTCTCTCCCTGTCAAATCAAAATCTTCTTGAAATCGTTCAGTGGTTTAATCTTGAAAAGGTAACAACACACAACAGAGTTACTTTTACATTTTTGAACCGACGAAAAAACGGAGGAGGTTACTCAATTCGACGCGTATATTTTTTTTTTTTTTTTATGTATGACCACGCATAACTTTTTCCAGAGTAGTCCGATTTTGATAATTCTTTTTTCATTGGAAAGGGTATACCTCGAAGTTGGTCCCATATAAATTTCGAAGAAAAATTCCAACCCTAAGGGTAAGAAAACAGGGGATGATTGATTGTTTACTCACAGATTTTAATACTGAGTTGTGTATTAAATCAAAAATTAAGCATGTAGTAATTAGTAGATTATAGCCACAAAAAATTATAAAATAAAAACTTTTTAATAAAAAAATTAAACCGCCGAAAAACCGAAAAGTAAAAAATAATAAACTAGCTTTGTCCAACCCCAATAACTAAATTCGGAAGGCGGTGACATATAATTAAATACATATCCAAAGTCACCGACTTCCGAACTTAGTTATTAAAGTTTTTTATTAGTATAGATTAAACAATTACATCGGTTCTTACTTGATATTTATCTCCTATAGTAATTAGGCACTTACTAGGTACGTCTCTCAAGATGAACTGAAAACCACAAAACCTACAGCTAACTCAAACAAAATAGCCTAGTTATCAAACAAAAACGCTTTTATTCTTGTTAGGTATAAAATGCTCACCAATTTTACCAGACAATGCGAAAAACAACTCATTTCAGTTCTATAAATATCTGGGACAATACAACCGCACTGAAAAGGCTAAATATCGGCTGAATGGGACGTTACCTGGGTCTGTTGTGAAATTTTCATAAAATAGAACGCTATCGGACTCAAGGGAGAATTTTGACAGCTGTCACTTCGGTTGGCGGTAACGATAAAATCTGTGGTGGAATTATTTATGGACGCGAAAGTTCTTTTTTAGGTCAAAGTATTGTGATAATGTACGTAGGTACGAAAATAGCTTAGTTTTAGTAAAAGAGTTTTGTTTGCGAAGGGTTTCAGAAGGCTTATCCAATCCTTCTAAAAGATTATTTTTAATTAAAAAAGATTGCGGAGAAAGAACTCGCTAGACATTTTCAAACAAGACTATAAAAATAGGATTTAAGTAAGTAGTCCGTTAGCGATTCTATAGAATAGACATACGTTTTAACAACGTTTTTCTGTCTAGACAAGACATACCTACAATACTATGTCCCTAGCGTTGGGAACTAGTGACGAGAACGCCGTTTTGACAGTTGTAGTCCCCATTGACATCACTGACTTATAAATCATATGGACTTGAAATGTTTGACTATAGAAAAAACAGTTATAAAATAAATATGAGGCATATCGACACCGAAATCATAAAAATGCTGTCATCTCTTTTTAACTTTCATAATTTTGCGTAAGTGAAAAAGGACATCAGTGTTTTTGACAGATACCATAATGGCAACCCTTCATTCCTAGCGTCATTAAATACCTATTTGCGGCCGGGTCGCCATTTTATCCTCTCGCTGTTTGGTAGCAAAGTTGGGGTACGTCAACTGTCAAATGCTCTTGAGCTGTGGTTGTAATTTGTGAATTTGTGTAATTTTGCTGTGTTATTGCGTTTGAACTCGGTTGTATAGTGGAAATCGTCAAATGCTAGATGCCCAATTGCAATATAGTCGGATGTGGCATTAAAAGAAGCGGAAATCACACGAACATGACTTTGCACCAGTACGTACTTAATTTCAGCTGAAATATCTATAGATTTTGATAATAAACATAAGATTCTGTATTTGTAGAAGAGTTTCAACAGTTTCCCTTCACAATTTCCCTTTTACCTTTATTATCAACAGTAATATTTGTACCTATTTCATGAAATCATTTTCTAATTATTATAGGGATGGGTAGTTATCTGAAATTTGGTTAACTTCTGACGTAATATTGAAATTAGTGTTTTTAGTTAAAAATCAGAACAGTTTATATTCTATGCTGTGGGTATAACATCTACTTTGCTGCATCTAAAAGGGCCAGTCACTTTACTGGATATTTTTAGAGAAATTTATGATTTTTTTAAATCAGTGTTCTAGGGACTGACGAGACGTGATAGGGACTGACGCCAAACACCGATTTTTATTGCAAAATCAACTGAAACAACAAATTGTCTCGTTCACAAATTCTATGAACTATAATCACAGGATTTATTTTATTAATTATGCACATGAAAACAATGTATCAATATTTCTTAACAATCAAATTGTACTTTGAGTACTTACAAACTAATCTTAATTACTGAAATGTATGTGCGCATAACTTCCGAACGACTGCACCAAATTGGATGATTCTTTTTTTATGTGTTCCTTATTGTCAGGACAAGGTTTGCATATAAGAAAATTTATGAAAAATATATAGATATGGTCAGAATTAATTTCTACAATCTAATACAAAAAGTGATATAGATAGGTGGTAACATTTTGTTAGTTAGCTTTTTAAACGCTTTATGACTTCGAAGTACCAGGTTGTCATAACTCGGTAGGAGCATAACTCACATAGTTGTCAGCTAGAAAGCGTTATATGCCGTCGAAGTACCAGGTCGTCATAACTCGGTAGGAACAAACCTAATATAGGTAATTGTGTCAGCGAGAAAACGTTTTATACAGTCGAAATACTAGGCTGTCATAACTCGGTAGGAGCACACCCAACATACTAGGTAGCTGTGTCAGCTAGAAAACGCTTTATGCCTTCGAAGTACCAGGTCGTCATAACTCGGTAGGAACACACCTAATATAGGTAATTGTGTCAGCTAGAAAACGTTTTTTACAGTCGAAGTCCTAGGCTGTCATAACTCGGTAGAAGCACACCTAACATACTAGGTAGCTGTGTCAGCTCGAAAAGGCTTTATGCCTTCGAAGTACCAGGATGTTTTAGCTCGGTAGGAGCACACCTAATATAATAATGTCAGCTAAAAAGCGCTTACATTTTAACATAATAATTTATATGTTATAACAAAATTAATAACGTAAAATACAATTAAAACTCCTATTAGAAGCATTTTCGACTTTTACGAGGACGAAGTTCCTTTTCTTTGTACTCTGCCAGCACAGGGTTATTTTAATTTTTTCCAATCGTCTCTTTGCCTTTTTTTTTGCAATTTCCTTCTTAGACAATGTTTTTTTCTTTCTAGGCGCCATATTCTACAACAAATACATTGGTATTTTGTTTAAAACCATGCATCACACAGTATGACCAACAGTCCCTAGATGTGGCGTCAGGCCCTAGTCACTATTACGACTAGGGCCTGACGGTCTAGGGACTGACGAAACGAAACAAAATCAAATGAAACCTAATATTTATAATCAACATCAAAACCAATAGGCGGTCAAAATAACAAGGCAGACCAAAATCATATTTACAATACGTAATGAGATCAATTAGTAATTAACTATCTTTAAAATGACTTAGCTAGGGCCTGAGAGTTTGACTGGCACAGCACGTGTTTCCGCAGTAAGTCGGCGACCGCACTAATAACGAAATGGCTGTCGCAGCTTGGGTCGTGTTTGCAACTAACTGCACACCGATGCTTTCGATTGAGTGAGTTATGAAAAAGCCATATGCTTGGATGCCGCGTATTTTTAAATTTCGTAAATGACTAGGGCCTGATATTTTTTATCGCTTACACTTTTTGACCTGAAATAATGTGATGAAACATATAGTTATTATAAATAAAATCGTAATGACAATGTTAGTAATGTAATAGTAAACGAATTTAACTAGAGTTTGATCAAATTATTCTTAAAGAATTATAATTACAGTGAAATGAATACTAAATTCGGGAGATCTTACATGGCTAGGGCCTGATATTTGGGGTAAGAAATGTAAATTTTTGGAAATAAAGAAAATTATGATATGTATCAAAATGAGTGACCGAACTAAATGGACTTTATAACATCGCTTAGTAGTTTCAAATATTTGATAATGTTTGTATAATATTGTGAAAATTGATGATAACACCAAGTTAACCAAATTTCAGATAACCACCCGGATAGAGTAGTGCATGCATGACATTTTTATATTTATCGATATTGCTATAATATGGTTCTTTATTGGTTTTTTGTTTTATTTTCCAGGCTGCCTGCTAATAAAGTAAAAATAAAATTTGGCTGGAAACAATTGGTGCAGAAAATTTAAAGATGTCAACAAAAACAATTAATATTTGTTCTCTTCACTTTTAATTAAAAGTGTAATAGAAGTATACATAGAATTTGAGATACAAATATTATGGGAAGAAATCTACTGAAAGAATATCACACAGAAATTACCTGAACAAAATAGGGTATTTTCTAATTTAATAAAAACTATTTTAATTTGAAGATTGGAACGATATATTTATCAGAAAAATAAAAATAAATTTATTTAAATCCATTTTCTCAATTAAAAACGATTAAAATCAAATTTAGTTTTCGTTGTTTTGAATTTACCGCCAAAACGCTCCTTACGATGACTTTTTATCACGTGACATCGTGACGCTACCTTTGTGTAAACGGCACTGGTACAAATACTTAGCCTGGCGCAGTTTTAGAAGTATTTGTACACAGAGGCACCGTGCGCCAGTAATTCCACTTTCTATACATAAAAAATCTTGTAAATTATTAACTCGACATTCACTTATTTACTAACTAACTACTTTAGTTTACACAAAGTTGACGTCACGTGATAAAAAGTTATCGTAACGAGCGTTTTGGCGGTAAATTCAAAACAATGAAAAGTAAATTCGAGTTAAATCGTTTTTAATTGAGAAAATGGATATAAATCAATTTACTTTTATTTTTCTGTTACATATTTTGTCCCAATCTTCAATTTAGAATACTTTTCAATAAATCGGAAAATACCCTATTGTATGGTTTAGAAATGAATGAGATTAATTTGTTTAATATTAAATACTTTATTTTAAATAATTATTGTTGACTTTTAATTCAAACCCAAAATCATCGGCATTTTAGAAATAATAGGTGTTGAGACGTCCGTGCAGGGAGCTCATCGCGGATGTAGTGTCATTTGCTTTCTTAGAATTTGTTCCCTCCGCTCCGTGTCGAAAGTCTACACACAAGACACAAACTTATTCGATGTACAGAGGCCAGCACATCAAGCTACCCCAATCTGTCAAATTTCTTTGATCGTTTTTCAACTTTATGACAAAGGAATAAGGTTTATGTTCAATTGGGAAAATTTGACAGTTTGGGATAGCTTGACCTGCTGGCGACTGTACCTACTTACTTAATAATGGCAATAGGTACCTACATAGTATTAAAAACGACGGTACGGAAAACTTAATGCGCGAGTCCGACATGCAGTTAGCCGGTATTTTTTTTATTTTTCGTGTTCTTCTCAGCAAACCCTTTCATTTCAAACACACGTGGGAATGCATACAAAATAACTAGTCCGCCATAATGGATTTAGAATGACGTCAGTTAACAGTTAGCTCACCATGCATTGGTGTCAATTCTGTTGTGCACTCGTCATTTCAGCCGTCAGACGTCCACTGCTAGACATAAGCCTTCCCCAAAAGGGGGGTTTTGCCATAATAGCCACGCTTAGCAGGCGGGTTGGCGATCGCAGTATGTTTGGAAAATGCATAGAAAACGCTGCTGCCCATTTTCTAGTAAGCAAGTCATGGAATGGTGCTATTCTTTTACGTCAGGCACCACACGGAACTGTTTTTAACTAACTGAACTTAATTTAGGCTATTGCTATCTTTGTCTCTCTAATAAAACGAGAAAAAAGACGGACGTAATTTAGAGCTGTCAAATTTAATTGAACTAATATTTCCATGCAAATTAAGGGTAGGTGCACGTAATAAAAACATGTCGACTAAAAACACGGTGAAGCGTAGGCATGACATCTCTAACTTAGTCGTTCATAGCTATAGCCGTACTTTTCTCGCACTGCCTTTTAGTAAAAAAAAGTGATAGATAGCGATACTCTAATTTTAGATTAGTAATTGAACAAGAGAATCGGCAGCAATGTCATCCAAACTAAACATGTACCTACAGTCGCCAGCAGGTCAAGCTATCCCTAACTGTCAAATTTTCCCAATTGAACATAAACCTTATTCCTTTGCAATAAAGTTGAAAAACTATCAAATAAATTTGACAGATTGGGGTAGCTTGATGTGCTGGCCTCTGTACGCAAAATTTTCGCTTTTTCAAAAACCGGGAAGTGGGTCAAAAATAACTTTTAAGATTTGTTTACATAGTTAGTTATTTTGTTATTTTAAGAAGTGAAGCTAAGAAAAGTCTGTTAAAAATAGCCGTTGATATTGTACTGTGACACAATGAAAACATTCTCACAATCTTTTATCGATGTTATTGTAGAGAAACACCGCCATTTTATCTTCTCAATAGGGTATTTTCCAATTTATTGAAAAGTATTCTAAATTGAAGATTGGGACGAATTATGCAACAGAAAAATAAAAGTAAATTAAATTATATCGTTTTTCTCAATTGAAAACGATTTAAATCAAATTTACTTTTCGTTGTTTTGAATTTACCGCCAAATCGCTCGTTACGATTACTTTTTATCACGTGATGTCAACTTTGTGTAAACCAAAGTAGTTAGTTAGTAAACAAGTGAATGTCGAGTTAAAATTAACAAGATTTTTAATGTATAGAAAGTGGAATTACTGGCATACGGTGCCTCTGTGCACAAATACTTCTAAAACTGCGCCAAACTAAGTATTTGTATCGGTGCCGTTTACACAAAGCTGGCGTCACGATGTCACGTGATAAAAAGTCATCGTAAGGAGCGTTTTGGCGGTAAATTCAAAACAATGACAACGAAATTTGATTTTAATCGTTTTTAATTGTGAAAATAGATTTAAATAAATTTATTTTTATTTTTCTGTTAAACATATCGTCCCAATCTTCAAATTAAAATAGTTTTTATTAAATTGGAAAATACCCTATTAAGAGTAGGTATCCACGTTTTTCTTGTAGGTATGCCAAGTCCATATGATTTATAAGTCAGTGATTGACATACATACGTCATTAATTGTGACACAACGTTGAAGTTCAAAACCGGTCAAGTGCGAGTCACAAGGCAAAAAAACGTTTCTTGTAGTTGTATGGAGACCCCTTTAATTTTTTACTTTATTTTTATTATTTGTTGTTATATCGGCAACAGAAATACACATTATGTGAAAATGTCAACTGTCTGCCTATTACGGATCGACAGACGACGGACAGACAGCGGAAGCTTAGTAATACCTTTGGTTACCCTTCGAGAACGGAACCCTAAAAAAGTAATTTACAAAATCAAAAAACCCGAATAGGTACCTACCTAAAAAGTGAACTTTAATTTAAAAAGAATCTCATACAGTCGGAGGCATCATCTTAAATTTAACAATAAAGACCTTTATTGCCTCCGACTGCATGAGATTGCGTATAGTATTCAGTCTAATAGTGGTCCTTTTAAAAACAGTTTCTTGTTTCCATGTTTTTAAATTAAACTTCACTTTTTAGGCAGTCGGGTTTTTTGATTTTGTAAATTATTATTTTTTATTTCACAGTTTTTAGTTCATAATATAATTATTGTTGACGTTAATGAGACCTATTTATGAAACTCGTTATTTTGATACCCCACTCAAAAGGGTTTAAAAAAAAAGACACTACATTGCGCCAAAAATCGGCCATTATTTTTTCAATTTTGGTATACCCAGTGTCACAATTAAGACGAATCTAACGACACCTCTCAAGCTGAAATCGATGAAGCCGTTTAGGCTACAGAGCGTGCCAAAGAAATATACATACATACATACATACACTCGAAAAACATAACCCTCCTTCTGGCGCAGTCGGGTAAAAAGTATTAACAGTTGAACGTATAACGAAATAAACTTTGGTTGAAGTGTTTTTCTAGTCACGGAAAATATATTTAGATTAGTAAATAGGTTGATTGCTATTGCATTGTATAAATAGAACGGGAGATAAGAACTGTTCGAAACACCAACGTAGGTCATTTAATCGCAATGGTTCTGAAACTAAATTATAATAGCCACACGGACCGATCGATCAGGTTAAGCTAGTTGCCGCGGTTGGTCTGTGTATGGGTGACCATTTATAAAAGGTGAAAGCACGTTAAGCCGTTGAACGCGGCTGTCGTTCATGGAAATTTGACGGTCGTTAAGGGTCGTCATAAGCCTGAAAATCTGACTAATAGTCTTACCCAGGGTTTAGACTGGTAGCCGACCCCAACATAGTAGGGTAAGGGTAATGAATTAATGATGATGATGGATCTGGATTTAGTTGAGAACAGATATTTCGTTTGTATAATGTGTAAGTACAAGAACGTTCTAGGTAGGTACAGACGCCAGCACATCAAGCTACCCCAATCTGTCAAATTTTCAACTTTAATGCATAAGCATAAGGTTCATGTTCAATTGTGTAAATTTGACAGATTGGGGTAGCTCGATGTGCTGGCGTCTGTACCTGGAACGTTCTAGGTTTTTAGCCAAAAATAAAAAAGGATTCTGCCAGCAATTTTGTAGCTATAATTAGCATCATCATTACAACCGAAAGACTTTCATTCATAAACATAGGCTTGGACCAAGCATCGCCACTTCGACCGGTTCTGTGCCTCTTGCATCCAGCGGATTCCTGCGTTCTTCACAAGGTCGTCGGTAGCCATAGACTACATTAATTTGTTCGTGTAGATCGGGTAATAGTTTATTGGACTTCAATAGCCCTCTTTTTCTTTTATTTTTAAAAAACCGACTTCACACACTGACTGATTTCGCAAAATGCACGAGAAAACGCTTGAAATTATTTCAAAATGGCCGCCAGACGCCGCCATTTTAAGTAGTGCTAATTTTCGCGCCATAATAACTGAGATAAAGCCCATAACATCACGTACGACCTCTTTATCAGTTATTTAAGCTAGAATTAGCTAAAACACGGCAAAGTAAAAGTTATCTTTATATAAACATACATGCACAAAAGACCTGCGCAAAGCGAGATTGTAAAATGATATTATTGCTGCAGAAATACCGAGAATTTCACATAACTACGTATAAATCTCTCATCGACTCGTCAATGATATGATTGGATATGAATGTAGGTACGTTATATCAGATTCTGGAATGCGCAGATTCAGTCAGCAAAAGTGATATATAACATATAACCCACAGGGCGTAACTCAGTAACAGTGGGAATCAACATTTACTTTGTTGAGCCGACAAATTTTTCGTACTTAATAAGAAATGGATGTGCAGGCTAACTACCTTCTAATTTTAAACCATGTTGTACTTGTGTAGGTAGTACAATAGTCAATGCATTGTTGTGTTAATTTGCACAATATGATTCCTTACTTATACCTAATACCTTTAAACGAGCAATTCTTGTATACAGGATTAGCAGTGCTATTCTGTAAATATCTCACCGAGTGAAGTGAACCGAGTGAGCTGTCAGTGTCATCCCACGGATGCTAGGGATTGACTAAGCATTACATTTATTAGTAAGCAATTTCTTTTGATCATTTTATTAGGATTTCAAAGCTAGTATTTAAGTGTGCATCATAATCATACATTAGATACTAATTTGGGGATTTTTTCAAATCAACTAGCAAAACAGAAATTCGGTTACAGGTTTCCTGTACAGTATAAGTTTTTATCCAGTGAGCAAACTGTAACCATGAATTCAGCATACCAATAAAGAACCCCTAGCGCAGACATTTTTCGCCAGTTATAAAAAAAAAAAAACAGCTGTTCCATGCATTTTGACCGCTAGGTATTGCAGTATTCTATGAAACAGCAGATTTTTTTTCCTGTATAGGTATTTGCCTATAATCTGAATCTTGGAAACGGCTCCAACGATTTTCATGAAATTTAGTATGCAGGGGGTTTCGGGGGCGATAAATAGATCTAGCTAGGTTTCATTTTTAGAAAACGCCAAGCAAAAAAAAAGAGCTTAATCTGAATCTCGGAAACGGTCATCCAGATATTATTATTATAAACGCAGAAGTTTGTATGTATTGATCTTTGTTACTCTTTCACGCAAAAGCGGCTGAACGGATTTGGATGAAATTTGGCACACAGATAGATTATAATCTAGATTACCACATGGGATTTTTATCCCGCTAGTACTTTCCCGCGGGATAATTTCCGACTTCCACGCGGGGGTAGCCGCGGACGGAAGCCAGTACATTATAAAGACATTTTTAATACACCATTGTCATTGAAATCACCATTTGTAATCTGTAAACCTATAATACCTACGTTTTTTTAGTATGGGTGTATTTTTGGCTTTTTTGTAAGTTTGACACAAAAATGCAACTTGTTCATCGTGGCCCAAAGCCGGAAAGAGAGAAGAAACAACTAAATCTTCCAAGCCTTTTTCAACTATGTTGGGGTCGGCTTCCGGTCTAACAAAATCCAGTTTAATATCAGTATTTAACACGGAACGACTTCCTATCTGACCTCCGTGATAACCCTGATTATGGGTAACACGAATCCCTAAGACTAGTTGTCAGACTTCTGAGCTTCCAACTACCCGTAACGACTGTCAATGATCTACAAATGCCAGGCGGCACCAACGGCTTTCCAAGACCCTGGTGCCGATTCTGTTGTCACAAAATTCTCTAAACTAGACTAAAAATCACCAAAATTTAGTTTATTCCTGTCAAACGACGATTTCCTATTCTGAAATTGACTAAAGTGACACAACTTAACTATATTTTAGTTTGACAGCACTAAGATTGCACTGAATTATTAGTTTAGTGAAAATGGTAATTTTACTATTCTGTTTTTGTCAATTTCATTATTCTATTCAACCTAAAATTTTGGTTGTCTAACTAAATCTGACTATTTTTTATCGCGATTAAATAGGTGTGGAATAAAATTAGTTGTCAAGAACTAAAATTCACACCGACACCTCGACTTCTGGTGCAAAAATAGTACTGTATTTTTTTTCTTTTGCTTATATCTCGAAAACGGTGTGTCCTATCGCAAAAATAATGAAAATTTCGACCCCCTTTATAAAACCCGAAACACCTCTAAAACTCAACATGTGGATAATAATTTTTCATACATTCCATGAAAAAAGTGAAAATTCCATATAAATCACGTCGAGGCTGCCGACCCCGGCGCGCTGCTGGCTCTAAAAAAACACGGGGTAGAGCAAACAAGTACCACGTTGCGAAGCCAAAACATACCACGTGCGAGTCGCGATTGTCAAATTCGATTTTAGTTGTGTCAAAATAGTTTTTAAATTTAGAGATTTTTTTTTGCAGAATAGCGTTTAGATTCTCATAGTAAAAAGTAAGGAATTTTAGTTATAGTTTAGTTCGGTGTACAACAGAATCGGCACCACTGTCAATGAAAACTAAATTTAGAACGATAGACCGTTATTTAAAAAAGCGTGATCTATTCCGTTCAAACAATTATTATTGATTGATACATTTGTTGTGGGCATAGCCTTGTAATGTCCAACGTCACGGCACAATTTAAATTAGTAGGTAGCTGTACCAGTGGTGGAATTCCTTCATTATAACTAAGTACTTATCTACTGGTGAACAAAAGTAGTACTTTATGTACTACGTGTAAAAGTTCGTTTTTGAATACCAGATACTCTGACATTTCAAGTCCCTTGTTTGCTTTTTTAGTGTAGTACTTTGACATGAGTTTGAGGGGCTTGTGGCCGATCAGGCTAAGCTATGCTTGCCGTAGTTGGTCCGTGGATGGGTGACCATCTGTACATAGGTACCAAGACCCCTGCATACCTCGGAAAGTACGTTAAGCCGTTGGTCCTGGCTGTCATTCGTAGATCTTTGACAGTCGTTACGGCTCGTCAGCAAATCCAGCCAATCTTAACAAGGGGTATCGTATTACCTAGTAACTGGTTTGTGGAGGTAAGACTGGAAGCCGACCTCAAAATAGTTGGGAAAAGGTTCTGTAGATGATAAGTTTGACATTATTCCTGTCAAATTAGTGTAATCGGTTTTTTAATTTGCAGTTGTCTAAATAAATATGCAATCTTGAATGAATTATTATTTCGTTCCAGTAACAATAGGATTGCATGACAATAAATAAAAAGATGTCACGCCATTCGGTGACGCACGGCACGGTAAGAAAAATAAAATAAAACGACTCAGTTTTACGAGTTGATAATCTTGGCCATAGATTTACTTTTAATTATTTTAATTTTGTTAGTTGTATTTGTGTCGAACTGTTCTAAATCAAAATACTTGTTTACCAAAATTGTGGTTTTAATTTATTAACATATTGTTGAATACCACAAATCACGTGACTTCAATGTCAGTCTATAAAATATCTCACCACATTGCCAAATAGCTATTGCATCATTTTGAACTCCTAATTTAATGCGATTTTGGTACAAAATCTCTGAAATTATGGTTACCATAGACAAAAACAAAACTGAGCCACAAGGCTATTCTTGATGTAAACAGCCAATGAGTTCTGAAATGACGTTTACTAGGTGGCAGTACTGAGACGTCAGGTCCGGGCACCTGCCACCTGCTGAATGGTGAACGAATGAATGAAACGAATGATATAAAATATTTTAAGTTCATTGTCGAACTGAAAGACCTATTGTCAAAGTGGCGCCAACTGGTGGCTTGAATATTCAAGAAAAGTCTAATTTTTTTATCATGGTTATTTTATGGGTTTTTAGTGTGCGTCGTTGTTCTAGTGGTCGGAAGCGCCACTACTGAGCATGACGTCTTCGGTTCTATACCCAGGTCGGGCAGTGTTTTTGGGCCTTTCTATCTGGAATTTCTCAGAAGCCCGTAGTCTGGTCGTAATGGCAATAGTTTCGCTCCTATTAAATGAAATTTAGACATAACAGGCGAAACTTGGGTGTAGGTACTGACTGTACCTACACCCAAGTTTCGCCAGTTATGTTCATTAAATATATTGGCACTGTCAAGGATTCAAAATATTGTGAGCGTTGAATGGTTCATTAAATTCTCTTCTCTTCTTCAACCAAAAATATGTCCTCATGCGAACGGTTCAATAATATATTCTGTGCATTAGGCAATAATATGAAAAGTTATGAGAAAAAGCCGACATAAATAAAAATAATTATAAATAATAATGCTTAAAGTTGTCATAATATTATGAACTTTTTGATGTTCATATATTTTTGAAGCCTAAAAGGGCCAATATATTAATGATCTCGACTGTACTTATAGTACACCTCTATCTAACCCATCGATGAAACAACGTGTGGTGTGTATTATGTAATTTTGAAAGACTTTCAGTCTGTATTCAAGCATGATCAATTCTCACATAAACAATTTCTGTACTGTATATTCTGTAGCTCGACTTATATTTGTATTCAGTAACTTGACAGATGAAAAAAAAAAAAATTAAAAAATTGTGAGGTGGTGTAAGAATGAACGAAATTGAATGAACTTGAAATAATATACTTACATGCAATTTTTGTTTGTTTTAAATTTAATAACTTTTCTTAAAAACATGAAGCACTATTAAATTTTTTAGAATTTGTTGTTTTGTTTTTCAGTGGTAAGGTAATTTATTTAATTTTATTTAGTTTCTTTGTATTAGAAGAAATAAAAAAAGGAAATTAATTTTATTAATAAATTACATATGATTTTTTAAAGATTTATGTATAACGAATGATGAAAAATTGTATAATTTAAAAAGAAAGTATTTTTACCATTTACTCTTTAAGCAAAATCGTTAACTACCTCAACACTATTACTTTTAACCGGTAAACGTCCTGACAGCTAAATGTTTGCGCTTGCGTCGGATCTATATAGATCCACTTGGCAGCTGTCAGGGTTTTACCTGTATATGGTAACATTTATTATTCTTTGACTGTCAAGTTACTGAGTACAATTATTAAAAGTCGAACTATACCCACTAATTAAACTGCAATGACCTCACATTTTGAGAGAAAACTGACACAGATTCTTGATTGATCTGTTTACTACCATGAGCAGTGTTTTGTTTTCCTATGTAATGAGGCTAAATAGAACTTTATGTCTTCAAACTACATTTATGATACAGAACATAGCTTCTGCATGAAAATCATTTTTTTTTACATGAATGATCCTATCACACTCTGCAATAAATAATGTAGATTCTCAGTAGTGAAAGAATTGAAGGAATCGGATATGTAGTTCCGAAGACTACCCATAAAATCTCACAATGGAGCCATTTTGGACCCAAAATCCATAGTGTGAAAATAAATGTGTATCCCTGTAATTTTTTTCTGGCAATATTTCGAATCTGGTGATTTCATTGGACAAGTCGAACTGAACAAAATGCATTAACCATTGTATTTTGTCACAAGGCTGTAAAAAGAAATGAATCAATGAATTCAATGGGCTACATAATGTTTTTCTAAAACAATCTCAACAATGCATTTTACATAAATGACCTGTAATACCTATACGATTAGGCAAACGTGTACCCATAGTATACCCGCATTTCACCAGTATGTTTTGAGGTTCAAGTAATAGTGGGTGAGCACATTAAGCGTTTGGTCCCGGTTGCTATTTGTACATCTTTGATAGTTATGGATCGTTAGAAGCCCGAAACTGACCATCAGTTTACCAAAGGGTATTGAATTACCAAGTTACTGGGTTGTGGAGGTCAGACAGGCAGTCGCTTCATTCAGCTGCATTTGCGTTGATAAAAATGATTTGTTTTTGTAGATTTAATGAACAATTGAACATGTTTTAATCCAACTGCTAGAGATAAACAAACTGTAACTAATTTACTGTTAACTAAAATTTCTCTGTTTGTGTTTTATATCTGTAATTTTACATAAATTATTTAAAATAGGGAACATTTTTTCCCATCTCGTATGTCTCAGTGGCAGTTATAGAAATTATTTAAAATAGGGAACATATTTTTCCATCTCGTAAGTCTCAGTGGCAGTTATATAAATTATTTAAAATAGGGAACATCTTTTTCCATCTCGTATGTCTCAGTGGCAGTTATATAAATTATTTAAAATAGGGAACATCTTTCCCCATCACGTATGTCTCAGTGGCAGTTATATAAATTATTTAAAATAGGGAACATCTTTTTCCATCTCGTATGTCTCAGTGGCAGTTATAGAAATTATTTGAAATAGGGAACATCTTTTTCCATCACGTATGTCTCAGTGGCAGTTATAGAAATTATTTAAAATAGGGAACATCTTTTTCCATCACGTATGTCTCAGTGGCAGTTATTTAAATTATTTAAAATAGGGAACATCTTTTCCCATCTCGTATGTCTCAGTGGCAGTTATATAAATTATTTAAAATAGGGAACATCTTTTTCCATCTCGTATGTCTCAGTGGCAGTTATAGAAATTATTTGAAATAGGGAACATCTTTTCCCATCACGTATGTCTCAGTGGCAGTTACATAAATTATTTAAAATAGGGAACATCTTTTCCCATCACGTATGTCTCAGTGGCAATTATATAAATTATTTAAAATAGGGAACATCTTTTCCCATCACGTATGTCTCAGTGGCAATTATATAAATTATTTAAAATAGGGAACATCTTTTCCCATCTCGTATGTCTCAGTGGCAGTTATAGAAATGATTTAAAATAGGGAACATATTTTTCCATCTCGTAAGTCTCAGTGGCAGTTATATAAATTATTTAAAATAGGGAACATCTTTTCCCATCACGTATGTCTCAGTGGCAGTTTTATTTAAAATAGGGAACATCTTTTCCCATCACGTATGTCTCAGTGGCAGTTATAGAAATTATTTAAAATAGGGAACATCTTTTCCCATCTCGTATGTCTCAGTGGCATTTATAGAAATTATTTAAAATAGGGAACATATTTTTCCATCTCGTAAGTCTCAGTGGCAGTTATATAATTTTCCCATCTCGTATGTCTCAGTGGCAGTTATAGAAATTATTTAAAATAGGGAACATATTTTTCCATCTCGTAAGTCTCAGTGGCAGTTATAGAAATTATTTAAAATAGGGAACATATTTTTCCATCTCGTAAGTCTCAGTGGCAATTATATAATTTTCCCATCTCGTATGTCTCAGTGGCAGTTATAGAAATGATTTAAAATAGGGAACATATTTTTCCATCTCGTAAGTCTCAGTGGCAGTTATATAAATTATTTAAAATAGGGAACATCTTTTCCCATCACGTATGTCTCAGTGGCAGTTTTATTTAAAATAGGGAACATATTTTTCCATCTCGTAAGTCTCAGTGGCAGTTATATAAATTATTTAAAATAGGGAACATCTTTTCCCATCACGTATGTCTCAGTGGCAGTTTTATTTAAAATAGGGAACATCTTTTTCCATCTCGTATGTCTCAGTGGCAGTTATTTAAATTATTTAAAATAGGGAACATCTTTTCCCATCTCGTATGTCTCAGTGGCATTTATAGAAATTATTTAAAATAGGGAACATATTTTTCCATCTCGTAAGTCTCAGCGGCAGTTATATAATTTTCCCATCTCGTATGTCTCAGTGGCAGTTATAGAAATTATTTAAAATAGGGAACATATTTTTCCATCTCGTAAGTCTCAGTGGCAGTTATAGGAATTATTTAAAATAGGGAACATCTTTTTCCATCACATATGTCTCAGTGGCAGTTATATAAATTATTTAAAATAGGGAACATCTTATCCCATCACGTATGTCTCAGTGGCAGTTACATAAATTATTTAAAATAGGGAACATCTTTTCCCATCACGTATGTCTCAGTGGCAATTATATAAATTATTTAAAATAGGGAACATCTTTTCCCATCTCGTATGTCTCAGTGGCAGTTATAGAAATTATTTAAAATAGGGAACATATTTTTCCATCTCGTATGTCTCAGTGGCAGCTCGGAGTCTGGATTTGTGCATTGTTCATGGCAATGGCTCAGTTTTTTTTTATTTTACTACAAGGTACTTAAGCATTACTGGCGATACATGGGTATACAGAGGCCAGCACATCAAGCTACCCCAATCTGTCAAATTTCTTTGATAGTTTTTCAACTTTATTGTAAAGGAATAAGGTTTATGTTCAATTGGGAAAATTTGACAGTTTGGGATAGCTTGACCTGCTGGCGACTGTACCTACTCTAGGTACACATCTGCCTAACTCTTCGGGGATCACAGGCGTAATGTTATGTTATCTTAGTTTCTATGAGCCCATGAAAAAAAATATGTTTTTATTGTCTTGTATTGATAGTAGTGATGTACCGACTAGTCGACCCGTCGTTTTTTAATACAGTTTACACGCAGTGCTATCGAGAATAGAATAGGAAATTAGTATGGGAAGGAATCCTTCGTTTGGTCCATAATTAGACTTAGATCCAGAAATTCAATAAAGTAAAGTAAACGAATACTTCTAACGATAAAGAAGAAACTCTGTAGCAAACAATTAGCAATATGTAGGTTTTCTATTTTGAACATTGCCGATGTCACCCGAATTCAACCGAAAGCAATGGTCGGCTTTGCCGACTAGTCGGCCATTTTGCAGCCGATTAGTCGGCCATCTCTAATTGATAGAAAATATCATTTGAATGATGATTGCCTATTGAAACCAAATGGTGTCAATATCAAACTGTTATTGGGAACACCGATAACTAATAATTGAACAATTATGACAGGCATGTTCAAACAGAGATGTTTAAGAGACTTCTTTACGTTGAAAACCGCCGAATTCTTGTGGAGGCGATCTGTGGAGGCGATCGGTGGCGGCGATTTCTCGCGTTAGGTCCTGGTCCAGGCCATGGTACGGAGCAAGAGTGCATGGGTAGCCGTCGCCTCCTAATGCGAAGCAGTAATACTCGCGAAGAGGGAGGCGGCGCACGTGGGGGAGGCAGCATATGCGCCCTTCACGGCCCTATTCAACGCAGAAGACGCCCTAAGCGTCGGGTATCCCCGGCTGGTTCCCGGCCACCAACGGGTAGCTCGCCGTCCGGTAAGGACCAGGGCAAGGTCGACGGCGCGTTGTGTTCCACACGCGCCTCAAAGAGATGTCAGCACGAACTGGTGAGGCCTGCAAGGGCCAATGCCTGCCACGGGTGCGGGTTGTTCGAAAGAGATACCTACCGCCGCCCCTACCAAGCCCGGGTCGACGGTGCGATGGCACCAACTGGTGGGGTCCGCAAGGGCCGATGCCTGCCAGGGGTGCGGGTTGTTCGAAAGACATACCGAGGCCCCTGGCACCCAGGCAACTGAGGGAACACGGGTGGGTTTTAGTCAGTAAGTCTGACAAGCCCTCCTGCTTCACCCAGAACGGGAGAAGTTATTTGAAGATATCCCAAAAAAAAAAAAAAGCCACGCATCCGTGGTCGCAGCAGTTATTTGATGATAACGAATATCATAGATCCAGGAATGACAGCTGGGATCAACGGCTTCTTGTGTTTTCCAAGGCACGGTACGGCACTCAGTATCTCATGGTCACCCATCCATGGACCGGCCTCGACAAACTTGCTTATTCATAAAGATTGGTGCAACTGTATTTTTTTGTTTGGTAGCTTGAACTGTTCCACTGCTCGGAAAAAACCTCCCATAAATCCTTCCAAGAACTCTCTCTGTTTAACTGACTCAGCAGCTGTTATTACAGTATAATATTGAGAGAGAGAGAGTTTTACGGTGATTCCCACTACTTATGCTTGTTTTAAGGTGATTCCCCACTACTTATGCTTGTTTTAAGGTGATTCCCCACTACTTATGCTTGTTTTAAGGTGATTCCCCACTACTTATGCATGTATTAAGGTGATTACCCACTACTTATGCATGTATTAAGGTGATTACCCACTACTTATGCATGTTTTAAGGTGATTCCCCACTACTGATGCTATTTTTATGGTGATTCCCTAAGCTACTAATGCTAGTTTTAAGGTGAATCCCACTACTTATGCTTGTTTTAAGGTGATTCTCCACTTCTTATGCTTGTTTTAAGGTGATTCCCCACTACTAATGCTAGTTTTAAGGTGACCCCAGTGCTTGTGCCTTTGTAAAGGATACCAAACACTTATTTTAAATGTAAAAAACAAATGTTTGTGTTAATTTGACAACTATGGTAGTGGATGAGGTGTGTGTACTAACAGAACTGCGTACACAAACAGCTTTGCACCTAGTTTCCCGGCAGGGATGGACAGATATGTATATATACAAGACAATGTTTTATCCAGTGTGCAAACTGTAACAATGAATTCAGCATATCATTCTAGACCCCTAGCATATAAATTTTTCGTCGTTTATAAAAAAAAAATCTGCTGTTTTATAGAAAAGTGCAATATGTACTCTGATTTTTTTTTGTATAATGTATGAAAAATTTCTATGCTAGGGGGTCTAGAATGATATGAATTCATGGTTACGGTTTGCGCACTGGTTAAAATTTAATCCTGTATAGAACACCCACATTACACCAGTTATGTTTAAGACCCATGCATCGGGGGCGAACCTATTGATATAAATCCAAACTTTTGGCTACTAGGTAATACAGGCTAGTGTCCAGAACTCCACATAGAGGCGCGTATTTTAAGTACGGCTATAATGAGACTTTCCAGGTGTAACACGCTTGGTGTGAACGCTTACAGAAATGTGTTTTGTCTAGGCCTGCTGGTCTGTAGATCATGTCGATCATTATACTGATTATGAGTGATAAAATTCAATGTGTAAATAATATGTATAATGGAGAAAACAATATAGGTAATAATAATATGTAAATAACAATAGCCGCACGGGTCGATCGGCCAGGTTAAGCTACGCTTGCCGCGGTTGGTCCGTGGATGGGTGACCATCTTTACATACCAAGACCCCTCCGTGCCTCGGAAAGCACGTTAAGACGTTGGTCCCGACTATCATTTGTGGATCTTTGACAGTTGTTACGGGTTGTCAGAAACCCAAAAGTCTGACAACCAGTCTTACCAAGGGGTATCGTATTACCCAGTAACAGGGTTGTGGAGGTCAGATAGGCAGTCGCTCCATGTAAAATACTGGTATTCAGCTGCATCCGGTTAGACTGGAAGCCGACCCCAACATAGTTGGGAAAAGGCAAGGCAGATGATGATATTGAAGTATCAATGTAATTATTAAACAACATAGCAATAATTATGTAGTTTTTGTCTACCCACAAAAAAGTGTAAGTTAGTGCACATGTTGGGTAAAAAAAAAATAATGGCTATAGAAATCAAATTACATTTCTGTAGACACCGCCATGTGATTGTGTTAAAAAAGTAGGGACAAAGACAAAAGAAGTACCTACAGTGCAATCTTCTTGCATTGGAGTTTTTTATTTGCAGAATGGTTTTGGTATAGTACTCTGCTTGATTGCATACAGGACAATGTGTTCTTCAATTATAATCATTCTTCATAGCGGTCTTTGTTCACAAAAAAAAGCGCAAAATGTAATAGTTACATCTCCAACTACCCATCATTCAGTCTTGTGTCGTTACAAGTTCCAGTTCCGACTTCTAACGACATACGAGAATGATCTACCTGATTTTATAATGATCATGCCTATCAGCAGTAAACAGAGTATAAAAAATTACGCCATTGTAAAGTTGCAACATCCACTGCATCCACATTCCATCTCTAATCGTAATAAAACCTCGATAGAGATAACCTCCACGTGAAAAAAGGTTAGACAAAAATACAAAAAAAAAAAAGATTTAATCAGCCAATTACATTGATGACGTATTGAAATAGAAGGACTATGCAAAATTTGAAAAGTGTAATACGTAATACCTACGCGCCGTTCCACATTTGATTATTCAAAAGTTTTATGTCGATGTAATCGTGTCCTAATTACAAAGAAAAACAAAAGATAGTTATTGAAAGAAAATGAAATGACTTACAAGTAGTTCTTCTCTTCAACAGCAGGGGGTTCCAGACCGACGACATCGTAGTAATTATTGTAATTACTACTACTAAAATTTAACTGTTGTATTAACTTCGTCATCTTGGCAAGTCGTAATTAAGCCTTGAAATAACTTGGGAAGAAAAACACGGTCAGACCGTAAAGATTACACAAAATGCGTAGTAGACACACTAACACGAAGCAAAGTGTAAATTGTTGGTTCGATTTGATGAATAATCAACTTGAAGTGCGGGCGAAAGGTGTTAACATATTATTTAGGAAGTTCACTATTTACATACAAAATACACGTGTTGGAAGGCGTCTGAATTTGGTCGCATAGCATAATTTTTCCATAATGGCCACCGGATGCATGACGTTTCTATTCTCGAAAATCACGTTCCGTTATACGAGCGGAGTGACTTCTCTAAAGACTTCAACGATTAAAAAACATAATCGTCTCTTTGTCTCAATAAAAACTAGGCATTAAGTGATAAAATAAAAAAAAACTTAATTTATTGAACACAGATATTTATTCTTTATTACCTTCGGAGCGATTATGTACCAAAATATTTGACAACAATGTTTTCTTTGACAACCATGAGAAGCCATGGATAACGTTCCGTTCCTTCTAAACAAAACGTCAAGGAAGACCGTAGTGAAGTTAGCCACAGTACTATCGATTGGGTTGGCCGCGCCGTAGCTACGACATAACAACATGGAATCGATAAAAACTTACCGATTACGAAACATTAGAGATGGCATACTATTCATCGGATGCTCAATATTGGTTGGTAACTTTTTTTTAATCACTGAACTGGATTTGGGCATGGCATATAACGTCATAACTTCACTTCAATTTACACTACACCGAAAGAAAACCTTCAAATTAAGAAATGATTAAGTAGTCTTTTTACTTTGTAACACTTTCAAATCGATTACACTTTTATGGCTTTTTCTACTATTCAGTAGGATCCTGGGTAACGACATTCAGGTTCTGCAGCGTGCTCACGACTAATACTGAGGTAGCCGCCGCAGCGCGGGTATTATACTATTTATGTAGGCAACCTCCACCCTGTCTTTTGGGAGTATGGGGTGAGTGCGACACAGGGGTGGATTTTTTTATGGCGTCTACTCTGTTTAGTTTTGTATTATAAATTCAGTCAAATTGAATCCAGTTAACAAACAAACTTATAGCACCCCGTCGTTTTTGCGTCGGGGGGTTTTTTTTTTTTTGGGTGGGAAATCATCAAATGACTTCTCCTGCTGAGTGTCAGACTTTTACTGACTAAAACCCACCCGTGTTCCCTCAGTAGCCCGTATGCCAGGGGCTGTGGTATCTCTTTCGAACAAACCCGCACCCCTGGCAGGCATCGGCCCTTGCGGACCCCACCTGTGGTTGCTGACATCCTTGACGGCGCGCGTGTGGAACACAACGCGCCGTCCCGTCTACCACTTTTCGGCCGCAGGGGATAGGGAGAGCGGCTGACGATATACCGACACACCTCTTCCCCTGCGGCCCCACCGCGACCGCCATCAAACGGTGGCGGCCCCGTCCAGGCCACGGAAGGGAAGAGCGCTGCTCAGAAGCACCGGCACTCCTCCTCTACCGCAGCCCGTAACCCTCAGCCGCGATGCCTCCCTTTCGACATCGCGGCCCACCTCAGTTGCGGTGCACCTCACCGCAACCTACTTTTTGGCCGCTACGTCAATGGCTTGAAGGCAAAAGCCCTGACGAGCGGCCCCACCTTTGGGTTCCTCTTGGCTTCACCGTGGCCGGAATCCACGGTTACTGAGCCCCCCCGCAACGACAATGCGGCAACCCACTCGGGGGGGTTGCGTCGGGGGTTAAAAATAGAAAGAAAGGGCAGTAACTAGGTACCTACTGCTTTTTGTGGAATCATCATAATTTCAACACAAGCAAAAGAGAATAAGCAGTTTATTGGTAGGATTTGTGTGTTAAGGCTAGACGAGCCATTGCCTAGTCGAAGCCCTGACAAAAATATTACGATTGCATTTAAGGGTTAGTGATGGCAGATTGAGTTCACATAGGTAATAAATCTTCAGTCCACAATAATTTTTAACCGTTTACTTTTCTGGACAAAAGAGTCATCTTTAACTCTTCCCATGGAAAGTTCACGAGTGTAGGTCTCCCAACGAGGGTAACAAATGAAAGCTGAATGGTATTGTATTGTCAAGTCCCAAACTAGAGTTGCATATTTTTTTTCCCAGATTTGAAACGGTTCCCAGCTAAGTAAATCTATTTTTAGCGTCATAATCTTGATTTCCAATTTCACCTAGTGTGGTTCGCCTGAAAAGTCTCGCACATGCGCAATAGCCTCCCGTAACGTCACGATGCTTTCACCCCGCTCTCGCACATTCGATTGTTTTTTTGCGGAGCGATTAAAGTCCATATGACTTTTGGTTAATGGAAATGTTAAACGAAAGTAAATTTATTTTCATTCTTCCCTAAGTGCATAAATGAAAAGCTCTATAAAATTATACATTTTCTGTAGGTACCTACTTAATACCTACCTATTACTGAGTCAAAAGCTCATGGCAACAATTAATTTTTTCGACCTACCCCTACGTCTCAATTTTTTTAAATACATGATTCATTTTTGTTCAAGAAATATTTTCTGGAACCCAAAAGCCCTAATAAAAATACAAAATTATCCAAATGAAAAATGTAAAACCTGTAAATAAGAAGATAATTTGAATATGCTGTGCTAATTTCAGTAGGTACCTACCTAATCAAAGTAAAACCTATTGCAAAGTCAAAATAAGAAAGATTTTTTATAATAATTAAGTCACCATGTACAGGTTCCGACTTACCGAGGGTACCAACTTAAGTAGGTAGGTCCAATGCGCAACTTTTTTATTCGATTTGGCGTACGTGACGCATTCGTTTCTTGACCTCAGACTCGCCCTTCATGCCCTTTGTTACATCTACTCGACTTATTTGATCGATTTATGTAAACAATGATTGCGCATTGCTGTCAGCTTTCTGTATTGAGTGGCTTTGATGAGATTTTCAGAAAAAAAAAAAAAAAACATACAACAGTATCATTCTGAACAAAGGGAATTTGATGTGTCTTTTTCACCACA
Organism: Polymixis flavicincta; assembly: GCA_949987655.1. Lineage (NCBI taxonomy): Eukaryota > Metazoa > Arthropoda > Insecta > Lepidoptera > Noctuidae > Polymixis > Polymixis flavicincta. Next base: position 4,700,098 of record OX465198.1, on the reverse strand, counting down.
CGTTATTTTTCGCGCGGGTCACTTATGGATTGGGTTTAGGTACTCCAAATTATTTAAGAGGTATGGGTTTTTTTTGAGGGTCATCATGAAATAACTTCTCCCGCTCTGCGTGTCAGACTTTTAGTGATTAAAACCAACTTGTATTCCTTCAGTTGCCTCTGTGCCAGGGGCCACGGTATCTCTTACGAACAACAGGCATCGGCCCTTGCGGACCCCACCAGTTGGTGCTGACATCTCTTAGAGGCGCGCGTGGAACACAACGCGCCGTCAATCCGGGCTCGGTCCTTTACGGACAGTGAGCTACTCGCCATCCGCAAGCCCGCGCCTACAGCCTCTTGCGGCGGCTAAGGCCGTGAGGGCGCATATACTGCCTCTTCTTTACGTGTGCCACCTTCATATTAACAAGCCATCACTGCTTCGCAGAAGGAGGTGACGGCTACCGATGCACTCTCGCTCCGTACCATGGCCATTGGACCACGGTCGGACGCGAGAGATCGCCGCCGCCGATCGCCTCCACGAAGACACGGCGGTGCTCCACCCAAGCCGGGCAGACCTCCACCGTATGCTCCACCGTGTCCTCAGGGCGATCTACGCAGTGGAAACAACCGGGCGTTTCCTCCCGCCTTATGCGAAACAGGAACCTCCCGAAGCAGCAGTGAGGACCTGCGTCAGGTGGAAGGTGAGGACGCCATGGCGCCTCTCAATCCACTTCTCAAAGAGGGGACTTACCGCCGCAATTGTGGCGTGTCCTGCACGGCGTTGCGACAATCGCGCTCTCCATGTCGCTATGAGATCCCGCCGGAGCTGTATCCGCTGTGCCGCGATTTCTCGCGGCAGCAGAGTTACGCCGCGGCGTTTTGCCTCCTTGCGGTACTCCCAAGTGTGCGCGAGGACCTTTGCCTCCAGATCCCATGGCGGCAAGAGGTGATGCGGTCAACGACAAAGGACATAGATACCTCCATTTGCCTAGAGTCTACACTTACAGCTATTGAGCTATCTCTTGGAAATTGAATATCTACTTGAATTATCATGACACGGCTGAATAGAAGTCAATATTCACTATCGTAATCTGACATTTTTAGGGCACTCTAATTACAGTGTGCAATAAGCTTTACTGTTATACGTACTCAGGTCTTTTCTAATGTCCTAGCAATCTCAGTTTTATTTGAAGCCTGTATTTTATAGATGCTCAGGCAAATGGGGAAATCAAAGCTAAAAAACGATAAAGAAACAGGCTAGAACAGAAATATGCCTCATAAGCAGTGATCGGAGTAGGTAGATTGATTTTACGTACTCGCATCATGAATAGTCATAGAAATCATAACATAGATAAGCTTTTTTTCCGGGATTTCATTTTGGTACTTATGGGATTGAATCAAATATAGTGAAATTTGTATTTTTAAACTACTACATTAGAAATTTATAGAATGCTATAGATTTATTTTTTCGCATTCAATGCAATAACTAGTTATGAATATGAGAACAGGTGAAAATTATATAAAAAGCAGTTTAGATCATTTCAAAATCCCGGAGGCATATCCATACTAATATATACGTGCCAGTTCATTGACCCCAAATCAATCTACCTACTCCGATCACTGCTCATCAGAAATAAAGAATACTAGATATATGTAATTGGAAGACTTTAAAGTTAATGGTAAAAGCTTTTCCAAAAAAAAATTGTGGGTAACATAATTATCTAAGGTTGAAAGTTGCTTGTGTAGTCTATTTGAAGCCAAATAAGAAACACGTTGAAGGGAGCTTCTTGAATGAAGCAACGTGGCTGCTTTCCTGGAAATGAATTGGGTCAGTACACCGTGCATTTAGGTTACGAACGGCGTAGTGGCGTATAGTCGCTATATCTATCTATTTATATAAAAATTTCGTGTCACGATGTATGTTCGCGATAAACTCCGAAACTACTGAACGGATTTTGATAAAATTTTGTAACCATTTATAATATGGTCCAACTTAAAAGATAGGATAGCTTACATCTCAATTTATGATCGCAAAGAAATAAAAAAATCTAAGTACTTAGCAACAATTTTATTTTCCCATACAAACTGTCCCTACCTGTCAAACTACCTGAAAACGTTTTATGCCTTCAAAGTACCAGGTTGTCATAACTCGGTAGGAATTCACCTAATAGCATGAGTACAGTCTGTGAGTGATACAAGTGTTTTGATCGTCGAAGTACCAGGTTGTCATAACTCTGTAGGAAGGTAGGTAGGGTAGGTAGGGTAGGGATTTTGTATGAATTACTTTTGGACGGACAGGACAACGTCTGTCGGGACAGCTAGTCTACGTATAAATAATTTTGTATGTACTTACGGTGGGAATGCTTCTGTGCACACTGCTACACATTATATTTCCAGTTTACGCTGATCTCGCACTGCACGGAAATCCTATATAATGCGAGATCAGCTTAAACTGGAAAAGTATTCTATTATTATTATTTGTTTTTTTTTCGGTGTTTTGAAGCAAACATATATATTGTGTGTACTGTACTGGTTACCAAACATGTACTGCACCCTAATTGCGTAACTTACGATTGATCATAATTGTTTTCGTCTTCACAGTTAAACAGTATTCATTGCGTTATTTACGTTGTTGAGCAGACACATTTTTCGAACATATGAAGAAATGGTTTAACAATCCGTTTCAAAACGATACAGATTATGATGAATCGTGAGTTACGCAATTAGGGTGCTGGTTAACCATAGAAATATAAAAAGCAGTGGTTAACCCTCGATTTTGGTGCCCAAGATACAGGCTTACCTAGTTTGGGGCTAATGCAAATTCTGTGTATTATTTTTTTAAGCATAAAGTTATTTATGTTCCACTGTATGTATTTTTTTTTGTAAGTATGTTCATCGATTTCTCCCCCATTTGTAGACCGATTCTCAAAATTCTTTTTTTATTTGAAAGAGTATACTTCTGAGGTGGTCCCATTGGCATCAAGTCAGGATCTGATGATGGAATCCCAGGGAAATAGAGGGCAACCCTCAAACTTTGTAGGTATTAACAATGTTTTTCATAAATGTATTTTCTAAAGCTATTGAGACATTTGAATATGGTCATCATCATCTCATGACGCTGAGTTGATGAGGGAAGGTACAACTCTTTAACGGTTATGAGTTTTTTTTTTTTTTTTTTTTGGGTGGGAAATCATCAAATAACTTCTCCCGCTCTGGGTGGAGCAGGAGGGCGTGTCAGACTTTTACTGACTAAAACCCACCCGTGTTCCTTCAGTAGCCCGTATGCCAGGGGCTGTGGTATCTCTTTCAAACGAACCCGCACCCCTGACAGGCATCGGCCCTTGCGGGCCCCATCATTTTTTGTGCTGACATCTCTTTGAGGCGCGCGTGGAACACAACGCGCCGTCGACTTGGGCTTGGTCCTTACCGGACAGCGAGCTACCCATTACTCGCCGTCCGCAAGCCCATGCCTACGGTGGCCGGAAATCGGCCTGGGATTCCCGACGCCCAGGGCGTCTCCGTATCCTGCGGCGGCTGGGGTCGCGAGGGCGCATATGCTGCCTCTCCCTCACGTGCGCCGCCTCCCTCTTCGCGAGCATTACTGCTTCGCTGAAGGAGGTGACGGCTCCCCATGCCCTCTCGCTCCGGATCATGGCCTGGACCAGGGCCGGACGCGAGAGATCGCCGCCGCCGATCGCCTCCACGACGGTTATGAGTTTAGGTGGAAGTTCGGGCATAACTCCGTCATAAGACCGATTTGCAAAATTCTTTTTTGTTCGAAAGGGGTTTATTTCAAAATGGTCCCATTTAAATTTCATATAGATCGGATGATGCGTTTCGGAGACAGACAACGGAACTCAGCCTCAGCCTGAAAATGACAGCAAATTAACCGAGATTGCTGCTATGGCATAAATATGCATTGTTTTGACCCCAAGGATGATGAAATTTCGAATTGGAGTAGGGTAGGTACTATAAATAACTAAAAAGTGAAAAATATTTTTTTTTCAAGTTTGAGGTTGAGCTTTGAAAAAAGTTTTTATTTCATGTCATGTAAGCTAATTCGTAATTTTGTTTATCATTTTTTTTCTTTGTTCCTTTAAGTACTTAACTTTAATAACCCCCTTATTACAGAACAAGGTTTTTCTTTAGGTATGGCTTAAACCTTGTCTTGTCTTAAACCGAGCCTGTTTTTTTAAAAAGAACCTAACTGAAATCGAAATAGAGCTCCTTTTACAAAACTGACAAGTTAGCCCTGTGCTAAATTGTCAGTTTTTGAAAAGGAGCTGTAAGTTCTATTTCAGTTGATTTAGATTTTTCAAAAACAGGCTCGGTGGTTTCATCATCATCATCATCATATCAGCCGAAAGACGTCCACTGCTGGACATAGGCCTCCCCCAGGCTCCTCCACTTCGACCGGTCTTGTGCTTCCCACATCCAGCGGATACCCGCGGTCTTCGCAAGGTCATCGGTCCACCTTGTGGGAGGCCTTCCTACTCTACGTCTTCCGGTACGCGGTCGCCACTCGGTGGTTTAAACCATACCTAAAGAAATACCTTGTTTTGTAAGAAGGGGGAGTTTAATTTTACATATCCGGTATGGCTTGCGATCCTTCCCTATCCTAAGGGCACGTCTTCCCTACCATTAGATACGGCGCCCCCCGTCTACTCCTTGTACCCACTCATTGATATGCAAGGGTTGTAGCACCATGAAACATGAGGCTTTCCGGGTTGGTACTAATCTTGTAGTTTACTCGGTTAATCGACTCTGGTGAAACCATGCTGGGGACGGTGTATTTCATTCATTCATTCCCTTTTAAGTAATTAATTACGAGTATATTCTAGGCTAGCTTTTGCACGCGGCTCCGCCCGCGTGGATGTCGGTTTTCGCGTAAAATAGCCTATGTCTTTCTCCATATCCCAGGCTATTTCTCTGCCAAATTTCATGACGATCGGTCCAGCGATTTGGGCGTGTAAGCGTAACACACAGACAGACAGAGTTACTTTCACATTTATAATATTATATTAATCTATACTAATAATAAAGAGGAAAGATTTGATTGTTTGTTTGTATGTTTATTTGCATTGAATAGGCTCCGAAACTACTAAACCGATTAGAAAAATTCTTTCACTGTTGGGAAGCTACACTATCCCCGAGTGATATTATATACAATGTCGCCCATGCGCATGTGACCGCCCGTAATTTTCTGAATATTCATGAAAAAATGTCTAAAATAAACTTCAAAAGGGGGGGTCTATCTATAACATTTTTCATGTTCTTCAATTTTAATTTTTTTAAGTAGAGTTTGTAGATTTGCTTTCTATTTTTTGACACATCTCCGAAGTTTATGGGTCGATTTGGATTCTGTTTATTATTTCCAAAAGCTTATGAGTTTTTTTAACAGGTTAATTAGATTTTACTAAAAATTATCGACTATGAAAAAAAAAAATACGGAATTGAAGTCATTTTTTCGGTAAAAAATTGTGTATTTATTTTAAAAATTAAAATTGAAGAACATGAAAAATGTTATAGATAGACCCCCCCTTTTGAAGTTTATTTGCGACATTTTTTCATGAATATTCAGAAAATTACGGGCGGTCACATGCGCATGGGCGACATTGTATATTACTAGCAGCACTCCGCAGTTTCACGCGCGTAGTTCCCGTGGGAACACGGGGATAAAATGTAGCCTATGTCATCCGGGGGTAGTGTAGCTTCTCAACAGTGAAAGAATTTTTCAAAACGGTTCTGTGGTTTCGGAGCCTATTCAATGCAAACAAACATTCAAATCTTTCCTCTTTATAATATTAGTATACAGGATAAGTTTTTTCCAGTGAGCAAATTTTAACCATGAATTCAGCATATCATTCTACCGCAGAAAATTTTCGCCAGTTATACAAAAAAAAAAATCAGCTGTTCCATACATTTTGACCGCGTAGGTATTGCACTTTTCTATGAAACAGCTGTTTTTTTTTTGTACAACCGGCGAAAATTTTCTGCGGTAGGGGGTCTAGAATGATATGCTGAATTCATGGTTAAAATTTGTGCACTGGATAAAAACTTTTCCTGTAGATGTATACAATAATAGGTATAGTATAGTAGGGATATTACCTTTTAAAGACACCAAAAGATACATAATTTATACAGAGAGAGAGAGAGAACTTCTATTTTCTCTAGGCTGAGTAACCTAGTACATACCTACCATTTGGATTCAACTTCAGTCAATGACTAACTACATGTATGTCTTAGACACAATACATTGTGCACTGATAAGAATTATGAAGAAATTAATTAGTATTACAGCTCAGCAGAAACAGGCGTTATCTCACGCGCGTCAGGTTACTAAATTATTTCAACAGTGCAAGGTGCAATACAGTGTATTATTGCTGAGCTTCTCTACTTTCATCATCATAATTTCAGCCGAAAGACGTCCACTACTGGACATAGGCCTCCCCCGAAAGGGGGATTTTGCCATAATCGTCACGCTTGGCAGGCGGGTTGGCGATCGCAGTATCGTGGTAAAATGCATAGAGAACGCTGCTGCCCATTCTCTAGTAAGTCCCTTAGTCGCCTTCTACGACACCCACGGGAAGAAATGGGATGGTGCTATTCTTTTACGTCCGGCACCACACAGAACTACTCTACTTCTTCTACTACTACTTCTCTACTTTGAAGGAGCAAAAAGGAACCTTACTATGACATGAGTCACGAAGTCTTGATCAGATTTTTTTAATTTTATTCATTGAGAATCTTGAGAGCAGTGGTGGCCCAATAGTAACGGGCGCGACTTACGAGATGTAGGTCGTGAGTTCGAACCCAGATAGGCGCTTTACTTTGTGTAAATTATTTCATCACCACTGCTCTCAAAACGGTGAAGGAAAACATCGTGAGGAAACCGGCATGTCCTAGAACCAAAAATTCGAAGACATGTGACATCTACCAACCCGCACTGGGGCCGTGTGGTAGATTACGGCCCAATCCCTCTCACAGAGAGGAGGCCTGTGTCCCAGCAGTGGGAATATTATGGGCTGATGATGATGAGAATCTTTAGGGTCTTGAGCATGACCCAAGCTTCTCAGAATAGCACCATACAGAAAACTTGGGGTTCAACTTAAGATTTAATGATTTTTATATCAACACTCTAATTGCGTAACTCACGATTAATCATAATCTGTTTCAATTTGACAGTTCAACAATATTCATTGCGTTATTTACGTTGCTGAGCAGACACATTTTTCGAACATATAGATGAAGGAATGGTTAGCAATCCGTTTCAAAACGAAACATAATAAGATTAATCGTGAGTTACGCAGAATTTTAATCAATTTGAAGTTTATTGCTAATCCATTTCACCCCCTTAAAGGTTGAATTTCCAAAAAACCCTTCAGCCGTGTGCAAAATTTCATGCTCCTAGTCCTAGTAATTTCGGCTGTGCGTTGACTTGTCAGTCAGTCACATTGAGTTAGTACATTATAACTCAATGGTCAGTCAGTTTCTCCTTTTATATATGTATATATTATAATATAGAAGATAAATGCCATTCTTACTGTTTACAATTACCCCGCAGACTTAAGACTGTTGTTTACTGCATACTAAGAATCAGACTCCAAATGTTAATAATTATGTACAAGGGCGTGGCAAGGATTTGGACAAGTTCCAAAAATTTGGTACTGCAAAGCGGTGGCACTTAGAAAGGGGTGACTTTTCGAATTCATTTATTTAACGTTTAGGCAGTTATACGGACGAGTAAACATTCAACATTTGATAGCATTATAATAATAATGAAGAAAAATGAAAATGTAAAATGGTATTAAAACAAGTAAATACATTAATAAAGCAAATAAACTTGTGTATTGAAGTTCCGATCTTCCAGTATCTTAAATACTTACGTTTTATTTATTTATTTTATGTTTGCAAATACCAAGACCCCTCCGAGCCTCGGAAAGTACGTTAACCCGTTGGTCCCGGCTGTCATTCGTGGATCTTTGACAGTCGTTACGGATTGTCAAAAGCCGGAAAGTCTGACAACCAGTCTTACCAAGGGATATCGTGTTACCCATTAACTGGGTTGTGGAGGTCAGATAGGCAGTCGCTCCATGTAAAATACTGGTATTCAGCTGCATCCGGTTAGACTAGAAGCCAACCCCAACATAGTTGGGAAAAGGCTAGGCAGATGATGATGATGTTTGTATGATAATCTTGAAGCTTGTGAATGTTTATGGTTTCCTACAAACAAGTTTATAAACGTAAAGTTCGGAGGTAATCCAAGCTTGCTATACTATATTTACTGGCTTGTGTATTTATATTTTGTAAGCATTATTAGCTAAGATGAAATATTGTTATGACATCAGATAAAATAACGAATAGATGTCAATGTTATTGCCACTAAACGGCAATATTTGTAGAAACAATAGTATTAGGTGGGGTTTTATAGTTTCTGTCCAGCCCCATGGAAAGATGTGAGTTTATGTATTCGTGTATGTAAAAAAATTTAGAGTGAGAGAAAAAGTAGCTTTTGTGTGGTTCATAGATTCATCATTATCCTTCAATATCCTTTTAATTTGAAGCATAATGATGAAGCAGATGAGTATTCATCCTATTCAAGAAAGAGATTTGAAACAAAAATAATGCATTGAGAAAAGGGTGGCAAGGCAAATGAATACTCACTTATCAAAGAAAGTCATATTTTAATTTAAATAAAGTTACAATAGAATAAATACTTAAAAGTAATAACTAACATAATCCTCCCAGTTTCCTAGAAGGCTAATTTAGAAACATAGTAAGGAACCAAAACAGTGACTGTGATCTTCTTCACCAAATTACCAAATACCTGCATCAGAGATATCGTTTTCGGCTTAAAAAGTATAGCAATCGAATCATCAGAATCCACACAGCTTATGGAATTTGGCACAACATTGTCGAAAGGTAGATTCTCTAAATTCAACTTAGTGTTCTTAGCCAAAGACTTCAAATTCACCGCTGGGTTATCACAGAATATATCTCTTGGCAGAGGGAAATTCGCAGTCTCTTCTAAAATGTCTGATGCTCTCTGACAAGGGATATTGAACATTGAGAGACTTGACATTGGGTTCATTGCAGTTTGACCAGATACTAAGTTCCCTAACTGTTTTGGATTTTCATACAATGTTGGATTGCAGTCATTTTTGTTGCAACCATTTTTCGGTCTAAATATTTGCACCATTTTCGGAGTCTCAATTTCTGAATCTTGATTTTGGTCTTTCAATTTGTCTAAAGCTGTAGCTATTTTGGATAGAATCTTGCTAAAGTCAGCAGTATTATTTTTAGGTGCAGATGAATCTTTACAAGTTTCTGTTTTATTCACTTCAGTCTTATCAAGCATGTAGGATCTGTCATCCATAATTTCTTTGATAGAATTCAGTCTTTCTTCTGCAGTACTGTCATAATCTGGCATTTTTGGTTCCGGAAACATGTCGTTACTTTCAGATTCCTTGAATTTTTCTTTAATTTTCTCCATTACTTTTTTACCCTCGCCCTTTTTCTCCATTTCATCGGAGAGAAGGAATTTGATTATCTTGACGACGTTGTAAAGTTTTTCTTTTTTAATTTTGGAGGTACTTTTCAGTGATTGTAGTGCTGGCATAATCTCCTTCCATTTTAGATCAGTGGAAGGTGAACATGGTGGCTTCGGGTTCTGAATGATCACTGGATTTGGTGATGAGGTTAAATTGTCGATAGTTTGTGTTGTGACTCCCTGAAAGAGATTATTTTGGTTTTTAGGCTTTATTTTTGTGTTTAAATGATTCATGGAGACCCATAAACATAAAGTTTTATTGAAAAAAAAAAACAGTTGCACTCCGGGAGTGCCGACAGAACTGAAAACTTGCACAATTACGTGTGTATTTTTTTTAATCGTCAATACAGGATTTCACATTGGGTCCTTGGGTCCTGATTGCTCTCGGTAAAAAATGATAAACGGGCGATCGACTTCAGCCATTAAAGGTAACAGCACAGATTTTTACGGGAAAGAAAGGGATAAAATAATTAGAATGTCCTATTGAAAGAAAGGGACTTTTCCAAAAGACATCAACGCGCGACTCATCCGTGTGCTCGTTCACCCATATATATTCAGTATACATATAGCTCATGGAAAGCGTTCGGTGACGATAACGCGAGTTCCATGATTTTTGTTCACCCAAATAGTGCTCAACGCGCCTAAAGAAGGTTTCACTTCAAAAAAACATTGAGTTAAAAAATATATCAAATCGTGCAAAATGCACATGTAAACGATAAACAAAAATATACAAAGTATTTATAACGTGAAAATTAAAGAAAAATATTAACCAATAAGAATCATCATCCTCTCCTCCTACCCTCGTTTCAATTCATTTGAATAAGAAAACTAAAGTAGTAACTAAATTTACTCACACTTAAAATCACACAAAATCCAAATAATAAAACTCTGTTAATCATTTTCTTTAGTAAAATAACTTAAAACACAACAAACTTCAATAACTATTAACTTATCAATACATCAACCGATTTTAATCGCGAGGTTTTGTATACTTCATTTATCGATTACGAAATTGCAATATCAATAATCTGTTTCAATATGACATAACAAGCACTGTGTCGCGTCACTATCGGATGATTCAATTCAAAACGTCACCGGATTTTTAAAAATTATAGTCAAATGTATTTTTATAATAAGTTTATCGGAAAGCCTTATCATTCTTAGTAAAATAGACAAAACGTATTCCAGTAAGTAACTATTAATAAATGTTAAGATAATATTTAAAAAAAAAATCAAGCAAACACCTATAAAGAAATTACACCAGATTACAAATTATTCAAAGTCACTTCACATTCATTTCAATATGCACATAAAAGGCACTTTTGAACATCAACATTAACATTAAAATATAATTAATTCTAGACGTACTCATCCTTCGTAATCCCTAATTCCCTATTAATATTGTAAATGCGAAAGTAACTCTGTTACGCTTTCATGTCTAAACCACTGAACGAATCGTCATGAAATTTGGCAGAGATATAGCCTGGGATATGGAGATGGACATAGGTTACTTTTTTACGCGGTAATCGACATCTACGCGGGCGGAGCCGCGGGCAAAAGCTAGTTCACTATAAATTATTAAAATTTTACAAAATAAAATAATGACAAACACCCATAGGTGTGTTACATTACATAGAAAGCCATAAATAAATATTATTTTAGTTGGAATATAAATGAAGAAATAGTTTACCTCGTATACGGCCCTTAATAGGTGAAGGGTGGGCGTTTTTAGGGGGACTCTTATGTAATTTTGACGTTCAAAATCACAGACATATAAAATATGGACTGGAAATACCTACAAAAAAAAGGTGCATACCTACAATTCGTAATGTCTCTTAAAATGGCTGCCGTTGCTAGGCAACGGTACAACATTATTATGACATATTTTTTGTAAACAAAACGAAGTAGGTAATAATAAATTCCTTAAAGGTCTGTTACACGGAAATGAACCCAAAGATCAATATTTTACACATGAATTCATGATTGCGTAACAATTTTACCAACGAATGTGTATTTAATATTGTACAATTGCATGAAAACCGGCTACCTACTAACCTGTGCAAAGACAAATTAAGGTTGATTTTCATTCTTTCTTGCACCACACTTCACAATACAAGACACAGGCATGTTGAATTATTGTTTTCCAACATTTACATGCACTTTTTAAAGGTAAACTTCTCATAATTTTCTCGCAAATCTCATTAATACAAAACATAAACAACCATTTGACAGCAAAAAAAACCACGAAACTTGTCGCTAAAGATGGCCGAAACGGCACTTACCTACAACTGTCCATACGTCATGAGAAAATGTTGCAATAATAAGCAACAACTTCAATATTGTTGTCTCTTTTGTCAAATACGATTATTGTATTACAAAGAAAGAGCCAAAACGATATTTCACATTCTGTATCGTATTTCACTCATATTTGTATAAGCAAATGTATGTATAGAATAACGCGGCATCTCCATGTTTTTCCTACCTCAATGGTCAAAACTGACTGACTATCAGCTAGTTTGAATAAATGACGTTTGTTTTTTTTTTGGTTTTGGCTTCGCACGGTTTGTGCATTTAGCCAGTGTCAAGTAATTTTACTTAACAATCAAGTAAATGGCCCGATTTCAGGCACGAAGTTACAAAAAAGTCATAGTCAGTCAAGTCAAAGTTAAGTCAAAGTTATTGTAAAGCGGTAGTAACTTTACAACAACCTATTAGGAGTTTTTGGGGGAAACACGAAAAGTCCACGTTAGTCACTTATTTTCGTCTTCAATACACTTGTGCACTCACACGTAACTAAATTGACGATGATCCCGCCAAAATCTCCTTTTTGACTTTTACTTGTGACTATTTCAGATTTATGAAGGTTTTTTCGGTTCATTAAGGAGGCCTGCGAAATAAGACCTACTTTCAGCACAACTCCGTAGTAATAATAAAATTAATTCTTGTGAATTTTGATTGATTTACAAAGGTACAGCATGATTGTTTTTTATTTGTTTTTACAAATGGTCATTTTGATGATCGTTGAATGAAATTTCTTTTAATTTCATACAATATACATTTATTATGAAATCTAGCACTACTTTGTTACGTATTGTCAACTAAACTAAGGTACTGTCACTACGAAAATCACCCTTATTGCTACGACATAAAGGCGCTATCATGTCAATGTCCAATTTTTACCACTAATGTACGGTTAACTGTACGGTGCAAACTATTTTTTATCATTCTATGATTTCTCCATAATATATGTCACACAATATTCTAAGTACAAGCAAATTAAGAAATTAATTACAATTGTTGATAAAAATTAAATTTGTTTTGAAATGTTTGAGTATAAATGGTGGGAAAAACTTAGGGAAAGTACATTCAAAGTTTGCTTTTGAACGAAAAACGAAATAAAAATGAAATCCTTCGCATTTGTTCTGGTGGTGGTGGCTGTTCTGGCCCAGGTAAATATATATTTAATAATCAAATAATATTTATTATTATTTTTAATTGCTAATTGACCTTATAATGAATCTTCTTGAGAGCGGTGGTTGCTCAGTGTCCCAGTCGTGAGTTCGAACCCTGCGGGCTTAGTATGACGCTTTATATTTCTACGAAGAATAGACAGTGATTTTTCAATACAAAGTGACATTTCGTTCCTACATTTTTGTTATCGCACCGTAGATATCCTTCTACAATCTGTCATTTAGTCTTTCGTTTCTAACGATATTTGTCTAGGTCCTTATAAATGTAGACTATTTCAGAAGAATATTTATTCCCAAACTGTCAAAATCACACTGACAAATAAAACTTTCTACTCGACGGCCACAAAGTATATACGATTATCTACAAAATCATGATTCGTTTAGAACGCACAACTGTGATAATGAATAGAAAAACATAGCTATCTTCTCCTATTGTACATCATTTAGTTAATAGTCATGTCTATTCTTCCGTCGACAAATCGGTGCTCGACTGTTCGTGCTAAGCCTGCAGGAAGCCACTTACTGTGTGTATTTGATTTCATCGTCACTGCGTTCAAAACAGTGAAGGAAAAATCAATGAGGAAACCTGTATCTATGTCGTGAAACCCAAAAATTGAGACATGTCACATCCACCAATCTACGCTGGGCTCACATGGCGTCACGGTTATATTAGCATAACTAGCTTTTGCCAACGACTCCGCCCGCGTGGATGTCGGTTATCGCGTAAAAAAGTAGCCTATGTCCTTCTCCATATCTCATGTCAATCGGTTCAGTGGTTTAGGCGTGAAAGCGTAACAGACAGACAAACAGACAGAGTTAGGTACTTTCGCGTTCATAACATTACTAGCGTCAGCCCGCGTAGATGTCGAAAATTATCCCCCGTGATTGTACTACCGGGATAGAAAGTATCCTATACAGGAAAAGTTTTTATCCAGTGCGCAATGTTTTACCATGAATTCAGCTTATCATTCTAGACCACCTAGCGCAGAAATTTTTCGCCGGTTGTACAAAAAAAAAAACATCTGTTCCATACATTTTGACCGCGTAGGTATTGTACTTTTCTATGAAACAGCTGATTTTTATTTTTATAACCGGCGAAAAATTTCTGCGCTAGGGGGTCTAGAATGATATTCTGAATTCATGGTTACAGTTTGCGCACTGGATAAAAACTTACCCTGTATATTAATCTATGTTATAATCTATCTGTGTGCCAAATTTCATCCAAATCCGTTCAGTAGTTTTTGCGTGAAAGAGTAACAAACATCCATACATACAAAATATTAGCAAGGATATTTGTCTACAATGTTCACACTGCTGGGACACGCGAATGGGCTGTAATCTACCACGTGGACCCAGTGCGGGTTAGCTATATGTCACACGGCTTTGAATTTTTTAAGTTCTGTTTTCTCCCGATGTTTTCCTTCACCGTTTTGAGATCAGCTTACCATATAGACACCTAAAATTGATCACACTATTTTGTGTATAATAAAATTTATAATCAATCAGAATCAGAATCAGAACTTTATTTGCTATGAATGTAGGTACAGGCATAAGATGTTGTACATAAATTAATGAGATCGGCTACAGTCTACCTTACGGCGTGCAAATTATTAGGTACATAAATTAAACTATTAATGCAAATTAAATTATGTCAGCAAAACAAAACAGAAATTAAAGTTAAGTCAATTAATATTATTATAGTCTCAGGTACAGCTCGATTCAAACTTTGTGGCGGAACACGAGGCGAGTCGCTGCGCAGTAAAAAATTCATGGGTCAGCGGGGTTGAGGGGTGGGGTACTGCGCAGCGGATAGCTCACTTCAGAGCCGCCATAAAGTTTGACGTGTTGTATACATATGTCATAATTGGTCAAATTTGTAATTAAATAATTATAACAATCATAATCACCTCACTTATCGATCTCTTTGTTTCACAGAACACCCAAGCCGTAAGAGGATCATGTGGCTGCTCCTCGCCTCTGCTCTCCGCCCCTGTCTACACCAACGTCGCCACCCAACCGAGCGTGGCTGCCAGCCTTGCTGACACCCTCTCACTCCTGACTGTCAGCAGCTTACTGGCTGAGAGCCTACCATTGAACCCTAATGTAGTAGCCGCTGTGCCCGTACCCGTTGCTGTTGGACCAGCTTTTGCACCTGTTGTGGCCTATGGAGGCTGTGGGTGTGGAGGTTGTGATGGCTATGGATATGGTGGCTGTGGATGTGGTGGTTGTGGATGTGGAGGCTGTGGATGTGGTGGTTACAATGGACTTGGGTACAACTACTTCTTCTAAATTAAAGATGAGTATGTGCGATGGTCTGTAAGCTCACGTTCGAGCTGACGTAAAAAGTCCCGGCCGGAAATAAAAAACCGTTGGATTTCCAACTTTCGGCGCTTAGGAGAGCGTCAAAAATCTTGCCGCGATATTTTTGCGTCCGTGCTTACGTGGACTAATTTTGGGTGATTTTGGTAAGATGTTGTTTATTGTAAAGGTGGTGATGGAGACAGATAAAACTGCATCACAAAAGGTATCCTATGGCCATCAGCAATAGCGTAGCTTTCCCAATTTTTTTTTTTTAAATAGGTTGAGTTTAAGAGGTATTCTTCGAAACTATCAAAGAATACCTCTTACATCCAAACTTACATACTTTTTTTATAATATTAGTATAGATAGAAACCCTTTCTTTTTTGAGGTTACATGCGTCAAAGCATACGATTTCGAAGACCACAGCGCTTTACGGGAACACCAACAATACCATTATACTGGTTCAATAGGAAGTATTAAAGCAATCTGCCGAACAGTCTGTCGAGAAAAACGATGCTCTTATAATAGCTCCATCTCTTTCTCATGTCGGAACAAAAAGTATTATTGCGAAAAATGAATGGAGCTATACAAGGTGAAGTTGACGATACGAAAATAAATTAAACTTCGTATACCTAATAACGTCAACAATTTACACACAAAAAATCAACCAAATATATACAATCAAAAATCATAATCAAAAGTAATTTAAGTATTCAAATTAGGCTGGACAGGACTTTTCCAACGTCAAAATACGACAGTAGTAAAATAATAAGACAGTCCCCCCAAAACGCCCGCCCTTCACCACTTCCTAGTACTTTAGCTGGGAAGAAGAAGTGGCGCAACAAACTCCCCAGCAGCACAGCTGTCTGTTTAGTCGGATGGACTTGATTCTATACTTCCACAGGCAAATTAGTATACATTACAAGACACAGAAAATTAATTAAATAATTAGTCATATGTCAGCTAGCCATGTCAATACACCAACAAATAAAATGAAAACTTCACTCAAACACAAATAATAAAATAATAAAATGTGAATAAAGCAAAGTACAGCCAGCACATCAAGCTACCCCAATCTGTCAAATTTCTGTGATAGTTTTTCAACTTTATCACAAAGGAATAAGGTTTATGTTCAATTGGGAAAATTTGACAGTTTGGGATAGCTTGACCTGCTGTACTGTACTAAAATAAAAGCGTCCTGATATAAAGGGCGTGATAGCTTACATATATATTAGTTTAGTCACTATAGCCACCGAAACCTATAGTAGATACGGCCCATCACTACTTTTAGTAAAACAAAAAGAAACCACATTTTCTATTTCATTATTAGAACTGAATTGATTATTTCAAAATAATCTTATTCAGGGCCGACAGACAAAATACATTTCTGTTAGCGTTCACGGCAAACGCTACTCCAAAATGTATGAGAATGACATTACCTGCAGAAAGGTTAGTTAAGTCGTGTCCTTTCCGCAGGTAATGTCATTCTCATACATTTGGGAGTAGCGTTATATGTTTTGTCTAGGCTTGCTTGTCCGGCCGGTTTCATACAAACGAATACGTGTTATGCGAATTTGATCTTAATTCGTTACTAGAATTTTCGCACTGACAGGTGTCAGTAATGGACTTATTACACTTGGCTGAATTTAGTCATCTAAATTCAGAAGCAACATTAAAAGCTATGGATGCTAGCTTGCTAATTGCGATTACACTTGACTAAATTCAGTAACGACTGCATTAAGATCACTAAATTCAGCCAAGTGTAATAAGCGCTTTACGCGTTCTCTCGACGGGCGGCCTTGTAGTATTGTTAGAGTTTTCAATTAGGTATTGTCTTATTGTTGTCTTCATATAGCACAAAAGACGTATAGGGCCACTTCAATATTCGCCAGGTTATTTTTAAACCCTTTTGTCTACAAAAATCAAAATCAAAAGTTATTTATTCAAATTAGGCTGAGATTCAGCACTTTTCGAAAGTCAAAATACATAAGAAAGTCCCCCAAAAACGCCCACCCTTCGACACTTCCTAGTGCTTTAACTGGCTGGAAGAAGAAGTGCAAACTCTGATCATTTCTTGGACATCAAATTAGTACGTTATTGTATCTACTATAGGGTTTTACGAAAAATGATATTTACCCATATCTATAAAATATAAACAACACTTACATAATTATGTCAAAATCATTTTTTTTTTTTTGAACTAGGTGATTTCTAACTGACTACTCTGAGAAGAAAGACCGAAACAAACTCACAGCCTCTTTAAAAGTCCAGAAATAATCGTGGTCAAGCCAAGTGATTTTGTCTTTACCCCCTTTTGCAATAAAAACATATTTCTAAAAAAACACCCTGTATATGACCGACGCATCATACGAATCAGTGTGCGAAAGGATTTTGTAAGCGACTAACATAATTATATTTGCGACTGAATGAATTTTGGTCCCAATAATTTTACTCAGTCGCGAACATACAATATACATATTTTCGTGTTTACAGTTATGTACCTAAGTACGACTTAACTAGTGTACGATTTATTTGGTTATTCCATTGTTGCAATATCATTGAAAATTAAATTATATGTAATGTAATTTGTTATTTCAAAACGTTAGCAGTCCAATGGCAATTTTGGCAAAAATTAGATTTAGATTCGTTATAATGTTTCAGATTTTTGTTGATCCACTTTTTTTAACTTTATGTTATGACACTTCGTTTGTTTGATACAATTTTTTGATGTTTTGGAACCAATAGTAAAATGTATAAATATTTCAAAATGCCAAAATTGCCATTTATAACATAGCACTTGTTTTGTGAAATATTGTGTAAAAATATGTATTGTTGTGATATAGACATGTGTGTGAAATATATTTCTTAAAAAAAACGTTATTATTTTCATTGCATCCTACAAATACCGTTGTAACAGTTATTACTGATAAGTCACGTATTCTATACGTCACATTATAATTACCTACGGTCAACTGTACCGATTTCAATATGTTTTACTATCAGGGACATCCATATCTATACCCTTAAGGGGAACCTAGTCGCGGGCTCGAACTCACTGGTGGGCCTGGCTGAAAAGCACGCTGTATCACCACGCTTCGTGTCCGACAGAGGTAGTACCGTGATGAACAGTGAAACGCTAGTCTACACGCACAACATTATTGAGCGGGCTGCAGAATTAGTTTTATAAAACAGGCGCGTATTTTTTAAGTCCTTCGGAAGATCGGATTTTCAGAAAAAAAAAACACTGCTTATATCAATGACTCATAAAGTTTATTGAACTTTTTGATAGTTGAGCTTTGTCGGTACAGACTTAGTTTTGGAGATTTTACACTTCTTTAATACTTAAACACGCCCAAAGTTTGGTTAAATTAGCAAGAAAAACGATTCTTTGTTGGCTCCTAACTTTTTAATGGTCTTTAATTTTTGTATTCTCTTTCCGTACAGACAATATTAATAATGAGACAAAACCATACTGTTTAATTTTTTATGTACATTTTCAAACAGTGGAGTAGGTAATACACTTCCGAAGTTTGTATGGGAAAAATGTGAACTAGATTCACCTTAAGGACTATTTTTGCTTGCAGCGCTCGAAAGTGGCGGTAGGAAGCGGTTAACAGATGTAGTCATCATGTTCACGGGATTTTGTTTTCAAACTGTACCTAGGATATGGATTTCTTCAATAGTACTTTCCATTTGGACTGCCCTTACTTAATCTGCATAGCCTTTTCCCAACTATGTTGGGGCTGGTTTCCAGTCTAACTGGACGTAGCTGAATACCAGTATTGAAATGAAGCCACTGCTTGTTACTGGGTATCAAGATAAGTACCGCTAATAATATAGACACCTAAGTTAATTAGTCATGCAAGATGTAAGCTTCTAAAAAAAATACCCATCTATTTATGTAAATAGAAAAGTCCTGATTGACTGACTGACTCATCAACGCCCAGCTCAAACCCTTCCTTGGACCTAGAAAACTGAAGATTTGCACAGAGGTTATCTTTATAATGTAGACAAGGAATAAGGAAAGATTTTTCGAAATTCAACCCCTAAGGAAGTTAAAAGGGGATGAATGTTTGCATAGAAAATCGTAAATTTTGTAGTTTTAAACCATGAAAACTGTTGTTTATCATTCTGATTTAAAAAAAAAAACCACGTGTTTCAGTGTTTTTGGGAAATTCCCCACTGAGGGCGTAAAATAGGGGATGAAAGTATAAATGGGAAATCGGAAATAACCGAACGCCACCTCGGCTCGGGCCGCGAGTAGGACCGACGATTTTCCGACATCCACGCGGGCGCAGCCGCTGGCAAAAGCTAGTAACAAATAAAAGTATAAGTTTTTATGGAAAATAAGTTTTAGTGACTCGAATACTACATCCAGGAAATCATTTGTTCAGGAGGCATGAATAAAGGTCTTTATTGTTTTTTTAAGAAGATGCCTCCGACTGCATGAGATTGCTTGTAGTATTCAGTTTAATAGTCTTCCTTTTAAAACAAGTTTCTTGTTTTCATCTTTGTTTCATTAAAGTTTACTTTTTAGGCAGTCGCTTTTTTTATTTTGTAAATTATTTTTTATTGCTGAGTGGGTTTTTTTTTTTTTTTTTTTTTTTTTTTTTTTTTTTTTTGGGTGGGAAATCATCAAATGACTTCTCCTGCTGAGTAGAGCAGGAGGGCGTGTCAGACTTTTACTGACTAAAACCCACCCGTGTTCCCTCAGTAGCCCGTATGCCAGGGGCTGTGGTATCTCTTTCGAACAAACCCGCACCCCTGGCAGGCATCGGCCCTTGCGGACCCCACCGGTGGTTGCTGACATCTTTGACGGCGCGCGTGTGGAACACAACGCGCCGTCCCGTCTACCACTTTTCGGCCGCAGGGGATAGGGAGAGCGGCTGACGCTATACCGACACTCCTCTTCCCCTGCGGCCCCACCGCGTCCGCCATCAAACGGTGGCGGCCCCGTCCAGGCCACGGAAGGGAAGAGCGCTGCTTAGAAGCACCGGCACTCCTCCTCTACCGCAGCCCGTAACCCTCAGCCGCGATGCCTCCCATACGACATCGCGGCCCACCTCATTGCTGAGTGGGTTATACCTTAATAGGTGAGCAACAAATATATACACGAGGATCTAAAGACCAGAGGTAAGGATTGCGCCCTCGCGCCCCTAGCCGCCGGTCGAATTTCCGCGTTTATTACCGACGTCATAGTCACGATAAAAGAGTCACTTTCTCGAAATAGGTACAGAAACAGAGTCACTTTCTCAAAAAACAGAAACAGAGTCGCCGCAGGAGACGCCCTACGCGTCGGGAGTCCATAGCGGACTACCGGCCACTGTAGGCGCGGGCTTGCGGACGGCGAGCAATGGGTAGCTCGATGCCTGCCAGGGTCGCGGATTTGTTGGATAGAGTTACCGTGGCCCTGGCACAGGGCTGAAGGAGCGGGGGGGGGGAGGTTTAGTCAGTAAAAGTCTGACACGCCCTCGTCTTTCGATGATTTCCCATCCAATCAAAAGATTGCTAGATATAGGGACAGCTATCAGACGACGTCACTGGCATCAAAACTAGTGGGCACGACAGGAAGTGCCACACATTCCCGATTGCTATGGCAAAGTGTGCCTACGCTAACCGCGAGATTGGATCACACCTGATGAAAGGAACTTCCAAAAAAACACAGTGCCAGTCCCCATTGGGCACTATAGTTAGATTGTACACAGTATGTGACTAGAGACTAGTCTTCTACTAAAATTTTATTACTATTGGTAACACATTGGTTTTTCGCAGGACATCGCACGAATGTCCTCTCTATTAGATAATCCTGTAAATTGTTAGGTATGGCTGTGGTAAGAAATATGGAACAGAGAGCAGTAGTGGCCAAGTGGTAACGGCTGCGACTTACGAGTTGTAAGGTCGTGAGTTCGAACCCAGACAGGCGCTTTACTTTGTGTAAATTATTTCATCACCACTGCTCTCAAAACGGTCAAGGAAAACATCGTGAGGAAACCGGCATGTCCTAGAAACAAAAATTCGAAGACATGTGACATCTACCATCCCGCACTGGGCCCGCGTGGTGGATTACGGCCCAATCCCTCTCACCAAGAGGAGGCCTGCCATGTGTCCCAGCAGTGGGAACATTATAGGCTGATGATGTTGTTTATTTATGCGGGCTTGTGGCTATATAACAATAGCTGCACGGGTCGATCGGCCAGGTTAAGCTAAGCTTGCCGCCGTTGGTCCGTGGACCATCTTTACATACTAAGACTCCTCCGTACCTCGGAAAGCACGCTAAGCCGTTGGTCCCAGCTGTCATTTGTAGATCTTTGACAGTCGTTACGGGTCGTCAGAAGCCCGAAAGTCTGACAACCAGTCTTACCAAGTGGTATCGTACAGTAACAGGGTTGTGGAGGTCAGATAGGCAGTCGCTCCATGTCGCAGCTGCATCCGGTTAGACTGGAAGCCGACCCCAACATAGTTGGGAAAAGGCTAGGCAGATGATGATGATGATGATGTTGTTTATTTATTTGTAATTCAATGCTAGATCTTTTACTAAGAAAGTATTCATACTCCATTGAATTGAAAACAGTGTTTCATCTTATATGATATGATATGATAGAGGCCCATCTTCGAGTCATTATTTTTTAGTAATACAACCCTTGAGACAGAAAATAAAAAACAAAAATGACAACAAACAAATAATTTATTTAATACACTCCTATACAACCTGTGCGACCACATTGTTGCCAGTATTGACCACCGCCGACCCACAGGATGGCAACCCACCATCAACAGCCACCGTACCATACACTGGGAACACACCCTTCACTTTAATACTCCCACCCACTGGAAGATCACCAGAGACAGAGATATCACCGAATTGGAGAGATGGAACGATTTCGGTGATAACTGGAGATCCTGGCATGGTGTCTGGGATTAGTTGCTGGTTGCAGCCTGGGGAGTTCAGGGGTCCTTGGAAGCTTATGGGCAGGGAACTGGCATTCTGAAAAAGAAATAATTAAGCATGGTTTTAATATTAAAGATTTAGGGCCCAAAATTGTAAAGTGCAGGGGGCAAAGTTGAAAAGTGTACGAGGCAAAGTAGAACAATTTACGGGGCAAGGTGACTAATTAAAGAGGTAAGGTTGAAACGTTTAGGCAGGCAAAGTTGATAAGTGTTAAGAGGGAACAGGGCGTGCGATTCTCCATACAAATATATTCCCCTTTTTTATTCCTGAATAATGCCTCTAGAGCAATATTTATTTTTCATAAAAATTAAGGTCTGCTGTCAACACGTCCCTGTCATTTTCTTTTTTCATCAACTAATCAGTAAATAAAACATGACTCTCTTAAATTACAAAAAATGCCCTAGTTTTACTGCCGCGATTAGAGTACTACCAGTAGGTAGTCCTCGCATTCGCATTCGTTGTCGCATTGTTAAAATCTTTTCTAATTTGTCTGGACAAATTAGAAAAGTTTTTTACATAAAAAAATGATAGGAACTTAAACATACTCTTTCTCAAAAAAAATATGTAAAAAATAATTGAAACGGCTCAGTTTTCGAGGAGAAAAAAGGGGAATACGAAACGTTGATGTCGTCAAAATTTTTGTGATAATTTCGGTCTGAGCTGCAGCTGTCCCTATCACACACTACGGGGGCAACTTACTGACAGCACGCCGGCAATAGTTTCTTCAAATACCTATTTTTCAAATTCCTCGCAGGGCCCGTCCCCTCTTAAAGACAAAGTTGAAATGTTCACGAGGCCAATTAGAAAACTACAAGAGGTCAAGTCAAAAAAAGTGGTAATCGGTAACATTTTTCTGAACAGTTTTTCAATAAGATAAAAACAGTGTTTCCAAAAGGAAAAACCAGTTTATAAAAATAAAGAAAAAACTAAAAAATAAATAAAAAGAAAACTTACTTGCAAAATAACCACGAATAGGCAGAAAGCTAACACTCCTTTGCTGTACATTTTGTGAGCTATGTAAATTAACTGATAATCAGAAACAATTGTTCTCTGGCTTTTATATCGATTACTTGCACAATCGATTATCAAATTGGACATCACTTTATCGAATGCAGACTGATATTACTTAATTTTATTTTGTTATCTAGGTATGCGTGTGTAACATTATCAAGTTGGAACTTAGGCATGCGTAGATGCCTATTTTACAACTTGATAATGTTTTACATCGTCATTCTCATCCATCTGCCTAGGCTTTTTCCCAACTATATTGGGGTCGGCCTCCAGTCTTGCGGGATGCAGCCAGGCACCAGTACTTTACATGAAGCGACTGCCTATCTGACCTCTCCTCTCTATGGGCACGCCACGATTGCGGCGGTAAGTCCCCTATTTGAGGAGTGGCTTGAGAGGCGGCACGGGGCGTCCTCACCTTCCGCCTGACGCAGGTCCTCACAAGACACGGTTGTTTCGGGAGGTTTCTGTTTCGGATAAGGTGGAAGGAAACGTTCGGTTGTTTCCATTGCGAAGATCGCCCTGAGGACACGGTGGAGCATACGGTGGAGGTCTGCCTGGCTTTGTCGGAGCACTGACGTGTCCTTGTGGAGGTAATCAGCGGCAGTGATGTCTCGCGTCCGGCCCTGGTCCATGCCATGGTACGGAACGGGAGTGCATGGGTAGCCATCGCTTCCTTCTGCGAAGCAGTGATGCTTGCGAAGAGGTAGGTGGCGCAAGTGGAGGGTGAGGCAGTATATGCGCCCTCACGGCCCTAACCACCGCAGGAGACGCCATGGGCGTCGGGAATCCCATGCTGATTCCCGGCCACTATAGGCGTGGGCTTGCGTACGGCGGGTAATGGGTAGCTCGCTGTCCGGTAAGGACCAAGCCCAGTGCGACGGCGCGTTGTGTTCCACGCGCGCCTCAAAGAGATGTCAGCACGAACTGGTGGGGTCCGCAAGGGCCGATGCCTTCCAGGGGTGCGGGTTGTTCGAAAGAGATACCACCGCCCCTAGCACACAGGCAACTGAGGGAAAACGGGTGGGTTTTAGTCAGTAAAAGTCTGACAAGCCCTCCTGCTCTTCCCAGAGCGGGAGAAGTTAATTGATGATTTCCCAATTAAAAAAAAAACCTCTTCTCTCTAATACGATACCCCTTGGTAACACTGGTTGTCAGAATGTCGGGCTTCTGACGATCCGTAATGACTGTCAAAGTTTCACGGAGATAGCCGGGACCCAATGGCTTAACGAGGCATGGAGGGGAGGCCATTCAAGTATTACGTAAGCAGATTTTTTGCAATTGTTCACCCCCCAGAATAGTAATGCTGATCGCCTATTTCCCTTGATTAATCTATCTAACTATGGACTTCTAGGTTATTTTGAAAAAAAAAAATGTGTTTATTATCTTAAATCTAGATACAATTAAGTTGCCGGGGCTTCCCAGAAAGTAATCCGAAGATACTTGTGATGGGATAAACCTCGCTCTTCCTCAATTAGTTCAATTGTTTCGTTGTGCTAATTAGGTATAAGTTACACATTTTTTTATAAAACCAATAAAAAATTAAAAACTAATAAAACAAACTAATAAGAAAAACAAAATTGAAAATGAATTAAATCGTGCTTATGGCAGAAAGGTGTAAATGTGTGTTTATGTGCGTGTGAAAGTATATTTTGTGTGTGTGTTTGAGTGGGTGTGTGGGTGTGTGTGTGTGTGTGTGTGTGTGAGTGAGTGAGATGGTGGGTGTGTGTGTGTGTGAGTGAGTGAGATGGTGTGTGTGTGTGAGTGAGATGGTGTGTGTGTGAGTGTGTGTGTATGCGTGACGTTCAACCCTGTGTAACCACAATGTCAGCCATTCCTAATAATAAAAGTAATAAATTGCCAATAAGCCTGATATAGTGGTGGTGGATCAACTAGAGCGGCGTGCAATGATCGTTGACATAACGGTCCCATATGACGGGAACCTCGTGAAAGCCGAGAAAGATAAACAAATCAAGTATCTTGACTTGGCTCGCGAAGTTGTTGACATGTGGGATGTGGACTCAGCGATCATTGTACCGATAGTCATAACAGCCAATGGTTTGATAGCAAAGAGCCTCAACCAACACTTATGGAGGCTCTCGTTGATCAGCTGGATCAAGGGCTTGATCCAGAAAGCGGTACGCCTGGACACGGCTCGTATTGTTAGGAGGTTCCTCTCTCTGGAGCCCTGACCGCCGGTAGCTTGGACCCTGTACCCGATACTGGTGGACAACTATTTTTTATATTTTAAATGTTTTTATTTTTTTTTTAATTTCTTATTCTTATATTTAAAAATGTAATTTATATGTATTTATTAAAATAAAAGAAAAAAATGTATCTCGTGCAGTCCGTGCCGTTGGAAAACTGGAAATCTCCAGGGCCGGACGAGCTAACGATGAGTATTTACATAGGGACAACCTTATAGCCAGGATTATCAACCAGCAACTTGCTCTGAAATACAGCCTTGTGGAATCGGAAGTGCCGTACTATAGGTACGTGCAAAATGGACATATTATTATCATACTGTACTGGGATCGATCCATCATCACTGACAGGACTATTGTAACCAAAAAGCCTGATATAGTGGTGATGGATCGACTAGAGCGGCGCGCAACGATTTTTGACGTAACGCATGACGGGAACCTCGTTAAAGCCGAGAAAATTAAACAAATCAAGTATCTTGACTTGGCTCGCGAGGTTGTCGACATGTGGGATGTGGACTCAGCAATAATTGTGCCGATAGTCATTACAGCCAATGGCTTGATAGCCTACAGCCTCGACCAACACCTGAGGAGGCTCTCTTTGGGTAGCTGGGGCAAGGGCTCGCATTGTTAGGAGGTTCCTCTCTCTGGAACCCTGACCGCCGGTAGCTTGGACCCTGTTCCTGATACCGGTGGTATCAGGTTTTTTTTTTTTAAATATTTTATTTTTATTTATATGTTAGAAAATGTAATTTATATGTGTTTATTGAAATAAATGAAATAATAGAAAGTTTTTACAATTTGCAGGTCAGTGTCAAGTTGTATGTTGATTAAAATATTATTCGTGACAGTAACAAGTAACTTACTTGTTACTGTCACGAATAATATTTATGTATTTACATACTTATGTATTTACACAATTATAATCATTGAAATCTATACTTCTATACTATATAATAAT
The DNA here is from genome assembly GCA_949987655.1 of Polymixis flavicincta. Taxonomy (NCBI): domain Eukaryota; kingdom Metazoa; phylum Arthropoda; class Insecta; order Lepidoptera; family Noctuidae; genus Polymixis; species Polymixis flavicincta. Next base: position 4,673,680 of record OX465198.1, on the reverse strand, counting down.
CTATATTTCTATATCTATACTCTATATTTACTATTAATAAAGAGGAAAGATTTGATTGTTTGTTTGTTTGCATTGAATAGGCTCCGAAACTACTGAACGGATTTGAAAAATTCTTTCACTGTTGGGAAGCTACACTACCCCCGAGAGACATAGGCTATATTTTATCCCCGTATTCCCATGGGTCTATTCCGAACTACGCGGGTGAAACCGCGGAGCGGTGCTAGTCATCAATATAACCCTGTAAGTTAAAAGTTTATCAATGGGATTACATGAAGTTGGAGGGTTGTATAAGCTTGTTGAAAAAATATCGAGACATCGATATTATTTGTTTCGATGTATTGATATTTTGAACGACATTAAATTTTCCGATATATTGATGTATCGATATAAAATTCTAACTATCGAAAAGGTACCTAGTTACTTATAAAAAAGGAATATTATTTTCAGACCGACAAAAATATTACTAAAGTTTTAATGTTACTGATATATGGAATTTATAAAAGTTAAATTTTATTTTTATCACTTTCTGAAAAATTAGATTTGTTAAAAAAAATAAAAATAAGTAGTTAACATAATGTGAGGATAAATATACTAATTTTAGAGTGCGATCATTCTTTTAGAAATTGTACCGATTTATCGATATTCAAAAACAAAATATTTACATCGATATCGACATTTCCAATAAAAAAATCGATGCGATATATATCGGTATTTATTTTCATTTCTGACTTCCTTAGATTGTACTGGTTATTTAAATTATTTTAATTTTGCAATTTCGTTACGATTGTGATTCATCTTACCATCCACGGCTTGCGATATGAGTTGACAGGTAAAAATCAACACGTAAGACGGAGGTTACACGTTCAGTTTGGCATCAGCTCAGTGATTCAGTCTGTGACCTTGATCACATATATTCTTATTCGTAATAATCTTAACGCTATTCTGCAAAAACAAAAATCTCTAAATTTAAAAACAATTTTGACACAACTAAAATCGTATTTGACAATCGCGACTCGCACGTGGTATGTTTTGGCTTCGCAACGTGGTACTTGTTTGCCCTACCCCGTGATAGTTTTTATAGCCAGAGGCGCGCAGGGGCTGCAGCTCGACGTGATTTATTTGGCATTTTCGTTTTTTGCATGGAAAATATGAAAAATTATTACCCACATGTTGAGTTTTAGAGGTGTATTAAAGTTTAATAAAGGGGGTCGACATTTTCATTATTTTTGCGATAGTACACACCATTTTCGAGATATAAGCAAAAGAAAAGAAAAAAAAAATACAGTACTATTTTTGCACCAGAAGTCGAGGTGTCGGTGAGAATTTTAGTTCTTGACAAATAATTTTATTCCACACCTATTTAATCGCGATTAAAAATAGCCTAGACAACCAAAATTTTAGGTTGAATAGAATAATGAAATTGACAACAACAGAATAGCAAAATTGCCATTTTCACTAAACTAATAACTCAGTGCAATCTTAGAGCTGTCAAACTAAAATATAGTTAAGTTGTGTCACTTTAGTCAATTTCAGAATGGGAAATCGTCGTTTGACAGGAATAAATTAAATTTTGGTGACTTTCAGTCTAGTTTAGAGAATTTTGTGACAACAGAATCGGCACCATTGATTTACACTCAGTGATCACTTTAACTCACACACTGACTTATCGTATACTTATTCTTACAATATTTGTAATTATGTGAGCACCATGTATATAACATGAAATTTATTTATCTGTATTGCTTCAATTGCAAACTTTTTACCTATTTTGGTATGGTAATTTTATTCTGGGTGCATCGTTTTCACACATAATTATACCTATAATGAATGTACTATGTTAAATATTGTACTTAAAACATTCTAAAAGAGTAACGGTGGTTTTTTTTGCCCTTTCTAATAATAAATTATTGATTTGGACCAAAACTTTTACACATTTTCAAATGTAGTTCAGCAAACCCATTTCCAAATGTAGTTTCTTCTCCGTACGAAACAACATTTTGGAATGTGCGACTAGAATCAAATTCTATTTGAATGTAAATGTTGACGTTCAAAAGTGACTTTGACTTACTATACACCTGACTAGTTATGCATTCCCAGAGTTCCCGGCATCTCGGCATTTTTTTACAAAACAATTTTTTTAAGAATACGGTAAGGTAAATATGCAACCGATTTCTACGGCATGTCTAGATGGCCTAAATAAGTGACAATCGCTTTTAAAGCGTTTGGTATTTCTGCAACAACTTTCAACAGGATTGAAGTAATCTCTAAAGAGTTTATGTCAATCTAATACATGTTTGACTTATCCGTAATCGTAATCTTCTCTCGGGGCCTATGACGTCACACAAATTTTATGGTTTTTTGACCGCCTCCCCGTCCTTGTCACAGGTGGTCACACTTGTAAAACCCCTCCCCCTTGTGTGACGTCACAAATTTTTCTATTTTATATTTAGAACTAAGAGTAGGTAAGTTGGAGTTTTACGGCCTTATTCATAAAAAAAGATATCGAACATCTAAACAGTTGCTAAAGTCTGGTTTTCAATACGAAACCAGACTTTAGCAAGTGCTTAGATGTTCGATAACTTTTTATGAATAAGACCGTTAGTATTTTAGGTTTTAACATGTGACGTCACAAAACTTTTGAGCCCCTGGCCCTTGTCACACAATGTCACATTTCGTTGACCCCCTCCCCCCTTAACGTGTGACGTAATTCATGGATGGCCCCCTACTCCCTAAGCACGAAGTCCGTTGTTGCGGTTGAAGTGACGGGCGTTTCCAACTCCGTATCATTTACGGACAGAAGATTAGTTTGGAGCCAGAACTAAGAATGAATGACAACACGATTTGACAGCTGTCCCAACTCCCGATATGTTTTTGTCCGTCCAAATAAGTTAGTTAATTGGCTGTAGCTTACTAGAGAATGGGCAGCAGCGTTCTCTATGTATTTTACCACCATACTGCGATCGCCAACCCGCCTGCCAAGCGTGGCGATAATGGCAAGCCTCTCCGAATTAGGGGAGGCCTATGTCCAGCAGTGGACGTCTTCCGGCTGAAATGATGATGATGATGATGATGAATTGGCTGTAGGATTCACTAAGAAGTTTCGAATTACTTTCGGACGACCCCAAATCTTCGTTGACGGTGTTAGCCTCATATCTAAAGAGGAAAGATTTGATTGTTTGTTTGCATTGATTATGCTCCGAAACTGCTAAAGCGATTTTAAAACTGTTTCACTGTTGGGTAGCTACACTATCCCCGGGTGAGAAAGGCTACATTTTATCCCCGGATTCCCACGGGAACGGGAACTACGCGGGTGAAACCGCGGAGCGCTGCTAGTGTAATATATGTTTGAAGACTTATCCTTAGTCCTAATCGTCTCTCATCTCGGGGCAATTGAGTAACTCACATACAATGCCATTCATTCTGAATTTCTGACAGTTCAGCAATTTTCATTGCGTCATTTACGTAGTTGAGCAGACGAATGTTTCAAACATGAAGCAATACATTAGGAGTATCTTTCATAATCTTTTGGGTTTTGATTGGGGTGCATCTTCAATAATGAAACAACGTGATTACCCAACTAAATAACAACCAATTTATTTAAAAGAAAACTTAGTAAATTCCACTGCAGCCGGACCCACCAAGACCGAAGCCCACACCACCGTATCCACGGCCACCGAGACCAGCGCCAAAGCCGAGACCTCCAGCAACACCAGGGCCATAACCAGGTCCTGCAGAAGCTACAGCAGGAGAGATACCTGAGAAGACAATGACATTTAATTTATGTAAAGTATAGATAAGTTCCCTTAACGAATTTTCTCTATTCCAGTTCTTCAAATGGAGAGTGAATAATTCAATTCTAAGTACGCGTGCACCATCAATTGAGATAGTAGTCAAACACGAGCCCTATAAAAAGGAAAACAATGACAAAATAAACAAAGATGGACATAATTAGATACAAAGAGGAACTCATGGCTAAATGAGCCTGCCACGGCAGATCATGAATGAGTGACCATTGATAATATATCGGGACTCCTCCATGGCCCGGAAAGCACGTAACGCCATTGGTCCCGACTGTTATTGTATAGGTATCGTTGACAGTCGTTATGCTGGTAATCAGAAGCCTGAGAGTCTGAGAACCAGTCTCAGCAATGGGTATCCTATTACCCAGTAACTTGGTTGACGTGGTGAAATAGGTAGTCGTTAAATGTAAAATACTGGTATTCAACTGGTTGGAAACCGACCACAATATAGTAAAGAATGGGGTAGACGGATTGATTGCATACAATAAATAGAATCACTGTGATACGCAGTTTAGTGAGCAAATGGAAAAGGAAACTAAATATTACAATCTATTATTGAAATAGATAGATTTCACAGATTACTCTTTTCCAAGACCATCATTCTAGCCATAGTACCTATATCTAATCCAGTGAGCTAACTTAGTTTAAAAAATTAAGCTGTGATTAGCCATGTAACTCACCTTCACTCACAATACCAACAGCGCCATTCCCGCAGCCATAGTTGATACCACCAGCGCCAGCAGAAGGCAAAGCGCCCTCCACGGCCACAGCACTCAAGAACGGCAGCTCTCCATTCACAGCCAGAGCTCCCTCGATAGCGTTCTCAGAGAAGACAGTGATGCCGGTGGGGGCGATGGGGGACACGCTTTGGACAGCAAAACCACCACCGCTTGAGGGAACGATGGAGTTAGCAGCCAGGCCGTAGTTGGCGATACCAGGGTAGCTAGCCACGGGAGCTCCTAGTCCCAATCTGCCAGTGCCATAAGCTAAGGCTAATTCTTCAGCTCCTATGGCAGTTCCGATGGTGTTGCCACAAGGAATGGCTTGGCTGTAGATGCTCTGTGGAAGGAATGTTTTTTATTAGTGAAGTGTCTTAGATTTAGATGTTTGGGAGTTGAAGGAATACATGGGAACACAGGATAAGTTTTTAGCCAGTGCGCAAACTGTAACCATGAATTCAACATATCATTTTAGACCCCAGCGCAGAATTTTTTCGTCGGTTATACAAAAAAAAAGCCAAACCCTTTATATTATAGACAAGAAATAAGGAAGGATTTTTCGAAATTCAACCCCTAAGGGAGTTAAATAGGGATGTAAGTTCCGCTCGGGCGACGCCGCCGGCAAAAGCTAAAATTGGGCAAATCCAAAAATCCAAAGCTAAATTTGAGCCAAGAAGAAGACGTTAAGTAAGCCTTAAGTAAGAAAAGTATAGAAAATAAATCCATTTTTATTAAGAACTGCAAAGTCAGGTTGGTTTTCGAAGAAAAAAAAAAAGTGAAATTACCTGGATCATAAGAGCTTGAGCGCATAGGACGAGAATAGCCTTGGCTGCCATTTCGCTTCAATTAGTAGTAGTTTACTGAGCTTCAAACGAAAGTAGAAGAAGAGAATGATTTTCAAAAATTATGCAGCTATATTTATACGAAGCCTTTGTAAATAGTTTATCAAATAAATGTAATAAGTTTATAGATAACGCATTACATGGCGCCTATACAATTTATATTGATAAGTAATATCACGTATTACTCCGAAATGGTCCAATTAAAATTTCATATAGATCTGATGATGCGTTTCGGAGACAGACAACGGAACTTCCCCATAGATAAATGTACTCTGTGAACGGAACTTTTCACAAAATTACAGCAAATCAACTGCGAATGTTGCTATCGCATAAATATGCATTGTTTTGACCCCAAGGATGATGAAATTTCGAATTGGTGTGGGGTGGGTAACTAAAAAGTGAAAAATAAAAACTTTTACCAAAAAAATAACAACTGGCTTCCAAAAAAACACTACAAAGTGCAAAATAACTTTAATTTCGAAAGGCGGTGACAAATAATTAAAATACACATCCAAAGTCACCGCCTTCCGAAATTAAAGTTATTTTGCACTTTGTAGTGTTTTTTTGGAAGTCGGTTGTTATTTTTTTGAAAAAGTTTTAAGCTACTTTATAAAATAATTAATCAGTTCGAAATTTTTAATAAAACCTTTGATAAGTTACCTCCTTAGTTAGAAGTAAAAACTTCGTTCCAATTTTAAGCATACTTTGATGTCAGCGAATTCCTTACTCAAAAAGAATTTTCAATTTAATTAATGAGTAGTATTTTGCTAAGAATTTTGTAAGTATAATGTTAGTGACCAATACACGATAAGTTTTTAAATAGTGCGTAACAAAGAATTCAGCATATCATTCTAGACCCACCAGCGCAGAAATTTTTCGTCGGTTATACAAAAAAACACCAGGTGTTTCATAGAAAAGTGCAATACCTCATCATCATCATCTGGACATAGGCCTCACCCAGGCTCCTCCACTTCGACCGGGCTTGTGCTTCCCACATCCAGCGGATACCCGCGGTCTTCGCAAGGTTATCGGTCCACCTTGTGGGAGGCCTTCCCACTCTACGTCTTCCGGTACGCGGTCGCCACTCCAGAACCTTTCGGCCCCATCGGCCATCTGTTCTGCGAGCAATGTCATGCTCACTTAAATGTCTCACTGATGGTGGCGTGTGTGTTGGATCATTCGGTTCCCTAGAAAATGGTTGAGCTGGATGGTGCTGATCCATGCGTCAAGTTCGTGAACGGGCGCCGTCGGTTGAGACTGGTCATCTCTTATCTGCCATGGCTTATTTTGAATCTTATTTTTTTTTTTTAATTTTTTTTTATTATATTTTTTTACATTGTTCTCACATATAGAAGCACCAAGAATAATGTTCCCAAAATTTTGTAATACCCACGATTTAAAAGAGTGTCCTTGGAGTTTCTTGCCCGTTCTTCTCCAGAGAGATCTACGTTTTTGGAATGAGCTTCAACTTCGATTTTTGTTTGACAATTCAAAAGTGCCCGTGAAAGGTCCAATTGAAATAAATGCTTTGAGTTTGAGTTTGAGTTCAATATGCTCTGCCCACTGCCACTTAAGTTTGGCAATTCTTCGCATACCTACGCGGTCAAAATGTACGCCTTTACTATTTTAGCGCCAAACTTTCGCATATTTATTGGTAAAATATGGCTGAACTTATCTGTAATCAATTTATCACCATTTACTTTACCAATATTTGCAAATAAACGACTTACTTACTCACATAAATTACACGGCAGATACAAAACTCAAAGCATTTATTTCAATTAAATCAGTTACAGGCACTCACGAATGGTCAAAAAGTCGATCGGTTGGAAAGTTCAGGCTAGGTGCCCATTCCAAAACGTGTATCTCAACGGTTTTCGACGGATATGGAATTTCATACTAACTTTGCCGGCCCCTACTCGGATGTCATGATCAGTACCTATCATATCAGTACCTTCAAGATTTTCGATCTCTGATTCTGACATCATCTGGTCGGCTTCCAGTCTAACCGGATGCAGCTGAATAGTAGTAATTTACATAGAGCGACTGCCTATCTGACGTCTACAACCCAGTTACTGGGTAATACAATACCCCTTGGTAAGACTGGTTGTCAGACTTTCAGGCTTCTGACGACCCGTAACGACTGACAAAGATCCACAAATGACAGCCGGGACCAACGGCTTAACGTGCTTTCCGAGGCACGGAGGGGTCTTGGTATGTAAAGATGGTTACCTATCCACAGACCAACCGCGTCAAGGGCAGATTAATCGAAAAAAAAATCCGATGCGGCTTATATTTCTTGTTAACAACCCCAGAAAGTGGTCAGAATAATGCAGAGAATTATAATAGGGTATTTTTCAATTTATTAAAAACTATTCTAATTTGAAGATTGGGACGAAATATGTAACAGAAGAATAAAAGTAAATTGATTTATATCCATTTTCTCAATTAAAACACGATTGAAACCAAATTTATTTTTCGTTGTTTTGAATTTACCGCCAAAACGCTCCTTACGATGACTTTTTATCACGTGACGTCATCTTTGTGTAAACTACAGGAGTAAGTAAACAAGTGAGTGTCGTGTTGATAATTATCAAGATTTTTTGTGGATAGAAAGTGAAATCATTGGTGTTCGGTGCCTCTGTACGCAAATACTTCTAAAACTGCGCCAAACGAAGTATTTGTACTGGTGCTGTTTACACAAAGCTGACGTCAAGATGTCATGTGACAAAAAGTCATCGTAAGGAGCGTTTTTGCGGTAATTTAAAAACAACGAAAAAGAAATCTGATTTAATCGTTTTTAATGGAGAAAATGGATATAAATAAATTTATTTTTATTTTTCTGTTAAATATATCGTCCCAATCTTCAAATTAAAATAGTTTTTATCAAACTGGAAAATATCCTATTGCCTAGAATTTTGAAGCAAATGACTATTTGCTACCATACAAAAGTTATCAAACAAAACATCAGTGTGTACTAATAGTTAGGTACAATCATTTCAAAATCATTATCACGTATAGTTAGCTCATACAAAGTAAAATATCGTAACGTTATCAATATAAAATGTAGTTACAAGTTATCCAAAGCACTTACTACAGTATCAATCAATCGTCAAACATGTCTTCCTTCACTGTTCTTCTGCTCTGCATCCAAGCTTGCCTGATCCAGGTAAGGGAATTCAACAAGTTTATTTGTGATCTTTATATTGGTTTCTCAACAGTCCGGACACTGGATTAGTGCATGGCTCATAGCGGGTTTCTATATAATTATAATTTTACAAAGGTTTTTTTTTTTGAGGATGGGTAAATATCAAATAACTTCTCCTGCTCTGGGTGGAGCAGGAGGGTGTGTCAGACTTTTATTGGCTAATACCCACCCGTGTTCCCTCAGTTGCCTGTGTGCCAGGGGCCACGGTATCTCTTTCGAACAACTCCTGGCAGGCATCGGTCCTTGCGGACCCCACCAGTTGGTGCTGACATCTCTTTGAGGCGCGCATGAAACACAATGCGCCGTCCACGCGGGCTTGGTCCTTACCGGACAGCGAGCTATCCATAACTCGCTGTCCGCAAGCCCGCGCCTACGGTGGTCGGGAATCAGCCTGGGATTCCCGACGCCCAGGGCGTCTCCTGCGTAGGCTAGGGCCGTGAGGTCGCATATACTGCCTCTCCCTCACGTGCACCGCCTCCCTCTTCACGAGCATTATTGCTTCGCAGAAGGAGGTGACGGCTACCCATGCACTCTCGCTCCGTACCATAGCCTGGACCAGGGCCGGACGTGAGTGACCGCCGCCGCCTATCGCCTCCATGAGAACACGGTGGTGCTCTGCCCAAGCCGGGCAGACCTCCACCGTATGCTCCACCGTGTCCTGAGGGCGATCTACGCAGTGGAAACACCTGGGTGTTTCCTCCCGCCTTATAAGAAACAGGAACCTCCCGAAACACCCATGTCCGGTGAGGAACTGCGTCAAGCGGAAGGTGAGGACGCCGTAGTGCCTCTCAATCCACTCCTCAAAGGCGGACTTATCGCCGTAATCGTAGCGTGCCCTTATGTTGGAGTTGAACATTGTTGGGGACCAACCCGCACTGGGTCGCGTGGTGGATTACGGCCCAATCCCTCTCACCGAGAGGAGGCCTGTGTCCCAGCAGTGGGAACTTTATAGGCTGATGATGATGATGATGATTGTTGGGGAATGTAATAATAAGTCATCAACTGGCGAAACGTGGGTGTACTATAAGTACACCTTTGCTTATCCCTTTGATAAATATAGGCGTGAAGTTATGATTTTCATGTGTAGTAATTAGTTCATTTTATTCATACTTTTTGTTTTGTTATGTTTCTATGAATGCATTTGTTTATTTAGGTACTGATATTCCAATGCAAGTTCCAATAAATACTTTTTTCTGAATTAAGTAACCCATTTCAAGGATTTATTAACTTTTTCAAAGTAAATAAATCCTTGAAATGGGTTACTTAATTTTTAAAAGCTCCACGGTTTTAGAAGCTCTAATCTAAAGTTCTTAAATTTCTGCTCTTAAGCTCAGCAAGAACTTTTTTCGATTTTGTAACCGAATAATTTGGTTTTGCTAGCTTTAGTCTAGTCAATGTTAAAGAAAAAACTGTATTTTTTTGCAGATTATTTTTTCTTAAAATATTTCATACGGCCGTATCGACTTTCTGCTTCTCCAAATAGGTCTCTCCTCCCTTGGCAAAAAGCTTTTGATACATTTAGCTCAGCCACCGTAAAAAATAGCTGATGATTAGAGTACAACATCACAAGATGATCACAATGCCATGTAATCAACATTCTTCATTTATTTTCTTCCAGATCGCATTCAGCAACTGCATCGGCAACTACGGAGGTGATTTCGGCTATGGTACAGGTCTCGCAAACCCTGCTGCCTATGGCTACGGTCCATCACTAGCTGCTCCTTCAACCTGCGGATATGGCGCTGGACTGGCAGGACCCGCTGCCATTGCCTCTAACACCTACAGCTACGGTGCAGGATACGGAAGCCCCGCTTATGGCTACCAAGCAGGTCTTAGCTCCTATGGCGGTGCTGGTGAAGGCAATGTAGGAGTTGCTGGAGAGCTCCCCGTTGCTGGTAACACAGCGGTTGCTGGTCAGGTCCCGATTTTGGGCGCTGTGGGATTCAATGGTGCTATCCCGGCCGGTGGCGCCGTGTCGATTGCTGGTAACTGCGCTTGCGGATGCAATGGTCAATACCAGTACCAGTATTGAGTTGGTTTTAAGTGTTGAATAAATCACAATTTTAGTTAATAACTTGGTTGATTTTATTTTGTGAATGAAAAACCTGGTCCTGTATCCTGATTGTATAAAACACTTTCAATCACAGTCTGAACTATTTTTAACCGACTTCCAAAAAAGGACGAGGTTATATGTTCCACCGAATGTTGTTTTTTTTATGTATGTTCCTCGATTTCTCCCCCATTTGTGGGCCGATTCTCAAAATATTTTTTTTAATTTTGAAAGAGGTGGTCACACTGGCACCAAGTCAGGATCTGATGATGGAATCCCAGGGAAATCGAGGGCAACCCTCAAAATTTGTAGGTATTAACAATGTTTTTCATATATTTTCTAAAGCTATTGAGACATTTGCGTATGGTCATAAGACCGATTTGCAAAATTCTTTTTTGTTCGAAAGGGGTTTATTTCGAAATGGTCCCATTTAAATTTCATATAGATCGGATGATGCGTTTCGGAGACAGACAACGGAACTCTTCGAAAAATGACAGCAAATTAACCGAGATTGCTGCTATGGCATAAATATGCATTGTTTTGACCCCAAGGATGATGAAATTTCGAATTGGTGAGGGGCAAGTACATACTATAACTAAAAAGTGAAAAATAAAAACTTAAAAAAAAAGCAACCGACTTCCAAAAAACACTAGAAAGCGAAAAATAACTTTAATTTCGGAAGGCGGTGACAAGAAATTAATAAAATACATATCCAAAGTCACCGACTTAAGAAATAAAGTTGTTTTTCGCTTTCTATTGTTTTTTTGGAAGTAGGTTGTTTTTTTTTTTAAGTTTTTATGAAAGATGTTGATCCTGTATTGCTTCAATTATGTTTGAAAAATGGGTCTGCTCAACAACGTAAATGCAATTCTACTGTGTGTTACGCAATTACGTGTCATCGTTTGGTGTCAGTGGTGTTTTATTATTGTTTACACATTTTGAAAAACAACATAAAACACCAAACTCATACTACCTTCTGCCAGAAGTGCCCCTGGCACACAGGCGACTGGGCTGACGGGTGGGTTTTAGTCAGTAAAACTCTGACACGCCCTCCTGCTGCACCCAGAGTGGGAGAAGTTATTTGATGAATTCCCACGCTCAAAAAAAAAACCCATATTATATACAGGAAAACTTTTTATCGAGTGCGCAAATTGTAACCATGAATTCAGCATATCATTCTAGAACCCCTAGCGCAGAAACTTTTCGCCGGTTGTACAAAAAAAAATCTGCTGTTTCATAGAAAAGTGCAATACCTACGCGGTCAAAATGTATGGAACAGCAGATATTTTTTTATATCCGGCGAAAAAATTCTGCGCTATGGGGTCTAGAATGATATGCTGAATTCATGGTTACAATTTGCGCAATAGATAAAAACTTTTTTTACCCTGCATACAATATTATTTTTAGTATATGCGAAACCTGAATATAGTTTGTTCAGAAAAAGCAACTGAATCGATTTCAATATTTTTAATACCATGTTATATTTTTTCTCAAAAAAGTTTTCCAAGTGTGATGGATAATGTTATCACCAGTTAATTACAATACAATCGCCGTACAGTTAGCTACTGCATAGTTATCTATACTAATAATAAAGAGGAAAGATTTGATTGTTTGTTTGCATTGAATAGTCTCCGAAAGTACTGAACCGATTTGAAAATATTTCACTGTTGGGAAGCTACACTATCCGCGGGTGACATAGGCTATATATTATCCTCGTATTCCCACAGGAACGGGAACTACGCGGTGGTGACCATGTTTATGTAGACAACTAGGTAACATAACAAGCACATAGCTTTGTGATTTTTCATGATTGTTCATAGATTCTTTACATTATGAATACTAGACACGAGTTTCAGGTTTCGCATATACTATAAGGTTGTATAAATACCAGGGGCGTACCAATATAAAATGGCGCTTATAAGACGCATCACGTTTGCGCTCCTTTGTCAATTTTCTTCTCGGTCTACTCTGAGCAAAGCTAGGTCGCATAAACTTTCTTGACCAATAATATTTCGTGGTTTCATTTTCTATATAAATTAAAAGGTAGTCCTTTGACCAACAAGGCAACACTCGCACGCTTTTTAAAGTTATTTATAATTAGAATAAAGAATCGATTTCTTTGAAATAATAATCGATTAAAGTATCGACTCGTCTACTACACTACACTATGCTTGCCGGTGACTCATTCTTTTTCCGTGCGAGGCAACGAGTGCACGCGCTCCTACATTGGATTGTATTTATTCCTTGTTCCAATTTTCAAAAACGGTGTTTTTATTTTACGTTCACGATGCCTAAAAGGTCCTATAAAGAACGAATTGATTATTACATGAAGAAGATGGAAAAATTACGAGATAAAAACCGTCACAAATGTCGGCGTCGAGACGATTAATTCTCATGTTCGGACGACGAAAACCCACAAGGTTAGTTACTATTAATCTCTGCTATTAATCTCTGCTATTCCCACCGTACAAGGTCTGATCAAAGTGACAGTCTTGATACTGGTAATTTGCCATAAATTCAAATTTGAACGCGGCAAATATACAACCCGCCATAGATTCCTTAAGCGAACGAGGCGTTACAAATAATTTGGTTATAGATTCGAATTTAGAACTGTTACCCTGTGATGTACCTGCTACATACATTGAGCAGTACAGTTGAGTTATGTTTAATATTTTTTCCTTTGGGAAACAAAACGGCAATGTGGGATGTATTACAACCACCCATAGAAACTGAGCCGCAACCTGGTCTCGGGCCTGATGATACAGTCATAATACCTGACCCCGATGGGCTTCGACCTGACATTTTGCTGGAGTCTGTTTCAACTCAACTCTATGATTTGAAGTAGTTATCACCGGCACCGCCGGCGCCAGCAGAGCTTCCTGAACCTCCATTGGATTCAAAAATCCTGTGCGCTCATGGCGAGGCAACTGATGAAGGACCTATATGGGGTCAGGAAATACATAACAACTTAACCCAATTATGGTTACCATTACTCAAAAAGGGAATGGTTAAAGAAATGAGAGACAAAATATTGAAACAGTATCTCATACCCAGTAATTGTACATTACTTCAAGCGCCAAAATTAAACATTGAGATCGCAGCCGCTCTTCCAGAAATGGTAAGGTTATTCCACAAAAAAGTTGAGACATCTCAACAACAATTGGGTGCAGGTATGTTTGCTTTTAGCAAGGCGATGACGTCACTAATAACCAATGACAAAGTGATCAAAACACTTAGTGATGGCTGTCGCATTTTATGGGATTTACATAGTTCTAAAACCCAGGCTCGGATCAAAGTGGTTACACCCGAGCTAGCAAAGCCTTTTCTCAATGTCATACAGGACAGCGAGCGAGATGAGACGTTGAATAACAACTCTTTAACCACTGTATCAAAATAAAGATTTTTGACTTTGGTTCCCACTTTACAGATAAATAAGACTGTGCCACTGCCAGTGAAATCTAATACTAATGCCCAGTTCCAAATCACAATTTCTGCGCGCCATCAGTTGCAGGGAAACTGGGCCGGACCTTCTCGTTACCCAACGAACGGGGGGGGGGGGTAACACAGGCACATGCAGGTAGGGTACAAAACTTCTATAATTGTTGGAACCACATTACTAATAATGCCAGTATTCTTAATTGGATTATGAAGGGAATACCTATTCCGCTTATATGTGAGCAGTTTCCAACTTGCATCCCTCGAATTACGTGGTCATTGAGTGAACAGCGTGACATGTCATTAGCTGTCGAGAATTTTACTGAACTATGTGCTATTTCACAGGTTGAACCCAGTTCAGATGTGTTTATTTCTTGTACATTTTTAGCCCCTAATTCCAATGGTGGTAAAAGGTTTATTCTGAATTTAAACCTTTAAATCGATTCATATCTAAAACACATTTTAAAATGGAGGATAATAGAACAGCCGGTAAAATTAGTACAATAAAAAACTTTTTTCAAAAAAATAACAACCGACTTCCAAAAAAACACTATAAAGTGCAAAATAACTTTAATTTCGGAAGTCGGTGACTTAGAATGTGTATTTGAATTATTCGTCACCGCCTTCCGAAATTAAAGTTATTTTGCACTTTATAGTGTTTTTTTGGAAGTCGGTTGTTATTTTTTTGAAAAAAGTTTTTATTTTTCACTTTTTAGTTACCTACTCCACACCAATTCGAAATTTCATCATCCTTGGCGTCAAAACAATGCATATTTATGCGATAGCAACATTCGCGGTTGATTTGCTGTAATTTTTTGAAGAGTTCCGTTGTCTGTCTCCGAAACGCATCATCAGATCTATATGAAATTTCAATGGGACCATTTCGAAGTAAACCCCTTTCGAACAAAAAAAGAATTTTGCAAATCCGTTTATATACGACGGAGTTATGCCCGAACATACATAAAAAAAAATATATAAACATGTCGAATTGATAACCTCCTTCTTTTTGAAGTCGGTTAAAAACTAGTACATGGCGACCGTAGTTATGAAGGAAGCATACCTACTTATTCCTGTTTCTAAGCAATTTTGTAAATTCCTTCGATTCCATTATCGAAGAATATCCCACAAAACTCAAATAAACCAATAACTTACGAGTTTAACGCATTACCTACCCTATGGGCTCGCCATAGCCCCTACGGTGTTTTACTAAGATTGTCAGAGAGGTTGCAAGTTTTTTGCGTAATCGCGGGTTTCTATCTGTACCCTATTTAGACGATTAGCTTTGCCTAGGGAGCAGTTACGAAAAATGTCTTCGTAATGTTAAGGAAACTAGCATTACCTGAATGTTTGGGATTCGTAATAAATTACGAAAAAAGCAAGTTACAACCTCAAACATCATGCAATTTTTTGGGATTCATTTATGATACAACTGATATGACTTTATCGTTACCTCTAGAAAAACGCAACAAGTTAGCCTATTTAGTACAAAATTATGCCAATCTACCCACAGTATCAATTAAGAATTTCTCCGAATTGATAGGAGTACTCGTAGCAGCGTGTCTAGCGGTGCGTTACGGTTGGTTGTATACAAAGATATTAGTAAGAAATAAATATTTGTTTCTAAAACAACACGGTACATTTGACGTTAAACTTCCTCATAAAATCTTAAGTGATTTGAACTGGTGGTCTCAAAATATTTAAATAGTAATTAATCTACTAAAGCCCCAAAGCTATGCACTGGAGATTTACACTGACGCGTCATGCGCAGACTGGGTGCATTTAGTAACAGGGTACGAGTCAAACGTGCTTGGAATAAAAGTGAAATTAGTTATCATATTATTTATTTGGAATTATTAGCCGTATTTCTCGCCCTTAAATGTTTTGCTCGGGACCAAACTGACTGCTATTCTGCTTCATGTGGATAACACAACCGCGATAAGTTATATAAACCGTTTGGGCAGTATTAAATTCCCACAAGCGCACCTTCTCGTGATATTTGGCAGTGGTGCGAGACGCGAAAGCAGTGGTTATTCTCTTCGTATATGTATAAACACGAAAGACATTGCCGAGGCTGACAAAGTGCCACGCAGGGTGAACCCCGACGTCGAATGGGAGTTATCACAACCTGCATTTAAATATTTTGAAAAATGTTTAGGTCAACCGGAGATTGACTTATTCGCTTCTCGAGTCAATGTCAAGTATCACGAATATGTGTCAACAAAACAGGACTCAGATGCGATAACCGTCGACGCATTTACGACAAGTAGGTTCCCAAAAAAAAATATATATATATAAAAAAAAAAAACTTTTCTCAACATTTTCTCTGCTAATTGCATACAAAAAAAAAAAAAACCGGTGTCTCGGTTTTCCCAATGTGGCCTACACAGGCTTGGTATCCTATGTTATTGGATGTATTAGTTGGAGAAATTGTTGCCTTAGAACCGCACCCAAAAATGATTATTGTTGCATTTTAGACAACAACATCCGCTCCACCAGACGCTTTCCCTGGGAGCAGCGTTGCTCTCAGGCTCACGTTCTCCCGCCACGGTTCGCCGCCAGCCGCCCTAAGCTTGATGCTAGCCTCACCATCAGAAAGTACACTAAAGCAATATAGCGTTTGTTAAAAGTTGTGGTGGCGGTACTGTAGGGACCATAACTGGAATGTGTTCGAGATTTCCATCCCTCACATAGTCACTTTTTTAACTGAACAGTATGATATAGGTGCGTCTTAAGGCACGATTAACAGCCACCGTTCAGCCTTATCCTTGCTCATAGGAAACAACTTAGCTTCAGTCGAGTACGTTAAACGCCTTAGGGGATTTTCAATCTGAGACCATCTTTGCCGAAATACTCAACTACTTGGGATCCTCAAATAGTGCTGGACGGCTCGGAATGGTCTCCACATACTCAGCTTAATTTAGAAAAATTAAATAAAAAACTTGATGTTTTACTGGGTCTGTGCACTGCGCACAGGGTACAAGCTTTATCCTTCATTAAAATAAGTATTATTTAAAATCAATTCAAACGGTATCGAGATCGTTATAACAGATATTATTAAAACCTCTGGGATAGAACAGAACCAACCGGTTTTGTATTTACCATGTTTTCTAGAAAATCCTTCTATTTGTCCAGCTACAACGCCAGTCGACTACATGTCTACAACGAAGGCCTTAATACCTTCAGACACAGATCACCTCTTAATTACTGTGAAGCGTCCCTACAAGAACGTGACAGCACAGACTATAAGCAGGTGGATCAAACACGTTGTATGGTAGTGGCATTGACGTGTCAGTTTACGGCACACACAGCGCCCGCCACGCTGCCACGTCAACAGTGTGCGCGGCTGGGATAAGTCTTGATCTCATCCGAAAAACTGCCGGTTGGACTGCGCCCTCCCAGGCCTTTGCTAAGTTTTATAAGTAATTGGCCTATTGTAGAAAAATCTAATTTTGCAAAATCCATTTGCTTACATCTATTTCCATGATTATGAATACCTATCGAAATAGTTACAAATAAAGTGATTGTAATGCATTTGTTTGTTGAATCATTCAATCTAAGAAATCTATGATTAATGTTATCTCGTGTTTTAATTGTTGTACACCTATCCAAGAGGCATAAAACAAATGTAAAAATATCACACGTCTCTAAACATCTACCTGTTAATTTATATAGAAAATGAAACCACGAAATATTATATATGATCAAACGAACTTCTTAAGTGAAGTTCGATCGATATAATATGAGTGGTTTCATTTGAAGATATAAATACCCAACCCTCCCAAAACCCAGTTCATTTTTACTATAACACGAGAGGACTTGAATTCAAGTCGCAACTTTAAAAAGAATGAGTCACCGGCAAGCATAGTGTAGTTTAGTAGACGAGTCGATACTTTAATCGATTATTATTTCAAAGAAATCGACTCTTTATTCTAATTATAAATAACTTTAAAAAGCGTGCGAGTGTTGCCTTGTAGGTCAAAGGACTACCTGTTAATTTATATCTTCAAATGAAACCACTCATATTATATCGATCGAACTTCACTTAAGAAGTTCGTTTGATCATATATAATGCAGCCTTAAATAATGAAGGTATTAATTTTTACTTAACTAAAAAAATTGCGTGCAATGCTGCAAGTTTAAGAGAATTTTAATAGTAACATGCAGATTTGGAAATACTCTTTCATCCCTGCACAATATATTCAAGTAGCTCTTCAGATTTCTTAGGTAGGTATATAAAAAGAAAACACATCAAACACATGTGTTTTCTTTTTTAACCGACTTCAAAAAGGAGGAGGTTATGAATTCGACATCTATCTATATAAAAAGAGAAGTCCTGACTGACTGACTGACTCATCAACGCCCAGCCCAAAGCCTTGGACTTAGAAAGCTGAAATTTTGCACAGAGGTTCCCTTTATAATGTAGACAAGGAATAAGGAAGGATTTTTCGAAATTCAACCCCTAAGGGAGATAGGGAATGAAAGTTCCGCGCGGGCGAAGCCGCTGGCAAAAGCTAGTGTTTATATAATTGTTTTATGTATGTTCGGGCAGAACTCCGTCATATCCAGGATAAGTATTTATCCAGTGCGCAAATTTTAACCATGAATTTAGTATATCATTCTAGAGCCCCTAGCGCAGAAATTTTTCGCCGGTTACACAAAAAAAAAACTGCTGTTTCATAGAAAAGTGCAATACCTACGCGGTCAAAATGTATGGAACAGCTGTTTTTTTTTTGTATTAATTAACCGGCGAAAAATTTCTGCGGTAGGGGTTCTAGAATGATAATTATGCTGAATTCATGATAAAAATTTGCGCACTGGATAAAAATGTTTCCTGTATAAACAGATTTGCAAAATTATTTTTTTGTTAGAAAAAGGTTTATTCCGAAATGGTCCATTTACGAGTATATTTCATTTAGATCTGATGATGAGTTTCGGAGACAGACAACGGAACTCTTCAAAAAATGACAGCAAATCAACCGCGATTGCTATCTCATAAATATGCATTGTTTTGACCCCAAGGATGATGAAATTTCGAATTGGTGTGGGGCAGGTACTATATCTAAAAAGTGAAAACAAACTTTAATTTCGGAAGGCAATGACCAAAATTAAAATACAAATCCAAAGTCACCGACTTCCGAAATTAAAGCTATTTTTCACTTTGTAGTGTTTTTCCAGGAAGTCGGTTGTTCTGAAAATCTAATATTTGACGACTTTTTGCGCCCCCATTCGATAGGCGCTCAGGGCTCGTGCCCTGCCTATCCCACGCTAGTTTCGCCTCTGGTATATACCATACTAGGTTCTGCCTGCGATTTCGAACACGTAAACTTTCCTGTTCCCGCCGCGTCGCATTGCATCGCGTAGCCGCGCTATCACTTCTTTTTCGCTTAGCGTTATTTTATTTAGATTTTATTTTATTTTTGCTCTGCCTCTATGGGTCCTAGAGTGATGTATGTGTGTGTGTGTGTTGGTCCATCTCAAAAATTGGACAAAAAATCCATCAATTGCAAAAAAAATGTTACAAATGCAACTGGAAGTTCCTGAGATTACTCCCTACATACAAACTTTCGATTAACAAACAAATTATACCTCTTTGTGGTAGTATAGACAAATACATAATATACAAAAAGTTTTATTGAAAAGAAAGACCGTAATGGCAGACAGTGATATGACAAAATATATAATAATAATATGTTATAAGTATATATTATAATAGATATGTATGGTTGTATTATAAGTTTACAACCTATTTATGTACCTAGCTTATTTATAATTGTTTATAATATAATTTTAATTAATTTAGAGCAGTGGCCAAGTGGTAACGGCCGCGACTTACGAGTTGTAGGTCGTGAGTTCGAACCCCGTCAGGCGCTTTACTTTGTGTAAATTTTCATCACCACTGCTCTCAAAACGGTGAAGGAAAACATCGTGAGGAAACCGGCATGTCCTAGAACCAAAAAATTCGAAGACATGTGACATCTACCAACCCGCACGGGGCCCGTTTGGTGGATTACGGCCCAATCTCTCTCACCGAGAGGAGGCCTGTGTCCCAGTAGTGGGAACATTATAGGCTGATGATGATAATATAATTTGTATTGTTTTTTAAATCATATTTCCTCTCAACCTAAGGACCTGCCACGTAATCTCTTCACCACCCTTGGTTGACTGGTAGAGAATGCCTAAGGCATTAAGTCCGCCTTTGTACCTTTTTTGTGTGCGAGAAGTTTATATAAATAAATTAATAAAATAAAGTTTGTAAAACTATGTTTGTATTAATCATCAGAACGAATGGATAAGAACCTTTCAAGAATCGGTAGGCACAATACCTAGTGGATCTTCATTCCTGATTCGATAACGTAGGGTAATACCAGGTATAGCCCTCTCCATTGCCCTTTGGGTGACTTTTTGCTTTCTAATAAGGTCCATTGTGAGTCCATTTCAGTGCCATAGGTAATTACTGGTAGCACGCACTGGTCAAAGACTTTCGACTTGAGACACTACGGTATGTAGGACGAGAACATATTGCGTAGTTTCCCGAACGCTGCCCGGCCGAGTCGGACCTCTTTCTTGAAGTTGGAACTATCTAACTGGACAGTTTTGCCTAAGTTAACGTAATCGTCCACAAGTTCGAGTGTACATGGGCATTTTACATTCAGAAGCTCCAGTGGAAACGTAGGCTAAGTCATTTCTATTTCGTCGTATATTCACCACTAGTTAATTCGCGCGACTAAGTCCTATTTATATAGGGAACGTGCACGATCTATTAGATGGTAGCACAAATCGACACAAGCGCCACGCTGTGGTCAAAAAAGAAACTTTTCTGATCTGTCATCCTATTGCTGTCAATGTTTATGTTAATCTTTACATTATATTTAAATCGTTTTTTTTATTAATGATAAAATATGGGTTCCGGGCGATTAATAATGATCATCAGCGTGGTCAGAATATATGTCAAAAGGACAAAAACTCTTCATGTTGGGGCATGATTTGGATTTAGAAGAAACAGTGGGGAATCATGAAAATCCTTACTGCGGGCTTAGCATGACGCTTTGTATTTCTACGAAGAATAGACAGTGCTTTTTCCATACAAAGTGACATTTCGTTCCTACATTTTTGTTATCGCACCGTAGATATACTTCTACAATCTGTCATTTAATCTTTCGTTTCTAACGATATTTGTCTAGGTCCTTATAAATGTAAACTATTTCAGATGAATATTTCTTCCCAAACTGTCAAAATCATACTGACAACAAAAATTTCTATTCGATGGCCACAAAGTAGGTATATACGATTATCTACAAAATCATGATTCGTTTAGAACGTATAACTGTGATAATGAATAGAAAAACATAGCTATCTTATCCTAACACAAGCATCGCGAAATAACTACTTCATTAAGACGTCCAAAAATAAATCTAAAGCGGCATGGACTTGGGCACGCCACGATTGCGGCGGTAAGTCCCCTCTTTGAGGAGTGGTTTGAGAGGCGGCATGGCGTCCTCACCTTCCGCCTGACGCAGGTCCTCACCGGACACGGTTGTTTCGGGAGGTTCCTGTTTCGGATAGGGCGGGAGGAAACGCCCGGGTGTTTCCACTGCGAAGATCGCCCTGAGGACACGGTGGAGCACACGGTGGCGGTCTGCCCTGCTTAGGCGGAGCACCGCCGTGTCCTCGTGGAGGCGATCGGCGGCGGCGATCTCTCGCATCCGGCCCTGGTCCAAGCCATGGTACGGAGCGAGAGGGCATGGGGAGCCGTCACCTCCTTCAGCGAAGCAGTAATGCTCGCGAAGAGGGAGGCGGCGCACGTGAGGGAGAGGCAGCATATGCGCCCTCGCGACCCCAGCCGCCGCAGGATAGGGAGACGCCCTGGGCGTCGGGAATCCCAGGCCGATTTCCGGCCACCGTAGGCATGGGCTTGCAGACGGCGAGTAATGGGTAGCTCGCTGTCCGGTAAGGACCAAGCCCAAGTCGACGGCGCGTTGTGTTCCACGCGCGCCTCAAAGAGATGTCAGCACAAAAAGTGATGGGACCCGCAAGGGTCGATGCCTGCCAGGGATGCGGGTTTGTTCGAAAGAGACACCACAGCCCCTGGCTTAAGGGCTACTGAAGGAACACGGGTGGGTTTTAGTCAGTAAAAGTCTGACACGCCCTCCTGCTCCACCCAGAGCGGGAGAAGTTATTTGATGATTTCCCACCCAAAAAAAAAAAAAAAAAAAGCGGCATGGACTGTAATTAATAATTGTAAGACCTGCTTCCCTAAAGAACCAATAGTACAAATACAAACAGGGACACAGAAAATCACGAACCCGTTAAATATAGCTCAGGCTTTTAACAGGTTTTATATTAATCAAGTTACCGAACCAAAAAATAAAACTATACCAGAAATTAACGTACGCTTAAATACTTCGAACTCTTTATTTATGGAGCCAACCATACCTCAAGACATAAATAATCATATTTCCTCACTTCGAAATACAAATAGTGTTGGCTTTTTTTTTTTTTTTTTTGGGTGGGAAATCATCAAATGACTTCTCCTGCTGAGTAGAGCAGGAGGGCGTGTCAGACTTTTACTGACTAAAACCCACCCGTGTTCCCTCAGTAGCCCGTATGCCAGGGCCGTGGTACCTCTTTCGAACAAACCCGCATCCCTGGCAGGCATCGGCCCTTGCGGACCCCACCAGTGGTTGCTGACATCTTTGACGGCGCGCGTGAGGAACACAACGCGCCGTCCCGTCTACCACTTTTCGGCCGCAGAGGATAGGGAGAGCGGCTGACGCTATACCGACACTCCTCTTCCCCTGCGGCCCCACCGCGTCCGCCATCAAACGGTGGCGGCCCCGTCCAGGCCACGGAAGGGAAGAGCGCTGCTCAGAAGCACCGGCACTCCTCCTCTACCGCAGCCCGTAACCCTCAGCCGCGATGCCTCCCATTCGACATCGCGGCCCACCTCAGTTGCGGTGCACCTCACCGCAACCTACTTTTTGGCCGCTACGTCAATGGCTTGAAGGCAAAAGCCCTGACGAGCGGCCCCACCGTTGGGTTCCTCTTGGCTTCACCGTGGATGGGAGACCACGGTTACTAAGCCCCCCCGCAACGACAATGCGGGAACCCACTCGGGGGGGAAATAGTGTTGGCTATGACGGAGTATGCACTAAAGTTATCAAAGAAGTATCTCATTACATAGCTCCGCATCTCAGTCACATAATAAAATTAATATGAGTATTTCCAGCGGAATCTTCCCTGACAAATTAAAAACGTCAATAATTGTACCGTTACACAAAAAAAATGATTGACAAACTATGTCAAATTACAGGCCTATTGCGTTGATACCCGTCTTTTCATAAATATTTGAGAAAGTCATTTATAAGTCGTTGTACAACTACCTTGAAAAATCAAACATATTAGTAAATGAACAAAAGGGATTTCGTAAGCAGAAGACAATCAATATGGCTATACATGACCTGCTTCTCCCTATTTTGTCAAGTATAGATAACAGAAATCCTGTTTGTGCTATATATATGGATCTAACTAAGGCTTTTGATTATGTGGATTATCCGATACTAATACATAAACTTGAAAAATATGGCATCCGAGGAAATATACTTGACCTCATTCGATCTTACTTAACGAACAGAAAGCAATTTGTAGAAATCACACAAGTATCCTCAAATACTAGTTACGAGAAAAAATATCGTTCCGAAAGGGAGATTCGGGGATACGGCGTTCCTCAGGGTAGCGTGCTGGGACCCCCCCTTTTTTTGCTCTACATAAATGACCTTCCGAGACAAATAAAGCACCCCATGGTACTCTTCGCCGATGATAGTACCGTAATTATTAAGTGTGATGATCCGAGTACTTATGAAAATGAAATAAATATGACATTAAATAGAATTATAACATGGTTTGACAAGAATAATCTAATTATAAACTTAGAAAAGACTAAAATTATGCATTTTTATCAAAGAATTCCAAATACAATCCTTGACATTAGCTATTTAGGGACAAAAATAGAATCAACTACTGCTACTAAATTCCTTGGTATTAATATCGACAATAATTTGTCTTGGAGACCCCAGACAGACGAAATATGTAAAAAACTTAATAAATTTGCCTATGCACTTTATAAACTATCAAAAATAGTGAGCCTAGAATCCGTACTGACAGCCTATCACGGCTACGTTGCATCAACACTCAGATATGGCATAAAATACTGGGGCAATTCAGTTGATAGAGAACTCGTATTTAGAGCCCAAAAAAGATGTGTCAGAGCTATGTGTGGCCTTAAAAGCACAGACAGTTGTCAACCATACTTTATACGTCTGAAAATTCTTACCTTGCCATCGCTGTACATATACGAAACAAATACGTTCGTCAAATCTAATATTTCATCCTACAAAATAGCTACTAAAAGTAACTACAGAAAATTACGCGACAAAAATAAGTCAGAACTCGAAGTGACTTATGGAAAAACTGCACTAATTAATAAAAGTACCTTCTGTATGGCCAAAAAAGTATTTAACAAACTACCTGAAAAAATAAAAACGTTAAATCTGGAAAATTTCAAAAAAGTACTGTTAAGAATGTTGATAAATAAATGTTATTACTCACTACAGGAATATTTGGACGATAATTCTATGATTTCTGCCTCAAAAAATTGTACATCACCTCACATATTTTGACGATTTAGAATTTTATTTGACATTACCACTAATAAGGCATGTAACTAAATTTATTTGACATTTATTGATATTGACTATATTTTCTTCATTTTGTATTCATGTGCCTATTAATTTTGTTTTAATTTTGTTTTTATTTCTAATTTTTGACATAATTTTATATAATTCTACCATTAAATGAATCTGAAACGTTGAATTGGTGTTAAAAGTGAAATTTTCGACAATGTTAATTAAATATTATATTTGTACGCTTCTGGGCAAAACATAGAGGATCTATTCATCTGTAACATCTCGCACACTATTGTAATTTGACCTATGTTTACAAATAAAGCATTCTGATTCTGATTCTGATTCTTATTGTTCATCATTTACTTAATAGTCATGTCTATTCTTCCGTCGACAAATCGGTGCTTGTGCTAAGTCTGCTGATATTATAAACACGAAAGTTTGTATGTATGGATGTTTATTACTCTTTCACGCAATAACGGCTGAACGGATTTGGATTAAATTGGCACACAGATAGATTATAACCTAGATTAACCGTTTTTTTTTCCCGGTATTACCTACGTGCCGGCGGAATAATTTCCGGCTTCTACGTGGGCGAAGCCGCGGGAGGAAGCTAGTGCAGTAATAACTACAAAATTGTAGCACAAAACGACGATTTCTAACGGTTATGATGTCAAAATAACTGTAAAGTATTTTTTGAACTAATTTTCTCGTAAATATTTTGTCTATACTACCGATTATTTATTTTCATGTCACTTTTTTTCAGGTTGATTGCAATATAAATATTAGAAGAGCAAATTGCAAATGTATGGCAGGTCTATCTGAAAAATGTAAGCACATCTGTGCTTTAATTTACTTTTAAATTCACCACAATATAGGTATCGGAAACGAACTAAAATATTTTGAGGTTATGTCATTGTTTGGTTTTGGTTACAGATTTGTTTTATAAAATAGTAAGTAATACATACAAAATGCAGACACGTATTTTTAGACGGTTTTATTTAGCTCGCCCTGTTTTAACATATAACATTATTGAGTAATTTCTAAATGTCTTCATGTCATTTCTTACAAATATTATTTTACTGCATTTATCGATTTTTGTCGTTTATCACGTTCCAACGAAAGTGAGTAATATCGGTGGGAAAGTAATATGATTTGATACCATTTATTTTTCTTTGAAGTGTTCGAGCATCCAAAAACACAAGAATATTATTTTCACATATTAATTATGTTTTTTAGTTCACTTCTTCTTTAACATTATTTTATTACGTGAAGTGTCAATTACAAGTAATGATTGCGTAACACTTCGGATTTGCGTTACCAGATGGCAGACCCTTCGTCGTGCACGCTCCCTGTAAAAGAGCGCGATGTTCTTGCTCTCGCGTGTCCGGTTAAGTAGTCACGGCCTCTCAAGGTCAACTACGAGATGCGATTATTAAAAAAAAAAAAACTCTCCCGCGACGCTAACGGCCGCGTCCCAACCAAAAGCAATATTTACGAATTTTCTATTCGTTTGTTATGACCACGTGACTTAGCGTTGAGATGATGTCATTCCCATACATTTGGTGAGTTTTCTATTAGCGTTCACGATTGTAGATTGTTGACTTGGCTAAGCCTTCCGCACCCTAATTGCGTAACGCACGACCAATCAAGATATGAATAATTTTGAAAAAGATTGCTAATCCCTTGCTTCATATGTTCGATAAATGTGTCCGCTCAACAACGTAAATAACGCAATGAATATTGTTAAACTGTCAAAATGAAACAGATTATGATTGATCGTGTGTTACGCAAATTAGTAGTCGTAGTCTTTGATTTTTGTTTTGGTAAAAAATTGAAGGGTTTTTTTTAAATTAAAATAGAAGTAAAGTAATGTGAGCCTATTTTCTTTTAAATTTAAGTAATTAAAGTAAACCGTGAATCACACCTCCAATAGTTGATTGTCAAATGTGATGATGATGTTGCAGTTAGCAGTAAATATATGATAATAAAACGTATAATTTTTGTGTAATTGATATTTTATTCCGAATATTATTTTTATTTTTTTCCGATATTTTATTCATCATTCCTTTTAGCATAAATTTTGCTAGCACGCAGAAAAAGGCTATTAAAGATTTCTCAAAAAGAAATACCAAAGCAGCCATTTTCTTTAACAAAATCAGTAGCCACAACCACAGGCACAGTTACCAGAAATGCTAACAGCACCAGCAGCTGGCACGGCGCCTCCGAAGTTCACGACTCCAATAACGGGGACCTGCCCAGCAAAAGCGGTGTTACCGGCGACTGGCAGCTCACCAGTGACCACCACGTTGCCTTCACCGGTGCCGCCGTAAGTAGCTCCCGAAGCGATGGCACCTCCGTATGCAGCAGCAGGATTAAGTGCGCCACCATAAGCAGCTCCACCACAACCGGTTCCAAAACCAAGACTGGGTGAAGCAAAAGCAGGGGAACGGATGCCATAATTGCCGGCTCCCAAACCAAGACCAGATCCAATTCCAGCACCGTAGCCAATACACGAGCTGAATACATTCTGAAAAACAAGATTAATTTGTTTATTGCAAAGTCTTTTATAGGTATGAGGTAGGAAGGTGTAGAGTTCACTCATCCTCTATAAAACGGGGGGGATGCTGCGACCACATGAGTGTTGTGTCTGGTGGGCTACTACCCGAAGATTGATGTCGGGACGTTGCATTATATGCTAGTTGCGGTAAACTGTGTTTGCGCAATGCAGGATTTCGCGTGACGTCAGTGTGCGTGTTGGATTTTTGTTTGTGATCCGTAGTTCACATGTGGCGATGCAGATGCCGCTATAGTCTCTTTGTTCTTTAAAGCCTGATTTACACCAGTGGCATACAAAAAAATCGAGTAGCAATGAAAGTTTCATCGTCTAATGACTGTTAACAGATGCAAGTCGTTTATTGCTTCAACTTTGTTGTATGACCAAGCATCGTGTAAAGTAGGCTTTAAAACGTTGTTGCTGGTACCAGATACTTCTGATTTCAGACATAGGAAGTTTGACAACTGTTAACCATAGTTCACTTTCACTACGGTAGCTACTCAATACCAATTATAAACTAGTACCTATAGATATGCTAGGTAAGTCGCGTCGTGTACGGATCGCTATTGAAATACTAGATACTAAACCATTGTTTTGTTTTACTCATGTAAATACGAAGAGTGATGGTTTATTAAAAAAACTGGTCACTTTGAGTAGCTGCGTTGACAAACGGGATTTGTTGGGGTAAGGCCCCTGGTACTTTGAATGTACTCGTTGTATTGTCGTTATGAGCGATAATAGTTCTTACTGCAATCCGATACGGGTTACAATCTGTTGTAATGAATTCGAATAATAAATAAGCAAGCATTGTCGTAAAAATGCAAATAAAATCGTATAAAATTAGATATTATCTATTTGATAATAAATAATCCATCACTGGATGCAGTTTGGCATTTGGAATTCTATAATAGATTTGTAATAATAATAATAATTGTTATTTTAGGGATAAACTGGTTTTGATGATTTTTGATGCATTAAAGCATGTTTAATTATGTTTTGAGTTCCATCACTGTATGCAAAAAAGACTTGAAAATAACTTAATTTTTTTTTTCTTTCAAAATTATTTACGGTTATAGTGATACACTGGTTTAAAACACCACCTTTTTGAGCGTTTTCAAGAAATTTCCGCCTTAATGTAATCTAATGCTCAAATCAAATTATTAGACTAAGAAAAACAAAAGAAGTCGAAAATTAAAGAATTCACTCACCTGGACCAAGCAAGCTTCGATGCAGAGCAACAGAACGGTGAAGGAAGACATGTTGGATGTTTGTATGTGTTCAACGAAAAGCTGAATACTGAATGATGTTCCTACTTCTAGACAACGTTTATATAGCACAAAATTATAATCGCAAAAATGGCAGTTCATGTTATTTTAAAATTTTCCCAGAATTTTGAAAACTATGTTATCAGTAATCTTGAGCAAGACATTTGCAGGTCTTTGTATTGTTATTAAATTGATAATCAAAGAAATGCCATTGCAAAAGTCAAAGGTAACAACGATTGCCTCAATATTGCTAATTATTAGAATCGCACGTACTATTTCTGTGAATTTAGTATAAAATACAATGTTTTCTTGGAAATAAGTATCATTCAGGAATTTGAATTCGTTGAAGACATACCATGTCTGCTAAGATTATCCTCGTCTTCTGCGCTCAGGCGCTGTTCATCCAGGTAAGAATTTTTGATTACAATTTTCATCTACCCATCAAAATAATTTTATTTAGCAAAAGTCCTTGTGAGAATATTCTTATTTAAGTGTTCCTGGGGAAACCACGTATGAGGACACTTTTCGCGGGCTCGAACTCACTGGTGGGTTTGGCAAAAAATCACGCTGTCTCACCAGTCTTCGTCTCCGACACTGATAGTATCAGTGATGAGAAGTTAGACGCTAGTCTACACGCACAACGTTATTGAGTGAGATGCAGGAGCATTTATAACCAAACATTCGCGAAAAAATTAAGAAAAGTCCTTCGGAAGATCGGGTTTTATGAAAAGACCACGGCATAAATCAATGACCAATTAAGTTTATACAACTTATCGAAAATTGAACTTGGTTTTGGAGATTTTACACTTCTTTTATTACTTAAACACGCCCAAAGTTAGGTTAAATTAGCAAGAAAAACGAGTCTTTGTTGGCTCATAACTTTTAATGGATTTTTATTTTAGTATTCTGTTTCGGTACCGACAATATTAATAATGAGACAAAACCATACCATGTTTAAGTTTTGATGTACACTGTCAAACAGTGGAGTAAAACCCTCCCGAAGTTTGTATGGAAAAAAATGTGGACTTGGAAACCAATGCTTGTTTCCTTAAAAATCCCGTTGAGAATTTTGAAACCTATGGATGTATCAGTAATAACAGCCGCACGAGTCGATCCATAAGGTTAAGCTAAGCTTGCCGAGGTTGGTCCGTGGATGGGTGACCATCTTTACATACCGAGACTCAGTCGTTACGGGTCTTCAGAAGCCAGAAAGTCTTATAACCAGTCTTACTAAGGGGTATCGTAACTATCACCCAGTTACTGGGTTGTGGATATCAGATAGGTAGTCGCTCCATGTCAAATACTGGTACTCCATCCGGTTAGACTGGAAGCCGACCCCATAATAGTTGGGAAAAGGTATTTTCCCATGATGATGGATTTATTTTAATTTCTGACACTTTCTTACACACCTTTAACTTTATTTTTCATTAGCTTTTGCCAGCGGTTTCGCCCGCGCGGAACTTTCATCCCCTATTTAACACCCTTAGGGTTTTAATTTCGAAAAATCCTTCCTTACTCCTTGTCTACATTATAAAGGGAATCTCTGTGCAAAATTTCAGCTTTGGGCGTTGATGAGTCAGTCAGTCAGACAGTCAGGACTTTTCTTTTTATTTACATAATATCGCACCTTCATTTCGAAACCGTTACTAAACAAAAAAACAAAATTTTCCAGGAGAGCTAATTTACTATTTTTGCATGACTATTTACCTCTTAATAAAAAAGTAATGAACGCTCAGGAGATATTTCTGGCATTATTTGTTAAATTATTGGTTTCGTTTTAAGGTGTGTAGTCATTTAATCTAATATTTTCTACAATTATTTTTTTATAATAATATAATTTTTTTATAGTAACACTTTTGCGTTAATTATTTTTTCAATTAAGATTCAATTATGTAATAAAAGCAATGTTACTATATTATAAATAGAATTCTAGCTAATAAACGGACTGTTAATAGTAGATTTTACAACAAGTGCACAAAACAAACTATTTTTATCCGAGACTTTTAGCAGCCCGAGCCGAAGGCGAGGGCTGATAGTAATGTCGAGGATAAAAATGGTTTTGTGGACGAGTTATAAACTCTGCTTTTCACTTCGATTGCGAGGAAATAAAACAGTAGTATAACATAACATTTCTTTAATTAAAATTCAAAGTAAAATTAGAACAGTTTTGAATACTGAAGGAAATTGTTTTTCCCGGCATATTAACGGTATTTTTCTGAATTTGTGAAGACGACATATTGTGAGACGATGGCATATTATGAGAAGATGGCTCTGACGACAACAAGGAATCTCTGGATGTAGAAGGGACGGGCTCGCTTGGGATTAAATTAATGGCTTCTGTTATACGGTCGGTAATCTTGCTTTTGTTCTGTACGGATTCTTCAATGTATCCCTCAGCAACCTGATCAGACTTCCATCCGCCATGTCTTTTCAGCATTGTTAAGTTTGCTCCCGAATCTGCTAGAAGGGTGGCTGAGGTCCGGCGGAAGCAATGACCCGTGTAATTTTCGGGATTTTCTAATTTTAGAAAAGTTGCGATCTGTTTGGGAAAGGCTGCAAATTTATTGCGTCCTATAACTTGCTTAGTGCACTTCCCATTTTGATAATTGAGGAAAAATTTATTAGTCGACACGTTTTGAGGACGTAGAGCTTGGTAATTTTTAACTATTTTTAGGTAATCTCCTTTGACAACAAATGTTCGCTCCCGTTTGTTTTTTGTGTCGGGTAAGTTTATTGCTTGCAAAAGCGTGTCCGTCTTTACGTCATTTACGGTAATGTTCGCAAGTTCAATGCCCCGGCACGCACCACTTATACCAAATATAAGTGCCACCTAAAACAAAATTAATAACTTTTATACACTTTAGAACAAAAGAGCAATAGGTATATGAGCAATAAAATATGAAAGGAATGTGTATTACGTACTTTTGTGGCCAAATATGTTTCATCTGGAGCGGTATTTAAGAAGGTTTCCACTTGATTAGCTGAAAGGACCTTGCTTTTCTTGCTTTTGTGCCCACTTGAAAGCCTCTTCAACAAAGATGTAAGCTTCGAATAATTTTGTATATTAACATTGTCCTTCATTTGTAATGTTGCTTTCAGCGTGGAATATATACTCCACAGTGTAGACGGCTGAAGTTTTTTGGATAATTCATTAAAATAACTCAAAAGAACACTTTCCGAGAACGTAGTTACTAGTTTTTCTTTTCTCCAATTTACAAAATTATCGTAAACTTTGAGATATTTTTCCCGAGACTTTGGCGGTAATATCTGTTGCACAACTCTCTGTGCATTTATTTCCATAAGCGTATTAGGAGAGACTGTTAAATCCTCTTCTTCACTGGACATTTTTAACAATTTTAGCAAATTGAAGAAATTAATAAATGCACGAAAAAAGAACAAGAGCTGTTTCCCGCCGCTTTATTTTTTTTTAAATCTTACGACATTGATATTAGGCTGCAGACCTATACAGCCTACTATTAAATTAATTTTGTAATAATAATTTTCTTAAATCAACTAACCTACCGTACTTGAATTAAAATTTTAATATCTATTATATCTTAAAAAACACATAAGGCAAATAAATTAAAGTAAATATTATATAAAAACAAATTCTATCTATGAACTTCTTATTGCATTTGGCTGTATGGCTCATTTTCTTTGCCTTAATATAATACATTTATGAGTAGATACGTTAATGCCCTTGTGCACAAAATTCGATTTTGTGCAGCCTATACCCTGCACAAAGAAGCACTTTCAGAGCATGAGAAGTGAAAAATATATTTCGAAGGTAACATAGGCACAGGTCAATTAAAACATAATAATCCAAATCAATATTAATTTATTAAAACTTAAAATAGTACTTTTATGACAATTAATTAATAGACCTGTCAAATTCATTCTGTAGATTTTGCCGATCTAAGTAAGATGGCGTTATTATCTCAATTTCGGTTAGTAACGTTTTCGAAATGAAGGTGCGATATATAGACTAGCTTTTGCCAGCGGCTTCGCCCGCGTGAAGCCCTATTTAACTCCTTTAGGGGTCGAATTTCAAAAAATCCTTCCTTATTCCTTGTCTACATTATAAAGGGAATCTCTGTGCAAAATTTTAGCTTTCTAGGTCCAAGGGTTTGGGCTGGGCGTTGATGAGTCAGTCAGTCAGGACTTTTATTATTATTTTTAAAGATAGAAGATTCGAATTTACTTTGCACTTTTGTACTTAAAACTTACAAAACATTATTAACCTCTGCTGTACATTCATTGATGATCGCTACAGCCCTTCATTAAAAATTTATTTTCATGCACATACTCGTATACCTAATGAAGTTGATTATCTCTTCGAATTACAAAGCACCGATGTTTTCAACATTATTACCTCATTTCCAGGTCGCAGTAAGCGCGTGCGCGGGTCGTCCCAACTTGGGAGCTGGACTAGCTACTTATGGCTTGTCTCCTGTCACTTCTGGTTGTGCTGGTCCTGTATTTCCCACTCCTGGCTGTTCCGGCTTAGGCTACAATGGTATCGGCTATGGCAACGCTGGGGTTGGCTGCGGTTCTGGTCTCGGATACGGTTCCAATCTCGCTATTGAGGTCATCCCTACCAGTGGTGGTGCTCTGCCTATCTCCAGCATATCTTCAATCTCTCCTACTGGTCTTTCCATAACCTCCGAGAACGTCTTCGAAGGACACTTGAATGTAGGCGGTGAGCTGCCGTTCGCTAGTGCTGTGGCTTTGGAGGGAGTGTTACCAAGTGGAGGTGCTGGCGCAGCTAGCTACAGCTGCGGTAATGGTGTTACTGCTATTGAGACCATCGCTCCATCTGCTGCTGCTTATGGTGCCGGAATTGGGGCCTATGGCACTGGTATTGGAGCTTATGGATCTGCTGCTGGTATTGCACCGTTGTCTCTATTACCTGGAGCTGGTTTCAATGCTCCCGTTGCAGGGATTGTTGCTCCCATCGATGGTTGTTATCCCCCTGGAATTTACTACTAAACTATGTATTTGGAAAATCGCATATTTTGCGACCAAATAAAAGTAATTTCGATGTGATTTAATTGTGTTATTTCTTCAACCTACTTTAATAATATTATCCAGGTCTTGGTGTGGTCTTTGGAAAGACATGCTTAAGCGTCCTGATTTCTTCACTGACCCAGCAGGAAGCCTCCAATCCGGGCACAAGTTACCGTAGGCTACTTAGAAAACCTTAAATACCATGTAGGTCGCAGCAAGGAAAACCTCCACAACATGGGTTCGTGGGTGGCTCAGACCTCCGGTGTGTGTGTCTCTCTTAGACAATGGCTCACATTCCATTTTGCACCGCATGCCCTGACAGGTGACAGGAGGCCATTTTTAGGTGCACACGTGAGTACCTAATTGCTGCATCAGCGAACTTGAGGCCAAACAAAAGATAACTATACATTTTGTCGTGTTATTTATGCCATCATCACGCAGGTACAATCAAGATTCACTAATGCAGTCGCATACTAAGGGCTATATTGCTATGAAGTGGCGGTCCAGGCCGTACCTACAGCTGTGTGTATAAGTGATGTATTAACACAAAACTCACCGCTCTACTCACACACTGGCGTTACTCTTTGTATTTTATACATACCGTCGGCGACGAGTGACATGACCTTGGTCGGTTCATACCATTGCTAAAATTTACTATTATAATTTGAGTTCCGGTAGCGTGCAGCGTATCGTCTTGGATTAAGAAACTCATAGGTCTGGGTTCAAATCTCGCGATGAAGCTTTAATTTTTCTTTTCAACAATCATCTTCATCTGTTCTTTTATTATTCGATTTATTAATATACCAGAATAATAATGTAACAAATTTGTTTTATTACTCGTATTGTTATTTAAATAAAGGTTTAACAATAATAAATGATTACAAAATGTTTATTCGTTATAACTTCATGAAGAATGTATAAAAACAACTAATAATAACTTCTTGTTAAAACAGTTTATTTTCTCTTATAGAACAATTTATTGAAGTAAATAAGCTAGTTGGTGAACTATGATAATCAGGCTATTGTATCTTAGTAATATAATAATATTGTGCTGATTACTACTGTGTGTCGGTACTCTAAATAAATCACAATATTCTACAAAAATCTACCCACGTAAAAGTAACAAATGCAGACAAGTTGTCACAATACAATTAAATGACTCAGTAGTACTACTTTTATTCTACTGCGAGTGAGTTCGTTTTAACTCAAACCTCAAAGTTAACAAATCGTATTTAATAGGACTTAAAGAGGTTATAGCTTAAGTGTTCATTTTCATTCCGAAAAGAAGATTGAAACTAAACCTCAAAATAATCCAGATTACGGATAAGACAAAATATTATTTGAATATTACTAAAATAAATAAATATTTGTAATTTATAACTTAATGTTAATGTTTTTTCCGTTAACTATGTTTTTTAAGCTGATTCTCGAGCTGGTTTTCCATGATGCCTTGTTTGCCATGAACCTTCTGCGTGGAGTGCACGGCGCACGGTTCGTAAAGATGTGTCGAATAATTCGGCAAAATGTCTTGTCGTTTTGAAACCACTTGTTTCATATTCGCTGAACGTGTGCCTGTTATAGGAGCTGGGGTCTTCCACTTTGCTTTCCACGGGCAAGGCTACCGCCTTCCTCATATCTTTTCACCCACCGACTCACAGTATTTCACTAAAACAAAAAAGGGGTACTGATAAGCTACTAAGCAAAATACACACTTTATGTATTACCTACTATTTAGAAACAAAATTATTTAAAAGGGCAATTTCACATAGATATTAAGTTTATTGTTATTTTCATCGTTCTATAATCTAGGAAATAAATTTACATTGAAATTTTATATTTTTATTCTATTTAGACATTGTGATATTTATAAAACGTTTAAAAATAACTACAAGGATCAGCAGTTACACTTTAATTAAATAAATGTTTAATATTTATATTTAAATTATGATTTACTCACTACTCACACTCAGTCCGGTTTCATCACATAGGTATTTGTGATATAGGTATTAAGTCCACTTTTATGCAGCGCAATAATATTCGCTTTCATTTCTATATTTAAATTTGCTTACATTTTAAAATGAATTAGAAGGACGCTAATAGATGAAACACACGTCACTAGCACACAATTATCAACCAACACCGTTCTATAAGTCGCGGTGAATGAGTCGTAAATCATTTAAATTTATTTAGGTTTCTGTGGGTATAATGATAAAGTTTTACGAGTTTAGTGAATAAGAAGAACAGAACAAGAAACTATACTCAAAAGTGATTTTTAAAACAATAAAAAGACTATCACACAGCGAGTGGGATTCGAAAACGCGACTCGCTGCGCTCAAACGCGATAATCAAGTGCAGTAACCGCTCAGCTATCATGCCATTTGCTTTAACGGTTGAATTTAGGAAATACATTCATTCGTAAACGTATGAGAGTGTGTGTGTATATAGTATTATAGCCTATAGAAATTGCTTATTATAAGAAGGTCGTAAGTTAAAGCGAAGTGTCAATCTATTGCTTTTTGAGATTGGGGCTCCATTAGTGAGGGCTACTGTACCTAAGTTAACTGAAAAATTTAAAGGGCATCGTAAAATGTATGAGATTCAAAGACTTTACATATATAATTTTTTTACAAAAAATAATTCGGAAGTCGGTGATATAAAATTAAAATACCAAAAGTCACCGACTTCCGAACTTCGTTATTAAGGTTAAACAAAAAAAGGTTTATTATTTTTTGCTTTTTAGTTTTTCGGCGGTTTAATTTTTTGTTAAAAGTTTTTATTTTATAATTTTTGTGGCTATTATCTACTTATTACTACATCCTTAATTTGTCATTACTTTTTGTAATACACAACTCAGCATTCAACAATCTGTGAGCGAACAATCCCTTGTTGTCCTACTCTTAGGGTTGGATAACTTCGGGGTATACTCTTTCCAATAAAAATATAATTATAGAAATCGGATTACTCTGAAAAAAGTTATGCGGTGTCAACATAAAAAAAAAAAAAATACGCGTCGACTTGAGAAACTCCTTCTTTTTTTTGTCGGTTAAAAAGTACATACAATTAGATATAATTAGTTAATATTAGACAAGATAATTATTCATAAAAACTAACTGTGCCAAAAGCCGTCTTAAGGTCGCCACCCTGGTGCAGTATAGGTCAACATTAAGGTCCATAGGAAGCCTATTGAAAATAAGTGCACTTCTTATTGAGAAAACATTCCGCCTATAATCAGACAATGCGAAAGGTACATTTAATATTGGCCGTTGACGTAATCCCAACAGATTCGTGCGTAATGACAGATTAGCAACGAGTTCAGCAGGCCTAGACAAAACACATTACCTGCGGAAAGGACACGACGTAACCTTTCCGCAGGTAATGTCATTCCCATACATTTTCCCGTAGCGTTTGGCGTGAACGCTAACAGAAATGTAGTTTGTCTCTAGGCCCAGCACCCTAATTGCGTAACTCACGATTCATGATAATCTGTATCGTTTTGAAACGGATTGTTAAACCATTGCTTCATATGTTCGAAAAATGTGTCTGTTCGACAACATAAATAACGCAATGAATGTTGTTTAACTGTGAAGACGAAACCAATTATGATCAATCGTGAGTTACGCAATTAGGGTGCAGGACAGTCAATGTGGCCATTTGCGAATCGCAAATTACGATACCCAATAGTAAATTCATGTCTCCAATATAACCAAATCTAGTCATAAACGCATGCCGGTTGCGAGTACTACGCACCGGACCATTCTGAATGGATCATTTCCATAATTTATTGTTGTCTGATGATTCGAAATTAAACTATAGGAACTCTATTTTCGTTGTCAGTTTATTATACAACGTATCTATTTATCTCATTGGAGGGGCTTGTGGCTAAATAAAAATAGCTGCACGGGTCGATCGATTAGGTTAAGCTACGCTTGCCGCGGTTGGTCCGTGGATGGGTGACCATATTTACATACCAAGACCGCTCCGTGCCTCGGAAAACACGTTAAGCCGTTGGTCCCGGCTGTCATTTGTGGATCTTTGACAGTCGTTACGGGTCGTCAGAAGCCCGAAAGTCTGACAATCAGTCTTACCAAGGGGTATCGTATCTATTACCCTGTAACTGGGTTGTGGAGGCCAGATAGGCAGTCGCTCCATGTAAAATACTGGTATTCAGCTGCATCCGGTTAGACTTGAAGCTGACCACAACATAGTTGGGAAAAGGCTAGGCAGATGATGATGATCTAATTATATCATTATTTATCTTTTTATTTTTTCCCGGCATTAAGCTCGCCCCCTGTTACGTGGAAATAAATCATGACTGGGGAAATGTTGGTGAAATAGAATTTTGTATATTCTGTAAACAGTAATATCGGAATAACTTATTCACGTCACATAAAAAAAATAAAGTAAGCTAGTTGGAGTTGACATTTCCTATATGACAACCCCTGAGATGAAATGTCAAAACGAACTCAGGAGTCGTAATACAACCTCAGCCGTAATAGATGAAATGTCAAAACGAACTCAGGAGTCGTAACTTAACCTCAGCCGTAATGGTATTTCATGTTTTGTGTCAATCTAATTATAGTTATTTTTTACATAAATGATATAGGACTTTATCGTTTATTGCGTTCTTTAATTCTACGAAAAACGACCGCCGATTAGTCATACTAACATTATTTCAAAATAGTTATGCAATCTACGCATCATACGCTGTTTTCTATGCGTTTCTAGTCGTACATTTTGCAATTAAGCAGATAAAGTATCTATTTTAATTTCGAAAATTATAGTAATTATGTGTTATACTTTACAATATGTCAGGAATTTAAGTATAAAAACCTCGGCTGTTTTAGTAAATGTCAGTTCAAATTTGTGTTCACGGTCAACCAAAGACGGAGTCAAAAATGTCTGCCAAGTCCGCTATCTTTGTGGTTATTGCGCAAGCGCTTTTAATCCAGGTATGTGTTATTTATTTAACTTTTTTTTGTCCTAATTTAATAATACACTTCTGAATCTTCGAGGCTTTTAGGGAAAAGTTGGAATTAAAACTTTTGTCATATTATTGTATTAGTAAAAATAGTTAAACGTTTTGCTTACTAATTAAAATTAGATCTCCAGTTACACAATCAATTTTACCGGTCTGAGTCCTTAAATCTTAAAGAAGCTTGAAATTATTTTGTTAGCATGCTTGTATCTATCTAATACCTTTCTTTAAACGAGCATTTATTGTATATATTATAATCTGAATCTCAGAAACGGCTCCACCGATTTTCATGAATTTTAGTATGCAGGGGGTTTCGGGGGGCGATAAATCAATCTAGCTAGATTTCATATTTAGGAAACGTCAAACCAAAAAAAAAAAAACAAGCGAAGGTCGGTCATCTAGATATTATTCTTTATTTGTGACACAGAATAGATATTTATGTGTTTAATTTTTATGTTTCCAGTCAGCGCTTAGCCAAGTCTGCGGCCGTTCAGGTTTTGCTGGTCTTGGTTCTTACGGCCTAGCTACTCCAGCCTTGACCTCTCCTTTCGAATACAATGGTCTGGCCTCTGGTTTGTCAGGAAACGGCTGTGGATGCAATGGATTGGCAGGCAACAGCTTAACATACGACAGCTTTTATATTCCCACCGTAGAAATCACTTCCACAACTGGAGGTAGCCTACCCGTCATGAGCGCTTCTGCTATCGGCCCAAACAGTCTTGTGGTAGCCTCTGAGAATGTGTACGAGGGAACTTTGGCTGTAGGTGGGCAGCTGCCATTTGTGGGTACTGCAGGTTTCGAAGGCGTGTTACCCACTGCTGGCTCTGGAGCCGTCAACCACGCTTGCGGAAATGGTGCAACTAGAATAATGAGCCAGGATTGTGCTTCTGTCGCTTCTGGTTTTGGTACTGGCTTTGGTCCTGGTGCGGCCTTTGGAAACATCTACGGTGGTATTGGTACATTAGGTAATGCTGCTGCCGCTGTTCCATTCGGCTGCGGCTCTGGACTAGGTGGACTCGCCTTCCCTGCCGCTAGCTTGGTTGATGTGTACCCCGCTGCCACTTTCGCTGGCTCATACCCCGCTACCGGTTTCGCTGGCTCATACCCCGCTACCGGTTTCGCTGGCGCATACCCCGCTACCGGTTTCGCTGGCGCATACCCCGCTACCGGTTTCGCTGGCGCATACCCCGCTACCGGTTTCGCTGGCGCATACCCCGCTACCGGTTTTACTGGCACATATCCCGCTGCTGGTTGTGGTGCCGGACTTGCCGCGTACGGTGGCGCCGGAGAAGGCAACGTGGCGGTCGCTGGTGAGCTGCCAGTCGCTGGTACTACAGTTGTTGCCGGTGAAGTCCCCATTATGGGCGCTGTGAGTTTCGGTGGCAATGTGCCGGCCGCTGGTACAGTGATTATCTCTGGCAAGTGTGCCTGCGGTTGTAGCAGCCCTTATATGTACTGATTTATCGATATTTATAATTAAATTCATAAGTTTTATCAATAACATATATTGTTTTTATTTATTTGCATAAAACATGGTATACCCTTTGTATACACATATATACATACATGTTACATGGGTTTTTTTTTTTTTTTTTTTTGGGTGGGCAATCATCAAATGACTTCTCCTGCTGAGTAGAGCAGGAGGGCGTGTCAGACTTTTACTGACTAAAACCCACCCGTGTTCCCTCAGTAGCCCGTATGCCAGGGGCCGTGGTATCTCTTTCGAACAAACCCGCACCCCTGGCAGGCATCGGCCCTTGCGGACCCCACCGGTGGTTGCTGACATCTTTGACGGCGCGCGTGTGGAACACAACGCGCCGTCCCGTCTACCACTTTTCGGTCGCAGGGGATAGGGAGAGCGGCTGACGCTATACCGACACTCCTCTTCCCCTGCGGCCCCACCGCGTCCGCCATCAAACGGTGGCGGCCCGTCCAGGCCACGGAAGGGAAGAGCGCTGCTCAGAAGCACCGGCACTCCTCCTCTACCGCAGCCCGTAACCCTCAGCCGCGATGCCTCCCATTCGACATCGCGGCCCACCTCAGTTGCGGTGCACCTCACCGCAACCTACTTTTTGGCCGCTACGTCGTCGGCTTTGAGGCAAAAGCCCTGACGAGCGGCCCCACCTTTGGGTTCCTCTTGGCTTCACCGTGGCCGGAATCCACGGTTACTGAGCCCCCCCGCAACGACAATGCGGGAACCCACTCGGGGGGGATGTTACATGGGTTAAGGATGAGATCTTACATGTTTTGCTTAAGACTAAAGC
Source organism: Polymixis flavicincta (assembly GCA_949987655.1). Lineage (NCBI taxonomy): Eukaryota > Metazoa > Arthropoda > Insecta > Lepidoptera > Noctuidae > Polymixis > Polymixis flavicincta. The sequence continues at coordinate 4,632,879 of OX465198.1, read as the reverse complement.
ATGCAAAATGAAAATTAGAATTAGTATAACTTGTATTAAAAGTATTCCTTAATGTTACAAAAATTATTATCATTTAGCCATTTTTACACACCTTTCCTTTTATTTTAAATTCGAGCAGAGTTTTAAGCCTTTTTGCACTTTTAAACAAGATCTTCCTGGTTCAGTAGTTGTAGCTTTAACATGTTGGGTATGATTAGGATTAATAAATTCACGCGCCTGTCATGTTTATTATAGCAACGTGTTGGGAGTTGGTTTCATTTCACCTAATAATGAAGAGAAGTGGTAGCCCAGTGGTAACGGCTGTGACTTACGAGTTTTAGGTCGTAGGTTCGAACCCGGTCAGGCGCGACTACTTTGTGTAAATTATTTCATCACCACAAACATTGTGAGGAAACCGGCATGTCCTAGAACCAAAAATTTGAAGACATGTGTACGGCCCACTTCCTCTCACCGAGAGAAGGTCCAGTATAGCGTCCCAGCAGTGGCTGATTATGCTTATGCACCGTCCTAATAATAATAATTGTAAAGGCATTGCCCGGGTTTTTTTTTAGTTTGGGAAATCATTAAATAACTTCTCCCGCTCCGGGTGGAGCAGGAGGGCATGTCAGACTTTTACTGACTAAAACCCACCCGTGTTCCCTCAGTTGCCTGTGTGCCAGGGGCCACGGTATCTCTTTCGAACAAACCGCATCCCTGGCAGGTATCGGCTCCGGCCGGTGGGTTAAATTCTTATATGTGTACTGTGAAAAAAAATATACTTTGAGCTAAAAATACCTCCGGGTTCGATGTTAGGTCCTTGGCAAAATAATGAAAATAAGTAATGTTGGTGAAGTTTTTATTACATTCAAAGTTGGTAAAGTAGATAGGCTCATACAAAGGTACATACATAAACTCACGCCTTTGTCCCATGAGGTTAAGCAGAAACGACAGAACGCCGAAAGCTAAATCGGTTTATACTCGTCAGACTTATTAAATGAAACATATATTTTTGCAACATTCAACTTAATTAACCTTTTTGCTAATGACGTTTGAGTTGAATACAAAAAATCTTATTTAATTAGACACTGATGAGCTACAGATTGGTAAGTCCTTAGTTTACTGCAGAAAAGTTATTTTTAAATCGTACCTGAAAGACTTGGAGACGTAAAAGAGACCGAGGTTATGGATCTGCTTATCTGTCCGGTTCAAAAGCTGGCAGATAGTGAGCAGCTAGACTTAGAAAAGAACTTGATGAAATTGACCCCAAATTTTATTTCCCAGTATGGGACGACAATCAGGTCAAGTTCATCGTTCAGAAAAAAAACAGGCCCATCTTTTCACTGCAAAAGAAGTCATCAATTCGAAGATCAAATTGTCTCCTACTTTCCGAGGTGCACCTGTACCATTTACCGACCGCCTGAAGCTTTTAGGCATGGCGATGATGTCACATCTCAACTTCGAATCAAACATCGAGCGAGTCAAAGGTGCAGAGTGCAGCGAAAAACCTGGGTATCCTAAAAAAGGTAGGGCAGCACTTCACATTTAGACAGCTTCTGAAATTGTTAAAGCTCAGGTCTGTTCTTGTATAGAGTATTGCATTCACTAATAGGATGGCTCTGCAAAATACAATGTTACTGCACTTGACTAGGTGCAACGCAGAGCAAAAAGACTTTATAGGTGACGAGGCGCTGGGGCTAGGCTTCACAGTCTGGCTCATTGGCGTAATGTTACTTGTCTGACTGTATTCTACAGAGTGTACTTCACAGAGTGTGCGCAGGAGCTCCACAACCGATCCCGTGATCTCCCTTTCACTACCTGATTACCAGACATACTGCAGAGCACCATCTGCATTTCGTCGATATACCGATTAGTCGTACTTCGCTCTTCTCCTCCAAATTTAATATGCTCACGATCCATGTGGAACTCTCTGCATGCGTCTGTGGAACCTATTGCCTCCTTAGTGCTTAGCCAAAACACAAGAAATTAGCAAAACAATATTAGTGAATCTATACGGACACTATTAAAATATTAATAGCAACTAGGGTGCCACAGGGCTCTTTTATAGAACCAAAAATATGCAAAGTAAAATTAACGAACCGTGTGTTCTCATTATGAAGTACCGTAAAACCTTTTTTAGGTTTTACGGTAGTTGCTGACTCAAGGAGCTTCAACAATTACCTCTTTTAAAACGGGCAAGTAGGTTTAAATAATTAATTATTCATTGAATTAGGTTATTAACGACTTTAAAAAGTAAAACATTAATTGCTGATTAATTTCTTTATTTAATTTTTTGACCTGCTTTCACAGGTTACTTTTCATACCAAAAATATAATGCTTAGCTGTTTTCTTTATAAAAAAAACTTAAATTCTTTCGTAAAGCAACGCTTTAGTAGTAGATTGAACCACATCCACAAGCGCATTGTCCAGAGATAGACACGGCACCAGCACCGGGCAAAGCACCACCGAAAGTCACACAACCTATGATGGGAACAGTACCAGCAACAGCGGTTTCACCGGCGACTGGAAGCTCACCAATGACAGCCACGTTGCCTTCACCGGCGCCGCCGTAAGCAGCTCCAGGAGCGAAAGCACCTCCGTAAGCAGCAGCAGGAGTAAGTGCGCTACCATAAGCAGATCCGATGGAGCCACCGTAAGAACCAAGACCAAGGGCGCCACCATATGCACCAAGACCACCACATGTACCAGCAGGAGAAAGACCAGTGCCGAATCCCAGGGCACCACCATAAGCAGAGCCGATGCCTACAGCTTGTCCTCCACAAGCACAACCGCGACCACCGAGGTATGAGCCGAACACATTCTGTCAAGAGAAATATACATTCAATTGGAAACTTATCGGGGACTGACGAAACCTTAAGAGGGCTATTACAAATCGAAGTGCTCAATTTTAGGAAAATTTAGGCGCGAGGTAGCCGATCGCGGGTGTGTGCCTAGTGAAGCACGCTACGTACATATGCTATCCGCTATGCGTTGGACGCCCAGGAACAAACCAGCACGGACTAAAAGCTAAATCCCGCGTGTCCCGAGTTTTACTACTGATTTACAGCGTTGCATTGAACAATTGCTTAAACATATTAGTTTTATAATATAACATATTTATTTTAGTTTTAAATAAACAACCTTAATTATAAACCTTAGTTATAAAATACTTTTTGTTTGAATTTCGTTTAAACATATACAGATAGAAAATATAATTTTAGACGAAAAATTCTCATAAATTCTGTGTTTTACGGAATTATTTTTGGTAAATTACTGTGTGAAACATAAAAAAATGATTTGAGCATTCCAAAGAACACGGTATAGTCCTACCATGGACATTTTTATAAATGACTAAACTATTATATGTTCCATGTAATAAAGCATTTAAAGATGCCCAAAAGTACAATTTTATGAAACATCATTTGCCGAGACAAGGATTTTACTGACTTATGTAAACAAATTAAAATATTTGTTTAGAACACTCCCTAGACCAATATTGAAATCTAGGACATGTTTTTGTTTTGAATTTTTGGCTGTAACTAAACCACAATCACTCATCAAATATCGAGTAAAACGTTCAAATTCAAGCAAAAATGTGATAGCGCCTTTAAGGTGACACTTGTCCACATTTTTTCCATACAAACTTCGGGAGGGTTTTACTCCACTGTCTGACTATGTACATCAAAAATTAAACATGGTATGGTTTTGTCTCGTTATTATTATTGTCTGCACGGAAACAGAATACTAAAAAAGCTATTAAAAAGTTATGAGCCAACAAAGATTCGTTTTTCTTGCTAATTTAACCTAACTTTGAGCGTGTTTAAGTAATGAAAGGAGTGTAAAATCTCGAAAACCAAGACGGTACCGACAAAGTTCAATTAACAATAAGTTCAATAAACTTTATTGGTCATTGATTTATGCAGTGGTTTTTTCATAAAACCCGATCTTCTGAAGGACTTTTCTTAAATTTTTCGCGACTTTTTTGCCAAAAATGCTCCTGCATCTCACTCATTAACGTTGTGCGTGTAGACTAGAGTCTAACTGCTCACCACTGATACTATCTCTGTCGGGTACGAAGCCTGGTGAGACAGCGTGATTTTTAGCTAGGCCCACCAGTGAGTTCGAGCCCGCGCAAAGTGTGCCCTTAAGAATACGGAGAGGAACAGTTCATAATCGAAAACTAACATATTGGTTGATGTAAAGCTACATTTATATCAACGAATAACGTGTAAATTTTCTTTTAAAATCATCTTCTTTTCTCAAATGGTGTTAATTACATACCTAATTCCTGGGGAAATTAACAAAGGAGATCATTTTTAAGCTTACAAAATAATCATGAGGAAGAACAATCGTTAAAGGAAGTTCATCAGAGCAAATAAGATACCAGAAATCGTAAAACACTCACCTGGACCAAGCAAGCTTGGATGCAGAGCAACAGAACAGCGAAGGTAGACATGTTAAATGAATTCGTAACTCAACGGGAAGCTGAAGACTAATGCTTTTTGAAGTCTTACACCATGTTTATATAGTGCTGTAGTTCTTATCAATAACACGTACTTATTCACTATTTTCTATTTTAAAAACAAAGGATTTGATAATAATAATAAAGTAATAAAATTCACGCATTTTTCTATTTCTTTGTCAAGCAGTCTGTGCTGCAACACAACTAGATAAGGACTATGTTTCGGTATAAATAGTCGATCCTTTCTAGGAAAACTCATTCTGAAGTTCAACACAAACTACAATGTCAGCCAAGGTGATCCTCGTCCTCTGCGCTCAGGCGCTCTTCATCCAGGTGAGAAATGTTTTTGTAATGACTGTGTTCTTGTTGCTGTTTCTGCGGAGTAATTGCGGAATAGACTCACAGTAGCAATGGCTTGCGTTGGGACAGTTCAACAACTTTCAATGCGTTATTAACATTGATAAGCAGACAAATTTTTCGAACATTATTTGAAGCAATTTCGATTTAGAATGGGTTTGAAAATATGTTATGCAATTAGGTTGCTGGTTCGCCCAGATAAAGATATCTGCAAAAATCTAACGCTCAGAAGACTGAGCGATGGGATGGATTTCAGTGATTGATTGCGTCTCTGAATTCTCAAATATTTTGATTACTTCTTTGCTTAAAACAAATGTACTACTCTAAGTTAGGTTGAGTAATTTTTGTTTTTTAATAAATAAATAATTACATCACCCAGTGTAGACAATTTTTTTTGAAAACATAGTTTTCATTACTACTATGTAATTACACAAAATGTGTTTGACATACATTGTATTACATGATCGATAAAATAATCAGGTTTCAATGCATCGTCATTGTTAGTTATTAAAGAAATATTTACTAATACATTATTTTCTTGTTTACAGATTGCTTTCAGTTCATGTCTTGGTCGTGGAGTCATCAGTAACAGTTGCGCAGGCAATGGTTTCATTGGAAATGGATTGATCGGTAACGGTTTGGTTGGTAACGGCTGCGCTGGTAATGGTTTGATTGGTGATGGCATTATTGGTAATGGTTTGATCGGCAATGGTTTCGCTGGTATAGAGATCATTCCCACCAGTGGCGGTGGACTGCCTGTCTCCAGCATCTCTGCGTTCGCTCCTAGTGGCCTCTCTGTAGCGTCTGAGAATGTGTACGAAGGAGCTCTGTACGTGGCTGGTGAGTTGCCGTTTGTGAGTGCTGCGGCTTTAGAGGGAGTATTACCAAGTGGCGGTGCTGGAGCCGTCAGCTACAGCTGCGGTAACGGTGTTACTGCTATTGAGAGCATCGCACCTTCTGCTGCTGCCTACGGCAATTCTGGTGCCTATGGCGCTGGTGGTGCCTATGGCGCTGGTGGTGCCTATGGGCTCGGAGCCGGCTATGGTCCTGGCGCTACCTATGGAGCTGGCGCTATGTATGGAGCTGGCTATGGAGGCCGCGGCTGTGGATGTGGACGTTATTAATAATTCAAACAAACTCAACTCAACCGAAATCCGATTTGTAAAACGATTAAATAAAATGACTTGCAATTTATTTTGTTGTATGAATGCACAAATACCCACAACTCCTATGATTTCTCCAATTTAAAATATAGCTTAAATGATGAAACATCTTGAGGAGACCAAAAAGAACCAAAGTTCTAGAACCAAAAATTCAAAGAAATCTACGGACCCGCACTGGGCCAGCGTGGTAGACTACAGCCCACTCCCTCTTGAAGAGAGGAGGCTTGTGTCCCAGCAGTGAGAACAGCATAGGCTGATTATGAGCCTCAGAATAATTTTGAATCCTTTTAAATACGATATCTCAAGCCCAGGATGTTTAAAAATATAAAATATTATTATTGTTTACAGGAGATAAGCAGCGCAGTCTTATTTTACGTTGTTCTCACATATCAAACAACAAGAATAACGAACCCGGGATTTTTTAGTATCTTAATTTTAACGGGAACTAGTTGCGGGCTCGAACTCACTGTTGGGTTTGGCTAAAAAGCATGCTGTCTCACCAGGCATCGTGTCCGACAGAGGTAGTACTCGTGATAAGCTGTTAGATGCTAGTTTACACGCACGACATTATTCAGTGAGCTGCAAGATCAGTTTAGTAAAACAGGCGCATAAAAAATACGGAGAAAGCAGGAGCTTAGAGCACCACGCATGCTCAAGACGCATTGGTGATTTTAAACTTATGTGTATTTACTATACGTCTAGGTTTACTCTCGATGTTTTTCCGTCACCGAGGTCAGGAATGTCTAAGATAGACTCAGATAATATACACTTTTTGTTAACAGCTGGCTTAGCACGAGAACCTTAGACAAGCTTTTTGTCGTCGGAAGTGTAGGCAAAAATGACGTTTCCGTATATACAGCTGACAGTTTTTCACTGAGAAAAATACACAAGCGATTTCTATTCTACAGTAGAGTTGTAATAGAAAGCATTATGCTTAGCCTGCTGTGCGAAACCTATGTGTCTGCCTTTCTTAATATGTCCACATTATCTTGTACCTTTTGTTAAATAATAAACAAATGGAACGTTCGAGGATATTGTTAGAGTGCGGGGGGCTGAAGAATGTGGACGCGGGGGGAGAGGAGTGCGGGTGCGCAGCGCCAGACAATCCGCGAGCAGTTCTCAATATAATCCAGACAGCAGACACGTACAACCTCCACGATCGCGACATTTTCGAATTTATCTTAACTTGGTTTCTTTATTCACTGTTGATCCGATAAACCCAGAAATAGTGAAATAAAAATGTGCTGATCCATAGATTTATGTTTGAATAATGAATGAATTAGCTCATTTTTAACTGACTTCAGAAAGGAGGAGGTTATCAATTCGGATGTTTATATAGCATAACTTTGTCTTATCCCTTTAGGATTAAAATTATCGAAATATAACGGTGCACAGGAGTAGAGTTTAGACAAAACAAATTGGTTGCTAATGAAATTGTATAATTAATTAAAAATATTTATGATATTGTTTTACTCATTCACTCACTTAGTGATTACTTTAACTCACACACATAGGTACTTATTACTTGTTAATATTCTAGGTAAATCATATACTTACTTTTACAATGTCTGTAAATATGTGAGCACCATCTAACTTACATAAAATTTATTTATCTGTAATTGCTTCAATTACATTATTTTTACCTAATATTATAAATATACTATACTAATATATGTACTTAGAACATTTTAAAAGAGAAACGTTCGAGTTTCGTGCCCATTCTTCTCCATGTGAAACTAAGTTTTGGAAGGGGCGACTAGAATTAATTTTATTTTAATGTAAATGTTGACGTTTAAAAGTGCCTTTTATTGCCTATTTGAAATAAATACTTTGACTTTGATTTTGAAAACCGTATTGCACAGATTTGAAGAAATACCAATACAATACCGGTTTTGATTGAAGAAATAACACATAAGGGGAATCCTGAAAGTGGCACCGACGACTGAAAAGTACTTTGTTGTAGTTCGTACGGTACGTCTCGGTTGACGTTTAGGTTTTAGTTGATACAATTGTTTCTTACGATCTATAGAGCATACGATTCCATCTAGGCGAAGATCGCATCCTGTTGATTCGATAAAAAATCGGTAGATCGTATGGCCATGAATCGATCTTACAGACGATCGATTCAGATCGGGCATCCCTACCTGTAGGTCCCTCATCATAGTCCGTCGTCATCGGTTATCATTCGAAATGATTAGTATGGTTATAATATAAACATGCAAAATAAAACATAGAGTGCTGATTCATTTCTTTATTTCAGTTTATGACCAACAGTCACAGGTTGTTTGTCATAGCAAAATATAATACTTCGCTGTTTTCATGAAATCTCACTCAAATCCAGTCACAAGGAAAGGATTAGTAGTACATAGAAGAACCACATCCACAAGCGCATTGTCCAGAGATAGACACGGCACCAGCAGCGGGCACAGCACCACCAAAAGTCACAGCACCCATGATGGGAACAGTACCAGCAACAGCGGTTTCACCGGCGACTGGCAGCTCGCCAGTGACAGCCACGTTGCCTTCACCGGCGCCGCCGTAAGCAGCTCCAGGAGCGAAAGCACCTCCGTAAGCAGCAGCAGGAGAAAGTGCGCTACCATAAGCAGATCCGATGGAGCCACCGTAAGCACCAAGACCAAGGGCGCCACCATATGCACCAAGACCAAGGGCACCACCACATGCACCAGCAGGAGAGAGACCATTGCCGAAACCCAGGGCATCACCATAAGCAGAGCCGATGCCTACAGCTTGTCCTCCACAACCACAACCGCGACCACCGAGGTATGAGCCGAACACATTCTGTCAAGAGAAACATACATTAGATTGGAAACTAATCGGGGACTGACGAAATCTTAAGAATAAGGACAGGCAAAGCCCGTAATCGAAAACTAATTTAAAAAAAAAACACTAAACTAACACACTAATTCACAACACACACACACATACACACACAATACGCACACACACTAATTATAGAAGCATCTTCTTTTCTCAAATGGTATTAATTACATTCCTAGATCCTGGGGAAATTATAAAGGAGATCATTTAACCTTTCAAAACAATCATGAGGAAGAACAAACGCTTAAGAAAGTTCATGAGAGCAAACAAGCCACCTACCAGAAATCGTAAAACACTCACCTGGACCAAGCAAGCTTGGATGCAGAGCAACAGAACAGCGAAGGTAGACATGTTAAATGAATTCGTAACTCAACGGGAAGCTGAAGACTGATGCTTTTTGAAGTCTTACACTATGATTATATAGTGCAGAAGTTCTTATCAATGACACGTACTTATTCACTATTTTCTATTTAAAAAACAAAGCATTTGATAATAATAACAAAATTATGAAATGCACGTATTTTTCTATTTCTTTGTCAAGCAGTCTGTGCTGCAACACAACTACTCGTAGATAAGGACTATGTTTCGGTTTAAATAGTCGATCCTTTCTAGGAAACCTCATTCTGAAGTTCAACACAAACTACAATGTCAGCCAAGGTGATCCTCGTCCTCTGCGCTCAGGCGCTCTTCATCCAGGTGAGAAATGTTTTTGTAATGACTGTGTTCTTGTTGCTGTTTCTGCGGAGTAATTGCGGAATAGACTTACAGTAGCAATGGCTTGCGTTGGGACAGTTCAACAACTTGCAATGCGTTATTAACGTTGATAAGCAGACAAATTTTTCGAACATTATTTGAAGCAATTTCGATTTAGAATGGGTTTGTAAATATGTTATGCAATTAGGTTGCTGGTTCGCCCAGATAAAGATATCTGCAAAAATCCAACGCTCAGAAGACTGAGCGATGGGATGGATTTCAGTGATTGATTGCGTCTCTGAATTCTCAAATATTTTGATTACTTCTTTGCTTAGAACAAATGTACTACTCTAAGTTAGGTTGAGTAAGTTTTGTTCTTTAATAAATAAATAATTACATCACCCAGTGTAGACATAATTTTTTGAAAACATAGTTTTCATTACTACTATGTAATTACACAAAATGTGTTTGACATACATTGTATTACATGATCGATAAAATAATCAGGTTTCAATGCATCGTCATTGTTAGTTATTAAAGAAATATTTACTAATACATTATTTTCTTGTTTACAGACTGCTTTCAGTTCATGTCTTGGTCGTGGAGTCATCAGTAACAGTTGCGCAGGCAATGGGCTCATTGGAAATGGATTGATCGGTAACGGTTTGGTTGGTAACGGCTGCGCTGGTAATGGTTTGATTGGTGATGGCATTATTGGTAATGGTTTGATCGGCAATGGTTTCGCTGGTATAGAGATCATTCCCACCAGTGGCGGTGGACTGCCTGTCTCCAGCATCTCTACGTTCGCTCCCAGTGGCCTCTCTGTAGCGTCTGAGAATGTGTACGAAGGAGCTCTGTACGTAGCTGGTGAGTTGCCGTTTGTGAGTGCTGCGGCTTTAGAGGGAGTATTACCAAGTGGCGGTGCTGGAGCCGTCAGCTACAGCTGCGGTAACGGTGTTACTGCTATTGAGAGCATCGCACCTTCTGCTGCTGCCTACGGCAATTCTGGTGCCTATGGCGCTGGTGGTGCCTATGGCGCTGGTGGTGCCTATGGGCTCGGAGCCGGCTATGGTCCTGGCGCTACCTATGGAGCAGGCGCTATGTATGGAGCTGGCTATGGAGGCCGCGGCTGTGGATGTGGACGTTATTAATAATTCAAATAAATTATAACTCAACCGAAATCGGATATGTAAAACGATTCAATAAAATGACTTGCAATTTAGTTTGTTGTATGAATGCACAAATACCCACAACTCCTACGATTTCTCCAATCTATATAAACAAAAAGACAAGTCCTGACTGGCTGACTGATTTACTGACTCATCAACGCCCAGCCCAAACCCTTGGACCTATAAAGCTGAAATTTTGCACAGAGGTTCCCTTCATAATGTAGACAAGGAATAAGGAAGGATTTTTCGAAATTCAACCCCTAAAGGAGTTAAATAGGGGATGAAAGTTCGTATGGAAAATTGAAATTTTTGTAGTTATAACCATGAAAATTGGTGTTTCTCATTCTGATTAAAAATATAAAAAACCACGTGTTTCAGTGTTTTCGGGAAATCATCCCCTGAGAGCGTAAAATAGGGGATGAAAGTAGAAATGAGAAACCCGTTAGTTTTGTTGTTCGAACCATGAAAATTTGTATTTAGCCTTTTGTTTGGTAATAATTAATCATTACATGTATCAGCGGTTTTGAAAAATCATCACAAAAGAGGGTAAAAATTTATAGAGGGGATGAATTTTTTTTAGGAAACCCGTAAATTTTAAAGCTTACCAATAAAATTGGTAATAAAAGCCTTTTGGCGTTGTTGTAAAATCATCCCCTAAGCGGTTAAAAACCCTACTAACTCATCATCGCTCAGCCCAACTTTGCCCGCGGCTTCGCCCGCGTGGATGTCGGAAAATATCCCACGGTTACGTACTACCAGGATTAAAAGTACCCTATGTGTTAATCCAGGTAAACAATGTCTTCTCGCACTGCTTATATAGTATCCGAGGAGCTGTGCGTGGATTGATATATGATTGATGGAGGATCATCATCATCATCATCTGCCTAGCCTTTTTCCAACCATGTTGGAACTGGCTTCCGGTTCCGTCCGGTCTAACCGGATGTAACTGAATACCATTATTTTACATGGAGCGACTACCTATCTGACCTCCATAACCCAGTTAATGGAAATACGATACCCCGGTAAGACGGGTTGTCAGATTTTCGGGCTTCTGACGACCCGTAACGACTGTCAAAGATCCACAAATGACAGCCGGGACCAACGGCTTAACGTGCTTTCCGAGGCACCAAGACCCCTCGGTCTTGGTATATAAAGATGGTCAACCATCCACGGACCAACCGCGGCAAGCGTAGCTTAACCTGATGGATCGACCCGTGTGGCTGTGATTACTTAGAAATAATAATAGAAACGGAATAAATAACGGAACGGAAAAACTACTTGCATACCAAATTTGAAGGCAACTTTAAAGTTAAATATTAAATCCACTTTATTCTCTAATATCCTGTGAGAATAAGAGAAAAGAAAAATCGTTACGTAAATAATAACAGGTATGTAAATACCGGACCAGACCTCGAGACTTGTCCTCCTGTGGGAGACAGGGAGACGTTATCTCTCCGCTGCACTGGAGGATATCTTCAAAGTTCTGGACTGGAAAGAGATTGGCATCACCATCAATGGCGAGTACATCACTCACCTTTGGTTTGCCGATGATTTATTAGTCATGGCTAAGACTATGGAGGACTTCAGTACAATGCTCAATGACCTCAGTGGATCTTCCGAAAGAGTGGGTCTCAAAATGAACATGGACAAAACTTAGAAAATTTCGAATGTCCATGTAACACGCACTCTTATGAAGATCGGAGACTCTACACTCGAAGTTGTAGACGATTATGTTTACGAGTACCTAGGGCAAACTGTCCAGTCAGGTAGATCCAACTTCGAGAAAGAGGTCAATCATCGAATCCGACTCGGCTGAGCAGCGTTCTTGAAGCTATGCAATATCTTCTCGTCCCACATCCCGCAGTGTCTCAAGACGAAAGTCTTTGACCAGTGCGTGTTGCCAGTGATAACATATGGTACTGAAACGTGGTCGCTCACAATGGGTCTCATCAGAAGGCTAAAAGTCACCCAAAGGGCAATGGAGAGGGCTATGCTCAGAGTTTTCCTACGTGATCGAATCAGGAACTAAGAGATCCGCGCGAGAACCAAGGCAACTGACATTGCCCGAAGAATTGCCAAACTTAAGTGGTAAGGGGCAGGGCACATTGCTCGCAGAATAGATGGGCGATGGGGCCGAAAGGTTCTGGAGTGGCGACCGCGTACCGGAAAACGTAGCGCTGGAAGGCCTCCCATAAGATGGACCGATGACCTTGTGAAGGCCGCAGGAATCCGCTGGATGCGAGAAACGCAGAACCAATTGAAATGGAGGAATCCGCTGGATGCGGGTAGCACAGAACTGGTTGAAGGGGTGGGGCTTGGGGGAGTCGTAGGTCCAGCAGTGGACGCCTTTCGGCTGAAATGATGATGATGATAACGGAAATAAGGAAAATGGAGGTATTTATTACTCACTGGATCCCTTAGTAAAGTTATTGTTCTCATAATTACGAAGGTGTCTTTAGCGTTTGCGCAAAGTTGGGCTGAGCGATGATGAGTTAGTAGGGTTTTTAACCGCTTAGGGGATGATTTTACAACAACGCCAAAATGCTTTTATTACCAATTTTATTGGTAAGCTTTAAAATTTACGGGTTTCCTAAAAAAAAATTCATCCCCTCTATAAATTTTTACCCTCTTCTGTGATGATTTTTCAAAACCGCTGATACATGTAATGATTAATTATTACCAAACAAAAGGATAAATACAAATTTTCATGGTTCGAACAACAAAACTAATGGTAAAAGGTTATAACTACAAAAATTTCAATTTTCCATACGAATTTTCATCCCCTATTTAACTCCTTTAGGGGTTGAATTTCGAAAAATCCTTCCTTATTCCTTGTCTACATTATGAAGGGAACCTCTGTGCAAAATTTCAGCTTTCTAGGTCCAAGGGTTTGGGCTGGGCGTTGATGAGTCAGTCAATCAGTCAGCCAGTCAGGACTTGTCTTTTTATTTATATAGATATTGTACTTAAAAGATTTTAAAAGAGAAATGTTCGAGTTTCGTGCCCATTCTTCTCCATATGAAACTAAATTTTGGAAGGGGCGACTAGAATCAATTCTATTTTAATGTAAATGTTGACGTTCAAAAGTGCCTTTTATTGCCTATTTGAAATAAATACTTTGACTTTGATTTTGAAAACCGTATTGCACAGATTTGAAGAAATACCAATACAATACCGGTTTTGATTGAAGAAATAACACATAAGGGGAATCCTGAAAGTGGCACCGATGACTGAAAAGTACTTTGTTGTAGTTCGTACGGTACGTCTCGGTTGACGTTTAGGTTTTAGTTGATACAATTGTTTCTTACGATCTATAGAGCATACGATTCCATCTAGGCGAAGATCGCATCCTGTTGATTCGATAAAAAATCGGTAGATCGTATGGCCATGAATCGATCTTACAGACGATCGATTCAGATCGGGCATCCCCACCTGTAGGTCCCTCATCATAGTCCGTCGTCATCGGTTATCATTCGAAATGATTAGTATGGTTATAATATAAACATGCAAAATAAAACATAGAGTGCTGATTCATTTCTTTATTTCAGTTAATGACCAACAGTCACAGATTGTTTGTCATAGCAAAATATAATACTTCGCTGTTTTCATGAAAACTCACTCAAATCCATTCACAAGGAAAGGATTAGTAGTACATAGAAGAACCACATCCACAAGCGCATTGTCCAGAGATAGACACGGCACCAGCAGCGGGCACAGCACCACCAAAAGTCACAGCACCCATGATAGGAACAGTACCAGCAACAGCGGTTTCACCGGCGACTGGCAGCTCACCAATGACAGCCACGTTGCCTTCACCGGCGCCGCCGTAAGCAGCTCCAGGAGCGAAAGCACCTCCGTAAGCAGCAGCAGGAGAAAGTGCGCTACCATAAGCAGATCCGATGGAGCCACCATAAGCACCAAGACCAAGGGCGCCACCATATGCACCAAGACCAAGGGCACCACCACATGCACCAGCAGGAGAGAGAGCAGTGCCGAAACCCAGGGCATCACCATAAGCAGAGCCGATGCCTACAGCTTGTCCTCCACAACCACAACCGCGACCACCGAGGTATGAGCCGAACACATTCTGTCAAGAGAAACATACATTAGATTGGAAACTAATCGGGGACTGACGAAACCTTAAGAATAAGGACAGGCAAAGCTCGTAATCGAACACTGATTTAAAAAAAAAACACTAAACTAACACTCTAATTCACAACACATACACACACACACATACACACACAATACGCACACACACTAATTCTAAAAGCATCTTCTTTTCTCAAATGGTGTTAATTACATTCCTAGATCCTGGGGAAATTAACAAAGGAGATCATTTAAGCTTTCAAATAATCATGAGGAAGAACAAACGCTTAAGGAAGTTCATGAGAGCAAATAAGACACCTACCAGAAATCGTAAAACACTCACCTGGACCAAGCAAGCTTGGATGCAGAGCAACAGAACAGCGAAGGTAGACATGTCTAATGAATTCGTAACTCAACGGGAAGCTGAAGACTGATGCTTTTTGAAGTCTTACACCATGATTATATAGTGCAGAAGTTCTTATCAATGACACGTACTTATTCACTATTTTCTATTAAAAAACAAAGCATTTGATAATAATAACAAAATTATGAAATGCACGTATTTTTCTATTTCTTTGTCAAGCAGTCTGTGCTGCAACACAACTACTCGTAGATAAGGACTATGTTTCGGTATAAATAGTCGATCCTTTCTAGGAAAACTCATTCTGAAGTTCAACACAAACTACAATGTCAGCCAAGGTGATCCTCGTCCTCTGCGCTCAGGCGCTCTTCATCCAGGTGAGAAATGTTTTTGTAATGACTGTGTTCTTGATGCTGTTTCTGCGGAGTAATTGCGGAATAGACTCACAGTAGCAATGGCTTGCGTTGGGACAGTTCAACAACATGCAATGCGTTATTAACGTTGATAAGCAGACAAATTTTTCGAACATTATTTGAAGCAATTTCGATTTAGAATGGGTTTGAAAATATGTTATGCAATTAGGTTGCTGGTTCGCCCAGATAAAGATATATGCAAAAATCCAACGCTCAGAAGACTGAGCGATGGGATGGATTTCAGTGATTGATTGCGTCTCTGAATTCTCAAATATTTTGATTACTTCTTTGCTTAGAACAAATGTACTACTCTAAGTTAGGTTGAGTAAGTTTTGTTCTTTAATAAATAAATAATTACATCACCCAGTGTAGACAAATTTTTTTGAAAACATAGTTTTCATTACTACTATGTAATTACACAAAATGTGTTTGACATACATTGTATTACATGATCGATAAAATAATCAGGTTTCAATGCATCGTCATTGTTAGTTATTAAAGAAATATTTACTAATACATTATTTTCTTGTTTACAGACTGCTTTCAGTTCATGTCTTGGTCGTGGAGTCATCAGTAACAGTTGCGCAGGCAATGGGCTCATTGGAAATGGATTGATCGGTAACGGTTTGGTTGGTAACGGCTGCGCTGGTAATGGTTTGATTGGTGATGGCATTATTGGTAATGGTTTGATCGGCAATGGTTTCGCTGGTATAGAGATCATTCCCACCAGTGGCGGTGGACTGCCTGTCTCCAGCATCTCTACGTTCGCTCCCAGTGGCCTCTCTGTAGCGTCTGAGAATGTGTACGAAGGAGCTCTGTACGTAGCTGGTGAGTTGCCGTTTGTGAGTGCTGCGGCTTTAGAGGGAGTATTACCAAGTGGCGGTGCTGGAGCCGTCAGCTACAGCTGCGGTAACGGTGTTACTGCTATTGAGAGCATCGCACCTTCTGCTGCTGCCTACGGCAATTCTGGTGCCTATGGCGCTGGTGGTGCCTATGGCGCTGGTGGTGCCTATGGCGCTGGTGGTGCCTATGGGCTCGGAGCCGGTTATGGTCCTGGCGCTACCTATGGAGCTGGCGCTATGTATGGAGCTGGCTATGGAGGCCGCGGCTGTGGATGTGGACGTTATTAATAATTCAAATAAATTATAATTCAACCGAAATCCGATATGTAAAACGATTCAATAAAATGACTTGCAATATATTTTGTTGTATGAATGCACAAATACCCACAACTCCTATGATTTCTCCAATTTAAAATATAGGTTAAATGATGAAACATCTTGAGGAGACCAAAACGAACCAAAGTTCTAGAACCAAAAATTCAAAGACATCTACGGACCCGCACTGGGCCAGCGTGGTAGACTACAGCCCAATCCCTCTTGAAGAGAGGAGGCTTGTGTCCCAGCAGTGAGAACAGAATAGGCTGAAGAGCCCAGGATGTTTAAAAATATAAAATAGATATTATTATTGTTTACAGGAGATAAGCAGCGCAGTCTTATTTTACGTTGTTCTCACATATCAAGCAACAAGAATAACGAACCCGGGATTTTTTAATATCTTAATTTTAAGGGGAAACTAGTCGCGGGCTCGAACTCACTGATGGGTTTGGCTAAAAAGCATGCTGTCTCACCAGGCATCGTGTCCGACAGAGGTAGTACTCGTGATAAGCTGTTAGATGCTAGTTTACACGCACGACATTATTGAGTGAGCTGCAAGATCAGTTTAGTAAAACAGGCGCATAAAAAATACGGAGAAAGCAGGAGCTTCGATCACCACGCATGCTCAAGACGCATTGGTGATTTTAAACTTATGTGTATTAACTATAAGTCTAGGTTTACTCTCGCTGTTTTTCCGTCACCGAGGTCAGGAATGTCTAAGATAGACTCAGATAATATACACTTTTTGTTAACAGCTGGCTTAGCACGAGAACCTTAGACAAGCTTTTTGTCGTCGGAAGTGTAGGCAAAAATGACGTTTCCGTATATACAGCTGACAGTTTTTCACTGAGAAATATAGACAAGCGATTTCTATTCTACAGTAGAGTTGTAATAGAAAGCGTTATGCTTAGCCTGCTGTGCGAAACCTATGTGTCTGCCTTTCTTAATATGTCCACATTATCTTGTACCTTTTGTTAGATAATAAACAAATGGAACGTTCGAGGATATTTTTAGAGTGCGGGGGGCTGAAGAATGTGGACGCGGGGGGAGAGGAGTGCGGGTGCGCAGCGCCAGACAATCCGCGAACAGTTCTCAATATAATCCAGACAGCAGACACGTACAACCTCCACGATCGCGACATTTTCGAGTTTATCTTTACTTGGTTTCTTTATTCACTGTTGATCCGATAAACCCAGAAATAGTGAAATAAAAATGTGCTGATCCATAGATTTATGTTTGAATAATGAATGAATTAGCTCATTTTTAACTGACTTCAGAAAGGAGGAGGTTATCAATTCGGATGTTTATATAGCATAACTCTGTCTTATCCATTTAGGATAAAAATTATCGAAATATAACGGTGCACAGGAGTAGAGTTTGGACAAAACAAATTGGTTGCTAATGAAATTGTATAATTAATAGAAAATATTTATGACATTGTTCTAATCATTCACTCACTCAGTGATTACATTAACTCACACACTTAGGTACTTATTACTTGTTAATATTCTAGGTAAATCGTATACTTACTTTTACAATGTCTGTAAATATGTGAGCACCATCTAACTTACATAAAATTTATTTATCTGTAATTGCTTCAATTTCATTATTTTTTCCTATTATTATAAATATTGTACTTAAAACAATTTAAAAGAGAAACGTTCGAGTTTCGTGCCCATTCTTCTCCATATGAAACTAAATTTTGGAAGGGGCGACTAGAATCAATTCTGTTTTAATGTAAATGTTGACATTCAAAAGTGCCTTTTATTGCCTATTATTTTTTTGATTGTACTGGCCCAACAGCATCAGTTTTGCACTTAATTTTTGTTTTATTTTCATCGTTTTTAGTCTTTCTTTAAATCGAAATTCTTATTCCTCTCAAAACCTTCGTTTATCTTCATTTCTCCAATTGCCATACATTTTTTGAATTACAATACAGCCGTAACACTTTTAAATTTACATATGAATTTTGATGTTTTTAATTGCCACAAAACGTCGGCGCCTGCGTCTCATTACTTGTCAAAGCGGTGCCATAGTGTAATAGTTACTAATGGCATAGATAAGTAATAGATGTTACGCAAGGTGCACACACGCGGATTACAATGTTTTTACTATTTGTGTTGTTACATATTTATTTTATTTTTCAGTTACTAGACACATTTTATCTTATTTATATCTGTTTCCTTTTTGTTGTATATCTGCCCGTGACATCACAGCGGGCCCTATCAGAATACCAGCGCTGCGACACTTTTAAATGTCGCAGCATCATGCTAAGATAGCGGCCTTTGGGCTTCGTACAGGACTTTATTTTTTATTTTGCTTTTTTTTTCTTGTGTTAATTATCTTATGTTAATTTTAATAGTATTGTAGCATAGTAGTTTTTTAGTGTTTTCTCTTTTTAACCCCCGACGCAAAAACGACGGGGTGTTATAAGTTTGACGTGTCTGTGTGTGTGTGTATGTGTGTGTGTGTGTGTGTGTGTCTGTCTGAGGCAACGTAGCTCCCGAACGGATGAACCGATTTTGATTTAGTTTTTTTTGTTTGAAAGGTGTATTAGTCGGGAGTGTTCTTAGATATGTTTCATCAAAATCGGTTCAGCCGTTTGAAGACTATCAGCTCTTTTCTGGTTGAAAAAGGGATTTTAGCCTCTGATCAACTCAAAATTTGGGATTCTATTACTTCATTAATATTAGACGAATAAAATAACCTTGAACTGATGCTAGATTAACACCTGGAATTTCCAGGAAACCCAAGTTATTCACCATCAAACAGCAGAAGTATTGTGTTTGGGCTCATTGAAAAGGTCTCAATGAATAGATTATAGATAAATGGTGATTTATGGGAGACATTAAGTTTAAAAAGCAAGAAATAAAAATTAAATTTAAAATTTAAAAAACCCCCGACCCAAACAAAAACTCTAAAAAGTAAAAAATAATATTTATAGGCCTTTTAATTTGAACGTAATATTTTGATCAGGGCATTGTCAAGTCGGGGGACGGTCAATGAAAACGCCAAACAGAGGCCTAGCCGTCCCCCGACTTGACAATGCCCTGATCAAAATATTACGTTCAAATTAAAAGGCCTATAAATATTATTTTTTACTTTTTAGAGTTTTTGTTTGGGTCGGGGGTTTTAGGTGTTTAACTATCGTATTATACTGTAGCAAGTTTGTAAGATTCCTGTGCAAGACCAATAAATAATTTTTCTTTCTTTCTTTCTTTCACAAATTTGAAGAAATACCAATACAATACCGCTTTTGATTGAAGAAATAATACGAGTACATAAGAGGAATCCTGAAAGTGGCACCGATGACTGAAAAGTACTTTGTTGTAGTTCGTACGGTACGTATCGGTTGACGTTTAGGTTTTAGTTGATACAATTGTTTCTTACGATCTATAGAGCATACGATTCCATCTAGGCGAAGATCGCATCCTGTTGATTCGATAAAAAAGTCGGTAGATCGTATGGCCATGAATCGAGCTTTCAGACGATCGATTCAGATCGGGCATCCCTACCTGTAGGTCCCTCATCATAGTCCGTCGTCATCGGTTATCATTCGAAATG
The DNA here is from genome assembly GCA_949987655.1 of Polymixis flavicincta. Lineage (NCBI taxonomy): Eukaryota > Metazoa > Arthropoda > Insecta > Lepidoptera > Noctuidae > Polymixis > Polymixis flavicincta. The sequence goes on along the minus strand of OX465198.1, from coordinate 4,612,637 downwards.
ATTAGTATGGTTATAATATAAACATGCAAAATAAAACATAGAGTGCTGATTCATTTCTTTATTTCAGTTAATGACCAACAGTCACAGATTGTTTGTCATAGCAAAATATAATACTTCGTTGTTTTCATGAAAACTCACTCAAATCCATTCACAAGGAAAGGATTAGTAGTACATAGAAGAACCACATCCACAAGCGCATTGTCCAGAGATAGACACGGCACCAGCAGCGGGCACAGCACCACCAAAAGTTACAGCACCCATGATGGGAACAGTACCAGCAACAGTGGTTTCACCGGCGACTGGCAGCTCACCAATGACAGCCACGTTGCCTTCACCGGCGCCGCCGTAAGCAGCTCCAGGAGCGAAAGCACCTCCGTAAGCAGCAGCAGGAGAAAGTGCGCTACCATAAGCAGATCCTATGGAGCCACCGTAAGCACCAAGACCAAGGGCGCCACCATATGCACCAAGACCAAGGGCACCACCACATGCACCAGCAGGAGAGAGACCAGTGCCGAAACCCAGGGCATCACCATAAGCAGAGCCGATGCCTACAACTTGTCCTCCACAATCACAACCGCGACCACCGAGGTATGAGCCGAACACATTCTGTCAGGAGAAACATACATTAGATTGGAAACTAATCGGGGACTGACGAAACCTTAAGAATAAGGACAGGCAAAGCTCGTAATCGAAAACTAATTTAAAAAAAAAACACTAAACTAACACACTAATTTACAACACACACACACACACATACACACACAATACGCACACACACTAATTCTAAAAGCATCTTCTTTTCTCAAATGGTGTTAATTACATTCCTAGATCCTGGGGAAATTAACAAAGGAGATCATTGAAGCTTTCAAAATAATCATGAGGAAGAACAAACGCTTAAGGAAGTTCATGAGAGCAAACAAGACACCTACCAGAAATCGTAAAACACTCACCTGGACCAAGCAAGCTTGGATGCAGAGCAACAGAACAGCGAAGGTAGACATGTTAAATGAATTCGTAACTCAACGGGAAGCTGAAGACTAATGCTTTTTGAAGTCTTACACCATGTTTATATAGTGCTGTAGTTCTTATCAATAACACGTACTTATTCACTATTTTCTATTTTAAAAACAAAGGATTTGATAATAATAATAAAGTAATAAAATGCACGCATTTTTCTATTTCTTTGTCAAGCAGTCTGTGCTGCAACACAACTAGATAAGGACTATGTTTCGGTATAAATAGTCGATCCTTTCTAGGAAAACTCATTCTGAAGTTCAACACAAACTACAATGTCAGCCAAGGTGATCCTCGTCCTCTGCGCTCAGGCGCTCTTCATCCAGGTGAGAAATGTTTTTGTAATGACTGTGTTCTTGTTGCTGTTTCTGCGGAGTAATTGCGGAATAGACTCACAGTAGCAATGGCTTGCGTTGGGACAGTTCAACAACTTGCAATGCGTTATTAACATTGGTAAGCAGACAAATTTTTCGAACATTATTTGAAGCAATTTCCATTTAGAATGGGTTTGAAAATATGTTATGCAATTAGGTTGGTGGTTCGCCCAGATAAAGATATCTGCAAAAATCTAACGCTCAGAAGACAGAGCGATGGGATGGATTTCAGTGATTGATTGCGTCTCTGAATTCTCAAATATTTTGATTACTTCTTTGCTTAGAACAAATGTACTACTCTAAGTTAGGTTGAGTAATTTTTGTTCTTTAATAAATAAATAATTACATCACCCAGTGTAGACAATTTTTTTTTTAAACATAGTTTTCATTACTACTATGTAATTACACAAAATGTGTTTGACATACATTGTATTACATGATCGATAAAATAATCAGGTTTCAATGCATCGTCATTGTTAGTTATTAAAGAAATATTTACTAATACATTATTTTCTTGTTTACAGACTGCTTTCAGTTCATGTCTTGGTCGTGGAGTCATCAGTAACAGTTGTGCAGGCAATGGTTTCATTGGAAATGGATTGATCGGTAACGGTTTGGTTGGTAACGGCTGCGCTGGTAATGGTTTGATTGGTGATGGCATTATTGGTAATGGTTTGATCGGCAATGGTTTCGCTGGTATAGAGATCATTCCCACCAGTGGCGGTGGACTGCCTGTCTCCAGCATCTCTGCGTTCGCTCCCAGTGGCCTCTCTGTAGCGTCTGAGAATGTGTACGAAGGAGCTCTGTACGTGGCTGGTGAGTTGCCGTTTGTGAGTGCTGCGGCTTTAGAGGGAGTATTACCAAGTGGCGGTGCTGGAGCCGTCAGCTACAGCTGCGGTAACGGTGTTACTGCTATTGAGAGCATCGCACCTTCTGCTGCTGCCTACGGCAATTCTGGTGCCTATGGCGCTGGTGGTGCCTATGGGCTCGGAGCCGGCTATGGTCCTGGCGCTACCTATGGAGCTGGCGCTATGTATGGAGCTGGCTATGGAGGCCGCGGCTGTGGATGTGGACGTTATTAATAATTCAAATAAATTATAACTCAACCGAAATCGGATATGTAAAACGATTCAATAAAATGACTTGCAATTTATTTTGTTGTATGAATGCACAAATACCCACAACTCCTATGATTTCTCCAATTTAAAATATAGCTTAAATGATGAAACATCTTGAGGAGACCAAAAAGAACCAAAGTTCTAGAACCAAAAATTCAAAGACATCTATGGACCCGCACTGGGCCAGCGTGGTAGACTACAGCCCACTCCCTCTTGAAGAGAGGAGGCTTGTGTCCCAGCAGTGAGAACAGAATAGGCTGATTATGAGCCTCAGAATAATTTTGAATCCTTTTAAATACGATATCTCAAGCCCAGGATGTTTAAAAATATAAAATATTATTATTGTTTACAGGAGATAAGCAGCGCAGTCTTATTTTACGTTGTTCTCACATATCAAGCAACAAGAATAACGAAACCGGGATTTTTTAATATCTTAATTTTAAGGGGAAACTAGTCGCGGGCTCGAACTCACTGATGGGTTTGGCTAAAAAGCATGCTGTCTCACCAGGCATCGTGTCCGACAGAGGTAGTACTCGTGATAAGCTGTTAGATGCTAGTTTACACGCACGACATTGTTGAGTGAGCAGCAAGATCAGTTTAGTAAAACAGGCGCATAAAAAAAACGGAGAAAGCAGGAGCTTCGATCACCACGCATGCTCAAGATGCATTGGTGATTTTAAACTTATGTGTATTAACTATAAGTCTAGGTTTACTCTCGATGTTTTTCCGTCACCGAGGTCAGGAATGTCTAAGATAGACTCAGATAATATACACTTTTTGTTAACAGCTGGCTTAACACGAGAACCTTAGACAAGCTTTTTGTCGTCGGAAGTGTAGGCAAAAATGACGTTTCCGTATATACAGCTGACAGTTTTTCACTAAGAAATATAGACAAGCGATTTCTATTCTACAGTAGAGTTGTAATAGAAAGCGTTATGCTTAGCCTGCTGTGCGAAACCTATGTGCCTGCCTTTCTTAATATGTCCACATTATCTTGTACCTTTTGTTAAATAATAAACAAATGGAACGTTCGAGGATATTGTTAGAGTGCGGGGGGCTGAAGAATGTGGACGCGGGGGGAGAGGAGTGCGGGTGCGCAGCGCCAGACAATCCGCGAGCTGTTCTCAATATAATCCAGACAGCAGACACGTACAACCTCCACGATCGCGACATTTTCGAATTTAACTTTACTTGGTTTCTTTATTCACTGTAGATCCGATAAACCCAGAAATAGTGAAATAAAAATGTGCTGATCCATAGATTTATGTTTGAATAATGAATGAATTAGCTCATTTTTAACTGACTTCAGAAAGGAGGAGGTTTTCAATTCGGATGTTTATATAGCATAACTCTGTCTTATCCCTTTAGGATTAAAATTATCGAAATATAACGGTGTACAGGAGTAGAGTTTAGACAAAACAAATTGGTTGCTAATGAAATTGTATAATTAATTAAAAATATTTATGACATTGTTCTAATCATTCACTCACTCAGTGATTACTTTAACTCACACACTTAGGTACTTATTACTTGTTAATATTCTAGGTAAATCGTATACTTACTTTTACAATGTCTGTAAATATGTGAGCACCATCTAAAATACATAAAATTTATCTATCTGTAATTGCTTCAATTTCATTATTTTTACCTATTATTATAAATATACTATACTAATATATTTAAAACTTTTTAAAAGAGAAACGTTCGAGTTTCGTGCCCATTCTTCTCCATATGAAACTAAATTTTGGAAGTGGTGACTAGAATCCAGTGGCGGCTGGTAGGTCATCGAACTGGTGGTGCACTTTACTAGCTCACTAAGTATTAGGGGTAATAAGCAAATATATTTTTTTTTATTTCAGATTAGTTTAAATTTAAATCTAAACGAATAAAAAATAAACGATAGTATTAAATTTCACCTAAACTAAAATTCGCGGTGATAATAATGAGTCGGTCATTCGTTATGACCGGCATACAAACTTCGTCAAACCTCGGGCGCTCTCGGTAATCGACGTTTGGTAATATTCGGTTCAGTTCGACAAACTTCGGTTCCCCCGTGCGGCGCACGAGATTGGACAAATTACTCCATAACGCTCCATACATTTATGTCAACTATCTTCTGTCTCACGCGTTAGGCGTTTTAACTTGGATCTCATAGAAATGTATGAGCATTCGCCGTGCGCTTCGGCATACCGCACGAGGGATCTTCTGTACCGCGAAAATAAGTCTTAATAGTTTAGCAAAGAGTTTATATTGTTTCGTCAGTTTTATTAGTAATAGGTCTTTACCTATGAAATTGCCGTTTTGTATGAAAAAATTTAAACGAATTTTTTTCATGAATTTTTTAATTGTATTAATCGAAGTAATCACCCATGCAATCAATGCATCTTTGCCATCGCAGTGGCAGTTTATTGATGCCCTTCTTAAAGAAATCAGCTGGACGGGAGGCAACAAATTCTTCAAAGGCATTTTGTACTGCCTCTCGGGTATTAAATTTTTTTCCCGCCAAGAAGTTATCCAAATCCTGGAAAAAGTAGTAGTCTGTAGGCGCAAGGTCTGGTGAGTAGGGTGGATGACGGAGAGCTTCCAACCCCAGTTCTTGCAACTTGGAGACCGTCTGCTGTGCAGTATGAGGTCGCGCGTTGTCGTGCAGGAGCAGCGGAGACGAGCGATTGACCAATGCTGGTTGGAGATGCGCCAGCTTCTCCATCATTGTGTTCAGTTCTTCACAGTACACATCTGCAGTAATGCTCACCCCGTTTGGTAAGAAGCTGTGATGAATCACACCGGCGCTAGACCACCAAACAGTGACCATCACTTTTCTAGGGGTAAGTTTTCGTTTAGGGCATTGTTTAGGTGCTGAACCAGGATCCAACCAACTTGCTGAGCGCTTACGGTTATCAAACAGAATCCATTTTTCATCGCAGGTAACAATGCGGTTCAAAATTCCTTCATTTGTGTGTCTGTTGAGCAGTGCAAGGCACGTCTCGACGCGTACTTCGCGCTGGCGATCATTGAGTTCGTGGGGCACCCATTTGTCAAGCTTTTTTACCTTGCCAATTTGACGCAAATGGACCAATATTGTTTTGACGCTAACGTCGAAAGCTGCTGCTAATTCAGCCGTAGATTGTGTATCATCAGCTTCCACAATCGCCTTTAATTCGTCATTGTCGACCAAAGTCTTCGGACGACCGCGAGGTTCATTTTTCAGGTCGAAATTTCCAGAACGGAAGCGAGCAAACCAATAACAGGTGGTGCGTTGGTTTGTAGTGTTAGCTCCGTAAACGTCGTTGATGTTGCGTGCCGCTTGTGCCGCGTTGCTGCCACGACGGTACTCATATTCCATAATTACTCGAATTTTTAACGTATCCATGATGACGAAAAAGATTGAAATGCGATGAAAATGTAACACTAATCAATAAAGAAATGACTACTTTTAGAAAAAAAAAATCCATGTTTTTAAAATAAAATTAATTTGAAATTAGAATTCTTAGCCAAACAAAAATTATTTTGATTTGAAATGGCCAGTACTGCAGAACGGCAATTTCATAGGTAAAGACCTAATATTACATATACGAAAACCAGTGGCCACAATGCGATTATTAAATATTTTGTGATTCTTTCGACACCTATTAAAATATGGTAGTTCAGCGCACGAGTGCACTTAAGGGACAGCCGCCCTTGCTAGAATTAATTCTATTTTAATGTAAATGTTGACGTTCAAAAGTGCCTTTTATTGCCTATTTGAAATAAATACTTTGACTTTGATTTTGAAAACCGTATTGCACAGATTTGAAGAAATACCAATACAATACCGGTTGTGATTGAAGAAATAACACATAAGGGGAATCCTGAAAGTGGCACCGATGACTGAAAAGTACTTTGTTGTAGTTCGTACGGTACGTTTCGGTTGACGTTTAGGTTTTAGTTGATACAATTGTTTCTTACGATCTATAGAGCATACGATTCCATCTAGGCGAAGATCGCATCCTGTTGATTCGATAAAAAAATCGGTAGATCGTATGGCCATGAATCGATTTTTCAGACGATCGATTCAGATCGGGCATCCCTACCTGTAGGTCCCTCATCATAGTCCGTCGTCATCGGTTATCATTCGAAATGATTAGTATGGTTATAATATAAACATGCAAAATAAAACATAGAGTGCTGATTCATTTCTTTATTTCAGTTTATGACCAACAGTCACAGATTTTTTGTCATAGCAAAATATAATACTTCGCTGTTTTCGTGAAAACTCACTCAAATCCATTCACAAGGAAAGGATTAGTAGTACATAGAAGAACCACATCCACAAGCGCATTGTCCAGAGATAGACACGGCACCAGCAGCGGGCACAGCACCACCGAAAGTCACAGCACCCATGATTGGAACAGTACCAGCAACAGCGGTTTCACCGGCGACTGGCAGCTCACCAATGACAGCCACGTTGCCTTCACCGGCGCCGCCGTAAGCAGCTCCAGGAGCGAAAGCACCTCCGTAAGCAGCAGCAGGAGTAAGTGCGCTACCATAAGCAGATCCGATGGAGCCACCGTAAGCACCAAGACCAAGGGCGCCACCATATGCACCAAGACCAAGGGTACCACCACATGCACCAGCAGGAGAGAGACCAGTGCCGAAACCCAGGGCATCACCATAAGCAGAGCCGATGCCTACAGCTTGTCCTCCACATCCACAACAGCGACCACCGAGGTATGAGCCTAACACATTCTGTCAAGAGAAACATACATTAGATTGGAAACTAATCGGGGACTGACGAAACCTTAAGAATAAGGACAGGCAAAGCTCGTAATCGAAAACAACGAATTCCAAAAAAAAAACGCTAAACTAACACACTAATTCACAACACACACACACACACACACACACATACTCACACAATACGCACACACACTAATTCTAAAAGCATCTTCTTTTCTCAAATGGTGTTAATTACATTCGTAGATACTGGGGAAATTAACAAAGGAGATCATTTAACCTTTCAAAATAATCATGAGGAAGAAGAAACGCTTAAGGAAGTTCATGAGAGCAAATAAGACACCTACCAGAAATCGTAAAACACTCACCTGGACCAAGCAAGCTTGGATGCAGAGCAACAGAACAGCGAAGGTAGACATGTTAAATGAATTCGTAACTCAACGGGAAGCTGAAGACTGATGCTTTTTGAAGTCTTACACCATGTTTATATAGTGCAGAAGTTCTTATCAATGACACGTACTTATTCACTATTTTCTATTTAAAAAACAAAGCATTTGATGATAACAACAAAATTATGAAATGCACGCATTTTTCTATTTCTTTGTCACGCAGTCTGTGCTGCAACACAACTAGATAAGGACTATGTTTCGGTATAAATAGTCGATCCTTTCTAGGAAAACTCATTCTGAAGTTCAACACAAACTACAATGTCAGCCAAGGTGATCCTCGTCCTCTGCGCTCAGGCGCTCTTCATCCAGGTGAGAAATGTTTTTGTAATGACTGTGTTCTTGTTGTTGTTTCTGCGGAGTAATTGCGGAATAGACTCACAGTAGCAATGGCTTGCGTTGGGACAGTTCAACAACTTGCAATGCGTTATTAACGTTGATAAGCAGACAAATTTTCGAACATTATTTGAAGCAATTTCGATTTAGAATGGGTTTGAAAATATGTTATGCAATTAGGTTGCTGGTTCGCCCAGATAAATATATCTGCAAAAATCTAACGCTCAGAAGACAGAGCGATGGATTTCAGTGATTGATTACGTCTCTGAATTCTCAAATATTTTGATTACTTCTTTGCTTAGAACAAATGTACTACTCTAAGTTAGGTTGAGTAAGTTTTGTTCTTTAATAAATAAATAATTACATCACCCAGTGTAGACAAATTTTTTTGAAAACATAGTTTTCATTACTACTATGTAATTACACAAAATGTGTTTGACATACATTGTATTACATGATCGATAAAATAATCAGGTTTCAATGCATCGTCATTGTTAGTTATTAAAGAAATATTTACTAATACATTATTTTCTTGTTTACAGACTGCTTTCAGTTCATGTCTTGGTCGTGGAGTCATCAGTAACAGTTGCGCAGGCAATGGTTTCATTGGAAATGGATTGATCGGTAACGGTTTGGTTGGTAACGGCTGCGCTGGTAATGGTTTGATTGGTGATGGCATTATTGGTAATGGTTTGATCGGCAATGGTTTCGCTGGTATAGAGATCATTCCCACCAGTGGCGGTGGACTGCCTGTCTCCAGCATCTCTACGTTCGCTCCCAGTGGCCTCTCTGTAGCGTCTGAGAATGTGTACGAAGGAGCTCTGTACGTGGCTGGTGAGTTGCCGTTTGTGAGTGCTGCGGCTTTAGAGGGAGTATTACCAAGTGGCGGTGCTGGAGCCGTCAGCTACAGCTGCGGTAACGGTGTTACTGCTATTGAGAGCATCGCACCTTCTGCTGCTGCCTACGGCAATTCTGGTGCCTATGGCGCTGGTGGTGCCTATGGCGCTGGTGGTGCCTATGGGCTCGGAGCCGGCTATGGTCCTGGCGCTACCTATGGAGCTGGCGCTATGTATGGAGCTGGCTATGGAGGCCGCGGCTGTGGATGTGGACGTTATTAATAATTCAAACAAATTATAACTCAACCGAAATGTAAAACGATTCAATAAAATGACTTGCAATTTATTTTGTTGTATGAATGCACAAATACCCACAACTCCTATGATTTCTCCAATTTAAAATATAGGTTAAATGATGAAACATCTTGAGGAGACCAAAACGAACCAAAGTTCTAGAACCAAAAATTCAAAGACATCTACGGACCCGCACTGGGCCAGCGTGGTAGACTACAGCCCAATCCCTCTTGAAGAGAGGAGGCTTGTGTCCCAGCAGTGAGAACAGAATAGGCTGAAGAGCCCAGGATGTTTAAAAATATAAAATAGATATTATTATTGTTTACAGGAGATAAGCAGCGCAGTCTTATTTTACGTTGTTCTCACATATCAAGCAACAAGAATAACGAACCCGGGATTTTTTAGTATCTTAATTTTAAGGGGAACTAGTCGCGGGCTCGAACTCACTGATGGGTTTGGCTAAAAAGCATGCTGTCTCACCAGGCATCGTGTCCGACAGAGGTAGTACTCGTGATAAGCTGTTAGATGCTAGTTTACACGCACGACATTATTGAGTGAGCTGCAAGATCAGTTTAGTAAAACAGGCGCATAAAAAATACGGAGAAAGCAGGAGCTTCGATCACCACGCATGCTCAAGACGCATTGGTGATTTTAAACTTATGTGTATTAACTATAAGTCTAGGTTTACTCTCGCTGTTTTTCCGTCACCGAGGTCAGGAATGTCTAAGATAGACTCAGATAATATACACTTTTTGTTAACAGCTGGCTTAGCACGAGAACCTTAGACAAGCTTTTTGTCGTCGGAAGTGTAGGCAAAAATGACGTTTCCGTATATACAGCTGACAGTTTTTCACTGAGAAATATAGACAAGCGATTTCTATTCTACAGTAGAGTTGTAATAGAAAGCGTTATGCTTAGCCTGCTGTGCGAAACCTATGTGTCTGCCTTTCTTAATATGTCCACATTATCTTGTACCTTTTGTTAGATAATAAACAAATGGAACGTTCGAGGATATTTTTAGAGTGCGGGGGGCTGAAGAATGTGGACGCGAGGGGAGAGGAGTGCGGGTGCGCAGCGCCAGACAATCCGCGAGCAGTTCTCAATAGAATCCAGACAGCAGACACGTACAACCTCCACGATCGCGACATTTTCAAGTTTATCTTTACTTGGTTTCTTTATCCACTGACGCGCTTGGGCAAAAAAAAAAGCGCGGGCACGAAGTGCTTCACAACCGACGCGGTCTTCCGCGCGGTGCGCCTATCCGTAATAAAACTGAATTTATGGCCGTTTGAAGTAGTTACTTGAGAAACAAACGACTGTTTTGTAAAGCTAAAGAAACAAAAAAATTGTTTAAGTGAGTTTCTCGGAATTTTGCTTACTGATAAAATTATAAAAAATACAAGAAGTTAAGACAAGTAAATTAAGACGGTTCGTGGGACAAAAGTTTTTTTTTACGAAATCTAAAGCAAAAACATGTCTTTTTTTTGTTAAAATAATAAACTATAATAGTTTATCTTGCCATATTACATTGAATATGAACACATTTTCTTAAAACAATAGCCTAAACTAGCTGCCGAACGAGCGCAATAAATTTAACGACCGAACTAGCACTCACTTCACAGCACCGTCATAAATCATTCGACTGAAGACGGATACACAATGGAACAGATTGTGTTGCTACAATAGAGGACTAAGTATTATAAACAAGCTTTGAGCCACTGAACCTTACAATAATCGAAATAGAGCCGAAATTCGAAACTCAGTCGTTTTGGTAACTCTAGCTACCAGAAGCACGTTACTAATTTTTTTTTGGTAGCTCCTGCTACCGGAAGCTGCTTGATCCGATAAACCCAGAAATAGTGAAATAAAAATGTGCTGATCCATAGATTTATGTTTGAATAATGAATGAATTAGCTCATTTTTAACTGACTTCAGAAAGGAGGAGGTTATCAATTCGGATGTTTATATAGCATAACTCTGTCTTATCCATTTAGGATAAAAATTATCGAAATATAACGGTGCACAGGAGTAGAGTTTGGACAAAACAAATTGGTTGCTAATGAAATTGTATAATTAATAGAAAATATTTATGACATTGTTCTAATCATTCACTCACTCAGTGATTACATTAACTCACACACTTAGGTACTTATTACTTGTTAACCCTTTATAAGGCAGAACAAACGGCTGAAGGTACAGAAATGAAACTTAGTGGTATACATCATATATGAGCACTTTATTGAAATTTCGGAAAAAAAAGTATATATATATATATATACATGGTGTCCATTATTTGGACAGAGCCGTACTACGGCTTGTGGAAGTTGGCAAAACATGGAACAATACATAGGGCTACCTCGCATCGTATGCATTGTATCTTCGATTTTTTGCTGTTAGCATTGCTGCTGCAAGCCCTGCATCGTCTGTAAGAGTCTAGTGGACCGGGGAGGTGGGATCCAACGTCTGAAAGCCGTAGATCATCTGGAAGGCCATACTTTGCCTTCTGCCGGCTATCAACTTTTGGTCTTTTGCATACAAAAGATGGCAAGTTCGATACCCTCTTCCTTCTGCTCGTAAAAGTGCCAATCAACTTTCTTCCGAGAAGTGTACGAAACTGTAAAGTAGACATTGGGTAACGCACTTTTTGCGCATACAAAATGTATGCATTCGTAATTGCTGCATCCACCATAAAATAAAATAGTCTCATCCACCACCTCCTGCTCCTCCTAGCTACAGGATAGGTGCCTCGCTTTTGATCAAAGCGATCGACACCCCCCATCCTTTTGGTATACTCCACAACACCCAGAGGGCAAGGCACTTCTTGTTTCCTTCCGTCTTTTTGCGTTCTCATGCATGTTACTTTTTCCTTAGGATGAAAGGCGGTACTAAGAATGCTGACTAATTTTGTGTCCATCCATGTAAAGCATGCTACATTTCGGTTAACCCGCCACTTATATTGACCCCTAGAAAGTTTAGGTTTACCTTTCTTGGCCATCAGATGTTTTAGTGTCCGGGGTAAGTTAGTTCTATTGGATCTAACGGTTGCTGTAGAATGTATATTATTATCATACAAGCTTTGCATTAGTTGGGTCGAAGCAAAGAAATTATCAAATGTTACATGTGCGTTTTCTATCTTTTCTTCAATAAGTACTTTGCAAAGACTATTTACCACAGCTGCTCCTAAACCGAATTCAGTATCGTTGTCTTTTTTTCCCGTATACACCTCAAATTCAAATAAATAACCCGTGCTACTGTCACATCTCGCCCATATCTTGAAGCCTCTTTTTATCGGCTTGTTTGGTAAATATTGCTTCAATGTACTGCGCCCTTTGAATTTTACCATACATTCGTCAATACTTTGGGATGACGAATTCCTAGCTCCCTTTTGAAAAGCAGTGTTCATTGAGGTTATTAGTGGTCGAATCTTATATAGTTTATCATATTCAGGCTCTCCTCTTTGAGGCATTTTCGTGTTGTCGTTTAGATGTAGATTTCTCATTATCATTTTAAATTTTTTTGCAGTCATTACATCTGCTATTTCTCTCACACAAAAAAATGGATCTGTTGACCAATACAAGTCAATATTGGGTAGAGGGTGCACCCCCATCAAAACTAACATTCCTAAAAAAGCTTGTATTTCCTCATTTGAGACATCTACCCAGTTTTTTTGTTTATTTTGGGCAGCATATAAATTTGTCTGCTCTGCAATTAGAGATAAAACTTCGTCAGTGAAAAAAAAACGAAAATAAATATGAGGTCCACTTTTGTTGGGAATATTTTGGTGAGACTTTAGAGGAATATCATCAAACTTGTTTCTTGGTACATCGTGAGGGAAAAGTACTTTCTTCCAATCTTCATCTTCAGAAGAACCATCTTCAGAATCAGAAATGGATAACGACACAGGACTATTGTTTATCAGCACATTGATGTTTGGACCATCAGCTGTTTCCGATTGATTTCGTCCTATAGAAATTCCGCTTACTGAAGGGACTACGGAATCCTCTGGTTCAAAATTGGCGGCATTCCCGTTATTTGAAGATGACGGAGAAGCTAATATATCCTCAAGGTCCGATGAATTTGGTGGCAAGAATATGGCCTCACTTTCCCTTTCATCACTTTCGTGACCATCTTCAGATTCCTCGCCATCCGATAACGCAAAAAGACTCTCTAAAGTTTCCTCAATTTTGTCTAAAGGAATCACTTTTCTCTGTAACCAAAAAAATGTTTGACTCAGACGGGCTCTGGGCAATATATGGACGTCATAACAAAACTCCAAATTAGTATCAAAAAGATTCGTATCAGCAAAAATATACTGTATTACATCAAATTTAGAATATAACTAACAAATTTTAATTCAAATCTTACCTGTCCACTCATTTTTTTCGAAGATTTTTGTAGATTTACGTAGCACTATTAAAATCGACACAATTTTGAAAGATGACATCAAACATCTGTTTGAACTAACATGGCGCCAATTTTTTTTTTAGCTACGTTCCGTTTCTCAAAACATTCAAGAATAAATCACTGCTAACGACAAACTGTGTTGCCAAAGAATTTTTTAAGATATTTCGTCAAATGTATGATGTCCAATATATGGCCAGAGCCTTATAAAGGGTTAATATTCTAGGTAAATCGTATACTTACTTTTACAATGTCTGTAAATATGTGAGCACCATCTAACTTACATAAAATTTATTTATCTGTAATTGCTTCAATTTCATTATTTTTTCCTATTATTATAAATATTGTACTTAAAACAATTTAAAAGAGAAACGTTCGAGTTTCGTGCCCATTCTTCTCCATATGAAACTAAATTTTGGAAGGGGCGACTAGAATCAATTCTGTTTTAATGTAAATGTTGACATTCAAAAGTGCCTTTTATTGCCTATTATTTTTTTGATAGTACTGGCCCAACAGCATCAGTTTTGCACTTAATTTTTGTTTTATTTTCATCGTTTTTAGTCTTTCTTTAAATCGAAATTCTTATTCCTCTCAAAACCTTCGTTTATCTTCATTTCTCCAATTGCCATACATTTTTTGAATTACAATACAGCCGTAACCCTTTTAATTTACATATGAATTTTGATGTTTTTAATTGCCACAAAACGTCGGCGCCTGCGTCTCATTACTTGTCAAAGCGGTGCCATAGTGTAATAGTTACTAATGGCATAGATAAGTAATAGATGTTACGCAAGGTGCACACACGCGGATTACAATGTTTTTACTATTTGTGTTGTTACATATTTATTTTATTTTTCAGTTACTAGACACATTTTATCTTATTTATATCTGTTTCCTTTTTGTTGTATATCTGCCCGTGACATCACAGCGGGCCCTATCAGAATACCAGCGCTGCGACACTTTTAAATGTCGCAGCATCATGCTGAGATAGCGGCCTTTGGGCTTCGTACAGGACTTTATTTTTTATTTTGCTTTTTTTTTTCTTGTGTTAATTATCTTATGTTAATTTTAATAGTATTGTAGCATAGTAGTTTTTTAGTGTTTTCTCTTTTTAACCCCCGACGCAAAAACGACGGGGTGTTATAAGTTTGACGTGTCTGTGTGTGTGTGTATGTGTGTGTGTGTGTGTGTGTGTCTGTCTGAGGCAACGTAGCTCCCGAACGGATGAACCGATTTTGATTTAGTTTTTTTTGTTTGAAAGGTGTATTAGTCGGGAGTGTTCTTAGATATGTTTCATCAAAATCGGTTCAGCCGTTTGAAGATTATCAGCTCTTTTCTGGTTGAAAAAGGGATTTTAGCCTCTGATCAACTCAAAATTTGGGATTCTATTACTTCATTAATATTAGACGAATAAAATAACCTTGAACTGATGCTAGATTAACACCTGGAATTTCCAGGAAACCCAAGTTATTCACCATCAAACAGCAGAAGTATTGTGTTTGGGCTCATTGAAAAGGTCTCAATGAATAGATTATAGATAAATGGTGATTTATGGGAGACATTAAGTTTAAAAAGCAAGAAATAAAAATTAAATTTAAAATTTAAAAAACCCCCGGCCCAAACAAAAACTCTAAAAAGTAAAAAATAATATTTATAGGCCTTTTAATTTGAACGTAATATTTTGATCAGGGCATTGTCAAGTCGGGGGACGGTCAATGAAAACGCCAAACAGAGGCCTAGCCGTCCCCCGACTTGACAATGCCCTGATCAAAATATTACGTTCAAATTAAAAGGCCTATAAATATTATTTTTTACTTTTTTGAGTTTTTATTTGGGTCGGGGGTTTTAGGTGTTTAACTATCGTATTATACTGTAGCAAGTTTGTAAGATTCCTGTGCAAGACCAATAAATAATTTTTCTTTCTTTCTTTCTTTCACAAATTTGAAGAAATACCAATACAATACCGCTTTTGATTGAAGAAATAATACGAGTACATAAGAGGAATCCTGAAAGTGGCACCGATGACTGAAAAGTACTTTGTTGTAGTTCGTACGGTACGTTTCGGTTGACGTTTAGGTTTTAGTTGATACAATTGTTTCTTACGATCTATAGAGCATACGATTCCATCTAGGCGAAGATCGCATCCTGTTGATTCGATAAAAAAGTCGGTAGATCGTATGGCCATGAATCGAGCTTTCAGACGATCGATTCAGATCGGGCATCCCTACCTGTAGGTCCCTCATCATAGTCCGTCGTCATCGGTTATCATTCGAAATGATTAGTATGGTTATAATATAAACATGCAAAATAAAACATAGAGTGCTGATTCATTTCTTTATTTCAGTTAATGACCAACAGTCACAGATTGTTTGTCATAGCAAAATATAATACTTCGTTGTTTTCATGAAAACTCACTCAAATCCATTCACAAGGAAAGGATTAGTAGTACATAGAAGAACCACATCCACAAGCGCATTGTCCAGAGATAGACACGGCACCAGCAGCGGGCACAGCACCACCAAAAGTTACAGCACCCATGATGGGAACAGTACCAGCAACAGTGGTTTCACCGGCGACTGGCAGCTCACCAATGACAGCCACGTTGCCTTCACCGGCGCCGCCGTAAGCAGCTCCAGGAGCGAAAGCACCTCCGTAAGCAGCAGCAGGAGAAAGTACGCTACCATACGCAGATCCTATGGAGCCACCGTAAGCACCAAGACCAAGGGCGCCACCATATGCACCAAGACCAAGGGCACCACCACATGCACCAGCAGGAGAGAGACCAGTGCCGAAACCCAGGGCATCACCATAAGCAGAGCCGATGCCTACAACTTGTCCTCCACAATCACAACCGCGACCACCGAGGTATGAGCCGAACACATTCTGTCAGGAGAAACATACATTAGATTGGAAACTAATCGGGGACTGACGAAACCTTAAGAATAAGGACAGGCAAAGCTCGTAATCGAAAACTAATTTAAAAAAAAAACACTAAACTAACACACTAATTTACAACACACACACACACATACACACACAATACGCAAACACACTAATTCTAAAAGCATCTTCTTTTCTCAAATGGTGTTAATTACATTCCTAGATCCTGGGGAAATTGACAAAGGAGATCATTGAAGCTTTCAAAATAATCATGAGGAAGAACAAACGCTTAAGGAAGTTCATGAGAGCAAACAAGACACCTACCAGAAATCGTAAAACACTCACCTGGACCAAGCAAGCTTGGATGCAGAGCAACAGAACAGCGAAGGTAGACATGTTAAATGAATTCGTAACTCAACGGGAAGCTGAAGACTAATGCTTTTTGAAGTCTTACACCATGTTTATATAGTGCTGTAGTTCTTATCAATAACACGTACTTATTCACTATTTTCTATTTTAAAAACAAAGGATTTGATAATAATAATAAAGTAATAAAATGCACGCATTTTTCTATTTCTTTGTCAAGCAGTCTGTGCTGCAACACAACTAGATAAGGACTATGTTTCGGTATAAATAGTCGATCCTTTCTAGGAAAACTCATTCTGAAGTTCAACACAAACTACAATGTCAGCCAAGGTGATCCTCGTCCTCTGCGCTCAGGCGCTCTTCATCCAGGTGAGAAATGTTTTTGTAATGACTGTGTTCTTGTTGCTGTTTCTGCGGAGTAATTGCGGAATAGACTCACAGTAGCAATGGCTTGCGTTGGGACAGTTCAACAACTTGCAATGCGTTATTATCATTGATAAGCAGACAAATTTTTCGAACATTATTTGAAGCAATTTCCATTTAGAATGGGTTTGAAAATATGTTATGCAATTAGGTTGGTGGTTCGCCCAGATAAAGATATCTGCAAAAATCTAACGCTCAGAAGACTGAGCGATGGGATGGATTTCAGTGATTGATTGCGTCTCTGAATTCTCAAATATTTTGATTACTTCTTTGCTTAGAACAAATGTACTACTCTAAGTTAGGTTGAGTAATTTTTGTTCTTTAATAAATAAATAATTACATCACCCAGTGTAGACAATTTTTTTTTTAAACATAGTTTTCATTACTACTATGTAATTACACAAAATGTGTTTGACATACATTGTATTACATGATCGATAAAATAATCAGGTTTCAATGCATCGTCATTGTTAGTTATTAAAGAAATATTTACTAATACATTATTTTCTTGTTTACAGACTGCTTTCAGTTCATGTCTTGGTCGTGGAGTCATCAGTAACAGTTGTGCAGGCAATGGTTTCATTGGAAATGGATTGATCGGTAACGGTTTGGTTGGTAACGGCTGCGCTGGTAATGGTTTGATTGGTGATGGCATTATTGGTAATGGTTTGATCGGCAATGGTTTCGCTGGTATAGAGATCATTCCCACCAGTGGCGGTGGACTGCCTGTCTCCAGCATCTCTGCGTTCGCTCCCAGTGGCCTCTCTGTAGCGTCTGAGAATGTGTACGAAGGAGCTCTGTACGTGGCTGGTGAGTTGCCGTTTGTGAGTGCTGCGGCTTTAGAGGGAGTATTACCAAGTGGCGGTGCTGGAGCCGTCAGCTACAGCTGCGGTAACGGTGTTACTGCTATTGAGAGCATCGCACCTTCTGCTGCTGCCTACGGCAATTCTGGTGCCTATGGCGCTGGTGGTGCCTATGGGCTCGGAGCCGGCTATGGTCCTGGCGCTACCTATGGAGCTGGCGCTATGTATGGAGCTGGCTATGGAGGCCGCGGCTGTGGATGTGGACGTTATTAATAATTCAAATAAATTATAACTCAACCGAAATCCGATATGTAAAACGATTCAATAAAATGACTTGCAATTTATTTTGTTGTATGAATGCACAAATACCCACAACTCCTATGATTTCTCCAATTTAAAATATAGCTTAAATGATGAAACATCTTGAGGAGACCAAAAAGAACCAAAGTTCTAGAACCAAAAATTCAAAGACATCTATGGACTCGCACTGGGCCAGCGTGGTAGACTACAGCCCACTCCCTCTTGAAGAGAGGAGGCTTGTGTCCCAGCAGTGAGAACAGAATAGGCTGATTATGAGCCTCAGAATAATTTTGAATCCTTTTAAATACGATATCTCAAGCCCAGGATGTTTAAAAATATAAAATATTATTATTGTTTACAGGAGATAAGCAGCGCAGTCTTATTTTACGTTGTTCTCACATATCAAGCAACAAGAATAACGAACCCGGAATTTTTTAATATCTTAATTTTAAGGGGAAACTAGTCGCGGGCTCGAACTCACTGATGGGTTTGGCTAAAAAGCATGCTGTCTCACCAGGCATCGTGTCCGACAGAGGTAGTACTCGTGATAAGCTGTTAGATGCTAGTTTACACGCACGACATTATTGAGTGAGCTGCAAGATCGGTTTAGTAAAACAGGCGCATAAAAAATACGGAGAAAGCAGGAGCTTCGATCACCACGCATGTTCAAGACGCATTGGTGATTTTAAACATATGTGTATTTACTATAAGTCTAGGTTTACTCTCGATGTTTTTCCGTCACCGAGGTCAGGAATGTCTAAGATAGACTCAGATAATATACACTTTTTGTTAACAGCTGGCTTAGCACGAGAACCTTAGACAAGCTTTTTGTCGTCGGAAGTGTAGGCAAAAATGACGTTTCCGTATATACAGCTGACAGTTTTTCACTGAGAAATATAGACAAGCGATTTCTATTCTACAGTAGAGTTTTAATAGAAAGCGTTATGCTTAGCCTGCTGTGCGAAATCTATGTGCCTGCCTTTCTTAATATGTCCACATTATCTTGTACCTTTTGTTAAATAATAAACAAATGGAACGTTCGAGGATATTGTTAGAGTGCGGGGGGCTGAAGACTGTGGCGGCGGCGGGGAGAGGAGTGCGGGTGCGCAGCGCCAGACAGTCCGCGAGCAGTTCTCAATATAATCCAGACAGCACACACGTACAACCTCCACGATCGCGACATTTTCGAATTTATCTTTACTTGGTTTCTTTATTCACTGTTGATCCGATAAACCTAGAAATAGTGAAATAAAAATGTGCTGATCCATAGATTTATGTTTGAATAATGAATGAATTAGCTCATTTTTAACTGACTTCAGAAAGGAGGAGGTTATCAATTCGGATGTTTATATATCATAACTGTCTTATCCCTTTAGGATTAAAATTATCGAAATATAACGGTGCACAGGAGTAGAGTTTAGACAAAACAAATTTTTTGCTAATGAAATTGTATAATTAATGAAATATATTTATGACATTGTTTTACTCATTCACTCACTCAGTGATTACTTTAACTCACACACTTAGGTACTTATTACTTGTTAATATTCTAGGTAAATCGTATACTTACTTTTACAATGTCTGTAAATATGTGAGCACCATCTAACTTACATAAAATTTATATAACTGTAATTGCTTCAATTCCATTATTTTTACCTATTATTATAAATATTGTACTTAAAACATTTTAAAAGAGAAACGTTCGAGTTTCGTGCCCATTCTTCTCCATATGAAACTAAATTTTGGAAGGGGCGACTAGAATCAATTCTATTTTAATGTAAATGTTGACGTTCAAAAGTGCCTTTTATTGCCTATTTGAAATAAATACTTTGACTTTGATTTTAAAATCCGTATTGCACAGATTTGAAGAAATACAAATACAATACCGGTTTTGATTGAAGAAATAACACATAAGGGGAATCCTGAAAGTGGCATCCATGACTGAAAAGTACTTTGTTGTAGTTCGTACGGTACGTTTCGGTTGACGTTTAGGTTTTAGTTGATACAATTGTTTCTTACGATCTATAGAGCATACGATTCCATCTAGGCGAAGATCGCATCCTGTTGATTAGATAAAAAAATCGGTAGATCGTAAGGCCATGAATCAATCTTTCAGACGATCGATTCAGATCGGGCATCCCTACCTGTAGGTCCCTCATCATAGTCCGTCGTCATCGGTTAACATTCGAAATGATTGGTATGGTTATAATATAAACATGCAAAATAAAACATAGAGTGCTGATTCATTTCTTTATTTCAGTTTATGACCAACAGTCACAGATTGTTTGTCATAGCAAAATATAATACTTCGCTGTTTTCATGAAAACTCACTCAAATCCATTCACAAGGAAAGGATTAGTAGTACATAGAAGAACCACATCCACAAGCGCATTGTCCAGAGATAGACACGGCACCAGCAGCGGGCACAGCACCACCAAAAGTTACAGCACCCATGATGGGAACAGTACCAGCAACAGCGGTTTCACCGGCGACTGGCAGCTCACCAATGACAGCCACGTTGCCTTCACCGGCGCCGCCGTAAGCAGCTCCAGGAGCGAAAGCACCTCCGTAAGCAGCAGCAGGAGAAAGTGCGCTACCATAAGCAGATCCGATGGAGCCACCGTAAGCACCAAGACCAAGGGCGCCACCATATGCACCAAGACCAAGGGCACCACCACATGCACCAGCAGGAGAGAGACCAGTGCCGAAACCCAGGGCATCACCATAAGCAGAGCCGATGCCTACAGCTTGTCCTCCACAACCACAACCGCGACCGCCGAGGTATGAGCCGAACACATTCTGTCAGGAGAAACATACATTAGATTGGAAACTAATCGGGGACTGATGAAACCTTAAGAATAAGGACAGGCAAAGCTCGTAATCGAAAACTAATTTAAAAAAAAAAAACACGAAACTAACACACTAATTCACAACACACTAATTCTAAAAGCATCTTCTTTTCTCAAGTGGTGTTAATTACATTCCTAGATCCTGGGGAAATTAACAAAGGAGATCATTTAAGCTTTCAAAATAATCATGAGGAAGAACAAACGCTTAAGGAAGTTCATGAGTGCAAATAAGACACCTACCAGAAATCGTAAAACACTCACCTGGACCAAGCAAGCTTGGATGCAGAGCAACAGAACAGCGAAGGTAGACATGTTAAATGAATTCGTAACTCAACGGGAAGCTGAAGACTGATGCTTTTTGAAGTCTTACACCATGATTATATAGTGCAGAAGTTCTTATCAATGACACGTACTTATTCACTATTTTCTATTAAAAAACCAAGCATTTGATAATAATAACAAAATTATGAAATGCACGTATTTTTCTATTTCTTTGTCAAGCAGTCTGTGCTGCAACACAACTACTCGTAGATAAAGACGATGTTTCGGTATAAATAGTCGATCCTTTCTAGGAAAACTCATTCTGAAGTTCAACACAAACTACAATGTCAGCCAAGGTGATCCTCGTCCTCTGCGCTCAGGCGCTCTTCATCCAGGTGAGAAATGTTTTTGTAATGACTGTGTTCTTGTTGCTGTTTCTGCGGAGTAATTGCGGAATAGACTCACAGTAGCAATGGCTTGCGCTGGGACAGTTCAACAACTTGCAATGCGTTATTAACGTTGATAAGCAGACAAATTTTTCGAACATTATTTGAAGCAATTTCGATTTAGAATGGGTTTGAAAATATGTTATGCAATTAGGTTGCTGGTTCGCCCAGATAAAGATATCTGCAAAAATCCAACGCTCAGAAGACTGAGCGATGGGATGGATTTCAGTGATTGATTGCGTCTCTGAATTCTCAAATATTTTGATTACTTCTTTGCTTAGAACAAATGTACTACTCTAAGTTAGGTTGAGTAAGTTTTGTTCTTTAATAAATAAATAATAACATCACCCAGTGTAGACATTTTTTTTTGAAAACATAGTTTTCATTACTACTATGTAATTACACAAAATGTGTTTGACATACATTATATTACATGATCGATAAAATAATCAGGTTTCAATGCATCGTCATTGTTAGTTATTAAAGAAATATTTACTAATACATAATTTTCTTGTTTACAGACTGCTTTCAGTTCATGTCTTGGTCGTGGAGTCATCAGTAACAGTTGCGCAGGCAATGGTTTCATTGGAAATGGATTGATCGGTAACGGTTTGGTTGGTAACGGCTGCGCTGGTAATGGTTTGATTGGTGATGGCATTATTGGTAATGGTTTGATCGGCAATGGTTTCGCTGGTATAGAGATCATTCCCACCAGTGGCGGTGGACTGCCTGTCTCCAGCATCTCTACGTTCGCTCCCAGTGGCCTCTCTGTAGCGTCTGAGAATGTGTACGAAGGAGCTCTGTACGTAGCTGGTGAGTTGCCGTTTGTGAGTGCTGCGGCTTTAGAGGGAGTATTACCAAGTGGCGGTGCTGGAGCCGTTAGCTACAGCTGCGGTAACGGTGTTACTGCTATTGAGAGCATCGCACCTTCTGCTGCTGCCTACGGCAATTCTGGTGCCTATGGCGCTGGTGGTGCCTATGGGCTCGGAGCCGGCTATGGTCTTGGCACTACCTATGGAGCTGGCGCTATGTATGGAGCTGGCTATGGAGGCCGCGGCTGTGGATGTGGACGTTATTAATAATTCAAACAAATATAACTCAACCGAAATCGGATATGTAAAACGATTCAATAAAATGACTTGCAATTTGTTTTGTTGTATGAATGCACAAATACCCACAATTCCTATGATTTCTCCAATTTAAAATATAGCTTAAATGATGAAACATCTTGAGGAGACCAAAAAGAACCAAAGTTCTAGAACCAAAAATTGAAAGACATCTACGGACCCGCACTGGGCCAGCGTGGTAGACTACAGCCCACTCCCTCTTGAAGAGAGGAGGCTTGTGTGATTATTCTCTCTACTGTATTCTCAACCAAGATGCATCTGATATTGTACAGAATCTATCACAAGTGGCAGAGCTCGAGATTGGTAGTTGTCCATTGTTTAGTAGTAATGATTGCTATCGTTCAGTTATGTTCTCAGATAGTATAAGAAGAGGTCTAGGTAAATTAATTAGTAATAACCTGAATTCCTCCACTCAAAATTATTGTATGCCAGGGTCAACTTACAAACGCATTATGGCATCAGTAACAGGAAATGATTGTAATCCCAAAACCAACGTTACTGTGTTTGTAGGTAATAGTTCTAAGGTCAGAAAAGAAGAAATAACAGACTATGTAACTGAGTTGTTAAAGTTAAACTGTAGTAAAATAACATTGTGTGCTTTCCCATATTTTAAAAAATTGACAAATAGACAAAACAATTATATTCATATGCTTAATAAGCATATGCACTTTTTAGTTAGTCATTATAGTGACAAGCTTGTATTTTTTGACACCAACAGTTTTGTGGAAACTTTAAACTCGACTAGGGGTACTGTGTATCTGCCTGTTAGTTTTAGACACATAATAGCAAGGCTATTAGCTTTTTATATAAACTCAGACATAAATAGTGTGTCGAAGTCTTGTGTTATTGACACCACATCAGTGGTGAACCTGAATGAATGTAGCTCAAATGCTATAAGTTTGTATACAAATTGTACGAAGGAGGCTCCATGTTCCTCACTCACAATGAGCTCAATGCCTGGTGAGGTCATTGAAGTCTTGGGGTTAACTCCGGATAATATTTTAAACTAGTTTGTAAGACAACAGAAGGTACCAGTAAGAATATTCTTATACCCAACAACAACAAGGTATGTTCTTGCTCTGAAATAATTAAGCATCAAAAAGGAGATCAGCAGAAAGCCTTGAAATTATTTCATCAAAATATTCAAGGTATTTCTTCCAAATTACTGGAAATTGAATTGTTTTTAGAAAAAACAAAGTTTGACATTGTTTGTTTCACTGAACATTGGTTAATGGTTTACCAAATGCTAATTACTTATGAAAACTATAGTGTGGGCAGTTGTTTTAACCGTAAATCTATGCAGCGTGGAGGGTCTATTATATTGCTAAAAAAATGTTTAAAATCTAAGCAACGTAATGACATAGTTGGCTTATCAGTGGAACATTGTATTGAACTGTCCTGTGTTGAGCTAGATATGCATGTCGTAGTGTGCGTGTACAGACCCCCTAACTATCAGAACTTTTCTTTATTTGAGTCAATAATGGAAGATACCCCAGCGAAACTTGCATCCAGTAATGAAGCCACAATTATATGTGGTGATTTTAATATCAATATTTTGGAACAAAATTCAAATAGCAGTAGATTACTAAGCCTTTTTAAATCGTTCAATTTATCGAATGTTTTATAGAACCGACTAGAGTAACTCCAACTTCTGCTACTTGTATCGATAATATTTTCTGCGATTGTGAATATGTGGAGAAAGCCATCGTAAATTATCTGCCGTCCGATCATAGTGGACAAACGGTTAATTTTAAATTTAGAACACCTTTGCAAAAAGTGCAAATACAATTTAGACCAATAACGACGGTTAAATTAAATAAATTCAATAGTACCCTATACAATAAATTAAATGTTCTGGGCGTTCATAATATGGACGATGCAAATAAATTATATGAGGATTTCTTTTCAGTAGTGCACACTGAATTCAGTAAAACTTTAGAAAAGAAAACAAATAATATTTGCCCTCAATTTGTATTTAGTGACTGGGCTACTAGAGGTATTATGATAAGCAGGGAAAGACTTCGAGCTGTATGGCCTTAAGCCTTACATTAACACCGAAACTCTCAACAAGTATGTTGCTACATATTCTAAAATTAGCCTGAAATACCTGTAAGTTAGCTAAAGCCTTGTACATTAGCAACAAGATCCAAACAGCAGAGAATAAAATAAAAACAGTTTGGAAATTAACTATAGGATATCTCAGAAATAACTCCAGTTAACCTTCAAAACTTATTTATTATTCTCTTAACATAATTGTAACAATCAGCCACAAACTTATTAACCACCAAACTTATTGACGAGATAATCACACAATTACCAAAACTTATTGAGAATCAAAACTTATTATGTTTCCTTTTTTCGTTCGCTCGCCATCGCCATCTTTCTTTCACCTCCCGAGTTGCCAACTTCATTTCCTTTTTTTTTCATTATTTTATTAAACCTTACACTCGACCATCCTGATGACACGCGTGTCCCCACGCGGGTACCCAGTGGAACCTTACACTTGGTAAAAGTCGAGCACACCTCGAAAGAATTACAATAACTAGTGGTCGCCCAGCGGTCGAAACTCGAACATAATTTATTCCAAACTAAAAGTATTTCCAAAAAAAAACATTAGCTTTCTGCACTCTTTTTATATGTAAACTTTAACCGCGCTGAATTTCATAGACCTCAGACCGCATAATTTTCTTAAAACTGGTACAATTTTATTTTTGCTTTCCGTAATAGATGAGTGAACAGGACAATTTTTTTTTTTAATCCAAATTTTAAATATCATTGATTTTAATATCTTGATAACGAACACCAAAGGACAAGTTATCCTTAGAACTAATTAATCTTGTTTTTTTATTTATTTAAGATTATTATTAGGTTCTTAGATCAATAATGCTAAATAAAATGGGCATTAAAGAATCAGGCAGGTATAAAAGATGTGAATCTTATCTAATAAATGTTGAATTTAGTACCAACAGACAAATCTTTCATCAGCAAAAACATTCTAATAATGATACTTCCACATAATTTTATTTCTACATTACTTGCAATGGGAGCAGTGGTGGCCCCGTGTTACCAGCTGCAATGTACGAGTTATTATCCTTAGAACCAATTCGATCAACAAATTTTATCCTTAGAACTAACCTAACAACAAATTATCCATAGAACTAACCTAACGACAAATTATCCATAGAACTAACCAAACAACAAATTATCCTTAGAAATAATTATCTTTAGAATTTGTTAACCTTATCTAATCGTTTTTATAAGTTAATATGGTTATCAAAAATATTCTTCAATATTAAATGACATTGATTGAAATATCTGTAGTGGGTAAGTCTTATGTACATATGTATGTGTGCTCATGTACTCTAGTGTTAAGAATATTGTTTCTTCACCTATATAAACTATTGTACTCTGCGATTGGACAGTAATAAACGAAATTCCAATGAAGGCACTTGTTTTAAATCGTCTCCTCGAACCCACAACTTTACATGGCGACCCCTGTCGTCTGAGACGGGTGTCGAGTTCGGTCGAGTGATCTAATTGATCGGGAACATTAATAGACTTTTAAAGTGGATTTTTACAAAAATGTGCCTGTGAAACATAGAATAAAAGGACGTTATTACCCAAACAAATCTATCCCAAAACTTTCTAACAATTATCCTTAGAACCAGTCATCGCAACAAAAAAATATCTTTAGAACTGTTGAGTATGTGTACGTGTGCCTGCGCACCGATAAGTAAGTAAGCGAATAAAGGGCAGTGCGTTACTAGCAAGCAGTTGTTTCACTCGTCTGTCCTCATACTTAACATTGGCGACGAGTACCTACGTAAGGAAAAAGTTAAAATGGCCGGCACGGTTTATGGTCTTTTATCAGTGTTTGATCACAATGTACAGTCTTGGGAGACTTACAAGTGCCGTATTAAACAGTGGTATGTGGCTAACGACATCACCGGAACGAGTGATCCTACAGGAACAAAGCGACGAGCTATCTTGCTGAGCGCACTCGCGGATAGCACACATAAGTTGGCGACGGATCTCGCGTTGCCAAAGCAGCTACAGGACGTACCGTATGATGACGTACTTAAGCTCTTGGACGAGCACTTCAGTCCAAAACGGTGTGGGTTCGGTGAACGGTATAAGTTTTACGCGGCTACGCAACAAGAGGGGGAGACGTATGCACAATGGGCCGCGAGGTTACGAGGTTTGACGGCGCACTGCGGGTTCTCTAACGTACAAGAAGCCCTACGGGACAAATTCGTCATAGGAATGTTGCCGGGATCTGACAGAGAGAAGCTTTTCTCGAAAGATCTTACGGCCCTGACATTAGCAAAGGCGATGGAGTTGGCGGAGAACGCGCGGAGTGCACGTGCGGCAGCGGGCGCCGGGGCGCAAGCTGCGCCACACGATCAGCTGTTCAAGATTGCGCGAACGACAGAGTCTGCGACCTCATCGCTCCGAGAGGCTGCGCCTAGTTCGGGAGTTAAAGTGCCGTGTCAAGTGTGCGGCTATCATAATCACGAAACATCACAGTGTCGATTCGCGAAGGCCAAATGTAGGAAATGTAATGCCACGGGGCATCTGCGTAAGATGTGCAAAAAAATTAATTATGTCGAATCGAGAGCTGTGGACGAAAGCGACGACGACGGTGAGTGTTTTAATATTCGATCTGTAAAAGGAGAACCGATGATAGAAACCGTATCGGTCACGGGAATCGAATTAAAATTCGAGATTGATAGCGGTTCGGCCGTAACTGCAATTTCTAAGGAAACGTATGAAACCTATTTTAGGAATGTGCCATTGTCGTTGACTAGCAAACGTTTGTTTTCATATACGGGTGATAAAATTGTTTGTGAGGGTACAACACAGTTACAAGTAAGTCATGCGAACGCATCGCATGTACTGTGTGTTTATATTGTACGAGACGGTGGGCCGCCAATTCTCGGTCGCGATTTCATTTCAAAATTTGGTTTAGAATTGTTGCCGATAAAATATTGTGACCAAATAGATAACAATGATTTATTTATTACATTGAAATGCCGTTATCCATCTGTCTTTTCAGATAAATTAGGATTATTTAATAAATTTAAGGTCAAATTACAGTTAAAGGAAGATGCAAAGCCAGTATTTGTTAGGGCTCGACCGATAGCTTACGCTTTGAAAAGTAAAGTAGATGAAGAGATAGATCGCCTAGTAGGGTTAGGAGTATTGAAGCCGGTTGATCAC
Organism: Polymixis flavicincta; assembly: GCA_949987655.1. Lineage (NCBI taxonomy): Eukaryota > Metazoa > Arthropoda > Insecta > Lepidoptera > Noctuidae > Polymixis > Polymixis flavicincta. Next base: position 4,584,430 of record OX465198.1, on the reverse strand, counting down.
GCGCGGTATGCGTCACCGATCGTGCCTGTGTTGAAGCAAAATGGATCTATACGTATATGTACCGATTTTTCCACCGGTGTAAACAAACAGTTAGTTATCGATCAGTATCCATTGCCAACAGTAACTGAACTTTTTTCTAAGTTGTATGGGGGACACCAGTTCACCAAATTGGACCTGTCAAATGCTTACAACCAATTTATGTTAGATGACGACTCACAAGAAATAACTTGTATAAATACGCATAGAGGAATTTTCAAACAAACGCGCCTATGTTTTGGTATTGCGAGCGCGCCAGCTGTGTTCCAGCGCGCGATGGAGGGCGTGCTGGCTGGCGTGCCCGGCACACTCTGTATGCTCGACGATATTTTGATAACCGGGAAAACTAAATCGGAGCACCTGGATAGATTATATCAAGTGCTGCAAAAATTACAAGACGCGGGACTTACGTTACAAAAAGAAAAGTGCGTATTTTTCAAAGACGAGGTCAATTACTTAGGTTACGTGATAAATAAAAAAGGGCTACATAAATCGCCACAGAAAATAAAAGCCACGATGGAAGCACCGGTGCCGGCTAACGTAAATCAATTACAGTCATATTTGGGGTTGGTTAATTATTACAGGAATTTTGTTCCTAACGCGTCTTCGATCTTATGCCCATTGTATGAGTTGTTAAAAAAGGGTAACAGATGGTGTTGGACACGGGAACACGATGAAGCGTTCACCACTATTAAGACGTGTTTAGCGTCAGATCAAGTTCTAGCCCATTTTAACCCAGACGCCACTATTATTTTAACAGTCGATGCATCACCGGTCGGTCTTTCTGCAATATTATCGCAGGCGGAACCCGATAGGTCGGAGAGGCCGATATCTTTTGCATCGAGGACGCTTAACGCTGCGGAGAAACGTTACTCGCAAATCCAAAAGGAAGCCACCGCTATTATTTTTGGGGTTAGGCGTTTCCATCAATATTTATACGGCAGGTCGGTACCTTTTATTCTCCGGACCGATCATAAGCCACTGTTGACGATTTTCGGACTGCATCGTGGTATACCAGAAGTTTCAGCAAACAGACTTCAGAGATACGCGCTGTTTTTGAGCGGTTACAATTATCAAATCGAATATGTGCGTAGCGCTAATAACAGCGCGGATTTTTTATCTCGCGCTTGCCTGCCCGAGGGGGCGGGTGAGGACAGGGGCGTGCTGGGTGTCGACGTGACGTTGCCCGATCTGGATCGCGCGTCGTACATAAATTTTGTGGTGGAAGGTAGTCTACCAGTAACCGTAAAAATATTGCGCGAGGCGACAATTGCAGATGTGACTTTGCGTAAGGTGGTGCATTTTGTGTTGAACGGATGGCCTAGGAAAATACCTGGTGATGATATGACGCCGTATCATGCGTGTAGGATGCAATTGTCTTATGAAAATGGTTGTCTTATGCGAGGACATAAAGTTGTAATACCCGAGAAATTACAAACAAAAATTCTAATGGAATTGCATCAATCCCATTTAGGTATTGTGAAGACAAAGGCGGAGGCGCGAGCGAGGTTTTGGTTTCCGGGAATAGACGCTGCTTTAGAGCGTTTAATAGGATCGTGTGACGTGTGCATGCAACTGCGACCATCACCGGCGCGGGCGCCGATTGCGCACTGGGAATATCCTCCAACGCCATTTTACCGGGTACATACTGATTTTCTGGGGCCTATTAACGGTAACACCTTTTTAGTGGTAGTGGATGCATATACCAAGTGGGTTGAGGTTTATAACATGAGGTGCAGTACTTCTACTTCAGCAACAATTGACAGGTTATATGATTTTATGTCAAGATTTGGTATTCCGCATACACTGGTTAGTGACAATGGCACATCATTTACGTCACATGAGTTTGAGACTTTTTGTAGGGTGAACGGAATTTCACATGTGACGTCACCAACATACCACGCGGCCAGTAACGGACAGGCGGAAAGTTATGTTAAGATAGTGAAGAAGGGTATTAAAACAAGCTTGCTAAGTGGTAATGGGCCGCGAAATTTAAATAACAAACTTTTAAAATTCTTGTTCGATTACAGGAATTCCGTTCACACAATAACCGGGTCTTCTCCTGCTGAGTTAGTCTATGGTCGGAAGCTTAGAACGCGTCTTGATCTATTGAAGCCCGAATCGCCGTCGCCTTCTTCCACGGCTCTTGCTAATATGGTTCAACGTAAACAGTATTCGCAAAATAAGACGGGGGGACACAACACTCAAGTTTTTGCCACCGGTGACATAGTTTATTATAAAAAACATACAGTTAATGGAAAATACACTTGGTGTAAAGGAAAAGTTATAAAAAAAATCGGTAAAGTGGTGTATGTAATAAAAGATGAAGTAACTTCGAAGATTTCAAAAAAACATAAAAATCAAATAATAATATATAAAGGCGACGATTGCTGTGACCATAAAGACATGGAAATAGACCTAGAAGAGATAAGTAGTGGCCCAACGACAGAGACCCAGATTCCAGAAGAGTTGCAGCCATCGGACACTAGTAAAGGAAGTGTAGACACGTCAATGGCTGCAGATACGGGGATAGGTCAGTACGACCAGGTAAAAGCAGCCACACCCCAAGGTACACTTCCAGTTGTTGACACACAGCCAATAACACCAGGCAATTCCGGAGAGGACGAGGAGTACCAGGAGGCTTTAGCCGGCTCTCCCAGCACTGGACATTCTGTAGAAACGCCACCGCAGCAACAGGCAAATGAGCCTGTGCCTACACCACGGTCTAAACGCAATCGGCCTAAAGTCAATTACAAATTATTCTATTAAAAAAGTATGTTTAGCTATAAGTTTTGAAAGCTTATTTGTTGTAATTGTATTTCTAAGCTAAAGGGAGGAATGTTGAGTATGTGTGCGTGTGCCTGCGCACCGATAAGTAAGTAAGCGAATAAAGGGCAGTGCGTTACTAGCAAGCAGTTGTTTCACTCGTCTGTCCTCATACTTAACAAGAACCAATTATCATTCGATCTAATTATCATTAGAAATTAATATCCTTATAATTTATTATCCTTACCCATTTATCTTTATAAGTTATTAAGCTTATCAAAAATAGTGTTCAATAATAAATAACACTGATTGAAATATCAGAATACACAAACAAATCTGTCCCAAACTTTCTAACAATTATCCTTAGAACCAGTTATCGTAACAACAAATTATCTTTAGAACCATAGATCTAATTATCCTTAGAAATTAATATCTTTATAATTTATTATCCTTAACCAGTTAACTTTGTAAGTTAATATGCTTATCAAAAATATCAATCAGATTACACAAACAAATCTATCCCAAAACTTTCTAACAGTCATGCTTTTTTTTTTTTTTTTTTTTTGGGTGGGAAATCATCAAATAACTTCTCCCGCTCTGGGTGGAGCAGGAGGGCGTGTCAGACTTTTACTGACTAAAACCCACCCGTGTTCCTTTAGTAGCCCTTAAGCCAGGGGCTGTTGTGTCTCTTTCGAACAAACCCGCACCCCTGACAGGCATCGGCCCTTGCGGGCCCCATCATTTTTTGTGCTGACATCTCTTTGAGGCGCGCGTGGAACACAACGCGCCGTCGACTTGGGCTTGGTCCTTACCGGACAGCGAGCTACCCATTACTCGCCGTCCGCAAGCCCATGCCTACGGTGGCCGGAAATCGGCCTGGGATTCCCGACGCCCAGGGCGTCTCCGTATCCTGCGGCGGCTGGGGTCGCGAGGGCGCATATGCTGCCTCACCCTCACGTGCGCCGCCTCCCTCTTCGCGAGCATCACTGCTTCGCTGAAGGAGGTGATGGCTCCCCATGCCCTCTCGCTCCGTACCATGGCCTGGACCAGGGCCGCACGCGAGAGATCGCCGCCGCTAACAGTCATGCTTAGAACATAATTAACTATCTTTGTAAGCAAATATATATGCAAGCAAGTATCCTTGTTACCAAGTATCCTTGTTACCAAGTATCCTTGTAACCAATTATCCTCTTGTAACTAGGTATCCTTCGAACCAAGAATCCTTGTAACCAATTATCCTTGTAACCAGTTATTCTTGTAACCAATTAGCCTTGTAACCAATTATCCATCCATTTATCCAACAATAAATCTGTAAACCAATCCGTCTCTTAGGATGTAACGGTTTAACAGATCATCCATGAAACTTGCTTTTTTTTTTCAGGTCAAGGCGCAAAACCTTTCCGCGATTTCTTTTGCCTGACCTGAAAGGAGAAACAACTGCATGTAAATAAACACTATTAGAGTTAATACCTTTATCAGTGTACAATGAACAGCTTGAGCGAGCGTTACCACCAAATTCAATATTTTGTCATTGTGTACATATCTTATCGTTTTGTTATAATCGTCATCAATTACATCATTATCATTATAGACTTCTAAAAAGTTAACTTGGATCCATGGTCGCATCCGGTCAGCGGCAATGGTAGTCTTTAGCTTTTTCTTCTTACTCGGTTTAAATAGGTTTTATATTTATTTTATATATATATTGTATTCATCTAATAATTAATATAAGTAGTATTTTATGTTTTGTAAATAAAAGCACACTGTAGGCCTTGTAGACCAGTTTATATTTTAGTAGGACCTGTTACTTGTTGACAGGCTTGCACTATCTTCACATACCTTGTATCACTAATTTGAAACCATTGTAAAAGCCATTTTTTTAAAAGAATAACCGTGGTGTTTCTTGCAGTCTCTTTTCCATGGGAAAATAACTAATTGGAACCGTGCACCTAGCTTCTGACGTTTCATAAGTGCCCAAGTAGGCTTATGTGAAATAAAATATTTTGATTTTGGAACTGCATATAAACATGCACATTCCGCTGTCAAGAAAATTCTTTTGAATGCGTAAGAAGTGAAACCGCAATAACGATTACTGACATCTCGGTCACAATCCTGAATGGCTCTCCTAAAAGACATACCCTAAGCTTTTAAGGGCGTGGATAAGGGCTAATTAATGTCTCCAACTCATACGAGTGTAAATTCTTCCCTCGGGTGTCGAAGGACTTCTATAAGCTTGGCTCGATCACTACGTGTATTTGACTCATCATACCGTTTGGCTGAAGACACTCTGGTTTTCTGGTGCAAAACAGGAGATTCAGTGTTCTCACCATGACTACCAAAATCCTTTAGTTTCGAGCAGTTAACAAAATTGTCATGAAGCCAACACGATACCGAACAAAGGGTAAACCATGCTTATTCTTAAACACCCCCACAAATTAAGAATGGCTTGTTTGGCTTCCCTACAATTCTACTATACCTACCAGTTAACGTCTCTATTTTAGCCCTTATAATATACTCGCAGTACCAGAAATACGATTATTACCCAAGGGGTAGTTACCCTTACCCCTTCTAAGTGTTCTCCAAGCCTATATAGATCTGGAAACTCGATTCCGATATGCAGAAACTGTAATATATTTGTATCTTTATATGCAACAACTAGCTTCTGGTCGCGTGGTGTGTTCCTTAACTATATCCTTCCACAGGCTTCAGAATATCAGTATGAAGGCAACCGGCAGTTACGTGGCAAGCAAGGATTTAATGGCGCTCCGGTCAAACCAATCTTATCGTGGCATCTTGTAAATTCAACGATTACTGTGAAAGACAAAGTCCATCTACATTAAGGTGACACTTATCCAAAAAAAAATCCATACAAACTTCGATAGGGTATTACTCCACTGTTTGCCTATGTACATCAAAAATTTAACATGGTATGGATTGTCTCATTATGAATATTGTCTGTACGGAAACAGAATACTAAAATAAAAAGCCATTAAAAAGTTATGAGCCAACAAAGATTCGTTTTTCTTGCTAATTTAACCTAACTTTGGGTCTGTTTAGATAATAAAAGGAGTGTAAAATTTCGAAAACCTTTGCCGCTACCGACAAAGCTTAATTATCGAAAAGTTCAATAAACTTAATTGGTCATTTATTTATGCACTGGTTTTTTCAAAAACCCGGTCTTCCGAAGGACTTTTCTTATTTTATTTTATTTTGCGCCTGTTTTACTATAACTGATCCTGCAGCTCACTCAATAATGTTATGCGTGTAGAATAGCGTCTAACTGCTCATCACTGATACTACCTCTGGCGGACACGAAACCTGGTGAGTCAGCGTGCTTTTTAGCTAGGCCCACCAGTGAGTTCGAGCCCGCGACTAGTGTTCTTTAAGTATTAACTGAATACTCTTAAATGTGCATTGTAAAAAATATATTTAAAAGGTAGATAAATATTATGTCACGGACTTTTATTAAAAACTGTTTAAATCAAACAATTCCACGATATATTTATCTTCGTGTAACTAGTACAGTTAAGGCAACGACTTACATTAACGACTTACTTGATAGTTATCATTATATTATGGCCAAATCCAAAAATACTTATGAATTGTAACGAATTGTAACACACTACACAGCTGCTCAGGATGTTGGCGAGGCAGAACCCAAACCTGAAAATGAACACCTGGACTCTGACACGCGAAAGGGTTAGGCAGGAGCCCCCGGGGACCTGTCTCTTCTTTCGTGTGCCGGAGTCCATGGTCAAAACCATAAAGGACCAGCAGCGGCGGGTATACTACCTTATGGGTAGTTTATACATCCGCTTCCTGGAGGACGGTGGAACCAGGGAGGCAGCCGCTGCGTCGGCATCAACAACAGCCTCGAGTGCGCCTGGGAGGGAGCTTGGTCTGCCGCTACCTGGACGTTCCCCATCGCCTTCCGCGATGGAGAGCGTTGAGGGGGCGGTGGAGTTGGCAACTTCCATGGCAGCACTCGAGGTTGTCTCAACAGCAGGATCAAAGGCAGATCCACCCTCGCCCGGTCTAACATCGGACGAGGACTGCTTTCCGGCAGGGGAGAGAAGCGAGGGCGAGGACAGCAGCCTCTGCTCCTCTCCTTTGCGGGACTAATATCCTGCAGACCAACCTCCAGCACAGCCAATCTGCGTCGGCCACCTTGCGCAGAGTGCTGGAGATAAAACAACCACAACAAGCGAACACCATCGCCCTCATCCAAGAGCCGTGGATCAGGGGTGGCAAAATATGCGGTCTTGGTAACATCGGAGGTAAGTTGCTGCTAGACACCTCCGTAAGTAATCCGCGCACCTGCATTTTGGTCCCAAAACATGGACCTAACCTTTTAATTAACGAATTCTGTTCAAGGGACCTGACAGCAATCAGGCTTTTCAGAACCGAACAGAAACTCCCGGACATTGTACTAGCCTCGGCATACCTGCCAGGCGACGAGGACGTGCCTCTGCCAGAGCTCGCCTCATTGGTCGAGTACTGTGAAAAGGAGAAACTGGAACTAATCATCGCGACAGACTCCAATGCGCATCACACGCTCTGGGGTAATGTCAAAACCAACAACCGAGGTGAGGTAATGCTTGATTTTATTCTTAGTAATAACCTTGTTTTACTCAACACAGGTTCCGAACCTACTTTCATAAACGCGAGATCGCAAACAATAATTGACTTAACTATAGCAACCATAGGTATTTCCAACTCCATACAGGACTGGCATGTGTCCAACGAAATATCATGCTCGGACCACAGATGGATTCGCTATACCATTAACTTCAATCTAACCAAACCACAGCCAAGAAGGGTTCCTCGCAATACCGACCAAGCCAAGTTTATAAAACTCGTCGAGGCTGAACTAGGTAGACTACCCACCCTTCCGGCTGAAATGCCGGTAACCAATTTAGGCGAACATGTAAACAACATAACATCCATCCTTCTATCTAGCTATGAGCAGTCGTGCCCCCTGACGATACCTAGGCAGGGAGCTCGCCATTCCTGGTGGGGTCCTGAGCTGGAAAGGCACCGACGCAAGCTGAGAAGACTGTTCAACAGAGCTAGGAACACACGGTCGCCAGTAGATTGGGACTGCTATACAATAGCTCGTAAAACTTATAAAAAACTGATACGCCTAAGAGGAAAGAATAGCTGGAGGCGTTTCTGCACTAACATCGAAAGTAACAACCAGGCAATGAGGGTTAAAACCTGTCTTGCTCAAGACAAAGACCACTCAATAGGATGCCTGAAAAAAACAGATAACACCTACACTACAAACGACGCTGAAACAAGCGAACTACTTCTAACCACCCACTTCCCAGGATGCCAGATTGCCACCCAGCAAAGCTGGGAACCACATAGGGAGAGGGCCACGAGTAGCCTGGATTGGGAGGTGGCGTTAGAAGTAATTGACAAAGACAAGATAACATGGGCAATCAACACCTTCTTACCTTTCAAGGCAGCAGGGCTGGACGGTATTTTCCCAGCTCTGCTCAGGTGGAGCCAAGATCTACTGGCTGATTACCTCCTTAAGGTATTTCGAGCCTGCCTGGCCCACCGCTACATCCCCTTGAACTGGCGGGAAGTAAAAATAATTTTCATACCGAAGCCGGGCAGGGGTGACTACACCCAACCCAAGTCTTTTAGACCCATAAGCCTCTCCTCGTTCTTCCTGAAGACACTGGAGAGGCTGGGGGATAGGAAGATTAGGTCCCAAATTTCGGTACATAGACCCTTACATCCTAATCAACACGCCTACTGTGCAGGCAAATCAACTGAATCAGCACTCCATAGCGTAGTTTCACGCATAGGAAGTGCTCTTAAAGCAAAAACCCCAACCCTAGGCGCCTTCATTGATATAGAAGGTGCTTTCGATAAAACTAACTTCGCCAGCATCGAACAGGCACTTGCCACGCACGGTGTTGCGCGAACACTCATAGAATGGATCAATAACATGCTAAAATACCGTGCTATTCGGTTTACCGTGAACACCACCACGCGAGGTATCGTAAGTAGAGGCTGCCCACAGGGTGGGGTGCTGTCACCACTACTGTGGAACTTGGTCGTAAATGAGCTCATCGCAGAGCTCAACGCCAGCAGTCTGTACTCGGTGGGATACGCGGACGACATAGCAATTTTAATCTCGGGGAAATTTGAGGGCATCTTGTGTGATCTCATGAGAAGTGCCTTCAAAATAATCGAGAGTTGGTGCACGAAACACGAACTATCGGTTAACCCCTCGAAAACAGAACTAATAATGTTCACCAACAAAAGAACCCTGGGACCCCATAGGCTTCCAAAACTCTTCAACACAGAACTAACACTCAAAGACGAAGTCAAGTACTTGGGGGTGATCCTTGACAGCAAACTGCTCTGGAACAAGCATCTTGACTAGAAACTCAATAAAAGCACAATTGCACTATACCAATGTAAAAAAATGTTAGGAAAAACATGGGGGCTTTCTCCGAAGATTACCCTGTGGCTATATAAAGCGGTGATCAGGCCAATGTTGGCTTATGGCGCTCTGGTTTGGTGGACGAGGACCGAACTCTCGACCACCATTACTAGACTACAGCGCTTCCAACGACTGGCCTGTTCAGCTACCACTGGCTGCATGAGAACCACCCCAACAGCAGCCATGGAGATAGCCCTTCAATTAACTCCCCTGGACCTGTACATACAGCAGGAGGCCGCACTAGCTGCTATCAGGCTAATGCATCTGGGCATATGGGGCAAGAATTTAACCAGCCCACACGCTAAAATCCTGGACCGGGCGATTGAGTACCAGCCACTAATCGCTGCCCCGTGTGATAGAACACCAAACCAACCTATGTTCAACAAAAACTATACTATACAAACAGTAGAGGAAGAAAGGGATCAGTCGGGAGCCAATGAAGTGCGCATCTACACAGATGGCTCAAAAACACAAAACGGTTCAGGTGCTGGCGCACACTCCCTTGACCTCAACATCAACTTTCACATACCGCTAGGCACACACAGTTCAATCTTTCAGTGTGAATGTGTTGCCTTAACACAAGCCGCTACAGCAGTAAAGCGCTTAGGCATCCGGAACTACGGCATTAAATTCCTATCCGACAGCCTATCTGTGCTCAAAGCTTTAGAAAACAAACAAACTAACAACAAACTAATTTTTGAGTGCCATCTTGCCCTGGAGAGTTTATCGACGTCCAATCGTATTGCACTCCAGTGGATCAAAGGGCACAGTGGATCTTTAGGCAATGATGCCGCAGATGAACTTGCGAAGAGAGGCTCTGATATGAAAGTGCTAGGCCCGTACCCACTTCTCCCCCTGCCTTTCTCACAATTTCGTGCGTGGATTCGCCAAAGGTCGACCGAACTCCATAACAACAGATGGTCACGGGCAACAGACTGTAGACAGTCAAAATTGGCTTTACCAACTGTACACCCGCGATTAACCAAAAAACTTCTCAGCCTGAGCAGAAATAACCTTAGAATAATAATAGGAACAATTACGGGCCATAACACCCTTAACAAAAACCTTTTTAACATAGGCGCCACAGACAGCCCGCTTTGCAGGGGCTGCCTTGACGCCGAGGAATCAGCCGCCCACGTCATCCTGGAATGCGAGGCCGTGGCTTCTCAACGCGAAGAAATCCTCGGAACAGTGAGGTCGCTCCGCGAAGCCTGTGAAGCTCCCAGGAAGCTTCTGTGCTTTTGGGCGGAGCTAGGCTGGCTCTGCTAGCCAGCATCCCCACGCACAACGGACCGAATGGGAGTCTACGTGCGGAAAAGGGAGTCCCATCATCATCATCATCATCATCAACGAATTGTAACCTATATTGTAACTCGATCGTTTCTATTGCGTCTACCCGGCAGCCATCTGCGACTGCGCTCACATCTCGTCCCAACTTGAGGTGAACCCCGTCGTCCACTCCATCGCTGTTGCTCGATGTCGCTTTCCTTTTGTAGATCTATCTTCGTCCGGCGAATCCGCTCCTGCTGCACCGCAGCGAAGCTTGCTCTTGTTCCAGAAAGCGCTGACAACGGCTTCGGCTGCGGCTTCGACTGCGGCTTCCGCTACGGCTTCGGCTGCGGCTTCCGCTGCGGCCTCGGCTGCGGCTTCCGCTGCGGCTTCGATTGCGGCTTCGGCTGCGGCTTCGACTGCGGCTTCGGCTTTGGCTGCGGCTTAAATAAAGTAAAAACCACATGGAAAATTATTAACAGTGAAACGGGTAAATCAGTTAAACAAGAAAAACAATAAGCTGCTGACGTAGCTGAGGCATTTAATGATTTTTTTGCAAACATACCTATAACTACGACTCACTCTTTAAATTCATCCCCGTCTAAAGCTGAAAACCTTTTGCATAGTAGTGTGCCCAAATGTAGTCGTTTATTTAGTTTCGAACATGTAACGCCTCGTGAAGTAGTTAATATTTTTAACACACTTAAGTCTAAAAACACTGGTGATTACTGGGGCATCTCCATTAAACTTTTAAGTAATATAATCGATATCGTAGCCCCCTATCTAGCTATTACTTTTAATAAATGTGTTGATTTAGGATCTTTTCCTGACCTCATGAAGAGTTTACTACTCTTCATGAGGTCAGGAAAAGATCCTAAATCATACCTTTATTTAAATCGGGCAACAAAAATAACATTGGCAATTTCAGGCCTATTTCTATTTTACCGGCTTTTAGTAAAATATTTGAAAAGCTGATACTAAAGCAGTTGCTAAGACATTTTAATTTAAATAAACTCCTTCACGATGAACAGTATGGCTTTACAAAAGGTCGTTCGACTACCGATGCAGGTGTTGCTCTGCTGAAACACATTTTTGACGCATGGGAGAACTCGCAAAATGCTATTGGAGTTTTCTGTGATCTCTCCAAAGCCTTTGATTGCGTGCACCATGACACGCTTTTGCGTAAACTACGTCATTACGGTGTTCAAAACGAAGCACTCAACGTATTAAGTTCTTATTTGCAAAATAGGCATCAATGTGTAGATGTTAATGGTGTAAAATCCTCCGGGCTACCAGTTAAATTAGGTGTACCTCAAGGCTCAATACTGGGTCCATTCTTGTTCTTAGTATATATTAATGACTTACCATTCTATTTAAAGGGTATCTGTGACATCGTACTGTTTGCTGATGATACCTCTCTTATATTTAAAGTAGATAGGAATAGACAAGATTTTGACGACGTAAACAGTGCACTCGCAATGGTTACGGATTGGTTTACAACAAATAACCTAGTTCTCAATGCCAAGAAAACTAAATGTATAAAGTTCGCCTTACCGAATGTTAGGAATATAGGACCGAACATCGTCGTAGATAATGAGGTACTTGAAACTGTAGACTCTGCAGTTTTCCTAGGCATAACAGTAGATGCCAAACTTCAGTGGGGTTCACATATATCAAGCCTAGCGGGAAGGCTCAGTTCGGCCGCCTACGCCGTCAGGAAAGTAAGATAATACACTGACGATGACACAGCGCGGTTAGTCTATTTTAGTTATTTTCATAGCATTATGTCCTACGGCATTCTGCTGTGGGGCAAAGCCGCAGATATTCAAAATATTTTTGTTCTTCAAAAACGAGCTGTTCGAGCAATTTATCAACTAGGTGCTAGAGTTTCTTTTAGAGATTTTTTTAAAGATATTGGTATACTCACCGTGGCATCGCAATTCATCTTGGCCAACATCTTATATATAAGGCAAAACATACACTTGTACACTAAAAACAGTGATTTTCATAATATTAATACTAGAAATAAGGACAAACTACGTGCTCCCTTTCACCGGCTTCATAAGGTTCATAACTCATTTATTGGTCTTGGTATAACCTTTTATAACAAGCTTCCCTCTTCTGTGCTAGATTTGAATTTTAATGCGTTTAAAGCTAAAGTAAAATCCAACCTTTGCGCAAAGGCATACTATTCTATCAACGACTACTTAAACGATAAGAATAGTTGGTCGCTGTGATTAACTCAAGACAATGTTTGTGTTCTTTCACCAGAGTTTCCTTGCCTACTGACAGGTCATATCTTTATTAACATAATTGTTTGTTTTTTATTTGACTATATAAATTCATTTGAATTTACTTAGTGTTGACATAATCTACCTACTCATTGTTTTTAATTTTTAATAATGAGTTAAATTGCAAGATGTAGCTAGCTAGCGACCCCGATAATGGATCTAGTATATCTAGAACTAATTTCAATTTTGATATTCCATAACCTACCTGAAGGGGACTGTGGGGACCTGAACACCACTGCTGGTTACTAGACTTTTACTATTTAGGGACTATTCTACGAAGTAAACGCCGTAATGGTCGGTGGAAGACTGTTTTAATCTTGGACAAAAGGCATCAAAATAAATAGCATTCGAAATATAAAAAAAACACTGTACAAAATACACTAAAAAGTAAACTGTAAAGAAGGTGCGTCGCGCACATTCCTCCCCCCAAAGTTAAGCCCTCAGCTTGAGCAGCTTTTTCAAGGGCCTCCTCAGTGTGCCCGCTGCAGTCCTGACGTCTGCCACTCGGATCACCCCATCGCGACCCGGGTAAGTCGCTGAGATGCGCCCTCTCGGCCAGGAGCCCCTCGGTAGGTTGCCATCAGCCACTAGGACCAGATCGCCCACAGCTAACTCTGGAACATCGCCTTGCCCTGGTCTGGGAATAAGATTCGGCAAGTACTCTTTAACCCAGCGCTGCCAAAAGTGGTCCGCCAATCTGACTGCTTTGCGCCAGCCGCTTCTTGACACTAGATCTCGGTCCGTCAAGGTTGCTGGAACAGGGCGCCCCGACGAAGCTGCAAGGAGAAAATGATTTGGAGTGAGTGCCTCTTCGCTGCCGGGCTCTACCGAGACGTGGGTCAGGGGACGGGAGTTGATGAGCCCTTCTGCTTCTGCCAGCACGGTTCGGAGGACTTCTTCTGTCGGAGCACGTTCGGTGAGGGTCGCTCGGAGTGCCGTCTTCACACTTCTCACGAGTCGCTCCCATACTCCACCCATAAACGGAGATGACGGGGGAATGAAGCGCCAACTGATTTTCTCCGTCGCAGCATATTCCATAGCTGCGTTCCCGTAGAGTGCACCGAGTTCTTTTCTTGCCCCGATGAAAGCGGTGCCATTGTCAGACCAGATCTCAGACGGCGTTCCTCTGCGAGCCACGAAACGCCGAAGACTCATTACAGCAGAATCCGTCGACAAGCTTCCAACAACGTCCAAGTGGATGGCGCGCACGACTAGGCACGTGTACAAAGCGACCCATCTCTTCTCCCGTCTTCGGCCAATAGATATCTGAACTGGCCCGAAGTAGTCTAACCCAGTGAATGTAAAAGGACGCTTGTGGTGAGCTAAACGTGCCTCCGGTAGATTCCCAGTGGGCGGCTGGAATTTCTCAGCTCGGCGAATGCGGCATAGCTGGCAACGGAAGGCAACGGAGCGGACGACGTTTCTTAAGCCGACCAAGTAGAAGCTCTGACGAAGCTCGTTGACCACGGTCTCCGTGTTGGCGTGGGCGGCTCGGCGGTGGTGGTGGTCCACCAGTAAATGGACGGTAGGGTGTTTCCCGTCGAGGACGATGGGGTTCTTTGTAGCTTCAGGCACTCCCGAGGCTGAAGCGATACGACTGGATAGTCGTAGTAGGCCTTCTTCATCCACAATCAGCGACAATCGGAACAGCCGACTGATGCGAGGTATGGGCAGGGGTGGGAGTCTACTCAGACACATCATCTCATCAGGAAATGAGTCCAGCTGTGCCTGGCGCAAAATATGCGTCTCGGCCAGGCGTATATCGGCAGCTGTCTCATGCGTTGAGTGTAGAGAGCCAAAAGAGCTTGACGGCTGAAAAGAAAACGTTAATATCCCCCCTTGCTCACGCACTAAATTCTCTACATGAAACCCCCTACGTGATAAAGAATGGATTCTGATCTGAGTTAGATATTTATGAGCTCTATATGTTGCTCGTACCAATCTCAGCCAAGAGCTAAACCGTTTGGGATCGGCTGAGACGGGCACATGCCTCTCAACGCTACCGATGAGGTGAACTGCTGCAATGGTATATGCAGAATTCCTAATTTCTTCATTGACGCTTGGGTACTCTGAGGGACTACAAGGGTCACTAGGCCAGTCTGAAGAAAGTAAGAATTCTGGACCAGTGATCCAGCGAGACTCTAGAGACAACGTAGTGCGTTTTAACCGGGTTGCATCGTCAGCGACGTTCAACTCGCTAGGCACCCACCGCCAATCACTGGCGCTCGTTAACTCCAGAATCTCACCGACTCTGTGCGAAACAAAAGGCTTGAATGAGCGGGCCTCGCTTCGTAACCAACTCAACACCGTCATTGAATCACACCAAAAAACTTGCCTGACGGGTCTGAAACGATGAGAATCACAGATTGTTGAAGCGAGGCGCGCGGCGATCAATGCTCCCTGCAGCTCCAACCGCGGAATCGACACCGGCTTTAAGGGAGCTACACGGACCTTGCTGCAAATCAGTGCGAGCTTGACTTCCCCATCCTTAAGCACGAAACGCCAGTAAGCCACCGCAGCATAGGCAGATTCGCTGGCGTCGGAAAAAACGTGAAGCTCGCAGTGATTCACTTCACAGTCGGCTAGGCAGTAGCAGCGTGGGATCTGCAATTCGGCAACCCTAAACAAATCCTCAAACCATAGTCTCCACGCTGAACTGTCCCGCTGAGAAAGTTCTTCATCCCACTCGAGACCCTTGCGCCACGCATTTTGGAACATGATGCGACCGGTAACTACTAGAGGCGCAATAATTCCGAGAGGATCAAAAACCCGCATCACGTGGGCCAAAACCACCCGCTTGGTAAGCTTTTTTGGTAGCCCACCCTTTTTTAATCCAATATTGAAACCGACACAGTCTGTAGTGGGCTGCCAAATAAGGCCAAGCGTCCTCACAGGAGTGGCCAGGTGGCCCAGGTCCACAAGTGACGTCACCGGCGTCTCCAGCAATGTCTCTTTCGGTAACAACGTTAGGGCTGAGGCGTTGTTGGAGGCCCAGCCACGCATTTCAAAACCCCCGTTTTTGTGGACAGCGTAAATATCAGCGGCCAGTTTTGCTGCTTCATCCACGCTGTCAAGGCTGCAGATGCAATCGTCCATATAATGGTCGCAAATGATTGCACGCGCTGCGTCTGGGTATCGTGTCTGATGCTCAACCGCATTTTTATTCTTAATGTAAATTGCCGTAAAGGGACTGGAAGCGGCACCGAACATCATCGACGACATCCGGTAAATACGCAGCGGTTCGAGCAGACTATCGCGCCACAAAAACCTCTGCGCGTCGCGATCTTCAACGCGAATTTTAATTTGCGGAAACATTTCCCGTATATCCGCGGTCAACCCAATTTTGCCTTCCCTAAACCGAAAAAGAATGCCCAGTAGTGGCTGAAGCAGGTCAGGGCCTGGTAACAACAACGAGTTTAGCGAAACGCCCTCAGATTTGGCTGCGGCATCGTGCACAACCCGCAGCTTATCAGGTTTGTTTGGGTTGACTACGCCGAAGTGAGGCAGGTACCAAATACGTGGGCCTGTGGCCGCCTCTGGACACAGCTCGGCGTAGCCCTTCCCAACCATATCAAGAACGTTGGCACGATACCGCTCCGCATAGCCACCATCCCTACACAACTTCTTCTCCAAGCCTAAAAACCTAGATAAGGCGAGGTTGTAACTATCAGGTACCGATAAAACGTCAGACTTCCAAATCAGACCTACTTCAAAACGACCACTGGGCATGCGGCGTGCTGTGCGCTCAATAATCTGGCCAGCACGTTCATCATCAGCATTGCGCGCCTCACGTTTCGAAATACCTATAGACTCGAGCTTGTACTGCTCCTTAATAAGCTGCTCTAATTCGGAACGGTCGCTCTGGCCTACAGTCGCAGACTCAAACAGTGTGGCGTGGCTGACAACATCAACGCGAGTAGTTGAACTACAACCGAAACCGAACAATACCCAACCTAGCGCAGTAAGAATCGCGACAGGTTGTGACTTAGACCCCTTACGTGTGGCCCTAGATACGGTGAGATGCCAGTTGTCAATGCCAATGATGAGCATTGGCTGAATTTTACCATAGCACAACTCATCTGCAAGATCCGCAAGATATGGGTATTTCGTGACGGCATCCCTGTTGACAAACTGTGATGACACCCCTAGACCCTCAATAGATCTAGTGTACCCTACGAATAAGGTGACTATCTTTCGCGTGACGACCCTTGATGTAGAAGTCGACGTAACGCACAAGTGCGTTCTTATTAAGGCCCCCTATGCAATCTACGTGAACGTGTCCTTCAGGCCCCTTAATACCTATCTTAGCAGCGACCTCCGCATCAATAAAAGTAGCGGTCGACCCGTCGTCCAACAAGGCATAAGTATCGACACTACCAGACGGACCGGACACAGTTACAGCAACAACTTTCAGTAGAGGACGAAAACTCAGCGATCGCGCCGAACTTTCAGCTGAAAAAGAAGTTGACGCGTGGGTCAGGATCTCTTTCCCTTCAGCAAGAGAAACTATAGGTACGTAGCTCAACGCACACGGGTCGGAGCTCGTCGTGGACGGCACAGGGTCGTCGTCCTCTTCTACGCCTACGTGAGCAGCGGCTGCGCGCTCACTAGCACTGTGCAACAACCTATGATGGCGAAATTTACAATCGCCAATGTCGCACAAACTTTTCGCTGAACATAAACTTAGCTTATGCCAACCTTTTTTGAGACACCTGTGGCAAATTCTTTTCTTTTTTATTAAATGCCACTTGTCATCTACTGACAAGGAAAGAAACTTGTCACATTGCGTCAATGAATGCTGTTGTTGACATAAAACACAATGAATTTTGCCTGCAGCAGTCGTGGATGAACTATTTTTAGATGCCAGCTAGCAACGACTGCGTGCACCTTATCCCTGACTCGGCTATTAGCAGCGGAAGTCAAACTCGGCGCCCCAGCCGATTCAGGGAGGAGGCCGAATCTAGTCTGCAGCTCGACTATATCGACCAGGAAGTCGGCGAACATGTCGAGCATGGGTTGACCACTGACCGCGTGACTGCTGGCGTAGGCCACCCATTGTGTTCGTAACAGTGGGGGGACTTTAGAAATAACCGATTGAATCAGCTCTGGCGATGATAGGTAGTGAGGCTGATCGAGTAACCGAATCGTTTCCACACAATTACGAACACGACTAGCAAAAATAGCAAGGTCTTTACCTTCACCCGAGACGCGCGGTAAAGCGCGCATTGTAGCTGCCTCCTGAGCCACTATAAGCTCGGGGCGGCCGAAGCGTGTATCGAGCGCGCGCAGCACTACATTAGGCTCGCGCGCCGTCGCCAGCAGCATCATGACCGCTTCACGCGCGCATCCCTTCAATGCTTTATGCAACCTAGCTAGATTTTCCACTGCAGAATGCGAGTCCATCGTATCCAGAAAGGTTCTTTTAAAAGAAAGCCATTCTAGATGTGATTTACCATCGAAAAACGGCAAAGGAAAATCCCTATCACCCCTACGGTGGCAAGCGCCTTTATTAACATTATCTATGACAATTCCTAACGACTTCACAAGACGGTCTGAATCGCTGGAACAAAGATGCATGTTAACATTTGTGGCTGTGGTGGCTAGGTCAGCCGGTTTTTTAGGCGATACTGGGGTTGCGGTAACTAGAGCCTGGCGAGAGGGAACGGCCGAGATAATAGAATTAAATTCAACGGGGTCAGCTAGGCCAACTGGATCATCTTTCAGAGCAGCTTTTGAATTCTGTAGCCAGTCATTGACCGAACGGCTGCTTCTCGAACTATGATGACTGGCATCGGCATCTATAGCCGCTAATTCCGCTCGGAGTTCCAACTCTGCTACCTCGCGCTGTCGCGCGAGCTTTTCTGCGGCGAGCTTTTCTGCGGCCTCCTGCTCTAATTCACCATACGGCGAGCATGTAAAGCCTCTACGGCTAACTTTCTAGCCACCATTGTAGCAGAAGAACGAGATGAAGTTCTACTTACTGGTCTCGACGGAGTCTGGGTGGTAGTGACGGACCTCGGCGAGGTCTGATTGCCGGAGACGGGCCTCGAAGGGGTCTGGACTGCGGCCGCCGCGTTGGCGGATGAGTGGCTGGGCTCTGGTTGCTCCAGTTCCTTTTCCACAGCGTTCCCTTCAGCTCCCATCTTGGCAGCCGCACGAGTAAGCACCATCACTACTATCTACTAGATTGGCTGTCGAAGGACCACGATGAAGGGGACTGTACCTGAACACCACTGCTGGTTACTAGACTTTTACTATTTAGGGACTATTCTACGAAGTAAACGCCGTAATGGTCGGTGGAAGACTGTTTTAATCTTGGACAAAAGGCATCAAAATAAATAGCATTCGAAATATAAAAAAACACTGTACAAAATACACTAAAAAGTAAACTGTAAAGAAGGTGCGTCGCGCACACTACCATTGTATAAAATCAAGTTCTTCTAACATAACAGACAGCTGTGCTGCTGGGGAGTTTGTTGCGCCACTTCTTCTTCCCAGCTAAAGCACTAGGAAGTGTCGAAGGGTGGTCGTTTTTGGGGGACTGTCTTTTGTAATTTTTGACGTTCAAAAAGTGCTGACACCAGCCTAGTTTGAATAAATTACTTTTGATTTTGATTTTGATTTTGCTTCGGCTGCGGCTTCCGCTACGGCTTCGGCTGCGGCTTCCGCTGCGGCTTCGGCTGCGGCTTCCACTGCGGCTTCCGCTGCGGCTTCGGATGGTAGACCTACAGCGTGAGTGATCACGCCGAGGAGTATCCATGCTGTAATGGATTCCATTTTCTCCGTCCATAAACTGAAACTCGCCACCAGAAAAAGAGCATTAGCTAATAATCTCGAAAACGGTGCGTCCTAGGACAAAACTAATGGTAATTTTCACTTTTAACAACCCCACACTCTCGTGTGGTATACCAGAGAAACCAATAAACCATAAAATTTCACTGGATTCCATAGTCTTGGTACCCACTTATTATCCATCATAGTATCATCTACATATAACTAAAAAGTCAAGCAACACGAGTTCAATTACCCAGGTTTTACAACCTCGTTGTACAAACCGTTTCAATTTCAATCAGGTTGAAAATTTCAACAGCCGTTAAGATTTAAAATCGTATGATGCATATTACGTCGAATTTGCGAATTGCGACTAACGGATTATAACGTTAACAGAGTAAAATTATAACTTTATGTTGGTAAGCATACAAAAATAGTGTGTAGGCGTGTACTTACGGGTCTTGATCCCACTTCTGAGATATAGGATATCTCAGAAATAACTTCAGTTAACCTTCAAAACTTATTTATTATTCTCTTAACATAATTGTAACAATCAGCCACAAACTTATTAACCACCAAACTTATTGACGAGATAATCACACAATTACAAAACTTATTGAGAATCAAAACTTATTATGTTTCCTTTTTTCGTTCGCTCGCCATCGCCATCTTTCTTTCACCTCCCGAGTTGCCAACCTCATTTCCTTTTTTTTTTCATTATTTTATTAAACCTTACATAATTAATAACGAAACTGGTAGGAAAAAAATACGAAATACGGATTATACATTGGAGACTTCGCGTGGTGCCATAAGCTCTGACATGGAGGTAGCTCAAGAATTTGTAAAATTCTTTACTAATCATCTGCCTAGCCTTTTCCCAATCACGTTGGGGTCGGCTTCCAGTCTAACCGGATGCAGCTGAATACTAGTATTTTACATATAGCGACTGCCTATCTGACCTCCACAACCCAGTTACTGGGTAATACGATACCCCTTGGTAAGACTGGTTGTCAGACTTTCGGGCTTCTCACGACCCGTAACGACTGTCAAAGATCCACAAATGACAGCCGGGACCAACGGCTTAACGTGCTTTCCGAGGCACGGAGGGGTCTTGGTATGTAAAGATGGTCACCCATCCACGGACCAACCGCGGCAAGCGTAGCTTAACCTGATCGATCGACCCGTGCGGCTTATGCTACTTAGCCACAAGCCCCTAAAATTCTTTACTAATATACCATCTAAAACGACGGAAGTTTTAAATTCGTCCCCGATGTCTCAATTGATTTATTAAGAGCGAACGTTCCAAGCTGTTCGGTTGAATTTCAATTTAAGCACATAAACCCTATGATCAACATTTTGGAACCG
Organism: Polymixis flavicincta; assembly: GCA_949987655.1. Taxonomy (NCBI): domain Eukaryota; kingdom Metazoa; phylum Arthropoda; class Insecta; order Lepidoptera; family Noctuidae; genus Polymixis; species Polymixis flavicincta. The sequence goes on along the minus strand of OX465198.1, from coordinate 4,563,469 downwards.
TGCACCTATCTTCTGACGTTTCATAAGTGCCCATGCAGGTTTATATGAAATAAAAATATTTTGATTTTGATCGTTTTAAAATCTTTTCGGCAAATCAAAATCAAATTGTCCGAAGATCTATGGGGAATGTCTATAAAAGTTTGTACATCCATAATCGAGACCATAGCACCATACTTGGCTGTAATATTTTATTTGTGTGTGGATCAAGGAGTCTTCCCGGATGTAATGAAATATAGTAAGGTTCTACCACTATTCAAATCTGGGGACAGCAAAGACGCCAACAATTATAGACCAGTATGCCGATATTCAGCAAGGTGTTCGAAAAGATAATGCTCAATCAAATGCTTAATCATTTTAATACCAACAAAATCTTACACGATCAGCAATATGGTTTCACCAAAGGACGTTGTACGACTGACGCCGGTGTTACCTTATTAAAACACATATTTGCAGCTTGGGAGGAGGCTCAGGATGCCATTGGAATTTTTTGTGACCTCTCCAAGGCATTTGACTGCGTTAATCACGAAACCTTGCTTTTAAAACTTGAGCATTACGGACTAGGTAAACTTGCGCTCAGTCTAGTAAAATCTTATTTAAATGATAGACAGCAAAAAGTTCATATAAATGGTGTCAATTCACATGGTTTAAAAATAAAAATGGGTGTTCCGCAAGGCTCAATATTAGGTCCTTTCCTCTGTTTAGTATATATTAATGATCTACCCCATTTATTAAAAAACCAACAACAAATGGTGTTATTTGCTGACGATACATCCTTAATTTTTAAAATAAATAGACGTGCATCAAATCTTGACGACGTAAATAATGACCTACTGCTGGTACAGAATTGGTTCACTGCTAATAATTTAGTGTTAAATGGGAAAAAAACTAAATGCATAAGATTTGCTTTACCAAATGTTAAAAGTATTGATAGTGACGTAGTATTGAATGAAGAGAAACTAGAATTTGTCGATAAAACTGTTTTCCTAGGGATCACGCTCGACTCAAAACTACAGTGGAGTCCTCATTTAACAGCTCTTGCAGGACGGCTAAGTTCAGCAGCATATGCTGTAAGAAAAATCCGCCAATTCATTAATGTAGAAACCGCGAGGCTAGTCTATTTCAGTTACTTTCATAGTATCATGTCATACGGTATTTTACTATGGGGACGGGCTGCAGATATCGAGTCTATTTTTATTCTGCAGAAAAGAGCCATTAGAGCAATTTATGGCCTCCGTACGCGGGATTCTTTAAGGGAACTGTTCAAAGTTATTAATATCATGACGGTACCTTGTCAATATATCTATGAGAACATCATGTACGTTAGGAAAAATTTAAATCTTTTCAGTAAACGAGGTGAAAGACGCACCATTAGAACGAGAAATAGGCACCAATTGGTTCAACCAGGCTTCAGACTGGCTAAAGTAGATTCATCCTTCATGGGGTTCTGTTTAAAATGTTACAATAAAATACCTCCCCACATACTCGAACTGAATGAATCGAAATTTAAATCTTGTATAAAACGCACACTATGCAGCCATGCTTATTATAAGTTAGGGGATTATATCGCTGACAAAAATGCTTGGCTAAACGCTGCTTGTCCTGCTCCACAAGGTAGCTTAAACTAAATGGAATAACATTTGAAAACATTGTTCGAGCTGCTGAAGACTGTAAAAGCTAAATATCTTTGCATTGTATAAATTCAAATTGTAGTATTGTATAATTGCATAGCATATGTGTGAGCACTATGTTCCTACTATAAAGCAAACATTTACAGGGTACGTCTTTCATTGACTTGAATGTGCCGTGGCAGCTGAGAGTATGTCGTGCTCACTCACATGTCTTGCTGGTGGTAGCGTGTGTGTTGGATCATTAAGTTCCCTTCAAAATGGTTGAGCTGAATGGTGCTGATGCATACGTCATGTCCGTGAACGGGTGCCGTCAGTAGGTACTGGTCATCTCTTAGCTCCCACGGCTTATTTTAATTTCTGAATTGTTTTTTTATCTTTGTTCTAATTGCGGACGCTTTTAATGTGCACTTTTTACATCGTTCTCACATTAATAATTTCAACATAATGATGTAACCAACTTTTTGTAACAAAATCATGATTTTAAAAGAGTGTCCATGGAGTTTCTTGCCCGTTCTTCTCCATAGGTACCTACGCTTTGGAATGGGCAACTAGCTTCATCTTTCTAACTCACCGACCTTGACAATTCAAAAGTGCCTGTAATTGGTTTATTTGAAATAAATGCTTTGAGTTTGAGTTTATTGTTTACAGGAGATAAGCAGCGCAGTCTTATTTTACGTTGTTCTCACATATCAAGCAACAAGAATAACGAACCCGGGATTTTTTAATATCTTAGTTTTAAGGGGAAACTAGTCGCGGGCTCGAACTCACTGATCGGTTTGGCTAAAAAGCATGCTGTCTCACCAGGCATCGTGTCCGACAGAGGTAGTACTCGTGATAAGCTGTTAGATGCTAGTTTACACGCACGACATTAATGAGTGAGCTGCAAAATCAGTTTAGTAAAACTTGCGCATAAAAATACGGAGAAAGCAGGAGCTTCGATCACCACGCATGCTCAAGACGCATTGGTGATTTTAAAATTATGTGTATTAACTATAAGTCTAGGTTTACTCTCGATGTTTTTCCGTCACCGAGGTCAGGAATGTCTAAGATAGACTCAGATAATATACACTTTTTGTTAACAGCTGGCTTAGCACGAGAACCTTAGACAAGCTTTCTGTCGTCGGAAGTGTAGGCAAAAATGACGTTTCCGTATATACAGCTGACAGTTTTTCACTGAGAAATATAGACAAGCGATTTCTATTCTACAGTAGAGTTGTAATAGAAAGCGTTATGCTTAGCCTGCTGTGCGAAACCTATGTGTCTGCCTTTCTTAATATGTCCACATTATCTTGTACCTTTTGTTAAATAATAAACAAATGGAACGTTCGAGGATATTGTTAGAGTGCGGGGGGCTGAAGAATGTGGACGCGGAGGGAGAGGAGTGCGGGTGCGCAGCGCCAGACAATCCGCGAGCAGTTCTCAATATAATCCAGACAGCACACACGTACAACCTCCACGATCGGGACATTTTCGAGTTTATCTTTACTTGGTTTCTTTAATCACTGTTGATCCGATAAACCCAGAAATAGTGAAATGAAAATGTGCTGATCCATAGATTTATGTTTGAATGATGAATGAATTAGCTCATTTTTAACTGACTCCAGAAAGGAGGAGGTGATCAATTCGGATGTTTAAATAGCCTAACTCTGTCTAATCCCTTTAGGATTAAAATTTTCGAAATATAACGGTGCACAGGAGTAGAGTTTAGACAAAACAAATTGGTTGCTAATGAAATTGTATAATTAATTAAAAATATTTATGACATTGTTTTACTAATTCACTCACTCAGTGATTACTTTAACTCACACACTTAGGTACTTATTACTTGTTAATATTCTAGGTAAATCGTATACTTACTTTTACAATGTCTGTAAATATGTGAGCACTATCTAACTTACATAAAATTTATTTATCTGTAATTGCTTCAAATTCATTATTTTTACCTATTATTATAAATATTGTACTTAAAACATTTTAAAAGAGAAACGTTCGAGTTTCGTGCCCATTCTTCTCCATATGAAACAAAATTTTGGAAGGGACGACTAGAATCAATTCTATTTTAATGTAAATGTTGACGTTCAAAAGTGCCTTTTATTGCCTATTTGAAATAAATACTTTGACTTTGATTTTGAAAACCGTATTGCACAGATTTGAAGAAATACCAATACAATACCGGTTTTGATTGAAGAAATAACACATAAGGGGAATCCTGAAAGTGGCACCGATGACTGAAAAGTACTTTGTTGTAGTTCGTACGGTACGTCTCGGTTGACGTTTAGGTTTTAGTTGATACAATTGTTTCTTACGATCTATAGAGCATACTATTCCATCTAGGCGAAGATCGCATCCTGTTGATTCGATAAAAAATCGGTAGATCGTATGGTCATGAATCGATGTTTCAGACGATCGATTCAGATCGGGCATCCCTACCTGTAGGTCCCTCATCATAGTCCGTCGTCATCGATTATCATTCGAAATGATTAGTATGGTTATAATATAAACATGCAAAATAAAACATAGAGTGCTGATTCATTTCTTTATTTCAGTTTATGACCAACATTCACAGATTGTTTGTCATAGCAAAATATAATACTTCCCTGTTTTCATGAAAACTCACTCAAATCCATTCACAAGGAAAGGATTAGTAGTACATAGAAGAACCACATCCACAAGCGCATTGTCCAGAGATAGACACGGCACCAGCAGCGGGCACAGCACCACCAAAAGTCACAGCACCCATGATGGGAACAGTACCAGCAACAGCGGTTTCACCGGCGACTGGCAGCTCACCAATGACAGCCACGTTGCCTTCACCGGCGCCGCCGTAAGCAGCTCCAGGAGCGAAAGCACCTCCGTAAGCAGCAGCAGGAGTAAGTGCGCTACCATAAGCAGATCCGATGGAGCCACCGTAACCACCAAGACCAAGGGCGCCACCATATGCACCAAGACCAAGGGCACCACCACATGTACCAGCAGGGGAGAGACCAGTGCCGAAACCCAGGGCATCACCATAAGCAGAGCCGATGCCTACAGCTTGTCCTCCACAACCACAACCACGACCACCGAGGTATGAGCCGAACACATTCTGTCAAGAGAAACATACATTAGATTGGAAACTACTCGGGGACTGACGAAACCTTAAGAATAAGGACAGGCAAAGCTCGTAATCGAAAACTAATTAAAAAAAAAAACACTAAACACACTAATTCACAACACACACACACACACACACATACACACAATTGTGTGTGTATGTAAGATGCTTTTAGAATTAGTGTGTGTTCGTATTGACGTACACACACTAATTCTAAAAGTATCTTCTTTTCTCAAATGGTGTTAATTACTTTCCTAGATCCTGGGGAAATTAACAAAGGAGATCATTTAAGCTTTCAAAATAATCATGAGGAAGAACAAACGCCTGAGGAAGTTCATGAGAGCAAATAAGACACCTACCAGAAATCGTAAAACACTCACCTGGACCAAGCAAGCTTGGATGCAGAGCAACAGAACAGCGAAGGTAGACATGTTAAATGAATTCGTAACTCAACGGGAAGCTGAAGACTGATGCTTTTTGAAGTCTTACACCATGTTTATATAGTGCAGAAGTTCTTATCAATGACACGTACTTATTCACTATTTTCTATTTAAAAAACAAAGCATTTGATAATAATAACAAAATTTCGAAATGCACGTATTTTTCTATTTCTTTGTCAAGCAGTCTGTGCTGCAACACAACTAGATAAGGACTATGTTTCGGTATAAATAGTCGATCCTTTCTAGGAAAACTCATTCTGAAGTTCAACACAAACTACAATGTCAGCCAAGGTGATCCTCGTCCTCTGCGCTCAGGCGCTCTTCGTACAGGTGAGAAATGGTTTTGTAATGACTGTGTTCTTGTTGCTGTTTCTGCGGAGTAATTGCGGAATAGACTCACAGTAGCAATGGCTTGCGTTGGGACAGTTCAACAACTTGCAATGCGTTATTAACGTTGATAAGCAGACAAATTTTTCGAACATTATTTGAAGCAATTTCGATTTAGAATGGGTTTGAAAATATGTTATGCAATTAGGTTGCTGGTTCGCCCAGATAAAGATATCTGCAAAAATCCAACGCTCAGAAGACTGAACGATGGATTTCAGTGATTGATTGCGTCTCTGCATTCTCAAATATTTTGATTACTTCTTTGCTTAGAACAAATGTACTACTCCAAGTTAGGTTGAGTAAGTTTTGTTCTTTAATAAATAAATAATAACATCACCCAGTGTAGACATAATTTTTTGAAAACATAGTTTTCATTACTACTATGTAATTACACAAAATGTGTTTGACATACATTGTATTACATGATCGATAAAATAATCAGGTTTCAATGCATCGTCATTGTTAGTTATTAAATAAATATTTACTAATACATTATTTTCTTGTTTACAGACTGCTTTCAGTTCATGTCTTGGTCGTGGAGTCATCAGTAACAGTTGTGCAGGCAATGGTTTCATTGGAAATGGATTGATCGGTAACGGTTTGGTTGGTAACGGCTGCGCTGGTAATGGTTTGATTGGTGATGGCATTATTGGTAATGGTTTGATCGGCAATGGTTTCGCTGGTATAGAGATCATTCCCACCAGTGGCGGTGGACTGCCTGTCTCCAGCATCTCTGCGTTCGCTCCCAGTGGCCTCTCTGTAGCGTCTGAGAATGTGTACGAAGGAGCTCTGTACGTGGCTGGTGAGTTGCCGTTTGTGAGTGCTGCGGCTTTAGAGGGAGTATTACCAAGTGGCGGTGCTGGAGCCGTCAGCTACAGCTGCGGTAACGGTGTTACTGCTATTGAGAGCATCGCACCTTCTGCTGCTGCCTACGGCAATTCTGGTGCCTATGGCGCTGGTGGTGCCTATGGCGCTGGTGGTGCCTATGGGCTCGGAGCCGGCTATGGTCCTGGCGCTACCTATGGAGCTGGCGCTATGTATCGAGCTGGCTATGAAGGCCGCGGCTGTGGATGTGGACGTTATTAATAATTCAAACAAATTATAACTCAACCGAAATCCGATATGTAAAACGATTCAATAAAATGACTTGCAATTTATTTTGTTGTATGAATGCACAAATATCCACAACTCCGATGATTTCTCCAATTTAAAATATAGCTTAAATGATGAAACATCTTGAGGAGACCAAAAAGAACCAAAGTTCTAGAACCAAAAATTCAAAGACATCTACGGACCCGCACTGGGTCAGCGTGGTAGACTACAGCCCACTCCCTCTTGAAGAGAGGAGGCTTGTGTCGCAGCAGTGAGAACAGAATATGAGCCTCAGAATAATTTTGAATCCTTTTAAATACGATATCTCAAGCCCAGGATGTTTAAAAATATAAAATAGATATTATTATTGTTTACAGGAGATAAGCAGCGCAGTCTTATTTTACGTTGTTCTCACATATCAAGCAACAAGAATAACGAACCCGGGATTTTTTAATATCTTAATTTTAAGGGGAAACTAGTCGCGGGCTCGAACTCACTGATGGGTTTGGCTAACAAGCATGCTGTCTCACCAGGCATCGTGTCCGACAGAGGTAGTACTCGTGATAAGCTGTTAGATGCTAGTTTACACGCACGATATTATTGAGTGAGCTGCAAGATCAGTTTAGTAAAACAGGCGCATAAAAAATACGGAGAAATCAGGAGCTTCGAGCACCACGCATGCTCAAGACGCATTGGTAATTTTAAACTTATGTGTATTAACTATAAGTCTAGGTTTACTCTCGATGTTTTTCCGTCACCGAGGTCAGGAATGTCTAAGATAGACTCAGATCGTATACACTTTTTGTTAACAGCTGGCTTAGCACGAGAACCTTAGACAAGCTTTTTGTCGTCGGAAGTGTAGGCAAAAATGACGTTTCCGTATATACAGCTGACAGTTTTTCACTGAGAAATATACACAAGCGATTTCTATTCTACAGTAGAGTTGTAATAGAAAGCGTTATGCTTAGCCTGCTGTGCGAAACCTATGTGTCTGCCTTTCTTAATATGTCCACATTATCTTGTACCTTTTGTTAAATAATAAACAAATGGAACGTTCGAGGATATTGTTAGAGTACGGGGGGCTTAAGTATGTGGACGCGGGGGGAGAGGAGTGCGGGTGCGCAGCGCCAGACAGTCCGCGAGCAGTTCTCAATATAATCCAGACAGCACACACGTACAACCTCCACGATCGCGACATTTTCGAGTTTATCTTTACTTGGTTTCTTTATTCACTGTTGATCCGATAAACTCAGAAATAGTGAAATAAAAATGTGCTGATCCATAGATTTATGTTTGAATAATGAATGAATTAGCTCATTTTTAACTGACTTCAGAAAGGAGGAGGTTATCAATTCGGATGTTTATATAGCATAACTCTGTCATATCCCTTTAGGATTAAAATTATCGAAATATAACGGTTCACAGGAGTAGAGTTTAGACAAAACAAATTGGTTGCTAATGAAATTGTATAATTAATAAAAAATATTTATGACATTGTTTTACTCATTCACTCACTCAGTGATTACTTTAACTCACACACTTAGGTACTTATTACTTGTTAATATTCTAGGTAAATCGTCTATTTACTTTTACAATGTCTGTAAATATGTGAGCACCATCTAACTTACATAAAATTTATTTATCTGTACTTGCTTCAATTTCATTATTTTTACCTATTATTATAAATATTGTACTTAAAACATTTTAAAAGAGAAACGTTCGAGTTTCGTGCCCATTCTTCTCCATATGAAACTAAATTTTGGAAGGGGCGACTAGAATCAATTCTGTTTTAATGTAAATGTTGACATTCAAAAGTGCCTTTTATTGCCTATTATTTTTTTGATTGTACTGGCCCAACAGCATCAGTTTTGCACTTTATTTTTGTTTTATTTTCATCGTTTTTAGTCTTTCTTGAAATCGAAATTCTTATTCCTCTCAAAACCTTAGTTTATCTTCATTTCTCCAATTGCCATACATTTTTTGAATTACAATACAGCCGTAACACTTTTCATAGAGATCTGATGATGCGTTTTGGAGACACACAATGAAACTTTTCAAAATATGACAGCAAATCAACTGCGATTGCTGCTATCGCATAAATATGCATTGTTTTGACCCCTAGGATGATGAATTGGGGTGGAGTGGATACTATAACTAAAAAGTGAATTATAAAAATGTTTTTCCGAAAAAATAAAACCAAACACTCAGTTTATGAAAATAATGTTTTTTTCAACACATTTGCTCAAAAACTGCATTTACGACGCCTGTATACATGGTTCGAAAGTTAAAAATTACGCACTAATACAACGGAACGTGCGGTAAAATAGGTACTCTCACCTAAGTACCTATTTTACCGCATACCTCGTTGTATGGCACCGTGCGTATTCTTTACGGTTTTTTTTTTAATTTCCATAAAATATTATAAGAATTTCGTCCAAGGAGTTTCACATTACGAGAATAAATAAGCTGACTGATCGAACCTCCTTGGAAGCGATTTTGCTCAATACCTTTGTCTCACTTTAATAATAAAGAGTAAATGAGATGAAAGATGTAGTTCTAATTTTCACCACGGGCATGTGGCGCCATTTGTAAATTCGCGCCATTTTCATATTAGAAACGTCAAAGATTGTTGCGAGTTTCCGACTGATATATATAAACAAACTTTTATTATGAGTTCAAGCGAGGAAACTGATATTAATATGGAATCTACTCCACCTGATATTTTGAATGAGGCGCAAATTGCAGGAAACGGTCTCTTGCCGCCAAAATTGGAGAGCGCTATTTAATGATGTATAAGTTTGTTTAGTTACATATTGTACTGTTTTCTCGCAAATGTGTTGAAAAACATTGTATGACACACGTGCACAAATTGGTTTTTACAAACTCGTGACTATGGTAAGCCCTCGACTTCGTGTCGGGCTTACATTCGTCTACTCGTTTGTAACAACCAACTTACCGCACTAGTATCATAAATAACTATTAATACTTATAATATTATTACAATATATGAATGTATGTTCTAATAAATATTTCGAATTTGAGTATTAGTGGGTCACTATGTGTAGCGAAACGTCATCGACAAGCTAATAGGAATGTCAAAAAAATTGTTCATTGACAATCTCTCTGTTTTGGTTGCCTTTGCATTGTTGTTTGTATTATACAGTCCCTCATCTCTCCGTGATCACAATTATTACTGTTATATTTTCACGACGACTTTTGCTTTTGTACACGGACTCGAACTCGCCTACTCGCCGACTTTTTGCTACATGCTACGGATTCTGATCATTGCTTACATTCTGAACATTGCTTGACTTGGTTAACAACGTTGAGGTGCATGAATTGTCGCTTGTGCGTCGACAGGGTGCTCAGACATGTTGTGTCTTCATTACAATCTGCACTGCAAACTCTTCTCGCAACATGGAAGACGTTGCAAAACACGTTACCTAAACTTTAAGGTAGCTAACCTTAAAAAAAACTATGTACAGATTTAAACAGAAACAACAAGTGCTAAAGGCATTTAAACATACTCGTATCCTAGTTATCACTAATTAATCAGCAATAGAATGCTACATTTGGCATGCTTGTAAACCAACTTTTATTTTATGGGTGAAAGCTCCATAGAGTTCCTGGCATTCTCCTTTCACCATGGAACGCTACACGCTTCAAACTTCAAGCGTAGAAATTGTTAAAATTCTGATGAGAAATTCGAAGGCTTCGTCATCTCGCATGGTGGCGACATCAACTGGTCACCGAGATCGTGTGACTTAGGTAACACCGCTCGACTACTTTCTATGAGATTACGTGAAATCCCTAGTCTATGCAGACAAACCACAGTCAATTGCCGCCCTGAAGGCCAACATAACTCGCGCTCTTCGTGAAATTGAGCCCCATTTATGCGAAGATGTCATACAAATTGGCCCACCAAGATACACCACCTACAACGGAGTCGCGGCGACCAGTTGGCTGAAATTACATTCCATACATAATGTCATCGAATATTCTTTAAAATAAAATAAAAAATTTGGAAATATCACCTATGCAGGTATTTTTATTTTATTTTTAAGTTCGAGCGCTCTTAATGAAAAATCCTGCACTACTATATATTAAGCCACTAAAAAAAACACAACATTTTCATTTAATCGAATAATGACGTAAAAATGCATTTAAATTTGACGAATATTTTGGTCGCAGTGGAACCCATTTTGCTCTGTGGGTATGACGTCAATTTTCTATAAAGACAAATGCGCTGATAATGATAATCTTCTTTTAATTAAAAAAAAAAATGAGTTATAATCGCAGCAGTGGTGGCCAAGTGGTAACGGCTGCGACCTACGAGTTGTAGGTCGTGAGTTCGAACCCAGGCAGGCGCTTTACTTTGTGTAAATTATTTCATCACCACTGCTCTCAAAACGGTGAAACAAAACATCGTGAGGAAACCGGCATATCCTAGAACCAAAAATTCGAAGACATGCGACATCTACCAACCCGCACTGGGCCCGCGTGGTGGATTACGGCCTAATCCCTGAAACTGAAATCATTGAATTGAATTTTTAAGTTTTTTTACTTATTTCATGAATTAAAACTAACATTTTCCGACTGCATTTTGCCTAAGGTATGTCAATAACATAAAAATTTCTTCATCCTTGGGGTATTCTCAAAGTCAATCCAATCAAAACAATAAATATTTTTATGCGATTGCAGCAATCCCGGTTGATTTTCTGTCATGTTTTGAAGAATTCGGTTATCTGTCTCCGAAACACATCACAAGATCTATTGAAAATCTAACTGAACAATTTCGGAATAAACCCCTTTTGAACAAAATAATAATTACATAAATCCGTCTATATATGACGGAGTTATGCCCGAACATACATAAAAATTTAACATAAACAAACCGAATTTATAACCCTCCCTCTTTGAAGTCAGTTAAATATAAAACGTCAAGTTCAGCAAACTACTTAAATCACGGAATCTATGCTCAATGTTATTGGGGATTGGTTTCTGTACTTGGTCCATCAGTGGGTCATTGCACGTGGCTTATAACAGAACTAAAGATAGTATGTATCTCTTTTCTTATAAAACTGCACACTTTCATATTAGCGGGAAACAAGGTGTAAGTAAACTCAAATACCAAAATAAATTGCAAATCATTTTATTGAATCATTGTTTCGGATGAAAAGTTAGGTTAGGTTTTTCTTTAGTAAGTTCTTAGTAGACACCACATCCACAACCGCGGCCTCCATAGCCGAGTCCGAAAGCGGCAGGAGCGATGGTTGCAGCGCCACATTCATAGCCAGCCCCAAGCCCATAAGCACCACCAGCGCCATACGCACCAGCATTGCCATAGGCACCAACATTGCCATAGGCACCAGCAGAAGGAGTGATGCTCTCAATAGCAGTAATACCGTTACCGCAGCTGTAACTAACAGCGCCAGCACCTCCACTTGGTAACACTCCCTCCAAAGCCAAAGCACTCAAGAACGGCAGCTCACCAGCAACGGACAGAGCGCCCTCAAACACATTCTCAGACACTACAGACAGGCCACTGGGAGCGAACGCAGAGACGCTGGAGACAGGCAGTCCACCGCCAGTGGTGGGAATAATTTCAGCCAAGCCATTGCCGATATAACCATTACCAATTATACCATCACCAATCACACCGTTGTTGGCACAGCCATAACCAACCAGTCCATTTCCGATCAAACCATTGCCAGCGTAGCCGTTACCAGCATATCCTGGGGCAATCACAGCAGGACCGGCGAAGGCTCCACGACCAAGACATGAACCGAAAGCGGTCTGTAAATATGAAATTATTGTATGAGTATATATCTCTTTATCAGCAGACGACGTCGATGTCCATGAGACATCATTGTTTAATCGGTCTCGTAATATAATGCGTGTCAGACGCTTTTGATGCATTCAAAACTTTTTGATAGAGAAAAACTTACCTTGACTCGTGGGTGGATTATGGTTTAAGCTAGACTGTTCAGTGTGGGAATCAAAATGGACAAGGAATGAAATAATTCAAATATTGGACAAAACTATTTTGTTATCTATGGGTGATTTACCCGAGGGTTGCACGCTGTATGCAACCTTTCGAATATGACAAATGAGATGATTTTCTATTTACTTAAAACAAAATAAATAAGCTAGTAAATCATATTTATTGAAAACAAAATATAAATACACTCACCTGAATGAAGAGCGCCTGAGCGCACAGGACAAGGATCACCATGGCTGACATTGTAGTTTGTGTTGAAGTGAACTTGAGAATGAGTTTTCCAAGAATCGATCGACTATTTATACTGTAACGTAGAACTTATCTAGTTGTGTTGCAGCAATTCGTGGATTTTGAAATAAACTTTTATACCTTTATCAATATGGGGAAATTGAAAAATGCATGTTTTGTAAGTGATGTAATGTAACCTTGAAATATGGATGCTTTGTTTCAATAGAACTTAGACGAATAACACCACGTTTATGAGAAACTTTTGCACTATATAAACGTGGTCTAGAAGTAGGAACATCATTCAGTCTTCAGCTTCCCGTTGAACACAAACAAACATCAAACATGTCTACCTTCGCTGTTCTGCTGCTCTGCATCCAAGCTTGCTTGGTACAGGTGAGTTATCTAGATTTCTTTAATTATTTTGTTTTGAGTTTTCTGTTTATTCGTATTTGTATCGTCTTTTTCATGTTTGGGCAGTAGTTCTTCAATTAAATCCGATGAATTCTCATTTATTACTTTGTTTCTTTAGAATGTGTTCGGTTACGGGTGCGGCTGCGGAGGTCAAGTGGGCGCCATAGCTCCTGCTCTGGGTCTCGGTGCTGGTCTCTCTCCTTCTGCTGCATTTGGTGGTACCCTTGGCCTTGGTGCTTACGGTGGCGCCATCGGATCTGCTTATGGTGGCGCACTTGCTCCTGCTGCTGCATACGGAGGTGCTTATGCTTCTGGAGCTGCTTATGGCGGCGCTGGTGAAGGCAACGTGGTAGTCATTGGTGAGCTGCCAGTTTTTGGTGAAAGCGCTGTTGCTGGTCAGGTCCCCATCTTGGGTGCTGTTACTTTCGGTGGTGCCTTGCCCGCTGCTGGTGCCGTATCTATCTCCGGACAATGCGCTTGCGGCTGCGGATCTCCTATTTACTACTGAAGCGTGCTTTTCTAATGACAGAATAAAAATAAAAGACCATGAAATTAGCAAATATTTCAATCTTTAAATTAATAAGTCAACCGACTGTATTTTTAATAGAATTAAAAATCGACTTCATCAAATCTTGAATTCATTGACAAACAATACATAGCCTAAACTGCTGAGTGGAGAAAAAAATCTAAGTAGGTAGTGAGAATTATTTAGCAACGTATTAATTTTCAGTAAACATTCCCGACCTTTTTTTTTTTTTTTTTTGATGACGGGGGGAAATCCTCATGGATGTCCTCCACCCCGGGGAGGGCGGAGGGGTCTGTCAGACTCTTACTGACTAAAACCACCCCGGTGTTCCGTCTCTCACTTACGCCGGGGATCACGGGAACTAGTAAGTCTTCCGCGATCCCCGGCTAGTGCCGGCCCGCCTATGCGGGCCACCTCGCGATAGGGGGGGAGTGAGGTGTTAAACTCCCCCCCACATCAAAGAGAGGCGCGCGTGGAACACTACGCGCCGCCATCTCGGGTCCTAAGAAGTAGGGGTCGACGGATTCCCCAGTCCGTCGCCCCTGGACCCATTCAGGGGGGCTGGAAGAGGGCGTTGTCCGCCCTCTGCCGACGCCCGGTGCGTCTGCTGCGGATCGGGTTCGCGGAAGCAATTTCCCGCTCCCTCTCCGCAGCCTCCTTCTGCGAAATAACCGCTTCGCAGAAGGACACCACCGCGTCCCAGGACTCCTCGCTGTCGACCATCGAGTCGACAACGGCCGGCAGCGACAGGTCACTGCCTACTCCTGAGATGAGGGCACGGCGCGGCTCCGTCCAAGCGGCACACTCTGCCAGCGTGTGCCACGCCGTGTCCTCCCGACAGTCGACGCAGTGGTGACACCGAGCGTCCGGCTCCCTGTTTATGCGACACAGGTCTAAAAAACTGGCGGTGTAAAATCAGCGGAATAAAAAAAAAAATTCACCGAAATTTGTTGCTTTTTTGTTGCTAATTAGTTGCTAAATAATTAATTTTGTTGCTCCAGTCGATCGCAAAAAATCGCCATTAACGCTAACTTTTCATTAAGATAGCGTGGAAATCACTGGATGTGGAATGATCGATCAAGCGAATAGGGGTTAATTTGTTGCTAATTTGTTGCTGAAAGATGAGACCGAAAAATAATTTAAAAAAATAAAAATTGTTTTTTTTTTAATTATGCAAAAAAAAAAAATCTGCGGAATAAAAAAAAAACACAGAAATTTTGTAGCTTTTTTGTTGCTAATTAGTTGCTAAAAAAATAATTTTGTTGCTCCAGTCGATCGCAAAAAATCGCCATTAACGCTAACTTTTCATTAAGATAGCGTGGAAATCACTGGATGTCGAATGATCGATCAAGCGAATAGGGGTTAATTTGTTGCTGAAAGATGCGACCGAAAAATAATAAAAAAAAAAAAAAATGTTTTTTTTTATTATGCAAAAAAAAAAACATAACTCTCGACTTTTCCGTAGAAAAACTATAGTGAAAATTGTTGTTGGTCATACTGCAGCTTGTTTTAGCATAGAGAGTCAGCAACAAAATAGAAACCGGAAGACAAGAGAAGTTGGAGATCGATCTACGAAAAAACCCGCTACGCCAGCTTAACTCTCGACTTTTCCGTAGAAAAACTATGGTAAAAATTTGTTGCTGCTCATACTGCAGCTTTTTTTAGCATAGAGAGTCAGCAACAAAATAGAAACCGGAAGTCAAGAGAAGTTGGAGATCGGTTTACAAAAAAAAACGGCCACGCCAGCTTAACTCTATACTTTTCCGTAGAAAAACTATGGTGAAAAATTGTTGCTGCTCATGCTGCAGCTTGTTTTAGCATAGAAAGTCAGTAAAAAATAGAAAACGAAGACTTGATTAGTTTGGAGAACCGCTTACAAAAAGATCGGCCACGCCAGCTTAACGCTCGCCTTTTCCGTGGAAAAACTATGGTAAAAATTTGTTGCTGCTCATACTGCAGCTTGTTTTAGCATAGAGAGTCAGCAACAAAATAGAAACCGGAATTCAAGAGAAGTTGGAGATCGATATACCAAAAAACCGGCCACGCCAGCCTTACTCTTGAGTTTTCCGTGGAAAAACTATCGTGAAAATTTGTTGCTGCTCATGCTGCAGCTAGTTTGAGTATAGAAAGTCAGTAACAAAATAGAAAACGAGAGTTGGATACAGTTAGAAGACGGATAGAAGACAGTGATTGCCGTTGCCTGTATTGTAATGGACTTTATTCTGAGTCAAAGGAATCATGGATTCAGTGCAATAATTGCAAAATGTGGTCTCACGATTCCTGTGCAGGTATTTTTTTTTTTTTTTTTTGGGTGGGAAATCATCAAATGACTTCTCCTGCTGAGTAGAGCAGGAGGGCGTGTCAGACTTTTACTGACTAAAACCCACCCGTGTTCCCTCAGTAGCCCGTATGCCAGGGGCCGTGGTATCTCTTTCGAACAAACCCGCACCCCTGACAGGCATCGGCCCTTGCGGACCCCACCAGTGGTTGCTGACATCTTTGACGGCGCGCGTGAGGAACACAACGCGCCGTCCCGTCTACCACTTTTCGGCCGCAGAGGATAGGGAGAGCGGCTGACGCTATACCGACACTCCTCTTCCCCTGCGGCCCCACCGCGTCCGCCATCAAACGGTGGCGGCCCCGTCCAGGCCACGGAAGGGAAGAGCGCTGCTCAGAAGCACCGGCACTCCTCCTCTACCGCAGCCTGTAACCCTCAGCCGCGATGCCTCCCATTCGACATCGCGGCCCACATCAGTTGCGGTGCACCTCACCGCAACCTACTTTTTGGCCGCTACGTCAATGGCTTGAAGGCAAAAGCCCTGACGAGCGGCCCCACCGTTGGGTTCCTCTTGGCTTCACCGTGGATGGGAGACCATGGTTGCTAAGCCCCCCCGCAACGACAATGCGGGAACCCACTCGGGGGGGAACCTGTGCAGGTATTGATTAAAATTATTTAGACGAATATGCTTGTGATTACTGTCAAAATAATTAAGTGTATTTTTTTATTTAATCGTTTAAATATTTTTAGGAAGCTAAGTGTTTAAAGATTTATCAATTATAGAAATTTTTATTTGTTATAATTATTCTTAAAGTAATTTAAAATTTGCTGATTAATACAAAATATTCTTATTTTTTTAATTGCTGTATATTTTTAATCCCAAAAGTTTTTGCTATATTTTAGATCAGAAATTACTTGATTTTGGTTTGATCAATATTAATTAAAAAAATAATCTTATCATAAAGTTTTTGTTTTTTTTTTATAAATGTAGGTATTTTTGAAACATTTTTTAATCAAAAATATGTTTTTTTTCTGATAGTTCATTTTGTCCCAGATTTCGCTATTAAGCTAAAAAAAAAGTTTTTGACGAAATTTTTAGAGTGGGCCGTCGTGCCCTGGGCTGGACTACACCTATTCTCTTATCTCAAGTCGATTTTAATATTTTCTTATTGTAATCAGGGTTTGAAAGTAATAAGAAAAAGTTTATTCTATATCTGAGCAATTATGACAAGCGTTCTTGTTAATATTAGCGATTTTTTTGAATTTTCCGTAAATTTGATATATAGATATATGCATTATTTTGTAGTATTTTTCATCTGAAAAGTACTATCCAAGTGCAATAGAAATATTAGATTTGCGATACTATACAGCTAAGGCCAATACAGAAACTCAAAAATTGTATACATTCATCTGAAACGATGACATACATACAGTAACTTAGGAGTACTCTAATGCACAAATAATTATTTATGTGAAATAAAAATTTGAATATTTTTTTTTGTTGGAATTCCGTTGAACAGCTTTACATAATGATTCCATAAATTAATCAGTACTTAAACCCAAAAAACTGCATCAATCACTAATTTCATAAAATCGTTTGATTCGTTCGTGAGATTTCGAAAACGATAAACTTCAGTTTTTTTTTTTTTATTTACTCCGAAATTTTCCGTTTCCTCAGTTTATCGTTACGGTTTCCTCACTCTATTAATACAGTCTGAACAATATCAAAAAAGTATTTTACCTAACATCTACCAAACTTTTGAGCTCAAAGAACTCAAAAACAACGTAATACCTACGCGGAATTTCGAGCGCCTAGCTGGAAGATAAAAGGATGGCCTTTTGGGTCAACCGTTTTACAAATTTTGTTGTTCAGTAATATTACTATTGTTGAATGATTTTAATCTAAGTTAGTTATTAAATTATTTTTAGTTATAAGTCATTAAAGAATTTGAATACATTGTAGGTAAAGTACTACCTCATTACAGCAATCAAGATTTTTTTTATTTCTCCAGACAACAAGAAGAAATAATAATATTAATCTACTACGTCGTACCTGACGATGTTTGGCTACTCGGTTGAATTCATCAATGGTGTATGTAGTTTTTTTTATTGTGAGCGAACAATAATATTACAGAACGCCATCGCTCTCTATCTATTGATAGCGATGGCGTTCTATCAAACGTTATTCACGTTAACGTTATCAACGTTTGCTAGACTAAGCAATATTTGATTTTTCTAATGTTTTATTTGACTCTATTACTCTAAATTTTTACTTTATTGTAGCTAAGATGTCATACTTAATATGAGATTTGCATTAATATATTAGACCTATGTCAGATAACCAGTAACAAAAATATAATATATTTATTTATAATATGTTTATTTGCACCTTCAAAATTGGTAGGTTGGTATAAACAGTTTTACAATAAAATAGTCCAAAAGGTAGTTACATTGCATTTGACATGAATATTTACTTTGAGAAGTATAATATTTTTTTTGTTTTAATTATTGTGAATGTGAGAACTACCCAAGCAGCACGCAAGCGTTTTAAACATCAATAAACCAGCCTATTTAGAACTTAGAGTTCTCTTAGAGACTTAAAATATTATATAGCAGTTATAAGA
Organism: Polymixis flavicincta; assembly: GCA_949987655.1. NCBI lineage: Eukaryota > Metazoa > Arthropoda > Insecta > Lepidoptera > Noctuidae > Polymixis > Polymixis flavicincta. The sequence continues at coordinate 4,544,760 of OX465198.1, read as the reverse complement.
AAGATTTATGAGATAATAATAGGTCTTTACCTATGAAATTGCCGTTTTGTATGAAAAAATTTAAACGAATTTTTTTCATGAATTTTTTATTTGTATTAATCGAAGTAATCACCCATGCAATCAATGCATCTTTGCCATCGCAGTGGCAGTTTATTGATGCCCTTCTTAAAGAAATCAGCTGGACGGGAGGCAACAAATTCTTCAAAGGCATTTTGTACTGCCTCTCGGGTATTAAATTTTTTTCCCGCCAAGAAGTTATCCAAATTCTGGAAAAAGTAGTAGTCTGTAGGCGCAAGGTCTGGTGAGTAGGGCGGATGACGGAGAGCTTCCAACCCCAGTTCTTGCAACTTGGAGACCGTCTGCTGTGCAGTATGAGGTCGCGCGTTGTCGTGCAGGAGCAGCGGAGACGAGCGATTGACCAATGCTGGTTGGAGATGCGCCAGCTTCTCCATCATTGTGTTCAGTTCTTCACAGTACACATCTGCAGTAATGCTCACCCCGTTTGGTAAGAAGCTGTGATGAATCACACCGGCGCTAGACCACCAAACAGTGACCATCACTTTTCTAGGGGTAAGTTTTCGTTTAGGGCATTGTTTAGGTGCTGAACCAGGATCCAACCAACTTGCTGAGCGCTTACGGTTATCAAACAGAATCAATTTTTCATCGCAGGTAACAATGCGGTTCAAAATTCCTTCATTTGTGTGTCTTTTGAGCAGTGCAAGGCACGTCTCGACGCGTACTTCGCGCTGGCGATCATTGAGTTCGTGGGGCACCCATTTGTCAAGCTTTTTTACCTTGCCAATTTGACGCAAATGGACCAATATTGTTTTGACGCTAACGTCGAAAGCTGCTGCTAATTCAGCCGTAGATTGTGTATCATCAGCTTCCACAATCGCCTTTAATTCGTCATTGTCGACCAAAGTCTTCGGACGACCGCGAGGTTCATTTTTCAGGTCGAAATTTCCAGAACGGAAGCGAGCAAACCAATAACAGGTGGTGCGTTGGTTTGTAGTGTTAGCTCCGTAAACGTCGTTGATGTTGCGTGCCGCTTGTGCCGCGTTGCTGCCACGACGGTACTCATATTCCATAATTACTCGAATTTTTAACGTATCCATGATGACGAAAAAGATTGAAATGCGATGAAAATGTAACACTAATCAATAAAGAAATGACTACTTTTAGCAAAAAAAAATCCATGTTTTTAAAATAAAATTAATTTGAAATTAGAATTCTTAGCCAAACAAAAATTATTTTGATTTGAAATGGCCAGTACTGCAGAGCGGCAATTTCATAGGTAAAGACCTAATATACAGCTCAAACTGTATAAAAGAGTTACTAAGGGATCCGCGAAAGCTTAGGGTATTTAAACAGAATATTAAAACTCCAATATAGAACTTAAGTATTTCTTGACACTTTAATCTGGTTTTATCGTTAAAGCTGTATACAAGCTGTATTTTGCATGTGATCACTTACTTATTACAGCTCTAAGTGTTATTGCAGTATCACATGATGCTTGTTTCTGTACAATGGTATATGCAAACTCCGATATAAAACGATTTTTTTGTCGTAATTCTACACTCTTGTGAATACAGTGGTTTTATGAATTCTGTTTTGAGGGTGTTTTAAAACTTAAAAAATAAACGACAGCTATAGTACAGCTTTATTTTGTATTAATGGCACAGTCGCTCGATAGGACTTAACGATCAACCGCCAATTCCGTCGACGTCCAACGAAGAAGGTTCCGTAGCAAAAACATTAAACAGTGATATTAATGATCATAACAGTTATGTTAAATGTGTAGATTTATTTCAACCTTCGTAACCTTATGATGACGTTTTTTCATGCAGCAGCGCAATTAGTTCAAATGATGATTGATTTGAACCATAAGATCTTGTTGCCTAACTATTTTGTCATATGACGATAATGATAGGCTTATCACACAGCATTTTGAAGTGGGCCAATTATCTAAAGGCCGAGATGTTTCACCCTTTACGAATTTGTTGACATTTAATCGCATTCTTGGCCATCTTAACTCGCGTTTTGATTCCCATAAACTTGTACAATGCAAAGCCTGTTTTGTTCTTTCCCAATGGTTTCTATAATTTTAAACTGCATATTTTCCTGAAAATAAAGTAAAACAGATATAATAAAAACAATATACTAATAACAGCTAATTCTTTTGGTTTTACCATACATAGGTACTTATCATCATCTTGGGCTCAGAGGTTTTATTTCTTTTAAGAAACTCTAAAGAGAATTATAAACTATGTATTGAGAACTGATATACAGCCTAACTAATAAAAACATTCTATTATAAAGCTGATTAACAGCCAAACGCTGTAAAATATAATCCTTAACTTACTTAGTACAGCTACACAGACTATAACACACTCCGAATATCGTTTAGGCTGTTTAACAAATTGTCGCCATTTTCGTAATTTCGAATGTATGAAAACAAAATTTTAAATATAATTTAAGGAATATTTTATAACAGTTAAAGCCATATCATGATTATCAGCTTAATATGAGGGCACAATGATCACCCTGTGCCCTCATATCCATAATTTTAATATATATTTTATTCTAAACTAAAAAAAAAAAAACACTTACTTACCGTATTAACAGTATGTTTTCTTTATGTCAGCTCGATTATTTTGCTGGCGCTTGAATATTTTGCCAGATAACATAAACAGGTTCACAATAAATTTGAATCCGCACTTGCAGTTATCACCTTCAGACATCTAAGTCCACGATTTCTTTTATTCACTCACTAATAAATATTATAAATAACAATGTCGCCATTCTCGTTTCTATTACATTGAAAATCTGTTTGTCGAAATTTTATAATTCTATAATTCTCTTCAAAAACCTATTTAGAACTCTTTTTTTACAACAGATTTATAAGATAATATCTGTAGTGTTATGGTTTCTTTGTACACCGATTAACAGCTCTAATACAGCTATTATACAGCCTCTTGCTTCTACAGTTAATATACAGCTCTTATAACGCAAAAAGCTGCATTAAATGTGCCCCTTTTTTACTTATAAGGGCCGTATAAGCGCTTATACAGCCTATATACACCCTGATATACAGCTTATGGTATAAATTACAACTTTAATACAGCCTGTATACAGCTTGCAAAGCTGCTTGGGATGTGGTATTTTAGTTTTTTGTTTTTGTGTTTCATCTCTTGATCAGTTCGCTTTTAATGTTAACCTGGCAGTTTGAGTACTTAATGCGGCCTACCCAAATGTCCTTTCTTTGGTATTGTTCGTCAAATAGTTGAGCTCCTCAAGTTCTGAGTTGAGCCGTATGATTACTGATACATGCGTGCACTGAATGTCCACTCAATCTGTGTGGTTCTTTCCTCAAAAGACCATTTCAGACACCAATCCACATGGTCTTCACATGATTTGACCAAGATTATGTCTGGACTTTAAAAGAGACTGTGACCTCTGAGTTTGTTTCGGCCTTTCTTCTCAGAGTAGTCAGATAGAAAACGCCGACCTCATCTAGTTTAAGAAAATATGATTGACGTGTAAAAGTGTTTGTACAAACCTACTTACAGAAATAAAATCATTTATCATTTAACAAAATTCACAGTTCTACGCATCCAAATTTAATACGGCGCCAATTCGTCACCTTGGGACGGCCGCCATGTTAGATTTAGGTCACGTGATTATTTTTTTCGTATCCCACTCAACAAACCCTTTCATTTAATACCCATATCATGGGGGTGCATTTCAAATAGCCAATCCGCCATCTTGGACGTCCACCATATTGGATTTAAGTCACATGATAATTTTTTTCGTATTCTTGACAGCAAACCCTTTCATTTGATACCCATATCATGGGGGTGGATTTCAAACAGCCAGTCCGCCATCTTGGGGAGGCCGCCATATTGGATTTGTAATGACGTTACTTAGCAAGTCATAAATTGTCATCAGAACTCAGAGCGTGTGCAAAATTTCATCCTAATCGAAGACCGGGAAATGGGTCAAATTAAGATTCCAAGATTTTCTTACATACATAGTTAGTTTGGCACGGTTGGCGCAGTGGTTAAGCGATTGACTGCTGCGCTGCATGTCGCGGGTTCGATTCCCGCACGGAACAAATATTTGTACGACCTACAAGTAGTTGTTCCGGGTCTGGCTGTTTGTGTATGTGAGTTTTAAATGTTTGTAAACGCACCCACAATACAGGAGAAATTCCTAGTGTGGGGCAACGTTTAAAAAAAAAAAAAAAAAAAAAGATAGTTACAAGTGAAGCTAACAAAAGCGTGTCAATAAACATTTTGAGTAATAAAAATAAATAAATATTATAACTGATTTTTTTGTGGTTTTGGTCACATATGCATACCGATATCCAACTTCTCTCGACTTCCGGTTTTTATGTTGTTGCGGACTCTCTGTACTCAGACTAGCTGCAGTATCAGCAGCAACAAATTTTCACTATAGTTTTTCCACGGAAAAGTCAAGAGTGAAGATGGCATGGCCGGTTTTTCCGAAAACCGATCTCCAACTGCTCTTGACTTCCGGTTTCTATTTTGTTGCTGACCCTCTGTACTCAGAATAACTTCAGTATGCGCAGCAAAAAATCTTTATTTAGCATTTTCCACGGAAAAGTCTAGAGTTAACCTGGCGTGGCCGGTTTTTTGGTAAACCGATTTCCAACATCTCTTGACTTCCGTTTTTCTATTTTGTTGCTGACTGTCTGTACTCAGACTAGCTGCAGTATAAGCAGCAACTAATTTTCACAATAGTTTTTCTACGGAAAAGTCGAGAGTTAAGCTGGCGTAGCCGGTTTTTTCGTAGATCGATCTCCAACTTCTCTTGATTTCCGGTTTCTATTTTGTTGCTGACTCTCTATGCTAAAACAAGCTGCAGTATGAGCAACAACAATTTTCACTATAGTTTTTCTACGGAAAAGTCGAGAGTTCTGACGTGCTTTTTTTTTGCATGATTAAAAAAAACAAATTTTATTTTTATAAATTATTTTTCGGTCGCATCTTTCAGTAACAAATTAGCAACAAATTAACCCCTATTCGCTTGATCGATCATTCCACATCCAGTGATTTCCTCGCTATCTTAATGAAAAGTTAGCGTTAATGGCGATATTTTGCGATCGAGTGTAGCAACAAAATTATTTTTTTAGCAACTAATGAGCAACAAAAATGCAACTAATTTCTGTGTTTTTTTTTAATTCCGCAGATTTTTATGCATAATTAAAAAAAAAAAACAATTTTTATTTTTTTAAATTATTTTTCGGTCGCATCTTTCAGCAAAAAATTAGCAACAAATTAACCCCTATTCGCTTGATCGATCATTCCACATCCAGTGATTTCCACGCTATCTTAATGAAAAGTTAGCGTTAATGGCGATTTTTTGCGATCGACTGGAGCAACAAAAATATTTTTTTAGCAAGTAATTAGCAACAAAAGAGCAACAAATTTCGGTGTTTTTTTTTCCGCAGATTTTTTTTTGCATAATTTTTTTTTTTTTTTTTTTTTGGTCGCGTCTTTCAGCAACAAATTAGCAACAAATTAACCCCTATTCGCTTGATCGATCATTCCACATCCAGTGATTTCCATGCTATCTTAATGAAAAGTTAGCGTTAATGGCGATATTTTGCGATCGAGTGTAGCAACAAAATTATTTTTTTAGCAACTAATTAGCAACAAAAATGCAACTAATTTCTGTGTTTTTTTTTTAATTCCGCAGATTTTTATGCATAATTAAAAAAAAAACAATTTTTATTTTTTTTAATTATTTTTCGGTCGCATCTTTCAGCAAAAAATTAGCAACAAATTAACCCCTATTCGCTTGATCGATCATTCCACATCCAGTGATTTCCACGCTATCTTAATGAAAAGTTAGCGTTAATGGCGATTTTTTGCGATCGACTGGAGCAACAAAATTATTTTTTTAGCAAGTAATTAGCAACAAAAGAGCAACAAATTTCGGTTTTTTTTTCCGCAGATTTTTTTTTGCCTATTTTTTTTTTTTTCTTCTTTTTTTTTTTTTTTTTTTTTGGTCGCGTCTTTCAGCAACAAATTAACCCCTATTCGCTTGATCGATCATTCCACATCCAGTGATTTCCATGCTATCTTAATGAAAAGTTAGCGTTAATGGCGATATTTTGCGATCGAGTGTAGCAACAAAATTAATTTTTTAGCAACTAATTAGCAACAAAAATGCAACTAATTTCTGTGTTTTTTTTTAATTCCGCAGATTTTTATGCATAATTAAAACAAAAACAATTTTTATTTTTTTAAATTATTTTTCGGTCGCATCTTTCAGCAAAAAATTAGCAACAAATTAACCCCTATTCGCTTGATCGATCATTCCACATCCAGTGATTTCCACGCTATCTTAATGAAAAGTTAGCGTTAATGGCGATTTTTTGCGATCGACTGGAGCAACAAAATTATTTTTTTAGCAAGTAATTAGCAACAAAAGAGCAACAAATTTCGGTTTTTTTTTCCGCAGATTTTTTTTTGCCTATTTTTTTTTTTTTCTTCTTTTTTTTTTTTTTTTTTTTTTGGTCGCGTCTTTCAGCAACAAATTAACCCCTATTCGCTTGATCGATCATTCCACATCCAGTGATTTCCATGCTATCTTAATGAAAAGTTAGCGTTAATGGCGATATTTTGCGATCGAGTGTAGCAACAAAATTATTTTTTTAGCAACTAATTAGCAACAAAAATGCAACTAATTTCTGTGTTTTTTTTTAATTCCGCAGATTTTTATGCATAATTAAAAAAAAAAACAATCTTTATTTTTTTAAATTATTTTTCGGTCGCATCTTTCAGCAAAAAATTAGCAACAAATTAACCCCTATTCGCTTGATCGATCATTCCACATCCAGTGATTTCCACGCTATCTTAATGAAAAGTTAGCGTTAATGGCGATTTTTTGCGATCGACTGGAGCAACAAAATTATTTTTTTAGCAAGTAATTAGCAACAAAAGAGCAACAAATTTCGGTTTTTTTTTTCCGCAGATTTTTTTTTGCCTAATTTTTTTTTTTTTTTCTTCTTTTTTTTTTTTTTTTTTTTTTTGTCGCGTCTTTCAGCAACAAATTAGCAACAAATTAACCCCTATTCGCTTGATCGATCACTCCACATCCAGTGATTTCCACGCTATCTTAATGAAAAGTTAGCGTTAATGGCGATATTTTGCGATCGACTGTAGCAACAAAATTAATTTTTTAGCAACTAATTAGCAACAAAAAAGCAACAAATTTCGGTGTTTTTTTTTTTTTATTCCGCTGATTTTACACCGCCAGTTTTTTAGACCCATGCGACACAGGTACTTCCCGAAGCAACCATGCCCCGAGAGCACCTGTGTCACCCGAAACGACAGGGAGCCGTGCCTCCTCCCGAGCCAGCGCTCGAGTACTGGCCGGATCGCCCCGATGGTGGCGGAGCCGGCGGTAGGGCGTGAAAGCCTGTCCCGCCATTCCGCCACCAGGGCTGCGCGAAGCTGTGACCGACGCAACTCCAAATGTCGCGGCGTCAGCCACTCGCCCCGTGCCCTCGAGTCCTCGCGCCACCGATGCAGCGACGCGAGTACCTTCGCCTCGAGGTCCCACGGTGGGGATCCGGCCAGTACGCAAGCCGCCTCGTAGGAGATCGTGCGATACCCCCTGATGACTCTGACGGCCATAGCTCGCTGCGGTTTCCGCAAGACAGCGATGCTGCCGGCCGTCAGGTCAGCCGCCCAGATCGGGGCCCCATACAGGGCCATCGATCGCACGATCCCCACGTAGAGCCGCCTACAGGCGGCGCTCGGGCCCCCCAGATTGGGAAGCAGCGTTGACAACGCCCCAGCCGCGCCCAACAACTTGGGCGCCAGCCGCTGGAAGTGGGGTCCGAAATCCCACCGGCTGTCGAGCACCAATCCCAGATATTTCATGGTGGACTCGACAGCTATTCGGGACCCCCCGACCACGATGTGTGATCCCGGCGGCGGCGCCCGCCGGGGGCCATGAAAGACCATGGCCTCCGACTTGTTGAGGGCCACCTCCAGGCCAAGACGCCGTATGCGGGTCACCACCTGTGACACCGCAGCCGTCGCCAGCAACGCTGCCTCCCTGTACGAGCTCCCCCGGGCCGTGACCAGCGTGTCATCTGCATAACACGTAAGGTCCACGCCCGGCTGGAGCTCGCCCCTCAGCACCCAGTCGTACCCGATGTTCCACAGGAGCGGTCCCACGACCGAACCCTGTGGAACACCGCACGACATGCGGCGCTGGTTTCCGCCATCACGTCCCATGTAGGTGACACACCTATCCGCCAGATAGGCCCCAACGATGCGGCGGAGGTACGGAGGCACCCGATGGTACTGCAGTGCCTCCCGGATGCAGCTCCAGGGCAGGGTGTTGAAGGCGTTGGAAATGTCCAAGGACACCGCCAACATCACCCCACCCCGGGACACAGCTTCCTCCGCCAGGACTCTCACCCGCGATATCGCGTGGATGGTGGAGCGCCCGTGCCGAAAGCCGAACTGGCTCTCGGCTAGGTCAGGCCCCTCTCTGCTTAAGTGGCCGACGAGGCGGGCGGCGATAATCCGCTCAAACATCTTACCCACCTCGTCGAGCAGCACTATGGGCCTGTACGCGGACGGCGAGTCCGCGGGGCGCCCCACCTTCTTGAGCAAGACCAGACGACCAGATTTCCACAAAGTGGGAAACTGGCCCTGCTCAAGGCACGCGGTGTAGAGTCCTCTCAGTTGGGGCTCTAGCTCCTTCAGAGCGAGGGCTAGCACTATGCCGTGAATACCATCGGGCCCCGGAGCCACGTTCTTGGCCCGGAGCCGCATCACGGCCGCCCTCATCTCTGGCTGTGTCACCTCTGGGACGTTGATGGCGACCTCTTCGGTAGGCTCTGCGGCTGTGGGCAAAGCCATCGGCGGCGGAGTGTGCTCCGCTCTAGCCGGGAAGAGCGCTGCGACCACATCTTCCAGCAGCTCGGGTTGGAGACTCTCCGTGAGTGGAGGCGCCGCGGCTCGAAGTTTCCCTCGAACCGCACGATACGGGCGCCCCCACGGATCTCCGTCGAGAGTCTCCAACATCTCCTCCCTGGCTCGCGTCCTCGCTTCGCCGATGGCCAACCACAGAGCCTCCTTAGCCGCGCGGTACACCTCATACAGCGCGGCTTCTTCGTCAGGGACCCGACGACGTCGCCTCCGGTATCGGGTGTACTGGCGTCTGACCGCCACGCACTCGACACGTAGTCGCGCGATCTCGGCAGACCACCAGTACACCTGGCGCCTTCCCGATTGCGTGTGGACGCGGGGCATGGACGCGTCGCTGATTTGCGTCATCGCCCCGCGAAACCACAGCGCCTCCTCTTCGACGTCGACGGGTCCAACCGTCGCCGACTCCCGGATCCAGGCCTGGACAATAGCGGCCTCCTCGAGAACTTCCCTGTCGATGCGCTTACGCGCCCAGCGCGGGCCGTCCGTTCGCGGGGCCGATGGACTGCGGCCGCCTGCGGTCTGGGCGGAGACGTCGAAGCGGATATATCTGTGATCCGACAACGTCTCCACCTCCACCGCGACACGCCAGTCGCGGACACGGCTCGCGACAGCAGGGCTAGCGAACGATACGTCCACGATCGAACCGCCCCGCTGCCGCACGCACGTGTATACCGAGCCCCGGTTTAGGACGACCAGGCCAGTTGTGACCACCCACTCCTCCAGCGCCTCACCCCTAGCATCGGTCACCGGGGATCCCCACGCCGAAGACTTGGCGTTGAGATCCCCTAGTAACAGCACGGGGCGAGGGTGGAGTCGGCCTACGACGGCCCCCAACTCGACAAGGAAGTTCTCGAAGTCGGCGAGGCTCTTGTTGGGCGAGAAATACGCCCCAACAATGCCAATGCCGTCCGCGAGGGCGGCCACCCAACCGCGACCTCGGGACGGGTTGACGAGAGCCCCGCCGATGATGGCCACCGAGCTGTCTAGGTCTCCCACCCAGTTATCTCTGGGGGGGACAAAATACGGCTCGGCGACCACAGCCACGTCAATCGACCACTCTGCCATGCTCTGGATCAATAGATCCTGAGCTCTGGCAGCGTGGTTGATGTTGCCCTGGAGGAAATGGTAAGGCGCCATTATGCGCAGTCCATTCCCTCCGTCGCACCATCACTGGGCCGGGAGTCGGCCGTAGGGCACCCAGGCTGAGGGGGGGGTAAAGAGCCCCCGGCAGCCTTGGTGCCTCTCCTCTTCTTCTTCTGTGTGGTGGGTGCGCCACAGGCTCTTCCACCCGCCCTGTGCCCAGCGGGCCTCCCTGCAGCTGTACAGAGGCTGCAGTTTGGCGCCGCTGTGCACTGGGCGGACTTATGGCCAGTCTTACCGCAGCGAAAGCATTGCTCGCTGCGGTCTATTTCGGCGGTGCACCGTGCCCGGACATGCCCAATGTCCAGGCAGCGGTAGCACCGTAGCGCTCTGGGTTGCAGCAGCTTGACTCTCGCTGCAACCCAGCCCACCAACAGGCGCCCACCGTCGGCGACTTTGTTTGCCGCCGACACTGGGCACCGCACCCAGATGGCTCCGAGACCGGAAGCGCCGGTTCGGATGTCGCCCGTGCGCACGTCCTCAGGCGGACATCCTCCGGCTTTGGCGATGGCTGCCACAACCTCAGCCGGAGTCGTCGAGTCGTCCAGGCCGTCGACTCGCAGCTCGGATGTCTTCATTGGCCTGGACACTCGAACGTCCTCGGGGTTGAGGACCTCCCTCAGCTTGGCGGCCAGGATGTCCGCCTTCTCCCCGCTAGAGGAACCCGGCACCTCTAGCAGCCGAGCCCCCGTAATCGCCGTCCTAAACCCGACGCCCGACGTTATGCCAAGGTCGGGGAAAGCGACTTTGGCTTTGGCCTCCGTCAGGACCGACTTATAGGACACGCCCCTTTCGACCGCTCCGGGCTGCAGTGTAATAACCACAGCCGCGGAGCGTGGGGCTCGCGGCCTAGGCGGCCTCTGGGCCCTCTTCGAAGAAGATGCCGCAGTGACTGGAGGCGGCGCTGCCTTCTTCTTCTTCTTGCGTCCCCGCTTGACGACCGTTGTCCAGGCCTCCGTAGAAGGCCCGGAAGCGGTCGCCGGGGGACCGGCCGTCTGGGAAGTCGGAACGGACGCGATCGCCGGGACAGCGGCCGTCCGGGAAGTAGGCGCAGACTTGGCCTTCGCAGATTGTTTGGCGGTGCCAGCTAACCTTTGCTTGTCAGCAGCGAGCGGTGGGCGGAGGGTTTCGGCCGGGAGTAGCCTTGCCTCTATAGCCTCCAGTCGAGCCCCCACCATTTGCCCGCACTGCATCATGCAGATGCGAGCAATCTTCTCGACCTCCGCATCTGCAAGCGCAGGGGCCGATGATGGGGCCGTTGATGGGGCCGACAATGGGACCGGAGATCCAGTGGCCGCGGGAGCTGCCCTCTGGGCGGCAAACTGTCGCTTGAGGTCCTCCAACTCGGCTTGGAGACGGCGGTTCTCTTCCCACAGCTTCGCCGTCTCCTCAGTGCTCGACCGACTCTGGAGGACCTCGACGGCCTCTTTAATGCCGTCAGCCGCTTCCTTAAGAGCACGCGTGAACGTGCCCTTCAAGTTGCCGGATTTAGTGGCAACCTGAAGGACAACGCCCACGCCGTCCAAAACCTGGCGACTGAGCGCCACCGCCGATGGGCTCTCCCCGGCAGCCATCCGGGCTGAGCGCCGCTCCCGCAACTGACGGGCCAACTCTTCCACCTCGTCAGCGGCTCTGGCTTTGCGCTGCGCCCGTTTGGCAGCATTGGCCTCGGCCTTGTTGGACCCCAGCAGAAGGCCATCGTTGAGGTCCGACATCGTGGACACGGAGTCCACACTCTCCACGCTTTTCGCGTGCTCCACCGAAGCAGGTGTTTCGGGCTGGGACACCGATACGGAACGATCCCGCTCCGGCAAACGAGCAGAGGCTCCACTTGCCGCTGCGCGACCTCGCCTGCTCCTGCCTGTTGGCACTTTAGCGGCCGGCAGGTTTTCCTCACTGTGGGAGCGTGGCGAGCGCTTCCTATCCCGCTCCGGCAAACGAGCAGAGGCTCCACTTGCCGCTGCGCGACCTCGCCTGCTCCTGCCTGTTGGCACTTTAGCGGCCGGCAGGTTTTCCTCACTGTGGGAGCGTGGCGAGCGCTTCCTCCTTCCCTTGGAGGGACGCCCAGCCATACTCCCTTCAGCCTGCTCGCGCTCCGAGCTCACGCTCGTCACGCTAGCCATTTTTTCGGATGCAATGTCGGAATCCGACATTGCACCCACACTCATCCGATCGACCAAAACGATCGGCGACTTCTCAAAATTTGGTTTTAAAAAATTGGTATCCATATGATTCCCACGAGTGTGGGGGATATAAAAAGTCCACCTAGGGTAACCCCCTGTCCCTAGGTAAGTGTACATTTGTAACCCAACCAGGGGGTCCACCAATCCCTGGCTGGGGGTGCGCTTGAGACTGATGCGCCACCTGCAACTAAGAAGCTGCAGATGACACTACTCCTCAGCCATTCATACCCTCGCCGCACACCAAAACTTGGTATTAGAGGAATTTTTTATAGAGGTTCTCTTCCTCGCGATCCGGGCGATTAAGCCAAGATCCTCGTCCCGCTCCGAGTCATAAAACATGACCATGATCTCGTTACGGATTACGATTTCGACGGTTGCAGTCGGGAGAATCAGATCCCCCGCTGCTAGCCCGTTGGCAGGGTAAGTGCACAACGAGCGCCGCCCATGTTTCTCCACCTTGGAGAAACCTCCTACGCCCACTCAACCCATCCTCTGTAAGCAGAAGAGGGAGTGAGCGACCGTAGGGCGGTCTAAACGACCGACCCAGGAGCATAAGCTCCCCCCCACGCAGAAATTCGCCACAGACAATACCCTCTCCGACGTGGAAAGACTATTGGCCGTGCCCAGGATGCACCGGCCGTCCGACTGCCCTTTCCCCCGAACGTATTCGAAAGGAACGAGCAGCCGTCAGGCACACGAGGAGGTTTTCTGCCCGCACCCCAAACATTCCCGACCTACTCTAACAATGAAATGCTGAATATATGAAACGTTTGTTTTCTAGGCAGTGGTGAAGGGCGGGCGTTTTTGGGGGGACTATAAATGACTTTTGATTTTACCACTATCGCACGACGTAAGGGTACCGGAAATTCGAATGAACTTATCATCATATATAATCTCCATTATTTCTTATATATCGAGGACTAGGTTGGACACATACTTGGAAAACGTTACTTCCGGTTCCACAAGGCTGTGTTTTAGGGCGATCTGTGTATCATAATGGATCCCTCGGACGGTGGTAAGCCCGACCGATGTCAACCATGCCGTCTTTCACTGTAAATCTCCAGTATTTGTGAAGCCATATTTTTAATCATACATTTTTTTTAAGATCAACAGTAATAGCTCTAGCTACAGTAAAAGAGGTAGGGAAATAGCTGAAAGAATCTCACTTTCGAAAACGAAAACTCTCTTTGAGACCGGATTTTCGTCGTTCTTATCCAGTTAACTACGCTTTGGAATGGGCAATTAGCTTCATCTTTCCAACTCACCGACCTCGACAGTTCAAAAGTGCCTGTAATTGGTTTATTTGAAATAAATGTTTTGAGTTTGAGTTTGAATACGAGTGTTCAATGCTATAAGCATAACTTTTACTGCACCCACGCAGGCCCAGTGTGGATTGACAGTTGTCACGTGTCATCGAAATTTTGGTTCTAGGACATGCCGGTTTCCTCACGATGTTTTCCTTCACTGTTTTGAGAGCATTAGTGATGAAATGATTTACACAATGTAAAGCGGCTGTCTGGGTTTGAAACTACGACCTCATAACTCGTAAGTCGCAGCCGTTACCTATAGGCTACCAATAATGCTCTCGATTAATGATTGCTGGGCCAGATTTATGGCGAAACAGGTTTTTCTGGATGGGAAATCATCATATAACTTCTTCCGCTCTGGGTAGAGCAGGAGGGCGTGTCAGAGTTTTACTGACTAAAACCCACCCGTGTTCCCTCAGTAGCCTGTGTGCCAGGAGCCACGGTATCTCTTTCGAATAACCCGCACCCCTGGCAGGCATCGGCCCTTGCGGGCCCCATCGGTTTGTGCTGACATCTCTTTGAGTCGCGCGTGGAACACAACGCGCCGTCGACCTGGGCCTGGTCCTTACCGGACAGCGAGCTACCCATTACTCACCGTCCGTAAACCCACGCCTACGGTGGCCGGGAATCAGCCTGGAATTCCCGACGCCCAGGGCGTGTCGTGCGGCGAATGTACAATCAAGATTCACAATAGCAGTCGCATACTAAGGGCTATATTGCTATGAAGTGGCGGTCCAGGCCGTATCTATAGCTGTGTGTATAAGTGATGTATTAACACAGAACGCTCACCGCTGCACTCACACACAAGCGTTCTGTATTTTATACATACCGTCGGCGACGCACAGACATGACCTTGGTCGGTTCATACCATTGCTAAAATTAACTTGTATAATTAGGGTTCCGGTAGCGTGCAGCGTATCGTTCTGGATTAAGAAACTCATAGGTCTGGGTTCAAATCTCGCGATGAAGCTTTAATTTTTCTTTTCAACAATCATCTTCATCTGTTCTTTTATTATTCGATTTATTAATATACCAGAATAATAATGTAACAATTTTTTTATTACTCGTATTGTTATTTAAATAAAGGTTTAACAATAATAAATGATTACAAAATGTTTATTCGTTATAACTTCATGAAGAATGTATAAAAATAACTAATAATAACTTCTTGTTAAAACAGTTTATTTTCTCATAAAGAACAATTTATTGAAGTAAATAAGCTAGTTGGTGAACTATGATAATCAGGCTATTGTATCTTAGTAATATAATAATATTGTGCTGATTACTACTGTGTGTCGGTACTCTAAATAAATCACAATATTCTACAAAAATCTACCCACGTAAGAGTAACAAATGCAGACAAGTTGTCACAATACAATTAAATGACTCAGTAGTACTACTTTTATTCTACTGCGAGTGAGTTCGTTCTAACTCAAACCTCAAAGATAACAAATCGTATTTAATAGGACTTAAAGAGGTTATAGCTTAAGTGTTCATTTTCATTCCGAAAAGAAGATTGAAACTAAACCTCAAAATAATCCAGATTACGGATAAGACAAAATATTATTTGAATATTACTAAAATAAATAAATATTTGTAATTTATAACTTAATGTTAATGTTTTTTCTATATTACTATGTTTTTTGAGCAGATTCTCGAGCTGGTTTTCGATGATGCCTTGAACCTTCTGCGTTGAGTGCACGGCGCATGGTTCGTAAAGATGTGTCGAATAATTCGGCAAAATGTCTTGTCGTTTTGAAACCACTTGTTTCAAATTCGCAGAACGAGTGCCTGTTATAGGAGCTGGGGTCTTCCACTTTGCTTTCCACGGGCAAGGCTACCGCCTTCCTCGTATCTTTTCACCCACCGATTCACAGTATTTCACTAAAACAAAAAAGGGGTACTGCTACTAAGCAAAATACACACTTTATGTATTACCTACTATTTAGAAACAAAATTATTTAAAAGGGCAATTTCACATAAATATTAAGTATAATGTTATTTTCATCGTTCTATAATCTAGGAAATAAATTTAAATCGAAATTTTATATTTTTATTCTATTTAGACATTACGATATTTATAAAACGTTTTAAAATAACTACAAGGATCAGCAGTTATACTTTAATTAAATAAATGTTTAATAAAACATTTAAATCATAATACTCACACTCAGTCCGGTTTCATCACATAGGTAGGTATTTGTGATATAGGTATTAAGTCCACTTTTATGCAGCGCAATAATATTCGCTTTCATTTCTATATTTAAATTTGCTTACATTTTAAAATGAATTAGAAGAACGCTAATAGATGAAACACGTCACTAGCACACAATATCAACCAACACCGTTCTATAAGTCGCGGTGAATGAGTCGTAAATCATTTAAATTTATTTAGGTTTCTGTGGGTATAATGATAAAGTTTTACGAGTTTAGTGAATACGACGAACAGAACAAGAAACAATACTCAAAAGTGATTTTTAAAACAATAAAAAGACTATCACACAGCGAGTGGGATTCGAAACCGCGACTCGCTGCGCTCAAACGCGATAATCAAGTGCGGTAACCGCTCAGCTATCATGCCATTTGCTTTAACGGTTGAATTTAGGAAATACATTCATTTGTAAATGTATGAGAGTGTGTGTGTCTATAGTATTATAGCCTATAGAAATTGCTTATTATAAGAAGGTCGTAAGTTAAAGCGAAGTGTCAATCTATTGCTTTTTGAGATTGGGGCACCATTAGTGGGGGCTACTGTACTCGTACTGCCTCTCCCTCACGTGAGCCGCTTCCCTCTTCGCGGGCATCACTGCTTCGCAGAAGGAGGTGAGGGCTACCCATGTACTCTCGCTCTATACCATGGCAAAGACCAGGGCCGGACGCGAGAGATCGCCGCCGCCGATCGCCTCCACGAGGACACGGTGGTGCTTCGCCCAAGCCGAGCAGATCTCCATGACGAAACAGGTTTACTTTGTTACCTTTGGTAATAATCACCCCATTGTCCGATAAAATATAGGTATGGACACATTACACCCACATTTACTCACCTCACCTATTTTCGTATATTTGTTCTATTAACTTCTTTTTACTCACATTTTTGTAAATTTTATAACTCTGCGTTTTAGTATCAATTACAATCTTGCGCTAACAGAAGTCAATATTTATTTCATACTAGCTGATCCGGCGAAAATTGAACTGCCTCAGAACCAAAAAATGTTGTGTTAACCTATCAGCAAACATCTTGAGTTATTGCGCATGATCTCCTTCCAAATTATGACAATCGAATACTTCGCGGACATGAAGGGTTTTCTAGCTGACATACCTATGTTAGATGGAGGTGCTCTTACCGAGTTATGACAGCCTGGTACTTCGAAGGCATAAAGCATTTTCTAGCTGACGTATCTATGTGTAATACTCATACCGAATTATGACTACCTGGTACATCGAAGGCATAAAGCGTTTTCTAGCTGACATACTTATGTCAGTTGTACTCTTACCGAGTTGTGATAAACTGGTACTTTGAAACCTACATGTACCTTAATACAGGCATAAGTATCTATCCTATGTATAATAACTCAAAACCTAACTTTTATTAAGCATGGAATTTCGTAAAACTACACTGCTATTTATTTTATTTTATTTTAATTTTATTGATTTTAAGAAAACTTACAGCTAATACAGACGAGTAGTCAGAAGTAACATGTAGAAGAAAGCCAATTACAAGTTTCTACTCATATAAACTTCGTATAAAATTGACAAAACGGTACAAACAGCGTGAGAGTTTAACATAGACACAACGGAAGAGAATAAACAAAAATAAAATAATTTACACAACAACGTTAAACTTCAAAGAAAAAGTTATTTATCATTTTTTTTTAATTTCTGAACACTGAAAATAAGTCGAGCTCAACATCCCTGCTCACCATATTGAACAATCGAAATGCTCTCAAAATATATGTATTTTGCCTATAGTTCGTTTTCACAATAGGAACATGAAGGAGATGAGGTCTCCGAAGAAACACAGATGGTGCACAAAGTCCAATCTTAGCCACCAGCTCAGGGACGTCAGTAGACCCGTTCGTTATAATTTAAATAGGAAAGCAAGATCTGCAATTTTACTTCGCTCGTGTAAAGGAAGAATATGAAATTTCTTTGTCATGATGAAACGTGACTCCCGACTGATAAGCCTGACTTAATTATGTCACAGGTCTCTAATAGATTTCACGTTTCTTGGAACAAAGCGAAATATTACATTTAGTAGTTTTCATCAAGGGGTACTACAACGTGGTTTTAGTCCTGTGAGTATAAAAAATGCTTTAAAGATGTCGAATTTTGAAAAAAACTAAACCTTATAAATGTAATGATAATCATAGTAAAGTGTAGTAAGGCTATTTATATCTATTAGAAATAAACTATTAAAAACAAAATTAAGTCATCATATGCCTAGCCTATTTGTTTTTTGTGATCGGCTTTTAGTCTAACCGGATGCAGCTGAATACCAGTATTGTTCATGGAGCGATTGCTTCCCTGACTCCACAAACCTTTCGGCATTCTTACAACCGGTAACGACTGTCGAAGATTTGCGAATAACAGCCGGGACCAAGGACTTTACGTTGTTTCTGTGACGTGGAGAGGTATTGTTATCTAAAGATGGTCACCCATCCATGGACCAACCACGGCAAGCATAGCTTGACCTGATTGATAGAAATGCGTGGCTGTTATTATGGAGCCTCAAGCCCCTGAAAACGAAACTAAAACGTCAAGTTCAGCAAAATACATTTATCATAGAAGTGATAAAATATGTCTATAGTATGATATTGGGATTGGTTTCCGTACTAAGTCCATCACTGGGTCATTCATAGCACGTGGCTTATCACAGAATTAAAGATAGTATGTCTCTCTTTTCTTATAAAACTACACACTTTAATATTAGAGGGAAACTAGGTGTAAGTAAATTCAAATAACAAAATAAAATGCAAATCATTTTATTGAATCATTGTTTCGGGCGAAAAATAAAGTCTTTTCTGAGAACTTAGTAGACACCATATCCACAGCCACGGTCCCCATAGCCGAGTCCGAAAGCGGCAGGAGCAATGGAAGCACCGCCACATCCATAGCCAGCACCAAGCCCATAAGCACCACCAGCGCCATACGCACCAGCATTGCCATAGGCACCAGCAGTTCCATAGGCAGCAGCAGAAGGAGCGATGCTCTCAATAGCAGTAATACCATTACCGCAGCTGTAGCTGACGGCGCCAGCACCACCACTGGACAACACTCCCTCCAAAGCCGCAGCACTCACGAATGGCAGCTCACCAGCAACGGACAGAGCACCCTCAAACACATTCTCAGACACTACAGAGAGGCCACTGGGAGCGAACGCAGAGACGCTGGAAACAGGCAGTCCACCGCCAGTGGTGGGAATAATCTCAGCCAAGCCATTGCCGAAATAACCATTACCAATTATACCATCACCAATCACACCGTTGTTGGCACAGCCATAACCAACCAGTCCATTTCCGATCAAACCATTGCCAGCGCAGCCGTTACCAGCATATCCTTGGGCAATCACAGCAGGACCGGCGAAGGCTCCACGACCAAGACATGAACCAAAAGCGGTCTGTAAATATAAAATTATTGTTTGAGTAAATATGTCTTTATATGCAGATGACGTCGATGTCCATGACACATGATTGTTTAATCGGTCTCGTAATATAATGCGTGTCAGACGCTTTTGATGCATTCAAAACTTTATGATGGTGAAAAACTTACCTAGACTCCTGAGTGAATTATGTTTTAAGCAGACAGTTCAGTGTGGGAATCAAAATGGACAAGGAATAAATTCACAATTTGGACAAAATTATTTTGTTATCAATTGGTGCTTTTCCCAAGGATTGCATGCAACCCTTCGCGAATGATAGAATTAGAAAATTTTGCATATTATTAAAACATAATAAATAAGCTAACAGGCTTTTATTAATAATATTACGTCATATTTATTGAAAACATTAAATAATAATAAACTCACCTGGATGAAGAGCGCCTGAGCGCAGAGGACGAGGATCACCTTGGCTGACATTGTAGTTTGTGTTGAAGTGAACTTCAGAATGAGTTTTTCAAGAATCAATCGACTAATTATACTGAAACCTAGTTATTATCTAGTTGCGTTCCATCATTTTGTGGATTTTGAAATGAACTTTTCATATCTTATCAATATGGGGAAATAGAAAAATGTATGTTTTGTAAGTGATGTAATGTCACCTTGAAATATGTATCTTTTGTTTCAATTGAACATAGAAGAAGCATCACGTTTATGATAATGAACTTTCGCACTATATTAACCTGTTCTAGAAGTAGGAACATCATTCAGTCTTCAGCTTTTCGTTGAACACAAACAAACATCAAACATGTCTACCTTCGCTGTTCTACTGCTCTGCATTCAAGCTTGCTTGGTCCAGGTGAGTGATCTAAAAAACTATTATTTTATTAGTTTTTCTACCATTATTTTGTTGTTGTGTTTTAATTCTATTTTGTCCAATTTTTTTTGATGAATTCCTATACTTATGGATTTGTTTCTTTAGAATGTGTTCGGTTACGGATACGGCTGTGGAGGTCAAGTGGCCACCATTGCTCCTGCTTTGGGTCTTGGCGCTGGTCTCTCTGCTGGCTGTGGTGGTGCCCTCGGTCTTGGTGCTTACGGTGGTGCCATAGGATCTGCATACGGAGGCGCTATGGCTCCTGGTGCAGCTTACGGTGGCACCGGTGAAGGCAACGTGGCGGTCGCTGGTGAGCTGCCAGTCTCCGGTAACACCGTTGTTGCTGGTCAGGTCCCCATCATAGGTGTCGTGAACTTCGGCGGTGCTTTACCAGCTGCTGGTGCCGTGTCTATCTCCGGACAGTGCGCGTGCGGCTGCGGTTCTCCTATTTACTATTGAAGCGTGATTTTCTGATGCTAGATTAAAAATAAAATACCATGAATTGAGCAAAAATTTCAATCTTTTAATTTAATATTGAAGTCGTTCAACTGGACTTTTTGATACAATTAAAAAATCGACTTGATAAAATCTTAAATTCATTGACAAACAAAAACTGCTGAATCAAAACAATTCTTTGTAGGTAACTAAGAATTAAAATGCAACGTGCCCATTTTCACTCACCATTCCTGACCTAGAACAAGCTCGATTCTCTCTTCGATTACTGGCTGTTATGAAACGTTTGTTTTCTGAATGCCGAGTAAGACTCTAAAAAGGCACGTGTCACTCATGACACGTGCCTTCTTGGATTCTTTATATTAATAAAGTCACATTATTTATAAATGAAAAATGTTGTTTTGTTCGAAGTGGCAGACTTACCACTTTCAGGTAAGTCAAGACTTCAATCATCGTTATGGGATTCAGCCCTGTTACGATCCCACGATCGCGCGACGTAAGGGTTATGTAAATTGGAATGGATTTTATTCGAAAGTACAAGTTGCCTTTAACATTATCATCATCATGCATAATCTCCATTATTTCATTCATATCGAAGACTGGGTCGGGCACATACCTGAAGAACGGTACTTCCGATTCCATATACTTTATTTCAGAACAAGTCGCAGATGAATATTCCTAGTTGCAATGTTATGTCTATGTCTATTCCTTCTCTTCGTAAGCTAGATGAAATCACCCGGAGTTATCTATATAAATAAAAAGACAAGTCCTGACTGACTGATTGACTGACTCATCAACGCCCAGCCCAAACCCTTGGACCTAGAAAGCTGAAATTTTGCACAGAGGTTCCCTTTATAATGTAGACAAGGAATAAGGAAGGATTTTTCGAAATTCAACCCCTAAAGGAGTTAAATTGGGGATGAAAGTTTGTATGGAAAATTGACATTTTTGTAGTTATAACCATGAAAATTGGTGTTTCTCATTCTGATTAAAAATAAAAAAACCACGTGTTTCAGTGTTTTCGGGAAATCCTCCCCTGAGAGCGTAAAATAGGGGATGAAAGTAGAAATGAGAAACCCGTTAGTTTTGTTGTTCGAACCATGAAAATTTGTATTTAGCCTTTTGTTTGGTAATAATTAATAATTACATGTATCAGCGTTTTTGAAAAATCATCCCAGAAGAGGGTAAAAAGTTATAGAGGGGATGATTTTTTTTTTTAGGAAACCCGTAAATTTTAAAGCTTACCAATAAAATCTATATCTATATAAATAAAAAGACAAGTCCTGACTGACTGACTGATTGACTGACTCATCAACGCCCAGCCCAAACCCTTGGACCTAGAAAGCTGAAATTTTGCACAGAGGTTCCCTTCATAATGTAGACAAGGAATTAGGAAGGATTTTTCGAAATTCAACCCCTAAAGGAGTTAAATTGGGGATGAAAGTTTGTATGGAAAATTGACATTTTTGTAGTTATAACCATGAAAATTGGTGTTTCTCATTCTGATTAAAAATAAAAAAAACCACATGTTTCAGTGTTTTCGGGAAATCCTCCCCTGAGAGCGAAAAATAGGGGATGAAAGTAGAAATGAGAAACCCGTTAGTTTTGTTGTTCGAACCATGAAAATTTGTATTTAGCCTTTTGTTTGGTAATAATTAATCATTACATGTATCAGCGTTTTTGAAAAATCATCCCAGAAGAGGGTGAAAAGTTATAGAGGGGATGAATTTTTTTTTAGGAAACCCGTTAATTTTAAAGCTTACCAATCAAATTGGTAATAAAAGCCTTTTGGCGTTGTTGTGAAATCATCCCCTAAGCAGTTAATAACCCTACTAACTCATCATCGCTCAGCCCAATTTTGCGCCATCGCCAAAGACACCTTCGTAATTATGAGAACAATAACTTTAGTAAGGGCTCCAGTGAGTAATAAATACTTACATTTGGATGGTATTTAAAAGTACTTCAATTTATTCCCATTTCATTTACCTAATTTTGCCTGTGTTCCACCAAATATACTGAATGTGCACCAAAATATGTTCAATAAAATATGTCATAACGAGCATCTATTTAACAACTGTTGCTTTGTAAAAATAATAATACACCTAATTTTAAAAACAAGCATTTTTTTTTTAGTTTTACTTCAGATAATGCACTGCAAAATGTATTTGAATCAAACACCAATTAATGTCCAATGTAGCTTTATTAATAAAAAAAAAAATTTTTCACGTTTTCGTCCATATTTCGACTCGGATGGTCTCAGGGAGCCTAATTATTAATAACGTAGCAAAAAACAGCGTCAAAATGCGTCACCAGGAAGCAAAGTTAGGACGATTCTACGAAAACTTGGTTCGCTTAGGTAGATTTTGATGGCTACAAATTACATAGAACAAAGATAAATTGTAAGTATTAAAGTGGCTATACACGGCTAATTTTAGATCGTTCTGGAGCCGAAACACAGTAACTCCAAATGAGTAATAGTTACTATTGGCATTGTTATTATATTTTTAAGACGTCTAATAAAGAAGTTAGAAATTTATCACTTTTTTTCTGTCATTCGAGTAAAATTTTAGTAGCACTTTCACTATTTCATTCATAAACGCAAGATCGTACGCGATCCGCTCGGTGATGACGTAGCGCGGCACAGCTGTGCGTGTGCGAATCAGTTGGTTGCGTAGGTACCTACTCGCGGTGGGTCAATAGACGTCGGACGAAAAACCAGCTGCAAGTAAGTACCTACACAAACTTCAATTGTTGGTTGGTGTAAGTTCATTTACCTCCATCATCTCTCATTGTATCGGAAGCACGGGATTTACAATCTCCTCGTAAACGAGAGAAATTAATTGACATTTAACTCACCCCTCTCGCATCACGATATCACCTAGTACACAAGGCTACACATCAAGCTATACATTTCCAGTTTACGCTGATCTCGTGCTATACGAAAATCGTTTACAATGCGAGATCAGCTTATACTGGAAATGTATAGCTTGATGTGTAGCCGTGTGTACTACCCGTCAACTAGACACGACGAGTACGCTTGGGAGTTGCATTTAAGGCCTTGAATCGAGTGTCGACCAATCGAGCTAATAGGTACTTAATAAACATACAAGTACCTACCTACCATAATACTAAATACTGCCTAAAACATTTTTTTGCGACAATGCTTGCGGCGGCTTCTACAAAGGCAGGCAATTCAAACAGAAAAATGAATCGTTTAGTGAGTTGCATAGAGTTCATTATTAGTTGGAGGTGTCCCTTACTATGAAAATATTGAACCGAATTAAGACCTTATTTGAATAACTTTAACCGCGTAATTCGGTTGTGAACCTTGAACCCTTGTACAGCCCGGTCGGACACGAGACAATAGATTTCTCAGAATATTTTTAGTAAACTGCGGACCTACTAACCTAGTTTGGTGAAATTTCTACTTTTCCCCGTTAACGGTTATGAAATAAAGTCTAAATTCGCTTATCTTATTTTATTTGTGTACCTATTTAACGATTGCGTATTTATTTTAAAAAAAGTCGGCGCGTAGGCAAAGGTAGCGGCGATCAGCGAACTCTGTCATCTGTGAACTAGGTACCTACGCTTAAATAAATAGACATAGTAAAACGGCAGCCATAGGTTTAGAAACACGTACCTATGGATGTAATTTAATCCATTCGAATTCATTTTCCATATTTACTATTGGCTAATTGGTCCCGTGTGTGTTGCCGGGCGTATAAGAATAGCACCATCCCATTTCTTCCCGTGGGTGTCGTAGAAGGCGACTAAGGGATCTACTAGAGAATGGGCAGCAGCGTTCTCTATGCATTTGATCACCTCACTGCGATCGCCAACCCGCCTGCCAAGCGTGGCGATTATGGCAAACCCCCCCTTTTGGGGGAGGCTTATGTCCAGCAGTGAACGTCTTTCGGCTGAAATGATGACTATTTTGCCAACATTGAATCGCCTGGCCGCCATTGTGGTACTACGACGTGGGTAGCGTTCGAAGTACCTACCTACTCCAGTATTTCTTCCTCTAACGCGGTCCGCGTTGCATGTGTGCGGGCGCTCGAAACTGTCCATGATCGAGGAGGCGCTGAGTTGCGGCCAGAATGGTGGAGGTGAAGGGAACTTGAGGGTCGTTGATTCCACGTGCGCGCAGTGAATTCAGGTATTCCGGCTGAGCATACAATCCTCTAGCCTCTTCCAAGTTATGGTTCGCAATCCCATAAAAATCCACATTTCACACACAGATTGCACTCATTTTTGGCGCGTAATTAGGTTGCGCGTGCGGTGTACGTGACCTAATACAGCGAAACGCGACACAATACTGGGAAGGAATTCGGAACAAGGAAGGGCGGGCGGTCGGCTAGACGGGGGTCGGGGGCGTGGCTTACGGATCATGCTGTCTGATCGATGAATGGATTTTTCAATGGATATCGTTCGCATGTGTTGCCGTTTGTCGATACGTTTTATACGCACGTATACATTGATCGCAAGGAAGCGTTACTTCGAGTTCTCATTATTTCACTCAAGAAAACAATAAATTTAATGATTCGTGTTTTTTTTTTTGTTGTTTATTTAAAATAATAGTCTCAATCGATTCTAGTTCGATGATCGAGTTCATGGCTTTCGGTTCCAGAACGACCTAAAATTAACCTTGTATACGCTAGGCGCACGGGCGAGGTGTCGGAGGACGCGTTTCCGCGCGAGCCACATGACTGCAGATGATAAATATAATTATCTTTTTGAAAAAACACGCCACATCTAAACGTTTAAATTCAAGCGTGCAGGCATGGTTTCTGTCACGGCTCCGGCGCTGCGAGGCTCCGGCGGTCCCACGCGAGCTTATCGTCGCAGATGGCTTAACGCTCACCACCGCAGCTTCGGCTTGCTGGCCGGCTCCGCCGGCCAGCCTCAGCTGCGGCGGCGAGCGTTACATCCACCTGCTCCTCAGCTCGCGGGCCGCCTCGCCCCTCCGCGCCTACGCGGATTTAAGTTACACTGTAGGGGTAGGGCAGACGAGACTACGTGGAGTCGGTTTTGCAGCGATTCGTTTCTGTCACTAACATAATAAAATACCATGGACAAAATACACCGAACAGCAATTTAGCACATGTAACATTCAGGAATATTTGGTGCACGATCAGTATTTTTCGGGGAAGAATTAAATGGTTATTGTTACAATAGAATATTTGCAGCGCACTACAATAAAAAAAGTGTTATATCTTGGTGTTAATTTGGAATTTGTTTGATGTACTTAACATATTTTGCTGGCCGAGTAGTTTAATTATAGTAAAACAATTAAACGGGTTTAAGATCAATATTTTAGAAATGCATACATAGATGTACCTTTAGATTTTTGGTAAACACAAAAATATTATCCCTTACATTTTCCTTATTTCCGTTATCAACATCATCATTTCAGCCGAAAGGCGTCCACTGCTGGACATAGGACTCCCCCAAGCTCCACCCCTTCAACCAGTTCTGTGCTACCCGCATCCAGCGGATTCCTCTATTTCAATTGGTTCTGCATTTCTCGCATCCAGCGGATTCCTGCGGCCTTCACAAGGTCATCGGTCCATCTTATGGGAGGCCTTCCAGCGCTACGTTTTCCGGTACGCGGTCGCCACTCCAGAACCTTTCGGCCCCATCGGCCATCTGTTCTGCGAGCAATGTGCCCTGCCCACTGCCACTTAAGTTTGGCAATTCTTCGGGCAATGTCAGTTGCCTTGGTTCTCGCGCGGATCTCTTAGTTCCTGATTCGATCACGTAGGAAAACTCTGAGCATAGCCCTCTCCATTGCCCTTTGGGTGACTTTTAGCCTTCTGATAAGACCCATTGTGAGCGACCACGTTTCAGTACCATATGTTATCACTGGCAACACGCACTGGTCAAAGACTTTCGTCTTGAGACACTGCGGGATGTGGTACGAGAAGATATTGCGTAGCTTCAAGAACGCTGCTCAGCCGAGTCGGATTCGACGATTGACCTCTTTCTCGAAGTTGGATCTACCTAACTGGGCAGTTTGCCCTAGGTAAACATAATCGTCTACAACTTCGAGTGTAGAGTCTCCGATCTTCATAAGAGTGCGTGTTACATGGACATTCGAAATTTTCTAAGTTTTGTCCATGTTCATTTTGAGACCCACTCTTTCGGAAGCTCCACCGAGGTCATCGAGCATTGTACTGAAGTCCTCCATAGTCTTAGCCATGACTAATAAATCATCGGCAAACCAAAGGTAGAAGTGATGTAGAAGTAGAAGTGATGTACTCGCCATTGATGGTGATGCCAATCTCTTTCCAGTCCAGAACTTTGAAGACATGCTCCAATGCAGCGGAGAGATAACGTCTCCCTGTCTCACCCCTCGCTGCAGGAGGATAAGTCTCGAGGTCTGGTCCGCTATTTACGTACCTGTTATTATTTACGTAACGATTTTTTTTTCTTATTCTCACAGCATAGAGAATAAAGTGGATTTAATATTTAACTTTAAAGTTGCCTTCAAATTTGGCATGCAAGTAGTTTTTCCGTTCCGTTATTTATTCCGTTTCTATTATTATTTCTAAGTAATCACAGCCACACGGGTCGATCCATCAGTTTAAGCTACGCTTGCCGCGGTTGGTCCGTCCCTCGGAAAGCACGTTAAGCCATTGGTCCCGGCTGTCATTTGTGGATCTTTGACAGTCGTTACGGGTCGTCAGAAGCCCGAAAATCTGACAACCCGTCTTACCGGGGTATCGTATTCCCCATTAACTGGGTTATGGAGGTCAGATAGGTAGTCGGTCCATGTAAAATAATGGTATTCAGTTACATCCGGTTAGACCGGACGGAACCGGAAGCCAGTTCCAACATAGTTGGAAAAATGCTAGGCAGATGACGATGATGATCCTCCATTAATCATGTATCAATCCACGCACAGCTCCTCGGATACTATATAAGCAGTGCGAGAAGACATTGTTTACCTGGATTAACACATAGGGTACCTACTTTTAATCCTGGTAGTACGTAACCGTGGGATATTTTCCGACATCCACGCGGGCGAAGCCGCGGGCAAAAGCTAGTTAATGATAATGATTGTTTTCCTGGGACTGGGGGAATGCCCGACAAATGTCAACCGTACCATCTTTGACAATAAAACTCCAGTAATTATGTAAAGTCATATTTTTAGCCGACTTCCAAAAAAGGATTATGTTCCACCGAACGTATTTTTTTTAATGTATGTTCTTCGATTTCTCCCCCATTTGCGGACCGATTCTCAATATTCTTTTTTTATTTGAAAGAGTATACTCCTCAGGTGTTTCCGTTGGCACCAAATCAGGATCTGATGTTGGAATCCCTGGAAAATCGAGGGTAACCCTCAAATTTTATAGGTATTAACAATGTTTTTCCTATGTTTTCTAATACTGTTGAGACATTTGCGTATGGTCATCATCATCTCATGACGCTGAGCTGATGATGGAAGGTACAACTCTTTAACTTAGTAGTTAGGTGCAGATTCGGGCATAACTCCGTCATATATAGACCGATTATCAAATATTTTTTTTTTTTTTAGAAAGGGTTTCATTCCGAAATGGTCCTATTTAAATTTCATATACCGGGTGCGGCGATTGAACTGTCCGTCTCTATCTATCGGTTTTAAAATTCGAACCACTGAATCAAATGCCGCCAAAATTTCAAATGTTGGTCTTTGACATGTTCTCTATCATAATTTGAAGTGATTCTGTTGTGAGAGAAACACATTCGAATTCAGAACAATGGATTTAAAACGAAATGCAGTGATTGCTCTTCATTTGGAGGGAAAATCGAATATCGAAATACGTCGAGCGCTGCCAAATCTTCAATTGAACGAGAAATTTGTGCATCGCACTAAATGTACATACACAGTTGTTCAATTGACACCCCTTATGATGTAACAACATGGCGGCTACTATTTCATGGTGTTCAAAATCAGATTAAATAAACCGAAATCACAGAATTGAATTTTTTAGTTTTTTTTTGTTATTTCATGAATTAAAACTAACATTTCCCGACTGCATTTTGGCTAAGCTATGTCAATAACATAAAAATTTCATCATCCTTGGGGTATTCTCAAAGTCAATCCAATCCAAACAATAAATATTTTTATGCGATTCCAGCAATCCCGGTTGATTTTCTGTCATGTTTTGAAGAATTCGGTTGTCTGTCTCCGAAACTCATCACCAGATCTATTGAAATTTTAACTGAACAATTTCGGAATAAACCCCTTTCGAACAAAATAATAATTATGTAAATCCGTCTATATATGACGGAGTTATGCCAGAACATACATAAAAATTTAACATAAACAAACCGAATTTATAACCCTCCCTCTTTGAAGTCGGTTAAATATAAAACATCAAGTTCAGCAAACTACTTATATCACGGAATCTATGCTCAATGTTATTAGGATTGTTGTCTGTACTTGGTCCATCAGTGGGTCATTGCACGTGGCTTATAACAGAACTAAAGATACTATATCTCTCTTTTCTTATAAAACTGCACACTTTAATTAGCGGGAAACCAGGTGAAAGTAAATTCAAATACCAAAATAAATTGCAAATCATTTTATTGAATCATTGTTTCGGATGAAAAGTTAGGTTAGGTTATTCTTTAGTAAGTTCTTAGTAGACACCACATCCACAACCGCGGCCTCCATAGCCGAGTCCAAAAGCGGCAGGAGCGATGGTAGCGGCGCCACATCCATAGCCAGCCCCAAGCCCATAAGCACCACCAGCGCCATACGCACCAGCATTGCCATAGGCACCAACATTGCCATAGGCACCAACAGAAGGAGCGATGCTCTCAATAGCAGTAATACCGTTACCGCAGCTGTAACTAACAGCGCCAGCACCTCCACTTGGTAACACTCCCTCCAAAGCCAAAGCACTCAAGAACGGCAGCTCACCAGCAACGGACAGAGCACCCTCAAACACATTCTCAGACACTACAGACAGGCCACTGGGAGCGATCGCAGAGACGCTGGAGACAGGCAGTCCACCGCCAGTGGTGGGAATAATCTCAACCAAGCCATTGCCGATATAACCATTACCAATTATACCATCACCAATCACACCGTTGTTGGCACAGCCATAACCAACCAGACCATTTCCGATCAAACCATTGCCAGCGTAGCCGTTACCAGCATATCCTGGGGCAATCACAGCAGGACCGGCGAAAGCTCCACGACCAAGACATGAACCGAAAGCGGTCTGTAAATATGAAATTATTGTTTGAGTAAATATCTCTTTATCAGCAGACGACGTCGATGTCCATGACACATGATTGTTTAATCGGTCTCGAAATATAATGCGTGTCAGACGCTTTTGATGTGTGCAAAACTTTCTCATAGAGAAAAACTTACCTAGACTCGTGGGTGGATTATGGTTTAAGCTAGACAGTTCAGTGTGGGAATCAAAATGGACAAGGAATGAAATCATTCAAATATTGGACAAAAATATTTTGTTATCTGTGGGTGATTTTCGCGAGGGTTGCACGCTGCATGCAACCTTTCGAATATGAGAAATGAGATGATTTTCAATATAATTAAAACATAATAAATAAGCGAATAAATCATATTTTTTGAAAACAAAATATAAATAAACTCACCTGGATGAAGAGCGCCTGAGCGCAGAGGACGAGGATCACCTTGGCTGACATTGTAGTTTGTGTTGAAGTGAACTTCAGAATGAGTTTTTCAAGAATCGATCGACTATTTATACTGAAACGTAGAAATTATCTAGTTCTGTTGCAGCAATTCGTGGATTTTGAAATAAACTTTTTATACCTTTATCAATATGGGGTAATTGAAAAATGCATGTTTTTTTAAGTGATGTAATGTAACCTTGAAATATGTATGCTTTGTTTCAATAGAACTTACACAAATAACACCACGTTTATCAGAAACTTTTGCACTATATAAACGTGGTCTAGAAGTAGGAACATCATTCAGTCTTCAGCTTCTCGTTGAACACAAACAAACATCAAACATGTCTAACTTCGCTTTTCTGCTGCTCTGCATCCAAGCTTGCTTGGTACAGGTGAGTTCTATAGATTTCTTTAATTATTTTCTTTTAATATTTCTGTTTATTCGTGTTTGTATCGTTTTTTCATGTTTGGGCAGTAGTTCTTTATTTAAATAAGATGAATTCTCATTAATTACTTTGTTTTTTTAGAATGTATTCGGTTACGGGTGCGGCTGCGGAGGTCAAGTGGGCGCCATAGCTCCTGCTCTGGGTCTCGGTGCTGGTCTCTCTCCTTCTGTTGCATTTGGTGGTACCCTTGGCCTTGGTGCTTACGGTGGTGCCATCGGATCTGCTTATGGTGGCGCACTTGCTCCTGCTGCTGCATACGGAGGTGCATATGCTTCTGGAGCTGCTTATGGCGGCGCTGGTGAAGGCAACTTGGTGGTCATTGGAGAGCTGCCAGTTTTTGGTGAAACCGCTGTTGCTGGTCAGGTCCCCATCTTGGGTGCTGTTACTTTCGGTGGTGCCTTGCCCGCTGCTGGTGCCGTATCTATCTCCGGACAATGCGCTTGCGGCTGCGGATCTCCTATTTACTACTGAAGCGTACTTTTCATATGACAGAACAAAAATAAAAGACCATGATTTGAAATAATAACTGAATCATTAATGTAGTATTAAAGTCATCCAACTAGAATTTTTGATAAAATTGCAAATTGACTTAAGTGGCCAACGTAAGCTGAATTATCCATACCAACGTAATAGTTAAATCATTTGCAATTCAAGCATATGTCCACGATAATATGGTGATATTCGGATTCAAACATTATTTACCTAGGTTTTTGGAGGTTTTCTTTTTCCAAAATACTTACTCAAAATTAAATTTACGGTAATTGCCTTTCGCACATTTTTACAGCGTAAATGACATGTGTTTTCTTATTGTTTTTTGGTAATAAACCAACAATATCTGTAATGTTGTTATACTAGAAGTTATAGCTCATTTTATCAAAACAATATTGACATACAATAAGTTTTCATTCATCATTTTTCGAATAACGGAACTCATCCAAATTCATCATAAATGTTTAGTAGCTAGTAGTGCTATCACGTCAATCAAATGTCAATGTGTGTGTGATTGTACTACTCACTGTAGGTTTGTATCGTTCAGACAGGAACTAACACTAGCGCAACGTGATGACAGTATTGACTTTGCCTACAATTTTTTTTTTTTTTTGCCTTGTGATTTGATACTTGAGTAACTTAAATTCGTACGAACTTTGATTTGTTTCCGGACTTGGATATACAGGATGGCAGGGACATCAACGCGAACCTGTAATTCAGTACATGATTCTTGACGTTCTTGCGTAGGTATGGTAGTTTTCTATGAAACAGCAGTTTTTTTTTTTGTGACCGACAGGTATTTTCTACGCTAGGGTACTTAGAATCATGTGCTGGATTCATCATAACAGTTTGCGAGTTGAAGCTTAAATTCAATGAGAAACAATGCGTAGCCCAAATTGCTGATTCAAGAATACAATTCTAAGTAGGTCGTTAGAATGGTAAGACGTTAGTAACATTCCTGACCTAATGCAAACTATTTTTGATGACTGACTGTTATGAAAAGTTTGTGTTCTGATTGCTGAGCAAGATTCTAAGAAGGCACGCGTCATTTATGACACGTGCCTTCTCAAAGTCTCAATATTTATGAATGAAACATGTCGGTACTCAGCGTTTTGTTCGAAGTGGCAGACCTGAAAGTGTTAAGTCAAGACTTCAAACATTGCTATGGGAATCAGCCTTCCTACCAAGATCGGACGATGTAAATGTAACGTAAATTAGCATGAATATTATTCTAAAAGTAAAACTTGCCTTTAAAATGATCATCATCGTACAGAATCTCCATTATTACATACCCGAAGAACGTTTCTTACGATTCCACAAAGCTGTATTGAGAAAAAGTTGCTGATGAATATTTCTGATGATAAATTTGTATCTCTTCATTAGCTAGATGCGAACACAGACATTGTGTCTGATTGGTTTCCTCAGACGGTGGTATGCCCGACGGATGACAACCCTGCCATCTTTCGCAATAAATCTACAGTATTTGTAAAGCCATATTTTTTTTCATACGTTATTTTTTAACTCAGCATAAATCACTCTCGTAAAAGGGGTAGAGAAACAGCTGAAAGAATCCTTCTCGAAATACCCTCTTCGCGACCTGGTCTTCGTTGTTCCTATCCATGCGATGATTATGAGTTTTCAATGCCATAATATTAGCAAAACTTTACTGTACTCAAAATCTACTCTGAGGGCTAAACTAATATTTGAGAATGACTACAATCAGCCCATAGTGTTGCTATTGCCTATGTGCAGCCACTGCTGGGACATAGGCTTCCACTTGGTGAGGGGGGCCGTAATGCAGTACGCGGGCCCAGTGCAGTTTTGGCTGATGTCACATGTCAACGAAATTATAGTTTTAGGATTGCCCATTTCCTCTGGACATTTTCCTTCACCGTTTTGAGCGCATTGGTGATGAAATGATTTAGAAAAAGTAAAGCACCTGTCTGGGTTCGAAACTATGACCTTATAGCTCGTAAGTCGCAGCCTTTACCTGTAGGCCACCAATGGTCTCCATGAACGATTGCTGGGCTGGACTTATGACGAAACACAAAGCTTACTTTGTTTCTAATGTTAATAACCACTACACTCTCTTCTAACACACACAAATACAATACACCTCACCTCATCTGTTTTTGTATGTTTATTCTATGAAGTTGGCTTTTACTCACATTTTTGTAAATTTGCTTACCATGCATTATAGTATAAAATTATCAATTACATATTCGTGCATATAGCATCCCGAATGCCCGACAGATGTCAACCGTACCATCTTTGACAATAAAACTGCAGTAATTATTGTAAAGTCATATTTTTAGCCGATGTATGTTGCTCGATTCCTCCCCATTTGTGTAACGATTCTCAAAGTTCTTTTTTTATTTGAAAGAGTATACTCCTTAAGTGGCACCAAATCAGGATCTGATGATGGAATCCCTGGGAAATCGAGGGCAACCCTCGAATCTTATAGGAATTAACAATGTTTTCCTATGTTTTATAATGCTGTTGAGACATTTGCGTATGGTCATCATCATCTCATGACGCTGAGCTGATGATGGAAGGTGCAACTCTTTAACTTAGTAGTTAGGTGCAGATTCGGGCATAACTCCGTCATACATAGACCGATTAGCAAATTTTTTTTTTCTTAGAAAGGGTTTTATTCCGAAATGGTCCTATTTAAATTTCATATAGATCTGATGATGCGTTTCGGAGACAGACAACAGAACTCTTCAAAAAGTGACAGAAAATCAACCGCGATTGCTGCTATCGCATAAATATGCATTGTTTTGACCCCAAGGATGATGAATTGGTGTGGAGTGGTTACTATGACTAAAATGTGAAAAATGAAAACTTTTTCCAAAAAAAAAACAACCGACTTCCAAAAAATACTAGAAATTGAAAAATAACTTTAATTTCGGAAGGCGGTGACAGAAAACTTTTTCCAAAGTCGGTGACTTTGGACATGTATTTTATTAATTTCTTGTCACCAACTTCCGAAATTAAAGTTATTTTTCAATTTCTAGTATTTTTTGGAAGTCGGTTGTTTTTTTTTTAATTTTTTATTTTTACCATAAGTACCTAAGTATATTATTTTTGAATTCAACAGAAATCGCTCTCGCTCTATTCGCGACTCGGTTTTCGTCGTTCTTATCCATACGAGTATTCAATGCTATAAGCAAAACTTTTACTGCTCCTTTTACTGCTCCCAAAATTTACTCTGAGACCTAAACTAAGCTTAAAGAATGATTACATAATCAGCCTACAATGTTCCCACTACTGGGACACAGGCCTCCTCTCGGTGAGAGGGAGTGGGCCGTGACCTATCACGCGACGAATGTATTACTTAAAGGTATAAGCGTGGAAGTCGGTGTTTTTGGACATGCACTTTGGTTTTTAGTCACCGCCTTCCGAAATTAAAGTTATTTTTCACTTTGTAGTGTTTTTTG
Organism: Polymixis flavicincta; assembly: GCA_949987655.1. Classification (NCBI taxonomy): domain Eukaryota; kingdom Metazoa; phylum Arthropoda; class Insecta; order Lepidoptera; family Noctuidae; genus Polymixis; species Polymixis flavicincta. The sequence continues at coordinate 4,510,200 of OX465198.1, read as the reverse complement.
GAAGAGGGTTTTTTTTTTGGAAAAAGTTAATTTTTACTTTTTAGTTATAGTACCCACGCCACACCAATACAGTATTACCTACACCCATTTTTGAAGTGTCCTAATTAGATTGTAGTAAAGCGTTTTTCTAGAGGGATGCGCGAACTTTGACAGCGCATAGCGGCCATCTTGGTAAAGCGATAGCTGTCAAATTTGGCATGAACACATATTTAGTCGTGAAATGACAATGCCAGATCCTGCCCCACCTTTCATCAATTTACAGGAAATGTAACTTAATCAAAATTATCGCATGAAATGATGACCCTTTATTACGTAACAGTTATTCTGTTACACTTGAAGATAAAAAGTTAGTGATAAAAGGAATTTAAAAACCCAAAGCCTATTTCATGTGTTTGTCGCGACCATCCGCGTTACTTAGCAACGCGCATACACGCGGAACAAAACGAGTTATTTATTATTAAAATGGCATCTATTATTTTTTTATGAACGGATTTTTATATGTATTAGGTTTAGATACACTCAGTTTATGAAAATAATGTTTTGTTAATACTTATTTAATATTACAATGTATGATTGTATGTTCTAATAAATATTTCGCATTTGAATATTAGTAGGTCACTAGGTGTAGCGAAACGTCATCGACAAGCTAATAGCAATGTCAAAAAAATTGTTCATTGACAATCTCTCTGTTTTGGTTGCCTTTGCATTGTTGTTTGTATTTTACAGTCCCTAATCTCTCCGTGATCACAATTATTACTGTTATATTTTCACGACGACTTTTGCTTTTGTACACGGACTCGAACTCGCCTACTCGCCGACTTTTTGCTACATGCTACGGATTCTGATCATTGCTTCTATTCTGAACATTGCTTGACTTCGTCAACGATGTTGAGGTGCATGAATTGTCGCTTGTGCGTAGACAGGGTGCTCACACATGTTGTGTCTTCATTACAATCGGCACTGCAAACTCTTCTCGCAACATGGAAGACGTTGCAAAAGACGTTACCTAAACTTCAAGGTAGCTAACCTTAAAAAAAAACTATGTACAGATTTAAACAGAAACAACAAGTGCTAAAAGCATTTATACATATCCTAGTTATCACTAATAAATCAGCAATAGAATGCTACATTTGGCATCCTTGTAAACCAATTTTATTAATGGGTGAAAGCTCTATAGAGTTCCTGGCATTCTCCTTTCACCTTGGAACGCTACACGCTTCAAACTTCAAGCGTAGAAATTGTTAAAATTGTTAAAATTCTGATGAGAAATTCGAAGGCCTCGTCTTCTCGCATGGTGGCGACCTCAACTGGTCACCGAGATCGTGTGACTTAACACCGCTCGACTACTTTCTATGAGATTACGTGAAATCCCTAGTCTATGCAGACAAACCACAGTCAATTGCCGCCCTGAAGGCCAACATAACTCGCGCTCTTCGTGAAATTGAGCCCCATTTATGCGAAGATGTCATCCAAATTGGCCCACCAAGATACACCACCTACTTGACAACGAAGTCGCGGCGACCAGTTGGCTGAAATTATATTCCATACATAATGTCATCGAATATCCTTTAAAATAAAATAAAAAATTGGCAGTATCACTTAAGCAGGTTTTTTATTTTATTTTTAAGTTCGAGCGCTCTTAATGAAAAATCCTGCAATAATAAGCCACTAAAAAAACACGACATTTTCATTTAATCGAATAATGCCGTAAAAATGCATTTAAATTTGACGAAAATTTTGGACGCAGTGGAAGCCATTTTGCTCTGTGGATATGACGTCAGTTTTCTATAAAGACAAATGCGCTGATAGTGATATCTTTTTTTAATTAAATAAAAATGAGTTATTATTCTACTTATCGTTGGTTTGCTGTTCCTGAATTCAAAATATTATTAAAATAAAAATTACTTGAAGATAATAAATGTACACAGTTGTTCAATTGACACCCCTTATGATGTAACAACATGGCGGATACTATTTCATGGTGTTCAAAATCAGATTAAATAAACCGAAATCATTGAATTGAATTTTTTTTTTTTTTTTTGTTATTTCATGAATTAAAACTAACATTTTCCGACTGCATTTTGGCTAAGCTATGTCAATAACATAAAAATTTCATCATCCTTGGGGTATTCTCAAAGTCAATCCAATCCAAACAATAAATATTTTTATGCGATTCCAGCAATCCCGGTTGATTTTCTGTCATGTTTTGAAGAATTCGGTTGTCTGTCTCCGAAACTCATCACCAGATCTATTGAAATTTTAACTGAACAATTTCGGAATAAACCCCTTTCGAACAAAATAATAATTATGTAAGTCCGTCTATATACTCGTATGACGGAGTTATGCCCGAACATACATAAAAATTTAACATAAACAAACCGAATTTATAACCCTCCCTCTTTGAAGTCGGATAAATATAAAACGTCAAGTTCAGCAAACTACTTATATCACGGAATCTATGCTCAATGTTATTGGCTATTGGTTTCTGTACTTGGTCCATCAGTGGGTCATTGCACGTGGCTTATAACAGAACTAAAGATAGTATGTCTCTCTTGTCTTATAAAACTGCACACTTTCATATTAGCGGGAAACAAGGTGTAAGTAAATTCAAATACCAAAATAAATTGCTAATCATTTTATTGAATCATTGTTTCGGATCAAAAGTTAGGTTAGGTTTTTCTTTAGTAAGTTCTTAGTAGACACCACATCCACAACCGCGGCCTCCATAGCCGAGTCCGAAAGCGGCAGGAGCGATGGTAGCAGCGCCACATTCATAGCCAGCCCCAAGCCCATAAGCACCACCAGTGCCATACGCACCAGCATTGCCATAGGCACCAACAGAAGGAGCGATGCTCTCAATAGCAGTAATACCGTTACCGCAGCTGTAACTAACAGCGCCAGCACCTCCACTTGGTAACACTCCCTCCAAAGCCAAAGCACTTAAGAACGGCAGCTCACCAGCAACGGACAGAGCACCCTCAAACACATTCTCAGACACTACAGACAGGCCACTGGGAGCGATCGCAGAGACGCTGGAGACAGGCAGTCCACCGCCAGTGGTGGGAATAATCTCAACCAAGCCATTGCCGATATAACCATTACCAATTATACCATCACCAATCACACCGTTGTTGGCACAGCCATAACCAACCAGACCATTTCCGATCAAACCATTTCCAGCGTAGCCGTTACCAGCATATCCTGGGGCAATCACAGCAGGACCGGCGAAGGCTCCACGACCAAGACATGAACCGAAAGCGGTCTGTAAATATGAAATTATTGTTTGAGTAAATATCTCTTTATCAGCAGACGACGTCGATGTCCATGACACATGATCGTTTAATCGGTCTCGTAATATAATGCGTGTCAGACGCTTTTGATGCATGCAAAACTTTCTCATAGTGAAAAACTTACCTAGACTCGTGAGTGGATTATGGTTTAAGCTAGACAGTTTAGCGTGGGAATCAAAATGGACAAGGAATAAATTCACAATTTGGACAATTTTTTTTTGTTATCTATTGGATTATTTTCGCAAGAATAGCTCACTGCATCCCTTGCAACCCTTCGAAAATGATAGCATTAGAGAATTTTGCATATTATTAAAACATAATAAATAAGCTAACAGGGTCATTGTTGTTGTTCATTGATATTAATAATATTATTTCATAATATTGAAAACATAAAATACAAATAAACTCACCTGCATGAAGAGCGCCTGAGCGCAGAGGACGAGGATCACCTTGGCTGACATTGTAGTTTGTGTTGTAGTGAACTTCAGAATGAGTTTTCCAAGCATCAATCGACTATTTATACTGAAACCTAGTTATTATCTAGTTCTGTTGCGACAATTTGTGGATTTTGAAATGAACTTTTCATACCTTTATCGATATGGGGAAATATAAAAATGCATGTATTTTGTAATTGATGTAATGTAACCTTGAATTATTTATGCTTTGTTTCAATGGAACGTAGAAAAAACATCACGTTTATGATAAAAAACTGTTGCTCTATATAAACTTGTTCTAGAAGTAGGAACATCATTCAGTCTTCAGCTTCTCGTTGAACACATACAAACATCAAACATGTCTACCTTCGCTGTTCTGTTGCTTTGCATCCAAGCTTGCTTGGTCCAGGTGAGTAATCTAAGAAATTATTATTATTTTGTTTCGAGTTTTCTCTTCATTTATATTGGTAGCGTCTTTTTTATTTTTGTTCAGTTATTCCTTTATTGAATCAAATCTATACATTGCATGTTATCTTGTTCCCCTAGAATGTCTTCGGTTACGGCTGCGGCTGTGGAGGTCAATTGGCCACCATAGCTCCTTCTCTGGGTCTTGGCGCTGGTTTCTCTCCTGCTACTGCATGTGGTGGTTCCTACGGTCTTGGTGCTTACGGTGGCGCCATCGGATCTGCTTATGGTGGCGCACTTGCTCCTGCTTCAGCATATGGAGGTGCTTATGCTCCTGGAGCTGCTTACGGCGGCACCGGTGAAGGCAACGTGGTGGTTATTGGTGAACTGCCAGTCGCTGGTGAAACCGCTGTTACTGGTACGGTCCCCATCATGGGTTGTGTGACTTTCGGTGGAGCTGTACCCGCTGCTGGTGCTGTGTCTATCTCCGGCCAGTGCGCCTGCGGCTGCGAATCTCCTATTTACTACTGAAGCGTGTTTTTCAGATGCTAGAATAAAATAAAAGACCGTGAATTGAGCAAATATTTCAATCTTTAATTTACTGTTAAAATCATCCGACTGCATTTTTGATAAAATTAAAAATTGACTTTATAAAATCTTAAATTTACTGACAAACAATGCACAACACAAACTGCTGAGTGAGGAAAATGTTTGTATAAAGGGAACTAAGAATTAAATAGCAACGTGCCTATTTTCACTAAACATTCCTGACCTAGTGCAAGTTATCTTCGATTACTCGCTGATATCAAACGTTTGTTTTCTGATTACTGAATTAGATTCTAAGAAGAGACGTGTTACTCATGACACGTGCCTTCATGAAATCTTTATTTATGTATTAATGAAGTCTCAATATTTATGAATGAGAAATGTCGATACAGAGCGTTTTGGTTTTGTTCGAAGTGTAAGATCTGAAAGTGTTCAATCAAGACTAAAGCAATTGTTATGGGAATCAACTCACCTACCAGGATCGCACGACGTTAGGGTAACGTAAATTAGAATTAATTTTTATTCGAAAGTACAACTTGCCTTTAAAATAGCCATCATCATGCATAATCTCCATTATTTCATTAATTTGGATTACGGGGTTGGGCAAGCACCTGATGAACGTTCCTTACGATTCCACAAGGCTATATTTCAGACCAAGTGACTGATCAATATTCCTGGTTTCAAGGTTGTGTCTATGCAAGTACTCCTCGTTAGCTAGACTTGAACACCCGGAGATAATGTGTATGATTGGTTCACTCGGACCAGCGTCCGACATGTAGACAGATGAGAACCGTTCAATGTGTCACAGAAAACCTTCAGTATAAAGCCAATTTTTTAAACACACATTATTTTTAACCTCATTAAAGATCGCTTTACTTACCGTAAGAGGGGTAGGGAAATAGCTGAAAGAATTCTACTTCCGAAAACAAAAACCCTCTTCGCAACCCGGTTTTCATCGTTTTTACCAATAAGAACGTTCAATGTTATGAGCAAAACTTTTATTGGGCCCAAAATCTACTCTGAGGCCTTATTTAAACTCTGGGCCAGACTTTTGACGGAACAGAAAGTTTACTTTGTATTTTAAGTTAGTACCCACTGTACGGAACAACTGCACATTCTATAATTCAGCAGTTTGCGCCACTCATTCATTTCAACTCATAAATAATTAGCTCAGTTCGCGTTGTGCCATTAATTCAGCCAGACGTTCTCGTTACAGCCAACAAGTGCCGCGTCATTCACTTCATTGCCACACCATCAGTTCAAGAAAGCTCATTTTACTTTAAGTACCTTTGGGACTACACAATGGTGATTCAGTACTTTATTATATTTCATTACATTCATCCCTCATCTAAAAGCAATTAATGGTCTACTGTGCCGGACGAGCGTGATCGCTTGGACGCGAAGGGTGTGTAGGGAGGGTGTTTGCCTATCCAGGTTTTATCCCGGTGTGTGTGTGTAGGTCTCCCAGTCCACGCATCGCTGACGTCCTGCACCTATACAGGGAAAGTTTTTATCCAGTGCGCAAATTGTAACCATGAGTTCAGCATAACATTCTAGAACCCCTAGCTCAGAAAATTTTCGCCGGTTATAAAATAAAAAAATCAGCTGTTTCATAGAAAAGTGCATTACCTACGCGGTCAAAATGTATGGAACAGCTGATTTTTTTTGTATATCCGGCAAAAAATTTCTACGCGGGGGGGGGGGGGGCGTCTAGAATGATATGCTGAATTCATGGTTACAATTTGCGCACTCGATAAAAACTTTCCCTGTAGATTCCAGATATCTTCAGGACGGCTACTATTTTCCGTTCTTCATGACGTCACCAGATGTACCAACGTTTTTGACATTCCATAAAGAAACAGTTCCCCGACTTCCGACTAAGAAGGGGGTGTTTTAAACGACTTCTGACGAAGAGTACTTTAACTGATTAAATAACACAAGTTTCTTGCAAGTAGGTAAGTCTTCAGGAACCAATTTCGGAACACCACTATATCTATATATGTTGTTAAAAATTAATGTTCCGAATTTCGTGTACTTGCTCGGTATCAAAAAACTAAAAAAACTAGCTATTTTTTTTTTTTGTTCACGTACAAAAACAATTTAGTATATTTTTTTATTTGTTGTAGTATAATATTTGTACGTACAGTCGCCAGCACGTCAAGCTAAACCCTATACATAACTATAACTACGACGCGCCATGCAGTGTTAGAAAGAAAGTGTCTTTGGCGTGATTGGTGGAATTTCAAACATTTCTAAAATTGCCCAATTGCTGCACACACTAATATTTGGGAGCCAATTATCATGTTTTACTAGGAATAAGCCACACCCACACCCCACTGCGCGTACGTCACCGCTCCCGAGTTTCACTCATTACATCGTTCGTTTATTCTTTACGCCAGTGATTAAAAATTCGTGGAGCCGTATTGTAGTCGTCGTGATATTAGTAACTATTAAATAATATTAGGTCTTTACCTATGAAATTGCCGTTCTGCAGTACTGGCCATTTCAAATCAAAATAATTTTTGTTTGGCTAAGAATTCTAATTTCAAATTAATTTTATTTTAAAAACATGGTTTTTTTTTTTTTAAAGTAGTCATTTCTTTATTGATTAGTGTTACATTTTCATCGCATTTCAATCTTTTTCGTCATCATGGATACGTTAAAAATTCGAGTAATTATGGAATATGAGTACCGTCGTGGCAGCAACGCGGCACAAGCGGCACGCAACATCAACGACGTTTACGGAGCTAACACTACAAACCAACGCACCACCTGTTATTGGTTTGCTCGCTTCCGTTCTGGAAATTTCGACCTGAAAAATGAACCTCGCGGTCGTCCGAAGACTTTGGTCGACAATGACGAATTAAAGGCGATTGTGGAAGCTGATGATACACAATCTACGGCTGAATTAGCAGCAGCTTTCGACGTTAGCGTCAAAACAATATTGGTCCATTTGCGTCAAATTGGCAAGGTAAAAAAGCTTGACAAATGGGTGCCCCACGAACTCAATGATCGCCAGCGCGAAGTACGCGTCGAGACGTGCCTTGCACTGCTCAACAGACACACAAATGAAGGAATTTTGAACCGCCTTGTTACCTGCGATGAAAAATGGATTCTGTTTGATAACCGTAAGCGCTCAGCAAGTTGGTTGGATCCTGGTTCAGCACCTAAACAATGCCCTAAACGAAAACTTACCCCTAGAAAAGTGATGGTCACTGTTTGGTGGTCTAGCGCCGGTGTGATTCATCACAGCTTCTTACCAAACGGGGTGAGCATTACTGCAGATGTGTACTGTGAAGAACTGAACACAATGATGGAGAAGCTGGCGCATCTCCAACCAGCATTGGTCAATCGCTCGTCTCCGCTGCTCCTGCACGACAACGCGCGACCTCATACTGCACAGCAGACGGTCTCCAAGTTGCAAGAACTGGGGTTGGAAGCTCTCCGTCATCCGCCCTACTCACCAGACCTTGCGCCTACAGACTACTACTTTTTCCAGAATTTGGATAACTTCTTGGCGGGAAAAAAATTTAATACCCGAGAGGCAGTACAAAATGCCTTTGAAGAATTTGTTGCCTCCCGTCCAGCTGATTTCTTTAAGAAGGGCATCAATAAACTGCCACTGCGATGGCAAAGATGCATTGATTGCATGGGTGATTACTTCGATTAATACAAATAAAAAATTCATGAAAAAAATTCGTTTAAATTTTTTCATACAAAACGGCAATTTCATAGGTAAAGACCTATTATTAATATGGCGACTGGCGCCTCAGTTGACGCAAGTTGTAAGAAAGTGTATGATACCGCTTCGATTGAGTGGATTCCGGGTGCCAGAGATTTGTCGGCAGACGGGCATAACGGTGAGTAATATATTATTATTATTTTTTATTTAAAATAATCAAAGGCCAATAAAAAATTTAAAAATGTGTCTTATGTGTTTTTCTATAGAATATTCGAAATAAGTTAACAGAAGTGTTAATTACGTAGGTATCGTCTTTGTGTTCTTTCTTAAGAGTTTCTGATAATGTAGTTTTTAATTGTGAGCGCTGTTCCAAGTAGCATATAAAGAGTTATTTTTTCCATATTTAACTGTTCTAGGAAAACGCAGAAGTAGGTAATTCGTTTCTATTTCTTAGGTTATGTGTGTATGTCTTTTTTGTAAGTTTAATGTTGGTTTGTGTAGTGTTATCTAAAATCTTTTTTTATTATTACGCAAGTATTATAAGTTGTATAGTTGACAGAGATTGAAATGTTTGGTTTTTTCGTATAACTGTTTGGTAGGTGTTAGGAAGTCATAACAATATAACCGTTTAATAATTTTATTTTGGGTCCTCTGTATGGAATTGAGGTTAGTCTTGGATGCTGATCCTCAAATCTCAATCAGGTATTCTAGATTAGGTTTTACTAAAGAATCGTATATAGTGCGTTTAATTTAAGGTGGTAAGCAGTTTCCCATTTTGCGTGGAGCTCCAGAAAGTGAAACAAGTTCGGTTTTTACGTGCTCGATAATTATGAGGTTTCCAGGACAGATTGTCATCTAATAGTAGACCAAGATACTTTTCTATACTGGACTGCTTGATAGTAAGATTATTAACAATCAAGGGGGCAAGGGGTGGAATCTTTTTGGTTTTGGCTGCAAATATCATGTAAGATGTTTTCGAAGTATTTGTAGTAAGTTATGTAGAAACCACTCATTTATTACGTTTAAATCGTTTTGCGCCTCACTCATTATATTGTGTATGGATTGACCACGGATGACCGAAGTAAAATAACCATCTGCGTAAAGTGTTAGATAACCTGTTAACCCTATCTGATTGATGTTGTTCGCATAAATTAGCAATAATGGTGGTCCCAGAATGGATCCTTCTATTATATGTTATTATTTTGTTATGTATTGCCCAGTAACTGGGTTATAGAGGTCAGATAGGCAGTCGTGTAAAATAATGGTATTCAGATGCATCCGGTTAGACTGGAAGCCGACTCTAACATAGTTGGGAAAAGGCTAGGCAGATTATATTTTGTAGGGAATTATATTTAAGTTTTAATACATGTTTGCCTGTAGTAATAAATTAAGTAAAAATGTGCAAATAAACTATAGCTATTTGTTTCGTTCCAGAAAAAAGAAAACTTTTTACTTCTGGCTTCGGGCGGCGCGACGGTGGCAAGAAAGCGGAACCCTAGAAGCCCATCACCGCCAACTCTAAGGGTACGTCCGTACAGGCAGGCGGCTTGCTTGGCGCCTAGAGTCTAGCGAGTCACCTAGCGAGTAACTTCTTTAAACGAACGTTCTTGAATGTTCGCGACCGGCCGCACTGCGCACTTGACGCCTAGCTAGTCGCTTAGCATGTATCCAAGTAAACAAATGTGTTGGTTTTTAGTCGCGAGGCGCGAGGCATTTTAGGAGAAAAAAATGGATGAAATGATAATTGCATCAGTTTAAAAAAAACAACCTCTGTGGAATCCGGCTCATGAACTCCATTAAAATGCAGTTGTTTTAAAGAACCTATTTTTATACAGAACATTAAACTCCCCATGACTTGACCGCGACTTATTTATGTCATGAATCCAATATGATCGATAAGGCCGTGAAATGTTATAATATTAATGTATTTTATATTTGTATAGTTTGGTTTTATAAATTTTGTTGTAAGTATATTTGAATTTAGAGTAGGTGTAGGATTTGTTTTTAAGTTTTCAATTATCCGGCGAAATGGGATTTGCCGGTCCACGGCGGATAAAAAATCGCAGTTGATTGCTATGTGCCGTGGCACGGCACGTAATCTGTGGGAGCCGGTGGGAGCGGTTTTTTACGTTTCTCTATGAAACTAAGCAACCTATCTCTTTCGTTCTTGTGTAAAAATGATCAGGATAGACAAGGCTAGATATGTTTCTTGGATTGATGCCAACTTCATAGTGCAAATTTTCGCGGTATTCATCGCAGAACATAGTACTTTGACAGTACTATGGCGCGGATCCGTGCTACTCGTTTTATCGATTGTGCTGAGTGTTTTTGAAGTGAAAGTGCATATTTCAAGCATGAATACGTATGTAAAGTTAATCAACTTTCTACAAGATGTTGTTTTGCATCCTCGTCAAATTCCAGGTAGTTGTCATAAAAGACATAAATAATCAATTGAAAGTACAGTACCGGGCAATAACTAATAAGCGCTGCTTTTTTTTGTTGTTGAAATTTAACAGTATTTCAGAATTAAACCCTTAATTCAATACAAATAAAAGAGAATCACCCGACTACGCACACAGCGACAACGCAGCTGTGTGCGTGAGTGTCGACGTCTTACCTATGAACCAAATTCAAGCGTGCGCGACCGAGCGGCGAGCAATGAATGACCTGAGCGACCGGTAGCAATAATTTTACCTAATTTTATTTGGAAAATCACCTACATTATTGTCATAAATTTAGTTTGATAATTACCTCTTTTTAAGCATCATTAGAATACGGAAATCTTACTAATGACAGTACCTAATACTAGTGCGCCAAAGAAAAGTTCACTGACCTGGTATCAGATGATTAATAAAATGTTCGTTTTGCTCTAATGCTATCGTTCAGCCTAAACTTTTCGTAATGATTTTGTTTTTATTTGTGGATTAAATTGGTTGATTTGAAATTTTCTTTACTACTTAAGGCTTAGGACCGGTAATAATACCTACCTACCTACCTTAGTTGATGTACCGATCTACTAAGTTTAAAAATGTTTTTTAGGTTTGATGGAAATGGAAAGATTTGCTAGTTAAGTGTAAGTAGGTGGTGATACTTTCGACTCTTAGGTATTATTGGCGTAGTTAAAAATTTAAAATCAACTAATTTACACTAATAAAATTGATTAAGCTAACAACGTATTTACAAAATGTACAAATAAATAAATTACCTACTTAAGTTACCCGGAGGAGTTGTTCAAAGTTGCCACCATCACACTTGGCACAATCGAGCACGACGTAGCTGGTTTTCCTTTAGTTTACGTAACACTAACACATTCGTTTTAAAGTGTCGAAAGCACTAATGATCCTTGCACGTACACTGTGGTGTGGTGCACTCCATAGCGTCGACCAGCCTCCCGCGTGCTTGCCCGTGGTTCTCGCTGGAAGTATTCCAGGATGTCTTCCTGCAAGGCGACAGGCAGGCCTATCTACGCTGCCGCGAGCTTGAGCATGCCGGGGAACAGCCGATGATCCCGCAGTCTTTGCGTAGCAGCCAGCATGACGCTCTGTGATGGGGGTTCCCGATCGGGAAACATTTCCGTGAACATCCGGATGGCTCCACGTAGGCTGCTCCACTGATGGCATACAGGCGGACCATCTCCACCAACTCGACATTAGTGTAATTGTCCGTCATCTTGCACTTTGTATCGAATGACGTCTCAACAATTTACCGAGAACTGAGAAGCGCGCACGCACATTTCGGCGACATCAAACACACTGTTGGTTCGGGGGCGGGCGGGGGGCCGCGCACGCGGCGGCCGAACGAACGATCGCGCAAGCGCTTTGAATGGATGTACGAGTATTGTTTGCGTTTGTGTGTGAAAGCGCGGTTAGGCTAGTATCAGACGGGCCGCGTTTAAATACGGCTGGTTCACATTTACGGATTTTAGTAAACGAAAAAATATTAAAAAAAATATCTACCCATTTTATTGTTGATTTGGGTCGAGAATCATTAGCATAATAACGTCCTTGAATTTGACTAGGATGCAAATCAACATCTTGTATTTATGTATTAGTCAAAAGCAGTATAATATATTTACGCATATATTTTACGGAAAAAATTCCACGAGGTGAAAAAATGGCCGCCATATAAAATCATAAAATATTTGCGCTGACTTTTCGTGTGCGTATTTTGTATAAAATGGCCAAAATACTGCTAAAATGGTAAGACAATTTCATAAACTATCCATAAATATACGATGTTGTGTATGAAAATTCAGATAAAGTAGTCAAAATTGCAATTTTAACATGTCATTCCTCTGTTGCTATGCAACAGTCCGACCTGTTGCTAAGGGCCGAATTACGTCATCGCCCGATTCTCGAAAAAAATACATAATTATTAAAAATAATTAAAACTTTGTTATAACACTTAAATAGGAGGTAATTTAATGTAGTTTCTGGAATAGTTTTCACATTTGCAATCGATTAAGCAATTCATAAGAAAAAACCCGAACACGTGACGCATACAGCGTCACGTGTTCTTAAGTTTTTGTAAACAATAGACTTTTTTTATGGATTAATTTACGAACTCCTTTCATTGTGAACACTTGCGAGTATTTATTTATAGTTAGCAACAGTCTTGAACTGATTAAGTACATAAACATTTGTCAAACTGCGACATGTTTACGACTGCTAAAAAAAAATGAATGAGTGTCGAGTTACGTAACAGTTATAAGTGGCCACTTGTGTCGCGTGAAGATAAGATAAGATTAACGTCCTTTTTTATATGTTTTGGCTGCCTGGTGGTAATATGTTTATTATGTAATCGTTATTGTAGTGTAATAGTGATTACTATTAAATGGTTTATTATTAAAATATGTATTTTGCTTCTATTTCTGGGGCCTTGAATGATAAAGTGGGAGACAAATAACAGCACTCGTTTTTAACTTGAAACCTACTCATTTTATTGTAAACTCAATTTCACATCCTACATACACTGAATAAAAAATGATGTACTAATTCCGAAAAAGTTACAGTTTCATATGAGTTTCATAGTAAAATAGCGAGAAATCGGGGTTTTAACCCAAGGGACCTAAAGGGACGTGACCTAATCGACGCCATCTTGGAGTCAGCTACACCAGGTCATTTTTTTTTTTGACGTTTCACTTTAAGGGTTATATTAATTTCACACTGGTTTCCTTAAAAACGTATCCTTTGTCCTTTTCTGATAGGTAGGTTCCCCTCTCACCGAATGGAGGCCTGTGTCCCAGCAGTGGGAACATTCAAAGCTAATTATGATGATAGGTAGGTGGGTACGCAAAATTCCGAGATGATCGGTTGTGTAGTTAAGGCGCTAGAAGCGGGGGGGGAGGGGTGGCGGTAGCTCTAGCTACCACCCACCCATACTTTTCATGATGATGAATAATAGCGTGGTAATAAAAAGAAGCGGCCCGTGCACGGCGCATTGCCTAAACTACTTAAGAAAGCTTAGATATAAAATCGTTTCTTATATTTTATTTCTTAATTTTTACTTAATTATACCTGTAATTATTAAGTAGGATTTACATACTCATATATTTAAACAGGTAGGTAGCGAAATTTCATGCTCTCGAAGAATAATGTTAAGTAGACAGGTAGGTAATCTGATGTGAGAAAAACAGCTTTTTTTTTAAATTTTACGCAGTTTTTAATTACTTTTTCCGGGTTTTGTTACCTACTTACTGGTGGGCTGGCGGTCACCTGTTTTCGTGCGTTCCTTGCTCTTCTATTCTGAGTATTTTTACGAAATTGAATGCTGAAAACCCATGACACAATCGGCTTGAAATTTCGAAAAAAATATAGATAGGTACCTACCCATCACAAACGTGTATGAAGTTTTAATTAAATAAACCTACAAAACGCCTCTTGTCAGTCCGCCTTATTTGAGATTAACGTTTGACACGATCTTATTCCCATAGTAATAAGGTTGAACTTAGTAACGGAAACCTATACCTACCGAATTTTGCTTTTACATGCAAGTTCAAACTTATTGCGCAAGAAATAAGATACGATTTCTTGGGTTATGAACTTATAAATCATCAAATAAAATTCGAAACTATAAATTATTATCGCTACTTCATTACATTCTAAATATTTTGAAAATTAGAATATGAGTTTCTTTGTTTGTTACGCATCATCATGAAAAACATGGGTGGGTGGTAGCTAGAGCTACCGCCACCCCTCCCCCCCCCCGCTTCTAGCGCCTTAACTACACAACCGATCATCTCGGAATTTTGCGTACCCACCTACCTATCATCATAATTAGCTTTGAATGTTCCCACTGCTGGGACACAGGCCTCCACTCGGTGAGAGGGGAACCTACCTATCAGAAAAGGACAAAGGATACGTTTTTAAGGAAACCAGTGTGAAATTAATATAATTGAAAACTTAAAAACAAATCCTACACCTACTCTAAATTCAAATATACTTACAACAAAATTTATAAAACCAAACTATACAAATATAAAATACATTAATATTATAACATTTCACGGCCTTATCGATCATATTGGATTCATGACATAAATAAGTCGCGGTCAAGTCATGGGGAGTTTAATGTTCTGTATAAAAATAGGTTCTTTAAAACAACTGCATTTTAATGGAGTTCATGAGCCGGATTCCACAGAGGTTGTTTTTTTTAAACTGATGCAATTATCATTTCATCCATTTTTTTCTCCTAAAATGCCTCGCGCCTCGCGACTAAAAACCAACACATTTGTTTACTTGGATACATGCTAAGCGACTAGCTAGGCGTCAAGTGCGCAGTGCGGCCGGTCGCGAACATTCAAGAACGTTCGTTTAAAGAAGTTACTCGCTAGGTGACTCGCTAGACTCTAGGCGCCAAGCAAGCCGCCTGCCTGTACGGACGTACCCTTAGAGTTGGCGGTGATGGGCTTCTAGGGTTCCGCTTTCTTGCCACCGTCGCGCCGCCCGAAGCCAGAAGTAAAAAGTTTTCTTTTTTCTGGAACGAAACAAATAGCTATAGTTTATTTGCACATTTTTACTTAATTTATTACTACAGGCAAACATGTATTAAAACTTAAATATAATTCCCTACAAAATATAATCTGCCTAGCCTTTTCCCAACTATGTTAGAGTCGGCTTCCAGTCTAACCGGATGCATCTGAATACCATTATTTTACACGACTGCCTATCTGACCTCTATAACCCAGTTACTGGGCAATACATAACAAAATAATAACATATAATAGAAGGATCCATTCTGGGACCACCATTATTGCTAATTTATGCGAACAACATCAATCAGATAGGGTTAACAGGTTATCTAACACTTTACGCAGATGGTTATTTTACTTCGGTCATCCGTGGTCAATCCATACACAATATAATGAGTGAGGCGCAAAACGATTTAAACGTAATAAATGAGTGGTTTCTACATAACTTACTACAAATACTTCGAAAACATCTTACATGATATTTGCAGCCAAAACCAAAAAGATTCCACCCTTTGCCCCCTTGATTGTTAATAATCTTACTATCAAGCAGTCCAGTATAGAAAAGTATCTTGGTCTACTATTAGATGACAATCTGTCCTGGAAACCTCATAATTATCGAGCACGTAAAAACCGAACTTGTTTCACTTTCTGGAGCTCCACGCAAAATGGGAAACTGCTTACCACCTTAAATTAAACGCACTATATACGATTCTTTAGTAAAACCTAATCTAGAATACCTGATTGAGATTTGAGGATCAGCATCCAAGACTAACCTCAATTCCATACAGAGGACCCAAAATAAAATTATTAAACGGTTATATTGTTATGACTTCCTAACACCTACCAAACAGTTATACGAAAAAACCAAACATTTCAATCTCTGTCAACTATACAACTTATAATACTTGCGTAATAATAAAAAAAGATTTTAGATAACACTACACAAACCAACATTAAACTTACAAAAAAGACATACACACATAACCTAAGAAATAGAAACGAATTACCTACTTCTGCGTTTTCCTAGAACAGTTAAATATGGAAAAAATAACTCTTTATATGCTACTTGGAACAGCGCTCACAATTAAAAACTACAGTATCAGAAACTCTTAAGAAAGAACACAAAGACGATACCTACGTAATTAACACTTCTGTTAACTTATTTCGAATATTCTATAGAAAAACACATAAGACACATTTTTAAATTTTTTATTGGCCTTTGATTATTTTAAATAAAAAATAATAATAATATATTACTCACCGTTATGCCCGTCTGCCGACAAATCTCTGGCACCCGGAATCCACTCAATCGAAGCGGTATCATACACTTTCTTACAACTTGCGTCAACTGAGGCGCCAGTCGCCATATTAATATTATTTAATACTTACTAATATCACGACGACTACAATACGGCTCCACGAATTTTTAATCACTGGCGTAAAGAATAAACGAACGATGTAATGAGTGAAACTCGGGAGCGGTGACGTACGCGCAGTGGGGTGTGGGTGTGGCTTATTCCTAGTAAAACATGATAATTGGCTCCCAAATATTAGTGTGTGCAGCAATTGGGCAATTTTAGAAATGTTTGAAATTCCACCAATCACGCCAAAGACACTTTCTTTCTAACACTGCATGGCGCGTCGTAGTTATAGTTATGTATAGGGTTTAGCTTGACGTGCTGGCGACTGTACGTACAAATATTATACTACAACAAATAAAAAAATATACTAAATTGTTTTTGTACGTGAACAAAAAAAAAAAATAGCTAGTTTTTTTAGTTTTTTGATACCGAGCAAGTACACGAAATTCGGAACATTAATTTTTAACAACATATATAGATATAGTGGTGTTCCGAAATTGGTTCCTGAAGACTTACCTACTTGCAAGAAACTTGTGTTATTTAATCAGTTAAAGTACTCTTCGTCAGAAGTCGTTTAAAACACCCCCTTCTTAGTCGGAAGTCGGGGAACTGTTTCTTTATGGAATGTCAAAAACGTTGGTACATCTGGTGACGTCATGAAGAACGGAAAATAGTAGCCGTCCTGAAGATATCTGGAATCTACAGGGAAAGTTTTTATCGAGTGCGCAAATTGTAACCATGAATTCAGCATATCATTCTAGACGCCCCCCCCCCCCCGCGTAGAAATTTTTTGCCGGATATACAAAAAAAATCAGCTGTTCCATACATTTTGACCGCGTAGGTAATGCACTTTTCTATGAAACAGCTGATTTTTTTATTTTATAACCGGCG
Source organism: Polymixis flavicincta (assembly GCA_949987655.1). Classification (NCBI taxonomy): domain Eukaryota; kingdom Metazoa; phylum Arthropoda; class Insecta; order Lepidoptera; family Noctuidae; genus Polymixis; species Polymixis flavicincta. Next base: position 4,492,621 of record OX465198.1, on the reverse strand, counting down.
AAAATTTTCTGAGCTAGGGGTTCTAGAATGTTATGCTGAACTCATGGTTACAATTTGCGCACTGGATAAAAACTTTCCCTGTATAGGTGCAGGACGTCAGCGATGCGTGGACTGGGAGACCTACACACACACACCGGGATAAAACCTGGATAGGCAAACACCCTCCCTACACACCCTTCGCGTCCAAGCGATCACGCTCGTCCGGCACAGTAGACCATTAATTGCTTTTAGATGAGGGATGAATGTAATGAAATATAATAAAGTACTGAATCACCATTGTGTAGTCCCAAAGGTACTTAAAGTAAAATGAGCTTTCTTGAACTGATGGTGTGGCAATGAAGTGAATGACGCGGCACTTGTTGGCTGTAACGAGAACGTCTGGCTGAATTAATGGCACAACGCGAACTGAGCTAATTATTTATGAGTTGAAATGAATGAGTGGCGCAAACTGCTGAATTATAGAATGTGCAGTTGTTCCGTACAGTGGGTACTAACTTAAAATACAAAGTAAACTTTCTGTTCCGTCAAAAGTCTGGCCCAGAGTTTAAATAAGGCCTCAGAGTAGATTTTGGGCCCAATAAAAGTTTTGCTCATAACATTGAACGTTCTTATTGGTAAAAACGATGAAAACCGGGTTGCGAAGAGGGTTTTTGTTTTCGGAAGTAGAATTCTTTCAGCTATTTCCCTACCCCTCTTACGGTAAGTAAAGCGATCTTTAATGAGGTTAAAAATAATGTGTGTTTAAAAAATTGGCTTTATACTGAAGGTTTTCTGTGACACATTGAACGGTTCTCATCTGTCTACATGTCGGACGCTGGTCCGAGTGAACCAATCATACACATTATCTCCGGGTGTTCAAGTCTAGCTAACGAGGAGTACTTGCATAGACACAACCTTGAAACCAGGAATATTGATCAGTCACTTGGTCTGAAATATAGCCTTGTGGAATCGTAAGGAACGTTCATCAGATGCTTGCCCAACCCCGTAATCCAAATTAATGAAATAATGGAGATTATGCATGATGATGGCTATTTTAAAGGCAAGTTGTACTTTCGAATAAAAATTAATTCTAATTTACGTTACCCTAACGTCGTGCGATCCTGGTAGGTGAGTTGATTCCCATAACAATTGCTTTAGTCTTGATTGAACACTTTCAGATCTTACACTTCGAACAAAACCAAAACGCTCTGTATCGACATTTCTCATTCATAAATATTGAGACTTCATTAATACATAAATAAAGATTTCATGAAGGCACGTGTCATGACTAACACGTCCCTTCTTAGAATCTAATTCAGTAATCAGAAAACAAACGTTTGATATCAGCGAGTAATCGAAGATAGCTTGCACTAGGTCAGGAATGTTTAGTGAAAATAGGCACGTTGCTATTTAATTCTTAGTTCCCTTTATACAAACATTTTCCTCACTCAGCAGTTTGTGTTGTGCATTGTTTGTCAGTAAATTTAAGATTTTATAAAGTCAATTTTTAATTTTATCAAAAATGCAGTCGGATGATTTTAACAGTAAATTAAAGATTGAAATATTTGCTCAATTCACGGTCTTTTATTTTATTCTAGCATCTGAAAAACACGCTTCAGTAGTAAATAGGAGATTCGCAGCCGCAGGCGCACTGGCCGGAGATAGACACAGCACCAGCAGCGGGTACAGCTCCACCGAAAGTCACACAACCCATGATGGGGACCGTACCAGTAACAGCGGTTTCACCAGCGACTGGCAGTTCACCAATAACCACCACGTTGCCTTCACCGGTGCCGCCGTAAGCAGCTCCAGGAGCATAAGCACCTCCATATGCTGAAGCAGGAGCAAGTGCGCCACCATAAGCAGATCCGATGGCGCCACCGTAAGCACCAAGACCGTAGGAACCACCACATGCAGTAGCAGGAGAGAAACCAGCGCCAAGACCCAGAGAAGGAGCTATGGTGGCCAATTGACCTCCACAGCCGCAGCCGTAACCGAAGACATTCTAGGGGAACAAGATAACATGCAATGTATAGATTTGATTCAATAAAGGAATAACTGAACAAAAATAAAAAAGACGCTACCAATATAAATGAAGAGAAAACTCGAAACAAAATAATAATAATTTCTTAGATTACTCACCTGGACCAAGCAAGCTTGGATGCAGAGCAACAGAACAGCGAAGGTAGACATGTTTGATGTTTGTATGTGTTCAACGAGAAGCTGAAGACTGAATGATGTTCCTACTTCTAGAACAAGTTTATATAGAGCAACAGTTTCTTATCATAAACGTGATGTTTTTTCTACGTTCCATTGAAACAAAGCATAAATAATTCAAGGTTACATTACATCAATTACAAAATACATGCATTTTTCTATTCCCCCATATCGATAAAGGTATGAAAAGTTCATTTCAAAATCCACAAATTGTCGCAACAGAACTAGATAATAACTAGGTTTCAGTATAAATAGTCGATTGATTCTTGGAAAACTCATTCTGAAGTTCACTACAACACAAACTACAATGTCAGCCAAGGTGATCCTCGTCCTCTGCGCTCAGGCGCTCTTCATCCAGGTGAGTTTATTTGTATTTTATGTTTTCAATATTATGAAATAATATTATTAATATCAATGAACAACAACAATGACCCTGTTAGCTTATTTATTATGTTTTAATAATATGCAAAATTCTCTAATTCTATCATTTTCGAAGGGTTGCAAGGGATGCAGTGAGCATTCTTGCGAAAATAATCCAATAGATAACAAAAAAAAATTGTCCAAATTGTGAATTTATTCCTTGTCCATTTTGATTCCCACGCTAAACTGTCTAGCTTAAGCCATAATCCACTCACGAGTCTAGGTAAGTTTTTCACTATGAGAAAGTTTTGCATGCATCAAAAGCGTCTGACACGCATTATATTACGAGACCGATTAAACAATCATGTGTCATGGACATCGACGTCGTCTGCTGATAAAGAGATATTTACTCCAACAATAATTTCATATTTACAGACCGCTTTCGGTTCATGTCTTGGTCGTGGAGCCTTCGCCGGTCCTGCTGTGATTGCCCCAGGATATGCTGGTAACGGCTACGCTGGAAATGGTTTGATCGGAAATGGTCTGGTTGGTTATGGCTGTGCCAACAACGGTGTGATTGGTGATGGTATAATTGGTAATGGTTATATCGGCAATGGCTTGGTTGAGATTATTCCCACCACTGGCGGTGGACTGCCTGTCTCCAGCGTCTCTGCGATCGCTCCCAGTGGCCTGTCTGTAGTGTCTGAGAATGTGTTTGAGGGCGCTCTGTCCGTTGCTGGTGAGCTGCCGTTCTTGAGTGCTTTTGCTTTGGAGGGAGTGTTACCAAGTGGAGGTGCTGGCGCTGTTAGTTACAGCTGCGGTAACGGTATTACTGCTATTGAGAGCATCGCTCCTTCTGTTGGTGCCTATGGCAATGCTGGTGCCTATGGCAATGCTGGTGCCTATGGCAATGCTGGTGCGTATGGCGCTGGTGGTGCTTATGGGCTTGGGGCTGGCTATGAATGTGGCGCTGCTACCATCGCTCCTGCCGCTTTCGGACTCGGCTATGGAGGCCGCGGTTGTGAATGTGGTGTCTACTAAGAACTTACTAAAGAAAAACCTAACCTAACTTTTGATCCGAAACAATGATTCAATAAAATGATTTGCAATTTATTTTGGTATTTGAATTTACTTACACCTAGTTTCCCTCTAATATGAAAGTGTGCAGTTTTATAAGAAAAGAGATACATACTATCTTTAGTTCTGTTATAAGCCACGTGCAATGACCCACTGATGGACCAAGTACAGAAACCAATCCCCAATAACATTGAGCATAGATTCCGTGATTTAAGTAGTTTGCTGAACTTGACGTTTTATATTTAACCGACTTCAAAGAGGGAGGGTTATCAATTCGGTTTGTTTATGTTAAACTTTTATGTATGTTCGGGCATAACTCCGTCATATGTAGACGGATTTACATAATTATTATTTTGTTCGAAAGGGGTTTATTCCGAAATTGTTCAGTTAAAATTTCAATAGATCTGGTGATGAGTTTCGGAGACAGACAACCGAATTCTTCAAAACATGACAGAAAATCAACCGGGATTGCTGGAATCGCATAAAAATATTTATTGTTTTGATTGGATTGACTTTGAGAATACCCCAAGGATGATGAAATTTTTATGTTATTGACATAGCTTAGCCAAAATGCAGTCGGAAAATGTTAGTTTTAATTCATGAAATAACAAAAAAAAAAAAAAAAAAAATTCAATTCAATGATTTCGGTTTATTTAATCTGATTTTGAACACCATGAAATAGTATCCGCCATGTTGTTACATCATAAGGGGTGTCAATTGAACAACTGTGTACATTTATTATCTTCAAGTAATTTTTATTTTAATAATATTTTGAATTCAGGAACAGCAAACCAACGATAAGTAGAATAATAACTCATTTTTTTAAATTAAAAATAGATGATAATTATCAGCGCATTTGTCTTTATAGAAAACTGACGTCATATCCACAGAGCAAAATGGCTTCCACTGCGTCCAAAATTTTCGTCAAATTTAAATGCATTTTTACGGCATTATTCGATTAAATGAAAATGTCGTGTTTTTTTAGTGGCTTATTATTGCAGGATTTTTCATTAAGAGCGCTCGAACTTAAAAATAAAATAAAAAACCTGCTTAAGTGATACTGCCAATTTTTTATTTTATTTAAAGGATATTCGATGACATTATGTATGGAATATAATTTCAGCCAACTGGTCGCCGCGACTTCGTTGTCAAGTAGGTGGTGTATCTTGGTGGGCCAATTTGGATGACATCTTCGCATAAATGGGGCTCAATTTCACGAAGAGCGCGAGTTATGTTGGCCTTCAGGACGGCAATTGACTGTGGTTTGTCTGCATAGACTAGGGATTTCACGTAATCTCATAGAAAGTATTCGAGCGGTGTTAAGTCATACGATCTCGGTGACCAGTTGATGTCGCCACCATGCGAGAAGACGAGGCCTTCGAATTTCTCATCAGAATTTTAACAATTTTAACAATTCCTACGCTTGAAGTTTGAAGCGTGTAGCGTTCCAAGGTGAAAGGAGAATGCCAGGAACTCTATAGAGCTTTCACCCATTAAATAAAATTGGTTTACAAGGCTGCCAAATGTAGCATTCTATTGCTGATTTATTAGTGATAACTAGGATATGTTTAAATGCTTTTAGCACTTGTTGTTTCTGTTTAAATCTGTACATAGTTTTTTTTAAGGTTAGCTACCTTGAAGTTTAGGTAACGTCTTTTGCAACGTCTTCCATGTTGCGAGAAGAGTTTGCAGTGCAGATTGTAATGAAGTCACAACATGTCTGAGCACCCTGTCGACGCACAAGCGACAATTCATGCACCTCAACATCGTTAACGAAGTCAAGCAAAGTTCAGAATAGAAGCAATGATCAGAATCCGTAGCATGTAGCAAAAAGTCGGCGAGTAGGCGAGTTCGAGTCCGTGTACAAAAGCAAAAGTCGTCGTGAAAATATAACAGTAATACTTGTGATCACGGAGAGATTAGGGACTGTAAAATACAAACAACAATGCAAAGGCAACCAAAACAGAGAGGTTGTCAATGAACAATTTTTTTGACATTGCTATTAGCTTGTCGATGACGTTTCGCTACACCTAGTGACCTACTAATATTCAAATGCGAAATATTTATTAGAACATACAGTCATACATTGTAATATTAAATAAGTATTAACAAACATTATATTCATAAACTGAGTGTATCTAAACCTAATACATATAAAAATCCGTTCATAAAAAAATAATAGATGCCATTTTAATAATAAATAACTCGTTTTGTTCCGCGTGTATGCGCGTTGCTAAGTAACGCGGATGGTCGCGAAAAACACATGAAATAGGCTTTGGGTTTTTAAATTCCTTTCATCACTAACTTTTTATCTTCAAGTGTAACAGAATAACTGTTACGTAATAAAGGGTTATAATTTCATGCGATAATTTTGATTAAGTTACATTTCCTGTAAATTGATGAAAGGTGGGGCAGGATCTAGCATTGTCATTTCACGACTAAATAATGTGTTCATGCCAAATTTGACAGTTATCGCTTTACCAAGATGGCCGCTATGCGCTGTCAAAGTTCGCGCATCCCTATTGAAAAACCCTTTACTACAATCTAATTAGGACACTTCAAAATGGGTGTAGGTAATACTGTATTGGTGCGGCGTGGGTACTATAACTAAAAAGTAAAAATAAACTTTTTCCAAAAAAAAAACCGTTTTCCAAAAAACACTACAAAGTGAAAAATAACTTTAATTTCGGAAGGCGGTGACTAAAAACCAAAGTGCATGTCCAAAAACACCGACTTCCACGCTTGTACCTTTAAGTAATACATTCGACGCGTGATAGGTCACGGCCCACTCCCTCTCACCGAGGGGAGGCCTGTGTCCTAGTAGTGGGAATATTGTAGGCTGATTATGTAATCACTCTTTAGGCTTAGTTTAGGCCTCAGAGTAAATTTTGGGAGCAGTAAAAGGAGTAGTTAAAGTTTTGCTTATAGCATTGAATACTCGTATGGATAAGAACGACGAAAACTGAGTCGCGAATAGAGCTAGAGCGATTTCTGTTGAATTCAAAAATAATATAGGTACTTATGGTAAAAAGAAATACAACTGACTTCCAAAAAACACTAGAAAGTGAAAAATAACTTTAATTTTGGAAGTCGTTGACTTTGGACATGTATTTTATTAATTTCTTGTCACCGCCTTCCGAAATTAAAGTTATTTTTAAATTTCTAGTATTTTTTGGAAGTCGGTTGTTTTTTTATTTTTGGAAAAAGTTTTCATTTTCACATTTTACTTAAAGTAACCACTCCACACCAATTCATCATCCTTGGGGTCAAAACAATGCATATTTATGCGATAGCAGCAATCGCGGTTGATTTTCTGTCACTTTTTGAAGAGTTCTGTTGTCTGTCTCCGAAACGCATCATCTGAGGGGCAATTCTACTAATTTTAAGAACGTTCACAGTCTGATCTCAGTGTCAATCTGTCAAAAATACCTCGATGTTTCATACATTTTTGACATTTGCTTGTCGCTCAGATGACACTGTGACTACATTTTGAACGGTTTTAATTATGAGAATTGGCCTTCAGATCTATATGAAATTTAAATAGGACCATTTCGGAATAAAACCCTTCCTAAAAAAAAAAAAAAATTGCAAATCGGTCTATAAATGACGGAGTTATGCCCGAATCTGCACCTAACTACTAAGTTAAAGAGTTGTACCTTCCATCATCAGCTCAGCGTCATGAGATGATGATGACCATACGCAAATGTCTCAACAGTATTAGAAAACATAGGAAAAACATTGTTAATACCTATAAAGTTTGAGGGTTACCCTCGATTTTCCAGGGATTCCAACATCAGATCCTGATTTGGTGCCAACGGAAACACCTCAGGAGTATACTCTTTCAAATAAAAAAAGAATATTGAGAATCGATCCGCAAATGGGGGAGAAATCGAAGAACATACATTAAAATAATAATAATAATAATCATTAAAGGAAATAATAATCATTTTATTGTCATGCTACTAAGGCCCATAGATAAAATACACAAATAATCTTAAATAATAATGACAAACTAATACATATTAAGAAACCTTATTTAGGTATGTGCCCGACCCAGTCTTCGATATGAATGAAATAATGGAGATTATGCATGATGATGATAATGTTAAAGGCAACTTGTACTTTCGAATAAAATCCATTCCAATTTACATAACCCTTACGTCGCGCGATCGTGGGATCGTAACAGGGCTGAATCCCATAACGATGATTGAAGTCATGACTTACCTGAAAGTGGTAAGTCTGCCACTTCGAACAAAACAACATTTTTCATTCATAAATAATGTGACTTTATTAATATAAAGAATCCAAGAAGGCACGTGTCATGAGTGACACGTGCCTTTTTAGAGTCTTACTCGGCATTCAGAAACCAAACGTTTCATAACAGCCAGTAATCGAAAATAGCTTGTTCTAGGTCAGGAATGGTGAGCGAAAATGGGCACGTTGCATTTTAATTCTTAGTTACCTACAAAGAATTGTTTTGATTCAGCAGTTTTTGTTTGTCAATGAATTTAAGATTTTATCAAGTCGATTTTTTAATTGTATCAAAAAGTCCAGTTGAACGACTTCAATATTAAATTAAAAGATTGAAATTTTTGCTCAATTCATGGTATTTTATTTTTAATCTAGCATCAGAAAATCACGCTTCAATAGTAAATAGGAGAACCGCAGCCGCACGCGCACTGTCCGGAGATAGACACGGCACCAGCAGCTGGTAAAGCACCGCCGAAGTTCACGACACCTATGATGGGGACCTGACCAGCAACAACGGTGTTACCGGCGACTGGCAGCTCACCAGCGACCGCCACGTTGCCTTCACCGGTGCCACCGTAAGCTGCACCAGGAGCCATAGCGCCTCCGTATGCAGATCCTATGGCGCCACCGTAAGCGCCAAGACCGAGGGCACCACCACAGCCAGCAGAGAGACCAGCGCCAAGACCCAGAGCAGGAGCAATGGTGGCCACTTGACCTCCACAGCCGTATCCGTAACCGAACACATTCTAAAGAAACAAATCCATAAGTATAGGAATTCATCAAAAAAAAAAATTTGACAAAATAGAATTAAAACACAACAACAAAATAATGGTAGAAAAACTAATAAAATAATAGTTTTTTAGATCACTCACCTGGACCAAGCAAGCTTGAATGCAGAGCAGTAGAACAGCGAAGGTAGACATGTTTGATGTTTGTTTGTGTTCAACGAAAAGCTGAAGACTGAATGATGTTCCTACTTCTAGAACAGGTTAATATAGTGCGAAAGTTTCTTATCATAAACGTGATGCTTCTTCTATGTTCAATTGAAACAAAAGATACATATTTCAAGGTGACATTACATCACTTACAAAACATACATTTTTCTATTTCCCCATATTGATAAGATATGAAAAGTTCATTTCAAAATCCACAAAATGATGTAACGCAACTAGATAATAACTAGGTTTCAGTATAAATAGTCGATTGATTCTTGAAAAACTCATTCTGAAATTCACTTCAACACAAACTACAATGTCAGCCAAGGTGATCCTCGTCCTCTGCGCTCAGGCGCTCTTCATCCAGGTGAGTTTATTATTATTTAATGTTTTCAATAAATATGACGTAATATTATTAATAAAAGCCTGTTAGCTTATTTATTATGTTTTAATAATATGCAAAATTTTCTAATTCTATCATTCGCGAAGGGTTGCATGCAGTGAGCAATCCTTGGGAAAATCACCAATTGATAACAAAATAATTTTGTCCAAATTGTCAATTTATTCCTTGTCCATTTTGATTCCCACACTGAACTGTCTGCTTAAAACATAATTCACTCAGGAGTCTAGTAAGTTTTTCACCATCCTAAAGTTTTGAATGCATCAAAAGCGTCTGACACGCATTATATTACGAGACCGATTAAACAATCATGTGTCATGGACATCGACGTCATCTGCTGATAAAGAGATATTTACTCAAACAATAATTTTATATTTACAGACCGCTTTTGGTTCATGTCTTGGTCGTGGAGCCTTCGCCGGTCCTGCTGTGATTGCCCAAGGATATGCTGGTAACGGCTGCGCTGGCAATGGTTTGATCGGAAATGGACTGGTTGGTTATGGCTGTGGCAACAACGGTGTGATTGGTGATGGTATAATTGGTAATGGTTATTTCGGCAATGGTTTGGCTGAGATTATTCCCACCACTGGCGGTGGACTGCCTGTCTCCAGCGTCTCTGCGTTCGCTCCCAGTGGCCTGTCTGTAGTGTCTGAGAATGTGTTTGAGGGTGCTCTGTCCGTTGCTGGTGAGGTGCCATTCGTGAGTGCTGCGGCTTTGGAGGGAGTGTTGTCGAGTGGTGGTGCTGGCGCCGTCAGCTACAGCTGCGGTAATGGTATTACTGCTATTGAGAGCATCGCTCCTTCTGCTGCTGCCTATGGAACTGCTGGTGCCTATGGCAATGCTGGTGCGTATGGCGCTGGTGGTGCTTATGGGCTTGGTGCTGGCTATGGATGTGGCGGTGCTTCCATTGCTCCTGCCGCTTTCGGACTCGGCTATGGGGACCGTGGCTGTGGATATGGTGTCTACTAAGTTCTCAGAAAAGACTTTATTTTTCGCCCGAAACAATGATTCAATAAAATGATTTGCATTTTATTTTGTTATTTGAATTTACTTACACCTAGTTTCCCTCTAATATTAAAGTGTGTAGTTTTATAAGAAAAGAGAGACATACTATCTTTAATTCTGTGATAAGCCACGTGCTATGAATGACCCAGTGATGGACTTAGTACGGAAACCAATCCCAATATCATACTATAGACATATTTTATCACTTCTATGATAAATGTATTTTGCTGAACTTGACGTTTTAGTTTCGTTTTCAGGGGCTTGAGGCTCCATAATAACAGCCACGCATTTCTATCAATCAGGTCAAGCTATGCTTGCCGTGGTTGGTCCATGGATGGGTGACCATCTTTAGATAACAATACCTCTCCACGTCACAGAAACAACGTAAAGTCCTTGGTCCCGGCTGTTATTCGCAAATCTTCGACAGTCGTTACCGGTTGTAAGAATGCCGAAAGGTTTGTGGAGTCAGGGAAGCAATCGCTCCATGAACAATACTGGTATTCAGCTGCATCCGGTTAGACTAAAAGCCGATCACAAAAAACAAATAGGCTAGGCATATGATGACTTAATTTTGTTTTTAATAGTTTATTTCTAATAGATATAAATAGCCTTACTACACTTTACTATGATTATCATTACATTTATAAGGTTTAGTTTTTTTCAAAATTCGACATCTTTAAAGCATTTTTTATACTCACTGGACTAAAACCACGTTGCAGTACCCCTTGATGAAAACTACGAAATGTAATATTTCGCTTTGTTCCAAGAAACGTGAAATCTATTAGAGACCTGTGAAATAATTAAGTCAGGCATAACAGTTGGGAGGCACGTTTCATCATGACAAAGAAATTTCATATTCTTCCTTTACAGGAGCGAAGTAAAGTTGCAGATCTTGCTTTAATATTTAAATTATAACGAACGGGTCTACTGACGTCCCTGAGCTGGTGGCTAAGATTGGACTTTGTGCACCATCTGTGTTTCTTCGGAGACCTCATCTCTATCATGTTCCTATTGTGAAAACGAACTATAGGCAAAATACATATATTTTGAGAGCATGTCGATTGTTCAATATGGTGAGCAGGGATGTTGAGCTCGACTTATTTTCAGTGATCAGAAATTAAAAAAAAATAATTAAATAACTTTTTTTTGAAGTTTAACGTTGTTGTGTAATTTATTTTATTTTTGTTTATTATCTTCCGTTGTGTCTATGTTAAACTCTCACGCTGTTTGTACCGTTTTGTCAATTTTATACGAAGTTTATATTAGTAGAAACTTGTAATTGGCTTTCTTCTACATGTTACTTCTGACTACTCGTCTGTATTAGCTGTGAGTTTTCTTAAAATCAATAAAATTAAAATAAAATAAAATAAATAGCAGTGTAGTTTTACGAAATTCCATGCTTAATAAAAGTTAGGTTTTGAGTTATTATACATAGGATAGATACTTATGCCTGTATTAAGGTACATGTAGGTTTCAAAGTACCAGTTTATCACAACTCGGTAAGAGTACAACTGACATAAGTATGTCAGCTAGAAAACGTTTTATGCCTTCAATGTACCAGGTAGTCATAATTCGGTATGAGTATTACACATAAATACGTCTGCTAGAAAATGCTTTATGCCTTCGAAGTACCAGGCTGTCATAACTCGGTAAGAGCACCTCCATCTAACATAGGTATGTCAGCTAGAAAACCCTTCATGTCGGCGAAGTATTCGATTGTCATAATTTGGAAGGAGATCATGCGCAATAACTCAAGATGTTTGCTGATAGGTTAACACAACATTTATTGGTTCTGAGGCAGTACAATTTTCGCCGGATCAGCTGATCCGGCGAAAATTGAAAATACTAGCTAGTATGAAATAAATATTGACTTCTGTTAGCGCAAGATTGTAATTGATACTAAAACGCAGAGTTATAAAATTTACAAAAATGTGAGTAAAAAGAAGTTAATAGAACAAATATACGAAAATAGGTGAGGTGAGTAAATGTGGGGTGTAATGTGTACATACCTATATTTTATCGGACAATGGGGTGATTATTACCAAAGGTAACAAAGTGAACCTGTTTCGTCATGAAGATCTGCTCGGCTTGGTCGATGCACCACCGTGTCCTCGTGGAGGCGATCGGCATTGAACACTCGTATTCAAACTCAAACTCAAAGCATTTATTTCAAATAAACCAATTATAGGCACTTTTGAACTGTCGAGGTCGGTGAGTTAGAAAGATGAAGCTAATTGCCCATTCCAAAGCATAGTTACCTGGATAAGAACGACCAAAATCCGGTCTCAAAGAGGGTTTTCGTTTTCGAAAGCTCACTCTCGAAAACGAATCGAAAAAGAATCTCAGATTCTTTCAGCTATTTCCCTACCCCTTGTACTGTAGCTAGAGCTATTACTGTTGAACTAAAAAAAATGTATGATTAAAAATACGGCTTCACAAATACTGGAGATTTACAGTGAAAGACGGCATGGTTGACATCGGTCCGGCTTACCACCGTCCGAGGGATCCATTATGATACACAGATCGCCCTAAAACACAGCCTTGTGGAACCGGAAGTAACGTTTTCCAAGTATGTGTCCAACCTAGTCCTCGATATGTAAGAAATAATGGAGATTATATATGATGATAAGTTCATTCGAATTTCCGGTACCCTTACGTCGTGCGATAGTGGTAAAATCAAAAGTCATTTATTCAAACTAGGCTGAGAGTCAGCACTTTTCGAAAGTCAAAATTACACAAGGTAGTCCCCCCAAAAACGCCCGCCCTTCACCACTGCCTAGAAAACAAACGTTTCATATATTCAGAATTTCATTGTTAGAGTAGGTCGGGAATGTTTACTGAAAATTAATACGTTGCTAAATAATTCTCACTACCTACTTTGATTTTTTTCTCCACTCAGCAGTTTAGGCTATGTATTGTTTGTCAATGAATTCAAGATTTGATGAAGTCGATTTTTAATTCTATTAAAAATACAGTCGGTTGACTTATTAATTTAAAGATTGAAATATTTGCTAATTTCATGGTCTTTTATTTTTATTCTGTCATTAGAAAAGCACGCTTCAGTAGTAAATAGGAGATCCGCAGCCGCAAGCGCATTGTCCGGAGATAGATACGGCACCAGCAGCGGGCAAGGCACCACCGAAAGTAACAGCACCCAAGATGGGGACCTGACCAGCAACAGCGGTTTCACCAAAAACTGGCAGCTCACCAATGACTACCACGTTGCCTTCACCAGCGCCGCCATAAGCAGCTCCAGAAGCATAAGCACCTCCGTATGCAGCAGCAGGAGCAAGTGCGCCACCATAGGCAGATCCGATGGCGCCACCGTAAGCACCAAGGCCAAGGGTACCACCAAATGCAGCAGAAGGAGAGAGACCAGCACCGAGACCCAGAGCAGGAGCTATGGCGCCCACTTGACCTCCGCAGCCGCACCCGTAACCGAACACATTCTAAAGAAACAAAGTAACAGATGAGAATTCATCGGATTTAATTGAAGAACTACTGCCCAAACATGAAAAAGACGATACAAATACGAATAAACAGAAAACTCAAAACAAAATAATTAAAGAAATCTAGATAACTCACCTGTACCAAGCAAGCTTGGATGCAGAGCAGCAGAACAGCGAAGGTAGACATGTTTGATGTTTGTTTGTGTTCAACGGGATGCTGAAGACTGAATGATGTTCCTACTTCTAGACCACGTTTATATAGTGCAAAAGTTTCTCATAAACGTGGTGTTATTCGTCTAAGTTCTATTGAAACAAAGCATCCATATTTCAAGGTTACATTACATCACTTACAAAACATGCATTTTTCAATTTCCCCATATTGATAAAGGTATAAAAGTTTATTTCAAAATCCACGAATTGCTGCAACACAACTAGATAAGTTCTACGTTACAGTATAAATAGGTAGTCGATCGATTCTTGGAAAACTCATTCTCAAGTTCACTTCAACACAAACTACAATGTCAGCCATGGTGATCCTTGTCCTGTGCGCTCAGGCGCTCTTCATTCAGGTGAGTGTATTTATATTTTGTTTTCAATAAATATGATTTACTAGCTTATTTATTTTGTTTGAAGTAAATAGAAAATCATCTCATTTGTCATATTCGAAAGGTTGCATACAGCGTGCAACCCTCGGGTAAATCACCCATAGATAACAAAATAGTTTTGTCCAATATTTGAATTATTTCATTCCTTGTCCATTTTGATTCCCACACTGAACAGTCTAGCTTAAACCATAATCCACCCACGAGTCAAGGTAAGTTTTTCTCTATCAAAAAGTTTTGAATGCATCAAAAGCGTCTGACACGCATTATATTACGAGACCGATTAAACAATGATGTCTCATGGACATCGACGTCGTCTGCTGATAAAGAGATATTTACTCATACAATAATTTCATATTTACAGACCGCTTTCGGTTCATGTCTTGGTCGTGGAGCCTTCGCCGGTCCTGCTGTGATTGCCCCAGGATATGCTGGTAACGGCTACGCTGGCAATGGTTTGATCGGAAATGGACTGGTTGGTTATGGCTGTGCCAACAACGGTGTGATTGGTGATGGTATAATTGGTAATGGTTATATCGGCAATGGCTTGGCTGAAATTATTCCCACCACTGGCGGTGGACTGCCTGTCTCCAGCGTCTCTGCGTTCGCTCCCAGTGGCCTGTCTGTAGTGTCTGAGAATGTGTTTGAGGGCGCTCTGTCCGTTGCTGGTGAGCTGCCGTTCTTGAGTGCTTTGGCTTTGGAGGGAGTGTTACCAAGTGGAGGTGCTGGCGCTGTTAGTTACAGCTGCGGTAACGGTATTACTGCTATTGAGAGCATCACTCCTTCTGCTGGTGCCTATGGCAATGCTGGTGCCTATGGCAATGCTGGTGCGTATGGCGCTGGTGGTGCTTATGGGCTTGGGGCTGGCTATGAATGTGGCGCTGCAACCATCGCTCCTGCCGCTTTCGGACTCGGCTATGGAGGCCGCGGTTGTGGATGTGGTGTCTACTAAGAACTTACTAAAGAATAACCTAACCTAACTTTTCATCCGAAACAATGATTCAATAAAATGATTTGCAATTTATTTTGGTATTTGAGTTTACTTACACCTTGTTTCCCGCTAATATTAAAGTGTGCAGTTTTATAAGAAAAGAGATACATACTATCTTTAGTTCTGTTATAAGCCACGTGCAATGACCCACTGATGGACCAAGTACAGAAACCAATCCCCAATAACATTGAGCATAGATTCCGTGATTTAAGTAGTTTGCTGAACTTGACGTTTTATATTTAACTGACTTCAAAGAGGGAGGGTTATAAATTCGGTTTGTTTATGTTCAATTTTTATGTATGTTCGGGCATAACTCCGTCATATATAGACGGATTTACATAATTATTATTTTGTTCGAAAGGGGTTTATTCCGAAATTGTTCAGTTAGATTTTCAATAGATCTTGTGATGTGTTTCGGAGACAGATAACCGAATTCTTCAAAACATGACAGAAAATCAACCGGGATTGCTGCAATCGCATAAAAATATTTATTGTTTTGATTGGATTGACTTTGAGAATACCCCAAGGATGAAGAAATTTTTATGTTATTGACATACCTTAGGCAAAATGCAGTCGGAAAATGTTAGTTTTAATTCATGAAATAAGAAAAAAAACTTAAAAATTCAATTCAATGATTTCAGTTTCAGGGATTAGGCCGTAATCCACCACGCGGGCACAGTGCGGGTTGGTAGATGTCGCATGTCTTCGAATTTTTGGTTCTAGGATATGCCGGTTTCCTCACGATGTTTTGTTTCACCGTTTTGAGAGCAGTGGTGATGAAATAATTTACACAAAGTAAAGCGCCTGCCTGGGTTCGAACTCACGACCTACAACTCGTAGGTCGCAGCCGTTACCACTTGGCCACCACTGCTGCGATTATAACTCATTTTTTTTTTAATTAAAAGAAGATTATCATTATCAGCGCATTTGTCTTTATAGAAAATTGACGTCATACCCACAGAGCAAAATGGGATCCACTGCGACCAAAATATTCGTCAAATTTAAATGCATTTTTACGTCATTATTCGATTAAATGAAAATGTTGTGTTTTTTTTTAGTGGCTTAATAGTGCAGGATTTTTCATTAAGAGCGCTCGAACTTAAAAACAAAATAAAAATACCTGCATAGGTGATATTTCCAAATATTTTATTTTATTTTAAAGAATATTCGATGACATTATGTATGGAATGTAATTTCAGCCAAGTGGTCGCCGCGACTCCATTGTAGGTGGTGTATCTTGGTGGGCAGTGGCGGATTTGCCCTAAGGCCCAGTAGGCCCGGGCCTAGGGCGGCCAGATATTAGGGGCGGCAAATCGTGACAAAAAAATCACTGATGATAGCAAGAAATAACTCAAATGCAAAATACCTAAATATTTAAAAGGCTGCGCATATTATAGCGGGTTACACTGCACCGCAACGTATAGCAATAAAACTAATTATTTCGTACAGATAAAATAGTTCGTACTTGTAATATAACTGATTTAGGAAGAAAATTGTTAACGCGCGACGCAAACTTTAAAAACACTCGCTCTTGATTGTCGTGATTCACGCTAGTGTGTCGCGCCCCCGCGCCCCTTCGCTGCCCCCACCCACACCTATCTCGCTCGCTCGCCCGCTCGCGACAGTGTCAATTCAACAATAAAGCTGACAGCAACTGCAGTGAGTGGACTAATTTATTTTAAATTTCGTAACGTCTTTCGCGACGCGACGTGTACGTGCTGCTTGCTATATTAACAAAAAAAATTACCTCACGCTCACGTAAAAAGTGTTATGTTGCATATTTAGAAATGGATGGAAAGAAAAGATTTAGGTTATGTGGGGCAGAGTATCGCAAGCGAGCTAAAGAAAAAGATGATAAACAAAAGGATACGATTAAGAAAACGCGGAAATTAGACGATTTCTTTAGAAAACCATGTGCAGATATCAAAGATCATATCATTGATCCAACAATCGACATTGCAAGTAGTAGTGGCGCTCCGTCAACTGATGATTCTTCAGTTTCTTCAAGTGCAGATACTTTGATCGGCGTGGCAAGTGGATCAAAGGAACAAGCCGAAGATGTCCCTCTAGTACCAAGAGTAGCAGGTGTAGGTGTGCAACCCAATCCTCCGCATCAGATGTTGTGCAAAATCAGCGACGATCCAGCCAAATGGACAATCGACGAGTTCACGCGTGATTACATTTGTATGAAGTAGAAATTTTCCTAAGAGTGAGCGAATTTACAAAGATAAGGCGCGACGTTGTCAAAACATTTATTCGAACGTCAGCTTCTAAATGGCGAAAAAGTTCCGCGAAAGTGGCTAATTTATTCCAAAAGTACTGGATGTGTTTATTGTGGACCTTGTCTTCTTTTTAACGGGGGGGGAGAGTCAGTTCGACAAAAAGGAAGGTTTCAATGATTGGAAAAATTCCTATCATCGAGTATCAACTCATGAGAATTCGCCTACTCACAAATTATCTGTTCTGCATATGAAAGACCGAAGCAAAGCGTTAGGTCGCATTGACCACGCATTAACAATGCAATCTGATGAAGAAATGAATTACTGGAAAAACATTTTGAAAAGAGTAGTTGCTTGTGTAAAAGCGCTTGCATCACGTGGCTTGCCTTTCAGAGGACACGACGAGAAATTTGGTTCAATTCACAATGGAAATTATTTAATGTCCTTAGAGCTTATCGCTGAGTTCGATCCGTTCTTAGCCAAACACATAACACGTTATGGGAATCCAGGCTCAGGATTTACGAGTTATCTTTCTTCAACAACATGCGAAGAATTCATTCGGCTTATGGGAAACAAAGTTTTGGAGACAATTGTAATGGAAATATTAACAGCGAAATATTTTTCTCTGATCATTGACTCGACGCCGGATATATCTCACGTAGACCAGCTAACTTATGTTATCAGATATGTCCTGCCTAATGGATCACCTGTAGAACGTTTCCTCAAGTTCATTCCAAACACAGGTCATAAATCACAACAAATGAAAGATGCTGTTACCTCAACTTTAACTGAATTGGGAATTGACATTTCAAACTGCCGCGGGCAATCTTATGACAACGCAGCTAACATGTCAGGCATATACAACGGCCTGCAAGCTAAAATCAAGGAAATTTCACCCCTTGCCGAGTATGTTCCTTGTTCAGCACACTCGCTCAATTTAGTAGGTGAATGTGCAGCTGAAAGCAGCCAAGAGGCTTGTTCGTTCTTTTCTCTACTCCAAGAGCTGTACAATTTCTTTGCAGCGTCAACTCAGCGTTGGGAACTCCTTCAAGCCCAATTCACCGTCAAAAGTCTGTCAACGACTCGTTGGTCTGCTCGTGCAGACGCATGCAAAAGTTTACGCGAATCCTGGAATGAAATCCATCAAGCGCTAGTATCTATCGAAAATGACACACAACAGAAGAGAATCGTTATATGCGAAGCAAGAGGTATTCGTTTGAAACTAGAACGTTTTGAAACGGCCCTCATGACTGTTTTTTGGGGATATTTACTGGATCGCATTAACGCCACAAATAAAAAACTTCAGAGTGTGGAAATTGACATTACCATTGTCATAGAACTCTATGAGACACTGATACATTTTATTCGCGAAACAAGAGATAACTTCGATGATTTCGAAAAGAAAGCCAAAAAACTGTCTATCGTACAGGAATATGAAAGGGATTTTCGACGCAATCGAAAGCATAAGCTACTTCCTGGCGAGACTAATACAGATGAAGAGATGCAACAAAAGAATGGTCGAGAAAATTTCAGAATCACTAATTTTTTGGTAGTAATTGATACATTGTCAGTAGAACTGAAAAAACGACGGGATGCTTATAAATTACTTCACAACAAATTTAATTTTATTACTAACTTGACGAAACTGAGCATCTCAGAAGTCGAAGAAAAGGCCAAAGCATTGCAAATGGTTTATTCTACTGACTTAGAAGACAATTTTCCGGAAGAATGTCTACATTTTCGTTCTCACTGCAGCATAAAAAATGAAGAGCGGAACAGTGCTGTCAGTTTGTTGAAATGGTTACGAACTGAGGGTCTTCAAACCATTTACCCAAACGTGGATATTGCTCTTCGTATGTGTGTGTGTACTCCCGCCAGCAACTGTTCAGGAGAACGGTCGTTTTCTTGTTTGCGCAGAGTTAAAAACTATTTACGCACAACAATGACGGAGCAAAGGTTAAACGATCATGCTTTGCTTAACATAGAAGCTGACTTTTTAAGAAAATTGGATTGTGAAGAATTAATTAATGATTTTGCTGCGCTTAAGTGCAGACGAGTTTTGTAACTCATGATCACTTTTAACACATATTAATAAATAAAAACTAAAATTTTTAACTGTTTTATTTAATTGTGCAATTAACCCTTAAACCTCGGAATATATTACAAAATAGTAGCTATTACCTATAGTTAGTTAAATTTCTGATTTCGATTTATGTAAAAGTTGGCAATAAAGTCATTATGTCGCCAGCAGATCATGCTATCCCAAACTGTCAAATTTTCTCAATTGAACATAAACCTTATTCCTTTGTTATAAAGTAGAAAAACTATCAAAGTAATTTGACAGATTGGGGTAGCTTGATGTGCTGGCCTCTGTAATTAGTCCATATGATGGGTGCTGAGAAAAGGGCGGCACATGGCTTGGGGCCTAGAGCGGCCAAGACTGCAAATCCGCCACTGTTGGTGGGCCAATTTGTATGACATCTTCGCATAAATGGGGCTCAATTTCACGAAGAGCGCGAGTTATGTTGGCCTTCAGGGCGGCAATTGACTGTGGTTTGTCTGCATAGACTAGGGATTTCACGTAATCTCATAGAAAGTAGTCGAGCGGTGTTACCTAAGTCACACGATCTCGGTGACCAGTTGATGTCGCCACCATGCGAGATGACGAAGCCTTCGAATTTCTCATCAGGATTTTAACAATTTCTACGCTTGAAGTTTGAAGCGTGTAGCGTTCCATGGTGAAAGGAGAATGCCAGGAACTCTATGGAGCTTTCACCCATAAAATAAAAGTTGGTTTACAAGCATGCCAAATGTAGCATTCTATTGCTGATTTATTAGTGATAACTAGGATACGAGTATGTTTGAATGCCTTTAGCACTTGTTGTTTCTGTTTAAATCTGTACATAGTTTTTTTTAAGGTTAGCTACCTTGAAGTTTAGGTAACGTGTTTTGCAACGTCTTCCATGTTGCGAGAAGAGTTTGCAGTGCAGATTGTAATGAAGACACAACATGTCTGAGCACCCTGTCGACGCACAAGCGACAATTCATGCACCTCAACGTTGTTAACCAAGTCAAGCAATGTTCAGAATGTAAGCAATGATCAGAATCCGTAGCATGTAGCAAAAAGTCGGCGAGTAGGCGAGTTCGAGTCCGTGTACAAAAGCAAAAGTCGTCGTGAAAATATAACAGTAATAATTGTGATCACGGAGAGATGAGGGACTGTATAATACAAACAACAATGCAAAGGCAACCAAAACAGAGAGATTGTCAATGAACAATTTTTTTGACATTCCTATTAGCTTGTCGATGACGTTTCGCTACACATAGTGACCCACTAATACTCAAATTCGAAATATTTATTAGAACATACATTCATATATTGTAATAATATTATAAGTATTAAAAAACATTATTTTCATAAACTGAGTGTTTGGTGTTTGGTTTTATTTTTTCGGAAAAATATTTTTATAATTCACTTTTTAGTTATAGTATCCACTCCACCCCAATTCATCATCCTAGGGGTCAAAACAATGCATATTTATGCGATAGCAGCAATCGCAGTTGATTTGCTGTCATATTTTGAAAAGTTTCATTGTGTGTCTCCAAAACGCATCATCAGATCTCTATGAAATTTAAATAGGACCATTTCGGAATAAAACCCTTTCTAAAAAAAGAATTTTGCAAATCGGTCTATATGTGACGGAGTTATGCCAGAATCTGTACCTTACTCCTTAGTTAAAGAGTTGTACCTTCCATCATCAGCTCAGCGTCATGAGATGATGATGACCATACGCAAATGTCTCAACAGCATTAGAAAACAAAGGAAAAACTTTGTTAATACCTATAAGACTTGAGGGTTGCCCTCGATTTCCCAGGGATTCCATCATCAAATCCTGATTTGGTGCCAATGGGACCACTTCAGGAATATACTCTTTCAAATAAAAAAAAAGAATTTTGAGAATCGGTCCACAAATGGGGGAGAAATCGAGCAACATACATTAAAAAAAAATACGTTCGGTGGAACATATAACCTCCTCCTTTTTTGGAAGTCGGCTAAAAATATGACTTTACAATAATTACTAGAGTTTTATTGTCAAAGATGGTACGGTTGACATCTGTCGGGCATTCCCCCAGTCCCAGGAAAACAATCATTATCATTTATCTCCGGGTGATTTCATCTAGCTTACGAAGAGAAAGAACTTGCATAGACATAACATTGCAACTAGGAACATTCATCTGCAACTTGTTCTGAAATAAAGCATGTGGAATCGGAAGTACCGTTCATCAGGTATGTGCCCGACCCAGTCTTCGATATGAATGAAATAATGGAGATTATGCATGATGATGATAATGTTAAAGGCAACTTGTACTTTCGAATAAAATCCATTCCAATTTACATAACCCTTACGTCGCGCGATCGTGGTAACAGGGCTGAATCCCATAACGATGGTTGAAGTCTTGACTTACCACTTTCAGGTGTACCAGTTTGAACAAAACGACATTTTTCATTCATAAATAATGTGACTTTATTAATATAACGATTCCAAGAAGGCACGTGTCACTCATGACACGTGCCTTTTTAGAATCTTACTCGGTAATCAGAAAACAAACGTTTCATAACAGCCAGTAATCGAAGACAGAATCGAGCTTGTTCTAGGTCAGGAATGGTGAGTGAAAATGGGCACGTTGCATTTGAATTCTTAGTTACCTACAAATAATTATTTTGATTCAGCAGTTTTTGTTTGTCAATGAATTTAAGATTTTATCAAGTCGATTTTTTAATTGTATCAAAAAGTCCAGTTGAACGACTTCAACATTAAATTAAAGATTGAAATTTTTGCTCAATTCATGGTATTTTATTTTTAATCTAGCATCAGAAAATCACGCTTCAATAGTAAATAGGAGAACCGCAGCCGCACGCGCACTGTCCGGAGATAGACACGGCACCAGCAGCTGGTAAAGCACCGCCGAAGTTCACGACACCTATGATGGGGACCTGACCAGCAACAACGGTGTTACCGGCGACTGGCAGCTCACCAGCGACCGCCACGTTGCCTTCACCGGTGCCACCGTAAGCTGCACCAGGAGCCATAGCGCCTCCGTATGCAGATCCTATGGCGCCACCGTAAGCACCAAGACTGAGGGCACCACCACAGCCAGCAGAGAGACCAGCGCCAAGACCCAGAGCAGGAGCAATGGTGGCCACTTGACCTCCACAGCCGTATCCGTAACCGAACACATTCTAAAGAAACAAATCCATAAGTATAGGAATTCATCAAAAAAAAAAATAGAATTAAAACACAACAACAAAATAATGGTAGAAAAACTAATAAAATAATAGTTTTTTAGATCACTCACCTGGACCAAGCAAGCTTGAATGCAGAGCAGTAGAACAGCGAAGGTAGACATGTTTGATGTTTGTTTGTGTTCAACGAAAAGCTGAAGACTGAATGATGTTCCTACTTCTAGAACAGGTTAATATAGTGCGAAAGTTTCTTATCATAAACGTGATGCTTCTTCTATGTTCAATTGAAACAAAAGATACATATTTCAAGGTGACATTACATCACTTACAAAACATACATTTTTTCCCATATTGATAAGATATGAAAAGTTCATTTCAAAATCCACAAAATGATGTAACGCAACTAGATAATAACTAGGTTTCAGTATAAATAGTCGATTGATTCTTGAAAAACTCATTCTGAAATTCACTTCAACACAAACTACAATGTCAGCCAAGGTGATCCTCGTCCTCTGCGCTCAGGCGCTCTTCATCCAGGTGAGTTTATTATTATTTAATGTTTTCAATAAATATGACGTAATATTAGGTCTTTACCTATGAAATTGCCGTTCTGCAGTACTGGCCATTTCAAATCAAAATAATTTTTGTTTGGCTAAGAATTCTAATTTCAAATTAATTTTATTTTAAAAACATGGATTTTTTTTTCTATAAGTAGTCATTTCTTTATTAATTAGTGTTACATTTTCATCGCATTTCAATCTTTTTCGTCATCATGGATACGTTAAAAATTCGAGTAATTATGGAATATGAGTACCGTCGTGGCAGCAACGCGGCACAAGCGGCACGCAACATCAACGACGTTTACGGAGCTAACACTACAAACCAACGCACCACCTGTTATTGGTTTGCTCGCTTCCGTTCTGGAAATTTCGACCTGAAAAATGAACCTCGCGGTCGTCCGAAGACTTTGGTCGACAATGACGAATTAAAGGCGATTGTGGAAGCTGATGATACACAATCTACGGCTGAATTAGCAGCAGCTTTCGACGTTAGCGTCAAAACAATATTGGTCCATTTGCGTCAAATTGGCAAGGTAAAAAAGCTTGACAAATGGGTGCCCCACGAACTCAATGATCGCCAGCGCGAAGTACGCGTCGAGACGTGCCTTGCACTGCTCAACAGACACACAAATGAAGGAATTTTGAACCGCATTGTTACCTGCGATGAAAAATGGATTCTGTTTGATAACCGTAAGCGCTCAGCAAGTTGGTTGGATCCTGGTTCAGCACCTAAACAATGCCCTAAACGAAAACTTACCCCTAGAAAAGTGATGGTCACTGTTTGGTGGTCTAGCGCCGGTGTGATTCATCACAGCTTCTTACCAAACGGGGTGAGCATTACTGCAGATGTGTACTGTGAAGAACTGAACACAATGATGGAGAAGCTGGCGCATCTCCAACCAGCATTGGTCAATCGCTCGTCTCCGCTGCTCCTGCACGACAACGCGCGACCTCATACTGCACAGCAGACGGTCTCCAAGTTGCAAGAACTGGGGTTGGAAGCTCTCCGTCATCCGCCCTACTCACCAGACCTTGCGCCTACAGACTACTACTTTTTCCAGAATTTGGATAACTTCTTGGCGGGAAAAAAATTTAATACCCGAGAGGCAGTACAAAATGCCTTTGAAGAATTTGTTGCCTCCCGTCCAGCTGATTTCTTTAAGAAGGGCATCAATAAACTGCCACTGCGATGGCAAAGATGCATTGATTGCATGGGTGATTACTTCGATTAATACAAATAAAAAATTCATGAAAAAAATTCGTTTAAATTTTTTCATACAAAACGGCAATTTCATAGGTAAAGACCTATTATTATTAATAAAAGCCTGTTAGCTTATTTATTATGTTTTAATAATATGCAAAATTTTCTAATTCTATCATTCGCGAAGGGTTGCATGCAGTGAGCAATCCTTGGGAAAATCACCAATTGATAACAAAATAATTTTGTCCAAATTGTCAATTTATTCCTTGTCCATTTTGATTCCCACACTGAACTGTCTGCTTAAAACATAATTCACTCAGAAGTCTAGTAAGTTTTTCACCATCATAAAGTTTTGAATGCATCAAAAGCGTCTGACACGCATTATATTACGAGACCGATTAAACAATCATGTGTCAGGGACATCGACGTCATCTGCTGATAAAGAGATATTTACTCAAACAATAATTTTATATTTACAGACCGCTTTTGGTTCATGTCTTGGTCGTGGAGCCTTCGCCGGTCCTGCTGTGATTGCCCAAGGATATGCTGGTAACGGCTGCGCTGGCAATGGTTTGATCGGAAATGGACTGGTTGGTTATGGCTGTGCCAACAACGGTGTGATTGGTGATGGTATAATTGGTAATGGTTATTTCGGCAATGACTTGGCTGAGATTATTCCCACCACTGGCGGTGGACTGCCTGTCTCCAGCGTCTCTGCGTTCGCTCCCAGTGGCCTGTCTGTAGTGTCTGAGAATGTGTTTGAGGGTGCTCTGTCCGTTGCTGGTGAGGTGCCATTCGTGAGTGCTGCGGCTTTTGAGGGAGTGTTGTCGAGTGGTGGTGCTGGCGCCGTCAGCTACAGCTGCGGTAATGGTATTACTGCTATTGAGAGCATCGCTCCTTCTGCTGCTGCCTATGGAACTGCTGGTGCCTATGGCAATGCTGGTGCGTATGGCGCTGGTGGTGCTTATGGGCTTGGTGCTGGCTATGGATGTGGCGGTGCTTCCATTGCTCCTGCCGCTTTCGGACTCGGCTATGGGGACCGTGGCTGTGGATATGGTGTCTAC
Organism: Polymixis flavicincta; assembly: GCA_949987655.1. NCBI lineage: Eukaryota > Metazoa > Arthropoda > Insecta > Lepidoptera > Noctuidae > Polymixis > Polymixis flavicincta. The sequence goes on along the minus strand of OX465198.1, from coordinate 4,467,066 downwards.
TAAGTTCTCAGAAAAGACTTTATTTTTCGCCCGAAACAATGATTCAATAAAATGATTTGCATTTTATTTTGTTATTTGAATTTACTTACACCTAGTTTCCCTCTAATATTAAAGTGTTTAGTTTTATAAGAAAAGAGAGACATACTATCTTTAATTCTGTGATAAGCCACGTGCTATGAATGACCCAGTGATGGACTTAGTACGGAAACCAATCCCAATATCATACTATAGACATATTTTATCACTTCTATGATAAATGTATTTTGCTGAACTTGACGTTTTAGTTTCGTTTTCAGGGGCTTGAGGCTCCATAATAACAGCCACGCATTTCTATCAATCAGGTCAAGCTATGCTTGCCGTGGTTGGTCCATGGATGGGTGACCATCTTTAGATAACAATACCTCTCCACGTCACAGAAACAACGTAAAGTCCTTGGTCCCGGCTGTTATTCGCAAATCTTCGACAGTCGTTACCGGTTGTAAGAATGCCGAAAGGTTTGTGGAGTCAGGGAAGCAATCGCTCCATGAACAATACTGGTATTCAGCTGCATCCGGTTAGACTAAAAGCCGATCACAAAAAACAAATAGGCTAGGCATATGATGACTTAATTTTGTTTTTAATAGTTTATTTCTAATAGATATAAATAGCCTTACTACACTTTACTATGATTATCATTACATTTATAAGGTTTAGTTTTTTTCAAAAATCTTTAAAGCATTTTTTATACTCACTGGACTAAAACCACGTTGCAGTACCCCTTGATGAAAACTACGAAATGTAATATTTCGCTTTGTTCCAAGAAACGTGAAATCTATTAGAGACCTGTGAAATAATTAAGTCGGGCATAACAGTTGGGAGGCACGTTTCATCATGACAAAGAAATTTCATATTCTTCCTTTACAGGAGCGAAGTAAAGTTGCAGATCTTGCTTTAATATTTAAATTATAACGAACGGGTCTACTGACGTCCCTGAGCTGGTGGCTAAGATTGGACTTTGTGCACCATCTGTGTTTCTTCGGAGACCTCATCTCTATCATGTTCCTATTGTGAAAACGAACTATAGGCAAAATACATATATTTTGAGAGCATGTCGATTGTTCAATATGGTGAGCAGGGATGTTGAGCTCGACTTATTTTCAGTGTTCAGAAATTTAAAAAAAAAATTTAAATAACTTTTTTTTGAAGTATAACGTTGTTGTGTAATTTATTTTATTTTTGTTAAACTCTCACGCTGTTTGTACCGTTTTGTCAATTTTATACGAAGTTTATATTAGTAGAAACTTGTAATTGGCTTTCTTCTACATGTTACTTCTGACTACTCGTCTGTATTAGCTGTGAGTTTTCTTAAAATCAATAAAATTAAAATAAAATAAAATAAATAGCAGTGTAGTTTTACGAAATTCCATGCTTAATAAAAGTTAGGTTTTGAGTTATTATACATAGGATAGATACTTATGCCTGTATTAAGGTACATGTAGGTTTCAAAGTACCAGTTTATCACAACTCGGTAAGAGTACAACTGACATAAGTATGTCAGCTAGAAAACGCTTTATGCCTTCGATGTATGTACCAGGTAGTCATAATTCGGTATGAGTATTACACATAGATACGTCAGCTAGAAAATGCTTTATGCCTTCGAAGTACCAGGCTGTCATAACTCGGTAAGAGCACCTCCATCTAACATAGGTATGTCAGCTAGAAAACCCTTCATGTCAGCGAAGTATTCGATTGTCATAATTTGGAAGGAGATCATGCGCAATAACTCAAGATGTTTGCTGATAGGTTAACACAACATTTTTTGGTTCTGAGGCAGTTCAATTTTCGCCGGATCAGCTAGTATGAAATAAATATTGACTTCTGTTAGCGCAAGATTGTAATTGATACTAAAACGCAGAGTTATAAAATTTACAAAAATGTGAGTAAAAAGAAGTTAATAGAACAAATATACGAAAATAGGTGAGGTGAGTAAATGTGGGGTGTAATGTGTACATACCTATATTTTATCGGACAATGGGGTGATTATTACCAAAGGTAACAAAGTGAACCTGTTTCGTCATGAAGATCTGCTCGGCTTGGTCGAAGCACCACCGTGTCCTCGTGGAGGCGATCGGCATTGAACACTCGTATTCAAACTCAAACTCAAAGCATTTATTTCAAATAAACCAATTATAGGCACTTTTGAACTGTCGAGGTCGGTGAGTTAGAAAGATGAAGCTAATTGGCCATTCCAAAGCATAGTTACCTGGATAAGAACGACCAAAATCCGGTCTCAAAGAGGGTTTTCGTTTTCGAAAGCTCACTCTCGAAAACGAATCGAAGAAGAATCTCAGATTCTTTCAGCTATTTCCCTACCCCTTGTACTGTAGCTAGAGCTATTACTGTTGAACTAAAAAAAATGTATGATTAAAAATATGGCTTCACAGATACTGGAGATTTACAGTGAAAGACGGCATGGTTGACATCGGTCGGGCTTACCACCGTCAGAGGGATCCATTATGATACACAGATCGCCCTAAAACACAGCCTTGTGGAACCGGAAGTAACGTTTTCCAAGTATGTGTCCAACCTAGTCCTCGATATGTAAGAAATAATGGAGATTATATATGATGATAAGTTCATTCGAATTTCCGGTACCCTTACGTCGTGCGATAGTGGTAAAATCAAAAGTCATTTATTCAAACTAGGCTGAGAGTCAGCACTTTTCGAAAGTCAAAATTACATAAGGTAGTCCCCCAAAAACGCCCGCCCTTCACCACTGCCTAGAAAATAAACGTTTCATATATTCAGCATTTCATTGTTAGAGTAGGTCGGGAATGTTTACTGAAAATTAATACGTTGCTAAATAATTCTCACTACCTACTTAGATTTTTTTCTCCACTCAGCAGTTTAGGCTATGTATTGTTTGTCAATGAATTCAAGATTTGATGAAGTCGATTTTTAATTCTATTAAAAATACAGTCGGTTGACTTATTAATTTAAAGATTGAAATATTTGCTAATTTCATGGTCTTTTATTTTTATTCTGTCATTAGAAAAGCACGCTTCAGTAGTAAATAGGAGATCCGCAGCCGCAAGCGCATTGTCCGGAGATAGATACGGCACCAGCAGCGGGCAAGGCACCACCGAAAGTAACAGCACCCAAGATGGGGACCTGACCAGCAACAGCGGTTTCACCAAAAACTGGCAGCTCACCAATGACTACCACGTTGCCTTCACCAGCGCCGCCATAAGCAGCTCCAGAAGCATAAGCACCTCCGTATGCAGCAGCAGGAGCAAGTGCGCCACCATAAGCAGATCCGATGGCGCCACCGTAAGCACCAAGGCCAAGGGTACCACCAAATGCAGCAGAAGGAGAGAGACCAGCACCGAGACCCAGAGCAGGAGCTATGGCGCCCACTTGACCTCCGCAGCCGCACCCGTAACCGAACACATTCTAAAGAAACAAAGTAATAAATGAGAATTCATCGGATTTAATTGAAGAACTACTGCCCAAACGTGAAAAAGACGATACAAATACGAATAAACAGAAAACTCAAAACAAAATAATTAAAGAAATTTAGATAACTCACCTGTACCAAGCAAGCTTGGATGCAGAGCAGCAGAACAGCGAAGGTAGACATGTTTGATGTTTGTTTGTGTTCAACGGGAAGCTGAAGACTGAATGATGTTCCTACTTCTAGACCACGTTTATATAGTGCAAAAGTTTCTCATAAACGTGGTGTTATTCGTCTAAGTTCTATTGAAACAAAGCATCCATATTTCAAGGTTACATTACATCACTTACAAAACATGCATTTTTCAATTTCCCCATATTGATAAAGGTATAAAAGTTTATTTCAAAATCCACGAATTGCTGCAACACAACTAGACAAGTTCTACGTTACAGTATAAATAGTCGATCGATTCTTGGAAAACTCATTCTCAAGTTCACTTCAACACAAACTACAATGTCAGCCATGGTGATCCTTGTCCTGTGCGCTCAGGCGCTCTTCATTCAGGTGAGTGTATTTATATTTTGTTTTCAATAAATATGATTTACTAGCTTATTTATTTTGTTTTAAGTAAATTGAAAATCATCTCATTTGTCATATTCGAAAGGTTGCATACAGCGTGCAACCCTCGGGTAAATCACCCATAGATAACAAAATAGTTTTGTCCAATATTTGAATTATTTCATTCCTTGTCCATTTTGATTCCCACACTGAACAGTCTAGCTTAAACCATAATCCACCCACGAGTCAAGGTAAGTTTTTCTCTATCAAAAAGTTTTGAATGCATCAAAAGCGTCTGACACGCATTATATTACGAGACCGATTAAACAATGATGTCTCATGGACATCGACGTCGTCTGCTGATAAAGAGATATTTACTCATACAATAATTTCATATTTACAGACCGCTTTCGGTTCATGTCTTGGTCGTGGAGCCTTCGCCGGTCCTGCTGTGATTGCCCCAGGATATGCTGGTAACGGCTACGCTGGAAATGGTTTGATCGGAAATGGTCTGGTTGGTTATGGCTGTGCCAACAACGGTGTGATTGGTGATGGTATAATTGGTAATGGTTATATCGGCAATGGCTTGGTTGAGATTATTCCCACCACTGGCGGTGGACTGCCTGTCTCCAGCGTCTCTGCGATCGCTCCCAGTGGCCTGTCTGTAGTGTCTGAGAATGTGTTTGAGGGTGCTCTGTCCGTTGCTGGTGAGCTGCCGTTCTTGAGTGCTTTGGCTTTGGAGGGAGTGTTACCAAGTGGAGGTGCTGGCGCTGTTAGTTACAGCTGCGGTAACGGTATTACTGCTATTGAGAGCATCGCTCCTTCTGCTGGTGCCTATGGCAATGCTGGTGCCTATGGCAATGCTGGTGCATATGGCGCTGGTGGTGCTTATGGGCTTGGGGCTGGCTATGAATGTGGCGCTGCTACCATCGCTCCTGCCGCTTTCGGACTCGGCTATGGAGGCCGCGGTTGTGGATGTGGTGTCTACTAAGAACTTACTAAAGAATAACCTAACCTAACTTTTCATCCGAAACAATGATTCAATAAAATGATTTGCAATTTATTTTGGTATTTGAATTTACTTTCACCTGGTTTCCCGCTAATTAAAGTGTGTAGTTTTATAAGAAAAGAGAGATATAGTATCTTTAGTTCTGTTAAAGCCACGTGCAATGACCCACTGATGGACCAAGTACAGAAAACAATCCTAATAACATTGAGCATAGATTCCGTGATATAAGTAGTTTGCTGAACTTGACGTTTTATATTTAACCGACTTCAAAGAGGGAGGGTTATAAATTCGGTTTATTTATGTTAAATTTTTATGTATGTTCGGGCATAACTCCGTCATATATAGACGGATTTACATAATTATTATTTTGTTCGAAAGGGGTTTATTCCGAAATTGTTCAGTTAAAATTTCAATAGATCTGGTGATGAGTATCGGAGACAGACAACCGAATTCTTCAAAACATGACAGAAAATCAACCGGGATTGCTGGAATCGCATAAAAATATTTATTGTTTGGATTGGATTGACTTTGAGAATACCCCAAGGATGATGAAATTATGTTATTGACATAGCTTAGGCAAAATGCAGTCGGAAAATGTTAGTTTTAATTCATGAAATAACAAAAAAAAACTAAAAAAATCAATTCAATGATTTCGGTTTATTTAATCTGATTTTGAACACCATGAAATAGTATCCGCCATGTTGTTACATCATAAGGGGTGTCAATTGAACAACTGTGTACATTTATTTTCTTCAAGTAATTTTTATTTAAATAATATTTTGAATTCAGGAACAGCAAACCAACGATAAGTAGAATAATAACTCATTTTCTTAAATTAAAAATAGATGATAATTATCAGCGCATTTGTCTTTATAGAAAACTGACGTCATATCCACAGAGCAAAATGGCTTCCACTGCGTCCAAAATTTTCGTCAAATTTAAATGCATTTTTACGGCATTATTCGATTAAATGAAAATGTCGTGTTTTTTTAGTGGCTTATTATTGCAGGATTTTTCATTAAGAGCGTTCGAACTTAAAAATAAAATAAAAAACCTGCTTAAGTGATACTGCCAATTTTTTATTTTATTTTAAAGGATATTCGATGACATTATGTATGGAATATAATTTCAGCCAACTGGTCGCCGCGACTTCGTTGTCAAGTAGGTGGTGTATCTTGGTGGGCCAATTTGGATGACATCTTCGCATAAATGGGGCTCAATTTCACGAAGAGCGCGAGTTATGTTGGCCTTCAGGACGGCAATTGACTGTGGTTTGTCTGCATAGACTAGGGATTTCACGTAATCTCATAAAAAGTATTCGAGCGGTGTTAAGTCATACGATCTCGGTGACCAGTTGATGTCGCCACCATGCGAGAAGACGAGGCCTTCGAATTTCTCATCAGAATTTTAACAATTTTAACAATTTCTACGCTTGAAGTTTGAAGCGTGTAGCGTTCCAAGGTGAAAGGAGAATGCCAGGAACTCTATAGAGCTTTCACCCATTAATAAAATTGGTTTACAAGGATGCCAAATGTAGCATTCTATTGCTGATTTATTAGTGATAACTAGGATATGTTTAAATGCTTTTAGCACTTGTTGTTTCTGTTTAAATCTGTACATAGTTTTTTTTTAAGGTTAGCTACCTTGAAGTTTAGGTAACGTCTTTTGCAACGTCTTCCATGTTGCGAGAAGAGTTTGCAGTGCAGATTGTATTCAGGTCACAACATGTCTGAGCACCCTGTCGACGCACAAGCGACAATTCATGCACCTCAACATCGTTAACGAAGTCAAGCAAAGTTCAGAATAGAAGCAATGATCAGAATCCGTAGCAAGTAGCAAAAAGTCGGCGAGTAGGCTAGTTCGAGTTCGTGTACAAAAGCAAAAGTCGTCGTGAAAATATAACAGTAATAATTGTGATCACGGAGAGATTAGGGACTGTATAATACAAATAACAATGCAGAGGCAACCAAAACAGAAAGATTGTCAATGAACAATTTTTTTGACATTGCTATTAGCTTGTCGATGACGTTTCGCTACACCTAGTGACCTACTAATATTCAAATGCGAAATATTTATTAGAACATACAGTCATACATTGTAATATTAAATAAGTATTAACAAACATTATATTCATAAACTGAGTGTATCTAAACCTAATACATATAAAAATCCGTTCATAAAAAATAATAGATGCCATTTTAATAATAAATAACTCGTTTTGTTCCGCGTGTATGCGCGTTGCTAAGTAACGCGGATGGTCGCGACAAACACATGAAATAGGCTTTGGGTTTTTAAGTTCCTTTTATCACTAACTTTTTATCTTCAAGTGTAACAGAATAACTGTTACGTAATAAAGGGTCATCATTTCATGCGATAATTTTGATTAAGTTACATTTCCTGTAAATTGATGAAAGGTGGGGCAGGATCTGGCATTGTCATTTCACGACTAAATATGTGTTCATGCCAAATTTGACAGCTATCGCTTTACCAAGATGGCCGCTATGCGCTGTCAAAGTTCGCGCATCCCTATTGAAAAACCCTTTACTACAATCTAATTAGGACACTTCAAAATGGGTGTAGGTAATACTGTATTGGTGCGGCGTGGGTACTATAACTAAAAAGTAAAAATAAACTTTTTCCAAAAAAAAAAAAACCGTTTTCCAAAAAACACTACAAAGTGAAAAATAACTTTAATTTCGGAAGGCGGTGACTAAAACCAAAGTGCATGTCCAAAAACACCGACTTCCACGCTTGTACCTTTAAGTAATACATTCGACGCGTGATAGGTCACGGCCCACTCCCTCTCACCGAGAGGAGGCCTGTTTCCCAGTAGTGGGAACATTGTAGGCTGATTATGTAATCATTCTTTAAGCTTAGTTTAGGCCTCAGAGTAAATTTTGGGAGCAGTAAAAGGAGCAGTTAAAGTTTTGCTTAGAGCATTGAACACTCGTATGGATAAGAACGACGAAAACCGAGTCGCGAATAGAGCGAGAGCGATTTCTGTTGAATTCAAAAATAATATAGGTACTTATGGTAAAAATAAAAACCAGCACCTTCCGAAATTAAAGTTATTTTTCAATTTCTAGTATTTTTTGGAAGTCGGTTGTTTTTTTTTTTTGGAAAAAGTTTTCATTTTTCACATTTTAGTCATAGTAACCACTCCACACCAATTCATCATCCTTGGGGTCAAAACAATGCATATTTATGCGATAGCAGCAATCGCAGTTGATTTGCTGTCATTTTTTGAAAAGTTTCATTGTGTGTCTCCAAAACGCATCATCAGATCTATATGAAATTTAAATAGGACCATTTCGGAATAAAACCCTTTCTAAAAAAAGAATTTTGCAAATCGGTCTATATGTGGCGGAGTTATGCCAGAATCTGTACCTTACTCCTTAGTTAAAGAGTTGTACCTTCCATCATCAGCTCAGCGTCATGAGATGATCATGACCATACGCAAATGTCTCAACAGCATTAGAAAACATAGGAAAAACATTGTTAATTCCTATAAGATTCGAGGGTTGCCCTCGATTTCCCAGGGATTCCATCATCAGATCCTGATTTGGTGCCAATGGGACCACTTCAGGAGTATACTCTTTCAAATAAAAAAAGAACTTTGAGAATCGGTACACAAATGGGGGAGGAATCGAGCAACATACATCGGCTAAAAATATTACTTTATAATAATTGCTGGAGTGTTTTTTTTTTTTTTTTTTTGGGTGGGAAATCATCAAATAACTTCTCCCGCTCTGGGTGGAGCAGGAGGGCGTGTCAGACTTTTACTGACTAAAACCCACCCGTGTTCCTTCAGTAGCCCTTAAGCCAGGGGCTGTGGTGTCTCTTTCGAACAAACCCGCACCCCTGGCAGGCATCGGCCCTTGCGGGCCCCATCATTTTTTGTGCTGACATCTCTTTGAGGCGCGCGTGGAACACAACGCGCCGTCGACTTGGGCTTGGTCCTTACCGGACAGCGAGCTACCCATTACTCGCCGTCCGCAAGCCCATGCCTACGGTGGCCGGAAATCGGCCTGGGATTCCCGACGCCCAGGGCGTCTCCGTATCCTGTGGCGGCTGGGGTCGTGAGGGCGCATATGCTGCCTCTCCCTCACGTGCGCCGCCTCCCTCTTCGCGAGCATCACTGCTTCGCTGAAGGAGGTGACGGCTCCCCATGCCCTCTCGCTCCGTACCATGGCCTGGACCAGGGCCGGACGCGAGAGATCGCCGCCGCCGATCGCCTCCACGAGGACACGGCGGTGCTCCGCCCAAGCAGGGCAGACCGCCACCGTGTGCTCCACCGTGTCCTCAGGGCGATCTTCGCAGTGGAAACACCCGGGCGTTTCCTCCCGCCCTATCCGAAACAGGAACCTCCCGAAACAACCGTGTCCGGTGAGGACCTGCGTCAGGCGGAAGGTGAGGACGCCATGCCGCCTCTCAAACCACTCCTCAAAGAGGGGACTTACCGCCGCAATCGTGGCGTGCCCAATTGCTGGAGTGTTATTGTCAAAGATGGTACGGTTGACATCTATCGGGCATTCGGGATGCTATATGCACGAATATGTAATTGATAATTTTATACTATAATGCATGGTAAGCAAAGGAGAAACCCGTTTCTGGGCCCAACCGTTACAGGAATCAGATATGTACCAAAAAATTCGTCTATTTTTCTTAATTTACTCATTTAAATCTTAGCCTCATTAGCAATGGCCAAGTGTAGAAAAAAGATTGATTTCTATTTTCTTAGTTCTTATCAACCTTTGTAAATCGTTTTATCACATATTTCAATAAACGTCACTAACTTCACAAACGCTTCCATATTTTCAATAGAGCGTACCCTAAGAATAAGATCGATTTAGTGGAAATCGGTACTGTAACAAATAATTAATAACACTCCATGTTTTTAGTTTAATTGTTTTTTTAGGGATTAAATTCAATGTTAAATAAAAAATCAGGAAGCTAATTAATTTTTAACGTAAGCACCATTAAGAAGTCAAAAAGAAATTAAAATATCGATATTATCGATTACATCGCGGATCGCACTAGTAAACGGTAAATGTCAATGTCTGTCAATTGTCATGGTTGTAATGACATGCATGTCACTTCATATTTTTGTGCAAGTGAATGATTTTTCTTGTATTTCTATTATTATTTCATTAGACTTCTGCTCAAATACTGGACTCCGTAATTGATTGCCTTTTGACTAACCCTCGCTTGAACATTCGACACTGTAACCTGCCACCTTTGCTGGAAAACCGGATATTGCTCTTTGACGACTGGTTAGTAACGATATCATGACCATGAGTCTGTGCATCAATTCCGGAATAGTAACGGACCGCTGCAATACAATAGGAAGGCGAAGATTGGAAGACGAAATTCTTTCAACAGTAAAGCAATGGGGCGCACCTCAAACGGTTTGTATCCCATTTTTCTAAACTGCAACATTTTTGTACTATGTAAGTAATTATTTAATGTATTCAAACTACATAGTGTTATTGCTTATGTTCAGTTGTCTGTTGGTGGTTGTGTTTTATGAAATAATAACAGAACATGAAACAAATTCATATACCAATCCGTACTGAACCTGCATGGTTAATTATGGCCTGTTCTCTCTCCCTCAGAGAGGAGGCCTGTGTCCCTGCAGTGGGAATGTAGTAAGGTAACTATGCTATGCTAGTTCTAGACATAATAGTCAAATTATAAATGTTTGCTTCAGGTAAATGAAAATGACTATCTGCCGAACTCGCTGAAATCATCCTAATGCTGTATATCTTAATGGAAATTAACCAGAATTGAGTAAACACCAATGAGTGTGTATTTTCTGTAGACATTCTCTTCTGAGAAGAGTTGTTTGTCATCAACTTAGGACTGGTACAGTGCAAGAATACATGAAGTTAAAAGATAATGGATCCTACCACGCACCGTTAGTATATTAGTTTTTATTAGTAACATTCTTTAGTTTTGTTAGCAAGGGTATTTAAAAATGTTATTTGATATGCATAAACATTTAAGTGAATCAGAAAGCCGGTGGGATAATGGTCAAGCTTCTACATCAGGATTTCTCATTCACAGATTTTTTTAGATCAGTCTATTTCAAAGCGGGCTATGCTATAACACTTTATACATCTCTGGTGTAAAGGCAATCTTTAATGTAGATAAATTATTATTTTCAGGTGGGTGCTTCAAGTGTTGTTTATCACTCTTGTTGGTGCGAGCTAATAAAGCATCCTGGCATTTCCAATCGGGCACCTCAACATCTGGTGCATCTTCATCAGCTGTCAATGGGCCAAATAGTCAAGACATTCCTCATTTAGAAGAACCTTCAACAAGGCAAGAAACAAATTCTGCACCCAGGACACCTACTGTGTGAACTCTTATGGTTTTACGCAATTGTTTTAGAGAGGTTGAAACCAAACGTAGATGTTCTGTGGAAGGATGTCAGAGACATGAAAGAAACTGAATAACAATTACGATGCAAAAACTGTTACTTATAAAACTATTATGTACCTCCAAATGCACATGCAATTCATGCATGCAGGTGATTATTAAAACCATTTATCACAATTTTGTTTTTTATTTTAATATACCTATAATGTATTGCAATCGGAGATTAGGTAGGTACTATAATCTGAAAATGCAAATGCAATGGAAATGAAACAAATGCAAGGCATACGTGATATACGTGACCTAAGTCGGCCATGTCTAATAAAAATAGTTTTCAGCTGGTTTTTTTAGTAGCATCAACCAGATAAATCTGAAGTCACCTCTTAAGCGCTATTTATGTAGGTATCTACCTAAATATAAGTTGCAAGCAGCAGCACACCACATTTACGTAGGAAATAAAACCTCAAAAATATTTTTTTAATAACCAACATAACCTAAAATGTACTTAAACATGGTCTGATTTCACCAATTTGGCCATTGCTGGGAGACGTGAAAATTGGGTGCGTGAAACCTTCCTACTTGTTCTAATTTATGGCCAAATTCCGGCCCTGTAACGCCAGGCCCAAGTTTCTATGAAGTTTGGGTTTCTCCTTTACAAAAATGTGAGTAAAAGCTAACTACATAAAATAAAAATAAAAAAACAGATGAGGTGAGGTGTATTGTATTTGTGTGTGTTAGAAGAGAGTGTAGTGGTTATTAACATTAGTAACAAAGTAATCTTTGTGTTTCGTCATAAGTCCGGCCCAGCAATCGTTCATGGAGACCATTGGTGGCCTACAGGTAAAGGCTGCGACTTACGAGCTATAAGGTCATAGTTTCGAACCCAGACAGGTGTTTTACTTTTTCTAAATCATTTCATCACCAATGCGCTCAAAACGGTGAAGGAAAATGTCCAGAGGAAATGGGCAATCCTAAAACTATAATTTCGTTGACATGTGACATCAGCCAAAACTGCACTGGGCCCGCGTACTGGATTACGGCCCTCCTCACCGAGTGGAAGCCTATGTCCCAGCAGTGGCAACACTATAGGCTGATTGTAGTCATTCTCAAATATTAATTTAGCCCTCAGAGTAGATTTTGAGTAAAGTAAAGTTTTGCTAATATTATGGCATTAAAAACTCATAATCATCGCATGGATAGGAACAACGAAGACCAGATCGCGAAGAGGGTATTTCGAGAAGGATTCTTTCAGCTGTTTCTCTACCCCTTTTACGAGAGTGATTTAGGCTGAGTTAAAAAATAACGTATGTAAAAAAATATGGCTTTACAAATACTGTAGATTTATTGCGAAAGATGGCAGGGTTGTCATCCGTCGGGCATACCACCGTCTGAGGAAACCAATCAGACACAATGTCTGTGTTCGCATCTAGCTAATGAAGAGATACAAATTTATCATCAGAAATATTCATCAGCAACTTTTTCTCAATACAGCTTTGTGGAATCGTAAGGAACGTTCTTCAGGTATGTAATAATGGAGATTCTGTACGATGATGATAATTTTAAAGGCAAGTTTTACTTTAGAATAAAATTCATGCTAATTTACGTTACATTTACATCGTCCGATCTTGGTAGGAGGGCTGATTCCCATTGCAATGTTTGAAGTCTTGACTTAACATTTTCAGGTCTGCCACTTCGAACAAAACGCTGAGTACCGACATGTTTCATTCATAAATATTGAGAATTTGAGAAGGCACGTGTCATAAATGACGCGTGCCTTCTTAGAATCTTGCTCAGCAATCAGAACACAAACTTTTCATAACAGTCAGTCATCAAAGATAACTTGCACCAGGTCAGGAATGTCACTAACGTCCTACAATTCTAACGACCTACTTAGAATTGTATTCTTGAATCAGCAATTTGGGCTACGCATTGTTTCTCAATGAATTTAAGCTTCAACTCGCAAACTGTTATGATGTATCCAGCACATGATTCTAAGTACCCTAGCGTAGAAAATACCTGTCGGTCACAAAAAAAAAAACTGCTTTTTCATAGAAAACTACCATACCTACGCAAGAACGTCAAGAATCATGTACTGAATTACAGGTTCGCGTTGATGTCCCTGCCATCCTGTATATCCAAGTCCGGAAACAAATCAAAGTTCGTACGAATTTAAGTTACTCAAGTATCAAATCACAAGGCAAAAAAAAAAAAAAAAATTTAGGCAAGGTCAATACTGTCATCACGTTGCGCTAGTGTTAGTTCCTGTCTAAACAATACAAACCTACAGTGAGCAGTACAATCACACACACATTGACATTTGATTGACGTGATAGCACTACTAGCTACTAAACATTTATGATGAATTTGGATGAGTTCCGTTATTCGAAAAATGATGAATGAAAACTTATTGTATGTCAATATTGTTTTGATAATATGAGCTATACTTCTAGGATAACAACATTACAGATAGTGTTGGTTATATTACCAAAAAACAATAAGAAAACATATGTCATTTACGCTGTAAAAATGTGCGAAAGGCAATTAGCTTAAATTTTATTTTAGGTAAGTATTTTGGAAAAAAAAATACCTCCAAAAACCTAGATAAATAATGTTTGATCCGAATATCACCATATTATCGTGGACATATGCTTGAATTGCAAATGATTTAACTATTACGTTGGTATGGATAATTGAGCTTACGTTGACCACTTAAGTCAATTTGCAATTTTATCAAAAATTCTAGTCGGATGACTTTAATACTAAATTAATGATTCAGTTATTATTTCAAATCATGGTCTTTTATTTTTGTTCTGTCATATGAAAAGTACGCTTCAGTAGTAAATAGGAGATCCGCAGCCGCAAGCGCATTGTCCGGAGATAGATACGGCACCAGCAGCGGGCAAGGCACCACCGAAAGTAACAGCACCCAAGATGGGGACCTGACCAGCAACAGCGGTTTCACCAAAAACTGGCAGCTCACCAATGACCACCAAGTTGCCTTCACCAGCGCCGCCATAAGCAGCTCCAGAAGCATATGCACCTCCGTATGCAGCAGCAGGAGCAAGTGCGCCACCATAAGCAGATCCGATGGCGCCACCGTAAGCACCAAGGCCAAGGGCACCACCAAATGCAACAGAAGGAGAGAGACCAGCACCGAGACCCAGAGAAGGAGCTATGGCGCCCACTTGACCTCCGCAGCCGCACCCGTAACCGAATACATTCTAAAAAAACAAAGTAAAAAATGAGAATTCATCTGATTTAATTAAAGAACTACTGCCCAAACATGAAAAAGACGATACAAACACGAATAAACAGAAATATTAAAAGAAAATAATTAAAGAAATCTAGAGAACTCACCTGTACCAAGTAAGCTTGGATGCAGAGCAGCAGAACAGCGAAGTTAGACATGTTTGATGTTTGTTTGTGTTCAACGGGAAGCTGAAGACTGAATGATGTTCCTACTTCTAGACCACGTTTATATAGTGCAAAAGTTTCTGATAAACGTGGTGTGATTTGTGTAAGTTCTATTGAAACAAAGCATCCATATTTCAAGGTTACATTACATCACTTAAAAAAACATGCATTTTTCAATTACCCCATATTGATAAAGGTATAAAAAGTTTATTTCAAAATCCACGAATTGCTGCAACACAACTAGATAATTTCTACGTTTCAGTATAAAGTCGATCGATTCTTGAAAAACTCATTCTGAAGTTCACTTCAACACAAACTACAATGTCAGCCAAGGTGATCCTCGTCCTCTGCGCTCAGGCGCTCTTCATCCAGGTGAGTTTATTTATATTTTGTTTTCAATAAATATGATTTATTCACTTATTTATTATGTTTTAATTATATTGAAAATCATCTCATTTGTCGTATTCGAAAGGTTGCATACAGCGTGCAACCCTCGCGAAAATCACCCACAGATAACAAAATAGTTTTGTCCAATATTTGAATTATTTCATCCTTGTCCATTTTGATTCCCACACTGAACAGTCTAGCTTAAACCATAATCCACTCACGAGTCAAGGTAAGTTTTTCTCTATGAGAAAGTTTTGAATGCATCAAAAGCATCTGACATGCATTATATTTCGAGACCGATTAAACAATCATGTGTCATGGACATCGACGTCATCTGCTGATAAAGAGATATTTACTCATACAATAATTTCATATTTACAGACCGCTTTCGGTTCATGTCTTGGTCGTGGAGCCTTCGCCGGTCCTGCTGTGATTGCCCCAGGATGTGCTGGTAACGGCTACCCTGGCAATGGTTTGATCGGAAATGGTCTGGTTGGTTATGGCTGTGCCAACAACGGTGTGATTGGTGATGGTATAATTGGTAATGGTTATATCGGCAATGGCTTGGTTGAGATTATTCCCACCACTGGCGGTGGACTGCCTGTCTCCAGCGTCTCTGCGATCGCTCCCAGTGGCCTGTCTGTAGTGTCTGAGAATGTGTTTGAGGGTGCTCTGTCCGTTGCTGGTGAGCTGCCGTTCTTGAGTGCTTTGGCTTTGGAGGGAGTGTTACCAAGTGGAGGTGCTGGCGCTGTTAGTTACAGCTGCGGTAACGGTATTACTGCTATTGAGAGCATCGCTCCTTCTGTTGGTGCCTATGGCAATGCTGGTGTCTATGGCAATGCTGGTGCGTATGGCGCTGGTGGTGCTTATGGTCTTGGGGCTGGCTATGAATGTGGCGCAGCCACCATCGCTCCTGCCGCTTTCGGACTCGGCTATGGAGGCCGCGGTTGTGGATGTGGTGTCTACTAAGAACTTACTAAAGAATAACCTAACCTAACTTTTGATCCGAAACAATGATTGAATAAAATGATTTGCAATTTATTTTGATATTTGAATTTACTTACACCTAGTTTCCCTCTAATATGAAAGTGTGCAGTTTTATAAGAAAAGAGATACATACTATCTTTAGTTCTGTTATAAGCCACGTGCAATGACCCACTGATGGACCAAGTACAGAAACCAATCCCCAATAACATTGAGCATAGATTCCGTGATATAAGTAGTTTGCTGAACTTGACGTTTTATATTTAACCGACTTCAAAGAGGGAGGGTTATAAATTCGGTTTGTTTATGTTAAACTTTTATGTATGTTCGGGCATAACTCCGTCATATATAGACGGATTTACATAATTATTATTTTGTTCGAAAGGGGTTTATTCCGAAATTATTCAGTTAAAATTTCAATAGATCTGGTGATGAGTTTCGGAGACAGCCAACCGAATTCTTCAAAACATGACAGAAAATCAACCGGGATTGCTGCAATCGCATAAAAATATTTATTGTTTTGATTGGATTGACTTTGAGAATACCCCAAGGATGAAGAAATTTTTATGTTATTGACATACCTTAGGCAAAATGCAGTCGGAAAATGTTAGTTTTAATTCATGAAATAACAAAAAAAACTTAAAAATTCAATTCAATGATGTCAGTTTTAGGGATTAGGCCGTAATCCACCACGCGGGCCCAGTGCGGGTTGGTAGATGTCGCATGTCTTCGAATTTTTGGTTCTAGGATATGCCGGTTTCCTCACGATATTTTCCTTCACCGTTTTGAGAGCTGTGGTGATGAAATAATTTACACAAAGTAAAGCGCCTGCCTGGGTTCGAACTCACGACCTACAACTCGTAAGTCGCAGCCGTTACCACTTGGCCACCACTGCTGCGATTATAACTCATTTTTTTTTAAATTAAAAGAAGATTATCATTATCAGCGCATTTGTCTTTATAGAAAATTGACGTCATACCCACAGAGCAAAATGGGTTCCACTGCGTCCAAAATATTCGTCAAATTTAAATGCATTTTTACGTCATTATTCGATTAAATGAAAATGTTGTGTTTTTTTTAGTGGCTTAATAGTGCAGGATTTTTCGTTAAGAGCGCTCGAACTTAAAAATAAAATAAAAAAACCTGCATAGGTGATATTTCAAAAAAAAAAAAATATTTTAAAGGATATTCGATGACATTATGTATGGAATGTAATTTCAGCCAACTGGTCGCCGCGACTCCGTTGTAGGTGGTGTATCTTGGTGGGCCAATTTGTATGACATCTTCGCATAAATGGGGCTCAATTTCACGAAGAGCGCGAGTTATGTTGGCCTTCAGGGCGGCAATTGACTGTGGTTTGTCTGCATAGACTAGGGATTTCACGTAATCTCATAGAAAGTAGTCGAGCGGTGTTACCTAAGTCACACGATCTCGGTGACCAGTTGATGTCGCCACCATGCGAGATGACGAAGCCTTCGAATTTCTCATCAGGATTTTAACAATTTCTACGCTTGAAGTTTGAAGCGTGTAGCGTTCCATGGTGAAAGGAGAATGCCAGGAACTCTATGGAGCTTTCACCCATAAAATAAAAGTTGGTTTACAAGCATGCCAAATGTAGCATTCTATTGCTGATTAATTAGTGATAACTAGGATACGAGTATGTTTAAATGCCTTTAGCACTTGTTGTTTCTGTTTAAATCTGTACATAGTTTTTTTTAAGGTTAGCTACCTTAAAGTTTAGGTAACGTGTTTTGCAACGTCTTCCATGTTGCGAGAAGAGTTTGCAGTGCAGATTGTAATGAAGACACAACATGTCTGAGCACTCTGTCGACGCACAAGCGACAATTCATGCACCTCAACGTTGTTAACCAAGTCAAGCAATGTTCAGAATGTAAGCAATGATCAGAATCCGTAGCATGTAGCAAAAAGTCGGCGAGTAGGCGAGTTCGAGTCCGTGTACAAAAGCAAAAGTCGTCGTGAAAATATAACAGTAATAATTGTGATCACGGAGAGATGAGGGACTGTATAATACAAACAACAATGCAAAGGCAACCAAAACAGAGAGATTGTCAATGAACAATTTTTTTGACATTCCTATTAGCTTGTCGATGACGTTTCGCTACACATGGTGACCCACTAATACTCAAATTCGAAATATTTATTAGAACATACATTCATATATTGTAATAATATTATAAGTATTAATAGTTATTTATGATACTAGTGCGGTAAGTTGGTTGTTACAAACGGGTAGACGAATGTAAGCCCGACACGAAGTCGAGGGCTTACCATAGTCACGAGTTTGTAAAAACCAATTTGTGCACGTGTGTCATACAATGTTTTTCAACACATTTGCGAGAAAACAGTACAATATGTAACTAAACAAACTTATACATCATTAAATAGCGCTCTCCAATTTTGGCGGTAAGAGACCGTTTCCTGCAATTTGCGCCTCATTCAAAATATCAGGTGGAGTAGATTCCATATTAATATCAGTTTCCTCGCTTGAACTCATAATAAAAGTTGGTTTATATATATCAGTCGGAAACTCGCAACAATCTTTGACGTTTCTAATATGAAAATGGCGCGAATTTACAAATGGCGCCACATGCCCGTGGTGAAAATTAGAACTACATCTTTCATCTCATTTACTCTTGATTATTAAAGTGAGACAAAGGTATTGAGCAAAATTGCTTCCAAGGAGGTTCGATCAGTCAGCTTATTTATTCTCGTAATGTGAAACTCCTTGGACGAAATTCTTATAATATTTTATGGAAATTAAAAAAAAACCGTAAAGAATACGCACGGTGCCATACAACGAGGTATGCGGTAAAATAGGTACTTAGGTGAGAGTACCTATTTTACCGCACGTTCCGTTGTATTAGTGCGTAATTTTTAACTTTCGAACCATGTATACAGGCGTCGTAAATGCAGGTTTTGAGCAAATGTGTTGAAAAAAACATTATTTTCATAAACTGAGTGTTTGGTTTTATTTTTCCGGAAAAATATTTGTATAATTCACTTTTTAGTTATAGTATCCACTCCACCCCAATTCATCATCCTAGGGGTCAAAACAATGCATATTTATGCGATAGCAGCAATCGCAGTTGATTTGCTGTCATATTTTGAAAAGTTTCATTGTGTGTCTCCAAAACGCATCATCAGATCTCTATGAAATTTAAATAGGACCATTTCGGAATAAAACCCTTTCTAAAAAAAGAATTTTGCAAATCGGTCTATATGTGACGGAGTTATGCCAGAATCTGTACCTTACTCCTTAGTTAAAGAGTTGTACCTTCCATCATCAGCTCAGCGTCATGAGATGATGATGACCATACGCAAATGTCTCAACAGCATTAGAAAACAAAGGAAAAACTTTGTTAATACCTATAAGACTTGAGGGTTGCCCTCGATTTCCCAGGGATTCCATCATCAAATCCTGATTTGGTGCCAATGGGACCACTTCAGGAATATACTCTTTCAAATAAAAAAAAAGAATTTTGAGAATCGGTCCACAAATGGGGGAGAAATCGAGCAACATACATTAAAAAAAAAAGACGTTCGGTGGAACATATAACCTCCTCCTTTTTTGGAAGTCGGCTAAAAATATGACTTTACAATAATTACTAGAGTTTTATTGTCAAAGATGGTACGGTTGACATCTGTCGGGCATTCCCCCAGTCCCAGGAAAACAATCATTATCATTATTATCTCCGGGTGATTTCATCTAGCTTACGAAGAGAAAGAACTTGCATAGACATAACATTGCAACTAGGAACATTCATCTGCAACTTGTTCTGAAATAAAGCATGTGGAATCGGAAGTACCGTTCATCAGGTATGTGCCCGACGCAGTCTTCGATATGAATGAAATAATGGAGATTATGCATGATGATGATAATGTTAAAGGCAAATTGTACTTTCGAATAAAATCCATTCCAATTTACATAACCCTTACGTCGCGCGATCGTGGTAACAGGGCTGAATCCCATAACGATGGTTGAAGTCTTGACTTACCACTTTCAGGTGTACCAGTTTGAACAAAACGACATTTTTCATTCATAAATAATGTGACTTTATTAATATAACGATTCCAAGAAGGCACGTGTCACTCATGACACGTGCCTTTTTAGAATCTTACTCGGTAATCAGAAAACAAACGTTTCATAACAGCCAGTAATCGAAGACAGAATCGAGCTTGTTCTAGGTCAGGAATGGTGAGTGAAAATGGGCACGTTGCTATTTAATTCTTAGTAACCTACAAAGAATTGTTCTGATTCAGCAGTTTTTGTTTGTCAATGAATTTAAGATTTTATCAAGTCGATTTTTTAATTGTATCAAAAAGTCCAGTTGAACGACTTCAACATTAAATTAAAGATTGAAATTTTTGCTCAATTCATGGTATTTTATTTTTATTCTAGCATCAGAAAATCACGCTTCAATAGTAAATAGGAGAACCGCAGCCGCAAGCGCATTGTCCCGAGATAGACACGGCACCAGCAGCTGGTAAAGCGCCGCCGAAGTTCACGACACCTATGATGGGGACCTGACCAGCAACAACGGTGTTACCGGCGACTGGCAGCTCACCAGCGACCGCCACGTTGCCTTCACCGGTGCCACCGTAAGCTGCACCAGGAGCCATAGCGCCTCCGTATGCAGATCCTATGGCGCCACCGTAAGCACCAAGACCGAGGGCACCACCGCAGCCAGCAGAGAGACCAGCGCCGAGACCCAGACCAGGAGCAATGGTGGCCACTTGACCGCCGTAGCCGCATCCGTAACCGAACACACCCTGAAGAAACAAATCCATAAGTATAGGAATTCATCAAAAAAAATCGACAAAATAGAATTAAAGAACAACAACAAAATAGTTGTAAGAATGGTAGAAAAACTGATAAAATAAAAGTTTTGTAGATCACTCACCTGGACCAAGCAAGCTTGAATGCAGAGCAGTAGAACAGCGAAGGTAGACATGTTTGATGTTTGTTTGTGTTCAACGAGAAGCTGAAGACTGAATGATGTTCCTACTTCTAGAACAGGATAATATAGTGCGAAAGTTTCTTATCGTAAACGTGATGCTTTTTCTATGTTCTATTGAAACAAAAGATAAATATTTCAAGGTTACATTACATCACTTTCAAAACACACATTTTTCTATGTCCCCATATTGATAAAGGTATGAAAAGTTCATTTCAAAATCCACAAATTGCTGTAACATAACTAGATAAGAACTAGGTTTCAGTATACATATATAGTCGATCGATTCTTGGAGACTCATTCTCAAGTTCACTTCAACACAAACTACAATGTCAGCCAAGGTGATCCTCGTCCTCTGCGCTCAGGCGCTCTTCACCCAGGTGAGTTTATTATTATTTTATGTTTTCAATAAATATGACGTAATATTATTAATAAAAGCCTGTTAGCTTATTTATGATGTTTTAATAATATGCAAAATTCTCTTATTCTATCATTTGCAAAGGCTTGCATGCAGTGAGCAATCCTTGGGAGAAACATCATTAGATAACAAAATAATTTTGTCCAATTGTGAGTTTATTCATTGTCCATTTTGATTTCTACACTGAACTGCCTAGCTTAAACCATAATCCATCCCTAGGTAAGTTTTTCACTATCAAAAAGTTTTGAATGCATCAAAAGCGTCTGACACGCATTATATTACGAGACCGATTAAACAATCATGTGTCATGGACATCGTCGTCATCTGCTGATAAAGAGATATTTACTCAAACAATAATTTCATATTTACAGACCGCTTTCGGTTCATGTCTTGGTGGTGGAGCCTTCGCCGGTCCTGCTGTCATTGCCCCAGGATATGCTGGTAACGGCTGCGCTGGCAATGGTTTGATCGGAAATGGACTGGTTGGTTATGGCTGTGCCAACAACGGTGTGATTGGTGATGGTATAATTGGTAATGGTTATTTCGGCAATGGCTTGGCTGAGATTATTCCCACCACTGGCGGTGGACTGCCTGTCTCCAGCGTCTCTGCGTTCGCTCCCAGTGGCCTCTCTGTAGTGTCTGAGAATGTGTTTGAGGGTGCTCTGTCCGTTGCTGGTGAGCTGCCATTCGTGAGTGCTGCAGCTTTGGAGGGAGGGTTGTCCAGTGGTGGTGCTGGCGCCGTCAGCTACAGCTGCGGTAACGGTGTTACTGCTATTGAGAGCATCGCTCCTTCTGCTGCTGCGTATGGCAATGCTGGTGCCTATGGCAATGCTGGTGCTTATGGCGCTGGTGGTGCTTATGGGCTTGGTGCTGGCTATGGATGTGGCGGTGCTGCCATCGCTCCTGCCGGACTCGGACTCGGCTATGGAGGCCGCGGCTGTGGATGTGGTGTCTACTAAGAACTTACTAAAGAATAACTTAACCTAACTTTTCGTCGGAAACAATGATTCAATAAAATGATTTGCAATTTATTTTGTTATTTAAATTTACTTACACCTAGTTTCCCTCTAATATTAAAGTGTGCAGTTTTATAAGAAAAGAGAGACATACTATCTTTAATTCTATGATAAGCCACGTGCAATGACCCACGGATGGACTAAGTACAGAAACCAATCCTAATAACATTGAGCATAGATTCCGTGATATAAGTAGTTTGCTGAACTTGACGTTTTATGTTTAACCGACTTCAAACAGGAAGGGTTATCAATTCGGTTTGTTTATGTTATATTTTTTACGTATGTTCGGGCATTACTCCGTCATATATAGACGGATTTACATAATTATTATTTTGTTCGAAAGAGGTTTATTCCGAAATTGTTCAGTTAAAATTTCATACAGATCTGGTGATGAGTTTCGGAGACAGACAACCGAATTCTTCAAAACATGACAGAAAATCAACCGGGATTGCTGGAATCGCATAAAAATATTTATTGTTTTGATTGGATTGACTTTGAGAATACCCCAAGGATGATGAAATTTTGAATAGGATATTTTACTGTAAATGAGAGTAAATCTAAAAATATGTTGTTGACATAGCTTAGGCAAAATGCAGTCCGAAAAAGTTAGTTTTAATTCATGAAATAACAAAATAAATTTAAAAATTCATTTCAAAGATATCAGTTTTTTTAATCTGATTTTGAACACCATGAAATAGTAGCCGCCATGTTACTACATCATACCGCGTGTCACTTGAACAACTTTGTACATTTATTATTGCTTACCAAAGTAATTTTTATTTAAATGATATTTTGCATTCAGGAACAGCAAACCAACGATACGTAGAATAATAACTCATTTTTTAAATTAAAAAACGTTAATATATAAGATATCAGCGCATTTGTCTGTATAGAAAACTGACGTCATGCCCACAGAGCAAAATGGCTTCCACTGCGTCCAACATTTTCGTCAAATTACGCGCGAAATTTGAACATGTAAAATTTAATTGCATTTTTACGCTATTATTCGATTCAATAAAAATGTTGTGTTTTGGTGGTCTTAGGTGGTGTATCCTGGTGGACCAAGATGGATGACATCTTTGCATAAATGGGGCTCAATTTCACGAAGAGCGCGTGTTATGTTGGCCTTCAGGTTGGCAATTGACTGTGATTTGTCTGCATAGACTAGGCATTTCACCTAATCCCACAGAAGGTAGTTGAGCGGTGTTAAGTCACACGAACTCGTTGACCAGTTGATATCGCCACCATGCGAGATGACGAAGCCTTCGAATTTGTCATCAGAATTTTAACATTTTATATGCGTTGTTGAAGCGTATAGCGTTCCATGGTGAAAAGTCACGACTAAATATGTGTTCATGCCTTTGACAGCTATCGCTTTACCAAGATGGCCACTATGCGCTGTCAAAGATCGCGCGTACCTATGGAAAAACCCTTTACTACAATATAATTAGGACACTCATAAAAAATGGTCGTAGGTGATATTACTCTGTGGTGTGGCATGGGTACTATACCTAAAAAGTACAAACAAACTTTTCCAAAAAAACACAAACCATTTTCCAAAAAACACTACAAAGTGAAAAATTACTTTAATTTCGGAAGGCGGTGACTAATAACTAAAGTACAAGTCCAAAAACACCGACTTCAACGCGTGTATTTATTTGTAATACTTTTGGCGCGTGACAGGTCACGGCCCACTCCCTCTCACCGAGAGGAGGCCTGTGTCCCAGTAGTGGGATCATTATAGGCTGATTATGTAATCATTCGTTAAGCTTAGTTTAGGCCTCAGAGTAGATTTTGGGAGCAGTAAAAGTTTTATTTATAGCATTGAACACTCGTATGGAAAAGAACGACGAAAACCGAGTGAGAGCGAGAGACCGCGAATAGAGCTAGAGCAATTTCTGTTGAGTTTAAAAATAATGTATGTCTACAAAAATGGCTTTGCAATAATTCATCATCATCATCGTCATAATTTCAATCGAAAGACGTTCACTGCTGGACATAGGCTTCCCCCAAAAAGAGGGTTTTGCCATAATCGCCACGCTGGGCAGGCGGGTTGGTGATCGCAATTTGGTGGTAAAATGCATAGAGAACGCTGCTGTCCATTTTCTAAAAAGTCCCTTAGTCGCTTTCTACGACACCCACGGGAAGAAATGGGATGATGCTATTCTTTTACGTCCGGCACCTCACGGTACCAATAATTACTGGAGATTTATTGGGAAAGATGGTATAGTTGACATCTGTCGGGCATTCCCCCAGTCCCGGGGAAACAATCATTATCATATTTTCTCCGGGTGATTTTATCTAGCTTACGAAGAGTAGGTACTTGCATAGACACAACAATACAACTAGAAATGTTCATCAGCGACTTTTTCTGAAATAAAGCATGTGGAATCGGAAGTACCGTTCATCAGGTAGGTTATGTGCCCGACCTAGTCTTCGATATGAATGAAACAATGGAGATTGTGTATGATGATGATAATGTTAAAGGCAACTTGTACTTTCGAATAAAATTCATTCGAATTTACAAAACCCTTACATCGCGCTATCGTTGTAATGGGGCTGAATCCCATAACGATGGACGAAGTTCTTTTCGGTCTACCACGTAGAACGAAACGCTATGTACCGACATTTTTCATTCATAAATAATGAGACTTTATTGATATAAAGATTCTAAGAAGGCACGTGTCATGAGTAACACGTGCCTTTTTAGAATCTTAGTCGGCAATCAGAAAACAAACGTTTCATAACAGCCAGTAATCGAAGATAGTTTGTACTAGGTCAGGAACGTTGAGTGACAATGGGCACGTTGCTATTTAATTCTTAGTTACCTACAAAGAATTATTTTGACTCAGCAGTTTTTATTTGTCAATGAATTTAATATTTTAACAAGTCGATTTTTTAATTGTATCAAAAAGTCCAGTTGAATGATTTCAAAATTAAATTAAAGATTGAAATTTTTGCTCAATTCATGGCATTTTATTTTTATTCTGGCATCAGAAAAGCACGCTTCAGTAGTAAATAGGAGAACCACAGCCGCAAGCGCATTGTCCGGAGATAGACACGGCACCAGCAGCTGGTAAAGCGCCGCCGAAGTTCACGACACCTATGATGGGGACCTGACCAGCAACAACGGTGTTACCAGCGACTGGCAGTTCACCAGCGACCGCCACGTTGCCTTCACCGGTACCACCGTAAGCTGCACCAGGAGCGATAGCGCCTCCGTATGCAGATCCTATGGCACCACCGTAAGCACCAAGACCGCCACAGCCAGCAGAGAGACCAGCGCCGAGACCCAGAGCAGGAGCAATGGTGGCCACTTGACCTCCACAGCCGCATCCGTAACCGAATGCATCCTGAAGAAACAAATCCATAAGTATAGGAATTCATCAAAAAAATTACACAAAATAGAATTAAAGCACAACGACAAAATAATGGCAGAAAAACTAATAAAATAATAGTTTTTTTTGCGAGTAGATCACTCACCTGGACCAAGCAAGCCTGAATGCAGAGCAGTAGAACAGCGAAGGTAGACATGTTTGATGTTTCTTTGTGTTCAACGAGAAGCTGAAGACTGAATGATGTTCCTACTTCTAGAACAGGTTAATATAGTGCGACAGTTTCTTATCATAAACGTGATGTTTTTACTATGTTCTATTGAAACTAAGCATAAATATTTCAAGGTTACATTATGTCACTTACATAACATGCATTTTTTTATTTGCCCATATTTATAAAGGTATGAAAAGTTAATTTCAAAATCCACAAATTGCTGCAACATAACTAGATAAGGACTACGATTCAGTATAAACAGTCGATCGATTTTTTTAAAACTCATTCTCAAGTTCATTTCAAGACTATCTACAATGTCAGCCAAGGTGATCCTCGTCCTCTGCGCTCAGGCGCTCATTATCCAGGTGAGTTTATTTGTATTTTATGTTTTCAATATTATGAAATAATACAATTAATATCAATGCACAATAAAAGCCTGTTAGCTTATTTATTATGTTTTAATAAAATGCAAAATTCTCTAATTCTATAATTTTCGAAGGGTTGCATGCAGTGAGCAATCCTTGCGAAAATCACCAAATAGATAACAACATAATTTTGTCCAAATTGTGAATTTATTCCTTGTCCATTTTGATTCACACACTGAATTGTCTAGCTTAAAACATAACCCACTCATGAGTCTAGGTAAGTTTTTCACTATCAAAATGTTTTGAATGCATCAAAAGCGTCTGACACGCATTGTATTACGAGAACGATTAAACAATCATGTGTCATGGACATCGACGTCGTCTGCTGATAAAGAGATATTTACTCAAACAATAATTTCATATTTACAGACCGCTTTCGGTTCATGTCTTGGTCGTGGAGCCTTCGCCTCACCTGCTGTGATTGGCCAAGGATATGCTGGTAACGGTTGCGCTGGCAATGGTTTCATCGGAAATGGACTGGTTGGTTATGGCTGTGCCAACAACGGTGTGATTGGTGATGGTATAATTGGTAATGGTTATATCGGCAATGGATTGGCTGAGATTATTCCCACCACTGGCGGTGGACTGCCTGTCTCCAGCGTCTCTGCGTTCGCTCCCAGTGGCCTCTCTGTAGTGTCTGAGAATGTGTTTGAGGGTGCTCTGTCCGTTGCTGGTGAGCTGCCATTCGTGAGTGCTGCAGCTTTGGAGGGAGTGTTGTCCAGTGGTGGTGCTGGCGCCGTCAGCTACAGCTGCGGTAATGGTGTTACTGCTATTGAGAGCATCGCTCCTTCTGCTGCTGCGTATGGCAATGCTGGTGCGTATGGCAATGCTGGTGCTTATGGCAATGCTGGTGCTTATGGCGCTGGTGGTGCTTATGGGCTTGGTGCTGGCTATGGATGTGGCGGTGCTGCCATTGCTCCTGCCGGTCTCGGACTCGGCTATGGAGGCCGCGGCTGTGGATGTGGTATCTACTAAGAACTTACTAAAGAATGACCTAACCTAACTTTTCGTCGGAAACAATGATTCAATAAAATGGTTTGCAATTTATTTTGGTATTTAAATTTACTTTCACCTAGTTTCCCGCTAATATTAAAGTGTGCAGTTGTATAAGAAAAGAGAGACATACTATCTTTAGTTCTGTTATAAGCCACGTGCAATGACCCACTGATGGACCAAGTACAGAAACCAATGCTAATAACATTGAGCATAGATTCCGTGATATAAGTAGTTTGCTGAGCTTGACGTTTTATTTTTAACCGACTTCAAACAGGGACGGTTATCAATTCGGTTTGTTTATGTTATATTTTTTATGTATGTTCGGGCATTACTCCGTCATGTATAGATAGATTTACATAATAATTATTTTGTTCGAAAGGGGTTTATTCCGAAATTGTTCAGTTTAAATTTCATACAGATCTGATGATGAGTTTCGGAGACAGACCACGGAATTCTTCAAAACATGAGAGAAAATCAACCGGGATTGCTTTGTACTCGTAGCAATAAATAAATATTTTTATGCGATTGCTCGCATAAAAATATTTATTAATTTGATTGGATTGACTTTGAGAATACCCCAAGGATGATGAAATTTTCAATAGGATATTTTACTGTTTAAGAGAGTAAATCTGAAAATATGTTATTGACATAGCTTAGGCAAAATGCAGTCGGAAAATGTTAGTTTTAATTCAGGAAATAACGAAATAAACTTAAAAAATCAATTCAAAGATATCAGTTTTTTTAATCTGAATTTGAACACCATGAAATAGTAGCCGCCATGTTACTACATCATACCGCGTGTCACTTGAACAACTTTGTACATTTATTATTGCTTACCAAAGTAATTTTTATTTAAATGATATTTTGCATTCAGGAACAACAAACCAACGATAAGTAGAATAATAACTCATTTTTTAAAATTAAAAAACGTTAATATATAAGATATCAGCGCATTTGTCTGTATAGAAAACTGACGTCATGCCCACAGAGCAAAATGGCTTCCACTGCGTCCAACATTTTCGTCAAATTACGCGCGAAATTTGAAAATGTAAAATTTAATTGCATTTTTACGCTATTATTCGATTCAATAAAAATGTTGTGTTTTGGTGGTCTTAGGTGGTGTATCCTGGTGGACCAATATGGATGACATCTTTGCATAAATGGGGCTCAATTTCACGAAGAGCGCGAGTTATGTTGGCCTTCAGGTTGGCAATTGACTGTGGTTTGTCTGCATAGACTAGGCATTTCACGTAATTCCACAGAAGATAGTTGAGCAGCGTTAAATCACACGAACTCGTTGACCAGTTGATGTCGCCACCACGCAAGATGACGAAGCCTTCGAATTTGTCATCAGAATTTTAACATTTTATATGCGTTGTTGAAGCGTATAGCGTTCCATGGTGAAAAGTCACGACTAAATATGTGTTCATGCCAAATTTGACAGCTATCGCTTTACCAAGATGGCCACTATGCGCTGTCAAAGATCGCGCGTCCCTATTGAAAAACCCTTTACTACAATATAATTAGGACACTCATAAAAAATGGTCGTAGGTGATATTACTCTGTGGTGTGGCATGGTTACTATACCTAAAAAGTACAAACAAACTTTTCCAAAAAAAAACAAACCATTTTCCAAAAAACACTACAAAGTGAAAAATTACTTTAATTTCGGAAGGCGGTGACTAATAACTAAAGTACAAGTCCAAAAACACCGACTTCAACGCGTGTATCTATTTGTAATACTTTTGGCGCGTGAGAGGTCACGGCCCACTCCCTCTCACCGAGAGGAGGCCTGTGTCCCAGTAGTGGGATCATTATAGGCTGATTATGTAATCATTCGTTAAGCTTAGTTTAGGCCTCAGAGTAGATTTTGGGAGCAGTAAAAGTTTTATTTATAGCATTGAACACTCGTATGGAAAAGAACGACGAAAACCGAGTGAGAGCGAGAGACCGCGAATAGAGCTAGAGCATTTTCTGTTGAGTTTAAAAATAATGTATGTCTACAAAAATGGCTTTGCAATAATTCATCATCATCATCGTCATCATTTCAATCGAAAGACGTTCACTGCTGGACATAGGCTTCCCCCAAAAAGAGGGTTTTGCCTTAATCGCCACGCTGGCGCTGGGCAGGCGGGTTGGTGATCGCAATTTGGTGGTAAAATGCATAGAGAACGCTGCTGTCCATTTTCTAAAAAGTCGCTTAGTCGCTTTCTACGACACCCACGGGAAGAAATGGGATGATGCTATTCTTTTACGTCCGGCACCTCACGGTACCAATAATTACTGGAGATTTATTGTGAAAGATGGTATAGTTGACATCTGTCGGGCATTCCCCCAGTCCCAGGGAAACAATCATTATCATACTAACTCCGGGTGATTTCATCTAGCTTACGAAGAGCAGATACTTGCATAGACACAACATTGCAACTAGGAATATTCATTTGCGAATTGTTTTGAAATAAAGCATGTGAAATTGGAAGTACCGTTCTTCAGGTATATGCCCGACCAAGTCCTCGATATGAATTAAATAATGGAGATTATGCATGATGATGATTGTTTTATAGGTAAGTCATACTTTAGAATAAAATTCATTCGAATTTACATAACCCTTACGTCGCGCGTACTTGGTAACAGGGCTGAATCTCATAACGATGGTTGAAGTCTTAACTTATGACTTTCAGGTCTGCCACTTCGAATAAAACGCTATGTACTCGTACTGACATTTTTCATTCATAAATAATGAGACTTTATTGATATAAAAATTCCAAGAAGGCCCGTGTCATGCATGAATGACTCGTGCCTTCTTAGAATCTTTTCTTTTTTTCTAGCAATCAGAAAGCAAACGTTTCATAACAGCCAGTAATCGAAGATAGCTTGTTCTATGTCAGGAATGTTGAGTGAAAATGGGCACGTTGCTATTTAATTCTTAGTTACTTACAAATAATTATTTTGACTCAGCAGTTTTTGCTTGTCAATGAATTTAAGATTTTATCAAGTAGATTTTTTAATTGTATCAAAAAACCCAGTTGAATGATTTTAAGATTAAATTAAAGATTGATATATTTGCTCCATTCATGGTATTTTATTTTTATTTTGGCATCAGGAAAGCACGCTTCAGTAGTAAATAGGAGAACCACAGCTGCAAGCGCATTGTCCGGAGATAGACACGACACCATCAGCTGGTAAAGCGCCGCCGAAGTTCACGACACCTATGATGGGGACCTGACCAGCAACAACGGTGTTACCGGCGACTGGCAGCTCACCAGCGACCGCCACGTTGCCTTCACCGGTGCCACCGTAAGCTGCACCAGTAGCGATAGCGCCTCCGTATGCAGATCCTATGGCACCACCGTAAGTACCAAGACCGCCACAGCCAGCAGAGAGACCAGCGCCGAGACCCAGAGCAGGAGCAATGGTGGCCACTTGACCTCCACAGCCGCATCCGTAACCGAACACATCCTGAAGACACAAATCCATAAGTATAGGAATTCATCAAAAAAAATGGACAAAATAGAATTAAAGCACAAAAACAAAATAATGGCATAAAAACTAATAAAATACTCGTAATAGTTTTTTAGATCACTCACCTGGACCAAGCAAGCTTGAATGCAGAGCAGTAGAACAGCGAAGGTAGACATGTTTGATGTTTGTTTGTGTTCAACGAGAAGCTGAAGACTGAATGATGTTCCTACTTCTAGAACAGGTTAATATAGTGCGACAGTTTCTTATCATAAACGTGATGTTTTAACTATGTTCTATTGAAACTAAGCATAAATATTTCAAGGTTACATTATGTCACTTACATAACATGCATTTTTTTATTTGCCCATATTCATAAAGGTATGAAAAGTTAATTTCAAAATCCACAAATTGCTGCAACACAACTAGATAAGGACTACGTTTCAGTATAAATAGTCGATCGATTCTCGGAAAACTCATTCTGAAGTTTACTTCAACACAAACTACAATGTCAGCCAAGGTGATCCTCGTCCTCTGCGCTCAGGCGCTCTTTATCCAGGTGAGTTTATTTGTATTTTATGTTTTCAATATTATGAAATAATACAATTAATATCAATGTACAATAAAAGCCTGTTAGCTTATTTATTATGTTTTAATAATATGCAAAATTCTCTAATTCTATAATTTTCGAAGGGTTGCATGCAGTGAGCAATCCTTGTGAAAATCACCAATAGATAACAAAATAATTTTGTCCAAATTGTGAATTTATTCCTTGTCCATTTTGATTCCCACACTGAACTGTCTAGCTTAAAACATAACCCACTCATGAGTCTAGGTAAGTTTTTCACTATCAAAATGTTTTGAATGCATCAAAAGCGTCTGACACGCATTATATAACGAGAACGATTAAACAATCATGTGTCATGGACATAGACGTCGTCTGCTGATAAAGAGATATTTACTCAAACAATAATTTCATGTTTACAGACCGCTTTCGGTTCATGTCTTGGTCGTGGAGCCATCGCCTCACCTGCTGTGATTGGCCAAGGATATGCTGGTAACGGTTGCGCTGGCAATGGTTTGATCGGAAATGGACTGGTTGGTTATGGCTGTGCCAACAACGGTGTGATTGGTGATGGTATAATTGGTAATGGTTATATCGGCAATGGATTGGCTGAGATTATTCCCACCACTGGCGGTGGACTGCCTGTCTCCAGCGTCTCTGCGTTCGCTCCCAGTGGCCTCTCTGTAGTGTCTGAGAATGTGTTTGAGGGTGCTCTGTCCGTTGCTGGTGAGCTGCCATTCGTGAGTGCTGCAGCTTTGGAGGGAGTGTTGTCCAGTGGTGGTGCTGGCGCCGTCAGCTACAGCTGCGGTAACGGTGTTACTGCTATTGAGAGCATCGCTCCTTCTGCTGCTGCCTATGGCAATGCTGCTGCCTATGGCAATGCTGGTGCTTATGGCGCTGGTGGTGCTTATGGGCTTGGTGCTGGCTATGGATGTGGCGGTGCTGCCATCGCTCCTGCCGGACTCGGACTGGGCTATGGAGGCCGCGGCTGTGGATGTGGTGTCTACTAAGAACTTACTAAAGAATAACTTAACCTAACTTTTCGTCGGAAACAATGATTCAATAAAATGATTTGCAATTTATTTTGGTATTTGAATTTACTTACACCTAGTTTCTCTCTAATATTAAAGTGTGCAGTTTTATAAGAAAAGAGAGACATACTATCTTTAATTCTATGATAAGCCACGTGCAATGACCCACGGATGGACTAAGTACAGAAACCAATCCTAATAACATTGAGCATAGATTCCGTGATATAAGTAGTTTGCTGAACTTGACGTTTTATGTTTAACCGACTTCAAAGACGGAGGGTTATAAATTCGGTTTGTTTATGTTAAATTTTTATGTATGTTCGGGCATAACTCCGTCATATATAGACGGATTTACATAATTATTATTTTGTTCGAAAGAGGTTTATTCCGAAATTGTTCAGTTAAAATTTCATACAGATCTGATGATGAGTTTCGGAGACAGACCACGGAATTCTTCAAAACATGAGAGAAAATCAACCGGGATTGCTTTGTACTCGTAGCAATAAATAAATATTTTTATGCGATTGCTCGCATAAAAATATTTATTAATTTGATTGGATTGACTTTGAGAATACCCCAAGGATGATGAAATTTTCAATAGGATATTTTACTGTTTAAGAGAGTAAATCTGAAAATATGTTATTGACATAGCTTAGGCAAAATGCAGTCGGAAAATGTTAGTTTTAATTCAGGAAATAACGAAATAAACTTAAAAAATCAATTCAAAGATATCAGTTTTTTTAATCTGATTTTGAACACCATGAAATAGTAGCCGCTATGTTACTACATCATACCGCGTGTCACTTGAACAACTTTGTACATTTATTATTGCTTACCAAAGTAATTTTTATTTAAATGATATTTTGCATTCAGGAACAGCAAACCAAGGATAAGTAGAATAATAACTCATTTTTTTAAATTAAAAAACGTTAATATATAAGATATCAGCGCATTTGTCTGTATAGAAAACTGACGTCATGCCCACAGAGCAAAATGGCTTCCACTGCGTCCAACATTTTCGTCAAATTACGCGCGAAATTTGAAAATGTAAAATTTAATTGCATTTTTACGCTATTATTCGATTCAATAAAAAAGTTGTGTTTTGGTGGTCTTAGGTGGTGTATCCTGGTGGACCAATATGGATGACATCTTTGCATAAATGGGGCTCAATTTCACGAAGAGCGCGAGTTATGTTGGCCTTCAGGTTGGCAATTGACTGTGGTTTGTCTGCATAGACTAGGCATTTCACCTAATCCCACAGAAGGTAGTTGAGCAGTGTTAAGTCACACGAACTCGTTGACCAGTTGATGTCGCCACCATGCGATATGACGAAGCCTTCGAATTTGTCATCAGAATTTTAACATTTTATATGCGTTGTTGAAGCGTATAGCGTTCCATGGTGAAAAGTCACGACTAAATATGTGTTCATGCCTTTGACAGCTATCGCTTTACCAAGATGGCCACTATGCGCTGTCAAAGATCGCGCGTCCCTATGGAAAAACCCTTTACTACAATATAATTAGGACACTCATAAAAAATGGTCGTAGGTGATATTACTCTGTGGTGTGGCATGGGTACTATACCTAAAAAGTACAAAAAAACTTTCCAAAAAAAAAAAAAAAAACCATTTTCCAAAAAACACTACAAAGTGAAAAATTACTTTAATTTCGGAAGGCGGTGACTAATAACTAAAGTACAAGTCCAAAAACACCGACTTCAACGCGTGTATCTATTTGTAATACGTTTGGCGCGTGAGAGGTCACGGCCCACTCCCTCTCACCGAGAGGAGGCCTGTGTCCCAGTAGTGGGATCATTATAGGCTGATTATGTAATCATTCATTAAGCTTAGTTTAGGCCTCAGAGTAGATTTTGGGAGCAGTAAAAGTTTTATTTATAGCATTGAACACTCGTATGGAAAAGAACGACGAAAACCGAGTCGCGAATAGAGCTAGAGCATTTTCTGTTGAGTTTAAAAATAATGTATGTCTACAAAAATGGCTTTGCAATAATTCATCATCATCATCGTCATCATTTCAATCGAAAGACGTTCACTGCTGGACATAGGCTTCCCCCAAAAAGAGGGTTTTGCCATAATCGCCACGCTGGGCAGGCGGGTTGGTGATCGCAATTTGGTGGTAAAATGCATAGAGAACGCTGCTGTCCATTTTCTAAAAAGTCCCTTAGTCGCTTTCTACGACACCCACGGGAAGAAATGGGATGATGCTATTCTTTTACGTCCGGCACCTCACGGTACCAATAATTACTGGAGATTTATTGTGAAAGATGGTATAGTTGACATCTGTCGGGCATTCCCCCAGTCCCGGGGAAACAATCATTATCATATTTTCTCCGGGTGATTTCATCTAGCTTACGACGTAGGTACTTGCATAGACACAACAATACAACTAGAAATGTTCATCAGCGACTTTTTCTGAAATAAAGCATGTGGAATCGGAAGTACCGTTCTTCAGGTAGGTTATGTGCCCGACCTAGTCTTCGATATGAATGAAACAATGGAGATTATGTATGATGATGATAATGTTAAAGGCAACTTGTACTTTCGAATAAAATTCATTCGAATTTACATAACCCTTACATCGCGCTATCGTTGTAATGGGGCTGAATCCCATAACGATGGACGAAGTCCTTTTCGGTCTACCACGTAGAACGAAACGCTATGTACCGACATTTTTCATTCATAAATAATGAGACTTTATTAATATAAAGATTCTAAAAAGGCACGTGTCATGAGTAACACGTGCCTTTTTAGAATCTTAGTCGGCAATCAGAAAACAAACGTTTCATAACAGCCAGTAATCGAAGATAATTTGTACGCACGGCTACACATCAAGCTATACATTTCTAGTATAAGCTGATCTTGCATTGTATAGGATTTCAGTACAGAGCGAAATCAGCGTAAACTGGAAATGTATAGCTTGATGTGTAGCCGTGTGTACCTACTAGGTCAGGAACGTTGAGTGAAAATAGGCACTTTGCTATTTAATTCTTAGTTACCTACAAATAATTATTTTGACTCAGCAGTTTTTGTTTGTCAATGAATTTAATATTTAAACAAGTCGATTTTTTAATTGTATCAAAAAGTCCAGTTGAATGATTTCAAAATTAAATTAAAGATTGAAATTTTTGCTCAATTCATGGCATTTTATTTTTATTCTGGCATCAGAAAAGCACGCTTCAGTAGTAAATAGGAGAACCACAGCCGCAAGCGCATTGTCCGGAGATAGAAACGGCACCAGCAGCTGGTAAAGCGCCGCCGAAGTTCACGACACCTATGATGGGGACCTGACCAGCAACAACGGTGTTACCAGCGACTGGCAGTTCACCAGCGACCGCCACGTTACCTTCACCGGTACCACCGTAAGCTGCACCAGGAGCGATAGCGCCTCCGTATGCAGATCCTATGGCACCACCGTAAGCACCAAGACCGCCACAGCCAGCAGAGAGACCAGCGCCGAGACCCAGAGCAGGAGCAATGGTGGCCACTTGACCTCCACAGCCGCATCCGTAACCGAATACATCCTGAAGAAACAAATCCATAAGTATAGGAATTCATCAAAAAAATTGGACAAAATAGAATTAAAGCACAACGACAAAATAATGGCAGAAAAACTAATAAAATAATAGTTTTTTAGATCACTCACCTGGACCAAGCAAGCTTGAATGCAGAGCAGTAGAACAGCGAAGGTAGACATGTTTGATGTTTGTTTGTGTTCAACGAGAAACTGAAGACTGAATGATGTTCCTACTTCTAGAACAGGTTAATATAGTGCGACAGTTTCTTATCATAAACGTGATGTTTTTACTATGTTCTATTGAAACTAAGCATAAATATTTCAAGGTTACATTATGTCACTTACATAACATGCATTTTTTTATTTGCCCATATTTATAAAGGTATGAAAAGTTAATTTCAAAATCCACAAATTGCTGCAACACAAATAGATAAGGACTACGTTTCAGTATAAATAGTCGATTGATTCTTGGAAAACTCATTCTCAAGTTAACTTCAACACAAACTACAATGGCAGCCAAGGTGATCCTCGTCCTCTGCGCTCAGGCGCTCTTCATCCAGGTGAGTTTATTTGTATTTTATGTTTTCAATATTATGAAATAATACAATTAATATCAATGCACAATAAAAGCCTGTTAGCTTATTTATTATGTTTTAATAATATGCAAAATTCTCTAATTCTATAATTTTCGAAGGGTTGCATGCAGTGAGCAATCCTTGCGAAAATCACCAAATAGATAACAACATAATTTTGTCCAAATTGTGAATTTATTCCTTGTCCATTTTGATTCCCACACTGAACTGTCTAGCTTAAAACATAACCCACTCATGAGTCTAGGTAAGTTTTTCACTATCAAAATGTTTTGAATGCATCAAAAGCGTCTGACACGCATTATATAACGAGACCGATTAAACAATCATGTGTCATGGACATCGACGTCGTCTGCTGATAAAGAGATATTTACTCAAACAATAATTTCATATTTACAGACCGCTTTCGGTTCATGTCTTGGTCGTGGAGCCTTCGCCTCACCTGCTGTGATTGGCCAAGGATATGCTGGTAACGGTTGCGCTGGCAATGGTTTGATCGGAAATGGACTGGTTGGTTATGGCTGTGCCAACAACGGTGTGATTGGTGATGGTATAATTGGTAATGGTTATATCGGCAATGGCTTGGCTGAGATTATTCCCACCACTGGCGGTGGACTGCCTGTCTCCAGCGTCTCTGCTTTCGCTCCCAGTGGCCTCTCTGTAGTGTCTGAGAATGTGTTTGAGGGTGCTCTGTCCGTTGCTGGTGAGCTGCCATTCGTGAGTGCTGCAGCTTTGGAGGGAGTGTTGTCCAGTGGTGGTGCTGGCGCCGTCAGCTACAGCTGCGGTAACGGTGTTACTGCTATTGAGAGCATCGCTCCTTCTGCTGCTGCCTATGGCAATGCTGCTGCCTATGGCAATGCTGGTGCGTATGGCGCTGGTGGTGCTTATGGGCTTGGTGCTGGCTACGGATGTGGCGGTGCTGCCATCGCTCCTGCCGGTCTCGGACTCGGCTATGGAGGCCGCGGCTGTGGATGTGGTATCTACTAAGAACTTACTAAAGAATGACCTAACCTAACTTTTCGTCCGAAACAATGATTCAATAAAATGGTTTGCAATTTATTTTGTTATTTGAATTTACTTACACCTAGTTTCCCTCTAATATTAAAGTGTGCAGTTTTATAAGAAAAGAGAGACATACTATCTTTAATTCTGTGATAAGCCACGTGCAATGAATGACCCAGTGATGGATTAAGTACGGAAACCAATCCCAATATCATACCATAGACATATTTTATCACTTCTGTGATAAATGTATTTTGCTGTACTTGACGTTTTAGTGTAGTTTTCAGGGGCTTGTGGCCAGTAGCGGCGTTAGGGTAGGGCGCGGTTGGGCGTCCGCCCAGGGCGCCGGACATAAAGGGGCGCCGCAGGCGCACCTTTATTTCCTCTCGCTCACTGAGCGAGGCCTACTTACTCGTAAATTCCCTAAATTTAGCGAAAAAATCGTTATGTTGGCAACACTAGAATGGAACGCAGTGCACTGCACTGCATGCATTTGATTTGAGATTGAATTTTTCAACTGTCTGTTGGACACTACATTAATTTCAGTCAATGAAAGATTTGAACAGTTAAATGAGTACTCGGAATATTGGTCATTTTTGTACAATAAAAAACAGATTCCGGAAAAACCTGACCTTGTCAAACTCTGTGGTGATCTCCAATTGAAATTAACTGTAGACTCTAAATCAGATCTAGATGGGTGTATGTTGTGTGATGAACTCATAAGTTTGAAATCTTTTTTGCCTGATTAGAATGTGGCTACCCCTGTTTTTGTTTTAAATTATATCAAAGATCGCAAAATACAAGAACTGTATCCAAATGTATGGATAGCAATGCGCATATTATGAACTATACCTGTAACGGTTGCTAGTGGGGAGAGGAGTTTTTCTAAGCTTAAGCTGATAAAAACCTATCTGCGATCGACAATATCACAATCCCGATTGAAAAACTTGGCAACTTTGTCAATCGAGAATGAAATTGCTGAAAACCTCGATTTTGATAAAATAATAAAAGAGTTCGCCGACAGAAAGGCTAGAAAAGTCAATTTTTTTTTAGTTTTTTTATTTTTATAAATGGTTATTTCTTTTAATAAATGGTAATTTCATTATATCGTTTTCCTTTTTTCATTTAAGTATAGGTTTGAATTGCAGTTAGGGGGCGCCGTATAAATCTCGCCCAGGGCGCTGGCAGTGCTAAAACCGGCACTGCTTGTGGCTCCATAATAACAGCCACGCAATTCTATCAATCAGGTCAAGCTATGCTTGTCGTGGTTGGTCCATGGATGGGTGACCATCTTTACATACCAATACCTCTCCATGTCACAGGAACTACGTAAAGTCGTTGGTCCCGGCTGCCATTCGCAAATCTTTGACAGTCGTTACCGATTGTAAGAATGCCGAAAGGTTTGTGGAGTCAGGGAAGCAATCGCTCCATGAACAATTCTGGTATTCAGCTGCATCCGGTTGGACTAGAAGCCGATCACAACAAAGTTGGGAATAGGCTAGGCAGATGACGACTTTATTTTATTTTTAATACTTTATTTCTAATAGATTGTAGCCTTACTACACTTTACTAAGATTATCATTACATTTATAAGTTTTAGTTTTTTTCAAAATTAGACATCTTAGAAGCATTTTTTTTATACTCACTGGATTAAAACCACGTTGTTGGTACCCTTCATGAAAACTACTAAATGTAATATTTCCCTTTGTTCCAAGTAACGTGAAATCTATTAGAGACCTGTGAAATAATGAAGTCAGGCATAACAGTCGGGAGTCACGTTTCATCATGACAAAGAAATTTCATATTCTTCCTTTACACGAGCGAAGAAAAATTGCTGATCTTGCTTTCCTATTTAATATAATGAACGTGTCTATTGACGTCCCTGAGCTGGTGGCTAAGATTGGACTTCGTGCGCCATCTGTGTTCCTTCGGAGACCTCATCTCTTTCATGTTCCTATTGTGAAAATGAACTATCTATGGGCAAAATACATATATTACTTATAAAACAATTAATTTTACTTGCGGAAATTCTTTCCTAAATGGGTGCGAAATGTGATGGCTGTGGTGATGTGATCATAGATTTGTTACATATGCAGTGTTCACGAGACAGATGTAAAAAGCAGTATCATTTGAAGTGTCTTGCCTTAACGGAGGTGCAGTTCGGGGCATTTACAGAAGATTATAAGAGGAGATGGATATGTCCAGAATGCACATGCACTATCCCAAAGAAAGGGAATTCTGATACACCGGTCCGAGGAAACACAATGCTGGACGGAACTTATACACCAAGTTACGTAAACACTGAGCGCGGCAGTCGTCGCAATCCAAAGGAAATTACTGGTATGGTTAACGAGAACCAAGTGCTTGATGAACTACGGGAGTTTCGCTTAGAGGTTAGAACTCGTCTGGATGAGCAAAGGATAGAATTCATACTACTGCAAAATAAATTAGCTAACACGGAAACCGAGTTAAGAGACATAAAAAGCATATTGAAGGTAGTACAAGAACAAGCAAATAAAGTGGCTATTTTAGAGACCAGAATTAAAGCATTGTTAGAAAAAAATGAACAATTAGAAACCAGAGATAGTGTCAAAAATAACAAGGAGAAAAGTGAGACTGAACGGGGATCTAAAATACCGGCAGCGTTGTTTGCAAATGTAGTCAAGGAAAGGCCAACGGAGGTAGTTAGTAAAATACCAATGAAGGAATGTGTGGCCACGAAATCCGACAACATAGTAATTACCGGAAAAAAACATGAAACATTTAGTGAGATTAGTTTAAATAAGTCAGTTATTGTTATAGAAAAGGAAAGTGAAGAGCCGGAAAAAGAAGAAAAATGGACAATCGTAAATAGAAAAAAAAACAGATATCCGAATAGCGAAGTGAGAAAAGGAGGAAGCACGAGTTCAACGGAAATTCAGGGAACTGAAAGAAAGAAATATTTGCATGTATGGCGTCTGCAGAAGGAAACGACTGTGGAAAATTTAGAAAAACACGTGAAAAATTTATATAGAGAGGCAATACCGATTAAAATTGATAAAATAAAACATAAGACCGAAAGGGACTATGCTTCCTTCATTATAGGCGTCCCGGAAAGCAAATATGAACTATTGTGCCAACCAGAACATTGGGCCGTAAATATTGAGTTTTGTGAATGGGTGTGGTTTCGGAGACAAACCAATAAACCAAAACCTCCGGAGTAAATTAGTAGAAATAGTTTATCAAAACGTAAGGGGTCTCCGCACTAAATTAGAGGATTTTTATACAGGAGTTGTGTCTTCAAGCGCAAACCTATTTGCCATAACGGAAACAGGTTGCAATGAATCTATTCATGACGCAGAATTAATTCCACCTGGATACTCCATTATGCGTTGTGACCGAGCAGATGGACGTAAACATGGAGGCGCGTGTCTCGTGGCTACACCGCGCTTTGAGCTGCGACGAGTGCCCGTACCTTGTGACGTCAACATCGACAATCAGGTGTTTGAACTGGTATGTGCATCAGTGTACCAACGTAATAGATTATTGTTTTTGTTATGTGTTGTTTATATTCCACCTAACAGTAACGAAAATGAATACATGGTATTATTTAGGATTATTGAACAGTTGTGTAAATGTTATAGTGACACAATAGTAATAGGTGACTTCAACTTGTATTCTTGTCCTGTAAACATTGTTAATTATTTTCAATGTTTTCAAGCTTTTTGTGGATTTACTCAGAGTAACAAAGTAGACAACTGCAACGGTCGACAATTAGATCTAGTTTTGAGTACATTCGCGGAGGAAGGGAGTGTGAACGTGCGCGCGGCAGAGGCGCCGCTCGTGCCAGTGGACGCGTACCACCCGCCGCTCGATGTGTCGGTCAGTATGCGCGTGCGCCGGTGCCTGCGCGCGGGCTCAACAGCACTGACTGCGGATACACATGAACCTGCAGGCTGGAATTTCACTAAAGCCGATTTTTTCACATTGTATTCATCAATTGCGGCCGTAGATTGGGCTCCAATGTATGATTTAGATTTGCAAATGAGTTTAAATTATTTCTACAGTACTATTAATTCAATTTTCGATGACTGCGTTCCACATAAAAAGCGAAGTCGTGTAACCTCAAGGTACATTTACCCTGAGTGGTACACTATTGAAATAATTCGCGACATTAAATTAAAGGCTGTTCAACATAAACGGTACAAAACTAGTAAGTTGAGCACTGATTACGAAGCGTATGCACAGTGTAGAAGAAACGTTAAAAATTCAATTTTAGGAGCTCGGGAACAGTATGAGCACCGTGTTGAAAATCAAATGCTAAAAGATCCAAAGTCGTTTTGGAATTATGCAAATTCTAGAAGGGGTAGCAGAAGTAAAAAAAAGATTTTGAAGGATGGCGAGGCTTTGACGGACGAACAGTGTGCTCAGGAATTTGCTGAGTACTTCTATTCAGTGTATAGTACGGAGCAGGCTGAGTTGGATGTAAGCGCGGCTATGAAGGAAGCGGGCGGGGAGAACGGAGCGGCGCGGGTACATCTTGATCACTTACAGCTGTCGGACGTATGTTGCGCGCTTCAACACCTTAAACCAAAAAAGTCTTCTGGGCCGGACGGCATTCCGCCGTACATCTTTAAGGATTGTCGGTCAGTGCTAGCCAAACCGCTGCAATACATCTATAACAAATGTCTGGATGGAGCTGTGTTTCCGGAGGAATGGAAGATTACCCGCGTCATTCCGGTGCCAAAGGGAGGGTCAGGGATGACGGTGGATGGTTACAGGCCTATCGCAGTATTATCGACTCCGGCGAAGGTTTTCGAAGTGGCTATTCATAAGAGCATATTCCAACAGGTCAGCGGCCAGCTTTCAGACGTTCAGCACGGGTTTCGACCAGCAAGAAGCACCACTAGCAATCTCCTGAGCTACATGGCTAATCTTGTGCCAACAGTGGACAGTGGAGGGCAAACTGATGCCGCTTACTTCGATTTTAAAAAAGCGTTCGATCTGGTTAATAATGATGTTTTGCTTAAAAAGTTAGCGGCTTTTGGTTTCACTCCACACCTGCTAAGGTTTTTTGCAAGTTACTTGAGCGGTAGGCAACAGTACGTAGAATATGCGGGACACAAGTCAGACCCATATTTTACCAGGTCTGGGGTGAGTCAGGGCAGTAACATTGGGCCTTTGCAATTCATTCTTATGATAAATGACTTGCCAGAAGTTGTTAAAGACGCCAAATGTTTGCTGTTTGCCGATGACCTCAAGCTGGCGCGGGAGATAAGGAATTTGGAGGACTGTGACAAGCTCCAGAGAGACATAGATAGAGTGGTGACCTGGAGCAAGGATAACGTCTTGCAGTTCAACATCTCGAAGTGCGTTACAATCACTTTTTCTCGCGCGCGTACTCCTATTCCATATACGTATAATATAGACGGGTTGCCAATGGCTAGGGCTACGGAAGTTAGGGACTTAGGGGTGAAATTCAACACGGGGCTAACGTTTCGAGATCAAATCACAAGCTGCTGCAGAAAAGCCTACCGTAATTTGGGTTTTATGCTCCGTATGGTGCGGGGCTTTAAAAACATAAAAGCGGTAATCGCCTTATATAATAGTTTGGTCAGAAGTCAATTAGAATGTAACGCAGTCATTTGGGCTCCACACGAATCTAAATATAGACTCATGCTGGAGAGAGTACAAAACAAGTTTGTGAGGTACTTGTACCAGCGCTTATATGGTGTATACCCATTTTATCCGCTTATGTACCCGACTTTATTTATTTTGGGTATGGTTGGATATAACGAACTGAGGGTCAGGAGGGATCTCGCACTCGTCTCGTACATATTCAAGGTACTTAGAGGGTGGGTACATAATGCGGACATTTTAGGGCACATAGGTTTGTGTGTTCCGGACAGGTACGTGTGGCGACGACGACAGCCACGGCTGCTAGCGGAGCCGCGCGCTCGGACCAATCTATTGAGTGAGGCGCCACTGACGCGTGCGCTCCGCACTCTCAACCTCATAGCTATTGACACGGACCTATTTAGTTGTTCTCTGAGTGAGTTCACAAAAAATGCATTATTTGTAATATGTTACAAAATTTGAATATCATAAAAAACCGGTCAAGTGCGAGTTGGACTCGCGCACCGAGGGTTCCGTACAAACCTGTGGGTATATAAGTAAAAGTTCAAAATTGTCAAAAATATTTTTTTTTTATATGACGAAACTAAAAATTTTCGGTTTTCGTAATTTTTCCTATATTTGTACTATAAGACGTGACTTCGTACAAAATTTCAAGATTCTAAGTTCACGGGAAGTACCCTGTAGGTTTTGATTCCCGTGCGAGTTTCGAAAATTTGCGGAATTTTGCGGCCTAAATGGCTGTATCTTTTGATTGCGTTGACTTAGAAGGTTGATTTTTCTACAGCTTCCAGGGACAGTAGAACTAAGTATCATATAGAAATTTCAGTTTGATACCTCCACGCGTTCCTGAGAAAAACGGTCTTGACAGACGGACGGACGGACGGACGGACAACAAAGTGATCTTATAAGGGTTCCGTTTTTTCCTTTAGAGGTACGGAACCCTAAAAAATAATGAAAAGTTAGAAATAAGTTAAGTTAAGAATTTAGATGTACACTATCGCATTAGGTGCACCTGTAATGATAGTTGTAAGTTGGAAAAATAAATAAATAAATAAAATAAATAAATATTTTGAGAGCATGTCGATTGTTCAATAGCAGCAATGAGCAGGGATGTTGAGCTCGACTTATTCTCAAAGTGTTCAGAAATGTTAAAAAATTGTTAAATAACTTTTTCTTTGAAGTTTAACGTTGTTGTGTAATTTATTTTATTTTTGTTTATTCTCTTCCGTTGTGTCTATGTTTAACT
This sequence comes from Polymixis flavicincta, assembly GCA_949987655.1. Lineage (NCBI taxonomy): Eukaryota > Metazoa > Arthropoda > Insecta > Lepidoptera > Noctuidae > Polymixis > Polymixis flavicincta. Next base: position 4,422,481 of record OX465198.1, on the reverse strand, counting down.
CTCACGCTGTTTGTACCGTTTTGTCAGTTTTATACGAAGTTTATATGAGTAGAAACTTGTAATTGGCTTTCTTCTACATGTAACTTCTAACTACTTGTCTGTATTAGCTGTAAGCTTTCTTAAAATCAATAAAAAAATAGCAGAGTAGTTTTACGAAATTCCATGCTTAATAAAAGTTAGGTTTTGAGTTATTATAAATAGGATAGATACTTATGGCTGTATTTACATACATGTAGGTTTCAAAGTACCAGTTTATCACATTTCGGTAAGAGTACAACTGACATAAGTATGTCAGCTAGAAAACGCTGTATGCCTTCGATGTACCAGGTAGTCATAATTTGGTTTGAGTATTACACATAGTTATGTCAGCTTCTAACATAGGTATGTCAGCTAGAAAACCCTTCATGCCGTCGAAGTATTCGATTGTCATAATTTGGAAGGAGATCATGCGCAATAACTCAAGATGTTTGCTGATAGGTTAACACAACATTTATTGGTTCTGAGGCAGTACAATTTTCGCCGGGTCAGCTAGTATGAAATAAATATTGACTTCTGTTAACGCAAGATTGTAATTGATACTAAAACGCAGAGTTATAAAATTTACAAGAATGTGAGTAAAAAGAAGTTAATAGAACAAATATATGAAAATAGGTGGGGCGAGTAAATGTGGGGTGTAATGTGTACATACATATATTTTATCGGACAATGGGGTGATTATTACCAAAGGTAACAAAGTAAACCTGTTTCGTCATGGAGATCTGCTCGGCTTGGGCGAAGCACCACCGTGTCCTCGTGGAGACGATCGGCGACGGCGATCTCTCGCGTCCGGCCCTGGTCTATGCCATGGTACGGAGCGAGAGTACATGGGTAGCCGTCACCTCCTTCTGCGAAGCAGTGATGCCCGCGAAGAGGGAGGCGGCTCACGTGAGGGAGGGGCAGTATATTCGCCCTCATGGCATTAGTTGCTGCAAGACACGCCCTGGGCGTCAGGAATTCCAGGCTGATTCCCGGCTACTGTACGCGTGGGTTTGCGGACGGCGAGTAATGGGTAGCTCGCTGTTCGGTAAGGATCATGCCTAGGTCGATGGCGCGTTGTGTTCCACGCGCGCCTCAAGGAGATGTCAGCACAAACCGATGGGGCCCGCAAGGGCCGATGCCTGCCAGGGGTGCGGGTTATTCGAAAGAGATACCGTGGCCCCTGGCACACAGGCTACTGAGGGAACACGGGTGGGTTTTAGTCAGTAAAAGTCTAACACGCCCTCCTGCTCTACCCAGAGCGGAAGAAGTTATATGATGATTTGCTATCCAAAAAAAACCTGTTACGTCATAAATCCGGCCCAGCAATCATTCATCGAGAGCATTGGTGGCCTATAGGTAATGGAAACTTACGAGCTATAAGGTCGTAGTTTCAAACCCAGACAGCCGCTTTACATTGTGTAAATCATTTCGTCACTAATGCTCTCAAAACAGTGAAGGAAAACATCGCAAGGAAACCGGCATGTCCTAGAACCAAAATTTCGATGACACGTGACACCTGTCAATCCGCACTGGGCCTGCGTGGGTACAGTAAAAGTTTTGCTTATAGCATTGAACACTCGTATTCAAACTCAAACTCAAAGCATTTATTTCAAATAAACCAATTACAGGCACTTTTGAATTGTCGAGGTCGGTGAGTTAGAAAGATGAAGCTAGTTGCCCATTCCAAAGCGTAGGTACCTATGGAGAAGAACGACAAAAATCACCACCGTCCGAGGGATCCAATAAGATACACAGATTGCGCTAAAACACAGCCTTGTGGAACCGCAAGTAACGTTTTACAAGTATGTGTCCAACCTAGTCCTCGATATGTAAGAAATAATGGAGATTATTTATGAAGAGAAATTCATTCGAATTTACGGTACCCATACGTCGTGCGATCGTGGTAAAATCAAAAGTCATTTATTCAAACTAGGCTGAGAGTCACCACATTTTGAGGGTCAAAATAACATAAGAGAGTCCCCCTAAAAACGCCCGCCCTTCACCACTTCCTAGTGCTTTAGCTGGGAAGAAGAAGTGGCGCAACAAACTCCCCAGTAGCTCAGCTGTCTGTTAAGTTAGAAGAACTTGATTCTGCACAATAATAAAAAATAAATGATTTATAGAGTATAATAAAATAAAAATAATAAGAATGTAACTCATAAAACCTGTCAGTAGGTAAGCTAACTCTAGTGAAAGAACGCAAACATTGTCTTGAGTTAATCACAGCGACCCACTATTCTCATCGTTTAATCGTTAATAGAATAGTATGCCTTAGTATAAAGGTTGGGGTAGAAGAGATGGTTCCCATAAGGATGATTGTAGTCTTGACTTAACGCTTCTAGGTTTGCCACTTCGAACAAAACGCTCTGTACCGACATTTTGATTCATAAATATTTAGACTTCAACAACATAAAGGTTCTAAGAACGCACGTGTCAGTTATGACACGTGCCACAGCAATAAGAAAACAAACGTTTCATATATTCAGCATTTCCTTGTTAGACTAGGTCAGGAATATTTACTGTAAATTAACACGTTGCTAAATAATACTTACTACCTACTTAGATTTTTTTCTCGACTCAGCAGTTTAGGCTATGCATTGTTTGTCAACGAATTCAAGATTTGATGAAGTAGATTTTTAATTGTATTAAAAATACAGTCGGATGACTTATGACTTATTAATTTAAAGATTGAAATATTTGCTAATTTCATGGTCTTTTATTTTTATTCTGTCATTAGAAAAGCACGCTTCAGTAGTAAATAGGAGATCCGCAGCCGCAAGCGCATTGTCCGGAGATGGACACGGCACCAGCAGCGGGCAAGGCACCACCGAAAGTAACAGCACCCAAGATGGGGACCTGACCAGCTACAGCGGTTTCACCAGCGACTGGCAGCTCACCAATGACCACCAAGTTGCCTTCACCGGTGCCGCCGTAAGCAGCTCCGGAACCATAAGCACCTCCGTATGCAGAAGCAGGGGAAAGTGCGCCACCATAAGCAGATCCGATGGCACCACCGTAAGCACCAAGACCGAGGGCACCACCACATGCAGTAGAAGGATAGAGACCAGCGCTGAGACCCAGACCAGGAGCTATGGCACCCACTTGACCTCCGCAGCCGCATCCGTAACCGAATACATTCTAAAGAAACAAAGTAATAAACCAGAATTCATCGGATTTGATTATAGAACTACTGCACAAACATGGAAAAGACGTTACAAATACGAATAAACAAAAATCTCAAAACAAAGTAATTAAAAAATCTAGATAACTCACCTGTACCAAGCAAGCTTGGATGCAGAGCAACAGAACAGCGAAGGTAGACATGTTTGATGTTTGTTTGCGTTCAACGAGAAGCTGAAGACTGAATGATGTTCCTACTTCTAGACCAGGTTTATATAGTACAAAAGTTTCTTATCATAAACGTGGCGTTTTTTGTCTAAGTTCTATTGAAACAAAGCGTAGATATTTCAAGGTTATACATTACATCACATACAAAATACATGCATTTGTCTATTTCCCCGATTGATAAAGGTATGAAAAGTTTATTTCAAAATCCACAAATTGCTGCACCACAACTAGATAAGTTCTACGTTACAGTATATATAGTCGATCGATTCATGGAAAACTCATTCTGAAGTTCACTTCAACAAAAACTACAATGTCAGCCAAGGTGATCCTCGTCCTCTGCGCTCAGGCGCTCTTCATCAAGGTGAGTTTATTTTAATTTTGTTTTCAATAAATATAATAATATACTATGTATTATATTCATCAAAGTCTGTTAACTTATATAAGATGTTTAAAATTTCAATAGAAAATTATCTTATTTGTCATTTTCGAAGGGTTGCATACAGAGCTTGCAATCCTAGGGAAAATCACAAAATAGTTTTGTCCAAAATATGAATTATTTTATTCCTTGTCCATTTTGATTCCCACACTGAACTAAACCATAATCCACCCACGAGTCTAGGTAAGTTTTTCACCATCAAAAAGTTTTGAATGCATTAAAAGCGTCTGACACGCATTATATTACGAGACCTATTAAACAATCACGTGTCGTGGACATCGACGTCATTGCTGATAAAGAGATATTTACTCAAACAATAATTTCATATTTACAGACCGCTTTCGGTTCATGTCTTGGTCGTGGAGCCTTCGCCGCTCCTGCTGTGATTGCCCCAGGATATGCTGGTAACGGCTGCGCTGGCAATGGTTTGATCGGAAATGGACTGGTTGGTTATGGCTGTGCCAACAACGGTGTGATTGGTGATGGTATAATTGGTAATGGTTATTTCGGCAATGGCTTGGCTGAGATTATTCCCACCACTGGCGGTGGACTGCCTGTCTCCAGCATTTCTGCGTTCGCTCCCAGTGGCCTCTCTGTTGTGTCTGAGAATGTGTTTGAGGGTGCTCTGTCCGTTGCTGGTGAGCTGCCGTTCGTGAGTGCTTTGGCTTTGGAGGGAGTGTTGCCCAGTGGTGGTGCTGGCGCCGTCAGCTACAGCTGCGGTAACGGTGTTACTGCTATTGAGAGCATCGCTCCTTCTGCTGCTGCCTATGGCAATGCTGGTGCCTATGGCAATGCTGGTGCGTATGGCACTGGTGGTGCTTATGGGCTTGGTGCTGGCTATGGATGTGGCGGTGCTGCCATCGCTCCTGCCGGTCTCGGACTCGGCTATGGAGGCCGCGGCTGTGGATGTGGTATCTACTAAGAACTTACTAAAGAATGACCTAACCTAACTTTTCGTCCGAAACAATGATTCAATAAAATGGTTTGCAATTTATTTTGTTATTTGAATTTACTTACACCTAGTTTCCCTCTAATATTAAAGTGTGCAGTTTTATAAGAAAAGAGAGACATACTATCTTTAATTCTGTGATAAGCCACGTGCAATGAACGACCCAGTGATGGACTAAGTACGGAAACCAATCCCAATATCATACCATAGACATATTTTATCACTTCTGTGATAAATGTATTTAGCTGTACTTCATGTTTTAGTTTACTTTTCAGGGGCTTGAGGCTCCATAATAACAGCCACGAAATTCTATCAATCAGGTCAAGCTATGCTTGTCGTGGTTGGTCCATGGATGGGTGACCATCTTTACATACCAATACCTCTCCATGTCACAGGAACTACATAAAGTCGTTGGTCCCGGCTGCCATTCGCAAATCTTTGACAGTCGTTACCGATTGTAAGAATGCCGAAAGGTTTGTGGAGTCAGGGAAGCAATCGCTCCATGAACAATTCTGGTATTCAGCTGCATCCGGTTGGACTAGAAGCCGATCACAACAAAGTTGGGAATAGGCTAGGCAGATAATGACTTTATTTTATTTTTAATACTTTATTTCTAATAGATTGTAGCCTTACTACACTTTACTATGATTATCATTACATTTATAAGTTTTAGTTTTTTTCAAAATTAGACATCTTAGAAGCATTTTTTTTATACTCACTGGATTAAAACCACGTTGTTGGTACCCTTGATGAAAACTACTAAATCTAATATTTCCCTTTGTTCCAAGTAACGTGAAATCTATTAGAGACCTGTGAAATAATTAAGTCAGGCATAACAGTCGGGAGTCACGTTTCATCATGACAAAGAAATTTCATATTCTTCCTTTACACGAGCGAAGAAAAATTGCAGATCTTGCTTTCCTATTTAATATAATGAACGTGTCTACTGACGTCCCTGAGCTGGTGGCTAAGATTGGACTTCGTGCGCCATCTGTGTTCCTTCGGAGACCTCATCTCTTTCATGTTCCTATTGTGAAAACGAACTATAGGCAAAATACATATATTTTGAGAGCATGTCGATTGTTCAATATGGTGAGCAGGGATGTTGAGCTCGACTTATTCTCAAAGTGTTCAGAAATGTTAAAAAATTGTTAAATAACTTTTTCTTTGAAGTTTAACGTTGTTGTGTAATTTATTTTATTTTTGTTTATTCTCTTCCGTTGTGTCTATGTTTAACTCTCACGCTGTTTGTACCGTTTTGTCAGTTTTATACGAAGTTTATATGAGTAGAAACTTGTAATTGGCTTTCTTCTACATGTAACTTCTGACTACTTGTCTGTATTAGCTGTAAGTTTTCTTAAAATCAATAAATTAAATAGCAGTGTAGTTTTACGAAAATCTATGCTTAATACAAGTTAGGTTTTGAGTTATTATAAATAGGATAGATACTTATGGCTGTATTTACATACATGTAGGTTTCAAAGTACCAGTTTATCACAACTCGGTAAGAGTAAAACTAACATAAGTATGTCAGCTAGAAAATGCTTTATGCCGTCGATGTACCAGGTAGTCATAATTTGGTTTGAGTATTACACATAGTTATGTCAGCTTCTAACATAGGTATGTCAGCTAGAAAACCCTTCATGCCGTCGAAGTATTCGATTGTCATAATTTGGAAGGAGATCATGCGCAATAACTCAAGATGTTTGCTGATAGGTTAACACAACATTTATTGGTTCTGAGGCAGTACAATTTTCGCCGGGTCAGCTAGTATGAAATAAATATTGACTTCTGTTAGCGCAAGATTGTAATTGATACTAAAACGCAGAGTTATAAAATTTACAAGAATGTGAGTAAAAAGAAGTTAATAGAACAAATATACGAAAATAGGTGAGGCGAGTAAATGTGGGGTGTAATGTGTACATACATATAATTTATCGGACAATGGGGAGATTATTACCAAAGGTAACAAAGTAAACCTGTTTCGTCATGGAGATATGCTCGGCTTGGGCGAAGCACCACCGTGTCCTCGTGGAGGCGATCGGCGACGGCGATCTCTTGCGTCCGGCCCTGGTTTATGCCATGGTACGGAGCGAGAGTACATGGGTAGCCGTCACCTCCTTCTGCGAAGCAGTGATGCCCGCGAAGAGGGAGGCGGCTCACGTGAGGGAGAGGCAGTATATTCGCCCTCATGGCCTTAGTCGCTGCACGACACGCCCTGGGTGTCAGGAATTCCAGGCTGATTCCCGGCCACCGTACGCGTGGGTTTGCGGACGTCGAGTAATGGGTAGCTCGCTGTCCGGTAAGGATCATGCCTAGGTCGACGGCGCGTTGTGTTCCACGCGCGCCTCAAAGAGATGTCAGCACAAACCGATGGGGCCCGCAAGGGCCGATGCCTGCCAGGGGTGCGGGTTTTTCGAAAGAGATACCGTGGCCCCTGGCACACAAGCTACTGAGGGAACACGGGTGGGTTTTAGCTATTTGCTATCAAAAAAAAACCTGTTACGTCATAAATCCGGCCCAGCAATCATTCATCGAGATCATTGATGGCCTATAGGTAATGGCCGCGACTTACGAGCTATAAGGTCGTAGTTTCAAACCCAGACAGCCGCTTTACATTGTGTAAATCATTTCGTCACTAATGCTCTCAAAACAGTGAACGAAAACATCGTAAGGAAACCGGCATGTCCTAGAACCAAAATTTCGATGACACGTGACACCTGTCAATCCACACTGGGCCTGCGTGGGTACAGTAAAAGTTTTGCTTATAGCATTGAACACTCGTATTCAAACTCAAACTCAAAGCATTTATTTCAAATAAACCAATTACAGGCACTTTTGAATTGTCGAGGTCGGTGAGTTAGAAAGATGAAGCTAGTTGCCCATTCCAAAGCGTAGGTACCTATGGAGAAGAACGACAAAAATCACCACCGTCCGAGGGATCCAAAAAGATACACAGATTGCGCTAAAACACAGCCTTGTGGAACCGGAAGTAACGTTTTACAAGTATGTGTCCAACCTAGTCCTCGATATGTAAGAAATAATGGAGATTATTTATGAAGAGAAATTCATTCGAATTTACGGTACCCATACGTCGTGCGATCGTGGTAAAATCAAAAGTCATTTATTCAAACTAGGCTGAGAGTCAGCACTTTTTGAGGGTCAAAATAACATAAGACAGTCCCCCTAAAAACGACCGCCCTTCACCACTTCCTAGTGCTTTAGCTGGGAAGAAGAAGTGGCGCAACAAACTTCCCAGTAGCTCAGCTGTCTGTTAAGTTAGAAGAACTTGATTCTGCACATTAATAAAAAATAAATGATTTATAGAGTATAATAAAATAAAAAATAATAAGAATGTAACTCATAAAACCTGTCAGTAGGTAAGCTAACTCTAGTGAAAGAACGCAAACATTGTCTTGAGTTAATCACAGTGAACAACTATTCTTATCGTTTAATCGTTAGTAGAATAGTATGCCTTAGTATAAAGGTTGGGGTAGAAGAGATGGTTCCCATAAGGATGATTGTAGTCTTGACTTAACGCTTCTAGGTTTGCCACTTCGAACAAAACGCTCTGTACCGACATTTTGATTCATAAATATTTAGACTTCAACAACATAAAGGTCCTAAGAACGCACGTGTCAGTTATGCCACGTGCCACAGCAATAAGAAAACAAACGTTTCATATATTTCCTTGTTAGACTAGGTCAGGAATGTTTACTGAAAATTAACACGTTGCTAAATAATACTTACTACCTAATTAGATTTTTTTCTCGACTCAGCAGTTTAGGCTATGCATTGTTTGTCAATGAATTCAAGATTTGATGAAGTAGATTTTTAATTGTATTAAAAATACAGTCGGATGACTTATGACTTATTAATTTAAAGATTGAAATATTTGCTAATTTCATGGTCTTTTATTTTTATTCTGTCATTAGAAAAGCACGCTTCAGTAGTAAATAGGAGATCCGCAGCCGCAAGCGCATTGTCCGGAGATGGACACGGCACCAGCAGCGGGCAAGGCACCACCGAAAGTAACAGCACCCAAGATGGGGACCTGACCAGCTACAGCGGTTTCACCAGCGACTGGCAGTTCACCAATGACCACCAAGTTGCCTTCACCGGCGCCGCCGTAAGCAGCTCCAGAACCGTAAGCACCTCCGTATGCAGCACCAGGGGCAAGTGCGCCACCATTAGCAGATCCGATGGCACCACCGTAAGCACCAAGACCGAGGGCACCACCACATGCAGTAGAAGGATAGAGACCAGCGCTAAGACCCAGACCAGGAGCTATGGCGCCCACTTGACCTCCGCAGCCGCTTCCGTAACCGAATACATTCTAAAGAAAAAAAGTAATAAATGAGAATTCATCGGATTTGATTATAGAACTACTGCACAAACATGGAAAAGACGATACAAATACGAATAAACAGAAATCTCAAAACAAAATAATAAAAAAATCTAGATCACTCACCTGTACCAAGCAAGCTTGGATGCAGAGCCACAGAACAGCGAAGGTAGACATGTTTGATGTTTGTTTGCGTTCAACGAGAAGCTGAAGACTGAATGATGTTCCTACTTCTAGACCAGGTTTATATAGTACAAAAGTTTCTTATCATAAACGTGGCGGTTTTTGTCTAAGTTCGATTGAAACAAAGCATAGAAGATTTCAAGGTTACATTACATCACTTACAAAATACATGCATTTGTCTATTTCCCCATATTGATAAAGGTATGAAAAGTTTATTTCAAAATCCACAAATTGCTGCAACATAACTAGATAAGTTCTACGTTACAGTATAAATAGTCGATCGATTCTTGGAAAACTCATTCTGAAGTTCACTTCAACACAAACTACAATGTCAGCCAAGGTGATCCTCGTCCTCTGCGCTCAGGCGCTCTTCATCCAGGTGAGTTTATTATTATTTTATGTTTTCAATAAATATGATTTATTAGCTTTTTATTATATTTTAATTATATGGAAAATTATCTCATTTGTCATTTTCGAAAGGTTGCATACAGCGTGTGCAATCCATCAGCGTTGCATGCAGTTCGCAATCCTTGGGAAAATCACCTATACTTAACAAAATAGTTTTGTCCAAAATTTGAATAATTTAATTCCTTGTCCATTTTGATTCCCACACTGAACTATCTAGCTTAAACCATAATCCATCCACGCGTCTAGGGAAGTTTTTCACTCAAAAGCGTCTGACAAGCATTTTATTACGAGATCGATTAAACAACCATGTGTCATGGACATCGTCGTCGCGCGTCGTCTGCTGATAAAGAGATATTTACTCAAACAATAATTTCATATTTACAGACCGCTTTCGGTTCATGTCTTGGTCGTGGAGCCTTCGCCGGTCCTGCTGTGATTGCCCCAGGATATGCTGGTAACGGCTGCGCTGGCAATGGTTTGATCGGAAATGGACTGGTTGGTTATGGCTGTGCCAACAACGGTGTGATTGGTGATGGTATAATTGGTAATGGTTATATCGGCAATGGTTTGGCTGAGATTATTCCCACCACTGGCGGTGGACTGCCTGTCTCCAGCGTCTCTGCGTTCGCTCCCAGTGGCCTCTCCGTAACGTCTGAGAATGTGTTTGAGGGTGCTCTGTCCGTTGCTGGTGAGCTGCCGTTCGTGAGTGCTTTGGCTTTGGAGGGAGTGTTACCAAGTGGAGGTGCTGGCGCTGTTAGTTACAGCTGCGGTAACGGTATTACTGCTATTGAGAGCATTGCTCCTTCTGCTGCTGCTTATGGCGCTGCTGGTGCCTATGGAAATGCTGGTGCCTATGGTAATGCTGGTGCCTATGGCGCTGCGGGTTCCTATGGGCTTGGTGCTGGATGTGGACGTGGCGCTGCTTCCATCGCTCCTGCCGGTCTCGGACTCGGCTATGGAGGCCGCGGCTGCGGCTGTGGTTACTAATAAGAAATTTCTCAAGAACGATTTTCTTTTTCATGCGAAACAATGATTCAATAAAATGCTTTGCAACTTATTTTTGTTATTTGAATTTACTTATACCCAGTTTCCCTCTAATATTAAAGTTTGATCAGAAAAGAGGTACGTAACATATATTTAGTTTAGTGATACCCCACTGAATCTTTTATTCGACAATGTCAGTGTACCTACCGATTTGCGTATGTTTTTTTTTTGTTCTATAGTGCCCCACTGCTGCCCCTTCTCCTAGTCCTTCTAAGAATTTTAAACTCTTTAATGTATGTTTTACGTAACTTAAAAAAAAAACATGTTATCTAACGGTACTAGCTATTTCAGAGATAGTCTCATAACAAAAGACGACATATTCTTGAATACTTTAACCCAAATGATGGAAATACATATATTCCAAGTCGACCTGTATTAGTCAAAGTGGGGATTCCAGACCAAATAAAACGAAACATTTAGAACCGCTTCTGTAAAAAGAACCAACTCTAATGAAGAATCCTCATTTTTACAAACAATAAGCCTTTATATGGCAGTGTCATTGTGTCCTATACGTTACTTATTGACATTTATAGAGATCAAGCGGTATCCTGTTGGTCTATCTGTGACAATTGTCAGTCACTTAATAATTGCTACATCTAACTGCGGGGTACCATCCTCTATGGTACCGTCTATCTAACTAAAAACTGTCGCGACACTAAAAAGTGTCCACTAACCCTTTCTGGTTAAGGCACTGAATGCTGGTTATGGACCAATTAGTTGATTAAGGACTAATTACAATTTTAGATCAATTAAACGAACCATAAGGTTTATTTTTGACAATACATAAGCTTATCACAAAAATGTAAACTAAATAACTAAACAAATAAAAACAAAAGGACACTTAGGCGTCGAAGTATTCGTCCGCATCGCTGTCATCAGGAAACGATCAATTTATGTATTTTCTGTGATCTTTCCAAAGCATTTGATTGCGTGCACCATGACACGCTTTTGCGTAAACCACGTCATTACAGTGTTCAAAATGAAGCTCTTAACGTAATACACTCCAGGCTACCAGTTCAGTTAGGTGTACCTCAAGGCTCAATACTGGGTCCATTATTAATAGGTCTTTACCTATGAAATTGCCGTTTTGTATGAAAAAATTTAAACGAATTTTTTTCATGAATTTTTTATTTGTATTAATCGAAGTAATCACCCATGCAATCAATGCATCTTTGCCATCGCAGTGGCAGTTTATTGATGCCCTTCTTAAAGAAATCAGCTGGACGGGAGGCAACAAATTCTTCAAAGGCATTTTGTACTGCCTCTCGGGTATTAAATTTTTTTCCCGCCAAGAAGTTATCCAAATTCTGAAAAAAGTAGTAGTCTGTAGGCGCAAGGTCTGGTGAGTAGGGCGGATGACGGAGAGCTTCCAACCCCAGTTCTTGCAACTTGGAGACCGTCTGCTGTGCAGTATGAGGTCGCGCGTTGTCGTGCAGGAGCAGCGGAGACGAGCGATTGACCAATGCTGGTTGGAGATGCGCCAGCTTCTCCATCATTGTGTTCAGTTCTTCACAGTACACATCTGCAGTAATGCTCACCCCGTTTGGTAAGAAGCTGTGATGAATCACACCGGCGCTAGACCACCAAACAGTGACCATCACTTTTCTAGGGGTAAGTTTTCGTTTAGGGCATTGTTTAGGTGCTGAACCAGGATCCAACCAACTTGCTGAGCGCTTACGGTTATCAAACAGAATCCATTTTTCATCGCAGGTAACAATGCGGTTCAAAATTCCTTCATTTGTGTGTCTGTTGAGCAGTGCAAGGCACGTCTCGACGCGTACTTCGCGCTGGCGATCATTGAGTTCGTGGGGCACCCATTTGTCAAGCTTTTTTACCTTGCCAATTTGACGCAAATGGACCAATATTGTTTTGACGCTAACGTCGAAAGCTGCTGCTAATTCAGCCGTAGATTGTGTATCATCAGCTTCCACAATCGCCTTTAATTCGTCATTGTCGACCAAAGTCTTCGGACGACCGCGAGGTTCATTTTTCAGGTCGAAATTTCCAGAACGGAAGCGAGCAAACCAATAACAGGTGGTGCGTTGGTTTGTAGTGTTAGCTCCGTAAACGTCGTTGATGTTGCGTGCCGCTTGTGCCGCGTTGCTGCCACGACGGTACTCATATTCCATAATTACTCGAATTTTTAACGTATCCATGATGACGAAAAAGATTGAAATGCGATGAAAATGTAACACTAATCAATAAATAAATGACTACTTTTAGAAAAAAAAATCCATGTTTTTAAAATAAAATTAATTTGAAATTAGAATTCTTAGCCAAACAAAAATTATTTTGATTTGAAATGGCCAGTACTGCAGAACGGCAATTTCATAGGTAAAGACCTAATATTATTAGTGTACATTAATGATTTACCCTTCTATTTAAAGGGTATCTGCGACATCGTACTGTTTGCTGATGATACCTCTCTTATCTTTAAAGTAGACAGGAATAGACAAGATTTTGACGACGTAAACAGTGCACCCGCAGTGGTTACGGATTGGTTCACAACAAATAACCTAGTTCTCAATGCCAAGAAAACGATATGTATAAAGTTCGCCTTACCGAATGTTCGGAATTTAGGACCGAACATCGTAGTAGATAATGAGGTACTTGAAACTGTAGACTCGGCAGTTTTTCTAGGCATAACAGTAGGTGCCAAACTTCAATGGGGTTCACATATATCAAGCCTAGCGGGAAGGCTCAGTTTGGCCGCCTACGCCGTCAGAAAAGTAAGACAATACACTGACGTTGATACAGCGCGGTTAGTCTGTTTTAGTTATTTTCATAGAATTATCTCCTACGGCATTCTGCTGTGTGGCAAAGCCGCAGATATTCAAAATATTATTGTTCTTCAAAAACGAGCTGTTCGAGCAAATTATCAACTAGGTGCTAGAGTTTCACTTAGAGATTCAACCTTTGCGCAAAGGCATACTATTCTATGAAAGACTACTTAAACGATAAGAATAGTTGGTCGCTGTGATTAAGTCAAGACAATGTTTGTGTTCTTTCACCAGTTTCCTTGCCTACAGACAGGTCATATCTTTATTAACATAACTGTTTGTTTTTATTTCACTGTATAAATTCATTTTAATTTTCATTTACTAAATGTTGACATAATCTACTCATTCCAATGTTTTTTTATTTTTAATAATGAGTTTCATTGCAAGATGTAGCTAGCTAGCCACCTCGACAATTGATGTATTATATCTAGATTTGTAAAATTTTATATTTCGTAACGTTAATTACGTACCTACCATTGTATAGAATCAAGTTCTTCTAACATAACAGACAGCTGTGCTGCTGGGGAGTTTGTTGCGCCACTTCTTCTTCCCAACTAAAGCACTAGGAAGTGGTGAAGGGCGGGCGTTTTTGAGGGACTGTCTTTTGTAATTTTTGACGTTCAAAAAGTGCTGACACCAGCCTAGTTTGAATAAATGACTTTAGATTTTCACTTTTATCAGTTCAAGGTTACTTCGTTCGTCTCATATCATTGAAGTAATAGAATACCAAATTTCGAGTTGATAGACCCGTGGAAGATGCTCAAATCCCTTCAAAACCAGAAAAGATTTGATAATCTTTAAACGGCGGAACTGATTTTGATGGAACAAGTCTAAAAACACTCCCGACTAATTCACCTTTCAAAAACAAAATCAAAATCGGTTCATCCGTTCGGGAGCTACGGTGCCTCAGACAGACACACACACACACACTGACACGTCAAAGTTATACAACCCCGTCGTTTTTGCTTGGGGTTAAAAATACAGCAATTCATGTGAAAAAATGTACTTAGAGAAAATTTATTTATTTTAGAATCCAGTTCCCGTGCCTACAACTGTAAAAAAAAATGACCCTAAGCCTGGGCCTAGTTTCCCTCCCAAGTGTGTTCCCGCATTATCGTTGCGAGGTGGGCCGCGATGTCGAATGGGAGGCATCGCGGCTGAGGGTTACGGGCTGTGGCAGAGGAGGAGTGCCGGTGCTTCTGAGCAGCGCTCTTCCCTTCCGTAGCCTGGAGGGGGCCGCCACCGTTTGATGGCGGACGCGGTGGGGCCGCAGGGGAAGAGGAGTATCGGTATAGCGTTGGCCACTCTCCTTAACCCCTGCGGCCGAAAAGTGGTAGGCGGGACGGTGCGTTGTGTTCGACGCGCGCCGTCAGAGATATCAGCAACGACTGGTGGGGTCCGCAAGGGCCAATGCCTGCCAGGGGTGCAGGTTGTTCGAAAGAGACACCGTCGTCCCTGGCACACAGGCAACTGAAGGAACACGGGTGTGTTTTAGTCAGAAAAAGTCTGACTCGCCTTCCTGCTCTCTACCCAGAGCGGGAAAAGTCATTTGATGATTTCCCAGCCACCACAAAAAAATAGCAAGTGTCTAGTTTTGAAGAATTAAAGGAATTCAAGGCTATTTAGGCTAAAGATCGCTCTAGCTGCAGAAAGCGGGGTAGGGACCCCGCTTCTGTCGTACATATGGTACGCTGGTCCGAGGGAACCAATCATACACATATCACATATCATACACATATCATACATATATCTCTAGGTGTTCAATTCTAGCTAACAAAGAGTAAGTACTGGCATAGACAACCATGTAACCAGGAATATTCATCAGCAACTTGTTCTGAAATACAGCCTTGTGAAATCGAATGTAACGTTCTTCAGGTATTTGCCCAACCCCGTAATCCAAATTAATGAAATAATGGAGATTATGCATGATGATGATTATTTTAAAGGCAGGTTGTACTTTCGAATAAAAATTAATTCTAATTTACGGTACCCTAAAGTCGTGCGATCCTGGTAGGAGGGCCGATTCCCATAACAATGGCTTTAGTCTCGATTGAACACTTGCAGGTCTTACACTTCGAACAAAACCAAAACGCTCTGTATCGACCTCTTTTCATTCATAAATATTGAGAATCCATAAAAAAACATTATAAAGATTTGAAGAAGGCACGTGTCATGACTAACACGTCTCTTCTTAGAATCTTACTCAGCAATCAGAAAACAAACGTTTCATATCAGCGAGTAATCGAAGATAGCTTGCACTAGGTCAGCAATGTTTACAGAAAATGGGCACGTTGCTATTTAATTCTAAGTTCCCTATAAATAAACATTTTATTCTCTCAGCAGTCTGGATTATGCATTGTTTGTCAGTGAATTTAAGATTTTGTAAAGTCAATTTTCTATTTTTTCAAAAATGCAGTTGGATGATTTTAACATTAAATTAAAGATTAAAATATTTGCTCAATTCACGGTCTTTTATTTTTATTCCAGCATCAGAAAAACACGCTTCAGTAGTAAATAGGAGATCCGCAGCCGCAAGCGCATTGTCCGGAGATAGATACGGCACCAGCAGCGGGCAAGGCACCACCGAAAGTAACAGCACCCAAGATGGGGACCTGACCAGCAACAGCGGTTTCACCAGCGACTGGCAGTTCACCAATGACCACCAAGTTGCCTTCACCGGTGCCGCCGTAAGCAGCTCCGGAACCATAAGCACCGCCGTATGCAGAAGCAGGGGAAAGTGCGCCACCATAAGCAGATCCGATGGCACCACCGTAAGCACCAAGACCGAGGGCACCACCACATGCAGTAGAAGGATAGAGACCAGCGCTGAGACCCAGAGCAGGAGCTATGGAGCCCACTTGACCTCCGCAGCCGCACCCGTAACCGAATACATTCTAAAGAAACAAAGTAATAAATCAGAATTCATCGGATTTGATTATAGAACTACTGCACAAACATGAAAAAGACGATACGAATACGAATAAACAGAAATCTCAAAACAAAGTAATTAAAAAATCTAGATAACTCACCTGTACCAAGCAAGCTTGGATGCAGAGCCACAGAACAGCGAAGGTAGACATGTTTGATGGTTGTATGTGTTCAACGAGATACTGAAGACTTAATGATGATCTTACTTCTAGACCACGTTTATATAGTGCAAAAGTTTCTTATCGTAAACGTGATGTTTTTGTCCATGTTCTATTGAAACAAAGCATAGATATTTCAAGGTTACACATTACATCACTTACAAAATACATGCATTTTTCTGTTTCCCCATATTGATAAAGGTATGAAAAGTTAATTTCAAAATGCACAAATTACTGCAATACCACTAGATAAGTTCTATGTTACGGTATAAATAGTCGATCGATTCTTGAAAAACTCATTCTGAATTTCAACACAAACTACAATGTCAGCCAAGGTGATCCTCGTCCTCTGCGCTCAGGCGCTCTTCATCCAGGTGAGTTTATTATTATTTTATGTTTGCAATAAATATGATTTATTAGCTTATTTATTAAGTTTTAATTATATAGAAAATTATCTTAATTATCATTTTCGAAAGGTTGCATTCAGCGCGTGCAATCCTCGGGAAAATCACCCATAGATAACAAAATAGTTTTGTTCAAAATTTGAATTACTTAATTCCTTGTCCATTTTGATTCCCATACTGAACTGTCTAGCTTAAACCATAATCCACCCACGAGTCTAGGTAAGTTTTTCACTATCAAAAGTTTTGAATGCATCAAAAGCGTCTGACCCGCATTATATTACGAGACTGATCAAACAATCATGTGTTATGGACATCGTCGTCGTCTGCTGCTATGGAGATATTTACTAAAACAATAATTTCATATTTACAGACCGCTTTCGGTTCATGTCTTGGTCGTGGAGCCTTCGCCGGTCCTGCTGTGATTGCCCCAGGATATGCTGGTAACGGCTGCGCTGGCAATGGTTTGATCGGAAATGGACTGGTTGGTTATGGCTGTGCCAACAACGGTGTGATTGGTGATGGTATAATTGGTAATGGTTATATCGGCAATGGTTTGGCTGAGATTATTCCCACCACTGGCGGTGGACTGCCTGTCTCCAGCGTCTCTGCGTTCGCTCCCAGTGGCCTCTCTGTAGTGTCTGAGAATGTGTTTGAGGGTGCTCTGTCCGTTGCTGGTGAGCTGCCATTCGTGAGTGCTCTTGCATTGGAGGGAGTGTTGCCCAGTGGCGGTGCTGGTGCCGTCAGCTACAGCTGCGGTAACGGTATTACTGCTATTGAGAGCATTGCTCCTTCTGCTGCTGCTTACGGCACTGCTGGTGCCTTTGGAAATGCTGGTGCCTATGGTAATGCTGGTGCCTACGGCGCTGCGGGTTCCTATGGGCTTGGCGCTGGATGTGGACGTGGCGCTGCTTCCATCGCTCCTGCCGGTCTCGGACTCGGCTATGAAGGCCGTGGCTGCGGCTGTGGTTTCTACTAAGAAAGTACTCAAGAAAGATTTTCTTTTTCGTGCGAAACGATTCAATAAAATTCTTTGCAACGTATTTTTTGTTATTTGAATTTACTTATACCCATTTTCCCTCTAATATTAAAGTGTGTAGCTTTATCAGAAAAGAGATACATAACATATTTAGTTTAGTGATAACCCACTGAAAGACTAAGTGTTGATACTCAAATTAATTGAAACTCTAAGCATTTATTTCAATGAAAACATTTACGGGCACTTTTAAATCGTCAAAACGTCGATCAGAATTAGAAAGTTGAAACTAGTTTCTCGTTAGAAACCAATCCCAATAGCATAGAACATAATTATGTAGATTCTGAGATTAAGAATCCTACGACCGAAGCTC
This sequence comes from Polymixis flavicincta, assembly GCA_949987655.1. Taxonomy (NCBI): domain Eukaryota; kingdom Metazoa; phylum Arthropoda; class Insecta; order Lepidoptera; family Noctuidae; genus Polymixis; species Polymixis flavicincta. Next base: position 4,404,134 of record OX465198.1, on the reverse strand, counting down.
GCAACTAGGATTCGGGCGAAGACAATATTTCGTCTGAAAATTGCTATCGTTGCGCTAGTGTTAGTACCTGTCGAGGATACATACCTACAGTGAGCAGTACGATCACACACACATTGACAATGGCTTGACGCGATAGCGCTACTAGCTACTGACCATTTATGATGAATTTGGATGTGTTCCGTAATACCAAAAATGATGAATGAAAACTTATTGTATTTTAATATTTTTTTCGATATTTTACAACTTGATAATATGAGCTATGCTTCTGAGACAACAATATTACGGAAATTGTTGGTTATAATACCAAAAAAACAGTGAGAAAACATGTCATTTACGCTGTAAAAATGTGCGAAATGCAATTCGCTTAAACTTCATTTCAGGTAAGTATTTTGGAAAAAAAAACCCCTACGAGCCTAGATAAATACTGTCTGAATCCGAATATCATCATAATATGATGGAAATATGCTTAAGTTGCAAATGATTTAGGTATTACGTATGTATGGACAGTTCATTGTACGTAGGCCTCTTAAAGGATTTTGCTGAACTTGACGTTTTATCTAGTATAAACTTTACTTTTAATTCATTCTTTCTAATAAACTGCAGCCTTATTTTGAACTTCCAATAAGTCATACCTTTTTCATTGCACCTTTGCATTATTTCGGATTACACAAAAACGCACAAAAATATTTAAAGTTGAGCCGACTATACATCAATCATAAGTAGGGATCGGATAATCGGATGCATATTTACCTCCAACCAATCCAAGAAGTTACGAATATTATAAATGATAAAAAATATGCGGTTGGCATACTTTTAGACATGACCAAGGCATATGACAAAGTGCAGTTTAAAATTTTATTAGAAAAACTATACGGCATAGGAATTCGTGGTAATACACATAAGTGGTTTACGTCCTACTTAAAAAATAGAGAGCAATATGTGCAAATAGAATATTTTAACCACGACCAAAAGCGAATAATCCAGGTAAGGTCACAAAAGAAGATAATTAATGCATCAATTCCCCAGGGCAGTGTTGTTGGATCTCTCCTATTCATTATCTACATTAATGACCTTCCGAAAATAATGAAAGAACCATGTGTCCTATTCGCAGATGATATATCCCTACTTACCACATGCCAATCTAATAGTAATATTAACGAACAGATAAATATAATGTTAAATAAAACAACAACATGGATGGATGACCACAATCTTGAGATTAATTATAAAAAGACCAAAATAATGACTTTCTACCCTCAGCAAAAATCCCCATTGGCAGTAAACTTTACAATTAATGGCACAAAAGTTGAACTAGTTAACGACTGTACGTTATTAGGACTCACAATAGACACACACATTACATGGAAGCCCCACATAAATAAAATAAGTTCGAAACTGTCAAAATTCACCTACGCACTACGAGAAGTAAAAAAAAACTACCGACTTACAAACTGCACTTACTACATACTACGCCTACGCTCATGCATGGCTCAGCTATGGCATTATAATGTGGGGAAATAGCACAGATGCGCCCACGCTTTTCATTCTCCAGAAGAAATTAATTCGGATTATAGTGAACATAGAACAAACAGACAGCTGTAAACCCTTTTTTATAAAACATACAATACTCACCTTACCATCGATCTATATCCTGGAAATATGCAAATTTGTTAGGAAATACATACACTTTTTTACAACCCGCGGCGATAAACATACCGACCGGTCTGTCAGATATAAATAATGTTAATGTTACCTTTTTCGCGCATGAAATTACATTCCAACAGCCCTTACGTAATAGTCCATAAAAATATTTAATAAACTACCAGATGCAATAAAAGATGAAACTAACGACACGACATTTATAAATAACCTTAAGCAAATATTAATTGAAAAAGCGTACTACACAATTAACGAATATATAAATGACAAAAAAAATATTTGACACAAACAGACGCCATACTACACAGATAGATACATTGTTATATGCACAGTTGAATGTTTTAATATGATGTAATAATAATAATGTTGACCCAAATAATTATTTAAGATTTATCTGATCTCAATAAAATAAATTTACTTAATTAATGTTAATAATACTATTATTTTTTAAATTGTTGATTGTAATTTGTTTCTTGGTTTTTGTTATTTTTATTATTTTTTATACTTTTTGCTGTGCCCTACAGGGTCCGTAATTGTACCTTAGCTTTAAGCCATTTGTAAGACCTTTAAACATTATGGAATGCAAATAAAGATATGAATATGAATATGAATACCTAAAGTTAATTTTTAGTTAAGAAAGTACGGAAGCGGCTTCTTATAATATCTTTTTTGTAAAATAAAACGGCGGGTGTTGATTAGTTAGTCAGGTGTATAGTATGGAAGCGATTTCTAAATTATTAAGATTCCGCAGTTTCACCGCGTAGTTCCCGTTCCCGTGGGAATACGGGGATAAAATATAGCCTGTGTCACCCGGGGATAGTGTAGCTTCCCAACAGTGAAAATTTTTTTCAAATCGGTTCAATAGTTTCGGAGCCTATTCAATGCAAACAAACAAACAAATCTTTCCTGTTTATAATATTATAAGTATAGATTAACCCCGATGCAAATATGTGTATATAGGGTGTAAGTCTGTAAGAGAAGGGGTGGTGTGTGTTAGTTATAACGATTTTTATTTTTACTTTAAGATTTTTTTCGAAACAAAAGCGCGTTCCATATTAGTCAACATCTCAACTTTAGGTGAATATGCATCCGAATATCCGATCTCTGATCATAAGAAAAAAAAATGAAAGAATTCCAACACCTGATAGCAATGGGAGTAAGCCGCAACCCAAACTATTCTCTCATTAAATGTTCGAGAAATTCTGCAAACTCTGCAAAATTTAAAATACTTACCTCATTCAGTTGTAAAAAAATGCACAGGAAACTTTTGCAAAACACTGGTTATAATGACTCGGAATAATTAACGTAAAGACTTCACACAGAATCATTTGAAGCAAAATGGAAAAAAAAACACACACACTTTAATACACTACACACACACACAAACACACCACACAAATACCCATACACACGTACCATACCATATCTGAAGTTACGTCTCTGGGCTCTACTCTTGAATTCCTAACCTGATATAAAAACTAAATGCTCCTGCAAACAGGTCCGACCAGTGTGCTTACTCTTGAGTTCAATTCCGATCGATCGACATTGGAATTGTGACGTTTCGTACTCTTGAGTTCGACGCTAGCGCCAAATCGTGTTTAAATTGCGAGTCTTTTTGGAGAACTAAATGAAATCGGGATCGGGCTTGGCGCGCGGTAATCGCTACTCTTGAGTTTTTTTGACAGCTGTGTATTGCATCAATATTACGCTGGGATTGTTTGTAGATTGTGATTTTTCTAATAGCAAAAGTGTAACTTTTTTGAATTTTTTTTTGCATTTTAGGTGGTTTTAAACAAGTAAAAGGAGTTTAATTTGGCACGATTAGCAGTATTAAACAGTGTTTTACGTAATTCTCTAAAAAAGAATGGAAACAAAGACGAGAAATGTTAAGAGATTTTGGCTCAACTCAATGTATAGGTTTCTAATTAACTAGTTAATTTAATTTGATCTAATTACTATCTACATAGTTTTCATATTAAAATCCAGTTGTACTTATTTGAGTTTTATAAGGAATATTTGAAAATAATGTAAGGTTCTCGTATAATTACGTAAGTTGGAAATGAGATTTCTTATTTATGCACAGTTTTTATTTATTTTTGTTTTAAACGATAGATCTATGGATAAAACCATTTTTACAGTTGGAATTATGTAAAGCGTACCACGGGTTCCAAAGATATTCAAGATTTAATGTAAGAGAAAATATACCACACTACATTTTCATTGGTTTTTTACATAAATAAAGAACGCCATTGGGTATTTCTTACTACAAAGGAACCAAACGCGAACAATATCTAACTGTTCTAAAGAAACTAAAACATGACTACATTTACTATAGAAAATTGAGACCTTCTACGCCGTCTTTTTTATTAGTAGATGTGTAGGGCATGGCAATGATCCTACCGCATGCAGCCAAAGTCATGGTTAATTTTATGATTTTAATCATTTTCTTACGCCCAAATGAATTGATTACGTCACAATTACTCAATTAAGCAACTATTTATAAGATATTTATTTATTGGCGGCGTTATTTAAAGGATAAAGCATTTTAATTCTCTATTACCGGTTTATCGTAATGAGTCAAACAACACTATTGCGGCCCGTAACGTAGCTAACTTCACGTTGAATAAAATAATGGCGGGGCAATCCCAATTTCAATCCAATGTTGACACTATTGTGTTCAAGAGTACCGAATCACGTGACTGCAAAATTGACATTGGAATTGTATTGGCTTTAGATTGAAATTAAAATTAGTTTCAAGAGTAAGCCCCCAGGGCCGGATTTAAATTTGTGCCGCCCTGGGGCACTGAAAAAAATGCCGATGATACAAAATTTTAATGTGATAAATAATACTTGAATTATATTTCTTGAAAGATAAAATGTTTATTTAAAAGAATTAGTTAATTATATATTGTATAGAATTTTTTTTCTCACTTTCAAAATTTTGCCGCCCTAGAAAATTTGCCGCCCTGGGCACTAGCCCCGACTGCCTCTAGTATAAATCCACCACTGGGTCCGACGCGACTCACGTAGAACAATTTCTATGCAAAGTTCATGGAAATGGTTCTACAAGAGTTAAGTGTCGCATCGCGCTATCGCGTCGCGCCTGTCTGAAGAATCCTTCACTATCTATGTAGTTTGGGGCTCACTGGCAAATAATATACTGTAGCCTACCTGCGGGTAGTATTTTAAATTACTCATGTCGTCTCAACTGGCCCTGTGTGGCCTTTACATTTTAATGCGTTTAAAGCTAAAGTAAAATCAAATAATTGTTCTAAGGCATACTATTCAATCAACGACTACTTAAATGATAAGAATTGTTGGTCGCTGTGATTAACTCAAGACAACGTTTGTGTTCTTTCACCAGAATTAGCTTACCTACTGACAGGTTATATGAGTTACTCTCCATAGAATTGTTTATTTTATTTGACTGTTTAAACCATATTTTTTTTATGAATGACATTTTCATTTTTTGATGAAATTTAATTACTTACCTATTATTGTATAGAATCAAGTTCTTCCAACTTATCAGACAGCTGTGCTGCTGGGGAGTTTGTTGCGCCACTTCTTCTTCCCAGCTAAAGCATTAGGAAGTGTCGAAGGGTGGGCGTTTTTGGGGGACTGTCTTATGTAATTTTGACGTTCGAAAAGTGCTGACTCTCAGCCTAGTTTGAATAAATGACTTTTGATTTTGATTTTTGTGAACCTGCTTACTCTCTCGACCATGATATTAGCCTTTCCAGGCGTATACTGAAAACTGAATGTTAAAGCATTGAAGGTTTGAAGCCCATCTCTCAACCAATAAGTCTACCCGATGGTGACTTTAAAGTAAGAAGCCACTTTAACGGCTGATGATTGCTAGCTATGATAACCTCATGTCCTTCGATGTAGCCTCTGAATCGATCGTCAGCAAGAGCCACACGCTCCGTAGTGATCTGATCGACTTTTTGACATTTTAAAAGTGCCTGTAAATAGATTAAGGGTACACTAGTCGCGGGCTCGAACTCACTGGTGGGCCTGGCTAAAAAGCACGCTGTCTCACCAGGATTCGGGTCCGACAGAGGTAGTATCAGTGATGAGCAGTTAGACGATAGTCTACACGCACAACATTATTGAGTGAGCTGCAGTATCAGTTATAGTAAAACAGGCACGTAAAAAATTAAGAAAAGTCCTTCGGAAGATCGGGTTTTCTGAAAAAACCACTGCATAAATGAATGACCAATTAAGTTTATTGAACTTTTCGATAATTGAGCTTTATCGGTACCGACTTTGTTTTCGAGATTTTACACTCCTTTAATACTTAAACACGCCCAAAGTTAGGTTAAATTAGCAAGAAAAACGAATCTTTGTTGGCTCATAACTTTTTAATGGCTTATTATTTTAGTATTCTGTTTCCGTACAGACAATATTAATAATGAGACAAAACCATACCATGTTTAATTTTTGATGTACATAGTCAAACAGTGGAGTAAAACCCTACCGAAGTTTGTATGGAAAAAATGTGGACAAGTGTCACCTTAATTGAAATAAATGATTTGAAGTTTCAGTTGAGTTTTGGGTTTCTGTACTTAGTCTTTCAGTTGGTTATCACAAAATTAAATATGTTATGTGCGAATGTTGCGTTATTAGATTGTTGTTTTATGCGAATAGAGGGCTATTCGCATAAAACTACACACTATAATATTAGAGGGAAACTGGGTATAAGTAAATTCAAATACCAAAAAATAAGTTGCAAAACATTTTATTGAATCATTGTTTCGCACGAAAAAGAAAGTCCTTCTTCAGAACTTCCTTAGTAGTAACCACAGCCGCAGCCGCGGCCTCCATAGCCGAGTCCGAGACCGGCAGGAGCGATGGCAGCAGCGCCACGTCCACATCCAGCACCAAGCCCATAGGAACCCGCAGCGCCATAGACACCAGCATTACCATAGGCACCAGCATTTCCATAGGCACCAGCAGCACCGTAGGCAGCAGCAGAAGGAGCAATGCTCTCAATAGCAGTAATACCGTTACCGCAGCTGTAGCTGACGGCGCCAGCACCGCCACTGGGCAACACTCCCTCCAAAGCAAGAGCACTCACAAACGGCAGCTCACCAGCAACGGACAGAGCACCCTCAAACACATTCTCAGACGTTACGGAGAGGCCACTGGGAGCGAACGCAGAGACGCTTGAGACGGGCAGTCCACCGCCAGTGGTGGGGATAATCTCAGCCAAGCCATTGCCGATATAACCATTACCAATTATACCATCACCAATCACACCGTTGTTGCCACAGCCATAACCAACCAGTCCATTTCCGATTAAACCATTGCCAGCGCAACCGTTACCAGCATATCCTGGGGCAATCACAGCAGGTGAGGCGAAGGCTCCACGACCAAGACATGAACCGAAAGCGTTCTGTAAATATGGAATTATTATTTGAGTAAATATCTCTTTATCAGCAGACGACTTCGATGTCCATGACACATTATTGTTTTATCGGTCTCGTAACATAATGCGTGTCAGACGCTTTTGATGCATTCAAAACTTTTTGATAGTGAAAAACTTACCTCGACACGTGAGTGGATTATGGTTTAAGCTAGACAGTTCATTATCGGAATCAAAATGGACAAGGAATTAAATAATTCACATTTTGGTCAAAACTATTTTGTTATCTATGGGTGATTTTCCCGACGATTGCACGCTGTATGCAACCTTTCGAAAATGACAAATATGAGAATTTTCTATATTATTAAAACATAAAAAATAAGCTTATAAATCATATTTATTGAAATCAAAATATACATAAACTCACCTGGATGAAGACCGCCTGAGCGCAGAGGACGAGGATCACCTTGGCTGACATTGTAGTTTGTGTTGAAGTGAACTTCAGAATGAGTTTTTCAAGAATCGTTCGACTATTTATACCGTAACATAGACCTTATCTAGTTGTATTGCAGCTATTTGTGCATTCTGAAATGAACTTTTCATACCTTTATCAATATGGGGAAACAGAAAACTGTTTGTATTTTTTAAGTGATGTAATGTGTGACCTTGAAATATCTATGCTTTGTTTCAATAAAACATGGCAAAACATCACGTTTATGATAAGAAACTGTTGCTCTATATAAACTTGTTCTAGAAGTAGGAACATCATTCAGTCTTCAGCTTCTCGTTGAACACAAACAAACGTCAAACATGTCTACCTTCGCTGTTCTGTTGCTCTGCATCCAAGCTTGCTTGGTCCAGGTGAGTAATTTAAGAAATTATTATTTCGAGTTTTCTCTTCATTTACATTGGTAGCGTCTTTTTTATTTTTGTTCAGTAATTCCTTTATTGAATCAAATTTATACATTGTATGTTATCTTGTTCCTCTAGAATGTCTTCGGCTACGGCTGCGGCTGTGGAGGTCAAAGGGCCACCATAGCTCCTTCTCTGGGTCTTGGCGCTGGTATCTCTCCTGCTGCTGCATGTGGTGGTTCCTACGGTCTTGGTGCTTACGGTGGCGCGATCGGATCTGCTTATGGTGGCGCACTTGCTCCTGCTTCAGCATATGGAGGTGCTTATGCTCCTGGAGCTGCTTACGGCGGCACCGGTGAAGGCAACGTGGCGGTTATTGGTGAACTGCCAGTCGCCGGTGAAACCGCTGTTGCTGGTACGGTCCCCATCATGGGTTGTGTGACTTTCGGTGGAGCTGTACCCGCTGCTGGTGCTGTGTCTATCTCCGCTCAGTGCGCCTGCGGCTGCGAATCTCCTATTTACTACTGAAGCGTGTTTTTCACGTGCTAGAATAAAAATAAAAGACCGTGAATTGAGCAAATATTTCAATCTTTAATTTAATGTTAAAATCATCCGACTGCATTTTTGATAAAATTAAAAATTGACTTCATAAAATCTTAAATTCATTGACAAACAATGCATAATCCAAACTGCTGAGTGAGGAAAATGTTTATTTATAGGGATCTAAGAATTAAATAGAAACGTGCCTATTATCAGTAAACATTCCTGACCTAGTGCAAGCTATCTTCGATTACTCGTTGAAATGAAACGTTTGTTTTCTGATTACTGAATAAGATTCTAAGAGGAGACGTGTTAGTCATGACACGTGCCTTCTTGTAATCTTTATATTAATAAAGTCTCATTATTTATGAATGAAAAATGTCGTTTTGTTCAAAGTGGTAGACCTGAAAGTGGTAAGTCAAGACTTCAACCATCGTTATGGGATTCAGCCCTGTTACCACGATCGCGCGAGGTAAGGGCTATGTAAATTCGAAATCTTTATAATGTATAAGATAACAATGTCTCAATATTTATGAATAAAAATGTCGAAACAGACGTCGTTTTGGTTTTGTTCGAAGTGTAAGACTTGAAAGTATTCAATCAAGACTAAATAAAACCATTGTTATGGGAATCAACTCACCTACCAGGATTGCACGACGTTAGGGTAACGTAAATTAGAATGATTTTTTATTCGAAAGTACAACTTGCCTTTAAAATAGTCATCATCATCATGCATAATCTCCATTAATTTGGATTACGGGGTTGGCCAAATACCTGATGAACGTTACTTTCGATTACACAAGGCGGTATTTCAGAACAAGTGACTGATCAAAATTCCTGGTTTCAAGGTTGTGTCTATGCAAGTACTCCTCGTTAGCTAGACTTGAACACCCGGAGATAATGTGTATGATTGGTTCACTCGGACCAGCGTCCGACATGTAGACAGATGAGAACCGTTCCATGTGTCACAAAAAACCTTCAGTATAAAGCCAATTTCTTTAAACACACATTATTTTTAACCTCACTAAAGATCGCTTTACTTACCGTAAGAGGGGTAGGGAAATAGCTGAAAGAATCCAACTTCCGAAAACAAAAACCCTCTTCGCAACCCGGTTTTCGTCACTTTTATCCATAAGAACGTTGAATGCTATGAGCAAAACTTTTACTGCGCCCAAAATCTACTCTGAGGCCTTATTTAAACTCTGGGCCAGACTTTTGACGGAACAGAAAGTTTACTTTGTATTTTAAGTTAGTACCCACTGTACGGTGCAACTGCACATTCTGCAATTCAGCAGTTTGCGCCACACATATAATTCAACCCACGGAACAGAGAGAACAGTGGAACTGCAATGCAACAAAATTAGTATAGGAACCGTTGTCGCCAAACTCACACGATTAAACCGATTATCATATAATGCACTACAAATACACAATTCGTTTGATTTGTAGTTTTACTTTTAGTCAAAATTAGCATAAGCCACATATCCTATGTCTGGAAATAAACCTTCCTGGTCTATAGATAGGATTTATTTTGATTTAGCTCAGAAAGTATTTACAACGTTTCGTAATCTAAAGTCGAACTAGATTCGATTACCGAGTAAATTCCGCTACTCGACCATAGATGGCAGTATTCTCAGTGGTCCCAATTTTAAACTTAATTGCGACAACCATAAGATTGACATTCGCGTCGTAGGTTGATATGTAGTGCTACTCGACCAAGGTCACACCAGTGCAGAATACATTTAATTTTTAATTACAGTATCGATATCGATAGATATTTTTTTCTAATTTAACCAGAAATCGGGTAAGTCTTTTTGGGAGTTCAGAAATAAAACTGCAGGAAGAATGACGTAGTATTATTTGAAAATAAAATAATTATAATAATTACGTCTTTATGTAAAACTTTGATTTCATTTTTGCTATAAAGCATCTATGCAACCTAATACACTTCTTAAAATAAATATCGTGTTTGAATTTTAAGCAACCTGTATATTTGTATTATAATGTTATTTTGTGTTTGACTAGTTTTCTTTTATCGATATCCATCGATAAAACCAATATCCGACCCGACTACATCACTAATTGAGTAGCAAAGTACTTTCTAGAACGAAATGGCGAACATAATCAATCCAAAATAAACTCTATTTTAGTGGCATAATGTTGATTTTAACTAGACGTTATCTTAAATTATTGGTAAACTAGCTTTTGCCAGCGGCTTCGCTCGCGCGGTGTTCGAAAATTATCCCACAGTAACGTACCTGTGGCAAAGAGATAGGTTATATCATGGATTCACAAAAGCATCCTCTGTGTGAATTCAGGATATAAACAATCTGTGCGCTGAATTTCATTCAAATCTGTTTGGAAGTTTTTGTGTGATTGAGTAACAAACATCCAAATATCGAAACATACAAACATTTTTTTACATATAAAATAAAAAAAAAAACACATAGACTTGCATTGGCACTTATGAAACGTCAGAAGCTAGGTGCACGGTTCCAAATTGTCGCATCCTATGGAGAAGAGCCGGCAAGATACTCCACGGTTACTCATACAAAAATAATTGACTTTTACATCGTTTTCAAATTACAGTGATAATAGGTATGGGAGGACAGTGCAGGCCTGTCAATAAGTACCAGGTACTTAGAGGAATGAAAACAAAGAACAGAAAATCGTCTACAAGTGTACAGTCTGTAAGGTCTACAACGTTCTCTCATTCACAATCACATCACCATCACATTAGCCAAAAGACGTCCACTGCTGCACATACGCCTCTCCCAAAAAGAGGGGATTTGCCATTATAGTCACGCTTGGCAGGCGACACCCATGGGATGAAATGGGATGGTGCTATTCTTTTACCTCCGGCACCACACGGAACCATTCATAATATGTAAGACTCTACATAAATAAAATGAGCCCATTTCGGTTTAAAGACATTTTATTTCTCAAAGAACAACTAAGTGACATGATTTCCATGACAATCACTAATAAATAGTTGACATTAGAATTGATGTTTAATATCAAATAATGACGAGAATATGTCAGACATTGTAAAAAATAAAAAGAATTACAATTTATATTGTAACTAGCTGTCCCGACAGACGTTGTCCTGTCCGTCCAAAAGTCATTCATACAAAATCCCTACCCTACCCTACCCTACACTATCCTATCCTACCTACCCTACCTATCTACCCTACCTACCTTACCTACAGAGTTATGACAACCTGGTACTACGACGGTCAAAACACTTTTAATAATGATGACTGTCAAATAATAGAAAAATAATTTGCAATAAAATAATATTGGGATCATAAATTGAGATGTAAGCTATCCTATCTTTTATGTTGGACCATATTATAAATGGTTACAAAATTTTATCAAAATCCGTTCAGTAGTTTCGGAGTTTATCGCGAACATACATCGTGACACGATATGTTTATATTTATAGATTTTTTTTCTAAATAAACTTCTCGAAGATTTGCAAACGCTTTACAGAACAAGTTCGAAAAGTTTTAAGTATAAATCGAAACATTTCCTTACACAACATTTCTCTTAATGTATGTAAGCGATCAGAGGGGCAATTCTACTAATTTTGGGAACATTCACAGTCTGATCTCAGTGTCAATCTGTCAGAAATGCCTCGATTTTTCATACATTTTTGACATTTGCTTGTCGCTGAGATGACACTGCGACTAGATTTTGAACGGTTTTAATTACGAGAATTGGCCTTCAGAATTTAAAATAAGTATATTGTAGGTAAATAGGTAGTGTTAGAAAAATAAGTAAATAAAATGTGTGTTAAGTATTATTGTCATTATAAAGTTTATTTTAATTTTAATGTAGATATTATTGCTTGTAGTTGTTCTTATATTATTTGTGTTTGTTTTTCCATATTGTCATAAATTTCATTTCATTTTTGTTTTAAATTTCTTGTTTGCAACTACCGTTTTTATTTTATTTTTAATTAAAGTGAGCGGCTCGCCATCACACAGATAAACCCTGAGAGGTTTTCGTTGTGTGGCTAAAATTACTGCGTAATAGGTTTAGTTTTTTGGAAATAAATAAATAATAATAATTAACTAAGATTTTATTAGAAAACAAATAAAATCGTACTTATCGATGATACAAAATACCTCCATTTTTAAGATTTATTCTCCAACTATCATTTTTGCTCTGCAAAATTGAACAATACGGCATAGCTACGGAAAAATAAATATGTCGTGAGACTAGCAACTCGACGTGCTGTTAGAACACGACTGGGACCAAGTTAGCGTTACAACGCTTATTTGTGACACGCGTGCCACGCCTGCTTTGCACTTCCACCATTCTCTCTGTTCCGTGATTCAACCCATAATAATTAGCTCCGTTCATGTTGGGCTGTCAATCCATATTATAAAAAGTACTCTGTGCTGTCAATTCAGCCAGACGTTCTCGTTACAGCCAACAAGTGCTGCGTCATTCACTTCATTGTCACAACATCAGTTCATTAAGCTCATTTTACTTTTAGTACTTTTTGGACTACACAACAGTATTTCAGTACTTTACCATCTTTCATTCCATTCATCCCTCATCTAAAAGCAATTAATGGTCTACTGTGCCGGACGAGCGTGATCGCTTGGACGCGAAGGGTGTGTAAGGTGGGTGTATGCCTATCCAGGTTTTATCCCGGTGTGTGCGTGTAGGTCTCCCAGTTCACGCGGCGCTGACGTCCTGCACCTATAGATTCCAGATATCTTCAGGACGGCTACTATCTTCCGTTGTTCATGACGCCCCAGATGTCCCAACGTTTATGACATTCCATAAAGAAACACTTCTCCGACTTCCGACTAATAAGGGTGTATTTTAAACGACTTCTGACGAGGGGTACTTTACCGGATTAAATAACACAAGTTTCTTACAAGTAGGTAAGTCTTCCGGAAGCAGTTTCGGAACACCACATGGACTATATTTATTTAAGGTGTTAAAAGATTAATGTTCAAATTTCGTGTACTTGCTCGGTATCAAAAAACAAATATTTTGCAAAAAAAAAAAATAGAGCGATTTTTTTTTTACCACACATAAATAATTTAGTATAATATTTTAACGTACACTGTACACAGGGCTGCGCACACGGCTCTGCGCGACCTTGCGTCATCGCCGCGCGAATCCCTCTACGCCTTCGCGTTCGCTTCAGTCGCCCGTAATATGTCGCGCGGTAAGGGTGTGTCGCTCTGTGTCATTTCGCAACTTACGTGCACTCGCGCCGTTTTACACGGTGTAGGTGCCGTGCGCATGTGCAGATTTAATAATTAGTGCGTGGGGAAAATATTGCATTTCTTTGAAACGGATTGTTGAGTATTAATATTTTTTTTTTTAATGTCATTTGAAACAACTTAAACTAAACGTTAATTTTTTAACACCTCATACATTATGATTTAAATTTGAAGTTTGTCGATGACTACAAATTATTCAAAATTACATGGTTGCTTAGGTACTAACAAACTTTACTGCAACGAGAACCGCTTATTTCTTCCTGTTTTAAAGTTTTATTTGATCTATGTTTTATCACAGTTACATAAGGATTATGTCTCTATCACATCAGTTTATTAAAATACATAAGACATTTTACATAACATTGTATTCCCCATGAAAACCCCTATCTCCTGAGATATCTAACTTGGCTACATCTTTCCATACTGATAGAATATTTCGACCAAAACTGAAAAATTATGAAAAAGTATAATCAAAATTACTTTAAAAGTTGATTTCCTCGAAAACTACTAATCGATTACGAATCTAATTATAGATATCTCAGGCTGGTCCATAGACCTAAACAATTTTATATTTAAAATTTTACAACTATGGTTTTCAGAGGGCGTGACGCGCCTTGAAAAGAGGGTTGGCAAAAACATAACTACAGTATAGTTATGTTTTTGCCAACCCCTGTTTTTTGTATTTACTATCTAAAGTAACACGACATTCAAACTCAATTAAGTGGGTTTTATCTTAGGTTTAGATTATTAAGTGTTAGGTCCAGGTCTAGGTCTTGGTCTAGATTACCTGGATGCACTAAAAAAACTATAAATTACGGCTATAACGCCCACTTAAATGAGGTTACTTGTGGTCAGGTCATAGGGGTGGTACTTGTGGTTTTTATTACTCGGGACTTATTCACCACGGTTTAGTGGTTTAAATATCACTATTATTTAAGTTATTGTCAGAAAAAAACTTTATAAACTATTTGGTGACGCATCGTCGCGAACAGCTACCAAGGGATCATACACCCACCACACTCCGATTAAATAGGTATAACATCAAAATCAAAATATTTTTATTTCATATAAACCTGCATGGGCACTTATGAAACGTCAGAAGCTAGGTGCACGGTTCCAAATTGTTGTTTCCTATGGAGAAGAGCCGGCAAGAAACTCCACGGTTACTCTTTTAAAAATAATTGGCTTTAACAATATTTTCAAATTACAGAGATTAAATCTATGGGAGGACAGCGCAGGCCTGTCAATAAGTACCAGGTACTTAGACGAATACAGAATAGAAAATTGTCTACAAATCTACAGTCAATAAGGCCTACAACGTTCTCTCATTCACAATATGTAAAATAATCTACATAAATAAAATGAACCTAAATAAAATTGATGTATAATGTCAATTAATGACGAGATTATGTCAGCATTGTAAAAATAAAAAGAATAAAAAAGAACATTGTATTTGAGAGCAGTTAATAGACTTTCACATAGTTATGCTGTTAATGAGGTACCAGGGAAGCCACATGTGCAGAAGGAATTAATGCCAAACTTCCCTGTCTTCAACGTAGTCTTTTATCTTATAATATGCTTTTTTGATAAGGACACGTTTGATGTGCGTTTTAAACTTTCCATCGCTAAGTTCTGTAACTGACTTTGGCAACTTGTTATAGAAGCGGATACTGTTTATTAGAAATGACTTGCTAGTTTTAGTCAGTCTAAATTTTGGAATCACAATTTCATCTTTACTACGTGTATTCAGATTATGGAAATCGCATCGTTTTTTGAAAAGGCCTAAGTTTTTGCGAACATATAAGATATTTTCTAGGATCATCAGAACTAAATACACAATAAAACCAACATTTAGTCACCTCAACTGTTTTTCTATATTTATTCTACGTCGTTAGCTTCTTTTTGTCATATTTTTGTAATTTTTTTTAATATGCATTTTAGAAATAAAAATATAAATGTTGCGCTAAAATAATTAATTAAATTTTAAACTCTGTGAAGTTTTTTGGTCACCAAAAGCCAGGTTTTTTTTTTTTTTTTGCTTAGTTTGGGACCCGCTGGTAAATCTGTATAGTTTTTATTTTGCTTAGAATTTCATCACAAGTTACTTAAATATTTGTGAACGCTGAATTTATATTAATAGTCGAACTTACTACACATAAATCCACCGACCAGCAGGCCTAGACACCCTCCCGAGTGGGTTCCCGCATTGTCGTTGCGGGGGGGCTCAGTAACCGTGGATTCCGGCCACGGTGAAGCCAAGAGGAACCCAAAGGTGGGGCCGCTCGTCAGGGCTTATGCCTTCAAGCCATTGACGTAGCGGCCAAAAAGTAGGTTGCGGTGAGGTGCACCGCAACTGAGGTGGGCCGCGATGTCGAATGCGAGGCATCGCGGCTGAGGGTTACGGGCTGCGGTAGAGGAGGAGTGCCGGTGCTTCTGAGCAGCGCTCTTCCCTTCCGTGGCCTGGACGGGGCCGCCACCGTTTGATGGCGGACGCTGTGGGGCCGCAGGGGAAGAGGATTGTCGGTATAGCGTCGGCCGCTCTCCCTATCCCCTGCGGCCGAAAAGTGGTAGATGGGACGGCGCGTTGTGTTCCACACGCGCGCCGTCAAAGATGTCAGCAACCACTGGTGGGGTCCGCAAGGGCCGATGCCTGCCAGGGGTGCGGGTTTGTTCGAAAGAGATACCACAGCCCCTGGCATACGGGCTACTGAGGGAACACGGGTAGGTTTTAGTCTGTAAAAGTCTGACACGCCCTCCTGCTCTACTCAGCAGGAGAAGCTATTCGATGACTTCCCACCCAAAAGAAAAAAAAAACGAGCTAATGTTAATGACACACGTATGTGTCGAACTAACATGCAGTTAGCAGGTTCATAGGAGACGTTATGAGTTGTTTGAAATACTATCTATAGCTAGGTTACAATATATCATTTGCCAGTGATTCCTAAATTGACGTATTGGTCTGTATATCTTGGGGCTCGAACTCAAGAGTGGAGACTAGAGTTGTGTTACAGGTATGGCATAGTAAAGACGCCAGGATATCAAGCTACTCCAAACTGTCAATTTTTTCCAATTGAAAATGAACCATATGATTACGGAATAAAGTTGAAAATCTATCAAAGACATGTGACAGATTAGGGTAGCTTGTTGTGCTGGCATCTGTGCGTGTGTGTAAGTGTGCGTGTTTGTCTGTTGTTGATTTAAAAGATATGTCACTCTATTCTCATAAAACTGCACACTTTAATATGAGGGGAAAACTGGGTTAAGTAAATTCAAATGGGTACTAATATAAATTGCAAATTTTATTGAATCATTGTTTCGTACGAAAAATAAAGTCTTTCTTGGTAACTTAATATACACCACATCCACAGCCACGGCTTCCATAGCCGAGGCCGAGACCAGAAGGAGCGCCACATCCATAGCCAGCACCAAGCCCATAAGCACCACCAGCGCCATACGCACCAGCATTGCCATAGGCACCAGCAGCGCCGTAGGCAGCAGCGGAAGGAGCGATGCTCTCAATAGCAGTAACACCGTTACCGCAACTGTAGCTGACGGTACCAGCACCACCACTGGGCAACACTCCCTCCAAGGCCAAAGCACTCACGAAAGGCAGCTCACCAGCCACGGACAGGGCACCCTCAAACACATTCTCAGACGCTACAGAGAGGCCACTGGGAGCAAAAGCAGAGACACTGGAGACGGGCAGTCCACCGCCAGTGGTGGGAATAATCTCAGCTAAGCCATTACTGATATAACCATTACCAATTATACCATCACCAATCAAGCCGTTGTTGGCACAGCCATAACTAGCCAGTCCATTTCCGATCAAACCACTGCCAGCCAAGCCGTTACCGATATAACCATTACCAATTATACCATCACCAATCAAGCCGTTGTTGGCACAGCCATAACTAACCAGTCCATTTCCGATCAAACCATTGCCAGCGCAGCCGTTACCAGCATATCCTGAGGCAATCACAGCAGGAGCGGCGATGGCTCCACGACCAAGACATGAACTGAAAGCAGTCTGTAAACAGGGAATTTTTGTATTAGTAAATATTAATTTATCAACCTACAATGACGATGCATTGACACGTAATAATGATTTTTATCGATCACGTAATGTGTGTCAGACGTGTTTTAAGCAATTCTTAACATAATTTTAATGTGTAAAACTTTATGTGCTTTATAAATATATATACGTAAGTATATCCAGTTATAGTTGAATGGCTTGTGCTTGGTAATGAAGGCTATTTGTATTTTTGATCTGAATCCAATCTTACTTTATTTTGGTAATATTAAGATGTTATTTGGAGATATGGGGTTCAACAAGCGTTACTTAATTCACTATATTGAACTGATCAATTGCACAGCGTACATTGAAACGCTACAAAAGAATCTCAGAAAAGCAAACTTTACAGGAAAATCCTAATAAAAGAATAAAATATTGAAGAATAGCTTCTTACCTGGATAAAGAGCGCCTGAGCGCAGAGGACGAGGATCACCTTGGCAGACATTGTAGTTTGTGTTGAAGTGAACTTGAGAATGAGTTTTCCAAGAATCGATCGACTATTTATATCAAAACGAAGTCTTTATCTGTTGTGTTGCAGAATTTGCGGAAATGAACTTGTCGTAGGTACCTTTATCAGTAGTTGCAATATGGGGACATAAAATGCATGTATTTCGTAAGTGATGTAACCTTGAAATGCTTATTATGAACGGCTTATATAGTAAAAATATCACGTTGTTATGATAACAAGCTTTTGCAGTATATATACGTGGTCTGGAAGTAGGAACATCATTCAGTCTTCAGCTATTTGTTGAACATAAAAAACATCAAACATGTCTACCGTCGCTGTTCTGTTGCTCTGCATCCAAGCTTGCTTTGTCCAGGTAAGACGTCTACAAAACTATAATTTATTAGTTTTTCGAACATTGTTACCGTTCATGTATCTTTTGTCGATGTGCTTTAATTATATTATAACGAATTTCTTTGTAATATTCATCCTATGGATTTTGTTTTTTCAGAATGTGTTCGGTTACGGATACGGCTGCGGAGGTCAAGTGCCCACCGTTGTTCCTACTCTGGGTCTTGGCGCTGGTCTCTCTGCTGGCTGTGGTGGTGCCCTCGGTTATGGTGCTTACGGTGGCGCCCTGGGATCTGCTTATGGTGGCGCACTAGCTTCTGCTGCTGCATACGGAGGTTCTTATGCTTCTGGAGCTGCTTACGGTGGCACCGGTGAAGGCAACGTGGCAGTCATTGGTGAGCTGCCACTCACCGGTAACACCGCTGTTACTGGTCAGGTCCCCGTCACAGGTGTCGTGAACTTCGGTGGCGCTGTGCCCGCTGCTGGTGCCGTGTCTATCTCCGGACAATGCGCTTGCGGCTGTGGTTCTCCTATCTACTACTGAAGCGTGCATTTCTGTTAAATGAAATAAAATATAAGACCATGAATTGAGCAAATACTTCATTCTTTAATATAATGTTAATAATTATCCGATTATTTATTTATTTATTTGTAACCAACTTACACTAACAGTTTGCACTACACATACAAGTTATCGGTCAGTACACGTTTATAACAATGTTTTTCCTATGTTTTCTAATGCTATTGAGACATTTGCGTATGGTCATCATCATCTCATGACGTTGAGCTGATGATGGGAGGTACACTCTTTAACTTAGGAGTGAGTTAGGTGCAGATTCGGGCATAACTCCGTCATATAATTTTGACCGATTTGCAAAATTATTATTTTTAGAAAGTGTTTTATTCCCAAATGGTCCCATTTAAATTTCATAAAGATCTGATAATGCGTTTCGGAGACAGACAATGGAACTCTTCAAAAAATGACAGCTAATCAACCGCGATTGCTGCCATTGCATAAATATGCATTGTTTTGACCCCAAGGATGTTGAATTGGTGTGGAGTGGGTACTATAACTAAAAAGTGAAAAAAAATTTTTTTCTTAACTCAGCAATTTGGGCTATGCATTGTTAAACAAATAATTGTAAATTGTTATTAAGTCGATTTGTAATTGTTTCAAAAAACGTTTTCAGTGTGTTCTTTCTAGTGTTTTTTGGAAGTCGGTTGTTGTTTTTTTTGGAAAAAGTTTTTTGATACAATCGCAAATCGACATAATAATAATTTTAAATTGTTTGTGGAAAAATGCATAGCCCAAATTGCTGAGTTAAGAAAACAATTCTAAGTAGGTCGTAAGAATTAAATAGCAACATTCCTGACCCAGTACAAGCTATCATTGATGACTGGCTGTTATGAAACGTTTGTTTTCTGAGTAAGATTCTAAGAAGGCACGTGTTAATCATGACACGTGCCTTCTCAATATTCATGAATGAAAAATTTTGATACAGAACGTTTTCTGTTTTTTTTGAAAGTGTAAGATCTGAAAGTGTTCAGTCAAGACTACAACCATTGTTATGGGGTCCTTCCATCAGGATTGCGTGACGTAAGAGTAATGTAAATTCGAATGAACTTTTATTCGAAAGTGCAAATAGCCTTTGAAATAATCATCGACATGCATCATAATTTCAGCTGAAAGACGTCCATTGCTGGACAAAAGCTTCCCACAAAAGGAGGGTTTTGCCACACTCGCCACGCTTGGCAGGTGGGTTGGCGATCGCAGTATGGTGGTAAAATGTATAGAGAACGCTCCTGCCCATTCTCTAGTAAGTCCCTTAGTCGCCTTCTACGATACCCACGGGAAGAAATGAGATAGTGATATTCTTTTACATCCGACACCACACGAAACCATGCATAATCTGCATTATTTCGTTTATTTCAAAGACTGAGTCTGGCATATAGTTATAGAACGTACTTATGATTCCACATAGCTGTATTTCTGAAAAAGTTGCTGATGCATATTCCTGGTTACAACGTTGTGTCTCTTTGTTAGCCAGATTTGAACACAGATAATGTGTCTGATTAGTTCCCTCGGGCGGTGGCATGCCAGACGGATGACAATCCTGCCATCTTTCCCAAAAAAATCTACGGTGTTTGTAAAGTCATGTTTTTTTTAACATCCATATATTAATCTTAAACCTCAAAATAAATCGCAATAGGTACAGTAAGAGAAGTAGGGAAATAGCTGAAAAAATCTCATCTCCGCAAACAAAAACCCTCTTCTCGACCTAGTTTTCATTGTTTTCATCCAAATGAATGTTCAATGCTACTAGCGAAACTTTTACTGTGCCCAAAATCTACTCGGAGGCCTAAACTAAAGTTGTAGAATGATTAGGTACCGGCCCGGACTTATGACATAACAGAAGTTAACTTTGTCGTTTTTGCTATCACACCACACTCTCTAAAAACATACACAAACACACATAGTGCACCCCAGAATACACCTCACCTCATCTGTATTTATATGTTCAATATAAAATAAAAAATTGTCGTGTTAAACTACAATTTTTGTACATTTTATTACAATGCATTTTAGCATGAATTTTAGTGACACTATCAATCTTGCGCTAACATAACTTATTCAATTATGAACTCTGTGTTTGTGTCACCAAGATATAGGCTGTCAAGGGATCTACTGCTAAATCTATAAAAGTCTTTTGTTGGTAAGAATTTCATCCTATGTTAAATAGATGTTTGTGAACGATGTGTGAGTTTAATAATTGAATCTGAATTTAAATTGGTAGTCGCACTAACGGCCCATTGATCCACCGATCTGTCAACCCAATGACAAGGACACACGTGTGTGTCGAACTAAGAATGTCCATCAAAATATTGTCAATGTCATACAGTAAGCAGGTCCACAAGAGACGATATGAGTTGTTTCAAATACTACCTATAGAACTAGACATATTGGTTTGTATCTTGTGACTCGAACTCAAGAGTCCAGACTAGAGAGGTGTTTCAGTTATGGCATGGTACATGTGTGTAAGTGTGCGTGATTGTTCTATTGTGTGAAGTCAGGGTCTTTATGTTAATTCTTCAGAGTCATCTTAACCAGTGTCTTGTTACATTTCCTTTTACTTTTTTTTTGCAACTTTTCGAGGTAGTATTTTTAATTTCGCAGAGTTTGCTGACTTCATCGTACGTTGAAATTAGAGAATAGGCTGAGTTGCGTCTTACTAGCCATGTGTGTTGTTGTCAGGTGTTGGAATTATTACATTTATTTTGCTTTTAATTGATATGTAGTCGGGTCTGCTTTAAATATTTTTGTGCGTTTAAGTGCAGTCAGAAAGAATAAAAAGGTGGATGTTGTATTATTGGAATTTTAAAATTAGGCTAACAGTTTGACATTATTAGAACTAAAAGAATACACTCGATAAAACGTAGATATCAGCAAAAAAAAAAAATTTACCACGGCATCTATGTTATTGGGATGGGTTTCTATACTTACCTTTTATCTTATCACATAATTAAAAGATATGTCTTTTTATTCTTATAAGATTGCACACTTTACTATTAGAGGAACACTGGGTTAAGTAAATTCAAATAGGTACCAAAGTAAATTGCAAATCATTTTATTGAATCATTGTTACGCACGAAAAATAAAGACTTTTCTGAGAACTTAGTAGACACCACATCCACAGCCGCGGCCTCCATAGCCGAGGCCGAGACCAGCAGGAGCGCCACGTCCATATCCAGCACCAAGCCCATAAGGACCGGCATTGCCATAGGCACCAGCATTGCTATAGGTACCAGCAGTGCCATAGGTAGCAGCGGAAGGAGTAATGCTCTCAATAGCAGTAATACCGTTACCGCAGCTGTAGCTGACGGCACCAGCACCACCACTGGGCAACACTCCCTCCAAAGCCAAAGCACTCACGAACGGCAGCTCACCAGCCACGGACAGAGCACCCTCAAACACATTCTCGGACGCTACAGAGAGGCCACTGGGAGCGAACGCAGAGACGCTGGAGACAGGCAGTCCACCGCCAGTGGTGGGAATAATCTCAGTCAAGCCATTTCCGATGTAACTATTACCAATTATACCATCACCAATCACACCGTTGTTGGTACAGCCATAACCAACCAGTCCATTTCCGATTAAACCATTGCCAGAGCAGCCGTTACCAGCATATCCTGGGGCAATCACAGTAGGAGCGGCGATGGCTCCACGACCAAAACATGAACCGATTGCATTCTGTGAACAACAAATGATTGCATTAGTAAACATCTCTTTATCAGCAGACAACGTCGGTGTCGATGACACATGACTTTGTAATAGATCACGTAATAATTAAAATGTATGTCAGACATTTATGATGTAAGCAAAATTTCCTGGTACTCCAAAACTTACCGAGAATCTTGAGAGGACTATGGTCTAAGCTTCATAGTTTAGTGTGGGAATCAAATTGGTCCGGGAATAAATTCACAATTTTGTACTAAACTGTTTCGGTTTTTGTGGGTGATTTTCCAAGGGTTAAATAACATTAGTTGATATTGATAACTAGCTTTTGCCAGCGGCTTCGCCCGCGCGGGTCTTTCATCCCCTATCTAACTCCCTTAGGGGTTGAATTTCGAAAAATACTTCCTTATTCCTTGTCTACATTATAAAGGGAACCTCTGTGCAAAATTTCAGCTTTCTACGTCCAAGGGTGGCTGGGCGTTGATGAGTCAGTCAGTCAGTCAGGACTTCTCTTTATTTATATAGATGTAGATCATAAGAGAAAGCATGAAAGTGTCACCGCTAGCTGAAATGTTGTGTGGAAATCGGTTTTCATGGTACGGGCATGTGAAACGGAGGAATGAAGAAAATCTCGTGAGGAAAGTTTTGAGTATGAATGTCGATGCTATAGGTAAAAAGCGGAGGGAGATAAAACAAATGATGGATGGAAACAAACATGGTTAGAAAGGCTGTGATTACGGAGACGACGACTAATAGTATTTTATAAGTGGAGATCTGTGGCTTTCTGTCCTTGATCTGTTTGCTTTAGAAGTAAGTCTCCCATATTATTCAAATAAATAAATAAATAGAGAAGTGTCGACGACAAAGATACACCAATTTGTTTGAGCGGGAGTAAAATGGTGACTAATTATAGTATCTCGTATTTATTAAAACATGAAATAATAATAAACTAACCTGGATGAAGAGTGCCTGAGCGCAGAGGACGAGGATCACCTTGGCTGACATTGTAGATTACGATGAAGTGAAAGTGGGAATGAGTTTTCCAAGAATCGATCGACTATTTATACTGAAACGTAGTCCTTATCTAAGTTATGTTGCAGCAATTTGAGGATTTTGCAATGAACTTTTCGTACCTTTATCAGTATTTACAATATGGAGAAATAGAAAAACGCTTGTATTTCGTAAGTGATGTAACCTTGAAATATTTAGTATGAAAGGCGTTGTTTCAATAGAACATAGAAAAATCATTATGTTGTAATCATACGTAGCTTTTTCACTATAAGAAGGAGGTCTAAAAGTAGGAACATCATTCAGTCTTCAGCTTCTCGTTGAACACATACAAACATCAAACATGTCTACCTTCGCTGTTCTACTGCTCTGCATTCAAGCTTGCTTGGTCCAGGTGAGTTACTCGTATTTAGGAATTCATGATTTTTTTGTTTTTAGTTTTCCTTTCTTCTGTATTATTATATTTTTTTATGTATGTGCAGTAATTAATTAATGAAATCCAATCAATTCTTATTTATTAATTTGTTTTCTTAGAATGTTTTCGGTTATGGCTGCGGCTGCGGAGGTCAATTAGCCACCCTATCTCCTGCTCTGGGTCTCGGCGCTGGTTTCTCTCCTGCTGCTGCATGTGGTGGCGCCCTCGGTTTTGGTGCTTACGGTGGTGCCATTGGATCTGGCTATGGAGGCGCACTTACTCCTGCTGCTGCTTACGGAGGTGCTTATGCTCCTGGAGCTGCTTACGGCGGCGCCGGTGAAGGCAACGTGGTAGTCATTGGTGAGCTGCCAGTCGCCGGTAACACCGCTGTTGCTGGTGCTGTTCCCGTCATTGGTGTCGTGAGCTTTGGTGGCGCTGTGCCCGCTGCTGGTGCGGTGTCTATCTCTGGACAATGCGCATGCGGTTGCGGATCTTCTATCTACTACTGAAGTTTTTCTTCACAAAGGCGTTTAAATAAATGATGATGAATTTATCAAAGAATGAAGTATTTTATTAAAAAATTACCTATATTGTCTTGGGTAGTTATTACACGTACACTCTGGTATGTTTTTGCTCCGTTAAACGAGCGGGTCTACGATGGCACCCTGAGGGACATTTTCAAATATGTTTTTGAATATGTTTTTGTGTTTTGATTTCTTCAACAATGTTGTATTCATAAAATGCGTAATAATTATTTTAGCAGAAATCCACAATAATAGTTCCGTGTGGTGCCGGACGTAAAAGAATAGCACCATCCCATTTCTTCCTGCGGGTGTCATAGAAGGCGACTAAGAGACTTACTAGAGAATGGGCACCAGCGTTCTCTATGCATTTTATCACCATTCCGCGATCGCCAACCCGCCTGCCAAGTGTGGCGATTATGGCAACCCCCCTTTTTGGGAGAGGCCTATGTCCAGCAGTGGACGGCTTTCGGCTGAAATACTGATGAATAGCTCACGATACTATCAGGAGACATCAGGAGGCATCTGGTTAGACTGGAAGCCGACCCTAACATAGTTGGGAAAAGTTTTTTTGCATAACCGGCGTAAAATTTCTGCACTAGGGGTTCAAGAATGATATGCTGAATTCATGGTTACAATTTGCGCACTGGATAAAAACTTTTCCTGTAAAAAGTGAACTTGACAAAAGATGGAAACAATTTGGCACAAGGCATTCGATCTTCTTGAATTTAACAATAAAGACCTTTATTGCCTCCGACTGCATGAGATTGCTTACAGTATTCAGTCTTATAGTCATCCTTTAACAAGTTTCTTATTTCCATCCATTTTAAAGTTCACCTTTAGGTTTTTTGATTTTGTAAATTATTTTTCATTTCACATTTTTTAGTTTCATATAATTATTTTTGACGTTACTGAGACCTATTTATGAAACCCTTTATTTTGATACCCCACTCAATAGGTTTTGAGTAAAAAATAATTCTGAAGACACATTATGGTGCTAAAAATCAGCCATTTTTTTCCAATTTTGACATACCCAATATCACTCTCACAATTAAGATTAATCTAACGGCACCTCTCAAGCTGAAATCGATCAAGCCGTTTAGGCTACAGAGCGTGCCAAAGAAATATACATGCATACACTCGAAAAACATAACCCTCCTTCTAGCGCAGTCGGGTAAAAAAGAACCGCACGGGCCGATCGAAGATTAAGGTATGCTTGCTACGGTCGGCTCGTGGATGGCTCACTTCCACACACATCCATTATCAAGACCTCTCCGTGCTTTAAATCTCGTTAAGTCCGACAACTAGTTTTACCGATGGGTATCATGTTACCCAGTAACTGGGTGGTAGAGGTCAGATAGGCAGATGTTTCAGGTTAAATACTGGTATTCAGCTGCATCCGGTTAAACTGGTAGGCAACGCTAACATAGTTAGGATTTTTTTGTGGGTGGGAATTCCACAAATAACCGCTCTGGGTGGAGCAGGAGGGCGTGTCAGACTTTTACTGACTAAAACCCACCCGTGTTCCCTCAGTAGCCTTTGCGCCAGGGGCGGCGGTATCTCTTTCGAACAACCCGCACCCCTGGAAGGCATCAGCCCTTGCGGGCCCGATCAGGTTGTGCTGATATCTCTTTGAGGCGCGCGTGGAACACAACGCGCCGTCGACCCGGGCTTGGTCCATACCGGACAGCGAGCTACCCATTACTCGCCGTCCGCAAGCCCACGCCTACGGTGGCCGGGAATCAGCCTAGTTAGGAAATGGTTAGACAGATTGTTTGACATTCAAGATTTAATCCTGGACTACTATTATTTAAATGCCTAGTCAACAGTCATAACTATGAGGCTCGATATCTCAGCTCGATATATAAAGAAAACAAACTTATGGCGATCGTAGCAAACACTTGTAGCACGATGTCAATCGTGTTTGCTACGCCGTAGCAGCCCACGTGCTATGGCGTAGCAAAGACGTAGCGGACCTAGATTAGCTTACAAGTATTGGTTTTAGGATAATTTTTGATCGCAATTGCACATTGTAGAGGGAAGGGACAGGCGTTACTCAATATGATCCATACCCGCTTGAGGGGTCATGATGACGTCATCGCACCCATTTGCGTCGTGGGTGGTCCGCGCTCTTATCGCAAACTCGAAAAAAACAATGGATCTTTGTATGTGGGTTGGTTCGACTGTTTATTGTTTTGGAATGGTGAATAAATGTACTTTTTAACTTGTCTTACTTTCGTTTGAATGGATGGTCGTAATTATTTACATAATTTGTTGAAATATGAGCGCGAGAATGTTTATCATAGAATGTTTATCTTATCAAATAAAAAACAATAACAAAAAAAAAAACAAGCGATGACCTATATTTTTTATAGTTTAAAATACATGTTGTGTATATTTTTAGCATAACAAATGAATAAAACCACCTACCTTTAGTACAAAATGAATTAATCACAAGCATCACAAAACAAAACAAAAACAATTGACTGACGTAAGTTTTATTACCAATTTTGCAAAATCAACAGATAACAAAAAAAATAAAAATTGAACGTTCCAGGGTTTCCATAGCTTATAACGTAGTATATTGTGCATGGAATTAGAATGTACGGTTGCCACAGAGAACTAAATAGTCGATTTTTTGTAACAAATTAAAATAAATGCGTCACTCCGCAACTGTGCCGCCTGTGACAAGGTATGTCCCGTGGTCACTCAAGGTGGTACTACATCTACATTTATTCTCAAACAAGCTGACCCGACAGACGTTGTTCTATCTTAACTATGATTATTGAATTCGCATTGGTTTATTAGAAAAGTTAATAAATTATCGTAAAATTTTCTTAAATTTTCTAATGTTACGCACAACTTTCTTTTTAGAGTTTCTTTCTTATGACTCTTCTCCTGACAATAACAAACATAACAAAAAATCATTAGCAAAATTGGTCCAACTGTTCACGTGTGATGCCGTGACCAAGGGAAATAGGGATTCATTTTTATATATATAGATAAGAAAACTTTTTAATCAAAAAATTAAACCGCCGAAAAACCGAAAAGTAAAAAATAATAAACTTGCTTTGTCCAACCCCAATAACTAAGTTCGGAAGTCGGTGACTTTAGATATGTATTTAATTATATATCACGGTTTTTCGGCGGTTTAATTTTTTTATTAAAAGTTTTTATTTTATAATTTTTTGTGGCTATAAACTACTAATTACTACATGCTTAATTTGTATTAATTTTTGTAATACACAACTCAGTATTAAAATCTGTGAGTTAACAATCAATCATCCCCTGTTTTCTTACCCTTAGGGTTAGAATTTTTCTTCGAAATTTATATGGGACCAACTTCGGGGTATACCCTTTCCAATAAAAAAAGAATTATCAACATCGGACTACTCTGGAGAAAGTTATGCGTGGTCATACATAAAAAAAAAAAAAAAAAAAAAATATACGCGTCGAATTGAGTAACCTCCCCCGTTTTTTCGTCGGTTAAAAAGAAAGTATTTCTCAGTAGCAGCACGGAGTATGTGCCCATTTGATTGTAATAAGCTCGTCCCCAGTACATTGGCTTTAAACATATCTGGCAAAATGTGGACATACGGTTAAAGATACTTTTATTATCTCAAAAGAATTACAAATTCACTTATAGAGAAAAAAATGGTAGACACGTTTAAAGAATATGCCATCAAGCGTGGCTTTAAAACAATTACACATACTACGTTTCTTAACAATAATAAACATTTGGAGTAAAAAATAGTATTGTCATATTATACAAACAAATCAGAAGTGAAGACGCAAGAAACAGCAGAATTTTGAGCGATGCGGTTAGGGTGCATTTCATCGATTGTAGCGTGTTTACTAAGGCCTATACCACACTGTAGAACAAAACGAGTAACGAAAAAATATTACGTTAAGTACTTTGTTTTATTTACTTTTGTAAATTAACGTGCAAGCAGAGATTTTATATGGACTAAAAGGTCCTAGATTTGTATATATAGGTATATACAACGTGTAACGGAAAGGGTATGTACATACCAAGGGCACAGCTTCTTTGGGTGATATCAAACGATTTTGGAAAGGTTTTTTAATCCTATCTCTACATGTTCGGAAGTTATGAGAATTTTTAACTGACTTCAAAAAGAAGGAGGTTATCAATTCGACATGTTTATACATATTTAATTTTATGTATGTTCGGGCATAACTCCGTCGTATATAGACGGATTTGCACAATTCTTTTTTTGTTCCAAAGAGGTTTATTCCGAAATTTTAATGGGACCACCATTATAATTTCATATAGATCTGATGATGCGTTTCGGAGACAGACAACGGAACTCTTATAAAAATTACAGCAAATGTGCATTGTTTTGACCCCAAGGATGATGAAATTTCGAATTGGTGTGGGGTAGGTAACTAAAAAGTGAAAAAAGAAAACAACCGACTTCCAAAAAAACACTACAAAGTGCCAAATAACTTGAACTTCGGAAGGCGATGACAAAGAATTAAAAAACACATCAAAAGTCACCGATTTCCGAAATTAAAGATATTATGCACTTTGTAGCGATTTTTTGGAAGTCGGTTGTTATTTGTTTGAAAAAAAATTTTTTTAGTACATTGATACCAGAAGCCGAACTTTTCATCTTGAAATAAACGTATCACTCGGAAGAGATTTATCTACGTAGTGCGGTGACACGATTGTTATGATTTGAATTTAAGAACCATATGAAACCGAAAATTTGGTATCAATTCTTAGAGTACTTACTTTATTTGAGCTGAAACTACGTATAGTGATTCTATACCAGCTATCTTTAGTGCTTAAAGATAGCAACAGGGTTTCTGTTACACCCTATGATGATATTTGAGGTTGTAATCAATAAAACTGTAGAACTTATATGAGCGAATCGTATTTTATTGTAACTAAACTTTATTATAAGACAGAAGACACCGAAGTAAGTGTTGCCAACATATCAACAGTTTACATACACAAAATAGGCAACATTAAGTAAAACATATATAATGGCCGCGTTCTCAATAACTAACACTCCCTCTAGAACGCAGTCCCATTTTACTAATACAATACAAATGTTTTGCAAGTGTTACACCTTTGGTTAAATTGTCAGCTACCATGTTGCAACCATTTACAAATAAAAACTTAACTTTACATTTAACAATATTTTCCCTGAGAAAATGTAACCTTATGTCTATATGTTTAGTTTTAGGTTTATAGCAGTCAATTGATGCCAATCTTATTGCACTTTGGTTATCACTACAGATAAGTAACGCACTGTCCAACCCTTGACCAAGCTCAGCTTGCAGCTGTCGAAGCCACAACGCCTCTTGGGTCGCTGAAGCCATCGCCATATATTCGGCTTCTGCTGTCGATAGCGCCACTGTCTGTTGTTTACAGGAATTCCAAGATATGCAAGCATTTTGAAAAATAAATGTGTAACCAGTGCACGATTTTCTATCCTGTGGGTCACTAGCCCAGTCTGCATCACAATACCCAGTTATTTCTTTCGAGTCATCTTTGATATAACACAACTTAAGGTCCTTGGTTCCTTGTAGGTATCTCATGATCCTTTTGATTCCAAGCCAGTGTTGATTTCCTGGGTCATTACAATACTGACTCAACTTGTTCACTGCATAGGTGATGTCAGGTCGTGTAACTTGTGCCAGATATATTAGACATCCCACCGCTTCTCTGTATGGGAAATTACTATCTTCATTCTCAGATTTCTTATCAAATTTCCTATTTACCTCTATCGGAGTGCAAACTGGTTTGCATTCAGACATGCCAAAGCGTTCCAAGACTTGTTTTATATACTTTTCTTGATCCAACATGATCCCACCTGCCTCACGATTTCTCTTTATATTTATGCCAATACACTGTTGCATCTCACCCAAATCCTTCATACATAGTTCCTCTTTAAGTTTTTCTTTGATATTTATGGCTGTTTTATTGTCATTTGTAAAAATCATAAAGTCATCGACCCAAATTGCAATAAAAATCATTTTTGATTCATTTACATAATAATATATGCATGGATCAATTTTAGATCTTTCTAATCCGATTTTAAGAAGAACATTGTTTAGTTTGAGGTTCCACTGTCGACTAGCCTGCTTGAGCCCGTAGATTGATTTATGGAGGTGACATACCTGTTCACTCTCTTCATAGCATTCTGGTTGTGACATATATATTTCAGTGTCTATGTCACCCTGAAGAAATGCACTTATTGCATCCATCTGAATCATTTCTAAGTCGTATTTAGCAGCTAGAGCAAGTAAGAATCGGACTGAGGTGTACCTTACCACTGGAGCATAAACCTCATCATAATCATTTCCTTTTCTTTGAGCACACCCCTTAATGACTAATCTCGCTTTAAAGCGAACAATCTCTCCCTTTTCATTTGTCTTACTTTTAAACACCCATTTACATGGCAAGGCTTTCTTATTTGATGGCAAAGCCACCAGTGACCAAGTTTTATTCTTCATTAAGGAATCATATTCCTCTTTCATTGCCTTCTTCCACTGATCAGCATGTGAAGATGAAAATGCTTCATCAACAGTGCAGGGATCACTCAAATTAAGAACTGGACAAAAGTAACTCACATCATAATCATCCCTTGCTGCATGCTGAGCAGCTCTGCGTGGACGTAAGTTTATATTACGTGCTGGTGTCGAAAGGTTAAATTCTTCATCAGGTATGTAGGACGGATCATTATCATCGCTTGACAGGTACTCTTCATTTGAAGATTGATCTGTACTAATTTGTAATTCTTCCTTGCAGGGTTCTTCAGTTAACTGTATTTCAGAATCACTGTTAGGCAAGCAAGGTAAGTACACATTATGCTCAATTCTTTGAACATTTTCTAAAAATATTACATCTCTACTTTTAATAATTTTATTAGTATCTGGATCAAGTAGCCGATAACCCTTACTGGATTCACAATAACCAATGAATAACAATTTCTTTGATTTAGAGTCCCATTTTTTACGTTTTTCTTTAGGTATTTGGGTCATTACCTCAGAGCCAAAAATTTTCATATTTGACAAGTTAGGTTTCTTGCCTGACCACATTTCTATCGGAGTTTTGCCATTAAGTGATCTAGTGGGAGATCTATTAACTATATAGGCTGCTGTTGCTAGTGCCTCTGCCTAAAATTGCTTTGACAAATTAGCATCAAACAGCATACATTTTGCCCTCTCTACCAGTGTTCTATTCATCCTTTCTGCCAGGCCATTCTGTTGTGGTGAGTATGGAATACTTGTCTGATGTTCGATTCCATGCTTACTCAAAAAACAACCAAATTCTTTGTTGCAATACTCCTTCCCATTATCTGATCTAACAGTCTTAATTTTAGTGTCAAGTTCATTTTCCACTTTACTTTTATAATCTTTGAACACTTCAAACACACTCAATTTGTCTTTCAAAAAATAAACATGAACCTTCCTACTAAAGTCATCGATAAAGGTAATGAAATATTTCATACCTCCCAGTGATGTTTGCTCCATCGGTCCACACAAGTCTGTATGGATTAGTTGCAGTGGGCATGAGGCTCTGGTTCCAATGTTGTTGAAAGGTAATCTGCTTTGTTTACCTTCGAGGCAGGATGTACATGTGAAAGGGCCTTTACTTTTGTCAGGAAACGGATTTACTCCCTCTGCACACTCCGGTAACTTGTTAACATCTGAAAAATTCAGGTGTCCCATGCGTCTATGCCACAGAACAACATCATTGAAGTTATTTGAGTGCGATAGGTTAGAAAAGACTTCTCTGTGAGTGTTCAGTTGATATAAATTATTTACTAAAATGGCTGAACAGAGGAAAGTATTATTTTTATCAAATATATCACAAATTTTATCTTTAAAATTTACTTTACATCCACTTTTAACCATTGCGCTTACAGACAAAAGATTTGCAGCAAGTTTAGGTATGTATAGAACTTCTCTCACCTGTATTTTACTTTGATCATTACCATTCATCAATAAATTAACCTTTCCCATACTTTCCACAGGTAGCGGTGTCTTACTGGCTACAGTTATGGTGGGTATCGGTGGACTTGTTAAATCATACATCCAGTCACATCTATTGGTCATATGCATGGAGGCACCTGAGTCCACATACCAAAGGTCCGGATTTATTGTCTGTGAACATGCTGAAAAAGCTGCAACAAAACCTTTATTTTCTTCTACTTTTTCATTATTTTTCTTCGGAGCACGACAATTCTTGGCAAAATGTCCATGCTTATTACAGTTGTAACATCTGGGCCCTTTCTTAACATGGGCCTTTTCTGTACTTTGATTCTTATGGGCCGCTGTCTTCTTGGTGAAGAATGCTGTACTTTCTGAACACTGAACCTCTTGCAGAAGTTTTGTTTTTATGGAGTCAGCACTGATCTTCATCCCTGAGCTCTCCAATCCCATAATCATTGGCTTATAGGTTTCCGGTAAGCCAGCTAACATCAGAGTTCCAAGCCATTCGTCGTCAATGTCGAACTTGATATTCCTCAATTTATGGGGAGTCGACATTATTCTATTTATATAGTCATCTATATTTCGAGAACTGTCCAATGTAGTAGTAATGAGGTCTCTCAGCAAAGCCACTTTTCTATATAACCCGCTGTCATCGAAAGCCTGCTGCAAGCTGTCCCAGACTTCTTTACATGTAGTTGCACTTTGTACATGCACGTAGATGATCGGATCTAGCAGTAAAATAAGCTTTGACTTTGCTTTTGTTTCCTTTTTGGTGTCGGTATTAGTCCCTTCAACACAACTCCACAAATCTTCAAGATTGAGATACGCTTCTACAGCAAATTTCCAGCTAGCATAATTATCTCTTCCTACGAGTCTGTCAATGTGAAACGGATTGTGGCCTGTACTGGACCTCTTCTTTAAGTATTATCACTTTTTCAAAGATTTTTAGCTGAACACACCGCTCCCAATTAGGTTAGGTAACCTCAAAATGTACGACGGTGACGAGACGAAAAAATACGCCGCTGCCGGATATTTGTGGTTCTTTCTGAGTTTTCACTTTTAATGATTTTTCAGCAACCACGCTCTGCTACCATGATGATATTTGAGGTTGTAATCAATAAAACTGTAGAACTTATATGAGCGAATCGTATTTTATTGTAACTAAACTTTATTATAAGACAGAAGACACCGAAGTAAGTGTTGCCAACATATCAACAGTTTACATACACAAAATAGGCAACATTAAGTAAAACATATATAATGGCCGCGTTCTCAATAACTAACACCCTATACACTCTGCCCAACCCTTCGTAGAAATAAGGCGTGGAGTTTTACGTTAAACCCAGAACGAGCTGGCGAGACGACCAGCAGGCCTAGACAAAACACATTTCTGTTAGCGGTCACGCCAAACGCTACGCTGAAATTTATGGGAATGACGTTACATGCGGAAAGAACACGACGTAACCTTTCCGCAGGTAATGTCATTCCCATACATTTTGGCGTAGCGTTTGGCGTGAACGCCAACAGAAATGTATTTTGTCTCTAGGCCCTGGACGCGTACCGTGAGGTTTAGTTTGGGCGGTTCCTGGAGTACGTTTCCGTGGAATAATTTACAACCTCCACGTGGGCGAAGTTGTGGGCAAAAGCTAATATAAAATCTATACTAATATTATAAAGAGTAAAGATTTCATTGTTTGTTTGTTGTCAAAACTACTGAACGGATTTGAAAAATTATTTCAGTCTTGAGAAGTTACATTATCCACGGGTGACATTGGCTATATTTTATCCCCGTATTCCCACTGCAACGGGAACTACGCGGGTGAAACTGCGATAAAATAAATAAAACATTTTGTTTTCTATCGGTACTACTTTATTAAATCCTCATTCTTCTTAGTACACGTAAGGGGAACCGCAACCGCAAGCGCAGTTACCGGAGATCGACACAGCACCAGCAGCCGGCAAAGCTCCACCGAAGCTCACAGCACCCATGATGGGGACCTGACCAGCAACAGCGGTGTTACCGGCGACTGGCAGCTCACCAGCGACCGCCACGTTGCCTTCACCAGCTCCGCCGTACGCTGCACCACAACCGGAAGCGGGGTATGCGCCAGCGTAGCCAAGATTGCCAGGATATGCACCACCAAAGCCTAAACCAGCAGGGTAAGCAAACTCAGCTACTCCAGCACCGTAGCCGTAAGGAGCGGCCGTGGG
The DNA here is from genome assembly GCA_949987655.1 of Polymixis flavicincta. Classification (NCBI taxonomy): domain Eukaryota; kingdom Metazoa; phylum Arthropoda; class Insecta; order Lepidoptera; family Noctuidae; genus Polymixis; species Polymixis flavicincta. The sequence continues at coordinate 4,369,244 of OX465198.1, read as the reverse complement.
GATAACGGAAGGACCGTATGCACCAAGGCATTGGCTGAATGCATTCTGTGGAAGAAAAGTTTTGTTTTATTACAACTTACAATCCTTGGAGGTAAACACACCACCACTCCTAAAAACAGAAATCACATACTTTTTTTTGCAATGAATGTGGTACAAAATAATAATATATAAACTTTGTAAAAGCAGTGCCAACACACTCTACTTTACGTCATGCAAAAGTAAAAAAAAAATAGATTTAAATCATCATCATCATCTTAACAGCCGAAAGACGTCCACTGCTGGACATAAGCCTCTCCAAGAGGGGGGGATTTGTCATTATCGTCACGCTTGGCAGGCGGGTTGGCGATCGCAGTATGGTGGCATAGAGAACGCTGCTGCCCATTCTCTAGTAAGTCCCTTAGTCGCCTTCTACGACACCCACGCGCTACAGGCGAACTATTCATAGAAATTCTACATCGCGCAATCAGAGTTTACCACAACACTCGAATAGATAAAACATCCCGACATCAACTGTCGGGCAGTTGCCCGGACCAGACACAATACCCGTCTGGTCGGAGGATCCTCCTTTACCATCATAAGTATGAGTGAGCTTTACACCCCGTTCCTCATACCTCTAAAGTTTAAAAAAGAGTTTTTTAGTTTTATAAACTATTTCTTTCAAAGATTTTAAAAACCATACTAAAAAAGTAGAAAATAATGTATTTCTATTAAAAAGCGTGGGGCTTTTTGAAGTATTTTTACAATCAATTAAAATCAAGCCCGCGTTTTTCTACTTTTTTAGTTTGGTTTTTAAGCCGTGTTTCTTAAACTATTATTTATTTTCTATTTTTTGGTTCTGCTAACTACAAAAGCGTGATTTTTTTTATTGTAATCGGTTTTCGATAAGATAAGTCTACAAATTTAAGTGAAATCTGACCGTTTGAAGTGGGTCAAAATCAAGTTCAAAAAATGAGTCGGTTACAAACAAACAAATAAAAATACAGGTGAAGTTAATAAAAACGTGTTCAAAACGATAGACTTACCTGGACCAAGCAAGCTTGAATGCATAGCAACAGAACAGTGAAGGAAGACATGTTTGATGTTTGTGTTCAACGAGAAGCCGAAAACGGAATGATGCACTAAAACTTTTCCACCCTTTTATACCAACTTTAAAACATTGCTTAGAGTACTATTTCAAATCAATGTGTAATGTGACATCATTACTACGTGACTTTTTTTCATTACACTACTATTATCCAACTCACTATTACCCACATTTTACAAATATTAACGCAATTGTATGTAATAATACTGATAAGGGGGTAAATATAAACTACCAGCGGTGTTGGTGAGCATCATTCTCGTGTCAGTAACTGCACAAGGAACTAATACATCAAATAAAACAAGATGGCAGCCAAAATCACCCTCATCCTCTGCGCTCAGGCCCTTTTCATCCAGGTAAAGATTGTGATTACTGTAATATTTCTTGTTAGCTTTGAAATTCTCTTTTGTAATTAATTCTTCATCATCAAAGAAATATAGTAGGATATTATTGGGCATCTACTCCGCCTTCCATTCCATCGGTTCACTCCGTTCGCCTCGTCACTCACGGTGTAGTAGAATGCCCAGTGCGGTAAAATACTGGTTCGGCGCCTATTCCACTCGATTGGATCGGAAGGTGGAGTATGAATTCCTACATAGTGTAGTAAAATCCAGTTCCATCCAATCCATTGGGTGGAATAGGCGCCGAACCAGTATTTAACCGCACTATGTAGGATTTCATTTATATTATTGGGCATTCTACTCCACCGTGAGTGACGAGGCGAACAGAGTCAGCCGATGAAACGGAAGGTGTAGTAGGATGCCCAATAATATCCTACTCAATATATTTATCATTCATTAGTTCTTTTAATTTCATTTTCCAACGCGTGATATTAAATTACGCTTACACAAATATGATTAACAATGAAATCGAATTAGATAATACAGTTGTTTCTGCTTTAAAAGAACGAGTAAACGTAAAATTTTCAGCTTATTTATAATATACCTTTTAATACATTGGAAAATGAAGATTATTTCTCTCGGTGTTCATTTGTATCAAATAAATCTTCTGACAGCAGTACAAAATTTTGATCTATTCTAATTTCTATTTACAGATTGCCTTCAGTCAAACCTGTACCAGCCGTGCAGCTGTCGACGCTTCTGGTATTGGCATCGGCACTCCCTACGGCTTAGGTCTTGGTCTGTCTCCTTTGGCAGGACCTGGCTTGTTGAATAACGGACTCTCTGCTCCTGGATTGGTGGGCAGAGGCCTAGCTTGCGATGGTGCCTTCTCTCCTGCTTTGGAGTTCACAGCTACCAGCGGCGGTGGTTTGGCCGTGACAAGCACCTCTGCTATTGCTCCAACTGGCATCTCTATTGTTTCTGAGAACGTGTTTGAAGGTCCTTTGTCAATCGCTGGTGAGCTGCCGTTTGTGGGTACTACAGGCATGGAGGGCGCTATGCCTTCTAATGGCGCTGGAAACATCAACCACGCTTGCGGTAATGGTGTTACTGCTATGGTGAGCGATACTACCATTGGCTATGGTCCTGGTGCTGCCATCCCTCCGATTGCTGCTACCTTCCCAGCTACAGGTATCTCTCCTGCTGCAGCTTCCTTTGGAGCTGGTCCTCTTGCAGGAAGATTCGGTTTAGGTGGATGTGGTGGTAAAATTATTTACTAAGTTCAGTGATTTTTAGTATTTTAAGTTGTTGATTTAGATGAAATAAAAACTTGTTGACAAAAAACCTTGTCTTTTCTTGTGTGATACAAACGTTACCCATTACAATAATGGGCACTAACTGACACAATAACAGATTCTACTTCCATTTAACAAAACCGTTGGTACCGGAGCCACACGCAACTGTACGATTTATGCCTTAACTATATAAATCACAGAAATTATTAAGTAACTAGCTGAACCGGCGAAGTTTGTACCGCCGATAAACGGTCCAGCCGTTCTCGAGTTTTTGTGAGACTAACAAACGTCAATTCTTTTTTATCTATAAATTTTATATATAATATTTTTTCACCTTTATGCCTTCCTTGGACTTCTAAAAATATTTGAAAACCAAAATTAGTCAAATCGGTCAAGCCGTTCTTGAGTTTTTGCGAGACAAGCAAACGTCAATTCATTTTAGAAATATGACTGCAGTTATACGAAGGTGACGAGACAATGTTACATTAGTTTAATTATTTTCAATGAATTACCCACACTCATACCTCATAAGTCCGAGTAAAATTATAATTTTATTCAAACGGACGTAAAGTTTGAAGGCCTCCCACAAGGTGGACAGATGACCTTGTGAGGGCCGCGGGAGTCCGCTGGATGCGGGAAGCACGGAACCGGTCGCAGTGGCGGAGCTTGGGGGAGGCCTATGTCTAGCAGTGGACGTCTTTCGGCTGAAATGATGATGATGATGATTATGATTCAAACGGACTTTCTCTAACAAAATAAAACTTTAAAAAAACTTTTTACTAAGTAAAGTTTTCAATAACTGGTAATCTATGGTGGGGGCTGCAGTGACTCAGTATATCTGGCGAGCTGACAAGTGTCCTTGCGGTACAATGTTGGATTTGGCGAACCCGTAAACAACAGTTTTACATTAGTTTTTACTGCAATTTTATTGGGGAATATGATCTTATTGGTTAGTAACTTATCAAACTAAAAGATACTTATTACTTTTTATCGCCTTTGGCACGCCTTTCTAAGGACATAATTCTCTTAGCCATTTTAATTATATTGTAGAGGTATGAGGAACAAAGTGTAAAGTTTACTCAACCTCAAACCCGACGGGTGTTGTCTGGACTCAGGACCTAGAGACAAAATACATTTCTGTTAGCGTTCACGCCAAACGCTACGCCAAAATGTATGGGAATGACATAACCTGCGGAAAGGTTACGTCGTGTCTTTTCCGCAGGTAATGTTTTTTTCTATGCCTGCTGGTCGGCTACTTCCCGAAGAATGATGTTGTATATAAATATGCTATGCCGCCACAACACAACATGAAAGAAGAGTTGTTTCATTAGGCCAAATTGAGAATATCTTTTGATGTTATGTAAAAAAACTGCACAGAGCTAGGTACAGAACACTTGTGTGATACTGTTATAATTGTGTTTTACCAACCTCAGATATTCCAAAGTTTCAGTAACTTAACTAAATACTATTGAAACAGAAAGTCAATTTTATTAAATTACTTGCTTTTACCGCGCTGCGAGTCCGCAAATTATCCTACAAGAACGTACTAACACGATAAAAAGTATCTTAAACAGAGTGTTTGGCAGAACGTTGAACATACGAATATCGTGGATAGGTGGGGTCATCTGCTACTTGCCCTAATTTATTTTACCCTGGCCCCCTGGATATTAAAAAAAACATTTTTTTGCTTTCTTCTAGTTTCACCATTTTCTTTCAACTTTAAAGTGTAATTTTTATTAAAAATGGGTAAAATAGGCATTTAAAAAAATCTTAATGTAGGCAGATTCTTATAAAATTATTGCATTATTCAGATGTTAGCTAGAAAAAAAGTTATGAGTCCTCAAACTTCAGAAAGAAATACTTTAATCTTAATTTCAACTTGCATTTAAAAAAAAAATCCAGGGCGCCAGGGCCAAATGAATTAGGGCTGAGCAAGTAGTTATAAACTATCTGTTTGCTAAATTTCATCGAAATACGTTCGGCCGTTTTTGCATAATTCAATAACAAACATCTAAATATCCAATCATCTAACCATACAAACTTTCACATTTATAATATTAGCACACACACAGACACTCACATACACACACACGCACACACACCCACACACACACACACGCACACACACCCACACACACTTCACTCACAATTATCCTCACTCTCCACAGAACGCAAAGGGAAATTAATAATAAAAAATCTCTCATGTATATTTGTATACCTTTTCATAAATGCCATAACCTAAACGTGACTAATTTTTGTATATCACGCTTCTGTATCATAATATACCCTGTAAATTGAGAGGTCTGGCTCTTGTGATACAGGAGCTCCTAGTACAAGAGCCAGGGCTACATTGACGTTTGTGACTTGATGTGAAAATAGATAAATTTTATTATTAACTGGCTGACCCGGCGTACTTCGTACCGCCATAATTTATTTCTCCAGTCGTCTTCTGTGTTATCGGCATGGCCGGTACCTATGTAATAATAGCTTAAAATGTGGTAAAAAAAAAAAACGAACGAGCCTTAAAGTAGTCGCAACCTCACCTTGATTATAAACATCAATAAAGTTATGTCCAAAAAAAAAATATTCAGGTATTATTTGAAATGATTTTTCTTAACAAAGAATAATTATTTATTATGAAAAATCTATTTTATTTAATTAACACTAGGAGTAATGTAATGCATTTTTTAAAGATAAATGTAATCTAATTAGGCTGACGTAAGACTAAAGTAAGTTTGAAGAGAATTTGGAATGTTGTTAGTATTTTTGTAATTACTTATGTTGAAAATCAGAATGTTTATATGTAAATATTAAAATAATTGTACTTTTAAAATATAGGTTTAGGTCTAGAACTAATGTTCCAATTGGAATATGTAGATATATTTTAATAATTTTAGTCTTAAAAAACTTTTATTTAATAAAAAATCTACTAATTAGTCTACCTTTAATTCTTGATTACTTTTTGTAACTCAGTATTAAAAATCTGTGAGTGAACAATCAATCATCCCCTGTTTTCCTACTCTTAGGGTTAGTTTTTTTTTTTCAAATTTTTTATGGGACTAACTTCGGGGTATACCCTTTCCAATAAAAAAGAACTAACAAAATCGGACTACTCTGAAAAAGTAATGCGTGGTCATACATAAAAAAAAAATATAAATACGCGTCGACTTGAGACCCTCCTCCGTTTTTTCGTTGGTTAAAAATAGGTTTAAGTCTAGAACGAATGTTCCAATTCATCACCATCATCGTCATTCAGCCGAAAGACGTCAATTGCTGGACAGAAGCCTCCGCCAAAAGGGATTTGCCATAATCGCCACGCTTTGCAGGCGGGTTGGCGATCGCAGTATAGTGGTAAAATGCATAGAGAACGCTGCTGCCCATTCTCTAGTAAGTCCCTTAGTCGCCTTCTACGACACCCACGGGAAGAAATGGCCTGCTATTCTTTTACGTGGCATCACACGGAAATTCCAATTGTAACTATAATAAAAATTAAATTAAAAATTTAAAAAACCCCCGACCCAAACAAAAACTCTAAAAAGTAAAAAATAATATTTATAGGCCTTTTAATTTGAACGTAATATTTTAATCAGGGCATTGTCAAGTCGGGGGACGGTCAATGAAAACGCCAAACAGAGGCCTAGCCGTCCCCCGACTTGACAATGCCCTGATTAAAATATTACGTTCAAATTAAAAGGCCTATAAATATTATTTTTTACTTTTTAGAGTTTTTGTTTGGGTCGGGGGTTTTTTAAATTTTTAATTTAATTTTTATTTCTTGCTTTTTAAACTTAATGTCTCCCTTAAATCACCATTTATCTATAATCTATTCATTGAGACCTTTTCAATGAGCCCAAACACGATACTTCTGCTGTTTGTTGGTGAATAACTTGGGTTTCCTGGAAATTCCAGGTGTTGCTCCAGCATCAGTTAAAGGTTTTTTTTTTTCGTCTAATATCATTGAAGTAATAGAATCCCAAATTTTGAGTTGATCAGACCCATGGAAGAGGGTAAAATCCCTTTTTCAACCAGAAAAGAGCTGATAATCTTCAAACGGCTGAACCGATTTTGATGAAACATATCTAAGAACACTCCCGACTAATACACCTTTCAAACAAAAAAAACTAAATCAAAATCGGTTCATCCGTTCGGGAGCTACGTTGCCTCAGACAGACACACACACACACACACATACACACACAGACACGTCAAACTTATAACACCCCGTCGTTTTTGCGTCGGGGGTTAAAAATTGGGTAATTGTATGAGGAATAGGGTGTAAAGTTCACTCAATCTTTATAGAAAAAGATGGATCGTCCGACCAGATGGGTGTAATGGCGGATGTCGGGACGTTGTATACTTATATGCTAGTTGTGCGGTCATCTCTGCGCGATGCAGATTTATTCTGTGACTGCGGTATGTAAAGCGTAGTTCGCATTTGGCGATGTAGATGCAGCCCACACCTCTATCAAACGAAACACCAAACTATCGTAGACATTTGATAACAACGCTGCAACGGTTCAAACAATAAAGAAATGGGTAGGTTTGTAGGAAAGTATTTTTATTTATTTTTTAACAAACGAAGAAACTTAATAATAGTACGGAGATCCGCAGCCGCACGCACATTGGCCATTAACAGACACGGCACCAGCGGCCGGCACATTGCCCCCGAAGCTCACAGCGCCCATGATGGGGACCTGACCAGCAACAGCAGTATTACCGGCGACTGGCAGCTCACCAGCGACCGCCACGTTGCCTTCACCGGCGCCGCCGTACGCGGCACCACAACCACCAGCGGAGTATCCGCTGGCGTAGCCAAGGTTGCTAGGGTAAGCAGTGGCATAGTTAACGCCAGGGTAGCCGAGATCAGCGTATCCACCATAGCCGTAGGAAGTGGCAGCGGGAGAAAAAGTAGAGGATCCATATGCACCAAGGCACTGCTGGCTGAACACATTCTGCGAAGAAATACATAATGTTAATGAAATGAGTACTTTTGCAAAAGGATTGCCTGTAAGTCGGAGCCGTTATCACAGAACCATCACTGCTCTCGTGGCCCAGTGGTAACGCCTGCGATGTTTTGTGAATTATTTCCCCACCACTGCTCTCAAAACGGTGAAGGAAAACATCGTGAGGAAACCGGCATGTCCTAGAACCAATAATTCGAAGACTTCGACATCTACCAACGCGCACTGGGCCCGCGTGGTGGATTATGGTCCAAAAATCAAAATCAAAAGTCATTTATTCAAATTAGGCTGAAAATCAGCACTTTTCGAACGGCAAAATACATAAGACAGTCCCCCAAAAACGGCCACCCTTCAACACTTCCTAGTGCTTTAGCTGGGAAGAAGAAGTGGCGCAACAAACAGTCCGCTCCCTCTTACAGAGAGTAGGCCTTTTTCTCAGCAGATAATGTTGGTAATTTTGTTATTCCATTCAAGCCCTACATTGGAACAAGAATAAAAAAATATTTTGGAAACTCACCTGGATCAAGCAAGCTTGGATGCAGAGGAAAACAAAAGCGAAGGAAGACATGTTTTATGTTCGTTTGTGTTTGACAAAAAGATGAATAGTGAATGATAATTTAGAACAGATTCCACAGCCTTTTATACTATTACTATCACAGCTAATTTGTTCATAACTAAAATGGCTATCAGATTTGTAACTAAATTTTGAAAGAACAGTTATTGATTAAGCGTAATCTAACGTATTAAGTAGAATATTACATTACACGTTTATAAACTACGATACTTACAAAAGTGAAGTACTTAGAATAATGATTACAATACTTATCAATAAATTGTGTGGAAGTTCACGCAATGACTCTGATAAAATAACTTGATATAAAAGAATAGGAAGGCTTGTTCAAATCATTATTTTATCAACACTTGTATTAGTTACTACTTCATTACAATAAATCAAAAATGTCTGCCAAAACTATCCTGGTCCTCTGCGCTCAAGCGTTCTTCATCCAGGTAAAAAAATATATTTTAAATATTTATTTAAAATGCCTTCGTAAATTTTTCAAAAGATTTTGCCACGTACCGAAAATACTCTAAGATTCTTAAGCCCTTTCAAGCTATCCCGTATTTTTTAGAACTACTGATTTTTAAGTTGACTCAACAAATTCTTAGAACCTGATTAACAATTTTTACTTTTCAGATTGCACACAGCCAACAATGCACCAGTCGAGCAGCCATCGAGGCTTCTAGATTCTCATCCCCCTATGGTATGGCTGGATTTCCACAAGCTTCTTCTGGACTATCATATGATAGAATGACTGCGTCTGGATTAGCATACAATGGATATGCAGGAAGAGGATTACCATACGATGGCTTCTACTCCCCTGCCAAAGAGTTCACTATCAGCAGTGGTGGTGGTCTTCCAGTTACCAGCATATCCTCAATATCCCCTACTGGAATTACAGTAAGATCGGACAACGCTTATGAGGGTCCTGTGATAGTAACTGGTGAGCTGCCATTTGTGAGTGCTGTTGCTATGGAGGGCAATTTGCCTACAGCTGGTGCTGGTGGGATTCAGTATGGCTGCGGCAATGGAAATGTTGCTATGCTGAGCGAAGGACCAGCACCTACTGCTTTTAGTCCTATGGGACCTGGTGCTTATGCCCCCGGTCCTAATGTGGCATTCGGTGCTGGTCGCGGTTTCGGTTCTGGTGCTGCTCTGGGTCTGGGTAACGGTTTTGGTCCTGCTGCCGGTTTTGGTCCTTCAGCTGGCTTTGCGAATGTCAACAGGCTAGGGTATGGAGGATGTGGGTCATGTGGCCGTGGAATGTTGTACTAAAGTTGTTATTAATTTGTGTAAATAATTTAAAATTATTAGAATACGTTTATTTAAATAAATTGCCGGAAATTAAATCATATTTTATTGTATCAAAATCATAATTATTTCGCAAAAGAGATGCCCACAATATTATCAACTAACTCGTTCCATCAGTACCCTTCATAGCTTACAATCTACGCAAGGATAGGTACAGCATTTCTTCTATCAGAAGGAGATTTACAATCATCTACTCATGTTCGCAACGATATCTTGTTATGCTCATTAGACATGCCTATTTACGACCTAGACATAAAGCAGTCTGTCTGTGAAATTAAAAATCTGTAATCAAAAACAATTATGCCACTCTGTAAAATCGACATGTGAAGACCTGTGCAATTTGATCCATTGCGGATCAAATTGCACAGGTCGAACACTTCGTCACAAAATAAAGAGAGTACAGAAGTCAATCACATGTATGTACTTCACTTTTCATACCTACGCTCGGCGGTCGCGCTAGGGTTGTCAACTTTCGCATATACACAAAAAACGATCGTGGTAGTGGCACTCGTATCTAGGTGTTTGCCATGATCACAATTAATATAAACAGTAACCGTAATAGTTATGATCGGCGGCGGGCAGCTACGCGAGTGGCCCGGCCGGCTGGCCGAGCAGTTCTATCTTAGCTATTCATAATGAGGAAAATGAGCGTATTTTTTAGCTTGTAGGTAGGTACTACAATAAATACCTAATATAACTTCTAAAAATATTAAAAGACACAAAGTCATGATCACTTCACTACAACAAACTATTCTGTGTTACGTTAAAACAAACCATCAAAACAAGCAAATACCTAGGTACTTACCTCTTTGAAACAACTGGTAGCTTAAAAACGGCAATTTACAGTTTAATGTCGAATTTAAACAACCGTCCATTGAACAGTAATAATAACTTTTTTTTGCTCCATTTTTGCACTTCACAGACGCGTCTCAGGGGATGGCTGGCACTCACACTCGCACTGGTCCCAACCCGTCCGAGATATCGTGTCTGTGAGCGGTGTCTATGTGTGCGTTGCTCGAGCGCACTTTGTATGTAGATTGCCTTCTGTACTCTCTGTATTTTGTGACCTGGTTGTATACATATTGCTCGGAATGCCAAGTGCGCATAATTTGCGCCAACGGAGTCACAATGGTCAACCTTGTCGGCAACGCGATTATTACTGTAGGTCAAGGTTGCACATTGAAAGGGGAGACCTGTAGTATTTATGCTTGTTACAATATCATCAATCATTTGAATATTCATCATCATATCGAAATCCTATAGGTTTCTGTGCTAAGCAAAATCATAAAAACATCTGCACCCAAGAACATCAGCGTGACCGAAGGTCATCATCTCATTTGGAATCAAATAAGGGCTCAGATTGACGAGGTTAAGGAACAGTCATCTACAGATCTGAGCATACACGACATTCATCAATATACTGTGTTGTACATCAGTGTAGCTTCGGTTATCGTCTTGGGTGGCGTCGTCGTGTACCTCAACAGAAAACATTGAAGTACGGGCAGAGGACCAGCGTCGCCGCAGGGCCAGGAGGATGTCTAGGTGGGGCCAGTGACAGACGTGCCGGCAGACACGGATCTGGTAGCATCACGCTTAGTGGAATCAGTGCAAATGTGCAGTGAAGTGTTTACAATCTCGCCAACGTGTCTACATTCAGTGCCCTCACAAGACCGCGATGATTGTGGACATGAGTATAGTCTGTTAAATTACTGTATTATCGCATTTGTATCCTATCAGTCTATATCATTTTACTATTAAATCAAAATCAAAAATCAAAATAAAAAGTCATTTATTCAAATTAGGCTGACAATCAGCACTTTTCGAACGTCAAAATACATAAGACAGTCCCCCAAAAACGCCCACCCTTCGACACTTCCTAGTGCTTTAGCTGCGAAGAAGAAGTGGCGCAACAAACTCCCCAGTAGCACAGCTGTCTGTTTAGTCGGATGGACTTGATTCTATACATACATATGCAAGGTAATAAACAATAACGCATAATACCAAAAATAAAGTCTCCTGGTATAAAGGGCTCTAAAGCTTACATATGCAATGCTGGATTATTTTTAGATCATGTCAATAACGAATTACATAATTGATAGATGGTAAAAATAAAAAAATAAAACACTTGGTCAATAAAATTGAGAAGAGAAAAAAAAAAGTATTTAACTAAATAAATATATGAACCCATATATCCTTTCACTAGGTACACTAATTCTGGAGAAAGAACATAAACATTGTCTTGTGTTAATCACAGCGACCAACTATTCTTGTCATTTAAATAGTCGTTAATGGAATAGTAAGCCTTCAAACAAAGGATGGATTTTACTTGAGCTTTAAACGCATCAAAAGGCAAATCTAGCAAAGAAGTGGGAAGCTTGTTATAAAAGGTTATACCAAGCCCAACAAATGAGTTATGAACCTTATGAAGCCGGTGAAAGGGAGCACGTAGTTTGTCCTTATTTCTAGTGTTAACGGTGTGAAAATCACTGTTTTCAGTGTACAAGTGTTTATGTTGCCTAATAAATACGATGTTAGCTAATATGAATTGTGATGCCACTGTGAGAATACCAATATCTTTAAAAAAGTCCCTCAAGGAAAATCTGCCACCTAGCTGGTAAATTGCACGAAGAGCACGTTTTTGAAGGACAAAATATTTTGAAAATCAGCGGCTTTGCCCCACAGCAGAATACCGTAGGACATAACGCTGTGAAAATAACTAAAGTATACTAATCGAGCTGTATCGACGTCAGTGTATTGTCTTAAATCTCTTGTCATCATCATCATTATCATCATTTCAGCCGAAAGACGTCCACTGTTGGGCATAGACCTCTCCCAGGCTCGTCCACTTCGACCGGTCTTGTGCTTCCCACATCCAGGGGATATCCGCGGTCTTCGCAAGGTCATCGGTCCACCTTGTGGGAGGCCTTCCCACTCGACGTCTTCCGGTACGCGGTCGCCACTCCAGAACCTTTCGGCCCCATCGGCCATCTGTAATAATAATCTCTTGTATGTAACTAAATGTTATCTGTCTATCTAACAGTCATTTCTGTTGTCCCTTTTAGTCGGGTAGGATGAACGGAACCATACATTACTTTACAGACTTACGCACCGTCATTCTGCACACACAGCATTTGTACTTTGCTATTATTGCAAATAATATTTAAAAATATATTTAAAAATAAATCAATGTTTATTGAACATTCATGGCGGTCGGTCTTATTTCATCGTCCCAATTGAGTCACCCCGTTATCAAATCACCAAGTGTTTGGATCCCCTACAATTCATTTTCGCTTTTGTTACTTGTATGTAAATAAAAGTGCCAACTAATTATGTGCGTCTTATCAAATGGCATCAATATTATAGCGAAATAAGACAAATTAAGTTACTATCGGCTATGTGGCTATAGCTGTAAGCACTATGGTATAAGCTAAAAACTTCATTTTCGCTTTAGTTACATATAAGAGTGCCAACTAACGCAATTAAGGGCACCCTATAGAATGGCATCAATATATTATTATAGCAAAATATGACAAATGATTATTATAGGCTACAGCAGTAGGCAGTAGAAATCGAACGGCTCAACTCAGAACTTGAGGAGCTCAACGATTTGAAGAACAATACCAAAGAAAGGACATTTGGGTAGGCCGCATAAAGTACTCAAACTGCCAGATTAACATTAAAAACGAACTGAGAAAGAGATGAAACACAAAAACAAACAAAAAAACCACATAGTCCTCACATTCACAATAATTAAAACAAAAATAATATTATACTTAATATAATGTATATAATAATAATCAAATGTCAAAGTGTATATTATAATAATCAAATGTCAAAGAGCAAAACAAAGTTAAAAAACAACATTCAGTAAGTATATAAAATTGGAGCAGGTCAATCCCAAGCTTTTTTGTCCTCAATATAATCTTTAACTGTATAAAAAGCTTGTGGCTAAGGAGGAGCTTGTGGGTAAGTAACAATAACTGCGCGGGTCGATCGATCAGGTTAAGCTACGCTTGCCGCGGTTGGTCCGTGGATGGGTGACCATCTTTACATATCAAGACCCCTCCGTGCCTCGGAAAGCACGTTAAGCCGTTGGGCCCGGCTGTCATTTGTGGATCTTTGACAGTCGTTACGGGTCGTCAGAAGCCCGAAAGTCTGACAACCAGTCTTACCAAGGGGTATCGTATTACCCAGTAACTGGGTTGTGGAGGTCAGATAGGCAGTCGCTCCATGTAAAATACTGGTATTCAGCTGCATCCGGTTAGACTGGAAGCCGACCCCAACATAGTTGGGAAAAGGCTAGGCAGATGATGATGTATAAAAGGCTTTCAGGCGCAACTTACGTTTTTTATTTATTTTAAAGAGATTGTATTGATTTTGATCTGAAATTTATTTCTGTTGTTTACGAAATCTAAAGGAAATATTGGCCGATTTTCTCTAACATTTGACTAGGTACGTATTTTTTTTCTTGTATTGACTTCGTAACTAGTGATTCATACATACATTATTGTATAACAGACTTTTATTGCAATAATATATTGAATATTAAAACAAAAAAGTAGCTCATTCAAAGTAGTTCATTATTAGATCAAGATTAATCATAATCGTTTATTTGCTTAGAAAGTAGGTAAAGTAGGAAAGTAGTACCTACGTCAGATTTGACAAACCATACAAACTTCATTAAATAAGTCATGCAAATAATACAAATATTTAAATATAAAAAAAAATAAAATCATCTGTCATGTTGTGCTATAAGAAACATAAAACAATGCAGTATTTTAACTGTAAAAATACATACAGATGTGTTTTTTTACAAATCACGTAATTCAGCGGCCTCTTAAAGCTAAAATTCAAAACAAGCAATAACTTACTTGGACCAAGCACGCTTGGATGTCTAGCAACAGAACAGTGAAGGAAGATATGTTTAAAATTTGTTTAACGGCTGAAAACTGAATGATGTCCCAAAATTTTAGTCACATTTATATATTCACCCATTTGCTGACATTAATGTTAACGAAATTTTGAAAAATGTGACGATATGTTTCGAATAAAATACAGGTATTTACTAACAATTTCTTTGTTAGTAAATACCTAGTAAGCCTAATCGTGCTTGCACAAGTTATTAATTAATTGCATTCACCTACAAACAAATATTCTTGGAACTTGATAACATCTATCTTCTATCTATATAAATAAAAAGAAAAGTCCTGACTGACTGACTGACTCATCAACGCCCAGCCCAAACCCTTGGACCTAGAAAGCTGAAATTTTGCACAGAGGTTCCCCTCATAATGTAGACAAGGTATAAGGAAGGATTTTTCAAAATTCTACCACTAAGGGAGTTAAATAGGGGATGAAATTTTCTATGGAAAATCGGCATTTTTGTAGTTAAAAGGTAAAAAAATAAAAACCACGTGTTTCAGTATTTTTGGGAAAACAGGCCCTGAGGGCGTAAATTATGGGATGAAAGTTTAAATAGGAAACCCGTTAGTTTTGTAGTTCAAACCATGAAAATTTGCATTAAGCCTTTTGGTTGGTAATTAATAATTACATGTATCAGCGTTTTTGAAAAATCATCCCAGAAGAGGGTCAAATAGGGGATGAAAGATGAGTATAGTCTGCCCAAGTTGTGCAATGGAACCAGGATGCGTGTGAAAGCCTTAGGCCTTAGCCTACATAAAAAACGAGGTAGAGGCCATTATATTTACTGGCTGTGCTCGAGGTCAATCAGTAAAACCGCGACCCGCGGCTACCACCAATACCGTTGGCTGCAGTTCTCCCTTAAGGTATGTTTCGCAATGACGATTAATAAGTCTCAGGGTCAGTCACTGAAAACAGCGGGAATTGATCTTAAAGGGGACTGCTTCTTGCACGGCCAGCCTCGGCCTACTCGAGAGTGAGCTCAACTATGTAGCAGCCTGGGCACTCAACGATTGCTGTGGTAAGTCCCCTCTTTGAGGAGTGGCTTGAGAGGCGGCATGGCATCCTCACCTTCCACCTGACGCAGATCCTCACCGGACACGGTTGTTTCGGGAGATTCCGGGCGTTCTGCCCGGCTTGGGCGTGTCCTCGTGGAGGCGATCGGCGGCGGCATTCTCTCGCATCCGGCCCTGGTCCAGGCCATGGTACGGAGCGAGAGTGCATGGGTAGCCGTCACCTCCTTCAGCGAAGCAGTAATGCTCGCGAAGAGGGAGGCGGCGCACGTGAGGGAGAGGCAGTCTATGCGCTCTCACGGCTCGCCATGGAGATAAGAGGAATGAAGCTGAGCAGCAGCAATTTGGTGTTGGCGTCTCAGCCTGTCTCTCTCTCTCCGCCGCTCTACGTCATGCTTAAAATAAAATAAAAAAATTGCTTGTGTACTAACCAAAGAGTTATTCGGTAGATGTGTTATATCTACATAATTTATAATGGCATGACCCATTCTATTTAACCACGATTAAGTCCATAAATAAAAGCAAAAACATTTGTTGCATATTGATTTATTCAGTCATTTGAAATAGTTTATTTTCTTGGTGATTTACATATTAGTAAGTGCAACCGCATCCTCTTCCAGCACCACCACGGTAGCCGAAGCCAGAAACACCAAAACCAGGTCCAAAGGCAGATGGTGCAAAGGCAGCACCAGGACCATAAGCACCCAAAGAGCCATATGCACCAGCTGGACCGAAAGCAGAAGTCTCACTGATCATAGCGTTCCTGCCATTACCACAGGCATGGTTGACGGCACCAGCACCGGCAGATGGCACCACACCTTCCATAGCAACAGTACCCACGAATGGCAGCTCACCACCCACAGCCAGGATACCGTCATAAACGTTGTCAGACGCCACGGAGATACCGACGGGAGCGATGGCAGAGGCGCTGGAGACAGGCAGAGCGCCGCCACTGGTGGGACTGAACTCCAGGGTGGGGCCGTAGATTCCATCGTAAGCAAGGCCTCTGCCTGCGCATCCATCGACTAGACCATCAAAAGCCAGACTTCTGCCTGCGCATCCATCAACTAGACCATCAAAAGCCAGGCTTCTGCCTGCCAAGCCAGCGCCAGGGTAGGCGACTCCACCATATGCACCAAGAGTAGACAAGCCGCAAGGGGTGGCTAAGCCGGGATAGTTCATGCCGTAGGGACCAGCAAATCCAGAGATATCAGCAACCGCAGCGCGGCTGGTGCATGTCTGACCGAGTGCGGACTGAAATTGTAAGAATATTTATCTTGTTAGTTCCTTCTGCGTCCCAAATTCACATTATTTTGTATTTCGAATACAATCACGTGCAACAGTAAATTGTACCAAGAATATTCCAATGAAATCTTTTAATCAATAAATAACAAAATATTTCTTACTTTGAGCAGGAGCGCCTGAGCGCAGAGCACGAGGATAGCTTTGACAGACATTGTAGTTTGTTTCGAGTGCTGATACAAGAGTGATGTTCAGTGCAACTGTTGGAGGTTTTATACTCAAATAAGTTATCAAGTTCTAAGAATATTAGTATGTGGGTAAGTGTAATTAATTAATAGCTTGTGCAAGCATGATAAGCCTACTATTTACCAACAAAAGAAACACTTAATAATTTTGTGTGATATTTCAGACACGTTTTCAATATTTCGAAACTTGGACTCATATAAACAAGTACCTGTGTATAAATGTGACAACTATTTTGGGTCATCATTCAGTCTTCAGCTTCTCGTTGAACTAACATCAAACATGTCTTCCTTCACTGTTTTGTTACTCTGCATCCAAGCTTGCTTGGTCCAGGTGAGTGAATATTCGTATATTATGCTATACCAACTATTTTTGTTGCACTGTTTCGTATATCAGAATGTTGTTAAGACTTTGAATTTCGTTTTTGGGTTCCATAAATCAAAAGGAAAAAAAAGGGAAACCTGCCTGTCTGTCTGCCAAGACGCTTTATCTCGGGAACGCATAAAAGTATCGAGTTGAAATAAAAATTAAATAGTCAAGTGTAAAAGTTTTTTTGACGTTAATTAACGTCAAAAAAACTTTTTAATAAAAAAATTAAACTGCCGAAAAACCCAAAAGTAAAAATAATAAACTAGCTTTGTCCAACCCCAATAACTAAGTTCGGAAGGGAATTTAGAAGTTTGATTTTTTCACAGCTTCAAGAGATTTTACACTTGACTATTTAATTTTTATTTCAACTCGATACTTTTATGCGTTCCCGAGATAAAGCGTCTTGGCAGACAGACAGGCAGGTTTCCCTTTTTTTTCCTTTTGATTTATGGAACCCAAAAACGAAATTCAAAGTCTTAACAACATTCTGATATACGAAACAGTGCAAAAGTTTTTTTGACGTTAATTAACGTCAAAAAAACTTTTTAATAAAAAAATTAAACTGCCGAAAAACCCAAAAGTAAAAAATAATAAACTAGCTTTGTCCAACCCCAATAACTAAGTTCGGAAGGCGGTGACATATAATTAAATACATATCCAAAGTCACCGACTTCCGAACTTAGTTATTGGGGTTGGACAAAGCTAGTTTATTATTTTTTACTTTTGGGTTTTTCAGCGGTTTAATTTTTTTATTAAAAGTTTTTATTTTATAATTTTTTGTGGCTATAATCTACTAATTACTACATGCTTAATTTTTGATTTAATACACAACTCAGTATAAAAATCTGTGAGTAAACAATCAATCATCCCTTGTTTTCTTACCCTTAGGGTTGGAATTTTTCTTCGAAATTTATATGGGACCACTGGGACTGGGACTTCGAGGTATACCCTTTCCAATAAAAAAAGAATTATCAAAATCGGACTACTCTGGAAAAAGTTATGCGTGGTCATACATAAAAAAAAAGAATAAACGCGTCGAATTGAGTAACCTCCTCCGTTTTTTCGTCGGTTAAAAAAAACACGGCCGTTTATGCCGCAAAAAACGCTCATTTCGGCACTCTCGACGGAATCAAACTGTATGGGTTATTTTTCGTTGACCTAGAATAATGAAACTTGGCAAGTAATATCGCCAACTACTAGTACAGGGAAAAATCTGAAAACTATAATTTTGTAATTAAATCATAAAAAGTATCCCCCACTATTCAGAGAATCAACAAAAATTCAAAATACAAAATACTCTCGGTGGGCAAGTCCGAATCGCACTTTTGTTGCACTATTGGAGCACAAAATTAGACAGTTACTTATGTGAGTACGTTGATGTCTGCCGTTGTATAACATAACCACAGAGTGTTTGTGCATAGTGGTCAATCATGATTATTACTTTTGCAGAATGTATTCAGCCGGCGCTGCGGTGCTTACGGCCCAGGAATTGCTCCAGCTTTTGCTTCTCCCATGCTGGCTGGTACTTATGGCTTCAACGGCTTGACTGCTCCTGGTTTTGGTTACGATGGACTTGCGTACCCCGCCACTGGTTTTTCTGGCGCATACCCTGCTGCCGGTTGTGGTGCTGGACTTGCCGCATACGGTGGCGCCGGTGAAGGTAACGTGGCGGTCGCTGGTGAGCTGCCAGTCGCCGGTACTACCGTCGTCGCCGGTCAGGTCCCCATCATGGGCGCTGTGGGCTTCAGTGGTCCTGTGGCTGCTGCTGGTGCTGTGTCTATCGCCGGCAAGTGCGCGTGCGGCTGCGGTTCCCCTTACAACTATCTGTACTAGATAGTAATACGAATAATCTTTTCTGATAAACACCTTTCAAACAAAAAAAACTAAATCAAAATCGGTTCATCCGTTCGGGAGCTACGTTGCCTCAGACACACACACACACACACACACACACACACACACACAGACACGTCAAACTTATAACACCCCGTCGTTTTTGCGTCGGGGGTTAATAAACAAGAAAAAAGAAGTAAATGTTTGATGTATTTATGATCACTATCTCTAGATTTATTCTGTGTACAGCTATGTATTGTATTTGTAGCGAACTTATTTTGAGGTTAAAAGTGCAAACTGTCTTATTTATTACATATCCTTTGAGTTTTCTAGCTCATGATTATGAGTTTTTATTTTATTACGTCATACTCTTGTCATGGAGATTTTTAAGTACATAAAATCATTGCAATCATAAGATACCAGATACCTTAGATTACAAAACCTATAGAAAAAAAAAGCACACCTAAAGACCATTTCAGACACCAATCCACATGGTCTTCACATAATCTGACCAAGATTATGTCTGGACTTTAGAAGAGACTGTGACCTCTGAGTTTGTTTCGGCCTTTCTTCTCAGAGTAGTCAGTTAAGAAACGCCGACCTCATCTAGTTTAAAAAATATGATTGACGTGTACAAGTGTTTGTATAAACCAACTTACAGAAATAAAATCATCTTTTAATTGTGAAACCAGTTTCAAGAATCGAAATACATTGATTTAGCTCAGCTTGTCTTTGGCGTTACGTTAAATTGGCTTAATTCCCACACTCTCACCCTAAATACCTCCAAAACAAAATTTCTTACTTATTCTATCAGCTCGGTATCTCAACCACAGACTCCAATTTTAATCAAAACTCACACTTGTCATCCACAAATACAAGACTCAAATTGTCAATGTGCTTTTTTAACCTCTGTTGAAAGCATCAGATACCTGGGAATAGTCTTAGATAGTCGTTGTAGGCCTTACTGACTGTAGATTTGTAGACGATTTTCTATTTTGTATTTGTCTAAGTACCTGGTACTTATTGACAGGCCTGCGCTGTCCTCCCATACATTTAATCTCTGTAATTTGAAAATATTGTTAAAGCCAATTATTTTTAAAAGAGTAACCGTGGAGTTTCTTGCCGGCTCTTCTCCATAGGAAACAACAATTTGGAACCGTGCACCTAGCTTCTGACGTTTCATAAGTGCCCATGCAGGTTTATATGAAATAAAAATATTTTGATTGATTGATTGATTGAGGAATCTCAATTTTAAATCTCATATTGGTCTGCTAACTGGACGAGTTCGCAAACTGATATACATCTTCAAGACTCTTCGGTATTTGTCAATCCATCGTAACTTAATGTAGGTATTTCCTGTTAGGGAGGCGCAGCAAACACAACTCACAAGCCGCTAGAAGTAGCACATAGGGCCATTCTAAAAGTGGCCACTTTTCGTCCTATTCTTTTACCAACCGATCAACTATACAATCACTGCAAACTTCTAAATGTTCGGCAACACTTCATACTACAGACAGTCATTCTCCAACATCGCAAAACCCATTCCGAATTATCGAAAATACGCTCAACTTTTGCAAAGAGATTTTTTTCATTTTTGGTCCGTTCCTATATAATATAATAAACGAAGAGTGTGAAATATACGGACTCCCGTATTACAAATGCAAAAAGATTGTGCAATCGTACCTCCAAAATAAGTCATATGACGAAACAGAAAAAATCTTAGCATAAACATAAACAACATGAGCAAGCTAATACGACACAGACACACACACCCTCGCACTCACCTACACACACACACGCACGTACGCACACGTACACACACACACACACATGTGCGCACGCGCGCGCGTACGCACGAACACACACACTCACGTGCACACACCCCACACACCATACACATTTATTTACCTTAAAATTATTATCTTCAGCTTTAATTACACATCTCAATACTGCAAAATTGTAACAGTAGCATCAGAAGCACTATGTAACCTTTACCTCATTATACCTTAGGGGACCGGACTGCTTCTCCTTAACACAGGTTTTCTTAACCTAGCTAGGAGAGCAGTGCTCACCCACACGTTTGTAGATATAGTACTTATTTTTTATAACTGTATTTTTTTTGTAACGTGTACTACAATGCCTTGTTTATTGAATAAATAAACATTATATTACTTATAAATTATTGATTCGTCAGTTAAAATAGGCTGCAAAACTTACAGGTTCATATCCTTACTAGGATATTCAACATACCTAGCTTTGTTAGTTAATTTTGAATGGTAATTATACTTATAGCTAGGTCATTGCTCTGCCATTGCCGAAAGTCCCAAAAATTGTTAATAAATAAAAAAAATCGTCATCATCATTATCTGCCTAGCTTTTTTGGTAACGATGTTAGCGTTGGCTTCCAGTCCAACTGGATGCAGCTGTATACCAGTATTTTACATATGGTGACTTTCTATCTGACTTAAGCAACCCAATTACTGGGTAATACTCGGGTAAGATTGGCTGTCAAACTTTCGGATTTCTGACGATCCTTGCCCACTGATATAGCTTCACGAGTGACAGCTGAGACCAACAGTTCTAAACTATACAACGTGTAACGGAAAGGGTATATACATACCAAGGGCACTGCTTCTTTGGATGATATCAAACGATATTGGAAGGGTTTTTTAATCCTATCTCTTCATGTTCGGAAGTTATGAGAATTTTTAATACATTAATACCAGAAAACTAACTTTTCAAATTGAAATAAACACATCACTCGGAAGAGATTTATCGTGATATTGGCAAGTAATGTGGAAAGTTATTGACCTACGTAGTGTGGTGACACGTTTGTTATGATTTGTATTTAAGAAACATATGAAACCGATTTGGTATCATATCTTAGAGTGTTTTATTTTGACCTGAAACTATGTGTAGTGATTCTAAACCAGCTGTTATCTTTAGAGCTTAAGAATAGCAATAGGGTTTCTGTTACATACATATGTGTGTGGCAATTATATTATTATTATCTACAAGTTAAAGTTTCACTTTTCGCTCTCTGATCACAACTTCACCTCCAAAACTCGAAATTGGACAAGTAGAATACCTTCCACCTATGACCTCAAAGTATGATAAGAACTAATTTCTACAACACATTCACGTTTTAGTCATCTTCTTTCTCTTGGCTATTATCTTAACTTATTTGGAGTCAGACCTCCTAGTACTTCCGAGTCACACCGTACGCTTGTGTGTTGTCTGTTTTGTAGTGTTGCTCGCTGTCATGTCATTTTGTAATGTTCGTAGTCAAGTTATTGGTGGTTGTCCACGCCCTCTTTTTCCCTCTTCTATATTCAAGACTCTTATTCATATGGTCATCAACTGGCCTCGTCACATGTCCGTATCGGCGCAAGCGGTTTTCTCTATATTATTCGTACTTTGGCGACTAAATGTATCGTGTGAGTAAGCGATGCGCTAAATTGGTCAAGTATTTTTTTTAACTTTCTTACTCTTCTTAACCCCCGACGCAAAAACGACGGGGTGTTAAAAGTTTGACGTGTCTCTGTGTGTGTGTGTGTGTGTGTGTGTGTGTGTTTGTGTGTATGTGTGTGTGTGTATGTGTGTGTATGTGTATGTGTGTGTGTGTGTTTGTGGCATCGTAGCTTCTTAACGGACGAACCAATATTGATTTGATTTTTTTAAAGGTTTTGGGAGTGTTCTTAGACATGTTTCATAAAAATTGGTTCAACCGTTTTGTTCGTTTCAATTGGTTCAAACAGAAGAAGTACGAGTATTGTGATTTCGAAATAATCCCATTAAAACGTACGTAACGGTCTGGTTATACGTTTCGGAGACAGACAACGGAACTCTTCAAATAATGACAGCAAATTAACCGCGATTGCTGATATCACTTAAATATGCATTGTTTTGACCCCAAGGATGATGAGTTTCGAATTGAAATGGGCCCTCCCCATTCCAATTCGAAATTCATTATCATTCATCATCCTACTATAACTAAAAAGAGAAAAATAAAAACTTATTCCAAAAAAAGAAACAAACACTACAAAGTGAAAAATGACTTTAATTTGGGAAGACGGTGACAAAAAATTAAAATAAATGTCCAAAGTCACCGACTTTCCAAATTAAAATTATTTTTCACTTTGTAGTTTTTTTTTTCGGAAGTCCGCTGTTTTTGTTTATTCGGAAAAACTTTTTATTGTGTATAGGAACCAAGTTTATGTGAAATCAATATTCTGTTTAACCTAATGATTATCTGTTTTCTGCCGATAATCTAATCAATTTTTCATCAGCGCAACAAGTAAGTCTTCTTAATGCATTTCTATTATCGTCACCTCAGTAGTTACCCCCTTTCTAGTCAAAATTATGATTTTTAGGGTTCCGTACCTCTAAAGGAAAAAACGGAACCCTTATAAGATCACTTTGTTGTCCGTCCGTCCGTCTGTCAAGACCGTTTTTCTCAGGAACGCGTGGAGGTATCAAACTGAAATTTCTATATGATACTTAGTTCTACTGTCCCTGGAAGCTGTAGAAAAATCAACCTTCTAAGTCAACGCAATCAAAAGATACAGCCATTTAGGCCGCAAAATTCCGCAAATTTTCGAAACTCGCACGGGAATCAAAACCTACAGGGTACTTCCCGTGAACTTAGAATCTTGAAATTTTGTACGAAGTCACGTCTTATAGTACAGATATAGGAAAAATTACGAAAACCGAAAATTTTTAGTTTCGTCATATAAAAAAAAATATTTTTGACAATTTTGAACTTTTACTTATATGCCCACAGGTTTGTACGGAACCCTCGGTGCGCGAGTCCAACTCGCACTTGACCGATTTTTTTTCTTACAGTCCATCTTTCGTTTGTTTGGTCTTCCCAACCCACATTTTCCACCCTATACAAAGTCACATTTAATCACATTAAACGTTATCATTAAATTAGGTCGTGCAGAATATGAGAGAAGAATGCAGACGTAAAGGGAAAAAGATTTCATGTTTATTTTAGCTGTCATCGACCGCAGGGAATGTAGTCACTTTTTTGAATCCAGTTTATTCTTTGATAATTTTGAAATTAGTTTTTTTTTTCTACATAATAGAAAAAAAAAACGAATTTTAAGTACCTAACTAAATTAACTGCGGACGATGGTCCTTATCGGATAGCGAACTACACATTAGTGGCCGTCGTTAAACCCGCGCCTACAGAGGACGGGAATCAGCCTGGGATTCCCGACGCCCAGGGTGTCTCCTACGGCGACTAGAGCCGTGAAGGCGCGTATATTGCCTCGCCCTCACATGTAGTACACTTGGTTAATAATTTAAGAGCTTTGTACGTATAGGCCCATCAAAAAGCAACAATTAAGAGCTTAAATAAAAATAAAAATGTATAAGTTACTGAAAATAAAAGCAAGCAGTATAATATAAAATTTCATTTATTGAATACCAAACATTAACATAACGTATTATCAAATTAAATTGAACACTTAGTAAACACAACCGCATCCAAAGCCAGCACCATCACGGTAGCCAAAGGGAGAAGCACCAAAACCAGGTCCAAAGTTAGATGGTGCAAAGGCAGCACCAGGACCATAAGCACCCAAAGAGCCATATGCACCAGCTGGACCGAAAGCGGAAGTCTCACTGATCATGGCATTTCTGCCATTACCACAGGCATGGTTTACGGCACCAGCACCAACAGAAGGCACCACACCTTCCATAGCTACAGTACCCACGAATGGCAGCTCACCACCCACAGCCAGGGTACCCTCATAAGCGTTGTCAGACACTACAGCAATACCAGTGGGAGACATGGCAGAGGCGCTGGAGACGGGGAGAGTACCACCGCTGGTAGGAGTGAATTCAATGCCCTCGAAGGCAGAACCGTATGTAAAACCATCGCACGCTAGACCTCTTCCGGTCAATGCAGCGTCAGCGTATGGCAGAGTATCGTAAGCCATGACGGGAGTTGCGAAACCAGGGGCCATCAACCTGTCGTATGCAAAAGCGTTGGCACCGAAGGCTGAACCGGGACCGTAAAATCCATCGTAGGCCAAACCAGCACCATAAACAGGGCCAGCCGTTACAACTGAAGCAGGAGTGGAAGAACCGCTGAGAGCTGACTGGAAATAAATAAGTAAAACTCAGTTACCATTGATAGTTGTTGTATATGACGAGTGCATAACAACCTGATGATTGGCTCTTCTGTACACGGGCAGACCGGGTTCTCAATACCAAATTTGGTTTTGCTAGTCATCAAAGAGCTCACGAATGGACAAAAGAGTAGTCTGGGTCGTTGTCGCCAGATACGGTGAAGTGGACCAGGATAAGTTTTTAACCAGTGCGCAAATGTAACCATGAATTCAGCAAACAATTATCCTGTATAGGTATATAACAAGCCTATTTTAAAAACAGCATAATTCGAAATACTCAAATAGTTTTGAGTTTAAGCAGTGTAATGACAATAATTTGAATTGGATTGTCGCAAAACAATATAGAAATCTTGAAATTCAAGCAATTTGATTTAGAGGCTTACCATAGCATTAAGCCCGTTACCGCAAGCATGTTTGATAGCACCAGATCCAGCAGTAGCCAACAGGCCTTCCATAGCAGTGGTACCCACAAATGGCAGCTCTCCAGCCACGTTCAGAGCACCCTCGTACACATTCTCAGACATAACAGAGATGCCGACAGGAGCCATTGCTGAGGAGCTTGTGACAGGCAAGCCTCCACCCCTGGTAGCAGGGAATTCCAAAACAGGAGAGTAGAATCCATCGTAAGCTAGCCCTCTGCCTGCACAGCCAGTCCCAGGGTATGATAGTCCATCATATGCCAAACCAGTACAGCCAGGGGTAAGAGAACCAGCAAATCCAAAGGGAGAGCCAATTCCTGACGCTTCGACTGCAGCGCGGCTGGTGCAGGCACTGAATGCTGACTATAATAGAAAATAAAAATAAATAGGTTTTATTTGACATCTAGAAGCTCTAAGAAGAAAACAATTATAAGGAACACACTTAAGGATTTTTTGTACTAAATATTATAGGTATATAGGCGGTGTCAGAAAAAATTGAAATACGCGGCAATGACATTTTGGCTAAATAAGTAAACTCGGTAAATTGCACTTTGTATATAGCACCGTAAGACTGACCTTGCAATATACGCTTTAAAATGTAAATAAATAAACACAATACATTTTCAGATTATTAAAAACTTTTTAACAAAAAATTAAACCGCCGAAAAACTGAAAAGCAAAAAAAAAAAAAACTGCAAGTGAACAATCAATCATCCCTTGTTTTCCTACCCTTAGGGCCGGATTTTATTTCGAAATTTCTATGGTACCAACTTCGGGGTATACACCCTTTCCTCAGAATTATCAAAATCGGACGACTCTGAAAAAAGTTATGCGTGGTCACACATAAGCGAAAAAAAAAAAGAAAAGAAACACGCGTCGATTTGAAAACCTCCTTCGTTTTGCTACTGCTAAGCACGTTTGTTAGCAAAACTGTTATTGGACACTTTCATCACTGATTTCTCAGTAGAAGCACGAGTCTAGATTAGTGCCAGGTTGAAGGCTCGCCAACTGTCCACGAGACTTAACATAACTTGCGAAATGTGGTTAAATATGTTTAAACAAATAAAGACAAAGTAGTGCAAAATTATACTATTTTTACCTGGATCAGAAAAGCCTGAGCGCAGACGACGAGGATAATCTGGGCTGCCATTGTAGTGAATGTACTTGGTACTACTGCAAACGCTGACAATTGAATGATATCCGTCCCACCTTCCAAAGGCTTTATACTAAGCTACGATGTAATTTTCCAGGAATCATTAGTATGGTGGAAAAATGTATTATTATATAGCCTAATATTTTGTAACGAAAATAAAATAACTCAACACATATTAAGACATAGGTAATTACTGAAGACAGAATGGTGAAATTAAGAAGAAATAATAAATTTACTCTACAGCTGATAAGAAAGTGCGTTCAGTATAAAAGTTATATGGAGTAGAAGTAAATAGTCTTTAGTTTTCGTTGCACAAACATCAAACATGTCTTCCTTCACTGTTCTGTTGCTTTGCATCCAAGCTTGCTTGGTCCAGGTAAGGGGTCACTTCATTTTTATCTGATGATGTGTTTCGAAGACAGATAACGGAACTCTTCAAAAAATTACAGCACATCAACCGCGATTGCTGCTATCGCATAAATACAGGGTAAGTTTTTATCCAGTGAGCAAATTGCAACCACGAATTCAGCATTTCATTCTAGAACCCTTAGCGCAGACATTTTTCGCCGGATACACAAAATAAAAATCAGCTGTTCCATACATTTTGACCGCGTAGGTATTTATTGAACTTTTCTATGAAACAGCTAATTTTTTTTTGTACAACCGGCGCAAAATTTTTGCGCTAAGGGTTCTAGAAGGATATGCTGAATTCACGGTTACAATTTGCGCACTGGATAAAAACTTTTCCTGTATGCTTTGTTTTGACCACAAGGATGATAAAATTTCGAATTGATAACTATAACTAAAAAGTGAAAAATAAAAACTCTCCAATAAAAAAAAAAAACAATTGACTTCCGGAAAAACACTACAAAGTGAAAAATAACTTTAATTTCGGAAGGCGGTGACAAAAAATTTTAATACTTTATATTCAAAGTCACCGACTTCACTCACTTTGAAGTGTTTTACTGGAAGTCAGGTCAGGTCCCCATCATGGGCGCTGTGGGCCTCGGCGGTGCTGTGCCAGCTGCTGGTGCCGTATCTATCTTCGGAAAGTGTGCTTGCGGTTGCGGTGCCGTCTACTAGTAACTGAACTTTGAAGATGATATGTAGAAATGTTTAGCAAAAAATAAATGAAATTGAGACAGTCATATTTCTCTTTTTTTTAAATTAAATCTCTGTCCGAACCGGACCGGAATTACAGTGTGATATTATGCTACACCGTATAACATGTAACCTTGTTATTTTTTTGTGTGTGACGCAGTAATTTGATCTTTGTTTATTAATAAGGCACGTGCCACAGTGTGTCATATTATTTTGTTGGTTGTGCAGTTTTTATTTATGTGGGTAGTTAGTCATTATGACATTTGGAGAAGCAATATTTGACTTTTATGAAAAAAGTACTCATCGTTAATTAAGTTAATATTATCATCAATGTTTTGGGGCTTGTGGTTAAGTATCAATAGCTGCGCGGGTCGATCGATCAGGTTAAGCTACGCTTGCCGCGGTTGGTCCGTGGATGGGTGACCATCTTTACATACCAAGACCCCTCCGTGCCTCGGAAAGCACGTTAAGTCGTTGGTCCCGGCTGTCATTTTTGAATCTTTTACAGTCGTTACAGGTCGTCAGAAGCCCGAAAGTCTGACAACCAGTCTTACCAAGGGGTATCGTATTACCCAGTAACTGGGTTGTGGAGGTCAGATAGGCAGTCGCTCCATGTAAAATACTGGTATTCAGCTGCATCCGGTTAGACTGGAAGCCGACCCCAACACAGTTGGGAAAAGGCTAGGCAGATGATGATTATCATCAAGGTTTTAAGATGATATTCAAATGGCAACAAAAATATTTGTTACCATTTGATCGCTATTTTAAATCAACATTTGAAAACCAAGTTAGTAATTAAATGCACGTACGATTAAGACGGCTAAAGTATGTTTTATTGTGGGAGAAGTCGGATATCTCAACCTTCTAGGATGGGGGTTGTAGTGTATCTATTTAATAGATACTGACTCAATCACACGAAGAACAGGGAAAAAAAGATAAAGTCAGACAAGTCTGCACGATCGCTTGGCGTGGTAGTGAGCTAGTGAATTGGTGATATAATCAAAATAAATACGGTAACAACATGATTCTACAGCGGAGCCAAAAAGTGAAAATAAATGTTTCTACTTTCGATTAATAGATTACTTTTATCTTCAGTTGGCTCACGATTTCGTCCATGTAGCCAAAGTCAAAGTCAAAGCATTTATTTCAATTAGGCACTTAAAAGGCACTTTTGAACGTCAACATTTACATTTAAAAAATAGAATTGATTCTAGTCGCCCATTCCAAAATGTAGTTTCGTATGGAGAAGAACGGGCAAGAAACTCCACCGTTACTCTTTTAAAATGTTTTACATACAATTTA
Organism: Polymixis flavicincta; assembly: GCA_949987655.1. Taxonomy (NCBI): domain Eukaryota; kingdom Metazoa; phylum Arthropoda; class Insecta; order Lepidoptera; family Noctuidae; genus Polymixis; species Polymixis flavicincta. The sequence goes on along the minus strand of OX465198.1, from coordinate 4,339,961 downwards.
TCATAGTCCATTCATTATATAATTATATGTGAAGACGATGCACCCAGAATAAAATTACTATACCAAAAAAGGTAACAAAATGCAACTGAAGCAATAAAGATAAATTAATTCTATGATAGATACATGTGTGTGGAAGTCACCTATACCTACTGTAAAACATACCATAGTGGTAAATAGTGGTACTTAGCCATAGTGGTATTTGTCAGTGAAAAAGTTTTCGATATCGGATCAGGTTAGCTATTCACAACTCTTCGATACTTTTCCGAAACGAATCAAACATCAATCAATTTTAGGAGTAGGCGTTCACATATTCAAGAACCGTTTTTTTTTCAGTTTATATCAAATAGACGACTGCTATTCTTCCAACAGCTGTTTGCTGTCGGGGGCGATGCAAATCAGGTTATCGAAATGTGTAATTTTTTATCAATAGCCTGTCGAATGTTTGTGAATACAACAGAGCAGGGTTTCTTAAAGTGGGACCCCCACTTTAAGATACCTGGCTCTATGGTATCAAAAATCAAATAGTAATGAAGCTGGAAAAATAAATAAGAACGATTTATTACGCTCGACAGTTGTTTCATATGAAAATTTGATTAAATAAAACACATTATTGTGAAGTGCGCAAATAAAAAAGCAATTTAATACATGTTAAACTAAAATGAATAGTTATTAGCATGCCCACGGCTTTTAATTACTACTTTACACCGGCGAGGTATTCACTCGATTAATTTTTGACATTTCGCAAGAGAGATACAGTTCCATTATTCTAAAAAGACGTCGTACAGCTGTCTTAAATTGCCACACAGTCAACTTGAAACCTTTTGCATGATTTCGCACCAAAGATGCTCTATTGGGTTTAGATCTGGGCTGGAGCTGGCCAATCTAAGACAGAAACTGATTCATCATCATCAGCCTATAATGTTCCCACTGCTGCGATACAGGCCTCCTCTCGGTGAGAGAGATTGGGCCGTAATCCACCACGCGGGCCCAGTGCGGGTTGGTAGATGTCACATGTTTTCGAATTTTTGGTTCTAGGACATGCCGGTTTCCTCACGATGTTTTCCTTCACCGTTTTGAGAGCAGTGGTGATGAAATAATTTACACAAAGTAAACCGCCTGTCTGGGTTCGAACTCACGACCTACAACTCGTAAGTTGCGGCCGTTACCACTTGGCCACCGCTGCTCGAAACTGATTGCGATGTGAGAAATTCCTTAACGGTGCGTGCAGTATGCTTGCATCATTGTCGCTGGAATGCCCAAATAACCAGAAGCACGTCTTCAGCATAAGGTAACACAGGATACGGAGACGCCCTGGGCGTCGGGAATCCCAGGCCGATTTCCGGCCACCGTAGGCATGGGCTTGCGGACGGCGAGTAATGGGTAGCTCGCTGTCCGGTAAGGACCAAGCCCAAGTCGACGGCGCGTTGTGTTCCACGCGCGCCTCAAAGAGATGTCAGCACAAATAGTGATGGGACCCGCAAGGGTCGATGCCTGCCAGGGGTGCGGGTTTGTTCGAAAGAGACACCACAGCCCCTGGCTTAAGGGCTACTGAAGGAACACGGGTGGGTTTTAGTCAGTAAAAGTCTGACACGCCCTCCTGCTCCACCCAGAGCGGGAGAAGTTATTTGATGATTTCCCACCCAAAAAAAAAAAAAAAAAGGATATGGTAACACTATTTCTTCCAGTATATTTTTCCTTCTATCAGCTTAACATGTCCAACACAATGTCCAGAAAAGCACCCCTTAATTTTCACATTTTCTCCACCATGCTTTGATTTCTTTTTTTTTCTACTTAGGGTCGAAAGCTTTATTCAGAGGGCGTCGTACGCACGGCTACACATCAAGCTATACATTTCCAATATAAGCTGATCTCGCATTGTATAAGATTTCCGTACAAAGCGAGATCAGCGTAAACTGGAAATGTATAGCTTGATGTGTAGCCGTGTGTACATATCGTTTTCCATCAGAAAATACCCTGTTTATTTTTGTCTCGTCAGAAAAAGTAGTATTTTTCCACTGTCTAACTGTCCAGTTTTCATGCCTTCTTGCAAATGCAAACCCGGCTTGCTTGTGGCTCCTTTCCAACATGGGCACCTTCATTGCTATCCTTCCGTGCAACCTTTCTTCTATCAAACGCTTTCGAATAGTGCGTGCCGAAACTGCTGAACGGCTGTTTTCACCAACATATTTTTTCTCAGCTCAATGTTCTCTATGAAACTACCTTTTGAATGGGGCAACTGGACTCAGTTCTAGTTTCTTGTTAATTAAAACATTTATTAATGCCTTTTAATAGCCTACTTTAGTGACTTGAAATATAATTTATCTGACTTTTCAAATAAACATAAAACAAATTCTACTTTTGTGTTTATTTGAAAACTCAAATAAATCATACATAATTTTTCAACCAAGATCGTAAAATCATCATTATTAACGAAATCGCCCGAACTTAGAATACGAATAAATGGTAAAATATCTGCTGCTCATCACCCATCGCAAATAACGTGATAATTTAGACTCTATATATGGCCTGACCGCACTCATACGTCTGGTCAGGCCAAATAAATATAGTCTATGCAAAAGAATAGTAAATTTTAAACCTGTACCCCGCACCTCTTAACACTCGTATTTTGAAAACTTTAGAGGTTTTTATCAATTAGGTTTGGGTAAAAATATAAGCTTTACATAGAACCTTTTGTGCAGACTGTCTAGTTAGGGCCTTATCGACAAATAATACCTGAAAACCTAGTGTGCAACAGTAGCCCCTTGTCGTCTCAACTTGTGTTAACAGACATGCACAACAAACTATTTAAATTATCCTAAATAAAAAACAACAAAACGCGTATTGATTTTTCCCGAATCCAACCAACTAATTCTGTTTATTTACCACGTAACAAATGAACCCGTTGCCATAAAAACAATGCTTCAAGAAAATCTCACGAAAAAGCTCTCAACAAAAATCTAGAAAACGCAAAAATAACTATCTCGTCTGGGGATGGAACTCTCCTCCATTGGCCACTACGCATGCGTGAAGTCTAGACCTCGCACCTGCAACGCTATGAATTTTTATGGACTGTACCACCCTTGCATTAAAACCTATAATTGCATTCCAATCAGCAGAATCCTGCATCGCGCATTCATAGTTTTCCTGGCAAATTTCATATTTACAAGTTCCGAATTCTAACATTCGGGGAGTCCGTTTCTACACAGTTAAGCAGTGTTCAGGATAGGGCTGCGCAAAACTATCCCTACGTTGTCGAGTTTCGGTTATAAACCGATTGTTGGTTACTGAGGCATCCACCCATGTCTCTGGGCTCGGCATTCCAGCACATGTGGTCGGTGTAACCAAAGGGGTAGCCGAGCCTCACTCGCCTGCCCCACTATGCTCGCGTCTATTCGCGGGTGGGACAGCCGAGAATGACTGAGGTGCGTACCGCACTTCGACCTCACTGTTGTAGAACATTTGACTTCCTTTTGTTTTTTTCATCAAGATTTGTTTTGAGACATACTTGAAATTAGAACACTTCGATAAAAAAAGAAACAACCGAACAAAGTCAAAGCATTTATTTCAAATAGGCACATTTAAGGCATTTTTTAACATTAACATTTTTGTCAACATTTACATTAAAATAGAATTGATTCCAATCCAAAATGTAGTTTCGTATGGAGAAGAACGGGCAATAAACTCTTTTAAAATGTTTAGTACAAAATTTAACATACTACATTCATTACAAAATTATGTGTGAAAACGGAGCACCCAGAATAAAATTACCATACCAAAATAGGTCAAATGAATAATTCATTTGACCTATTTTGGTATGGTAATTTTTTATTTTTTATTTTTAGTGAAATGATGAAATGACAAATAAAATAATTTTATGATAGATACAAATGGTGCTCACATATTAACAAACATTGTAAAAGTAAGGATACGATTTTCCTAGAATATTAACAAGTAATCAGTCAGTGTGTGAGTTAAAGTAATCACCGAGTGTAAATCAATGTCATAAATATAATTAATTATTCAATTCAATTAGCAACCAGTTTGATTTTGTCTAGACTCTAGATTGTCCAATGGAGCAGGACCAGCATGTTTCCAAGGCTTCTTATCTTGGATATAATCCTCTAAATTGTAATATGCTTGTTTACAAAGTGTACTTTTAAAATTAGTTTTAAATTTCCTTACATTTAATTGCTATAAATCACAAGGTATTTTGTTATAACATTTAACACAGTACCCCACAAAAGATGTATGTACTTTAGCTAATCTGAAAAACGGTTGATAAATTTTGTATTTGTTCCTAGTATTAAAATTATCATCATCATTATCTTCATTTCAGCCGAAAGACGTCCACTGCTGGACATAGGCTTCTCCTAAGCTCCGCCACCTCGACCGATTCTGTGTTTCTGGCATTCAGCGGACTCCTGTGGCCTTCACAAGGCCATCGGTCCACCTTGTATAGTAGGCCTTCCAACATTAAGTCTTCCGGTACGCGGTCGCCACTCTAGAACTGTTCGGCCCCATTGGCCATCTGTTCTGCGAGCAATGTGCCCTGCCTACTGCCACTTAAGTTTGGCAATTCTTCGGGCTATGTCGGTTACCTTGATTCTCCTGCGGATCTCTTCATTCTTGATTCGATCACGCCGGGAAACTACAAGCATAGCCCTCGACATTGCCCTTTGGGTGACTTTAAACCTTCTTATGAGGCCCATTATGTGCGACCACGTTTCGGTTCCATGTCATCACTAGCAACACGCATTGGTCAAAGACTTTCGTCTTGTATGCATTGAATGTTTTTTTTTGGACTTAATCCTGGTTCAGTAGAATGGGTCATGTCATCATGTCATATGTAGATTTAATACATATTTTTAATCAACTGTTGTTGGTTAGTACATAAGCAATGAATAAAAAAAAAAAACGAACCCAGAAGTTAACAGGCTCAGAATTGAACCTTGGGGAACCCCTTAGCTGTAATCAGTAAAGAGAATACATGTGGAAATGATCATCATCATTCAGTATCATTTCAGCCTAAAAACGTCCACTGATGGACGTAGGCCTTCCCAAAAAAGGGAGATTTTGCCATAATCGCTACGCTAGGCAGGCGGCTTGGCGATCGCAGTTTGGTAGTAAAACGCATAGAGAACGCTGCTGCCAATTATCAAGTAAGTTCCTTAGTCGCCTTCTACGACACCCACGGGAAGAATTGGGATGGTGCTATTCTTTTACGTCTGGCACCACACGGACACCACACGTAACTTTTCAATTCAGCGTTCATCGTAACATTGAATATTATTTTAAATTATAAAATAGTAAAATAAAAAAGAAGCCGTGGTGGCCCAGTGGAGCAATGGTGGACCAGTAGAGCAGTGGCCCTGGTAACGGCTGCGACTTGCGAATTGTAGGTCGTAGGTTCAAACCAAGACAGGCGCTTTACTTTCTGTAAATTATTTCATCACCACTGGTCTCATAACGGTGAAAGAAAACATCATGAGGAAACCGGCATGTCTTAGAACCAAAAATTCGAAGACATGTGACATCTACCAGTCTGCAATGGGCCCGCGATGTAGATTACGGCCCACACACTCTCACAGAGAGGAGGCCTGTGTCCCAGCAGTGGGAACGTTTTATATAAAGAGTATGAAATAAAAATAAAAAAAACACTTTACCAAGTTAACGCATCGCTTACTTACACGATACATTTAGTCGCAAAAATACGAAAAATATAGAGAAAACCGATTGCACTGGTACGGCTATGTGATGAGGCCAAATGATAACCATATGACTAAAATAGTCTTGAATATATAAGAGGGAAAAAGAGGCCCTGGACGATTGATAATGTCGATTGACGACGTGTAATGTTCGTAGCCAAATTACTTGGCTACGAACATTACAAAATGACACGTTAGCGAGCAACGCTACAAAACAGACAACTGTACGGTGTAGCGCAGAAGTACTAGGAGGACTGACCCTAAATAAGTTAAGATATTTGCCAGGAGATAGAAGAAGAAGACTAAAACGTGAATGTATTGTAGAAATCAGTTATCATACTTTGGGGTCATATGCAGAAGGTACTATTATTAATACCGGTAATACCGGCACACCGTCAGCGCTAAGAAGTGACCTACTGAGATCTTCACTTCATCGGCTCAATACACACACAACACACATACAAATGGATGTCAATGTGTATTGACCAAAAAACTTGTATATAATTAACCTGTGGCGTCCAAATATCGTAAAACGTCAAACTTCCGTCAAGCCCGGCGCCGATTTCTGACAGTGACAGCTGACATGTTTACGATTACGAATTTACGACCTCGCTCACAAAAAAAGGTCCACTCAAGTTTCTATTGCTTCTAGCTAAAAAAATAAACAGTGTTGGGTTCTTGAATCACCAGGCCATTATATAAATTGTTTAGCGTACTCAAATTTTAACATCGTTTTTTATAAACCAATGTTGAAAACGGACAAGGGGTCGGTCGAAAGTGTGTTTGTTGCCGTAATAGGATGATTTCTGATAAAATTACAGTGTTGGTTTGCAAGAAACTTTGCTTGTTTCTTTTTGAATAGACAAGTAATCTAACAGGAGTGTTTTTTTGAAAGTTGAACCTAACATCTTCATATTATTGAAACTCAAACTTCAGACTACGCGGAGCCATTTTTATGAGATCTTGTTTACAACGCATGACTTTGTAAACGCTCATCCGAGTTATTTTGAGTGTTTCAAATAAAAAAAATGGTACTAGAATACTATATAAACCTTTATCTACCGATGTTATACTGGCATATTGTAAAAATATGCCAGTATAATTGTAATATAAGATTTTCTGGAAGAGATAACTAATTGGACATGTTTTTTTTGTATTAGCTAATTTTACATGGTACTATAGGTTTCAAAATTTGAATAATTAGTCTAAGCCGCATAAGAAGGAACTAGACTTTCTAATTAGTGTAAAAACTTACTCATTGTCATGGAAAAAAACAAAGATATCAAGCTCTGAAATTACCTATAAAAATGTAGAGTTCGAGAAAAGCGTACGGACGTGACTCACTCACTCTACGAAAATATCGATAAATTTGGTTTAGGAATAGAAGTTCACTAGGAAATAATAACAAAATTCAAGTTACATGATTTTGATTTATTAAAAAATGTTTTTTACTATAAATGTTTGTGTACTGTGTGTGTATGTCACATAGGGAAGAAAAATAATAAACATTATTCTTGTAATCAGTTATTTTATTTGTACATAACATCCTAACCTGTTACACATAACATCAAGCTTGTATTCCCTGAAGGTGTAAGCAGTTGTGTATACACCCACATTGATTGTCTCCTCATCAGTAGGTACACAGAATATAGGTACTTATTGTAAGCTTATGCTTCAACATATTTGCAAAAATTGTGGCAGTAGAATGAACACTGTACTAAATATAAGCTACTTATTTCAAATAAATGTTAATTTATTTTACATTCACATTTACGAATCATGATAAAAAGGTAAGTACAAAAGTGTTGCTTATTTCTTAAAGTAATAACATTTTCATTTATTACACATTCACATTTATAAGTTTTACATCTCACAATTACACATTCCCATGTATCAAAATAGAAGGTGAAGTACAAAGATGCTGTGTATTGCTAACGCAAAACATTTGCAAACGGTGATAAAAATAGAATTGTGAAATACAGTGCTGCTTATGCCTAAAATTATAAAAAGTTAATCTTTTACACATTCAGATTCACACAATTTTACATCCCACAGTCACACATTCAGTTTTATAAATAACAAAAATAACTGCCAGCAGAACAGCAAGAGGATTATACACACAGAGAAATATATGGAAATAGGCTACAAAAACAAAGTACAAAGGTGCAGCTTATTTCAAAAGTAATACAAGTTCATTCACATTATTTTATAAATGTTGATAACAATATAAAGAACAGCGGTGTTGCTTAGAAAAAAACTGCCAACAAAAATAATGTGGACTCATGATACAATGCGTAACTTACAAAAACGCTACCCTAGCTTCTCTCATTCTGACAATATACATGATCTTCTCCCGAACATCCTCAGGCACATCGTCATCATCCACATGGACTTCTCCCGATCTCTCACCCATTGGGGGTCACCAATAGGCGTTCCGCCCCCTCGTTTGGCCACACTGAGCAATGCCACCGCGCCACACTGCACCACCGCACCGCGCTGCACTCGCCACGTCGTGGCCGACGCTGCGGCTGCGGCTGATGCCACGTCCTTGACCACTTCCTCTTGCTGGAACAGCAGGTACTTGTCAGCAAGAGAGAAGTGGTCCTGCTCCATCGTGATGTCGTCACCCACTGGGGCCATGATGACGACATGACATCTAAAATTAAAATAGTCAAAATAATTACGTGTAAATTACGAAGAAAAGATATAAGATAAATGAATATAAGTTTTAACACTTACGGCCTAAGGACGCGCGGCGAGGTTGAACCAGCAGCAGCAGTGGAGGACCCCGGAACTGGCGATGAGGATATTGGCCTATCAAACAGAGATTTCATTTATTATACAACTTTTTTTCGAACTTCGTTTGTTGTCTCTATAACTGTCAACGGTCCTAGGGTCACAGTCCGAAATCATTGAAATGTACAAAATATAGTATGAAATACACCAAGAATGACCAAACATATTGTTATTATTAGATTTAGAGTATCTCAAATCATACAGATACACTCAATTCATTGTAAAACAGACAAAATTCATCAAAGTTATGACGCCATGAACGTAACAGATTTTGACGTAAACATTTCTTTGGTCAAAAAAAGTATTTATGATGTTATTTCTAGTCCAAATATTATCTACACGATGTAATAACTACTAATAAATAAGTATTCATCCACTTACCGTTGCAAATCACCCAATAACTCACAAAATAAAAAAAATTGTCGACGCAGCGCGCACCACAATATTGTCGTGTTGAAGCGTCAGTAATGGCGCCGGTGTCAACTTTTTTTTTTCTGTTACCAGACAATGTTTTTGATAGAGAATTAGTGAGTCGACTGTGTGTGTATCTAGCTTCACAGAAAAATTACCATAGACGATATTGAAAATTATTTATAATAAAAAATAATTAAATATTTAATGTGAAGGGGGGTAACCACGCGGTGGGCCAGCCGGACGTTACGGAAGTTTCGATAAGTGGCCCACGCGGTGGGCCACCTGGGCGCTACCGGTTAAGTTAATTACTGTAATAAATTAGTGATCAAGCTGGAGTCGAGTGTGATTCATCTCCTATATAACTTCTTCTTACTGTGGCCAAGACACCTTTAGCAATCATCGATCCTATGAGTCTGTGGGATCGTCAGTGAGAAAACCATTTCCTGTGTACATTGCACGACGTACACAAACCCCTATTCCTTCCCAAATTCTGTCTGTTACCGTAGGTCTCCGTGTAACAGGCTTCCCTCTCGTCAACCAACGTAGCTTATGTTTGGTATGGTTTGTATGGTAGGTTAGGGCGTAGGGATTACTCGGGTGCTAGGTAAAACATATAAGGCTAGGTTGATAATCAGTTGGGTCTTAGATAACTGATAGGTTCTAGGCTCAATATTGTCTCAAACGTAGTCACACTGTACGTAATCCGAATAACAGCCGTACTAAGCTGTAAGTACCAGTGCGTACAGTCCCCTTTCGCATTTTGGTGATGAAGTTGTGATCAAAGAGCGGAAGTGAAACATAACTTGTAGAAAATAATAATATAATTGCCACATACATATTTAGTATAGAACTGTTGGTTCCGGCTGTAATTCGTGGAGCGTTAACAGTTGATACGTGTCGTCAGAAACCCGATAGTTTGTTATCCAATCTTGCGGAATATTACCCACTACTTGGGTTGTAAAAGTCAGATAGGAACTCGGCCTATGTATAAAAATGACTAGAAGCTGACCCCAACATCGTTGGGAAAAAAGCTAGGCAGATAATGATGATGATGATTTTTCATATTAATTAACAATTTATAGGACCTTTAGTAATGGCAGGGCAATTACATAACTATAAGTATATTTACCATTTTAAATTAACTAACAAAGTTAGGTATGTTGAATGCTCTGGTAAGGACATGAACCCGTAAGTTGTGCAGCTCGTTTTAACTTACGAATCAATTTGATTTTGATTCATGAAAGTGATTTTACAATTAAAAGATAATTATGATTATAGGTTTTGTAAGCTTTGGTGTCTTAAAGATTGCTTCGATTTTATGAAAAAATCTCCAAGACAAGAGTATCACGTCAAAAACGAAAAAAATACAATCAAAAGCTAAAGCTCAAAGGATAACTAATAAATAAGACTGTTTGCTCTACCTGTTTTGTACCCCCTACAAATCATGCTCGCCAACCCCGTCAAGCCCCGCGCTCCCCCGCGCTGTTATCTGACACTTGAAATATTTACGTTCGGCGCAATAAAAAAAGGTCCACTCGCGTTTTTATTGCCTCTGGCCACTTAAAGATAAGTTTTATGGGTTCGTGAATGAGCAAACCATAACATGAATACGGTGAGCCGACTTGAATTACATTGTAGTTTATTTTAAACAATGAAAATAAACAGACAATGGCTGAGCGTCACCTTGTTCCCGTGTTACGTCGATAAAGCAAAAACTACTATCTCAATTTGCTCGAAATTTTGGATTTAACTTATTGAATAGACTAATAATCGAACAGCACTGGTTTTTTGCGAATCCTACTTAACATTTTCATAATATTTAAACTCAAACTTCAAATCGCGCGGAGGTCATCGCCCGTTTTGTGCACTCGAACATTTAAATGGTTTATAAAATTAGGTTGCGCTTGCAATCTAGTTAGTTTTTTTTTCTAATAAGAAAATACATTATTTACATACCATTTTATATACCAGGATACACTTAATTCACTGTGAATTACTCAAAAGAATCCTTGTTTACATAACAATGACCACTGTATACAAAGGTTTGTTTACGTTTCATGTTTCGTCGAAATATTAGTTTTTTATGATACTCTTTGATGCAAATATTATCTAAAACGATGTCATAACAACTTTTAAATGAATATTTGTCCACTTAACGTCGAAAAAGCACAAAAAATAAGAAAATACACTATAAAAATAGAGAGCATACCACGAAAAAGTACCGATGACCAACGAGTTCGAAACGTCAATTTCAACTTTTTTTTTTGTGTTACCAGACAATATTTTCCATAGAGAATTAGTTCAATCGACTGTGTGTGTATCTAGCTTTACAGTAAAATGATCACATATAATATAAAACCTTGTTAATATTAAAAAATTTGTTAAAAACCGCGTGAATTGAGAGGAGCCACCATGTGGCTCCTCGGGGCTTTACGGAACGCAACGTAACAAGCCACATTGTGACTCGTCGGTACGTGACCGGTTTCGCTAAAAATGCAATTAATATCTCTACACAGAAGAAGTCTAGAGACTGATAGTGATCAGAAAAACATCAAACATATATTACTTCTTATTTCTTGTTTATTATCAGAAAAGATTTTTCGTATTACTATCTAGTACAGATAGTCGTAAGGGGACCCGCAGCCGCACGCGCACTTGCCGGCGATAGACACAGCACCAGCAGCAGCCACAGGACCACTGAAGCCCACAGCGCCCATGATGGGGACCTGACCGGCGACGGCGGTAATACCGGCGACTGGCAGCTCACCAGCGACTGCCACGTTACCTTCACCGGCGCCACCATATGCGGCAAGTCCAGCACCACAACCGGCAGCAGGGTATGCGCCAGAAAAACCAGTGGCGGGGTACGCAAGTCCATCGTAACCGAAACCAGGAATAGTCAAGCCGTTAAAGCCATAAGTGCCAGCCAGCATGGGAGAAGCAAAAGCTGGAGCAATTGCTGGGCCGTAAGCACCGCAGCACTGGCTGAATACATTCTGCAAAAGTAATAATCATGATTGACCACTATGCGAAAAACACTCTGTGTGGTTATGTTATAAAACGGCGGACATCAACGTGGTTACATAAGTAGCTGTCTAATTTTGTGCTCCAATACGAAAAAAAAAACCGGACAAGTGCGAGTCGGACTTGCCCACCGAGGTTTTCGTATACATTTGAATTTTTGTTGATGGCGATACTTTTAAGATTTGATTACAAAATTATAGTTTTCAGATTTTTCCCTGTACTAGTAGTATATGGCGATATTACTTGCCAAGTTTCATATTTCTAGGTCAACGGAAAATACCCTATAAATTTTGATTCCGTCGAGAGTGCGAAATGAGCGTTTTTTTGCGGCCGTGTTTCTTTTTGCGTTAACTTGGAAGTTTAATTTTTTCACAGCTTCAAGAGACTTAACACTTGACTATATAGTTTTAATTTCAACTCGATACTTTTACAAGTTCCCGAGATAAAGGGTCTTAACAGACAGACAGGCAGGTTTCCCTTTTGAGGTATGGAACCCAAAAACTAAATTCAAAGTCTTAACAAATTCTGACATACGAAACAGTGCAACAAAAATAGTTGGTATAGCATAATTTCCGAATATTCACTCACCTGGACCAAGCAAGCTTGGATGCAAAGCAACAGAACAGTGAAGGAAGACATGTTTGATGTTAGTTCAACGAAAAGCTGAAGACTGTATGATGACCCGAAATGGTTGTCACATTTATACACAGCTACTTGTTGATATGAGTGTAAGTTTCGAAATATTGAAAACGTGACTGAAATATCACACAAAATTATTAAGTGTTTCTTTTGTTGGTAAATAGTAAGCTTATCGTGCTTGCACAAGCTATTAATTAATTACACTTACCCACATACTAATTTTCACGGAACTTGATAACTTATTTGAGTATAAAACCTCCAACAGTTGCACTGAACATCATTCTTGTATCAGCACTCGAAACAAACTACTATGTCTGTCAAAGCTATCCTCGTGCTCTGCGCTCAGGTGCTCCTGCTCAAAGTAAGAAATATTTTGTTATTTATTGATTAAAAGATATCATTGGAATATTCTTGGTACAATTAACTGTTGCACGTGATTGTATTCGAAATACAAAATAATGTGAATTTGGGAAGTAGAAGGAACTAACAAGATAAATATTCTTACTATTTCAGTCCGCACTCGGTCAGACATGCACCAGCCGCGCTGCGGTTGTTGATATCTCTGGATTTGCTGGTCCCTACGGCATGAACTATCCCGGCTTAGCCACCCCTTGCGGCTTGTCTACTCTTGGTGCATATGGTGGACTCGCCTACCCTGGCGCTGGCTTGGCAGGCAGAAGTCTGGCTTTTGATGGTCTAGTTGGTGGATGCGCAGGCAGTGGCCTTGCTTACGATGGAATCTACGCCCCCGCCCTGGAGTTCAGTCCCACCAGGGGCGGCGCTCTACCTGTCTCCAGCGCCTCCGCCATCGCTCCCGTCGGAATCTCCGTAGTGTCTGACAACGTTTACGAAGGTATCCTAGCTGTGGGTGGTGAGCTGCCATTCGTGGGTACTGTTGCTATGGAAGGTGTGGTGCCATCTGCCGGTGCTGGTGCCGTCAACCATGCCTGTGGTAATGGCAGGAACGCCATGATCAGTGAGACTTCTGCTTTCGGTCCAGCTGGTGCATATGGCTCTTTGGGTGCTTATGGTCTTGGTGATGCCTTTGCACCATCTGCATTTGGACCTGGTTTTGGTGTTTCTGGATTTGGCTACTGTGGTGGTGCTGGAAGAGGATGCGGTTGTACTTACTAAAAGGTTGCTCACCATGATAATATACTATTTCAAATGACTGAATAAATCAGTATGCAACAAATGTTTTTGGTTTTAATTGTGGACTTATTTAATCGTGGTTAAGTAGAATGGGTCATGTCATATGTAGATTTAATACTTCTACCGAATAACTGTTTGGTTAGTACACAAGCAATATTTTTTTAAATTTCCTACGAAACCAGAAGTTCTCAGAATGGATCCTTGGGAACCCCTTCGCTTTAATCATTAAAGGGAATAACATGTAGGAATGATAGGGCTTTGTCAAGTCGGCATTCATCGTAACATTGTATACTATTTAAGTTAATGATGAAATAAATGTTTTTTATATCCTTTCACTATAAGGTTGCTGCTACCCTCTGGGACTTGTAGGCCTGTGTATTGTTGAACCAAAATCGTAATGCAGGGATTGTGGATCGATCAATATTCATGGGACGATGAGGTCACAGAAAACATCAAAAAATTATGGTTTACATTTGGAGAAACTTTGCCACAACTGAATAACGTAAGAATTACTCGATGGGTACACGCGCAGGCGTCGTGATCGACGCGTCGTCATCGGCACGCTGAGGCACGGCGCGGTGGCAAGATGGCTCGGCCCAGCGAGCACTCACTTCCACGGACTCCACCGCGACGGAAGATTCTCTTATCTAACCTCATTCATTACTTGTTTTGTCCGGGAAAGTTTAAATTTGTCAATAAGCACGGCAATAAACTATTGCCAAAAATACAGTCCACTCTTTTATTGCTCCCTGCGCTAACAGGGTTGTATACTTCAGATAGGCAGTCGCTCCATGTAAAATACTGGTATACAGCTGCATCCAGTTGGACTGGAAGCCGACCACAACATCGTCGGTAAAAATACTAAGCAGATGACTAAGACTATGAGATTATGATGATTTCTTATTTTAATTAACAATTTAGAGAACCTTTTTCAATAGATAGATAGATAAATCGTTTATTTGGTGCATATAAAAGACACAACACAACAAACAAAGCACAATGTGATTAAAATTAATTACATGAAAAGAACAAGGTGTCGAAACACTAAGAAAAAGATAGGAAACAGGTTGACAAAACTTTTACATTCAAATCAAATAACTTGCGGTGGGAGTGCAAAAGCGAGGTGTGTGTTTCAAAGTTGCACCAAATGGGCGTCCAGCTCATCATGTGTCAGGCAAATATACCTGACGCTGATATTCTGCTGGATCCCAGCAGTGACCTACGGACATCGAGCAGATGAGAATAAGAACTACGCGAGGTATTATTATTGGTGTTGTGAATACTGAAATTTGTGGAGTAAAATTATGTAAGTACCTAAGTACCCGCAATGTTTAAGTAATTTATTAAACAGTAAAGCTTAGCAATTGGAAGCATTCTTGTTGATGATTGTGTATTTGATTACTTAATTGTTTAAAAATATAATGTATATATAAATGAATAATTGTAATTTCGTACGTGTGAGTAAAATAATGTTTGCAATAAATAAAAGTAGGCATGTGTTAACTACTATTAACAGTAACTCACAAATTATTTAATCATGAATGTGTCATTTGTTTACAGATTTGTGACGGTAAGTTGCACGAAGAAAACAGAATATTAGGGACGTATTCGAAATTGTCATACCCAGTTTTTTCTGTGAAGCGATAAGAAACTGTCGCAGCCGAATTCTGAAGGTGCCAATAGATTAAAGATTCCTTATCGGCGGGGGAATATTGTTCCAGCATTTGAATGCGGCATATTTATAAGTTCCCCTGAAGGCAGCCGTCTTGTGCGATTGAGTGGAGAGTTGTTGGGAGCACTGTCTACTTGCGCATTCTCTTTTACTAGCGATCCAGCTCAGTTTATTGTACAGGTAGGACGGCTGCTTGTACTTTACAACTCCAAATAGTAGGCACGCTAAGTGCAGCTTACGACGCAACTTCATCAATGGCAGGGCAATGTGTTAGCCGTAAGTTTAGTTACCATGCGAACTTAACTTACAAAGCGGGTGCTCCTTGCGTGGCTCCACATTGCTGTCAGTGCGGTGAAGCAGTTGATTGCCTTGGACACCATGGCCTCGCTCGCAAGAGCGCTAGTTGGCTGGCACACCACGCCCGCATTATTGGCATCATCCGTCGGGCTCTTGTCACCGCCGGGATGCCAGCTGTCTTAGAACCTAATGGCTTGGCACGCGACGATGGGAAGAGGCCAGACCGAATGACCATAATGCCTTGGAAGATGGGCAGGCTTTTGGTGTGGGATGCTACCTGTGTCAACACCCTCGCGCCATCCCATCTTCTCAGCACGGCGGGCTGTGCTGATGCGGCTGCTGCAGGTGCAGAAAGCCTCAAACAGCGCAAATATAAGTCTCAACTCACCACTCATTAAGATGTGTGACAACCTTAATTCATTTACTAAGTCCGTACCCGAAGCAGATATAATTATAATGACCCAAACGTGAAGTTCAAATCAAGAATCTTAGCTACGAACCAATGAAACGTAGTCGTAATTTCTGATTAATAGTGCAAATCTTACCCAATCTAATTACTTACTCTGTCTCTTATTTTAATTTATTTTCCAACTTTTGTTTTAATTTTTATTTAGTTTCTCATTTTTATTTTTATTTTTTATTTTATTAAATAGGAACAGCAAATAGCTACATTATAGAATATTACAAAAAGAAAACATAAGTTACATAAATAATAACGTAGCCCACAGCGCTGTTCACAAGTTACCAATAACATTAAACTTTAAATTTACCAGGAGGTGAACTGTACATGCATAACAGATTCAGTAAACATAAAAAAAAGAAAAAGTATTTAAATAAAAATAAAATCATTAGTATATTAAAAGCAATCGAAAAACTAGTCCAGAAGTTCAAGTGTGTCATAAAATAGGCTACGAAACCTTTTCAAAGAACATGCAAATATATCGATGTGTTCAAATGCTTCATTGTAGGTTGCTGCCATTCGCCGAATCAGTGAACGTGCACCAGTGTTAGATCGGCAGGTGCCTACTGTAAAGAGTTTGCCTGCACGCACTTGCCGTCTATGAACAGTTCTGGGGACTGCATAGCATAATATATTATTCAAATCAATACAATCAAAATTGCCATTAACAATGTTATACAATGTAATTGCTTCTAATTGTTTACGTCTAGAGCTGAGCGTCAAAAGCCTGTATTTGCTGAGCAATTGGTTATACGGTAAATAAGTTTTGTGACACCTGTAGTGCATTGCACGAAGAAATCTACGTTGGACGTCTTCTATCTTGTCAATGTATTTACCATAGAATGGGTTCCAGATGGATACAGCATATTCGAGCTGGGAACGGACTAGGGTTTTATATAGGCATAAGTACGACGAGGTCCGTTTAAAGTCATGCGTGGATCTCATTATAAATCCGTACATCTTATACGCTTTATTAACAATTTGTTCGATATGCAAATCCAAGCAGAGTTTCGAGTCAAGCAATATGCCAAGATCGCGAACCGCGTTTACTTTATTTAATAAAACATTACATAATGTGTATGAAAACCTTATTATATTTTTATTTTTGGTAAAATTTAGGTAGTTGCACTTGGGAATGCTCAGATGGAGCTTACTAGTGCTACAATAGTCCGTCAGTCGATCCAGGTCCTCTTGGAGAAGATAACAATCTTGAATGTTCCGAATAGGTCGAAATACTTTAAGATCATCGGCATATAACAAAAATTTGGAATGATGAAAACATTTACTAATATTATTTATAAAGATAATGAATAAAAGAGGACCGAGAATAGAGCCTTGTGGAACACCGGATGTAACCCGAGTAGCATGAGAGTGGTATCCGTTGATAACAACCCGTTGACAGCGGTTAGTGATGTACGAAATGAACCATCGCAACAACTTACCACGAATACCATTGAAAGCTATACGGTTCAGCAACAATTCATGATCCACCTTGTCAAAAGCTTTTTGAAAGTCCGTATACACTGCATCAACCTGTATACGATTGTCGATGTTATCAAATAGGTCACTAGAAAAAGCCAATAAATTTGTTGTTTTAGACCTCTTTTTCACAAAACCGTGCTGTTGCTGTATTATAGTACTATGTAGGATAGGATACACTTCATTATGTACTAGTCTTTCAAAAAGTTTCGACAAGGTAGATAAAATAGAAATAGGTCGGTACTGCTCAACACTACGCTTAGATCCACTTTTGTGTACAGGCGTGATATTAGCCTGCTTCCACACTGTTGGCATGACACCTTCTGCTATACATTTATTGTAGATTATAGCTAGGGGTCTACAGATAAAGGAAGCAGTGTTTTTAAGAAAAAAAGCAGACAGCCCGTCAGGACCTTGGCCCTTAGATGGATCAAGGGATTTCAGTTCAGCCAAAACCGATTCCTCTTTAAAGTGTAAGTTAGAAATAACAATGTCGTTAGACACTGTTTCAGATTTCCTTAAACAATCGTACATTAGACTTAAGTTGGCAACTAAGCGGTAATCTGGCGTCTTGAGTTGTCAATGTTGTGTTTACCTATTGGCAAATATATTAGAATATAACCGTATGACTTGCTATTTCTATGTACATGTGTGCGCTGTGGTATTTACCTTTAAGTGAATAAATAAATATAACAACCATCTTGGGAGCTATATATTTGAGCCAATTGGACACTAGGGCTGTGGGGACCGAGTGCTTATCGAGTATTTCCAAAGGTGACCAAAGGGCTGGCCTATTCTTAGGTCAAAGAATCAGCATTGCCATCCAACGTGACAACGCTGCCAGCATTTTGGCCACTTTTGCTACTGACAGCGACTCGGACGAGTTCTTCGATGCCCAGCGAGCTCTTCCCTTTCTAACCCCCGCTGCAAAACGACGGGGCGTTATAAGTTTGACGTGTCTGTGTGTGTGTCTGTCTGAGGCAACTTAGCTCTCGAACGGATGAACCGATTTTAATTTAGTTTGAAAGGTGAATTAGTCGGGAGTGTTCTTAGACATGTTTCATGAAAATCGGTTCAGCCGTAAGAAGATTATTAGCGTTGTTCTGGTTAATGAAGGGATTTGGGCATCTTCCACGGGGCTGCTATAGTCGAAATTACGTATTCTATAACTTCAATGACACTAGACGAATAAAATGACCTTGAACTGATGCTGGAGCAACACTTGGAACTTTCTGGATACCCAAGTTACTCACAAACAAACAGCAGAAGTATCGAGTTTGATCAAAATGTTACCTACAACTTAAAAGGCCAATATTTTTTTTTCGATTTTGAATATTTGTTTATGTCAGTGGTTTAATAATTTTTAATTTAATTTAAATTTAAAACATTATTATGATAATAGGTTTTGCAAACTTTGGTATGTTATATATTGCTTTGACTTTGTGTACTGAAAAATCTCCAAGACAAGAGTATCACGTATTAAAATAAACAACTCACAATCATGAGCTAGAAAACTCAAAGGATATTTAATAAATAAGACAGTTTGCACTTTTAACCTCAGAACAAGTTCGCTAGAAATGCAATACATGGGTCATTTTCAAAATTAATGTACATTTCAATTGTGTTTACTTTGTGTTATAGTAACACAAAAGTAACACAAAGGAAAAGTAAGGGCTAAGTCACAAAAAATAATATAAAAACCAATTTGCAGTAGTAAATCAATTTAATCATCATTTTTTTATAATTTAGGTTCAGTGTCGCATTCAACTCACTCTTAACGTTTTATTCATAGATAGCCAACATGTATTATTTTTAAACCAAAAGAAACCTTTTTGTTCTTAATAAATTTGACAATCACATTTTTTTTTTTTTGATTTGCAAAAATCACATTCAAAGAATTTAAAGGGGCAGTGCCAGAATAGCTCGTGTAGTTAAAATTTTCTTTATTTTTTGCAATTTGCAGGTCAGTGTCAGGGTGTATTATATATAGGGTGACTGGTAATTAGTGACCGATACTTAAACACGTGATTGTACTCATGATTACAAACAACTTTCCCAAAGAAACTTTTTTTATATACTAACTAGTTTTATCACAATAACAAAACAGCTGCTTGAATCTAAGGCTGTTTGTACTACTCGCGCGCCTGCGACCGGCGACTGGTCAACTGTTTTTAGCCGCGGCGTCACGCAACTTAGAACCTGATACTGCGCTGGAAATTGCAAAAAATACTTAAGAAAGTTTGAATTTTCTTAACGTTATCCTGGTACATTTGCCTTGAGAAAAACAATTTAACGTAACTAGAAACTAAAAAAAAAAATCACAAAAAATCACTTAATACAATATTTTCTAACTTAATTTAATAAATAACATTTATAAATAATTTAACAGTCATACATCAGTATGTTTATACGATATATTTTATCAATAACGATTTCCATTGTACGCTTAAGAGCATTCATCCCACGTGGGTTGGCAACGGCGTATTTATAGCAGTTTTTCGCGATTATTTCATTAAATACAAACAAAAGTAAACATGTTTTTCAGCCATGCACTAGATCATTAGTATTTTTTTGTTTGTATGCAATTTTTTTTTTGCAGTGATTTTGCTATTTAATTACAAATATCGACATACCGTCAGTTATTTTCTGTTTGCATTATTTAGTATGATTAAATATTTTTATTAAAGAGTAAATGTTAAAAATAATTATAAATTCAGAATATCTAGTGCTTGGCTGAAAAAAATAATTAAATAATCACGAAAAACTACTATAAATGCGTAGTTGCCAGCCCGCGTGGAATTAATGCTCTTAACATTTTTATAGTATTTAACATCTTAATAGTTATATTATAAATAAATGATTTTTCAGTTAAACCTATGTTGCTAGAAGCTTAGGTTTAAAGTAAAAATCATTAACACGATTGACAGTCATAGGCAGAAGCCAAATACTAGTATTTGCCTGTGTTATTATATGTCTGTGACTGTTGACTGCTACGATTTTTTAATTTAATATTTGGCTTAAATTTCAGTCCTAAGAAGTGAAATTGTCTATTTGTTTTGGATTCAATTCGATAGATATCATGCAGATAATCTGTATTTTAAACTGACATAACTTGCAAGTAAAATTGTGGCAGTTTAAGATACAGATTATCTTAATTTCAACTTTCTTTACAAAGAAAATAGAAAGAAAGGAAATAGAAAGTAAATTAATATTCAATGTTAAGGTGGTTGAATAGCGGTAGCCCGCGAAATTAGTTTTTTTTTTTGGGTTTTTTCCAATTTGCAGGTCAGTGTTAGGTCGTAATTTGATTAAAATATGTTAAACGACTATAACAAGTATGTATTTCCATAACTATAAACATAACTTTAATCAATCACCGATTTAGATCTGACACATATTGGTCTGATATCCGAAATCTATTTAATATGCATCAAATTTAAGTTTCCTTAAGAATAATCAATAAAGTAAATAGGAACATGCTCGTTATTCTGGCGAATCATATTCTGAACAAGTTAAGATCTGACATTACCCACCCACTCTCTGTGATTTTGACCTGTTAATTGTAAAAAATACAAAAATAATTGAATTTTACGGGCTACCACTACAGATCCCCTTCATATAGGTATTAAAAAATCGCTTCATCATCACTATCAGAGAACATTTCACTAAAATCTTTTCTTATATCAAGTGACGAAACATTGTATGATTTTGCTGATTTTGTCATTTTTGCTAAATCTGATAATTTATAGTTCACTTTTACATTTGAAAGAATAGTGACTTTGGACGTGCTTGGTTTGTTAGTGTCAGAATTAAACCGTCCGGATTGAAGATCGTTTGTTTTATGATCAGTTTTGACGATTATTTCATCATTATTACTATCACTGTTCTCGGTATCAGAGCTAAGAAATAATTTTCTTCTAGTAGTTACGCATGGGACTTTGGACTTGCTTGGTTTGTTTGTATCAGAATAAAAACAACCCGATTGAAAGTCTCCGGAATTATAATTAGTTTTGACAATCATTTCATCATCATTATCAGTGTCACTGTTCTCGGAATCAGAGCAAAAAACTAATTTTCTTTTTTTCGTTACGCATGGTTGCGTCTTTTTCTTCAGTAGGTTATGTTCTTTCAAAGAAAAGCAATGACAAAACCCCTTTATTGTAGAAGACCCTTCACTATGGCAAAAGCAGCTCAATTTTCTATAACCTATTACATACGGTTGTTGCTTTACAAACAATTCAAATATACCAAAGGAACTTGTTATTTGGTGAATTAGCATTGTTTCCGGTACAGCAACTAAGTCATATGAGCTTATACGTCTTTCCATGTCATTAATATCTTCCTCTTTTATTAGGTACAGCTTTACTGTAGTTTCATCTTTCAAAGCATCAAGGGCTGTTTGCGAGTCTTTTATGTCCATATAATATGCTACTTTCTTGTCCAAAGTTCTTTTGATGGCACCTCCTATACCATCGGCAGCACCTTTGCCATGAGAGGCTTCAAAAAAGTTCCAGGTAGCAAAAGAAAATCCTAAGGACTCCAGTACACTAAGAAATAAGAAAAAGTTCTTTTTTTGCCTATATTGGCTCGTGGGTCCATCAGAATAAAAATGAACTATGTTCACTTCAGGTTTCTTTTTTCTTATGTTCTGTAGTATGGGCAGAAGATGAGCCCAAATTGCCTCTGGAGTGTGTTTTTTTGAGTCAGAAAATGTGCAAAAGGACTCGAAAGAATTAGACCCGTACACAACACTGGTATGGAGACTAATTTGAATTTGGGATGCACCAAAATGTAAAGCTTGAATTTCTTTGTGCAACTTACAAGCATAATTTTCAGAGAAATCGCAATGAATTAAGATTTCATTCTCGCTTAAATTTTCTTTTAAGTGTTTGTAACATTTATATTGGTGGCATATATTGTAACAGTGAACTTTGTATTCTACTAGTGCTTTTTTAAACTCCATGATTAAATGCCTTATCGTACCTGATTTTATTATTTTTACCATTCTTTTTGCAGTTTTGTTTTGGTTCTCCTTTTGATATTCAATTTGTTGAACTGTCCATTCCAGCCAAGATACTTTATCATCTAAATTGCATTCTGATAAATTATAAACAGTGGTCGGTTTACTATCACATTTGTTGCATTCTGAGTACATACATTCCTTTTTGTGTGTGTCACAAACGATACTTTTCATGAACTCGTCCAAATCTTTAGATTTCAATATTGAAAGAGTTTTAAGTGCAGCATATTTGAACTCTATATTGCCATGTTTTTTACAGGCGCATGTTTCACGATTAGAGAGATTGGGACTTAATACAAAGAATGGCTTGCATCTAGTAAAAGTGGTATAGGACACTGGGATGTTTGTTTCTTGGATAAATTTATACCGTAATTTTGTCATAGATTCTAAGAGGTATCGTCTTTGCATCTTATTTTTTTTCATTGTCTTCGTTTCCTTCTTGCCAGCTGTAGCGCGGCTAACGTCATCTCGTAAGAAAAAGTCATGAATCTTTTGTGCGAGTTCTACATGTTTCCCTGGGATCGTTTTCTTCGGTACTCGAATTCTACCCTTTAGTCCAATTATAGCTTCCAGTTTAGTTTTCGTCCTATACTTTTTAACCAAACAATTATCAACAATTTTTTTAAATATGTGCTTTTGCTCATTACTTGACGCCAATTCATATTGATATTTAATCGATTCGCACAATATATTTTTATGAAAGAGTTCTTTTTTCACCTTTTCTTTTTCTAAAGGCGAAATATTTAAGGAATTGACAAAGGATTCAGTTTTAGAGTTTGGCGTTAGGTCTCGTACATTTGAAATATTATTCTCTTTATCGTGATCACTATCTTGTGAATGCGCTGCTTGTCGAATTTTATACCTGTATATTGTTTTCTTCAATGCTTTATTTTTTTTAATTAATGAAGTTAATTTTTCTCTCAGTTTTTTGTTTTCTTGTGTTATTTTATTATGTCTTTTTTTATATGCTTTTCGACAAATTTTAGTTTTCTCTGTTTTTTCTTCATTTTTTTGTTGCTTGGACCTTCGCCATTTCTTTCGCCTAACTTTTTTTTCAGATTCAGAAAGTTGATGAATCCCTATGTAATTATTTTTAGTTCTCACTAAATTTTTTTCTTGCATTTCTCTCCATTTTTGCGGATCATTTAATTTTAAGCGTTCTCGGTAACGTCTTTGCTTTTCAGCAGGCGTTAGCGGCATCTTTCCTACAACCGAAAATATAATTAATACACTTTTTTTTTGCGTACTTATAACGTCGCGCAGTATGTCATGCGATTTCAAAAGTTTTTAAAGCGCTTTTTATTCATTAGAGAATATAATTTAAACAAAGCTCCCGCGTGTCAATTTCATATAGGATATTATGTAGGTATTATTTTTATCGTTTTTCCTGAAATATTAAAAACTTGATGAAAAAAACTAATATTTTTGCCCCAAGTCAATCGGGCCCTAATCAATATATTGTTTTATATTTACTGGGTATATTATTAAAACCAATTATAGACCAATTTAAACCAAACTATAACCACAAAGATTCTATTATTCTATATTCTTATGCATATGTAAACAAGCCCTAACCCATTCCATTGTGTTACGTAACACTAAAACAGTAACACAATGGTCACACAAATGAATAAAACGCACGTGTCTTTAACCTAAAAATAACAATACTGTTGTAAAGTTACCCTCAATTGACTCATGAAACATGCATTTAACTATGATTTATTATTATCTACAATAACGGGATGCAATGTAAAGTAAAGTGCTTACCGAATTAACGCTATTTAACACTTTTAAACTGGTTTTTAATTGTCCTTTTTACGATGCGCACGCAGTGAATCCATCAGTCACAAGACACAAAATGGCGCCCTGAGCCAACTAGCGCCCTCACGGTGTAACTATCTTGACGTATGGAGTTGCCATACTAAATTATGAATTTACTTCCATTAGGATGGAATGTTAACGTAACAAGAAAGAGTAACACAAAGTAATGAAATATGAGACACATGTTTATGGGTAAATAAATAAAAAGTTAATTATAATTACATTGTTTAATACATATTGCTTAAATCTTACTCTTCGACTGGACAAAATATATTGTTTAATCGGGTTCCGAAATGCGTGAACTATTCAAAAAACGCTATTCTTTGAAATGTGTGCGACTGTGGACTCAGCACTTTTGTATGGGGAAAAAATTAGGGCAGTAATCAAATTTAGTTTTTTAACACAGTAAATTTAATTACCGCACATAACTATTTTTTTATTTACTCTATTGTTATCAATTAATTTGAATGGTGGTTTATCTGGTTAAATTTGGAGCTGTATTTTACTTGAGTTACCAATAAGTTTGATGGACACAAATTTGCAGTAAAATGTACATTAATTTTGAAAACGACCCACATAGCTGTACACAGAATAAGTCTACAGATAGTGATCAGAAAAACAGAAAAACATATACTGCTTATTTCTTGTTTATTATCAGAAAAGATTTTTCGTATTACTATCTAGTACAGATAGTCGTAAGGGGAACCGCAGCCGCACGCGCACTTGCCGGCGATAGACACAGCACCAGCAGCAGCCACAGGACCACTGAAGCCCACAGCGCCCATGATGGGGACCTGACCGGCGACGGCGGTAGTACCGGCGACTGGCAGCTCACCAGCGACCGCCACGTTACCTTCACCGGCACCACCGTATGCGGCAAGTCCAGCACCACAACCGGCAGCGGGGTAAGCGCCAGAAAAACCATTGGCGGGGTACGCAAGTCCATCGTAACCAAAACCAGGAGCAGTCAAGCCGTTGAAGCCATAAGTACCAGCCAGCATGGGAGAAGCAAAAGCTGGAGCAATTTCTGGGCCGTAAGCACCGCAGCGCCGGCTGAATACATTCTGCAAAAGTAATAATCATGATTGACCACTATGCGCAAACACTGTGTGGTGATGTTATAAAACGGCGCAAATCAACGTACTTACAAAAGTAGCTGTATAGTTTTGTGCTCCAATACGAAAAAAGACCGGACAAGTGCGAGTCGGACTTGCCCAACGAGGGTTCCATATAAATTTTAATTTTTGTTGATGTTGTGAATGGCGGGGGATACTTGTATGATTTAATTACAAAATTATTGTTTTCAGATTTTCCCCTGTAGTAGTATATGGCGATATTACTTGCCAAGTTTCATATATTTCTAGGTCAACGGAAAATTCCCTATAAATTTTGATTACGTCGAGAGTGCCGAAATGAGCGTTTTTTGCGTCATAAACGACCGTGTTTATTTTTTACGTTAACTTGGAAGTTTGATTTTTTGACAGCTTTAAGAGACTGTAGGCCTGAGTATGTCGTTTTAATTTCAACTCGATACTTACACGCGTTCCCGAGATGGTCTTGGAATACTAGGAACACTAGGAAAATAGTAGGAACAAACACTGTGTTGTACCATCAACAAGGCTTAAGAAAATAGGTGAGTCATTCAGATATCAATGTGTACGCTTTTATAACAAACTTCCAAGCCATGTTCAAGATCTAAGTCTCAATAAATTTCAATCATTCATCAAACGTAAGTTGTGCCTGAAAGCCTTCTATACCATTAAAGATTATATTGAGGACAAAAATGCTTGGGATTGACCTGCTCCATTTTTTGCATACTGAATGTTCTTTTTTTGTTTTTGCAAACTTATACTCTTTGACATTTGATTTTATGATGTACTTTTTGACATGAATATTTATTTTGACTAGTATAATATTATTATTGTTTGAACTATTGTGATTGTGAGGACTATGTGGGTCATGTTTTGTTTTTGTGTTTCATCTCTTTCTCAGTTAGTTTTTAATGTTAATCTGGCAGTTTGAATACTTTATGCGGCCTACCCAATTGTCCTTTCTTTGGTACTGTTCGTCAAATCGTTGAGCTTCTTAAGTTCTGAGTTGAGCTGCATGATTACTGATAAATGCGTGCACTAATTAGACAGGTTAACTCAATCTTCGTGGTTCTTTCCTCAAAAGACCATTTCAGACAGCAATACACATGGTCTTCACAAAATCTGACCAAGATTATGTCTGTCCTGTGATCTCTGAGTTTATTTCGGCCTTTCTCCTCAGAGTAGTCAGATAGGAAACGCCGACCTCATCTAGTTTAAAAAAATATGATTGACGTATTAGAATGTTTGTATAAACCTACTTACAGAAATAAAATCATTTATCACTTGACAGAGACAGACGGATGGACGACAAAGTGATCCTATATGGTTTCCGTTTTTTTCCTTTGAGGTATGGAACCCAAAAATCAAATTCAAAGTCTTAACAAATTCTGATATACGAAACAGTGCAACAAAAATAATTGGTACAGCATAATATACGAATATTCACTCACCTGGACCAAGCAAGCTTGGATGCAAAGCAACAGAACAGTGAAGGAAGACATGTTTGATGTTAGTTCAATGAAAAGCTGGAGACTGAATGATGACCCAAAATGGTTGTCACATTTATACCCAGCTACTTGTTGATATGAGTGTAAGTTTCGCAATATTGAAAACGTGACTGAAATATCACACAAAATTATTAAGTGTTTCTTTTGTTGGTAAATAGTAGGCTTATCGTGCTTGCACAAGCTATTAATTAATTACACTTACCCACATACTAATTTTCTCGGAACTTGATAACTTATTTGAGTATAAAACCTCCCACTGTTGCACTGAACATCATTCTTGTATCAGAACTCGAAACCAACTACAATGTCTGTCAAAGCTATACTCGTGCTGTGCGCTCAGGCGCTCCTGCTCAAGGTAAGAAGTATTTTGTTATTTATTGGTTAAAAGATTTCATTGGAATATTCTTGGTACAATTAACTGTTGCACGTGATTGTATTCGAAATACAAAATAATGTGAATTTGGGATGCAGAAGGAACTAACAAGATAAATATTCTTACTATTTCAGTCCGCACTCGGTCAGACATGCACCAGCCGCGCTGCGGTTGCTGATATCTCTGGATTTGCTGGTCCCTACGGCATGAACTATCCCGGCTTAGCCGCCCCTTGCGGCTTGTCTACTCTTGGTGCATATGGTGGACTCGCCTACCCTGGCGCTGGCTTGGCAGGCAGAAGCCTGGCTTTTGATGGTCTAGTTGATGGATGCGCAGGCAGAGGCCTTGCTTACGATGGAATCTACGCCCCCGCCCTGGAGTTCAGTCCCACCAGTGGAGGCGCTCTACCTGTCTCCAGTGCCTCCGCCATCGCTCCCGTCGGAATCTCCGCAGTGTCTGACAACGTTTACGAAGGTATCCTAGCTGTGGGTGGTGAGCTGCCATTCGTGGGTACTGTTGCTATGGAAGGTGTGGTGCCATCTGCCGGAGCTGGTGCCGTCAACCATGCCTGTGGTAATGGCAGGAACGCCATGATCAGTGAGACTTCTGCTTTCGGTACAGCTGGTGCATATGGCTCTTTGGGTGCTTATGGTCTTGGTGATGCCTTTGCACCATCTGCATTTGGACCTGGTTTTGGTGTTTCTGGATTTGGCTACTGTGGTGGTGCTGGAAGAGGATGCGGTTGTACTTACTAAGAGGTTGCTCACCATGATAATATACTATTTCAAATGACTGAATAAATCAGTATGCAACAAATGTTTATGGTTTTAATTGTGGACTTATTTAGTCGTGGTTAAGTAGAATGGGTCATGTCATAATTATGTAGATTTAATACTTTTACCGAATAACTGTTTGGTTAGTACACAAGCAAATTTTTTTAAAATTTCCTACGAAACCAGAAGTTCTCAGAATGGATCCTTGGGAACCCCTTCGCTTTAATCATTAAAGGGAATAACATGTAAGAATGATAGGGCTTTGTCAAGTCGGCATTCATCGTAACATTGTATACTATTTAAGTTATCTGAAATAAATGTTTTTTTTTTAAATATTCTTTCACTATTAGGTCAGATCTTTGATCCCCTGGGACCTAAAGGCCTGTGTATTGTTGAACCAAAATCGTAATGCAGGGATTGTGAATCGACCAATATTCATGGGACGATGAGGTCACAGAAAACATCAAAAAATAATGGTTTACATTTGCAGAAACTTTACCACAACTGAATAACGTAAGAATTCCTCGATGGGTACTTAATGATAACTCAAGAATTCGCGCAATCTACACGCGCAGGCGTCGTGATCGACGCGTCGTCATCGGCACGCTGAGGCACGGTGCGGTTGCAAGATGGCTCGGCCCAGCGAGCACTCACTTCCACGGACTCCACCGCGACGGAAGATTATCTTATCTAACCTCATTCATTACTTGTTTTGTCCGGGAAAGTTTAAATTTGTCAATAAGCACGGCAATAAACTATTGCCAAAAATACAGTCCACTCTTTTATTGCTCCCTGCGCTAACAGGGTTTGTATACTTCAGATAGGCAGTCGCTCCATGTAAAATACTGGTATACAGCAGCATCCAGTTGGACTGGAAGCCGACCACAACATCGTTGGTAAAAATACTAAGCAGATGACTAAGACTATGAGATTATGATGATTTTTTACTTTAATTAACAATTTATGGAACCTTTTTAAATAGATAGATAGATAAATCGTTTATTTGGTGCATATAAAACACACAACACAACAAACAATGCACAATGTGATTAAAATTAATTATAATACATGAAAAGAACAAGGTGTCAAAACACTAAAAAAACGATTTGAAACAGGTTGACAAAACTTTTACATTCAAATGAAATAACTTGCGGTGGGAGTGCAAAAGCGAGGTGTGTGTTTCAAAGTTGCACCAAATGGGCGTCCAGCTCATCATGTGTCAGGCAAATATACCTGACGCTGATATTCTGCTGGATCCCTGCAGTGACCTACGGACATCGAGCAGATGAGAATAAGAACTACGCGAGTTATTATTATTGGTGTTGTGAATACTGAAATTTGTGGAGTAAAATATGTTTAAGTAATTTATTATACAGTAAAGCTTAGAATTTGGAAGCATTCTTGTTGGTGATTATGTATTTGATTAATTGATTGTTTAAATATATAAATGTACAATGTATATGTAAATGAATAATTGTAATTTCGTACGTGTGAGTAAAATAATGTTTGCAATCAACATTTTACTATCAACAGTAACTCACAAATTATTTAATCATGAATTTTTCATTTGCTTATAGATTTGGGACGGTAAGTAGCACGAAGAAAACAGAAAACGAGAAGATTACGACAGCCAGTTATATTATGGACGTATTCGAAATTGTCATACCCAGTTTTTTCTGCGAGGCGATAAGAAACTGTCGCAGCCTAATTCTGAAGGTGCCAATAGATTAAAGATTCCTTATCGGCGGGGGAATATTGTTCCAGCATTTGGATGCGGCATATTTAAAAGTTCCCCTGAAGGCAGCCGTCTTGTGCGATTGAGTGGAGAGTTGTTGGGAGCACTGTCTACTTGCGCATTCTCTTTTACTAGCGATCCAGCTCAGTTTATTGAACAGGTAGGACGGCTGCTTGTACTTTACAACTCCAAATAGTAGGCACGCTAAGTGCAGCTTACGACGCAACTTCATCAATGGCAGGGCAATGTGTTAGCCGTAAGTATATTTACCATGCGAATTTAACTTACAAAGCGGGTGCTCCTTGCGTGGCTCCACATCGCTGTCAGTGCGGTGAAGCAGTTGATTGCCTTGGACACCATGGCCTCGCTCGCAAGAGCGCTAGTCGGCTGGCACACCACGCCCGCATTATTGACATCATCCGTCGGGCTCTTGTCACCGCCGGGATGCCAGCTGTCTTAGAACCTAATGGCTTGGCACGCGACGATGGGAAGAGGCCAGACCGAATGACCATAATGCCTTGGAAGATGGGCAGGCTTTTGGTGTGGGATGCTACCTGTGTCAACACCCTCGCGCCATCCCATCTTCTCAGCACGGCGGGCTGTGCTGATGCGGCTGCTGCAGGTGCAGAAAGCCTCAAACAGCGCAAATATAAGTCTCAACTCACCACTCATTAAGATGTGTGACAACCTTAATTCATTTACTAAGTCCGTACCCGAAGCAGATATAATTATAATGACCCAAAGGTGAAGTTCAAATCAAGAATCTTAGCTACGAACCAATGAAACGTAGTCGTAATTTCTGATTAATAGTGCAAATCTTACCCGATCTAATTACTTACTCTGTCTCTTATTTCAATTTATTTTCTAACTTTTGTTTTAATTTTTATTTAGTTTCTCATTTTCTTAAACAATCGTACATTAGACTTAAGTTGGCAACTAAGCGGTAATCTGGCGTCTTGTGTTGTCAATGTTGTGTTTACCTATTGGCAAATATAATAGAATATAACCGTATGACTTGCTATTTCTATGTACATGTGTGCGCTGTGGTATTTACCTTTAAGTAAATAAATATAACAACCTTCTTGGGAGCTATATCTTTGAGCCAATTGGATACTAGGGCTGTGGGGACCGAGTGCTTATCGAGTATTTCCAAAGGTGACCAAAGGGCTGGCCTATTCTTAGGTCAAAGAATCAGCATTGCCATCCAACGTGACAACGCTGCCAGCATTTTGGCCACTTTTGCTACTGACAGCGACTCAGACGAGTTCTTCGATGCCCAGCGAGCTCTTCCCTTTTTAACCCCCGCTGCAAAACGACGGGGCGTTATAAGTTTGACGTGTCTGTGTGTGTGTCTGTCTGAGGCAACTTAGCTCTCGAACGGATGAACCGATTTTAATTTTGTTTGAAAGGTGAATTAGTCGGGAGTGTTCTTAGACATGTTTCATGAAAATCGGTTCAGCCGTATGAAGATTATTAGCGTTGTTCTGGTGTATGAAGGGATTTGGGCATCTTCCACGGGGCTGCTATAGTCGAAATTACGTATTCTATTACTTCAATGACATTAGACGAATAAAATGACCTTGAACTGATGCTGGAGCAACACTTGGAACTTTCTGGATACCCAAGTTACTCACAAACAAACAGCAGAAGTATCGAGTTTGATCAAAATGTTACCTACAACTTAA
This sequence comes from Polymixis flavicincta, assembly GCA_949987655.1. Classification (NCBI taxonomy): domain Eukaryota; kingdom Metazoa; phylum Arthropoda; class Insecta; order Lepidoptera; family Noctuidae; genus Polymixis; species Polymixis flavicincta. The sequence continues at coordinate 4,308,317 of OX465198.1, read as the reverse complement.
AAGGCCAATATTTTTTTTTCGATTTTGAATATTTGTTTATGTCAGTGGTTTAATAATTTTTAATTTAATTTAAATTTAAAACATAATTATGATAATAGGTTTTGTAAACTTTGGTATGTTATATATTGCTTTGACTTTGTGTACTGAAAAATCTCCAAGACAAGAGTATCACGTATTAAAATAAAAAAACTCACAATCATGAGCTAGAAAACTCAAAGGATATTTAATAAATAAGACAGTTTGCACTTTTAACCTCAGAACAAGTTCGTTAGAAATGCAATACATAGCTGTACACAGAATAAGTCTAGAGATAGTGATCAGAAAAACAGAAAAACATATACTTCTTATTTCTTGTTTATTATCAGAAAAGATTTTTCGTATTACTATCTAGTACAGATAGTCGTAAGGGGAACCGCAGCCGCACGCGCACTTGCCGGCGATAGACACAGCACCAGCAGCAGCCACAGGACCACTGAAGCCCACAGCGCCCATGATGGGGACCTGACCGGCGACGGCGGTAGTACCGGCGACTGGCAGCTCACCAGCGACCGCCACGTTACCTTCACCGGCACCACCGTATGCGGCAAGTCCAGCACCACAACCGGCAGCGGGGTAAGCGCCAGAAAAACCAGTGGAGGGGTACGCAAGTCCATCGTAACCAAAACCAGGAGCAGTCAAGCCGTTGAAGCCATAAGTACCAGCCAGCATGGAAGAACCACAAGCTGGAGCAATTCCTGGGCCGTAAGCACCGCAGCACTGGCTGAATACATTCTGCAAAAGTAATAATCATGATTGACTACTATGCACAAACACTGTGTGGTTATGTTATAAAACGGCGGACATCAACGTACTTACAAAAGTAGCTGTCTAATTTTGTGCTCCAATACGAAAAAAGACCGGACAAGTGCGAGTCGGACTTGCCCACCGAGGGTTCCGTATGAATTTGAATGTTTGTTGATCTTGTGAATGGCGGGGGATACTTTTTATGATTTAATTACAAAATTACTGTTTTCAGATTTTCCCCTGTACTAGTAGTATAAGGCGATAGTACTTGCCAAGTTTCATTTATATTTCTAGGTCAACGGAAAATTCCCTATAAATTTTGATTACGTCGAGAGTGCCGAAATGAGCGTTTTTTGTGTCATAAACGACCGTGTTTTTTTTTACGTTAACTTGGAAGTTTGATTTTTTGACAGCTTTAAGAGACTGTAGGCCTGAGTATGTCGTTTTAATTTCAACTCGATACTTACACGCGTTCTCGAGATGGTCTTGGAATACTAGGAACACTAGACATCACATAACATCTTAGAGTATTGTAGTATGGTGTGGCGGCCACACTATGCTACTCACTCATTGCGTCTTGAGTGTCTACAAAAACGTTTTCTGGGGCACCTGGCCTATGCTGGCGGTTTGGCCAAGAAAATACTTTCATACAGAGATAGGCTCAAACATTTTAATATGGCTTCACTTGACAAACGTCGGCGACTGAATGACGCGATGTTTGTGTGCAAAGTTATGGCCCATAAAATTGACTGTCCGCAAATATTAAATAACTTTAACTTCCGTGCCCCCTCCAGAATTCCTCGCACTCCTATAACGCCACTCTGCCCTCCGCATATAAGAACAGTTCTGGGTGCTAATTCTCCCTACGCGAGGTTTTGCTGGGTTGTGAACGATTGCAGTGATCGGATCGACCTCCATTTTGACAGTTTAGGCAAATTGAAAGCCAGCTTTTTTAAGTATCTCCCCGAACATTGAGTTTCATGGCCCTGCGTTGTCTCACTCTTTCCATTTAGGCTACTTACTTATTACTTTTTTGTATTACCTACCTAATTTTATTAACCATTGTTTGTTTTGGTCTTGTTTTAAGTTTATTTTAATTTTAGTTTAATTAATTTCTATTATGTGCAACTTTATCATAGTCTTTTATTTACAATTTTTTTATAAGTTACAACAACGTTTTTAAGTGCATGCAGAGTTTACCTATAAGTGATTGTTACACTTTATTCTGATTTGTTGCTTTGTTTCCTTTACTTATACCAGTGTATGCAATTGTTGGTGAACTAAATAAATAAACACTAGGAAAATAGTAGGAACAAACACTGTGTTGTATCATCAAAGGCTCAAGAAAATAGGTGAGTCATTCAGATAACAATGTGTACGCTTTTATGATAAACTTCCAAGCCATGTTCAAGATCTAAGTCTCAGTAAGTTTCAATCATTCATCAAACGTAAGTTGTGCCGGAAAGCCTTTTATACCGTTAAAGATTATGTTGAGGACAAAAATGCTTGGGATTGACCTGCTCCAATTTTTCCATACTGAATGTTCTTTTTTAGTTTTTGCAAACTTATACTCTTTGACATTTGATGTTACTATGTACACTTTGACATGAATATTTACTTTGAGAAGTATAATATTATTATTGTTTGAACTATTGTGATTGTGAGGACTATGTGGGTCATGTTTTGTTTTTGTGTTTCATCTCTTTCTCAGTTAGTTTTTAATGTTAATCTGGCAGTTTGAATACTATATGCGGCCTACCCAAATGTCCTTTCTTTGGTACTGTTCGTCAAATCGTTGAGCTTCTTAAGTTCTGAGTTGAGCTGCATGATTACTGATAAATGCGCGCATTAAATAGACAGGTTAACTTAATCTTCGTGGTTCTTTCCTCAAAAGACCATTTCAGACTACAATACAAATGATCTTCACAAAATCTGACCAAGATTATGTCTGTCCTGTGATCTCCGAGTTTATTTCGGCCTTTCTCCTCAGAGTAGTCAGATAGGAAACTCCGACCTCATCTAGTTTAAAAAATGTGATTGACGTGTAAGAGTGTTTGTACAAACCTACTTACAGAAATAAAATCATTAATCACTTGACAGAAAGTTGGACGACAAAGTGATCATATATGGTTTCCGTTTTTTTCCTTTGAGGCATGGAATCCAAAAATCAAATTCAAAAACTTAACAAATTCTGATATACGAAACAGTGCAACAAAAATAGTTGGTACTGCATAATATGCGAACATTCACTCACCTGGACCAAGCAAGCTTGGATGCAGAGTAAAATAATAGTGAAGGAAGACATGTTTGATGTTAGTTCAACGAAAAGCTGGAGACTGAATGATGACCCAAAATAGTTGTTACATTTATACCCAGCTACTTGTTGATATGAGTCAAAGTTTCGCAATATTGAAAACGTGACTGAAATATCACACAAAATTATTAAGTGTTTCTTTTGTTGGTAAATAGTAGGCTTATCGTGCTTGCACAAGCTATTAATTAAATACACTTACCCACATACTAATTTTCTTGGAACTGGATAACTTTTTTGAGTATAAAACCTCCAACAGTCGCACTGAACATCATTCTTGTATCAGCACTCGAAACAAACTACAATGTCTGTCAAAGCTATCCTCGTGCTCTGCGCTCAGGCGCTCCTGCTCAAGGTAAGAAGTATTTTGTTATTTATTGATTAAAAGATTTCATTGGAATATTCTTGGTACAATTTACTGTTGCACGTGATTGTATTGCAAGTACAAAATAATGTGAATTTGGGACGCAGAAGGAACTAACAAGATAAATATTCTTACAATTTCAGTCCGCACTCGGTCAGACATGCACCAGCCGCGCTGCGGTTGCTGATATCTCTGGATTTGGTGGTCCCTACCGTATGAACTATCCCGGCTTAGCCACCCCTTGCGGCTCGACTGCTCCTACTTGTGGGTATGATGGACTCGCGTTCACTGGCACTGGCTTTGGCAGAGGTCTGGCTTTTGATGGGCTGGCCGCCGGCTGTGCAGGCAGAAGCCTGGCTTACGACGGAATCTACGGCCCCGCCCTGGAGTTCAGTCCCACCAGTGGCGGCGCTCTGCCTGTCTCCAGCGCCTCCGCCATCGCTCCCGTCGGAATCTCCGTGGCGTCTGACAACGTTTACGAAGGTATCCTAGCTGTGGGTGGTGAGCTGCCGTTCGTGGGTACTGTTGGTATGGAAGGTGTGGTGCCATCTGTCGGTGCTGGTGCCGTCAACCATGCCTGTGGTAATGGCAGGAACGCCATGATCAGTGAGACTTCTGCTTTCGGTCCAGCTGGTGCATATGGCTCTTTGGGTGCTTATGGTCCTGGTGCTGCCTTTGCATCATCTGCCTTTGGACCTGGTTTTGGTGTTTCTGGCTTCGGCTATCGTGGTGGTGCTGGTAGAGGATGCGGTTGTACTTACTAAAAGTTATTCATCAAGAAAATAAACTATTTCTAATGACTGAATAAATCAATATGCATCAAATGTTTTTGTTTTTATTTGTGGACTTAATCCTGGTTATGTAGAATGGGTCATGTCATAATATTATGTAGACGTAATACATCTACCGAATAATTAGTTGGTGAGTACACAAGTGTACAATTAAACTTTTAATGTTGAATTTAAATCGCCCTACGTTTCCCTATATTCCCATTAACGTTTAAGCCAAAGGGTTTCCCGAAGTTCCATTGTGAGCCTGTTAAGGCCTACATAAAATAACTGACTAAGTTAATCGCAGACCTACCAAAAAAAAAAAAAAAAACTAGTTCTCCATCAATTCCAAAATCCTTCTTAAACTATATCGTCTGCTTACGGGTAAAAATTAATTAGGACTTTTCAAAGTTCATGTTTTAATTTGATTTAATTTCAAACACATTAATTTAAAAACTGTTTGAGCAAAATGTTGCACAAATTACCCTTCTTTTATAGATATACTCTAAGATATAATATTTACTATGAGTAAAACTGTATTTAATCAAATTTACATCGAAATGGGACTGCATTTAACATGTTTTACCAATAAACTTCATCATACAAAAGTGACCAATACCAGACCACTCAGAAAGTATTGCAAAAAAATGTTGTATGTATGAGAGACTGGCCAGTTTATAATCTGTGTTTAAAATATGATTATTTGAATGTTAAAAAAAAGGTACGTTCCAGTTTCAAAATTTTCCTCCACATTGTTTGCGAGCTAATTTAAATTACCGTGTCTCATAAAAGAAATGATCTGCGCCGGGAAATTTTGCGCTATGATATTTTTACGATTTCAAGTGTCGCCTGAAACCTGACGAATCGTACGATAGACTTCAAAAGGCATTCACGGATGAAGGCCCTTCTAAGGAAAACATGTATTGTTGGTATGACGAATTCAAGCGCGGCCGACTAGCTTTGGGGGATGAAGAAAGAACTAGTCGTCCTTTGACGGCTTTTACGTAAGAAAAAGTGCTAGCAGCTAAAAATTTAATCCACGACAATATGCGAGTTACGTATCAAGAGATTCAGCACATACTACAGGTTGAATCGGGAAGCCTTCACGAAATTTTACAGGTGCATCTGCGCGTGAGGAGGATAGTTTCACGTTGGGTGCCGTACAACCTCACCGATGCTCACAAGCAGCCCCGGGTGGAATGGTGCCATGATAGGATTACAAATTTGAAGCAGGCTCGTCACGGCGTGTTTACAACATTATTACAGGTTACATGAGTCTTGGATTTATTAATACGATCTAGAAACGAAGCGCCACTTGACGGTTTGAGTGTTTAAAAACGAATCAACACCTACCAAACTGAAGCGATCTAGAAGCGAGGGACAGATTTTGATCGCTAGCTTTTTCAATTTGACTGGTTACTTGTTGTCAATTCCTTTACGGAACCAAAAAAGTATCAACGCTGAATGGTAGTGTACTACTAAATGCTCGGCAGAAGTTTTCTCTGTTGTGAGCAACAAGCGACCAAACACAGGGCTCCGCGGGCTACTGCTCCGCCACGACAACGCGCCTTCGCACACCGCGCTCAAAACGAGGGACTTCCTGGACAGCACGGGGGTCAAACTCCTGGGTGAACTGGGAAGGACGCGGTATTAATATCAATGGCGAATACATTTTACACTTGAGATTTATAGATGACATCGTCACACTGGCTGAATCGCTGCAGGACTTGCAGCAGGTGCTGAACGACCTAGTTGATCCTTCTGTACGCATTGGTCTCCAAATGAACTTGGACAAAACTCAGGTTATGTTCAGCGAACACGTTACTCTGGGACCGATTGCTGTCAATGGCGGTGCTCTCAAGGTTGTTCGAGAATACGTTTACCTCAGCAAACTCTGCAGTTTGGTAAGAACGACTTTGAAAAAGAAGCTAACAGAAGAATTGGTTGGGCAGTATTTGGGAAGCTTCTTCGAGTGTTCTCGTCGCGTATTTCACAGAGCCTGAAGACTAAAGTGTTCAACCAGTGTGTCCTACCTGTTATGACCTACGGAAGTGAAACGTGGAAACTCACGGTACGGCTGGTCCAGCAATTCAAAGTCACCCAGCGAGCTATGGAACGAGCTATGCTCGGAGTTTCTCTGAAAGATAGAATCCGGAATGAGGTGATCCGGCAGAGAACCACAGTTGTCAACATAGCTCACAGAATTAGCAAGCTGAAGTGGCAATGGGCCGGTCACATTAGCCGTAGAACCGATGACCGTTGATGTAGACGTGTTCTAGAGTGTAGACCGCGAATCGGCAAACGTAAGGTAGGACGCCCTCCGGCTAGGTGGAGTGACGATCTCGCATGAGAGTTGCCGAGAATCGATCTGAATGGCGTGTAATTGGAGAGGCCTATGTCCAGCAGTGGACTGCAGTAAGCTGATGATGATGATGATGATTCTTGAAACTGGATTCACAATTAAAACATAATTATGATTGTAGGTTTTGTAAACTTTGGTATCTTAATCGCTTTGATTTTGTGTACTGAAAAATTTCCAAGACAAGAGTATCACGTAATAAAATAAAAACTCAGAATCATGAGCTAGAAAACTCAAAGGATATCTAATAAATAAGACAGTTTGCACTTTTAACCTCAGAACAAGTTCGCTACAAATGCAATACATAGCTATACACGGAATAAGTCTAGAGATAGTGATCAGAAAAACATCAAAAATATACTTCTTATTTCTTGTTTATTATCAGAAAAGATTTTTCGTATTACTATCTAGTACAGATAGTCGTAAGGGGAACCGCAGCCGCACGCGCACTTGCCGGCGATAGACACAGCACCAGCAGCAGCCACAGGACCACTGAAGCTCACAGCGCCCATGATGGGGACCTGACCGGCGACGGCGGTAGTACCGGCGACTGGCAGCTCACCAGCGACCGCCACGTTACCTTCACCGGCGCCACCGTATGCGGCAAGTCCAGCACCACAACCGGCAGCAGGGTATGCGCCAGAAAAACCAGTGGCGGGGTACGCAAGTCCATCGTAACCAAAACCAGGAGCAGTCAAGCCGTTGAAGCCATAAGTACCAGCCAGCATGGGAGAAGCAAAAGCTGGAGCAATTCCTGGGCCGTAAACACCGCAGCACTGGCTGAATACATTCTGCAAAAGTAATAATCATGATTGACCACTATGCACAAACACTCTGTGTGGTTATGTAATAAAACGGCGGACATCAACGTACTTACTTATGTAGCTGTCTAATTTTGTGCTCCAATACCAAAAAAAGCCGGACAAGTGCGAGTCGGACTTGCCCACCGAGGGTTCCGTATACATTTGAATTTTTGTTGATGTTGTGAATGGCGGGGGATACTTTTTATGATTTACTTAATTACAATATTATTGTTTTCAGATTTTGCCCTGTACTATTAGTATAAGGCGATATTAGTTGCCAAGTTTTATATATTTCTAGGTCAACGGAAAATACCCTATAAATTTTGATTCCCTCGAGAGTGCCAAAATGAGCGTTTTTTGCGGCATAAACGGCCGTGTTTCTTTTTACGTTAACTTAGAAGTTTGATTTTTTCACAGCTTCAAGAGACTTTACACTTGACCATATCGTTTTAATTTCAACTCGATACTTTTATGCGTTCCCGAGATAAAGGGTCTTGACAGACAGACAGACAGGCAGGTTCACCTTTTTTTCCTTTTGAGGTATGGAACCCAAAAACGAAATTCAAACTCTTAACAACATTCTGATATACGAAACAGTGCAACAAAAATAGTTGGTATAGCATAATATACAATTATTCACTCACCTGGACCAAGCAAGCTTGGATGCAAAGCAACAGAACAGCGAAGGAAGACATGTTTGATGTTAGTTCAACGAGAAGCTGAAGACTGAATGATGACCCAAAATAGTTGTCACATTTATACACAGCTACTTGTTGATATGAGTCTAAGTTTCGAAATATTGAAAACGTGACTGAAATATCACAAAAAATCATTAAACGTTTCTCTTGTTGGTAAATAATAGGCTTATCGTGCTTGCACAAGCTATAAATTAATAACACTTACCCACATACTAATTTTCTCGGAACTTGATAACTTATTTGAGTATAAAACCTCCAACACCTGCACTGAACATCACTCTTGTATCAGCACTCGAAACAAACTACAATGTCTGTCAAAGCTATCCTCGTGCTCTGCGCTCAGACGCTCCTGCTCAAGGTAAGAAGTATTTTGTTATTTATTGATTAAAAGATTTCATTGGAATATTCTTGGTACAATTAACTGTTGCACGTGATTGTATTTCAATTCTTACAATTTCAGTCCGCACTCGGTCAGACATGCACCAGCCGCGCTGCGGTTGCTGATATCTCTGGATTTGCTGGTCCCTACGGCATGAACTATCCCGGCTTAGCCACCCCTTGCGGCTTGTCTACTCTTGGTGCATATGGTGGACTCGCCTACCCTGGCGCTGGCTTGGCAGGCAGAAGCCTGGCTTTTGATGGTCTAGTCGATGGATGCGCAGGCAGAGGCCTTGCTTACGATGGAATCTACGGCCCCGCCCTGGAGTTCAGTCCCACCAGTGGCGGCGCCCTGCCTGTCTCCAGCGCCTCCGCCATAGCTCCCGTCGGTATCTCCGTGGCGTCTGACAACGTTTATGAGGGTATTCTGAATGTGGGTGGTGAGCTGCCGTTCGTGGGTACTGTTGCTTTGGAAGGTGTGGTACCATCTGCCGGTGCTGGTGCCGTCAACCATGCCTGTGGTAATGGCAGGAACGCCATGATCAGTGAGACTTCTTCTTTCGGTCCAGCTGGTGCATATGGCTCTTTGGGTGCTTATGGTCTTGGTGATGCCTTTGCACCATCTGCCTTTGGACCTGGTTTTGGTTTTTCTGGCTTCGGCTACAGTGGTGGTGCTGGTAGAGGATGTGGTTGTGCTTACTAAGTGTTTAATTTCAAGTTGACTTTACTTTCTTTTTTGGTTTTCAATAAACGAAATTTAATACTATTCTACTTACTTTTATTTCCTGTAATTTATACAGTTTTATTGTGTATTATATTGGATTTTAATGTTGCCTTACAATAGGCCTACGTAGACACGCCTTAAAGTTATTTATTTTAGTCATTACATTGCAATCATCCCAATTCTTAAAAGCAAATTCACGATCACATTTATTAAAACTTAAACTATTTATCGTAACTTTTAACTATATTTTGATATTGAATAGTCGAAGGACGAGGTTCGTTGTGTCCCGGCTGTCGCTGTGGCTCCTCTTGCTGCTTGCGGTCCTGATGCTGCCTTCGTTCCAGTAGGAGCGAACCAAGAACGAGGAAAAGATAGCAGTGGCTCTTGTTGCTCTTTTCAATTTTTTTTCCCATTATTTCCATCAATTTAAAATAAAAACACCACACGGTCAAATTTACAACATGACGCTGCCATCTGTTTGAATGTCATTGACAACAATCAAAGAATTAGGCCGTCCCGTTCTAACATTTGTTTATTCTGTTTATTTGTTTCACCTCCCTGAAGTTATCGTTTTCACAGATGAGATATTCGGGTGGATAGTTATTCCTAGGATAAATATTATTTGAATAATTGACAACCACTTCTTCGACGAATAAAACGTCTAATAACTTTGATCTTCAGGTAGCTATTGGTTCTTTTATCTGAGGATTGAAAAATCGGCCCTTAGTCAAATTTGAGAGAAAATGGGCAAGAATTGCTTTTGATTTCGACTACTCAGGACTCACGTTCATAAAATTATAACAACAAAAATAAACTTCAGCACAAAATCAATCTACTTCTTGAAATTGGCAGTAAATCTCACCAAACCATCTCAATCTCGCAATTTTTCAATTCGCTTGACAAAAAATTAAAGGTAACTAATTAATTTGTTCATCAATTGAAATGAGCTTTCATGCTGTGCATTAAACTTATGGGAAATACAATATTTTAATTATAAAATTAGGTCTGTTAAATCAAGTAAATCAGCGGTTTCTAAAATTTTGTATACGGCCTCCTTGGGGTCTTAACAATGCGGACGGATGGATGGACAGACAGCGGAGGCACCTTTTGAGTGAAGCAACCATAAAATGTATGTGTGTGTATTTGAAATAATATATCGAATTGTCTTAGTCGACCATTGGGATATTTCATCTATGGTACAGTCGCCAGCAGGTCAAGCTATCCCAAACTGTCAAATTTTCCCAATTGAACATAAATCTTATTCCTTTGCAATAAAGTTGAAAAACCATCAAAGAAATTTGACAGATTGGGGTAGCTTGATGTGCTGGCCTCTGTACTTGCAAAACTATGAACGAATGACATTTCGGTCATGACGGTTGAGAAATGTCTGTGGTTGAGAACGCGGGGTGCACTCAGCCGATTTGCTCGAGGCCAGCATCGAATACGGGCGTGTTACGAGTGGTCATCAATATACCCATCAATATGTAAGTTATGATTGCATATGTTGATGATAAGAAATATAAATGAATGTCAAAATATCTATGTGTTACATTTATTTTATTTATCCTGAAATAATTATCATAAATATGTACCTAAGTTATCTTTAATAGTCAGTTTATAGTTTGTGATTTTCCAGTAACGATGATTTGATCCATTGTGAATTAGAATCCATTTTGAGTCCACTGGTAGTTCCAGATAATAGTGCGTTCAAAAAACCAACAAAGGTTATAAATACGCTTGATGTAAGTTTGTGTTGTTTTATAGTATGAAGCTATAATATATCTTTCGCGTTTATAATATTAGTAAGTATATCCTTACTAATATTTTAAATGTGAAAGTTAGGAGGCATAGATGTATGGATGCTTGTTACTCTTTCACGCAAAAACCACTGAATGGATTTGGATGAAATAGTACGGGTAGTACGTTTCCGCAGGATTATTTCCAACTTCCACTCAGGCGAAGCCGCGAGCGGAACCTAGTTTTTTATATTCTTTGAAATTGTTAAGTATGTTATCAATGTGGAATATGAAGAACGACACATTGAAGATGGCCGAGTTGCAGGAAGTAATTGATTAAGAGCCTGTATATTTTGTTTGTTAAGTACCCGGGAGAACGCTGCTGCCCATTCTCTAGTAAGTCTCTTAGTTAGTCGCCCTCTACGACACTCACGGGAAGAAATGGGATGATGCTATTCTTTTACGTCTGGCACCACACGGACACCACACGTAGCTTTTCAATTCAGCGTTCATCGTAACATTGAATATTAATTAAAATTATAAAATAGTAAAATAAAAAAGGAGCAGTGGTGGCCCAGTGGTAACGGCCGCGACTTGCGAGTTGTAGGTCGTGCTTTCGAACCCAGCCAGGCGCATTACTTTGTATAAATAATTTCATCACCACTGCTCTCAAATGGTGAAGGAAAACATCGTGAGGAAACCGGCATGTCCTAGAACAAAAAATTCGAAGACACGTGACATCTACCAACCCGCACTGGGCCCGAGTGGTGGATTACGGCCCACTCCCTCTCACGGAGAGGAGGCCTGTGTCCCAGGAGTGGGAACGTAATAGGCTTAGTATGATGATGATGATGATACTAATCTTATAAATGCGAAAGTAACTCTGTCTGTCAGTGTGTTACGCTTTCACGCCTAAACAGCTAAACCGATCGTCATGAAATTTGGCAGATATATAGCCTGGGATATGGAAAAGGACATAGACTACTTTTATTACGCGATAAACGACATCACGCGGGCGGAGCCACGGGCAAAAGCTGGTATTATAAATATGAAAGTTTGTGAGAATGGATGTATGGATGTTTGTTATTCAATCACGCAAAAATGGCTGAACGGATTTGGATGAAATTTGGCACATAGATAGAGTATAACTTCGATTTACTCAGAGGATAGTTTTTATTCCGGTCGTATGGGTTCTGGGGAAGCCGTAGGCAAAAGCTAGTCAATTACAAACCATACGTCCCACTCGCTCCCGGGCACTTAAGGCGGAGATTTCTTTAAAACGCTCAAAAAGGTGATTTTTTTTAAATCAGTGTATCTCTTTAACCGTAAATAATTTTGAAAAAAAAATAAACATGAAATTTTCAAGTCTTTTTTGCCTACAGTGATGGAACTCAAAACATAATTAAATATACTTTAATAACCAACCAACCAGTTTATCCCTTCAATAATAATAATAATTATTATTATTAAAAATATACCATAAAAAGCCAAATGCCAAACTAGTACTACAAATAGTTAATATCAAATTTTATACGATTTTTTTTGCACTTTTACGACAATACTTGCTCAATTATAATTCGAATTTATTACAACAGATTTTAAACCGTATCGGATTGCAGTATGAACTATTATCGCTCATAACGACAATACGACGAGTACACTTAAAATTACCAGGGCCTTAACAAACAAAATATACAGCCTCTTGATCAATTACTTCTTGCAACTCGGCCATCTTCAATGTGTCGGTCCTCAGATTCCACATTAATAACATACTCAACAATTTTAAAGAATATAAAAAACTAGCTTCCGCTCGCGGCTTCGCCCACGTGTTGTTGGAAATAATCCTGCGGAATCGTACTACCCGTACTATTTCATCCAAATCCATTCAGTGGTTTTTGCGTGAAAGAGTAACAAGCATCCATACATCCATACCTCCAAATTTTCACGTTTAAAATATTAGTAAGGATATACTTTCTAATATTATAAACGCGAAAGCTAAATAGCTTCATACTTTAAAACAACAGAAACTGACATCACACGTATTTATATCTCCCCTTGAGTGACCATGGGACATACCTTGTCCCAGGCGGCACAGTTGCGGAGTGACGCATTTATTTTAATTTGTTACAAAAAATCGACTATTTAGTACTTACTCTGCGGCAACCGTGCATTCTAATTTCATGCACAATATACTACGTTTTAAGATATGGAAATCCTGGAACGTTCAAATAAAATATTTTGTTATCTGTTGATTTTGCAAAATTGGTAATAAAACTTACGTCAGTCAATTGTAATTGTTTTGTTTTGTGATTCTTGTGATTAATTCATTTTGTACTAATAGTCCAGGGTCGATAATTTTTAAAACCAAAAAAAATCATAATAGGATGAAACCCATTAGAAAAGGAGGGAAATATGATAAAAATGAAAGGAAAAATAATTTACGGGCGATCTGAGGTTGGGAAGGGGATGGGGGTGAGTTTTTAAGGGTAAAAAACGGTTTTTCTCGATTTCCGGCAAAACTAAAAGTCCTATCGAAAAAAGTCAAATGGAAAAGTTGTAGATAATAAAAAGATCTAAAACTTTTGAATTTACACTTTTTTCACATAACCTCAAAATTTATGTGAAAAATTCAAAAAACCAAGTTTTTGGTTTTTTATTTTTATCTTTTACAAAAAAAAATATTTTTTAACGAAATTTTGTGAAAACCTACCTATTTATGTCCCAAATACGCTGTAATTTATTTAATTAAAAATATTTATTTTTTCACCTTATTTTGAATTAATATCGAAAAAACACCCTAATTTTCAATCGAAAATTCACCCGTCAAAATATCAGCTTTTTTCAAAAAGTTGGTGTGGTTTCTGTTTGTTGAAATCTCTACTTTCCGATGGTGAAAAAAAAATATATGTTACTATGGTAAATCTTCTCAGAAAACGCAAAAATTAAAAAAAAACTTGAATTTGAATTTTTTTTTTTTAATTATTATAAATAATTTTGAGCTATTTATTAAAATTTAGACTTTAATTACTCGAAAAACGTTAGATTACATGTGACGTTGATAACAAAAAAATTGCAAATAAAAATATACTACTATAATTAACAAACAAATAAGTTAATTAAATTAATATTTAATAAGACATCTACAATATTTGGAGAAAGTTGTCTAATTTTCTTTAAATTATATGCGTAGATGCTTATTTATAACTATTTTGAGATAAATTATATATATACCTGAGTAGATATACCTGAGTGACCTACGAAAAATTGTAGCCCATCAAAAGGTATTTCGTGGAGAAGTGGGGAAGGGGCTAGGCGGGTCTGGGTCTTACTACATACATACCTACTATTATATACTATATATTTCGTAGCAGCTGTTACAACCGCTAGCCTAACCAGTATTCGAAATACAGTACAGTATACAACATCGTTTATAAAAATACACGTGCACGCTGAGTTTCTTGAAGATAATTGTGACAAGTTTACTTAAAAAAACAATAAAACTTTTCGAATCTGCATAGGAAGGTAAATACTATCTCTATTTTTATCTGTATCAATCAACTCAACCATAAAAATCGTAATATTTTCTTTAAAAAATAGTATGCTTAACTTAACATAACCTAAAGATTGAAATTAAATGATATTTTAGTACAAGATAAAAAAATAATTATCTCCTTAATTTTGCACAAACAAATTTAGTTAATCCCATGAAAAAAAATATATTTCAAAATCTATAAAAAATATATTTAAAATCTATAAAAAATATATATCGTAAATATATTTCTAATAAAACAAACTTTTGGCCGATTTTCATATATATATTATACTTTTTTATAGATTTATAATATATTATTTATACATTTTGACATTGATTTCTTTTCATGGGAGTTTATTCACGATTAAATAGTGAAGACATTATTAATTCGGTTTTGTCTTTTCAGATTATCAGTATGGATGAATCAGTTTGTATCATTTGCAATTTTCGAATTCAAGTATTTTTTGAATTTTTGCATTTTCTGAGAAGATTTACCATAGTAACATATATATATTTTTTTACCATCGGAAAGTAGAGATTCCAACGAACAGAAACCACACCAACTTTTTGAAAAAAGCTGATATTTTGACGGGTGAATTTTCGATTGAAAATTAGGGTATTTTTTCGATATTAATTCAAAATAAGGTGAAAAAATAAATATTTTTAATTAAATAAATTACAGCGTATTTGGGACATAAAAAGGTAAGTTTTCACAAAATTTCGTTAAAAAAAAAAAAAATTGTAAAAGATAAAAATAAAAAACCAAAAACTTGGTTTTTTGAATTTTTCACATAAATTTTGAGGTTACGTTTAAAATATTAGTAAGGATATACTTTCTAATAATATATTATAAACGCGAAAGCTATATAGCTTCATACTTTAAAACAACAGAAACTGACATCACACGTATTTATATCCCCCCTTGAGTGACCATGGGACATACCTTGTCCCAGGCGGCACAGTTGCGGAGTGACGCATTTATTTTAATTTGTTACAAAAAATCGACTATTTAGTACTTACTCTGCGGCAACCGTGCATTCTAATTTCATGCACAATATACTACGTTTTAAGATATGGAAATCCTGGAACGTTCAAATAAAATATTTTGTTATCTGTTGATTTTGCAAAATTGGTAATAAAACTTACGTCAGTCAATTGTAATTGTTTTGTTTTGTGATTCTTGTGATTAATTCATTTTGTACTAATGGTTTTATTCATTTGTTAAGCCAAGAATATACACACCATGCATTTGCATTTGCATGCGATAAGAGCGCGGACCACCCACGACGTAAATGGGTGCGATGACGTCATCAAGGTCGCTGAAGCGGATCCTTTGTTGGTTTTTTGGACGCACTATTATCTGGAACTACCAGTGGACTCAAAATGGATACTAATTCCCAATGGAACAATTCATCGTTACTGGAAAATCACAAACTATAAACTGACTATTAAAGATAACTTAGGTACATGATGATGATGATGATGATGGGACTCCCTTTTCCGCACGTAGACTCCCATTCGGTCCGTTGTGCGTGGGGATGCTGGCTAGCAGAGCCAGCCTAGCTCCGCCCAAAAGCACAGAAGCTTCCTGGGAGCTTCACAGGCTTCGCGGAGCGACCTCACTGTTCCGAGGATTTCTTCGCGTTGAGAAGCCACGGCCTCGCATTCCAGGATGACGTGGGCGGCTGATTCCTCGGCGTCAAGGCAGCCCCTGCAAAGCGGGCTGTCTGTGGCGCCTATGTTAAAAAGGTGTTTGTTAAGGGTGTTATGGCCCGTAATTGTTCCTATTATTATTCTAAGGTTATTTCTGCTCAGGCTGAGAAGTTTTTTGGTTAATCGCGGGTGTACAGTTGGTAAAGCCAATTTTGACTGTCTACAGTCTGTTGCCCGTGACCATCTGTTGTAATGGAGTTCGGTCGACCTTTGGCGAATCCACGCACGAAATTGTGAGAAAGGCAGGGGGAGAAGTGGGTACGGGCCTAGCACTTTCATATCAGAGCCTCTCTTCGCAAGTTCATCTGCGGCATCATTGCCTAAAGATCCACTGTGCCCTTTGATCCACTGGAGTGCAATACGATTGGACGTCGCTAAACTCTCCAGGGCAAGATGGCACTGAAAAATTAGTTTGTTGTTAGTTTGTTTGTTTTCTAAAGCTTTGAGCACAGATAGGCTGTCGGATAGGAATTTAATGCCGTAGTTCCGGATGCCTAAGCGCTTTACTGCTGTAGCGGCTTGTGTTAAGGCAACACATTCACACTGAAAGATTGAACTGTGTGTGCCTAGCGGTATGTGAAAGTTGATGTTGAGGTCAAGGGAGTGTGCGCCAGCACCTGAACCGTTTTGTGTTTTTGAGCCATCTGTGTAGATGCGCACTTCATTGGCCCCCGACTGATCCCTTTCTTCCTCTACTGTTTGTATAATATAGTTTTTGTTGAACATAGGTTGGTTTGGTGTTCTATCACACGGGGCAGCGATGAGTGGCTGGTACTCAATCGCCCGGTCCAGGATTTTAGCGTGTGGGCTGGTTAAATTCTTGCCCCATATGCCCAGATGCATTAGCCTGATAGCAGCTAGTGCGGCCTCCTGCTGTATGTACAGGTCCAGGGGAGTTAATTGAAGGGCTATCTCCATGGCTGCTGTTGGGGTGGTTTTCATGCAGCCAGTGGTAGCTGAACAGGCCAGTCGTTGGAAGCGCTGTAGTCTAGTAATGGTGGTCGAGAGTTCGGTCCTCGTCCACCAAACCAGAGCGCCATAAGCCAACATTGGCCTGATCACCGCTTTATATAGCCACAGGGTAATCTTCGGAGAAAGCCCCCATGTTTTTCCTAACATTTTTTTACATTGGTATAGTGCAATTGTGCTTTTATTGAGTTTGTAGTCAAGATGCTTGTTCCAGAGCAGTTTGCTGTCAAGGATCACCCCCAAGTACTTGACTTCGTCTTTGAGTGTTAGTTCTGTGTTGAAGAGTTTTGGAAGCCTATGGGGTCCCAGGGTTCTTTTGTTAGTGAACATTATTAGTTCTGTTTTCGAGGGGTTAACCGATAGTTCGTGTTTCGTGCACCAACTCTCGATTATTTTGAAGGCACTTCTCATGAGATCACACAAGATGCCCTCAAATTTCCCCGAGATTAAAATTGCTATGTCGTCCGCGTATCCCACCGAGTACAGACTGCTGGCGTTGAGCTCTGCGATGAGCTCATTTACGACCAAGTTCCACAGTAGTGGTGACAGCACCCCACCCTGTGGGCAGCCTCTACTTACGATACCTCGCGTGGTGGTGTTCACGGTTTACTTAGGTACATATTTATGATAATTATTTCAGGATAAATAAAATAATATGTAACACATGGATATTTTGACATTCATTTATATTTCTTATCATCAACATACTCGTATGCAATTATAACTTACATAAATTATTGATGGGTATATTGATGACCACTCGTAACACGCCCGTATTCGATGCTGGCCCCGAGCAAATAGGCGCACCCCGCGTTCTCAACCGTCATGACCGAAATGTCATTCGTTCATAGCTTTGCAAGTACAGAGGCCAGCACATCAAGCTACCCCAATCTGTCAAATTTCTTTGATAGTTTTTCAACTTTATTACAAAGGAATAAGGTTTATGTTCAATTGGGGAAATTTGACAGTTTGGGATAGCTTGACCTGCTGGCGACTGTACCATAGATGAAATATCCCAATGGTCGACTAAGACAATTCGATATATTATTTCAAATACACACACAAACATATTATGGTTGCTTCACTCAAAAGGTGCCTCCGCTGTCTGTCCATCCGTCAGTCCGCATTGTTAAGACCCCAAGGCGGGAGGAGACCCCATATACAAAATTGTATAAACCGCTGATTTATTTGATTTGTTTGACTTGATTGATTTACTTGAACCGCTGATTACGCTCAAGGCCGTAAAAACGCATGACGTCATGCGCCCCTCAAGCACCGCGCTGTTATCTGACACTTGAGATGTTTACGTCCGGCACATAAAAAATGATCGCTTGAGTTTTTGTTGCCTCCTAGCCACTTATTGTTTAGTTTTATGGGTTCTTGAATATACAAAGCTTACTATTAATCGTTTGAAGTTCTTTTGTTATGTCGTAATGTAATAATAAACAATGTAAATAACAGACAATGGCTGATTGTGTCCTTGTTGCCTTGTTTTTTTGATTTCTCATAGAAATACTATCTCAATTTGCTCGAAATTTTGGAGTTTACTTATTGAATAGACTAGTAATCGAACAGCAGTATTTTTTTTGGGAATCCGACTCAAAAAATTCACAATATTTAAACTCAAACTTCATATCGCGCGAAGGTCAACTCCCGTTTTGTGCACTCGAACATTAAAAGGGTTGGGCACGCCACGATTGCGGCGGTAAGTCCCCTCTTTGAGGAGTGGTTTGAGAGGCGGCATGGCGTCCTCACCTTCCGCCTGACGCAGGTCCTCACCGGACACGGTTGTTTCGGGAGGTTCCTGTTTCGGATAGGGCGGGAGGAAACGCCCGGGTGTTTCCACTGCGAAGATCGCCCTGAGGACACGGTGGAGCACACGGTGGCGGTCTGCCCTGCTTGGGCGGAGCACCGCCGTGTCCTCGTGGAGGCGATCGGCGGCGGCGATCTCTCGCGTCCGGCCCTGGTCCAGGCCATGGTACGGAGCGAGAGGGCATGGGGAGCCGTCACCTCCTTCAGCGAAGCAGTGATGCTCGCGAAGAGGGAGGCGGCGCACGTGAGGGAGAGGCAGCATATGCGCCCTCGCGACCCCAGCCGCCGCAGGATACGGAGACGCCCTGGGCGTCGGGAATCCCAGGCCGATTTCCGGCCACCGTAGGCATGGGCTTGCGGACGGCGAGTAATGGGTAGCTCGCTGTCCGGTAAGGACCAAGCCCAAGTCGACGGCGCGTTGTGTTCCACGCGCGCCTCAAAGAGATGTCAGCACAATAAATGATGGGGCCGGCAAGGGCCGATGCCTGCCAGGGGTGCGGGTTTGTTCGAAAGAGACACCACAGCCCCTGGCTTAAGGGCTACTGAAGGAACACGGGTGGGTTTTAGTCAGTAAAAGTCTGACACGCCCTCCTGCTCCACCCAGAGCGGGAGAAGTTTTTTGATGATTTCCCACCCAAAAAAAAAAAAAAAACATTAAAAGGGTTTTTAAAACAAGATTTAAATGACGAAAATGTATTATGATAATATTACTAAATTGTTTACTTACCATTTTAAACACCACACCACACTTATTTCACTGTGAAACACTAAAAAAACACAAAATTCACTCAACAATGAACACTGGTTGGAACGGTTTGTTTACGTTTTATGTTTTGTCGAAAAAACGGTTTTTATGATGCTATTTGATGCAAATATTGTCTAAAACGATGTAATAACTACTTTTAAATGAATATTTATCCACTTAACATCGAAAACGCACAATAAATAAGAAAAAACACTATAAAACTAGAGAGCATAACACGAAAATCCCTCAGATCCCGTCGAGTTCGAAACGTCACTTTCAACTTTTTAATTTTGTGCTGCCAGATTATATTTTTCATAGAGAATTAGTGAGGTGACGAGTGTGTGTATCCAACATAATAGTAAATTTACCACAGACGATATAAAATCTTATTTATATTTTAAATAAAGTCAAGAAACAGTGCGCACCGGGGTGGGACGCTAGCGTCCCAGCCGTGCTTTAAGGGGGTTTTTGGAACCCTGTGGGCCCAACCGACTGCAAGCGGTACATACCTACTTTTATAATTAAAATATTGTATTTCCCATAAGTTAAATGCACAACATGAAAGCTCATTTCAATTGATGAACAAATAAATTAGTTGCCTTTTATTTTTTGTCAAGCGAATTGAAAAATTGCGAGATTGAGATGGTTTGGTGAGATTTACTGCCAATTTCAAGAAATAGATTGATTTTGGGCTGAAGTTTATTTTTGTTGTTTAATTTTATGAACGTGAGTCCTGAGTAGCCGAAATCAAAAGCAATTCTTGCCCATTTTCTCTCAAATTTGACTAAGGGCCGATTTTTCAATCCTCAGATAAAAGAACCAATAGCTACCTGAAGATTAAAGTTATTAGACTCTTTATTCGTCGGATAAGTGGTTGTAAATTTCTCAAATAATATTTATCCTAGGAATAACTATCCACCCGAATATCTCATCTGTGAAAACGCTAACTTCAGGGAGGTGAAACAAATATACAGAATAACCGAATGTTAGAACGGGACAGGCTATTTCTTTGATTGTTGTCAATGACATTCAAACAGATGGCAGCGTCATGACACTTTCAATCCGTTACGAGGTTGTAAGTTTGGCCGTGTGGTGTTTTTATTTTTTCAACACACTTGCTCATAAAATGGCTATAATTTCACCGCAATTAGGCATATACCTATACCTACACAGACACCTATTATCAAACTGTGACTTTTTCATTACGATTATTCACTAGTGAGTTACAGCTTTTTTTTTATTGGTTGAGTTGCTTTGTTCTTAAGGCCCTGGTAATTTTTTATGTACTCGTCGTATTTACAAATGAGAAAGTATTGTCGTAAAAGTGTTACTATTTAATAAATATTAATCCATCACTGGATGCAGTTTGGCATTTGGCATTTTATGGTATATTTTTAATTATAACAGTAATTGTTATTGAAGAGATAAACTGGTTTTAAAGAGGACTTCCTAACTCGGAACGTAAAATATCGATGTGAGCGTCAGTGTTATTTTTCTAATTCGGAATGCGGCCTTAGTATAAGGCCGGTCGCCATTGTTAGATGCGCGCGCATTGGAAAACTGATTGCTTTTTCCCGCCATTGACAAAAAAATAATCTCAACTCGTTTTCACTGTTGAAATTATAGTTATAATTAGTACTTGTAGTCATTTTAATGAATAAATATTCATTAAAATGACTACAAGTACTAATTATGAAGAAAATTATTTATGTTGTAACACCGCCCGATATAAGATGTGAAGCCCTTAACGTTATGGAAAGTTTACTACCTAAAAACTCCAAGGACAAAATTATTTTTTGGTATTATTTTCTTCACAAGTGTGTTGAAAAACGTCGTATGATACACGTGTCTATTGATAATTACCGCTGAGGCGCCATTGAGACCCCAGCCGTCAGACGAGGGTCTTAAGAGAGCCGAGGACGGCCAACGTTATACACTTGCACCTTAATGTACTATTAAATTGATTGAAATAATGGAAAACAAAAAGGAATGGAAAAGAGCAGCAAGAGCAGTGGCTCTTGCTGCTCTTTTCCTCGTTCTTGGTTCGCTCCTACAGGAGCGAAGGCAGCAACAGGACCGCAAGCAGCAAGAGGAGCCAGAGCGACAGCCGGGGCATAACGAACCTCGTCCTTCGAGTATTAAATATCAAAATAAAATAAAAAGTTACAATAAAACAGTAGAAGTTTTAATAAATGTGATCTTAATTTGCTTTCTAGAATTGTGATAATTGTAATGTAATGACAAAAATAATTTTACAAGTAAACAAGTTAATAAAATTTCGTTTATTGAAAACCAAAAAAGAAAGTACAGTCAAGTTGAAGTTAAACACTTAGTAAGCACAACCGCATCCTCTGCCGGCACCACCACGGTAGCCGAAGCCAGAAACACCAAAACCAGGTCCAAAGGCAGATGGTGCAAAGGCATCACCAAGACCATAAGCACCCAAAGAGCCATATGCACCAGCTGGACCGAAAGAAGAAGTCTCACTGATCATGGCGTTCCTGCCATTACCACAGGCATGGTTGACGGCACCAGCACCGGCAGATGGTACCACACCTTCTAAAGCAACAGTACCCACGAACGGCAGCTCACCACCCACATTCAGAATACCCTCATAAACGTTTTCAGATGCCACGGAGATACCGACGGGAGCGATGGAGGAGGCGCTAGAGACAGGCAGAGCGCCCCCACTGGTGGGACTGAACTCCAAGGCGGGAGCGTAGATTCCATCGTAAGCAAGGCCTCTGCCTGTGCATCCATCGACTAAACCATCAAAAGCCAGACTTCTGCCTGCGCATCCATCAACTAGACCATCAAAAGCCAGATTTCTGCCTGCCAAGCCAGCGCCAGGGTAGGCGAGTCCACCATATGCACCAAGAGTAGACAAGCCGCAAGGGGTGGCTAAGCCGGGATAGTTCATGCCGTAGGGACCAGCAAATCCAGAGATATCAGCAACCGCAGCGCGGCTGGTGCATGTCTGACCGAGTGTGGACTGAAATTGAAAGAATAATTGCCTTATTAGTTCTTTCTGCGTCCCAAATTCACATTATTTTGTATTTGGAATAAAATCACCTTCAACATTACAGTAAACCGTAAAAACAATACTCCAATTAAATCTTTTAATCAATAAATAACAAAATACTTCTTACCTTGAGCAGGAGCGCCTGAGCGCAGAGCACGAGGATAGTTTTGACAGACATTGTAGTTTGTTTCAAGTGCTGATACAAGAATGATTTTCAGTGCAAGTGTTGGAGGTTTTATACTCAAATATGTTATCAAGTTCCAAGAAAATTAGTATGTGGGTAAGTGTAATTAATTAATAGCTTGTGCAAGCACGATAAGCCTACTATTTACCAACAAGAGAAACGCCTAATAATTTTGTCTGATATTTCAGTCACGTTTTCAATATTTCGAAACTTGGACTCATAACAACACGTAGTTGTGTATAAATGTGACAACTATTTTGGGTCATCATTCAGTCTTCAGCTTTTCGTTGAACTAACATCAAACATGTCTTCCTTCACTGTTTTGTTGCTTTGCATCCAAGCTTGCTTGGTCCAGGTTAGTGAATTTGTATATATTATATATTACCCTTTGTTTTGGTTGCATTGCTTCGTATATCAGACTCTTGTAAAATGTTTCACATTAGTTTTTTCACTGTGGAGCTTAAAGTTAGACAGCTCCTTTTGTAAGTACGTTGATGTCCGCCGTTTTATAACATAACCACACAGTGTTTGTGCATAGTGGTCAATCATGATTATTACTTTTGCAGAATGTATTCAGCCAGTGCTGCGGTGCTTACGGCCCAGGAATTGCTCCAGCTTGTGGTTCTTCCATGCTGGCTGGTACTTATGGCTTCAACGGATTGACTGCTCCTGGTTTTGGTTACGATGGACTTGCGTACCCCGCCACTGGTTTTTCTGGCGCTTACCCCGCTGCCAGTTGTGGTGCTGGATTTGCCGCATACGGTGGCGCCGGTGAAGGAAATGTGGTGGTCGCTGGTGAGCTGCCAGTCGCCGGTACTACCGCCGTCGCCGGTCAGGTCCCCATCATGGGCGCTGTGGGCTTCAGTGGTCCTGTGGCTGCTGCTGGTGCTGTGTCTATCGCCGGCAAGTGCGCGTGCGGCTGCGGTACCCCTTACGACTATCTGTACTAGATAGTAATATGAATAATCTTTTCTGTGAATAAACAAGAAATAAGAAGATGATCTTGGAAGTTTTTATGATCACTATCGCTAGACTTATTTCGTGTAAACCTACGTGTTGCGCTTGTAGTGAACTTATTGTGAAGTCAAAAGTGCAAACGTATTCATTAGATACTTCCTTTTGAATTTTCTAGGTCGTGATTGAGAATTTCTCTTTTCTGATTGTTTTTAACCCCCGACGCAAAAACGACGGGGTGTTATAAGTTTGACGTGTCTGTGTGTGTGTGTGTGTGTGTGTGTGTGTGTGTGTGTGTGTGTGTGTGTGTGTGTGTGTGTGTGTGTGTGTGTGTGTGTGTGTGTGTGTGTGTGTGTGTGTGTGTGTGTGTGTGTGTGTATGTGTGTGTCTGTCTGAGGCAACGTCGTTCCCGAACGGATGAACCGATTTTGATTTAGTTTTTTTCGTTTGAAAGGTGTATTAGTCGGGAGTGTTCTTAGACATGTTTCATCAAAATCGATTCAGCCGTTTGAAGATTATCAGCTCTTTTCTGGTTGAAAAACGGATTTTAGCCTCTGATCAACTCAAAATTTGGGATTCTATTACTTCAATGATATTAGACGAATAAAATAACCTTGAACTGATGCTGGAGCAACACCTGGAATTTCCAGGAAACCCAAGTTATTCACCAACAAACAGCAGAAGTATCGTGTTTGGGCTCATTGAAAAGGTCTCAATGAATAGATTATAGATAAATGGTGATTTAAGGGAGACATTAAGTTTAAAAAGGAAAAATAAAATAAAATTTAGAATTTAAAAAACCCCCGACCCAAACAAAAACTCAAAAAAGTAAAAAATAATATTTATAGGCCTTTTAATTTTAACGTAATATTTTGATCAGGGCATTGTCAAGTCGGGGGACGGTCAATGAAAACGCCAAACAGAGACCTAGCCGTCCCCCGACTTGACAATGCCCTGATCAAAATATTACGTTAAAATTAAAAGGCCTATAAATATTATTTTTTACTTTTTTGAGTTTTTGTTTGGGTCGGGGGTTTTTTAAATTTTTAATTTAATTTTGTAGATGTGCAGTAGCATAAGCCGCACGGGTCGATCGATCAGGTTAATCTACGCTTGCTGCGGTTGGCCCGTGGATGGGTGACCATCTTTACATATCAAGACCCCTCCGTGCCTCGGAAAACACGTTAAGCCGTTGGTCCCGGCTGTCATTTGTGGATCTTTGACAGTCGTTACGGGTCAGCAGAAGTCCGAAAGTCTGACAACCAGTCTTACCAAGGGGTATCGTATTACCCAGTAACTGGGTTGTGGAGTTCAAATAGGCAATCGCTTCATGTAAAATACTGGTGTTCAGCTGCATCCGGTTAGACTAGAAGCCGACCCCAACGTGATTGGGAAAAGGCTAGGCAGATGATGATGATGATTATAATAATAAAAATAAAACAAAGCAGTCCATAAGATAACAAGGTCTTAAATCCTAATATTAATTGGAAACTAATTGGTAGTTATGAAACTAGTTTCAAGATAGAAAATTAAGACGCTTCAAATTGAATCGAATCGGATTGATTCCCGTCATCTGTCTGTATTACTTAGTGCAAGCTAGAAAACTTGCGGATTCATATCCTTACCAAGACATTCAGCAGAGCTTTTCTAGGTAATTTTGAATGGTAAATATACTTATAGCAAGATCATTGTTAGGGCAATGAGCCTTATAAAAGCTCCTATAAAGCGTTAATTAATTTGGGAAATCATCATAATATGCCTCGCCTTTTTCGAACGATTTTGGGTTTGGCTTCCAGTTTAACAGCTGAATACCAGTATTTTACATGGAGCGATTGCCTATCTGACCTCCACAATCCAGTAACTGGGAAATACGATACCCCTTGGTAAGACTGGTTGTCAGACTTTCAGGCATCTGACGACCCGTAACGACTGTTAAAGCTGGGACCAACGGCTTAACGTGCTTTTGGATGTAAGTCGGGGTCTCGGTATGTAAATATGTTCACCCATAATGGTAGCTTAACTTGACACAACTAAAATAAGTAATAGTAGTAAAAACTATGGTAGCTTAACTAATATAACACTTGATTATGCAGAAGTTTTACCTAAATTCAAAAAATAAGTGTAACGATGATTGGAAGGAATATTTTGACAAACGTTAATTGGAAATGAGAATCTCGTATGAAACCATGCAGGGTCAGCCTTTTCGTTAATTTATGTAGAAAATCAATTTTATTGTTACAGCTCATAGACTCCGATCTGGACAAATTCCATGAAATAAGTTTGCGTTCATGATGGGAAAAACTAACTCGCTTAATTTCTTATTGAAGTGCAAACTTCTTTAGGCGCGTTGAGCACTTTTTAGGTAAACAAAAATCATGGAACTCGCGTCATCGTCACCAAACGCTTTCAATGAGTTAAATGTATACTGTGTATATAATATGGGTGAATGAGCACATGGATGAGTCGCGCGTTCTTGTCTTTTGGAAAAGTCCCTTTCTTTCATTAGGAAATTCTAATTCTTTTATCCCTTTCTTTCCCTTTGTATTTCATTGTTAAATCTGTGCTGTTACTTTTAATCTTAGCTGGCCCGCGACTTTGTTCATGTGGTAATCAACTATACTGTCTATATTGTTAAACATACCATTTATCACAAATAGAATATAGCCATAGTGGTTTCTGTCAGTGAGATATTTTTCGAAATTGGACCAGTATTAGTTGTTCATAACCATTCGATACGCTTCCGTGCCGAATCGAAAATCAATCAATGTTATCGTTAGGAGTCCTATAAACCCGAAAATGTTATCAGTAGCTACTCTTTCGGCAGCTATATGGTATCACTTCTTCGAATTTGTGGTTCTAGAACATGCCGATGCCTTCACGATGATTTCTTTCACCATTTTGAGATCAGTGTTATAATTGAATATTGTTTATTCAATTAAGTAAAGTGCTCGCCTGTGTTCGAACTCACGAACTACAAATCGTAAGTCGTGCTTAAATAACACTCGTGCAAACAGGCATGCAACATGCAGCAAGCATTGTTTCTGTCACGGTTCCGGCGCTGGGAGGTTTGGGCGGCCCTACGCGAGTTTATCGTCGCAGATGGTTTAAACATTCACCACCGCAGCTTCAGCTTGCTGGCCGGCTTCACCAGCCAACCTCACCCGCGGTGGTGGAGGCGGGCCTTCAATTTTGTATAACAAAATGTTGACTTTGTATGACAATATTTTAATTTAATATTGAAAATGCTACCAAGTAACCGGCTATATATTTGTGATCAAATAATATTCCGTAAAATTATGTTTCTGTGTGGTGAAAATGTAGCAAATAAATCATTTATTGTCCATTGTTATTGTAACTACTCAAAGTTTAATTTTTTTGATCAAATAACCCACTGTAATTTTATTTTTTTCTTGTAAAAGCGAAATAACTGACAGCGTAATGTCCGCCGCGTGCGGCGGCTTGCAGCGCTTTGTGAGTACATCGTGCACGAATCCAATGTATACATATGTTTCGCTGAGCTCCTGTTGTTTTCGTTTTATTCTGTTTTTGTAAGTTTCTATGATGTGTTTATTTATAAGTATAAAAATATTTATTTACCTATGCTGAAACTGTTTGTACTCCTCGTCACTTGTCCCTAAAGGTTCATTAGAAAACCAGCGTCAGACAGCATCTGTCTGCCATTAATGCTGAAATGAACCTTTTTGGCGCAGCCGTGAGGCACATATTATAGTACCTAGTTATTTATTTTCACTTTTTTTTTGCTATTTATTTTGTGTTACACGAACTGTGTCCAAATAAACGGTATTCTTTCTTTCTATTTGACTAGTGACAAAGTTCAAAAGAGGCTTCGGCCAATGGCAAAAAGTTATTTTGTATACTGGCAAAATATAGTTCGGTAAAATAATACACATGACACATGATACTTCGATGATCTAAAAATATGTCAAATAATGCATCTAAAGCAAAAAAGACGTCAGTCAATAGTTTTCGGTAAAAATTAAATTCGAACAATAGAAAATTCGGAAAAGTGATCGGTTCCCGTAAAATGAACCTATTAAACCAAGTGACATGATTTCCATGACCATCACTAGTAAATAATCGATAGTAAAATTGATGTATAATGTCAATAATAACGACAAACTGTCAGAAATTGTAAAAAATAAAAGAACATAAACGCATTGTAATTTGGGAGCAGTTAATAGACTTTCACATAGTTATGCTGTTAATAAGGTACCAGGGAAGCCACATTTATTTGAAATAAAATATATTTATTTTGATTTTGATTATTACAAACGCAAAAGTTTGTAGGTATATGGATGTTTGTTACGGGTCCATATTGGCTCAACTAAAGTTCTTTACCCGAAATTGTTCTTCCTAACGATTTGTAATCCGAATGATCACTCTTCCTAAAATTTTTCATCCTAAAGTTTTCATTCATACTATTTGTAGTGTTACCGGCGATGTTCATAACACTCACGTTTCCGAAAATTGTAATTAATAATATCATTAATGTAAATATATTTAAACTCCTACTGTTTTTTATCATAACGCTTTTATCCCTAAACATAATTACCATAATATTTTCACTCATACTCAGAAAGAAACATTTACCATGACCATGCATGCAGCAAGCATCCAGCATGCAACATGCAGCAGGCATGGTTTCTGTCACGGCTCCGGCGCTGTGGGGTTCAGGCGATCCCACGCGAGCTGCTCGTCGCAGACGTGTTTAACGCTCACCACCGTAGCTTCGGCTTGCTGGCCGGCATAGCCGGCCAGCCTCAGCCTCGGCGGCGGGCGTTAAAACCACCTGCTCCTCAGCTCGCGGGCCGCCTCGCCCCTCCGCGCCTTCGCGATTTTAAATAACACTCTAGGGGTAGGGCAAACAAGACTACGTGGAGTCGATTTTGCAACGATTCGTTTCTTGGGGGCACTATGAATAATAATATAAAAGATGGTTATGTTGAGAAAATATAGGGAAACAAATAAAAGTATAATAGATGTTTATTGCTACTGACATTATGAAGTTGAATGCTTCGGAATTATGAACATTAGAGACAGAGTAGTTAGGAATTGTGATTGTTAGGATGAAAAATGTTAGGAAGAACATTTTCGGATTTCCAATTATCGGAGTTGAAAATTTAGGTGAACTTTGGCGCACCCTTGTTAATAAGGTACCAGGGAAGCCACATTTATATGAAATAAAATATATTGATTTTGATTATTATAAACGCAAAAGTTTGTAGGTATGGGATGTATGGATGTTTGTTACACTTTCACGCAAAAACTACATCCTACTGGATTTGGATGAAATTTGGCACACCGTTAGATTATAAACTAGGTTAACACATCATCATCATCATCATCAGTCTAAAATGTTCCCATTGCTGGGACACAGGCCTCCTCTCGGTAAGAGGGAGTGGGCCGTAATCCACCACGCGAGCCCAATGCGGGATGGTAGATATCACAATTCTTCGAATTTTTGGTTCTAAGATATGCCGATTTCCTCACGATGTTTTCCTTCACCGTTTTGAGAGCAGTGGCGAATAAATAATTTACACAAAGTAAAGTGCCTGGCTGGGTCACGTCACGGTCAAGTCGCGGCCGGTACCACTTGGCCACCACTGCTAGGTTAACACATAGGATATTTTTTATCCCGGTAGTACATTCCCGCGGGATAATTTCCGGCTTCCAAGCGGGCGAAGCCGCGGGGGGAAGCTAGTCATTAATAAAAACTTGAACAAAAACTAAAATGTATTAGCGAGGTGGGGAATTCCCGCAATAGGGTATTTTCCAATTTTTCAAAAACTATTCTAATTTGAAGATTGGAACGAGATATTTAACAGAAAAATAAAAATAAATTGATTTCTATCCATTTTCTCAATTAAAAACGATTGATACCAAATTTGTTTTTAGTTGTTTTGAATTTACCGCCAAAACGCTTCTCACGATGACTTTTTATCACGTGACGTCAACTTTGTGTTAACTAAAGTAGTTAGTAAGTAAATAACCGCTCAAGCGCTTTCATTTACCAAACGTCAAAGAGGGGTAAGCACCGTAAAGGACCGACGTCATTTGACACTTGAGATTTTTTCGTTCGGCGAGCAAAAAAAACGTCCGCGTCGATTTTTTGTTGCCTCCAGCTACTTAGAGATAAGTTTTATGGCTTCTTGAATAGGCAAACCATAACATAAACATTGTGAGTCGTTCTAAAATACGTTGTAGTTTATTATAAACAATGGAAATTAGAGACAATGACTGAACATGTCTTTGTTCCCGTTTGTTGTTGATTTGTCATAGAACTGCTGTCTCAATTTGCTCGAAATTTTGGATGTTACTTATTGAATAGACTAATAATCGAACAGCAGTATTTTTTTGGGAATCCTACTCAACATTTTCGTAATATTTAAACTCAAACTTCATATCGCGCGGAGGTCAACGCCCGTGTTGTGCACTCGAACATTCAAAGGGTTTATATAACTACTTTTCTCATTAAATCTAATGAGATTCTTATTCTAATAAGAAAATACATTGTTTACATACCATTTTATACACCAGGATCCACATAATTCACCATGAATCACTCAAAATAAACACAATTCTCATATCACTGCACATTGTTCACAAAGGTTTGTTTACGTTTCATATTTCGTCGAAATATACGTTTTTATGATGCTATTTGATGCAAATATTACCTAAAACGATGTAATAACTACTTCTAAATGAATATTTATCCACTTATCGTCGAAAACACACAAATAATAAGAAAAAACACTATAAAACTAGAGAGCATACCACGAAAAAGTACCGATGACCAACGAGTTCGAAACGTCACTTTCAACTCTTTTTTTTTTCGTGTTACCAGATTATATTTTCCATAGAGATTTAGTTCAACCAACTGTGTGTGTATCTAGCATTACAGTAAAATTGTCGCAGACGATATAGAACTTTATTTATATTTAGAAATAAGGCTAAAAACCGCCTGAACGGCGCGGTCGGGGATGCGACCACACGGCTTTTGGGACTAAAAAATGGCGGTTCGAATGCGACCAAAAGGAGTTGAGCGAAGTGAATGTCGAGTTTATAATTAACAAGATTTTTAACACTAGAAGGGCCGGGGCTTCATACTATACCTTCAAAGACCGCAGCGGTCAATTTGACGGTACTAAAGATTCAGTCATAATACTTATAAAATTATTGCGTAAATAAAATAACAATAATATCAAAAATTTTATCAATAAAAAACAATTTTAGCACTTAAACTGAGTAAAATTTGTAACAAGTAATCGTTTTTTTAAATCTTTTATACATTTTCCACAAACAGCTTTTTTACAGATAGTGCAGTTTTCACACTTGGCATTGCCGCCTTTTATTGTTTGTAGTACATCGTTCACTTGCTTCAGAATTAGTTTCTTGTCTTTGAGTCGCAGTTGAACTGCACGTAGATCGCTCACTAGTTGAAGGATAAAATCATGTTGAACTGCACGTAGATCGCTCACTAGTTGAAGGATAAAATCATGCCGTAGATCGCTCACTAGTTGAAGGATAAAATCTTTATTCCTGTGACTTTTCGGTACAGAATCCAAGAGTTTATAGCTGCTAAATCAAGTATATTGTAAAAAAACGTGAACAGGCCATCTCCGACTTCCAGATCTTACGGTGTACTTGCGTGCCATTTGATCGATAATGTCGACACCAAATTTTGTTCCATTATGAAATTCAATTGTCTCAGGTAGCTTTTTTTTATCAGTACCTATACTCACGTTGGGGTACTACACATGGGGTATTACAGAGTACTCAAAATAATAACATTTTTTCCTGGTTTTCCTTGATAGACTGTAAGGGTTGTATCGGTCTCGGTTTCCATTTATAAAAGTTTCATGTCTTGTAGTACGAATACTTCTACAAATCGGCGGTACTTCTCGTCTTGCACGCCGCATTTTTCCAACAATACTAGTCTTTTCGACCATTCGTTTTTTAGCCAAATTTAGAGACGTGAAAAAGTTGTCAGTGGTAACGTTTCGGCCCTTTCGAAAACGAAACCAAGTCTACTGAATGTAATGCAAACAAGCTAGACAGTAACAACTTACTCAGAATTCAACATAAATAAAAACAAAAGTACCTTCATTAGTTTGAAGAAATCGTTGCTTACTATTCTTACGCTGACTTGGTATGCCGTCACATTGACGGTGTGCGGCCTTAGTAGGTATTTGTAAAGGAATCTTATAAAATACACATAGTTTAATTTTTTTTTAATATAAATTAAGCCTAACAATAGCAAATTAGGAAAAGTCATAAAATATGAAAAGAAACAAAAACATAGTTTGTAAAATATTTGAGAATAAAATCGCCGTGCGGTCAAATTGACGGCCATGGTCTTTCTAGTGTTAATGGATATAAAGTGATATTACTGGTGTGCGGTGCCTGTACAAAAATACTTCTAAAACGGCGCCAAACTAAGTATTTTATATATCAAGGTTGACGTCACATGTCACGTGATAAAAAGACATCGTACGGAGCGTTTTGGCGGTAAATTCAAAACAACGAAAAATAAATTAGATTTTAATAGTTTTTAAGTGACAAAATGTGTATTAATAAATTTATTTTTATTTTTCTGTTAAATAAATCGTCCCAATCTTCAAATTAAAATAGTTTTTATGAAATCGGAAAATACCATATTTATTATAAGCTCAGTCGGAAAAATTTATCCCACGGGAACGTATTGCCGGGATAAAAAGTATCCTATATGTTAATGCAGTTTATAAACTATTTGTGTGCCAAGCTAAATCAATATTCAAACATCTGAACATTCAAACTTTCACATTTATAATATTATTTGGTAGGATTTGAAAGGAATACTATTTGCATTTTGATTTGTTTGAAGTTGAAATGATGATTTTAATTTTTGCAGATCTTAGATGGTACAGCCACAACCTCTGCCAGCTCAACCACCACGAAAACCGAGGCCAGGAGCAGCAAAAGCGGCGGGAGCGAAGAGGGCACCAGGACCGTAAGCAGCAAGAGGGGCCATGGTGGCAGTTGGGGCGTGTCTGAGCAGGCCCATCGAAAGTTGACAATTGAAAGCAAATATTATTAATTTTATCATAATAAAACTGTATAAATAATAGGAAATAAAAGTAAGTAAAATAATATTAAATTTCATTTATTTAATACAAAAAGAAAATACAGTCAAGTTGAATACTTAGTAAGCACAACCGCATCCTCTGCCAGCACCACCACGGTAGCCGAAGGCAGAAGCACCAAAACCAGGTCCAAACGCAGATGGTGCGAAGGCAGCACCAGGACCATAAGCACCTAAAGAGCCATATGCACCAGCTGGACCGAAAGCAGAAGTCTCACTGATCATGGCGTTCCTGCCATTACCACAGGCATGGTTGACGATACCAGCACCGGCAGATGGCACCACACCTTCTATACCAACAGTACCCACGAACGGCAGCTCACCACCCACAGCTAGGATACCTTCGTAAACATTGTCAGACGCCACGGAAATACCGACGGGAGCGATGGCGGAGGTGCTGGAGACAGGCAGAGCACCGCCACTGGTGGGACTGAACTCCAGGGCGGGGGCGTAGATTCCATCGTAAGCAAGGCCTCTGCCTGCGCATCCATCGACTAGACCATCAAAAGCCAGACTTCTGCCAGCGCATCCATCGACTAGACCATCATAAGCCAGGCTTCTGCCTGCCAAGCCAGCGCCAGGGTAGCCGAGTCCACCATATGCACCAAGAGAAGACAAGCCGCAAGGGGTGGCTAAGCCGGGATAGTTCATACCGTAGGGACCAGCAAATCCAGAGATATCAGCAACCGCAGCGCGGCTGGTGCATGTCTGACCGAGTGCGGACTGAAATTGAAATAATGATTGCCTTATTAGTTCTTTCTGCGTCCCAAATTCACATTATTTTGTATTTTGAATAAAATCACGTACAACATAACAGTAAACCGTAAAAACAATATTCCAATTAAATCTTTTAATCAATCAACAAAATAGTTCTTACCTTGAGCAGGAGCGTCTGAGCGCAGAGCACGAGGATAGTTTTGACAGACATTGTAATTTGTTTCAAGTGCTGATACAAGAATGATTTTCAGTGCAAGTGTTGGAGGTTTTATACTCAAATAAGTTATCAAGTTCCAAGAAAATTAGTATGTGGGTAAGTGTAATTAATTAATAGCTTGTGCAAGCACGATAAGCCTACTATTTACCAACAAGAGAAACGCTTCATAATTTGGTGTGATATTTCAGTCACGTTTTCAATATTTCGAAACTTGGACTCATATCAACAAGTACCTGAGTATAAATGTGACAACTATTTTGGGTCATCATTCAGTATTCAGCTTTTCGTTGAACTAATATCCAACATGTCTTCCTTCACTGTTCTATTGCTTTGCATCCAAGCTTGCTTGGTCCAGGTGAGTGAATTTTTATATATTAGGTACCTATATCTTACTATCTGTTTTGGTGGCACTGTTTCGTATATTAGACTCTTGTCAAATCTTTTACATTCGTTTTTTCACTGTAGAGCTTAAAATTAGGCAGCTACTTATGTAAGTCCTTTGATACCCCCCGTCATATAACTTATCCACATAGAGTGTTTATGCCTTGTGGTCAATCATGATTATTACTTTTGCAGAATGTATTCAGCCAGTGCTGCGGTGCTTACGGCCCAGGAATTGCTCTAGCTTTTGCTTCTCCCATGCTGGCTGGTACTTATGGCTTCAACGGCTTGACTGCTCCTGGTTTTGGTTACGATGGACTTGCGTACCCCGCCACTGGTTTTTCTTCTGGCGCTTACCCCGCTGCCAGTTGTGGTGCTGGATTTGCCGCATACGGTGGCGCCGGTGAAGGAAATGTGGCGGTCGCTGGTGAGCTGCCAGTTGCCGGTACTACCGCCGTCGCCGGTCAGGTCCCCATCATGGGCGCTGTGAGCTTCAGTGGTCCTGTGGCTGCTGCTGGTGCTGTGTCTATCGCCGGCAAGTGCGCGTGCGGCTGCGGTACCCCTTACGACTATCTGTACTAGATAGTAATATGAATAATCTTTTCTGTGAATAAACAAGAATTAAGAAGATAATCTTGGAAGTTTTTATGATCACTATCGCTAGACTTATTTCGTGTAAACCTACGTGTTGCGCTTGTAGCGAACTTATTGTGAAGTCAAAAGTGCAAACAAACGTAGGTATTCATTAGATATTTCCTTTTGAATTTTCTAGCTCGTGATTGAGAATTTCTCTTTTCTGATTGTTTTGTAGATGTGCTAAGTAGCATAAGCCGCACGGGTCGATCGATCAGGTTAAGCTACGCTTGCTGCGGTTGGTCCGTGAATGGGTAACCATCTTTACATACCAAGACCCCTCCGTGCCTCGGAAAATACGTTAAGCCGTTGGTCCCGGCTGTTATTTGTGGATCTTTGACAGTCGTTACGGGAATACCAGTATTTTACATGGAGCAACTGCCTATCTGACCTCCACAATCCAGTAACTGGGAAATACGACACCCCTTTGTAAGACTGGTTGTCAGACTTTCGGGCTTCTGACGACCCGTAACGACTGTTAAAGCTGGGACTAACGGCTTAACGTGTTTGGAGGTACGGAGGAGTCTCAGTATGTAAATATGCTCACCAATAATGGTAGATTAACTTGACACAACTAAAATAAGTAATAGTAGTAAACTATGGTAACTTAACTAATATAACGCTTGATTAGGCAGAAGTTTTACCCACATTCAAAAATAAGGGTAACGATGATTGGAAGGAATATTTTGACAAACTTTAATTGGAAATGGGTATCTCGTATTAAACCATGTTCAGGGTCAGCCTTTTCGTGTGGCTTGGTTTATCAATAGTAATTTAAGTACAAACCTTTAAAAAAAAAAATTACAACCGACTTCCAAAAAAACACTACAAAGTGCAAAATAACTTTAATTTCGGAAGGCGGTGACGAATAATTAAAATACACATCCAAAGTCACCGACTTCCGAAATTACAGTTATTTTGCACTTTGTAGTGTTTTTTTGGAAGTCGGTTGTTATTTTTTTTGAAAAAAGTTTTTATTTTTCACTTTTTAGTTACATAGCTCACACCAATTCGAAATTTCATCATCCTTGGCGTCAAAACAATGCATATTTATACGATAGCAATATTCGCAGTTGATTTGCTCTAATTTTTTGAAGAGTTCCGTTGTCTGTCTCCGAAACGCATCATCAGATCTATATGAAATTTCAATGGGACCATTTCGGAGTAAACTCCTTTCGAACAAAAAAAGATTTTTGCAAATCCGTCTATATACGACGGAGTTATGCCCGAACATACATACAAAAAAAAAAAACATGTCGAATTGATAACCTCCTTCTTTTTGAAGTCGGTTAAAAACATGTCGAATTGATAACCTCCTTCTTTTTGAAGTCGGTTAAAATCAATTGTTACAGCTCATAGACTCCGATCTGGACACATCCCATGCGATAAGTTTGCGTTCATGATGAGAAAGAAGAACTCGCCTAATTTGTGTGGAGTGTGAGTTGTGGAAGACTTCACTTCACTTCACTTATTGAAGTAAACACTTCTTTAGGCGCGTTGAGAACTTTTTGGGTAAACAAAAATCATGGAACTCGCGTCATCGTCACCGAACGCTTTCAATGAGCTAGGTATATGTATACTGTGTATATAGAATGGGTGAACGAGCACATGGATGAGTCGCGCGTTCTTGTCATTTGGAAAAGTCCCTTTCTTTCATTAGGAAATTCTAATTCTTTTATCCCTTTCTTTCTTTATTGTAAAAATCTGTTCTGTTACTTTAATTTCAGCT
This sequence comes from Polymixis flavicincta, assembly GCA_949987655.1. Taxonomy (NCBI): domain Eukaryota; kingdom Metazoa; phylum Arthropoda; class Insecta; order Lepidoptera; family Noctuidae; genus Polymixis; species Polymixis flavicincta. The sequence continues at coordinate 4,271,641 of OX465198.1, read as the reverse complement.
GGCCCGCGACTTTGTCGATGTGGTATTCAAATATACTGTTAAACATACCATTTATCACAAATACAACATAGCCATAGTGGTTTCTGTCAGTGAGCTATTTTTCAAAATTGGACCAGTATTAGTTGTTCATAACCATTCGATACGCTTCCGTGCCGAATCGAACATCAATCAATGTTATCGTTAGGAGTCCTATAAACCCGAAAATGTTATCAGTAGCTACTCTTTCGGCAGCTATATGGTATCACTTCTTCGTATTTGTGGTTCTAGAACATGCCAATGCCTTCACGATGATTTCTTTCACCATTTTGAGATCAGTGTTATAATTGAATATTGTTTATTCAATTAAGTAAAGTGCTCGCCTGTGTTCGAACTCACGAACTACAAATCGTAAGTCGTGCTTAAATAACACTCGTGCAAACAGGCATGTATCATGCAGCAAGCATTGTTTCTGACACGGTTCCGGCGCTGGGGGGTTTGGGCGGCCCTACGCGAGTTTATCGTCGCAGATGGTTTAAACAGTTAAGTTTGTATAATGTGTTTATATTTATAAGTATAAAAATATTTATTTACCTATGTTGAAATTGTTTGTACTCCTCGTCACTTGTCCCTAAAGGTTCATTAGAAAACCAGCGTCAGACAGCATCTGTCTGGCATTAATGCTGAAATGAACCTTTTTGGCGCAGCCGTGAGGCACATATCGTACCTAGTTATTTATTTTCACTTTTTTTTGCTATTTATTTTGTGTTACACGAACTGTTTCCAAATAAACGGTATTCTCTAAACATAACCTGTCATTCTCTAGTAAGCCTCTTAGTCGCCTTCTACGACACTCACGGGAAGAAATGGGATGGTGCTATTCTTTTACGTCTGGCACCACACGGACACCACACGCAGCTTTTCAATTCAGCGTTCATCGTAACATTGAATATTATTTAAAATCATAAAATAGTAAAATAAAAAAGGAGCAGTGGTGGCCCAGTGGAGCAGTGGTGGACCAGTGGGAGCAGTGGTGGCCCAGTGGAGCAGTGGTGGCCCAGTGGAGCAGTGGTGGCCGGCCCAGCGAGAGCAGTGGTGGCCCAATGGTAACGGCCGCGACTTACGAGTTGTAGGTCGTGCGTTCGAACCCAGCCAGGCGCATTACTTTGTGTAAATAATTTCATCATCACTGCTCTCAAACGGTGAAGGAAAACATCGTGAGTCATTCGTTCATAGTTTTGCAAGTACAGAGGCCAGCACATCAAGCTACCCCAATCTGTCAAATTCGTTTGATGGTTTTTCAACTTTATCACAAAGGAATAAGGTTTATGTTCAATTGGGAAAATTTGACAGTTTGGGATAACTTGACCTGCTGGCGACTGTACCATAGATGAAATATCATACTGGTCGACTAAGACAATTCGATATATTATTTCAAATACAGACACAAACATATGGTTGCTTCACTCAAAAGGTGCCTCTGCTGTCTGTCCATCCGTCCGTCCGCATTGTTAAGATGCCAAGGAGGCCGTAAACAAAATTTTATAAATTTCGCTGATTTACTTGATTTAACAGACCTACTTTTAAAATTGAAATACTGAAGTTTAATGCACAACATGAAAGATAATTTCAATTGATGAACAAATGAATTAGTTACCTTTAATTTTTTGTCAAGCGAATTGAAAAATTGCGAGATTGAGATGGTTTGGTGGGATTTACGGACAACTTCAAGAAAAAGATTGATTTGGGGCTGAAGTTTATTTTTGTTGTTTTAATTTTATGAACGTGAGTCCTGAGTAGCCGAAATAATAAGCAATTCTTGCCCATTTTCTCTCAAATTTGACTAAGGGCCGATTTTTCAATCCTCAGAGAAAAGAACCAATAGCTACCTGAAGCATAAAATTATTAGACGTTTAATTCGTCGGATAAGGGGTTGTAAATTTTTCAAATAATATTTATCCTAGGAATAACTATTGTTGGGGTTATCTCGTCGTTGACGGATACCCCGGTAGTGGTTGTAGGTAGTTAATTAAGTTACACCAAATCACTGTAAAGTTCAAGAGTTTATTTATGGAAAACCGTTTGTCTAGTTATCCGAGCCGCACTTAATGTTATTGTTATTTCGTAATGATCGTCACGCACATTAGCGCATGACGGAGTTTTAGTGACGACTGAATTTAGTGTATATTCATTAAGTAAGCGTAAACATACTTTTGCTGTATGAGCATTATTGGCTCGTTCATGCTCCCGAGGGAAAGATATGCGTACTCAGATCACCAAACTTGCGTTACAAGTTAAATAAGTATAAAATGTTACAAAAATAATAAAAGCAATCAAAAACAATAAGCAAGACATAATTCTTAAATAATTCATCATAGTTTGAATCTTGTTCCTACTGTTTGCGGCGGACTGTAGTTTTCTGAATGTCCCCCTCGTATTTTAGCGTAGGTAGGAATCTCCTTCAGTTCTATATCTTCTGTCCTCTCTCGAGTCTTGTTCCTATTGGTATGGTTCGTCTTACGCGCCTGAAGATATCTTCTTATTCGCCAAACTATTATAGCGGCGACGATTCCTCCCACCACCAAAGTGCTTATTGCGTAATTGCCGATGTCGTGGACACTTAGTTCGTTAGGTAGGCTCTCTCGTCCTTTTTGTGCGTTTATTTGGTCATCTAATAATCTGTGTTCATTAGATAAGTTTAGTTTCGGTAGCACAATCTTTGTGTTTTTTAATGTATTCCACATATCATTTGGCGAGTCAATAGTAGGTACCTCCAAGGTAATTCCAATATTGGTAATGCTACTAAAAACGTTATGTGAATAAATTGTAGCGTCTTTGTGCTGAAGTATGCAATCCTGACCTAGGGCAAGGAGCCCCGCTTTTGTTATAATGGTTGTTGTAATTCGATTTTCGCATACTATGCGCGTCGTACACTCATCGATACAGTTATACAGCCATATGTTTGGTCTCTGTAATTTTATCCATTGGTCCGAGCATTGTTGTGGTACCCAATCACACGTTATGTTATTAAGATTTTTACTGAGTATTTTAGCTTCGCAGGATGCCGTGGTTCCATGCAAGTTGCGGATAGTTGTCGAGGCGTTGCAGATGTGATTGTCCGCCGCCATTGTTGTGCATTGCTGAAGATCAACCTCTTCCATCTGTATGTAGGTATTCTTGATGAAGTTGACTCCAATATATTGTGTTGTTGTCTCTATCACCAGACATTGGGTAGAAGTTAGCTGTCTAGGTAGAGCTATATTGCGATACAATGTATACTCGTCATCACTTAGTAACGGGATATGTAATTCGAAGAGTAAGTACTGTTCGGTGAGCCGGGCTTTAACATAAATAATTTTGTAAATATTTTTTATGTTAGCTCCATCGCTGTTTTTGATAGGTAATGTTAATCTTTTCGGAATAATACCGGCAATGTAGTTTAGTTGTTCAGATAGCTGTTCCGGTGTGAATAATTTCATATCGAGATGGCCTCTGTAGATATCTGTCAATGCATTCAGGAGCATTTGTTGGTTTCTTCTCAGTACTGAGATAAGTAAACTGGCAGTAAATCGTAGAGTGACATGGCTCGTTAGGCATCGTGTCGCATAGTTGACTTATACGATTCACGAATTTCTCTACCATTGCCGTACTTTGCCAAAATGTTGTCAGGTTGTAAAATACCCGGCGAAATGTCATTTGCCGGTCCACGGCGGAAAAAAAAATCGCAGTTGTTTGCTATGTGCCGTGGCACGGCACGTAATCTGTGGGAGCCGGTGGGAGCGGTTTTTTACGTTTCTCTATGAAACTAAGCAACCTATCTCTTTCGTTCTTGTATAAAAATGATCAGGATAGACAAGGCTAGATATGTTTCTTGGACTGATGCCAACTTCATAGTGCAAATTTTCGCGGTATTCATCGCAGAACATAGTACTTTGACAGTACTATGGCGCGGATCCGTGCTACTCGTTTTATCGATTGTGCTGAGTGTTTTTGAAGTGAAAGTGCATATTTCAAGCATGAATACGTATGTAAAGTTAATCAACTTTCTATTTATGTATTAGTTAAAAGCAGTTTAATATATTTACGCATATATTTTACGGAAAAAATTCCACGGGGTGAAAAAATGGCCGCCATATAAAATCATAAAATATTTGCGCTGACTTTTCGTGTGCGTATTTTGTATGAAATGGCTACTATACTGCTAAAGTAGTAAGAAAATTTCATAAACTATCCATAAATATACGATGTTGTGTATGAAAATTCAGATAAAGTAGTCAAAATTGCAATTTTAACATGTCATTCCTCCGTTGCTATGCAACAGTCCGACCTGTTGCTAAGGGCCGAATTACGTCGTCGCCCGATTCTCGAAAAAAATACATAATTATTAAAAATAATTAAAACTTTGCCATAACACTTAAATAGGAGGTAATTTAATGTAGTTTCTGGAATAGTTTTCACATTTGCAATCGATTAAGCAATTCATAAGAAAAAACCCGAACACGTGACGCATACAGCGTCACGTGTTCTTAAGTTTTTGTAAACAATAGACTTTTTTTATGGATTAATTTACGAACTCCTTTCATTGTGAACACTTGCAAGTATTTATTTATAGTTAGCAACAGTCTTGAACTGATTAAGTACATAAACATTTGTCAAACTGCGTCATGTTCACGACTGCAAAAAAAAAAATGAATGAGTGTCGAGTTACGTAACAGTTATAAGTGGCCACTTGTGTCGCGTGAAGATAAGATAAGATTAACGTCCTTTTTTATATGTTTTGGCTGCCTGGTGGTAATATGTTTATTATGTAATCGTTTTTGTAGTGTAATAGTGATTACTATTAAATGGTTTATTATTAAAATATGTATTTTGCTTCTATTTCTGGGGCCTTGAATGATAAAGTGGGAGACAAATAACAGCACTCGTTTTTAACTTGAAACCTACTCATTTTATTGTAAACCCAATTTCACATAGGTCATACACTGAATAAAAAATGATGTACTAATTCCGAAAAAGTTACAGTTTCATATGAGTTTCATAGTAAAATAGCGAGAAATCGGGGTTTTAACCCAAGGGACCTAAGGGGACGTGACCTAATCGACGCCATCTTGGAGTCAGCTAGCACCAGGTCATTTTTTTTTTTTTTTGACATTACACTTTAAGGGATACCAGAAGTTTCCATACATCGTGAATAAGTTGGATATTTCCGACAGGGTCAAAGTAAACTGGTTGGTTTTCAGCTAAACGAATAATTTTAAAAGGTTGCAGGGGTGCTGCTAGTCCACATGTTAACGTTGTAAACGCTACTAGTAACATCATAAGCAAGCTGTTTACCCTTTTCGTGGATTTACCAACTCCTTTGTTTTGCTTGCCGTGCTTAGTTTCTGGGCTCATTTTTAGTAATTCACTGTTTCCGCCTGCCTCGTTTATGGGCAGCGGGGCTAGTTTAATTATGGGTCTTTTTAGTATCCCATTTTGTGTTTTGAGCGTGACTACTCGTACTAAGTCATCGCTACCTGGGTGCAGTTCCACTACGCGTCCCATAGCCCATCTGCTTGGGGGAAGATTACTTTCCTTGATGAGAACTAGTTGTCCCTTTTGTATGTTTTCTTTGGTTTGTTGCCATTTATTTCGGTTTTGTAGCGAGTGAAGGTATTCTTTCGACCAGCGGTCCCAATAATGTCGACGCATGAGTTCAATGAGTTTCCAGTTGTTTCTGATGTCTATAGCTCTCGTTTCTTCAGGTTCATTGAGTGGTAGTGTTAGTGTTGGACTCCCCGTGAGAAAGTGACCAGGGGTGAGGTATTCCAGATCTTTCACGTCCTCCGATAGTGGACACAGTGGTCTGCTGTTCATGCACGCTTCGATTTGTGTAAGAAGCGTTGCAAATTGTTCGTATGTAAGCTTCTGTTGTCCGATTACTCGTTTCAGGTGTGCTTTCATGGAACGTACAGCAGCTTCCCATTAGCCTCCTGCTGATGGCCAGGATGGTGCGTTGAAGTGCCACTCGATTTGAAGGTTGTGAATCTCCCTAAAGAACTCTGAAGATAGCATCGTTTTAAAAAGTTGGAACTCTTCGTTTAAGACTCTTGCGGCTCCGACGAAGTTGGTTCCGTTATCTGAATAGATATGTTTTGGAGTGCCTCTTCTGGCGCACATTCTTTTCAGTGCTGCGATGAAGGTTTGCGTTGACAAGTCCGAAACAAGTTCAATATGTACTGCTTTTGTGCACATACATATGAATATGGCTATGTAGCCTTTGCAGGTTTTTATCCCACGGCCTTTGTTTATCTTTACGTCCACGTGGCCTGTAAAATCGATGCCGGTGTGTAAAAACGGCCTCGATGGAGTAATCCTTTCTTTAGGAAGGTTGCCCATTAACTGTTCAGTTCGGGTTGTTGCATATCGACGGCATCGAATGCATTGTCGCAGCATTTTCTTAACGGTTCGATTGTCACTGATAATCCAGTAGTTGTTTCTAGTGTCAGCTAGCGTTAATCGTGCTCCACCGTGTAAGGTTCGTTGATGCGCCTTTTCTTTCAAGTTCAGTTCATGGAACTCAGTTGACCTTCTTTTGTTTCGTAATGCATCAGCGAAACGTATCACCAAGGCGAGTATTCTTGTAATACGATCTAAGTTGCTATGTCGCTTAAGTAATGAATCGAATAATTCATTTCTAATCGATGTGGGTTCTGTACGATTATTCGTATAACAGTTTGTTAGGAACCCTTCGTTCGTGGTATAAGTTTCTTTTGAGATAAGGGCTTGTTTTTCTTGTTCCTTAAGCCATTTAGGGCCTTCCCACCACAGGGAAAAGTTTAACAGTTTTTGCGGTGAGAGTCCTCTTGTGGCACAGTCGGCAGGGTTTTCGTTCGTCTTCACGTAACCCCAATTTATCGCAGGTACGATGTTTAATATCAGTGTGGTTCTATTGGTAACATACTTTTCGTACTTTGTTTGACTTCCCTGAAGCCATGCTAGAACGACTTTAGAATCGGTCCAGCAGGTAATCCTTAGATCGTAATCTTCTAGGATCTTCGTTATCCTTTGTAGGAGTTCCGCTAGTAAAACTGCGGCGCATAATTCCAACCTAGTTATCGTAGTTTTCGTCTTGATTGGTGCCACCTTAGTTTTTGCCGCGAGTAGTGTAGTTTCGTAGGCGCCGGTGGATGACGTTGTTCGGCTGTAGATAACGCATGCGTAGGCTTTCTCGCTCGCGTCACAGAAGGCTTGCAATTCGATCGCCTTATTGTTTTCGTTTTTTATCCATCTTGGTAAACTTAAATACTTTATGTTTGGCAGATCGAATTTAATTTTCATCCATTCCTTTTCTATGGAATCCGGAACGTTTTTGTCCCAGTCAATGTTTTGACAGTTATCACTCCATAGTTTTTGGAAAAGCAGTTTTGCTTGTAGGGTAATCGGAGCCAACCAACCGAGCGGATCGTAGATCTTACTTATTTCTGACAATAGCCTACGTTTTGTGTATGGTGCCTCTTTGTTGTTGCTAGGCGATTCGGTAATAAAATGAAATGTGTCGCTCGCGTCATTCCATGCGAGTCCAAATGTTTTGCTGAACTCTTGTTGCTTGAAGATAAATTTGTTGTTGTTATTCTTCTCTTCCCTCTGTAGTTCTTGGAGAATAGATGGTTCGTTCGTGGACCATTTCCGTAAAACAAAACCACCTTTCTTCAGTAGTTCGCTTAACTCTTTTTGCAGTATCTTTGTTGATTCTATGGTATGGTGACCCGTGATGGCGTCATCCATATAAAATTCGTTAAGTAGCGCCTTTTGGGCCAGAGGGAAAGCGTTGCCTTCATCTTTGGCCAGCTGTTGGAGAGTGCGCATCGCTATGAATGGTGCGACTTTAGTCCCGTATGTTAGGGTACACAGCTGCATATCTCTCAATGGTTCTCTCTTGGAGTCTCTCCAAATTATTTTTTGAAGACTTTGTTGATCTTTGTGAATAAGGATTTGATGGTACATTTTCTCTATGTCCGCTGTTAAGACATATTTATAGCTCCGCCATTTTATGATCAGAGATAAAATGTCCTTTTGTAGATAAGGCCCTTTTTCCATTAGATCATTTAGGCTGTATCCGGAGTTTGTTTTCATGGATGCGTTAAAAACAGCTCGTAGTTTGGTTGTTGTTGAGCACTCCCTTACTACGCCGTGGTGTGGTAGGTAGGCTTGTACTCGACTTTCTGATTCGGTCACTGGTTTCATGTGGCCTAATTCGATGTATTCTCGGATGAATTCCTTGTAAAGTTTAGCAAAGTGTTCTTGTCTGGCCATTTTCTTTTCTAAATGAAGAAATTGCGCTGTGGCTTTAGATTTTGAGTTTCCAATGTTTTGTTCATAGTTAGCGTTCATGGGCATTTTCACCACATAACGTCCGTTTTTTAGTCGTTCTGTTGTGTCTGTGTAATATTTTTCACAGAATTCGTTCTCCGTTGTAATTTCGGGCTCCGAAGGGATGTCTTCTATTTCCCAAAATTTTGTTAGGTTGTCTAGCTCTGTTAAAGTAACTAGACAGTTAAACTGCTTTGTAGCACCGCACAGTATCCAGCCCAACTTTGTGTGTTGCGCAACAGGCGAGTCATTGTTATGCTTGATAATTCCTCCCAAGATTACTTCGGAGTAAACATCCGCGCCAAGCAGTAAATCAATGGGTCCAGAGATGCTGTAGTCTGGATCAGCCAACTTGATGTTATGAAGGTGCGTCCAGTTGTCTGTGTTGATCGTTGAGTTAGGCAGATTGTTGATGAGTTTACTCATCACTAATGCTTCGGTTTGGAATGTATAATCAGAATGGATAGACTTGCATTCCAATTTTATCATCCCTTTACTCTTGCCCATTATGGTGCCAACTCCAGTAACCGCAGCATTCATTTTGTTTCGTGGTAAGTTCAACCGTTGAGCAGCGTTTTCTGTGACCAAGGTTACTTGAGAGCCTTGATCCAGTAACGCCCGAAGGATGACGTAATCTCCTTCCTTTTTCTTGACCCTCAGCTGTAGAGTCGTTAAGAGTATCTCTTGTTCACCGTTAATGTGATTAGATGTTCGCTCAGCCGCCGTTGATGTGGTCGGCTGGGATTTTTGCCCTTTCAGATTATCATCATGAAGGAGGGAGTGATGTTTGTAGTTACACGTGCGGCATGTTTTCGTTGAATTGCATTTGTTTCCGCCGTGACAAAACAAACAATTTTTGCACAAGTTCAGGTTACTTGTTGTTTGGTTTCGCGTTGCGACATCCATGTTCAAAAATGTAGAACACTGCCTCAGCGCGTGTTCGTTTTTGCACAGTGGACATTTCCTCAGCGTTACATGAAAGGTTTTTGTACATTTTTCTGTGTCTTTAAAGTTCGTTGACTTGTTGTTATTATAACTTTTATGTTGGTTATTCGTTGAATAGTTTTGTTTCGCGCCGTTCTTTTTGTTACGGGATGTTTCTAATGTTATGAACTGCAGTTCTAGGAATTCCATGAACTCCTCTAAGTCTGGGAGTTCTCTTGGCTGTTTCATGGCTTTGATGTAGTCACCGTACGTGACGTCATCCAGTTTGGAGGATAGTAAGTTCACGATAAGTGGACCCCATACTGGAATGTTGATCTCAATGTTTTCTAGGCCATTCAAACACTCTTTCGTGGTGTCATACAGCTTCTTCATGTTATTTGAGTTCGGTTTTTCGATAGATGGTTGATTGAGAAGTGTGTCTATGTATGAGGTAAAAAGTAATCGCTTGTTGTCGTAGCGGTGCTGAATAATATCCAGACACGAATCATAATTCTCAGCACTCACAGGAAGGTGTTTGATTAACTTTTCCGCTTCTCCTTTCAGTTTAGATTTAAGGAACTTCATTTTCTGCGTTTTGTTCAGCGTTGGATTGTTATGAATCATCTCAAAGAATAAATCCCTAAAAGAGATCCAATTGTTGAAACTTCCGTTGAACTCTGGTAATTCCATACGCGGTGTTGTTTTTTCGTAGTGGGATGTTTCAAAGATTTTTCTATTTAGCTCGTCCTTTAGGCTGTCGTAGACTTGCTCCCAATAGTCGTATTTTGCTTCATAGTCCTTGTCGTTCCCTTGCAGTAAGTAACTTAGTTCCCAGTGAATCCTGTCGATGGATTCCCATCTAGATGTTAATATCTTGACTTGATCTTGGAGTTGCCACTTCTCTTTCATGCCATTCAGATTAGTTTTGGAGACCGCTCGCTTCAAGGCATTGAAGTTACACATTTGATTACGTAACAGCGTTGATAGGTGCTTGTCCGTTTCATCTTCGATATGTTGGTGTACTCCAGTTGTATCAAATTGCGGTGTTCTGGGAGTTTCTGGTATTTTTGGTTTTAATATCCCCGAAAATCCTGGTTCGTTTATCAACTTGTTTCGTAGTTGATTCATTGATTGCATTGTTTCGTCAAACATGCTTTTTGTTATTATGAAAATGTCCTGCTTAAAGTAGTCATGTTCTCTTTGTTTGGACTCATACGTTTTCAAGATTTCATTATTGGACCGAAATTCATCCCAAAGGTATTGTAAAGCTTCGATGCGCTTGTTAAGGTACTCTATGGTTTTTCTACTCACAGCGTCCTTTTTATAGTTAGTTTGAAGAGTTTTGATTCTCTCGTAGCTGCTTTGCTGCTTAGTTATAAGTTCAACAAATTCAGAAAAGTCTTCCGTCGACATTGTTTATGCCTTATGGCTGTTAGTGGTTGGTGTGTAGGTAGTGTGTACTCACGAAGTTTTCGTGGCTGAAGTAATCGCAGTGGACGTTATCCCCGCTGATTATTTCTTGTTTGTAGCGGTAGACGTGATCTCCGCTGTAGTAGCCGCCGTGGACGTTATCCTCGGCGATTGTTTCTTGGTAATTAGTTTATAGCAGTAGACGTGATCTCCGCAGGTTCGTTAGTGGCAGGCACTCAGTGTAGCTCACCCTCCTTTACGTCATGTGCAACGTCTCAATGCTACTGGTTAGACCCGCTTGTGGGAAGCCAACAGCACCGATTTGCTAACGTAACTGGGATATACCACGCTAAGCACTCTGCTGATGAGGAGACACGACAGCTCACGATATGATTTGCCGTGTCATCCGGCTCGAAGGACCAAAAGATGTTGGGGTTATCTCGTCGTTGACGGATACCCCGGTAGTGGTTGTAGGTAGTTAATTAAGTTACACCAAATCACTGTAAAGTTCAAGAGTTTATTTATGGAAAACCGTTTGTCTAGTTATCCGAGCCGCACTTAATGTTATTGTTATTTCGTAATGATCGTCACGCACATTAGCGCATGACGGAGTTTTAGTGACGACTGAATTTAGTGTATATTCATTAAGTAAGCGTAAACATACTTTTGCTGTATGAGCATTATTGGCTCGTACAACTATCCACCCGAATATCTCATCTATGAAAACGCTAACTTCAGGGAGGTGAAACAAATATACAGAATAAACGAATGTTAGAACGGGACGGACTATTTATTTGATTGTTGTCAATTACATTTAAACAGATGGCAGCGTCATGTCACTTTTAATACGTTACGAGGTTGTAAGTTCGGCCGTGTGGTGTTTTTATTTCTAGATTGATTTAAATAATGGAAAACATAAAGGAAAGGATCAAGAGCAGTGGCTCTTGCTGCTCTTTTCCTCGTTCTTGGTTCGCTCCTACTGGAGCGAAGGCATCAACAGGACCGCAAGCAGCAAGAGGAGCCAGAGCTACGGCTGGGGCATAACGAGCCTCATCCTTCAAGTGTTAAATATCAAAATAGAATAAAACATAACGATTAAATAGTATAAGTTTTGATAAATGATAAAAAAAAGACTTGGACATATTGTATACCTGGTTTAGCTCTAATCTACTTACTATAAACGCATCTAAAACATCGTACATGATATTCTCAGCTAAAAATAAAAAAGTTCCTGACCACCCAGCTTTACACATAAACAACACTAAAATCATCAAAAGTAATTGTGAAAAATACCTCGGACTAAGGTTAGACAACAAACTCACTTGGCAAGCGCATATTGATTACATAAAATCAAAAATAACTTCGCTAATGGGATCAATGCGCGGGTACATAAATAACATTCCAAAAAAAATCCGCTTCAATATTTACAACTCACTGGTTCGCTCACACATAAATTATCTAATCGAAATCTGGGGGTGTGCCACAAAATCTAATATATAAGATCTTCAAATAGCACAAAATAAAATAATCAAACTTTTGTTTAACTACGATTATCACACACCTACATCCGAGCTATACAAAAACACCAAACTAATGAGCATTCATCAACTTTACACATTTAATTCCTGCGTTCTCATTAGAAAAATCCTTAACAAAACCATACACACACAATTATCCTTCCACACGAAAATATAAAAATACAGCCAAAGGAACCCTAACCAACTACAGACGCGCGCCCCGCGGACGCAATATGGTAGAAAAAATATAAAATACGAAGGCGTTCAACTTTTTAATAATCTACCGGCAGATATCAGGAGCACATCTTCTCTCAACACATTTAAAGCCAAACTCAAGCTGTACATCACAAACAATACAAAATTAATAAGTTAACGACATATTATTACGTTAGTCTTACACACAATAAGATTTCTATTCTTTTGGACCTACCTACATTACCAAATCAAAACTGTTTGCTACTGGACTACACCTACTTTAATAATGTATTTATTCGCTAAGTGAACAATTTATGTTCTTCTTGAATAAATAAAGAATCTTTAAATTGTGAATTTGCTTTCAAGAACTGGGATGATTGCAATGTACTGACTAAAATAATTAACTTTAAAGCGTGTCTACGTAGGCCTATTGTAAAACAACATTAAAATCCAATCTAATACAGGATAAAACTGTATAAATTACAGGAAATAAAAGTAAGTAGAATAGTATAAAATTTCATTTATTGAAAACCAAAAAGAAAGTACAGTTAAGTTGAAGTTAAACACTTAGTAAGTACAACCGCATCCTCTACCAACACCACCACGGTAGCCGAAGCCAGAAACACCAAAGCCAGGTCCAAAGGCAGATGGTGCAAAGGCATCACCAAGACCATAAGCACCCAAAGTGCTATATGCACCAGCTGGACCGAAAGCAGAAGTCTCACTGATCATAGCGTTCCTCCCATTACCACAGGCATGGTTGACGGCGCCAGCACCAGCAGAAGGCACCACACCTTCCATACCAACAGTACCCACGAACGGCAACTCACCACCTACAGCTAGGATACCTTCGTAAACGTTGTCAGACGCCACGGAGATTCCGACGGGAGCAATGGCGGAGGCGCTGGAGACAGGTAGAGCGCCGCCACTGGTGGGACTGAACTCCAGGGCGGAGCCGTAGATTCCATCGTAAGCAAGGCCTCTACCTGCGCATCCATCGACTAGACCATCAAAAGCCAGACTTCTGCTTGCGCATCCATCAACTAGACCATCAAAAGCCAGGCTTCTGCCTGCCAAGCCAGCGCCAGGGTAGGCGAGTCCACCATATGCACCAAGAGAAGACAAGCCACAAGGGGTGGCTAAGCCGGGATAGTTCATGCCGTAGGGACCAGCAAATCCAGAGATATCAGCAACCGCAGCGCGGCTGGTGCATGTCTGACCGAGTGTGGACTGAAATCGGAAGAATAATTGCCTTATTAGTTCCTTCTGCGTCCCAAATTCACATTATTTGTATTTGGAATAAAATCACGTAGGTACAACATTACAGTAAACCGTAAAAACAATATTCCAATTAAATCTTTTAATCAATCAACAAAATAGTTCTTACCTTGAGTAGGAGCGTCTGAGCGCAGAGCACGAGGATAGCTTTGACAGACATTGTAGTTTGTTTCGAGTGCTGATACAAGAATGATTTTCAGTGCAAGTGTTGCAGGTTTTATACTCAAATAAGTTATCAAGTTCCATGAATATTGGTATGTGGGTAAGTGTAATTAATTAATAGCTTGTGCAAGCACGATAAGCCTATTATTTACCAACAAGAGAAACGTTTAATAATTTTGTGTGATATTTCAGTCACGTTTTCAATATTTCGAAACTTGGGCTCATATCAACAAGTACCTGTGTACAAAAGTGACAACTATTTTGGGTCATCATTCAGTCTTCAGCTTTTCGTTGAACTAACATCAAACATGTCTTCCTTCACTGTTCTGTTGCTTTGCATCCAAGCTTGCTTGGTCCAGGTTAGTGAATTTTTAAATATTATATCTTACTATCTATTTTGGTTGCACTGTTTCGTATATTAGACTCTTGTAAAATCTTTTACATTAGTTTTTTCACTGTGGAGCTTAAAATTAGGCAGCTACTTATGTAAGTCCTTTGATGCCCACCGTCATATAACTTATCCACATATTATAGTCTTTATGCCTTGTGGTCAATCATGATTATTACTTTTGCAGAATGTATTCAGCCAGTGCTGCGGTGCTTACGGCCCAGGAATTGCTCCAGCTTTTGCTTCTCCCATGCTGGCTGGTACTTATGGCTTAAACGGCTTGACTGCTCCTGGTTTTGGTTACGATGGACTTGCGTACCCCGCCACTGGTTTTTCTGGCGCTTACCCCGCTGCCGGTTGTGGTGCTGGATTTGCCGCATACGGTGGCGCCGGTGAAGGAAATGTGGCGGTCGCTGGTGAGCTGCCAGTCGCTGGTACTACCGCGGTCGCCGGTCAGGTCCCCATCATGGGCGCTGTGGGCTTCAGTGGTCCTGTGGCTGCTGCTGGTGCCGTGTCTATCGCTGGCAAGTGCGCGTGCGGCTGCGGTTCCCCTTACGACTATCTGTACTAGATAGTAATATGAATAATCTTTTCTGTGAATAAACAAGAAATAAGAAGATAATCTTTGAAGTTTTTATGATCACTATCGCTAGACTTATTTTGTGTAAACCTACGTATTGCGCTTGTAGCAAACTTAAAGTAAGGTCAAAAGTGCAAACAAACGTATTCATTAGATAATACATATCCTTTTGAATTTTCTAGCCCGTGATTGAGAATTTCTCTTTTCTGATTTGATACTAAGTTTTGTAGATGTATATTAATAAAAAATAAAACAAAGCAATCCATAAGATACCAAGGTTTTAAATCCTTATATTAATTGGAAACTTATTGGTAGTTGTGAAAGTAGTTTCAAGATAGAAAATTAAGAAGCTTCAAATTGAATCGAATCGCATTGATTCCCGTCATCTGTCTGAATTAGCGCAAGCTAGAAAACTTGCGGATTCATATCCTTACCAAGACATTCAGCATAGCTTTACTAGGTAATTTTGAATGGTAAATATACTTATAGCAAGATCATTGTTAGGGCAATGATTCATAAAAAAGCTCCTATAATGTGTTAATTAATTTGGAAAATCATCATAGTATGCCTCGCCTTTTTTCCGAAGATTTTGGGGTTCGGGATTCCAGTATTTTACATGGAGCGACTGCCTATCTGACCTCCACAACCCAGTAACTGGGGATTACGATACCCCTTGGTAAGACTGGTTGTCAGACTTTCGGGCTTCTGACGACCCGTAACGACTGTTAAAGCTTGGACCAACGGCTTTACGTGTTTGGAGGTACGGAGGAGTCTCAGTATGTAAATATGCTTACCCATAATGGTAGCTTAACTTGACACAACTAAAATAAGTAATAGTAGTAAACTATGATAGCATAACTAATATAACGCTTGATTATGCAGAAGTTTTACCTAAATTCAAAAAATTAGTGTAACGATGGTTGGAAGGAATATTTTGACAAATGTTAATTGAATAAATAGGTATCTCGTATAAAACCATGTTCAGGGTCAACCTTTTCGTGTGACCTGGTTTATCAACAGTAATTTAAGTAGAAAATCAATTGTTACAGCTCATAGACTCCGATCTGGACACATTCCATGAAATAAGTTTGCGTTCATGATGGGAAAAACTAACTCGCTTAATTTCTTATTGAAGTGCAAACTTCTTTAGGCGCGTTGAGAACTTTTTGGGTAAACAAAAATCATGGAACTCGCGTCATCGTCACCAAACGCTTTCAATGAGCTTTAAGTATACTGTATATTATGGGTGAACGAGCACATGGATGAGACGCGCGTTCATGTCTTGTGGAAAAGTCCCTTTCTTTCATTAGGAAATTCTAATTATTTTATCCCTTTCTTTCCCTTTGTATTTCATTGTTAAATCTGTGCTGTTACTTTTAATCTTAGCTGGCCCGCGACTTTGTTCATGTGGTAATCAACTATACTGTCTACATTGTTAAACATACCATTTATCACAAATAGAACATAGCCATAGTGGTTACTGTCAGTGAGCTGCTTCAAAATTGGAAAAGTATAGCTGTTCATAACCATTCGATACGCTTCCATGCCGAATCGAACGTCAGTCAATGTTATCGTTAGGAGTCCTATAAACCCGCAAATGTTATCAGTTTAAATCAAAGAGCTACTCTCTCGGCAGCTATATGGTGTCACTTCTTCGAATTTGTGGTTCTAGAACATGCCGATGCCTTCACGATGATTTCTTTCACCATTTTGAGATCAGTGGTATTATAATTAAATATTGTTTATTCAATTAAGTAAAGTGCTCGCTTGTGTTCGAACTCACGAACTACAAATCGTAAGTCGGGCTTAAATTACACTCATGCAAACAGGCATGCAACATGCAGCAAGCATTGTTTCTGTCACGGTTCCGGTGCTGGGGGGTTTCGGCGGCCCTACGCGAGTTTATCGTCGCAGATGGTTTAAACAGTTAAGTTTGTATTATGTGTTTATATTTTATAAGTATAAAAATATTTATTTACCCATGTTGAAACTGTTTGTGCTCCTCGTCACTTGTCCCTAAAGGTTCATTAGAAAACCAGCGTCAGACAGCATCTGTCTGGCATTAATGCTGAAATGAACCTTTTTGGCGCAGCCGTGAGGCACATATCGTACCTAGTTATTTATTTTCACTTTTTTTTGCTATTTATTTTGTGTTACACGAACTGTGTCCAAATAAACGGTATTCTCTAAACATTACCTGTCATTCTCTAGTAAGCCTCTTAGTCGCCTTCTACGACACTCACGGGAAGAAATGGGATGGTGCTATTCTTTTACGTCTGGCACCACACGGACACCACACGCAGCTTTTCAATTCAGCGTTCATCGTAACATTGAATATTATTTAAAATCATAAAATAGTAAAATAAAAAAGGAGCAGTGGTGGCCCAGTGGAGCAGTGGTGGACCAGTGGGAGCAGTGGTGGCCCAGTGGAGCAGTAGTGGCCCAGTGGAGCAGTGGTGGCCGGCCCAGCGGGAGCAGTGGTGGCCCAATGGTAACGGCCGCGACTTACGAGTTGTAGGTCGTGCGTTCGAACCCAGCCAGGCGCATTACTTTGTGTAAATAATTTAAACACCACTGCTCTCAAACGGTGAAGGAAAACATCGTGAGTCATTCGTTCATAGTTTTGCAAGTACAGAGGCCAGCACATCAAGCTACCCCAATCTGTCAAATTCGTTTGATAGTTTTTCAACTTTATTGCAAAGGAATAAGGTTTATGTTCAATTGGGAAAATTTGACAGTTTGGGATAACTTGACCTGCTGGCGACTGTACCATAGATGAAATATCATACTGGTCGACTAAGACAATTCGATATATTATTTCAAATACAGACACAAACATATGGTTGCCGTACTCAAAAGGTGCCTCTGCTGTCTGTCTATCCGTCCGTCTGCATTGTTAAGATGCCGAGGAGGCCGTATACAAAATTTTATAAATTTCGCTGATTTACTTGATTTAACAGACCTACTTTTATAGTTGAAATACTGAAGTTTAATGCACAACATGAAAGATAATTTCAATTGATGAACAAATAAATTAGTTACCTTTAATTTTTTCAAGCGAATTGAAAAATTGCGAGATTGAGATGGTTTGGTGGGATTTACTGACAATTTCAAGATATAGATTGATTTGGGGCTGAAGTTTATTTTTGTTGTTTTAATTTTATGAACGTGAGTCCTGAGTAGCCGAAATCATAAGCAATTCTTGCCCATTTTCTCTCAAATTTGACTAAGGGCCGATTTTTCAATCCTCAGATAAAAGAACCAATAGCTACCTGAAGATTGAAGTTATGAGACTCTTTATTCGTCGGCTAAGTGCTTGTAAATTTTTCAAATAATATTTATCCAAGGAATAACTATCCACCGGAATATCTCATCTGTGAAAACGCTAACTTCAGGGAGGTGAAAGAAATATACAGAATAAACAAATGTTAGAACGGGACGGCCTATTTCTTTGATTTTTGTCAATGACATTCAAACAGATGGCAGCGTCATGACACTTTTAATACGTTACGAGGTTGTAAGTTTAGCCGTGTGGTGTTTTTATTTTTAGATTGATTTAAATAATGGAAAACATAAAGGAAAGGATCAAGAGCAGTGGCTCTTGCTGCTCTTTTCCTCGTTCTTGGTTCGCTCCTACTGGAGCGAAGGCAACAACAGGACCGCAAGCAGCAAGAGGAGCCAGAGCGACGGCTGGGGCATAACGAGCCTCATCCTTCGAGTGTTAAACATCAAAATAGAATAAAACATAACGATTAAATAGTGTAAGTTTTGATAAATATGATCGTGAATTTGCTTTCAAGAACTGGGATGATTGCAATGTACTGACTAAAATAATTAACTTTAAAGCGTGTCTACGTAGGCCTATTGTAAAACAACATTAAAATCCAATCTAATACAGGATAAAACTGTATAAATTACAGGAAATAAAAGTAAGTAGAATAGTATAAAATTTCATTTATTGAAAACCAAAAAGAAAGTACAGTTAAGTTGAAGTTAAACACTTAGTGAGTACAACCTCTACCAACACCACCACGGTAGCCGAAGCCAGAAACACCAAAACCAGGTCCAAAGGCAGATGGTGCAAAGGCATCACCAAGACCATAAGCACCCAAAGTGCTATATGCACCAGCTGGACCGAAAGCAGAAGTCTCACTGATCATAGCGTTCCTCCCATTACCACAGGCATGGTTGACGGCGCCAGCACCAGCAGAAGGCACCACACCTTCCATACCAACAGTACCCACGAACGGCAACTCACCACCCACAGCTAGGATACCTTCGTAAACGTTGTCAGACGCCACGGAGATTCCGACGGGAGCAATGGCGGAGGCGCTGGAGACAGGTAGAGCGCCGCCACTGGTGGGACTGAACTCCAGGGCGGAGCCGTAGATTCCATCGTAAGCAAGGCCTCTGCCTGCGCATCCATCGACTAGACCATCAAAAGCCAGACTTCTGCCTGCGCATCCATCAACTAGACCATCAAAAGCCAGGCTTCTGCCTGCCAAGCCAGCGCCAGGGTAGGCGAGTCCACCATATGCACCAAGAGAAGACGAGCCACAAGGGGTGGCTAAGCCGGGATAGTTCATGCCGTAGGGACCAGCAAATCCAGAGATATCAGCAACCGCAGCGCGGCTGGTGCATGTCTGACCGAGTGTAGACTGAAATCGGAAGAATAATTGCCTTATTAGTTCCTTCTGCGTCCCAAATTCACATTATTTGTATTTGGAATAAAATCACGTACAACATTACAGTAAACCGTAAAAACAATATTCCAATTAAATCTTTTAATCAATCAACAAAATAGTTTTTACCTTGAGTAGGAGTGTCTGAGCGCAGAGCACGAGGATAGCTTTGACAGACATTGTAGTTTGTTTCGAGTGCTGATACAAGAATGATTTTCAGTGCAAGTGTTGCAGGTTTTATACTCAAATAAGTTATCAAGTTCCAAGAATATTGGTATGTGGGTAAGTGTAATTAATTAATAGCTTGTGCAAGCACGATAAGCCTATTATTTACCAACAAGAGAAACGTTTAATAATTTTGTGTGATATTTCAGTCACGTTTTCAATATTTCGAAATTTGGGCTCATATCAACAAGTAGCTGTGTATAAATGTGACAACTATTTTGGGTCATCATTCAGTATTCAGCTTTTCGTTGAACTAACATCAAACATGTCTTCCTTCACTGTTCTGTTGCTTTGCATCCAAGCTTGCTTGGTCCAGGTTAGTGAATTTTTAAATATTATATCTTACTATCTGTTTTGGTTGTACTGTTTCGTATATTAGACTCTTGTAAAATGTTTTACATTAGTATTTTCACTGTGGAGCTTAAAATTAGACAGCTCCTTTTGTAAGTACGTTGATGTACGCCGTTTTATAACATAACCACACAGTGTTTGTGCATAGTGGTCAATCATGATTATTACTTTTGCAGAATGTATTCAGCCAGTGCTGCGGTGCTTACGGCCCAGGAATTGCTCCAGCTTTTGCTTCTCCCATGCTGGCTGGTACTTATGGCTTAAACGGCTTGACTGCTCCTGGTTTTGGTTACGATGGACTTGCGTACCCCGCCACTGGTTTTTCTGGCGCTTACCCCGCTGCCGGTTGTGGTGCTGGATTTGCCGCATACGGTGGCGCCGGTGAAGGAAATGTGGTGGTCGCTGGTGAGCTGCCAGTTGCCGGTACTACCGCCGTCGCCGGTCAGGTCCCCATCATGGGCGCTGTGGGCTTCAGTGGTCCTGTGGCTGCTGCTGGTGCTGTGTCTATCGCCGGCAAGTGCGCGTGCGGCTGCGGTACCCCTTACGACTATCTGTACTAGATAGTAATATGAATAATCTTTTCTGTGAATAAACAAGAAATAAGAAGTTAATCTTTGTGGTTTTTATGATCACTATCGCTAGACTTATTTCGTGTAAACCTACGTGTTGCGCTTGTAGCAAACTTATTGTGAAGTCAAAAGTGCAAACAAACGTATTCATTAGATATTTCCTTTTGAATTTTCTAGCTCGTGATTGAGAATTTCTCTTTTATGATTGTTTTGTGGATGTGTTAAGTAGCATAAGCCGCACGGGTCGATTGATCAGGTTAAGCTACGCTTGCCGCGGTTCGTCCGTGGATGGGTAACCATCTTTACATACCAAGACCCCTCCGTGCCTCGGAAAGCACGTTAAGCCGTTGGTCCCGGCTGTCATTTGTGGATCTTTGACAGTCGTTACGGGTCAGCAGAAGTCCGAAAGTCTGACAACCAGTCTTACCAAGGGGTATCGTATTACCCAGTAACTGGGTTGTGGAGTTCAAATAGGCAATCGCTTCATGTAAAATACTGGTGTTCAGCTGCATCCAGTTAGACTAGAAGCCGACCCCAACGTGATTGGGAAAAGGCTAGGCAGATGATGATGATGATTATAATAATAAAAATAAAACAAAGCAGTCCATAAGATAACAAGGTCTTAAATCCTAATATTAATTGGAAACTAATTGGTAGTTATGAAACTAGTTTCAAGATAGAAAATTAAGACGCTTCAAATTGAATCGAATCGGATTGATTCCCGTCATCTGTCTGTATTACTTAGTGCAAGCTAGAAAACTTGCGGATTCATATCCTTACCAAGACATTCAGCAGAGCTTTGCTAGGTAATTTTGAATGGTAAATATACTTATAGCAAGATCATTGTTAGGGCAATGAGCCTTATAAAAGCTCCTATAAAGCGTTAATTAATTTGGAAAATCATCATAATATGCCTCGCCTTTTTCCAACGATTTTGGGTTTGGCTTCCAGTTTAACAGCTGAATACCAGTATTTTACATGGAGCGACTGCCTATCTGACCTCCACAATCCAGTAACTGGGAAATACGATACAAAATCAAAAGTCATTTATTCAAACTAGGCTGAGAGTCAGCACTTTTCGAACGTCAAAATTACATAAGACATTCCCCCAAAAACGCCCACCCTTCGACACTTCCTAGTGCTTTAGCTGGGAAGAAGAAGTGGCGCAACAAACTCCCCGCAGCTCAGCTGTCTGATAAGTTGGAAGAACTTGATTCTAAACAGTAATAGGTAAGTAATTAAATTTCATCAAAAAATGAAAATTTCATTAATAAAAATTAAAAAAAAAATGGTTCATACAGTCAAATAAAATAAACAATGCTATGGAGTAACTCATATAACCTGTCAGTAGGTAAGCTAATTCTGGTGAAAGAACACAAACGTTGTCTTGCGTTAATCACAGCGACCAACAATTCTTATCGTTTACGTAGTCGTTGATTGAATAGTATGCCTTAGAACCTTACCTCTTGGTAAGACTGGTTGTCAGACTTTCGGGCATATGGCGACCCGTAACGACTGTTAAAGCTTGGACAAACGGCTTAAACAGTCTTATTACAAAAAAATGCTCAAGTCCTGGTTTAAACCAAGACTTATAAGTCTTGGATTGTTACAGTACTAAAGTCAGTACCAGGATCAACTTGCGTCTTTATTACAAAACAAAGACTATCTGAGGATCAGTTAGTACCAAAGAAGGTCCATGGTTCAAATTTTATCTACAGATAATAAACAAAAATGGCATTCTTTCATTCGTTCATTAGGGCTTTATTTGAAACAACGTTCCGTTTCTATAAATATTGTAACTAGAATAACACTTGAAATGATTAAATAATTATTTAACAATACAAGAATACATCATAAATTATTCTATGTTTAGGTTACAATATATTGAACAAGTCCCACTTGTACTTTTGACGTGCTTTTTATAATCAACTTGTCATATTAGTAACACCTCTGGCGTGAAGTGGAATGCATTAAATTCGGCGGCAGCGTCACGTGCGTAATTTGAGACGAATGTTTACGTTGCGTCCGTTTTAATAAATAAATGCAGTTTTGCTGACAACTAGTTAAATCAAATCAGCTGTGAATCTATGAATAAAACAATATTATTAGGTACCTAGTACATTATTAGGATTTTGTCTAATGTTATAGTAGCATCGACCAGGGTATCTATTTCATGTCGAGCCCAGTTGCGTTATGCGCAAACCACTTGCACTTCATGACTCAATGGGCGTCCTCTCGAGGGTCGTGGGATAAGTCTTCACATAAAAAATCAACTATTAGTTGACCAAAACGTTTTGTGAACCCATATTTGTATCTAAAATCTTCGTCACGCAATTCGAAAAAATTAACACGATGGCGATGTCTGTAAGATCACCGAGACGTCTCCAGCATATCCAAATCCATCAAGTCAATCACATAAATATCCATTTCTATCGATTTTTAAATAAATTCAAAGATAAACTAGGGGTCTCAGCGGACTAACTTTGGTACCAAAGATAGTTCAAGAACTAGAGATAAAATTAATTTTATAATAACGTTTTATTTAGTCATGGTTTAAACCTGGTATAATAAAACTCACTAGATACAATACTGATACTTTTATTTTGTCTTCCTAACTTCACAGATATCGTCACTACAGATAGTTCACACCAAAATTGAGCTCTCTAAGCCAAGTGCTCTCGCTTATAAGCTACCCTTTCCCTTACAAAATTGACAGTTGAACTGTGTTGCCATTTCATAGAAATAAGAACGGACTTATAAAATCTGTAAAAACCCTACACTCGACCGTCCTGACGACGTGTATGCCCTCATACACGCCTCAATTAGTATCTAAAATACCCTACACTTGGCTGAGAGGACTCACGGTGACCAAAGAAAATACAGAAAAAAAAAATTACATACATCCAATTGATTTTGAGATCGCATTGTTTGTCGTAAACATTTACAGTAGTAAAACATTTTGATACAGCAATAAGACTACACCCTTATAGTACTTTAATACTTATAAATTCGAAAGATCAAACACAAGTAAGACCAAAACAATCATTAAAACATAAAGATTAAGTTGATAATTATTTAGTTCCAACGTTATCATTTAACCTTAAACATAAATTAATTTATCTTGTACAGTTATTGAATGTGATCATTCATAAATTAATTAATAACTAATAATAAATAATTAGTAATAATTTAATAAATTGATAATAATTTTAATTTGTTCATTTATGAAATCCATTATAACTCAATAAAAAATAAACGACTCAACAAGTTTGGCGAAGCAATCGATACTCGCCGAAATACCAAGGACTCGTTCTATTTTCGGATAACGACATATACATTATATACACGCACAACGGACCGAATGGGAGTCTACGTGCGGAAAAGGGAGTCCCATCATCATCATATACATTATTCAGAACATAAGTTTATGCATAATATGCTAATGCGAACCCATCAATTCTCGCTACTGAATTTGCGTACTCTATCAGGTTGTGAACCAATCAATTCTCACACCTGATCAGAGACTTCAAAAACCTTGGCAAACCAATCAATTCTTGCCTCTAATTGTTTAATAACCGATGACGTGAACCAATCAATTCTCACGTTCGATCTTCAATCGTGTCCTAACTAATGACGTGAACCAATCAATTCTCACGTCAGGTCTCTTGCTTAATAACCGAGGACGTGAACCAATCAATTCTCACGTTCGGTCTGAAACAATAATATTAAACATTCTGTAATAATTGTCCAGTAGAATCCTAAATTTATCATCATTATGCATCACTATGTTCGCTATCATCACTAGATTCGCTAGAATCCGATTTATTTAGTTGTAATGCAGCTACATGTACCCACTGCAGCATTCGATCAGCTGCTACAGTGGTAGTGCGTTTATTTGTACTATTACTGAAACCGGGAATGGTTGATATTTTATATCTATCTTGGCCTAAAACCTTAGTGACTCGGTATGGTCCTATGTAGGATGGGAGAAGTTTTTTACTATTCCCATCGTTATTAAAAGTTACTTTAGTAATTTTGATTAAATCTCCCTGATTGTATTTCTTAGCAGGGCGTCTGTTCTGATCGTAACGCAGCTTTTGCTTTGCTTGTTCAGTATCTATTCTTTCTTTAACTTGATTTCGGATAGTAGTCACATCTATATTTTCCCTAGTCATGTCTGTTATCTCATTTAAATTAGGACTGATCTCACTGTTCATGAACGTGCCGAACATGACTTCAGATGGTCTCCTAGCGGTCGTTTTATGGATTGTATTATTTAATCCCCATTGTATTTTGCCTAGCTGGTTGTCCCAATCCCTCTCATCATGTCTCAGGTTTAGCGCTTTCAATGAATTTAGGATAGTTCGGTTATATCGTTCTACCTGGCCATTTGATTTAGGACTCGCGACAGCATTCAAGATGTGTTTTATACCTTTATCATAACAGTATCTTTTAAACAAGTTAAATGTGTAGCAACTACCACGATCACTGATCAAACGGTCAGGCATTCTAAACGGATAGAATATGTCATCCAGGGCACGAATCACATTTTGTGCATTCGTGTTCCGAACTGGCTTTATAAAAACAAACTTAGTAAACGAGTCTACCACTACTAGAAGGTAAGAGTATCCTCGTTTGGATCTGACAAAGGGACCCAGGTGGTCGACATGCAGGGTGTCAAACGGAACCTCTACTTTTTCGATTGGATGTAATAAACCTTCTTTCTTACTCGCGGACTTCTTAGTGTAAGCACAATCAATACAAGCTGAGACATACTTTTTGATAAACCGTGACATTTTCGGAAACCAATAATTACTTTTAATCCTTTCCAATGTTTTTTCTAACCCTAGGTGACCAATATCGTCGTGATTCATCCTGCATATTTGCCACCTCGCCCCCTTTGGGACTGACCAACGAACATTATCCTTATCGCCGTTAAGATACTTATATAACTTATTATCACGAACAACATAATTATCTTTGATATATTGAAGATTCTTGGGATCCAAATCCTTTTCTAAAACCTGTTTAATCCGTTCCAGTTCCGAGTCTCCTAGCTGAAGAGTATGTAACCAGTCTTCGCTATTAATGACTATAACTTGAGCAGACAGACTAGTGGAATCATTCGAAATAGGATTGCGAGATAACGCATCTACGTGGGACATTTTAGTGCCTGGTCGATATTCAATTGAGCAATTAAATTCTTGCAGCAAAAGCCACCAGCGCGCTATCCTAGGTATGAGATCGCGTTTCAAGAAAGTGGAACGAAGAGCACTACAATCGGTGACTATTTTAAATTCGTTACCTAATAAATAGACCCGAAATTTCTCTAATGAACGAATAACCGCCAGCGTTTCTAATTCGTAAGAGTGATAATACTTTTCCTCCGGTGACGTTCGCCTGCTACAATAAGCAATTGGCCGAAGAAAACCACTATCCTTACACCTTTGCAAGAGTATGCCTCCAACGCCATCTTTACTAGCGTCAGTATGTAATTCCGTCTCCGCCTCACGATCATAAATAGCCAAGACTGGTCTGTCTATCAATTGTGATTTAAGCGCCTGGAATGCGTTCTCTTGTTCTTGGCCCCACACCCATGCGGAGTCCTTTTTTTAATAACTGCATGAATGGCGAAGCTAATTGAGCGAAATTTTTGATAAATTTTCGGAAATAACTAGCAAGCCCAAGGAATTGCCTAACACCATGAATATTAACTGGCCGTGGAAAATTCATAACCGACTGAATTTTCTTTTCACCTGGCCGAATTCCTGATGAGCTAATCTCATAACCAAGATAATCAATATTATTGTGAAGAAAATTACATTTTGACAAATTCAACGTAAGATTCGCATTTTCTAACAGCTTCAGAATTTGTTCGAGCTCAAGACATTCAACAGCATTTTTACCAAAGACAAGCATGTCATCCATATACGCTGTGGCATACGTGAATCGAGCTGATCCTAAGACCTTATTAATCATCCTCTGAAAAATTGCTGGTGCGTTTGCCAAACCAAATTGCATACGGTTGAATTCGTACAATCCATCTGGAGTGACAAACGCAGTCAAATGTTTGCATGATTCCGAAATTGGCACCTGATAATACCCAGATGCCAAATCAAGCGTTATGAAACATGCCTGCCCAGACAATCTTGCTATCTCATCGTCTATAATTGGCATCGGGTATCTTTCCTTTATTGTTACAGAGTTCAACATTCTATAATCAATACACATTCGAAAACTGCCATCTTTTTTTTCGAACTAATATAACAGGACTTGCATACTCCGATACCGATTCTCGAACAATCCCGGCTTCCAACATTTCACCTAACATGGACTGCACTTTCTCACGTTCGTGATGCGACAACCTGTAAGGGCGATAGACAATAGGACGTTGACTATTCAACTCGATTGTCATCTGCGTAACATCAGTGCAACCCAAATTTTTCAAATTTGAAGCGAAGCAATGTTTATATTGTTTAAGTATAGTCATAAGCCTTTGTCTATCGTCCTTTGATACCGAATCACCTATACGTACGTTATTTTCCTGAATGTCATGTTCACAGTTATCTTGAATATCTAGAGACTCTGCAATTCCTGAAGACTGTATTACTATTCTTTGAACAAACTCTAGCTTTTCTCCCCTACAAGCAACAAAATCCTTTCGTAGTCTACTGGGTATGGAAAATGGATAAACAAGAATGTCTAAATACCCACGCTGGACCTGGTAAACGCCACCATAAACAACAACCTCTTGGTTAGGACCACCCACGATGTTGTTGCTCAGCATTAAACAGCCACTAAATTCGGAACCTACGCGTGCCTTTATGGACGCAGGTCCATGAAGCTCGACATCGGCAGCAACCCTAACTTCAGCGAGTTTAATGTTATTAGCATCAGGATAAACCACTGGAATTTCAGTGTGCAACTTACGAAATTGCAAAGTGTGAGAATTTTTGAACACAAGGATATGTGGTTGCTCCGTGTATGACTGGCCTATTAATATTGGTTTATCTAACAGATAATCTTCAACGACTCTACAAGCTACCCTCGCATCCACTCCATCTACCACTATGTCAAGCAATATAATAGGTCTTTACCTATGAAATTGCCGTTTTGTATGAAAAAATTTAAACGAATTTTTTTCATGAATTTTTTATTTGTATTAATCGAAGTAATCACCCATGCAATCAATGCATCTTTGCCATCGCAGTGGCAGTTTATTGATGCCCTTCTTAAAGAAATCAGCTGGACGGGAGGCAACAAATTCTTCAAAGGCATTTTGTACTGCCTCTCGGGTATTAAATTTTTTTCCCGCCAAGAAGTTATCCAAATTCTGGAAAAAGTAGTAGTCTGTAGGCGCAAGGTCTGGTGAGTAGGGCGGATGACGGAGAGCTTCCAACCCCAGTTCTTGCAACTTGGAGACCGTCTGCTGTGCAGTATGAGGTCGCGCGTTGTCGTGCAGGAGCAGCGGAGACGAGCGATTGACCAATGCTGGTTGGAGATGCGCCAGCTTCTCCATCATTGTGTTCAGTTCTTCACAGTACACATCTGCAGTAATGCTCACCCCGTTTGGTAAGAAGCTGTGATGAATCACACCGGCGCTAGACCACCAAACAGTGACCATCACTTTTCTAGGGGTAAGTTTTCGTTTAGGGCATTGTTTAGGTGCTGAACCAGGATCCAACCAACTTGCTGAGTGCTTACGGTTATCAAACAGAATCCATTTTTCATCGCAGGTAACAATGCGGTTCAAAATTCCTTCATTTGTGTGTCTGTTGAGCAGTGCAAGGCACGTCTCGACGCGTACTTCGCGCTGGCGATCATTGAGTTCGTGGGGCACCCATTTGTCAAGCTTTTTTACCTTGCCAATTTGACGCAAATGGACCAATATTGTTTTGACGCTAACGTCGAAAGCTGCTGCTAATTCAGCCGTAGATTGTGTATCATCAGCTTCCACAATCGCCTTTAATTCGTCATTGGCGACCAAAGTCTTCGGACGACCGCGAGGTTCATTTTTCAGGTCGAAATTTCCAGAACGGAAGCGAGCAAACCAATAACAGGTGGTGCGTTGGTTTGTAGTGTTAGCTCCGTAAACGTCGTTGATGTTGCGTGCCGCTTGTGCCGCGTTGCTGCCACGACGGTACTCATATTCCATAATTACTCGAATTTTTAACGTATCCATGATGACGAAAAAGATTGAAATGCGATGAAAATGTAACACTAATCAATAAAGAAATGACTACTTTTAGAAAAAAAAACCATGTTTTTAAAATAAAATTAATTTGAAATTAGAATTCTTAGCCAAACAAAAATTATTTTGATTTGAAATGGCCAGTACTGCAGAACGGCAATTTCATAGGTAAAGACCTAATATTACCCAACGATCGGACCGCCTCATTCCCGAATCCTTTTAAAACCGACGGAATCTGATCATGTACCAGATTAAGGCTCAAAATTATTGACTTCCTAACTAACGTCACTTCACTACCGAAATCAATAAACGCTTCTACAGACTTACCCTCTACTGTGACCATCTTTATGAACTTTGAATTAGGACTGGAGCTTGAAATGCACATTGCTTTGGATAGTGCTCCAGTTTTACCTATTATATTTTCGGATTTAGAATCTTGTAAACAATTTTCGACCTTGTGACCGATTTTGTGGCATTTGTTGCATTTGATAAGTGGCTTTGGACAATGTAAATAAGGATGACCTCGCTCCTTACAATTAAAGCAGAACACAGGACCCTGGGACTGATTAGATTTATTTTGATTTGTTTTAGAATTTGAATGGTTATTTTTCCCGAAACTACGGTTTGAAGTTTGACTTTCCTTGTTGCTCATTAGAAATTGGAGAAGGTGTTCAGGTTGAGAACAACAAAGCGCCAATGCACTCGATTTCATAGTCCTATCAGTTAAACCGTGAATTATACAATCTACTGCGCGCTTACCCGTAATTTCACACTGAGTTAACAACGCAAGTTTTTCGTAGTAGTATACTTCAATTGGTTCGCCAAACTTACTTTTTCTCTTAAGCATATCTTCGAGGATTTGGCCATAGTTTTGCTCGCAAGGAAAAGCACTCATTAATTTATCTTGCCATTCTTTCCAAGTATGCAAAATTGTGTTAAGACCCTCATACCAAACTTTAGCCAAACCCTGAAGTTTTTGCATTGCAAAATGTGTTGTTGTTATATCATCCCAGCCGTATACAGTAGCGCATTCATTAACTTTACGCAGCCAAATGTCAATACGCTGGTTTTTCGCAGAAGGGTCAAAACTAGGGAGAATATTTTTGTGATCAATATTTTTCGAAATTGATGCACTTGTAGACGGCTGAGATGTAAAACCATGTTTAATAGAATGCACCAAATCCATGACATCTTTAACGGTAAAAGAAGGAGTACGTGACCTTTTATCTTGTGGTACGCCGTCGCTGCGTAGACTATCGTTGCTCTGCTCTCGTGAACCTCGTCTCCGCTTGGCTCTCGAAGCTCGATGCTCTGGTTGACGCGACCGGCTCGGGCTGCAGCTGTGCTGCCGGCTCTTGGAGTGACGATGGTTCATACTCTTGCAGCTTCTACCGGATCGATTCCCATGCGCCTCCGTTATCTTCTCACGTTCCCGGCGTAGTTCCTGTTCGAATACACGTAGCCGCTCTCGTTCTTGCTCAAACTCCTGCTCCTTCTCGCGAAGACTTCGCCTTCTTGACTTGCTGCGACTTCGACTGCCACCGCAACGTTCGCCGGAAATATCACGTCGATGATGCGACGAGCACCTTACTGGAGTTAATAGGCGCCGTCGGCTGTCTCTGCGACCACAAGAAGAAGCATCCAACGACCGGGTGACGCCGTTATCTTTTTCCATTGTGAAACTTTCGGATCCCACTTCCGAAGTATAATAAAACTCACTAGATACAATACTGATACTTTTATTTTGTCTTCCTTTCTTCACAGATATCATCACTACAGATAGTTCACACCAAAATTGAGCTCTCTAAGCCAAGTGCTCTCGCTTATAAGCTACCCTTTCCCTTACAAAATTGACAGTTGAACTGTGTTGCCATTTCATAGAAATAAGAACGGACTTATAAAATCTGTAAAAACCCTACACTGGTAACAATCACAGTACTAAATTTAGATCGCGTTTTGTAATAAGACGGATAGTGTTTGGAGGTACGGAGGAGTCTCGGTATAATGGTAGATTAACTTGACACAACTAAAATAAGTAATAGTAGTAAACTATGGTAGCTACGCTTGATTAGGCAGAAGTTTTACCCACATTCAAAAATAAGGGTAACGATTATTGGAAGGAATATTTTGACAAACGTTCATTGGAAATGGGTATCTCGTATAAAATCATGCAGGGTCAGCCTTTTCGTGTGGCTTGGTTTATCAATAGTAATTTAAGTAGAAAATCAATTGTTACAGCTCACTGACTCCGATATGGACACATTCCATGAAATATGTTTGCGTTCATGATGGGAAAAACGAACTCGCCTGATTTGTGTGAAGTGTGGAGTTGTGGAAGACTTCCATCACTTATTGAAGTGAAAACTTCTTAGCCGCGTTGAGTACTTTTTGGGTAAACAAAAATCATGGAACTCGCGTCATCGTCACCGAACGCTTTCAATGAGCTATATGTATGCTGTGTATATAAGTGTAAAAAAATTAACTGCAAGAATTTCGTCCACTTACTCGACATCGCAAACCGAACACATTTCTTTTTTTTCAGCATTTTATATTTTCACATAAATAAAACAATTTATTAAAATATTTTTTTGTGCGCTGTACCCAGGGCTGCGCTTGCCGCTTGGGCCGCCATTGTACCGCTCGCGAGTGACTCGCTAGCGGTTCCCCCGCCGCCCGCTACTCTTCCCACCAGGGACTTGAAAACGAAATGGATTTTGTTCCGTTACCCATAATGTTCTCATATAACGTTTCAAAATTGATAACGATACTAACACCTAAAAATATAAATAACGTTACAAAAAAAACGTTATAGAAAATCATTTTCGTAGAACGAAATTATAAGTAACGTTATAGGTATCAGCATAGATTTATGAAAGAAGGTAGTGGTTTAGGTAGTGGTTTAGGAGCAATGTATTTAGTACAAAAATAATACAGTCGCTGTGATATTTGAAAACAAAAATAACATAGTAAACGCAAGAAATGTTTTTCGATTTCTTGTTTTTCACGATTTTAAAGACAAATATAGAAAAATACTTGTACTTATTTATGGTAAGTGATTCCATGATTCACAAAGTTTTTGTTTTGGCTTTGGTTTTTACAAGAAACCACTGAACAACACGGCATTCTTATGATTTATCACGACAACGATCGAAAGCACACTAGTTCGCTGAGACGGCCATTTACTTTAGGAATGATCATTTTGATCATGGCGCGCGGACACAGACACGCCCCTTTCCCACTTCTCCTGCTTTTTAGATTTCTATGGGTATCAGTAACAATAGGCTTATCCGCTTGTGATACCGTTACAAGCGAAACGTTACAGGTTAATTACTAGCGTAAGCGTAAGAACTTTTCCCGCTGACCAACGCTTTGTCGCCCGCGCGGCCCGCCCCCGGCACAAGCCACTGCTGTATCGTTCGAGAGTGCGTATTTTTTCCGACAGTGTGGTGAGTTGTAATTGTGAATGATTCGTTGTGATGATCTGCCTACTTTTATATTCAAGTGATTGTGTCAAATTTAACTTTTTTTTTTTATGTATACATCTCATCGGTGCGTAACCTATCATTTTAATTAATTAATAATGAATACATTGTTAATTTTGTCTCATTCATCCTATGGTCTGTGGATATTTAAAAGTTTTACCCCGTTTACATTCAGCCCATTTCCACGGCAACTAGCAAGGAACAGATCGCTTCCCGTGAAGCGCCAATGTAAACACATTTCACTTAACGTTGCCACAGCAATATTTAGGGAAATATTTCTGGCAACACGAATGGCAATGGCTGAACGTGAACGAGGTTTTAGAGATGCGCCAAGTACTCGTTTATTACTAGGTACTCGGCAATACTCGGCCATTCTATTAGTACTCGTTATCGGCCGAATAAGTCGGTTTGACTATTGAGGTACTCGCTACTTACGGGTGTTTAGTTGGGGTAAAAATATTATACACGATTTAATTATTTTATTTCTGTAAGTAGGTTTGTACAAACACTTTTACACGTCAGTCATTTTTTTTCTAAACTAGATGAGGCCTCCTATCTGACTACTCTGAGAAGAAAGGCCGAAACAAACTCAGAGGTCACAGTCTCCTTTAAAGTCCAGACATAATCTTGGTCATATCATGTGTAGACCAGGTGTCTGAAATGGTCTTTTGAGGAAAGAACCACATAGATCGAGTGAACCTGTCCAATCAGTGCACGCATTTATCAGAAATCATGCAGCTCAACTCAGAACTTGAGGAGCTCAACGATTTAACGAACAATACCAACGAAAGGGCATTTGGGTAGGCCGCATAAAGTACCTACTCAAACTGCCAGATTAACAATAAAAAAGAACTGAGAAAGAGATGAAACACAAAAACAAAACAATTCCTATATATTCTTGGAATTAAAGTATTAGTATATTTATAGCTGTAAATTGTGCAATATGCAGCAATTCCAAGATTGTAGAGAAATTGCCAAGAATTCGCAATTTAGTGGCTCGTGTAAGCCAACTGTTAGAGCACCGTAAGTCAATACGGTAAGACATTCTTCTTTCTTCAGAACTTGATGATCTCAACGATTTGACGAACAATACCAAAGAAAGCCATCCGCACGATGAGGTCTACCCTCCGACCTACGCAGCTCCAAACTAGTCTTGGATCCGAAAAATTCCAACTGGAACTTCAAAATCTAGTCGCCCTGCTGGAAACCTCAGGCACTGTTGACGAAAAAGCCGACGTGGTGGTCAAAGCACTACGTGACGTGTCCCGCAGACTTTTCTCGTCGCAGCGAAAAAGTAAGGTGTTCAAACTTTCCTCGGAGACTCTCGGACTTATGAGGGAAAGACGAGAATTGCCATCCACGCAGCCGTCTTCGTCAGAAAAGAGGGCCTTAAACCTCAAAATACGAAAGCTGACGCGAAGCGACCTTCGGTGCTCCAACACCCGCGACATTAAGGTCGCGATTGAGCAAAACCGAGGGTCGAAAGCGTTCGCTCAGTAATTAGGGAGGTCCCATCTGACGCAACTAAGAACTGCGGATGGCAGAATCGTGACTTCAAAGTCCGAGATACTCGAGGAAGTTGAGGATTTTTACGGGCACTTTTACTCAACGCGGACGGCAAAACCAAGGACGGCTCTCGAGCAGCTTAAAACAACAAGGCACCGGGTGATGACGGAATAACGACAGAGCTCCTTAGCTAGCGAGTCTCTTCAACTCCTTTATCCAAGAGGGTACAACTCCCGAGGCGTGGAGCAGAGATGCGGTGATTCTGTTCCGAGCTACGTTTACAAGTTGTTCTCAAGGGTCATCACGAATCGTCTCGCCAGAAAACATGACGAGTTCCAGCCGTCAGAACAAGCCGGTTTTCAAAAAAAGGCTTCAGTACCGTAGACCACATCCATACTGTTCGGCAAATTGTACAGAAGACTGAAGAGAGGCTGAGTATGGCTTGTGGACTGCGAGAAATCCTTCGACTCCATCGAAATATGGGCAGTTCTGGCCTCTCTGCAACGATGTCTAAATCAATATTCAAACATCTGAACATTCAAACTTTCACATTTATAATATTATTTGGTAGGATTTGCAATGAATACTATTTGATTTTTGATTTGTTTGAAGTTGAAATGATGATTTTATTTTTTGCAGATCTTAGATGTCGCAGCCACAACATCTGCCAGGTCAATCACCACGAAAACTGAGGCCAGGAGCAGCAATAGAGGCGGGAGCGAAGAGGGCACTAGGACCGTAAGCATCAAGAGGGGCCATGGTGGCAGTTGGCGCGTGTCTGTGCAGGCCCATCGAAAGTTGACAATTGAAAGCAAATATTATTTTATCATAATCAGTGATAGGAACAGGAAGTACTCGTACCTATTTGCTTAAACTTCGAAGAACAGAGACAAGAAACGGAGACTTCCGTAGGACTCTATTTTTTTTCCCGGGATTTGGGAAAAATCTTCAGTAAGTTAAAATTTGCGCACTGGATAAAAACTTATCCTGTATAAGATGTGTAAAAGCAATTTTTAACTAAACTTGCAATTACCAATTTTCGGTATTTTCATGTAAAATACCGAAATAAATAATCTAACTTTAATTCATGTATTCGAATTATATTTACGATCCAACTAACCGTTGTATCAAAACATCTTAAATAAAGCTTATTTTTAACTTACTGAAGATTTTTCCCGAATCCCGGGAAAAAAAATTGTCCTAAGGAAGTCTCCGTTTCTTGTCTCTATTCATCGAAGTTTAGGCAAATAGGCATTACCTATTCCTATCACTGATCATAGCAAAACTGTTTAAATTATAGAAAATAAAAGTAAGTAAAATAATATTAAATTTCATTTATTTAAAACAAAAAAAATACAGTCAAGTTGAATACTTAGTAAGCACAACCGCATCCTCTGCCAGCACCACCACGGTAGCCAAAGGCAGAAGTACCAAAACCAGGTCCAAACGCAGATGGTGCAAAGGCAGCACCAGGACCATAAGCACCCAAAGAGCCATATGCACCAGCTGGACCGAAAGCAGAAGTCTCACTGATCATAGCGTTCCTGCCATTACCACAGGCATGGTTGACGGCACCAGCACCGGCAGATGGTACCACACCTTCCAAAGCAACAGTACCCACGAATGGCAGCTCACCACCCACGGCTAGGATACCTTCGTAAACGTTGTCAGACGCCACGGAGATACCGACGGGAGCGAGGGCGGAGGCGCTGGAGACAGGTAAAGCGCCGCCACTGGTGGGACTGAACTCCAGGCCGGGGGCGTAGATTCCATCGTAAGCAAGGCCTCTGCCTGCGCATCCATCGACTAGACCATCAAAAGCCAGGCTTCTGCCTGCCAAGCCAGCGCCAGGGTAGGCGAGTCCACCATATGCACCAAGAGTAGACAAGCCGCAAGGGGTGGCTAAGCCGGGATAGTTCATGCCGTAGGGACCAGCAAATCCAGAGATATCAGCAACAGCAGCGCGGCTGGTGCATGTCTGACCGAGTGCGGACTGAAATTATAAAAATGTTCTATAAGTACCTTACAAAACACCTATTTATGACACACATCTTTATGTGCCGAAAGACGTCCACTGCTGGACATAGGCCTCCACCAGGCTCCTCCACTTCGACCGGTCTTGTGCTTCCCACATCCAGCGGATACCCGTGGTCTTCGCAAGGTCATCGGTCCACCTTGTGGGAGGCCTTCCCACTCTACGTCTTCCGGTATGCTTTCGCCACTCCAGAACCTTTCGGCCCCATCGGCCATCTGTTCTGCGAGCAATGTGCCCTGCCC
Source organism: Polymixis flavicincta (assembly GCA_949987655.1). Taxonomy (NCBI): domain Eukaryota; kingdom Metazoa; phylum Arthropoda; class Insecta; order Lepidoptera; family Noctuidae; genus Polymixis; species Polymixis flavicincta. The sequence goes on along the minus strand of OX465198.1, from coordinate 4,235,576 downwards.
ACTGCCACTTAAGTTTGGCAATTCTTCGGGCTATGTCGGTTGCCTTTCGGCTGATATGATGATGATGATGATGATGTTTATGTGCGACAAAATTTTAAAAACTAAAATATGACCCTAAATTATTATGTGTATATTAGAACGTTTTAACAAAATAAAATACTTCTTACCTTGAGCAGGAGCGCCTGAGCGCAGAGCACGAGGATAGCTTTGACAGACATTGTAGTTTGTTTAGAGTGCTGATATAAGAGTGATGTTCAGTGCAACTGTTGGAGGTTTTATACTCGAACATGTTATCAAGTTCCCAGAAAATGTGTATGTAGGTAAGTGTAATTAATTAATAGCTTGTGCAAGCACGATAAGCCTACTATTTACCAACAATAAATATTTAATACTTTTCTAAACTATTGTCACGTTTTCCAATATTTCGAAAACTTTGACTCATATCAACAAGTACCTGTGTATAAATGTGACAACAATTTTGGGTCATCATTCAGTCTTCAGCTTCTCGTTGAACTAACATCAAACATGTCGTCCTTCACTGTACTGTTGCTCTGCATCCAAGCTTGCTTGGTCCAGGTGAGTGAATGTTTTTTTTTTTTTTTATGAAATACCAATGTTGGCAGACATCAAAGTTCGTACAACATCAAACTCATTAAGTACTTTGATGTCTGTCGTTGTACGGTCTCATCGCCGTACATTTTTCTGCTTACTCGGTAACCTACTTTAAGCCAACGATGCGCGTTATAATTTAGCATTACAAAACAATTTGAGTAACGAATCTAAATATACCTTACTTAAAACTGTGTAGCTATCAGTAACTGAGAGAAATAATCGCCTTCCACTGTCTATTGTCACTTACTCTTAACTTAAATAAACTTAACTACTTAGTGCATCTTAGTAGGACGTGTTTCTCTACATAACTTTAACTTAAAAACCTTCACGACAAATCAGCGTCTTGAATTAACAACTACAACCCGTACAGCCGTTGTATTACTTTTTCCATATTAGAGTGTTTATGCATTGTGATCAATCATGATTATTACTTTTGCAGAATGTATTCAGCCAGGCCTGCGGTGCTTACGGCCCGGTGATCGCTTCAGGTTGTTCTTCTCCCATGCTGGCTGGTACTTATGGCTTCAACGGCTTGACTGCTCCTGGTTTCGCTTTTGATGGACTTGCATACCCCACCACCGGCTACGCTGGGGCATACCCCGCTGCCGGTTGTGGTGCCGGATTTGCCGCATATGGCGGAGCTGGTGAAGGCAACGTGGCAGTCGTTGGTGAGCTGCCAGTCGCCGGTAACACCGCTGTTGCTGGTCAGGTCCCCATCATGGGTGCTGTGAGCTTCGGCGGCGCTGTGCCAGCTGCTGGTGCTGTGTCTATCTCTGGAAAGTGCGCTTGCGGCTGTGGCTCCCCTTACAATTACGTATACTAGGGAGGATCTCTGCATCGTTTGAAGTTCTGATTGACTCACGAATAAATCATTATTATCATTAAAATTATCGTTTTTTTTATTGTGTTTATTAGACTGAACAAAACGCAAATATTGTGTTAATACACACATTTTACCTACCTCGCTAAAATTGTAATTTGTAATCAAGATTGTGTCACTATAAAACATTTAAATCATCAGAAACCGATGGATGTTTTCATGTAAAACTGAATTTGATGAATGAACCGGTGGCGCCGGAGAAGACAACGTGGCGGTCGCTGGTGAGCTGCCAGTCGCCGGTAACACCGCCGTTGCTGGTCAGGTCCCCATCATGGGCGCTGTGAACTTTAGTAGCGCTGTGCCAGCTGCTGGTGCTGTGTCTATTCTCCGGCAAGTACGCTTGCGGCTGTGGTGCCCTCTACTAGTTAAGTATCAGTACTAAATGAAAGTCCGAAATGTGGATCAAAGCCACGAAAAATAAATGAAGTGTACAATGTTTATATGATTCCTTATTTTTTAAACTCTGCCGTATCCTGTACGTAATGCAGGTGTGAAGTTATGATAAGGAGCAATTTGATCTTTGTTTATAAAAGGCTAGTGACACAGCACGTCATGTAGTGAAGATTAAGCAATTTAATTCAGAAAGTAGGTATTATTTATCTATTCTTTAAATGAATACTTTGAAAAAAGACAGCATTTGTATATTTGAACGTTTGAACGCGCTAATCTTTATTATTTTCTGTCGGATTTGGTTTGGTTTGATTTTATTTGGTTGTCGGACGCTCACTGGACACTTACAAGGACATCGCAGTCAACGTAGATCACGGCGTTAGTGGCATATTATATACTGTACTCTTTGGTTAGTGGTGTGACGACCTTTTAAGGTATGTAGGTGTATGCCCGAGACAGGGAACGCAACAGTAGAGGCTTTGACCTAGCAGTGAGACACAGTGTATACTAACAAAAAAAGAACATAAATAGGCATAGTTGGAAAATATATTTTGCATACCTAACTGCGAAGACATGTGACATTTACCCACCCGCACTGGGGCTGTGTGGAGGATTATAGCCCACATCCTCTCATAGAGAGGAGGCCTGGGTCCAAATATTGGGAATATAATAGACTGACTATACCATGCCGGAAATATTTAAAAGTCATGAGTTTTTAATCATACTCATCATCATCATCATCATCAGCCTATAAGGTTCCCACTGCTGGGACACAGGCCTCCTCTCGATGAGAGGGATTGGGCCATATCCACCACGCGGGCCCAGTGCGGGTTGGAAGATGTCACATGTCTTCGAGTTTTTGATTCTAGGACATGCCGGTTTCCTCACGATGTTTTCCTTCACCGTTTTGAGAGCAGTGGTGATGAAATAATTTACACAAAGTAAAGCGCCTGTCTGGGTTCGAACTCACGACCTACAACTCGTAAGTCGCGGCCGTTACCACTTGGCCACCACCGCTCCTTTAATCATACTAAAAGGCTCCAATTAATACGAATATTGGCAGTGTAGTGTGGGGCTTAAGCCGCTGGTCCCGGCTGTCATTCGTGGATCTTTGACAGTTTGTTACTTTTCGTTAGAAGCCTGTTAGTCTGATAACCAGTCTTACCAAGGAGTATCGTCTGACCCTTACTGGGCTGTGAAGGTCAGTATATAATCGGGCGCAAATTGTAACCATTAATTCATAATATCATTCCATACATTTTGACCGCGTAGGTATTGCACTTTTCTATGAAACTGCTGATTTTTTTTGTATAACCGGCGAAAAATTTCTTGCGGTAGGGGTCGAGAATGATATGCTGAATTCATGGTTACAGTTTGCGCACTGGATAAAAACTTACCCTGTATAGTCGCTCCATGTAAATCACCTATTTGGCTTATTATCGGTAATTGTTTTATAGTGCGAAAGAATATATTTGTTGCCGTTAGAATATAGAACTCATTAATATGCGTAACTAGGTAATTCGCAAATTACCGGGTAAAGTGTGAAATTTGACATAAAGTAGCAGATTTCTCCACTTTACCTAGTTAATCTGCATTTTAACGGATGCTAAATCGTTAAATCGCGGTAAATTTAGTTCTATGTGTTGTTTGCTCTGAAGAGACATCAGGCAATCCGTACCTGCATCGAATTTAATTCATTTGTTTATCATAAAATATAACTAGGGTTGTAAATACATACCAAGCTAATAAAAGCGTGTTAAGTTAAAACTTTTTTGAAAAAAATAACAACCGACTTCCAAAAAACAATATTTAATCATCTGAACATTCAAACTTTCACATTTATAATATTATTTGGTAGGATTTGCAAGGAATACTATTTGCATTTTGATTTGTTTGAAGTTGTAATGACGATTTTATTTTTTGCAGATCTTAGATCGTGCAGCCACAACCTCTGCCAGGTCAATCACCACGAAAACCGAGGCCAGGAGCAGCAATAGAGGCGGGAGCGAAGAGGGCACTAGGACCGTAAGCAGCAAGAGGGGCCATGGTGGCAGTTGGGGCGTGTCTGTGCAGGCCCATCGAAAGTTGACAATTGAAAGCAAAAATTATTTTATCATAATAAAACTGTATAAATAATAGGAAATAAAAGTAAGTAAAATAATATTAAATTTCATTTATTTAATACAAAAAAAGATGACAGTCAAGTTGAATACTTAGTAAGCACAACCGCATCCTCTGCCAGCACCACCACGGTAGCCGAAGGCAGAAGCACCACAACCAGGTCCAAAGGCACATGGTGCAAAGGCAGCACCAGGACCATAAGCACCGAAAGAGCCATATGCACCAGCTGGACCGAAAGCAGAAGTCTCACTGATCATAGCGTTCCTGCCATTACCACAGGCATGGTTGACGGCACCAGCACCGACAGATGGTACCACACCTTCCAAAGCCACAGTACCCACAAACGGCAGCTCACCACCCACAGCTAGGATGCCTTCGTAAACGTTGTCAGACGCCACGGAGATACCGACGGGAGCGAAAGCGGAGGCGCTGGAGACAGGTAGAGCGCCGCCACTGGTGGGACTGAACTCCAGGCCGGGGGTGTAGATTCCATCGTAAGCAAGACCTCTGCCTGCGCATCCATCGACTAGACCATCAAAAGCCAGTCCATCAACTAGACCATCAAAAGCCAGGCTTCTGCCTGCCAAGCCAGCGCCAGGGTAGGCGAGTCCACCATATGCACCAAGAGTAGACAAGCCGCAAGGGGTGGCTAAGCCGGGATAGTTCATGCCGTAGGGACCAGCAAATCCAGAGATATCAGCAACCGCAGCGCGGCTGGTGCATGTCTGACCGAGTGCGGACTGAAATTGTAAAAATGTTCTATAAGTACCTTACAAAACACCTATTTATGACACACATGTTTATGTGCCGAAAGACGTCCACTGCTGGACATAGGCCTCCCCCAGGCTCCTCCACTTCGACCGGTCTTGTGCTTCCCACATCCAGCGAATACCCGTGGTCTTCGCAAGGTCATCGGTCCACCTTGTGGGAGGCCTTCCCACTCTACGACTTCCGGTACGCGGTCGCCACTCCAGAAACTTTCGGCCCCATCGGCCATCTGTTCTGCGAGCAATGTGCCCTGCCCACTGCCACTTAAGTTTGGCAATTCTTCGGGCTATGTCGGTTGCCTTTCGGCTGATATGATGATGATGATGATGATGATGTTTATGTGCGACAAAATTTAAAAAACTAAAATATGACCCTAAATTATTATGTGTATATTAGAACGGTTTACCAAAATAAAATACTTCTTACCTTGAGCAGGAGCGTCTGAGCGCAGAGCACGAGGATAGCTTTGACAGACATTGTAGTTTGTTTCGAGTGCTGATACAAGAGTGATGTTCAGTGCAACTGTTGGAGGTTTTATACTCGAAAATGTTATCAAGTTCCCAGAAAATGTGTATGTAGGTAAGTGTAATTAATTAATAGCTTGTGCAAGCACGATAAGCCTACTATTTACCAACAATAAACATTTAATACTTTTCTAAACGATTGTCACGTTTTCCAATATTTCGAAAACTTTGACTCATATCAACAAGTACCTGTGTATAAATGTGACAACAATTTTGGGTCATCATTCAGTCTTCAGCTCCTCGTTGAACTAACATCAAACATGTCTTCCTTCACTGTACTGTTGCTCTGCATCCAAGCTTGCTTGGTCCAGGTGAGTGAATCTTTGTTTTTTTTTATGAAATACCAATGTTGGCAGACATCAATGTTCGAGCAACATCAAACTCATTAAGTACTTAAGTACTTTGATGTCTGCCGTTGTATTGTCTCATCTCCGTACATTTTTCTGCTTACTCGGGAACCTACTTTAGGCCAACGATGCGCGTCATAATTTAGCATTATAAAATAATTTGACTAACGAATCTAAATATAGCTTACTTAAAACTGTGTAGCTATCAGTAACGGAGAGAAATAATCGCCTTCCACTGTCTATTGTCACTTACTCTTAACTTAAATAAACTTAACTACTTAGTGCGTCTTAGTAGAACATGTTTCTCCACATAACTTTAACTTAAAAACCTTCACGACAAATCAGTGTCCGGAGTTAACTACTACAACCCGTACAGCCGTCGTATTACTTTTTTCCGTATTAGAGTGTTTATGCATTGTGATCAATCATGATTATTACTTTTGCAGAATGTATTCAGCCAGGCCTGCGGTGCTTACGGCCCGGTGATCGCTTCAGGTTGTTCTTCTCCCATGCTGGCTGGTACTTATGGCTTCAACGGCTTGACTGCTCCTGGTTTCGCTTATGATGGACTTGCGTACCCCGCTACTGGCTACGCTGGGGCATACCCCTCTGCGGGTTGTGGTGCCGGATTTGCTGCGTACGGTGGCGCCGGAGAAGGCAACGTGGCAGTCGCTGGTGAGCTGCCAGTCGCCGGTAACACCGCAGTTGCTGGTCAGGTCCCCATCATGGGTGCTGTGAGCTTCGGCGGCGCTGTGCCAGCTGCTGGTGCTGTGTCCATCTCTGGCAAGTGCGCTTGTGGCTGCGGTGCCCTCTACTAGTATCTGTACTTGATGAATGTTCGAAATGTTGATCAAAACCACATAAAATAAATGAATTGTACATATCAATGTTTATATTTTCAACTCTCTCTTGCCCTTTGCATAATACAGGCGTGATGGTATGATAAGCAGTAATTTGATATTTCTACTATCTGATTAATATCTATATAAATAAAAAGAGAAGTCCTGACTGACTGACTGATTGACTGACTCATCAACGCCCAGCCCAAACCCTTGGACCTAGAAAGCTGAAATTTTGCACAGAGGTTCCCTTTATAATGTAGACAAGGAATAAGGAAGGATTTTTCGAAATTCAACCCCTAAGGGAGTTAAATAGGGGATGAAAGTTCCGCGCGGGCGAAGCCGCTGGCAAAAGCTAGTTATAAATATGAAAGTTTGTACAGAATAGAAAATCGTCTACAATTCAACAGTCTGTAAGGCCTACAACGTTCTCTCATTCACAATATGTAAAATACACATATACAATACAATACATAAATAAAATGAACCTAATTAAACATAGTGACATGATTTCCATGACAATCACTAAAAATAGCCGAAATTAAAATTGATGAATAATGTCAAATAATGACGACAATATGTCAGCATTGTAAAAATAAAAATGATAAAAAAGAACATTATATTTGAGAGCAGTTATTAGACTTTCACATAGTTATGCTGTTAATGAGGTACCAGGAAAGCCACATGTGCAGAAGGAATTAATGCCAAACTTCCCTGTCTTCAACGTAGTCTTTTATCTTATAATATGATTTTTTGATAAGGACACGTTTGATGTGCGTTTTAAACTTTCCATCGGTAAGTTCTGTAACTGACTTTGGCAACTTGTTATAGAAGCGGATACTGTTTATTAGAAATGACTTGCTAGTTTTAGTCAATCTAAATTTTAGAATCACAATTTCATCTTTACTACTCGTACGTGTATTCAGATTATAGAAATGTAAGGAACAGCAGACTTTTTTGTTTCAGTTTATCCTAATTTGTAAACATAAAATGGTAAGCTCAATACTCAATACTCAATACGTTTATTGCATTCCACAATGTGAATTTAGGTGGTAGGTACATAAAGACATACATTCGTTTTGGAGCATTGTGGGCCCTGTCGGGCATAACAACATAAAAATTAGGGAGAGGGCTAAATTATAGATATTTGTTTACAATTTTAATATTAAATCTACTCTTTCGTTTTGTGTAGGTAGGTAGGCTGATAAAACTGACTGGATGTTATATCAACGCACAGCCTAAACCGATGGACTTAGGTACTTGTGATTTTGCACATAGAAACCTTTTACAGTACATGCATTCACTTGGGAAGGATTTGTGGGAATTATGCTAACCGGCCATCGGTCATCTGCTCTGCGAGTAATGTGCCCACTTTTCTCGTGTTACAGATGCCAGATGGCCCATGACAAAATGTGATCGATGATTTTATTGCTTTATGTTGGTTTGTAGTTAATACAAACACTTTTACACGTCAATCACATATCTAAACTAGATCAGCACCCAATTGCGTAATTCACGATTAATCATAATCTGTTTCGTTTTGAAATAGATTGTTAAACCATTGCTTCATATGGTCGAAAAATGTGTCTGCTCAACAACGTTAATAACGCAATGAATATTGTTGAACTGTCGAATTGAAACAATTATTAATCGTGAGTTACGCAATTAAGGCGGAGGTCGGCGTTTCCTATCTGAATACTCTGAGAAGAAAGGCCAAAACAAACTCCGAGTTCACGGTTTCTTTTAAAATCCAGACTTAATCTTAGGTAAGAGTAGAGACTTTAGCCCAGCAGTGGGACTCAATAAATACCAACAAAATAGACATAAATAGGCATACTTGGAAAAGATAATTTGAATACAGGCACCTAAATTCGAACTCGACGAAACCGGCATGTCCTAGAACCAAAAATTTCGAAGACATGTGACATTTATCAACCCGCACTGGGGCTGCGTGGTGGAACACGGCCCACTTCCTCTCACACAGAGGAAGTCTGTGTCCCAGTAATAGGAACACTATACAGGAAAAGTTTTTATTCAGTGCGCAAACTTTAACCATGAATTCAGCATATCATCATAGACCCCCCAGCGCAGAAATTTTTCGTCAGTTTAAAAAAAAAGAAAAACAGCTGTTTCATAGAAAAGTACCTACGCGGTAAAAATGCATGGAACAGCTTATTTTTTTTGTAGAAACGGTGAAAAATTTCTGTGCTGGGGGGTCTACAATAATATGCTGAATTCATGGTCAAAGTTTGCGCACTGGATAAAAACTAATCCTGTATAGAAAAGGCTAGCTGTATAGTAAAAAGAAGAATTTTTATTTGACAAAAAAGTTTGTTTGACTGTGTGTTGTCAAAAGGGAAAATTGATCAATCCTTAGGTGGTAAACGCTAAGTAGCCCACGAAATGCAGAATTTCAGAAGTTTTTTTGCAAAAGTATTTAAAAACTCGAAAGCTTTTTTTTAAACTTTAACTATGAACGAGCCAATTGCCGTAAAACGCAATAGTTCAGTAAAATAGCAATGAAAACTGATCTAACAATTTCCAAAATGCAAAAATAAATGTCTCATCCGAGGATGGAACTCACCTTCCTATGCAACGACGCATGCGCGGAATTCAGGACACTCCTGCCTGCATCGCTATCAAAATGGGTGAACTGTACCACACTTGCAATAAAACTTAAAATTGCATTTCAATCAGCAGAATCCTTCATCGCGCAATCAAAGTTTTCCTGTGAAGTTGTATATACACAAATGTCGAATGTTAACATTCGGGGAGTCCGTTTCTACACAGTAAAGCAGTGTTCAGGATAGCGCTGCCCTAAACTATCCTTACGTTTTCGAGTTTCGGCTCTAAATCGATGGCCATTGAAACATCTCGGCATACCTCGGTACTCGGTGTATCCATTCGGATGCTCGACTTTGTCCTGATAGCCGAACAACCCGTTTTGTGATACGCTGACAGTGCCACGATGGAGGTGCGTTATGCATTTCAACCCCACTGCTGTAGAAGATTTGACTCCTTTTGATTTTAACTTAACACGCTATTAGCTTTGCTATCTACATCTGTAACGGAATCTTTGAACGTGATTTTCACCCCTATCAAAACGTTCGATTGATTTGAAACTTTGCACACTTATCAAAGACAAGACAATTCAATAATTTCATTTTGTTTCATAATGTTCGACAAAAAAAAAAACAAAAGAAAATGAAAAATCACGCTTTTGTTGTTTTTGTGGTTTGAAATTATTTCCTACTTTTTTAGTTTGGTTTTTAAAGCATGTTTTTTTAAACTAAAGAAGATAATCTACATATTATTATGTCATCGATATAATAAAATTGAAACGCTGTTCATATTAGTCCGAATCAGGTTTTTTACGAAAGTAAAATTGGAAAAGTTTTCCGCATAATCTTTTCGGGCAAACCTTGTTGTAAGAATTATTAATTTAAATTTTGACAGGACATCGTCACTGGATACCTTAAGCTCACCGTATACTGTTTTTACTATAGTATTACAACAGTTTTAAACACAAGAAAAGTCTTATGAAAAAGTGATGCTAAGGGGAGTTTTTTGGGCATTGAATATAAAATTAAATATTACTAAAAAAATGTGATCACGCATTCGCTTTCAAGAATTGGGATACTTGAAATATAACGAAAACTTAGTAAATAGCTTAAAAGCCCAATTAAAAATCAACAATTGGAAACAACCATAATACTAAAAATGCACAAATTACAGAAAATAAAAGTAAGTAGTATAATATTAAATTTCATTTATTGTAAATCAAACAAAAATATGTACAATCAAATTAAAATTAAACACTTATTAGGCACAACCGCATCCTCTGCCAGCATCACCACGGTAGCCGAAGGCAGAAGCACCAAAACCAGGTCCAAAGGCAGATGGTGCAAAGGCAGCACCAGGACCATAAGCACCCAAAGAGCCATATGCACCAGCTGGACCGAAAGAAGAAGTCTCACTGATCATGGCGTTCCTACCATTACCACAGGCATGGTTGACGGCGCCAGCACCGGCAGAAGCCACCACACCTTCCATAGCAACAGTACCCATGAACGGCAGCTCACCACCCACAGCCAGAGCACCCTCATAAGCGTTGTCAGACGCTACAGCAATACCAGTGGGATACATGGCAGATGCGCTGGAGACGGGAAGAGCCCCACCGCTCGTGGGAGTAAATTCAATACCTTCGAAGGATGAACCGTATGTAAAACCATCACAGGCCAGACCTCTTCCGGCGCATGCAGCGTCAGCGTATGGCAGAGTATCATAAGCCATGACGGGAGCTGCGAAACCAGGGAACATCAATCTGTCGTATGCGAAAGCGTTTGCACCGAAGGTTGAACCGGCCAAATCGGGACCGTAGATTCCATCGTAGCCCAAACTAGCGCCACAAACAGGGCCAGCCGTTGCTACTGAAGCAGGGGTGGAAGAACCACTGAGTGCAGACTGAAAATAAACAAAGAAAAGTCAGCGACTAGTGACGGTTCTAAAGCGTGTGTTATAAAAAGCTACTTTGAAAACAGCATTTCAAAAATCTTAAGGTGTTTTAAGTTTTAGCATTGTAATGTCGTAACGTTTATAGTACCTATTGATTATGTGTAATGACAACCCCATTTTTATGTCCACACATTCACTGTTCATTATAAAGTTGCCTGGAAGAGATCACAGAACGCATTATGGCCGCCCATTGTAGGTATGTGTTTTTTAAGTTATCTATTTTCTGGTATAAAATCCCGACTTCATATCATAAATGCGAAAGTAACTCTGTTTGTCTGTTACTCTTTTACGCCTAAACCGCTGAACCATCACAAAATTTAGCAAAGATATATAGAGAGGAAATAGGCTACTTTTTAAAGCGATAACCGACATCCGCTTGGGCGCAGCCGCGGGCAAAAGCTAGTAATATTATAAATGTGAAAGATTGTTTGTTTGTTACGCTTTTACGCCAAAACGGTTAAATGGATTTGGATGAAATTTAGCACGCGCAACCACATAGGCTTCCTTTCGTCCTGGATTGCACATAAAATCACGGGCGACAGCTAGTAAGGAATATTTTAATGCCAAACAAATTATTTCACCGGGGCGTCAGAATTAAAACAAAAAAATAATTAAATAAGAACCCCAATGAACTTACCATAGCATTAAGCCTGTTTCCGCAAGCATGATTGATAGCACCAGAACCAGCAGTTGCCAAGAAACCTTCCAAAGCAGTGGTACCCACGAACGGCAGCTCTCCAGCCACGGTCAGGGCACCTTCATAAACATTTTCGGACACAACAGAGATGCCGACAGGAGCCATTGCTGAGGAGCTTGTGACAGGTAAAGCTCCACCACAGGTAGCAGTGAATTCCATAGCAGGCGAGTAGAATCCATCGTAAGCCAGTCCTCTGCCTGCACAGCCAGTTCCAGGATATGCTAGTCCATCATATGCCAATGCTGGAGTGGTAAATCCGTCATATGCCAAACCAGTAAAGCCAGGGGCAAGAGAACCAGCATATCCGAAGGGAGAACCGATTCCTGATGTTTCCACTGCAGCGCGACTGGTGTATGCGCTGAGTGCCGACTAAAATAAAGCAAACAAATACAAATGAACGTATCTAGGTGATTTTTTGGTGCCGAGTGACACTATAATCAAAACAATATGCAGTATTAAACAAACGAATATATATTTTTCGATCAAAATACTGTACGATGTAGAACGACGGGAGACGTAAAAAGTGCAACAAAAGCCTATTGACCAAATGAGACAACTCATCTAATTACGAAGCTGACGTGATGAATGCTTATAATGCTCAATGTAAATAAATAAACACATCTTCAGGTTATTAAACTGTATAACCCATAAAGCTGTATAAACACAAAATAATAATGTTGCGTCATTTTATATATTTATGTAGCTGCGTAAGAATCGTTAAGTTAGTCGCTAATAAACATCATTGTAGACAGATGCATTTGTGATTTTCTAACAATTACCCGTACACATAAAAGTGAATCCGGCTCGAAGGACCATATGTTGCTTAATCAGCACAATGTTCTCACTGATGGCACACAGGCCTCCTCTCTGTGGCAGGGAGTGCCAAGTGCGGGTTGGTAGATGTCACATGGCTTTTTTGTGTCTAAGACATTTCGGTTTCCTCACGACGATTTCCTTCACCGTTTTGAGCAGTTGTGATGAAATAATTTACACAAACGAAAGTGCCTGTCTGGTTTCGAAGCTAAGAAATACAACTCGTAGTGTTACCACCAGACCACCATGACTGGTCTCACAAACAAACAATAGTCAAGGACTAGAAAGGGAATGTAGTTCAAAATTAAACTAAATTTACCTGGATCAGGAGCGCCTGAGCGCAGAGGACGAAGATAGCCTTGGCTGCCATTGTTGTGAATGTACTTAGTACTACTGCAAATGCTGATAATTGAATGATTGCCGTTTAAACCTCCAAAGGCTTTATACTAAACTACGAAGTAATTTCCCAGGAAACATTGGTATATAGGTAATTGTAATTCTCATAAATAAAAGATAAGCCTAATATTTTGTAACGAAAGTAAAATAACTCAACACTTATGACATAGGTAACCGAAGACAAAATGGCGAAACTAAATACAAATAAATTTATGTTTCTTAACGCTGATATGAAAATGTGTTCAGTATAAAAGCGTGATGGATAAATAGTTAATTATTCAGTTTTCAGCTTTTCGTTGAACAAATATCAAACATGTCTTCCTTCACTGTTCTGTTGCTCTGCATCCAAGCGTGCTTGGTCCAAGTAAGAGATTATTTATCTTATTAAGTTCTACTTTTTAGACGTAATCTATTTGAATGAAATCAAATATTTTATTTCATATAAACCTGCATGGGCACTTATGAAACGTCAGAAGCTAGGTGCACGGTTCCAAATTGTCGCTTCTTATGGAGAAGAGCCAGCAATAAACTCTACGGTTACTCTTTTAAAAATAATTGGCTTTTACAATGTTTTCAAATTACAGTGATAATAGGTATGGGAGGACAGTGCAGTCCTGTCAATATGTACCAGGTACTTAGAGGAATGAAAATACAGAATAGAAAATCGTCTACAAATCTAGTCTGTAAGGCCTACAATGTTCTCTCATTCACAATATGTAAAAAAAACCTTTTTTTTAATAACAACCGACTTCCAACCGAAGTCGGTTGTTATTTTGTTGAAAAAAGTTTTTATTTTCACTTTTTAGTTACCTACCCCACACCAATTCGAAATTTCATCATCCTTGATCATCAATCATATTTATGCGATAGCAACATTCGCGGTTGATCTGCTGTAATTTTTTGAAGAGTTCCGTTGTCTGTCTCCGAAACGCATCATTAGATCTATATGAAATTTTAATGGCACCATTATGGAGTAAACCTCTTTCGAATAAAAATAATAAATAAACGACGATAAATAGACGGATTTGCTAAATTATTTTTACTGAAATTATTAATGTATGTGCGGTCATAACACCGTCGTATACGACGGAGTTATGCCCGCACATACATTAAAAAAAAATACATGTCGAATTGATAACCTCCTTCTTTTTGAAGTCGGCTAAAAATAATCTACGTTTAAAAAATGAACCTATTTAAACCAAGTGACATGATTTCTATGACAATCACTAAGTAGTTGTTCTAAATGGGTCAGATAAGCAGATGCTCCATGTAAAATACTGGTTTACAGCTACATCTGGTGGGACTAGAAGCCGACCCCAACATAACTAGGAAAAGGCGAGGCAGATTGGACCTTGGTAGTTGTAGTTTAGAAATCTTGTTCCTTACCGATTTTATATGAGTCGCCTATGATGGCGACTATCCACGAGCATTTGAATGTCCATCCTTTCGAAAATGTCACATCTCGATAATCTGATATGCCTGAACCCCAACAGCAAACAGCTTTCGGAAGAACAACGGTCGTCTATTTGATTTAAACTGATAAAAATTTCAAGTTTTGGATTTGTAAAACGAGTTTACAGGACTAGGTACGGAAGCGTTAGGCTCACTCAGGTGCTGACCGGGCACGGTTGTTTTGGTGAGTACCTGAATAGGATTGGGCGAGAGACCATGGCAAATTGCCACCACTGCGGAGGCGACTTTGATTCTTCACAGCACACGCTAGAGGAGTGCTCAGCGTGGGCTTCTGAAAGACAGGTCCTGGTCGCCAGGATCGGGCGAGATTTGTTTCTAACAGCTGTAGTGGGATCTATGCTGGTGGAGCCGGATAGTTGGAAGGAAATGGCCTCCTTCTGTGAGACTGTGAGGGTCTAGAAGGAGGCAGCTGAGCGGGGTCGCGAGAGGACTGATCCCGCTCGGAGAAGAAAGCGTCGGGGAGGCAACCGCCTCGACACCTATAACGCCGAAATCCCGCCTGCTTAATTTAAGGCAGGGCGGAATATGGGGTCGCGGGCGCCCAGAGTGGGGACCCTGACCGTCCACTGAGTGACCTCAGGGAAGAGAGCGCACAGTGGTTACGTGCTGCCTTGCACAGAGCTAGATTTCAAGACCCCTTTACAGTCTCCCCAGAATTGTGCCCTAACAGGCGTTGCACAGAGGGGGTTCCGGATTGGTCTTCTGAGAGGTAACGGTACCCCTTTCATGTGTAGATGATGGCCACCAGGGTGGTTTTAGTGAGCTAAAAGTGCCACACTCCCCGATCTTTTCCCCAAAGACCGGGTGCCTTTCGAAGGTTTCCCCACGAAAACAAAAAAAAATAAAAAGAAAGTTACGGAAGCGTATCGAATAGTTGTGACTAGCTATGTAGAACTGAAAGACTTTCACACATCTTGATTCAAGTTTCAATAATTTAATATCAAAAAATTTCTTTCAGAACGTTTTCAGCCAGGCATGTAGGGCTTACGGCCCGGCGATCGCTCCAGCTTGTGCTTCTCCCATGCTGGCTGGCCCTTATGGTTTCAATGGCTTGACAGCTCCCGGTTTTGCTTATGATGGACTTGCGTACCCCGCCACTGGCTACGCTGGTGCGTACCCCGCTGCTGGTTGTGGTGCTGGACTTGCCACTTACGGCGGCGTCGGTGAAGGTAACGTGGCGGTCGCTGGTGAGCTGCCAGTCGCCGGTAACACCGCTGTTGCTGGTCAGGTCCCCATCATGGGCGCTGTGAGTTTCGGCGGTGCTGTGCCAGCTGCTGGTGCCGTGTCCATTTCCGGGAAGTGCGCGTGCGGCTGTGGTACCCCGTACCTGTACTAGAGAAGATCTCAACGTCCGCGTCGTCTGGGATTATGATTGATTCGTAAATAAATAAACATTTTGAACAAAATTATATTTTGCTTGTGTGTCTTGGTAGATAATATGTTAAACAATTTTTTTTTTGTATTTCTTGTAATTAGATTTTTCGCCGATACTTCTCCAACAATTTATAATTATTATGCTTATTATTGCCAAGGCAGTAAGGTCAACAGATATTGGACCAAGTTAGTATGAAAAAAATTATTTTTGTACCTACGGTTGATTTTAACTGATATCTGGTTTTAAAAAGGAATAAAAAAAAGTAATTTATTAAATGAAGATATTAGCACTTTTTAAACGTCAAAATTACATAAAACAATTCGAAAACGACCACCCTTCTCCACTTCCTACTAGTGTTTGAGCTGGAAGAAGTAGTGGCGCAAGAAATGCCCCAGCAGCACCACTATCTGTTAAGTGAGAAGAACTCGATTAGATACATCTGTATGCAAAGTTTACAAACATTAACGTACTAAACATTCATCATCATCAGCCAATAATGTTCCCACTCCTGGGACACAGGCCTCCTCTCGGTGAGAGGGATTGGGCCGTAATCCACCACGCGGGCCCAGTGCGGGTTGGTAGATGTCACATGTCTTCGAATTTTTGGTTCAAGGACATGCCGGTTTCCTCACGATGTTTTCCTTCACCGTTTTGAGAGCAGTGGTGATGAAATAATTTACACAAAGTAAAGCGCCTGTCTGGGTTCAAACTCACGACCTACAACTCGTAAGTCGCGGCCGTTACCACTTGGCCACCACTGCTCTCCCTCTCTCTCTTACTAAACATTACTTAAAAAGATTTTTTCCTATTGCAATACAACTTATGGTTCAGGAAAATATCGTGAAGAAAACGGGATGTCCTAGAAACAACTAGGCACTGGGCCCGCGTGGATGGATTACTTTCTACGTGGGCACGCTATGGCCTGCTGCAGTACAACTCATTAAGAAAATTATAATTGCTAACACTTGTGGTAGCTTCATTATCTGCCTAGCCTTTTCCCAAATATGTTGGGGTTAGCTTCCAGTTTAACCGGATGCAGCTGAATCTGGTATTCATTTTTTACATGGAGCGACTGCCTATCTAACCTCCACAACCCAGTTACTGGGTAATACGATACCCCTTGGTAAGACTAGTTGTCAGACTTTCGGGCTTCTGACGACCCGTAACGACTGTCAAAGATCACTTGCGAATTCACTCAAATGGCGTATAAATACATCGATCCTCAACTGAAATTCGTTAATAACCCGCATAGCGCGGGTCAGTGGTGTTCTGGCGAGAAGGTTGGTCCTGGCAACCAGTACGGCTAGCAGCGCCGCACTGCCGCGTTTACACGTAGCGGTCTGGTACACATAAATTCAGGTGCTGCAGCTGCAGTACTCCTGGGTTATGCTCAATGGCAGGAAGTAACTTCACCAGATACGCGAAAAGTGTGAATTACCGTCGTACCTTCAGTTGGTTGTACCCGACCATACCGGGCATGTTGAAAAATAAAAGTACCGAACATTTAAATGAATATTGATTTATTTTGTTGAAAAGATTTTGAATGTCAATCAGTTTGGTTAAACAAATAAATTCTTAGTGGGCACAGCCACAACGTCTGCCAGCCAAATCACCACGAAGACCAAGACTAGGAGCAGCAAGAGCAACAGGAGCGAAGGTGGCACAAGGACCGTAAGCAGCAAGAGGGGCCATGGCGGCAGCCGGGGCAAAGTAATAGAGTAAATTTTCTAATTTTACATAGTTTAAAATGTTACGATGAATGTTGAATTGAAAAAGCCACTGTCGTTCCCACATGTATTTCCTTTAATGGTTAAAGGTAAGGGGGGTTCCCTAAGGTTCCATTCTGAGCCTGATAACTTCTGGTTTCGTAAAAATAATTGCTTGCTTGCTTGCTTGCTTTGGGCCTTATCAGAAGGCTTAAAGTCACACAAAGGGCAATGGAGAGGGCTTTGCTCTGAGTTTCCCTACGCGATCGAATCAGAAACAAAGAGAGCCGCAGGAGAACTAAGGCAACCGACATAGCCCGAAGAATTGCCAAACTTAAGTGGCAGTGGGCAGGGCACATTGCTCGCAGAACAGATGGCCGATGGAGCCGAAAGTTTCTAGAGTGGCGACCGCGTACCGGAAGACGTAGAGTGGGAAGGCCTCCCACAAGGTGGACCGATGACCTTGTGAAGGCCGCGGGTATACGCTGGATGTGGGAAGCACAAGGCCGGTCGAAGTAGAGAAGCCTGGGGGAGGCCTATGTCCAGCAGTGGATATCTTTCGGCTGAAATGATGATGATGATGAATTGCTTGTATACTAATCAAACAGTTATTCGGTAGATGCATTACATCTACATATGGCATGATCCATTCTATTTACCCACGATTAAGTCCACAAATAAAACCAAAAACATTTGATGCAAATTGATTTATTAAGACATTAGAAATAGTTTAATTCTTGGTGAAAAACTTTTAGTAAGTACAACCGCATCCTCTGCCAGCACCACCACGGTAGCCGAAGCCAGTAACACCAAAACCAGGTCCAAAGGCAGATGGTGCAAAGGCAGCACCAGGACCATAAGCACCCAAAGAGCCATATGCACCAGCTGGACCGAAAGCAGAAGTCTCACTGATCATGGCGTTCCTGCCATTACCACAGGCATGGTTGACGGCGCCAGCTCCGGCAGAAGGCACCACACCTTCCATAGCAACAGTACCCACGAATGGCAGCTCACCTCTCAAAGCTAGGATGCCTTCGTAAACGTTGTCAGACGCCACGGAGATTCCAACGGGAGCGATGGCAGAGGCGCTGGAGACAGGTAGAGCGCCGCCACTGGTGGGACTGAACTCCAGGGCGGGGGCGTAGATTCCATCGTAAGCAAGGCCTCTGCCTGCGCATCCATCAACTAGACCATCAAAAGCCAGGCTTCTGCCTGCGAAGCCAGCGCCAGGGTAGGCGAGTCCACCATATGCACCAAGAGCAGACAAGCCGCAAGGGGTGGCTAAGCCGGGATAGTTCATGCCGTAGGGACCAGCAAATCCAGAGATATCAGCAACCGCAGCGCGGCTGGTGCATGTCTGACCGAGTGCGGACTGAAATAGTAAGAATATTTATCTTGTTAGTTCCTTCTGCGTCCCAAATTCACATTATTTGTATTTCGAATACAATCACGTGCAACAGTTAATTGTACCAAGAATATTCCAATGAAATCTTCTAATCAATAAATAACAAAATATTTCTTACCTTGAGCAGGAGCGCCTGAACGCAGAGCACGAGTATAGCTTTGACAGACATTGTAGTTTGTTTCGAGTGCTGATACAAGAATGATGTTCAGTGCAACTGTTGGAGGTTTTATACTCAAATAAGTTATCAAGTTCCGAGAAAATTAGGATGTGGGTAAGTAAATTTAATTAATAGCTTGTGCAAGCACGATAAGCCTACTATTTACCAACAAAAGAAAAACTTAATAATTTTGTGTGTTATTTCAGTCACGTTTTCAATATTGCGAAACTTACACTCATATCAACAAGTAGCTGTGTATAAATGTGACAACCATTTTGGGTCATCATTCAGTCTCCAGCTTTTCATTGAACTAACATCAAACATGTCTTCCTTCACTGTTCTGTTGCTTTGCATCCAAGCTTGCTTGGTCCAGGTGAGTGAATTTTCGTATATTATGATATACTAACTATTTTTGTTGCACTGTTTCGTATAGCAGAATGTTGTTAAGACTTTGAATTTGATTTTTGGGTTCCATACGTCAAAGTAAAAAAACGGAAACCATATAGGATCACTTTGTCGTCCATCCGTCTGTCTCTGTCAAGTGATAAAAGATTTTATTTCTGTAAGTAGGTTTATACAAACATTCTAATACGTCAATCATATTTTTTTAAACTAGATGAGGTCGGCGTTTCCTATCTGACTACTCTGAGGAGAAAGGCCGAAATAAACTCAGAGATCACAGGACAGACATAATCTTGGTCAGATTTTGTGAAGACCATGTGTATTGTTGTCTGAAATGGTCTTTTGAGGAAAGAACCACGAAGATTGAGTTAACCTGTCTATTTAGTGCACGCATTTATCAGTAATCATGTAGCTCAACTCAGAACTTGAGAAGGTCAACGATTTGACGAACAGTACCAAAGAAAGGACATTCGGGTAGGCCACATAAAGTATTCAAACTGTTAGATTAACATTAAAAACTAACTGAGAAAGAGACGAAACACAAAAACAAAACATGACCCACATAGTCCTCACATTCACAATAGTTCAAACAATAATAATATTATACTTCTCGAAGTAAATATTCATGTCAAAGTGTACATAATAAAATCAAATGTCAAAGAGTATAAGTTTGCAAAAACTAAAAAAGAACGTTCAGTATGCGAAAATTGGAGCAGGTCAATCCCAAGCATTTTTGTCCTCACTATAATCTTTAACGGTATAAAAGGCTTTCAGGCACAACTTACGTTTGATGAATGATTGAAATTTATTGAGACTTAGATCTTGAACATGGCTTGGAAGTTTATTAAAAAAGCGTACACATTGTTAACTGAATGACTCACCTATTTTCTTGAGCCTTGTTGATGGTACAACACAGTGTTTGTTCCTACTATTTTCCTAGTGTTCCTAGTATTCCAAGACCATCTCGGGAATGCGTGTAAGTAAGGAGTTGAAATTAAAACGACATACTCAGGCCTACAGTCTCTTAAAGCTGTCAAAAAATCAAACTTCCAAGTTAACCTAAAAAAAACACGGTCGTTTATGACACAAAAAACGCTCATTTCGGCACTCTCGACGTAATCAAAATTTATAGGGAATTTTCCGTTGACCTAGAAACATATGAAACTCGGCAAGTAATATCGCCATATACTACTAGTACAGGGGAAAATCTGAAAACAATAATTTTGTAAATAAATCATAAAAAGTATCGGGGCGCCATTCACAACATCAACAAAAATTCAAATTTATACGGAACCCTCGGTGGGCAAGTCCGACTCGCACTTGTCCGGTCTTTTTTCGTGTTGGAGCACAAAACTATACAGCTACTTTTGTACTACAAGTACGTTGATTTGCGCCGTTTTATAACATAACCACACAGTGTTTGCTCATAATAGTGGTCAATCATGATTATTACTTTTGCAGAATGTATTCAGCCAGTGCTGCGGTGCTTACGGCCCAGCATTTGCTCCAGCTTTTGCTTCTCCCATGCTGGCTGGTACTTATGGCTTCAACGGCTTGACTGCTCCTGGTTTTGGTTACGATGGACTTGCGTACCCCTCCACTGGTTTTTCTGGCGCTTACCCCGCTGCCGGTTGTGGTGCTGGACTTGCCGCATACGGTGGTGCCGGTGAAGGTAACGTGGCGGTCGCTGGTGAGCTGCCAGTCGCCGGTACTACCGCCGTCGCCGGTCAGGTCCCCATCATGGGCGCTGTGGGCTTCAGTGGTCCTGTGGCTGCTGCTGGTGCTGTGTCTATCGCCGGCAAGTGCGCGTGCGGCTGCCGTTCCCCTTACGACTATCTGTACTAGATAGTAATATGAAAAATCTTTTCTGATAATAAACAAGAAATAAGAAGTATATGTTTTTCTGTTTTTCTGATCACTATCTCTAGACTTATTCTGTGTACAGCTATGTATTGCATTTGTAGCGGACTTGTTCTGAGTTTAAAAGTGCAAACTGTCTTATTATAACGCTTTTATTAGCTCGGGTTGTATGTATGTGTGTATCTATGTATGTAACGGAATCTTTGAGCCTAATTTTCACTGGTTTCTAGACGTCTGATCAATTTGAAACTTTGCACACGTCTTAAGGGCCGATGACAATGCAATAACCCGATAAAAAATTTCAAAATTTCAAAAAAAGTTATTAATTAAAAAAAAAAAAAACCCGATAAAAATTTGATCGAACTAAAAAATTAAAAAAGCTAAAAAACACGCTTTTATTGCTGACCGAACTAAAAAGTAGAAAATAATTTTTAATTACAAAGAGTTTATGTTACAGTAGTAGGAAGTCAATAATTCAATTCAGAGTAAAAAGCGTGGGGTGCTTGATATTTTAATTATTACAACTATTCTATTGGCAACCATCTATGAGAGGAGAGTCATGAAAATATAGGAAAATGCACCCCACACTTTTTACTCTGAATTGAATTATTGACTTCCTACTACTGTAACATAAACTCTTTGTAATTAAAAATTATTTTCTACTTTTTAGTTCGGTCAGCAATAAAAGCGTGTTTTTTTTAGTTTTTTTAAACTATTATTTTTATTAAATATCCTTTGAGTTTTCTAGCTCATGATTGTGAGTTTTTTATTTTAAAACGTGATACTAGTCTTGGAAATTTTTCAGTACACAAAGTCAAAGCAATATAACATACCAAAGTTTACAAAACCTATTATCATAATTATGTTTTAATTGTGATTCCAGTTTCAAGAATCGAAATACTTTAATTCGTCAGTTAAAACAAGCTGCAAAAGTTACTGGTTTAAATCCTTACCAGGACATTCAATATGCATAGCTTTGCTAGTTTTTATTCAAATTAAATAATTAAACATTATGCACATGAAGTAATAAAATTAAATTAAAAATTATTAAAAATCACTGACACAAACAAAAATTCTAAAACGAAAAAAAATATATTTGCCGTTTAAGTTGTAGGTAACATTTTGATCAAAGCATTGTCAAGTAGGGGGACGGTCAATGAAAACGCCAAACAGAAGAGGCCTAGGATTTTCATTAGCCATCCCATTGTGTCGGGGGTTTTTTAAAGTTTTAATTAAATTTTGATTTCCTGCTTTTTAATCTTAATGTTGCTCTTAAATCTGCGCAGCGTTGCATATGTTTCCCACTGTGAAGTTTGTTACTAATTTATCCTAAATCCTCGTCCTGATCACCATGTGTCCATAACCTATTCACTGAGACCTTTTCAATGAGTCCAAACTCGATACTTCTGCTACTTGTTTGTGAGTAACTTGGGTGCTCCAGCATCAGTTCCAGGTCATTTTATTCGTCTAATGTCATTAAACTAATTAATAGAATACGAAATTTCGACAATAGCAGACCCGTGGAAGATGCTCAAATCCCTTCATAAACCATAAAAACGCCAATAATCTTCAAACGGCTGAACCGATTTTCATGAAACATGTCTAAGAACACTCCCGACTAATTCACCTTTCAAACAAAAACAAACAAAATTTAAATCAGTTCATCCGTTCGAGAGCTTAGTTGCCTCAGACTGACACACACACAGACACGTCAAACTTATAACGCCCCGTCGTTTTGCATCGGGGGTTAAAAAGGGAAGAGCTCACTGGGCATCGAAGAACTCGTCCGAATCGCTGTCAGTAGAAAAAGTGGCCAAAATGCTGGCAGCGTTGTCACGTTGGATGGCAATGCTGATTCTTTGAACTAAGAATAGGCCAGCACTTTGGTCACGTGAAGAGTCGACCAACCGCTTGGCGATGTCACGAAATACTCGATAAGCACTCCGTCCCCACAGCCACAGCCCTAGTGCCCAATTGGCTCAAATATATAGCTCCCAAGACGGTTTTTATATTTATTTATTTACTTAAAGGTAAATACCACAGCGCACACATGTACATAGAAATAGCAAGTCATACGGTTATATTCTAATATATTTGCCAATAGGTAAACACAACATTGACAACTCAAGACGCCAGATTACCGCTTAGTTGCCAACTTAAGTCTAATGTACGATTGTTTAAGAAAATGAGAAACTAAATAAAAATTAAAACAAAAGTTGGAAAATAAATTAAAATAAGAGACAGAGTAAGTAATTAGATTGGGTAAGATTTGTACTATTAATCAGAAATTACGACTACGTTTCATTGGTTCGTAGCTAAGATTCTTGATTTGAACTTCACCTTTGGGTCATTATAATTATATCTGCTTCGGGTACGGACTTAGTAAATGAATTAAGGTTGTCACACATCTTAATGTGGTGAGTTGAGACTTATATTTGCGCTGTTTGAGGGTTTCTGCACCTGCGCCAGCCGCATCAGCACAGCCCGCCGTGCTGAGAAGATGAGATGGCGCGAGGGTGTTGACACAGGTAGCATCCCACACCAAAAGCCTGCCCATCTTCCAAGGCATTATGGTTATTCTGTCTGGCCTCTTCCCATCGTCGCGTGCCAAAGCCATTAGGTTCTAAGGCAGCTGGCATCCCAGCGGTGACAAGAGCCCGACGGATGATGTCAATGATGCCGGCGTGGTGTGCCAGCCGACAAGCGCTGTTGCGAGCGAGGCCATGGTGTCCAAGGCAATCAACTGCTTCACCGCACTGACAGCGATGTGGAGCCACGCAAGGAGCACCCGCTTTGTTAGTTAAATTCGCATGGTAAATATACTTACAGCTAACACATTGCCCTGCCATTGATGAAGTTGCGTCGTAAGCTGCACTTAGCGTGCCTACTATTTGGAGTTGTAAAGTACAAGCAGCCGTCCTACCTGTACAATAAACTGAGCTGGATCGCTAGTAAAAGAGAATGCGCAAGTAGACAGTGCTCTCAACAACTCTCCACTCAATCGCACAAGACGGCTGCCTTCAGGGACGCCTTCAGGGACGCCGCATCCAAATGCTGGAACAATATTCCCCCGCCGGTAAGGAATCTTAAATCTATTGGCACCTTCAGAATTCGGCTGCGACAGTTTCTTATCGCCTCGCAGAAAAAACTGGGTATGACAATTTCGAATACGTCCATAATATAACTGGCTGTCGTAATCTTCTCGTTTTCTGTTTTCTTCGTGCAACTTACCGTCCCAAATCTGTAAACAAATGAAAAATTCATGATTAAAGAATTTGTGAGTTTACTGTTGATAGTAGTTAACACATGCCTACTTTTATTTATTGCAAACATTATTTTACTCACACGTACGAAATTACAATTATTCATTTACATATTAAAACAATCAAGTAATCAAATACACAATCATCAACAAGAATGCTTCCAATTGCTAAGCTTTACTGTTTAATAAATTACTTAAACATTGCGGGTACTTAGGTACTTACATAATTTTACTCCACAAATTTCAGTATTCACAACACCAATAATAATAACTCGCACAGAAATCTCATCTGCTCGATGTCCGTAGGTCACTGCAGGGATCCAGCAGAATATCAGCGTCAGGTATATTTGCCTGACACATGCTGAGCTGGACTCCCATTTGGTGCAACTTTGAAACACACACCTCGCTTTTGCACTCCCACCGCAAGTTATTTCATTTGAATGTAAAAGTTATGTCAACCTGTTTCCTATCTTTTTTTTAGTGTTTCGACACCTTGTTCTTTTCATGTAATTAATTTTAATCACATTGTGCTTTGTTTGTTGTGTTGTGTCTTTTATATGCACCAAATAAACGATTTATCTATCTATCTATTGAAAAAGGGTTCTCTAAATTGTTAATTAAAATAAGAAATCATCATAATCTCATATTCTTAGTCATCTGCTTAGTATTTTTACCAACGATGTTGTGGTCGGCTTCCAGTCCAACTGGATGCTGCTGTATACCAGTATTTTACATGGAGCGACTGCCTATCTGAAGTATACAACCCTGTTAGCGCAGGGAGCAATAAAAGAGTGGACTGTATTTTTTGGCAATAGTTTATTGCCGTGCTTATTGACAAATTTAAACTTTCCCGGACAAAACAAGTAATGAATGAGGTTAGATAAGAGAATCTTCCGTCGCGGTGGAGTCCGTGGAAGCAAGTGCTCGCTGGGCCGAGCCATCTTGCTACCGCGCCGTGCTTCAGCGTGCCGATGACGACGCGTCGATCACGACGCCTGCACGTGTAGATTGCGCGAGTTCTTGAGTTATCATTAAGTACCCATCGAGGAATTCTTACGTTATTCAGTAGTGGTAAAGTTTCTGCAAATGTAAACCACAATTTTTTGATGTTTTCTGTGACCTCATCGTCCCATGAATATTGGTCGATCCACAATCCCTGCATTACGATTTTGGTTCAACAATACACAGGCCTACAAGTCCCAGGGGGTAGCAGATCTGACCTAATAGTGAAAGTATATTTAAAAAAAAACATTTATTTCAGATAACTTAAATAGTATACAATGTTACGATGAATGCCGACTTGACAAAGCCCTATCATTCCTACATGTTATTCCCTTTAATGATTAAAGCGAAGGGGTTCCCAAGGATCCATTCCGAGAACTTCTGGTTTCGTAGGAAATTTTAAATAATTTTGCTTGTGTACTAACCAAACAGTTATTCGGTAGAAGTATTAAATGTACATATGACATGACCCATTCTACATAACCACGATTAAATAAGTCCACAAATAAAACCAAAAACATTTGTTGCATACTGATTTATTCAGTCATTTGAAATAGTATATTATCATGGTTAGTAACCTCTTAGTAAGTACAACCGCATCCTCTTCCAGCACCACCACAGTAGCCAAATCCAGAAACACCAAAACCAGGTCCAAAGGCAGATGGTGCAAAGGCAGCACCAGGACCATAAGCACCCAAAGAGCCATATGCACCAGCTGGACCGAAAGCAGAAGTCTCACTGATCATAGCGTTCCTGCCATTACCACAAGCATGGTTGACGGCACCAGCACCGACAGAAGGCACCACACCTTCCATAGCAACAGTACCCACGAATGGCAGCTCACCACCCAGAGCTAGGATACCTTCGTAAACGTTGTCAGACACTACGGAGATTCCGACGGGAGCGATGGCGGAGGCGCTGGAGACAGGTAAAGCGCCGCCACTGGTGGGACTGAACTCCAGGGTGGGGGCGTAGATTCCATCGTAAGCAAGGCCACTGCCTGTGCATCCATCAACTAAACCATCAAAAGCCAGGCTTCTGCCTGCCAAGCCAGTGCCAGGGTAGGCGAGTCCACCATATGCACCAAGAGTAGACAAGCCGCAAGGGGTGGCTAAGCCGGGATAGTTCATGCCGTAGGGACCAGCAAATCCAGAGATATCAGCAACAGCAGCGCGGCTGGTGCATGTCTGACCGAGTGCGGACTGAAATTGTGAATATTTTTTATTACACACTTATATATCGTAATCAGCCTAAAATGTTCCCACTGCTGGGACACGGGCCTCCTCTCTGTGGTAGGGATTGGGCCGTAATCCACCACGCGGGCCCAGTGCGGGTTGGTAGATGTCACATGTCTTCCGAATTTTTTGTTCTAGAACATGCCGGTTTCCTCACGATGTTTTCCTTCACCGTTTTGAGAGCAGTGGTAATGAAATAATTTACACAAAGTAAAGGGCCTGGCTGGGTTCGAACTCACGACCTACAACTCGTAAGTCGCGGCCGTTCCCAGTTGGCCACCACTGCTCTCACACTTATACATCGAACATAAATATATTATTGAAGACGGTCTATTACAATAAGCTCATTGTTACTATTTTAAGTATCTTATCACATGTAGGTAATAATTTATGTTTGAAAAAACCTTACCTTGAGCAGGAGCGCCTGCGCGCACAGGACGAGGATAGCTTTGACAGACATTGTAGTGTGTTTCGAGTGCAGACACAAGAGTGACGTTCAGTGCAACCGTACGAGGTTTTTATACTAATTAAGTTATCTAGTTCCGAGAAAATTTGTATATAGGTAAGTGTAATTAATTAATAGCTTGTGCAAGCACGATAAGCCTACTAATTACTAACAAAGAAATACTTTTTTTTTCACACTTACGAGTAAGTATCGTCACGTTTTCCATAATTTCGTAAACGTAGTTGATATGATGGGTATAAAATGTGACAATAATTTTGGGTCATCATTCAGTCTTCAGCTGTGAAACAAACTTTAAACATGTCTTCCTTCACTGTTCTGTTGCTCTGCATCCAAGCGTGCTTGGTCCAAGTAAGTTATTGCTTGTTTTGAACTTTAAATTATTGAAGATTTTTCATTCGATCATAATTTATCTTATGATACTATCTGTGTGTATAATTATATTTCTGTAGATAAATCATGACTATTACTTTTGCAGAATGTATTCAGCCAGGCATGTGGTGCATACGGCCCGGTGTTCGCTCCAGCTTGTGCTTCTTCCTTGCTAGCTGGCCCTTATGGCTTTAACGGCTTGGCTGCTCCGGGTTTGGCTTTTGATGCACTTGCGTACCCCGGCTCTGGCTTTGCTGGTGCATACCCCGCTGCTGGTTGTGGTGCCGGACTTGCCGCTTACGGCGGCGCCGGTGAAGGCAACGTGGCGGTCGTTGGTGAGCTGCCAGTCGCCGGTAACACCGTTGTTGCTGGTCAGGTCCCCATCATGGGTGCTGTGAGCTTCGGCGGCGCTGTGCCAGCTGCTGGTGCTGTGTCCATCTCCGGCAGGTGCGCTTGCGGCTGTGGCTCCCCTTACGATTACGTATACTAGGGAGGATTGCTGCATCGTTTGAAGTTATGATTGATTCAGAAATAAATCAATATTTTCAACAATTAGTAGTTTTTTTTACTGTTGTTGTTATACTGACTAAAACGGAAATATTGTATTAAAACATTATACCTACCACCCTAAAATTTTAATTTGTAATCGATATTCTGTGACTATAAAACTTTTAAGTCATCAGAAACCGATGGATATTTTCCTGCAAAACTGAATTTGATAAATGAACTAGGACTGTGTGACAGTTATTTCCTCCCCAGCCTGAATATCATTACATTTGTCTTTTTATAAACATAATACTATGTTAGGTACACACACACATTTTTGAATAGGTATTTTAAAAGTAATGTTCAAAATATTTTTATGTATTATGACATCAAGACAGGCAGTTGTCCTATTTTTGACGGTTCCTACATTACCCTAGGTTGATACAAGTTTTTTTTTTTTTTATAATTATTTGTGCCAGCCCTATCAGCCATACTTAAATAAAAAAATACTAAGCATCACTATTGCAAGAATTTAGGTGTCACAATTGACCTTAAGCTAACGCGTAAGATCACTTGGTATCGGTAGCAAAACATTAAAAAGGTGATTAGGTGTTTTTTTTTTGCGTGAGAAATCATCAAATAACTTTTCTTGCTCTGGGTGGAGCAGGAGGGCGTGTCAGACTTTTACAGACTAAAACCCACCCGTGTTCCCTCAGTAGCCTGTGTGCCAGAGCCTGGCAGGCATCGGTCCTTGCACTCCCCACCAGTTGGTGCCGACATCTCTTTGACGAGCGTGGAACACAACGTGCCGTCGACCTGGGCTTGGTCCTTACCGGACAGCGAGCTACCCATTACTCGCCGTCCGCAAGCTCACGCCTACGGTGGCCGGAAATCAGCCTGGGATTTCCGATTCCCAGGGCGGTTCCTGCAAAGGCTAGGGCCGTGAGGGCGCAGATACTGCCTTTCCCTCGCGAGCACCACTGCTTCGCAGAAGGAAGCGACGGCTACCCATGCACTCTCGCTTCTTACCATGGCCTGTACCAGGGCCGGACGAGAGAGATCGCTGCCGCCGAGGCGATTAGGTGTTATATGGCGCAATGCTAATGATTTGCTACTAATTACTTTGTTACTTGTACACATCAAACTGGACTCCAGTGCATGCTTTCGGAACGCACACGTAAAGAAGTACTCTTTACCTTTAAAATAGGTACAAAAAACCTATTTCAGGTACGTATAAAAATGATTGAATGGATATTATCCACTTAACAGCCCAAAATAAAGTTCAGCAGGTACATCTTTGAACATTCTTTGAAGCCGTGTTTATGGTAAAATGACCAAATTATTATTGTGTGCGATCCTTCACGGAAAATCAGACGCTCCTGAACAGCAAGACAAAAAATCTTTTTGTGACTATAAAACATTTAAGTCATCAGAAACCGATGGATATTTTCGTGCAAAACTGTATTTGATATAACTGTCATACACAGTTATTTCCTCCCCAGCCTGAATACTATTACAATTGCTACTATTTACTTTTTTACTTGTACACATAAACTGGACGCCAGTGCAAGCTTTCGGAACGCACATGTAAAGAAGTACTCTTTCGTCTTAAAATGGTTACGTGTCATAAGTTCGAAAAATATTTGACCGAATTTCATTTCACATAAAACTTTTCAACTATTATAGTTTCGTTTTTTTTTTACTTCATCGAAATCACGTCTGCCACCACGGTATCAGTTGACCTATTAACGTTTCGATTTTTTTCGTTACTCCAACATTCGGTCGAAAAACTTTTTACCGAAGTTACATTAGCCAAAATAACATTTGTTCGAAGTATTATGTTTCCGAACACTCAATAAACCACTGTTTTAATTACCATACTTTAATTTCAACCTCTATTCGTCACTATTCTCTATTTTTTATCTCGCATATTCGTTTCGTCCATGTTTGCATGCAAACATGCATGCAGCATCCAAGCGGGCATGCAGAGTGCAAGTACGCAGGCAGCGTGCAAGCAGGCATGTAGCATGCAAGCAAGCATGTAGCATGCAAGCAAGCATGCAGCGTGCAAAATGGCACGCAACCTGCAGCAAGCATTGTTACTGTCACGGCTCCGGCGCTGCGGGGTTTGGGCAGCCCCACGCGAGCTTATCGTCGCAGATGGTTTAAACGCTCAGCACTGCAGCTTCGGTTTGCTGGCCGGCTACGCCGGCCAGCCTCAGCCACGGTGGCGGGCCTTCAAACCACCTCCGCGCCTACGCGGGCTTAAATTACACTTTAAGCGTAGGGCAGCAAATGACCTCTCCCGCTGGGTAGAGCAGGACTGTGTCAGACTTTTACTGACTAAAACCCACCCGTTTTCCCTCAGTTACCCGTGTCCCAGGGGCGGTGGTAAATCTTTCGAACAACCCGCTCCCCTGGCAGGCATCGGCCCTTGCGGACCCCACCAGTGGTTGCTGAAATCTCTGACGGCGCGCGTGGAACACAACGTGCCGTCTCGCCTACCACTTTTCGGCCGCAGGGGATAGGGAGAGCGGCCAACGCTATACCGACACTCCTCTTTCCCTGCGGCCCCACCGCGTCCGCCATCAAACGGTGGTGGCTCCGTCCAGGCCACGGAAGGGAAGAGCGCCGCTCAGAAGCACCGGCACTCCTCCTCCGCTGTAACCTGTAACCCTCAGCCGCGATGCCTCCCATTCGACATCGCTGCCCACCTCAGTTGCGGTATACCTCACCACAACCTACTTTTTGGCTGCTACGTCATTGGCTTGAAGGTAAAATCCCTGACGAGCGGCCCCACCTTTGGGTTCCTCTTGGCTTCACCGTGGGTGGGAGACCACGGTTACTGAGCCCCCTGCGCAACGACAATGCGGGAACCCACTCGGGGGGCACGGCACATCCACGGTTGAGTAGGCCACAGTGTCGCTTCAACTAAAAGATTGGAATCCCTTCACTTAACATTAATTTATTTTTCCTTAACAAAACCTGAAAAGTGGCACAGCTAGAAGACTATTACAGTAACCTATCCCTCTAATCCTAAAATCTAACATATTTCTAAATTCCTCATTGCGGACACACTCGATAATATGTGATAAACAATATCAACGGGTCCTTAATAAAAAAACATGTTATAAAGCATATTCAAAGTAATAGAGTAAATTTTATAATTTTACATAGTATGAAATGTTCCGATGTATACTGAATTGAAAAAGCGCTGTTATTCCTGCATGTGTTCCGTTTAATAATTATAGCTAAGGATTTTTGTCCCCAAGATTCCATTCTGAGCCTGTTAATTTCTGGATTCGTATTTTTTTTTTTATAATTGCTTGTGTACTAATCAAACAGTTATTCGGTAAATATATTACATCTACATATGCTATGAACCATTCTATTTAACCACGATTAAGTCCACAAATAAAAGCAAAAACATTTTATGTATATTGATTTATTCAGTCATTAGAAATAGTTTATTTTCTTGGTGAATAACTTTTAGTAAGCACAACCGCATCCGCTGCCAGCACCACCACGGTAGCCGAAGCCAGTAACACCAAAACCAGGTCCAAAGGCAGATGGTGCAAAGGCAGCACCAGGACCATAAGCACCCGAAGAGCCAAATGCACCAGCTGGACCGAAAGCAGAAGTCTCACTGATCATGGCGTTCCTGCCGTTACCACAGGCATGGTTGACGGCGCCAGCTCCGGCAGAAGGCACCACACCTTCCATAGCAACAGTACCTACGAACGGCAGCTCACCACCCACATTCAGGATACCCTCATAAACGTTGTCAGACACTACGGAGATACCGACGGGAGCGATGGCAGAGGCGCTGGAGACAGGCAGAGCGCCGCCACTGGTGGGACTGAACTCCAAGGCGGGGGCGTAGATTCCATCGTAAGCAAGGCCTCTGCCTGCGCATCCATCGACTAGACCATCAAAAGCCAGACTTCTGCCTGCGCATCCATCAACTAGACCATCAAAAGCCAGGCTTCTGCCTGCCAAGCCAGCGCCAGGGTAGGCGAGTCCACCATATGCACCAAGAGGAGACAAGCCACAAGGGGTGGCTAAGCCGGGATAGTTCATGCCGTAGGGACCAGCAAATCCAGAGATATCAGCAACAGCAGCGCGACTGGTGCATGTCTGACCGAGTGTGGACTGAAATTGTAAATATGTTTTATTACACACATAAACATCAAACATAAATATACTATCGGAGACAGTCTATTACAATAGCTCATTGTTACTATTTTAAATAACTTATCACGTGGAGGTAATTAATGTTTGAAAAACCTTACCTTGAGCAGGAGCGCCTGCGCGCACAGGACGAGGATAGCTTTGACAGACATTGTAGTGTGTTTCAAGTGCAGACACAAGAGTGACGTTCAGTGCAACTGCACGAGGTTTTTATACTAATTAAGTTATCTAGTTCCGAGAAAATTTGTATATAGGTAAGTGTAATTAATTAATAGCTTGTGCAAGCACGATAAGCCTACTATTTACTAACAAAGAAATACTTTTTTTTTTTCATACTTACGAGTAAGTATCGTCACGTTTTCCATAATTTCGTAAACGTAGTTGATATGATGGGTATAAAATGTGACAATAATTTTGGGTCATCATTCAGTCTTCAGCTGTGAAACAAACTTTAAACATGTCTTCCTTCACTGTTCTGTTGCTCTGCATCCAAGCGTGCTTGGTCCAAGTAAGTTATTGCTTGTTTTGAACTTTAAATTATTGAAGATTTTTCATTAGATCAGAATTTATCTTATGATACTTTCTGTGTGTATAATTATATTTCTGTAGATAAATCATGACTATTACTTTTGCAGAATGTATTCAGCCAGGCATGTGGTGCATACGGCCCGGTGTTCGCTCCAGCTTGTGCTTCTTCCTTGCTAGCTGGCCCTTACGGCTTTAACAGCTTGGCTGCTCCGGGTTTGGCTTTTGATGCACTTGCGTACCCCGGCTCTGGCTTTGCTGGTGCATACCCCACTGCTGGTTGTGGTGCCGGACTTGCCGCTTACGGCGGCGCCGGTGAAGGCAACGTGGCGGTCGTTGGTGAGCTGCCAGTCGCCGGTAACACCGCTGTTGCTGGTCAGGTCCCCATCATGGGTGCTGTGAGCTTCGGCGGCGCTGTGCCAGCTGCTGGTGCTGTGTCCATCTCCGGCAGGTGCGCTTGCGGCTGTGGCTCCCCTTACGATTACGTATACTAGGGAGGATTGCTGCATCGTTTGAAGTTATGATTGATTCAGAAATAAATCAATATTTTCAACAATTAGTAGTTTTTTTTACTGTTGTTGTTATACTGACTAAAACGGAAATATTGTATTAAAACATTATACCTACCACCCTAAAATTTTAATTTGTAATCGATATTCTGTGACTATAAAACTTTTAAGTCATCAGAAACCGATGGATATTTTCCTGCAAAACTGAATTTGATAAATGAACTAGGACTGTGTGACAGTTATTTCCTCCCCAGCCTGAATATCATTACATTTGTCTTTTTATAAATATAATACGATGTTAGGTACACACACACATTTTTGAATATTTTAAAAGTAATGTTCAAAATATTTTTATGTACTTATGACATCAAGACTGGCAGTTGTCCTATTTTTGACGGTTCCTACATTACCCTAGGTTGATACAATTTTTGTATTTTTTTTTATAATTATTTGTGCCATACTTAAAAAAAATTTACTAAGCATCACTATTGCAAGAATTTAGGTGTCACAATTGACCTTAAGCTAACGTGTAAGATCACTTGGTATCGGTAGCAAAACATTAAAAAGGTGATTCGGTGTTTTTTTTTGCGTGAGAAATCATCAAATAACTTTTCTTGCTCTGGGTGGAGCAGGAGGGCGTGTCAGACTTTTACAGACTAAAACCCACCCGTGTTCCCTCAGTAGCTTGTGTGCCAGAGCCTGGCAGGCATCGGTCCTTGCACTCCCCACCAGTTGGTGCCGACATCTCTTTGACGAGCGTGGAACACAACGTGCCGTCGACCTGGGCTTGGTCCTTACCGGACAGCGAGCTACCCATTACTCGCCGTCCGCAAGCTCACGCCTACGGTGGCCGGAAATCAGCCTGGGATTCCCGATGCCCAGGGCGTTTCCTGCAAAGGCTAGGGCCGTGAGGGCGCAGATACTGCCTTTCCCTCGCGAGCACCACTGCTTCGTAGAAGGAAGCGACGGCTACTCATGCACTCTCGCTTCTTACCATGGCCTGTACCAGGGCCGGACGAGAGAGATCGCTGCCGCCGAGGCGATTAGGTGTTATATGGCGCAATGCTAATGATTTGCTACTAATTACTTTGTTACTTGTACACATCAAACTGGACTCCAGTGCATGCTTTCGGAACGCACACGTAAAGATGTACTCTTTATCTTTAAAATAGGTACAAAAAACCTATTTCAGGTACGTATAAAAATTATTGAATGGATATTATCCACTTAACAGCCCAAAATAAAGTTCAGCAGGTACATCTTTGAACATTCTTTGAAGCAGTGTTTAGGGTAAAATGACCAATTATTATGTGCGATCCTTCACGGAAAATCAGACGCTCCTGAACAGCAAGTCCTACCTTTTTGTGACTATAAACATTTAAGTAATCAGAAACCGATGGATATTTTCGTGCAAAACTGTATTTGATAAATAACTGTCATACACAGTTATTTCCTCCCCAGCCTGAATACTATTACAATTGCTACTATTTACTTTGTTACTTGTACACATAAACTGGACTCCAGTGCAAGCTTTCGGAACGCACATGTAAAGAAGTACTCTTTCGTCTTAAAATGGTTAAGTGTCATAAGTTCGAAAAATATTTGACCGAATTTCATTTCACATAAAACTTTTCAACTAGGTATTATCGTTTCGTTTTTTTTTACTTCATCGAAATCACGTCTGCCACGGTATCAGTTGACCTATTAACATTTCGATTTTTTTCGTTACTCCAACATTCGGCCTAAAAACTTTTTACCGAAGTTACATTAGCCAAAATAACATTTGTTCGAAGTATTATGTTTCCGAACACTCAATAAACCACTGTTTTAATTACCATACTTTAATTTCAACC
This sequence comes from Polymixis flavicincta, assembly GCA_949987655.1. Lineage (NCBI taxonomy): Eukaryota > Metazoa > Arthropoda > Insecta > Lepidoptera > Noctuidae > Polymixis > Polymixis flavicincta. The sequence continues at coordinate 4,200,398 of OX465198.1, read as the reverse complement.
TCTATTCGTCACTATTCTCTATTTTTATAACGCTTTTATTTATCTCACATTTTCGTTTCGTCCTTGTTTGCATGCAAACATGCATGCAGCATACAAGCGGGCATCGAGTGGGTTCCCGCATTGTCGTTGCGGGGGTCTCAGTAACCGTGGATTCCGGCCACGGTCAGGGCTTTTGCCTCAAAGCCGACGACGTAGCGGCCAAAAAGTAGGTTGCGGTGAGGTGCACCGCAACTGAGGTGGGCCGCGATGTCGAATGGGGAGCATCGCGGCTGAGGGTTACGGGCTGCGGTAGAGGAGGAGTGCCGGTGCTTCTGAGCAGCGCTCTTCCCTTCCGTGGCCTGGACGGGGCCGCCACCGTTTGATTGCGGACGCGGTGGAGCCGCAGGGGAAGAGGAGTGTCGGTATAGCGTTGGCCGCTCTCCCTATCCCCTGCGGCCGAAAAGTGGTAGGCGAGACGGCGCGTTGTGTTCCACGCGCGCCGTCAGAGATGTCAGCAGCCACTGGTGGGGTCCGCAAGGGCCGATACCTGCCAGGGGAGCCTAACCTCTTTTCTTTTGAAAACATTGGAAAGGCTATGTGATAGGGAGCTGAGAGACGGCGCACTCAAAACCATACCACTACACGGTAACCAACACGCATACAGCTCAGGTAAGTCGACCGAGTCTGATCTTCATCAAGTGGTCAGCCAGATAGAAGAAGCGATACACCAAAAAGGCACCTGCCTAGGCACTTTCATAGACATCGAAGGAGCTTTCGACAAAACCAACTTCTCCAGCATCGGTAGCGCCCTCTCCAGACATGGGGTAGAACAGGTACTAACGGACTGGATTACTAACATGCTTAGCAAACGAATGGTTCGCCTTGAGGGTGAGCAGCAGCTGGCCATGATAGCCAGAGGCTGCCCCCAGGGAGGGATGCTGTCCCCCCTTTTATGGAATCTGGTGATTAATGACCTTATCACCAAACTCAACGCCAGCCATTACTTCACAATAGGTTATGCGGACGATCTCGCAATCCTGGTTTCGGGGAAGGTAACGGGAACGATCTGTAACCTCACTCAGCAAGCACTACGTATCGTGGAAAGATGGTGCAGGGAATTTGAACTATCAGTGAACCCCACCAAAACTGAACTAGTCATGTTCACCCAAAAACGAGTATTAGGCCCTTTTCGCCTACCGAAACTGTTCAACACAGAACTTCAGTTGGCCAACGAAGTCAAGTATCTCGGGGTCATCTTGGACAAAAAGCTAAACTGGAGTAGTCATCTAGACAACAAGCTGAACAGGGCCTGCATCACCTTCTGGCAGTGCAGGAAAATGATAGGTAAGAGGTGGGGTCTATCACCCAAAATAATACTATGGCTGTACACCGCAGTGATCCGCCCCATGATCACCTACGGGGCCGTGGTCTGGTGGCCCCGCACCAAGCTAGCTACAGCCACTAACAAACTACAGCGCATGCAAAGACTAGCCTGCATGGCGACCACGGGATGCATGAGGACTACTCCGACTGCAGCGATTGAGGCCATGCTGGGACTGCCGCCGCTCCACCTGTTCATACAGCAGGAAGCAACGATGGCGGCGGCGCGTCTAAAGGCTATAGATCTATGGAGTAAGAGTGACACACAACACACCGCGCTGCTTAAGGAACTCAACAGTGAGTTCCCTATCACGAAGGCAATAAATGACCGGGTGCCCAAACAATTTCTCTTTGATAAAAAATACAAAATCCAACTGCATGAGGATCGCCGGTGCGAAGGATTGCGTCCCACAGAGCTGCGTATCTTCACGGACGGATCGAAAACAGGTAGTGGCACAGGAGCTGGAGTCTTCTCGGAGGACCTCAACATCCACATAGCCACACCACTGGGGGTCCATAACACAGTGTTCCAGGCCTAATGCATGGGCATCTCCCTTGCTGCATCTGCTATCATGGCCAGGGGAGTTAAGGACCACTCAATCCGCATACTCTCGGACAGCATGGCTGTTCTGCAAGCGCTGAACAGTCACACAGTTGACTCTGGGCTAATATACGAGTGCCACCAGCGCCTTAACGAGGTAGGTAGCCTCAACAATATTACCATTCACTGGATCAAAGGACACAGCGGTTCGCTAGGCAACGATGCAGCCGATGAACTTGCCAGGAGGGGGTCGAGTATGGCACCAGTGGGACCAGAACCCATCGCGCCACTTCCCTTCGGGTATCTACGCACTCTGGTAAGGAAGCGAACCAGGTATCAACATCACAAATTATGGTTGGACCTAAGTGAGTGCAGGCAGGCTAAGGAAGCACTTCCTGAGCTCGATGCTCGCCTCACGAAACAGGTTCTCCGTTTAACTAAACCTAGGAACATGATCCATGTATTTAAAAATCTTCGTAATATATGTGACCTCAAACTACTTAGAACTATTTATTTTTCTTTATGCCAATCAGTATTATCATATTGTATCACTGTTTGGGGGGGTGCATCAAAAACCACTATGATAAGTCTTGAAAGAGCTCAGCGAGCAATATTAAAAGTAATGAGCTTCAGGAAATTTAGATATCCTACGCACCTATTATATAAGAATTTATCTTTGCTCACAGTAAGACAAATATTTATAAACAATGCTATATTACTTCAGCACTCCAAGTTACCCATACATAATTTCACTTCCAGGCGAAGAAAAGATCTAGTGTACTCCATACCTAAACGTAACACGGTATTTTCAGATAAATTCTTTGACCATCTCGGGCCACATTTATATAACCAGTTGTCAAAGACCATCAATTTACGCGATTCGACTGTCTCTGTTTGCAAAAAAACTTTAAATAAATATCTCATCGAAATGAACTACAATAACACAGAAAAGCTATTAAAATCCATATCTTAAATACATTTACACAAAAACGTACACATACTTATTCCATCCAAACACAATCTACACGCGCATTCACTAACCTACATTTCATACACATAGACCATATTTTCATTTACTTTTTTTCTTTATGTTTTTAATTTACGTTTTGTTTATTTTTGTAGCATTAGTCATCATTACACAACTTTTGTGTTCATATTTTATTGTTATAAAGTTCAAAATCGTAAATAGTAGGATCCACATATTTTGTCTGAAATGTTTGCATATACTTTTAATATTTTATAATTACCCTCGTTTCTATTGTCACCGAATCATCAAATAATAGCTGCTAAGTATCAGTATTGTTCTAGCCGTACTCATAAATCATTGTTATTTAGCAGTCAAGTTTGGTAATTGGGTGGAAGTGTGTGGTGTTTGTGAACGAGGAAGACTGACCTGCCGTGATACAGTTTTCACTAGTACGGAGGTCAGTGTGAATTAAGCTCAAACAACCGCATAACGCACACAGGTATTTATATTCACATACCTACGTAATTACACTAGTATTAGTAGATGCAAATCACAGGATTGTTGGGATTTGTAAGTAAGGTTGTTCTATTATATTGCCAATAAACTTTTTTTTTTTTTTTTTTTTAATTTTTTTTTTTAAACCACAGCTGCGTATAGTTACAGCAGCCATAACTGGCCATGGGTCATTTAACAAACATCTCTTTGTCATAGGAATAACAGACAGTCCGCTGTGCAGGGCCTGCATGGAGGACGACGAGACAGCGGCTCATGTGCTGATAAACTGCCCGGTGGTCGCTAATTACAGGGCAAAATACTTCGGTAACCCAGGTACCCTACGTGAGGTTGTCAGCAACACCAAGGCGTTGCTGGCCTTTCTCAAGGAGCTGGGGTGGATCGAGTAACTGAATCTCCCACCCGGACGCAAAATACGCGCTTTGACGTGGAGTTGCGGACAACAGCCCGTTTTACCTATAACCTATAACCTATATAGCGTCAGCCGCTCTCCCTATCCCCTGCGGCCGAAAAGTGGTAGACGGGACGGCGCGTTGTGTTCCACACGCGCGCCGTCAAAGATGTCAGCAACCACCGGTGGGGTCCGCAAGGGCCGATGCCTGCCAGGGGTGCGGGTTTGTTCGAAAGAGATACCACAGCCCCTGGTATAAGGGCTACTGAGGAAACACGGGTGGGTTTTAGTCAGTAAAAGTCTGACACGCCCTCCTGCTCTACTCAGCAGGAGAAGTCATTTGATGATTTCCCACCAAAAAAAAAAAAAAAAGCTTACAAGCGGGCATGCAGAGTGCAAGTACGCAGGCAGCATGCAATCAGGCATGTAGCATGCAAGCAAGCATGCAGCGTGCAAACAAGCACGCAACGTGCAGCAAGCATTGTTTCTGTCACGGCTCCGGCGCTGCAGGGTTTGGGCAGCCCCACGCGAGCTTATCGTCGCAGATGGTTTAAACACTCAGCACTGCAGCTTCGCAGGCCAACCTCAGCCACGGTGGCGGGCCTTCAAACCACTTGCTTCTCAGCTCGCGGGCCGCCCCGCCTCTCCGCGCCTACGCGGGCTTAAATTACACTTTAAGCGTAGGGCAGCGAATGACCTCTCCCGCTGGGTAGAGCAGGGCTGTGTCAGACTTTTACTGACTAAAACCCACCCGTTTTCCCTCAGTTACCCGTGTGCCAGGGGCGGTGGTAAATCTTTCGAACAACCCGCTCCCCTGGCAGGCATCGGCCCTTGCGGACCCCACCAGTAATTGCTGACATCTCTGACGGCGCGCGTGGAACACAACGCGCCGTCTCGCCTACCACTTTTCAGCCGCAGGGGATAGGGACTGCGGCCAACGATATACCGACACTCCTCTTTCCCTGCGGTCCCACCGCGTCCGCCATCAAACGGTGGCGGCTCCGTCCAGGCCACGGAAGGGAAGAGCGGCGCTCAGAAGCCCCGGCACTCCTCCTCCGCTGTAGCCTGCAACCCTCAGCCGCGATGCCTCCCATTCGACATCGCTGCCCACCTCAGTTGCGGTGCACCTCACCACACCCTACTTTTTCGATCACGACGCCTGCACGTGTAGATTGCGCGAGTTCTTGAGTTATCATTAAGTACCCATCGAGGAATTCTTACGTTATTCAGCTGTGGTAAAGTTTCTGCAAATGTTAACCACATTTTTTGATGTTTTCTGTGACCTCATCGTCCCATGAATATTGGTCGATCCACAATCCCTGCATTACGATTTTGGTTCAACAATACACAGGCCTACAAGTCCCAGGGGGTAGCAGATCTGACCTAATAGTGAAAGTTTATTTAAAAAAAACCATTTATTTCAGATAACTTAAATAGTATACAATGTTACGATGAATGTCGACTTGACAAAGCCCTATCATTCCTACATGTTATTCCCTTTAATGATTAAAGCGAAGGGGTTCCCAAGGATCCATTCTGAGAACTTCTGGTTTCGTAGGAAATTTTGAATAATTTTGCTTGTGTACTAACCAAACAGTTATTCGGTAGAAGTATTAAATGTACATATGACATGACCCATTCTACTTAACCACGATTAAATAAGTCCACAATTAAAAGCAAAAACATTTGTTGCACACTGATTTATTCAGTCATTTGAAATAGTATATTGTCATGGTGAGCAACCTCTTAGTAAGTACAACCGCATCCTCTTCCAGCACCACCACAGTAGCCAAATCCAGAAACACCAAAACCAGGTCCAAAGGCAGATGGTGCAAAGGCAGCACCAGGACCATAAGCACCCAAAGAGCCATATGCACCAGCTGGACCGAAAGCAGAAGTCTCACTGATCATGGCGTTCCTACCATTACCACAGGCATGGTTGACGGCACCAGCACCGACAGAAGGCACCACACCTTCCATAGCAACAGTACCCACGAATGGCAGCTCACCACCCAGAGCTAGGATACCTTCGTAAACGTTGTCAGACACTACGGAGATTCCGACAGGAGCGATGGCGGAGGCGCTGGAGACAGGTAAAGCGCCGCCACTGGTGGGACTGAACTCCAGGGTGGGGGCGTAGATTCCATCGTAAGCAAGGCCACTGCCTGTGCATCCATCAACTAAACCATCAAAAGCCAGGCTTCTGCCTGCCAAGCCAGTGCCAGGGTAGGCGAGTCCACCATATGCACCAAGAGTAGACAAGCCGCAAGGGGTGGCTAAGCCGGGATAGTTCATGCCGTAGGGACCAGCAAATCCAGAGATATCAGCAACAGCAGCGCGGCTGGTGCATGTCTGACCGAGTGCGGACTGAAATTGTGAATATTTTTTATTACACACTTATATATCGTCATCAGCCTAAAATGTTCCCACTGCTGGGACACATGCCTCCTCTCTGTGGTAGGGATTGGGCCGTAATCCACCACGCGGGCCCAGTGCGAGTTGGTAGATGTCACATGTCTTCCGAATTTTTTGTTCTAGAACATGCCGGTTTCCTCACGATGTTTTCCTTCACCGTTTTGAGAGCAGTGGTAATGAAATAATTTACACAAAGTAAAGGGCCTGGCTGGGTTCGAACTCACGACCTACAACTCGTAAGTCGCGGCCGTTCCCAGTTGGCCACCACTGCTCTCACACTTATACATCGAACATAAATATAATATTGAAGACGGTCTATTACAATAAGCTCATTGTTACTATTTTAAGTATCTTATCAGATGTAGGTAATAATTTATGTTTGAAAAAACCTTACCTTGAGCAGGAGCGCCTGCGCGCACAGGACGAGAATAGCTTTGACAGACATTGTAGTGTGTTTCGAGTGCAGACACAAGAGTGACGTTCAGTGCAACCGTACGAGGTTTTTATACTAATTAAGTTATCTAGTTCCGAGAAAATTTGTATATAGGTAAGTGTAATTAATTAATAGCTTGTGCAAGCACGATAAGCCTACTATTTACTAACAAAGAAATACTTTTTTTTTTCACACTTACGAGTAAGTATCGTCACGTTTTCCATAATTTCGTAAACGTAGTTGATATGATGGGTATAAAATGTGACAATAATTTTGGGTCATCATTCAGTCTTCAGCTGTGAAACAAACTTTAAACATGTCTTCCTTCACTGTTCTGTTGCTCTGCATCCAAGCGTGCTTGGTCCAAGTAAGTTATTGCTTGTTTTGAACTTTAAATTATTGAAGATTTTTCATTCGATCATAATTTATCTTATGATACTATCTGTGTGTATAATTATATTTCTGTAGATAAATCATGACTATTACTTTTGCAGAATGTATTCAGCCAGGCATGTGGTGCATACGGCCCGGTGTTCGCTCCAGCTTGTGCTTCTTCCTTGCTAGCTGGCCCTTACGGCTTTAACGGCTTGGCTGCTCCGGGTTTGGCTTTTGATGCACTTGCGTACCCCGGCTCTGGCTTTGCTGGTGCATACCCCGCTGCTGGTTGTGGTGCCGGACTTGCCGCTTACGGCGGCGCCGGTGAAGGCAACGTGGCGGTCGTTGGTGAGCTGCCAGTCGCCGGTAACACCGCTGTTGCTGGTCAGGTCCCCATCATGGGTGCTGTGAGCTTCGGCGGTGCTGTGCCAGCTGCTGGTGCTGTGTCCATCTCCGGCAGGTGCGCTTGCGGCTGTGGCTCCCCTTACGATTACGTATATTAGGGAGGATTGCTGCATCGTTTGAAGTTATGATTGATTCATAAATAAATCAATATTTTCAACAAATTATAGTTTTTTTTACTGTTGTTGTTATACTGACTAAAACGGAAATATTGTATTAAAACATTATACCTACCACCCTAAAATTTTAATTTGTGATCGACATTCTGTGACTATAAAACTTTTAAGTCATCAGAAACCGATGGATATTGTCCTGCAAAACTGAATTTGATAAATGAACTAGGACTGTATGACAGTTATTTCCTCCCCAGCCTGAATATCATTACATTTGTCTTTTTATAAATATAATACGATGTTAGGTACACACACACACACATTTTTGAATATTTTAAAACGAATGTTCAACATATTTTTATGTACTTATGACATCAAGACAGGCAGTTGTCCTATTTTTGACGGTTCCTAAATTACCCTAGGCTGATACAATTTTTGTATTTTTTTTTTATAATTTTTTGTGCCAGCCCTATCAGCCATACTTAATTAAAAAAATACTAAGCATCACTATTGCAAGAATTTAGGTGTCACAATTGACCTTATGCTAACGTGTAAGATCACTTGGTATCGGTAGCAAAACATTAAAAAGGTGATTAGGTGTTTTTTTTTTGCGTGAGAAATCATCAAATAACTTTTCTTGCTCTGGGTGGAGCAGGAGGGCGTGTCAGACTTTTACAGACTAAAACCCACCCGTGTTCCCTCAGTAGCCTGTGTGCCAGAGCCTGGCAGGCATCGGTCCTTGCAGTCCCCACCAGTTGGTGCCGACATCTCTTTGACGAGCGTGGACCACAACGTGCCGTCGACCTGGGCTTGGTCCTTACCGGACAGCGAGCTACCCATTACTCGCCGTCCGCAAGCTCACGCCTACGGTGGCCGGAAATCAGCCTGGGATTTCCGATTCCCAGGGCGGTTCCTGCAAAGGCTAGGGCCGTGAGGGCGCAGATACTGCCTTTCCCTCGCGAGCACCACTGCTTCGCAGAAGGAAGCAACGGCTACCCATGCACTCTCGCTTCTTACCATGGCCTAGACCAGGGCCGGACGAGAGAGATCGCTGCCGCCGAGGCGATTAGGTGTTATATGGCGCAATGCTAATGATTTGCTACTAATTACTTTGTTACTTGTACACATCAAACTGGACTCCAGTGCATGCTTTCGGAACGCACACGTAAAGAAGTACTCTTTACCTTTAAAATAGGTACAAAAAACCTATTTCAGGTACGTATAAAAATGATTGAATGGATATTATCCACTTAACAGCCCAAAATAAAGTTCAGCAGGTACATCTTTGAACATTCTTTGAAGCAGTGTTTAGGGTAAAATGACCAAATTATTATTATGTGCGATCCTTCACGGAAAATCAGACGCTCCTGAACAGCAAGTCCTACCTTTTTGTGACTATAAACATTTAAGTAATCAGAAACCGATGGATATTTTCGTGCAAAACTTTATTTGATAAATAACTGTCATACACAGTTATTTCCTCCCCAGCCTGAATACTATTACAATTGCTACTATTTACTTTGTTACTTGTACACATAAACTGGACGCCAGTGCAAGCTTTCGGAACGCACATGTAAAGAAGTACTCTTTCGTCTTAAAATGGTTACGTGTTATAAGTTCGAAAAATATTTGACTGAATTTCATTTCACATAAAACTTTTCAACTAGGTATTATCGTTTCGTTTTTTTTTACTTCATCGAAATCACGTCTGCCACGGTATCAGTTGACCTATTAACATTTCGATTTTTTTCGTTACTCCAACATTCGGCCGAAAAACTTTTTACCGAAGTTACATTAGCCAAAATAACATTTGTTCGAAGTATTATGTTTCCGAACACTCAATAAACCACTGTTTTAATTACCATACTTTAATTTCAACCTCTAAAAAAAGCCGCCAAAAAGTAGGTTGCGGTGAGGTGCACCGCAACTGAGGTGGGCCGCGATGTCGAATGGGGAGCATCGCGGCTGAGGGTTACGGGCTGCGGTAGAGGAGGAGTGCCGGTGCTTCTGAGCAGCGCTCTTCCCTTCCGTGGCCTGGACGGGGCCGCCACCGTTTGATTGCGGACGCGGTGGGGCCGCAGGGGAAGAGGAGTGTCGGTATAGCGTTGGCCGCTCTCCCTATCCCTGCGGCCGAAAAGTGGTAGGCGAGACGGCGCGTTATGTTCCACGCGCGCCGTCAGAGATGTCAGCAGCCACTGGTGGGGTCCGCAAGGGCCGATACCTGCCAGGGGAGCCTAACCTCTTTTCTTTTGAAAACATTGGAAAGGCTATGTGATAGGGAGCTGAGAGACAGCGCACTCAAAACCATACCACTACACGGTAACCAACACGCATACAGCTCAGGTAAGTCGACCGAGTCTGATCTTCATCAAGTGGTCAGCCAGATAGAAGAAGCGATACACCAAAAAGGCACCTGCCTAGGCACTTTCATAGACATCGAAGGAGCTTTCGACAAAACCAACTTCTCCAGCATCGGTAGCGCCCTCTCCAGACATGCGGTAGAACAGGTACTAACGGACTGGATTACTAACATGCTTAGCAAACGAATGGTTCGCCTTGAGGGTGAGCAGCAGCTGGCCATGATAGCCAGAGGCTGCCCCCAGGGAGGGGTGCTGTCCCCCCTTTTATGGAATCTGGTGATTAATGACCTTATCACCAAACTCAACGCCAGCCATTACTTCACAATAGGTTATGCGGACGATCTCGCAATCCTGGTTTCGGGGAAGGTAACGGGAACGATCTGTAACCTCACTCAGCAAACACTACGTATCGTGGAAAGATGGTGCAGGGAATTTGAACTATCAGTGAACCCCACCAAAACTGAACTAGTCATGTTCACCCAAAAACGAGTATTAGGCCCTTTTCGCCTACCGAAACTGTTCAACACAGAACTTCAGTTGGCCAACGAAGTCAAGTATCTCGGGGTCATCTTGGACAACAAGCTAAACTGGAGTAGTCATCTAGACAACAAGCTGAACAGGGCCTGCATCACCTTCTGGCAGTGCAGGAAAATGATAGGTAAGAGGTGGGGTCTATCACCCAAAATAATACTATGGCTGTACACCGCAGTGATCCGCCCCATGATCACCTACGGGGCCGTGGTCTGGTGGCCCCGCACCAAGCTAGCTACAGCCACTAACAAACTACAGCGCATGCAAAGACTAGCCTGCATGGCGACCACGGGATGCATGAGGACTACTCCGACTGCAGCGATTGAGGCCATGCTGGGACTGCCGCCGCTCCACCTGTTCATACAGCAGGAAGCAACGATGGCGGCGGCGCGTCTAAAGGCTATAGATCTATGGAGTAAGAGTGACACACAACACACCGCGCTGCTTAAGGAACTCAACAGTGAGTTCCCTATCACGAAGGCAATAAATGACCGGGTGCCCAAACAATTTCTCTTTGATAAAAAATACAAAATCCAACTGCATGAGGATCGCCGGTGCGAAGGATTGCGTCCCGCAGAGCTGCGTATCTTCACGGACGGATCGAAAACAGGTAGTGGCACAGGAGCTGGAGTCTTCTCGGAGGACCTCAACATCCACATAGCCACACCACTGGGGGTCCATAACACAGTGTTCCAGGCCTAATGCATGGGCATCTCCCTTGCTGCATCTGCTATCATGGCCAGGGGAGTTAAGGACCACTCAATCCGCATACTCTCGGACAGCATGGCTGTTCTGCAAGCGCTGAACAGTCACACAGTTGACTCTGGGCTAATATACGAGTGCCACCAGCGCCTTAACGAGGTAGGTAGCCTCAACAATATTACCATTCACTGGATCAAAGGACACAGCGGTTCGCTAGGCAACGATGCAGCCGATGAACTTGCCAGGAGGGGGTCGAGTATGGCACCAGTGGGACCAGAACCCATCGCGCCACTTCCCTTCGGGTATCTACGCACTCTGGTAAGGAAGCGAACCAGGTATCAACATCACAAATTATGGTTGGACCTAAGTGAGTGCAGGCAGGCTAAGGAAGCACTTCCTGAGCTCGATGCTCGCCTCACGAAACAGGTTCTCCGTTTAACTAAACCACAGCTGCGTATAGTTACAGCAGCCATAACTGGCCATGGGTCATTAAACAAACATCTCTTTGTCATAGGAATAACAGACAGTCCGCTGTGCAGGGCCTGCATGGAGGACGACGAGACAGCGGCTCATGTGCTGATAAACTGCCCGGTGGTCGCTAATTACAGGGCAAAATACTTCGGTAACCCAGGTACCCTACGTGAGGTTGTCAGCAACACCAAGGCGTTGCTGGCCTTTCTCAAGGAGCTGGGGTGGATCGAGTAACTGAATCTCCCACCCGGACGCAAAATACGCGCTTTGACGTGGAGTTGCGGACAACAGCCCGTTTTACCTATAACCTATAACCTATATAGCGTCAGCCGCTCTCCTTATCCCCTGCGGCCGAAAAGTGGTAGACGGGACGGCGCGTTGTGTTCCACACGCGCGCCGTCAAAGATGTCAGCAACCACCGGTGGGGTCCGCAAGGGCCGATGCCTGCCAGGGGTGCGGGTTTGTTCGAAAGAGATACCACAGCTCCTGGCATACGGGCTACTGAGGAAACACGGGTGGGTTTTAGTCAGTAAAAGTCTGACACGCCCTCCTGCTCTACTCAGCAGGAGAAGTCATTTGATGATTTCCCACCAAAAAAAAAAAAAAAGCTTACAAGCGGGCATGCAGAGTGCAAGTACGCAGGCAGCATGCAAGCAGGCATGTAGCATGCAAGCAAGCATGCAGCGTGCAGCAAGCATTGTTTCTGTCACGGCTCCGGCGCTGCAGGGTTTGGGCAGCCCCACGCGAGCTTATCGTCGCAGATGGTTTAAACACTCAGCACTGCAGCTTCGCAGGCCAACCTCAGCCACGGTGGCGGGCCTTCAAACCACTTGCTTCTCAGCTCGCGGGCCGCCCCGCCTCTCCGCGCCTACGCGGGCTTAAATTACACTTTAAGCGTAGGGCAGCAAATGACCTCTCCCGCTGGGTAGAGCAGGGCTGTGTCAGACTTTTACTGACTAAAACCCACCCGTTTTCCCTCAAAATCAAAATCAAAAATCAAAATCAAAAGTCATTTATTCAAACTAGGCTGAGAGTCAGCACTTTTCGAACGTCAAAATTACATAAGACAGTCCCCCAAAAACGCCCACCCTTCGACACTTCCTAGTGCTTTAGCTGGGAAGAAGAAGTGGCGCAACAAACTCCCCTCAGTTACCCGTGTACCAGGGGCGGTGGTAAATCTTTCGAACAACCCGCACCCTTGGCAGGCATCGGCCCTTGCGGACCCCACCAGTGATTGCTGACATCTCTGACGGCGCGCGTGGAACACAACGCGCCGTCTCGCCTACCACTTTTCAGCCGCAGGGGATAGGGACTGCGGCCAACGCTATACCGACACTCCTCTTTCCCTGCGGTCCCACCGCGTCCGCCATCAAACGGTGGCGGCTCCGTCCAGGCCACGGAAGGGAAGAGCGCCGCTCAGAAGCACCGGCACTCCTCCTCCGCTGTAGCCTGCAACCCTCAGCCGCGATGCCTCCCATTCGACATCGCTGCCCACCTCAGTTGCGGTGCACCTCACCACACCCTACTTTTTGGCCGCTACGTCATTGGCTTGAAGGTAAAATCCCTGAGGAGCGGCCCCACGTTTGGGTTTCAAGAGAAACCCAACTCCAACCGTGGGAGACCACGGTTACTGAGCCCCCTGCGCAACGACAATGCGGGAACCCACTCGGGGGGCACATCCATGGTTGAGTAGGCCACAGTGTCGCTTCAACTAAACGATTGGAATCCCTTCACTTAACATTAATTTATTTTTCCTTAACAAAACCTGAAAAGTGGCACAGCTAGAAGACTATTACAGGAACCTATCCCTCTGTAAGCGCGTGGGTTTCACAACTTACACGAGTAGTTTGTTTCGTTGTTAAAAGGAAAACAGCCAATTGAAACTTTAACGTTTAATCTATTAACCTTCAATGCAATTATTATTACGGTTTCTTATTTAGTTTTAAGTTGTTAGGTATCGAGAGTAGTTTATAGTTTAGGACGCGCGGTAGGGAGCGCTTGGACGCGTGTGTCTTCGTTGGCGGTCGCGGAGCAAGAGAGCGAGAGCGGGCGGATGCGCTAGTGATGTGACGCGCGGCGCAGGCGAATTTCTGGTCGCGTAGTGTTGGCGCGAACATACTCCGGGGCCGGTGACGTCCAGCAGGGAAGTGTGGACGAGGAGACATTGAGGACGAGAGCTTACGCCGTCTTCGAAGCTGGTGAAGTTGCGCCCTTGGCGCTGATGCAGAACTACAGGTGCAGCGAAGTGAGCCCATGATGCAAGAAGTGAGTGGCAGTGCGGCGCTCTATGCAGCAGTGCGGTGATGTGGACGCCGAGTGGGCGGTGTAATGATGGCGTGCACGTGAAGCTGTATTGAGATGTTTTCCTTTTTATTGAATACTGTCTCTATTTTCTTTAAGTGTTGTCTTCATTGATTGCTTAGAAATGTGTGATGAACATCTGAATCAGTCTAGTAAGGGGCAGAGGCGAGTGAGGGACCGCTTGATAGTGCCTCTGGTAGTCGAGATATCGGCGACGCGAGATATGCCGTCCTCTCCAGGATACAGTTTGGCAATGCGCCCCAGGCGCCAGCATAGCGGCGGCGTATTATCCTCCTGAATGAGGACTAGATCACCAGTGGTCAACTTAGCCTTGTTCTCACGCCATTTTGTTCTCGTTTGGAGCTCAGAGATGTACTCCCGTTGCCACCGTGTCCAAAATTGCTGTCGCATTTTTTCGATGGCCTCATATCTTGTGCGGCAGCGTGCGTTGTCATCGATGATTGGCGACGGCGGTGCGGTCAGCGGCCGGCCGATCAGGAAGTGTCCTGGGGAGAGAGGAAGGAAATCTGTAGGACAAGAAGAAAGTGGGGACAGGGGTCGACTATTCATTATAGCCTCAACCTGCGCAAATAGCGTGGCCAACTCTTCGAAGGTCAGATTAGTGTTGCCCATTACACGTTTGATTATGTGCTTAGCCGATTTAATGCCGGCCTCCGACAGACCAGAAAAGTGAGGAGCGTAAGGTGGATGGAAATTGAAGTTGATTTGCATGTTTGCTGCAAGATCGCTGATTCCTTTCGAGTTTGATTTTAGAAATTGACCTACTTCCTTGGAAGCTGCCACGAAATTACGCCCGTTGTCTGAAAATATCTCTAAGGGTTTTCCTCTACGTGAAATGAAGCGTTTTAAACATGAAATAAATGCGTCTTTAGAGAGGTCGCTAACGGCCTCCAAGTGCACACACTTGAATCTAAAACAGATGAAGAGACACAAATAGCATTTGGATACGCGAGCCCCATGACCTTTCTTATTTAGTATGTGAAAGGGCCCTGCGAAATCCATACCGATAGACTGGAAGGGAGGAGCAGGAGTGACTCGCTCGGGAGGTAGATTACCCATCATAGGTGTAAGAGTTTGCCCTTTGTGGCGGCGGCACACGACGCAAGAGCGCACGGTGCTGCGGGAGAGCTGCCTGCCGTTGATCGGCCAGAAAGACTCTCGGACAGAGTACAGCAGTTGCTGTGGACCTGCGTGCAATAGGCGTTTGTGTTCCTGGCGAAAGATTAAAATGGTCAAATGATGTTTGGAGTCTAAAATTATAGGATGTTTTTTATCGTTGCTATAGCTGGAACGATCAAGCCTACCGCCTACTCTCAAAACACCTTCCTCATCGAGAAATGGGCTAAGAGCTGATATTTTACCCTTAAGTATAGATTCACCTTTTGTTAGTTTAGTGTATTCTTCAGGGAATGATTGTTTTTGAGCCTCTTTGGCTAATATTGTTAATGAATGGTTCATCTCTTGAACTGATAGAGGACCTCGTCTAATATTTTTATCTTTCAGAAATTGAATGTACCTTAGTACAAATGCAAATATTCTCTTGATTCTGTTGAGAGCAGAGAAATCTTCAAATCGTATGACTGCCGACTTGCTTGCAGTTGTCACGAGTAGGACCTTCATCTCAGGTAAGTTGGTTTTGCTTGGTTTGTCTTGTAATGGCCAATGATCTTTATCCATGCTGAGGAAGGGCGGGCCTGACCACCAGTCTTGTAGATTGCGCAGCTTCTCTGCAGGGACGCCGCGGGAGATATAGTCAGCCGAGTTGGCAGCGGTGGGCACGTGACGCCATGAAGAAAGGTTTGTATTTTCGCAGATTTCTACGACCTTGTTAGCTACAAAACTTTTCAGCTTGCTGGGAGTGCTGTTGAGCCATGCGAGTACGACACTGGAGTCACACCAGTGTATGCACGTGGAGATAGGGTACCGCAGGGAGTCTAAAACAGTCTTCGTGAGATTGGCGGCTAGTAGCGCTCCAAGTAGCTCCAACTTTGGTATGGTAAGAGGCGGTTTAGTAGGTGCCACTCTGGATTTGGCGCAGAGTAAATGGACTGCTACTTTACCTTCGTTATCAGTTGATCGTAGGTATATGCATGCGCCATAAGCATGCATGGAAGCATCACAGAAGGAGTGTAATTGAATTTCTTGTGGATTTTCACATAGAACTCTTCTTGGTACTGCCATTTCATTAAGAGACGGAAGGCTAGAACTCATTTTCTGCCATTCCTTTCGTAGATCATCTGGGACTGGCTCATCCCAGTCCAAGCCTCGCAGCCACAGCTGTTGCATTAGCATCTTGGGCTGGACAGTAGACGGTGAAAGCAATCCGAGAGGATCAAAAATGCTGAAAGACGATGATAGTATTGCTCTTTTCGTAATCTTTTCTGTAGATTCGGGGCTTGGAGCTTCAATGGTGAATTGAAGAGAGTCGGATCGCGGGCTCCAGCCCAAGCCGAGGGCACTGGATGCGTCACTCAAGCTTAACTTGCTCTGCAGGTCGACGGTGGAGATGGGAAAGATGTCAGGTGCATTTGATCTGAATTTTCGAAGATTGAAGCAGCCGGATTTCAACATAGCGGTGACTGCATTCAATATGTGTAGTAGCTCTTCTTTAGTGTCAGCTCCAGTTAGTAGATCGTCGCAATAAAAATCCTTCTGAATTATTTCCTTGACCTTATCTTCGTCGCAGTCTTCTCCAAGTTGCCACAAGCATTTAGTGCTCAAGTAGCTTGCGCTGGCGAAGCCATAGGTCACAGTGTTGAGCCTAAGCGTTCTTATTGGTAGGTTTTCTTCTTCACGCCAAAGAATAAGCTGTAAGTCTCTGTCTTCTTCGTGGACATTGACTTGACGAAAGAATTTATCGATATCTCCAGCTAATACATACTTATATAGGCGAAATCGCAGCAGAATCGAAAACAAGGAGTCTTGTACCTTGGGGCCAATCATTTGGATGTCGTTTATGGAAACACCAGTAGATGTCGCGGCGGAGCCGTCGAACACGACGCGCAGCTTGGTGGATTCGCTCTGCTCGCGCAGCACAGCGTGGTGGCACAGGTAGTGGCGCCGGTGCGGCGACGGCGGTTGCTGCTCCAGCAAAGTACAGTGGCCCAGTGACAGGTATTCTGCTATAAATTCACAATAGGCTTGCTTTAGAATCGGATTTTTGCGGAATTTTCGCTCTAAAGAAAAAAATCTTTGTCTTGCTCTATTATAGGAGTCACCGAGAACATCAGTAGACTCTTTAAGTGGAAGCTTCACAGAGAAATGTCCATTTTCTTGGTGGGTAGTGTGTGTCTGAAAGTGCTGCTCACACATCTTCTCACTATCACTCAGGAGAGGTCTTTTTGGTAGCTCTTCTAGCTCCCAAAATCGAGCAAGTTGTTGATCAAGATTATTGTTTAAATGATCGTCATTTCTTGATAAATTGCACTGAATATTTCTAGTTACAGAGTTGGACGGTATAGATATAGCGCCTGAAATAAGCCAGCCCAACTGGGAACTTCTCAAAAATGGCAAATTTGCTCCAAGTGATTGCTGCTCTGTTCCTATAATTTGCCAGAATAAATCTGCACCAATCAGCATGTCTATTGGGCCTGAAGTGTTGAAGGAAGGATCGGCGAGTGGAGTTTTCGGCGGAATCTTGAAGTAGCTTAAATCAATGGTTGAACTTGGAATATTTGCTGTAAGCTCAGGTAGAACCGGGCATGCTAGTGTGGTATGGTAGTCTGTATGGCGAGAATGTATGCGGACAACGCTTCTTTCTGCGATTAATCCACAGTGTGTATTACCCATACCAGTTATCCTCGTAGTATTAGTCGGTATGACAGGCAAGCCCAACTTCTCTTGCAACTTCCTAGTTATAAAGGTGGCCGCACTGCCGGAATCAAGAAGGCAACGTACTTTCTGGCATTTGTTGCTACTTGGATTTGCCACATCAATAATAGCTGTAGATAGTAATACGTGATTGTTTTGTTGTACCTGAGATGAGAAGTTAACCGGAACTTCAATGGTTGATTCAGGAACGTCCGTGGCTTCAGCAATGGCAGGTTGCACAGAGACGCTGGTTACAGGCTGTGAATTTATGTGAAGCAATGAATTGTGCTTTCTGTTACATCTTCGACATGGGCCTTGAGGACAATCCTTGGCAACATGTCCTTTTTTAAGGCAATTAGGACATAACTTCAAGCGGTAAATTTCATCTTTCCGTTGTTCTGGCGTTTTTGCTAAAAATGTAGGACATTTGTAAATGCTGTGATTTGCACTGCAATAGTTGCAGACCCAAGTTGATTCTCCGTTAGGTTTGTTGTTGTTTGTATTGGCTTCTGTACATGCTAAGGAATTGCAGGCTCGCTCCTGCTTATTGCTAGAGTTGTGTTTCTTACAACTGGTAGTATTCTCTACAATGTTAGCTCGATTTTGTAAGAACTTTATTAATTCACTTAATTTTGGCATAGTGTCATCATCAGGGTTCCTATATTCGTCCCATGCTCGTTTGGTAGTGAAATCAAGTTTGTGGTACATAATTTGTACTATCAATGGATCCCATTCGTCTGTGGACTGACCTAAACTTGACAGGGCTCTGAGATTTTTGTTGACACTATAAACCAATGCTCTAAGAGAACTTTCAGAATCACGGTGAGTGGGTTGTAGTTCAAATAAAATTGAATCTATGTGTTGAGTGATCAGGTGTCTCGTGTTATTGTACCTCTGACACAGCAGGTCCCAAGCAACCATGTAGTTTTTGTCTGAGACCGCTAAGTTAGTTAAAATGTTGGCTGCTTCGCCGGCTAAGTAAGAAGTGAGATAATGGAATTTGTAAATAGGAAGTAATTGTGAGTTTTCATGAATTAGTGATTTAAAAGTATCTCGAAAGTCTAACCATTTAGAGTAAGTACCATCAAACTTTGCTATTTCTATTTTAGGTAATTTAAAATTCACACTGTTAGAATGCTCGCTTTGAAAATGATGATGGGATGGAAGTTGTTGAGATTCACTAGGACATTGCTGCAGAATTGTTTCTGTCTCAGCAATCAATTCTATAAACTTAGAGTCCGTAGCATCCCTCTCATCAATTTCAACAGATATAGTTTCTACGGAAAGCTCATCAATTTGATCTTGCAGCACAACAAAGTTTTTAAATAAATCTCCGATCATCTGTAGTTTTAATTTAAGCTCATTTACTTGTGATTCTTTGTATTCGTACATGGGTACTGTCTTGATTTGGTTTAAGTAATTTTCATATTTAGTTAGCCTACCACGGATACTGGCACGTTTAGCTTTTAAGGTTTTGATATCCATGGCGATAAATTAATCAATTAAACTACCTTGATAAAGACAGCACTGAATCACTAGTACAAAATGAATGGAAAGATCTTACGTTCCTCGTCGTCTGGCTATCGGTAGTTACCGGCACTCCTTCGGTGTCAGCGAAACGAAGCGACCACGCGCGGGCGCGGAGCTCGGGACGGGGCCTGGGGCACGTGGCACGCGTGCGGCGGAGGCGCCGTAGCAAAGCGCTCGATGAATACCCGAAGTGATGACGGGCTCTGGCCACAAGGATGGGCACGGGCACCTCTTGCGCTGGAATAGTCGGCCCAAGGCGGGGTATATAACGTGCAACACAAGCGAAGGATAGTGCAATTATAGAACGGGAGGGGTGTAAACAATCCACGCACAAAGCACAAAATAACTCATCAGTAAATCCCAAGAACCAAGTAAAATAGATAGGTAGCTATGTTGCACACGAGCACAAATGCTGGCTAGCACTTCCAACACGTGCGGGGATAGCGTGGGCAACACGATATTCACAAAATGGCGCACAAGTAAAATTTTCCAGTCACTGTTGTAGTTGCACAATTTAGTGCGGGGTATAGAAGATAGCCTACAACGAAAAAGAATAGGTGACTGGAATAAATTGAATCGCAAATTATAGCATAGAATTGTTAATAGGTAGGTACCTTATGTACCTATAGGTATTTTCCTAGCCACTTGTAGCTACCTATGCAATCGCACTATTGCACAGGGCTACAAAAATCAAGGGTATAGGTGACAGGAATAGACTTTAAATAGATACGCACAATGCACATGCATGAAAAAGGCTTTTTCTATTACTGATGTAGTTTTTCCGCAATTACGCAGGCTAGACTACAACAAAAGGGGTATAGGTAATAGGAAAATGAAGAAAGGAAACTTAGCTGGGTTTTCACGGGCCGGCCACGCCCAAGCAGGCCGAACTCGCAAAGTAGGTAGATCTTGAACTCGTTTCTTCGAACTGATTCTCGACACGCACGCTGGTCGAGGCTCGTTGCTCGCAGACACGCCGAATGCAGACTGGTTGCGGGTGCACGAAGCTCAGGGAAGCACGAAGCGGTAGGTAGGTTTCGGATTCCGACGATTGCAGTTACTTTTAGACGGTCGCCATTATGTAAGCGCGTGGGTTTCACAACTTACACGAGTAGTTTGTTTCGTTGTTAAAAGGAAAACAGCCAATTGAAACTTTAACGTTTAATCTATTAACCTTCAATGCAATTATTATTACGGTTTCTTATTTAGTTTTAAGTTGTTAGGTATCGAGAGTAGTTTATAGTTTAGGACGCGCGGTAGGGAGCGCTTGGACGCGTGTGTCTTCGTTGGCGGTCGCGGAGCAAGAGAGCGAGAGCGGGCGGATGCGCTAGTGATGTGACGCGCGGCGCAGGCGAATTTCTGGTCGCGTAGTGTTGGCGCGAACACCCTCTAATCCTAAAATCTAACATATTTCTCAATTCCTCATTGCGGACACACTCGATAATATGTGATAAACATTATCAACGGAATTAATACAGAAATCACAATTAGTCGTCGTTTGATTTCGACATTAGATTTAAGAATTTGTTACACGAAAAGTGTCTGGAACGAAGTGTTAGCGCGATCACAGAATCACATCAATTTAATAGCTGATTATCTATTCATGGTGAGTTCAAGGGATATGTCAGGATCGTTTTGTACCAGATTCCTTCTCTTGTGATCTTTTATTGAAGAACTCCTTAGCAAAGCGAATATCAAACCTGTTTGATACTAGGTATAAAGCTAGTGAAATAAGGAGAAAAGTAAATAGGAATTCCATCACTCATGGTCTGCTTGGCTAGTAAATCAACAATATGGTTGCCTCTTATTCCGATATCTGATGGAATCTGTTGAAGAACTATGTGTTTTCCATGTAAATATAGTGTGGGCTACCGGTGTTCCTCGAAATGTCGAAGTACATCGAGCCAAGTGTAGGAGCGAACTTCTGTAGTCTGTGAGAATGACAATATTGTTTTGATGAAATGATTCTTCACACGGCAGGGCTTCTGCGATCGCAATCAGTTCCGCTTCCATTATCTACAAACTGGCATTAATTCTAAATTTCATTGAATTGTCTTCGGACTCATAAAAGGCAGCCCCAATACCGTCACCGTCCGGAAGGAGGGTAGAGAGACCCTGTAGTGAGACATCATAGGCTTTTATTTAACAATAAAATAATAATAAAACCAACAATAAACTGTCTCCGCTTGTATAACAAGTTGCCAAAGTCGGTTACAGAACTTAGGGATGGAAAGTTATAAACTCACATCAAACGGGTCCTTATTAAAAACCATATTATAAAGCATATTCAAAGTAATAGAGTAAATTGTATAATTTTACATAGTATGAAATGTTCCGATGTATACTGAATTGAAAAAGCGCTGTTATTCACACATGTGTTCCGTTTAATAATTAAAAGCTAAGGATTTTTGTCCCCAAGATTCCATTCTGAGCCTGTTAATTTCTGGATTCGTATTTTTTTTTTATAATTGCTTGTGTACTAATCAAACAGTTATTCGGTAAATATATTACATCTACATATGCTATGAACCATTCTATTTAACCACGATTAAGTCCACAAATAAAAGCAAAAACATTTTATGCATATCGATTTATTCAGTCATTAGAAATAGTTGATTTTCTTGGTGAATAACTTTTAGTAAGCACAACCGCATCCGCAGCCAGCACCACCACGATAGCCGAAGCCAGTAACACCAAAACCAGGTCCAAAGGCAGATGATGGTGCAAAGGCAGCACCAGGACCATAAGCACCCAAAGAGCCAAATGCACCAGCTGGACCGAAAGAAGAAGTCTCACTGATCATGGCGTTCCTGCCATTACCACAGGCATGGTTGACGGCGCCAGCACCAGCAGAAGGCACCACGCCTTCCATAGCTACAGTACCTACGAATGGCAGCTCACCACCCACAGCCAGAGCACCCTCATATACGTTGTCAGACACTACGGAGATACCGACGGGAGCGATGGCAGAGGCGCTGGAGAGAGGCAGAGCGCCGCCACTGGTGGGACTGAACTCTAGGGCGGGGGCGTAGATTCCATCGTAAGCAAGGCCTCTGCCTGCGTATCCATCGACTAGACCATCAAAAGCCAGACTTCTGCCTGCGCATCCATCAACTAGACCATCAAAAGCCAGGCTTCTGCCTGCCAAGCCAGCGCCAGGGTAGGCGAGTCCACCATATGCACCAAGAGAAGACAAGCCACAAGGGGTGGCTAAGCCGGGATAGTTCATGCCGTAGGGACCAGCAAATCCAGAGATATCAGCAACAGCAGCGCGACTGGTGCATGTCTGACCGAGTGTGGACTGAAATTGTAAATATGTTTTATTACACACATAAACATCAAACATAAATATACTATCGGAGACAGTCTATTACAATAGCTCATTGTTACTATTTTAAATATCTTATCACGTGGAGGTAATAATTAATGTTTGAAAAACCTTACCTTGAGCAGGAGCGCCTGCGCGCACAGGACGAGGATAGCTTTGACAGGCATGGTAGTGTGTTTCAAGTGCAGACACAAGAGTGACGTTCAGTGCAACCGTACGAGGTTTTTATACTAATCAAGTTATCTAGTTCCGAGAAAATTTGTATATAGGTAAGTGTAATTAATTAATAGCTTGTGCACGCACGATAAGCCTACTATTTACTAACAAAGAAATACTTTTTTTTTCACACTTACGAGTAAGTATCGTCACGTTTTCCATAATTTCGTAAATGTAGTTGATAAGATGGGTATAAAATGTGACAATAATATTTTGGGTCATCATTCAGTCTTCAGCTGTGAAACAAACTTTAAACATGTCTTCCTTCACTGTTCTGTTGCTCTGCATCCAAGCGTGCTTGGTCCAAGTAAGTTATTGCTTGTTTTGAACTTTAAATTATTGAAGATTTTTCATTCGATCATAATTTATCTTATGATACTTTCTTTGTGTATAATTATATTTCTGTAGATAAATCATGACTATTACTTTTGCAGAATGTATTCAGCCAGGCATGTGGTGCATTCGGCCCGGTGTTCGCTCCAGCTTGTGCTTCTTCCTTGCTAGCTGGCCCTTACGGCTTTAACGGCTTGGCTGCTCCGGGTTTGGCTTTTGATGCACTTGCGTACCCCGGCTCTGGCTTTGCTGGTGCATACCCCGCTGCTGGTTGTGGTGCCGGACTTGCCGCTTACGGCCGCGCCGGTGAAGGCAACGTGGCGGTCGTTGGTGAGCTGCCAGTTGCCGGTAACACCGTTGTTGCTGGTCAGGTCCCCATCATGGGTGCTGTGAGCTTCGGCGGCGCTGTGCCAGCTGCTGGTGCTGTGTCAAAACTCAAAAAACTCAAACTCAAACTCAAAGCATTTATTTCAATTAGACCTTTCACAGGCACTTTTGAATTGTCAAACAAAAATCGAAGTTGAAGCTAGGTGCCCATTCCAAAAACGTAGATCTCTCTGGAGAAGAACGGGCAAGAAACTCCAAGGACACTCTTTTAAATCGTGGGTATTACAAAATTTTGGGAACATTATTCTTGGTGCTTCTATATGTGAGAACAATGTAAAAAATTAATAAAAAAAATAAGATTCAAAATAAGCCATGGCAGATAAGAGATGACCAGTCTCAGCAGACGGCGCCCGTTCACGAACTTGACGCATGGATCAGCACCATCCAGCTCAACCATTTTCTAGGGAACCGAATGATCCAACACACACGCCACCATCAGTGAGACATTTAAGTGAGCATGACATACTCTCAACTACCACGTTTTTTCAAGTCGACGTACATCAAAACAACATATTATAAGGATGCATGGTACTCACATTTACAAAAATTTGACAAAATGCTTCTAAATTATACAAAACTATACTTAGTTTCAATCCTATTTGAGAAATTCATAAAATTTGACTTCCAAAAAGAAAGAAAAATATATAATAAGTATCTATTGAAATTTTAATAAATAATACTTGGTTCAGTAAAATCAAAAACAAATTCGTAATGTCACAAAATTAATAAAAATAGGAACAGAAATGTTCGCAATGTCAGAAAAATAATAATAATAGGAACAGTGTTCGTAATGTCAGAAAACATAAAAAAAAAGGGGAAGCATCTCTTCCAAATATTAAAATGTTAATTAGTAAGCCTAGGTGGCTGTGGAGCAGGACCAGCATTAAGCCAGGCATTTTTATCTAAGATATAATCATCTAACTTATAATATGCTTGTCTACATAGTGTGCGTTTAATGCATGACTTAAATTTATTTTCACTTAGTTCAAGAATATCGACTGGTAGTTTATTATAACATTTTACACAGTACCCCATAAAAGAAGTATGTACTTTAGACAATCTGAAACGTGGTTGATCTAATTTGTTCCTATTTCTAGTGTTAAAATTATGCCTGTCACTTATCTTACTAAAAAGATGTAGATTTTTCCGAACATACATAATGTTCTCATAAATATATTGAGAAGGTACCGTCATGATGTTAATTGTTTTGAACAGTTCCCTTAGAGATTCGCGTCTGCGGAGGTTGTAAATGGCTCTGACAGCCCTCTTTTGCAGAATAAAGATCGACTCAACATCCGCAGCCCGTCCCCATAGCAAAATACCGTAAGACATGATGCTATGAAAGTAACTAAAATAAACAAGTCGCGCGGTATCCACGTCTGTTAATTGGCGGATCTTCCAAACAGCGTAAGCGGCAGAACTTAGCCGCCCTGCAAGTGATGTTAAGTGAGGACCCCACTGTAGCTTTGAGTCAAGCGTGATCCCCAGGAAAACCGTCTGTTCGACGAATTCTATTATCTCCTTATTCAATACAACGTGACATTCACTACTTCTGACATTCGGTAACGTGAATCTAATGCATTTAGTTTTCTTTCCATTTAATACCAAATTATTTACAGTAAACCAATTATGGACCTTAACTATAGCGCTATTTACCTCGTCAAGCTCCTGTGCGTGTCTCTTAACTTTAAAAATCAGTGATGTGTCATCAGCAAATAACACCATTTGTGGTTGGTTTTTTAGTAAATGAGGTAAATCATTTATATATACTAAAAAGAGGAACGGACCCAATATTGAACCTTGCGGTACTCCCATTTTGACTTTTAAGCCCAAGGAATTCACACCGTTTATTTGAACTTGCTGCAGTCTATCATTCAAGTACGATTTTACCAAGCTAAGCGCAAGTTCACCCAGTCCGTAATGCTCAAGTTTCAAGAGAAGTGTTTCGTGATTCACGCAATCAAACGCCTTGGATAGGTCGCAAAAGATACCTATTGCATCTTGCGCCTCTTCCCATGCGGTAAAGATGTGTTTTAATAAGGTGACACCAGCGTCAGTTGTGCAACGTCCTCTTGTGAAACCATACTGTTGATCGTGTAGGATGTTATTACGATTAAAATGATTGAGCATTTGATTTAACATAACTTTTTCAAACACCTTGCTGAAAACTGGCAAAACCGATACGGGTCTATAATTATTCATATCTTTGCTGTCGCCAGATTTGAAGAGTGGAATAACTTTACTGTACTTCATTAAATCTGGGAACACCCCTTGATCTACACACAAATTAAATATTAACGCCAAATAGGGTGCAACTGTCTCAATAATGGATTGACATACTTTAGTAGACATGCCCCACAGATCTTCCGTAATTTTGATCTTAAGTTGCTTATATGTCTTTACAACGACCACAGGGTTTATATGTTTAAATTTAAATTCCACAGGACAGGTTGAAACATTCGCTCTTAATAAATCAATAGCAAGTGCGGGCGAAGAATTTAAAGTTTCTGTAGTTTTAATAGGAATATTGGTAAAGAAAGTTGCAAATTCCTGAGCAACATCGATGTTATCGCTAATGAGACCGCGGGAAGTGTCCAGTGTGTAATCGGTATTAAGCCTTTTGCTTCTGTTCGTTTCATCGTTTATAATTTTCCAAACTGCCTTAATTTTATTATCTGCTGTTTTGACCTTGTGGCTAATGAATGAAGCTTTAGCTACTTTGCAGATATTTTTAAAAGTTTTAGAGTAAGTGGCAACATACTTAGTAAAAGATTCTGTGTTAATATACGGCTTAAGGCCATACAGTTCAAATAATCTTTCTCTACTTTTCCTGATGCCTTTAGTTGCCCAGTCACTAAATAAAAATTTAGGGCAAAAAGTTTTAGATTTTTGCCTAAAATAATTATTGAACTCTGTTTGTACTGATGAAAATAATTCTTTGTACAAAATATTACCATTATTCAAATTTAGTCCCTGAACACTTAACTTGCTAATTAAAGCGCTATTAAACTTATTTAAATTACCCGATGTTATTGGTCTAGTTTGTCTCTGTACTTTTTGAATTGGTGTGTTGGACTCAAAAGTAACGGTTTGACCGCTGTGATCAGAAGGGAGATAATTTACAATGGCTTTATCTAAATAGTCGCAGTCACAAAAAACATTATCAATACATGTAGCAGTAGCCGTTGTCCATATCCGGCAGGTGCGCTTGCGGCTGTGGCTCCCCTTACGATTACGTATATTAGGGAGGATTGCTGCATCGTTTGAAGTTATGATTGATTCTTAAATAAATCAATATTTTCAACAAATAATAGTTTTTTTTACTGTTGTTGTTATACTGACTAAAACGGAAATATTGTATTTAAACATTATACCTACCACCCTAAAATTTTAATTTGTGATCGACATTCTGTGACTATAAAACTTTTAAGTCATCAGAAACCGATGGATATTGTCCTGCAAAACTGAATTTGATAAATGAACTAGGACTGTATGACAGTTATTTCCTCCCCAGCCTGAATATCATTACATTTGTCTTTTTATAAACATAATATGATGTTAGGTACACACACACATTTTTGAATATTTTAAAAGTAATGTTCAAAATATTTTTATGTACTTATGACATCAAGACAGGCAGTTGTCCTATTTTTGACGGTTCCTACATTACCCTAAGCTGATACAATTTTTGTATTTTTTTTTTTATAATTATTTGTGCCAGCCCTATCAGCCATACTTAAAAAAAAAAATACTAAGCATCACTATTGCAAGAATTTAGGTGTCACATTTGACCTTAAGCTAACGTGTAAGATCACTTGGTGGTGGCGCTGGGGCTAATTTAGTGGACTGTATTGTGGTGCGGTGCAAATGATTGACAGACGCTTGAAGACAGGTAATTCGAGTTGCCTGGAGTTCTGGACGATAGAATACAACCCGATTATAATAGGGGAGGGATGCACAAACCTTTACGGGAGACACGTGCTTTCGCCGTCTTCGCCGATGCACCTGTTCATCCAGGTTCAGGGGCAGCTGAACTTCCAGTTACTGTCCTCACACTTTACACAAACACAAGCTGTCAATTATGTCTTATTACACACTTATCAATAGTTTTAGCGGAGCTGACTATCCGCCATGCGTTAGCGGAGCGGTTCAGATCGGAAGTAACGTTCTTCGCGAAAGATGGCGGAGTGAATGCACTCATTCAGTCCTTCATACACACGAGGTATGTGCGGGAAAAGGGAGTGAAGGTTCTAGGAACGAATGTCAATCATATTAGAATGTTGGCGCAACCATTCCCCCCCGGTTTGAAGGGTTACCTTCAAAACAATAAGCGAAACCAATCAAATAACCAAATTCTGGTGTAACCTCTAATTGCTAACCTATTTCTAAACTATATATAATGCGTTACTATAACTACTAAACTAATTTGAAACCTGCTGCTGATTAGGCAGAGGACAGAGGCGAATAACCGGACGTAAATACGAACCGGTTGCGGTTTTAACTCTAACTATACGCGTTACTCCCTTTGAATCAGGGAAAACTTCCTGCACTACACCTAGAGGCCAGTGTAGAGGGGGCGCATTCTCGGTCATTAAAACTACCACAGTACCAGCGGTGACTGGATTCGATGGAGTATTCCATTTTTGACGCGACTGCAGCGTGTGCAAATAATCTGTTCTCCAACGCCTCCAAAAGGATTGAACTAATCTATCCAAAAGAGCGTGACGCTTTAGGAGATGCAGTCTGTCTTCATCAACATCCATAGCGGGCAAATACTTAAGACGAGTCGTGGTTAAGAAATGAGCCGGCGTTAAAGCTAAAGACTCCGACGGGTCACTAGATAGAGTTCGACACAGTGGACGAGTATTCATTACTGCCTCTATCTGAGTGAGTACAGTACTCAGCTCCTCATAAGAGAGAATCTGCACGCCTACAACGCGGAACAGATGCGACTTGAGGCTTTTAATATTAGCCTCCCAATTACCACCAAAATGACTAGCAGCGGACGTATTAAAATGCCATTCAATACGATTTTCGGCCAAAACATGAGCAAATTCACTCTTATAATACTTTGACCGCAAGAATTCGTGTAATTCCGAGATACTACGGCGTGCTCCTACATAATTAGTACCGTTGTCCGAATATAAACGTTTGACGGGACCACGGCGCGACAAAAAACGCTTAAAAGCGGACATAAAACTTTGCGTGCTTAAATCACCGGTCAATTCTATGTGAACAGCTCGAGTTGTCATACAAATTAATAGACAAACGTAAGCTTTCTTGGAGCGTATACCACGACCCCAGGTAATAGTTACCCTAAACGGGCCGGCGAAGTCGGTACCGGTGTGTACGAAAGGTTTAGCGGATTGAACAACACGGCAAGAGCGATGATCGGCCATTTCAGGCGCGATAAAACGCGGGCGAAGCTTAAAACAGGGCACACATTTATGCACTCTAGCGCGAATCAAATTGCGAGCGGAAAGTATCCAATACTTCTGTCTAAGGATAGCCATCAACAAATCCGGACCTGCGTGACAATTCACCTTATGATGATAATCTACAATCAAATCTAAAATATGGTCCTTGCGGGGTGAGACTTTGGATTTAGCGCTTATAAGACTAACCGAGACCTTATCAGTATTCAAAACGTGAAAATAAACTACTCCCCCGTAAGCCTTCTCACTGGCATCCGCGAAGCCTACAACAGTAACTATACTGTCTGAGAATATGCCACCATGGCGTGGAATTTTATTTGATTGAACAATGGAAGCTCCTTCCGAAAGCGAGCCCACAATTTAACAATATTGTCGGGCGCGGGGTCGTCCCAATCACTATTGGAAAGCCAAAGTTCCTTTATAAGCAACTTGGCATATAAAACGACGGGAGCTACAAATCCCATAATATCCCATATTCGTGCTACACACGACAGGATAATGCGCTTAGTACAAACTAGAGTTGAACTAACTTTAAGACTGAACATTTCAGACGCGGGTGACCAACTTAAGCCTAGAACCTTGTGCGTATCATCACCATCAAATTCCTTGACCGAAGATAATTGGTGTGATAGTGGAATCGAATCTAGAACTGTCTGCAAGTTACTTGTCCACTTCACAAGATCAAACTGACCGGCTTTCATAAGACCTATTACTTGAGCAGCGGTCTCAACGGCCTCTGCCTCGCTGGCGACACTATAAACAAAGTCATCCATGTATAACCCAGTCGCAATAGTATCTTTCGCTCTTGGGAATCTTTCACCCTCATCAGCGGCTAATTGCTTGATAGTGCGAAGCGCATGGAAAGGACTCGACTTAAGCCCAAAACAAACACGATCAAACTCGTAAACTCTCAAAGGTTCTTTAGGCGAAAACCTATACAAAAAACGTTGAAATCTACGGTCGCATTCGCGAATACCAATAGAAAGAAACATTTGCCTTATGTCGGCGGAAAGCGCGACAGCAAACAAGCGGAAATTTACAATAATGTCAAATAAGTTACCTTGAAGGTCTTGACCACAATACAAAATATCATTGAGCGATACAGAAATGCTAGTCTTAGCACTGCCGTCCAAAACCACGCGGAGCTTAGTAGTAAGCTTGTCTTCTCTAACAACTCCGTGGTGTGGAATGATGTAAGATGGATGATCGCGAGTCTCGTCAGTCTCGGCGGTGGGCGCAGGTGAGATGTATCCTTTATCTAGGTATTCGATAACAACCTCATCATAGGCTTGCTTCAACTTCGGAGATGCCTGCATCTTACGTTCTAAACAAGAAAAGCGTCTTTCAGCGGAAGCGTAGGAGTCACCGAGCGAAAAAATATCCTTCTTGAATGGAAGGGCGACAACATAACGACCTTCATTATCTCGAGTAGTCGTGCGACAATAAATCTCCTCAGCCACCTTATCATCAGGGCTTAGGATAGGCGGGACATTGACTTCTTCAATTTCCCAGAATCTGCGGATGGTAGACTCCAACGGCGGCTCAACAGTGCAGCAGTGTGACACAGTCGAGTAACTATTTAAATGTGCGGGTGCGGAACCAACAATAACAAAACCTAGAACTGTTTCTAGGGCGTGCGGTGCGGGGTACGACGAATGACCTTGAATCTTACGCGATAGCTGGAGGTGCGGGAGAATCGATGCGCCGATCAACATATCGACGTCTCCAGGGACAGCATAAGATTCATCTGCCAACGGTAGGTCTTTAAACTTGGTCAATAAAGACGTGTCAACCGGGACAGTAGGTAATTGTTCCGTAATTTTATCTACTATAAGCGAATCCTTATCAAAACAGATATCGGAATTAAAACGCGATGCAAATTTAATTTTAATCGAACCATGAATGGTTGATTTTAAACCACCGAACCCTTAACTATTGAGTGGGCTGGCCGGTTATTAAACCCAAGGCGTTGACAACAATTTTTTGTCAAGAAATTACTCTGCGAAGCGCAATCTAACAACGCTCGGACAAGACACGGATTTCCTAATGCATCGTTAACAATAACGTGAGCTGTTGCAAGCACCACGGTAGTACGTGCACTGCTTCCGGACATCGAACACAACGTGACGTCACTCACGGCGGTCTGCGCGCAGGCAACGTCGCGAGCTGACGGAGCAGCGGCGGCGCGCGCTGGCTGAGCGGCCGCAGAGTCCGCACTGACCGGCGGCGACGACGTGTCACCGCTTGATAAACCAGCTGTGCTCACATTGGATGCGGCATTGTTATTACCTTTCTCCCTGTGGAGTAAAGTGTGGTGCTTTGAAGAGCACTTACGACAAATTTTATTACTATTACAAGACGTAACCCGATGCTTGTCACTTAGGCAGTTAAAACACAAATTGTTGTCGCGAACAAACTTATAACGTTCATAAGGCGTTAATTTTAAGAAACCGGAACACTTGTACAATTGCGAATGTTGAGTATTACACAAAGAACAAATAGATTGTACAGGTGTAGACGCGGTATTCACATACGTATGTGTCGACTTCGAAGGCGCATCCGTTCGACGGTCGAACTTAGTAACTACTTTCTTCGCAACTTCATGGTTGGATGAAGTGCGTTGTAATATTTTAATACGATCTCGCACAAAACATTCTAGATCATTGAATTTTGGCAGTTTACTACTGTTATGGTTCATTTCAAATAAACGAACAGTTTCACTATCTAATTTCTTTAAACCCAAATACAAAAACAAAAAGTCGCAGAGGTCATCGACCTTCAGATTCTTTACTGCTCGAACCGATGATGCAAGAGTATCTAAAAACCTCTCTAAGTTAGGTTCATTACAAACAGTAATATTTTTCAAGTCGAATAACTGATCTAAATATGCGGTAGCTACTAATCTCTTGTCTTCGTATTTCGACTTTAAAGTTTTTAAAATTAATGAATAATTTTCGGCACTAAAAGTAATGCTGGCCAAAACAGTTTTAGCTTTACCAGTTAACTTTTCAACCAGATAATATAATTTTTCATGATCTGTCAAAGAGACGTTCTTATCTATATTGTTTTCAAAACTATCTATAAACAGATTCCAATTGCGAATATCACCATTAAATTCAGGTATCTGAATAGGCGGTAATCTTGGTCGATCGCGAGTGTGCCTGGCTCTGATGGACAGACAGCATCTCCAAGCTTCTCGCGACCCGTTTAATGCGGCAGAATAAATCATCAAATGACGCCAAAGCTTGGTAGCTAACAGTGTATTCTGGTTTTAATTCTAACTCTAAAACGTTAATATCGTGAATTACGGATTCAAACTCCGTGCGCGAACTATCCAAGTTTTCTACTGAACATAAGAACGAATCTCTAATGGCTAGATCACCCGTTTTAAGTGCATTATCACAAATAGATTGCACGCGGGAAAATAGCATGTCTCTTTTAGCATATAAAAGTTTCAATTCAACTTTGTTGACCTTTGGAGGCATCGTATGACAGTGTATGACACACACTATCAGAGCGGTAAACAAAATAAAGTTATTAGCTAATTAGCGGCAGAGAACAGTGACGCGGGCAATATCTAAATACAAGTGGGTAGGTAGATAAAACGAACTGCGAGAGAAATCTACGACTACCGACGTTGTGTCTCTGTTTCTGATATTCTAATACTTTTTGACTTCCGAATGAATAAGTAATCGAACGAGCTATAGCTACGCATGTAGGTACCGCTTACGTACGTAGGTAATAGATGAACGATTTGCAGCGAAACAAACAACAAATTGCGTTAGGTATATGACTGCGATGCGGTGCGTTTATCCCCTATGGAATAAATACTAACAATAACTATATCAAATATGTACCTAATTCAAATACCTAATTATCCGGTGAGAGGGACCAAAGAAAATGGTGGCGCTGGGGCTAATTTAGTGGACTGTATTGTGGTGCGGTGCAAATGATTGACAGACGCTTGAAGACAGGTAATTCGAGTTGCCTGGAGTTCTGGACGATAGAATACAACCCGATTATAATAGGGGAGGGATGCACAAACCTTTACGGGAGACACGTGCTTTCGCCGTCTTCGCCGATGCACCAGTTCATCCAGGTTCAGGGGCAGCTGAACTTCCAGTTACTGTCCTCACACTTTACACAAACACAAGCTGTCAATTATGTCTTATTACACACTTATCAATAGTTTTAGCGGAGCTGACTATCCGCCATGCGTTAGCGGAGCGGTTCAGATCGGAAGTAACGTTCTTCGCGAAAGATGGCGGAGTGAATGCACTCATTCAGTCCTTCATACACACGAGGTATGTGCGGGAAAAGGGAGTGAAGGTTCTAGGAACGAATGTCAATCATATTAGAATGTTGGCGCAACCACTTGGTATCGGTAGCAAAACATTAAAAAGGTGATTAGGTGTTTTTTTTTGCGTGAGAAATCATCAAATAACTTTTCTTGCTCTGGGTGGAGCAGGAGGGCGTGTCAGACTTTTACAGACTAAAACCCACCCGTGTTCCCTCAGTAGCCTGTGTGCCAGAGCCTGGTAGGCATCGGTCCTTGCAGTCCCCACCAGTTGGTGCCGACATCTCTTTGACGAGCGTGGAACACAACGTGCCGTCGACCTGGGCTTGGTCCTTACCGGACAGCGAGCTACCCATTACTCGCCGTCCGCAAGCTCACGCTTACGGTGGCCGGAAATCAGCCTGGGATTCCCGATGCCCAGGGCGTTTCCTGCAAAGGCTAGGGCCGTGAGGGCGCAGATACTGCCTTTCCCTCGCAAGCACCACTGCTTCGCAGAAAGAAGCGACGGCTACCCATGCACTCTCGCTTCTTACCATGGCCTGGACCAGGGCCGGACGAGAGAGATCGCTGCCGCCGAGGCGATTAGGTGTTATATGGCGCAATGCCAATGATTTGCTACTAATTACTTTGTTACTTGTACACATCAAACTGGACTCCAGTGCATGCTTTCGGAACGCACACGTAAAGATGTACTCTTTATCTTTAAAATAGGTACAAAAAACCTATTTCAGGTACGTATAAAAATTATTGAATGGATATTATCCACTTAACAGCCCAAAATAAAGTTCAGCAGGTACATCTTTGAACATTCTTTGAAGCAGTGTTTGGGGTAAAATGACCAAATTATTGTTATGTGCGATCCTTCACGGAAAATCAGACGCTCCTGAACAGCAAGTCCTACCTTTTTGTGACTATAAACATTTAAGTAATCAGAAACCGATGGATATTTTCGTGCAAAACTTTATTTGATAAATAACTGTCATACACAGTTATTTCCTCCCCAGCCTGAATACTATTACAATTGCTACTATTTACTTTGTTACTTGTACACATAAACTGGACGCCAGTGCAAGCTTTCGGAACGCACATGTAAAGAAGTACTCTTTCGTCTTAAAATGGTTACGTGTTATAAGTTCGAAAAATATTTGACCGAATTTCATTTCACATAAAACTTTTCAACTAGGTATTATCGTTTCGTTTTTTTTTACTTCATCGAAATCACGTCTGCCACGGTATCAGTTGACCTATTAACATTTCGATTTTTTTCGTTACTCCAACATTCGGCCGAAAAACTTTTTACCGAAGTTACATTAGCCAAAATAACATTTGTTCGAAGTATTATGTTTCCGAACACTCAATAAACCACTGTTTTAATTACCATACTTTAATTTCAACCTCTATTCGTCACTATTCTCTATTTTTATAACGCTTTTATTTATCTCACAGTTTCGTTTCGTCCTTGTTTGCATGCAAACATGCATGCAGCATACAAGCGGGCATCGAGTGGGTTCCCGCATTGTCGTTGCGGGGGTCTCAGTAACCGTGGATTCCGGCCACGGTCAGGGCTTTTGCCTCAAAGCCGACGACGTAGCGGCCAAAAAGTAGATTGCGGTGAGGTGCACCGCAACTGAGGTGGGCCGCGATGTCGAATGGGGAGCATCGCGGCTGAGGGTTACGGGCTGCGGTAGAGGAGGAGTGCCGGTGCTTCTGAGCAGCGCTCTTCCCTTCCGTGGCCTGGACGGGGCCGCCACCGTTTGATTGCGGACGCGGTGGGGCCGCAGGGGAAGAGGAGTGTCGGTATAGCGTTGGCCGCTCTCCCTATCCCCTGCGGCCGAAAAGTGGTAGGCGAGACGGCGCGTTGTGTTCCACGCGCGCCGTCAGAGATGTCAGCAGCCACTGGTGGGGTCCGCAAGGGCCGATACCTGCCAGGGGAGCCTAACCTCTTTTCTTTTGAAAACATTGGAAAGGCTATGTGATAGGGAGCTGAGAGACGGCGCACTCAAAACCATACCACTACACGGTAACCAACACGCATACAGCTCAGGTAAGTCGACCGAGTCTGATCTTCATCAAGTGGTCAGCCAGATAGAAGAAGCGATACACCAAAAAGGCACCTGCCTAGGCACTTTCATAGACATCGAAGGAGCTTTCGACAAAACCAACTTCTCCAGCATCGGTAGCGCCCTCTCCAGACATGGGGTAGAACAGGTACTAACGGACTGGATTACTAACATGCTTAGCAAACGAATGGTTCGCCTTGAGGGTGAGCAGCAGCTGGCCATGATAGCCAGAGGCTGCCCCCAGGGAGGGATGCTGTCCCCCCTTTTATGGAATCTGGTGATTAATGACCTTATCACCAAACTCAACGCCAGCCATTACTTCACAATAGGTTATG
Organism: Polymixis flavicincta; assembly: GCA_949987655.1. Lineage (NCBI taxonomy): Eukaryota > Metazoa > Arthropoda > Insecta > Lepidoptera > Noctuidae > Polymixis > Polymixis flavicincta. The sequence goes on along the minus strand of OX465198.1, from coordinate 4,164,772 downwards.
CGGACGATCTCGCAATCCTGGTTTCGGGGAAGGTAACGGGAACGATCTGTAACCTCACTCAGCAAGCACTACGTATCGTGGAAAGATGGTGCAGGGAATTTGAACTATCAGTGAACCCCACCAAAACTGAACTAGTCATGTTCACCCAAAAACGAGTATTAGGCCCTTTTCGCCTACCGAAACTGTTCAACACAGAACTTCAGTTGGCCAACGAAGTCAAGTATCTCGGGGTCATCTTGGACAACAAGCTAAACTGGAGTAGTCATCTAGACAACAAGCTGAACAGGGCCTGCATCACCTTCTGGCAGTGCAGGAAAATGATAGGTAAGAGGTGGGGTCTATCACCCAAAATAATACTATGGCTGTACACCGCAGTGATCCGCCCCATGATCACCTACGGGGCCGTGGTCTGGTGGCCCCGCACCAAGCTAGCTACAGCCACTAACAAACTACAGCGCATGCAAAGACTAGCCTGCATGGCGACCACGGGATGCATGAGGACTACTCCGACTGCAGCGATTGAGGCCATGCTGGGACTGCCGCCGCTCCACCTGTTCATACAGCAGGAAGCAACGATGGCGGCGGCGCGTCTAAAGGCTATAGATCTATGGAGTAAGAGTGACACACAACACACCGCGCTGCTTAAGGAACTCAACAGTGAGTTCCCTATCACGAAGGCAATAAATGACCGGGTGCCCAAACAATTTCTCTTTGATAAAAAATACAAAATCCAACTGCATGAGGATCGCCGGTGCGAAGGATTGCGTCCCGCAGAGCTGCGTATCTTCACGGACGGATCGAAAACAGGTAGTGGCACAGGAGCTGGAGTCTTCTCGGAGGACCTCAACATCCACATAGCCACACCACTGGGGGTCCATAACACAGTGTTCCAGGCCTAATGCATGGGCATCTCCCTTGCTGCATCTGCTATCATGGCCAGGGGAGTTAAGGACCACTCAATCCGCATACTCTCGGACAGCATGGCTGTTCTGCAAGCGCTGAACAGTCACACAGTTGACTCTGGGCTAATATACGAGTGCCACCAGCGCCTTAACGAGGTAGGTAGCCTCAACAATATTACCATTCACTGGATCAAAGGACACAGCGGTTCGCTAGGCAACGATGCAGCCGATGAACTTGCCAGGAGGGGGTCGAGTATGGCACCAGTGGGACCAGAACCCATCGCGCCACTTCCCTTCGGGTATCTACGCACTCTGGTAAGGAAGCGAACCAGGTATCAACATCACAAATTATGGTTGGACCTAAGTGAGTGCAGGCAGGCTAAGGAAGCACTTCCTGAGCTCGAAGCTCGCCTCACGAAACAGGTTCTCCGTTTAACTAAACCACAGCTGCGTATAGTTACAGCAGCCATAACTGGCCATGGGTCATTTAACAAACATCTCTTTGTCATAGGAATAACAGACAGTCCGCTGTGCAGGGCCTGCATGGAGGACGACGAGACAGCGGCTCATGTGCTGATAAACTGCCCGGTGGTCGCTAATTACAGGGCGAAATACTTCGGTAACCCAGGTACCCTACGTGAGGTTGTCAGCAACACCAAGGCGTTGCTGGCCTTTCTCAAGGAGCTGGGGTGGATCGAGTAACTGAATCTCCCACCCGGACGCAAAATACGCGCTTTGACGTGGAGTTGCGGACAACAGCCCGTTTTACCTATAACCTATAACCTATATAGCGTCAGCCGCTCTCCCTATCCCCTGCGGCCGAAAAGTGGTAGACGCCGTCAAAGATGTCAGCAACCACCGGTGGGGTCCGCAAGGGCCGATGCCTGCCAGGGGTGCGGGTTTGTTCGAAAGAGATACCACAGCCCCTGGTATACGGGCTACTGAGGAAACACGGGTGGGTTTTAGTCAGTAAAAGTCTGACACGCCCTCCTGCTCTACTCAGCAGGAGAAGTCATTTGATGAATTCCCACCAAAAAAAAAAAAAAGCTTACAAGCGGGCATGCAGAGTGCAAGTACGCAGGCAGCATGCAAGCAGGCATGTAGCATGCAAGCAAGCATGCAGCGTGCAAACAAGCACGCAACGTGCAGCAAGCATTGTTTCTGTCACGGCTCCGGCGCTGCAGGGTTTGGGCAGCCCCACGCGAGCTTATCGTCGCAGATGGTTTAAACACTCAGCACTGCAGCTTCGCAGGCCAACCTCAGCCACGGTGGCGGGCCTTCAAACCACTTGCTTCTCAGCTCGCGGGCCGCCCCGCCTCTCCGCGCCTACGCGGGCTTAAATTACACTTTAAGCGTAGGGCAGCAAATGACCTCTCCCGCTGGGTAGAGCAGGGCTGTGTCAGACTTTTACTGACTAAAACCCACCCGTTTTCCCTCAGTTACCCGTGTGCCAGGGGCGGTGGTAAATCTTTCGAACAACCCGCTCCCCTGGCAGGCATCGGCCCTTGCGGACCCCACCAGTGATTGCTGACATCTCTGACGGCGCGCGTGGAACACAACGCGCCGTCTCGACTACCACTTTTCAGCCGCAGGGGATAGGGACTGCGGCCAACAATATACCGACACTCCTCTTTCCCTGCGGTCCCACCGCGTCCGCCATCAAACGGTGGCGGCTCCGTCCAGGCCACGGAAGGGAAGAGCGGCGCTCAGAAGCACCGGCACTCCTCCTCCGCTGTAGCCTGCAACCCTCAGCCGCGATGCCTCCCATTCGACATCGCTGCCCACCTCAGTTGCGGTGCACCTCACCACACCCTACTTTTTCGATCACGACGCCTGCACGTGTAGATTGCGCGAGTTCTTGAGTTATCATTAAGTACCCATCGAGGAATTCTTACGTTATTCAGTTGTGGTAAAGTTTCTGCAAATGTTAACCACAATTTTTTTATGTTTTCTGTGACCTCATCGTCCCATGAATATTGGTCGATCCACAATCCTTTTTTTTTTTTTTTTTTTTTTTTGGGTGGGAAATCATCAAATAACTTCTCCCGCTCTGGGTGGAGCAGGAGGGCGTGTCAGACTTTTACTGACTAAAACCCACCCGTGTTCCTTCAGTAGCCCTTAAGCCAGGGGCTGTGGTGTCTCTTTCGAACAAACCCGCACCCCTGGCAGGCATCGACCCTTGCGGGTCCCATCATTTTTTGTGCTGACATCTCTTTGAGGCGCGCGTGGAACACAACGCGCCGTCGACTTGGGCTTGGTCCTTACCGGACAGCGAGCTACCCATTACTCGCCGTCCGCAAGCCCATGCCTACGGTGGCCGGAAATCGGCCTGGGATTCCCGACGCCCAGGGCGTCTCCGTATCCTGCGGCGGCTGGGGTCGCGAGGGCGCATATGCTGCCTCTCCCTCACGTGCGCCGCCTCCCTCTTCGCGAGCATCACTGCTTCGCTGAAGGAGGTGACGGCTCCCCATGCCCTCTCGCTCCGTACCATGGCCTGGACCAGGGCCGGACGCGAGAGATCGCCGCCGCCGATCGCCTCCACGAGGACACGGCGGTGCTCCGCCCAAGCAGGGCAGATCGCCACCGTGTGCTCCACCGTGTCCTCAGGGCGATCTTCGCAGTGGAAACACCCGGGCGTTTCCTCCCGCCCTATCCGAAACAGGAACCTCCCGAAACAACCGTGTCCGGTGAGGACCTGCGTCAGGCGGAAGGTGAGGACGCCATGCCGTCTCTCAAACCACTCCTCAAAGAGGGGACTTACCGCCGCAATCGTGGCGTGCCCAGCACTGGGTTGCGACAATCGCTCTCTCCATCCACAATCCTTGCATTACGATTTTGGTTCAACAATACACAGGCCTACAAGTCCCAGGGGGTAGCAGATCTGACCTAATAGTGAAAGTATATTTAAAAAAAAACATTTATTTCAGATAACTTAAATAGTATACAATGTTACGATGAATGTCGACTTGACAAAGCCCTATCATTCCTACATGTTATTCCCTTTAATGATTAAAGCGAAGGGGTTCCCAAGGATCCATTCTGAGAACTTCTGGTTTCGTAGGAAATTTTGAATAATTTTGCTTCTGTACTAACCAAACAGTTATTCGGTAGAAGTATTAAATGTACATATGACATGACCCATTCTACTTAACCACGATTAAATAAGTCCACAATTAAAAGCAAAAACATTTGTTGCACACTGATTTATTCAGTCATTTGAAATAGTATATTGTCATGGTGAGCAACCTCTTAGTAAGTACAACCGCATCCTCTTCCAGCACCACCACAGTAGCCAAATCCAGAAACACCAAAACCAGGTCCAAAGGCAGATGGTGCAAAGGCAGCACCAGGACCATAAGCACCCAAAGAGCCATATGCACCAGCTGGACCGAAAGCAGAAGTCTCACTGATCATGGCGTTCCTACCATTACCACAGGCATGGTTGACGGCACCAGCACCGACAGAAGGCACCACACCTTCCATAGCAACAGTACCCACGAATGGCAGCTCACCACCCAGAGCTAGGATACCTTCGTAAACGTTGTCAGACACTACGGAGATTCCGACGGGAGCGATGGCGGAGGCGCTGGAGACAGGTAAAGCGCCGCCACTGGTGGGACTGAACTCCAGGGTGGGGGCGTAGATTCCATCGTAAGCAAGGCCACTGCCTGTGCATCCATCAACTAAACCATCAAAAGCCAGGCTTCTGCCTGCCAAGCCAGTGCCAGGGTAGGCGAGTCCACCATATGCACCAAGAGTAGACAAGCCGCAAGGGGTGGCTAAGCCGGGATAGTTCATGCCGTAGGGACCAGCAAATCCAGAGATATCAGCAACAGCAGCGCGGCTGGTGCATGTCTGACCGAGTGCGGACTGAAATTGTGAATATTTTTTATTACACACTTATATATCATCATCAGCCTAAAATGTTCCCACTGCTGGGACACAGGCCTCCTCTCTGTAGTAGGGATTGGGCCGTAATCCACCACGCGGGCCCAGTGCGGGTTGGTAGATGTCACATGTCTTCCGAATTTTTTGTTCTAGAACATGCCGGTTTCCTCACGATGTTTTCCTTCACCGTTTTGAGAGCAGTGGTAATGAAATAATTTACACAAAGTAAAGGGCCTGGCTGGGTTCGAACTCACGACCTACAACTCGTAAGTCGCGGCCGTTCCCAGTTGGCCACCACTGCTCTCACACTTGTACATCGAACATAAATATATTATTGAAGACGGTCTATTACAATAAGCTCATTGTTACTATTTTAAGTATCTTATGTACATGTAGGTAATAATTTATGTTTGAAAAAACCTTACCTTGAGCAGGAGCGCCTGCGCGCACAGGACGAGAATAGCTTTGACAGACATTGTAGTGTGTTTCGAGTGCAGACACAAGAGTGACGTTCAGTGCAACCGTACGAGGTTTTTATACTAATTAAGTTATCTAGTTCCGAGAAAATTTGTATATAGGTAAGTGTAATTAATTAATAGCTTGTGCAAGCACGATAAGCCTACTATTTACTAACAAAGAAATACTTTTTTTTTTCACACTTACGAGTAAGTATCGTCACGTTTTCCATAATTTCGTAAACGTAGTTGATATGATGGGTATAAAATGTGACAATAATTTTGGGTCATCATTCAGTCTTCAGCTGTGAAACAAACTTTAAACATGTCTTCCTTCACTGTTCTGTTGCTCTGCATCCAAGCGTGCTTGGTCCAAGTAAGTTATTGCTTGTTTTGAACTTTAAATTATTGAAGATTTTTCATTCGATCATAATTTATCTTATGATACTATCTGTGTGTATAATTATATTTCTGTAGATAAATCATGACTATTACTTTTGCAGAATGTATTCAGCCAGGCATGTGGTGCATACGGCCCGGTGTTCGCTCCAGCTTGTGCTTCTTCCTTAGCTGGCCCTTACGGCTTTAACGGCTTGGCTGCTCCGGGTTTGGCTTTTGATGCACTTGCGTACCCCGGCTCTGGCTTTGCTGGTGCATACCCCGCTGCTGGTTGTGGTGCCGGACTTGCCGCTTACGGCGGCGCCGGTGAAGGCAACGTGGCGGTCGTTGGTGAGCTGCCAGTCGCCGGTAACACCGCTGTTGCTGGTCAGGTCCCCATCATGGGTGCTGTGAGCTTCGGCGGCGCTGTGCCAGCTGCTGGTGCTGTGTCCATCTCCGGCAGGTGCGCTTGCGGCTGTGGCTCCCCTTACGATTACGTATATTAGGGAGGATTGCTGCATCGTTTGAAGTTATGATTGATTCATAAATAAATCAATATTTTCAACAAATAATAGTTTTTTTTACTGTTGTTGTTATACTGACTAAAACGGAAATATTGTATTTAAACATTATACCTACCACCCTAAAATTTTAATTTGTGATCGACATTCTGTGACTATAAAACTTTTAAGTCATCAGAAACCGATGGATATTGTCCTGCAAAACTGAATTTGATAAATGAACTAGGACTGTATGACAGTTATTTCCTCCCCAGCCTGAATATCATTACATTTGTCTTTTTATAAACATAATATGATGTTAAGTACACACACACATTTTTGAATATTTTAAAAGTAATGTTCAAAATATTTTTATGTACTTATGACATCAAGACAGGCAGTTGTCCTATTTTTGACGGTTCCTACATTACCCTAGGCTGATACAATTTTTGTATATTTTTTTTATAATTATTTGTGCCAGCCCTATCAGCCATACTTAAAAAAAAAAATACTAAGCATCACTATTGCAAGAATTTAGGTGTCACATTTGACCTTAAGCTAACGTGTAAGATCACTTGGTGGTGGCGCTGGGGCTAATTTAGTGGACTGTATTGTGGTGCGGTGCAAATGATTGACAGACGCTTGAAGACAGGTAATTCGAGTTGCCTGGAGTTCTGGACGATAGAATACAACCCGATTATAATAGGGGAGGGATGCACAAACCTTTACGGGAGACACGTGCTTTCGCCGTCTTCGCCGATGCACCAGTTCATCCAGGTTCAGGGGCAGCTGAACTTCCAGTTACTGTCCTCACACTTTACACAAACACAAGCTGTCAATTATGTCTTATTACACACTTATCAATAGTTTTAGCGGAGCTGACTATCCGCCATGCGTTAGCGGAGCGGTTCAGATCGGAAGTAACGTTCTTCGCGGAAGATGGCGGAGTGAATGCACTCATTCAGTCCTTCATACACACGAGGTATGTGCGGGAAAAGGGAGTGAAGGTTCTAGGAACGAATGTCAATCATATTAGAATGTTGGCGCAACCATTCCCCCCCGGTTTGAAGGGTTACCTTCAAAACAATAAGCGAAACCAATCAAATAACCAAATTCTGGTGTAACCTCTAATTGCTAACCTATTTCTAAACTATATATAATGCGTTACTATAACTACTAAACTAATTTGAAACCTGCTGCTGATTAGGCAGAGGACAGAGGCGAATAACCGGACGTAAATACGAACCGGTTGCGGTTTTAACTCTAACTATACGCGTTACTCCCTTTGAATCAGGGAAAACTTCCTCCACTACACCTAGAGGCCAGTGTAGAGGGGGCGCATTCTCGGTCATTAAAACTACCACAGTACCAGCGGTGACTGGATTCGATGGAGTATTCCATTTTTGACGCGACTGCAGCGTGTGCAAATAATCTGTTCTCCAACGCCTCCAAAAGGATTGAACTAATCTATCCAAAAGAGCGTGACGCTTTAGGAGATGCAGTCTGTCTTCATCAACATCCATAGCGGGCAATTACTTAAGACGAGTCGTGGTTAAGAAATGAGCCGGCGTTAAAGCTAAAGACTCCGACGGGTCACTAGATAGAGTTCGACACAGTGGACGAGTATTCATTACTGCCTCTATCTGAGTGAGTACAGTACTCAGCTCCTCATAAGAGAGAATCTGCACGCCTACAACGCGGAACAGATGCGACTTGAGGCTTTTAATATTAGCCTCCCAATTACCACCAAAGTGACTAGCAGCGGACGTATTAAAATGCCATTCAATACGATTTTCGGCCAAAACATGAGCAAATTCACTTTTATAATACTTTGACCGCAAGAATTCGTGTAATTCCGAGATACTACGGCGTGCTCCTACATAATTAGTACCGTTGTCCGAATATAAACGTTTGACGGGACCACGGCGCGACAAAAAACGCTTAAAAGCGGATATAAAACTTTGCGTGCTTAAATCACCGGTCAATTCTATGTGAACAGCTCGAGTTGTCATACAAATTAATAGACAAACGTAAGCTTTCTTGGAGCGTATACCACGACCCCAGGTAATAGTTACCCTAAACGGACCGGCGAAGTCGGTACCGGTGTGTACGAAAGGTTTAGCGGATTGAACAACACGGCAAGAGCGATGATCGGCCATTTCAGGCGCGATAAAACGCGGGCGAAGCTTAAAACAGGGCACACATTTATGCACTCTAGCGCGAATCAAATTGCGAGCGGAAAGTATCCAATACTTCTGTCTAAGGATAGCCATCAACAAATCCGGACCTGCGTGACAATTCACCTTATGATGATAATCTACAATCAAATCTAAAATATGGTCCTTGCGGGGTGAGACTTTGGATTTAGCGCTTATAAGACTAACCGAGACCTTATCAGTATTCAAAACGTGAAAATAAACTACTCCCCCGTAAGCCTTCTCACTGGCATCCGCGAAGCCTACAACAGTAACTATACTGTCTGAGAATATACCACCATGGCGTGGAATTTTTATTTGATTGAGCAATGGAAGCTCCTTCCGAAAGCGAGCCCACAATTTAACAATATTGTCGGGCGCGGGGTCGTCCCAATCACTATTGGAAAGCCAAAGTTCCTTTATAAGCAACTTGGCATATAAAACGACGGGAGCTACAAATCCCATAATATCCCATATTCGTGCTACACACGACAGGATAATGCGCTTAGTACAAACTTGCGGAGTTGAACTAACTTTAAGACTGAACATTTCAGACGCGGGTGACCAACTTAAGCCTAGAACCTTGTGCGTATCATCACCATCAAATTCCTTGACCGAAGATTATTGGTGTGATAGTGGAATCGAATCTAGAACTGTCTGCAAGTTACTTGTCCACTTCACAAAATCAAACTGACCGGCTTTCATAAGACCTATTACTTGAGCAGCGGTCTCAACGGCCTCTGCCTCGCTGGCGACACTATAAACAAAGTCATCCATGTATAACCCAGTCGCAATAGTATCTTTCGCTCTTGGGAATCTTTCACCCTCATCAGCGGCTAATTGCTTGATAGTGCGAAGCGCATGGAAAGGACTCGACTTAAGCCCAAGACAAACACGATCAAACTCGTAAACTCTCAAAGGTTCTTTAGGCGAAAACCTATACAAAAAACGTTGAAATCTACGGTCGCATTCGCGAATACCAATAGAAAGAAACATTTGCCTTATGTCGGCGGAAAGCGCGACAGCAAACAAGCGGAAATTTACAATAATGTCAAATAAGTTACCTTGAAGGTTTTGACCACAATACAAAATATCATTGAGCGATACAGAAATGCTAGTCTTAGCACTGCCGTCCAAAACCACGCGGAGCTTAGTAGTAAGCTTGTCTTCTCTAACAACTCCGTGGTGTGGAATGATGTAAGATGGATGATCGCGAGTCTCGTCAGTCTCGGCGGTGGGCGCAGGTGAGATGTATCCTTTATCTAGGTATTCGATAACAACCTCATCATAGGCTTGCTTCAACTTTGGAGATGCCTGCATCTTACGTTCTAAACAAGAAAAGCGTCTTTCAGCGGAAGCGTAGGAGTCACCGAGCGAAAAAATATCCTTCTTGAATGGAAGGGCGACAACATAACGACCTTCATTATCTCGAGTAGTCGTGCGACAATAAATCTCCTCAGCCACCTTATCATCAGGGCTTAGGATAGGCGGGACATTGACTTCTTCAATTTCCCAGAATCTGCGGATGGTAGACTCCAACGGCGGCTCAACAGTGCAGCAGTGTGACACAGTCGAGTAACTATTTAAATGTGCGGGTGCGGAACCAACAATAACAAAACCTAGAACTGTTTCTAGGGCGTGCGGTGCGGGGTACGACGAATGACCTTGAATCTTACGCGATAGCTGGAGGTGCGGGAGAATCGATGCGCCGATCAACATATCGACGTCTCCAGGGACAGCATAAGATTCATCTGCCAACGGTAGGTCTTTAAACTTGGTCAATAAAGACGTGTCAACCGGGACAGTAGGTAATTGTTCCGTAATTTTATCTACTATAAGCGAATCCTTATCAAAACAGATATCGGAATTAAAACGCGATGCAAATTTAATTTTAATCGAACCATGAATGGTTGATTTTAAACCACCGAACCCTTTAACTATTGAGTGGGCTGGCCGGTTATTAAACCCAAGGCGTTGACAACAATTTTTTGTCAAGAAATTACTCTGCGAAGCGCAATCTAACAACGCTCGGACAAGACACGGATTTCCTAATGCATCGTTAACAATAACGTGAGCTGTTGCAAGCACCACGGTAGTACGTGCACTGCTTCCGGACATCGAACACAACGTGACGTCACTCACGGCGGTCTGCGCGCAGGCAACGTCGCGAGCTGACGGAGCAGCGGCGGCGCGCGCTGGCTGAGCGGCCGCAGAGTCCGCACTGACCGGCGGCGACGACGTGTCACCGCTTGATAAACCAGCTGTGCTCACATTGGATGCGGCATTGTTATTACCTTTCTCCCTGTGGAGTAAAGTGTGGTGCTTTGAAGAGCACTTACGACAAATTTTATTACTATTACAAGACGTAACCCGATGCTTGTCACTTAGGCAGTTAAAACACAAATTGTTGTCGCGAACAAACTTATAACGTTCATAAGGCGTTAATTTTAAGAAACCGGAACACTTGTACAATTGCGAATGTTGAGTATTACACAAAGAACAAATAGATTGTACAGGTGTAGACGCGGTATTCACATACGTATGTGTCGACTTCGAAGGCGCATCCGTTCGACGGTCGAACTTAGTAACTACTTTCTTCGCAACTTCATGGTTGGATGAAGTGCGTTGTAATATTTTAATATGATCTCGCACAAAACATTCTAGATCATTGAATTTTGGCAGTTTACTACTGTTATGGTTCATTTCAAATAAACGAACAGTTTCACTATCTAATTTCTTTAAACCCAAATACAAAAACAAAAAGTCGCAGAGGTCATCGACCTTCAGATTCTTTACTGCTCGAACCGATGATGCAAAAGTATCTAAAAACCTCTCTAAGTTAGGTTCATTACAAACAGTAATATTTTTCAAGTCGAATAACTGATCTAAATATGCGGTAGCTACTAATCTCTTGTCTTCGTATTTCGACTTTAAAGTTTTTAAAATTAATGAATAATTTTCGGAACTAAAAGTAATGCTGGCCAAAACAGTTTTAGCTTTACCAGTTAACTTTTCAACCAGATAATATAATTTTTCATGATCTGTCAAAGAGACGTTCTTATCTATATTGTTTTCAAAACTATCTATAAACAGATTCCAATTGCGAATATCACCATTAAATTCAGGTATCTGAATAGGCGGTAATCTTGGTCGATCGCGAGTGTGCCTGGCTCTGATGGACAGACAGCATCTCCAAGCTTCTCGCGACCCGTTTAATGCGGCAGAATAAATCATCAAATGACGCCAAAGCTTGGTAGCTAACAGTGTATTCTGGATTTAATTCTAACTCTAAAACGTTAATATCGTGAATTACGGATTCAAACTCCGTGCGCGAACTATCCAAGTTTTCTACTGAACATAAGAACGAATCTCTAATGGCTAGATCACCCGTTTTAAGTGCATTATCACAAATAGATTGCACGCGGGAAAATAGCATGTCTCTTTTAGCATATAAAAGTTTCAATTCAACTTTGTTGACCTTTGGAGGCATCGTATGACAGTGTATGACACACACTATCAGAGCGGTAAACAAAATAAAGTTATTAGCTAATTAGCGGCAGAGAACACTGACGCGGGCAATATCTAAATACAAGTGGGTAGGTAGATAAAACGAACTGCGAGAGAAATCTACGACTACCGACGTTGTGTCTCTGTTTCTGATATTCTAATACTTTTTGACTTCCGAATGAATAAGTAATCGAACGAGCTATAGCTACGCATGTAGGTACCGCTTACGTACGTAGGTAATAGATGAACGATTTGCATCGAAACAAACAACAAATTGCGTTAGGTATATGACTGCGATGCGGTGCGTTTATCCCCTATGGAATAAATACTAACAATAACTATATCAAATATGTACCTAATTCAAATACCTAATTATCCGGTGAGAGGGACCAAAGAAAATGGTGGCGCTGGGGCTAATTTAGTGGACTGTATTGTGGTGCGGTGCAAATGATTGACAGACGCTTGAAGACAGGTAATTCGAGTTGCCTGGAGTTCTGGACGATAGAATACAACCCGATTATAATAGGGGAGGGATGCACAAACCTTTACGGGAGACACGTGCTTTCGCCGTCTTCGCCGATGCACCAGTTCATCCAGGTTCAGGGGCAGCTGAACTTCCAGTTACTGTCCTCACACTTTACACAAACACAAGCTGTCAATTATGTCTTATTACACACTTATCAATAGTTTTAGCGGAGCTGACTATCCGCCATGCGTTAGCGGAGCGGTTCAGATCGGAAGTAACGTTCTTCGCGAAAGATGGCGGAGTGAATGCACTCATTCAGTCCTTCATACACACGAGGTATGTGCGGGAAAAGGGAGTGAAGGTTCTAGGAACGAATGTCAATCATATTAGAATGTTGGCGCAACCACTTGGTATCGGTAGCAAAACATTAAAAAGGTGATTAGGTGTTTTTTTTTTGCGTGAGAAATCATCAAATAACTTTTCTTGCTCTGGGTGGAGCAAGAGGGCGTGTCAGACTTTTACAGACTAAAACCCACCCGTGTTCCCTCAGTAGCCTGTGTGCCAGAGCCTGGTAGGCATCGGTCCTTGCAGTCCCCACCAGTTGGTGCCGACATCTCTTTGACGAGCGTGGAACACAACGTGCCGTCGACCTGGGCTTGGTCCTTACCGGACAGCGAGCTACCCATTACTCGCCGTCCGCAAGCTCACGCCTACGGTGGCCGGAAATCAGCCTGGGATTCCCGATGCCCAGGGCGTTTCCTGCAAAGGCTAGGGCCGTGAGGGCGCAGATACTGCCTTTCCCTCGCAAGCACCACTGCTTCGCAGAAAGAAGCGACGGCTACCCATGCACTCTCGCTTCTTACCATGGCCTGGACCAGGGCCGGACGAGAGAGATCGCTGCCGCCGAGGCGATTAGGTGTTATATGGCGCAATGCTAATGATTTGCTACTAATTACTTTGTTACTTGTACACATCAAACTGGACTCCAGTGCATGCTTTCGGAACGCACACGTAAAGATGTACTCTTTATCTTTAAAATAGGTACAAAAAACCTATTTCAGGTACGTATAAAAATTATTGAATGGATATTATCCACTTAACAGCCCAAAATAAAGTTCAGCAGGTACATCTTTGAACATTCTTTGAAGCAGTGTTTGGGGTAAAATGACCAAATTATTGTTATGTGCGATCCTTCACGGAAAATCAGACGCTCCTGAACAGCAAGACAAAAAAACTTTTTGTGACTATAAAACATTTAAGTCATCAGAAACCGATGGATATTTTCGTGCAAAACTGTATTTGATAAATAACTGTCATACACAGTTATTTCCTCCCCAGCCTGAATACTATTACAATTGCTACTATTTATTTTGTTACTTGTACACATAAACTGGACTCCAGTGCAAGCTTTCGGAACGCACATGTAAAGAAGTACTCTTTCGTCTTAAAATGGTTACGTGTCATAAGTTCGAAAAATATTTGACCGAATTTCATTTCACATAAAACTTTTCAACTAGGTATTATCGTTTCGTTTTTTTTGTACTTCATCGAAATCACGTCTGCCACGGTATCAGTTGACCTATTAACTATTTTTTTCGTTACTCCAACATTCGGCCGAAAAACTTTTTACCGAAGTTACATTAGCCAAAATAACATTTGTTCGAAGTATTATGTTTCCGAACACTCAATAAACCACTGTTTTAATTACCATACTTTAATTTCAACCTCTATTCGTCACTATTCTCTATTTTTATAACGCTTTTATTTATCTCACATTTTCGTTTCGTCCTTGTTTGCATGCAAACATGCATGCAGCATACAAGCGGGCATCGAGTGGGTTCCCGCATTGTCGTTGCGGGGGTCTCAGTAACCGTGGATTCCGGCCACGGTCAGGGCTTTTGCCTCAAAGCCGACGACGTAGCGGCCAAAAAGTAGGTTGCGGTGAGGTGCACCGCAACTGAGGTGGGCCGCGATGTCGAATGGGGAGCATCGCGGCTGAGGGTTACGGGCTGCGGTAGAGGAGGAGTGCCGGTGCTTCTGAGCAGCGCTCTTCCCTTCCGTGGCCTGGACGGGGCCGCCACCGTTTGATTGCGGACGCGGTGGGGCCGCAGGGGAAGAGGAGTGTCGGTATAGCGTTGGCCGCTCTCCCTATCCCCTGCGGCCGAAAAGTGGTAGGCGAGACGGCGCGTTGTGTTCCACGCGCGCCGTCAGAGATGTCAGCAGCCACTGGTGGGGTCCGCAAGGGCCGATACCTGCCAGGGGAGCCTAACCTCTTTTCTTTTGAAAACATTGGAAAGGCTATGTGATAGGGAGCTGAGAGACGGCGCACTCAAAACCATACCACTACACGGTAACCAACACGCATACAGCTCAGGTAAGTCGACCGAGTCTGCTCTTCATCAAGTGGTCAGCCAGATAGAAGAAGCGATACACCAAAAAGGCACCTGCCTAGGCACTTTCATAGACATCGAAGGAGCTTTCGACAAAACCAACTTCTCCAGCATCGGTAGCGCCCTCTCCAGACATGGGGTAGAACAGGTACTAACGGACTGGATTACTAACATGCTTAGCAAACGAATGGTTCGCCTTGAGGGTGAGCAACAGCTGGCCATGATAGCCAGAGGCTGCCCCCAGGGAGGGGTGCTGTCCCCCCTTTTATGGAATCTGGTGATTAATGACCTTATCACCAAACTCAACGCCAGCCATTACTTCACAATAGGTTATGCGGACGATCTCGCAATCCTGGTTTCGGGGAAGGTAACGGGAACGATCTGTAACCTCACTCAGCAAGCACTACGTATCGTGGAAAGATGGTGCAGGGAATTTGAACTATCAGTGAACCCCACCAAAACTGAACTAGTCATGTTCACCCAAAAACGAGTATTAGGCCCTTTTCGCCTACCGAAACTGTTCAACACAGAACTTCAGTTGGCCAACGAAGTCAAGTATCTCGGGGTCATCTTGGACAACAAGCTAAACTGGAGTACTCATCTAGACAACAAGCTGAACAGGGCCTGCATCACCTTCTGGCAGTGCAGGAAAATGATAGGTAAGAGGTGGGGTCTATCACCCAAAATAATATTATGGCTGTACACCGCAGTGATCCGCCCCTTGCTGCATCTGCTATCATGGCCAGGGGAGTTAAGGACCACTCAATCCGCATACTCTCGGACAGCATGGCTGTTCTGCAAGCGCTGAACAGTCACACAGTTGACTCTGGGCTAATATACGAGTGCCACCAGCGCCTTAACGAGGTAGGTAGCCTCAACAATATTACCATTCACTGGATCAAAGGACACAGCGGTTCGCTAGGCAACGATGCAGCCGATGAACTTGCCAGGAGGGGGTCGAGTATGGCACCAGTGGGACCAGAACCCATCGCGCCACTTCCCTTCGGGTATCTACGCAATCTGGTAAGGAAGCGAACCAGGTATCAACATCACAAATTATGGTTGGACCTAAGTGAGTGCAGGCAGGCTAAGGAAGCACTTCCTGAGCTCGATGCTCGCCTCACGAAACAGGTTCTCCGTTTAACTAAACCACAGCTGCGTATAGTTACAGCAGCCATAACTGGCCATGGGTCATTTAACAAACATCTCTTTGTCATAGGAATAAAAGACAGTCCGCTGTGCAGGGCCTGCATGGAGGACGACGAGACAGCGGCTCATGTGCTGATAAACTGCCCGGTGGTCGCTAATTACAGGGCAAAATACTTCGGTAACCCAGGTACCCTACGTGAGGTTGTCAGCAACACCAAGGCGTTGCTGGCCTTTCTCGAGGAGCTGAGGTGGATCGAGTAACTGAATCTCCTACCCGGACGCAAAATACGCGCTTTGACGTGGAGTTGCGGACAGCAGCCCGTTTTACCTATAACCTATGACCTATATAGCGTCAGCCGCTCTCCCTATCCCCTGCGACCGAAAAGTGGTAGACGGGACGGCGCGTTGTGTTCCACACGCGCGCCGTCAAAGATGTCAGCAACCACCGGTGGGGTCCGCAAGGGCCGATGCCTGCCAGGGGTGCGGGTTTGTTCGAAAGAGATACCACAGCCCCTGGCATACGGGCTACTGAGGGAACACGGGTGGGTTTTAGTCAGTAAAAGTCTGACACGCCCTCCTGCTCTACTCAGCAGGAGAAGTCATTTGATGATTCCCACCAAAAAAAAAAAAAAAAAAAGCTTACAAGCGGGCATGCAGAGTGCAAGTACGCAGGCAGCATGCAAGCAGGCATGTAGCATGCAAGCAAGCATGCAGCGTGCAAACAAGCACGCAACGTGCAGCAAGCATTGTTTCTGTCACGGCTCCGGCGCTACAGGGTTTGGGCAGCCCCACGCGAGCTTATCGTCGCAGATGGTTTAAACGCTCAGCACTGCAGCTTCGCAGGCCAACCTCAGCCACGGTGGCGGGCCTTCAAACCACTTGCTTTTCAGCTCGCGGGCCGCCCCGCCTCTCCGCGCCTACGCGGGCTTAAATTACACTTTAAGCGTAGGGCAGCAAATGACCTCTCCCGCTGGGTAGAGCAGGGCTGTGTCAGACTTTTACTGACTAAAACCCACCCGTTTTCCCTCAGTTACCCGTGTGCCAGGGGCGGTGGTAAATCTTTCGAACAACCCGCTCCCCTGGCAGGCATCGGCCCTTGCGGACCCCACCAGTGGTTGCTGACATCTCTGACGGCGCGCGTGGAACACAACGCGCCGTCTCGCCTACCACTTTTCAGCCGCAGGGGATAGGGACTGCGGCCAACGATATACCGACACTCCTCTTTGCCTGAGGTCCCACCGCGTCCGCCATCAAACGGTGGTGGCTCCGTCCAGGCCACGGAAGGGAAGAGCGCCGCTCAGAAGCACCGGCACTCCTCCTCCGCTGTAGCCTGCAACCCTCTGCCGCGATGCCTCCCATTCGACATCGCTGCCCACCTCAGTTGCGGTGCACCTCACCACACCCTACTTTTTGGCTGCTACGTCATTGGCTTGAAGGTAAAATCCCTGACGAGCGGCCCCACCTTTGGGTTTCTCTTGGCTTCACCGTGGGTGGGAGACCACGGTTACTGAGCCCCCTGCGCAACAACAATGCGGGAACCCACTCGGGGGGCACATCCACGGTTGAGTAGGCCACAGTGTCGCTTCAACTAAACGATTGGAATCCCTTCACTTAACATTAATTTATTTTTCCTTAACAAAACCTGAAAAGTGGCACAGCTAGAAAACTATTACAGTAACCTATCCCTCTAATCCTAAAATCTAACATATTTCTCAATTCCTCATTGCGGACACACTCGATAATATGTGATAAACATTATCAACGGAATTAATACAGAAATCACAATTAGTCGTCGTTTGATTTCGACATTAGATATAAGAATTTGTTACACGGAATGTGTCTAGAACGAAGTCTTAGCACGATCACAGAATCACATCAATTTAATAGCTGATTATCTATTCATGGTGAGTTCAAGGGATATGTCAGGATCGTTTTGTACCAGATTCCTTCTCTTGTGATCTTTTATTGAAGAACTCCTTAGCAAAGCGAATATCAAACCTGTTTGATACTAGGTATAAAGCTAGTGAAATAAGGAGAAAAGTTAATAGGAACTCCATCACTTATGGTCTGCTTGGCTAGTAAATCAACAATATGATTGCCTTTTATTCCGATATCTGGTGGAATCTGTTGAAGAACTATGTGTTTTCCATGTATAGTGTGGGCTACCGGTGTTCCTCGAAATGTCGAAGTACATCGAGCCAAGTGTAGGAGTGAACTTCTGTAGTCTGTGAGAATGACAATATTGTTTTGATGAAATGATTCTTCACACGGCAGGGCTTCTGCGATCGCAATCAGTTCCGCTTCCATTATCTACAAACTGGCATTAATTCTAAATTTCATTGAATTGTCTTCGGACTCATAAAAGGCAGCCCCAATACCGTCACCGTCCGGAAGGAGGGTAGAGAGACCCTGTAGTGAGACATCATAGGCTTTTAATTAACAATAAAATAATAATAAAACCAACAATAAACGGTCTCCGCTTATATAACAAGTTGCCAAAGACGGTTACAGAACTTAGGGATGGAAAGTTATAAACTCACATCAAACGGGTCCTTAATAAAAAACATATTATAAAGCATATTCAAAGTAATAGAGTAAATTTTATAATTTTACATAGTATGAAATGTTCCGATGTATACTGAATTGAAAAAGCGCTGTTAATCCCACATGTGTTCCGTTTAATAATTAAAAGCTAAGGATTTTTGTCCCCAAGATTCCATTCTGAGCCTGTTAATTTCTGGATTCGTATTTTTTTTTTATAATTGCTTGTGTACTAATCAAACAGTTATTCGGTAAATATATTACATCTACATATGCTATGACCCATTCTATTTAACCACGATTAAGTCCACAAATAAAAGCAAAAACATTTTATGTACGAGTATATTGATTTATTAAGTCAATAGAAATAGTTGATTTTCTTGGTGAATAACTTTTAGTAAGCACAACCGCATCCGCTGCCAGCACCACCACGGTAGCCGAAGCCAGTAACACCAAAACCAGGTCCAAAGGCAGATGGTGCAAAGGCAGCACCAGGACCATAAGCACCCAAAGAGCCATATGCACCAGCTGGACCGAAAGAAGAAGTCTCACTGATCATGGCGTTCCTGCCATTACCACAGGCATGATTGACGGCGCCAGCACCAGCAGAAGGCACCACACCTTCCAAAGCTACAGTACCTACGAATGGCAGCTCACCACCCACATTCAGGATACCCTCATAAACGTTGTCAGACACTACGGAGATACCGACGGGAGCGATGGAAGAGGCGCTGGAGACAGGCAGAGCGCCGCCACTGGTGGGACTGAACTCCAAGGCGGGGGCGTAGATTCCATCGTAAGCAAGGCCTCTGCCTGCGCATCCATCGACTAGACCATCAAAAGCCAGACTTCTGCCTGCGCATCCATCAACTAGACCATCAAAAGCCAGGCTTCTGCCTGCCAAGCCAGCGCCAGGGTAGGCGAGTCCACCATATGCACCAAGAGAAGACAAGCCACAAGGGGTGGCTAAGCCGGGATAGTTCATGCCGTAGGGACCAGCAAATCCAGAGATATCAGCAACCGCAGCGCGGCTGGTGCATGTCTGACCGAGTGCGGACTGAAATTGTAAATATGTTTTATTACACACACAGACATCAAACATAAATATATTATTGGAGACAGTCTATTACAATAGCTCATTGTTACTATTTTAAGTTTGTTATCACATGGAGGTAATAATTAATGTTTGAAAAACCTTACCTTGAGCAGGAGCGCCTGCGCGCACAGGACGAGGATAGCTTTGACAGACATTGTAGTGTGTTTCAAGTGCAGACACAAGAGTGACGTTCAGTGCAACTGCACGAGGATTATATACTAAATAAGTTATCAAGTTCCGAGAAAATTAGTATATAGGTAAGTGTAATTAATTAATAGCTTGTGCAAGCACGATAAGCCTACTATTTACGACCAAAAGAAACATTTATTTTATTTGACACATATCGTCACGTTTTCTATAATTTCGTAAATGATATATGTTGATATGAACAAATGGTTGAGTATATAATGTGACAACTATTCTGGGTCGTCATTCAGTCTTCAGCTGTCGAACAAACTTTAAACATGTCTTCCTTCACTGTTCTGTTGCTGTGCATCCAAGCGTGCTTGGTCCAAGTAAGTTATTGCTGGTTTTGAATTTTAAATTATTGAAGATTTTTCATTCGATCATAAACATGATACTTTCTGTGTGTATATATTTGTGTGACAAATCATGACTTTGACTTTTGCAGAACGTATTCAGTCAGGTATGTGGTGCTTACGGCCCGGCGATCGCTCCAGCTTGTGCTTCTTCCTTGCTAGCTGGCTCTTATGGCTATAACGGCTTGGCTGCTCCGGGTTTGGCTTTTGATGCACTTGCGTACCCCGGCTCAGGCTACACTGGCGCATACCCCGGTTGTGGTGCCGGACTTGCCGCATACGGCGGTGCTGGTGAAGGCAACGTGGCGGTCGTTGGTGAGCTGCCAGTCGCCGGTAACACTGCTGTTGCTGGTCAGGTCCCCATCATGGGTGCTGTGAGCTTCGGCGGCGCTGTGCCAGCTGCTGGTGCTGTGTCCATCTCCGGCAGGTGCGCTTGCGGCTGTGGCTCCCCTTACGATTACGTATACTAGGGAGGATCTCTGTATCGTTTGAAGTTATGATTGATTGATTCATAAATAAATCAAAATTTTCATTTTTTTGTTGTTGTACTGACCAAAACGCAAATATTGTATTAATACATTATACCTACTACCGTAAAATTGTAATCGAGATTATGTTATTATCAACTTCGCCACTCTTGCGGACATATTTGATGTCATTATTCATCTTCCATATTTAAAAAAAAAAAAATTCCAATGTAACTTCCGAAAATTTTATAACAAACAAATATCTTATTTTGGACATCTCGTTTCATTCCAATTCCATTTTTTTTTTCGATAAAACACATCGAAATAAATAAATTTAGTTACACTGTACCCCGTTACACTGTACCCCACACGCTACTGTTTAAAACGAAAAACCGTTAAAAGTTTATGTTAGAACTCACCAGAAATTTAATAGTTTTCCAACAAAAACAAAAAATCAAATTCTTCACAATTTTTTGTCAAAAAACACAAATTCGCGCCTTCTTCCGTTCATCCAGCGATTTGACGTCCGATGACAGCTGTTTATGATGGCGGCATTGACATATATATAAGGACTGGGCGGACCGCACGTTACAATGACGCCTCGAACTTGGTCCCAAAATGGTCTTCCCTATAGCGAAGTGAACTAGAACGCGATCGGTTGTCTCCGAGCAGTCGTAAATTTTTGCAAGCAAAAATGCCAAGTTGTGCCGTGAAGGGTTGCGTGAACTACGACAAAAAGCACATTTAAAATAAAAATTAAATTTAAAATTTAAAAAACCCCCGACCCAAACAAAAACTCAAAGAAGTAAAAAATAATATTTATAGGCCTTTTAATTTTAACGTAATATTTTGATCAGGGCATTGTCAAGTCGGGGGACGGTCAATGAAAAAGCCAAACAGAGGCCTAGCCGTCCCCCGACTTGACAATGCCCTGATCAAAATATTACGTTAAAATTAAAAGGCCTATAAATATTATTTTTTACTTCTTTGAGTTTTTGTTTGGGTCGGGGGTTTTTTAAATTTTAAATTTAATTTTTATTTCTTGCTTTTGAAACTTAATGTCTCCCTTAAATCACCATTTATCTATAATCTATTCATTGAGACCTTTTCAATGAGCCCAAACACGATACTTCTGCTGTTTGTTGGTGAATAACTTGGGTTTCCTGGAAATTCCAGGTGTTGCTCCAGCATCAGTTCAAGGTTATTTTATTCGTCTAATATCATTGAAGTAATAGAATCCCAAATTTTGAGTTGATCAGAGGCTAAAATCCCTTTTTCAACCAGAAAAGAGCTGATAATCTTCAAACGGCTGAACCGATTTTGATGAAACATGTCTAAGAACACTCCCGACTAATACACCTTTCAAACAAAAAAAACTAAATCAAAATCAGTTAATCCGTTCGGGAGCTACGTTGCCTCAGACAGACACACACACACACACACACACACACACACACAGACACGTCAAGCTTATACACCCCGTCGTTTTTGCGTCGGGGGTTAATTAAAAATGATAACATTACATATCCCCGGTAAGTTAAAAATATGTCATTAAATCGACTTCTAACATTATTTAAAACAATTTTCTTTCTTATTTGGCTCAACCTTTGGCAAAAACGACGCGAAGCCGCGTAAAAGCGCGACATAACTTTGCAGCGGCGCTCGTTGTAGGCGATGAAATGAAAAGATTTAATAATATTAGTTACCATGATTACATTTTGTACAAAATTGATTTTTATTGTTTATTAAAAGCAAATTAAAATGTCCAACGTCAGAAAACACTACGAATCCAAAATGGAAAATATGTCCAGATTACCAAAAAAAATATTTTTTTTTTAATTGTTTTATTCCAAGGCCAATGAAAACTTAATAACACAAACAAACTGCAACAAATATAAATTTTGAAAAATATAAGATTTTTATTTTATTTCTTTGTACCTCGAAAAATACCACACCCTCACCATCTTACAAGGTTACGTCTAGGAGCAGACACGCCGATTGACATTATAGTTCTAGTAGATGGCGTTAGTGTTTTTTATAGGGCGACCGCGTCCGTCAAATGTTCGGACGACAGTATCTTTACTATTTAAATCAATGGATGGCGGCGAATAAGACTGACATGAAGCTTAAAGAGATACCATAGGAAAATTAGAAAACGACAGAGATAATATTGATACTGTGCCCCCTGTTACACTATCCCCCACTTGACGCTACTTAGAAAACAAATAACAAAGCGTCACCATTGCAAGAACAATGGCGATAAAGAATGGTTCTAGGTGGCACATCTAGACACGAGGTAGCATGTTAAGCCATAAGTTCAAGCCAAAAGAACTAGCGAGCAGCACCGTGTTTAATATTACCCGAACCATTTGGAGCCACTTCTGATCCCCTCATAAATATTTTTTTTAAACGAATGTGAAATAGATAAACATGTCAAATTAGGCTCATATTGGCGGCAGCCGTGAAGCAGCGGGACGGGGTGCACACACCTCAAATCAAACGGTTTTTTAGATATTAACCGACCTATAGACCAAAACTCTAATTCAGGTCCTCAGCCTAAGCCTAAGGTCTAAAATCAAAATCAAAAGTAATTTATTTAAATTAAGCTGAGAATCAGCACTTTTCAAAATCAAAATATATAAGACAGTCCCCCTAAAACGTCCACCCTTGGCCACTTCCTAGTGCTTCAGCTGGGAAGAAGAAGTGGCGCAACAGCACATCTGTATGTTTAGTCGGATGGACTAAACAGACAGGCAGACTTGGCTAGCTCTCATTTACGAATTATTGTTAAGTACAAATGAAAACACTCAGGGTAAAGCCATGGTAAAATTATATGGCTGGTTTCTAGCAGCGAGCCAAATTTTCAAGCCAAAGCCAAAGTTAAATTTAAATTAAAAAAATCCTCGACACAAACAAAAACTCAAAAAAGAAATGGCCTTGTAGGTACCTAGGTAATATTTTAATCAAGGCATTGTCAAGTCGGGGGACGGTCAATGAAAACTCCAAACAGAAGAGGCCTAGTATTTTCATTAGCCGTCCTCCGCCTTGATAATGCCTTGATCAAAATGTTACCCAAAATTTAAAAGGCCAATAAACATATTTTTTTACTCTTTAGAGTTTTTTTTTGTATCGGGGGTTTTGTATTTTTTATTTAACTTTTATTTTCCTGCTTTATAAACTTAATATCTCGCTCAAATCTGCGCAGCATTGCGTATGTTTTCCACAGTGAATTTTGTTACTAATTTATTCTAAATCCTTGTCCGGGTCACCATGTATCCATAACCTATTCATTGAGACCTTTTTTATGAGCCCGAATACGATATGCCTGCTGTTTGTTGGTGAGTAACTTGGGTATCCCGGAAATTCCAGGTGTTGCTCCAGCATCAGTTCAAGGTTAGTTTGTTCGTCTAATATAGTTGAAGTAATAGAATAAAAAATTTCGACTCAATCAGACCGGTGGAAGATGCTCAAATCCCTTCATCAACCAGAAAAGAGCTGATAACCTTTAAACGGCTGAACCCATTTTGATGGAACATGTCTAAGAACACTCTTGACTGATTCACCTTTCAAACAAAACAAAAAACAAAATCAAAGTCGGTTCATCCTTTCGTGAGCTATGTTGCCTCAGACACACACACAGTCACGTCAAACTTATAACACCCCGTCGTTTTGCGTCAGGGGTTAAAAAAGAATTGCTTGTGTACTCATCAAACAGTTATTCGGTAGATCAATAGATGTATTACATCTACTCGTGCGTGATCGATTCTACTTAACCACGATTAAGTCCATAAATAAGAGAAAAAACATATAATGCATATTGATTTATTCAGTTATTTGAAATAGTTTATTATCTTGGTGAATTACATCTCAGAAGGCACAACCGCATCCTCTGCCAGCACCACCACGGTAGCCGAAGCCAGAAACACCAAAACCAGGTCCAAAGGCAGATGGTGCAAAGGCAGCACCAGGACCATAAGCACCCAAAGAGCCATATGCACCAGCTGGACCGAAAGCAGAAGTCTCACTGATCATAGCGTTCCTGCCGTTACCACAGGCATGGTTGACGGCGCCAGCTCCGGCAGAAGGCACCACACCTTCCATAGCAACAGTACCTACGAACGGCAGCTCACCACCCACATTCAGGATACCCTCATAAACGTTGTCAGACGCCACGGAGATCCCGACGGGAGCGATGGCGGAGGCGCTGGAGACAGGCAGAGCGCCGCCACTGGTGGGAATGAATTCCAAGGTGGGGGCATAGATTCCATCGTAAGCCAGGCCTCTGCCTGCGCATCCATCGACTAGACCATCAAAAGCCAGACTTCTGCCTGCCAAGCCAGCACCAGGGTAGGCGAGTCCACCATATGCACCAAGAGAAGCTAAGCCGCAAGGGGTGGCTAAGCCGGGATAGTTCATGCCGTAGGGACCAGCAAATCCAGAGATATCAGCAACCGCAGCGCGGCTGGTGCATGTCTGACCGAGTGCGGACTGAAATAGTAAAAATATTTCGTTACGCTCTTACTCATCAAACGTTTATATTTTTGGTATAGTCTACTACAACAGTTTGTTTAAATTATATCTTATCAGATGAAGGGAATAATGTTAACTTGCTAAAACCTTACCTTGAGTAGGAGCGTCTGAGCGCAGAGCACGAGGATAGCTTTGACAGACATTGTAGTTGGTTTCGAGTGCAGACACAAGAGTGACCATCAGTGCTACTGTAGGAGGTTTTATACTCATTAAGTTATCATGTTCCGAGAAAATTAGTATATAGGTAAGTGTAATTAATTAATAGCTTGCGCAAGCACGATAAACCTATTAGTTACTACCAAAGAAACACTTTATTTTATTTGACACATAGGTATCGTCACGTATTCTATTATTTAGTCAATGTAGTTGATATGAAGAAATGGTTGAGTATTTAATGTGACAACTATTTTGGGTCATCATTCAGACTTCAGCTATCGAACAAACTTTAAACATGTCTTTCTTCACTTTTCTGTTGCTCTGCATCCAAGCGTGCTTGGTCCAAGTAAGTTATTGCTTGTTTTGCAAAATCTTCAATAATTTAAATTATTCAAGATTTTTCATTCGATCATAAACATATGATATTTTCTGTGTGTATATACTTGTGTAGACAAATCATGACTTTGACTTTTGCAGAACGTATTCAGTCAGGTATGTGGTGCTTACGGCCCGGCGATCGCTCCAGCTTGTGCTTCTTCCTTGCTGGCTGGCCCTTACGGCTTTAACGGCTTTGCTGCTCCGGGTTTGGCTTTTGATGCACTTGCGTACCCCGGCTCTGGCTACGCTGGCGCATACCCCGCTGCCGGTTGTGGTGCCGGATTTGCCGCATACGGCGGAGCTGGTGAAGGCAACGTGGCAGTCGTTGGTGAGCTGCCAGTCGCCGGTAACACCGCTGTTGCTGGTCAGGTCCCCATCATGGGTGCTGTGAGCTTCGGCGGCGCAGTGCCAGCTGCTGGTGCTGTGTCCATCTCCGGCAGGTGCGCTTGCGGCTGTGGCTCCCCTTACGATTACGTATACTAGGGAGGATCTCTGCATCGTTTGAAGTTATGATTGATTACTTCATAAATAAATCAATATTTTCAAAAAAGTTATTGTTTTTTTTCTGTTGTTGTTATACTGACCAGAACGCAAATATTGTATTGAAACATTATACCTACCTACCACCCTAAAATTGCAATTTGTAATCGAGATTCTGTGACCATAAAACATGTATGTCATCAGAAACCGATGGATATTTTAGTGCAAAACTGTATTTGATAAATGAACTAGCACTGTATGACAGTTATTTCTACCCACTGGACTCCAGTGCAAGCTTTCGGAACGCACATGTAAAGAAGTAGGTACTCTTTACTATTAAAATAGGTACAAAAAGCTTTTTTTACGAATTAATGGAAATTATCCGCTTAACAGCCCAAAATAAAGTGGATATTTGACGCAGGTCCTCAACGGACACGGCTGTTTCGTGAGGTTCCTGTTTGGGATACGACGGGAGGAAACACCCGAGTGTTTCCATTGCGAAGATCGCCCTTACGACATGGTGAAGCATACGTTAGAGGTCTGCCCGGCTTCGGCGGAGCACCTCTGTGTCCTCGTGGAGGCGATCGGCGGCGGCGATCTCTCGCGTCCGGCCCTGGTCTAGGCCATGGTACGGAGCGAGAGTGCATGGGTATCCTTCACCTCCTTCTGCGAAGCAGTGATGCTCGCAAAGAGGGAGGCGGCACAAGTGAGGGAGAGGTATATATGAACAAGTCTTCGAAGCTATTGTTTTCGACGTAGTCACTCACAGTTATAAATGGGAAAGTGCAATTCATCTGTGTACCTATTTGATTAAAATGATCACATTTAAACATGTGATCATTTTAATCAAATAGGTACAAAAAATTAATGGAAAAGACAGACGTTTCATTGTGAAATTATCCTGGAAGCTTCTTTTTGACCAACTTCGTATTATACATGGATGACTATCTACGTAGCACTCTGTGAATAATTGATTTAATAAATCTTGCTTCTGTTTTCTGTTGATCAACAACATTCACATACAGTATAGAAATATATTCCCTTTAAATATCATCATCAGCCTACAACAGTCCACTGCTGGACATAGGCCTCTCCAATTGCATGCCATTTAGCTCAATTTTCGGCAACTCTCATCCAGTTGCTACCAGTAACCCTGCAAAGATCGGCACTCCACCTAGCCTGAGGGCGTCCTACCTTACGTTTGCCGATTCGCGGTCTCCACTCAAGAACACGTCTACCCCAATGTTAATCGCTTCTACGGCTAATGTGGCCGGCCCATTGCCACTTTAGCTTGCTAATTCTGTGAGCTATGTCGACAACTTTGGTTCTCTGCCGGATCATCTCATTCCAAATTCCATCTTTCAGAGCCCCCCTAGATGCCTTTAGTCCATTTTTACAATCTTTGTGTCACACACGTTATTTGGTGATATACCACCAAAATTTGGTAATTTTACCGTAAAAAGCCTAAAGGAAAGTTCAAAGATCTACACTTTTTTTTGAGTGGTATATCTACAAATAACGTGTGTTACTGTGTGTGACACAAAGATTGTAAAAAAAAGTATTGTTTATTAAAAATATGTGCTGTGTTGTAATTTGTATGTTTAACTTAAGTTTCCGGGTATCTATAGGGACTATATGGAACTGTGAGTGATTGCGTCGAAAACAATAGCTTCGAAGACTTATACGCATGCCCACAACTCTATGCTTGGGGGCTTGCGAAATGGCTGAAGGGTAACTAAATTTGATAACATTGGAAAATTCTACAGCGTAGACACTTAACATATTACATAGAATACATTTATTTAACAATACTGTATTACTACTATGGCTGTGCATATACATATAGCCGGGCAGACCTCTAACGTATGTTTCACCGTGTCGTCAGGGCGTTCTTCGCAGTGGAAGAACTCCTCCCGCCTAATGCCAAACAGGAACCTCACGAAACAGCCGTGTCCGTTGAGGAACTGCGTCAAAGATCGACTTAATTTTAGGCTGTTAAGCGGAGAATATCCATTAATTCGTTAATAAAAGCTTAATTCAATACTCAATACTTTAATGCATTCCACAATGTACATGCTTTTTTTTTTGGGTGGGAAATCATCAAATAACTTCTCCCGCTCTGGGTGGAGCAGGAGGGCGTGTCAGACTTTTACTGACTAAAACCCACCCGTGTTCCTTCAGTAGCCCGTATGCCAGGGGCTGTGGTGTCTCTTTCGAACAAACCCGCACCCCTGGCAGGCATCGACTTGCGGGCCCCATCATTTTTTGTGCTGACATCTCTTTGAGGCGCGCGTGTACCACAAGTCGACTTAGGCTTGGTCCTTACCAGACAGCGAGCTACCATTACTCGCCGTCCGCAAGCCCATGCCTACGGTGGCCGGAAATCACCCTGGGATTCCAGACGCCCAGGGCGTCTCCGTATCCTGCGGCGGCTAGGGTCGCGAGGGCGCATATGCTGCCTCTCCCTCACGTGCGCCGCCTCCCTCTTCGCAAGCATTACTGCTTCGCTGAAGGAGGTGACGGCTCCCCTCTCGCTCCGTACCATGGCCTGGACCAAGGCCGGACGCGAGAGATCGCCGCCGCCGATCGCCTCCACGAGGACACGGCGGTGCTCCGCCCAAGCCGGGCAGACCGCCACCGTGTGCTCCACCGTGTCCTCAGGGCGATCTTCGCAGTGGAAAACAATGTACATGCTTAGGTGGTAAACATTGGCATAGTGACACAATCATGGACCCTGTCGGGCACAGCAAAAGAAAATTAGAAGGAGATACAGGTGGACCTACAGTTTATCTTAAAATCTAACTTATTCTAAATACAATAAAAATATAAAGACATTTTTGGGTATTCAAAAAAATAGTTTTAGGGATTTATCATTTAGATATTCTTGTACACTGTAATAACATTTACTTAATAATAGGTGTTTTAATTTGTTACTAAATAGATGGAGTTTTTATTTTATTTCTAATTGATTCTGGTAAATTATTGTATAATTTTATTGACATAACCAGAGGGCTTGTTGAGTGTATTTTTAGGCGGGATGTTGGTATGTTCAGTCGTGTTTTGTATCGAAGTGTATATCTTGTTTGAATGTCTTCTCGTTTAGTGTAAAAGTCTTGATGTTTATGAGCGAATTTGCATATTTCGAGTATATATATGCAAGGCAGAGTTAAGATATATAGCTTTATAAAATGGGGTTCGCAGCTTTCTATCTTTTGTATATTTACTAAGATACGGACAAATTTCTTCTGTAATGTAAATGGTGTTGGTGCGTCTGTACTATTACCCCACATTATTACGAGTATGCCATAACTTAGCCATGCATATGCATAGGCGTAGTATGTTACAAGGGCAGTCTGTAAATTTGTAGTTTTCTTAACGTCACGAAATGCGTATACATTTTTTGAAAGTTTTTATTTAATTTTTTGTACCTGTGACTTCCAATTTATATTCTTGTCTATGGTTATGCCTAGTAATGTGAATTCGTTGACTGTTTCTAGTTTATAATTATTAAAAGAAAAAACTATATTCAGAGGATTTTTTTGATGGGGATGAAAGGTTATGTCGGTTCATCCAAGTTACTATTTTGCTAAGTATATCATTAATAGTATTGTTTAGGTTTAGGTTGTCATGGCATAGGGTGAGAATGGAGATGTCGTCCGCAAACAAAACGCATGGTCTAGATTCTGCTATGAATTTTGGGAGATCGTTCATGTAGACGAGAAATAGAAAACATCCAATAACACTTCCTTGAGGCATTGATGCGTTTATCACCTTTCATTCAGAGAGGAACTTTTAAAGTTCGTTCATTTTGTTATTGAAGTATTCTATTTCTACTAACTGAGCTCTATTTTGTAGATAAGATTTAAACCATTCATGTGATTTTCCGTGGATGCCTATAAATTGCCTATTTTATAGAGTTTGTTTAGCAGAATGCCATACTGTACTTTGTCGTAGGCTTTAGTCATGTCAAGCATTAGATCTACTGCGTATTTTTAAATGATAGACTGCTAATGATGTTGATCGATGACTTTTTTTATTTTTTGGGTTTTTTAGAATTATATTTATTTCGTAAGGTTCCAACACGAGCGAGGAATATTGTATTTTCGGTAGCTGAGAGCACTGGACTAATTCAGGTATCATAGATAACTGATATAAGATTTTTGTACCTATTTTAAGAGTAAAGAGTACTTCTTTACATGTCCGTTCCGAAAGCTTGCACTGGAGTCCAGTGGGAGGAAATATCTGTCATACAGTGCTAGTTCATTGATCAAATACAGTTTTGCACGAAAATATCCATCGGTTTCTGATGACTTAAATGTTATATAGTCACACAATCTCGATTACAAATTATAATATTAGGGTGGTCGGTATAAAGTATCAATACAATATTTGCGTTCTGGTCAGTATAACAACAACAGATAAAAACAATTACTTTGTTGAAAATATTGATTTATTTATGAATCAATCAATCATAACTTCAAACGATGCACAGATCCTCCCTAGTATACGTAATCGTAAGGGGAGCCACAGCCGCAAGCGCACCTGCCGGAGATGGACACAGCACCAGCAGCTGGCACAGCGCCGCCGAAGCTCACAGCACCCATGATGGGGACCTGACCAGCAACAGCGGTGTTACCGGCGACTGGCAGCTCACCAACGACCGCCACGTTGCCTTCACCAACTCCGCCGTATGCGGCAAATCCGGCACCACAACCGGCAGCGTAGCCAGAGCCGGGGTACGCAAGTGCATCAAAAGCCAAACCCGGAGCAGCCAAGCCGTTAAAGCCGTAAGGGCCAGCTAGCAAGGGAGAAGCACAAGCTGGAGCGATCGCCGGACCGTAAGCACCACATGTCTGGCTGAATACATTCTGCAAAAGTCAAAGTCATGATTTGTCTACACAAATATAATACACACAGAAAGCATCATATGATATGATCGAATAAAAATCTTCAATAATTTAAAATTCAAAACAAGCAATAACTTACTTGGACCAAGCATGCTTGGATGCAGAGCAACAGAACAGTGAAGGAAGACATGTTTAAAGTTTGTTCGGCAGCTGAAGACTGAATGATGACCCAAAATAGTTGTCACATTATATATACTCAATCATTTGTTCATATCAACTACATTTACGAAATTAAAGAATACGTGACGATACCTATATGTCAAATAAAATAAAGTGTTTCTTTGGTAGTAAATAATAGGCTTATCACACTTGCGCAAGCTATTAATTAATTACACTTACCTATATACTAATTTTCTCGGAACATGATAACTTAATGAGTATAAAACCTCCCACAGTAGCATTGATCGTCACTCTTGTGTCTGCACTCGAAACAAACTACCATGTCTGTCAAAGCTATCCTCGTGCTGTGCGCTCAGACGCTCCTACTCAAGGTAAGGTTTTTATAAGTTACAGTATTCCCTTCATCTGTTAAGATATAATTTAAACAAAGTATTGTAGTAGACTAGACCATAAATGTAAATGTTTGATGTGTAAGAGCGTAACGAAATATTTTTACTATTTCAGTCCGCACTCGGTCAGACATGCACCAGCCGCGCTGCGGTTGCTGATATCTCTGGATTTGCTGGTCCCTACGGCATGAACTATCCCGGCTTAGCCACCCCTTGCGGCTTTTCTGCTCTTGGTGAATATGGTGGACTCGCCTACCCTGGCGCTGGCTTGGCAGGCAGAAGTCTGGCTTTTGATGGTCTAGTCGATGGATGCGCAGGCAGAGGCCTGGCTTACGATGGAATCTACGCGCCCGCCTTGGAGTTCAGTCCCACCAGTGGCGGCGCTTTGCCTGTCTCCAGCGCCTCTGCCATCGCTCCCGTCGGTATCTCCGTAGTGTCTGACAACGTATATGAGGGTGCTCTGGCTGTGGGTGGTGAGCTGCCATTCGTGGGTACTGTAGCTATGGAAGGTGTGGTGCCTTCTGCTGGTGCTGGTGCCGTCAACCATGCCTGTGGTAATGGCAGGAACGCCATGATCAGTGAGACTTCTGCTTTCGGTCCAGCTGGTGCATATGGCTCTTTGGGTGCTTATGGTCCTGGTGCTGCCTTTGCACCATCTGCATTTGGACCTGGTTTCGGTGTTTCTGGCTTCGGCTATCGTGGTGGTGCTGGTAGAGGATGCGGTTGTGCCTACTAAGATGTAATTCACCAAGAAAATAAACTATTTCAAATGACTGAATAAATCAATATGCATCAAATGTTTTTCCTCTTATTTATGGACTTAATCGTGGTTAATTAGAATCGGTCATGCCATATGTAGATGTAACACATCTACCGAATAACTGTTTGATAAGCGATTTGTTTGATATACGCAAGCAATTATTTTTTAACCCCTGACGCAAAACGACGGGCTGTTATAAGTTTGACGTGTCGGTGTGTGTTTGTGTGTGTGTGTGTGTCTGAGGCAACATAGCTCACGAAAGGATGAACCGATTATGATTTTGTTTTTTTTTTTTGTTTGAAAGGTGAATTAGTCAAGAGTGTTCTTAGACATGTTTCATCAAAATCGGTGCAGCCGTTTGAAGGTTATCGGCTCTCTTCTGGTTGATGTATGGATTTTAGCATCTTCCACCGGTCTGATTAAGTCGAAATTTGGTATTCTATTACTTCAACGATATTAGACGAACAAAGTAACCTTGAAGTGATGCTGGAGCAACACCTGGAATTTCCAAGATACCCAAGTTACTCACCAACAAACAGCAGAAGTATAGTGTTTGGGCTCATTAAAAAGGTATACGATAAATTAGTAACAAACTTCACTGTGGGAAACATACGCAACGCTGCGCAGATTTGAGCGAGACATTGAGTTTAAAAAGCAGGAAAATAAAAGTTAAATAAAAAAATACAAAACCCCCGATACAAACAAAAACTCTAAAAAGTAAAACAATTATGTTTATTGGCCTTTTAAGTTTTGGGTAACATTTTGATCAAGGCATTATCAAGGCGGAGGATGGCTAATGAAAATGCTAGGCCTCTTCTGATTATAGTTTTCATTGACCGTCCCCCGACTTGACAATGCCTTGATCAAAATGTTACCTAGGAACCCTTGTTCCTAGGTAACATTTACCTTAGGCCTTATAAGGCATTTTTTTTTTTTTAGTTTTTAGAGTTTTTTGTTTGTGTCGGGGGTTTTTTTAATTTTTAACTTAACTTTTTCTTCTGAAAATTTGGCTGGCTGCTAGAAACCAGCCATCTAATTTTACCATGGCTTTACCCTAAGCGTTTTCATTTGTATTCAATAATAATTTGTAAATGTTAGCTAGCTAGACAGATGTACTGCTGGGGAGATTGTTGCGCTCACTTCTTCTTCCCAGCTGAAGCACTAGGAAGTGGCGAAGGGTGGACGTTTTAGGGGGACTGTCTTATATATTTTGATGTTTGAAAAGTGCTGATTCTGAGCCTAATTTGAATAAATGACTTTTGATTTTGATTTTAGACCTTAGGCTTAGGCTGAGGACCTGGATTAGAGTTTTGGTCTATAGGTCATACGGTGATAAAAATGATGATTTTTGAACGTTAATATCTAAATAACCGTTTGATTTGAGGTGTGCGCACCCCATCCCGCTGCTTCAATGCTGCCGCCAATATGAGCCTAATTTGACATGTTTAACTATTTAACATTCATAAAAAAATTGAGTTATGAGGGGATCAGAAGTGACTCCAAATGGTTCGGGTAATATTACACGCGGTGCTGCTCGCTAGTTCTTTTGGCTTGAACTTATGGCTTGACACGCTACCGCGTGTCTAGATGTGACACCTAGATTCTTTATTCCCATTGTTCTTGTAATGGTGATGCTTTGTTATTTGTTTTTAAGTAGGGTCAAGTGGGGGACAGTGTAACAGGGGGCACAGTATCAATATTATCTCTGTCGTTTTCTAATTTTCCTATGGTATCTCTTTACGTTTTATGTCAGTCTTATTCGCCGCCATCATAAACAGCTGTCATCAGACGTCAAATTGCTGGTTGAACGGAAGAAGGTGCGAATTTATGTTTTTTACAAAAAAATGTGAAGAATTTGACCAGTAATATTTTGTTTTTGTTGGAAAACTATTAATTTCTGGTGAGTTCGAACCTAAACTTTTTAACGGTTTTTCGTTATAAACAGTAGCGTGTGGGGTACAGTGTAACATGTTATAGTAAGGTTTTATTTATTTCGATGCGTTTTAACGAAAATGATTTGGAATTGGAACGAAACGAGACGTCCAAAATAAGATAAATTTATTCGTTATAAAATTTTCGGAAGTAACACTGGAAAATTATTTAAAAGAATAAGGAAGATGAATAATGACATCAATTATGTCCGCAAAAGTGGTGAAGTTGATATTGTCCTTTATTTTCATTTAGAATCGGATCTGGTTTCATTTGGTGTCTTGTTTTATTTTAGTTGGATGTATGTATAATTTATTTATTTATTTATTTAAACTTCTCGCACACAAAAAAGGTACAAAGGCGGACTTAATGCCTTAGGCATTCTCTACCAGTCAACCAAGGGTGGTGAAGAGATTAGATGGCAGGTGCTTAGGTTGAGAGGAAATATGATAAAAAAAACAATACAAATTATATTATAAATAAGCTAGGTACAATCAAGATTCACAATAGCAGTCGCATACTAAGGGCTATATTGCTATGAAGTGGCGGTCCAGGCCGTACCTACAGCTGTGTGTATAAGTGATGTATTAACACAGAACGCCTAACTCACCGCTGCACTCACACACAAGCGTTCTGTATTTTATACATACCGTCGGCGACGCACAGACATGACCTTGGTCGGTTCATACCATTGCTAAAATTAACTTGTATAATTAGGGTTCCGGTAGCGTGCAGCGTATCGTCTTGGATTAAGAAACTCATAGGTCTGGGTTCAAATCTCGCGTTGCTTTAATTTTTCTTTTCAACAATCATCTTCATCTGTTCTTTTATTATTCGATTTATTAATATACCAGAATAATAATGGAACAATTTTTTTTTATTACTCGTATTGTTATTTAAATAAAGGTTTAACAATAATAAATGATTACAAAATGTTTATTCGTTATAACTTCATGAAGAATGTATAAAAATAACTAATAATAACTTCTTGTTAAAACAGTTTATTTTCTCATAAAGAACAATTTATTGAAGTAAATAAGCTAGTTGGTGAACCATGATAATCAGGCTATTGTATCTTAGTAATATAATAATATTGTGCTGATTACTACTGTGTGTCGGTACTCTAAATAAATCACAATATTCTACAAAAATCTACCCACGTAAAAGTAACAAATGCAGACAAGTTGTCACAATACAATTAAATGACTCAGTAGTACTACTTTTATTCTACTGTGAGTGAGTTCGTTCTAACTCAAACATCAAAGTTAACAAATCGTATTTAATAGGACTTAAAGAGGTTATAGCTTAAGTGTTCATTTTCATTCCGAAAAGAAGATTGAAACTAAACCTCAAAATAATCCAGATTACGGATAAGACAAAATTTTATTTGAATATTACTAAAATAAATAAATATTTGTAATTTATAACTTAATGTTAATGTTTTTTCTATATTACTATGTTTTTTAAGCAGATTCTCGAGCTGGTTTTCGATGATGCCTTGAACCTTCTGCGTTGAGTGCACGGCGCACGGTTCGTAAAGATGTGTCGAATAATTCGGCAAAATGTCTTGTCGTTTTGAAACCACTTGTTTCAAATTCGCTGAACGTGTGCCTGTTATAGGAGCTGGGGTCTTCCACTTTGCTTTCCACGGGCAAGGCTACCGCCTTCCTCGTATCTTTTCACCCACCGACTCACAGTATTTCACTAAAACAAAAAAGGGGTACTGTTAGGCTACTAAGCAAAATACACACTTTATGTATTACCTACTATTTAGAAACAAAATTATTTAAAAGGGCAATTTCACATAAATATTAAGTATAATGTTATTTTCATCGTTCTATAATCTAGGAAATAAATCGAAATTTTATATTTTTATTCTATTTAGACCACGATTTAGACATTATGATATTTATAAAACGTTTTAAAATAACTACAAGGATCAGCAGTTATACTTTAATTAAATAAATGTTTAATAAAATATTTAAATCATAATACTCACACTCAGTCCGGTTTCATCACATAGGTATTTGTGATATAGGTATTAAGTCCACTTTTATGCAGCGCAATAATATTCGCTTTCATTTCTATATTTAAATTTGCTTACATTTTAAAATGAATTAGAAGAACGCTAATAGATGAAACACACGTCACTAGCACACCATATCAACCAACCCCGTTCTATAAGTCGCGGTGAATGAGTCGTAAATCATTTAAATTTATTTAGGTTTCTGTGGGTATAATGATAAAGTTTTACGAGTTTAGTGAATACGACGAACAGAACAAGAAACTATACTCAAAAGTGATTTTTAAAACAATAAAAAGACTATCACACAGCGAGTGGGATTCGAAACCGCGACTCGCTGCGCTCAAACGCGATAATCAAGTGCGGTAACCGCTCAGCTATCATGCCATTTGCTATATCTGTTGAATTTAGGAAATACATTCATTTGTAAACGTATGAGAGTGTGTGTCTATAGTATTATAGCCTATAGAAATTGCTTATTATAAGAAGGTCGTAAGTTAAAGCGAAGTGTCAATCTATTGCTTTTTGAGATTGGGGCACCATTAGTGGGGGCTACTGTACATAAATAGGTTATAAACTTATAATACACATACAAGCATACATATCTACTATAATATATACTTATATATAAATATATATGTCGCCGCGAAAGCGCCAACCTGTTAAGATTATAACATAATCTTATGCGTAACTATTAATTCTACCATTTGTATGGCATCAATCAGTTTATATTGGTTTTCTTGAGATCAATGTCATCTATTGGCCAGGTTGTAATATAAAACTCAGAGTACTGCTGGTTTAATTACTAGCTGAATAACTATAAAACTAACAACAATGTCTTAGTTAAAACTATAGTCATAATTATAAAGGAATAATGGTTTATTGTCTTTGGGCTCTTAGTTTATGATACATGGCTACCTACTGTGCCGAAAAAATGGCGCGTATTGCCAGTTTCATGGTCAATAACTGACTGTTATATTTTAATACGAAAACTAAATCAGTTTCAATCAAAATTTACAATCTATAAAGTAGCAAGATTATTTCACACACACATTTATTTAAGAATACCTGTTCTTTGATCAAATTCCTTGAACTGCCGGAAATGTTATAAAGTAGTAATATTTGTGTTGTAAAAAGTAATGACGTTACTAATTAAACTTTCGTCTTAAACCGCCATTGCATTTGTGAATATTAGCATTGTTTAATTGTAAAAGAATTAACTGATAAGCGTTTCACCATTGTTAGTAAATTTTATAACACTAACTAAGTAATAAGATTCTTTCTGTGCGATACGCATTACTTCCGCCCACTTGAGGAGATGGTCGAGAATGGCGGCCGGACAGTATCGCTATGAAAGTGTGTGAAAAGGACTAAAATTATAATTGTGGAATAAGAAACCTCTGTAACATAATGTTTTGATTTAAAAGAGTGTCCGTGGAGTTTCTTGCCCGTTCTTCTCCATATGAGACCTACTTTAGCTTTGGAATGGGCGCCTAGATTCAATTTTAACTCAAACTATCTGATTCGCTATTCTATGAAAAATCCAAAGTGCGTGTAAAAGATTTAAGTGAAAATAAATGGTTTGAGTTAAGTGTTGTGTGTGATTGTAAACCAACTACCCATATACCAACGAAGAAATACACCAGAATACAACAGAGACGGCATGCATTGGGTTTCCCGCCGTCTCATATATGTATATATATAATCAAGAGAAAAATATGTTTTGATGACTCCACGCTATTCGTTATGAAAATACCTCTGCAATTTCCGCTTAAATGCATACCGACTAGTGGCCGTCCTGATATCGAGAGGAAGCGCATTCCAAAGAAGAATGGACTGGATATGAAAAGAAGAATGAACAAAGTCAGAAGTATGAGAAGGACAAAGTAAAAGAAGATTGTTAGAAGAACGCAGATTCTTAGTGTGAGAAGAACATAGATATTGGAAATGAGACTTCTCTAATCTACTTACTGTTTCAGTGTACTCTATCTTATTATACTGTACCCCTTTTATTTTATTTTCTGGGTGGGAAATCATCAAATGACTTCTCCTGCTGAGTAGAGCAGGAGGGCGTGTCAGACTTTTACTGACTAAAACCCACCCGTGTTCCCTCAGTAGCCCGTATGCCAGGGGCTGTGGTATCTCTTTCGAACAAACCCGCAACCCTGGCAGGCATCGGCCCTTGCGGGCCCCACCGGTGGTTGCTGACATCTTTGACGGCGCGCGTATGGAACACAACGCGTCGTCCCGTCTACCACTTTTCGGCCGCAGAGGATAGGGAGAGCGGCTGACGCTATACCGACACTCCTCTTCCCCTGCGGCCCCACCGCGTCCGCCATCAAACGGTGGCGGCCCCGTCCAGGCCCCGGAAGGGAAGAGCGCTGCTCAGAAGCACCGGCACTCCTCCTCTACCGCAGCCCGTAACCCTCAGCCGCGATGCCTCCCATTCGACATCGCGGCCCACCTCAGTTGCGGTGCACCTCACCGCAACCTACTTTTTGGCCGCTACGTCAATGGCTTGAAGGCAAAAGCCCTGACGAACGGCCCCACCTTTGGGTTCCTCTTGGCTTCACCGTGGCCGGAATCCACGGTTACTGAGCCCCCCCGCAACGACAATGCGGGAACCCATTCGGGGGTATACTGTACCCCTATGGCTGTTATACTGTACCTCACCTCCACACTATAACAAATCGGTGATCTCAAAAAAATATGAAAATAACTCGTTTCCAAGAATAACATTGATATCATTTCAGTCCTAATATAAAGGTTAAGTACTGCTTGTTCTATGGTAATAAATAAAAATACGAAATAAAACGCGTTTAAAAAAAATAAATCAAATAAATAAGTATTTTGTTACACTGTCCCCCACTTTTCCCTATGGCTGACAGGGCTGGCACAAATTTTATCAGCCTAGGGTAATTTAGGAACCGTCACAATAGGACAACTGCCAGTCTTGGTATCATAAGTATTTACATAAAAATAATTCGAATATTACTTGGTAAATATACAAAACTGTCTTTGCCTATACCCTATAACTATATTATATTTATGAAAAGCCAAATGTAATGGTATTCAGGCTTGGGAGAAAATAAGTGTCATATAGTGCTAGTTCATATATCTAATACAGTTTTACGTGAAAACATTTATCGGTTTCTGATGGTTTAAATGTTTTATAGTCACAGAATCTCGATTACAAATTGCAATTTTAGGGTGGTAGGTATAATGTATCAATACAATACTTGCGTTCTGGTCAGCATAACAACAACAGTAAAAAAAAACTATTATTTGATTGAAAATATTGATTTATTTATGAATCAATCAATCATAACTTCAAACGATGCAGAGATCCTCCCTAGTATACGTAATCGTAAGGGGAGCCACAGCCGCAAGCGCACCTGCCAGAGATGGACACAGCACCAGCAGCTGGCACAGCGCCGCCGAAGCTCACAGCACCCATGATGGGGACCTGACCAGCAACAGCGGTGTTACCGGCGACTGGCAGCTCTCCAACGACCGCCACGTTGCCTTCACCAGCTCCGCCGTATGCGGCAAATCCGGCACCACAACCGGCGGCGGGGTATGCACCAGCGTAGCCAGAGCCGGGGTACGCAAGTGCATCAAAAGCCAAACCCGGAGCAGCCAAGCCGTTAAAGCCGTAAGGGCCAGCTAGCAAGGGAGAAGCACAAGCTGGAGCGATCGCCGGGCCGTAAGCACCACATACCTGACTGAATACGTTCTGCAAAAGTCAAAGTCATGATTTGTCTACACAAATATACACACACAGAAAGTATCATATGATATGATCGAATAAAAATCTTCAATAATTTAAAATTCAAAACAAGCAATAACTTACTTGGACCAAGCATGCTTGGATGCAGAGCAACAGAACAGTGAAGGAAGACATGTTTAAAGTTTGTTCGGCAGCTGAAGACTGAATGATGACCCAAAATAGTTGTCACATTATATACTCAACCATTTCTTCATATCAACTACATTTACGAAATTATGGAATACGTGACGATATGTGTCAAATAAAATAAAGTGTTTCTTTGGTAGTCAATAATAGGCTTATCATGCTTGCGCAAGCTATTAATTAATTACACTTACCTACATACTAATTTTCTCGGAACATGATAACTTAATGAGTATAAAACCTCCTACAGTAGCACTGATCGTCACTCTTGTGTCTGCACTCGAAAAAAACTACCATGTCTGTCAAAGCTATCCTCGTGCTGTGCGCTCAGACGCTGCTACTCAAGGTAAGGTTTTTTCAAGTTACATTATTCCCTTCATCTGATAAGATATAATTTAAACAAAGTATTGTAGTAGACTCTATCCAGAAATATAAATGTTTGATGTGTAAGAGCGTAACGAAATATTTTTACTATTTCAGTCCGCACTCGGTCAGACATGCACCAGCCGCGCCGCTGTTGCTGATATCTCTGGATTTGCTGGTCCCTACGGCATGAACTATCCCGGCTTAGCCACCCCTTGCGGCTTGTCTGCTCTTGGTGCATATGGTGGACTCGCCTACCCTGGCGCTGGCTTGGCAGGCAGAAGTCTGGCTTTTGATGGTCTAGTCGATGGATGCGCAGGCAGAGGCCTTGCTTACGATGGACTCTACGCCCCCGCCTTGGAGTTCAGTCCCACCAGTGGCGGCGCTCTGCCTGTCTCCAGCGCCTCTGCCATCGCTCCCGTCGGTATCTCCGTAGTGTCTGACAACGTATATGAAGGTGTTCTGGCTGTGGGTGGTGAGCTGCCATTCGTGGGTACTGTAGCTATGGAAGGTCTGGTGCCTTCTGTCGGTGCTGGTGCCGTCAACCATGCTTGTGGTAATGGCAGGAACGCTATGATCAGTGAGACTTCTGCTTTCGGTCCAGCTGGTGCATATGGCTCTTTGGGTGCTTATGGTCCTGGTGCTGCGTTTGCACCATCTGCTTTTGGACCTGGTTTTGGTGTTACTGGCTTCGGCTACCGTGGTGGTGCTGGCAGCGGATGCGGTTGTGCTTACTAAAAGTTATTCACCAAGAAAATAAACTATTTCTAATGACTTAATAAATCAACATGCGTCAAATGTTTGTGTTTTTATTTGTAGACTAAATCGTGGTTAAGTAAAATGGGTCATGCCATATGTAGATGTAAACATCGACCGAATAACTGTTTCATTAGTACACAAGCAATTCTTGTTTATTAAATTTTTATCAAACCTGTAGTTAACAAGCTCAGAATGACAATCAGAACTTGAACAAACTTATCCGGCGTCACTTTTAAGTATAATATCTTTTTCAATATAAAAATTGTTCAAATCGGTTTGTAAATGACGGAGATCTGCGGTAGAAAACAAAAAAAATACGACTAGGTGGTATATCAAATTTTAATGTTTAACTTTTCGTTGTTGTACCTGCCCCAAACAAATTCCTATACCTACTACACTTCGCTTGCTAAGTAAATAAAAGTGACTTGAAGTTATAATAACGTCAACAACATACACTAATTGGAAAAAATACGTTTTATTGAAGCTAACTCAAAAACCACAATCAGAACGTGATCAAACTTATATATGGTCACTT
The DNA here is from genome assembly GCA_949987655.1 of Polymixis flavicincta. NCBI lineage: Eukaryota > Metazoa > Arthropoda > Insecta > Lepidoptera > Noctuidae > Polymixis > Polymixis flavicincta. The sequence goes on along the minus strand of OX465198.1, from coordinate 4,123,057 downwards.
TTGAAGTATAGGTAACTTTTCCAATGAATTATTTTTTCAAATCGGTTTTGATGTAACGAAATTGAAAACCTCCACCTTTTTTTAAGACGGATTTTTTTTTGCGTCTAAATTAAATAATGTAAGTACTTGTTTGTTTCGAACTTAGATGGGATCATCTTAGTTCGAAACACACGAGTACATTATTTACTTTTGACGCATTTTTTTTTCCCTAGTAAATAAAAAAATAAATAAATAAAAATAGTTTATTTCTCACCATTTCTGTGTTCCCAATATCCAAATACAACTTTCAATTCAAAACAATTCAATTCAATTTCAAAACAATGTTGGTTGCAGAACGTGACATGAATCAAGTTCTAATATTTAACAATAAAGAAATAACAGCAAGTTTATTTTTAACCGACTTCAAAAAGAAGGAGGTTATCAATTCGACATGTTTATTTTTTTTTTTTTTATGTGTGTTCGGGCATAACTCCGTCGTATATAGACGGATTTTGTTCGAAAGGGGTTTGTTCCGAAATGGTCCCATATAAATTTCATATAGATCTGAAGATGCGTTTTGGAGACAGACAACGGAACTCTTCAAAACTTTACAGCAAATCAACCGCGAATGCGGCTATCGCATAAATATGCATTGTTTTGACCCTGAGGATGATGAAATATCGAATTGGTGTGGCGTAGGTAACTAAAAAGTGAAAAATAAAAACTTTTTTCAAAAAAAATATCAACCGACTTCCAAAAAAACACTACAAAGTGCAAAATAACTTTAATTTCGGAAGGCGGTGACAAAGAATTAAAATACCTACATGTCCAAAGTCACCGACTTCCGAAATTAAAGTTATTTTGCACTTTGTAGTGTTTTTTTGGAAGTCGGTTGATATTTTTTTGAAAAAAGTTTTTATAAGATACTGAAACAATCACGAAAACAAAAATCGTTGATAACATTTATTTATTTTAACATAAGACGGCCGAGGCCAATTACATTAGTTAAAGACATAAACGATAACTTAAGTACAATAACGAAAAGTACACAACTATTAGACAGCCATACGCTCATCACACAATACTCCAGACATACTCTGAAGATGTTCTTCCATCGACAGGATACAGGTCTCGAGCGACAGTTCGACTCCCAAGCACGGCGAACAATCTGTGCGTCCTATTACGGCTATAATATAATTATCGGAACAAGAAGATAGGACAGTTCGTCTTGCTGTTCAGGAGCATCTGATTTTCCATGAAGGGTCTCACAAACTAATCATTTGTTAATTTTACCGTAAACAGCCTAAAATAAAGTTCAAAGATCTATACTTTTATTTGGATGGTGGATATCATCAAATAACGTGTGTAACTGTGTGTGACACAAACACTGTAAAAAAAGGATTTATTTATTAATTATATGTGTGCTGTGTTGTAATTTGAATGTTTAAATTAAGTTTCCGGGTATCTATAGGGATCTAGGGGGACTCTGAAAGATGGAATCCGGAATGAGGTGATCCGGCAGAGAACCAAAGTTGTCGACATAGCTCACAGAATTAGCAAGCTGAAGTGGCAATGGGCCGGCCACATTAGCTGTAGAACCGATGACCGTTGGGGTAGACGCGTTCTTGAGTGGAGACTGCGAATCGGCAAACGTAAGGTAGGACACCCTCAGGCTAGCTGGAGTAACGATCTTCGCAGGGTTACGGGTAGCAACTGGATGAGAGTTGCCGAGAATCGAGCTGAATAGCATGCAATTGGATAGGCCTATGTCCAGCAGTAGACTGTTGTAGGCTGATGATGATTTCTATAGGGATAATATAATATTTCTATACTGTATGTGAATGATGTTGATCAACAGAAAACAGAAGAAAGATATAATAAATCAATATCTGACAGGTCCCATTATTCACAGAGTCCTACGTAGTTAGTCATCCATGTATAATACGAAGTTGGTCAATAAGAAGCTTTCAGGGTTATTTCAGAATGAAACGTCTGTCTTTTCCATTAATTTTTTGCAATTACGCATCTGATCATTATAATCAAAAAATAAAAATAAAAATTTAAAAAACCCCCGACCCAAACAAAAACTCTAAAAAGTAAAAAATAATATTTAAAGGCCTTTTAATTTGAACGTAATATTTTAATCAGGGCATTGTCAAGTCGGGGGACGGCTAGGCCTCTGTTTGGCGTTTTCATTGACCGTCCCCCGACTTGACAATGCCCTGATTAAAATATTACGTTCAAATTAAAAGGCCTATAAATATTATTTTTTACTTTTTAGAGTTTTTGTTTGGGTCGGGGGTTTTTTAAATTTTTAATTTATTTTTTATTTCTTGCTTTTTAAACTTAATGTGGGAGACATTAAGTTTAAAAAGCAAGTATAAATAAACCTATAAATCACCATTTATCTATAATCTATTCATTGAGACCTTTTCAATGAGCCCAAACACGATACTTCTGCTGTTTGTTGGTGAATAACTTGGGTTTCCTGGAAATTCCAGGTGTTGCTCCAACATCAGTTCAAGGTTTTTATTTTCGTCTAATATCATTGAAGTAATAGAATCCCAAATTTTGAGTTGATCAGACCCATGGAAGAGGGTAAAATCCCTTTTTCAACCAGAAAAGAGCTGATAATCTTCAAACGGCTTAACCGATTTTGATGAAACATATCTAAGAACACTCCCGACTAATACACCTTTCAAACAAAAAAAACGAAATCAAAATCGGTTCATCCGTTCGGGAGCTACGTTGCCTCAGACAGACACACACACACACACACACACACACACACACACACACACACACACACACACACACACACACACACACACACACACACACACACACACACAGACACACACACACACACACACAGACACACACACACACACACAGACACGTCAAACTTATAACACCCCGTCGTTTTTGCGTCGGGGGTTAAAAAGGTATATTATTTGTCATAAAGTTGAAATGCACTTTCCCACTTAAAACGGGGAATGATTGCATCGAAAACAACAGCTTCGAAGACTTACGCATGCCCACAACTCTATGCTTTGGGGTCTTGCGGAATGGCTGAAGGGTAATTAAATTTGATGACATTGGAAAATTCTACAGCATAGACACTAAACATACTACAACACACTACAACTATATTACTAGTATGGCTGTGCATATATAGGGTAAAGTCGGGTATCCGCGGTCAGGCGACAATGGCGGTCACCATTATGTCTTCAAAATTAAAGCGTTTTTGCGCATACCCACATTGATTGAGGGTATCGTGGGTGTTCCCCGCGCCACCGCACCGGACCCCGCTCAGTTCCGAGCACGTGTCAGGGAAAACTGCACGTCAATTTGTTTCGCGCCACTTTGTAATAACTTTTTGGCCGCAGAAAATAAGGGTTTTTTTTTTTTTTTTGGGTGGGAAATCATCAAATGACTTCTCCTGCTGAGTAGAGCAGGAGGGCGTGTCAGACTTTTACTGACTAAAACCCACCCGTGTTCCCTCAGTAGCCCGTATACCAGGGGCCGTGGTATCTCTTTCGAACAAAGCCGCACCCCTGGCAGGCATCGGCCCTTGCGGACCCCACCAGTGGCTGCTGACATCTTTGACGGCGCGCGTGAGGAACACAACGCGCCGTCCCGTCTCCCACTTTTCGGCCACAGAGGATAGGGAGAGCGGCTGACGCTATACCGACACTCCTCTTCCCCTGCGGCCCCACCGCGTCCGCCATCAAACGGTGGCGGCCCCGTCCAGGCCACGGAAGGGAAGAGCGCTGCTCAGAAGCACCGGCACTCCTCCTCTACCGCAGCCCGTAACCCTCAGCCGCGATGCCTCCCATTCGACATCGCGGCCCACCTTAGTTGCGGTGCACCTCACCGCAACCTACTTTTTGGCCGCTACATCAATGGCTTGAAGGCAAAAACCCTGACGAGCGGCCCCACCGTTGGGTTCCTCTTGGCTTCACCGTGGGTGGGAGACCACGGTTACTAAGCCCCCGCAACGACAATGCGGGAACCCACTCGGGGGGGAGAAAATAAGGGTTGAGTGCCTTAATTTTCATGTTTAATTCATTGACAGTGTTATTTATTGCTGTATAGTTATCTATCTATCCATGTAATCATAAATTTCTGGGACTTTGCTATAGGTTTTTTTTTTATTATTTTTAACCAGATAAGTATACGGGTGGCTAATACCGGTCGTGCTGACCGTCATTAACCACAAGTTATGGTTGCAAGTATATTATAATTAGACCTGATTTTTCTGTAAAAACAATATTTTATATATCAATATACTATGTAAAAATATTACATTCCTTTTTGGGATGTCCAGGAAACAAACTAGGAGTAAAGAAGCACCTAATTCATCACCACTTTTAATCGACTACAACCAAACAACACCACGTTATAGTCTTGTCGTAACTCCCCAAGTCCCGCAACCGACAAAGGACAGTGCTATTCCCTCAACTTCAGGAGTCACCCTTAAAGATCTTCTAATAGATGTATAGTTCTAAAAAAACCCACAAACAATCATAAACTGCAGGGAGCCTCTCGAAAACAATATAACTGTTCTAAAAATTACTCTGTATAAAGAAGTTTTGGTACAAAAAGAAGATAGAAGAGCAACAAGGGTAGAAGAAAGAATCTGGTGCCAAAACAAAACCATTAATAAAAAAGCAGCAAAAATAAGACCAAGCTTAATCAAATAAAGCTTAATTCTTGTCAAAAGAGAGTTTTCTAGGATGAGAATAGGGACCGGAGATTCCCAAACTCAGAAATCGTAACGTTCGCCATTATGATGATGACACCGACGTTGAAGATCTGGAGAACAGTTGCATGATAAGTGACGATTATGACCGGAAGAACGAGGTTTGGTACGGGTGCGTACAGTGTGGGCTTTAGGGTCCCCTGAGTGCTCATGTTATGAGTCTCCCTTCAAGCAATGTGTGCGACTTGTGCCGCCAAAAGCTTGACTGGTATTGCCAACCTGCCGACCGGAATTATCTACCATGTCTGGCAAAACCGATGAAAGCCAATTTTTTTTTTAATGAGTTGATTTTGCCGTATTTGGAATTAATGTTGATCTCAATGGTGCTGATTATGTTAGAATAATACCTAAAGTTATGTTTAATAAGAATTTCGTAAGTAAATATTGATTTTTGACTGAGTTGTAGTTCTTTTTACTTATGTGACCCGCAATACCCTTCCTTACCCTACATAGGAAACTAGTAGTTATCTTATATGAAAGCCTACGCTGTAGGTAATTTTATAACGTGTTCATTTATAAAACTGAAAGAAACAATGGACTAACTCAAAATCAGCATTATTTTTAATGGACTGCCTGACTGCGATAAAGTTAATAGAAAACATTGTGCTGTAATTTCAATTTTCTTGAAAGCATAAATACGCTTAAATACGGGAAACAGACGAAACTGATTAAAACCCACCCGTTTTCCCGCAGTTGCCTTTGTACCAGGGGCGGCGGTATCTCTTTCGAACAACCCGCACCCCTGGCAGGCATCGATCCTTGCGGAACTGGTGGGCAGTTGGTGCTGACATCTCTGACGGCGTGCGTGGAACAACGGTCCTTTGCGGACAGCGAGCTACACATTACTCGCCGTCCGCAAGCCCGCGCCTACGGTAGCCGGGAATCAGCCTGGGATTCCCAACACCCAGGGCGTCTCCTGCGGCGATTAAAGCCGTGAGGGCGCATATATTGCCTCTCTCTCACTTGTGCCACCTCCCCCTTTGCGAGCATTACTGCTTCGCAGAAGCAAGTGACGGATTCCCATGCACTCTCACTCCGTACCATGGCCTGGACCAGAGCCGGACGCGAGAGATCGCCGCCACTGACCGCCTCCACGAGGACACGATGGTGCTCTGGCCCAGCCGGGCAAACCTCTAACGTATGCTTCACCGTGTCGAAAGAACGATCTTCGCTGTGGAAACACTCGGGTGTTTCCTCCCGCCTTATGCCAAACAGGAACCTCCCGAAACAGCCGTGTCCTTTGAGGACCTGCGTCGATGACCTACTTTATTTTGGGCTGTTAAGCGGATAATATTCATTATTTCGTTAATAAAAGCTTAATTCTGGTATCATACATACCTGAAATAAGCTTTTAATTCAGGTATCATAGATACGTGAAATAAGCTTTTTGTACCTATTTTATGAGTAAGAGTACTTCTTTACATGTGCGTTTCGAAAGCTTGCATTGGAGTCCAGTGGGAGGAAATAACTGTCATACAGTGCTAGTTCATTTATCAAATACAGTTTTGCACGAAAATATCCATCAGTTTCTGATGACTTAAATGTTTTATAGTCACACAATCTCGATTACAAATTAAAATTTTAGGGTGGTCGGTATAAAGTATCAATACAATATTTGCGTTCTGGTCAGTATAACAACAACAGATAGAAAACAATTAATTTGTTGAAAATATTGATTTATTCATGAATCAATCAATCGTAACTTCAAACGATGCAGAGATCCTCCCTAGTATACGTAATCGTAAGGGGAGCCACAGCCGCAAGCGCATCTGCCGGAGATGGACACAGCACCAGCAGCTGGCACAGCGCCGCCGAAGCTCACAGCACCCATGATGGGGACCTGACCAGCAACAGCGGTGTTACCGGCGACTGGCAGCTCACCAACGACTGCCACGTTGCCTTCACCAGCTCCGCCGTATGCGGCAAATCCGGCACCACAACCGGCAGTGGGGTATGCACCAGCGTAGCCAGAGCCGGGGTACGCAAGTGCATCAAAAGCCAAACCCGGAGCAGCCAAGCCGTTAAAGCCGTAAGGGCCAGCTAGCAAGGGAGAAGCACAAGCTGGAGCGATCGCCGGGCCGTAAGCACCACATACCTGACTGAATACGTTCTGCAAAAGTCAAAGTCATGATTTGTCTACACAAATATACACACACAGAAAGTATCATATTATGATATGATCGAATAAAAAAATCTTCAATAATTTAAAATTCAAACAAGCAATAACTTACTTGGACCAAGCACGCTTGGATGCACAGCAACAGAACAGTGAAGGAGGACATGTTTAATGTTTGTTCGACAGCTGAAGACTGAATGATGACCCAAAATAGTTGTCACATTATATACTCAACCATTTCTTCATATCAACTACATTTACGAAATTATGGAATACGTGACGATATGTGTCAAATAAAATAAAGTGTTTCTCTGGTAGTCAATAATAGGCTTATCATGCTTGCGCAAGCTATTCATTAATTACACTTACCTACATACTAATTTTCTCGGAACATGATAACTTAATGAGTATAAAACCTCCTACAGTAGCACTGATCGTCACTCTTGTGTCTGCACTGGAAAAAAACTACCATGTCTGTCAAAGCTATCCTCGTGCTCTGCGCTCAGACGCTGCTACTCAAGGTAAGGTTTTTTCAAGTTACATTATTCCCTTCATCTGATAAGATATAATTTAAACAAACTATTGTAGTAGACTCTATCCAGAAATATAAATGTTTGATGTGTAAGAGCGTAACGAAATATTTTACAATTTCAGTCCGCACTCGGTCAGACATGCACCAGCCGCGCTGCTGTTGCTGATATCTCTGGATTTGCTGGTCCCTACGGCATGAACTATCCCGGCTTAGCCACCCCTTGCGGCTTGTCTGCTCTTGGTGCATATGGTGGACTCGCCTACCCTGGCGCTGGCTTGGCAGGCAGAAGTCTGGCTTTTGATGGTCTAGTCGATGGATGCGCAGGCAGAGGCCTTGCTTACGATGGACTCTACGCCCCCGCCTTGGAGTTCAGTCCCACCAGTGGCGGCGCTCTGCCTGTCTCCAGCGCCTCTGCCATCGCTCCCGTCGGTATCTCCGTAGTGTCTGACAACGTATATGAAGGTGTTCTGGCTGTGGGTGGTGAGCTGCCATTCGTGGGTACTGTAGCTATGGAAGGTCTGGTGCCTTCTGTCGGTGCTGGTGCCGTCAACCATGCTTGTGGTAATGGCAGGAACGCTATGATCAGTGAGACTTCTGCTTTCGGTCCAGCTGGTGCATATGGCTCTTTGGGTGCTTATGGTCCTGGTGCTGCGTTTGCACCATCTGCTTTTGGACCTGGTTTTGGTGTTACTGGCTTCGGCTACCGTGGTGGTGCTGGCAGCGGATGCGGTTGTGCTTACTAAAAGTTATTCACCAAGAAAATAAACTATTTCTAATGACTTAATAAATCAACATGCGTCAAATGTTTGTGTTTTTATTTGTAGACTAAATCGTGGTTAAGTAAAATGGGTCATGCCATATGTAGATGTAAACATCGACCGAATAACTGTTTCATTAGTACACAAGCAATTCTTGTTTATTAAATTTTTATCAAACCTGTAGTTAACAAGCTCAGAATGACAATCAGAACTTGAACAAACTTATCCGGCGTCACTTTTAAGTATAATATCTTTTTCAATATAATAATTGTTCAAATCGGTTTGTAAATGACGGAGATCTGCGGTAGAAAACAAAAAAAATACGACTAGGTGGTATATCAAATTTTAATGTTTAACTTTTCGTTGTTGTACCTGCCCCAAACAAATTCCTATACCTACTACACTTCGCTTGCTAAGTAAATAAAAGTGACTTGAAGTTATAATAACGTCAACAACATACACTAATTGGAAAAAATACGTTTTATTGAAGCTAACTCAAAAACCACAATCAGAACGTGATCAAACTTATATATGGTCACTTTTGAAGTATAGGTAACTTTTCCAATGAATTATTTTTTCAAATCGGTTTTGATGTAACGAAATTGAAAACCTCCACCTTTTTTTAAGACGGATTTTTTTTTGCGTCTAAATTAAATAATGTAAGTACTTGTTTGTTTCGAACTTAGATGGGATCATCTTAGTTCGAAACACACGAGTACATTATTTACTTTTGACGCATTTTTTTTTCCCTAGTAAATAAAAAAATAAATAAATAAAAATAGTTTATTTCTCACCATTTCTGTGTTCCCAATATCCAAATACAACTTTCAATTCAAAACAATTCAATTCAATTTCAAAACAATGTTGGTTGCAGAACGTGACATGAATCAAGTTCTAATATTTAACAATAAAGAAATAACAGCAAGTTTATTTTTAACCGACTTCAAAAAGAAGGAGGTTATCAATTCGACATGTTTATTTTTTTTTTTTTTATGTGTGTTCGGGCATAACTCCGTCGTATATAGACGGATTTTGTTCGAAAGGGGTTTGTTCCGAAATGGTCCCATATAAATTTCATATAGATCTGAAGATGCGTTTTGGAGACAGACAACGGAACTCTTCAAAACTTTACAGCAAATCAACCGCGAATGCGGCTATCGCATAAATATGCATTGTTTTGACCCTGAGGATGATGAAATATCGAATTGGTGTGGCGTAGGTAACTAAAAAGTGAAAAATAAAAACTTTTTTCAAAAAAAATATCAACCGACTTCCAAAAAAACACTACAAAGTGCAAAATAACTTTAATTTCGGAAGGCGGTGACAAAGAATTAAAATACCTACATGTCCAAAGTCACCGACTTCCGAAATTAAAGTTATTTTGCACTTTGTAGTGTTTTTTTGGAAGTCGGTTGATATTTTTTTGAAAAAAGTTTTTATAAGATACTGAAACAATCACGAAAACAAAAATCGTTGATAACATTTATTTATTTTAACATAAGACGGCCGAGGCCAATTACATTAGTTAAAGACATAAACGATAACTTAAGTACAATAACGAAAAGTACACAACTATTAGACAGCCATACGCTCATCACACAATACTCCAGACATACTCTGAAGATGTTCTTCCATCGACAGGATACAGGTCTCGAGCGACAGTTCGACTCCCAAGCACGGCGAACAATCTGTGCGTCCTATTACGGCTATAATATAATTATCGGAACAAGAAGATAGGACAGTTCGTCTTGCTGTTCAGGAGCATCTGATTTTCCATGAAGGGTCTCACAAACTAATCATTTGTTAATTTTACCGTAAACAGCCTAAAATAAAGTTCAAAGATCTATACTTTTATTTGGATGGTGGATATCATCAAATAACGTGTGTAACTGTGTGTGACACAAACACTGTAAAAAAAGGATTTATTTATTAATTATATGTGTGCTGTGTTGTAATTTGAATGTTTAAATTAAGTTTCCGGGTATCTATAGGGATCTAGGGGGACTCTGAAAGATGGAATCCGGAATGAGGTGATCCGGCAGAGAACCAAAGTTGTCGACATAGCTCACAGAATTAGCAAGCTGAAGTGGCAATGGGCCGGCCACATTAGCTGTAGAACCGATGACCGTTGGGGTAGACGCGTTCTTGAGTGGAGACTGCGAATCGGCAAACGTAAGGTAGGACACCCTCAGGCTAGCTGGAGTAACGATCTTCGCAGGGTTACGGGTAGCAACTGGATGAGAGTTGCCGAGAATCGAGCTGAATAGCATGCAATTGGATAGGCCTATGTCCAGCAGTAGACTGTTGTAGGCTGATGATGATTTCTATAGGGATAATATAATATTTCTATACTGTATGTGAATGATGTTGATCAACAGAAAACAGAAGAAAGATATAATAAATCAATATCTGACAGGTCCCATTATTCACAGAGTCCTACGTAGTTAGTCATCCATGTATAATACGAAGTTGGTCAATAAGAAGCTTTCAGGGTTATTTCAGAATGAAACGTCTGTCTTTTCCATTAATTTTTTGCAATTACGCATCTGATCATTATAATCAAAAAATAAAAATAAAAATTTAAAAAACCCCCGACCCAAACAAAAACTCTAAAAAGTAAAAAATAATATTTAAAGGCCTTTTAATTTGAACGTAATATTTTAATCAGGGCATTGTCAAGTCGGGGGACGGCTAGGCCTCTGTTTGGCGTTTTCATTGACCGTCCCCCGACTTGACAATGCCCTGATTAAAATATTACGTTCAAATTAAAAGGCCTATAAATATTATTTTTTACTTTTTAGAGTTTTTGTTTGGGTCGGGGGTTTTTTAAATTTTTAATTTATTTTTTATTTCTTGCTTTTTAAACTTAATGTGGGAGACATTAAGTTTAAAAAGCAAGTATAAATAAACCTATAAATCACCATTTATCTATAATCTATTCATTGAGACCTTTTCAATGAGCCCAAACACGATACTTCTGCTGTTTGTTGGTGAATAACTTGGGTTTCCTGGAAATTCCAGGTGTTGCTCCAACATCAGTTCAAGGTTTTTATTTTCGTCTAATATCATTGAAGTAATAGAATCCCAAATTTTGAGTTGATCAGACCCATGGAAGAGGGTAAAATCCCTTTTTCAACCAGAAAAGAGCTGATAATCTTCAAACGGCTTAACCGATTTTGATGAAACATATCTAAGAACACTCCCGACTAATACACCTTTCAAACAAAAAAAACGAAATCAAAATCGGTTCATCCGTTCGGGAGCTACGTTGCCTCAGACAGACACACACACACACACACACACACACACACACACACACACACACACACACACACACACACACACACACACACACACACACACACACACACACACACACACACACACAGACACACACACACACACACACACACACACACAGACACGTCAAACTTATAACACCCCGTCGTTTTTGCGTCGGGGGTTAAAAAGGTATATTATTTGTCATAAAGTTGAAATGCACTTTCCCACTTAAAACGGGGAATGATTGCATCGAAAACAACAGCTTCGAAGACTTACGCATGCCCACAACTCTATGCTTTGGGGTCTTGCGGAATGGCTGAAGGGTAATTAAATTTGATGACATTGGAAAATTCTACAGCATAGACACTAAACATACTACAACACACTACAACTATATTACTAGTATGGCTGTGCATATATAGGGTAAAGTCGGGTATCCGCGGTCAGGCGACAATGGCGGTCACCATTATGTCTTCAAAATTAAAGCGTTTTTGCGCATACCCACATTGATTGAGGGTATCGTGGGTGTTCCCCGCGCCACCGCACCGGACCCCGCTCAGTTCCGAGCACGTGTCAGGGAAAACTGCACGTCAATTTGTTTCGCGCCACTTTGTAATAACTTTTTGGCCGCAGAAAATAAGGGTTTTTTTTTTTTTTTTGGGTGGGAAATCATCAAATGACTTCTCCTGCTGAGTAGAGCAGGAGGGCGTGTCAGACTTTTACTGACTAAAACCCACCCGTGTTCCCTCAGTAGCCCGTATACCAGGGGCCGCGGTATCTCTTTCGAACAAAGCCGCACCCCTGGCAGGCATCGGCCCTTGCGGACCCCACCAGTGGCTGCTGACATCTTTGACGGCGCGCGTGAGGAACACAACGCGCCGTCCCGTCTCCCACTTTTCGGCCACAGAGGATAGGGAGAGCGGCTGACGCTATACCGACACTCCTCTTCCCCTGCGGCCCCACCGCGTCCGCCATCAAACGGTGGCGGCCCCGTCCAGGCCACGGAAGGGAAGAGCGCTGCTCAGAAGCACCGGCACTCCTCCTCTACCGCAGCCCGTAACCCTCAGCCGCGATGCCTCCCATTCGACATCGCGGCCCACCTTAGTTGCGGTGCACCTCACCGCAACCTACTTTTTGGCCGCTACATCAATGGCTTGAAGGCAAAAACCCTGACGAGCGGCCCCACCGTTGGGTTCCTCTTGGCTTCACCGTGGGTGGGAGACCACGGTTACTAAGCCCCCGCAACGACAATGCGGGAACCCACTCGGGGGGGAGAAAATAAGGGTTGAGTGCCTTAATTTTCATGTTTAATTCATTGACAGTGTTATTTATTGCTGTATAGTTATCTATCTATCCATGTAATCATAAATTTCTGGGACTTTGCTATAGGTTTTTTTTTATTATTTTTAACCAGATAAGTATACGGGTGGCTAATACCGGTCGTGCTGACCGTCATTAACCACAAGTTATGGTTGCAAGTATATTATAATTAGACCTGATTTTTCTGTAAAAACAATATTTTATATATCAATATACTATGTAAAAATATTACATTCCTTTTTGGGATGTCCAGGAAACAAACTAGGAGTAAAGAAGCACCTAATTCATCACCACTTTTAATCGACTACAACCAAACAACACCACGTTATAGTCTTGTCGTAACTCCCCAAGTCCCGCAACCGACAAAGGACAGTGCTATTCCCTCAACTTCAGGAGTCACCCTTAAAGATCTTCTAATAGATGTATAGTTCTAAAAAAACCCACAAACAATCATAAACTGCAGGGAGCCTCTCGAAAACAATATAACTGTTCTAAAAATTACTCTGTATAAAGAAGTTTTGGTACAAAAAGAAGATAGAAGAGCAACAAGGGTAGAAGAAAGAATCTGGTGCCAAAACAAAACCATTAATAAAAAAGCAGCAAAAATAAGACCAAGCTTAATCAAATAAAGCTTAATTCTTGTCAAAAGAGAGTTTTCTAGGATGAGAATAGGGACCGGAGATTCCCAAACTCAGAAATCGTAACGTTCGCCATTATGATGATGACACCGACGTTGAAGATCTGGAGAACAGTTGCATGATAAGTGACGATTATGACCGGAAGAACGAGGTTTGGTACGGGTGCGTACAGTGTGGGCTTTAGGGTCCCCTGAGTGCTCATGTTATGAGTCTCCCTTCAAGCAATGTGTGCGACTTGTGCCGCCAAAAGCTTGACTGGTATTGCCAACCTGCCGACCGGAATTATCTACCATGTCTGGCAAAACCGATGAAAGCCAATTTTTTTTTTAATGAGTTGATTTTGCCGTATTTGGAATTAATGTTGATCTCAATGGTGCTGATTATGTTAGAATAATACCTAAAGTTATGTTTAATAAGAATTTCGTAAGTAAATATTGATTTTTGACTGAGTTGTAGTTCTTTTTACTTATGTGACCCGCAATACCCTTCCTTACCCTACATAGGAAACTAGTAGTTATCTTATATGAAAGCCTACGCTGTAGGTAATTTTATAACGTGTTCATTTATAAAACTGAAAGAAACAATGGACTAACTCAAAATCAGCATTATTTTTAATGGACTGCCTGACTGCGATAAAGTTAATAGAAAACATTGTGCTGTAATTTCAATTTTCTTGAAAGCATAAATACGCTTAAATACGGGAAACAGACGAAACTGATTAAAACCCACCCGTTTTCCCGCAGTTGCCTTTGTACCAGGGGCGGCGGTATCTCTTTCGAACAACCCGCACCCCTGGCAGGCATCGATCCTTGCGGAACTGGTGGGCAGTTGGTGCTGACATCTCTGACGGCGTGCGTGGAACAACGGTCCTTTGCGGACAGCGAGCTACACATTACTCGCCGTCCGCAAGCCCGCGCCTACGGTAGCCGGGAATCAGCCTGGGATTCCCAACACCCAGGGCGTCTCCTGCGGCGATTAAAGCCGTGAGGGCGCATATATTGCCTCTCTCTCACTTGTGCCACCTCCCCCTTTGCGAGCATTACTGCTTCGCAGAAGCAAGTGACGGATTCCCATGCACTCTCACTCCGTACCATGGCCTGGACCAGAGCCGGACGCGAGAGATCGCCGCCACTGACCGCCTCCACGAGGACACGATGGTGCTCTGGCCCAGCCGGGCAAACCTCTAACGTATGCTTCACCGTGTCGAAAGAACGATCTTCGCTGTGGAAACACTCGGGTGTTTCCTCCCAAAAAAGGAAAAGGAAAACAGGAACCTCCCGAAACAGCCGTGTCCTTTGAGGACCTGCGTCGATGACCTACTTTATTTTGGGCTGTTAAGCGGATAATATTCATTATTTCGTTAATAAAAGCTTAATTCTGGTATCATACATACCTGAAATAAGCTTTTAATTCAGGTATCATAGATACGTGAAATAAGCTTTTTGTACCTATTTTATGAGTAAGAGTACTTCTTTACATGTGCGTTTCGAAAGCTTGCATTGGAGTCCAGTGGGAGGAAATAACTGTCATACAGTGCTAGTTCATTTATCAAATACAGTTTTGCACGAAAATATCCATCAGTTTCTGATGACTTAAATGTTTTATAGTCACACAATCTCGATTACAAATTAAAATTTTAGGGTGGTCGGTATAAAGTATCAATACAATATTTGCGTTCTGGTCAGTATAACAACAACAGATAGAAAACAATTAATTTGTTGAAAATATTGATTTATTCATGAATCAATCAATCGTAACTTCAAACGATGCAGAGATCCTCCCTAGTATACGTAATCGTAAGGGGAGCCACAGCCGCAAGCGCATCTGCCGGAGATGGACACAGCACCAGCAGCTGGCACAGCGCCGCCGAAGCTCACAGCACCCATGATGGGGACCTGACCAGCAACAGCGGTGTTACCGGCGACTGGCAGCTCACCAACGACTGCCACGTTGCCTTCACCAGCTCCGCCGTATGCGGCAAATCCGGCACCACAACCGGCAGTGGGGTATGCACCAGCGTAGCCAGAGCCGGGGTACGCAAGTGCATCAAAAGCCAAACCCGGAGCAGCCAAGCCGTTAAAGCCGTAAGGGCCAGCTAGCAAGGGAGAAGCACAAGCTGGAGCGATCGCCGGGCCGTAAGCACCACATACCTGACTGAATACGTTCTGCAAAAGTCAAAGTCATGATTTGTCTACACAAATATACACACACAGAAAGTATCATATTATGATATGATCGAATAAAAAAATCTTCAATAATTTAAAATTCAAACAAGCAATAACTTACTTGGACCAAGCACGCTTGGATGCACAGCAACAGAACAGTGAAGGAGGACATGTTTAATGTTTGTTCGACAGCTGAAGACTGAATGATGACCCAAAATAGTTGTCACATTATATACTCAACCATTTCTTCATATCAACTACATTTACGAAATTATGGAATACGTGACGATATGTGTCAAATAAAATAAAGTGTTTCTCTGGTAGTCAATAATAGGCTTATCATGCTTGCGCAAGCTATTCATTAATTACACTTACCTACATACTAATTTTCTCGGAACATGATAACTTAATGAGTATAAAACCTCCTACAGTAGCACTGATCGTCACTCTTGTGTCTGCACTGGAAAAAAACTACCATGTCTGTCAAAGCTATCCTCGTGCTCTGCGCTCAGACGCTGCTACTCAAGGTAAGGTTTTTTCAAGTTACATTATTCCCTTCATCTGATAAGATATAATTTAAACAAACTATTGTAGTAGACTCTATCCAGAAATATAAATGTTTGATGTGTAAGAGCGTAACGAAATATTTTACAATTTCAGTCCGCACTCGGTCAGACATGCACCAGCCGCGCTGCTGTTGCTGATATCTCTGGATTTGCTGGTCCCTACGGCATGAACTATCCCGGCTTAGCCACCCCTTGCGGCTTGTCTGCTCTTGGTGCATATGGTGGACTCGCCTACCCTGGCGCTGGCTTGGCAGGCAGAAGTCTGGCTTTTGATGGTCTAGTCGATGGATGCGCAGGCAGAGGCCTTGCTTACGATGGACTCTACGCCCCCGCCTTGGAGTTCAGTCCCACCAGTGGCGGCGCTCTGCCTGTCTCCAGCGCCTCTGCCATCGCTCCCGTCGGTATCTCCGTAGTGTCTGACAACGTATATGAGGGTGCTCTGGCTGTGGGTGGTGAGCTGCCATTCGTGGGTACTGTAGCTATGGAAGGTGTGGTGCCTTCTGTCGGTGCTGGTGCCGTCAACCATGCTTGTGGTAATGGCAGGAACGCTATGATCAGTGAGACTTCTGCTTTCGGTCCAGCTGGTGCATATGGCTCTTTGGGTGTTTATGGTCCTGGTGCTGCCTTTGCACCATCTGCTTTTGGACCTGGTTTTGGTGTTACTGGCTTCGGCTACCGTGGTGGTGCTGGCAGCGGATGCGGTTGTGCTTACTAAAAGTTATTCACCAAGAAAATAAACTATTTCTAATGTCTTAATAAATCAACATGCGTCAAATGTTTGTGTTTTTATTTGTAGACTAAATCGTGGTTAAGTAGAATGGGTCATGCCATATGTAGATGTAAACATCGACAAAATAACTGTTTCATTAGTACGCAAGCAATTCTTGTTTATTTATTTTTTATCAAACCTGAAGTTAACAGGCTCAGAATGACAATCAGAACTTGAACAAACTTATCTTGCGTCACTTTTAAGTATAATATCTTTTTCAATATAATAATTGTTCAAATCGGTTTGTAAATGACGGAGATCTGCGGTAGAAAACCAAAAAAATACGACTAGGTGGTATATCAAATTTTAATATTTAACTTTTCGTTGTTGTACCTGCCCCAAACAAATTCCTATACCTACTACACTTCGCTTGCTAAGTAAATAAAAGTGACTTGAAGTTAAAATAACGTCAACAACATACACTAATTGGAAAAAAATACGTTTTATTGAAGCTAACTCAAAAACCACAATCAGAACGTGATCAAACTTATATATGGTCACTTTTGAAGTATAGGTAACTTTTCCAATGAATTTATTATTTTTTCAAATCGGTTTTGATGTAACGAAATTCTTAGATACCACACAGCTGAATTGAAAACCTCCACCTTTTTTTAAGACGGATTTTTTTTTTGCGTCTAAATTAAATAATGTAGGTACTTGTTTGTTTCGAACTTAGATGGGATCATCTTAGTTCGAAACACACGAGTACATTATTTACTTTTGACGCATTTTTTTTTCCCTAGTGTTCCCAATATCCAAATACAACTTTCAATTCAAAACAATTCAATTCAATTTCAAAACAATGTTGGTTGCAGAACGTGACATGAATCAAGTTCTAATATTTAACAAAACAATAACAGCAAGTTTATTTTTAACCGACTTCAAAAAGAAGGAGGTTATCAATTCGACATGTTTTTTTTTTTTTTTTTTATGTATGTTCGGGCATAACTCCGTCGTATATAGACGGATTTTGTTCGAAAGGGGTTTGTTCCGAAATGGTCCCATATAAATTTCATATAGATCTGATGATGCGTTTTGGAGACAGACAACGGAACTCTTCAAAACTTTACAGCAAATCAACCGCGAATGCGGCTATCGCATAAATATGCATTGTTTTGACCCTGAGGATGATGAAATATCCAATTGGTGTGGCGTAGGTAACTAAAAAGTGAAAAATAAAAACTTTTTTCAAAAAAATATCAACCGACTTCCAAAAAAACACTACAAAGTGCAAAATAACTTTAATTTCGGAAGGCGGTGACAAAGAATTAAAATACCTACACGTCCAAAGTCACCGACTTCCGAAATTAAAGTTATTTTGCACTTTGTAATGTTTTTTTGGAAGTCGGTTGATATTTTTTTTTTTTTTAAGTTTTTATAAGATACTGAAATAATCACGAAAACAAAAATCGTTGATCACATTTATTTATTTTAACATAAGACGGCCAAGGCCAATTACATTAGTTAAAGACATAAACGATAACTTAAGTACAATAACGAAAACTACACAACTATTAGACAGCCATACGCTCATCACACAATACTCCAGACATACTCTGAAGATGTTCTTCCATCGACAGGACACAGGTCTCGAGCGACAGTTCGACTCCCAAGCACGGCGAACAATCTGTGCTTCCTGTTACGGCTATTATATAATTATCGGAACAAGAAGATAGGACAGTTCGTCTTGCTGTTCAGGAGCATCTGATTTTCCATGAAGGGTCTCACAAACTAATCATTTGTTAATTTTACCGTAAACAGCCTAAAATAAAGTTCAAAGATCTATACTTTTATTTGGATGGTGGATATCATCAAATAACGTGTGTAACTGTGTGTGACACAAACACTGTAAAAAAAGGATTTATTTATTAATTATATGTGTGCTGTGTTGTAATTTGAATGTTTAAATTAAGTTTCCGGGTATCTATAGGGATCTAGGGGGACTCTGAAAGATGGAATCCGGAATGAGGTGATCCGGCAGAGAACCAAAGTTGTCGACATAGCTCACAGAATTAGCAAGCTGAAGTGGCAATAGGCCGGCCATATTAGCTGTAGAACCGATGACCGTTGGGGTAGACGCGTTCTTGAGTGGAGACTGCGAATCGGCAAACGTAAGGTAGGACACCCTCAGGCTAGCTGGAGTAACGATCTTCGCAGGGTTACGGGTAGCAACTGGATGAGAGTTGCCGAGAATCGAGCTGAATAGCATGCAATTGGATAGGCCTATGTCCAGCAGTAGACTGTTGTAGGCTGATGATGATTTCTATAGGGATAATATAATATTTCTATACTGTATGTGAATGATGTTGATCAACAGAAAACAGAAGAAAGATATAATAAATCAATATCTGACAGGTCCCATTATTCACAGAGTCCTACGTAGTTAGTCATCCATGTATAATACGAAGTTGGTCAATAAGAAGCTTCCAGGGTTATTTCAGACTGAAAAGTCTGTCTTTTCCATTAATTTTGTGTAATTACGCATCTGATCATTATAATCAAAAAATTAAATTAAAAATTTAAAAAACCCCCGACCCAAACAAAAACTCTAAAAAGTAAAAAATAATATTTATAGGCCTTTTAATTTGAACGTAATACTTTAATCAGGGCATTGTCAAGTCGGGGGACGGCTAGGCCTCTGTTTGGCGTTTTCATTGACCGTCCATTTTCCATTTTACATTGGAAAATTATACAGCGTAGACACTAAACATACTACAACACACTACAACTATATTACTAGTATGGCTGTGCATATATAGGGTAAAGTCGGGTATCCGCGGTCAGGCGACAATGGCGGTCACCATAATGTCTTCAAAATTAAAGCGTTTTTGCGCATACCCACATTGATTGAGGGTATCGTGGGTGTTCCCCGCGCCACCGCACCGGACCCCGCTCAGTTCCGAGCACGTGTCAGGGAAAACTGCACGTCAATTTGTTTCGCGCCACTTTGTAATAACTTTTTGGCCGCAGAAAATAAGGGTTTTTTTTTTTTTTTTTTGGGTGGGAAATCATCAAATGACTTCTCCTGCTGAGTAGAGCAGGAGGGCGTGTCAGACTTTTACTGACTAAAACCCACCCGTGTTCCCTCAGTAGCCCGTATGCCAGGGGCCGTGGTATCTCTTTCGAACAAACCCGCACCCCTGGCAGGCATCGGCCCTTGCGGACCCCACCAGTGGCTGCTGACATCTTTGACATCGCGCGTGAGGAACACAACGCGCCGTCCCGTCTACCACTTTTCGGCCGCAGAGGATAGGGAGAGCGGCCGACGCTATACCGACACTCCTCTTCCCCTGCGGTCCCACCGCGTCCGCCATTAAACGGTGGCGGCCCCGTCCAGGCCACGGAAGGGAAGATCGCTGCTCAGAAGCACCGGCACTCCTCCTCTACCGCAGCCCGTAACCCTCAGCCGCGATGCCTCCCATTCGACATCGCGGCCCACCTCAGTTGCGGTGCACCTCACCGCAACCTACTTTTTGGCCGCTACGTCAATGGCTTGAAGGCAAAAACCCTGACGAGCGGCCCCACCGTTGGGTTCCTCTTGGCTTCACCGTGGGTGGGAGACCACGGTTACTAAGCCCCCCCGCAACGACAATGCGGGAACCCACTCGGGGGGGAGAAAATAAGGGTTGAGTGCCTTAATTTTCATGTTTAATTCATTGACAGTGTTATTTATTGCTGTATAGTTATCTATCTATCCATGTAATCATAAATTTCTGGGACTTTGCTATAGGTTTTTTTTAAATTATTTTTAACCAGATAAGTATACGGGTGGCTAATACCGGTCGTGCTGACCGCCATTAACCACAAGTTATGGTTGCAAGTATATCATAATTAGACCTGATTTTTCTGTAAAAACAATATTTTATATATCAATATACTATGTAAAAATATTACATTCCTTTTTGGGATGTCCAGGAATCAAACTAGGAGTAAAGAAGCACCTAATTCATCACCACTTTTAATCGACTACAACCAAACAACACCACGTTATAGTCTTGTCGTAACTCCCCAAGTCCCGCAACCGACAAAGGACAGTGCTATTCCCTCAACTTCAGGAGTCACCCTTAAAGATCTTCTAATAGATGTATAGTTCTAAAAAAACCCACAAACAATCAGAAACTGCAGGGAGCCTCTCGAAAACAATATAACTGTTCTAGAAATTACTCTGTATAAAGAAGTTTTGGTACAAAAAGAAGATAGAAGAGCAACAAGGGTAGAAGAAAGAATCTGGTGCCAAAACAAAACCATTAATAAAAAAGCAGCAAAAATAAGACCAAGCTTAATCAAATAAAGCTTAAATCTTGTCAAAAGAGAGTTTTCTAGGATGAGAATAGGGACCGGAGATTCCCAAACTCAGAAATCGTAACGTTCGCCATTATGATGATGACACCGACGTTGAAGATCTGGAGAACAGTTGCATGATAAGTGACGATTATGACCGGAAGAACGAGGTTTGGTACGGGTGCGTACAGTGTGGGCTTTAGGGTCCCCTGAGTGCTCATGTTATGAGTCTCCCTTCAAGCAATGTGTGCGACTTGTGCCGCCAAAAGCTTGACTGGTATTGCCAACCTGCCGACCGGAATTATCTACCATGTCTGGCAATCGGTTTTGCCAGACATGGTAGATAATTCCGGTAGGAAAGCCAATTTTTTTTTAATGAGTTGATTTTGCCGTATTTGGAATTAATGTTGATCTCAATGGTGCTGATTATGTTAGAATAATACCTAAAGTTATGTTTAATAAGAATTTCGTAAGTAAATATTGATTTTTGACTGAGTTGTAGTTCTTTTTACTTAAGTGACCGGCAATACCCTTCCTTACCCTACATAGGAAACTAGTAGTTATCTTATATGAAAGCCTACGCTGTAGGTAATTTTATAACGTGTTCATTTATAAAACTGAAAGAAACAATGGACTAACTCAAAATCAGCATTATTTTTAATGGACTGCCTGACTGCGATAAAGTTAATAGAAAACATTGTGCTGTAATTTCAATTTTCTTGAATAGAATAGAATAGAATAGAATATTTATTTGCGTAAAACATGGTATACAATGGTCTTAAATACAAATTGAGGCACAAGCATGTTTAGCCAGGATAAAACATAGCATGCAAAATTTTAAAAACAAGTTTAGCAACAACAATCTCTTTTAAAAAAAAAAAAAAAACATCAACATTTTTTTTCTAGAAATTCTTTTAAACTATAAAAACTACACTCCAGTAACCACTTAAGAAATTTAATTTTAAATAATTTTGTATTTAAAGCTTTGAGATGCCTTGGTATTTTATTATAAATGCACACACACATTGCCAAACAGTTAGCATTATATTTAGACAGTCTAGGCAAATCATTTAACACTAGTTTATATGGATCTCGTCGGTTCCGAGGATTGACATCATTTGCAGTCTTAAATAGTTGCTTATTTTTCATGACAAACACACATACTTCGTAAATGTAAAGCGACGGTAACGGTAACAAACCAAGTTTTTTAAATATTGGTCGACATGAGTCGTCGGGCTCAAGTCCACAAATTGCTCTCATACACTTTTTTTGAGCGATGAATGCTCTTTGGAAGTCAGTGCTGTTACCCCACATTATTAGTCCATAACGTAACAACGATTCGACGTACGCGTGGTATGACATTGCAGCAGTTTTTATATTAGTTACATTTTTTACTTGTTTTAATGCATATACAAATTTATTAATTTTAGTGCTAACATTGTCTATGTGCTCTTTCCAGTTAATGTCTTTATCTATTATAATACCTAAAAATCTGGTACGCGTTCCTTCAATGATTTTATTAATATTGAGTTTAATGTCATTTTTGGAATTATTTGATCGATTAAATTGGATGTAAACGGATTTGTCTAAATTTATCATCAAATGGTTAATGTCAAGCCAATGCAATAATTTGTCAATTGTATTATTGATGTCAAGTTCATGTTCTGAAATGGTATTTAGTTTTTTTATTAGATGTCACTATAATAGAAATATCATCAGCAAATAATACGCATTTATGGTTAGTTATTTTTATAATGTCATTTATATAAATAAGGAATAATATTGGGCCCAGCACACTTCCCTGTGGAACGCCATATTTATTATGTTATTGAAAGCATAAATACGCTTAAATACGGGAAACAGACGAAACTGATTAAAACCCACCCGTGTTCCCGCAGTTGCCTTTGTACCAGGGGCGGCGGTATCTCTTTCGAACAACCCGCACCCCTGGCAGGCATCGATCCTTGCGGACCCCACCAGTTGGTGCTGACATCTCTGACGGCGTGCGTGGAACAACGGTCCTTACCGGACAGCGAGCTACACATTACTCGCCGTCCGCAAGCCCGCGCCTACGGTAGCCGGGAATCAGCCTGGGATTCCCAACTCCCAGGGCGTCTCCTGCGGCGACTAAAGCCGTGAGGGCGCATATATTGCCTTTCTCTCACTTGTGCCGCCTCCCCCTTTGCGAGCATTACTGTTTCGCAGAAGCAGGTGACGGATTCCCATGCACTCTCACTCCGTACCATGGCCTGGACCAGAGCCGGACGCGAGAGATCGCCGCCACTGACCGCCTCCACGAGGACACGATGGTGCTCCGCCCCAGCCGGGCAAACCTCTAACGTATGCTTCACCGTGTCGAAAGAACGATCTTCGCTGTGGAAACACTCGGGTGTTTCCTCCCGCCTTATGCCAAACAGAAACCTCCCGAAACAGCCGTGTCCTTTGAGGACCTGCGTCGATGACCTACTTTATTTTGGGCTGTTAAGCGGATAATATTCATTATTTCGTTAATAAAAGCTTAATTCTGGTATCATACATACCTGAAATAAGCTTTTAATTCAGGTATCATAGATACGTGAAATAAGCTTTTTGTACCTATTTTATGAGTAAGAGTACTTCTTTACATGTGCGTTTCGAAAGCTTGCATTGGAGTCCAGTGGGAGGAAATAACTGTCATACAATGCTAGTTCATTTATCAAATACAGTTTTGCACGAAAATATCCATCAGTTTCTGATGACTTAAATGTTTTAGAGTCACACAATCTCGATTACAAATTAAAATTTTAGGGTGGTCGGTATAAAGTATCAATACAATATTTGCGTTCTGGTCAGTATAACAACAACAGATAAAAAACAATTACTTTGTTGAAAATATTGATTTATTTATGAATCAATCAATCATAACTTCAAACGATGCAGAGATCCTCCCTAGTATACGTAATCGTAAGGGGAGCCACAGCCGCAAGCGCACCTGCCGGAGATGGACACAGCACCAGCAGCTGGCACAGCGCCGCCGAAGTTCACAGCACCCATGATGGGGACCTGACCAGCAACAGCGGTGTTACCGGCGACTGGCAGCTCACCAACGACTGCCACGTTGCCTTCACCAGCTCCGCCGTATGCGGCAAATCCGGCACCACAACCGCCAGCGTAGCCAGAGCCGGGGTACGCAAGTGCATCAAAAGCCAAACCCGGAGCAGCCAAGCCGTTAAAGCCGTAAGGGCCAGCTAGCAAGGAAGAAGCACAAGCTGGAGCGATCGCTGGGCCGTAAGCACCACATACCTGACTGAATACGTTCTGCAAAAGTCAAAGTCATGATTTGTCTACACAAATATATACACAGAGAAAGTATCATATTATGATATGATCGAATTAAAAATCTTCAATAATTTAAAATTCAAACAAGCAATAACTTACTTGGACCAAGCACGCTTGGATGCAGAGCAACAGAACAGTGAAGGAAGACATGTTTAAAGTTTGTTCGGCAGCTGAAGACTGAATGATGACAAAAAATAGTTGTCACATTATATACTCAACCATTTCTTCATAATCAACTACGTTTACGAAATTATAGAATACGTGACGATATGTGTCAAATAAAATAAGTAAAGTGTTTCTTTGGCAGTAAATAATAGGCTTATCATACTTGCGCAAGCTATTAATTAATTACACTTACCTAAATACTAATTTTCTCGGAACATGATAACTTAATGAGTATAAAACTTCCTACAGTAGCACTGATCGTCACTCTTGTGTCTGCACTCGAAACAAACTACCATGTCTGTCAAAGCTATCCTCGTGCTCTGCGCTCAGGCGCTCCTACTCAAGGTAAGGTTTTTCTCATGTTACATTATTCCATTCATCTGATAAGGTATAATTTAAACAAACTGTTGTGGTAGACTAGAACCTAAAATATAAAAGTTTGATGTATAAGAGCGTAACAAAATATTTTTACTATTTCAGTCCGCACTCGGTCAGACATGCACCAGCCGCGCCGCTGTTGCTGATATCTCTGGATTTGCTGGTCCCTACGGCATGAACTATCCCGGCTTAGCCACCCCTTGCGGCTTGTCTGCTCTTGGTGCATATGGTGGACTCGCCTACCCTGGCGCTGGCTTAGCAGGCAGAAGTCTGGCTTTTGATGGTCTAGTCGATGGATGCGCAGGCAGAAGTCTGGCATTCGATGGTCTAATCGATGGATGCGCAGGAAGAGGCCTTGCTTACGATGGAATCTACGCCCCCGCCTTGGAGTTCAGTCCCACCAGTGGTGGCGCTCTGCCTGTCTCCAGCGCCTCTGCCATCGCTCCCGTCGGTATCTCCGTAGTGTCTGACAACGTATATGAGGGTGCTCTGGCTGTGGGTGGTGAGCTGCCATTCGTGGGTACTGTAGCTATGGAAGGTCTGGTGCCTTCTGCTGGTGCTGGTGCCGTCAACCATGCCTGTGGTAATGGCAGGAACGCCATGATCAGTGAGACTTCTTCTTTCGGTCCAGCTGGTGCATATGGCTCTTTGGGTGCTTATGGTCCTGGTGCTGCCTTTGCACCATCTGCCTTTGGACCTGGTTTTGGTGTTACTGGCTTCGGCTACCGTGGTGGTGCTGGCAGCGGATGCGGTTGTGCTTACTAAAAGTTATTCACCAAGAAAATCAACTATTTCTAATGACTGAATAAATCAATATGCATAAAATATTTTTGCTTTTATTTGTGGACTTAATCGTGGTTAAATAGACTGGGTTATGGCATATGCAAATGTTATACATCTACCGAATAACTGTTTGAATAGTACACAAGCAATTATTTAAAAAAAAAATACGAAACCAGAAGTTAACAGAATGGAATCTCGGGGACAATAGATCCTTAGCTTTAATTTTAAACGGAATACATGTGGGAATAACAGCGCTTTTTCAATTCAGCATACATCGTAACATTTTATGCTATGTAAAATTATAAAATTAACTCCATTGCTTTGAATATGCTTTATAACATGCTTTTTTAATAAGGACACGTTTGATGTGAGTTTATAACTTTCCATCGCTAAGTTCTGTAACTGACTTTGGCAACTTGTTAGATAAGCGGAGACAGTTCATTGTTGGTTTTATTATTATTTTATTGTTAATTAAAAGCCTATCACTACTGGGTCTCTCTACCCTCCTTCCGGACGGTGACGGTATTGGGGCTGCCTTTTATGAGTCCGAAGACAATTCAATGAAATTTAATGCCAGTCTGTAGATAATGGAAGCGGAACTGATTGCGATTGCAGAAGCTCTGCCGTATGAAGAATCATTCCATCAAAACAATATTGTCATTCTCACAGACTACAGAAGTTTGCTCCAACACTTGTCTTGATGTCCCTCGAGATTTCGAGGAACACCGATGGCCTACACTATACATGGAAAACACATAGTTATTCAATGGATTCCATCAGATATCGGAATAAGAGGCAACCGTATTATTGATTTTATAGCCAAGCAGACCATAAGTGATGGAATTCCTGTTCAATATTCTCCGTATTTCACTCTCTTTATACCTAAGAGGAAACAATTTCGCCTAAAATTTCTTAGCTTCGGGTCAGAGAGCGGGGTGGGGCAAGTGCCCCACAGCCTGTCCCACCGTGGGTACGCCCATGTGACGCACTGAGACTCACTCGCGCTGCATTCTGTTGAATTCTTGTTGTTCGTATCAATAGCGAGAGTTGAAAAGGCAGCGTGCGAACATGTTGCCGCTATTTTAATACGTTCATGTGGCCGTCGACTAAAGGTGCTCTTACACGGGCGATTTTTTGAGCAATTATTGCTCGGCAACACTAATGGATCAATTAAGTGGAGCAATCTTGAGCATCAACAATAAATTGCCGATGTGTTTCGGCAATATTGCTTCTGATTGCTCCATATATTTCATTATTTGCCGAATATCCAATCGGTTTGGAAATGTTTAGTTATTTTTTTTTCTATCCCTTTTGTACGTATAACTACATCTCGTTTTTGAGAGAGGAACCGGCCGGTGGTGGAGGCGGCGGGAGAGGCGTATTGCCTAGTTTTTAAGTTGCTCCATATTGTGTGGTCTTATCTCTGGCAACAGGTTGCTACATGTTGTCATTGCCCTAAATTGCTGTATATAGTCGTGACGTCATATTTGACGAGAATTGCCCAAGATGGAGCAATTTTAGTTGAATAAGAATAGAATAGAATAGAATAGAAAACATTTATTCGACACAGACACAACACAACAGCAACAAACACATTAAAAAAAAAAGAGAACGTTAAACTTAACAAAAAACATTCAGTATCAGTTGTGCTGAGCGTGTCCATACCGAAAGGGTTACCATCTCAGCATTTGCTGGGCGTGAGACACCCAGCGCTGGTTTTCAGTTGGCACCCTGCAGCGACACACGGACGTAGGTAAAAAATAAAAGTAAACTATTGGCAACGGAAAATAGATACATACTTGAATATTAGTAATAATAAATGCTTAAGGATACGTAAATAAATAAATAATGCATAACATTTTTATGTGCTACTCAGTTCAGAGATTTTTTAGTTGCTCGTTTAAGCGCACCTTTAGATGTGCTCCTACCGGTTATGACAACCTTCGATGGCATAAAGCGTTATCTAGCTTAAACGAAAAATATTTGAGAAAATTAACTGTCCAATTATTATTTTACTGTATTTTTTCAATGTTTTAATAGTTATTCTATTATTCGGGGCGTAGACAAATACAACAAACAAAGATCATAAAAATCGGTTCAGCCGTTTTTGAGTTATAAATGGTGTAACTAACCAGACTTTGTTTTATGTACAGAAGCTAGCACATCAAGATACCCCAATCTGTCAAATTTCTTTGATAGTTTTTCAACTTTATTACAAAGGAATAAGGTTTATGTTCAATTGGGAAAATTTGACAGGTTGGAATAGCTTGACCTGCTGGCGACTGTACCTATATGTATATTAGATTTAAATAATTATATTCTTTCACATCCACGGTATCCGCTGGATGTTGGAAGCACAAGACCGGTCGAAGTGGAGGAGCCTGGGGGAGGCCTATGTCCAGCAGTGGACGGCTGAAATGATGATGATGACATCCACGGTTGGGTAGGCCACAGTGTCGCTTCAACTAAATTATTGAAATCCGTTCACCTAACGTTAATTTATTTTTCCTTATATCAAAACCTTAGCATAGCTAGTTTGTAAAGTACACTAGCTGTATCAGAAAGTGGCACAGCTAGAAGACTATAACAGTAACCTATCCCTCTATTCCTAAAATCTAATATATTTCTAAATTCCTCATTGCGGACACACTCGACAATATGTGATGTACATTATCAACGGAATTAATACAAAAATGACAATTAGTCGTCGTTGATTTCGCCATTAGATATAAAAAAATTACACGGAATGTGTCCGGAACGAAGTCTTAGCGCGTTATCAGCATCACATCTATTTAATAGCTGATTATCTATTCATGGTGATTTCAAGGGATGCGTCTGGATCGTTTTGTACCAGATTCCTTCTCTTGTGATCTTTCATTGAAGTACTCTTTAGCAAAGCGAATATGAAACCTGTTTGATAAAGGTCAACGCTCATAACTCGTTGCTTACAACGTAGAAAGAAAGAAAGAAGTTAAATTATTTATTGGACTTGCACAGGAATGTTACAAACTTGCTACAGTATAATACGATAATGAAACACATAAAAGAGAAAAAACTAAAACACTACTATGCTACTACACGAAGCCAAAAGGCCACTATCTCAGCATGATGCTGCGACATTTAAAAGTGTCGCAGCGCTGGTATTCTGATAGGGCCCGCTGTGATGTCACGGAAAGATATACAACAAAAAGGAAATAGATATAAATAAGATAAAATGTGTCTAGTAACTGAAAAATAAAATAAATATGGAACATACATAAATAGTAAAAACATTGTAATCCGCGTGTGTGCACCCTACGTAACGTCTATTACTTATCTATGCCATTAGTGACTATTACACTATGGCACCGCTTTGACAAGTAATGAGACGCAGGCGCCGACGTTTTGTGTCAATTAAAAACATCAAAAATCAAATTTATATTTAAAAGTGTTACGGCTGTAATGTAATTCAGAAAATGTATGGCAATTGGAGATGCTTGTCTGACTTCGAATTCCATATCGCTGGACGACTCTCAACCTCATCGATCATTCATGCTTAGACTTGAACAAAAACTATGTGCGCATCGTCACTAGTCAACCGATGAACTGATGCGCGGCCGCAGCGCGGGTGTAGCGCTGCAGTCGCACGTTTTTTATTTTTATGGATTACCAAAGCAGCGCGGCACTTTGCGGCAATTTTTTTTTTTTTTTTTTAACGTTGCCCCACACTAAGAATTTCTCCTGTATTGTGGGTGCGTTTACAAACATTTAAAAACTCACATACACAAACGGCCAGACCCGGAACAACTACTTGTAGGTCATACAAATATTTGTTCCGTGCAGGAATCGAACCCGCGACACGCAGCGCAGCAGTCAATCGCTTAACCACTGCGCCAACCGTGCCGTCGATTTTGAAGGCGCCTTATTTTACTTACTTCTGCCCTAGCAGAGAGGATCTTTATATAGTAACAAAGTCACTTTTGTACGCTAAGATCTTTTACGCAACGCAACGGATTTAAATGCGGTTTTCACCAATAGGCAGAGGCGATATTGTTCTTGTCCTAATTCACCGAAATGAATTACTAGCGTCTTTTGCGGGAAGACGCAGTGAGGTAGCAACCACTTTTTTTTTTTTTTACTATGGGAAATCATCAAATAACTTCTACGGCTCTGGAGAGTGTGTCAGACTTTTACTGACTAAAACCCACCCGTGTTCCCTCAGTTGCCTGTGTGCCAGGGGCGGCGGTATCTCTTTCGAACAACCCGCACTCCTGCAGAGGTAGCGACCGTTGCGTTTACTTTTATTTTGATGGCCTTTTAAATAAAAGTAAACGGAAAACTAAATAACAAATGATTTTTCTTGTACGTAGCACATTACCAACAGAATCGTATTACGGACAGCCACCGCGATTACAAAAGTGGTTTAACATTTTTATTTAAAATTTACTAAAATCCTAACTATAATATATTTATTGCCTCAAGTGAGTTGCTACATTTTCTGTTTAGAAAATAATAATTCGACTGCATTTTAACTTTCTGTAGTAGCGTTTTCATCTACCCCACGAGGATTTTCTGTTTGGAAAATTTACACAAAAGCTAGTTGTAATTAAATTAAAATTAAATATCTTTATTTATCAAGTGACATGACTCAATTTGTTAGTAACAATATTCCTTACCCCTATGTTAGTTTTCCTATTCTAATCACTTAACCTAAAACCATGAATACATGTGAATCACTGCCATTCGCGTAACACCGAATTGGAAAGCGTGCAGCAGCGACTCACATATAAACAATCGAGTCTGCTCGCCACACAGCGCAGAATAAGGTTGGGGCTGGCCCGCACGCGGCGCACCAGGGAAGCGCATCGTTTCCTCATCGTTATATAAGAACAGTCGAGTCGAGCTTCAGCAAACATCCCTGACGCAGTACAGAAGCGGGGCAACCCCATCAATATCCTGAACGCATTGTTATATTGAACGCGAAGGACGCTGTACGATTTCTGCGTATAATCGGCAAAAGGTCGGGCAGTAATAATAACACAGAAATAAGAAATTTTCATATATTAGAACACAAACGAAAAATCAACATTTAACAATGTAAAACGAATTCATAAATTAGTAGATTCCTTTGCAGCCACAGCCGGGGCCGGCGAGACCATTGAATCCCAGTCCAGGGGCACCCAGACCAAGACCAGGAGCGCCTAAACCGGCCAGACCAGGGCCGTAACCAGCTCTGCCGGGAGCAACACCAGCTGCGCCATAAGGACCAACAGCAGCACCAATGCCTTCACTCACAATACCAACAGCACCACTCCCACAGCCGTAGTTGATACCACCAGCACCAGCAGAAGGCAAAGCACCCTCCACGACTACAGCACTCAAGAACGGCAACTCTCCGTTCACAGCGACAGCTCCTTCTATAGCGTTCTCAGAGACGACAGTGATGCCAGTGGGGGCGATGGGGGACACGCTGGTGACTGCGAAGCCGCCACCGCTTGAGGGAATGAAGGAGTTAGCAGCCAGGCCGTAGTTGTTGCATCCTGGGTAGCCTATGGGTCCTGTTGCCAAACCACGTCCTCCTAGGTTGGAGCCGTAAGCCAGCGCGTTGCCAGCTAAAGCAAGTTCTTCAGCTGCTAAGGCGGTACCAGCAATGCTGTTGCAAGCACCGATGGCTTGCCCTGAGATGGTCTAAAAAAAGAAAGAGTAAAAATTAAATAATTTGTCTCTCTGCAGAATATGAATTTAACAAATTCACTTAATAGTGGTCTTTGAAAGATGTTGATGTTATAACTACAGATATTTATGATTATTTTTAACAATAAAACCAATAAAATCTTTCAACAAAATAT
The DNA here is from genome assembly GCA_949987655.1 of Polymixis flavicincta. Lineage (NCBI taxonomy): Eukaryota > Metazoa > Arthropoda > Insecta > Lepidoptera > Noctuidae > Polymixis > Polymixis flavicincta. The sequence goes on along the minus strand of OX465198.1, from coordinate 4,091,414 downwards.
TTCAGAGATCGAAGATTGAAAAGAAGGAAATGCTCACCTGAACCAATAAAGCAGAAGCGCAGAAGACAAAGAAAGCTTTGGCGGCCATTTTGTTTTTTGTTAACGTTTGTATTGATGACAAACAAGAGAATGATTTTGAATCGAACGCACAACCGTTTTATACTAACGAATTACAATATTTCTACGCAATCGATGGTAATGAAATAATTATATTACGTGCTGTAGATAACAGCTTGTAGAATATGAAATAACCTGTTATTTTTTAGATAACGCACCTGATTTTTACTTGAACTTGATGGAAAATCACGTTTTTGAGCTAATAATGGATACGTATTATTAGGGGGCTCGTGGGTAATTAATAACAAACGTACTGGGCCCCAATTCTGTATCTTTACAATGGTTCCCCGCGGAATCTTCCTACGTTGAAACTACGTCAGTATCGTTTTTTTTTTTAGAAACCAATGTAACGGTAAGGAATCGAAATGTCATATTCTGTATCATCATCAGCATTTCAGCCGAAAGACGTCCACTGCTGGACATAGGCCTCCCCCAAGCTCCGCCACTTCGACCGGTTCTGTGCTTCCCGCATCCAGCGGACTCATGCATTTAATACCATCATAATGCGATCGCCAACCCGCCTGCCAAGCGTGGCGATTATGGCAAACCCCCCCCCCCCCCCTCAAAAAATATTCTGTATGTTCCAAGATAATTTGTCGATATTATTCATACTATATTAACTAAAGTACTATTAGTACGTTAAGATATAGTGTGTGATTGACGTGATCACGACTAAGGAATCCATTAAGTGGTGATAGTGAATTCAGGCCCTGGTTGATCCATCTGGTTAAACTACGATTACCTGGGTTGGTGCGTGGATGGATGAGCATCTTTACATACCGAGACACCTCCGTGCCTCGGAAAGTACGTAAATCAATTGGTTCCGGCTGTCATTCGTTAATCTTTGAAGCTCGTTACGTGTCTTCTAAATTAAAGGTCACTCAGCGGGCTATGGAACAAGCTATGCTCGGAGTATCTCTGAGGGACAGAATCCAGAATGAGGTGATCCGACAGAGAATCAAAGTTGTCGACATAGCTCACAGAATTGGCAAGCTGAAGTGGTAATGGGCCGGCCACATTAGCCGTAAAACCGAATCGACAAATGTAAGGTAGGACGCCCTCAGGCTAGGTGGAGTGACGATCTTGGCAGGGTTACTGGTAGCAACTGGATGAGAGTTGCCAAGAATCGAGCTGAATGGCGTGCAATTGGATAGGCCTATGTCCAACAGTGGATTGCTGTAGGCTGATGATGACGTGTCTTCAGAAGCCCGAAAGTCTGACAACCAGTTTTAAAAGGGGTATCGTATCACCCAGTTACTTCTTTGTGGAGTTCGGATACGCAGTAAAATACTAGTATTCAGCTGCATACAGTTAGCCTGGGAACTGACCCCAGCATAGTTGGATAAAAGCTGGTCAGATTGATTGATTGAATAGAAATATAAGTATGATTGAGAAGTAGCTTTCCTGCGGCTCCGCCTACGTCGATGTCAGTTATCGCGTAAAAAGTAGCCTATGTCGTTTTCCATATCCCAGGCAACATCTCTACCAAATATCATGACGATCGGTTCAGCGGTTTAGGCGTGGAGGTGTAACAGACATACAGACAGAGTTACTTTCGCATTTATAATATTAAGTGGGGATATAGTAGGGATATATCATTGGGTATCATTCAACATTGCATGACATGTGTAGCATCGTTGAGCTGTTTGTGACAGGAAGCTACACGATGACCAATAAATGCATGCCAACTTTCAGGAACAGTAGTTTAGTTGATGCGTTACCTGTTTTATGTACATAAATGGAGTGCTGCGTACAGAGAATGTAATTTTATATTCATCATCATTTCCATCAGAAGACCTCCACTGCTGGATATAGGCCTCCCCCAATTTGGGGGGTTTGCCATAATCGCCACGCTTAGCAGGTGGGTTGGCGATCGCAGTATGGTGGTCAAATGCAAAGAGAACGCTGCTGCCCATTCTCTAGTAAGTCGCTTAGTCGCCTTCTACGACACTCACGGGAAGAAATGGGATGGTGCTATTCTTTGACGCCCGGCACCATACGGAATTACGAATTTATATTGAAATACAGTACTAACTGAAAATACAATCATTATGAAAATTCTCCTGAGAAATCCGGAAAATTGATCATACGTCGCGCGAATGTACCTGGAGAGTTGGGGGTCGTCACCCACTGGTCGCCTGAAGAAGGACATCACCTTCAAGGTAGACCATGGAGTAGGTAGTATGATCTGATTAGGTTTGCAGGGCCAACATGACCAGAAAACGCACAAGACAGCGAGGTTTGCCAGCCCCTTTGCCCAGCAGTGGGACAGAGTTAACAAAAAGAAGACAGTACTTAATACCAAATACTTTGATAATTTGTTCATACTATACAGGAAACATTTTTATCCAGTGCGCAAACTGAAATCATGAATTCAACATATAATTCTAGAAACCCTAGAGTAGAAATTTTTCGTCGGCAAAAAAAATCAGATGTTCCATACATTTTGTTTTTTCCTTTTGTATAACCGACGAAAAATGTGAAGCAATTATTGACAGATTGAAACTGCATTGCTATTCTGTAACCATCTCACCGTGTGAAGTGAGCTGTCAATGTCATTCTACCTGATGCTTGGTCAATCCCTAACATCAACGGGATGACACTGACAGTTCACTTCACGCTCACTTCACGCGGTGAGATAGTTACAGAATCGACATGCTCAGATCGTACTGTGAACGTTCTTAAAATTACGAGAATTGCCCCTCTGTCACGATCAAAATATAAACAGTGCCATTTCATTGAACAAATGCATAACAAACATTATGCAATAAGCAACCTTGATGAAGCATCAATTTCTAAAGGTCGAGTGCAGAACTGCGTAAATGCACATTATTTTGCTGATCCATAAGTTTTAATATTGCATAGCGCATTCTTTGCATACTGCATTGTCAGGTTAAGTAATCGTGCTCTACTTTGCGTATTATGAGAGAATTGGTGGACTCGACTAACGAGGTCGTGGGTTCGAACCCAGACAGGCGCTTTACTTTGAGTAAATTATTTCATCACCACTGCTCTCACAACGGTGAAGGAAAACATCGTGAGGAAACCGGCATGTCCTGGAACCAAAAAATTCGTAGACATATGACATCTACCAACCCGAACTGGCCCCGCGTGGTACATTACAGCCCACTCCCTGTCACCGAGAGGAGATCCGAGTCCCAGCGGTGGGAACATTATAGGCTCATTATGGCTCTACTTTCAGTATTAAAACGATGTATGCCCATGAACACATCGTGTGGTGCCGGACGTAAATAATAGCACCATCCCATTTCTCGTGCGTGTCGTAGGAGGCGACTAAGGGACTTACTAGAGAATGGCCAGCAGCGTTCTCTATGCATTTGACCACCATACTGCCATCGCCCACCCGCCTACCAAGCGTGGCGATTATAGCAAATCCCCCCTTTTGGGGGCGGCTTATGTCCAGCAGTGGACGTCTTTTGGCTGAAATGATGATGATGATGAGGGCAATGTAAGACGGGCTTGTAGCTTATTTAGGATCAAGACCAAGTAGACCTTGAGAGTAGTGAAGTTGGAGTCGCGCCATAACAAAAACCTCATGTCTTTTGTGGTGCGGGTTCACTCAGTATCTAGAAACCTTCATGAAGGAAGAGTTTTGGCCGAATGGTGTGGCATACAAACGTTTTGTTACGCGGAATGTTACGCGACACCACGCAGCGCAACACGACGCCGACACAGTCATCACTTCGCGTACAATAGTTGTATTTCTACGTAATAAAAATTTAAAAATATTTTTTTTTTTTTTGTTAAGAAATCATCAAATAACTTCTCCCGCTCTGGGTGGAGCAGGCGGGCGTGTCAAAATTTTTTCTGACTAAAACCCACCCGTGTTCCCTCAGTAGCCTTTATGCCAGGGGTGGCGGTATCATTTTCGAACGAAACCCCTGGCAGAAAATAATTATGCATGTTTAGGTTAAGATATTTATCTATGGGCCTTTGTCGCCTGAAATAAATGGTTTATTATTATTAGTAATATAAGCTGCACGGATCAAACGATCAGGTTAAGCTACGCTTGCCGCGGTTAGTCCGTGGATGGGTGACCATCTTTACATACCAAGACCCCCCCCGTGCTTCGCAGAGCACGTTAAGCCGTTGGTCGCGGCTTTCATTTGTGGATTTTTGACAGCCGTTACGGGTCGTCAGAATCGTACAACCAGTCTTACCAAGGAGTATTGTTTATGGAGGTCAAATAGGCAGTCGCCCCATACAAAGTACTGGTATTCAGCTGCATCCGGTTAGACTGGAAGCCGACCCGAACATAGTTTGGAAAAGGCTAGGCAGATGATATGAGTGTAGGCCAAAGGATAATAATGAAGCTCGTTACAGTTTTATCACCATTAATTTATTAAAAATTAATATTTTATAACACACACATAAATAAAATAATTTATAAACACTCAAACAAATAAATAATAAACCGATTAATACCCATAAGGCTTATTGCCATATGCTGGCATTTGGTTTTGGCCATAAGGTGCATTAAGTCCACAAGAAGCACAGCTGCCAGAAATAGTGACAGTACCGCCACAAGGCAAATTGCCATTGAAAGCCACTTTGCCAGTCAGTGGCACATGCCCAGTCACAGAAGTCATGCCAGAGACTGGCAGCTCGCCATTGACAGCTACTTCACCGTTACCAGCTCCGCCGTATGCTGGGTTTGGTATACCAGCGCCGCCATAGAATTGATTAGGCATGCCGCCAGCACCTCCATAAACTTTGGTTGGTGTGCCCGTGCCGGCGAAAGCTTGATTTGGTATGCCAGCGAAAGCTTGGTTTGGTATGCCAGCATTAGGCATATTTTGACCATATGGGCCAAGTGCTTGATTTGGTCCTATTGGACCCATTCCAGGTCCGTTCATGACCCCGCCTAGCTGTGCTTGTCCTTGTAAAGACCCAAGTCCATTATTTGGTCCGTATTGGAGTCCATTGTTTACCATTGTGGGTCCGCGTTGACTGAACGCATACTGTGATAAAAAAAAACCACAATTAGTTAAATAGAAACAATATGATCTCTTTTCCCTTACTAAAACCACCTTCGGATTTCATCGCGCACTGTATTTTCAACCCTCAGTGTTGAACCGACAGTAAAAAATCCAACAGACTGCAACCCAGAGCATCGAAAACACACATTGTTGGATTTGCAACTGTCGGCGCTAAGCAGTTTGTTGAAGATTCAGTGTGCGAAAAAATCGGACCGCCATATTTTTGCGAACAGACGCCAGCACAAAAAATGTCTTTGATAGACTTTCAACTTAAAACATAAGCATAAGGTTCATGTTCAATTAGGAAAATTTTACAGTTTGGGATAGCTTGATGTGCTGGCGTCTGTACATATGCTATGTAATGTTGTTAAAATAGTCCGACCATGCTTTTAGACCGAGTTTTATAAACGTTATAAACTCGTAAGTCTTGCTTTTTCTTATAGAAATATATCTATCTCTATCTTGCACTCGTTGTGTAACTGTTGTGTGACAGAGAGAGCAATAACGCTTCGCCGAAGTACATGTTAACGTTTATAGATTGCGGCCAAAATTATGTCAACAAGTGTATGTAGATCTAACACTGAACATAAACAGAGGTACGAGTATATTACGCAGACGAGAAATCGTGAGGCGAATGACATCAGCCACTAGACAAGAAATTTGGTGAGCACCACAACCGCTCTAACAAGTGTTACGAAGAAGAAGATATAACGCAGAAATTCCAGAGAAGTAACAAAGAATATAATAGATAATAAAGATACTTTTATTTAGTAAATCAAAGAAACCAACCTGAATAAAGCAAATCTGAATACAGAAGATGACAACAGAAGAAGACATGACGTTAAACTTGAACAGATAAATCTTTAATGACTATAGAACGGTCTTAAAATCCCTTTTATATACGATTTTATGTATTTTGAAATACACATAATGATCATATGATAAATCACGTATCTTATCAATGATTTTCCTAGAACAATCGATATAGATCTTGATAAAGATAATTTAACATCACGCCTTTAATCCTTGAAGGGTAAAACAGCGGCCAACTTATATTACCTACACTGGGCACGCCACAATGCGGCGGTAAGTCCCCTCTTTGAGAAGTGGATTGTGAGGCACCACGGCATTCCTCACCTTCCGCCTGACGCCGGTCATGGTTGTTTCGGGAGGTTCCTGTTTCGAATAAGGTGGGAGGACACACCCGGGTATTTACACTGCGTAGATCGCTTGAAGGACACGGTGTAGAATACGGTGGAGGTTTGCCCGGTTTGGGTGGAGCACCGCCATGTCCTCGTGGAGGCGGTCGGCGGCGGCGATCTCTCGCGTCTGGTTCTGGTCCAGTCCATGGAACGGAGCAAGAGTGCATGGGAAGCCGTCACCTCCGTCTGTAAAGTAGTAGTAATGCTAGCGATGAGGGAGGCGGTGCACGTAAGAGAAAGGCAAAATATGCGCTCTCAAGGCCCTAGTCACCGTAGGAGACACCCTGGGCGTCGGGAATCCCAAGCCGATTCCCGGCCACCGTAGGCGTGGGCTTGTGGACGGCGAGTAATGGGTAGCTCGCCATCCGGTAAGGACCAAGCCTGGGTAGACGGCGCGTTGTGTTCCACGCGCGCCTCAAAGAGATATCAGCACCGACTGGTGGGGTTCGCGAGGGCCAAAGCCTGCCAGGGGTGCGGGTTGTTCGAAAGAGACACCGTGGCCCCTGGCGCACTGGCAATTAAAGGAATACGGGTAGGTTTTAGTCAGTAAAAGTCTGACACGTCCTCCCAATTCGCCCAGAACGGGAGAAGTTATTTGATGATTTCCCAGCCTCAAAAAAAAACACCCTTCATTTTGCCAGATATGTTTAATTCTCATGCAAGCCTATTGCCATCAATCGGGCACAATTCTAGACTCCGGACTGGTACTAAGAAATTCCTAATGAAAGACTCCCATTAGCCAGACTCGGGAATCGAACCCAGGACATATGCTCAACACTAGCTTTTGCGACCACTAGACCAACGAGAAAAATATGAAATAATATTGATTACTACCGTAACGACATCTGTTGATGAAACAGAAATTACAATGTCTTAAGTTGATCTAAGTTTACTAGTGGTTGAATAGATGGCAGCACGGACTGCGTATTAATTTAACTAGGTACACTTTGTTATTATTTCCTAAGTCTTATGTAGTTATTTTGTACCTACCAACCTTTTTTTGTTGTTGTTTATGTTAAGTGTTTATTAGTGGAAACTTGAAAATAGCCTTCAGTTTCATATTTTTTTATAACATTGTTATGTTAGCTGTAAGTTTCCCGAATAAAATAGGGTATCGTGTTAACTTACGTTGGCACTCTTTTAAACGCAATGTTTCTTGCCACGCACCGGAGTTTTAATGCTCGGCACGACGTGAGTTGATAATCCAACTGTGCACTTTTTCAGCACGCTAGAGATGCACTCTGCTGGTTTCTCAACGCTCGATCCATCGCCGAGAGTAGAAAACCCAGCGCATGGTCAAAAACTTCGCGTTAAAAAGCGCCTGTGCGAATGTAGGCTTACCCAGTAATTGGGTTGGGTAGCCCTCACCTCCTTCTGCGAATCAGTAATACTCGCGAAGAGGGAGGCGGCGCACGTGAGGACTAGGCAATATATGCGCCCTCATGGCCCTAGTCGCCGCAGTAGACGCCTTTTGGGAATCCTAGGCTGATTCCCGGCCACCGTAGGCGTGGGCTTGCGGATGGCGAGTAATGGGTAGCTCGCTGTCCGGTAAGGACCAAGCCCTGGTCGACGATGCGTTGTGTTCCACGCGCGCCTCACAGAGATGCCAGCACCAACTGCCACCAGTTGGTGCTGACATCTCTTTGAGGCGCCTCACCCCCCACGGCCCCCACAGTCCGCAAAGGCCGATGTTTGCCAGGGGTGCGGGTTGTTCGAAAGAGATACCGTGGCCCCTGGCACACAGGCAACTGAAGGAACACGGGTGGGTTTTAGTCAGTAAAATTCTGACACGCCCTCCCAATCCGTCCAGAGCGGGAGAAGTTATTCCCCACCCTCAAAAACAATTATACTGATGCCTAGTTGCATACGGCTAGATTGGAAGACCCTACTTAGTTGGGAAATGGCTAGGCTGCTTTGGAATAGCCCCACAGTTGGCCACGGACTCCTATGGTCATCTGATACACCAGACATATTGTCCGGAGCGTCACCAGCTTGAAGGAAAAGCTTCCCAATGTCACTTTTGCCTGTAATCATACTGACACCTAAACCTTTGCAACGGGAGTAAAGCAACACTGTGTGGTAGTACACACTCCTCAGGTCAAATATTTATTATTATTAGCCATTACTTCCCACTGCTGGGTCTTAGCCACGAACCCTTCGAGCTATTCCCCAATTAGGTAATACCATCGATCACTTATTAGTGATCGATGGGTAATACACATTTTCATTCTGCTAGATATTACATAAAAGTGCTTGATATGACAAAACAATCATATCACGTAAATTTGTAAGCTCTTATCGACATGTAATTTTACCTTCATCGTACAAAATTACATTACTAAATACTAATGTAACTGATCAGTATAAATTCTTTAGTATTGGACACGAAAATCATTCACAAGTTTGTATCCTACAGTCAAACATACAAATCCACAATGGTCGCCAAATCTATCCTTGTCCTCTGCGCTTCAGCCTGCTTTTTCAAGGTGAGTTAACATTCCAAAAACTATTTTAATATTAGCTTTCGTAATTCATTGCACCTTTAGAATTTCAAGATTGCAATAATCAATCAATCAATAAACTCAGCCTATCACATTCTATTGGTGGATATAGGCTTCTCCAAGGCTGCCCCACAACAAGCTATCCTTCGCCACAATAGTCTATCGTTCGTCTTCCGTATCCATTCTGTTCCAGCCAGCTTTTTAAGGTCGTCGGTCCATCTAGCTGGGGGGCGTCCCACACTATGCGTGTAATAATCAGGCCAATTCAACTATGTTTTATATTAAGACCATCATTGTTTGCAATGGTTCTAATAAAATGCATAATAATATTAAAGACTAGGCATTTCACTAAATTATATTAAGCCAACATAAATATCCTCTCGTTAATGTATGTGCCTTCTTGTAACAATCTCTTGCTTGTTTTTCACAAATAAAATGTTACGACCTTGAAAAAACTAAATTATATTCCCATTTCACAGATCATCGCGGCCCAGCAATGTCTCGGAAACGTTAACAACGTTGTTGGAGCTGCCATCGCAGCTGAAGAGTTGGCACTAGCTGGCAACGCCTTCGCTTATGGAGCTGGCAACGCCCTTGCTGGTAATGCTTATGGAGTTGGCAACCTAGGCTTTGGAGCTCCCTGTGCCGGCCAAGGATTGGGCTATGGTTACGCAGCTAACACTATTGCTCCCACCAGCGGCGGTGGCTTCGCCGTCCAGAGCGTTTCGCCTATTGCCCCTACTGGTATCACCGTAATCTCTGAGAATGCCATCGAAGGTGCGCTTGCCATCAACGGTAACTTGCCATTCTTGGGAGCTATTGCTTTGGAAGGTGCTCTGCCCAGTTCTGGTGCAGGTGGCATCAACTATGGCTGCGGAAATGGCGTTGTGGGTATCGTGAGCGAAGGCGTCTCTCCTGCTGTTGGTCCTGCAGCCTACCCAGCTGGTCTGGGCTATGCCAACAGTCTGTCCGGTGGTCTTGGATACGGCGCAGGTCTGGGTAATGGACTAGGTTACAATGGACGCCCTGGACTTGGTCTGGGTGGATGCGGGCCTGTTTATTAAGGGTGTAATTGTTATTTGTTGTTTATGTATAAATAAAAGTAATTTTTAGTACGTATATTGTATTTTTATTTCCATTATGTTGTACCATTTTGCATTTTTCTAAGCAATTAGACGCTCGATTTGGTCGTCTCTGAATGTACAGACGACAGACGTCTATATTAAATTACTTTTCCTCAAGAACCCTAAACCCTAAGAAAATTGGAAACTTAAAAAATACAGTGCCCTACACGACTTGTTATAAAGTCATAGGATTCTTTTACATTCCAATTTTTCTGTGGCCAAAATAAAAAATATAATTTTTATAGTAAATATTAAATGCATAAAACTCTATTCACTCCCGAAAAATACAGTAAGTAGGTACAATATGAAAAATAAGATAGATTATAATAGATATAATATACCTATACTAATATTATAAAGCTGAAGAGTTCGTTTGTTTGCTTGAACGCGCTAATCTCAGGAACTATTGGTCCAATTTGAAAAATTATTTCATGGTTAGATAGCCCATTTATCGAGCCAGAGTATAAGATATAGATCATCACGCTAAGACCAATAGGAGCGGAGTACCAATGAAGAATGTTTCAAAATCGGGGTTTCTTTCCTTTTCAGAGCTTCCGCTGCGTAAACGGTTAAAGTTTCGCAAAAATCATGTAAAACAGAATTGTTCTACTTTAAAAGTTCTAAAAAAAAAGTCCGCGACAGCAGATGTCTATCTTTTAAGGTTGGCATATCCGTTTTTAAGCTAACCAAATTTGTTCTAAAATAATGCATTATTTGCGAAGGTGATTTTTATAAACATGACATTAATCCTTATCCAAATAAATACGTTATTCTTCACAAGTATTTGATTTAAAACAAAATTGCACTTCACATCATTCGATTTCAATGAATATCTTAGGAGATATCGCAGTTTTAAAATAACGTCGCAGCAAAAGAATGATCAAGTACTGCGCGCGCGCGTGGTTGAACACGCTAATCTCAAGAACTACTGGTTCGAATTGAAAAATTATTTTAGAGCTGGATAGCCCATCTATCGAGGAAGGCTATAGGCTATATAACATCACGCTAGGGTCTTAGTACCCGAGCAAAAAGAAAAAAGTCACGAATACGAAGTACTCGCATGGCCAGGTGATTCGATGCGACGGGGTGAGTCAGAGAGCAAGAAATTTGACGCAGACGAAGTTGCGGGCAGAGGCTAGTAATAGATATAGGACCAAATATCTACTGAAACTTATTGATTGTTGACTACATACGAACTAACAGTTACTACAACTAAGTTATTTTGTTACTTAAGTTTTTAGTTTTACTGTTGGGCCGAATTTTATTTATTTTCGGTTCTCGGCAATTTTCTGGCAAAAATATAAATTTTTGGCCATTTTCGTTCTCCATTTTAGTTTCGTGTTCGTAGAGCAGTGATGGCCAAGTGGTAACGGCCGCGATTTACGAGTTGTAGGTCGTAGGTTCGAACCTAGGCTTTACTTTGTGTAAATTATTTCATCACCACTGCTCTCAAAACGGTGAAGGAAAACATCGTGAGGAAACCGGCATGTCCTAGAACAAAAAATTCGAAGACATGTGACATCTACCAACCCACACTGGGCCTGCGTGGTGGATTACGGCCCAATTACTCTCACCGAGAGGAGGCCTGTGTCCCAGCAGTGGGAACATTATAGGCTGATGATGATGTTCTCGGCCGAAATAAATAAATCGCTGCAAATCAATACTTTCGCTTCTTTCGTTTAGGAAAATGCATAGATACAGCAACTAAAACACGATAACTGAGAAAATGCATTTTTGTATTTATCTATACATTTTTGATTGTAACTATACTCCACGTAGTTACATAAAAAGGGGGACATTGCTTAAAAAAGAACTCCGTAACTTTATTGTGGAGGTCAAATAGGCAGATTTAGCAAAATTTTACGTGGGGGCAACGTAAAATTTTGTTGCTGCTAATGGAATCCGACCTCAACATAGTTGGGAAAATGTTTTAAACATATGAAATTATAATTTTTAGGGTTCCGTACCTCTAAAGGAAAAAACGGAACCCTTATCAGATCACTTTGTTGTCCGTCCGTCCGTCCGTCCGTCCGTCCGTCTGTCAAGACCGTTTTTCTCAGGAACGCGTGAAGGTATCAAACTGAAATTTCTATATGATACTTAGTTCTACTGTCCCTGGAAGCTGTAGAAAAATCAACCTTCTAAGTCAACGCAATCAAAAGATACAGCCATTTAGGCCGCAAAATTCCGCAAATTTTCGAAACTCGCACGGGAATCAAAACCTACAGGGTACTTCCCGTGAACTTAGAATCTTGAAATTTTGATCGAAGTCACGTCTTATAGTACAGATATAGGAAAAATTACGAAAACCGAAAATTTTTAGTTTCGTCATATAAAAAAAAAAAAATTGACAATTTTGAACTTTTACTTATATACCCACAGGTTTGTACGGAACCCTCGGTGCGCGAGTCCAACTCGCACTTGACCGGTTTTTTATGAGGTAATTTGGGGAGGCCTATGTCCAACAGTGGACGTCTTTCAGCTTAAAAGATGATGATGATGAGGTAATTTTAAAACGTTTAAGAAAAATCGTCTACAATATTTGTAAATATGTTGTGAGCACAATGTATCTACCTATGCTTTATTTTTACTTTTTTTTTACCTATTATGCTATTATAGTTTTATTGTATGTGCATTGTCTTCAAATTTAAAATAATTAATCTTACACAATATACTGTAAAACTTAGGAGGTAGGAGTAACAGAGTTACCACTAATAAACAGTATTCGCTTCTTTATCAAGTTGCCAAAGTCAGTTACAGAACTTAGCGATGGAAAGTTTAAAACGCACATCAAACGTGTCCTTATCAAAAAAGCATATTCTAAGATAAAAGACTACGTTGAAGACAGGGAAGTTTGGCATTAATTCTTTCTGCACATGTGGCTTCCCTGGTACCTCATTAACAGCATAACTATGTGAAAGTCTATTAACTGCTCTCAAATACAATGTTCTTCTTTTTTTTTTACACTGCTGACATATTCTCGTCATTATTTGACATTACACATCAATTTAAATATCGAATATTTTTAGTGATTGTCATGGAAATCATGTCACTATGTTTAATTTTATTTATGTAGATTATTTTACTTACTGAATGAGAGAACACTGTAGGCCTTACAGACTGTAGATTCGTTGACGATTTTCTATTCCGTTTTCGTCTAAGTACCTACTTGGTACTTATTGACAGGCCGGCACTGTCCTCCCATTCATTTTATCTCTGTAATTTGAAAACATTGTTACAGCCAATTATTTTAAAAGAGTAACCGTGGAGTTTATTGCCGGCTCTTCTCCATAGGAAACAACAATTTGGAACCGTGCACCTAGCTTCTGACGTTTCATAAGTGTCCATGCAGGTTTATATGAAATAAAAATATTTTGATTTTGATTTTTATGGAATCCTCTGGCACCGCGAACCGCCGCGGTAGGCGGTGAAGCGGATCTCATTTTACATTGGTCTCTAATAAATCCGTTAAAGCCTAACACACGTACACCATCCGACCGCGCGGTCGAGTGCTCTGCCGCCGCGGCGGTGCGCGGTGCCGTGTGTTAATGGCCAAATCGGACGAATCATGGGAAGAATTCCAAAGGTTCTTTAATTCGGGGCGGTCGATTCTTTTGGCGCGGAGCCGCGGACAAGTGTGCTTTTAGCTTTGATTTCTGTAATATCGTACGGAAATATTGGTACCCCCGTTTTTTATTCGGACATAAGGAACTCCCTGCCAGGGGTGCGGGTTTGTCCGAAAGAGATACCGCCGCCCCTGGCATACGGGCTACTGAGGGAACACGGGTGGGTTTTAGTCAGTAAAATTCTTACACGCCCTTCTGCTCCACCCAGAGCGGGAGAAATTATTTGATGATTTCCCACCCAAAAAAAAAAAAGAAAAACGTATGGAACTCTGTGAAGCTTCTGATGCTGACATCAGCATAAAACACTATTGGGTGAAGGTGTAAGCTTATAATACTTAGGTAAGTACCTAATTATTGCAAGACATGGACATCAAAAAACTTCGTGACATTTATATCATTGCAAAAATTATTACGTAACACGAAAAGGAAATTGCTGTAATTCAATTTCTAATCTTTGCCCGTCATTACTATTACAAAAATTACATCAATATAGTTATTTGAATGTATTCGTACCTATTATGTAAATTATTAATTGTAAAAGGTACTTACGCATTTACTTAGCACATACATAGATAATATTTTTATGAAATAGTTTATTATAAAAAGTACAGAAACGCTTCGAAAATATCATTCAACGATTTGTTACTCAGTACAACACTACAACAACAAAAAACAAAATGGCCACCAAAATTGTGCTTTTCATTGCTTCTGCACTTTTCGTCAAGGTAAAAAAATATTTGTAATTATTCTTCTATTCATGAAACAGGGCCAAGTGACCGTTTATTCTACCAAGCTGCGTCCCGCGGTTTCACCTGCATTAGTCTTGATACCGTGGGAATATCGGTATAAAAATTATAGTTTGTCTTAATATAAGTCACAGTGTACTGATTTGCCAAATTTGATCTAAACCCGTTCAGCCGTTTTAGCATGAAAGCGTAACAAATGAACATATAGCTTACAGCTTAGATCATTTCCATGTCGATCGAAGCCTTGCACTTTAGATACCACAGCCCCTGGCATAGGTACGGGCTAATGAAGGAACACGGGTGGGTTTTAGTCAGTAAAAGTCTGACACGCCCTCCTGCTCCACCCAGAGCGGGAGAAGTTATTTGATGATTTCCCACCCAAAAAAAAAGCCTTGCACTTTCAATATTTAAAGGGTTTAAATTATTTATTCATTATAATCTTTTACAGACCATCTCAAGCCAATCCATCGGTGGTTGCAACAGCATTGCTGGCGCCGCCTTAGCAGCTGAAGAGCTCGCTTTAGCTGGCAACGCGCTGGCTTACGGATCCAACCTAGGAGGACGTGGTTTGGCAGCAGGACCCATAGGCTACCCAGGATGCAACAACTACGGCCTGGCTGCTAACTCCTTCGTTCCATCAAGCGGTGGCGGTTTCGCAGTCACCAGCGTGTCCCCCATTGCCCCCACTGGTATCACTGTCATCTCTGAGAACGCTATTGAAGGAGCTGTCGCTGTGAACGGAGAACTGCCGTTCTTGAGTGCTGTGGCCGTGGAGGGAGCCTTACCTTCTGCTGGCGCTGGTGGTATCAACTACGGCTGCGGGAGTGGTGCTGTTGGTATTGTGAGCGAAGGCATCGGTGCTGGTGTTGGTCCTTATGGTGCTATTGCTCCTGCTGCTGGTATTGCTCCTGGCAGAGCTGGTTACGGCCCTGGTCTGGCTGGCCTGGGTGCCTCTGGTCTGGGATACAATGGTCGTGTTGGCGCCGGCTGTGGCTACAACGGAGTGTATTAGATCTAAGTATCCATTAATATTTGTAATGTTGTTGATTTTTCATTTGATTTTTAATTAAATATATGGATATTAATTATTGAAACTATGTGTCTTATTATCCAATACTACATCTGATATTGCAAATTATCCTGTGGCTACTTTCGCACACACAACTTTCGATCCAATCTACTGAATTCTTCCTGTACTGAAATATTTTTTGTCAAGCTAACTGAGCTAACTTTTAATTTGTTTTTCATGTTGTAACTTTACAAAACCAAATACCGAGGTTTATTTGTTCCAAAACAAAAAAATAAAAAAACTAAACAACACGCTTTCTTGAAACAATTTTCTGCTGTTTTAGTTTGGTTTTAAAGCGCGTTTTTTAGTTTTCATTTATTTTCAATTTTTTAGTTCCGGCAACTGCAAAAGCGTAATTGTTCATTTTTTTTTTTACATTATGCAACAATTTTGTGAAATTATTAAATTGTCATCGGTCCTCGATAAGAGTACAAAGTTTAAATTATACCTGACCGTTTGAAGTGCGTCATAATCAAGTCCAAAAAAGTCGATTACAAACAAACATGCTTACAAACTTCTAAGTAAAGCTAATAAAAGCGTGTTCAAAAATATAAACGAATTAATTAATAAACAAAATAATAACGAAAAAAATTCACAATTATAAAGAGTGCAGACGTCTCTTAAACAGATAAAAACGATTTCTTTTTATGTTTATCGAACAGCACCCTAATTGCGTAACTCACGATTAATCATAATCGGTTTCAATTTGACAGTTCAACAGTATTCATTGCGTTATTTAAGTTGTTGAACAGACACATTTTTCGAACATTTATGAAGCAATGGTTTAACAATCTGTTTCAAAACGAAACAGATTATGATGAATCGTGAGTTACGCAATTAGGGTGCAGGACAGGCACCAATCTGCCTAACCTTTTCCGAACTAGGTACGTTTTTTTTTTTTTTTTTGGTGGGAAATCATCAAATGACTTCTCCTGCTGAGTAGAGCAGGAGGGCGTGTCAGACTTTTACTGACTAAAACCCACCCGTGTTCCCTCAGTAGCCCGTATGCCAGGGGCTGTGGTATCTCTTTCGAACAAACCCGCACCCCTGGCAGGCATCGGCCCTTGCGGACCCCACCGGTGGTTGCTGACATCTTTGACGGCGCGCGTGTGGAACACAACGCGCCGTCCCGTCTACCACTTTTCGGCCGCAGGGGATAGGGAGAGCGGCTGACGCTATACCGACACTCCTCTTCCCCTGCGGCCCCACCGCGTCCGCCATCAAACGGTGGCGGCCCCGTCCAGGCCACGGAAGGGAAGAGCGCTGCTCAGAAGCACCGGCACTCCTCCTCTACCGTAGCCCGTAACCCTCAGCCGCGATGCCTCCCATTCGACATCGCGGCCCACCTCAGTTGCGGTGCACCTCATCGCAACCTACTTCTTGGCCGCTACGTCGTCGGCTTTGAGGCAAAAGCCCTGACGAGCGGCCCCACCTTTGGGTTCCTCTTGGCTTCACCGTGGCCGGAATCCACGGTTACTGAGCCCCCCCGCAACGACAATGCGGGAACCCACTCGGGGGGGAACTAGGTACGTTGAGGTTGGCTTTCTGTGTAACCAAAATCAACTGCTTTTGGTTACAGAGGAACACAACTGAGTTCCAGTATTTCACACGGGGCAACTGCCAAGTTGACGTACGTTTGTAGAACGAGACCCGTTGGTTTGACTGGTTATCAAACTTTTGGGCTTCTGAGTATCCGTATGGCCCTGTTCCCACTATGTCGTGACGACAGATTGTCGTGTCGTTTGAAACGTCATGACTTGCTTCATGGAGTTTGTTGCGCCACTTCTTCTTCCCAGCTAAAGCACTAGGAAGTGGTGAAGGGCAGGCGTTTTTTTGGCAGACTGTCTTTTGTAATTTTTCACGTTCAAAAAGTGCTGACACCAGCCTAGTTTGAATAAATGACTTTTGATTTTTAATTAAATGGAGGTGTAGGACGACACAAGTAACTGTCGTCCACGATTTTTTTTGCAGTGACGACAGATTGTCAAGTCAATGGGAACGGATAGCACGACAGTCGTAAAACTATAAAAACGTCACGACTTAACGTGACAGCAAAACATTTTTCATAGATACGACAACGGATACGACAGTCGTTCAACGATAAAATATTTCGACAACACAGTGACGATAAACAGTCGTTATATTGGGAACAGCTAGAGAAGGCAGTCGTCCAACGACAAATTAATCGTTACAACATAATGACTTTGAGTTAGATAGACTTGATTTTATACATAGGTAGGCAAAGTAATTAACATTACGAGACACAGAACATTAATCAAATATTTTGTTATATGTCAGTTGGCCATGCATTGGTATATTGACCAACATATAAAATGAAAACTTAACTCAAGCATAAAAAATATAAATGAAAAATGTAAACAAATCATAATACCAAAATAAAAGACTCCTGGTATAAAGGTCATGATAGCTTACATATGAATTGCTGGATTTTCTTCACATTGCTGTTACGTACCGTGTGGTGCCGGACGTAAAGAACAGCACCATCCCATTTCTTCCCGTGGGTGTCGTAGAAGGCGACTAAGGGACTTACTAGAGAATGGGCAGCAGCGTTCTCCATGCATTTCACCACCATACTGCGACTGGCAACCCGCCTGCCCAGCGTGACGATTATGGCAAAACCCCCCTTTTGGAGGAGGCCTGTGTCCAGCAGTGGACGTCTTTCGGCTGAAATGATGATGATGATGATGATGATGATGATGATGATCATGAGTTGTTACGACCCGAGTTACAACTTGAGGCCACAAACGATAACCTGGGACCATTGACGTAAAATAAGTAGACAGATAGGTAATTATTAGTATTGAAAACAAAATCATGGTCAGCAAGACGAGCATTTTTGTTATAATAATAATACATACTTAATCCACATGCTAATTTAACTAGCTATATTCCCCCTTATTTATAAACGCTGCTTAAAGTTAAGTAATGATTAGCGACTGATTAACCATACATTTTTGACGTTTAAACACCTCTTAACTTTAATCATCGTTTATGAATATGCCCCAATTGAGCGCAAAATTTTATGAGCTAATTATTGTTCAACTAGCTTTTGCCAGCGGCTTCGCCCGCGCGGAACTTTCTTCCCCTATTTAACTCCTTTAGGGGTTGAATTTCGAAAAATCCTTCCTTAATCCTTGTCTACATTATAAAAGGAACCCCTGTGTAAAATTTCACCTTTCTAGGTCCAAGGGTTCGGGCTGGGCGTTGATGAGTCAGTCAGTCAGTGAATCAGGAGTTTTCTTTTTATTTATGTAATTACATACATAAAACAGCAATTTTTTTTTGGGAATGACATCTCTTAGTCAACCTATGAGGTTTTCGCCTGCTTAACCAGACTTGCCTGTGATAATCCTAATAAATTAAGATTATCAGCCAGGGCATAAAAAAACGTAGAACAAGAACGACTGCTCGCTAAGGGCGCCCCCCCCCTGTGGGGTACGGACATCGGCTTAGGGCACCGCTGGTCGCTCGCAGAGGGCCGCAAGGGACAAACTGATTCGGACTGATAACAGCAACTGGGTAGTCGCAACGTCCCCACAAGCACATGTGGCAATGGCGCGAGGAGGCCAAATGCCGGGGTGTAACTCCGCTGCCGCGGGAAATCGCGGCACAGCGGACAGAGCTCCGGCGGGATCTCATGGCAACATGGAGAGTGCGATTGTCGCAACCCAGTGCTGGGCACGCCACGATTGCGGCGGTAAGCCCCTCTTTGAGGAGTGGCTTGAGAGGCGGCATGGCGTCCTCACCATCCGCCTGACGCAGGTCCTCACCGGACACGGTTGTTTCGGGAGGTTCCTGTTTCAGATAGAGCGGGAGGAAACGCCCGAGTGTTTCCACTGCGAATATCGCCCTGAGGACACGGTGGTGCCGGGCAGACCACCACCGTGTGCTCATACGGTGGTGGTCTGCCCGGCTTGGATGGAGCACCGCCGTGTCCTCCTGGAGGCGATCGGCGGCGGCGATCTCTCGCGTACCGCCCTGGTCCCGGCCATGGTATGGAGCGAGAGTGCATGGGTAGCCGTCACCTCCTTCAACGAAGCAGTAATGCTCGCGAAGAGGGAGGCGGGGCACGTGAGGGAGAGGCAGTTTATGCGCCCTCACGACCCTAGCCGCCGCAGGATACGGAGACGCCCTGGGCGTCGGGAATCCCAGGCCGATTTCCGGCCACCGTAGGCATGAGCTTGCGGACGGCGAGTAATGGGTAACTCGCTGTCCGGTAAGGACCAAGCCCAAGTCAACGGCGCGTTGTGTTCCACGCGCGCCTCAAAGAGATGTCAGCACAATTTGATGGGGCCCGCAAGGCCGATGCCTGGCGGGTGCGGGTTTGTTCGAAAGAGATACCACAACCCCTGGCATAGGGGCTACTGAGGGAACACGGGTGGGTTTTAGTCAGTAAAAGTTTGACACGCCCTCCTGCTTCACCCAGAGCGGGAGAAGTTATTTGATGATTTCCCACCCAAAAAAAAAAGCGACCCCACAAGGGGGCATAGCAGGCGGTATCGGGGCTTCGCCCCCTGACCGCCGATGCTTTACTGAGGCCCCTTTACGGGTCATTCCTTGTGTGTGCCATGCTCATGGGCTTACAGATATCCGTGCTGCTGCTCATCGCCTTGACGCATGCGTCCCGGCGGTTGGTCGACGCCCCATCAGGTGACGTCACGCACAGGGGAGCCGCGCTGCACCACGCAGTTCTACCCCAGCAGTCGTCTCCCTGGTGCTAGGTGGACCCGTTGGGGTCCTGCAGCCGACCACCAGCGACGGTGACACCACTGAGCAGCAGCTAATAACATAAACTGAAAATAGTAGCTATGCTTTATAATGATCTTACAGCGGATTCCTGCGTTATGAATTAAATCATCAAAATTATTTGATTCATAACGCATAATTCTTGAACGCATTAGGCTTCCTGAGAATTCACGGTACCCCTCCGTACTTCGGCAAGTAAGTAAGCCGTTAGTCCCGGCTGTCGTTCGTAATCTTTGACAGTCGCTAGGGCACGTTCACATTACAAAAATTACATCAATATAGTTATTTGAATGTTTTCATGTTATGTAAATTATTCATTGCCAAAGGTACTTACGCATTTACTTAGCACATACCTACATACATAATATTTTTATGAAATACTTTATTATAAAAAGTACAGAAACGCTTCGAAAATATCATTCAACGATTTGTTACTCAGTACAACACTACAACAACAAAAAAACAAAATGGCCACCAAAACTGTGCTTTTGATTGCTTCTGCACTTTTCGTCAAGGTAATTTTTTTTTTTGTAATTATTCTTCTATTCATGAAAGAGGACCAAGTGACCGTTTATTCTATCAAGCTGCACCCCGCGGTTTCACCTGCATTAGTCTTGATACCGTGGGAATATCGGGATAAAAATAATACTTTGTCTTAATACAAGTCATAGTGTACTGATTTGCCAAATTGAATCTAAACCCGTTCAGCCGTTTTAGCATGAAAGCGTAACAAATGAACATATAGTTTAGAGTTTAGATCATTTCCCTGTCGATCGAAGCCTTGCACTTTTAATATTTAAAGGGTTTAAATGATTTATTAGTTATTTTATTTTGCAGACCATCTCAAGCCAATCCATCGGTGGTTGCAACAGCATTGCTGGCGCCGCCTTAGCAGCTGAAGAGCTCGCTTTAGCTGGCAACGCGCTGACTTACGGCTCCAATCTAGGAGGACGTGGTTTGTCAGCAGGACCCATAGGCTACCCAGGATGCAACAACTACGGCCTGGCTGCTAACTCCTTCGTTCCATCAAGCGGTGGCGGCTTCGCAGTCACCAGCGTGTCCCCCATTGCCCCCACTGGCATCACTGTCATCTCTGAGAACGCTATAGAAGGAGCTGTCGCTGTGAACGGAGAGCTGCCATTCTTGAGTGCTGTAGTCGTGGAGGGTGCCTTACCTTCTGCTGGCGCTGGTGGTATCAACTATGGCTGCGGGAGTGGTGCTGTTGGTATTGTGAGCGAAGGCATTGGTGGTGCTGTTGGTCCTTATGGTGCTATTGCTCCTGCTGCTGGTATTGCTCCTGGCAGAGCTGGTTACGGCCCTGGTCTGGCTGGCCTGGGTGCCCCTGGTCTGGGATACAATGGTCGTGTTGGCGCCGGCTGTGGCTACAACGGAGTGTATTAGATCTAAGTAGCCATTAATATTTGTAATGTTGTTGATTTTTCATTTGAGTTTTAATTAAATATATGGAGATTAATTATTGAAAAAATGTTTCTCATTATCCAATACTAATTCTGATATTGCAAATTATCCTGTGGCTACTTTTGCACACACAACTTTAGATCCCATCTACTGAATTCTTCCTACTCTGAAATATTTTTTGCCAAGCTAATAACTTTGATTTGTTATTCATGTTGTAACTTTACAAAACCAAATAGGTTTATTTGTTACAAAATAATAGAATAAAAAAACTAAAAAACACTAGATATTAATTGATTATAAAATACCTCAAAAAGCACCCTACGTTTTTTGAAATTATTTTCTACTTTTCTAATAAGGTTTTAAAGCGTGTTTTTTTTTACAAAAGGAACCTTGACAAGATATTAATTGCCTCATTGTTTATGGGACGGCACTACATTTACACTCCAGGGCGGAGTCATCTGTGTATCTCCACCTGAGCATGTTTTCTTTACTTCAGTGTACCTGAGTCCCGGAGTCTTCCAGGAAAAAGACTTCCAGGAAAGTCCAGGCAACTCATGTCCAGCGGGCTTAGCATGACGCTTTGTATTTCTACGAAGAATAGACAGTGTTTTTTCAATACAAAGTGATATTTCGTTCCTACATTTTTGTTATCGCACCGTAGATATCCTTCTACAATCTGTCATTTAGTCTTTCGTTTCTTACGATATTTCTCTAGGTCCTTTTATATGTAGACTATTTCAGAAGAGTATTTCTTCCCAAACTGTCAAAATCACACTGACAACAAAACTTTCTACTCGACGGCCACAAAGTATATACGATTATCTACAAAATCATGATTCGTTTAGAACGCATAACTGTGATAATGAATGGAAAAACATAGGTATCTTATCCTATTGTACATAATTTATTTAATAGTGTTGTCTATTCTTCCGTCGACAAGTCGGTGCTCGTGCTAAGCCTGCAGGTACGAGATGGTCAGCAGGTGGAACGAATGGGTTTAGTAGGGGAGCACCATCACGCCAAAGACTTAGCTTTTCTTTATACCGTTGTGTTGTGCACGCATCTATTAGCAATCATGCAGCTCAACTCAGAACTTAGAACTTCAACGATTTGACAAACAATACAAAAGAAAGGACATTTGGGTGGTTACTGAAGTTTCTTGTTTTAACTTCAAACATTTCCAAAATATGTATTTGGGCATTGGCACGTTCTTTATGCAATAAAGTAACTAAAAGTACATGCAATAGAGTGCATAAATTTCAAAACGTGCACTTCTAGAGTTGTTGATTCACCCACAAATGAATTAACATCGAAAGTTTTTGTAAGTTATACTAAAAAAAAAATCTGCTGCTTCATAGAAAAGTGCAATTAGGTATTGCATTTTTGGCGATGATCGCCGACAGAGTGGATTGTCTTTATGTCCAGCAATGCTGCAGCAGACATATTGTTATCTTGGGAGTGTTCGTTTTTCTTTTTTTTCTTTTTGTCTATACTTGTTATCCTCTCTGTATCCTTTATGTATGTCTGTATATGAGTCCTGTTACTTGAATGAAACACATTTTTTTGTATTGCTCTTTTCTACGAGACAGCAGATTTTTTTTCTCTCTCGAATCTCTGCGCTGAATGATTTGCTGAATTCATGGTTACATTTTGCGTACTGGCTAAAAATGTATCCTGTATAATAAAGCCATCTTGAGAATACCCTAGAACCAATATCCTAGAACCATTAATCCGAAGTTATGTACCAAGCCGCACTGGGCCTCTCGAAAAGAGGATGCTTGTGCTCCAGCAATGGAATTATTAATATCGCATCAAACTCTCCAGCAGCACAGCTGTCTCAATATATATATATAAACATGTCGAATTGATAACCTCCTTCTTATTGAAGTCGGTTAAAAAACAAAAAAACGCGCTTTAAAACCTTATTAGAAAAGCAGAAAATAATTTCAAAAAACGTAGGGTGCTTTTTTAGGTATTTTATAATCAATTAATATCTAGTTTTTTCTTAATATCTAGTGATGTACTTGTATCACTTCAGAGCAGTGGTGGCCCAGTGGTAACGGCCGCGACTTACGAGTTGTAGGTCGTGCGTTCGAACCCAGCCAGGCGCATTACTTTGTCTAAATAATTTCATCACCATTACTCACAAACGGTTAAGGAAAACATCGTGAGGAAACCGGCATGTCCTAGAAACAAAAATTCGAAGACATGTGACATCTACCAACCCGCACTGGACCCGCCTGATGGATTACGGCCCACTCCCTCTCACGGAGAGGAGGCTTGTGTCCCAGCAGTGGGAACGTTATAGGCTGAGTATGTATGTATGTATGTATCACTTCATGCAAGTATTAGTTAGGCAGTAGTGATTAATTACATCCGCACCCTAATTGCGTAACTCACGATTCATCATAATCTGTATCGTTTTGAAACGGATTGTTAAACCATTGCTTCATATGTTCGAAAAATGTGTCTGTTCGACAACATAAATAACGCAATGGATATTGTTTAACTGTGAAGACGAAACCAATTATGATCAATCGTGAGTTACGCAATTAGGGTGCTGGTGTACCATTGTAAATATTGTTTTTTTTCTGTAAGATTAGTATTTAGTTAAAATAACAAACCAATCTAGCTTAAGTTTTATTTTTTTACCTAACTTACTAACATAAAAATGGATCACTGTTGTCTAAAGAAAATAAAAAAAACTTTTTTTTTTTACTGCGGCTGATAATTATTACATATGGATTATTGCAGACAGGCTAATTGCGGCGGCTTTGGAAAGGCTGATCAGGCTGCATGTTACCTGATTATTTGTTTTACATTTTAATTTAATCATATATTTCAATTTTTGTTTAATAACTAAAGTACAACTATTTGAATTTTATCTTAATTTGTTTGAATTTAATTTATTTCATTTAATTGTCATTTAATTTTATTTCACTTACTTCAATCTAATTTAAATATGGTTGATCTCCTCACGACTAACATAGTTTTTAAGATAATGTTATACTAACAGAATATGGACAATTTATAATCTGAAATAAACGAATTTTATTTTATATTACTTAGCCAAAAGTCTAAAGAAAAACCATTTTTGATGACACAACATTAAAAAAACTTCTTACGTTACATTTTATCTATCTTCGTGACATTTAGCTTGTTTTAAAATCTATTAATCGCATGCACTTACTATATTTTAATTATTTATCTTACAATCATTAAATTATCTAAGTTACGAAATAGTCAAGTATATAAGTTGTACATCGAGTCGTGTGATTCATTACAATTATTTTACTTTAATCATCATGTCGTCTTTGATTATTGTTTTGTCAGTCTTCTGTTTAATCCAGGTATGTATTGCTTTTATAACTATCTTCCTGCCCTAGTCCCATGTTACTTGTGGTCGTTTTCTTCTTCCATTCTCCCCTGTCAACCGCCACGTTATCATTCACTCCCTTCTCTTTCATATCATTGCTCACACAATCTATCAAAATCAAAATCAAAATATTTTACTTCATATAAACCTGCATGGGCACATATGAAACATCAGAAGCTAGGTGCACGGTTCCAAATTGTTGTTTCCTATGGAGAAGATCCGGCAAGAAACTCCACGGTTACTCTTTTAAAAATAATTGGCTTTAACAATGTTTTCAAATTACAGAGATAAAATTTATGGGAGGACAGTGCCAGTATCCATTTTATATTTGACCTTCCTCTCCATCTTCATCCATCGACATTTATATCTATCACGCTTTTATTCTCATGCGAATCTTCGCTCTTGATCACATGCCTATACCAAGTCAAACAATTTCCTTTCAACTTTTCTGTCACTAGCCCCACGTTCAAACTTCCCCTTATAATCTCATTTCTTACTTCATCAATCACTCTACACATGCATCTAAATATTTTCATCTCCGCATGCAATTTCTTTTCATCCGTCTTCTTCACGTCATTCCGATCCACACATGTATTGTATTTATCATCTTTTGTTAAAGCAGTAGATTCTGCCTCTTTGTTCTAGTGATTGGTTTGGTCCTGGGTTGGATTCCCGGATCGGGCAGTTAGTTATTCGGATTTTCCTTCTGAAATTTCTTAGTAGCACTCAGCTGAATCTGTGCATTTCATATAAAATGAAATATTTCGACCAGTCGTTTAAAACACCGTAAAGCCGTAAATAGTTAAGTCAATTCGTTGTTAAGATTTTTTTTTTTAACTTTTTTTTTATTCGCAGAATGCTTTTGGTCAAAACCTCGGTTTTGGCAATGGATTCGGACTAAATGGACTTCCATCAAATGGCTTAGGATTGGGCACTGGTCTTGGAGCAAATGGACTACTAGGAAACGGACTAGGACCAAATGGCCTAGGTCCTAATTTCGGTGTCAACAACTTTGCTGCTGGAAATCTTGCCGCAAATAACTTTGCTGCTGGAAATTGTGCTGGCAACAACTTGGCCAACGCCAACTTTGCCGCAAACAACTTGGCTGCCAACAACTTTGCCGCGAACAACTTGGCCGCAGGAAATTTTGCTGGCACTAACTTGGCAAACCGTCCACTCAACAATAATTTGGCATTTAATGGCCTAGCTGCCAACAATGCTTTAAACAACGGCTTGGCCGGTATACCAAATGCTGGCAATGTAGGATACGGTGATGTGGCAGTAATTGGCGAGCTACCAGTTGGTGGCAACACAGCTGTATCTGGCAATGTGCCAGTCATTGGTTATGTTACGTTTGAGGGTACCGTGCCAGCCGGTGGCTTAGTGAGTGTTGCCAGTAACAATAATAATTGTGGTTGCAACCAGCAGTACTAGATGTTTTGAGATGTTGATATAAAGTTGTCGTTAGTCATAATTTTAAGTGTATAATGTGTTATTGATATGCAATTATTTAGTTGTTTATTAAATGGTTTTAATTTATAAATTTATTCACGATTTTTCAATTTCCCTTAAAGTACGATTTACTGATCTCCAGTTCGCACTGGAGGTCCAAAAGATCGTTTGTTACAAAATGGTAACAATGAAGTCAGCATAGTCATTATTCTACAAAAAATCTACGCTAGAGGAAAAAAAAGGCTGTTCTATAGAAAAGTGCAAACCTTCGCAATCAAAATGTTTAGAACAGCATTTTTTTAATTATCGACTAAAAAATTGAACGCAGGAGTCATGGACTGAATCGACTGAATCAATCTAAATCCAGTCGATGTGTTCTATAAGTCTT
This sequence comes from Polymixis flavicincta, assembly GCA_949987655.1. Taxonomy (NCBI): domain Eukaryota; kingdom Metazoa; phylum Arthropoda; class Insecta; order Lepidoptera; family Noctuidae; genus Polymixis; species Polymixis flavicincta. Next base: position 4,064,627 of record OX465198.1, on the reverse strand, counting down.
AGTGTTTAAGTGGGTTTCCGGATGATTCAGATTCACAGTTGAGCCCGGTAGGTGGCGGAAGATGGCGCGTTGTGTTCCACGCGCGCCTCAAAGAGATGTCAGCACAAACCGATGGGGCCCGCAAGGGCCGATGCCTAGATACCGCAGCCCCTTGCATTCAGGCTACTGAGGGAATACGGGTGGGTTTTAGTCAGTAAAAGTCTGACACGGCGTCCTGCTCCACCCAGAGCGGGAGAAGTTATTTGATGATTTCCCACCCAAAAAAAAAGCCCGGTAGGTGGCACTGCGATCGAGTTATAAGTAACAGGACAACATCTGTCCAGTTATCTAGTATAATTTGTATATTTTGCGTGGCAGGGACAGCGACGCGCAACGTGTTACCATGAATTCAGTAGCAAGATTCTGAACCTCCTGCCATGAAATTTTTCGAACGAAAAAAAGAAATATTTGCTATTAAATTTCCGTTATTCAATTTTACTACTATCCTGGCCATTTCGCGGCCGTCACACAGACACTCCTATTAAGTTTATAATGTCAATGGTTTTTAATGTCATGCAATAGTTCAATGGAATGGCCAAGCCATGCATTTTGACTAAAGATGCAAACCTTCGCAATCAAAATGTTTAGAACAGCATTTTTTTAATTATCGACTAAAAAATTGAACGCAGGAGTCATGGACTGAATCGACTGAATCAATCTAAATCCAGTCGATGTGTTCTATAAGTCTTAGATGGGCCGATTTAGATAGAAATGTTGGTGTGTGTTTGTAGGTTTGTCGAGTAAAAGGCTTGGCTCTATATACGATCTGACAATTTATTAACAGTCAAAGCGTTATGTAAGCCCACATTCCGAGATGCAATAATATCGATTTGAGCGCCCTCACGTTCCGAATTGGCGTGAGCGCGATAACGATGTTCCGCGAAACATCATAGATGACGTCATGACATGCGCCATCTTGCGATAACGCTGACCATGCGTTAAACTAATATCTCCGTGAGCGCTGTCAAAAATGACAGTTGTGCTGTTTTATTTTGTTCCGTATCGTATCTTTAGCTAACTTAGATTTATTTGAAGTAGTGCTTCTACCTAAGAAGAAGAAATGTGTGGTGTATACAAGTCGTGTCGACGGAAGTCTCCGTTTCTTGTCTCTGTTCTTCTTTTAAATTTGAAAACAGTCATAGTTTTAATAATATTAGGTATTTTGCTATAAATGCGTGGGGCAATGCCAAAAAAACTTTTCTGCATTAGTGCTGTTTTACATTTAACTTGACACAATTGATTTATTTATTGCTGAAATCGACGTATTTTTTTTTAAGTCTAGATATGGGTTTTTATTATATTAATGCTCTGATACAAGTTAGCTAAGTTTAATAAATATATACAAACATATTAACTAAGCATAAATATACAAAAATAATTAGACAGTATGTACAAGTACATATAAAGTAGAAAAGGGAAGAGCTCACTGGACATCAAAGAATTCGTCCGCATCGCTGTCATTAGGAAAAGTGCCCAAAAGGCTGGCAGCGTTGCCACGTTGCATGGCAAGACTCTTTGACCTAAGAATAGGCCAGCCCTTTGGTCACGTGAAGAGTCGACCAACCGCTTGGCGATGTCCCGAAATACTCGATGAGCATTCGGATCCCACAGCCCTAGAGTTTCAACCCCAAAGGGCTCAAATATATAGCTCCCAATAAGGTTGTTGTATTTGCGCCGTTTGAGGTTTTCTGCACCTGCAACAGCCGCACCAACGCAGCCCGCCGTGCTCAGAAGATGGGATGGCGCGAGGGTGTCGACACAGGTAGCATCCCACACCAAAGGTCTACCCACAGGCCTACTAAAGGCCTTTTAGGTATTATTAAAATCCAAAGTATGAAAGCGAGACAAATGAAACAGTGTGATTTATAGATAAGTCTGCTAACTATATTTTATCCTGAGAATGTGAGCTGTCTTGCATTACCCTGGTCAAAGCTTCGAGGTTAGGAAACATGAAGATACGCTTCGAGAAAAATTAGGTGGTGCCCCCTGTTTTTATTATTCGCTCGTCTTGGTGCACTACGTGCTCCCAGATTTAACACCGGTTTTTTGTACGTTGAAAAAATATTTTATTTTAAGTAAATTTAATGCTCAAACGAATCTATTGGTTCAGCAAAATGCAAGCTACTTAGATTAAAGGTAAAAACCCGCGCTATTTATTTTAAAATTAAACAAAAACCATATTTGTGACCCTCACGACAAGACCTTTCATTTGATATGTCACACGGTACAATTTGCAAAGCTTTTGTTTTCAATTTTCAATTTACTAGTTTTGCCCCCAAAGAGATAACATTCAAAATTCATTTATTTACATTACACGTCCATGTTTGAGTCACATAAATTCGTATGTGTACCATTAGTCTAGTAGATTTGGAGCAAATTGGTGATGACGGATGAACAGACAAACAGATACACGAGTGATCATATAAGGGTTCGTTTTTTTTTAATAAGGACGTATGGAACCCTAGAAAAGATAAATGTCTCCATGACACTTCAGAGCTTTAAGACAGGGGGTTAGGTTTAGGATAGGGCCAATTCCTCATTCTATACCTTATTTTAACCCAATGGTTGAGAATATCAAACACTCCGAAAGAAATGGCTGGGAAAAAATGCAAAACAAATTACGTAATTAGATCAATAAAAAACTTTATTTCTAAAATAAATTAATAACATAACAGCATTAAACACCAATTGGTGAACCACAACTATAATTAACAGACGCCTTTCCATCAGACGGCACATTGCCATTTATAGCCACTGCACCAAAGATTGGCATTCTACCAACCACAGTCACCAATCCCTTCACTTCCAAATTATCTGCCAGTATACTTATGCCAACAGGTTGATTGCCATATTGTGAACTGCCAGTAACTGTTACAGGAATGGGACCATTACCAAAGTTGTATGTTGCTCCTTTTGGTACGTTGGCTATAACTGTAGGTGAACCAATGTTTGCCATTTGATTTTGATTGGCATAGGCATAGTTCTCTAGTGCTGCAGCGTTGATATCATTTGCTAAAACTTGGTTGGTAGAAATTAAAGGATTGGCTAAGTTTGCTTCAACAATATTGGCCAATTTTGCGTTTGCTTTATTCCCAAAAGCATAGTTATTTGCTAAATTCTGACGGTTATTAATATTTCCTCTTGCCATATTATTGCCAGCGAATGGTGTGGGCATGCCAAATCCACTGGCCATACCTCTACCCATCGCCATGCCGTTTGGCACGCCTCTGGCACTGTTGCCCAAATTTATGGATCTGTTTGGCATGCCATATGGTATTGCTTGTGCTGATGTGTACTGAAAAGGAAAAAGCATATTATTATTTTCAGTGCGTTCTTTCATCTTTTAATGCCATTTAAGGCTTTAATGCAATGATGGAGAATCTTAACAGTTAAGAGTTTTAATGGTATTTTCATATAATATTTATAAGCTATTGCCAAACATGAGATCTCGGGTGATTCCAGGGTTAGGCAAAATGTTATTGGGGCTTTTCTATTTGGAATTTCTTAGTAGCAGTCTGAATTTGTGACCGGTTGATGGCATTAGGCTTGCCCCTAATTGACAAAATGTGGCAAAACAAGCGTGATGTTATATTTTATATTATAACATTTTTGTTGAATTTTGTAACATGCATTAGTTGACAGAAATTATCTTGTCATTCCTTAGAAACATTTTTTTTTTTTAAATAATTTTAAACAAAAATAAAAGAAATTAGATATTTACCTGTACAACAACTGCAAAGATTAGACAGCACCAAGTAATCATTTCAATTAAAATATATTAATCACAAAATTCCTTATTGTAAAGACAATTTTACAGACAAACGTCTTGCTATAAAATCGAATCCCAAAAAATTAAGACCTTAATCTTTGAGGTGAAGAATAGTTATGAATGTTAACAGGTGAAAAATAAACAATATAGGAATGGTATTTGGAAATCGATTACAAAAAAAGATACAATTAATTTGATTTGATAACGATTTAACGATAACACATGTACGAGAATTCGATTGATGAAGCAATTTCGAATCATTGATAAAATATGTAGTGACTTGAGATTAATATTTCATAATAAGATATTTTATCAAAGAAGTGAAATGCAAAGGTTTAAGTAATGTCAAAAGACTGCAAGAATTAAAAATAAACTCCATTATTATCGATTGATCAGCGGGCTTAGCATGACGTTTTGTATTTCTACAAAGAATAGACAGTGTTTTTTCAATACAAAGTGACATTTCGTTCCTACATTTTTGTTATCGCACCGTAGATATCCTTCTACAATCTGTCATTTAGTCTTTCGTTTCTGACGATATTTATCTAGGTCCATATAAATGTAGACTATTTCAGAAGAATATTTCTTCCCAAACTGTCAAAATCTCAGCGACAACAAACTTTCTACTCGACGGCCACAAAGTTTAGACGGATAATCTACAAAATCAGGATTCGTTTAGAACGCATAACTGTGATAATTAATAGAAAAACATAGCTATCTTCTCCTATTGTACATCATTTGGTTAATAATCATGTCTATTCTTCCGTCGACAAATCGGTGCTCGTGCTAAGCCTGCAGGTTAAGTCCCCGGAGTTGGTGTATGGATGGGTGACCATCTTTAAATACCATGACCGTCGTGCGTCGGAAAGCACGTTTAGCTGTTGGTCTCTGTCATTTGTAGATCTTTGACAGTCGTATAAAGGTCGTCAGAACACCGCAAGTTTAACAGGTAGCCTTACCAATTCGTTTTATATTACCCAGTTATTGGGTTTTGGAGGTCAGCTATGCAGTCGCTTCATGTATAGCTGCATGTAGTTAGACTGGAGGCCGACCCCAGTACAGTTGGGAAAAGACTAGACAAATGATGATAAATTATTACTAAGGAAGGTAACAGTTGTGGAAAAGGGAGGGAGGGCTTTTCCCAGTAGTGGGAATGCACAGGCTACTTAGATTAGATTAGGTTATAGTCTCTCAAATAAAAAGCAAACCAAATAAACATGTATTTATGAAGATAATAAGACAATCATACTATAATTTGTCTTATAACATAAAAACGAATACAATATGCATACATGATTATAAATAACACTTCTTTAAGAAAAATGAGTTGTAGCTAAGTAATTACAGCCACCCGGTTCAATCGATCAGGTTAAGCTACGCTTGCCGATGCTGGTCCGGGGATGGGTGACAATCATTACGTACCAAGGAGGGGTCTTGGTGTCTCGGAAAGCATATCCAACCCTTGGCCCCGGTTGTCATTCGTGGATCTTTGACAGTCGTTTTGGGTCGTCAGAAATCCAAAAGTCTGACAACTAGTCTTACCAAGGCAGTTACTGGCAGCGACCATGTAGGTACGAATAGACGCTTGATCTAACACACCAAAATAATTCTGTCAACTAGCTGGGGTATGAGGAAGCGGGGTACTGCATTCTGATTGGGCCTAGCAAGGTCATTACGTCTTACTAGAGATGGGACGGGTTCAACGGACGTGCTGCATTCGGTATAGACTCAAGCTGACCCCAACAAAATTGAGATGAGTCATTAAAGGAATGAAGCTAATATAAATATTATAATATAGGTACGGTCAACTATGGTATCTTCACTTTCCATAACAACTTTACTCATGAGTACTGCTGCCAGGGGTGCGGGTTGTTCAAAAAGAGATACCGTGGCCCCTGGCACACAGGCAACTGAAGGAACACGGGTGGGTTTTAGTCAGTAAAAGTCTGACACTGTTCCACCCAGAGCGGGAAAATCTGATTTCCCACCCTAAAAAAAAAAACCCATGGGTACCATACATAAATTTCTCTCAATAACGAAAACTAAAATGATCTACTATTTGTCAAAAATTATAAAATATTCGAAAGATATTTTATTCTTTTTTCATTGGTAGAGTTGCTCATAGAAAGCAAAGATGCCACCACAATTGACGGTAGGTACTATGCTAAATACAGGAGAAATTTTTCGTCGGTTTTACAAAAAAAAAAATCTGCTTTTTCATAGCTAAGTGCAATACCTACGTGGTCAAAATGTAAGGAACAGCTGATTTTTTTTTTTTGCATAACCAACGAAAATTTTCTGCGCTGGGGGTCTACAATGACATGCTGAATTCATGATTACAGTTTGCGCACTGCTAAAAAACTCATCTTGTATTCATTATGCATTTTAAATCATCAACAAAAATGAGTAGAAATTCTAACCCGGCCAGATGCAGGCACCATACCGCTAAACTTTACTGGGCTAGCCGCATTGCCATTAAGATCAACTTCATTAGGCACTGTCGTTGTGATAACTATAAATGACATGGGCATGGTTGGCACGGAGACTGTAGATGGCACGGTTTCTATAAACTGTTGATTGGTTGCTGTAGATGACAAGGATACTGCTGGCAAAGTTATGATGGTTGGCAAGGTTGTAGAGGTTGCCAATGCTGTGTCTGGTATCCAAATAGAGGTTGTTGGCGATGCTGGTTGAGACGTAACGGTAAGAGGTGTGGGAGGTGCAGAGTATGATGTGAAAGCTGCAAAAAGAAAGATAAATTTGTTTTATTTTGTTGTAAGTAGGTATAGAACTCAGATCATAAAACGTTTTATAATCTAAACAAAAAAAAACAAATGCTAAAGCGTCGCATTGTATGTTACATAAAATGCGACGCTTTAGTATTTAGTTTTTTGGCCTCACTCTTGGTGTTCCGCGCGGTCTATCTGCCTTTGTTTTATAATCTGAGGTATAGAATATAATAGTTCTTTACTTGTACAGAAAGTAGGTACATGTTACACATATTTAATTTCTAATGATCCTTATGCCAACTATCTTAACTAGGGCATGCAAACAGTTGAAGCTATATGCATAATAAAGACTCACTTATACATTATTTAGACAATCAATCAAATCAATACAAGTTCACCATGTCAAGAAGAAATTCAGCAAATAATTTGAAATAGTAGTAGTAGTAATTATGGTAGGTAGTTAGGCGTAACTGTTTGTCTTATTTCGCTATAATATGGCCATTCGATAGGGTTACGTTAGTTGGCACTCTTAAGTAACAAAAGCGACTATGACGTTTTCAGCTTATATCATAGTGCGTACAGCTGTAGCCAAAAAGCCGATATTAATTACTGTTTGTCTTATTTTGCTTAATTGATGCTATTCGATAGGGTGCACTTAATTACGTTAGTTGGATCTCTTAAACGTAACAAAAGCGACTATGACGTTTTTAGCTTATATCATAGTGCCTACCGCTGTAGCCACATAGCCGACACTAACTGTTTGTCTTATTTTGCTGTATTGATGCTATTCGATAGGGCGCTCTTAATAACGTTAGTTGGCTCTCTTACACGTAACAAAAGCGACTATGACGTTTTCAGCTTATATCATAGTGCTTACCGCTGTAGCCACAAAGCCGACACTTTTGTCTTATTTTGCTGTATTGATGCTATTCGATAGGGCGCTCTTAATAACGTTAGTTGGCTCTCTTATACGTAACAAAAGCGACTATGACGTTTTTAGCTTATATCAAAGTGCCTACAGCTGTAGCCACCTATCCAATAATAACTATTTGTCTTATTTTGCTTTATTGATGCCATTTGATAGGGCGCACATAATTACATTAATTGGCACTCTTTTATGTAACGAAAGCAAAAATGAAGTTTTTAGCTTATATCATAACGCCTACATTAATACCACTACTTATACGTTTTCTATCTTCATAATTTTGCTGAGTAAGAAATAATAATTTTGAGTGCATTTTGAGTGCTGGTTCAGCTCATGTATGCGCTTCGGGAATCATCGTGTTTCTTCGGAAATACGAACGTTGACATCTAATATAGAGCTGTTACTACTACGAAAGTGATTGTTAATATTTAACTGACTTCAAATAAGAGGACGTGCTCAATGCGTATGTATTTTTTTTTTTACTTGAATGAATGTACCGCGAAATCTCCGGAAATTGTGGGTCGATATCAAAATATATTTTTTTATGGACAGGTTAGGCTTCATATACATTTTATTGACTTTGCTTAGGTAGTTTTTGCGTTTATACTTTGTGTATCGTGAGGATGTTCTAATAATTTATGTCACTGCTGTTTACTTCGGCAGTAGTGGTATACGAATTAGTGTGTTAGTACCCTAACTAAAGAGTTAAAAATAAAAACATTATTGCTAAAAAACAACCGACTTCCAAATAAAATACTGATCCAAAGACACTAGCTTCCGAAATTAAAGTAATTTTTCACTTTATAGGTTTTTTCAAGCAAAAAAGTTTTATGTACTCGTATTACCATGATCACAGAACTATCTACGAGTATATACTCTATTTTCCTTGGTCACGGCATCACACGTGAACGGCTGAACCAATTGTGCTAATTTTTTTGTTGTTGTATTTGTTACTGTCAGGAGAAGGATCTTAAGGAAAATAAATAAGAAAGGTATAAATATAAAGGTTTCTAATAACAATAGAAAATTTAAGAAAACTTAACGACCATATTAACTTTTCTAATAATATACCAATGCGAATTATAGTTAAGAAAGGACAACGTATGACGGGTCAGCTAGTTATTTTATGCAGGTAGGTAATATTGGTGGCAGCAGTTTTAGTTTATAATAATATGAAAGTTTATAAATGTCTATAATAATATTAAAAGTCAGACTCACTTTCATAGCCGTCATTTCCAAATTCTCCTGTAATGGTGACCCCTCCTTTAGCTTTGACCTGACCTCCAAAGGTCACAGGCCCTGTAGTCTGCTGGTATTGTGGCCTAATATTTTGCATCATCATGCTTTGATGGTACCAAGGGTCGTAGAAAAAAGCATTGTTGTAGTATGGTCCGGCCATTGCTTCTATATTCTGTAAACATAGAAAATTTTCCAGCTAAAGTTGTTCAACTAAAACACTAGGAAGTGGTAAAGGGCGGGCGTTTTGAGGGACTCTCTTATGTAATTTTGACATACGAAACGTGCTGACTCTCAGCCTAGTATGAATAAATGACTTTTGATTTAATTTTTTTGTGTCATTTTGAATTCTGTAATGGGCTACAGTCGAGTCTAGTTGAATTGAGCTATTTCACAACGCAAAAATATTTATCTTATTCAACAAAATTGTATCCTGAGGATGGATGGTGTGCCTGTGCTTATTATTCAAAAGAAATACATATTTTTATTAGAGAAGTCGGTACCTAGATAAAGAGTACTTTAAAATCAAATTCAACATTAATTTTTATGCATACCCATATTACCTATCATTGAACTGTCTTACCTCTGATGATAAGTAAGCTAATTCTTCAACTGGTATGTACGCAATTATGTAATCATTGTAGGGGTACATTGTGGTACACTGTAATACAATGATCATTTTAATTAATTACAAAAAAACAAAAACGGGCCTAGTATAGAACCATGGGGAACCCACATTTTCAAGCAGACATTGACGACGAGGATCTTAGTATTATATAAAAAGTAAAGCCATCTTGCAACGGATTCCAGAATCTGAAACAAAGATAAGCTATATGCACCTATCCCAACGCTGGGAAGTGCGTGACGGCAAAGAGCGATTACTCGCTGGCATGCGTAAGTACCAAGCGTGAGTCCCTCAGCGATTGTTCTGCCCGCCAAGCGAGCGCGCTGAGCGAGTACTCTCTTTGATAGTTCTTGTCGCCGCGGCGAAAAACAACAGATGTGAACAATCAGTGATAAACTAATAATAAATGTCTCTATTTTACTTGCTCGAAACCTAGATTTTTTTACGTTTCATGAAACGTAAAATCAAATCGCTCGAGAGCGAGAAAATCGTTAATAGCCAGTCCCTACGTCATCAGCGATGGAAAAGGTGACTAATATGAGTTATTGTGAACCTAGTATCAGCTAAGAATCTTTTACTTCTGAAAGAAGACCTCTTCAAAAATCACTTTAACGATTGATAACTAGATACAGTTCTGGTTATGCAATAAGAGATGGAATCATTTTGTTATTAGACTAGAGGGATCACCGTCCTCTTGAGATTAGGGATTATTTATAAACGTTACGAGAGCAGTGGTGGCCCAGCTCTGTAGAATTATTACCGTAAAAAACACTGACACTGACACTATAGACAGCTCACTTCACCTAACCTTTTCACGATGAAAAATGTCCAAAATACAACTGTAGGTGAAATGACAGTTGATTTCATCTACAGTGGTTGCCCCGGCTTCTATGTTGTTAGTCGTGGGTTCGTACCCATCCAGGCGTTTTACTTTGTGTAAAAAAATCATAAGCACTGCTCTCAAAACACTGAAGGAAATCATTGTGAGGAACCGCCATGAGTCTTAGAACCAAAATTCGAAGATATCTGACATCTACCAACACGCACTGGGCCCGAGTCGAAGATTATGCCCCACTCCCATCTCACAAAGAGGAGGCCTGTCCCATTGGCAGGAAGATTACAGGCGGATTATGCTTTTGCTACAAATGTATGTTTCAGTCACTTATCATTACTTCACTTTAGCAAACGTTTATAAATAAATGGGATATATCTTTTGGAATATCTTTTAGTAACCTGACGACACCTATAGCAAGATATTTTTGGTCTGAAACTGAAGGAAAAATCAAAAAACTTGCCTCCAACGCTAGCACTTCTAACACAATGAAAATAAACGGAAGACACATTTTGTATATCGTGAAACACAATTGCACAAAACAAGAGTCTTCTACGTGACCCACTTTTATATGAAACGTCCTACATTATCTTGAGGTTTATTATGTATAAAAAATCACTTACCTATGTTTGTCTGTGTGTTGATGACTAATCAACCACACACGCTTCATTGTGCTGAAGCAGCCTTTTCTCCTACTTGAAAGGAACGTGCATTGAACATGGGATGTCAAGGAGTCTCTTGTAGCTGTCACCGTAACAATATGCACATCGTCAGTTACAGAACTTAGCGATGGAAAGTTTAAAACGCACATCAAACGTGTCCTTATCAAAAAAGCATACTAGGTATAAGATAAAAGACTACGTTGAAGACAGGGAAGTTTGGCATTAATTCCTTCTGCACATGTGGCTTCCATGGTACCTCATTAACATCATAATTATGTGAAAGTCTATTAACTGCTCTCAAATACAATGTTCTTTTTATTTTTACAATGCTGACATATTCTGGTCATTATTTGACATTATACATTAATTTTAGATCGACTATTTTTAGTGATTGTCATGGAAATAATGTCACAATGTTTAATAGGTTCATTTTATTATGTAGGTAGACTATTTTTAACCGACTTCAAAAAGAAGGAGGTTATCAATTCGACATGTTTATATTTTTTATTTTTTTTTATGTATGTTCGGGCATAACTCCGTCGTATATAGACGGATTTCCAAAATTGTTCGAAAGGAGTTTATTCCGAAATGGTCCCATATAATTTTCATATGGATCTGATGACGCGTTTCGGAGACAGACAACGGAACTCTTCAAAAAATTACAGCAAATCAACCGCGAATGCTGCTATCGCATAAATATGCATTGTTTTAACCCCAAGGATGATGAAATTTTGAATTGGTGTAGGGTAGGTAACTAAAAAGTGAAAAATAAAAACTTTTTTCAAAAAAATAACAACCGACTTCCAAAAAAGCGAAAGCGGTGACAAAGAATAAAAATACCTACATATCAAAAGACACCGACTTCCGAAATTAAAGTTATTTTGCACTTTGTAGTGTTTTTTTGGAAGTCGGTTGTTATTTTTTTGAAAAAAGTTTTTATACATATTGTGAATGAGAGAACGTTGTAGGCCTTACGACTAGACGATTTTCTATTCTGTACCTGGTACTTATTGACAGGCCTGCACTGTCCTGTAATTTGAAAACATTGTTATAGCCAATTATTTTTAAAAGAGTAACCGTGGAGTTTGTTGCCGGCTATTCTCCATAGGAAACAACAATTTGGAACCGTGCACCTAGCTTCTGACGTTTCATAAGTGCCCATGTAGGTTTATATGAAATAAAATATTTTGATTTTATAATTTCTCTAGCAAGATTATAAACTGTTGATCAATAATTGTGAACTGCAAAAACCATTTACAATTTAACGCACTATTTTTTGATAGTTTTTAATCTGTTCGTCAAATTGTGAACTGGTATCAAAACGGATAGTACCGTGCGCTATTATTAAATAGTCAATTAACTGCCACTAACTTGGAAGTAGAGCTCGCCGGCCGCTGCCACGGTACCGCTCGCTTCGCTCGCTCGGCTTGCGCGCGGTTGGTCGCAGTTCCAACCTAACCTAACCTATTCGATCGGTAAGCAGTATGGTACAATTTAGCGACAGTTTAAAATCTCGCAAGATAGATTATAAGCTAACGGTTTTCACAATCTTACGGTGACATAGCTAACTAACAACAGGCACACGGGTCGATCGATCAACAGGGGTAGCTTAACGAATTCTATCTATATTCTACCAAGAATAAACAACTATTTTTATCTAACTTCACATCTCTTCTTCCCGAGCACGGAGCGATCCGTAAACTGGCGTATCTATGAAGACATAGACAGTCATTCTTTCCATAGCAACGGAGAGGTAGCTATTGATGTAGTTATGGTGGATGCGCTAAGGTATAAGATGTTTTCAATAAAAAGGATTTAATTAACTTAGGGAATTGACTATTGTAATTTCATTATTATGTAAAAATTGGTCGTCACTCTTAACATCGTAGACTATTGTCGACTGAAGAATATATACATTTCTTCTGTTCAGTTTTAACATCGCTGTGCTTGCGACTTTAGTAATCTTTCTACGATCTGTAATTTTGTCTATTCTTCCGTCGATAAAACCCGTTTCTACGCTGGTAAATACTACGCGTGCTGTTAAAGTTACGCTTGTTTTAAAGTGGATTATGATTACGGCCCACTCCATCTCACAGAGAGGAGGCCTGTGACCCAGCAGTGGGGAACGTTATAAGGTGATTATGTTTTTTTTTAAAGCAAGTAAACCCGCATGATTAACAATAGCCTGCTATGAAAACAATACGTGCCCAGGAACCAAAAATACTTTTAATATCAGCGCGTATTTCGAAATATCAAATGCATTCACGTCCTTTGTTCTGTAATGTAGTTTGTTGAAAGAATCATATTACGGAATATTATATTCATTCATAATATCACCCTTCACCCTATTACTGTCCCATGTGACATTTAGCAGCCAGGGCCCCAATTCTGTATCGCTATAATGATTCCCCGCGGAATCTTACTATGTTCAAACTACTTCAATATCGTTTTATTTTTAACCAACGAAAAAACGGAGGAGTTTACTCAATTCGACGCGTATTTTTTTTTTTTTTTTTGTGTATGACCACGCATATCTTTTTACAGAGTAGTTCGATTTAGATAATTATTTTTTATTGGAAAGGGTGTACCCCGAAATTGGTACCATATAAATTTGAAAAAAAAAATCTAACTCTAAGGGTAGGAAAACAGGGATGATTGATTGTTCACTCACTGATTGTAATGTACTCGTAAAACCACGCATAATTTTATTGGATACCTCGAAGTAGGTCCCATATACATTTGGAAAAAAAAACAACCCTAAGGGTAGGAAAACAGGGGATGATTGATTGTTTACTCACAGATTTAATACTGAGTTGTGTATTACAAAAAGTAATAAAAAATTAATCATATAGTAATTAGTAGAATAGAGCCACAAAAAATTGTTAAATAAACACTTTTTAACTAAGTTCGGAAGGCGGTGACATAAAATTAAAATACATTTCCAAAGTCGCCGACTTCCGAACTTAGTTATTAAGGCATACAAAGAAGTTTTTTTTTTTTTTCAGTTTTTTCGGCGGTTTATTTTTTTGTAAAAAAGTTTTTCTAGAAACCAATGTAATGGTAAGGAATTGAAATGTCATGTTCTGTATGTTCCAAGACAATTTGTCGATATTATTAATACGATATTTGAAGAATTCGTGTGTGATTGACGTGGTTACGAGTAAAGAATCGTTAAGTGGTCATAGTGAATTCAGGCCCTGCACTTGGCCCGTGTCGTGGATTATGGCCCAGTCTCACTTATGGGAAGGAAGCCTTATAGTGTTAAGATTATAATAGGCTGCTATTTTTTGTACGTGTACAACTGCCTCGGTGTATATTCTCTGCTTTGCTTGCCTGATTTATGTTAAAACAACTCGCACTCGAAGGGTAAATATTTAACAATGCATTTTTATTATACTTTAGTAATAACTTTACATTACTTCGTTGTTATAGTGGTCATAGTTATGTAGAACATACTCTGTAAACATTTAAAGTGTCTACCTATAACGGTTCAAAAGATACATCCCTGTAACAAATGGACACAGGGACGGACGCACAGGGAAGCGTTAGTAACAGGGTTTCGTTGGCATCCTTTGTGTACGAAATCCTAAAATATAGGAAAGATCTATAAAAGACAACAATTAGTTTTAGATGGTGTTTATTTTCAGTACAAAAAACTTCACTATTTATAACACAATTACATAACAAGACATCCTTTTTAATCCAATAAAGTTTCTAATAATTTAACAAAAATAAATAACTTATTTACAAAAATACACTTAGTTAAAAATCTATTTACTATATGGACCATTCAACACAGTCACAGTTTCGGTAATGCCAGCAACTGGCAAGCCATTCAAAAATGGCATACTACCTTCCATTTTCAAATTCTTAACCAACTCCTGTGCCAAATTCAAATGATTAGACATCAAGACTGACTGTTGATCGCTTGGCACATTTGGAAACATTTTAACTCCTTCGGGTAGTATATTCTGGTTATCTGGCATATTTGCCCCTACAAAGTCATAATGCCAGTTGTTAACTGGCTCTTGAGCTTTGCCAAATCGGAAATCGTTGCTTGGAAGTCCGTTGCCAACAGTATTTTGTTGGTATGTCTCTGGCATGTTGACTTCCATGCCATTATCATTAAAGAATATGTCATTTAAATGTCCGCCATTAGAAAGCGGCATGCCATTGTTGATGGCATTCACCAGTCTACTATTCGCATTTGGCATTTCTGTGATGGCTGGAAAATTATTGGCATCTGCAAAACCATTACTAAAAGGAACATTATTGACAAGTCTTGGTTCAATTACAGGCATTACGTTGTAGTTTTGAAAATTGCTGATATCTAACAGGTCATTGTCTAATTCCATATTGTTGATATTTTGTGCTACACTAGCAATGTTTGATGCGTCATTGCCGATCAAAAAGTGGTTGATATTTGAAAATCTGTTATTATTTGGCATATTGTTTGATAATTCACTAGCAGGAAGCCTCGAAAATGCCTCATTCCGGGTAAGTGGCATATTTGCCCGTACAAAGTCATAATGCCAGTTGTTGACGGGCCCTTGAGCATTGCCAAATTGAAAATCGTTGCCTGAAAATCCGTTTGATAATTCACTGGCAGGAGGTGTATTCGTAATGGCTGCAAATCCATTGTCATTGTGAGAGTTATATATGTTTGACAATTCATCTACAACTTGTTGTGCTAATCGATTGCCACTTTGCAAATTATTAGGCAACATATCGCCAACTGGTAAACCATTACGGGGTAATCTTTTCATGTCTGCTATTCCATTTCCAATTCCAATTTCTGTTATTCGAAAGTTATTAAGATATGGCAGTTGATTTTTGATAGATGGCAATAAATTACCACTTGGCAAATTGTTTCGTGGCAAAGAAGGTAAGGCGTTACCACATGGTAAGTTATCGAAACTTGGAAAACCATCGCGAATTGGCATGTTATTAAAATTTGGTAATGAGTTCGCAGCTGGTACATTATTTAAGTTCACAATATTTTGCCCAACTGGCACATTGTCTAAGTTTAGGAATGAATTTGGGAATGGCAGATAATTAATATTTGGCAATCCGTTTGGCACATTATTCAAACCTAGAAATCCTTTTGGTACATTTTCAAAACTTGGCACACCTTTTTGCACATTTTTCAAACCTGGCAATGCGTTTGGTACATTATTAAAAGTTGGCAAACCGTTTGGCACATTGTTCAAACCTGGCAATGCGTTTGGTATGTTATTCAAACTTGGCAAACCGTTTGGCACTATGTTGAAACCTGAGAATACGTTTGGTATATTATTAAAATTTGGCGAACCGTTTGGCACGTTATTTAAACCTGGAAATCCGTTTGGCACATTGTCGAAATTTGGTAAACCTTTTGGCACATTTTTAAAACCTGGCAATGCGGTTGGTACATTATTAAAAGTTGGCAAACCGTTTGGCACATTGTTCAAACCTGGCAATGCGTTTGGTATGTTATTCAAACTTGGCAAACCATTTAGCACATTGTTCAAACCTGGAAATCCGTTTGGTACATTTTCGAAACTTGGCAAACCTTTTGGCACATTGTTCAATCCTGGCAATGCGGTTGGTACATTATTAAAAGTTGGCAAATTGTTTAGCACTTTGTTCAAACCTGGCAATGCGTTTGGTATGTTATTCAAACTTGGCAAACCGTTTGGCACTATGTTGAAACCTGAGAATACGTTTGGTATATTATTAAAATTTGGCAAACCGTTTGGCACATTATTTAAACCTGGAAATCCGTTTGGCACATTGTCGAAATTTGGTAAACCTTTTGGCACATTTTGCAAACCTGGCAATGCGGTTGGTACATTATTAAAAGTTGGCAAACCGTTTGGCACATTGTTCAAACCTGGCAATGCGTTTGGTATGTTATTCAAATTTGGCAAACCGTTTGGCACATTGTTCGAACCTGACAATACGTTTGGTACATTACTAAAAGTTGGCAATCCATTTGGCACATTATTAAAACTTGGCAATCCATTTGGAATATTATAAGGTAATATATTTAAGCCATTTACGTTTGGTGCTATTCTGTTCTGTGGCATAATATTCGCACTTGGAAAAGGCAAATTAAAGGGTAAATTTGTCAATCCATTATTTAAGGCAAAGCTATTCGGCAATCCTTTGTTAAAAGCCAAGTTGTTTAGTAATCCATTGTTCAATCCAAAGGTGTTTGGCAATTCACCGCCACGAGGTATATTTCCAAACGGCATGCCATTTCTTAAAGGCAAACCATTGGCAAATCTGTTTTCTGGCAAATCCCCGCTTCCTGGTTCACCGGCTAGTGGGTTATTGACCTGTCTTCTAGATCTGCCATGTTCTGCCTGTGGCGTATTTGTAAAGTGATGCAGTACATTCTGGATTGAACGATCTCGATTCGAGAACTGAGCAGAAATTAGCTGTAAATAAATAAATAAATGGTAAACAATAAAATAGATAGGTACCTATATCATTTTTTTTTTTTAACGATCACTACAAACGGCCAATTTCACCAACGAAACTGAGTTTAGCACATCTAAATCCCCTAAAAATACTGTCGGTGACATTATTCGACAACAATGATGACATCGTCAGATCCGAAACGATTGGAATCAACATTGTCAACAGTATTTTTTTTGGTCAACCACACTTGGAAACAATATTACCTGAATTAAAAACACTTGAAGCACACAAAAAACTTTTAAAATCATTTTAATAATTTAGTTCTCATTACTTCGTGTATTATTGTGCAACTAGAGTCTATGTAGTAATATTTCTAGTTATATAGATGCACTTATCAATATCTTAATGATATCTATATAAGATTTAAAAAACGCGTTTTATCTTGATTCAAAAGTTGTGAATTTGATACCATGTCTCTATCATTAAAAACGTGATATTTATATTATTCTTGCTTGTAGGGGATTGTTTTTTGACATCTTTGGTAGTTTTTTATTGCTTCATTATATGTTGAGTTTGTACATACTTTATTGAAATAAGTAGAAAAGATTAGGTAAATCTAAGATTTCTGGGTGTATCAGTAAAAAAAACAAAAGTCAATTATTGAACGGAAAAACATACGAAAACCTTTTTTGGCGGAAAGCTTCGGTCAGGTTAAAATTAGTCGTTAAAATCAAAATAATATAGCTTTTTATTTAAATGAGAAATATCGTTTTTTGTTACGATTACAAATTGGCCACATCCAGGGTTACCACCGTGGAGATGGCCAATTTGTAATCGTACATCGACGCGCAAATTGAAACCACGAATCTAGACCCTCTAACGTAGAAATGTTGCGACGGTTATTAAATATAAAATCTGCTCCGCCAGACATTTTGACCGCGTAGGTGATACCTACACTTTTCTATGAGATAGCATTTTTTTTTTAAAGACGAAAAATTTCCACTTATCGGTCACAGAAACATGTAACAGGATTTCCGTCGGGCTCCTTGGCATTCTGAATTTATTCAAAACTAGGACAAAACCGTACCTACTACAGTCCGTATTTTAAAATAACGGAGTCAAGAAATGACATTGGCTGTTTATACCTAACTGATTCATCTACGCCCTCCAGTGGATTCCCGCATTGTCGTTGCGGGGGGCTCAGTAACCGTGGTCTGCCACCCACGGTGAAGCCAAGAGGAACCCAAAGGTGGGGCCGCTCGTCAGGGCTTTTGCCTTCAAGCCAATGACGTAGCGGCCAAAAACTAGGTTGCGATGAGGTGCTCCACAACTGAGGTGGGCCGCGATGTCGAATGGGAGGCATCGCGGCTGAGGGGTACAGGCTGCGGCAGAGGAGTGCCGGTGCTTCTGAGCAGCGCTCTTCCCTTCCGTGGCCTGGACGGGGCCGCCACCGTTTGATGGCGGACGCGGTGGGGCCGCAGGGGAAGAGGAGTGTCAGTATAGCGTTGGCCGCTCTCCCTATCCCCTGCGGCCGAAAAGCGGTAGGCGAGACGGCGCGTTGTGTTCCCCGCGCGCGCCGTCATAGATTTCAGCAACCACTGGTGGGGTCCGCAAGGGCCGATGCCTGCCAGGGGAGCGGGTTGTTCGAAAGAGTTACCGCCGCCCCTGGCACACGGGCAACTGAGGGAACACGGGTGGGTTTTAGTCAGTTAAAGTCTGACACGCCCTCCTGCTCTACCCAGCGGGAGAAGTCATTTGATGATTTCCCACCCAAAAAAGAAAAAAAAAACTGATTCATCTAATCAAACAAAAATTACGCGCTTTTGACAATTTGTTAGTTTTTGGGTTTATTTTCAATGCAATAATCGGGCGATAGTAACTTTAATAAATGAATTTATTATATTCCATAAGATACTAAGTTCTGCCAATTGTCTGAAACTTCTAATAACGTCATTACTCCAAAAGTCCCCAGCACTAGATTGAATTATATCGAGGCCTGTATGACATTGAGGCCGAAGCGACCTCGTTATAAGGTCGCTAGAAAACCTTCCCTTGACGCAAGGTCACATTCAGGGAGACAGATCGACCTCAACCTTCACAACAAGGTCAGGCCTTGGGGGAAGGACAAAGTTCTGGGACCTTGTGTTGGAATTTTTTGTGAATGTCTATATTAAAATCAATTCATGATTCTACAGTTCTTATTATGTACCTAGAACCCTATAAAATAAAAGTATTTATTTTAGCTTTATATTCATTCTCCTTGTGTATATACACAAAAAAAATACCTTACCAGGCCGGCAAAGTCTGGCCGTTTTCAGTCAAAATATTTTGCGAGGCCATTAAATTTTATTTTTCATTGTCTTTTTTTTATATTTTGCAAATGGTCTTCGGTTCAGTTTTTATACCAAAAGTACCAGTATTTTTCGCTTTTTTGTAAAGCAACCTCTTCAAATTCTAATTTAAACTTCTTACATAAAACTTTATTTTGAAAAATGAACTTGTTAGAAATCAAGTAAGTAGGGAGGAACCTATATGAAGTCGTGTTTTTGTTTTGTTTTCCAACATTTTATCAACGTCGTTGTTATTCATGTTATAAAAAGGTCAATTCAATCGAAGAAATAATTTAATTCCAATAAATAATTTACAACAAATCTTAGATTTTAACTACTAGATAAGTACATTGAGGTAATCATAAGTACAATTTATTTTCTCCTCAAATCAACCGTACCTGTCATATCTGACATTTACCGCTCTATTAGCTAAAAAGTCATTTCCAAATGTAATTTGAGGATTCGGCAACGGAATTCGGCCTTCAGCCTTCTGCGAGCACTTGCAAGCATTGGCCGCATACATTAAACTCTCCAAAGCTGTCTTTTTTAATGCTTCTGCCATATAAGTCCTTTGTTTATTAATTCCGGGATTTTTTGGCGGTAACTTTTGGATGACAGCTGCAATGGTGTTTAATTTGTCAACGAAAGGCATGTTGGATGCGTATGTTGACAGCAGTGAGTTTATTAATGGCGGCTGGGGTTGGCTGTAGGGTGCATTTTGAATCTGTGCTCCGTATGGCAAGTTTTGGACTCGGTACTGGGCGAAGACATTCTGGAAAATAAAATAATCATTATTTTACTTCTTCAGGTCATAAATTTCAACTAAGAATTACGTCAGGCAAAAGCCATTAGCCTCAGTGCCAGGATACTATTGTAGTCTTTGACTCAGTAGCACGACGTATCTTCTGTGATTACCAACCTAGGTACTTGAGTGATAGTTGCAATTTTCCCATGTCTTTTCAATATAGCCTTCAAGATAAAGCCGTTTCTTTTCCGTTCACACTTCTGCTTTGAGTTAATGATAATAGGCTGTTATCAGCCTATACTTACTTACTATACTTGTGAAACTAAAATTGTGAACCTTATAACTGAAGAGTATTTTAAACCAGGTTTGCCAGAACGTACTACTGGAATAAAAAGTATTAATCCAGGGTTATCTGTATTAATCCAGGGTATAAACTATCATTGTGCGAAATTTCATCCAAATTGGTTCGGCCGTTTTAGCGTGATTGAATATCAAACATACAAACTTTCACATTAATAATATTAGTGGAGTTAAATGGTAAAAATACTTACTTTCATAATTAAACATTGAATCAGCAACGCACCTAAAACTTTCATAATCACGGCCATTTTATTTTTCAATTAAAACCGTTAGTTTTAAAATTATAAGAACACAAAAAAGGTTTGTTACTCTGCAGTTTCTAATATCTGAACTTTTAATTGCGTTTATTTTAGTTAAACGTTTCTTACTTTTAATCAGTAATAATATTGAAGTAAATTAGGTACATAACTAATTAAATTAATTACTCTTAATAACTAAAAGTCGTCTGTACAACTCTATATGTATGAACATTTATCTGTAAGCGCTATCTTTACTATCAAATATTATGTAAAAGTTACTGTTGCATTGGCATTTAAGATTAGATAAGTAATTACAACATAATTATCAAAGCCAGATGGAAAATTTAAATGGTTTGAAAATCACGGAATAATTTTTTTTCCCAGTCGACGCTACGTTATGTTGGCTTGTTGGTATAAGCACTCACAGACAAAGGCGCGCAGGGTTTGCATGGAGGCTGAGGAAACCGTTGCGCATGTGCTTTTCGAATGCACAGAAGTAGCCCAGATTAGAACAGAAACCCTCGGGGCACCCAAATCTTGCACGGATATTCTCAACAGACCAGGAGTTATAGCCAACTTCTGGAGGGAGGTGGGCTGACTGGAATAACAACCGAAGGCCACCATGGCTCACGCACAATGGTCCACTTGAAGGACTAAGTCCCGTATTACAGAACCTCACTCAAGACTCAAGCATTGACGGCACGGTTGGCGCAGTGGTTAAGCGATTGACTGCTGCGCTGCATGTCGCGGGTTCGATTCCCGCACGGAACAAATATTTGTACATACGACCTACAAGTAGTTGTTCCGGGTCTGGCTGTTTGTGTATGTGAGTTTTAAATGTTTGTAAACGCACCCACAATACAGGAGAAATTCCTAGTGTGGGGCAACGTAAAAAAAAAAAAAAAAAAAGAGTAAGAGCATTAATTAAAACTAGTTTTAACCAATCAAATGGCTCTAATCTAGTTTTAAGTAATGCTTGAGTCTTGAGTGAAGTTCTGTAATACGGGCCTTTGTGCGGAAACCAAACCCATAACTTAGAACATAGAGACTCGCAGGGTGGTTGGAAGCAGTTGGGTTATTTAGACTTGCAGAGAATTGAGCTGTTTATCTCGAGACATCGAGAGCAGTGGTGGCCCAGTGGTAACGGCCGCGACTTACGATTTGTAGGTCGTGCGTTCGAACCCAGCCAGGCACATTACTTTGTGTAAATCATTTTACCACTGTTCTCACAACGGTGAAAGAAAACATCGTGAGGAAACCGGCATGTCCTAGAACCAAAAAATTCGAAAACATGTGACATCTACCAACCCGCACTGGGCCCGCGTGGTAGAATACGGTCCACTCCCTCTCATGGAGAGGAGGCCTGTGTCCCAGCAGTGGGAAAGTTATAGGCTGAATGTGTATATGTATATGAGCTGTTTCATCATCATAATCATCATTTCAGCCGAAAGACGTCCACTGCTGGACATAGGCCTCCCTGGGCTGTTTAGCCAGCTTATAATGTCCCAAGAGCTGGGACACAGGCCTCCTCTTTATGAGAGGGCCATAATCCACTACGCGAGTCCAGTGCGAGTTGATAGAAATCACAAATGTCTTCGAATTTTTGGTTCTAAGATATACCGGTTTCCTCTCGATGTTTTCCTTCATCGTTTTGAGAGCAGTGGTGATGAAATAATTTACACAGTAAAGCTCTAGTCAGGGTTAGAATCTACGACTGGTAAGTCACAGCCGTTACCACTGGGCCACTTGGAAACAGCGGTGATTTACGAGTGAAAGAACGACTTTACAGACTGTAGATTTGTAGACAATTTTCTATTCTGTATTTTCAATCCTCTAAGTACCTGGTACTTATTGGCAGGCCTGCACTGTCCTCCCATACCTATTATTGTATAAGCCAATTATTTTTAAAAGAGTAACCGTGGAGTTTCTTGCCGGCTCATCTCCATATTGGAACCGTTGGAGCTTCTGACGTTTCTTAAGTGCTCATGCAGGTTTATACAAAAAAAAAAAAAAAAAAATGATTTTGATTCTATGCTGATATTGCTGTACATTCTGACTAAACCAGATAATAGGAGAGACATATATCCCCTAAGATATCTATTTTATAACACATCACGCCTGCAATCCCTGAAGGGTAAGATAGAGGTGTACCTATAGTAACGCCCACATTTCACCAGGTATATTTAAGTCCCATGTGATCCCATCTCAGCAGTTGCCAAGTAACAGCCCAGAATATAGATTTATTTCGGTTGATGGCAATAGGGACTCCGGGCTGCAACTGAGGAATTCTTGATGACAAAACCCAATCAATCAAAAAATCCAAATCAAAATATTTTTATTTCATATAAACCTGCATGGGCACTTATGAAACGTCAGAAGCTAGGTGCACGGTTCCAAATTGTTGTTTCCTATGGAGAAGAGCTGGCAAGTAACTCACGGTTACTCTTTTGAAAATAATTGGCTTTAACAATGTTTTCAAATTACAGAGATAAAATGTATGGGAGGACAGTGTAGGCCTGTCAGTAAGTACCAGGTACTTAGACGAATACAGAATAGAAAATCGTCTACAAATCTACAGTCTGTAAGGTCTACAACATTCTCTCATTCACAATATGTAAAATAATCTTCATAAATAAAATGAACCTAATTAGACATAGTGATTTCCATGACAATCACTAAAAGTAGTCGATATTAAAATTAATGTATAATGTCAAATAATGACGAGAATATGACAGCATTGTAAAAATAAAAAGAATAAAAAAGAACATTGTATTTGAGAGCAGTTAATGGACTTTCACATAGTTATGCTGTTAATGAGGTTCCAGGAAAGCCACATGTGCAGAAGGAATGCCACACTTCCCTGTCTTCAACGTAGTCTTTTATCTTATAATATGATTTTTTGATAAGGACACGTTTGATGTGCGTTTTAAACTTTCCATCGTTAAGTTCTGTAACTGACTTTGGCAATACCACTTTGTCCGACCTGGGAATAGATTTCCAAACCACATATTCAGCAATAGAGCTTCCGACCACTAGACCAAAGAGGATTTATCTATTGTCAAAGGTGAGGACTTAGAAATTTCTTACAAAAACATTATCACGATCATAATGATGAAAATTTCGATTGTGGTATTACAAAATTCTTTGTAATAAATTAGTATTTAAACTAGAAGTGTTAGTCTAATAATCACAGTGTAATTAGTAAACTAATACAAAATGAAGTCTATTATAATTTTTGTCGCATTCTCTGTTTTCGTTGGCGTAAGTATTTATTCTATTTTAAATTCACTACTTCAAATATGGAGGAGGTTGACAATTGGTTGAAATAATTTCTAGTTTAGTGGTGTTTTTTCCGACTTCATTAAATTAAAGCCAAGAGCACATTACAATGAGCCGTAGCGCAAAGCATATTTTATACAAAAAAAAAATATCGTCAAAGGTTTTATTCCACCACTTTGTCGGCGTGACTAATAAGTATATCCATGCAAAATTACAGTTTTCTAGTAGGTACTAAGATTTTCTGAGTTAATTTGTGGACAGATGAATAGTCGACATTCACATGAATTGGATTTTAAGCTCTCAGCGCCTAAGCAGTGACTTGAAAATCAAGTGCACGAAAAACTCCCACCGCTATTTAGAGTTCCTTGTATTACGGAACCCTAAAATGAGCGGTGTACGAAAGTGGCAAAGGAGGACTTTTGTAATGCAAAAGCAGCTTCAAACAACATACCAGAGAATCCCTAACAACTTCAATTATAAATCCTCTCTTTTCATTTACAGGCCCAGTCCCAAATCTTCGCGCCATACCAACAAACAATACCAGCAATGATGCCAGGCTGCCCATGTGGCAACACTGCCCCATTGCCATTCATACAGGTGCCTTACGACATTCCTCTCTCCCTGCCAGTCACTGCACCCGTGCCAAGAGCTGTGGCAAAAGCGCCCTGCGGTTGCTTGGAAGCATATGAAGCTACGTTGCCAGCTGGTCGGCCATTCGGCAATCCGTTCTTGCCAGTAGCCTCGCCAGTATCTGCTATGGCACCTTTTTCTCCTCTATTGCCACCAGCCAACACTTGCAGTAGGTGCCAGTATTTAAAGAAAATTCCTATTCCCCCTCCTTGTATTTAAGTTATTTATTTAGGTTTGAATAAATTATTTTGTTAATTATTATATATATTTCTTTGATTATAAGTTGAATGAATACGCCCTCGGATAGATTACATACATCTGTCGCTAGCCTTATGAATTACTTTTGAAAAGAGAATCAAACCTTGAAACAAAGAAAAAAAACTTTTTTGGTCGGTTGTTCGTTCGGTTGTTTTTTTTTTTTTTTTGGAAAAAGTTTTTATCTTTCACTTTTTAGCTATAGTACCTACCCCACACCAATTCGAAATTTCATCTTTCTTAGGGTCAAAACAATGCATATTTGTGCTATAGCAGCAATCTCGGTTATTTTGCTGTCATTTTTCGAAGAGTTCCGTTGTCTGTCTCCGAAATGCATCATCCGATCTACATGAAATTTAAATGAGACCATTTCGAAATAAACCCCTTTCGAAGAAAAAAGAATTTTGCAAATCGGTCTTATGACGGAGGTATGCCCGAACCTCCACCTAACTCCTAACCGTTAAAGAGTTGTACCTTCCTTCATCAGCGCAGCGTCATGAGATGATGATGACCAAACGCAAATGTCTCAATAGCTTTAAAAAATATATAAAAAATAATTTTGAGAATCGGTCCACAAATGGGGGAGAAATCGAGGAACAGACATTAAAAAAAAATACATACAGTCGAACATATAACGTCCTCCTTTTTTGGAAGTCGGTTAAAAATAGTTTATTCTGTACAAACAAAACGCATATTAGGAAACTAAAAAATTGTATTTATTAGCCTTTTATGTTGTAGGTACCTACAACATAAAAGGCTAATAAATACTATTTTTTGAAAATATCATTTTTAGCCGTCATTATTAGGTAGGTACTTAGCCTACCTAATAATGACGGCTAAAAATGATATTTTTTCTTTATTAGTATACATCATCATCATTTCAACCGAGAGACTTCCACTACCGGACATAGGCCTCCCCCAAAAGGGAGGGTTTGCCATAATCGCCACGCTTGACAGGCGGGTTGGCGATCGCAGTATGGTGGTAAAATGCATAGAGAACACTACTGCCCATTCTCTAGTAAGTCCCTTAGTCGCCTTCTACGACACCTACGGGATGAAATGGGATGGTGCAATTTTTACGTCCGGCACCATATGGAGCCTATACATAGTTACATTCATTATTGCTGAGCCTTGTCTGTTTGTCGTTTGCACTGAACGTCTGACGTACGTACGATACGATTACGTACGATACTAATAGGGGGCGAGCCTATTGCCATCAGCCAGTTGCAAATCCAGACACCGGGCTGCTAATGAAAAAAAAAAAAAATTAGAAATGCCAGATTAAAAAAACCAAAAAGCAATTTACCCGCACCAGGAATCGAACCCAGGACCTTATGCTCAACGGTAGCGTTTGCGCCAGCTGGAGCAACGCGGCACCTAATACTTGCAACGTTTACTTACGTAGGTACAACATACTAAGGGATCTCTACATCTATTTCTATATTTATATATACTAATATTATAGAGGAAAGATTTGATTGTTTGTATGTTTGTTTGCATTGAATAGGCTCCGAAACTACGGAACCGATTTGAAAAATTATTTCACTGTTGGGAAGCTACACTATCCCCGGGTGACATGGGCTATATTTCAACCCCGTATTCCCACGGGAACGAGAACTATGCGGGTGAAACCGCGGAGCGCTGCTAGTATAATATAAACAACCAACTCAAACAACACAAAAAAAAAATACCTCGTGAAATAGAAAAGGATTGAAAATATAATATATTTTTCATTTCACGAGGTATTTTATTAGCTTCAATAATAAGTATATTTTCTACTTAGCATAATTATAATAATATAAACTACAAAAGCCACTTAACAAAACTTTACTTTACTTGTAGGTCATACAAATATTTGTTCCGTGTGGGAATCGAACCCGCGACACGCAGCGCAGCAGTCAATCGCTGAGGTATCAAACAACAAAAAATACAACCAAATAGAGAACCTTCACCTTTTTTTGAAGTCAGTTAAAATTCTATAATCGTCAAACTGAGATTAGTTTAAATCTTTCTAAATATTTCACTGCTTTAAATTATGTGGGCTGAATGTCACACAAGTTTGCCTGTTCGGCTATTTTTTAAACAATGAAGAGAATAAAGTCCAAGGTCCTAAATAAATATCTTTTTTCACACCTTTTTCAAGTAGGCGTTATTCGTCCTCCTTAAATAATGGATAAAACAAAATTGCCAGTAACCGGTACTGGCAATTTTCAGCTAAAATGTTAGTTGGTTGGATGCAATGACTAAAGGTTGGATGCCAAAAAGTTTTTAGTATTGTATTTTTTTTTTCTCATGGCAAATGGTATTTGATAAAGACTGAAGAAAACTAACCAGTATTTTACGTGTTTTACTAGACGTTACTTCATTTGATTTCGACGAATTCTTCTCTTAAGGGTACACTTTGCGCGGGCTCGAACTCACTGGTGGGCCTGGCTAAAAATCACGCTGTCTCACCAGGCTTCGTATCCGACAGAGATAGTATCAATGGTGAGCAATTAGACGCTAGTCTACACGCACAACGTTATTGAGTGAGACGCAGGAGCACTTTTGGCAAAAAAATCGCGAAAATATTAAGAAAAGTCCTTCAGAAGATCGGGTTTTATGAAAAAACCACTGCATAAATCAATTACCTATAAAGTTTATTGAATTTATTGTTAATTGAACTTTGTCGGTACCGTCTTGGTTTTCGAGATTTTACACTCCTTTTATTACTTAAACACGCTCAAAGTTAGGTTAAATTAGCAAGAAAAACGAATCTTTGTTGGCTCATAACTTTTTAATGGCTTTTTATTTTAGTATTCTGTTTCCGTACAGACAATATTAATAACGAGACAAAACCATACCATGTTTAGTTTTTGATGTACATAGTCAAACAGTGGAGTAAAACCCTCCCGAAGTTTGTATGGGAAAAATGTGGACAAGTGTCACCTTAAGGTTTGTACAGAAATCTTAAAACTGAAACCTTCTTTCATTTATGGAATATTTTAAAATATTCCTATAATATTTTTGTTAAAATTTCTGAAGGTTTGCGACAAACTTTAATCTAATACCCAGTTATCTAACCTTACCTACCTACCTTAGTACAATTTAGTTTTTAAAAGGCTTGGCACATGATGATAGCGTGTTTAAATATTGTACTTACTTAATTCTTTTTACTTTATTATGCACGCAGCTACGTACTTACTTACTTAACTTTACCTACATCTTTTATTTGGAGCCATGGTCCATAAGTAACAAAACCAAACATTACAACATCGAGGAAGTCGTGCAGTACTTGAAAGTGAAGACCAACTGGACTCTGAGGGTCGAAAGGTTGGAATCGCGCCACGACATCAACTTTAAGTCATTCGTGGTACGAGTTCCAACTCAACATCTACAGCACTGCATGGAGGAAGACTTTTGGCCGAAAGGTGTCGTAAATCGACGTTTCCGTGGACGGCTACGCGACACCTCGCAGCGAAACACGACGTCGACAACTTTACTTGTATAGTTATAGTTTTAATAAAGTTTTTTATGTTTGTTAGTTGTTTATATTTTTTAAGATTATTTTATGTACTTACCCATTCAATCTAGTTTACTTACTCATTCAGTCTCGTTTGGTAAGAGGCACATTGAATCTCAATATCAAGCTGGAAAGATCTCGGCTGATGAAGTCTACGCTCCGTCCAGCACCGATCCAAGTCCAAAACCCCGAGAGCTTTCAGCTCGAACTCCACAATCGTTTTGAGTGCCTAGGGAGCTCAGTGGACGATTATAACGATGGGTTCGTGGAAACTGTCCATACGGTCGGGTCTAAGTTCTTCAAGACTCGTCGTACTAATTGCAAAAAGAAGCTCTCTGATCCT
Source organism: Polymixis flavicincta (assembly GCA_949987655.1). Classification (NCBI taxonomy): domain Eukaryota; kingdom Metazoa; phylum Arthropoda; class Insecta; order Lepidoptera; family Noctuidae; genus Polymixis; species Polymixis flavicincta. Next base: position 4,035,722 of record OX465198.1, on the reverse strand, counting down.
ACCTTGCAGCTCATGAGGCAGAGGCGCCAGATGGTCCTGCAGTCTTCAGACGCTGCGCTCGAGTACCGGCAGCTTAATAGACAGATCTCTAAATCCTTGAAAAGCGACCTCCGCCGCTTTAATACAGAATGTATTAAAGACGCAATAGAGCGGAATAAAGGCTCCAAGGTCTTTGCTAGAGATCTGTCTATTGGGCAGAGTCAGCTTACGAAACTGAAGACCGATGAAGGCAGGATCGTATCAACCAAGCCTGATCTGTTGAGAGAGATTGAGAGCTTCTATGGACAGTTATACACGTCGACAAGAAACCCTGTTACAAATCTGGCAAACGACCCAAGAGCTAGAATGACCCGACACTATAGAACCAAGGTAACCGACATAGCCCGAAGAATTGCCAAACTTAAGTGGCAGTGGGCAGGGCACATTGCTCGCAGAACAGATGGCCGATGGGGCCGAAATGTTCTGGAGTGGCGACCGCGTACCGGAAGACGTAAAGTTGGAAGGCCTCCCACAAGGTGGACAGATGACCTTGTGAGGGCCGCGGGAGTCCGCTGGATGCGAGAAGCACAGAACCGGTCAAAGTGGCGGAGCTTGGGGGAGGCCTATGTCCAGCAGTGGACGTCTTTCGGCTGAAATGATGATGATGATGATGACCCATTCAATCTATGGGCCTTAGTTGCCTGACAGTAAAATTATGATGAATAAAAATAAAAAATTACAGCATAATCAATTTATTACTTCAAACATAAATACAAATAAATTACCTTAAACACTAACCACCAAAATTTTATTAATAACATTAATTATTCGTGGCAAAATAAGAATACAGAATAAATTACCTTAACCAATCAAAAGCCATCACTTCCAAACTGAAGACCTAATAAGTCCACCTATTCTCAGTCACAAAGTTGGTGGAGGAATCGGAATTTTCCTCAAATACTGTCCCCTCGATCTTGGCATTGCTGGTGGTAACGTGTTAGAAGAAGATGCTGCTAAGGCTGAGACTGGAGAAGCAGCTGGCAGGAAAGGATTGTCATTACGAATGAAGACTTTTTGCTGAGGAACTGTCACATATTCTGTCAATTGAGGTTGACTTATCAATACTTTTTGCTGGACCTCCGATCCCCTTTTTGGATTTACAAAAACTTTTTGCTGGATAGCTTCGGGAGCTCTCATTTGTGGTACTCTAAGAGCATATTCCTTGTTCTGTACAACCACTCTTTTTGGCATTTCATTGTTTCTAACAATTACATTTCTTGGTAATTTTACTCCTCCACTATTTTCAAGCATCATATTTTTCGTGTAAACCGCTTCAGGTCTTCGTTGAACGATCACATTTTTCGGTAAAACCATTTGATTACCATTTTGTACCATAGCATTATTTGAATTTTGAACGACTACGTTCTTTTTCATACACATCTCTTGGGGTCTCTGCACGAGCTGCGCCATCTTATTAGGAGCGTCAGATCTCATTACAGTTCTTGGCACATTGTCAGCGATGGCATATCTTCTGTTGACAGTCCCTGGCGCGTTTGGCAGTCCCCTTTTCTTGCTAGCTACAGTCGCTAACATTTGCATTACTTGTTCTGTGTTTTTCGGTGATAGAATGCCTTGCAGAAGCGATGTTACTGCATTTGGAGTTAGTTTCTGACTTAGCGATGGTGCTAGGGTTATTGATAGTAGCAATACTAGGTGTGTTAACTGCATTTTTATCTGAAACAAAAGTATATGAATAATTTTGTTAAAATTTGAATGACAACAAACACAAAGACGGGGTGGCAGAGCATCGACACGTAACCTGTTACCTTGGATGTGTAAGTAGATTCCAAACGACCTGCTAGGAAATTTGCTATTTGTAATTTTAAAAACAAATGCAGTGCCATACATTTTGACCGCGTAAGTACCTATTGCACTTTTTATAAGCCAGACAATTTTGTTTTTGATAAACTTCGAAAACTTTCTACACTAAGGTGCGAATTACACAGAAACGGCGTAAGGTGAAGGCGCGGCGCAGGCGCAGCGTACGCAGTATATTTTGTATGAAAACGTTTAAAAGCGGCATCATGCCTACATGTAATTCGCGCATAATTCATGTGTAGAATTCATTGTTACCTACAGTTTGCACCTCGATATATACCAACCTGTACACTGCGTAACTAACTTATCTTCAAAAAATCTTTAGTATCATAATCATGACTTAGGCCGACATCTATAAACTTTGCATAGCACGTATTTCGACTAAGACATGTTCCCGTTTCTATCTTGCACATATAAACTTAGTTTGACAGTTCTGCGACGATGACAGGTAACGTTTAAAGTTGTCGGCTTTAGTGTTTGAGAGCGAAATCTCAAAAAAACAAATGATCTTACCTTTTCTACGCAGTGCAAATGAATATACTCGTGCTCTCAAATAAGTGCGTTTATATAAAACTTTCTCGTTTATTTATCTGCTACATTGCAGCAATTGATTCGAGACTCAGATACGAGTGACGTTACAGAATTAATTGCTTATCGATTCAAATCGTGTGTTATCTCTACGGAGTGTTTTGTTTTCGATAGAGAAATTGCCGTCCACCTGTTGATGAAACCGGCAGCAGATGAACTGTTCACCAGCAGCTGATGAGCTGCTCATCAGCGGAATATTTGTCAAATCATCCCAAAAGTTCAAAACCTTGAGGTGATGTAAAGGGCTTATAGTGGAAGCGCCACTATTTCATGAAGACCTCATTCAATGGGATTACATGAACTCCTTCTTAGCTTGTCGATAAAATCTAAATACAGTCAGCCCAGAATTTGACTACGCTTGCATTTTCAGCAGCGTCCATCAGCTCCTGTAGCGTGCAGGCAACAGGCCACGCTGGACAAGATATTAAATGCCCCATTGTTTGTGGGACAGCATCACATTTAGACTCCAAGGCGGAGTCATCTGTGAATCTCCATCTTAGCTGGTTCTCTTTACTTCGGCCTACCTGAGTAATCTGCCTAGCCTTTTCCCAACTATGTTGAGGTCGGTTTCCAGTCTAACCGGATGCAGCTGAATACCAGTATATTATATGGAGCGACTGCCTATCTGACCTTCACAACCCAGTCACTGGGTTACACGATACCCCTTGGTAAGACTAATTGTCACACTGTCGGGCTTCTGACGACCCGTAACGACTGTCAAAGATCCACGAATGACAGCCGGGACCAACGGCTTAACGTGCTTTCCGAGGCACGGAGGGGTCTTGGTATGTAAAGATGGCCTACCTAAGTACGGAGTATATTTAAAGACTTCCAGGAATATGAAATTAGAAGGTGGTACTGATGATTTCAATGATTATGATGACATACCTATTTGTTACAGTAGATAAATAAACATATAGATAGATAGATAGTTAAATAGATAGATATATAGATAGATGTAGATTGATAGATTCATTTATTTGCCTGAAATATGGTATTTTACATATTTTATAACACATAGGCATACAATAGTGTTACGTTTAGTCGCGTATCATATTTTCAACCTGACACTAGTCTGCAAATTGCAAAAAAACGTAAGTAAGAAAAATTCAAATTTCGCCAGCTTACCTTCTTCAATCAAAAAATTAAAGGTCTCTTTCCAAGATCACGTATGCATGGACCTAAGCCTATCGTGCACTGGATTTCCAACTATCTGTGTTATACAGAGCATTCAAAATTCAACAGAGTGCATCCCTAGCACGACGTAAAAACACACTGTTAACTCTCGGCGCTAAGCAAGTACGTTGAACATCGAGTGAGTGAAAAAATGCAGTCGCGTTAACCGGTAACTTCCGTAAAGCCCCAGCCGGGCCGCGCCGCGGCCCGCCCCGACTACCTGCTGTTTTTCTCTAATCATTTAAAATTAGTAAGTTATTAGACGGCTGTAAAAAAAAAAAATTGTGGCCAGATAAATATTCTACTCAACTTACTAATTCTATGTCAATAATATTGTCTGGAAACATAAAAATAAAAAGCTGAAAGTGCCGCCATTACTGACACTTCAAGACGTCAACGTTGTGATACGTGCTCCGTCTAATAAAATCATATTTAGTGAGTTTTTGAGTGATATGCAACGGTAAGTGGATGAATATTCATTTATTATTAGTTATTACATCGTTTTAGATAATATTTGCACTAAATACCATCATGAATACTTCATTTTTGGCCAAAGAAATTTTACGTAAAAATCGTTGGGCTCATGGCGTCATTACTTTGATGAATTTTGTCTGTTTTACAATGAATTGAGTGTATCTGTATGATTTGAGATACTCTAAATCTAATCATAACAATATGTTTGGTCATTCTTGGTGTATTTCATACTATATTTTGTACATTTCAATGATTTCGGACTGTGACCCTCGGACCGTTGACAGTTATAGAGACAATAAACGAAGTTCGAAAAAAAGTTGTAAAATAAATGAAATCTCTGTTTGATAGGCCAATATCCTCATCGCCAGTTCCGGGGTCCTCCACTGCTGCTGCTGGTTCAGCCTCGCCGCGCGTCCTTAGGCCGTAAGTGTTAAAACTTATATTCGTTTATCTTATATCTTTTCTTCGTAATTTACACGTAATTTTTTACCACGTTTTTTTCTTTCGTTTTAAGATTTTGTACCACGTTTCTCTATTTTATTACTTTTCTCTCAATTTTTACTAATTTACTCTATAACTCAACCCATGCACACTCACGATTTAGATACTACTCAATAATTAGACGAACTCACCCACATTTACTAAAAATAAAAATATTTTCTATCACACCACATAGACTCATTGCACACCCACACAATACTATACATATAACACTTACCCATCACATGCACACTTCCAAAATCTCACCCAAATGTGTTTGCCTGCATACATTCGCACAACATCATGTCGTCGTGGCTAAAACTTTTATGCCCAATTCTAGTTCAGCTTTCCTTAGTTACCATACCTATGGCGTTATTTGATATTATGCAAAATATAGAGGAAATCACTACATTAGACTGTCACGACTTTGAAAACTTAGACGAATGCAGGAAACATATATCTGATTCCGACTCTAGTTTTAAAGTACTCACTTTTAACATCAGAAGCTATCAACGTAATTTTGACAACTTTTCAGTAGCATTAATGTAACTTGGTGTAGACATAGACGTTATCGTACTGACAGAATGCTGGCTCAGCGAAGGATCCATTCTGGAAAATCTATCAGGTTATAATGTATTTCGAACTAACTCTCAAAACAACAAAAATGGTGGCATAGTCATATACACCAAAATCACCCACGACGTTAATTTAATCGAACCTACAATACAGGATACAGATAGCCTTCTCTTAATTCTGAACAATAAAGTAGCCATACTGGGGCTATATCGATCACCATCTTTTACCACTCTCACAAACTTTATCGCTGCCTTAGACGCTTTCATTAAAACGATCAATTTGTATCCAACTGTAATTATCACCGGAGATATAAATATAGACATATGTTGCACTAGCAATAATAAACACCATGAGTACATGTGCCTTATGGCTTCGTATGGTCTATTACCTGTCATAACCAAACCCACTAGACAAAAATCTTGTCTTGATCATATATTTGTCAAAAGCAATACCAGACCCAAAGGCATAGTATGCAAAAGCTCTATCACAGACCACGACATAGTAATGGCCCACATCCCTCTCAAACATAGTTCCAGTAGACTTAATAAAAATCGGTGGGTTTTTTAAATTAAACGAGGACGATTTAGCCACAGACTTAGCTAAAATTAACTGGACTGACACCCTTAACCAACAATGTGTGACGTCTGCTGCATCCTCTTTCACCGGCATCCTTGCAAAGCTAACAGAAGCACACACACTCAAAGTCAAAATTCCCCGCTGCAAACGTAACATTCAGCCCTGGATCACACCCGGACTTATGAGGTGTATAAGTCACCGCGACAAGCTACATCTATCATTAAGATCTGACCCCGAAAATAAGACAAAAAACCTAATCTACCACCGTTATAAAAACTTCTGCAATAATCTCTTACGAAAACTTAGAATTGAATACGACAGTCGACAAATACAAGAAAATAATAAAAACTCTCAAAAGCTTTGGAAAGTTCTCAAATCAATGTACGACCCTGGAGGTCAACGGAACAATACATGCAACTTAGTAACAAGCTCTCCCGACCCTGTCGAGTCTCTCAATAAATGCAATTCCTACTTTACATCCGTAGGTAAAAACCTGGCTGCTACCATATTAACAAGACTATCAGAAACTCAGTCATCCCTAACTAGCAACTACTCATCACCAAACACGTCACCTTTCGCCTTCTTTCTACATCCCACTGACGAAACAGAAATTGCGAACTTCATTAATCAGTTAAAAGATGACAGTTCCCCAGGTCCCGACAAAATCAGTGTAAGACTCATAAAGAAAATACAAAACTTAATTATAACACCTCTAACCCACCTGATTAACCTCAGCCTAGAAACGGGAGTATTTCCCGAACAGTGGAAAGTTGCAGCAGTCAGCCCTATACACAAAAGTGGTCCTAAGGACAAACCAGAAAACTATAGACCAATAGCACTCCTTAGTATATTGTCCAAAATCCTAGAAAAGGTGGTTAACACCCGTCTATTAAATTTTCTGGAAAAATATCATCTAATTTCAGAGCGACAATTTGGCTTTAGAAAAGGGAAATCAACTGAAGACGCGGCTTCACTACTAACAAACTCCATATCAACAACTATAGAAAAAGGTGACCGCTGCATGGCGGTCTTTTTAGACTTAGCTAAAGCGTTCGACACAATCTCAACAGATCTACTCCTTAAAAAACTAGACAAAATAGGAATAAAGGGAAAACAACTCAAATGGTTTCACAGCTACCTGACCAATCGCCGACAGTACGTTAAATCCGGCGAACACTCAAGTGGTCAACTTCCAATAAATTTTGGAGTTCCGCAAGGCAGCTTACTAGGCCCAACACTTTTCATAATATACATGAACGATATACTGAACCTCACTCTTCCAAACGCAGAACTAATATCTTACGCAGACGACACGGTTATTACATTCCACGCACCTACCTGGGAACAGGTCTACTGCCTTGCAGAAGAAGGATTAGCAACAGTAGCGCAAACACTCGATCGTAACTTACTCACACTCAATGTAAAGAAAACCAAACTTATAACATTTTCCAAAACACATTTATCTAGCCCTCCTCCTAAGCTAACTTTGAAATTCCACACATGCCAGAACCTTCCAAACACATCACGCGAAAACTGCTCATGCGACTCTATCAAACGGACACAATCTATTCGTTATTTAGGTCTACTCATTGACGAAAATCTTTCATTTAAAGCCCACATTCAATTTCTTTCTGGGCGAGTAAGGAAACTTATACATATAATAAAGAAGCTAAGAGACCGCACTCCAAAAGACATCCTGCGAGTGGTTTATTTCGCAATATGCCAGTCCATCATACAATATGGCATATCTATTTGGGGTGGAGCAGGAAAATCGATAATGATTGAGCTTGAAAGAGCCCAGAGAGCTGTTATAAAAGTTTTATTAAAAAAACCATTCTTCTACTCCACTGACTCCCTGTACAACGAGTTCCAAGTTCTACGTGTCCGCCAACTATTTATTCTCAATGCATACCTACGCATACACAAAACCTTAAAAATCCGACCTGACTACCACTCATTGACTTCCAAACGAGTCTTTCACATCCCGCTACAACGAACCACATCTCTCCTAACAAGACGCTGTCCCGCCTATCTACACACTTTTGTGTATAACAAGGTCACCAGCAATTTGCCTTGTAACCCGAAAGAACTCTCCCTCTCCACATGCAAAAATGTTGTCAAACAATGGCTATTAGGTCTTTCATACGACGAATCGGAAAACATTCTCACTTCACTCAACTCACACTCTGAATCCTACTCCCACCACAGACACTGACACTTACATACACCACACGTGTACACTCGAACACACCAACAAGGACACACACTAACACACTGACACGTTATTTTATATTTTCTAAAATTTAATTTAATTTTTGATAGTTAAACATTTGTTCTTGATTATTTAACATTTAATTTTTGATTGTTTGATTTATTTTGTTCACTTTATTTTAAATTGAAAATTTTAATTTTTGCGTTGTTTAGTACAAAGTAAGCTTTATTTTTGTTTGTTATAATTTCCGATTTAAGTTTCACTTTCACTTTGATCTCAATTTTCATTTATTTTAGTTTTATATAATCGTTTGCATTTACTTACCCACTGTTACCTTAAACTGCACTATGTCTCACAACTCTGGTCCCCAAGATACAGGCGCTGCCTAGTTTGGGGTCCGCCGTAAAGACCAAAACGGAAATCGCTAACAGTTACAGACCAACTTAAGTTAAGTTAACCATAAGGTAATAATTGTAACGTTGATTCAATAAACATTATATTACATTATATTATAATTATTTTGACTATTTTAATTTTAGATGTCATGTCGTCATCATGGCCCCAGTGGGTGACGACATCACGATGGAGCAGGACCACTTCTCTCTTGCTGACAAGTACCAGCTGTTCCAGCAAGAGGAAGTGGTCAAGGACGTGGCATCAGCCGCAGCCGCAGCGTCGGCCACGACGCGGCGAGTGCAGCGCGGTGCGGTGGTGCAGTGTGGCGCGGTGGCATTGCTCAGTGTGGCCAAACGAGGGGGCGGAACGCCTAGTGGTGACCCCCAATGGGTAAGAGGTGAGAGATCGGGAGAAGTCCATGTGGATGATGACAATGTGCCTGAGGATGTTCGGGAGAAGATCATGTAAATTGTCAGAATGAGAGAAGCTAGGGTAGCGTTTTTGTAAGTTATGCATTGTATCATGAGTCCACGTTATTTTTGTTGGCAGTTTTTTTTTAAAGTAAGCAACACCTCTGTTCTTTATATTGTTATCAACATTTATACAATAATGTGAAAGAACTTGTATTACTTTTGAAATAAGCTGCACCTTTGTACTTTGTTTTTGTAGCCTATTTCCATATATTTCTCTGTGTGTATAATCCTCTTGCTGTTCTGCTGGCAGTAATTTTTTTTATTTATAAAACTGAATGTGTGATTGTGGGATGTAAAATTGTGTGAATCTGAATGTGTAAAAGATTAACTTTTTATAATTTTAGGCATAAGCAGCACTGTATTTCACAATTCTATTTTTATCACCGTTGGTAATGTTTTGCGTTAGCAATACACAGCATCTTTGTACTTCACCTTCTATTTTGATACATGGGAATGTGTAATTGTGAGATGTAAGACTTATAAATGTGAATGTGTAATAAATGAAAATGTTATTACTTTAAGAAATAAGCAACACTTTTGTACTTACCTTTTTATCAAGGTTTGTAAATGTGAATGTAAAATAAATTAACATTTATTTGAAATAAGTAGCTTATATTTAGTACAGTGTTCATTCTACTGCCACAATTTTTGCAAATATGTTGAAGCATAAGCTTACAATAAGTACCTGTATTCTGTGTACCTACTTATGAGGAGACAATCAATGTGGGTGTATACACAACTGCTTACGCCTTCAGGGAATACAAGCTCGATGTTATGTGTAACAGGTTAGGATGTTATGTACAAATAAAATAACTGATTACAAGAATAATGTTTATTATTTTTCTTCCCTATGTGACATACACACACAGTACACAAACATTTATAGTAAAATACATTTTTTAATAAATCAAAATCATTTATTTATTTATTTATTTATAGTTAATTAAAACGGTAACACCAATTACATTAATTAACATAGAAACAATATTATAACGTAGCAAATATTATGTTAAGCTTCTAAAAACTAACATGGAACAGTGGACTCCCTCGCATACTTTCCCTCACAGAACACCAAACATATATGCATAATTCTATTCCATTCATCCGCAAATACATCACATTCAGGGTGGGCAGTCAGAAGGGCATTTAGCATTTTTAGGGTACGACAGACTGGGGATTCGGCTCTAGCTACAGTTTTACATGGCAGCTGCGCAAACAGATTGTGCCGGCGGCTCTCACGGTGTCCGATGTATTTATCGGGCACAAATAATCGGCAGAAAAGGCCATGGAGCTCTGGGCAGTCAATACGTCCCCGTAATGTCTTACAGGCTACCGTGAGCTGATCAAAACCTCTTCTCACCTCTAATGAGTTAAAACCCAACGTCCCTAAAAGATAGTTGGTAGGATACATGTAAGGAAAGAAATAATATAACCTTTGGAATAGGCATCTTAGAAAAGTTTTCTGTACCTTTTCCAGCATCAGTGTTTGGGTGGCGGCATAGGGATGCCAAACACAGGCACTGGACTCGAGCTTGCTGCGAACCAAAGCAGTGTACAACAGTCGAATAATATTTGGGTTGTGAAAGTCACGAGCATTCCTTAAAACAAATCCCAACCGCCTGAAGGATTCCTTCGCAAGGATAGAAACGTGGTCTCTAAAAGTCAGACCACGATCGAAAGTCACTCCCAGGTCTTTTATGATGGTGGCCCGAGTAATTACCTCACCACCCAAACTATAATTGCAATGAATTGGTCGCAACCCTCTACCGTATGTCATGACATAGCATTTGCTTGTATTGAAAATCAATTTGTTTACAATGCTCCATTCATAGATGGCGTTAATATCCCTTTGTAGGAGTTTGCAATCCTCGTCCGTTTTGATTTCTGCGACTAGCTTGAGGTCGTCGGCATATAGTAGACATTTGGCAAACTTAACATTAGTTATTAGGTCGTTGATCATGATCAGGAAAAGAGGCGGCCCCAATACGGATCCCTGACTTACGCCCGAGCGTGTATTGTAAGGCTTGGACTCGAAGCAGCCATGTCTTACAAACTGTTTGCGATCGCGCAGGTAATCGGAAAAGAACTCGAGAAGCCCGGACGAGAAGCCGATGGCCTCCAGCTTTGTTAAAAGTACATCGTTGTCAACTCTGTCGAATGCTTTCCGGAAATCGAAGTATAAAGCGTCAACCTGTCCACCGATATCCAACCTACGGGAAATGAAGTCCACGAGAATCAGTAAGTTCGAATTTACGGAGCGGCCTGGCCGAAAACCGTGTTGGGCATCAGACAAAGACAGGTTTACGCGACTGAAAATAAAAGAGAAAAGTATGTGCTCGAAAACCTTGGCAATAGTTGGCAGGATAGCAATGGGTCTGTGTTCCTCCACTGATGTTTTATCACTAGTTTTAGGAATTGGAGTGACTCGGGAAGTTTTCAATTGCTTAGGGTATACGCCGGACTGAAGGGCGAGGTTGAAGACATGGCATAGAGGGACTGCCAAGATATCATGGTATCCCTTGAGGATAAAAGGTGGAATGCTGTCAGGGCCAACCGAGCTACAGGGTTTGAGCTTAGCTATCGCCTTATTTACATCAGATTGTGTTAAAAAGGGAAGAGGAATGGTATCTCCCTTACTACTCATATTTATTTTTCTAGGGTCCAATTCAGGTGTATCGGGTAGAAACACGCCAGAAAAATACTGCGCAAATGCGTCAGCCGCTTTGACACCCGAGCAGTTCTCACCATTGTACACCACATTTGGCTCGAAGCCACCCTTTGATCGCAGGCTAGACACATGCTGCCAGAACTGTCGCGGTTTTTTGCCTATATTATTTTCCAAAGTATTGCAATACAACCTGTAGGCGGCCTGTGTTCTTGCTTTGAGATCCGCTCGTAGAGCACTAAATTCCGCATATATAATATCACAGCGCGAAACTTTCCATTTATGGTGTAATCTGGTTTTACGCTGGGTATCGTTTACAATATTTTTAGTAAACCAGACTGGATACCGCCTATTTCCAACGATCATTCTTTTCTTCTTTGGAATGGAAGAATCAAATAGGTCATACATTATTTTGTAAAATGCATCAGCTGCGGAGGATGCGTCTTTGCAGCGTAGAACGTCTTGCCACGGAGCAGAACGAATTAGATCGCTTAAGAGTGCGTAGTCACCTTTAATAAAGTTCCAGTCCCTACTACGATCAATATTGCTGGGGTCCAATTTTTCACTATCCCTAGGCGATGTGACGGTAATGGCAATATCTAAAGGTGGGTGATATAAATCGATTGGAACCAGCTCTGTACCTTTGATATGCTCGCAGTTTACTTCAGTGCCCTCCCGAGCCAACACTATGTCTAACTTACTCCCACGCATATTCATCACTTCATTCATCTCAACCAGACTACAAACGCTTAAGAAATAACAGTAATAATTATTAACATTCACAGATGCACTTCTTAAGTTAAGGTCGCCTAAGATTATTATCATTCCTTTCAAATTTGAGATTACGTTTTCAACCTTACAAAACCACGTCATATAATCATCGTCAGTTGCAGTGGGCTTTACGTAGACAACACAAACATATATGCTATGGCCGTAAATTGTGGTCATCGCCCATAAATCTTCGCCACGGTCAGTCTCGAGATCATGCCTCCTCTTCATGGTAACGGCGGGGCGCGCAGCAAGCAACACGCCGCCACCCAGAGTCACTCTGTCTCTGCGTAGGATGCTCCAATCTCCACTTGACAGTTCTGCGTCCTCTATAGATTGGTCCAGATTTGTCTCTGTTACGGCTACTAAGTCATGCTCAGAGAGTAACAGGCTTGATCTCCAGGTAGGTAGCTTAGTTTTGAGCCCACGTACATTCTGGTATAGTACTTGCATATACACATTGCGAACAGTGGACCCGGGTAAGGCAGAAACATTGAGGTGGTTACTGAGTCTCATTACTTCGGCCACGAAAGTTACGGCGCCATGGCTTGATGCAAATATCCTCTGCCCAGTTTTGAGCTGCCATAGTGTGTTCAGCCAGTCTTGATGGCACACCCAACTTGAAGGAAGCGTATTTGCCGCGAGGTTTGAGCGTTTCTACCGTGCATACGTTAGCTCCACAGATGGTAGTTAAGTGGTCACTTACCTGGCTATCAGAGGTACCCTGCTTCACATAGTAGAGGTGCAGGTATCTCCATCTTTCTGAGGCCTCTAGGTTGGTGGTACCAGGTGCCGCTGTCCCACGCAAAACATTGCCGAGCGAACGCCTGGAGCGCTTGTGCCGAACTTCTGTCCAACCATCAGTTGATTGTACATCCTGGTCTGTAATGCCTATCGAAACGTCCGCTACAGCAGCAGGCAGCGGCAAGAGGACACGGGGTTTGGGAGCTTGGCGGGTAGCTGATGTTACCGGATTTCCTTCGTGGTGTATATCCCGTAGTTTCGTCTCGCAAATTGCTCCATCCGTCACTGCCACCCCTTCTGCCGCCGTCGATATTGAAACCCCTACTTCTTTAGTGTCATTCGGTGGGGCGGTTAGTAACTGGGAGGATGCCGAGCATGACTGGAGATTTAGGTCTTGACTCTCCTGATGGCGTTTCTTCAGATCCTTCCCTTTTGCTCCTTTTTGAATATTATCTGACCTCATACTGACCTCTAGCTCGGAGGTGGTTTTTTGGATGGCTGCACACTGTATTTTGATGTCGGAGACATCCATAACCAGGACGGACAGGATTGCGTCATGCTCAGTCTTCCACGTAGACAACCTAAGGTCATTTTCAGCCTTCCATTTAGTCAGTAGCTGCATGAGTTCACTTTTCCATTCCCGACATGCACAGGATGATTCCATCACCAGGTTGTTGGGTGAGTCAACGATGCGCGGCCGCTTGCCCCTGACGGTCACATTTGCATTGGACTCATTCGCATCGCATCTGGAAGCCGACGCAATGTCAGGAACAGATTGCGACTGTCCTGTTCTGGGGGTCTTCGGGGATTTGGGAGGAGTGCGCTGCATTTTGGGCATTTATATTTGATGCAAATCCAATATCAATAGGGGCCGGGGAGTACTCCAGTCACGTAGAGGATTTTAGACGCGTAGACGCAGCATGTACAAAAATAATACAAAAATAACAAAACAATGCACGAAAACCCGTTATTTTTATTTCTGTATCTGGAACGTTTATGCCAGGATTCTCAGCTGAGTGTTGGTAGCACTGATGACGGTACCGCGAGTAAGTAATGCACGCCGTAATAGCACGTATGTCCCGCACTTAACCACTAGTGTCCGTTGCGCACGCTTTTGAGTCAGGATGATAAGCACTTTAAAAGGTATTTCGTTATTTGTTTTCGTTTATTGTCTAAAGTTTTGAGAAGACTAAACGTTTCACGATTATATTTGCACTGAGTTTTTGTCGAAGTACACTTGAACTTCTAAGATAAAACTAGTTGAAAATCGGTAAAATAATTATAAAAACAACAAGAGCAAATTTTTATCATGTAACTTGAATTTTGTTATTATTTCCTACAGTGAACTTCTATTCCTAAACCAAAGTTATCGATATTGTCGTAGAGTGAGTGAGTCACGTCCGTACGATTTTCTCGAACTCTACATTTTTATAGGTAATTTCAGAGCTTGATATCTTTGTTTTTTTCCATGACAATGAGTAAGTTTTTACACTAATTAGAAAGTCTAGTTCATTCTTATGCGGTTTAGACTAATTATTCAAATTTTGAAACCTATAGTACCATGTAAAATTAGCTAATACAAAAAGACATGTCCAATTAGCTATCTCTTCCAGAAAATCTTATCATATTACAATTATACTGGCATATTTTTACAATATAAAGGTGACATCGGTAGATAAAGGTTTATATAGTATTCTAGTACCATTTTTTTAATTTGAAACACTTAAAATAACTCGAATGAGCGTTTACAAAGTCATGCGTTGTAAACAAGATCTCATAAAAATGGCTCCGCGTAGTATGAAGTTTGAGTTTCAATAATATGAAGATGTTAGGTTCAACTAACACTGTAATTTTATCAGAAATCATCCTATTACGGCAACAAACACACTTTCGACCACTTGTCCGTTTTCAACATTTGTTTATAAAAAATGTTGAAATTTGAGTACGCTAAACAATTTATATAATGGCCTGGTGATTCAAGAACCCAACACTGTTAATTTTTTTTTGCTAGAAGCAATAGAAACTTGAGTGGACCCTTTTTTGTGAGCGAGGTCGTAAATTTGTAATCGTAAACATGTCAGCTGTCACTGCCAGAAATCGGCGCCGGGCTTGACAGAAGTTTGACGTTTTACGATAGCTGTACGCCACAGGTTAATTTTGCGTCCGTGCGAAAGTGGACTCAGGGCATGTTTTTTTTTTTAGTGTGGGAAATCATCAATTAACTTCTCGTGTCAGACTTTTGCTGACTAAAACACACCCGTGTTTCTTCAGTTGCCTGTGTGCCAGGGTCCACGGTATCTCTTTCGAATAACCCGCACCCCTGGCAGGCATCGGCCGCTGGTGGTGACATCTCTTTGAGGCGCGCGTGGAACACAACGTGCCTTCGACTCGGATTTGGTCCTTACCGAACAGCGAGCTACCCATTACCTACTCGTCGTCTGCAAGCCCGCGCCTACGATGGCCGGGAAACAGCCTGGGATTTCCGACGCCCAGGGTGTCTCCTGCGGCGACTAGGGCCGTGAGGGCGCGTATAATGCCTCACGTGCGCCGCCTACTCAGGGCATGATTGACAGACCAAGTTTTAACTGAATACTGTAGGTATATCATACGAAAATACCTTAACATTATTAATATTATAATATCCGTTTGAAACGCTTTTTCACATTCTCTTATAAATACAACAAAAAACATTATTAGTATTGCATAAGGTTCATATTCGCATAAAGCGTTTCCTTTACTTAGCAAAGTATAGGGTGCCGTACCTACTGAGTTTGTGAATCTCGCCGTTATTTATTGGATATTATTTTAACTTTTGTTCCTAGATTATGGACGTACAGAGGCCATAATCTAGCTACCCCAATCTGTCAAATTGCTTTGATAGTTTTTCAACTTTATAACAAAGGAATAAGGTTTATGTTCAATTGGGAAAATTTGACAGTTTGGGATAGCTTGACCTGCTGGCGACTGTACCTACACATTACCTGAGCAGCACGATTACTGACAAATACGTGCACAGTAAGTGAACGTATTTGTCAGTAGGTCTGTTGTGTGTCTTGATTAAGACACACAACAGACAAGAACAGGAAAAGTCCATTCCATCTGTGTTTATTTTTCTCAAAAGACCATTACAGACTGGCAGTCTTCACATGGTTTGACACACCGCACACATAATTTTATATGTTTTAAATTATAATTTATTTTATTGAGTGAAAGGGGACTGTTCTATGTAATTTTGACGTTCAAAAAGTGCTGACACCAGCCTAGTTTGAATAAATGACTTTTGATTTTGATCTTTAGTAGGTTATGTAATCAAAATTTTATCGTTTTGCTGTGCTGTTACAGGGTCTATATTTCTGTATCTAACTTTAAGCTCTTCGTAAAATTTTTTTTTACAATATGGACTGCAATACTTACTTATATAAATTAATGTGAAAATTATGTCTGGACTTTAAAAGACACTGAACTCTGAGTTTATTTCGCCCTCGTGATACTTGAAAACAAAATAACGTAGTAAAGTGTTTGTAAAAATGTTTTATTTCTGCATTTATAGTTACAGAAATAAAATCATTTAACAATAATTATCCTTCATGGCGTGCTCATTAGGTGAGTGCACAACGGTTTCAGGATCACGAAAGTTTAAACAAGAATTAAAAACAACAAATTCTTATATTATCATATCATTTATTTACACTCGTTTAATCTATAAATATTAACAAAAATCACAAATAAGGTGGTTGCAGAGTAATTTGACGTAAATAGCTGGGGTTACATCCACATCCGGTAACGCCGCAGCCGCATCCGCAAGAGGGCACCTCTATCGTGGGCAACTGACATCCGTACGACGGCATCTGAATGCCGAGACATCCACAGGGCCCTGAGCAACCACAAGAAGGGGCTTGAAGCCCAGCGCAACCACAGGGGCCGGAGCAACCACAGGATGATACAGCTATACCTAAACAATCACATGGGCCGGAGCAACCGCATGTTGAAACCGGAATTATTGAACATCCACAGGGGCCAGAGCACCCACAGGATGACATTGGTACTCCAGAGCAACCACAAGGGCCGTTACAACCACAAGATGCTACAGGGATACCTGCACAACTACAGGGCCCGTTACAACCGCAAGCTGATACAGTATTTCCTGCACAGCTACAGGGCCCGTTACAACCGCAAGATCCTCCAGAAATCCCTGCACATCTACAAGGACCGTTGCAACCGCAAGACGAGATCGGCATTGCAGCACACGAACAGGGGCCCATACATTCACATGCGGATAATGGTATACCCGCACAGCCACACGTGCCTGAACATCCACACGATGACAATTGGATACCGGAGCAGCTACAGGGGCCCATACATTCACAAGACGACATTGGTATGCCTGCACAAGCACAGGGGCCCTGACATCCACAGGCAGGTACTGGTCCATACGAAGGCAATTCAATGAGTGAACTAATACCGTAAGAGTATGTTGGAAGCTGAAGACTTTGACACCCACACTTTGGGACATCAATAGCTACGTTAGACCCATAAGGACACGCTGGGAGTTTGACAGCCGGTACTCTATTACAACCACATTTGGGGCCCGGACATCCACAGGGGCCTGAACAACCACAAGGAACATCTATGATCTCAATACTTGGCACTGACATGGATGAAGCAAAAACACCGTAGGTTGGTATATCAATGGTTGGGAACAGGCATCCTAAAGGATTTATTTCCATCGGTTCGGCATACCTGTAGTTAGGTATGTCTATTACAGGTCCAGGGCTAGGTAAAGCCACAGGGGTGTATACAGGTTCAATCACGGTGCCCCGACATCCACAACTGTTGATGATGTCTATGAGAGTGTTCTGACATCCACAGCCAGGCAATCCAAAGTTCTGAAGGCCAGACTTTTTGATCTTATTCTTAGATTTTGTCAGTTTTCTTTTCGATGATCTTTGGGCGTTGATCTGTAATGAATAGGTAAAAGTATTTATTAGTTGGTATTTCATCATCATCATCATCATTTCAGCCGAAAGACGTCCACTGCTGGACATAGGCCTCCCCCAAAGTCCGCCACTTCGACCGGTTCTGTGCTTCCCGCATCCAGCGGACTCCTGCGGCCCTCACAAGGTCATCCGTCAAGTTGGTATTTATTAATATTTATATATTGGTGTTTTTTATAAATATTTGAAAATAAATAATACGCTATTACAATGTATGGCTTAAAAGGTACCTGGCATTTGTCAAGCAGTAGGTACGAATAATGCCATAATTCATCATTGTCATCATCATCTGCCTAGCCTTTTCCCAACTATGTTGTGGTCGGCTTCCAGTCTAACCGGATGCAGCTGAATACCAGTATTTTACATGGAGCGACTACCTATCTAACCTCCACAACCCAGTTACTGGGTAATACGATATCCCTTGGTAAGACTGGTTGTCAGATTTTCGGGCTTCTGACCACCCGTAACGACTGTCAAAGATCCACAAATGACAGCCGGGACCAACGGCTTAACGTGCTTTCCGAGGCACGGAGGGCTTGGTATGTAAAGATGGTCACCCATCCACGTACCAACCGCGGCAAGCGTAGCTTAACCTGATCGATCGACCCGCGCAGCTATTGTTACTTAGCCACAAGTCCCTCGAATAATGCCAAAATTATGATAAATAATTATTATGATCACTTTTTCTGTTGGATACGGATCCTTTGCTTTTGCCTAAGCCCATGTTCCCACGGACGTAATAAAATTGCGGCGGGATATTTTTGGGCACTAGGTTGAACCGACCAATAAGAATCCAACATTTTGCTGCGCGAGTGAGTCTCAGCGAGTCGAAAAACACACTGTTCGATTCGCCCCATTATTTTATTACGTCCGTGGGAACTTGGGTTTAGTTGGGTAAAATGGGTAGTTACTTATAAAGTATGTGAAAATATTATTATATTATAATAAGTGAATAATTACACTTACCACAAGACATGACGCGATCAGCAAAATAACCGATATTTTTCCGAAATACATTTTTATTTTATTAACTTAAATAACTTCTATTAACAATAAATACCGAAGACTACAATGTAAAAACAAAATAAATGTTGTACCTTTTATAGTTCATTGTTTGTCAATATTTTGATAAGTCGAAAAATTACGTTTAAAATCTTATCGATTTTCATATTATTCGGTAATCGATTGTAAGTAAGTAATTTAATCGAGTATTAATTATAATGGTTATCTAGTAAATAAACAGTTACTTAACTGTTGTAGGTAATGTGTTATAATTTGCCTGATAAGGATACATTGCAAAACATCTTTATAGAACTGTTGTTTAAGGCGACGATAGCTGACAGCTACCTACAGCGATGCACTGGCGCCCGTCGCCCGCAAGAGACCCCGCCTCAACGCGCATTAAATTTTTCGAAAAACAACCCATGTTGATTTATCAAACACAATTCAAAGAAAACCCGTATACTAAATTTTGAGTGATTAAATTGCCTTTTAGATGGTGAAAGTTTCATGGAAATACATCTGACAGTTTTTGCGTGATTATCGTTTTTATGTCCGCGATAGACCTTACTTTAAGAATGAATTACATTATGTTTTAAAAATGTTATTTAAAATATTCACATATCAAATGACGAAGAAAATTGTCTAGTTTTACATATATTTTTTTCACATACATAAGACAAGCCGTTTAGACGTGATCTTCAGTACAAAGTCCTTAAAAGTCGGCTGTCTGCGCCTTAATATTAACCTACCGTATTCAAAAGTTAAGGGGAATATAGTCGCGGACTCACTGGTTGGCCTGGCTTAAAAGCACGCTGTCTCACCAGGCTTCGTGTCCGACAGAGGTAGTATCAGTGATGAGCAGTTAGACGCTAGTCTACTCGCACGAAGTTTATTGTAACACAGCACAACATGTAACACAGGTGGGTAATAGTACATTATGGTACAAGTGTGTAACGTTGGTGATTATCGCTGAGGCGCCATTGAGACCCGAGCCGTCAGGCGAGGGTCTTAAGAGAGCCGAGGACGATAATCATCAATACACACATGTATCATACGACGTTTTTCAACAAACTTGCGAAGAAAATAATACTAAATCATCATCATCTTCATCATCCATCATCATCCATCATAATCATCATCCATCATCATCCATCATCATCATCCATCATCATCCATCATCATCCATCGTCATCCATCGTCATCCATCATCATCCATCATCATCCATCGTCATCCATCGTCATCCATCATCATCCATCATCACTCATCATCACCCATCATCATCCATCATCATCATCCATCATCATCCATCGTCATCCATCGTCATCCATCATCATCCATCATCATCATCCATCATCATCCAGCATCATCCATCATCATCCAGCATCATCCATCATCATCATAATCATCGTTTTTAAGAACAAAGCAACTCAAACAATTAAAAAACAACCTATAACTCACTAAGAACAAAGCAACTCAACCAATTCTATAACTCACTAGTGAATAATAGTAATGAAAAAGTCACAGTTTGATAATAGGTGTCATTATGTGCCTAACTGCAGTGAAATTAGAGCCATTTTATGAGCAAGTGTGTTGAAAAAAATTAAAAAAGCCCTTCGGAAGATCGAGTTTTATGAAAAAACCACTGCATAATTCAATGACCAATAAAGCTTATTGAAGTTTTCGATATTTGAGCTTTGTCGGTACCGATTTGGTTTTGGAGATTTTACATTTCTTTTGTTACTCAATACACACCCAAAGTTAGGTTAAATTAGCAAGCAAAACTAATCTTTGCTGGCTCCTTACTTTTTAATTGCTTTTTATTTTAGTATTCTGTTTCCGTACAGACAATATTCATAATGAGACAAAACTATACCATGTTTATTTTTTTGATGTACATTGTCGAACAGTGGAGTAATACACTCCCGAAGTTTTTATGGGGAAAATGTGGACTAGATTCAGCTTAAGACTCGAAAATGCATGGTCAGTTACAATTCTACACTTTCAAATCTGCGGGGCAATTTCCGTAATTGCCCCGCAGACTTACAAAAGGCATGGTTTAAATTTTGACAGTTCAACCACATTCATAACAATAAACAGTGGCGTAACTAGTGTGGGGCGGGCAGGGCACGAGCCCTGGGCGCCTATCGAAGGGGGGCGCAGAAAGTCGCAATAAAAAAATACTTCAAAAAACCATTTCATACTGTTATGTCTAAGAAATATGAAGAGCTATTTGAATTAATTGTGCAATAAGGGGATGAAAGCGTATTTCCAAATCTGCCCATTTCTATAAAAAAAACTGTACCTACACCCACGTCCTATTTATAGGACGTGCACCTCTGCCTAACCCTTCAGGAAATACAGGCGTGAGTGATGTTATGTGTTCTGTTTGTTTAAGGTGACACTTGTCCACATTTTTTCCATACAAACTTCGGGAGGGTTTTACTCCACTGTTTGACTATGTAAATCAAAAATAAAACATGGTATGGTTTTGTCTCGTTATTATTATTGTCTGTACGGAAACAGAATACTAAAATAAAAAGCCATTAAAAAGTTATGAGCCAACAAAGATTCGTTTTTCTTGCTAATTTAACCTAACTTTGAGCGTGTTTAATGTAATGTGTAATAAAAGGAGTGTAAAATCTCGAAAACCAAGACGGTACCGACAAAGTTCAATTAACAATAAATTCAATAAACTTTATTCGTCATTGATTTATGCAGTGGTTTTTTCATAAAACCCGATCTTCTGTGGGACTTTTCCTAATTTTTTCGCGATTTTTTTTCCAAAAACGCTCCTGCATCTCACTCAATAACGTTGTGCATGTAGACTAGCGTCTAACTGCTCACCACTGATACTATCTCTGTCGGATACGAAGCCTGGTGAGACAACGTGATTTTTAGCCAGGCCCACCAGTGAGTTCGAGCCCGCGCAAAGTGGGGACACTTTTAAAGGAAAGTCTGGGTTACCATCCGTCCATGCAGTTTTGTCCACCTTGTTTTTTAACCTTTCCCTCTCACGGAGAGGAGGCCTGTGTCCCAGCAGTGGGAACGTAATAGGCTGAGTACGAGTATGTAACCGCTTATGTCGGAATTCGACAAATAAGTATTTTCGAGTCCATTTCGCCAGAGTCGTATATTTACGACCAAAGTACCACAGCACGTTTAATCTTATTTTTTATTTAATTACGCCGTATTCTAACAAAAAGATGTGTATATTGGTAAATAGTTAATTAAGTAATCATTTATAATTTAATACACTTAAGTCTCATAATTAGAAGTCTAATATGTATTGCACATCCCTCTTTGTTGTAAGAATTTATTTTTCGATTCACTTTGCCGGGCGCTGGGGGCACAACTGATATGAAAAGCGGACGTTAAAAGGTTATGGATATTTTTAACCGACTTCAAAAAGAAGGAGGTTATCAATTCGACATGTTTTTTTTTTTTATGTATGTTCGGGCATAACTCCGTCGTATATAGACGGATTTGCAAAATTCTTTTTTTGTTCGAAAGGGGTTTATTCCGAAATGGTCCCATATTAATTTCATATAGATCTGATGATGCGTTTCGGAGACAGACAACGGAACTCTTCAAAACTTTACAGCAAATCAACCGCGAATGCTGCTATCGCATAAATATGCATTGTTTTGACCCCAAAGATGATGAAATTTCGAATTGGTGTGGGGTAGGTAACTAAAAAGTGAAAAATAAAAACTTTTTTCAAAAAAATAACAACCGAATTCCAAAAAACACTACAAAGTGCAAAATAAGTTTAATTTCGGAAGGCGGTGGCAAAGAATTGAAATACCTACACCTCCAAAGTCACCGCCTTCCGAAATTAAAGTTATTTTGCACTTTGTAGTGTTTTTTGGAAGTCGGTTGTTATTTTTTTGAAAAAAGTTTTTATTTCAGAAACTCAATTTCAATTTCAATTACCCTAAAGGCATTACCAATCTTATAACTTGTTTAACCATTTATTTAAATGAAATGTTTGAATTCAGAAATCCCTAGATTGCTTTGCTCTTTAACATAGGCCTCCCCCAGACTTCTATAGCTCACGGTTGTGAGGTTTTCTCCTCTTTTGAAGTCGTCTTCCCATATTGGAAATAGTCTTCCGCTTGTCTTCTCTCCATTCTTCATTCGTGACGTATGAATTCGATGGAAAGCCTGTGGAGTCGAAAGTGTTAACCACATTACACACGTAACGCACGTTTATACGCCCCCCGAGTGGGTTCCCGCATTGTCGTTGCGGGGGGGCTAAGTAACCGTGGATTCCGGCCACGGTGAAGCCAAGAGGAACCCAAAGGTGTGGCCGCTCGTCAGGGCTTTTGCCTTCAAGCCATTGACGTAGCGGCCAAAAAGTAGGTTGCGGTGAGGTGCACCGCAACTGAGGTAGGCCGCGATGTCGAATGGGAGGCATCGCGGCTGAGGGTTACGGGCTGCGGTAGAGGAGGAGTGCCAGTGTTTCTGCTCTTCCCTTCCGTGGCCTGGACGGGGCCGCCACCGTTTGATGGCGGACGCGGTGGGGCCGCAGGGGAAGAGGAGTGTCGGTATAGCGTCAGCCGCTCTCCCTATCCCCTGCGGCCGAAAAGTGGTAGACGGGATGTCAAAGATGTCAGCAACCACTACTGGGGTCCGCAAGGGCCGATGCCTGCCAGGGGTGCGGGTTTGTTCGAAAGAGATACCACAGCCCCTGGCATACGGGCTACTGAGGGAACACGGGTGGGTTTTAATCAGTAAAAGTCTGACACGCCCTCCTGCTCTACACAGCAGGAGAAGTCATTTGATGATTTCCCACCCAAAAAAAAAAAAAAAAAAAAAAAACCGCACGTTTGTAGTAATACCTACCTTTTTGAACTAAGTGCACAGTGTACAGGCACTTTGTGTAAATTATGTCATCACCACTGCTCTCAAAACGGTGAAGGAACACAACGTGACGAAAACTTTTGTTTCTAGAACATGCGCCTAGAACCAAAAGTACGAAGACATGTGACATCTACCAACACGCAATGGGCTTGCGTTATGGATCCCCACTCCCTTTCACAGAGAGGAGAGAGGACGCCTGTGTCCCAGTAGTGGGAATATTATAGGCTAATTGTATTATAGATACAAAAATTAGAATAAAAAACAAAAATATTATGATTCAACATTTATTATTTTCTAAACTGTACACATAATTAAAATCTACTAAACAATTTTATACAATGGCAACATTGAGTAACAAAATAGTTTATTTATGTAGTTTGAGCAAAAGTGAATATATAATAGTAGTTATATAATAATTACATGGAGTACATTATTATTTTAATAAGTCTTCTGTGTTTATTTTAACGATACACGGTGAATCAGGTTAATATAAGAGAAATAGAAATCAATATTTAAAATTCATACATTAAAACATTTGTACTAAATAAATGTTTTAATGTTAATTTTACCGGTCGTTTGACAGTCGCGTACTTATAAAACATCAATTACACTTTTCGAATGATTTCAGAATTTCACACGTTTTTATACACCGACGGCGAAGCGAAAAGGAGCGATATAATTTTGACCAGTATGTATGTGTCACCGTAAGATTGTGAACACCGTTAGTTTATAATCTATCTAGCGAGATTATAAACTGTCGATGAATTGTGAACTGCACCATAGTGCTTACCGACCGAATAGATTAGGTTAGAACTGCGAATAAACGCGCGCGAGCCGAGCGAGCGAAGCGAGCGGTGCCGCAGTAGCGGCCGACGAGCGCTACTTCTAAGTTAGTGGCAGTTACTTGAATTTTTAGGGCGCTTTCCGTATTAGAAAAATAGCGCTGTGAGCGCTCACATCGATATTTTGCGTTCCGAGTTAGATATCACGATTCTGACAGTTAAGAACCGTCATTATTGTCATCAATACGGAACGCTCGTGATCGCGATAAAAGTGCTCACTCAACGTTAAAACATATTTTCACGATATTAGACTTGTATACACCACACATTTCTTCTTCTTAGATAGAAGCACTATTTCAAATAAATCAAAGTTAGTTAAAGATACGATGCGAATCAAAACAAAACAGCCCAACTGTCATTTCTGACAGCGCTCACGGTGATATTAGTAAATTGCATGGTCGGCGTTATCGCAAGATGGCGAATGTCATGACGTCATCTATGACGTTTCGCGAGAAATCGTTATCGCGCTCACGCCAATTCGGAAGGGGTGTGAGCGCGCTCAAATAGTATGGTTAGTAATAGCGCAAGGTTTGTTGCGCCACTTCTTCCCAGCTAAAGCACTAGGAACTGTCGAAGGGCGGGCATTTTTGGGGGACTGTCTTATGTAATTTTGACGTTCGAAAAGTGCTGACTCTCAGCCTAGTTTGAATAAATGACTTTTGATTTTTATTTTGATACTATCCGTCTTGATACCAGCTCACAATTGGACGGACAAATTATAAACTATTGAAAAATAGTGCGTTAAATTGTAAATGGTTTTTGCAGTTCACAATTTATCAACGGTTCATAATCTCGCGAGATAGATTATAAACTAACGGTGTTCACAATCTGACGGTGACGTATGTATAAGGGAATGCATGAATGTGTGTGTTAATCTGTTCTCATCTCATTTGTCCGTCATAATTTTCTAAACTACTTATCATAATTTGACAAAAGAGGTATTATTGGAAGCGTCATGATGAAAATATTCTCATGTGGTCGTATGCCACCTAAACAATACATTTTAACAGTAATAAGCGATAATAGGCTTTAGGGCAAAGTGGCATACGACCACGGGTTTCAAGAATATTTTCTTGTATCATACATTTTAGATTTCAGTACTTAGTCAGTTTTTAGTTTTTGTACTAACTTTGTCAACATAGAAGTTCTTTACAAAATTTACACATTAGATGTGGTGACACAAATGGAATTTACAAGTGAATTTTATACTCACTAAATAACTGGCAACATAAACAACTGAAAACCAACAAAAAAAAATTGCACATATTATAACAATGTAAATCTCGTCATCATTTTGCCACTGACATAAAATAAATACATAATTGTAATTTTTACATCTAAGTAAATGCCGAGACACAAACTTAATATATTCATCCATTATCTCTAAAAGCTTGATTAGTTAATCTGTTGTCAAATCTAAGCCTGAAGTGGTTATTACATTATACAATTTGTTGAAACTATACTTAGGAACACTCTAATAAGGAAGTTGGAAGCTAGTGATCACTCTAGACTAAACTGAATTTTACATCGGACAGACGACTCTCAGTCTTGAAGTAAAAGTACATTGGGTTGTAACAATAGGATATTTTCCAGTTTAATAAAAAATAAGTTAATTTTAAGATTGGGACGACATATGTACATCGAAATAAAGACCCCATCCTCAGCGGTGGTACTAAACGACGAACTAAATTTATTTGTGGACGAAGTCCAGAAATACGTAATAGGCAATTAGCACGAAATTATTGTTTTTTTTGTTTACATTTAGTTGCAGTGACTTTTACACATAACTTTATTGCATACAATTCAACATGACAATTGCCTAAAACGTGTTTTTGGAGTTGTTGATTTGCCCTTAAATAAATTAATTTCATAAGAGTCCCTATAGAAAAAAAATATTTTATAAAGGTGTATTCGGGCTAGGTATTCCGTGCGGCTCAACTAATAAGACGATTTGACTATAGATTAATTGATAAAAACTTTAAGAAATGAGCCTGATTACTATTTTGTAAAAAGTGAAGTGAGCTGTCATCTAATAGATGCAACAGATTGACAGACCATTTCACTGAAATTTTTACAATTTTTTTCTTTTTAATTTCAGCTCAGCAAGTCCTTGAACTTCGAACCATTTAACAACACGTCACTGTCTCACATCACTCATTACACTTTAATTATTCGCTCCTGGGTGGAGGAGGTTTACCGCTGGCGAGGACTGACTTCATAGTCTTCAACATGTTAGGAATGATACCGACGTGTTTGTCTACGCATTTAACTGCGCACTTCTCAAATTCTATGGTTGCTTTATCAATCTGTGGATAGAGAAAATAGATAGTTAGGAAAATATAGCATTTTAATCCTTATCAATACTAATTATTTAATATTATAAATCTGAAAATAACTTATACCCGGTTCCTCAAAAAAAAAAATAGTTTTCTGTCCAATGCTAGCATTTTTTCTTGTCAATCTGGTTATACATATAAATAGATTTGTAAGCAAGCAAGAAACCTTCGGGGCACCCAAATCTTACACGGATGTTCTGAACAGACCAGGAGATATCGCTAACTTCTGGAGGGAGGTGGGCTGGCTGTAATAACCACCGACGGCCGCCATGGCTCACGCACAATGGGTCACTTAAAGGACTAAGTGCGGAAACCAAATCAAATTAAATAGAACATAGATTTGTAAGCAAATACCTGTGAAAGTTACTTCCACATTCGAGGGTCTACTATGTAAACCTATGAGGTATTTGCTTAATTATTGGTAAAGATACTAGTCTTTTTAACCAACAATGGTCTGCAAATAGGGTATTTTCCAATTTACTAAAAACTATTTTAATTTGAAGGAAAAATAAATTTATTTAAATCCATTTTCACAATTAAAAACGATGAAAACCAAATTTCGTTTTTTTTTTCCGCTAAAACGCTCCTTACGATGATTTTTTATCACGTGACATCGTTATGCCAGCTTTGTGTAAATGGCACCGGTACAAATACTTAGCACACCAGTAATATCACTTTCTATCCATTAAAAATCTTGTTAATTATAAGCTCGACATTAAGTGGATGTCAAGTAAACAAATGTTTACAACTACTTTAGTTTACTCAAAGTTGACGTCACGTGATAAAAAGTCATCGTAACAAGCGTTTTGGCGGTAAATTCAAAACAACGAAAAATAAATTTAATTTAAATCGTTTTTAATTGAGAAAATGGATATAAATCAATTTACTTTTATTTTTCTATTACATATTTCGTTCCATTCTTCAATTTATAATAGTTTTCAATAAATTGGAAAATACTCTACTATAAGAATCGGACATTAGTCTGCAAGCAAGATTTAAAGTTAACACTTCACTTTGCTGAGTTGCATGTTTTACATATAAACCTTGTTTTTAACAACATAAGGTTCATATTCTTATGTATGCATGCTCACATTTAATAACAAACTTAACATTGTTGATAAGGTTCATATTCGTATGAAACTCTAACTTCAGTGATGTTGCAGTACTATCTGTGAATCTATCCATCAAAGTTGCAAGCCATAATTTTCAGTCATGGAAGTTAGGAACAAAAGGTATTGCAAAGTCAACTATAATCTTACCTTCTCCTGATTAGGATCAGCGCCAAGTCTGTCTCGTGCATAGTCATTGCAGTCCATTACACATCTCTGTAGTCTGTTCTGTAAGTGGCTGATCTCGCCCTGGAAATTATTGAAATGTACAGTGAACGAAAGGGTATTTGATATTTATATTGAAATTGTTTTTTAAAGACACAAAATAATATTAATTATTGCAATGATGGCAAAATAAAGAAAGAAAGCATTTCTTTCTTTCTTTATAGCAATTTTTGCAGTTTGCACTCCAGTGTCAGGTTGTATGTTGATTAAAATATGATTCCTGACTATGACAAATATGAGTTTGTAGAATTAAGATAATTGAAATGATCAATACAAAGTTCATTTAACAAATATTCAAATTAATCTTCACATATTTTTCTTACTATTTGCTTCATCATCATCATCACTTCAGCCAAAAGACGTCCACTGCGGGACATCTGCCTCCCCCAGTTTTTGCTTTACTTCATATTAATCCATATATCATAAGACCACTAAATAACAAGAAAATTTTAATTTTGTGGACTACCCTTGCACGTAAGGATGAAGCACTCTTGAAGCAATATTTGTCTAATTAAAAAAAAATGTTTTCACGATCATCACCATCAGGACTGATCAATTTGCTTTATGGAGTCGCAAAACTAGTAGTTGCAATTAATGTTTGAAATCAATATTTATGATCATTAAATCTTACTATGTTGGAGTTGGTTAATCAAAGTATCATTTTGATACAACAGCTGCTTTCCTGATCTGACTTTTGAAACAGCTTCTAGGAAATTTCTTTCATTGATTTCTATTTTTGAATGCTCTACTCTTTACCTTGATCAACCCTGATGGAAAGTGATGTATGAGGACTATGATGGAAGGCCCAAAAGATAATTTTTTATAAAAAAAAATCTCTAAGTACCATCTTGCGATTGGCTTGACATGCCCTTAGCAGATTTGTTATAGGAGTATTGACAGGAGAACACTGTTCCTCCATTGAGGAAGCTGTCTCTTATTGAAAATGTTTTTGTTTTTATTTTAGATGTCAAGGTCCCAAATATGTTGTTGTTTTAGCCTTCTGACATTTATTGGTTCACTTAACGCTGTTGCTAGGTTATTAGTATGAATTATCCACTAATCGACTGATTCTTTCTTGTGTTTTGGAGGGAATTTCATCCATTAGGTCTGGTAACCCAGTCGTACATGGCGGTGGTGGCGGGAAAGCGACACGGCTTGACATTTCACTGGGAGGCGGGAAAGTTAAAGTTTCAGGGACTTCATGGAAAATATTTAAAGAGCTTTCTCGCACATTTTGCTTTAAATTAGGTGACATATCGTTTAGATTAGGATTTAAAACACTTATTTTTGGTGAAGACGGTGGCGCTGGCAAGAAATATACTGTGGCAGTTTCAGGGTAACATTTTGACGTTGTTCTGTCAAATGTTTGTGCATTTGTTGGCACTGGTGTTGGTGCAGCTGGTGTTGGAGTGGGCGTTTTGGCAGTAGGCATTGGTGGTGGTGGTGGTTCACTTAACGCTGTTGCTAGGTTATTAGTATGAGCTTTAATACGGTCTTTGTATGCTTTTGCTGTGTTCTATTATTACCTCCATAACTGTTTTCATTTCTGTGTATTCGTGCAATTCACTGGTTCTGATAAGAAGCGGTGCATTTGTTACCATTTTGAGTGCTTTATTCTGGAACCGTTGTAAAATCTCCAGGTTTGAATTTTTTGCTGATCCCCATAATTCAATGCCATAAGTCCAAATGGGCTTGATTATGGTAAGGCCGTAAGGCCAAATAAGTATCTTATTTTCCATGGTGACGTGCGATCTTCTGCCTATTAGCCAATTTAGATTTCTGAGTCATATATTTAGCTTGTCGCATTTTTTTTTTAATGTGCGTTTTCCATGTTTGCCTCTTATCAAGATGCATGCCTAAGTATTTTGTTGAGTCTTGTTGGGTAGAACATCGTTTTCAAGTTTAACTGCAGGACAGTTGTCCTTTCTCAAAGTAAAAGATACCTGTTCACTCTTATTTAGAAGGCAGACAAGATAAATGTGGCAGGGAACACAGATGCTTGCAGGGAGTTCCACACTTATGCTGTCCACATTATGAATATGGACGCGAAACACTAAGTTTGACTGGTTGGGATATAAAACAAGGTCGGGTAATACCTTAAAGTATGTCTGGTAGTCCAGTAGTAAAGGGTCGATGGTGGGATCATCTTATAGTTTCAATATCATGAAGTAGTGAATAATTTTACCTGCACATAATTATTGGCTTGATTAAGAGGTCCAGTGCAGGAGTCTATGCAGCCATGCACCCGTTCTAGCGAGGACTGTGGGTCATCACAACATTTGGCGGCACATCTATGCATGTCACCCTAAAAAAACATTTATTTGAGAACATTCTATCGAAGATGATGTCTTGTGACATTTTATTTTAGTGTCTGAAGTACTGGTAATGTATGACACATAAATTAAATATAATTTGGGCGGACTGTTATCAATGAAAAAATCAGTATCATTGAGTTGACTTTAATTCTTGTCAAATTATTTTCAGTACAAATCCATTTGACATTTTTTTTTCTTTACGTTACTGGGATCATGGTCTTTACTTTTGAAGGATAACGAAGGAATTATTTCTGCCCTAAAATTATTGCATAAGTCCTGCATGCTATAGAGGACATAACCTCACTTACTTGCATCTTACGTAAATAACTCTTGTCCAACTCATTGACGAGATTCGTCATCTCCTGCTCGACTCTATACTTCTGTTCCTCAACCATTTTGTTGCCTTTGATTCAGGAATTATGAAAAATTTAACAAAATACGGGATCTATACTTCCTTAATGGAAATGAACGCCGCAATCCGCAATCACAAAACTTTTTGACAGAACAACAGTTGTCACATGTCACACAGGTTTTTTTTTTTTTAATGTATTGGTATCTTGGTATTTTAGACTCCCAGTAAAGCTTTATTCGTTTTTTTTTTTTAGTATTGAGGGTGGACACGTCCTCGCCATCCCTGGACTGCCGACGCGGTCTAGTGATGGGCTCACATACTTTCATCTTAGTGGGTCGTCCCCTCCGGGCAATGCTGTGGTCTATAACGAGCCCCGCACCTATCACCTACCTCGTGACCGCAGCAGCTGAGTA
Source organism: Polymixis flavicincta (assembly GCA_949987655.1). Classification (NCBI taxonomy): domain Eukaryota; kingdom Metazoa; phylum Arthropoda; class Insecta; order Lepidoptera; family Noctuidae; genus Polymixis; species Polymixis flavicincta. Next base: position 4,004,285 of record OX465198.1, on the reverse strand, counting down.
TGAAGAACGAAGGCGAAATTTCGGCGCCATAACCGAATTACCTGGTAAAGGGAAGACAACCCGAAGGATAAAAATTACACTTACCATGGAAGAAGCAAGACTTAAAGATAATCTACCCCAGGAGGGTACCGGCGGAGCCGGAGAATCCCTCCCTGAGCACAGCTCGGGCTGCCCCACGTATTCTGGGGGGGGGCAAAGTATTGCTACCCAGTGAAACACTACCGGAAAAACCAAAGAAAACGTTGACTCAACAAATATTCCATCCAGGCCTATTCAATCGCCAACGATCAACATCAGCGAAGTGAGCCAGAAAAAACATATTGACAACACACATTTGAAAGAAAATGAACAAAGCAGATTGTACAACCATAATGCGCCATGGCAACGAGTGCCAAATCAAAAGAGAAACCGCTCTCCTGATGAAAAAGAGGCAAGAATTCATCAAGCCAAAAGGACACAACGACGGGAGACAATTACCAACAAACACAGAGGAATAAATAGTCCTGAACAGAGCACCACCACGGAAATAGGAACAAGTAACAGCTTTGCATTGTTAGAAGTGGAAGTCGGAGATGCTCCAGCCAAAAGAATACCTAAACCACCACCAATAATACTGTATGGCGTAGACGACCTTGCGAAACTCACCCAACTTATCGAAGAAGTTGTGGAAAAGGATGATTACACATACAAAATAGTCTCCAAAAATCAGCTCATCATCTCTTCCCATACGGTCGACAAATATAAAACCCTAATAGAGCATATAAGACACAAAGGACTTATAGGTCACACTTTTACACGCAAGGATCAAAAATGCACAAGGATTGTTATTAAACACCTTCACTTCAGCACACCAAAAGATGCTATCATAGACGCAATAGAGGAAACTGGAAACAGGGTACAAGGAGAAATAGTCATTGCTCGGAAACAAGGAACCAAAGAGCCCCTAAATACATTCTTTGTCAATGTAGCCCCGCATGAAAATAACAGACTTGTCAAAGAAATAAAGTTCATATACAACCAGAAAGTTAAAATAGAAGACCCAATAAGAAAAACGACAGTGGTGCAATGTACAAGATGCCAGCAATATGGGCACAGCAAAAATAACTGTATGAGGCCTTACAGATGCGTGAAGTGTGCCGGGGCACACAAAACCACAATGTGCTCAATAGATGATAATACCCCAGCGGTATGCGCGCTGTGCTCAGGAAGTCATCCTGCTAGCTACAAAGGATGCCAGGTATACAAGGAAATTCTAGAAAGAAAGCATATTGGAAACAAATATAAACTGAAAACAAGACCCACTCTGAAAGTACCGAAAAAAGACACTGCAACGAACGAGCTCCAAACTGTAAATAACACAAGGGCCACCCAACCACAAAGTTTGCAACCAAGCGTAATAGAAAGCTTAGGTCTGTACAGTACAGCCGTCAAAAAACCAAATATAGCTGTAGTAGACCTTACACAGACAGCATACCCGAGAGATAACACTGACCGCTCGGAACTGCATAGAACACAAAAAGAAAAAGTTTACCACACACAGTCACAGAGTACAAGTACAAAACATCACGTTGACCATGAGTCACAGAGAACACATTTCACAAAAATAGAACACGAAGAGGGAAATAGATTTAGCTTAGAAGCACTTCTAAGAAAACAGACTGAAAGGATCAACCAACTCATATCACAGTTTAGCACAATGATGAACCTCATCATGACTCTCATCAGTAGGCTTCCACAATGATGTCGTTACGTATTGCCACCTGGAACATCAATGGCCTGACGCCAAACAAACACGAACTAGAAATACTGCTCAAGGATAACAAAGTCGATATTGCTCTGATATCTGAGACCCACCTTAATGACCGCAAGAATTTCAAGATGGACAACTATTGCGTATATTGTACCAATCATCCAGATACCACATCACACGGAGGGTCTGCAGTTATTGTAAAAAATAACATCAAACACCACCTCCACAGCGAGTTTCAAGAGGATTGGATGCAGGCTACTAAAATCACTATAAACGAAAGTATGGGCCCTATTAATGTTAGCGCTATCTACTGCCCACCAAAGCACAATCCAAAACATCACATGTTTGACAGCTATTTCCAGAGCTTGGGAAACAGATTCATAAGCGGTGGAGACTGGAACTGTAAACACATCCACTGGGGATCAAGATTAACCACCACTAAAGGACGTGAGTTGAAAAAATGTATTGACAAACTCAATTTGATACCATTAGCAACAGGCGAACCAACTTATTGGCCAACCGACGTCAACAAGATACCTGATCTAGTAGACTTCTTCATCGTAAAGGGCCTTTCTAATGTATATTTTGACGTGGAATCATCGCTTGACAGCGTATCTGACCACAGTCCTATCATAGCAACATTTAGCTTGTCGGCAATACACAGAGCACAGAGGTCAGCACTGTATAATCATAAAACAGATTGGGGTGCATTCACTGAATATCTAGAAGATGAAGTCGACTTAAAGGTCAAACTTAAAACAGAGAAAGATATAGATGAGGCAACATTTTATATCACAAACCTCATACAAGTTGCTGCATGGCTTTCTACACCGGCATTAAACTACTCCACTCAAAGAAATAATATACCGCTGGAAATACGCAATAAACTGGAAGAAAAACGGAGACAACGAAGGCAATTACATGCGAGCAGATCCGACATAGACAGGACAGATTACAATAGAATCTCAAGAGAACTAAAAGAGATAATCAAAGAAAATCAGAACACATCCTTTCAAGAAAAACTTTCCACACTCTCATCACGTAAAAAGGACAACTACTCATTATGGAAAATAACTAAGAACTTTAAAAGACCATATAGCCATGTTCCACCTTTTAGGATGTCTTCCAATGATCCGTGGGCTAGAAGTGGAAGCGAAAAAGCTGAGCTTTTCGCCAAACACTTGAGCAACGTTTTTACTCCAAACCAATCGTCTATGACCGAATTTGAAGAAGAAGTGGACAGAATGATCAACAGTGACCAGCAGTTATCACCTCCGCTGAAACTTGTCACTCCAAGGGACACGAACATTTCGTTGCTTGGAAAACAAAAAAGCTCCTGGTTTCGATCTAATAACGGGTGAAGTCCTTAAGCAACTACCTAGAAAAGCAATAGTATTCTTAACAATGCTATTCAATGCCATCTTTAGAATTCAGTACCATCCAAAGTTATGGAAAATATCACAAATCTGTATGATCGCAAAACTAGGCAAAACCCCAACAGAACCTAGCTCTTACAGACCTATAAGTCTTCTCCCTATTCTTTCTAAGGTATTCGAAAAAATTCTTTTGCTGAGACTAAAACCAGTCCTGGACGAAAACAAGGTTATACCTGATCATCAATTTGGATTTCGTGAAAAACATTCTACTGTGGAGCAAGTACATCGAGTGGTTCACAAAATAAGACAATCGCTAGAGAAAAAAGAGTATTGTTCTGCAGTATTCATTGACATCCAACAGGCATTCGATAGAGTCTGGCACAAAGGACTGCTGTATAAACTAAAAACCCTCCTACCAAACTCATTCTACATGATTCTGAAATCTTACTTGGACCAAAGAAGATTCCAAGTAAAATACGAGGACGAACTATCAAAGCTGTACTACATCACCGCCTCAGTTCCACAAGGATCGGTCCTGGGCCCAGTCCTGTACTCAATATATACGGCAGACTTGCCTGAAACAGAGAATGTTGTAACAGCAACATACGCAGATGACACTGCATGTCTTGCAAGTGACTGTAACCCGAGCAACGCATCAGAGAAACTACAGGAACAACTCAGTAAAGTAAGCGTGTGGCTGCAGAAGTGGAGAATTAAACCTAATGTAACTAAATCGACACAAGTAACATTTACACTCCGAAAAGGCGACTGTCCACCTGTGCGTATGGAAGACAAACTGCTGCCAAGCAATAACAGTGTGAAATATCTCGGTCTACACCTGGATAGAAGACTTACCTGGGCTAACCACATCAAAGCCAAGAAAACAGAAGCCACCTTACAATTCAAAGATCTATCGTGGTTACTCGGACGTCAATCTCGGCTGACACTCAGTAACAAACTACTTGTCTACAAAGCTGTTATAAAGCCAATCTGGACCTACGGGATAGAGCTCTGGGGCTGTGCTAGCAACTCCAATATCGAGATCCTCCAGAGATTTCAAAATATTGCTCTCAGAACAATCTCAAGTGCACACTGGTTCGTGAGAAACACGGAAATACACGAATACCTGGAGATACCGACCGTTAAGGAAGAAGCCTGTAAAATAAGCAAGAGATACAAGGAAAGACTTAATAAACACACGAATGAATTGGCCAAGAACCTACTAACTCGACAGAAAGACGTTACTCGCCTAAAAAGATGGCAAATACTAGATATAGACCAGAGAAACTAATTATTAGTCTCTACCAAATCAAATGGTGCTGTTTAATGGAATCGTACCTGATCAAAATTAATCCCAGATATCATCTGATTATGGCTGAAAGCCGATTGCAGATTATACTTAAAAAAAAAAAAAAAAAAATGATGGTGGGAAATCATCAAATAACTTCTCCCACGTCCTTGTGTCAGAGTTTTACTGACTAAAACCCACCCATGTTCCTTCAGTTGCCTGTCTGCCAGGGGCCACGGTCTCTCTTTCGAACAACCCGAACCCCTGCAGATCCTAATAAAGCTCTATTCGTTAATTGATACTGCTCATTTACTTACTAACTGTTCATTTACTTAATTGTATTATTGATCTCTTATGTCAGTAACTTTGTTTCCTTTAAGTATAATTTTCGTGACTTGTTTTCTTTTTTAAATATTTTTAAATAAAATTGTCAATCATATTGTACAGACAAGCTACCCCAAAACTGTCAAATTTTCCCTGAACTTTATGCTTATGTTATCAAGTTGAAAAACTGTCAAAGAAATTTGACAGATTGGGGTAGTGTACTGGCCCGCTTCTTTACATACCTAGACTACAAGTATATGATGTGTTCTCATAAAATTGGAAGCGCACTTTGTATTTGTCTCTGCTCAATGTAAACTTGCATGTACCTAATTATGTAGCCTCTGTTGGAGATCCAATAAATAAATAAAGTATAGTATTAAAGAAAGTATAGTAAAGGAAAATAAAGTAGGTATAGTAAAAGAAGGTAAATACAACATGAAAATACACTTTAAATAATTCCAAAAATATTTATTTAGAAAGCCATAAAAGCATGAATACACATAAAACTAAATTCCGATACCAGCCAAAAAACCATCTAACAACTCTTGATCAAAATTAAAAATCGGCAACCCCTTTATTAAAGCTGCACATGATTCGCATACCGGAGGCTTCCTTTTTGATTCCACTAATCGACTGATTCTTTCTTGTGTTTTGGAGGGAATTTCATCCATTAGGTCTGGTAACCCAGTCGTACATGGCGGTGGTGGCGGGAAAGCGACACGGCTTGACATTTCACTGGGAGGCGGGAAAGATAAAGTTTCAGGGACTTCTTGGAAAATATTTAAAGAGCTTTCTCGCACATTTTGCTTTAAATTAGGTGACATATCGTTTAGATTAGGATTTAAAACACTTATTTTTGGTGATGACGGTGGCGCTGGCAAGAAATATACTGTGGCAGTTTCAGGGTAACATTTTGACGTTGTTATGTCAAATGTTGGTGCATTTGTTAGCACTGGTGTTGGTGCAGCTGGTGTTGGAGTGGGCGCTTTGGCAGTAGGCATTGGTGGTGCATTGGGAAAATCTCGGTTGGTGTACTGGGCATGACATATCTGTAAAAGAAAAAACTGTTCCAAAACGAGCTGAACACAACCGCAATGTTGATTAGGTACCATAAGTGTGTGAACGTCGATTCTTTGTCACACATATTTAAACTTAGCTGCGAATTAAAAGACATCTACGAATTTTTGTCTTTCCTCAAAATGAATGGAATAGGTACGTGGAAAATTGACAACGTAAGATTTTTAAAATTTAAACAAAATCTAAATAGGTACTTAGTTACCTACACCAACATCATTAAGTAAGTATTTATTAATTATGTACATAACTATTTACCTTAGATATAAAAAAATAATTGATAAAATATAACAGCAAAATCTTCGTCATTTTCTGACAAATCCCACAAACAAAAAACACATTTTATCATTTTTACGCTAATTTATTGGAAAATGCATACTACTATTGCATTTTGTTTATAAAAAGATAAAAGCACATAGGTAGGTACCTATCTATTTGAAAATGAATGGCAATAATCGAGTGGAAGTTTTATTAATTTGTAATATTTTAGAATCAAGTTTACATTATCATTGACCATAATTTTGCGTGATTATGCTAGATAGCATGTAATTTGTACCTAGCTAAACTTATAATTATGCACTTACTTTACTACTTATCTATATTTTCTTGTCCATAACTTCGAGTAGGTATAAATAACGCAACAAGGATTTTTGGACGCGTGGCTAAAATCGGATCTAAAGCCACCATCTTGTTTTGTCAAAACAATTTATATCCTTGTAGCACTCTACAAGACAGTTCCCATTTAATTTACCATTAACAGCAGCAACCCAACAGTAACCTGAGATCAAGAATCACAAGCGTGGCGCAAAATCAGATAGGTACAAAATAGCTGTGAATGGTTTTTTCGGTTCAATTTTCAATAACTAAAGTTAATTATTAATCCGAGTGACTAATCTGACAATACGTCTTTCGTGTTTGCGTTTTTAGTGAGATTGACAAGATTTTGACATCTGTCACCACCACCACCACCACCTGTCTCATTTCATCACCACTGTCAGCTGTCATTTATCTTTGAAAAAATAATTTAAAAAATAACGAATTTTAGCTTTCACGTTTTCGTTTCGGATACCTACATTTTATCATGAAATATTTATTATATTTATTATCATATTTCACCTTTCTAAAACATCGCAATGTACATTTGTGAGGCTAATGTACACACATAGGTAGGTACCGAGGAAATAATATCAGTTAATAGCTAAAAATATAATGTAGAAATGGGTTACTAAACTCGAAAATTACACCATCAGAATGCAATCGATAGACTGCGTTTGTTAGGAAATTAATGACATTGAACTAGGATATAAACAACTTGCCATCACTATTTCATCTTTAAAAAAAGTTGTTTGTCCACTATGGAGGTCAAATTATTTGTGTTGATGGTAGTTTTTGCAATTAGTGTGAGTATTTTTACATAACTCTCTAAGAAGAATTCATTGAGAGAGTAACTACACTTCTAACTATTACAACAATCTATTTTTCGCAGACGTCAACGGCTCGTCCACGATGCCGGGGTTGTCCCTCCCGTTGTGGCCCATGCCAGTGTCCACAAGAAACAGTTTACGTCTCTAATCTGGCAACACCGTTTCCCGCCTTCATCGAATCCATGGACCACATCCCTAACTGTCGTAAACCTCGTGGCAACTGTGGATGCAACGACCAGCTCATTCTGCCTCCTTTGACAGTTGAGTTACCTTGTGGTCTAGGATACTTTCCATCAGCTTCACCATTGGTGGCCAAGTATTTTGCTCCTGCTCTAGACTTTTTGACGACTGGAGCATACATTCCCACTGCGTCGCCTTGCAATTCCTTGGTAATAGCGGCGCCTGTAAGCCCTGAGATTGCGCCTTTGGTAAAGCCAGTTATTTTGTGAATAAAATGTGTTTTGTGATGTATTTTATTGTTTTATTGAAACGCTACCGAAGGATTGGCAAATATACAGGGTGGCTCATTGGAGTGATCCAGAGTTATTATTTAGAAGCTTCTTTCCAAGGGTTATTTAGCTAGATCTTGGACGAAGCTTAAAATTAATCGGAACCATTCTAAATGGGCCATCTTGTATAAATATACAATTATTCAAATTTTGTTATATTATTTAAACATTATATTAGCTGACCCGAGAGACGTTGTCTTGTCTTACCTATGAATATTGAATTGGCTTGTCCTGACATTAAGGAACACATAAAAAAAGAATCATCCAATTTGGTGCAGTCGTTCGGAAGTTATGTGCGTACATACGTTTCGATGATTCTTTTTAAAAAAAATATATATATATATATATATATGTATATAGATTTGTGGTTAGTGGATTTCTCATCTATGTACCTCACCGTCATCATAATCTAGGTATGTACCTACAATAGTGAAACGATGAAACATGACATGACACAAGCCAGGAGAAATTAATGACGTTAAGTAGGTATAAGTGGGTACCCACCACGAGAACGACTCACGACAAGTACTTATGTACCTAACCTAACCTAACCTAACCAAATAATGTCATGTCAAACATTTAAAGCAGTTGGTAATGATACAGTCAGCAATTTATTGGAAGTTCAATAAAAGGAGCATAACAGTACCTTTTAACTACCTTTCGTTGCTAACCGTAGGTCCATTACAATATTATTAAAAGGTGATACTATTAAACGTTTTTCGATAACATCTTACAGAAACCGTTACTCAACTTTTTAATCAAAATTCATTAAATTTTCCTTCAGTTACATTGCTCACATAATTTATATTACATCAATTAAAACTAAAAGATAAGACACGATTCTTTGATAATCACAGGTTATATAACGGAGTAACGTTTTAAATTGTTTATTTCCATAAAAGCAGGTGATCATTTTTGTAACATTATATTTTCAAAATGAAGTTTTTAATAGTTGTTTCGCTGGTGACTTTGCATAATCAGGTATGGATTTAAATCTTATCGCGTCGGTAGTAAAATAAAATAAGAAATTATTTTTTATTATTAAATGTATACTAAGTAATTTTACGCTTTTATATTTTACACAAATTGTTGTTTCTATAAGAACAAACAAAACAATAACATTTACAGGTTTTTTTTAAATATAATACAAGTAATACTAATTTCTTTTCCAGGTGGTCACACCACAGATACTTCGCCCATCACCATACAACTTCATCAACAGACCAATCGGAGAGATGATTGAAACTGGGAACTTCATCAACCAGTTACCTCCTACAGTGATCAGCGAACCTTCTTGCAACAACCTTTTTCCTATTCCTAACGTCGCCGCGCCGCCTAGCACTACAATAATCACTGACTGCTCGCCTGAAATCTGTCAGAACCTAGCAAACACTATACAGCTAATGATTGTCAGTAATTTACTGCAGAATAGTCCAAATTCTGATGTAGGTAGACAGTTCGCAGCTCCGATATTGGATGAAATAATTTCATCGCCTATTTTCTCTTGTGGTTGTAGTAACCCGTTTTCTCCTAACGTCATTTCTCCTAACATCATTGCTTCTAATATTGGTGGTCCTAAGTTTTCCCCTAACCTTATCTCTAACTACATTTCTCCTAATATAGTTGGCCCTAATATTTATCCTCCTAATTTTATTAATCCTAACTTTGTTTCACCTACACCTAACGTGATTTCTCCTAACATGTTGTCTCCTAGAGTCGTTGCTCCTACAAACCCTTGTACTAATTCTCCTCAAGTCGGTAATGCGAATGTTAATGGGTTACTCAACACGATAATGAGTATGTTAGGTAATATTCAGGGTTAATTTTAAGAGCTGTGGTACCTAAGTGGTCATTTTTACTTCGATTTATTAAATTATTTTAAAACTAAAATATTGAGTCTAATTTACTTAACATACCTTGTTCCCCAAGGCCAGTGTTAGATAGCGGTGAACTGAATACACCCCCTTAAATATTAAGAGCAGTGGTGGTCCAGTACTAATGGCTCCGAGTTACGATTTGTAGGGCGTAGGTTCGAACCCAAGTACGACACAGGCGCTTTACTGTGTGTCAATATCTTCATCAACACTGCTCTCAAATCGGTAAAGGAAAACATCGAGAGGAAACCGGCATGTCCCAGAACCAAAAATTCGAAGACATGTGACTCGCACTGAGCCCGAGTGATAGATTACAGTCCACTCCCTCTCGCTGAGGCCTGAGTCCTAGGAGTGGAATTACAGGCTGATTATACTAATACTATTAACTATCTACTAAAATTGGACTACACGAAAACAGAAGAATTTCTCTTCGTAAATATCTAACATAACTTTTTCATCCATTGATATATTCAGACGGAGTGGATTCACCGCTCAAATGTGGCCATACCCTCGCAACACCACACACACTTAACATGCACACACCCTACATACATCTAAAATCTTACTAAGTACAGTCGCCAGCAGGTCAAGCTATACCAAACTGTCATATTTTCCCAATTGAATGTAAACCTTATTCCTTTGGAATAGAGTTGAAAACCTATCAAAGAAATATGACAGATTGGGATAACTTGATGTGCTGGCCTCTGTACACTCTACAGAAAGTTAGTTTTAAGTTCCTTTTTTTAATTTTAATATTTTCGTTTATTTTATTTCAAACATATTTAGTATATTTTTAAATATCGTTTTTAGATGTTTTTCATCTAAAAATATAAAAGATCCATCGGCATCAGGAACAGGGTCCAAGATGTAGGTGGTCAGGGCTCTAGAGAAAGGAACCTCCTGACTATACATGCCGTGTCTAGGAGTAAGTAAGTAAGTAATGCTTTATTGCCAAAATGTAGGTGTACAAAGTAGTATGCTGTTATTATTAACGTGGCCCATTTACATTCTACCATTACATGTTATGGTAAATTATTTACATTATTTACTTATATACAAACATACTAACTAAGCATGAATATAAAAATAATAATTACACAGTATGTACAAGTATATATAAAGTAAAAAAGGGAAGAGCTCACTGTGCATCAAAGAATTCGTCCGCACCGCTGTCAGTGGGAAAAGTGCCTAAAAGGCTGGCAGCGTTGCCACGTTGGATGGCAACGCTGATTCTTTGACCATTACATGTGGTGTGCAAATATTTAATTTCCAAATGCATTAAATTATTAAAAATGTCTTATTATTCCTTCACTAAACGTTACAAAATGTCTGATTAAATAAATTAATTGCAAATATTTAATTTCACAATGCATTACATAATTTAAAAATGTCACAACACTACATCAGTTACCATTATGATTGTTAAAAAATGTCAGATATTACGTCCATGTTAATGTCAAACTAAATAGCTAACTAGCCAACCTAAATTCTCCAGAGCGATGACGGGCAGCAGCGTCATCACTGCGAAAGGACTGGCTCTGCGGTCACCAACCCGCATGCCCAGCGTGGTGACTATGGGCATCAAAACCTCCCATGGATAAAGTGCCAAAACTACGGCCCCCAGTTCCCGGTGGTCCCGTTATTCCTGGCCAAGGTAGCGGTCACGGTAACGGTGGGACGGGGGGTGCGAAGAATCCCCGGGTTACGACAGGCTACCAACGACGACTACATCTGGCTACGTACAATGGACGTTCGATGAGGCTGGACCGTCACCTCGCTGAACTTGAGGTAGTGTTAGGTCGCATTAACTGGCATATACTGGGGTTATCTGAAATCCGGAGACAGGGGGAGGATACGATAACCCTGGAGTCAGGCGACCTATTCTACTTTCGCGAGGGTGATCAGCTCTCCCAAGGCAGTGTCGGCTTCTTGGTCAACAAAGAACTCACTAGCAGCGTTTTGGAAATCAGTAGTGTGTCGACACGGGTAGCGTACCTTGTACTAAAGCTCACTGACAGGTACTACCTGAAAGTGATACAGGTATATGCGCCAACTTCGACATGCTCTGACGAAACAGCCGAGGCCTTGTACGAGGACATTGCCGAAGCAATGCACAGTACGACCAAGGCTCACTACAACGTTGTTATGGGGGACTTCAATGCTAAAGTGGGAGTACAAGAACGCGGCGAATCGAAAATCGGACCGTTCGGTTTGGGGCGCAGGAATCATAGGGGGGGGGGGGGGGCGTGGGCAAATGCTGAGTCGCAAGGGCTCTTTTTAAAGAATTCGTTCTTCGAAAAGAAGCCCCAAAGGAAGTGGACCTGGCAGAGCCCTGATAACGTGACAAGGAACGAGATCGACTTCATCATGACGGATAAGAAGCACATATTTAGAGATGTCTCCGTGATCAGCAGGTTCAATACCGGAAGCGATCACAGGCTTGTCAGAGGCACTCTAAATATCAATTTTCGATCCGAGAGAATCCGCATGATGCGGCCTACCCTCCAACCTACGCAGCTCCAGACTGCTCTAGGATCCGAAAAGTTCCAGTTGGAACTTCAAAATCGATTCGCCCTGCTGGAAACCTCGGGCACTGTTGACGAAAAAGCCGACGCGGTGATTAAAGCACTACGTGACGTGTCCCGCAGAATTTTCCTGTCGCAGCGAAAAAGTAAGGTGTCCAAACTTTCCTCGGAGACTCTCGGACTTATGAGGGAAAGACGGGAATTGCCATCCACGCAGCCGTCTTCGTCAGAAAAGAGGGCCTTAAACCTAAAAATACGAAAGCTGACGCGACGCGACCTTCGGTGCTCCAACACCCGCGACATTGAGGTCGCCATTGAGCAAAACCGAGGGTCGAAAGTGTTCGCTCAGCAATTAGGGAGGTCCCATCTGACGAAACTAAGAACTGCGGATGGCAGAATTGTGACTTCAAAGTCCGAGATACTCGAGGAAGTCGAGGATTTTTACGGGCAACTTTACTCAACGCGGACGGCAAAACCACCGGAACATAGTGCAGATGACCACCGAGCCGAATTAACGCGCCACTACACGGAAGACATCCCAGATGTCGACCAGTGCGAGATTAGGGCGGCTCTCGAGCAGCTTAAGGACAACAAGGCACCGGGTGATGACGGAATAACGACAGAGCTCCTTAAAGCGGGCGGGGCTCCAGTCCTAAGAGAGCTAGCGAGAGATTAATGATGATGATACATAGCTTGCAGTATGAAATATCTATCAGTGGGCTGGCCAAGGACCGGTGCCCGGTGGAGTAGACGAGTCCTGAAGTGGAAACCACGTATCGGCAAGCGCAGCATGGAGCGCTCCCCAGCTAAATGGACCGACGACCTTTAAGATGAATCTCGTCGACATTTTTTCCAAACAATCATTGGTAGTGTCCTCTACTGTTCGACAATATGCATCAAAAATTAAACATTTTATGGTTTTGTCTTATTATTAATATTGTCTGTACGGAAACAGAATACTTACTAAAATAAAAAGCATTAAAAAGTTATGAGTCAACAAAGATTCCTTTTTCTTGATAATTTAACCTAACTTTCGGCATGTTTAAGTGTAAAATCTCCAAAACCAAGTCGGTACCGACAAAGCTCAAATATCGGAAAGTTCAATAAACTTTATTGGTCATTGATTTATGTAGTAGTGTTTCACAAACCCCGATCTTCAAAAACAAACTTTTCTTACGTTTTTACGCGCCTTTTTATCTACTTTATCTGATCCTGCATCTCACTCAATAACGTTGTGCGTGTAGACTAGCGTCTAACTGTTCATCACTGACACTACCACTGTCGGACACGATGCGTAGTAAGACAGCGTGCTTTTTAGCAAGGCCCACCAGTGAGTTCGAGTCCGCGACTAAGTAGATTCCCCTTAAGTGGCTGGGACAGACTGGATATGTAAGACGGAGAACAGAGTGTTGGGGTGCAGCCTGGGAGAGCCCTATGTCCAGCAGTGGACTGTGATAGGCTGAATTGATTGGTTATTTATGCTTGTACCTATTTAGGTAGTTATTTTAGTGAAGCTTACAACTACGTATTACTATAAATTACAAGATGGAGTAGACAGTTCTGCGGTTTGGGTCTAGAATGATATGCTGAATTCATGGTTACAGTTAGCGCACTGGATAAAAACTTACCCTGTATAGTATATCGCCAGTTACGGTTAAGCTCCATTTTATGAGAGCCATCAAACAAGCTGTTGCTTGCAGTTTGCTTAACCTTCCCGTCGAGCCCAAAATGACTAAGAACAAACGCAACTGAACGCAATCAGCACAAAAATAACGTTTAAGAGCTGTCAGTGTCATGAAGTGGAATTATGACACTGTCAGCTCTTGTACATGGTTTATGTGCTGATCGCATTTGGTTATAGTGGTGAAATACGCATTTTAAGCAGTCCCCAGTTGCTACTTTTAGACCGATGATGCAGTAAATACTTTCACATAAGCAAATACTAGCAGTTCTCTAATTAAGTAACAGACTATCAATCACAAACTGAATTATTTTGAACGACAACGTTAATGACGCAATGAATGTCGCTGAACTGTCAAAATTTAAGTTATTGCTACTGTTGGTGCTTATGCAATTACACATACAGGTTTAAAAAAACGCAGGAAGGATTTATAAGAAGACAAGATAAATTATTATGAAGCATTTTTATTGTCAAAACATAAGAAGAGGCTTGAGAAAATACTTTAAGTATATTAATAATAGCCTCTATTAGGACAAGAGCAAGAATCAATATAACCTAATGATTCCACATTGAGTCCAACGGGCAGGTTGGGGAACCCACAGTTGCAATTCTGTGAAGAAAACAACGGTCCATCACAACCACCACACCTTGGCGCCAAAATATTGGCTAAAAGCTCGTATCCAATGTTCTTTGATCCGCAAGAATCACACCCACAACCAATATTTGGCAAGAAGTTCTGGATATTGAACTTGTCACAACCACACCCATTAGACAGACCACATTTTGGACCGCAACTATCACAGCCGCAACCGCATCCCAGGTTAGGGAGACCATATTTTGGTCCATCACATCCACATCCATAATTTGGCACAACAGTAGCCAGGCCATAATTAGGTCCATCACATCCACACCCAATATTCGGTAGGCCATAGTTAGGTCCGAAACTATCACATCCGCATCCACAATTCGGCACAACAGTCGCCAAACCATAATTTGGACCATCACAACCACATCCAACATTCGGTAGTCCAAAGTTAGATCCAAAACTATCGCATCCACATCCATAATTCGGCACAACAGTAGCTAGACCATAATTTGGTCCATCACATCCACAACCATAACCAACATTGGTAATTGGCAGTACTTCTGGGTAGTAAACAGTTGGTTGATCACAGGGACATGGAGCAATAATGTCACAAGGAGTGATTATGGGGTTGTAAGGATTGACGTAGTCTATTTGAGGAGCTAGGCAGTCAATGACAGGAGAGTAGACCGTCTGGACAGGCTCACAACCACATTGTGGTTTCATGGTATTTTCAATAAGATTACTTACTATGAGAAGTTGAATGGCGTTGGCAAGAGAAGTTGAAACTGAATTGTCAACAACAGTGACCACTTGTGGTACTGTGCTGCAAGCTTGTGGTTGGTTACAGATAATTGGTGACGGGTTACAGATGACTGGGGGCGGGTTACAGATTTGAGGTGGCGGGTTACAGATTTGAGGTGGTGAGTTACAGATTACTTGTGGTTCATTACAAATTACTGGCGGTGGGTTACATAATTGAGGTGGTGGATTGCAGATTTTTGGTGGCATTAGTGATGGATACGGCACACGTGGTAGGAGTTGGGCTTGCGTCTGAAAAAAGAAATATGGTTATTAGTTCGGTTTACCAAACCGCACTGGACCCGCGGGGTGCATCATGTCCCACTCACTCTCACAGAGCCTCCTCTCTGTGAGAGTGAGTGGGACATAACTCACCCCTGCGTCCCGGCAGTGAGCACATTATACGCTGATTCTGATAATGATATCAGTTTGGTTTTGTCAATATAATCTTAATTAGGTTTTAATTAGCTTACCTGGCAAGCCAAAACTGCAGAAACAATTAATAAGAAAGCGGCCATCTTCTAAAATTTGATAATGACCACGTACAAACTCTTTTTATACCACAATTACATTGATTTCAAAAAAAATATTAAGACATTGACATTAAAATTAATTCCGAAAAGAAAAGATAACACAGTAACGTTTTACGAAAGTATGTAATTGTACAAGCTATTAGGTAAATAATATCAATTGCTTATCTTATGTTGTTACAGTCGAGTTACACATATTCATCAATCCCTACTAATAACACAATTACAGCAGCAGTGCCCAGTGAAAAGGGCCTCGAAATACGAGTTGTAAATCGTGGGTTCGAATCCAGACAGGCGCTTTACTTTGTGTAAATAATTTCATCACCACTGCTCTCAAAACGGTGAAGGAAAACATCGTGAGGAAACCGGCATGTCCTAGAACCAAGAACTCAAAGACATATGACATCCACCAAACCACACTGGGCCAGCGTGGTAGATTATGGCCCACTACCTCTCACAGAGAAGAGGCCTGTGTCCCGACAGTGGGAACGTTAAGAGGCAGAAAATGACGATAGTGGATAATGATGATTATAACTGCGTGTTTTGGAATGTGAGTTCGTTTTAGGCTTTATGGACTTATATCAAAAATGTTTCCATTTATTGACCATTTCCCACCATTTCCCGTCTTACCCAGGGGTATCGTATTACCTAGTAACCGGGTTGTGGAGGTCAGATAAGCAGTCGCTTCATGTAAAAGACTGGTACACAGCTGCATCCGGTTAGACTGGAAGCCGACCCCAACATAGTTGGGAAAAGGCTAGGTATAGATAAATCTATTTTCTTTCAGTGCGGAAAAGGCTATATAGGCGGACAGATAGATAGGGTAACAAGAATACATAATTATGCATACTTCTTACAATTCTTGTAAATCTATCGATCTCCGTCGATCAACCATGAACAGAGATAGGTAGGCTAGTCTAATCAGCATCGCTTGGAAAAAGTACCGTGATTATGAGCAGATAAATCACACATCATCTTATCTTTAGATGCACAGAAGATTGTAACTACGTCATTCTATACAGATGAGCGATAACAGCGTCTATATCAATGAGTTACAGTATTAATTTTGATAGTATTTCGTTATTTTATTTATCTGTGGCAACATGGCGCGAATCATCTTTTGCTTTTTAGTGGTGCAGAGTTTCATTTATACGGTACGTGTTGATTATTTTAATTAAGGGGAACCTAGTCGCGGGCTCGAACTCACTGGTGGGCCTGGCTGAAAAGCACGCTGTCTCACCAGGCTTCGTGTCCGACAGAGGTAGTACCCGTGATGAGCAATTAGATCCTAATCTACATGCACAACATTATTGAGTGAGCTGCAGGATCAGTTATAGTAAAACAGGCGCGTAAAAAATTAAGAAACCTCCTTCGGAAGATCGGGTTTCCTGAAAAAACGACTGCATAAATCAATGACCAATAAAGTTTATTAAGCTTTTCGATAATTGAGCTTTGTCGGTATCGACTTAGTTTTGGAGATTTTACACTTCTTTTATTACTTAAACACGCCCAAAGCTAGGTTAAATTAGCAAGAAAAACGAATAATTGTTGGCTTCTAACTTTTTATGGTTTTTAATTTTAGTTTTCTGTTTCCGTACAGACAATAATAATAATAAGACATCACCATACCATGTTTAATTTTTGGTGTACCTTGTCAAACAGTGGAGTAACACACTCCCGAAGTTTGTAAGGGAAAAATGTGGACTAGATTCACTTTAAGATAGATTCACTGTAAGGTGGAGTATAGAGTACACACGGGATTGCGACAATCGTAGATAGGAACCGGCAACTAGGACTCGAGGTGGCCTTGCACAAGTCCGAGGCCGGAGTGAGGGAGAGGCAGTCTATGCGCCCTCGCGATCCTAGCCGCCGCAGGATACGGAGACGCCCTGGGCGTCGGGAATCCCAGGCCGATTTCCGAGTAAAGGGTAGCTCGCTGTCCGATAAGGACCAAGCCAAAGTCGACGGCGCGTTGTGTTCCACGCGCGCCTCAAAGAGATGTCAGCACAAAGTGACGGGGCCCGCAAGGGCCGATGCCTGCCAGGGGTGCGGGTTTGTTCGAAAGAGATACCACGGCCCCTGGCATACGGGCTACTGAGGGAACACGGTGGGTTTTAGTCAGTAAAAGTCTGACACCAAAGCCCTCCTGCTCCACCCAGAGTGGGAGAAGTTATTTGATGATTTCCCACCCAAAAAAAAAAAAGAAAAAATTAAATTAAAAATTTAAAAAACCCCCGATCCAAACAAAAACTCAAAAAAGTAAAAAATAATATTTAAAGGCCTTTTAATTTTAACGTAATATTTTGATCAGGGCATTGTCAAGTCGGGGGACGGCTAGGCCTCTGTTTGGCGTTTTCATTGACCGTCCCCCGACTTGACAATGCCCTGATCAAAATATTACGTTAAAATTAAAAGGCCTTTAAATATTATTTTTTACTTTTTTGAGTTTTTGTTTGGATCGGGGGTTTTTTAAATTTTTAATTTAATTTTTATTTCTTGCTTTTTAAACTTAATGTCTCCCTTAAATCACCATTTATCTATAATCTATTCATTGAGACCTTTTCAATGAGCCCAAACACGATACTTCTGCTGTTTGTTGGTGAATAACTTGGGTTTCCTGGAAATTCCAGGTGTTGCTCCAGCATCAGTTCAAGGTTATTTTATTCGTCTAATATCATTGAAGTAATAGAATCCCAAATTTTGAGTTGATCAGAGGCTAAAATCCCTTTTTCAACCAGAAAAGAGCTGATAATCTTCAAACGGCTGAACCGATTTTGATGAAACATGTCTAAGAACACTCCCGACTAATACACCTTTCAAACAAAAAAAACTAAATCAAAATCGGTTCATCCGTTTGGGAGCTACGTTGCCTCAGACAGACACACACACACACACACACACACACACACACACACAGACACGTCAAACTTATAACACCCCGTCGTTTTTGCGTCGGGGGTTAAAAAGATAGAGTAATGAATTTGACGATTTGTATGAACGAAAACGACGCAAAAGGTGTAGATATGTAAGAATCCTAGTAGGTGCCATTATGTAGTTTCTGCGTACCCCCATGGTAACAAAACATGAGCTTATGTTTATGAATTTGATCTTTGGTCCTTAATGACTACTTTTCCGTTTGATGACTTAATTTAATTAAGAGGGAACAGAGTGTGCGATTCTCCATACAAATGTATTCCCTTTTTTTCTTCCTGAATAATGCATCCAGAGCATTTTTTTTTTCATTAAATCAAGTATAATAAACACGTCCCTGTCGTTTTCTTTTTTTCAGCAACTAATTAGTAAAGAAAATATAACCCGCTAAAAATTACAAAAATGCCCTATTTTCACCGCCGTGATTAGAGGACTATCAAAAAAATTAGAAAAGTTTTTAACATGAAATGAAATGATAGAAACCTAAACATTCTCTTTCTTAAAATGTTAATGTAAAAAATAATCGAATCGACTCAGTTTTCGAGGAGAAAAAAGGGGAATACGAAATGATCTCGTTAATTTTTTTGGTGACAATTTCGGTCTGAGCTGCAGCGCCTGCAGCTGTCCCTATCACACACTACGAGGGAAGACTTACTGACAGCGCGACGGCAATAGTTTCTTCAAATACCTATTTTTCAAAGGCCTCGTCCCCTCTTACATAGGCCCATGTCCTAGCTCAGGCTAGTGTTGTGCTTCATCATCATCATTTCAGCCGAAAGACGTCCACTGCTGGACATAGGGCTCCCCCAAGCTCCTACACTTCGACCGGTCTTGTGCTTCCCACATCCAGCGGATTCCCGCGGCCTTCACAAGATCATCGGTCCACCTTGTGGGAGACCTTCCCACTCTACGTCTTCCGGTACGCGGTCGCCACTCCAAAACCTGCCGACCCCATCGGCCATCTGTTCTGCGAGCAATGTGTCCTGCCCACTGCCACTTAAGTTTGGCAATTCTTCGGGCAATGTCGGTTGCCTTGGTTCTCCTGCGGATCTCTTCATTTCTGATTCGATCGTGTGAGAAACTCCGAGCATAGCCCTCTCCATTGCCCTTTGGGTGACTTTAAGCTGAAATGATGATGATGGCATTAGGCGCGCCCCTATTACATGGGAGAAAAAAAACCATTCGGTACTTGCAAGATGTAAGTGTGCTATAGCATATATATGCAGTGCGTCGGGGATGTTTGCTGAGGCGCGGGTTGATGGATTTGCCGCTGTCATAAGGAAAAGATGTGCCTCCTTACTCACTCGCGTTCGTGGTAGTTCCAACTCTATACTGGGTGTATTTGCAGATCGGGGGCAGTCCCCTATGCTCCAAAAATGGATGAGGCTTCATGTCATTGTATAATTTGTTTGTTTTTGTTTGAATAAGTATGTACTAACATTAGTTTCATAAGTATTTTGTTTACTAACAAGTTTTATGGACCCTGGTCTGAAATAAATGTTTATAATAATAAATAGGCACACCTTTTCCCAACCCATTCAGGGAAACAAGCGATGGCATGTACTTAAAGAAAAATACGTATTTGTCCAAAATTTGCCCAGGTCGGAAAAAAAGGTTGAATAGATACCTTGAATTGTACAACTTTGAAACTTAATCCTTATAATTTCCAGGTATTATCAATATATGCGCAGCCAACGATCCAGCAATACCTCCACCTAACAGGGACACCACATTCAGCTCACACATTCAACGTACCAGCCCAGCAAATGGCACCACCACCCAACATTGCACCGACCAACCAACCCAGACCTGCTACTGGACTACCAACATTCTCAGCTTTAGCTTTACCAGAACTGGTTGCTAGATTACAACAGCTGCCGGAAATTCAACAGACTGCATCACCAATACCCAATCAACCTAGACCCGCGACTGGTCTACCTTCGTTCTCAGCTCTAGGTCTTCCTAACCTGGTCTCTAGTTTACAACCGCTACCTGCTCAAAGACCAGCTGAAATTAAAACAGCAAATCCTTCAAGCATAGATTCTAGCTTACTCAACAATTTAGCTATAGCATTACAGTTACTTATAGTAAGTAACATTTTAAATGCACCACCTCCAGTAGATTCTACAGCTGCGAAGCCGAAGGAAGTTCCAGCTTGTTCTGAACCCAATTCAAGTCCTTATCATCCTCAAGCTCTAGTTGCAGTGCCAAATTCTAACTTCGTTGGCTCGTCAAGTTTTTCTGAACCCAATTTTGCTCAGGTTCATAAACCTACAAGGAATAGTATGTATTTAATGTCGCCTTACGAAGCCTTGGGTACGGGTTTATCATATTCAGATCCAATTTTGACTCAGTATGGATCTGTGAATCCGAGGCAGGACTTTCAGAGTCCTTACTCTATGATGGCTGATACAGATTCGTTTTCTATGGCTGACCTGTACTGATTATTCTTAGTTCATTCTTCAGCTTTGTTATAAATGTTAAATGATCTTATTTCTGTAAGTAGGTTTGGTTTTATAAAACTTTTTCACGTCAATTGTATTTTAAAAATCAAATGAGGTGGCGTTTCTTATCCGACTACTCTTAAAAGAACGGATTCGGACATATCTTAAGCCAAACCATGTGAAAACCCTGTAGATTGGTATCTGAAATTGTCTTTTGAGGAAATAATCACACAAATTGGGTGGAACTGTGCAGTTAGTGCACGCATTTGACAGTACCTTGTCGTGCAGCTTCAGTCAGAACTCATGCACTAGAACTAGAAAGCTCTTCGCCATCATCGTGAAATCCTTACGCCAAAGAACCAATCTTTCCAAGACCACTAAATAGTATTGGTCTTTTGACTCAGTTAACGATAATGAAATCGATCTCCTATTTTCAATTGGCTGTGTTAACTCTTTTAATCTATTAGGGGTTTGCGAAAACGCTTTATTTTTTTGTTCAAAATTGCTCATTGATGGAAAAGCTTTTTCTGGTAACAAACCCCCTTTACATTTATATAAACGCTGCTTTAGCTAGATTAGCTACTGCTAACCGTATATTTTTTATGTATAAACATCTCTTAACTTTAAGCAACGTTGATAATTATAATTATGAACGAAAATGTCTACAATTTAATTTTAAGGTTATTTATTTTGTAAGTTTTGAAATAAATTATTGTTGCAACGAAAGGTATTTCATTGTCTTTTATTACTAACGACGATATTAACTGTACAAAAACAGAAGAATTTCCCATTATTATGTTCCGTTTGTTACTTTATTATTCAAGATCAAATAATGCTAATACATTTGAAAGTTTAAACGGCATCAGATTTCACCGTGGTTAGCGGGTTGATCTCCACAATACTAAGGTCCCTATCAAACCACCTTAAACAAAGCAATTACTCCAATACCCCACTACATTTCATCTAATCTACAATTACTGTTATTTCACCGTTAAACCGTTTGTATTGTATGTCGCTATTCCAAGCATGGTATTAGTCCCATGTTTTGTTAAAATTAACTACAATGCGGGAATTAGACGACAACTTCGGTATATAGCAGCGATAACCACGCGCGTTATCGAAGTTCTTCATTTGAATTGACGGAGTGTAAATTCAAGATGGCCTCCACGACTTGTTTTTTGGCTTTAATTTTGGCTGTCCTTGCTTTGGTTCAGGTGCGTAGTTTTTTTTTGTCATCTCATTGATACGAAGGTACGAAGCAAATGATCATTGGAGTGGGATCTCGGAAGAAATGAGAGCAATTAAATAGCTATTATCTTTATGATTTGTTTCCAAAATATGGGCAAATCTCCTGGGCCTCAAGTCTGCTATTACAATAGTGTCAGAATGGTCTGTCATTGATTTCATAATTGTTGATTTTGACAAGTTTGGTAATCTGCTAATATAATGGCGTTTTTATGACTTTCCAGTGGTCAGCCACTGACACTCCATTGAAAGAAATGGCATTAATTGGTAATCTCGTACATAATGACAAATTAAGGACAATACGACAACGCCATTATAACTCAATTCTATTACGAGACCACTGACCGACCACTGATCGACCATTATGAATTTAGCAGATTACGCACTTTTAGCAAAATGACAATGGGATCGTCTTGGAATGACGAATTTATAAAAATAGCAGGCTTAGGCCCCTGGTTTTTTTGAACGACGACAGACAAAATAAAAATCTAGATAGGAAACAAAATGAATATTTCTTGAGGTTTGATTTCCAGGTTAGACAATGTGTTACTATTATATAGGGTCGTCCCCGTACGTGGAACGTTCCATAGGTTCAAAATATAGCTGGCTAAATGAGGATGTATCATAATTTCTGCATGGGGTTTGCGGGGACTACATCGTAATGTTATGTGATCTCATTTTCTTAGGTTAGAATCGGCGTCTAACCAACTTCCGCTAACTTGAAGTCACTGCCATCTGACCTGATGCATTCTTTTGTTGACCAAACCAAATCATTAGTTTGTTGAGTGTTATTGTAACATTCAGCAATTTATGTATATTGCGTGAAGTTTTTGTATGTTTTGAATTACTTTCAAGCTTGTAAAGTTAAAATGGTTTCTTGAATTTCAATGGAATTACGATACAGCAATTTTGCATGTTAAATATTTAGTTAGTTTTAAATACCTCTGCTTATAAATTTAATCTGTAGGCAGAGAAGAATTGCCAAACATAAGTGGCAGTGGGCAGGGCACATTGCTCCCAGAACAGATGGCTGATGGGGCCGAAAAGTCCTGGAGTGGCGACCGCGTACCGGAAGACGTAAAGTTGGAAGGCCCCCTACAAGGTGGACCGATGACCTTGTGAGGGCCGCAGGAATCCGCTGGATGCGGGAAGCACAGAACCAGTCGAAGTGGCGGAGCTTAGGGGAGGTCTATGTCCAGCAGTGGACGTCTTTCGGCTGAAATGATGATGATGACAAGCTTAATCTAACTTCTATGGCAAATAATAATTATTTGGGAGTCCACACTTATTTTCAGAACCGTTTACGATATCCATTCAAGGATTCCATCTAATCTACTCGAACAGTATTTAGTCTTTCATAAAATACTAGGTTTTGCCAGCGGCTTTGCCCGCGTTAGCCAATTTACACACAACCTCAACAAATTATATACTTGAACCTTCGTCATAAATCATTCTGTCTGTTGGTGTACCGCATGAAAATTCGTTCAATAGTTCTTGAGTTTATCGCGAACAGCCCGGTGGGGGACTTTGTTTTATATATAAGTAGTGATTTCTAGTTGTATACTATGCTAGCCCTAAATTAAGTAACGCTTTCTCTTTCTGTTTTCAGAGCATCGAAGCCTGGATACCTCCTTACTATCCAGGCTTCAACCCGGGCTTTATCCCCGGATTTAACCCCGGATATAACCCCTACATGAACGGATTACCTTTTGTTCCCGGATTCCCCGGAGCACCACCACCTTACTACGGTTAAATAAAGGCAATATAATAATATGACACATAAACAGAACTTTCTATTTTGTTATTCTTCTTCTTTGTGAGCACCTGTTTCCTGATTCTTCTGTTTCGTTCTGACGCTTTTTTTTTTCAATACTATGTACTACCACTTTTAAAATGTAAGTAGCTACCAAGGAAACCAACATCTCGAAGAAATGCCAAACTTATGTGGCAGTGGACAGGGCACATTGCTCGCAGAACAGATGGCCGAAAGGTTCTGGAGTGGCGACCGCGTACTGGAAGACGATCTCCTTCGGCGACGGAAGGCCTCCCACAAGGTGGACCAATGACTTGCTGAAGACCGCAGAAATCCACTGGATGTGAGCAGCACAGAACCGTCGAAGTGGTGGTGCTTGGAAAAGACCTATGTCCAGCAGTGAACTTCTTTCAGCTGAAATGATGAAGTAACTATTAACAAAGCTGGACGACCTACAGAAGATCACGAGGAAGACCTATATGAGATTGGCACAGACCAGAGAAGCATGGGACAAAAGGGGAGATGCCTATACTCAGTAGTGGCTGGAACAATCCTGATGATGATGATGATGTAGTACTTACTGCTATTTCGATGGACAATGGATAGTCTCGATGGGCGAGACTTGTCATGATCATTAATCACAGTTGTTATCCTGGAAAGGCATGTCCAAATGATTTAAAATCTCGAGAAAATTCCATCTTTTATGACAAGATAAATGACGGTAGGTGAGGTGAGGTCTGAGCAGTCAGTCTGACGGTCGTGAGTTCAAACCAAGACAGCCGCTTTACTTTCTCTATTAAATTTCATCACTGCTCTCGAAATGGTGAAGGAAACCGTCCTGAGGAAACCAGCATTTCGTAGAACCAAAAGTTCGAAGACATGTGCTATCAATCAACCCTTACAAGACTTACAGCCCACTCCGTGTCACATAGCGGAGGCTGGTGTCCCAGCAGTGGTAACGTTATAAGCTGATTATACACAACTCTTGTCAAAGTCTGTATGATGGTAGGAAGAAGTGAGATCATTCGTGCAGACGACAGGATGAGACAGAATTAAATATGGGCGTAAGATCTTCAAAAAGAAAGCTAACAGAAAGTCTATGTAAAACTAGAAATGGGCATAGTTTGTGAAAAGAATTTTGGTGAATTTTGAGTTCCACTATACGCGCATATTTTACGAAGCTGTCAAAATTTGGCGTAGGTTCGACGCTATCATAAATCGAATTATTCATACCAAAATTGATTACAAAAACAATTGCATAATTTTTCAGATGACAACCATGTGATCGACCACTCATCACCTGCATCTTCATTGAACAGCAGACATCAGCCCCAACACCTCCAGGACCGGAGTCACTGTACTGATCCACCATCATTGTCATCATCACCAACACGTAAATGTTCGATGCCGACCATGAACCACTTACTCCAAATATCTTTAGAGTCAGCGCAGAAAGAACAGCTCTTTGATTAATTGAAAATGAACTCAATAACAACTCCAGCAGAATTTTAAATAGCGTGCAAGATTTTATGATTCTCTTTTGCATGTCGTTGCGAAGAGAACATGCTAGAGAACTTAGCAGCTCTTTCTGCGTTGATCCTGGGGTGCAACGGACATCGTGGCATATATATATGAGGTAACATATTACAGTACGCCGAGACGAAGATCGATGTCATCAACAACGATCTGGTTGCACCCTTACCGCTTCTGTTGACAGTTGTGGGGAAACATTTTCACTATCAAAATTCTTGACAGACAAATTGATCAACACAGTATTATTGTTATGTGTAACAGCTCATCGTATAGTTGAAAATGAACTCGATTAAAACTCAAATATCATTTAAAAATAAATAGAATTTTGCGGTTCTATCTGCTCTGAACCTTGGGTGCAACTGACATCGTGGCATATTACATAATATTGAGACGATGATCGACGTTATCAAACGTGATCTGGTTGCACCCTTAACCCTTTCTGTTGACAGTTGTGGGGAAACATTTTCACTGTCAAAATTCTTGGCAGGCAAATTGATCATCACAGTATTGTTGTTTTGAAGCGTCATGACATATTTGTTAACAAAATCAAAATTGCACTTAACTTAATACTTCTTTCGCCTTCATCTATTTCAGTTAGCCTTCCCTCTATTTTTGACAGCACCAGCGTGGGCTCTTACGAATTTAGGAAAGCCTCTTGCTAATAATTGTACCGTTTTCAAGTCGTGCACAATCTTTGACACATTACAAAATTCACAGTACTTCTTCTTCTTTACCTATCAAGAGTCAAGACATAGGCCAATCATAATCAAAATATTTTACATCACATAAACCTACATGGGGCACACAAGAAACGCCAGTCTGCCGAGTTTAGGGGTCGCCATCCAATTTGTTTTTGCACGATCTGATTATTAGGTAATAACCAAATATTATCGCCAACCCGCCTGCCAAGCGTGGCGATTGTGGCAAAACTCCCTTTTCGGGCCGATGTCCAGCAGTGGATGTCTTACAGCTGAAATGAAGATGATGATGATGATGATGATGATGATGAATCAAATATTTAGTAACATAACCAAGCAAATAAATTAGGATTAACCGTGTTGAAGGCGGTGTCCTTAAAACTATATGACTAACTATACATTGTGGTATATATTCATGTGGGAGAACCGCGGTGCGGTACAAGTTTTTAATCTTTATAGGAATGAATGAGACAATATGAGGGTAGTTTAGTAGATCAGTAAAATCAATTATTACTTTTAACTTCTTTCATATTTCAAGAATATTTATATCATGTCCACTTAATTTAAAACAATGCAGGAAGAAGTTTTGTCATCTATTTTTATTCTGACGAGCCGTTAGGACTCTCAAAGATCCACAAATAACAGCCGGAACCAACGGCTTAACATGCTTTCCGAGGCATGGAGGGTCTTGGAATGCAAAAATGGGCACCCATTTACGAACCAGCCACGGCAAGCGTTGTTTAACATGATCGACCGACTCCACGAAAAAGACAAGCTAATTTCCATTGTTAAGTCCTAAACCAAACCTTTTTTTGTTGTTTTCAGCATTTTTCGGTTCGCCATTTTCAACGCCGTTAGGACCCGTTAATTGGCTATTACGGAAATGGCCGATAACCTGGAATATACCCCCAGGGACTACACATTATTATAACACCGACAACGGAAATGGATGGTC
This sequence comes from Polymixis flavicincta, assembly GCA_949987655.1. Classification (NCBI taxonomy): domain Eukaryota; kingdom Metazoa; phylum Arthropoda; class Insecta; order Lepidoptera; family Noctuidae; genus Polymixis; species Polymixis flavicincta. Next base: position 3,976,987 of record OX465198.1, on the reverse strand, counting down.
AAAACTCAAAACATGGTCGTGGAGCTTCTAAGTTTAAACGTAATTGATACTTTATAAATACGTCTTCTTTTATTAAAATGTTGTTAAATTATAGATTAAGGAATGTTTTGATGAGTTTTACTTACTCTTTGTCCTACAAGCTTTTGCAAGCTAATAAATTTGCCTACCTACCTTTGTATAACATCAAGTTTATCTAACTGAACAGACAGCTGTGCTGCTGGGGAGTTTGTTGCGCCACTTCTTCCCAGTAAAGCACTAGGAAGTGGTGAAAAGTGACCGAGCTTTGCTTGGCTTTTTTGTATGACGTTTTCTAAAAATGAGACCTAGCTAGATCGATTTATCACCCCCGAAACCCCCTGCATACTAAATTTCATGAATCGTTGGAGCCGTTTCCGAGATTCAGATTGTGTTAGTGGTAAATGGTATTAGATTAATGAGTTTTGATTTTGAATCTGATTTCAAGAATAGCAAAACTTGACAAATCTCTAAATATACGGTTTTCACTATCATTTAGAAAATTTCTTCCAGAAGGTTTGTGAGCGTTTAATTGTAGAGAAAAGCCGAGAATTTCAAAGAATTGAAGTTGTCAAAAACATATTGCTGGATGAACCTGACGAAATAGATAAAAATAATGTTCTACGGATTTGCATATCCTGATAAGATCTAATAAAAGTTCGCGATGAAATAACGTCTAACCCCAAAGGATACCCACAGTGACCATTTTCTCTTTCACATATCGTAAAAAAATATAAAATAATGGGAAATTCACGGAGCTATTTTTAACAATACTGAATTAATTGTGATTCTAAATTGGACAATTATAGTATCTACCGTGGTTTTTCGCCGTTAACATTCAACGAAAAAACACCATGCTGGAGAGAGTAGTAATAATAATGACCGAAGGCTCTACCTGGGAAAATATATAGATCGATGACCTAGCGGTAAAACGGTGAAGAGAAAACGTCATGAGGAAACCGGCATGTCCTAGAACTAAAAGATTGAAGACATTTGACATCTACCAACCCGCACTGGGCCCGCGTTCTGCCGCCCTCGCTCTCACACAAAAAAGCTCCGTGTCCCTGCAGTGGGAACGATGTAAACCGGTTATATATGATATTAAAGAAAATACATTTATTTAGCACAGACAAAACAGCAAAAAAAAAAGCGTGAAGTGCGATATCGGAAACTAGCAATAAAGAGTGCCACGAGAGTGTCACGGCTGCGCTAAAAATGCGCTTTAATTATATAATAGGACGACCTAGCGAAGGTCAAAGAAATCAGCTAGATAAAGTTCTTGATAAAAGTCCCTACGCCGTAAGTGCTCTTCAACGGCATGTCATATGTTCCGGTTACAAAGGTATTTTATTTCAGCTAATAGATGGCGTTACAAAAACCAGAGTTAAAAGCCATCTTCACTGATATGCTAGTTTCCTGCGAGTGTAAAGGATATCGTAGAATTTGCATTAGATGGCGTTAGTGACAGCAAAAGTTTAGTTTCGCAGTATTTGTTTCTTAGTTCGAACAGTCGTTGTTAAATTAATTTGGGGTCTCATCTGACTCTTTTACTTGAATAAGATGCAACTTAATTAAAATGTACATACATCAAAAGACCGTCTAGGTACCTACAAACTAAGTTTTTCTAGGTACAGTCGCCAGCAGGTCAAGCTATCCCAAACTGTCAAATTTTCCCAATTGAACATAAACCTTATTCCTTTGCAATAAAGTTGAAAAACCATCAAAGAAATTTGACAGATTGAGCTGATGTGCTGGCCTCTGTACCTAGACGATACAAGTACCTATTAACACACATATCACCACGCCTTGTTTCTCTGACAGGTTGAGCAACGGGGCACCTATGGTACTACATCAACTTCTCTCAAGATATTTTTAAGACCCACGTAACAGGGGCGGGCACAAATTCCAAATAGAAAAACCCAATAACACTTTGCCCGACTTGGGAATCGAACCGAAGACCTTGTGCTCAGCGATGATGCTTGAGACCAGTAGACCAACGAAGCAGTCCTATTACCAATTACTTACTTTCTACATAAGCTATAATTATTATATACTATTTATATATATATAATATAATATAGTTTTCCTATACTATAATATAATAATAGCTGCGCGGATCGATCGATCGGGTTAAGCTACGCTTGCCGCGGTTGGTCCGTGGATGGGTGACCATCTTTACATACCAAGACCACTCCGTGCCTCGGAAAGCACGTTAAGCCGTTGGTCCCGGCTGTCATTTGGGGATCTTTGACAGTCGTTACGGGTCGTCAGAAGCCCGAAAGTCTGACAACCAGTCTTACCAAGGGGTATCGTATTACCCAGTAACTGGGTTGTGGAGGTCAGACAGGCAGTCGCTCCATGTAAAATACTGGTATTCAGCTGTATCCGGTTAGACTGGAAGCCGACCCCAACATACTTGGGAAAAGGCTAGGCAGATGATGATGATGATGATGATGATGATGATACTATAATATAATATTATAAAGAGGTAACGTTTCTGAGTTTGTGAGGTTGTAGGGGGTAATCTCTGGATCTACTGAACCGATTTTGATCATTCTTTTAACAATAGAAAGCCACGTTATTTGTGAGTGTCATACTCGTAGGCATTAACCCGAAAAATGAAAAGGCCTTTTCGTGGTAGTCGGTTGCAAAAAAACCGTCGAACGAAAACGTTTCTTACTAACGCTGCTTTAAAGATGAGAGATATATTGAGTTCTAGAGAAAAGTTGTAGAACCTGATAATGCCTACAAAAAAGTCATTGACAGCATATTATGAAGTCTAACTTTTATACTTAAGTCACAAAAGGTAGCATTTTTATAAAAAAAAATATTTAAATAGTTAGGTCATGTTTATTGATCATGTAATGAACAATTATGAATTCTTATCGAAATAAGTAAATGTATCGTCTCAAGTATTTAAAACAAAAGGCTTTTTCCTTTTACTGCACATAATTTGGACGAATGGTTAAAGAGATAAATACGACATAATATGTATGGGACCGTGACTTCATTGATTCACCGTAATTAGTTGTGACAACTGTGCTATTCTGAATTGAAACGTTCCGAAGTGTCAGTTAATTTTCAAACAAATGTTATTTTTAACCCCCGACGCAAAAACGACGGGGCGTTATAAGTTTGACGTGTCTGTGTGTGTGTGTCTGTCTGAGGCAACGTAGCTCCCGAACGGATGAACCGATTTTGATTTTGATTTTTTTGTTTGAAAGGTGTATTAGTCGGGAGAGTTCTTAGACATGTTTCATCAAAATCGGTTCAGCCGTTTGAACATTATCAGCTCTTTTCTGGTTGATGAAGTGATTTGAGCATCTTCCACGGGGCTGATCAACTCGAAATTTTGTGTTCTACTACTTCAATGATATTAGACGAACAAGGTAACATTGAAATGATGCTGGAGTAACACCTGAAATTTCCAGGATGCCCAAGTTACTCACCAACAAACAGCAAAAGTATCGTGTTTGGGCTCATTGAAAAGGTCTCAATGAATAGATTATAGATAAATAGTGATCAGGACGAGGAATGAGGATAAATTAGTAACAAACTTCACTGTGGGAAAAATACGCAACGATGCGCAGATTTAAGCGAGCGAGACATTAGGTTTAAAAAGCAGGCGGGGGACGGCTAATGAAAATGCTAGGCCTCTGTTTGGCGTTTTCATTGACCGTCCCCCGACTTGACAATGCCTTGATCAAAATTTTACCTTCATCTTAAAAGGCCTATAAATATTATTGTTTTTACTTTTTAGAGTTTTTGTTAGGGTCGGGGGTTTTTAAATTTATAATTTATTTTTTATTATGTATTAATGCGGCCTTGCGGGCTTGTCCCGTATGTGTCGCCGGGCGTAAAAGAATAGCACCATCCCATTTCTTCCCGTGGGTGTCGTAGAAGGTGACTAAGGGACTTACTAGAGAATGGGCAGCAGTGTTCTCTATGCATTTTACCACCATACTTCGATCGCCAACCCGCCTGCCAAACGTGGCGATTATGGCAAAACCCCACAAAAATGACACAAGACCGGTCGAAATGGAGGAGCCTGGGGGAGGCCTATGTCCAGCAGTGGACGTCTTTCGGCTGAAATGATGATGATGAATGCGGCCTTCACCAGGTCATCGGTCCATCTTGTGGGAGGCCGTCTAACGCTACGTCTTCCGGGACGCGGTTGCCACTTCAGAACCTTTCGGTCCCGTCGGCCATCTGTTCTAGCAATGAGCCCTGACCCTGTCACTTCCCCCCCGAGTGGGTTCCCGCATTGTCGTTGCGGGGGGGCTCAGTAACCGTGGATTCCGGCCACGGTGAAGCCAAGAGGAACCCAAAGGTGGGGCCGCTCGTCAGGGCTTTTGCCTCAAAGCCGACGACGTAGCGGCCAAAAAGTAGGTTGCGGTGAGGTGCACCGCAACTGAGGTGGGCCGCGATGTCGTATGGGAGGCATCGCGGCTGAGGGTTACGGGCTGCGGTAGAGGAGGAGTGCCGGTGCTTCTGAGCAGCGCTCTTCCCTTCCGTGGCCTGGACGGGGCCGCCACCGTTTGATGGCGGACGCGGTGGGGCCGCAGGGGAAGAGGAGTGTCGGTATAGCGTCGGCCGCTCTCCCTATCCTCTGCGGCCGAAAAGTGGTAGACGGGACGGCGCGTTGTGTTCCACACGCGCGCCGTCAAAGATGTCAGCAACCACCGGTGGGGTCCGCAAGGGCCGATGCCTGCCAGGGGTGCGGGTTTGTTCGAAAGAGATACCACGGCCCCTGGCATACGGGCTACTGAGGGAACACGGGCCACCCAAAAAAAAAAAAAAAAAAAAACCCTGTCACTTAAGTTTGGCAAATCTTCGGGCTTTGTCGGTTACCTTATTTGTTCTACGGATCTCTTCATTTCTGAATATCAGCCTGTGTGCCCAATCTATTATGCAAAATTTATTAGGTACATAAAATATCATGACGTTAAACGTGGAAAACCCATAACAATTATTTGGACCCAAAATAAATATGTAATTTCACAAAGGCATGCCCGAAAATATTTGAAACCAATTGTAATTATGTAACAAATTGTGATTTTATGTAAAACATTACCCTGGCTTTCAAATACACCGTGTTTTTTGTTCATTGATTTTCATTTCATTTGTTTTAATAATTCTTACTATAATGTAGAACAAATCTTAAACAAGGATCGAATTACAGTTACAAAATTAATGGTATAAAAGCAAAATGAAGAATTGTTTTTAATTTTTTCAAAAGAGGCTTCATTTCGAAATGAAATCTTTAGTTTTATTTTTATTTTTGTTAGTGGTTGTTTTAAGTTTAGCGCAGGTACGTTAAACTTAAATATTTTTATTTAATTTTTATAATGGATTTCATATTAATTAATTAAAAAATATAACGTGTCGTTTTGCATCCTCGTAAAATTTCAGGAGGCTGTTATGAAAAAATTACGATACCTGCTCACTAATGAATACATATTTTTATTTTAGTTATTTAAGTTTAACAGTATTTCAGAATACACCTCTTTCAAAAAACAGAATCGCCCCGTTCCGTATACCTTAGGCAGTGTCGCACGATTTTGTCGCTGTGTTACAGTGCGGTATCACACGGGCCGCGTTTTATCAGGCGTATCCCACATTTCCGAAAATATGACGAAAAAATAGAACCTACTTATTTTATTATTAATTCGTGTCGAGAATCATTAGCATAGTTACGTCCTTGAATTTGACGAGGATGCAAAACGATACGTTGTATATTTATCTTGAGCAGTATGGGCCCAGAGTTACCAATTGTAGGTTGTGGGTTCGAATCCAAACAGGCGTTATACTTTGTGTATTTCATTTCATCACCACAGCTCTCAAAACGATGAAGGAAAACATCGTGAGGAAACCGACATGTTTTAGTAGCAATAATTCAAAGACATGTGACACCTACCAACCCGCACTGGGCCCAAGTGGTGGATTACCCACTGACCACTCACTCTCACTGACAGTACGCCTGTGCCCCAGCAATGGAAATGTTATAGGCTGATAATGCCATATACTTACACGGTACTAACGAAAAAAAAAAACGACAGAAATATGCCCATCGAAAAATTCCTCCACATGGCTGTCAACTGGAAAGTTATACAACCTTATTTTTAGTACGCGAAACCCGAAATACGTGTCCAGTATTCTTATGTAAAGAATCTATGTACAAAATTTCAAAGCTATAACATGAAAAATCACAAAGTTAAAAGCTTGTTATGTTACCTAATTGTCTACACAAACAAGGTCAACATAGGCCCCACGCGCCGCCCGCGCGTCCAGCGGCGTACTCGTATTGTGCTCATTGATATTAATTAGGCAGTAGGTAACTAACTTAAAATAAATAAATTAAATAATAAATGAATAGATAGACTTGCATATATCATCATCATCATCATTTCAGCCGAAAGACGTCGATAGGCATCCCCCAAGCTCCGCCACTTCGACCGGTTCTGTGCTTCTCGCATCCAGCGGACTCCCGCGGCCCTCACAAGGTCATCTGTCCACCTTGTGGGAGGCCTTCCAACTTTACGTCTTCCGGTACGCGGTCGCCACTCCAGAATTTTTCGGCCCCATCGGCCACCTGTTCTGCGAGCAATGTGCCCTGCCCACTGCCACTTAAGTTTGGCAATTCTTCGGGCTATGTCGGTTACCTTGACTTGCATATCGGTTTAAAGACATTTTATTTCTCAAAGAACAAATTACAGTTCACTTATAGAGAAACTTAACTAAATTAACAATAGGTTGTAGTTGATATTACGACGTTCAAGCAATTCAAGAAACTGAACATCACAGTTTCATTGGAAAATATGTGCTTAAATCTAGTTAAAATTCAAAACACAAAACAGTACAAGCTAATCTTATGTGTGTGTTACAAAAAATAAAATCTAATAAAATTGAAAAATCTAAACTTATGTGTCTAATATGTGATTCCTAAGGCCTTTTTTAAATGTTGGTATGCTTGTACACTCTCTGAGTTCTTTAGGTAGTTTATTGTATAGCCTAACCCCCTCCCACTGTATAGTTTTCCTGCCGTACAAGGTTCTCACTTTTGGTACTTCTAGGTCGTCTTGATTACGGGTATTATATCTACGCGTCTTTTGTGTAAATGAAATATTTGTGTGTATGTTGGTCTTAAGGATCTTTCGTATAGTCATGCATGTATGGTACGTATACAATTGTTGTAGGTTAAATAATTTTGCTCTTTTGTAGACTACTTCTGTAGGAGTATCGTAGTTGTAATTGAAGAGGACTTTGACGATTTTATTTTGTGTTCGTTGTAGGTGTTGTTGATTTGTTTTTGCAGCTTGACCCCATACTTGGATCAGATATTCCAGATGTGGCTTGATTAGTGTGTTGTAAATAGTATGTCTTAGCTTGTAGGGTACGTATTTTGCAATGTTACGTATGGCTCCGGTTAGTGGAAGTATTCGAGACCTTACGTAGTCGATATGCGCTCTGAATGTCAACTTACTGTCCACAATCAGGCCCAAATATTTTTCATACGTTGATTTTCGTAACGGTTGGTTATTTATTGTAAGATCTGGGAATGGTGGTATTTTTTTATTCTTTGCTGCGAAAATTATGTAAGCAGTTTTACTAACATTCATAGTCAGAAGGTTTTGAGTAAGCCATACATTCAAAACATTAAGGTCTTTCTGTGCTTCTGAGATAATATGAGTGATAGAATTGCCAAAATAAAAAAGACATGTGTCATCTGCATACAGTGATATGTGTCCAGTCAGTCCAGCAGTACTAATGTCGTTAATATATATGAGAAAAAGCAATGGACCCAGGACCGATCCCTGAGGTACTCCGCACTGTATATTGGCCGAGGCACTTGCATATTTATCAAGTTTGACGATCTGTTGCCGATTAGTAAGATAAGACTCAAACATTTTGTATGCTGTAGAAGTAATTCCTATGATTTTTAGCTTTTTCAGAAGGATAGAATGGCTAACTGTATCGAACGCTTTTTTTAGGTCAATAAAAACACCTAGAACGAATTGCTTTTTATCTATATTATCCTTTATTTTAGTAATTAGATCAACAGTAGCCGAAATTGTATTCGAGTGTGGACGAAAGCCATATTGATGCGTGTAAAGAAAGTTGGTATTGGTTAAGTGTTTGGATAAGCGCGTGTATAAAACTTTTTCAAATATTTTGGAAATAACAGGCAACACTGAAATTGGTCGGTAGTTTCCGGGGTCAGTCCTAGTTCCAGACTTGTGTATAGGGGTTACTTTAGCTATTTTAAGGCTGTCCGGAAACACACCACTGTCAAAGCAACTATTTATGCAATTAGTTAGGTTAGTTAAAATCAGGTTCTTAATGCATTTGAGCGCTTTAGTTGTTATTCCATCGATTCCACAGCTGGTATCATTATCCAAATTGTCAATTATTTTGGATATCTCATCTTCAGTGCAATGTTCTAAAATGGTAAGTTGGAAGTCTGTATCTAGCGTATGTAATGTTATTTGTGGGTTTGGATTAGTTTGTACTATATTCTGGGCCAACAAAGATCCAATAGTCGCAAAATAGTTATTAAACGCGTTACAGATTTCTGAACCGTTCGTTATTTCTTTGCCGTCAAGTTTGAGTTTAGGAAGAGCACAGGCATCGTTTATCTTATTTTTAGCTAGAGTGTTTATCAATTTCCACATTTTTTTGGGGTTCTTACTACATCTTGAAAATGCGCCATAATAGTATTTCTTTTTATCTTCTTTTATTTTACATTCTACTCTTTTTCTAGCAGTTACATACTTAGATTGCAGTTGAACATTTTCTGGATTTGTCAGACAACCATGCCATAATTGATTTCGTTCATTAATATAATTAATTACCGTTTTATTGATCCAGTCCTTTTGTGGTAGGTTTTGTATTTTGTATTTGATTAGTTTCGAGTCATTTAAATTCTTTATTAAATATTGTTCAAAAATGGCATAATGGTTTCCTACGTCTATCAAGTCGTTTTGTAGTATGTTCTCATACAGAGCTGTGTAATCAATCGCATAGTATTTAACTTTTTGTTTTAGGCTCTGTTTATATTGTTTGAGTTCTAGGTAGATTTGTTTGTGGTCTGATAGTGCTGATTCTATTATTGCCATGTGTATCTTAGCGTTCCAAATATTACTGCATGCATGATCTATAATGCTTTTTGTGTGTTTGGTTTGTCGAGTACAGTATTTTTCGTGTATATTGTTTAGTATATAGTATCCCGATTCTTGTATGGCATCTGTGTAGTCGGTTGTTTTGCGCTCACTACTTAATAAGTCAATATTAAAGTCCCCAAATATAATTGTCTGGCGTTTGCTCTTTTCTAAACGTTGCGTGTAAATGTTAAGAAAGTCGCTCAGATTCGTATTTGGGGGTTTATAAATTAAGCCAATAGTCAGAGAGTGTTTTAATAAATTTATCCATAGAAAATTATTACCGCATTCATACTGCTCCTCTTTTATATCAAATTTTAAACTTTTGTGTACATACATTGAAATACCCCCGCCTATACAATCTTTCCTTAAATTAAATATATGTGTGTAGTTGGGTATATCCAGCATATCGGCATCAGTTTTAGATTTGATCCATGTTTCGGTTAGCAACACAATGTGTATAGTGTGATTAAAATCTCGTAGGATACATTTTAACTCATCAAGCTTACCTGGTTTTACCAAACTACGCACATTAGCATAAAACATTCTTAACGAGGCTGGAGATGTACTTATATTATGGTAGGTATCTACATGTTGATAGGTTACGTTATCTAATTCCGAAGTGTCGTAGTTGCTTTGTCGAGGGATTTGTTTTGATGGTAGTTTTTTGCTGCATTTTTTATTATCTTCGGTATACCGTTTATGTACCTTATAGTGAGATCCGATTCACCACTTTCCGTTCGTCGTAACAATTCCGCACGCTGATCCTTCATGTATTTAATTTGCATTGGTGTTTGATCCGGTAATATGCGAACGTTATCATTTGTGAGATTCAATTTGTTACGCAGAATTTGTATAACTGTTTCTTGTTGATGGAAGGTAACTTTAAGGTATCTAGTTTTTTCCGAGTTATACTTGCCAAGACGCATGCATCTTATAGGAGAGGGACATTCCTTGTAAATCGTTTGAATTATGTTAAGCGCTTGATTTGTGTCATATTCACGCCTTGTTAATGAGTTTTTGTCACTTAATTCACATATACCTCCAATTATGACATTATACTGTCGCTTTGCGCGTTCTTGGATTTCTAAGGCCATGTACTCACAATCGAACGGCTGATTTTTGTTTACCTCGCACGATGTTTTATTATCGGTAGATAATTCGGTTTTTAGAAGGCTTATCTCTTCTTGGAAAGTACAATTTTGGCTTTTTAACTTTTTCAGTTCTTCCTTAATTTCATTCTGCTCAGATGAAAGAATATCGGTTGCATTTTTTATGTTTTTTATTTCATTTTTAACCTCGACCATTTCTTGACATAGATTGCTGGATATTTCATTTAGTTTTTCGGTAAAAGCGTGGAAATAGTTCTTCATTTCAGTTCGTAGGTCGGACATTTCTTGTATAACGTCGGCCTCAAAATTTTGCTTTCGTTTTCGCAGTGTAACTTTACCATCTTCTTTTACCAACGTTCGTAGGTCAGTAAGTGATCCACTTCCTTTGCTGCTCATCTTCATATTTATCTCGGCCGACGATTGTTCTGCACTCATCTTTACAAAATAGCAGTGACGTAGCACGGAAACACAGGGCAAATGGTACGAGAGCGAGCGAGATGAAAAATCGGTGCGTTATGGTCTCGTCTCTTTTCCCCGAGGTGGTGAAGAGCGGTCGCGGCAACTGTCGCTCACGGCGGATTTTAAGTTCAAAAGAATATTAACACAGCACTGTCACTTTAGTTCACGCAATTATGCTCGAAAGTGTTATTGTTCTTAGTAGCACTTTTGCTTGTACTTATAGAAATATAAATCAGTAGTTTACTAGAATACGGTGCACACGTCTGGTCTCTTCGATACCTGAACGTCGAAAAAAAAAAAATGTATGGTAACATCATTTATTTAATAGGATATGAAATAATTTAAACGAAATTAATAATCTCTTTAGTTATTCAGTAATAAAAAAATTGCTGTGCCCGACAGGATCCATTATTATTTCTATATTTTTCTTTACCACCTGTAAGTGTACATTATGGATTGCAATAAACGATTTGATTTGATTTGAAACTATATGGCAATTGTTTTGTAATTAACTAAAAAAAAAATAGTGGTAGCACAATGGAGAATTGTTTTAAATTTTTTCGAAAGAGGTTTTATTTCGAAATAAATAAACAAAAGCTACAGAACAAATTTAGCTTCCTAAGTCTTTTTATTTGCTCCAAGAATTCCTTCGTCTTAGAGAAGAAATTGACACCGTTCACATTTCTTTGGCTCAACGGAAACACTCTTTTCCCTCGTTTTGTTTTCTTACAAAGACGAGTGATTTTCCTTACAAGTTTGCTGACATTTTTCCTTATCCGTGTGATTTAGGTTAGCAAACACAACAACGGAAGATGGCTGCAATGGTTATCACCACCTCATCACAATGTTCAAGTCTGCCACAGCCGGGGGTTTCCACCAAATACGTGGCCAAAAGTTGCAATGCATCAAATGATTTTACCAGCACCCTCTTCAGGCAATTCTGGTTGGAGACATAATCAGGTACCTATACAAAATATCATTTACGTACGAGCAGCCAGCGAAATTCAAAGGAAGAGTGAACAGGCATTCCTTTTTGAGATTGGGAAATCATCAATTAACTTCTCCCGCTCTAGGCGGAGCAGGAGGGCGTGTCAGAGTTTTGCTGACTAAAACCTATCCGTGTTCCCTCAGTTGCCTGTGTGCCAGGGGCGGCGGTATCTGTTTCGAACAACCCGCACCCCTGGCAGGCTTCAGTCCTAGCCACCACCAGTTGGTGCTGACATCTCTTTGAGGCGCCCGTGGAACACAACGCGCCGTCGACCCAGGCTTGGTCCTTATCGGACAGCGAGCTAACCATTACTCGCCATCCGCAAGCCCGCGCCTACGGTGGCCGGGAAGCAGCCTGGGATTCCCGACGCAAGAGAGAAGAGAAGAGGCACGCTCGTCCGATCATAGGCCTCTCCCATCGCTTTCCATCAGGCGTGATCGAGGTCAAGGCCATGAGGCAAATTCAGCGATTTAAAAAAAATCCCTTTTTGTACAAAATTTGTCCTTAACTTTTATTTTAATTTGTATATAATAATTAATTTCCGATTAATTATAAATTTTAATTTTAATTTGAAATTGTACGTGGACTATGTTACGGGCACCTGAGGGAACACGTTTGGGTTTTAGTCAGTAAAAGTCTGACACGCCCTCCTGCTCCACCCAGAGCGGGAGAAGTTATTTGATGATTTCCTAACATCAAAACAAAAAAAAAACACCTAAAAGAAAAACAGGCGTTTTTTTTTTTATGTATTTAACCATCTGTTTTTACTTTTCAGGGCATTGACAACTGGCCGAATCCATTCCAATCCATCTTCTTTGGATACCCAAACTTTTTCTCACCATGGGGACACCAGCCGCAGTACCAAAGCGGTATGCTACCTAGGCATCCTGGAAGGCTACCACCTCTACAGTTCAGTTCAATACATGGGCAGTGGCCCATGCAACCACAAATGGGCCCAGCACATGGCCAATGGCCAGGACAGATGGGCCCAACAAATAGGCAATGGCCCATGTTTCCACATATTGGTCCAACACATGGCCAATGGCCAGGACAGATGGGCCCAACAAATAGGCAATGGCCCATGTTTCCACATATTGGTCCAACACATGGCCAATGGCCAGGACAGATCGGCCCAACAAATAGGCAATGGCCCATGTTTCCACATATTGGTCCAACACATGGCCAATGGCCAGGACAGATGGGTCCAACAAATAGACAATGGCCCATGTATCCACAAATGGGTCCGACAAATAGACAATGGCCCATGTATCCACATATGGCACCGCATATACCACCATATTTTCTAGGAGATAGGAATCATTATTATGTAAAATAAATTAATTTATTAGAAAATCAGGCTTCGTTTTGTTTTTTATTTTTTACGCGACGACGTCTTCTAAAGGAAGCAATTTTTGCTGATCCATTGCTTCATATGTTTGAAAAATGTATCTGCTAAACAACGTAAATAACGCAATGAATATTGTTGAGTGCTCCGCAATTACACAAACCAGAGGAGTTTTGGTTTTAAAAGGGATAGTAAGATTGATCAGATCTATGCGGAAACACGACTCTCAGTGTTTTCCAATGCAAAAAAAAAAAAGAAATCAAAACCACTGCAAATTGAAAAATAACTTAAATTTTGGTAGTCGGTGTCTTTGGATCTGTATTTTAGTTTTTTGCTCCCGACTTCCAAAGTTAATGTAATTTTTCACTTTATAGTGTTTTTCCGGAAGTCGGTTGTTTTTTTTTTGTTTTTTTTTTTCACTTTTTAGAGAATATACCTACCCCACATCAATTCGTATACCACTACTTGCTATTTAAAATAAGAAATCCGGCTCGAAGGACCAACTGACGAGGTGGACTGTATTTATGTTGTTTCTGTCTTCTCACTCGACCGTTAAGCAGCAAGCCGCCCTGGAAACCCTGGAAATAAACGAAGATACAACAAAAGTGAAGTTTTACTAAGAAGACAGAAACAACATTAATACAGTCCACCTCGTCAATTTTAAACAACATAGAAAAGAAGTATTAGAATAACGTATTATCGAAGCTACCGCAAAAACCCTAGCAAAGTGAATACAATATTATATGGGACCACTTAATCGTTCAACCAAGTATTTCTCAAGTCAAATTCTTGTTCTTCGTCATATCGATAGTTAAATCAAAGGAAGACACATAATTCATTGTGTTACAAAATTATTTCATTCTTTATCACACATTAAAATTACTTATTACTTAACATCAGATAGTACTCAATTATGTCTTGGATATCTTATTAGATAAAGCAGTACTGTAGTATATAAACTTGATTAAAACCTTATGTGTACATAGTATTCAATTTGAGAACTAATTCGAGACATTCCTTTCAAAATGGTGGCTAAAATAATTGCTTTTGTCTGCTTGCAATTTGCAATATTCAACGTAAGTATTTTAATCTTTTAATTTGATTTCAATTACGTTAGAGTATGGCGTTACCCAGTAACTGGGTTGTGGAGATCAAACAGGCAGTTGCTCCATGTAAAATCTGGTTAAACTAACATGATACCCCTTGGCAAGACTGGTTGTCAGACTTTTTGGTACCAGTAACGACTGACCTTCGAATGACAGCCGGGACGTTGGTCCCGGCAGCTGGTTGGTAGCTTGACGTACTTTCCGAGGGACGGACGAGTCTCGGTATGTTAAGGATCGTCACCCATCAACGGACCAACCTAGGCAAGCGTTGCTTATCTTTGAAGATCGACCCGTGCAGCTGTTTAATCACAAGCCCTTCAATCAGAAGATGGCACAAACATAACAAAAACAATACATGGGACTCATACAGAAGTGTCCAAATAACTACGTCTAGCCCATCAGGGAACACAAACGTGTTAACGTATTGTTAATTTATTAAACGGACACCATTTCCTTATGGGACCACCGGATTCGCCGTAAAAGCTACGATCCGTTCCTAACCCTTAGATCGTAAAAAGGTTTCAAGGGACCACGTAAACTACATGGTCTTCACATGATCTGTCTTGACTTTAAAAGAGACTGTGTTCTCTGAATTTGTTTTGGCCTTTCTTCTCAGAGTAGTCAGATAGGAAACGCCGACCTCATCTTTTTTAGAATATGATTGACGTCTAAAAGTGTTTGCACAAACCCACTTACAGAAATAAAATCATTTATCATTTACGTCAAAAGGATAGCCATAGTGAAAGTGTTTCCTTAAAATACAAAGACTTTTCAAGAAGAAAACCAACTTTGATCACTAGCTCACCACATATTGGTGATTTCACATCAAGAAGTCTAGGTTTCATCATCATAAATCTATGGTGTTAGCAACGACATTACTTGATGCGTCTAACTGATATTTGGCAAAAAGTTTTTAAGGGTGAGTGGGTCCTGCTAATCCACCCTATAGTAACGCCTCCACAGCAAGATGTAATCAATGGCGGGAGCTGTATAAAACCTCTGACAAGTTTATTGAACCATCTGAGAGCTTTCCGCCTGGGCATACGTTATCGTGCCCGGCTTGTAAATCTCTAAATAGACTTCGAACCCACATCTGCTGGAGCAAAAACAATCTCCGCAGATAGGGGTTCACGGACGGCTCAAATCTCAAGTGTGAATGCGGCACCTCCTCACAGACAATGGCCCACCTTCCATCCTGCGCCGCCTGCCCTGTCACCTGTTCAATTGATCACCTTATGACTGCGTCAGTGAGCGGAGTTTGCGCAACCGAAATTTTGACCCAGTTCTTGAAACTTTTTGCCATGGATACACCAAGAAAAGGAGGATGCGTTTAACTAACAAAACCGTTGCTTTTCTTTCAGACCATCAACGCAAACTGCGTGAACCGCTTCATGCCTGGCTTACAACAGAATCTCCTACCATTGTCTCTTCCAGTAGGTGAAAATCTGCTGCAAAACCAGATGATCATTGGTCCGAACTACGGCCCACCAATCATGGAGACTCCTTATGGAGTGGAGAATTTAGTGGCCAATCAGAGACCAGCTGCGACTATCATTCAGGACAGTACTGTAGCCAATAACTTGGCTAATGCTTTGCAGCTTTTGGTCGTTAGCAACCTTCTTAGTAACACTCTGCCGCTGTCACCTCCAGAAGTAATCGTTCCAGGGTTAGGCTTCGGTTCTCCTATGGACTATAGGCTAATGTCACCATTTAGTCCAGTCGTGTCTCCTATAAATTCTTGCGGCTTTGATCCCTACAATTATATTTATTGATTTTGTGTTACTTATTTATTTTTTATGATAAGTAATGGTAGTAAATTATATTATTTCTGATTAAATTGTTGTTTTTGTTTTATCTCCCATTATATTTGGCAACTAGGGTTCTATTTTAAGCAATATAAATTAATTAATTAATGTTTATTTCCAGTTTTCAATTTTAGAGTTACCATTTGGTATATAATTATTATGAATTTAATCTAGTAAATTATAGGTGCACACAATGTTATAAGCCCCTGTCACCCAAGCTAAGATTAAACTTGTGTTATAGGTGACAGGGCTCTCAAGTTACCACTACTTTAGACAAGTAAAATTTCGGAACTTCACAGTGTAGCTACAATAGACAAAAAAATAATAAAATGAAGATTTTACTGAAGCTAAAACAAAGTAATTAAAGAGAGAACCATTTGTATATTGTGTGTGTGTTGTGTGTGTGGGTGTGTGTATGAGTGTGTGTGTGTTGTATGTAATAATTAAGTATGACTCGTTGGTCTAGTGGTCGCAAGCACTACCGCTGAGCAAGAGGTCCTGTGTTGGATTCCTTGGTCCCGGGATTTTTTCAGTAGTAACCCGGAGTGTGGATATCCCGGAGTCTGGATTTTTCCCCGGTTAATGGAAATAGGATCGCCCTTTACTGCCTTAGACTTAAAAATTACTAGCAAAATGTGGACCGTGTACTTTATGTACATTTCTGCCCAACGCTTCGGGAGAACAATGCGTGATGTTATATTTATGTAGTAAAATATTGAATGACACAAATATGAAAAAAGGATATAATAAATCCTTGAGTTGTCTACACATGAATGGTTACTAATCTCCCTGGGGACGACAGCATGTTATAGAATTTGTTTCTTCAATATTATTGAATAAATTCGACATAGCCTTTATATTCGAAGTGGTTGAGCTGAATTGTGCTGATCCATGCGTTATGTTCGTGAACGGGCGCCGCCAGTAGGGACTGGTCATCTCTTAGCTCCCACGGCTTATTTTAATTTCTGAATTGTTATTTTATTTTTGCTTTAATCACGGACGCTTTTAATGTGCACATCTTGTGCCTGTAATTGGTTTATTTGAAATAAATGCTTTGAGTTTGAGTTGAGTTTGGTTAAAAACCTTCCACAAAGGAAACCCATTTTTTTATGTGTTTACGCTTTCGTAACATATCGTATGCGTTAGTAAATTATTAGTAGCGGATTCATCATCTGTCTAGCCTTTTCCCAACTATGTTGGGATCGGCTTCCACTCTAACCGGATGCAGCTGAATACCAGTAATTTACATGGAGCGACTGCCTTTCTGACCTCCACACCCAGTTACTGGGTAATACGATACCCCTTGGTAAGACTGGTTGTCAGACTTTCGGGCTTCTGATGACCCGTAACGACTGTCAAAGATCCACAAAAGACAGCCGGGACCAACGGCTGAACGTGCTTTCCGAGGCACGGAGGGGTCTTGGTATGTAAAGATGCTCACCCATCCACGGACCAACCGCGGCAATCGTAGCTTAACCTGGCTGATCGACTCATGCAGCTATTGTTATTTAGCCACAAGCCCCTCTTAATCAAATTATTAGTAGACGATTATTGTTCATAATTTGTGAGATTAAATAAAATAAACAATATTTGAAAAAAAATGTATTTATTATATTTCATTGCGTTCTGCGTACCTACGTATAAATATTTTTTGTTCATAAACACTGAGGAGCTTCTTCATGACTACATTAATACGAATGTAAACTAGAAAAAGGTAGAGATGCCAAAATGCCATTAAAAATACAAAAACATTCATTTAATGGAAAATATTTTATTATTAATTAAATATTATATGGAAAACCGATATAGGTGTACCTACTAAAATAACTTATGTCGTTCCTTAAATTAGTTATTTCTTAGTATACAAATACCTAGTACATAATTTTAGTTTATATTTAAGTGATTTAAACTTAGATATTAATTATTTGGGTTTTATTACTATCCCAAATATGATAAGAAATATAGGTACTTAATGGATAAAATGTCCTCAATAAATACAACTATCTAGGTCAGACCCTTCCGGGCAGTCTAGCCAGAGACAGGAGTATGCCTTGATGTATTGCCTTGACATCCCGATGCCCGGAAGGCCCGAAGCCCTGAAGTCCCGGATCTCGAACGGCCCTGACTTATTTGGGTCACCTCTCTATCTGTTTTGTAACTCTATAATGTTGTTTTATGAGAAAATCGATCCTTTATCTGACAAACTACATACCTACCTGTAATCATACATCCCTCACTCCATTGTCCCCTTAAGGGTTTACACAAACTATAGAACGCCAACTGACAAAAACTATTTTAAACGACTGTGGCGAAGCAAAAAGGAGGGTTTTGATTTTGGCCGGTATGTATACAACATTATTTTTAGTATATATGCGAAACCTGGATATAGTTCGTTCAGAATAAGTAACTGAATCGATTCCTATAATTTTTACGCCATATTATATTTTTAACCCCCAACGCAAAATCGTGTGTGTGGGTGTGTGTGTGTGTGTGTGTGTGTCTGAGGCAACGTAGCTCCCGAACGGATGAACCGATTTTTGATTTTGTTTTATTTTTGTTTGAAAGGTGTATTAGTCGGGAGTGTTCTTAGATATGTTTCATCAAAATCGGTTCAGCCGTTTAAAGATTATCAGCTCTTTTCTGGTTGATGAAGGGATTTGAGCATCTTCCACGGGTCTGATCAACTCGAAATTTGGTATTCTATTATTTAAATGATATTATACGAACAAAGTAACATTGTACTGATCCTGGTGCAACACCTGGAATTTCCAGGATACCCAAGTTACTCACCAACGAACAGCAGAAGTATCGTGTTTGGGCTCATTGAAAAGGTCTCAATGAATAGATTATAGATAAAAGGTGATTAGGACGAGGAATGAGGATAAATTAGTAACACACTTTACTGTAGGAAAAATACGCAACGCTGCGCAGATTTAAGCGAGACATTAAGTTTAAAAAGCAGGAAATAAAAATTTAATTAAAAATTTAAAAACCCCCGACCCAAAAAAAAAACTCTAAAAAGTAAAACAATAATATTTATAGGCCTTTTAAGTTGAAGGTAATATTTTGATCAAGGTATTGTCAAGTCGAGGGACGCTCAATGAATACGCCAAACTAGCATTTTCCACCACCAACCAGAATTATTAATTGTGAAATGCTATTATTCTGTAAATGACTTCCTTAATGATACTGACTTAAATATTGAATAATGTAATGTTTTTTTTTGACATATTGTAATAATTCTGACATTCTTTTGATTTAATAATTTTATTTCTATCGTATTGCAGATATTTTAATTTATGTTTATTACTTATATGAATTTACCATGCCTATTATTGTTGAACTGTAATACCTATCTAAAAAATCTCTCATGTTGTAATAATGTTGCATGCCTATTTTAAGGTAGATTGTACAAGGATCACCCATATTTTAACTGTCATCTTATTTACTGTACCTGCAATCTATGCAAATAATTTTTTTACTTTACTTTACTTTAAATTACAAAACAATTGCCATACGGTTAGGTACCTACTGCATAGTTATCAATGAGCACAATACGACGCTGGACGCGCAGGTGCGGCGGTGCGTGGTGACCATGTTTGTGTAGACAACTAGATAACATAACAAGCTTACAACTTTGTGATTTTTCATGATACTGTTTTGAAATGTTGTACATAGATTCTTTACATCAAAATACTAGACATACGTTTCGAGTTTCGCAAACAGGAAAAGTTTTTATCCAGTGCGCAAATTGTAACCATGAATTCAGCATATCATTCTAGGGGCTCTAGAATAATATGCTGAATTCATGGTTACAATTTGCGAACATGGTTACATTTTGGAGTTTCTTGCCGGCTCTTCTCCATAGGAAACAACAATTTGGAACCGTGCACCTAGCTTCTGACGTTTCATAAGTGCCCATGCAGGTTTATATGAAATAAAAATATTTTGATTGATTGATTGATTGAACTGGATAAAAACTTACCCTGTATACTAAAACTAGGGTTGTATATCTATGTTCTTCTGTTTTCTCATAATTTCTAAACTAGATACTTACCATAAATTGGTATCGTTGCACGCGTCTTATCGTCTGCTGGTTAAAGACTATGTGACGTCACATTAAATTGAATATAGAATAAGCCCAATACAGAACATAAAGTCATGAACTAGAAACAAATTGGGTAACAAATGAAATGGTTTAATTTGGACGTATATGTATTGTAAGCTAATTCCAAAATAATTTAAATAAAAACTAAGTTGAAATACTAAAATCCGACCACTGAAAAATACGCTCTAAAAATTATGAAACCAGAAAATATCCTCATCTAATAGTCGTGGCCGTATGCCACACCCTAACAAAATAATATACAGGGTGTCCCGTAAATAATGGATCAAACGTAACGGGTAGGTAGCTTACCTCATTTCCAACAACTAATTTGAACAGTAAAAAAAAAACCGATAAGGTAACCAAAATATTTTTTTTTTTCGATTTTTACTATTTTCTGTACCAGCATTCAGTGGTATCTTATAACATTAGTAAACTATTCAGAAATGTTTGACAAAAATCACACCTAAATATGATACCATTTGCAGCAACAGCATTAAAAACACTGAATGCTGGTACAGAAAATAGTAAAAATCGAAAAAAAAAATATCTTGGTTACCTTATCGGTTTTTTTTTTACTGTTCAAATTAGTTGTTGGAAATGAGGTACCCGTTACGTTTGATCCATTATTTACGGGACACCCTGTATACTAAACTAACAGTACTAAGCGATCATAAGCTTTAGAACAAAGTGGCATACGACCAAGCTATACGCATAAGCATACATAAGCTCATTCCTTTTTTAACCGACTTCCAAAAAAGGAGGAGGTTATATGTTCCACTGTATGTTTTTTTTTAATGTGGGTATGTTCATCGATTTCTCCCCCAATTGTGGACCGATTCTCAAAATTCTTTTTTTATTTGACAGTGGTGGTCCCATTGGCACCAAGTCAAGATCTGGTGATGGAATCCCAGGGAAATCGAGGGCAACCCTCAAAATTTGTAGGTATTAACAATGTTTTTTCATATATTTTCGAAAGTTATTGAGACATTTGCGTATGGTCATCATCTCATGAGGCTGAGCTGATAAAGGAAGGCACAACTCTTAAACGGTTAGGAGTTAGGTGGAGGTTCGGGCATAACTCCGTCATGAGACCGATTTGCTAAATTATTTTTTTGTTCGAAAGGGGTTTGTTTCGAAATGGTCCCATTTAAATTTCATATACTTAGACACGGAACTCTTCGAAAAATGAAAGCAAATTAACCGAGATTGCTGCTATAGCATAAATATGCATAGTTTTGACCCCAAGGATGATGAAATTTCGAATTGGTGTGGGGTAGGTCCTATAACTTAAAAGTGAAAAATGTAAACTTTTTCAAAAAAAAAAAAAAAAAAAAAACAACCGACTTCCAAAAAACACTAGAAAAAGAAAAATAACTTTAATTTCTTTTCTTTTTCTTTTTTCTTTTTATTTTTCGGAAGGCGGTGACAAGAAATTAATAAAACACATATCCAAAGTCACCGACTTGCGAAATTAAAGTTATTTTTCGATAACTTTTTTGTTAAATTCCACACGGAGGAAGTCACGGGCACAGCTAGTACGAATTAAAGTAGGTACTTGCCTGGGTTTTCTAGTTTGTGTCAATTCCTAAAAGTTATTTTCCGAGACATTTCCAAGCGGTTGGTCGACTCTTCACGTGACCAAAGGGCTGGCCTATTTTTCGGCCAAAGAATCAGCATTGCCATACAACGTGGCAATACTGCCAGCCTTTTGGGCACTTTTCCCATTGACAACGATGCGGACGTATTTTTTGATGCACAGTGAGCTCTTCCCTTTTTTACTTTATATATACTTGTACATACTGTGTAATTATTATTTTTATATTCATGCTTAGTTAGTATGTTTGTATTATTTTCTTTTTATATAAGTACCTGTACATATTCCTAAAAAACTTAAAAAAAAACAACCGACTTCCAAAAAACACTAGAAAAGGAAAAATAACTTTAATTTCGGAAGTCGGTGACTTTGGATAAATATGTATTTTATTAATTTCTTGTCACCGTCTTCCGAAATTAAAGTTATTTTTCGTTTACTAGTGTTTTTTGGAATTCTGTTGTTTTTTTTTTTTAAAGTGTTTTTCCCCATAGGAATTGACACAAACTACGAAACCCAGGCAAGTACTTTATTTCGTACTACCCGTGCCCGTGACTTCGTCCGCGAGGAATTTAACAAAAAAGTTATTGTTCAGTTCGCAGAGTTTGCGATTTATCTGCAAGTATAGCTAAGAATGAAAATAAGTAAAATTTCTATAAAAATAAAAGTAGTCTAAGTTACTCGTTATTAAATCAGCTATCTGCCAGTGAAAGTCCTGTCAAAATCGGTCCATCCGTTTCAGAACGAAAGAAGAAAGATTTTTTTTTATTCTGCTCAAACAAAACGCACCATGCAAAAAAATAAATTAAACTAACAAAAGTAAAATGCACATACATACATAAACAATGTGGACAAAAGCCCCGTATTCAGGTCGAAAATTTACATGTAACTATCCATTGATCGATATGTCAGTCAAGGCTTGCTTTTCAGAGAGATTAGCCGGAACAAACAGACAGACAGACAAAAATTGAAAACTTACATATTTTGGCATATGTACCGTGTATACATCCATATGCATTTAGTAAGAAAGCGTTATTTTAATATTACACAGACACTCGAATTTCATTTATCTGTTTCTATGTATAGAAAATTTATTATTTCATCACCACTGCTCTCAAAACGGTGAAGGAAAACATCGTGAGGAAATCGGCATGTCCTAGAACTAACAAAATCAAAGACATGTGACATCCATCAACATACAATGGGCCTGTGTGGTGGATTATGGTTCAAATTCTCTCACAGAGAGGAGGCCTGTGTCCCAGCAGTGGGAACAATATAGGCTGTTACGGTGCACTGTCTAAGCTAAAGATGAAACCTGACAATCAGCTGGGCGACGCCGTGCAAAACCTAGTAATACTGCCACAATATAGTATTACAACATATTGAATATTTGGCTCATCTCTATGCCAGGCACGTGGGAGTTTTATCGATATTATATTACCTCTAAGTTTGTGGCGCAGCTTTCAATAAGGTGAAATATACGGGGAAAGAATAAGCATAGAGACACTGAATATACCACTTCACTTATAGTGAAAAAGTAACGACTAATCGGTTTTCAAAGAGTTGTAATTAGGAAAAAAGAAAAATGATTGACGTTCAGCAGGATATGGCAATCTTCTGAAGATTACTTTTTCTGGTAGATATGAGAATTATCTTTCTATCTATACCTACATATAAATAAATAAAAGAGTCCTGACTGACTGACTGACTGACTCATCAACGCCCAGCCCTTGGACCTAGAAAGCTGAAATTTTGAACAGAGGTTTCCTTTATAATTTAGACAAGGAATAAGGAAGAATTTTTCGAAATTCAACCTCTAAGGGAGTTAAATAGGGAATGAAAGTCACTAGATTTTGATGGCTACATACAAAAACATCAAGCCTTGTTTCCCTGAAGGGTTTATCAGGGGTATACCTTGTGTAGTAATGTTTTAGCCCCGTGTAATAGGGAGCGAGCCTATTGCCATCAACCAGGCACTGAGAAATTCCAGATAGAAAACCTGATAACACTTTGTCCGGCCTCGAAATCGAACCCACTACCGTATGGTCAGCAGTAGCGCTTGCAACCACTAGACTATGGAGCAGTCAATTTAATGCCATATAAAAATAGTTCGTCAAACTTAGATTTTGAAAAGCTAAACATACGATCTGTTTTTGAGTGCCAAAACTGGCAATCAACGCAAGGGCCCACCTCATGGAACAGGTCATCATAAATGTATCTCAGTTACATACAGGCATCGTAGCTGAAGTGTTGCCACCCCAGGGATCGTCCACTGCTACGAAAAAATATATTTCATGAAGTGACGGGCGCTTTACCTTTGGTAAACGAATGTATAGACACGCTGTGCATGTATGTGTAAACTTCCATAGCGGACTCCCGGCCACCTTAAGCGCGGGCTTGCGGACGGTGAGAAATGGGTGTCCGGTAAGGACGTGGCTCGGGTCGACGGCGCGTTGTGATCTACACGCGCCTCAAAGAGATATCAGCAACAATAGAAGGGGTCCTCTAGGGCCGATACCTGCCAGGGTCGCGGATTTGTTTGAAAGAGTTACCGTGGCCCTGGCACAAGCAACTGAAGGAACACGGGTGGGTTTTAGTCAGTAAAAGTTTGACATGCCCTCCCGCTTTTCCCAGAGCGGGAGAAGCCATTTGATGGTTTCCATCCACAAAAACATTATATGTGTGTTTAAGGTGAAACAAGTCCACATTTTTTCCATACAAACTTTGGGAGGGTGTTACTCCACTGTTTGACAATGTACATCAAAACTTAAACATGGTATGATTTTGTCTCATTATTAATATTGTCGGTACGGAAACAAAATACTAAAATAAAAAGCCATTAAAAAGTTATGAGCCAACAAAGATTCGTTTTTCTTGATCATTTAACGTAACTTTGGACATGTTTAAGTAATAAAAGAAGTGTAATATCTCCAAAACTAAGGTGGTACCGACAAAGTTTAATTATCGAAAAATTATATAAACTTTATTAGTCATTGATTTATGCAGTCGTTTCTTTCATAAAACCCGATCTTCCGAAGGACTTTTCTTAATTTTTAAGCTCCTGTGTCCTGCAGCTCACTCAATAATGTTGTGCGTGTAGACTATCGTCAAACTGCTCATCACTTATACTACCTCTATCGGATTCGAAGCCTGGTGAGACAGCGTGCTTTTTAGCCAGGACCACCAGTTAGTTCGAGCCCGCGACTTGTGTACCCTTAAGCTTAGGAGCTCACAACAACAAACAATACATTGTAACAAAAAACATTGTCAGCAATCTTAAGCTTTCGTGTAAAGTGGCATACGACCACAGCTTTCATATGAGAATATTTACTCGTTTCATAATTTTTGAGCGTGGTTTGTCAGCAGTCGGGCTTTTCCCCGTATATTTTCATCCGAGAAATGTATAGAAGTTTGAAGAGTGATTGATTACGTGATGCCGTCCCTATAACATTTTTACATTGATGTATATCTATAGATAATTAGATATGTGATGTTTGCCTTTTGTAGCGAGTCTTTTTTCCAAATATAAATGTGTTACAGATATAATCATAATTATAGTAGGACCGTGAGAAGCAAAAGGAGTACGTATATAGGGAAAGAGGCGTTATTTAATGTATGACTTGCCAGGGGTGCACACGGGCAACTGAGAGAACACGGATGGGTTTTGGTCAGTAAAAGTCTGACACGCCCTCCTGCTCCACCCAGAGCGGGAGAAGTCATTTGATGATATCCCACCCTTAAAAAAAATACAATCTGACCAAGATTATGTCTAGACTTTAGAAGAGAAAGTGAGTTTGTTTCGTGCTTTCTTCTCAGAGTAGTCAGATAGGAAACGAATAAATCGGTAGGTTTACTCTTGATGATGTCTATCACCGTAATTTATTTCAGAAATTAATTATCACAATCTTTCTATAATAATATATTTCGATAATATAATCATTTCTTAGTAAAGTCACGTACGCTTTAGGCAATCGTGTTATCTGTCAATTATTACATTACAAGTATATTAATTATTATTATTTCGAAATAATAATAAATGTATACTATACTGTATTGAACTTACATAAGTATGTTATCTATTATAGATTTTATGTAAGCAAATTTTCTCTTACGAAATAATTCGTATCTATTAGATAAAAAAATTAAATCTTATCTTTTGTGCATTCAGGTTTAGACCGCTGGTGGTCTCGGCCGATTTTGAATTTTACCAGAAAGAAAGAAAAGTATAGATTATGTCTTGAACAGGAGGATGAGAACGAATTAATAAATCTATCATTCAAACAGAAAAATAAAAACATTTAAAATAAAAGGTTCTAACGAGGCCAAAAGGCCCATATCTCAGTATGGTGATGCGATATTCAAAAAAGATGTCTCAGCGCTGGAACTTAGGGCCCTCACCCACGGTGACTTTTTGTAGCGATGCTGTCGCGCGTTTCGTAAACGCGCGGCAGCATCGCTACTAATGCGTGTTAGTCGCATTTGCAACGCGCTACAGAAGCGATGCCAACGCGTTACTAACGCGCTACAGCATCGCGACTGTATCGATGCAAACGCGCGACTGTGTCGGACGACATCGGGGAGAGAAAGGAGGGAGGATGGCGCGTGAGAGCCGAGCATCAGTGCAACACAGACAGGTCGAGAGCTGCTTACGTAAAAGCAGCACCAAAGACAAAGTGAGTAATGTTGCCTCAACGGAGTCCATCTTGCAACTGTAGCGATCGCAGGTATTTTTGTGCCGTTACTGAATCGCGTTTGCATCGCGACAGTAGCGCGACAGTATCGCGTTTGCATCGCGACTGAATCTGGGCCCGTGGGCGAGGGCACACAGCTAGCGACCGTTTATCGACTGTATCGATGCGGACGCACGACAGCATCGCTACTGTATCGCTACAAAAAGTCGCCGTAAGCGAGGGGCCTCAGATAGTGCTCTATCTGACGCCACGAGCAGATACGGAAATATATTTTTAAACTACTTCTTTGTGCCTAAATTATTTTTAAGGCTCAAATTATCACAAGATGGCGTAGCACGGAAGGGTTATCAATAGAGTAAATAACAGCATCCCTGTCTCAAAATCAAAATCAATCAAAATCAAAATATTTTTATTTCTTAAAAACCTGCATGGGCACTTATGAAACGTCAGAAGCTAGGTGCACGGTTCCAAATTGTTGTTTCCTATGGAGAAGAGCCGGCAAGAAACTCCACGGTTACTCTTTTAAAAATGATTGGTTTTAACAATGTTTTCAGAGATAAAATGTATGGGAGGACAGTGCATGCCTGTCAATAAGTACCAGGTACTTAGACGAATACAGAATAGAAAATCGTCTACAAATCTACAGTCTGTAAGGCCTACAACGTTCTCCCATTCACAATATGTAAAATAATCTACATAAATAAAACGAACCTAATTGTCTGCAGTGACCCTTCAGCCCATCTATATTGGTTGACATAACGTCCAAATTTGTAAACAGTCCGTCGTTATTTTATATTAGCTACATAATTTATGAAATCCCATTGTCGTAATTCCTTAATGTATCACCACACAACAGTATTACAAATATAAAAATACATTTAGGTACACACATAATTTTCCAGGAATTGGTTTTATAATTACTATTGTTTTAAGGTTATAAATAATTGTCGGTATGGTATAATTCATTTTCAAGTGAGCAGTATGGGGACGAGATTGTTACTTCTTTGTGTGATATGTCAGGTATGTCGTTATTATCATCTCTTTCTTTGGATTATTGCAATCAATACTGTGTTTATTCAGTTCCGTGTATAGCGAGAACTATCTGGTACCCGCGACATGCATACTTGCACAATCAGCCTATAACGTTCCCACTGCTAGGACACAGGCCTCCTCTCTGTGAGATGCAGTGGGCCGAAGTCCACCACGCAGGCCCAGTGCGGGTCACATGTCTTAGATTTTTTTGGTTTTAGGATCTGCCGATTTCCTTACGATATTTTTCTTCGTCATGACTTACGACTGCGTGAATTTCATATTTGATATTTCTTCAATACAAATAATATCCAGGATGAAAAGTGGTCGACGTCTTGCTCCAGGTCCTAGGCTACTGTTAAACATAACGATTGCATGACTGGTTTAGGCGTCAGCAGTTACAGATAAACAGAGCTACTTTCGCATTATTATACTAGTGTGTGTGTGTGTTTTTTTTTTTTTGAGCATTATGTAAAACTTCTCCCGGTCTGAGTGGAGTAGGAGGGGGGTGTCAGACTTTTACTGACTAAAACCCACCCGTGTTCCTTCAGTTAGCTGTGTGCACGGGCCCACGGTATCTCTTTCGAACAACACGCAGGCATCGGTCCTTGTAGACCCCACCAGTCTGTGCTGACATCTCTTTAAGGCGTGCATAGAACACAACGCGCCGTCGACCCGGGCTTGGTCCTTACCGGACAGCGAGCTACCCGTTACTCGCCGTCCGAAAACCCGCGCCTACGGTGACCGGGAATCAGCCTGGAATTCCCGACGCCCAGGGCGTCTCCTGCGGCAACTAGGGCCGTGAGGGCGCATAGATTGCCTCTACCTCGCGTGCGCCACCTCCCTCTTCGCGAGCATTACTGCTTCGCAGAAGGTGACGGCTGCACTCTCGCTCCATACCATGGCCTGGATCAGGGCCGGACGCGAGAGTTCGCCGCCGCCGATCGCCTCCACGAGGACACGGCGGTGCTCTGCCCAAGCCGGGCAGTTACCCACCATATGTTTCACCGTGTCCTCCGAGCGATCTACGCAGTGGAAACACTTGATGGGGCCCGTAAGGGCCGATGCCTGCCAGGGGTGCGGGTTTGTTCGAAAGAGACACCACAGCCCCTGGCTTAAGGGCTACTGAAGGAACACGGGTGGGTTTTAGTCAGTAAAAGTCTAACACGCCCTCCTGCTCCACCCAGAGTGGGACAAGTTATTTGATGATTTCCCACCCAAAAAATAAAAAAATAAAAAACGCTGTGGAAACACTAGGAGTGTGTGTGTTATTGGGTTTTCCCGGCTGATGACTATAGGCTCGCCCCCATTACGAGTACATGGGACTTAAATATAACAGTCGAAATATGGGTGTGCTATGTATGTACCTCTGCCCAATCCTTCAGGCTAACAAAGCTTGATTTTGTGTTATAGTAGTATATATTAAAGCCGCTTAAAGACATTAAGACAACTGCTGCAAAATCCCATTCCGAATACTTTTGCAATCATTATGTAAAAAAATAGAGTCATTTATTCAAATTAGGCTGAGAATCAGCACTTTTCGAACGTCAAAATACACAAGACAGTCCCCCAAAAACGCCCACCCTTCGACACATCCTAGTGCTTTCTAATGAGTAGATAGCACGTAAGGACACTTTTTCAATTCAACTATACCCAAGAGGGTCGTCAAAGGCAAAAAGACCGAAGTACCAATAGCCGAATTAATTTTAAGATGAGTCCCATTGGGTAAAACGTCTCAGATAATTAAGCAAAATAAAAGAATTGAGACTTTATCTAAAACTGTGAAGAAAAACTATGCCATTGTAAGTTTTGTAGAGTTAAATGTTTTTTTTTTTTTTTTTTTTGCTACGTATTTTCTGGTGTACAATAAAGTATTTTTACGTAGTATAAAACAAAGTCCCTTTTCACGTCTGTACTACGCTTAGAGCTTTTAAACTCCGCAACTGATTTTAATGTGGTTTTCATTCATAGACAGTTTGATTCAAGAGAAAGGTTTATGTCTAATACCTGTAAACGAGCAATTGTTATATATATATAAAACGTGTTGATTTGCATCCTCGTCAAATTTCAGGAGGCTGTTATGAAAGACATAAATAATCAAATAAAATTACGATACTTGCTCAATAATGAATACATACTTGTTTTTTTCGTTATTTAAATTTAACAGTATTTCAGAAAACACCTCTTTCAAAGATCAGAATCGCCCCGTTCCGTATGCGGTAGGCTGTGTCGCACGACTGTATCGCTGTGTGTTACAGTGAGGTATCACACGGGCCGCGTTTTAACATGCGGGTCCGAAAAAAAAAATCCAAATGCCGATTTCCGAAAATATTAAAAAAATAACCTACTTATTTTATTATTTGATTCGTGTCGAGAATCATTAGCATAGTTACCTCCTTGAATTTGACGAGGATGCAAAACAACACGTTGTATATATATAATCTGAATCTCGGAAACGGCTCCAACGATTTTCATGAAATTTAGTATGCAGGGGGGTTTTGGGGGCGATAAATTAATCTACCTAGGTTTCATTTTTAGAAAACGTCAAAAAAAAACCGCGCAACGCTCGGTCATCCAGATATTATGTATAATACAACGAGCTCCACGCTAGCAAACCCGCTGGCCAAAACTAGTATATAAATAATTGATTAAAAACTTTTAACATCATACCTTCGGAAATACTTAAGCGATTCTCTAAAGACGTATTGACTTTCATAAGGTGAAGGCTTTCTAAAATTAATGTACCTCTAATTACTTTTTGGGAGTTTAGCTAGGATATCCCGACAGAAGGAGTTAAGTTTGGTAAAAACAGCACCCCAACCAAATGGTATAGGTTAGGTTAGAACTGAGACCAACCGCATTGGTCCCCAGCCAGACCAACTGGTATAGGTTAGGTTAGAACTGTGACCAACCGCATTGGTCCCTAATACAGGAATTATTTGAACATTAATTCCAATATCTTTTACGTCATAAATAATCTACCTAGCCTTTTTCCAATAGGGTATTTTCAAATTTTTCAAAAACGATTCAATTTGAAGATTGGAACGAGATATTCAACAGAAAAATAAAAATAAATTTATTTCTATCCATTTTCTCAATTAAAAACGATTTAAACCAAATTATTTTTAGTTGTTTTGAATTTACCGCCAAAACGCTTCTTACGATTACTTTTTATCACGTGACGTCAACTTTGTGTAAACTAAGGTAGTTAGCAAGTAAATAAGTGAAAGTCGAGCTTATAATGAACGAGATTTTTAATGGATATAAAGTGATATTACTAGTGTGCGGTGCCTCTGTGCAAAAATACTTCTTAAACGGCGCCAATCAAGTATTTGTACCGGTGCCGTATAAACAAAGTTGACGTCACATGTCACGAGATAAAAAGTTATCACAAGGAGCGTTTTGGCGGTAAATTCAAAACAACGAAAAATAAATTTGATTTTAATCGTTTTAATGGTTAAAATGGATTTAAATAAATTTACTTTTATTTTTCTGTTAAATATATCGTCCCAATCTTCAAATTAAAATAGTTTTTATAAAATCGGAAAATACCCTATTGTATTACGGTCGGGTTCCAGTCAAACCAGATCCAGTATTTTACATGGAGCGACTGCTTATCCGACCTCCACAAACCAGCTACTGGGTAATACGATACTCCTTGGTAAGACTGGTTGT
Organism: Polymixis flavicincta; assembly: GCA_949987655.1. Lineage (NCBI taxonomy): Eukaryota > Metazoa > Arthropoda > Insecta > Lepidoptera > Noctuidae > Polymixis > Polymixis flavicincta. The sequence goes on along the minus strand of OX465198.1, from coordinate 3,945,905 downwards.
CGGACTTACGTGGTTCTCACGACCCGTAATGAATGTCAAAGATCCACGAATGACAACCGGGACCAACGGCTTAACAGCAGCGTATATGTTAAGTAAGTTCTTGCAAGTAGCAGAAAACAATAGGTCGGGTCCCTAATAAAATTATCTTAATTAATTTGACTAATCCTTGTTTTCAGATGGTCAGCATGGAATCACTGGGAGTTAAATTGCCATTATCGGATTTGAAAGGAAAAGTGACACCAATTAAACCAAAGCCCTTTCCTGCCTCAGCGGTTTCTTCCCCAGTCACTAAAACTAAATCACTTACATGTGACGATAAAGATTTAAACTCGAAATTATTTTCATCAATTCCATTAAAACGAGAATTTTCATTACCACTGGCATTTACATCATCATCTTGGGCTTTACCTGTACCTAAGATTGATTCATCATCAATTGCAGATGTTAAATTGCCAGACAGATTAAGACAAAAATTGGTATCTTCAAAACTATTTAACCCTCCTATAAGAAATGCTAAACCAGAAACTGGTATACCAGATGTATCATTTCCATATAAATACCCATTTTTATCATACTCTACTAAGCCACCAAATGCTTTACCTGCTCATTCTTCATGTGATATGCATTCAAGCTCTTTGAATAAAATATCATCGTTATCAAATGTCAAATCATTACCAATTGTTCCTGTAAAACCATTAAAAATTACTGACACAGATGCTATTTGCTCAGCGTCAAAAAGCAACAATGTTTTTGCACAACCAGGCATCACACCATTGTCAATATCTAGAACATCAGATTCACCACTTGCTTTGGAAGCCAGAAAACCTTCATTTTCAGAACAATTGAATTCAAATACTTTCTCTTCGTCAACTCCTTGCTCATCACCATTTCCATTTTACTATGAATCTATGTTTTTACCTAGAGTAAAGACTCCTTCTGAAATGTCACCTTTAAATTTCAGACCTATCTCATTTAAAGCAGCTGGAAATATCGATTTTCCAAGTCTGTCTGCTTCCCGTAATTTATTAAACCCAAAAACTTTAACTTCTGATACCAGTATAAATTCACATCCTGGTAGAAATGGCCCTTATTTATCAACGTTTTATTCGAACCCAATGAAAACTGCAGAGATTCCGAACCCTAGTAATACAATACAGCTACCAAAATCATCTTCAAATGTACCCGTTTCAAGAAGACCCGTGTTTTCAGCACAAACTGCAGCAGCAAAAAAACTATGGCCTCCTTTAGAAGCAAATTCTGGCTCAGCTTCCGTGGCTTTTGAATCCACAATTAAACAACCAGAGTTTTTGCCGTCGCCAGTCTTAAAAGATTGTAGTGATCCAAAAATGCTAAGTTATTCTATGCCATGCTCATTGGCCGATAAAATATCTGACTTCAAATTTCAACCTTCTACTCCTCTTAAAATTAAGCCTTCGGCATTTGGACCACATTCAAACTTTTTAAATTCTCCCGCAACATCATTGGTGCCAGTTTCATCATCTTTGCCAATCGTCGATGTGTTGTCAAATAAGCTGAATAATGCTGGCTCTTTAAAAAATATTAATGCACCTCACATGTTTCCTATCATAGGTGCTTGCGTAGAGACTATAGAAAACATTCATGCACATAATCCTAGTTGCAATTGCCAATCATGCGTTGATTTCGTACCTACTTTGCAGCGAATAAATCTTGCCAGCCCATGTGCTCCTATATTAGCCTCGTACCAACATCCACTATTTACTGAAGAACGTGTTATAAAACCAAGTAAGTATTCGCCACCAATAATTCCACTTGAACCAATACCCACCATTTCTTTTGGATCTCCTACATTTTCTCCAACTACTTATCTTCCTTCTAAAACATCGCAAATGCCTTCTTCTATATCTTACGTAAACCAGTCTCCTTCTGTTACTCAATGTACTGCAAAAATGGTATCTTCTATCAACGATTTGGTAACAAATATAGCTCAGAATATATTGTCATCATACAAGTCTTACATAGACTCTGCTTCTCAAAATATATCATCAAAATTAACAATTCAATTAAATCCTTATAATAATCCTGAGTTCATACTTAAACAAACTGCACCAGCTTTTCCATTGCCACAAGGAAACCCAGTAAACAAGCAATCCATATTGCCTGTTATAATTCCAAAAACTGATTGTATAAATCTTCCACTTGTAGATAGTTCCACCATTATATGCTCAGATGCACCTTGCAAATTATCAGCATTTGAAGTTTCTTGTAGTCAGCCAATACTTATTTGTCCAACACAGCCTATAGCAACTGTACTACCTTCAACACCATTGATCACCTATTCACCACCGCTATGTCCATCACAATTACCATCGCCATCTTTACCTTCATATCCTACTATAGCGTCACCATTATGTATGGAGGCTCCAGTTTTTAAAGTAAGTTCATCGAAAAAAGATTCTGAAATGGAAAAGTTGATCGAGTTGATGTTATTAGCTGATATATTGAATAATGATGAGAGCTTTGATTTGGACGAATTAGATACTTTATTAGCATTTTTATCTGTAAGCTAAGAAAGCAATACGAAATTATTCATCTATTGAAATGATGATAATGAATTCTAAGCTATTTTAAACATATGTACATTAAGTAAGTTAAGTTGAACATGTACAGGTCAATAAAATCGTTCTGTGAACATTATTTTGCTGTTTTATTTCCCAAAAGTTTATCGGGGTACTCGGGATTTCCATTGTATTAGCTGATTATAATTTCATGTACAATATTTACTTAACTTTCCAAGAGAATAAATACGTAAGCGTACAGCCAGTTCGTACATCCTAAGTAAATAAATAATACATACTAAACAATCAGGACTGCCAAAACAATCTAACGAGTATGTATTGTATGTAGTACATATGTGTGAGCACTATGTTCCTACTATAAAGCAAACATTTACAGGGTACGTCTTTCATTGACTTGAATGTGCCCTGGCAGCTGAGAGTATGTCATGCTCACTCAAATAACTCGCTGGTGGTGGCGTGTGTGTTGGATCATTAAGTTCCCTTCAAATTGGTTGAGCTGAATGGTGCTGATGCATACGTCATGTCCGTGAACGGGCGCCACCAGTAGGGACTGGTCATCTCTTAGCTCCCACGGCTTATTTTAACTGTCATTTTATTTTAATTACGGACGCTTTTAATGTGCACTTTTTACATCGTTCTCACATTGATAATTTCAACATAATGATGTAACCAACTTTTTGTAACAAAATCTTGATTTTAAAAGAGTGTCCATAGAGTTTCTTGCCCGTTATTCTCCATAGGTACCTACGCTTTGGAATGGGCAACTAGCTTCATCTTTCTAACTCACCGACCTTGACAATTCAAAAGTGCCTGTAATTGGTTTATTTGAAATAAATGCTTTGAGTTTGAGTTTGAGTTAAGTATTTAACTTATAAATAAGGTCAGACAGAATTCTTAGAAACAATGTTATATATTTGTACATTTCTTAACAAGTTTAAGAGCACAACTATTGTATTGCGGTCTGCATCATAGGTGAAATATATCGAAGGGTGTGTCATTTTCCTTTTTTTTTCAATTTCCTTCAAGAGAGGAGGGAGCGGTCGCCTACATGTCTGGTCTGACCAAATAAAGGAAGCTACCTCATCCAGCAAAGTTCAACAGGTGGAAAAGGCAACTTCAGACCGGTGTCGATGGTGACAGATTGTCCGCTTAAAGGCCAATGACCACGATCCTCAATAATGAGGGACCGATTATAGAAGAAGATGATTTTCCTTCAACAAGAGAGTATTTTAATGTTGTCATTCCCTCTCTCCTAAATGGGACAAACACACCCGAACAATCCGACGAATTGGTGGCAGTGGGCAGGGTACATTTCTCGTAGAACAGATGGCCGAAAGGTTCTGGAGAGGCGACCGCATACCAGAAGACATACAGATGAAAAGTATATTCGGCGAAAAAGGGTGAGGGTTGCTATTATAGATCGGATTTTTTTTTATGTCGTGTATTTGGATAAATAGGTTAAATAAATAAAAAAAACATGCTCTAGTCACTTTGAGGTGAATCTCACGCGGGGTGTGAGACGAAATTCTTTCGTGCCGTTTGTGTCAACTTACTTAGATGATGGTGGTTCAAACTGTCACTTTCCACCTTATAACAACAATACTTGGTTTTTATTTAGAGCAGGTTTAAACCACCAAGCCAATTTTTGAAGAAAAACTCAATTTCTAAAGAAATGCAGTTCTTTTTACAAAACTTTCTGACAACTTAGTCCGAGCCTAAGTTGTAATTTTTACATAAATATAAATAATGTTGGGAATTTAAAATCTGGCTCATATCTTTACACTAGAACTAACGTGTACGAACGAACAAGTAAGATGGTATTGTGACTGTGTTGAAAAGACGGAAATAGTCGCGTAGTTTTGCAATTATAGCAATCGACCCGCGCAGTCGCGTCCCGCATCCCGCACGAGATTTACTTCAGTATGGTCAGAGCTTAAAGTAAAAAATAATAATTTAATACTCACATTAAAATTTCTTATAATAAATAACTTAAAAATAAACCGTTGAATCTTATGTTTTATTACATTACTTTCTCTTTTACTTAATTTAAAATTCGAATATATTTCATTACAAAAAGGACTCTGGGTAATCCGAAGATGATGCCAAAACATAGGTAGTGCCGCCATCTTTAAAGCAGCTTTCATCTGTCAAATCTTGATTACTAGTTCCTGCAGATGTAGAATCATCTTCTGGGTTGTACACTGGACCATAATTTACAACTTTCGATCTAGCGTATACTGTTTCTACATCTTTATGTTTTTCTTTCTTTATCTTTTTACTATTTTCTTTAGTTCCTGGATAGTATGGGACTTTAGCTTCCGAATAGATAGATGCCTTATCTCCTAGAAATCTTGGATCAAAGTCGTCATTATCATCAAAATCGTAGAAAGGCTGTAAGTTAATTTCACTCTTTTCGATTTTCCGAGTTTGAAAATCAGGTATTTCTAGTTGTGGTGGACCGCGAAATTGTATTACCTCTTCTTTAATATCTTTGGATTTGAGTTTCTGAGAATTTTTTGTACCTTGTTTTTCAGCATCATCATATTTTTTACTTACTTCATAGTCTTTTATAACGCGTTCGGGGAGTCCAAAGCCTTCGAATCTCATTCTGTTTATAAACTCTGGGTTTCCTTCATCTACAGCATAATAATATTTGGTGTCACCTAAGTTTTTAATATAAACTTCTCTATTATTTGCAGTAGGATACGCTGCACTATCTGTAAACTGTGGGTAATAGTCATCTATGTATCGCTCATATTTGGTTGTAGGGTCATTTGTATTAATTTCCATTTCTTTGATTTCTTCATTCTCAAATTCATGTACAGCTTCTTTCTCTTCAGATAGATTATCACTAGATTTTAAACCTTCATCTTTTGGTATTAGGTCGATATTTGTTAGAGTTTTTTCTTTAATGATTATAGTTTTTTCTGTAGTAACTACATTAATCTTTGGACTAACTATTGGCTTTGGAGGAGTTTTTTGAACACTAGCTTTAATGACAGTAGAATTGTTGTTTTTGGCTTTAATTTTAGTATTCCTATTGTTTTTTCTCTTAGGTTTTCTTCTTATTACCTCTCGTTGATCATTGGTACCCTTATTATTAGCCATCATAGACTGGTACATATTTTCATAGTTAGCAAAGAAGTTACTCATAGCAGGATTATTAAATTGCGGCAGTCCTTTGAAGTTGAAGCTGTTAGCAAGATTTTCAGGGATATTAGGAATTGATTTAAATAAATCATTACCTTCAGGTATAGGATTTCTCGGTATTCTATTTTCTTCTACAATTCCTTCGGTAAAATGAGCTAAGTTTATATCTTCTTGTATTTGATTTGGTTTGGGCGTTGTTTGTTGTTCTAAATTAACTTTTTCCGTATTTTCTTTGTCTGATTTTGGTTTTTTCTTACGACGTCTTCTTGGTTTAGGTTCTTCCACTTTATTTTCTTCTACAACAGGCACATCAATTTCTTTACTTTTTCGTTTTCTCTTTTTACTTTTCTTATTGTTTTCATTTTCAATATGTTTTGTGTTACTGTCCTGAGAAGCTGTTTCTGTTTTCGGTTTGCGAGAACGTTTTTTCGACTTTTTACTAAAGTCTCTACCATTATCTTGTACATTTTTGTTTGCACTAATTTGATTATTTTCAGAGTTTTCATGATTTCTTCTAGGTTTTGAGGATTTTCTCTTTTTATGCTTCTTTTGTTTTTTATCTGTTACTTTATCCTCCTTATTTGCACCAGTTTGTTTATTACTATTTACATACTCATTTACCATAGGAGCTGTGAAATAGTTGTTTACAGCATTCGGTGCAATTGCATTATTGAGCGGTTCAACCAAATTCGAACCGTAACCTTGTGAGTTTTGGTCGAAAATTGTTTTCATTGATTGACTCGACAATATGCTATCCAATAAAATTTGCCTTATGTTAGAGGGTGATAAGTCCAATGGCGGGGACTGATTTTGAACCATCAAGCTTTGTAAATAAGGTGTGATGTCGCTTGGCTGGTTAGCAGAGGGATTCGCGTACCCATTCTGTTGGTAAATAGGATATGTTTGAGGAGGTATTATTGGATATCCGTTGTTGGAGGATACCTGGAATGAAAGGATGATTGATTATAACAACTGTATTGTGAAGATAAAAGCGAAAAATATCCCTACGTACAAATAACGTACTCTTTTGTATTTATTAATCTTATTGAAAAACTACTTAAGCATTTAGAGAGTACCTTTTTAACAGAAAGAGAGACTTTCCGTCATCGTCATCATGTGTCTAGTCTTTTCCTAACCATTTTTTTGGTCCAGTCCAAGCAGATAGAGCTGAGAATACTGGTAACTTCTGGTAGTACTTTACATGTAGTGACCGCATATCTGACTTCCATAGTCCAGTTACTGGGTAATAAGGTTACTTGGTAAGACTGATTGTCAGACTTTCGGGTTTCTGACGACCCGTAACGACTATCAAAGATCTATGAATGACTATTGGGACCAATGGCTTAAACGTGCTTTCGGAGGCACGGATGGGTGAAGGTGGTCACCTATCCTTGGACCAACCGTGGCAAGCGTTGCTTGACCTGATTGATTGATTCGTGCGGTTTTTTTTTACTTAGCCACAAGCCCCTCTTTGTTTGTCATGACGTAAAGCGCAAATTTCCCGAAAAGAAAAGCCTAGTATCACGTTCCTGAACCGCAGATCGAATCGAGCACCCTAATTGCGTAATACTTTCAGTCACAATCCGAGGGTTTTCAAAGATATTCGTCATTCATTGCTACATAGGTTTGAAAACTTCATCTGCTCAACAACGTATACTGGGTGTAAAGGGAACGCTTCCAAAGCCAGAACGTAGGTTATACACAACTTAAATGCAAACGGATACTAATAATCTTTCGCCTTAAATTGGTTATTTTGGCGGCGCTTTACAAAGGATGCCGAAACCTAAAGTAGCCGCCTTGACTTGAGGTCGTTTTTAAATGTGTTTAGTCTCAGTTAAATGAACCATGATTTAACTGTTCTCACAGCACAGGTAAAATTTAACTGTTCTCACAACATAGGTAACATTTAACTGTTCTCACAGCATAGGTAAAATTTGTAAAAAAAAGTTTTTTTATATGGTACTGTATCGAGAATCACCAGCCCTATCACCTGTCTTCGTTTTTGGGAGCGGTTCCCTTACAGCATGTAGGTATAACGCAATGAAAGTGGCGGAACTTTAAAAATGAAAGACATTGTTTTTTTTTTTTTAATGTTTTATTAGCATAAACTGTTCCACTGTTGGGCAAAGGCCTCCCTGTAATTGATTGTAATTTTATGCGTGTTACGCAAGTATCCCCGGGACTTCTAAGCAAAATGCCTACAGATAAAATTGTGGCAGCATGAACAACGCCACTTGCGAAGTACACAACAAACTGACGTCACGCGAAATTCTGCATCACGAGCTTACCGCGCAACTAGTATTTATGCCAGCACGTCAAGCTACCCCAATCTGTCAAATTTCTTTGATAGATTTTCATCTTTATAACATAAGCATGAGGTTCATGTTCAATTGGGGGTAGCTGGCGTCTGTAGACAGTCTCTGCATCAATTGTCGGGCCAAAGCCCACCAGAAACAACCATCTGGTCGGAGGGTCCCCCGTTTTCAATAGAGAATGAGTGAACTTTACCAATATTGATTAAAATCAAAATACGTACCAACATTCCGTATGAGAGAAACAAAACAATTCTTAAAATCATCTTCTCTTATAGTCATCATTCACAAAAACTTGAATCGAACATTAAAACACTTTTATAACAAAAATATCACTGTCCGTAACAAAATCTAATATTCAAATACGTGCCTGTTATATAATATTGTATTTATATTAATTATATATATCGAATGATAATGATATCGATTGTCAATGATCGATAAGTTTTCTCGATTAGGCACGCAATAGGCTTATCAGTTTCTGACTATTCGATTTATTTCTCAATTATTACGTAATACTTTTGCTAGCTCTATTTGTATACCTTCATATTGTAATTATCACACATCATTGTTATCATCGTCATCTTCAGCTTATAGTAATCAAATCAAATCAAAATATTTTAATTTCACATAAACCTACATGCACTTGTGAAACGTCAGAAGCTAGGTGCACGATTCCTAATTGGTTATTTCCTATGGAGAAGAGCCGGCAAGAAACTCCACGGTTACCCTTTTAAAAATTATTGGCTTTTACAATTGTTTCAAATGACAGTAAGGACATTGTAGGCAAGTAATTTCTACTGCAAAATCTTTCAGCTTAATGCTGTCTTGGATACTATGCCTGCCTGTGATGAGCTCGCAGTGGAATGGAAGAAGATGTTGTCAATAATTAAATCTGGAGTATTGTAAGACAAAGGTATGACTGTCGATAGGTGTATGACAAATTATTTTATTTCTGTAAGTAGATTTGTACAAACACTTTTACACGTCAATCATATTTTTATTTTATCAAATTAGATGAGGTCGGCGTTTCCTATCCGAATACTTAGAGAAGAAAGGTCGAAACAAACTCAGAGGTCACAGTCTCTTTTAAAGCCCAGACATAATCTTTTTCAGATCATGTGAAGACGATGTAAATTGGTGTCTGAATTTGTCTTTTGAGGAAAGAACCAAATAGATTGAGTGGACCCGTCCAGTCAGTGCATGCATTTGTGTAATCGTACAGAATGTATATTGTATATATTATTTTCTTACAGAACAAAAGTTTATCATCATTTCAGCCGAAAACGTCCGCTGCTGGAAATAGGCTTTCCTTTAGCATTTTGGGGAGTTTGCCAATAAAAATAATTGCCACGCTTGGCAGGCGGGTTGGCGATCGCATTATGGTGGTAAAATCCATAGAGAACGCTGCTGCCCATTCTCTAGTAAGTTCCTTAGTCGCCTTTTACGACACCCACGGGAAGAAATGGGATGGTGCTATTCTTTACGTCTGGCACCACACGGAACCTCTCGACCTCACCACCTTGTATTATTAGTCTGCGTTAGAACTAGCTACGGCAGCGCCATTTAGACAGTTGTCTTCCCCACTGGCCTTCAGGTATGTTCAGAAAAGATGACCAATACTTCTGCATTCTAGCCAACATTTAAGTTTAGTTTTAGTGTTAATCTTTGGAAGTCGTCATGGTAATATCTTTCAAAATTATTCAGATAGTGTGTTAGGTACGCAAATTGGGTGCGGTATCAGCTGACCTCTTATTGTATTGAAACTCCATACTACGCTTAGCCAGCTCAATGACAAAGAGGTACTAACACGTGCGGTCGCCTGTTAGGTACTCCATAAAATCTTCACGACCCATTATGCGGTCTAGTAACGTCTAGAAGCACTCTGCCTTGTGACTTAATTTTACATTTTGTTCTTGGTGTGATAAGGCACTCTGGTTATTTCTGAACACCTAGATGGATATACTGTAAGATTTTTTATTGGAAGCTGAGAGCAACGATGGCGAAGTGGTAACGGCTGCGACTTACGAGTTGTAGGGTCATAGGTTCGAACCCAGACAGGTGCTTTACTTTGTGCAAATTATTTAATCACCACTGCTCTCAAACGGTGAAGGAAAACATCGTGAGGAAACCGGCATGTCCTAGAACCAAAAATTCGATGACATGTGATATCTACCAACCCGCACTGGGCCCGCGTGGTGGACGGCCCACTCCCTCTTACTGGGACACAGGCCGAAGGGAGAAGTGCCAGGGTAGTCCGCGGAATTTAAATTATCTTAGGCTTTTTTGCAATTTTCAAATCAGTTTCAGGCTGTATTAATGGACGATGTTATCCTTCACCGTTTTGAAGTAAAGTAGAACTACTTTACTGGACAAGCAAAGTGCCTGATTGGGTTCGAACTCACAACTCGTAAGTCTGGGCCGTTACAGTGCCCAGGCCCAGTGGGACCACCACTGCTACTTAAAAAGTATGCCGACCGCCACTTACATACGTTGGGCAATTCTTCGGGCTATGCCGGCTGCCTTGTTTTTCCTGCGGGTATCTTCATTTCTGATTCGATCAGGGCAGGGCACTTTGTGTGTACTTGACCCATATACCACTCGTGTAGAAACTTTGACAGAACACTCAATTTAACGTATTTCAGAGTAGCATAAATTTTGTAGTAATTTCAACTCTATACCTAAAGTAATTAAAGATTCGAAATCACTTCCTACTTTTAAAAAGGCTATTATAACACCATGTCTTAAAAAATGTTTAAATTTTATGTTAATACTTTGATTTTATAACTTAACTCTAGTTTTTAACCCAGCAAAACCGTCGCATAACTCTATTATTATATTTTTTTCTCTTTCTAATGAATATTGTATTTTTTAAAGACCGTAAACCGTTTTTTTTTTTGCCAAATCTTTGTTTTCAAAAATCATCATCAATAATTCAGAACCAAAAGTGAGCAGATTAGTTAAGGCTAACGAATGGTTCCCAAATGTTTCTTCTTTAAGTGTTAGTCGATGCTTTTCAATCTATTATTTAGTGCGTTTACGCCCCGCTGAGTTCGCATGAAAAATTCATTGTTTCTGAGTGTTGGCACTTAGCCTTCGCTAAAAACTTTAACGCTCTTGTGAAATAGCTAGCCTTTTAAGTTAGCAAAACATAACTTCACACTTGTAAACCTCAAAGGGGTTTTTTTTTTTTTTGGGTGGGAAATCATCAAATGACTTCTCCTGCTGAGTAGAGCAGGAGGGCGTGTCAGACTTTTACTGACTAAAACCCACCCGTGTTCCCTCAGTAGCCCGTATGCCAGGGGCTGTGGTATCTCTTTCGAACAAACCCGCACCCCTGGCAGGCATCGGCCCTTGCGGACCCCACCTGTGGTTGCTGACATCTTTGACGGCGCGCGTGTGGAACACAACGCGCCGTCCCGTCTACCACTTTTCGGCCGCAGGGGTTAGGGAGAGCGGCTGACGCTATACCGACACTCCTCTTCCCCTGCGACCCCACCGCGTCCGCCATCAAACGGTGGCGGCCCCGTCCAGGCCACGGAAGGGAAGAGCGCTGCTCAGAAGCACCGGCACTCCTCCTCTACCGCAGCCCGTAACCCTCAGCCGCGATGCCTCCCATTCGACATCGCGGCCCACCTCAGTTGCGGTGCACCTCACCGCAACCTACTTTTTGGCCGCTACGTCATCGGCTTTGAGGCAAAAGCCCTGACGAGCGGCCCCACCTTTGGGTTCCTCTTGGCTTCACCGTGGCCGGAATCCACGGTTACTGAGCCCCCCCGCAACGACAATGCGGGAACCCACTCGGGGGGAAACCTCAAAGGGTTAGGTAGAGGTCTACCTATAGTACACCCACATTATAGGGGCGAGCCTAATGCCATCAACCGGGCTCAAATTTAGACTGCGGGCTGCTACTGAGTTCTTGATAGCAAAACCTAATAATAGTTTGCCTGACCTGCGAATCGAGCTCAAAACCTCAAGCCCAGCAGTACCGTTTGCTACCACTAGATCAACAAGGCAGGAGTTTGGGTAAGTTAAACATTTTAATTTTTGTAGGCGAACCAAGGTAACCGACGTAGCCCGAAGAATTGCCAGACTTAAGTGGCAGTGGGCAGGGCACATTGCTCGCAGAACAGATGGCCAATGTGGCCGAAATGTTCTGGAGTGGCGACCGCGTACCGGAACATGCAGGAGTCCGTTGGTTGCGGGAAGCACAGAATTGGTCGAAGTGGCGAAGTGGGAGATGCCTATGTCCAGCAGTGGACGTCTTTCAGCTGAAATGATGATGTTTTTTTTTTTTTTTGGTTTTTGGCTTCGCACGGTTTGTGCATTTAGCCAGTGTCAAGTAATATTAATTTTCGATCAAGTAAATGGCCCGGTATAAGCACGAAGTTACATAAATGTCATAGTCAGTCAAGTCAAAGTTATTGTAAAGCGGTAGTAACTTTACAACAACGTTTTACGAGTTTTTGGGGGGAACACGAAAAGTCCACGTTAGTCACTTATTTTCACCTTCACTAGGTACACCTGTGCACTCACACGTAGCTAAATTGAATAATTTACTACCAAAACTATACAATTTAATTCGCTATTTCACGAAGTTTCATGAAAATGAAAATTCGTGCGACATGTTCCAACGCGATCCCGCCAGAAACTCCGATGATGATGATGAAACATTTCTTCTTTTGTTTGAAAGTGTATTCTTAAAGAACCACTCTTTATGTATACCCTCTCAAACAAAAAAACACAAAGAAATTCTGTCAAGCTCATGATTAGTGATTTTTGAGTTAGCTTCAATAATTGTTTCTTTTTTTTTCAACTTATTTTATGTTGATTATGTTGTCATAGACTTTCTGTCAATGTTATTTACTTAGCAAGTGAATATATACGAATTCGTGTGGGGTAGGTTTCACAGCTAAAAAGCGAAAAAAAAAGAACAACCTATTTCCAAAAAAACACTAAACAATGAAAAACGAGCTTCATTTCAGGAGTCGGTAGCAAAAAAAAACAAAATAGAAAACCGGACACTGACTTCCGAAATTAAGTTATTTTTCACTTTGTCGAGATAATTTTAAAACCGTTCTAATTTACGTTACGTTTACTCCGCACTGTCGTGCCCACGTAGAGGCTCATTTCGAACAAAATCATTAAAGAATGTGGTTTAAATCAGTGTTTAATTTGTGCCGTTCCACTTCATTATTCATAATTTCAGCCTAAAGACGTCCACTGCTGAACAAAGGCCTCCCCCAAGCTCCGCCACATCGACCAGCTCTGTGCTTCCCGCATCCAGCGGACTCCTGCGGCCCTCACAAGGTTATCAGTCCACCTTGTGGGAGGCCTTCCAACTTTACGTCATCCGGTGCGCGGAAGCCGTTCCACTTGGTATATTACAATAGGGCAATAAAATAATAATGAAAAAATACACATTATTTTTAAAACATTTATTTAGTCACATAACAGCAAAATACAACTAAATTAACAACCTTTCCAACTCAACAACGATACTGGTAATCAGTTTGATCAGACCACTCAACAACCCGGTGCCATCTGTCAAACCGCTCAACAAATTGAGGACTAAGTTGAGCACTTGTATCACCAGACCCAACAACAAACCAGGGGCCACCAACACATTGGACCTAAATAGAGAGATTAATACACTTATATACAAGAACAACACAGATGCCAGATCTGTCAAAGTTGCATAGAGTAATGGTAAGGTACATCCAAAGTAAGGCAATAATGCTGGTGTCAAATTCTGGACGATGTTGGAAAGGTTATTCAAATTGTTGATAAGGTTTATCAAGAACGGCAACAGGAGACAAGCGAGTTGGTTGGCAATTGGTAAAACGATGGAGATTTCATCGAAGGCTAGCCGGAGAGCGGAGACAGAATATGCTGGAATCATTGCGTGCGTTTGGCCTATCTGAAAACAAAACAAATACGTTAGTTTTGGAAGAATCGGTGATGAGTTTTTCGAAGCTGTCCATAAAAGTTTGGTGCAGCAAGCCCATCGCTGTCTATGGTCAAAATGACAGACCTTGTCACTCTATGGAAACGCTTTCTGGAGCTGTTAGTGTCATAATTGTTGTGTAATATTGACAGCCTTATTAGAAACATTAATAGTTTATGATTTTGTAAGCACTTGCAAAGTTTGGTGTTCCAACTTCTTATGTTTTTACGGCTACCTTAATGGAAAACTTTAAAGGACTTCGAAATATAAAACACTAAAATGATAAAAAATGGACATTATTAACTGCTTTTCCGTTTTTACTTTTTAAGAACTTCGCTGATAATCATTGAGGTACTATGAACCAACGTACATATAATCTCAATAAATGTCTATTGTATTCTATTCTATTCAACGCCTGAATAATGCCCTATTTAAAAACGATCAAAGAAGGTATACTAACCAGCACAGCCACAGACAATCCAAAGACAACAACAGAGGGTCGCATGTTGAACGTCAACCCTAAATCTATTTATAAATTATATAAGTCTATAGTTTCCGCAGTTAGCCTTTATAAATACACCGGTTATCATTTAATTTAGTGATGTGCAATTGTTTTACATAATTCGTTTAGTAATTATATCAGTTTGCATTTTATTATGTGTAATGAAATGTTATGACATATATGATATGGTTTGTTGGTTTTGTGGTTGCAAATTGAGACTGTTCCTGGGTTCGATGTCCAGATTAGGCAAAACGTTATTGGATTTTTATTATCAGGAATTTCGCAGTATTGCAACCCGTTATAGGGCATAGTGGATCCCTAGGTAATGACGCCGCAGATGAACTTGCGAAGAGAGGCTCTGATATGAAAGTGCTAGGCCCAAACCCACTTCCCCCTGCCTTTCTCACAATTTCGTGCGTGGATTCGCCAAAGATCAACCGAACTACATAACAACAGATGGTCACAGGCAACAGACTGTAGACAGTCAAAATTGGCTTTACCAATTGTACACCCGCAACTAACCAAAAAAATTCTTAGCCTGAGTAGAAACAACCTTAGAATAATCATAGGAACAATTATGGGCCATAACAAACATCTCTATAATATAGGCGCCACAGACAGCCCGCTTTGCAGGGGCTGCCTTGACGCCGAGGAATCAGCCGCCCACGACATCCTGGAATGCGAGGCCGTGGCTTCTCAACGAGAAGAAATCCTCGGAACAGTGAGGTCGCTCCGCGAAGCCTGTGAAGCTCCCAGGAAGCTTCTGTGCTTTTGGGCGGAGCTAGGCTGGCTCTGTTAGCCAGAACCCCCACGCACAACGGACCGAATGGGAGTCTACGTGCGGAAAAGGGAGTCCCATCATCATTATCATCAACATCAACCCGTTATATATTTGTACCCGGTTCTGTTTAATAGGGATTTTAAATACTGGCGAAATATGAGTAAACTATTAAACAGTACTAGCTTTTCCCCACGGCTTCGCCCGCGTTGTTGTTGGAAATTATCCCACGGGAACATGGTACTGGGACACAGGTTGACAATGTAACCAAACGTATGTGCACTGTTACATCCCATTCTTTCTCACTATACTCACACTACACTCACTCACTACACACACACACACTCAAAACCTATATTTATTCACCTCGTCACAAAGTTTTTAAACGTTTGTCATTTTGTATTTTCTTTTACACCATTTACTTATCGTTGAAACCTCAGATTATAAAACAAAGGCAGATAGACCGCGCGGAACACCAAGAGTGAAGCCAAAAAACCAAATACTAAAGCGTCGCATTGTATATAATGCGAGGCTTTAGTATTTGTTTTTTGACTCTTGGGTGTTCCGCGCGATCTATCCGCCTTTGTTTTATAATTTAAACAACAAAAAAAAAAACAAATATTAATGCGTCGCATTGTATGTTACATAAAATACGACGCTTTAGTAGTTGGTTTTTTGGCCTCACACTTGGTGTTCCGCGCGGTCTATCTGCCTTTGTTTTATAATCTGAGGTTGAAACGTCCTGATTTACTACGATAATTTGGCTTTGTTTGTTATAGTGTTATAGGTTTAAATACATTATTCTCAAAAAGAAAAAAAACCACTTACATGAGAACATAAGAGGTAACGGTCACTGATACAATATAATAGTTTTAAAATTATTTTGTGTTTATTTTGTTTGGGCTACACCTTCAGTGGTTTTATTCTCAACTAGTAGGCTAGTAACATTATTAGTGAGTGGTTTCCATTATGTAATTTTACAGTTTTGATTTAAAACCACTAAAATAGCTTACATTTTGTATGTAGGATGGTAAATTAATTTTTTAGTTTGTTACGGAGAATTACTAACTCTTAAGACACAGGCACATACACCTAGTTTAAGAGTCAGAGTGTTAAAATTATTGTGACCTAGTTATAAGCCTAATATGCGCTTAGTCTTTGAAAAATTGTTATGTGAGGACTATTTTGGTGCAACAGAGAAATATCTTTCCCAAGATTTTCGAAATCTGTTCTGTGATTATGACGTGAAAAGGTATTCAACAAACAGTTTCAAAGTTATAACGTTAGTAAAGGAAGTATTATGAATTTGTAGCTTTTGCAATGGCTTGGCCCGCGCGGATGTTGAAAATTATCCCACGGGAACGTAGGTACTACCGGAAACGGTATCGTAATCCAGGTATTGAAATATCTGTGTACATCAGTTTCGCGGGAAATAGCAAAGATCCTTGAATTATTCTGTACGAGCACACTCGACAACTTATGCTGATGCCCGCGATCACATGTACTAACGACATACAATATTACATGCGCACTAATGTTTACTTGAGTTCAATAAAGCTGCTTGGTAAATACACACGTTAGTGTTTTTTTCCACTTTTCACATATAATTCCCGGCACACATCACACCTCAGCGGTAGGACTCCACATTTTAAGGCTGCTGCCTCGAATCTTGCGGGCAGCGGGGCGGTGGCGGCGGTGGCGCGGAAGCGGTGTGGGCAACGCTGACCCGTTCTCGAAATCAGCGAGCAGATCACGCGGCACTATAGCGGCGTAGTGTTGTGTTCGTGGTTGTGTCGTTGAGATATTAGTTTTTATTCGCGAACGAAATGTCTGAATAACGGCGACAACATCTTTTTGATTAAAATTTATTCCTAACGCTCGATTTATTGTGGGCAAAAGAAGAAGCAAATCCCGCGCGCGCGGTGATCACTTGACTGGAGTGCACCGCTCGCGCCGCTCGTTACCCGCTCCCGCGCCGCTTCCGCGCCGCTGCCGCGCCGCTGTTTTCGAGGGCCAGTCCATTTGATTGTACGCAATAGATCCTGCCGCTCCCGCGCCGCCGCCGCCGCCGCCCCACTGCCCGCAAGATTCGAGACAGCGGCCTTATGGTCCCTCGAGCCGGATTTCCCTCAGATTTAACATGCACACGTCGGTGTTTTCTTCCACATTTCACATATAATTCCCGGCACACAACACACCTCAGCGGTAGGACTCCACATATTCTGAAGACTGGTACCTAGGGGCACGGTGATAAATTACTTATACCCGACAAACTTGCCTTTTCGTATAATATCGTAGTCAAAGTAGCAAGGTATACCACAATTTATGTCCTGGCCCTGAATTCACTATGACCACTTAACGATTCCTTACTCGTAACCACGTCAATCACACACGACATCTGCTAATAAATATCGACAAATTGTCATGGAACATACAGAATATGACATTTAGATTCCTTACGTTACATTGGTTTCTACAAAACACGATATTGACGTAGTTTGAACGTAGCAAGATTCCGCGGGGCATCATTATATCCATACAGAATTGAGGCCTGGCAGGTGTTCTGTAGTTTCTAGTTACACCAATAGGAAGAAGACATGAATCTATCTGTGTATGTAGGAATTAATGCAAAATCATCAAGTCAAGCATTTCATAAAATGTTGGTTAGTAATTAAAGAATCGCTTACCAATACAAACTACACATTCCGCTGTACGCAGCATTGTTCGTTCTGACATAAATAAACATTTTTTTTTGCACAACCAGCACTTTTGAACACAGGTCAAGTTCATATTTATTCATTTGAGTTAGTATAATTATGTGAGTGAAGCAATTATAATAACACTGGATTTTACCACCAGCTTTGCCCGCGTGGAGGTCTAGTCTTCATCTATACTATTATAAATACAATATAATTATAATAATAATCTATACTAGGAAGGGGGAAGATTTGATTGTTTGTTTGCATTGAATCGGCTCCGAAACTACTAAATCGATTTGAAAAATTATTTCACTATTGGTAACTACACTATCCCCGGGTGACATAGGCTATATTTTAATCCCCGTATTCCCACGGGAACCGGAGCTACGCGGGTGAAACCATGGAGTGCTGCTAGTCTTTAATATAAATCAATTAATGTTTCTCCCTTACGGCTTATGGGACATACCTAACGTTTTTATTCAGGTACTTATAGTTAAAAACCATGAAGCCTTTATTTGAAATAAGAACCTTACAGAAACCGAAATACAGTTCTTTTTACAAAACTGATAACTTAGTGCAGTGCTAAATAATAGTATTTTTTATAATAAGAACTTTTATAAAGGTTATGATTGTGTGTGTTCTGTGAGAGCAGTGGTGGCCAAGTGGTAACGGCCGCGACTTATGAGTTGTAGGTCGTGAGTTCGAACCGAGCCAGGCGCTTTACTTTGTGTAATTTATTTCATCACCACTGCTCTCAAAACGGTGAAGGAAAACATCGTGAGGAAACCGGCATGTCCTAGAACCAAAAATTCGAAGACATGTGACATCTACCAACCCGCACTGGGCCCGCGTGGTGGCCCAATCCCTCTCACCGAGAGGAGGCCTGTGTCCCAGCAGTGGGAACATTATAGGCTGATGATGATGATGTGTTCTGTGTTGTGTTGTGTGATTATTTTATTGATAATTATATCTGTCTATTTACACTTTCACGCCTGAACCGCTAAACCGATTGTCATGAAATTTGGCAGAAATATAGCCTGCGATATGGAAAAGAACATATGCTACTTTTTTACGCGATAACCAATATCCACGCAGGCGGAACCGCGGGCAAAAGCTAGTCGAAATTTAATTACAAATGCAAAAACTACCTCAGAGCTTTTAGATATAACCAAAGTTAGACCATGTTTCGTAATAAGACGAAGATGGTTTAAATAGTCGTTAAAGTCAGACGAAATCGCGGGAAAAAGCTAGTCTAGATTAACACAATTCCATTGTTATTTTCTAGAGTAGACCCACCCTTGGCAATGACAAGGTTAATCTAGTTTAATCCAACGCGTGACCTGTCATCAAAAATACATTTGGTTACTTTCATTTTATTAATCGTAAGGTCATTCAACTATAGATGCAAAGGTCATCATAGACATGTCTATAAGAGGCCATTCATGTATTACGTAAGCACTACAGGGGGACGGGGGGTCTTTGCTTTGCTTATTTTTGATGACATCGGGGATGGGGGAGTCTGGATGGTGATTACGTAAGCAGTTTTTTTTGGATTTTCTACTAAATTTATTGGATTTGGTATGAACACATATGGCAACCCTACTTGTCTATGAATGGCTCGAAGAAAACGATGTCGATGTTCCAAAACACGAAAGTGAACAGATTCATAACATTGAGCAGCAAACATCCAATTTCATCGAAGACTTAGAGTCATGGATTCGTGTGTCATGGACTGAACACTGTTAATATGAATTAATATACCAAAATATTAAAATAATTTTGTTTTGTTCGTTAATATATAAATATATAACTGAATACCATATTAATAAAATTTGCTTATATAAATACTATAGACATGCGTTAAAGTCCTCTATTCCAAGCCTTAAAGACTTACTCGAAAAACTGCTGCTCATGACTCAATAATAAACCAGAACACAATTACAAATGCATGTACCAATGTTAACTTGAGCATGCGAGGGGGAGTAAGAGCTTTGCTTACTAATTGCAAAAAAGGGGGGTTAATAATTACAAAAAATCTGCTTACGTAATACTTGAATAGAAATACATACATAATTAGCCTATAATGGTCCCAATGTTGGGACACATCCCGCCGCTCTGTAAGAGGGAATGTGCTGTTATCCACCACGCAGTCCCAGTGCGGGTTGGTAGATGTCACATGTCTTCGAATTTTGGTTCTAGGACATGCCGGTTTCCTCACGATGTTTTCCTTCACCGTTTTGAAAGCAGTGGTGATGTAATAATTTACACAAAGTAAAGCGCCTTGTCTGGGTTCGAACCTACGACCTTACAACTCGTAAGTCACAGCTGATTCTACTTGGCCACCACTGCTACCATAATCACACCACAATGCGCAAGCGGTGCGCGTCCTTGGTGCGCAGGATGCGGGTCAGCTCCTATGGTGTCCTAGTGATGATTGCTAGACGATTGGATTACTCTTATATTAGAAAGTATTGCAGTAAGCATGTAGCCAGGGCATGTCAACGAGCGACGTCATGTTTGCTGTGTTTATTAATTTATGTTATTATTTTTATCCAAAAGCCCTTGCTTTTATTTTTATTTGTATTTAATATTATTAATTTCCGATTATTTTTTTACTTGACATTGACTTGCTTATTTTTATTTGACATTGTATTTATTTTTGAACCGACGAAAAAACGGAGGAGGTTACTCAATTCGACGCGTATATTTTTTTTTTTTTTTTTTTATGTATGACCACGCATAACTTTTTCCAGAGTAGTCCGATTTTGATAATTCTTTTTTTATTGGAAAGGGTATACCTCGAAATTGGTCCCATATAAATTTTGAAGAAAAATTCCAACCCTAAGGGTAAGAAAACAGGGGATGATTGATTGTTTACTCACAGATTTTAATACTGAGTTGTGTATTAAATAAAAAATTAAGCATGTAGTAATTAGTAGATTATAGCCACAAAAAATTATAAAATAAAAACTTTTTAATAAAAAAATTAAACCGCCGAAAAACCGAAAAGTAAAAAATAATAAACTAGCTTTGTCCAACCCCAATAACTAAGTTCGGAAGTCGGTGACTTTGGATATGTATTTAATTATATGTCACCGGTTTCCGAACTTAGTTATTGGGGTTGGACAAAGCTAGTTTATTATTTTTACTTTTCGGTTTTTCGGCGGTTTAATTTTTTTATTAAAAAGTTTTTATATTGTGATTTGTATTTATCTCGTGTTTCGTCCCTTGTGATTGTACACCCATAAGCATATATATTCAGCCTAAAATGTTCTCATTACTTGGACACAGCACCGAGATCTCTTCGAAATGGATTGGGCTATAATCTACCACGCGAGCCCAGTGCGGGTTAGTAGATGTCACATGTTGTCGAAATTAGATTCTAAAATTCGGAATTCTTATACCTCTCAAAACCTTCGTTTATCTTAATTTCTCCAATTGCCATACATTGTCTGAATTACAATACAGCCGTAACACTTTTAAATATAAATTTGATTTTAATGTTTTTAATTGCCACAAATAGTCGGCGCCTGCGTCTCATTACTTGTCAAAGCGGTGCCATAGTGTTACAGTCACTGATGGCGTATACAAGTAATAGATGTTACGTAGGGTGCACACACGCGGATTACAATGTTTTTACTAATGTGACATATTTATTTTATTTTTCAGTTAGGTACTAGACACATTTTATCTTATTTATTATCTATTTCCTTTTTGTTCTATATCTGTCCGTGACATCACAGCGGGCCCTATCAGAATACCAGCGCTGCGACACTTTTAAATGTCGCAGCATCATGCTGAGATAGTGGCTTCGTACGGGATTTTGTTTTTTATTTTACTTTTTTTGTTTGTTGTATATCATAAGTTAATTTTAATAGTAGTGTAGCATAGTAGTGTTTTAGTTTTTTCTCTTTTATGTGTTTAATTATCGTATTTTACTGTAGTAAGTTTGTAACATTCCTGTGCAAGTCCAATAAATAATTTTTCTTTCTTTCTAAAACATGCCGGTTTCCTCACGATGTTTTCCTTCACCGTTTTGAAAGCAGTGGTGATGAAATTAATTACACCAAGAAAAGCGCCTGTCTGTGTTCAAAATCTAAAATCATTTATTCAAACTAGGTTTAGAGTGAGCACCGTTTTAACAATCAACTCAGCCTATAGCAGTCCACTGCTGGACATAGGCCTCTCCCAGGCTGCGCCACAACCTCTATCCTCCGCCTTCCGCATCCAGTCTGTCTCAGCCACCTTTTTAAGGTCGTCGGTCCATCTAGCTGGGGGTCGTCCCACACTACGCTTGCCGAGACGCGGTCTCCACTCCAGGACTCGTCTGCTCCACCGTCCATCGGTCCTTCGACAAACATGGCCAGCCCACTGCCACTTCAGCTTGCTCATTCTATAAGCTATGTCGGTAACTCCGGTTCTTTTCCGGATAATTTCATTCCTGATTTTATCCTTATCCTTTATTTACCTTTTGAACATCAATTACATAAGGCAGTCCCCCAAAACGCTCACCCATCATCATTTCCTGTGCCGTGTGCTTTAGCTGGGAAAAAGAACTTCGAACCTACGACCTACAACTCGGAAGGTGGGGGCCGAAAAACACACACTCTAAAGTAGTACTTATGGAAGAAAAAGCAGGTTAAAATTCCATATTGCGCTGATCCTAAATAAATTGAGATAAGGCCAGGAGAATGAGGATGTATATGTCGTGGCCATATCTTAGAATTGCTCACTTCATGAACTGCTCGAGATTTTTTTCTAGAAAATACGGTCTACGTCAGGGGCACTCCGAGGTTCGGTTTGGTTAGGTTCCTTTAAACCCTGCAGACCGAAATAGGAGCCCCATGTGTCAACCTGACGTCTTCTTCTGTAATATAAGAACCAACAGAAGACGAGAATTTCATGAAATGCGACCATTTCATGAAATTCTCGAGCATTTCATGAAGTGAGCAATCTACGATATGACCATTTGATGTAGTGAGCAAATCTACGATGTGACCATTTGATGTAGTGAGCAAATCTACGATATGACCACGACATATATATGTTTCTGCAAAGAAATATGACGTGTGTCTTCGGTACTAGAAAATATGTTACGCAAAAATACTTCGCCATGATTGTTAATAATTAGGTAACTATTTTGTGAAATCATACGATAAAAGATTACCAGCCATTATCGTGGCCATATTGGAAACATATGAAGTAACTTTTAAGTATATAAAACTGTTTTTTATGAGACATAAACATTGTAAATATAATTTTAGGGAAGGTGAAACATTTCTTATGAAAAATGACAAAAATTGGTTTAGTTTTTCTGTGCGTTGCGGCAGTTTTTGCTACGGTAAGAAAAAATATCCATTCACACTTTCTGTTATGAACAAATTTGTCAAAAATAGAACTAGAAAAACTATGTTGGTTCATCTAACATACACTTCAATTTTGTACTTTATACAAGGGTGTGTACAGATAATATTATCTAAATATATTATCTCAATTTTTCAAGATTCTTGCACGTAGAAGTGATAAATCATTGGAATAATAAAGAATTAGATCTTTTCAAATAACGTATTGTTATATATTAGGTAGTTAGTACTGACATTGAGAAAGTCTCTAATGAATAGTAAGTTTATACCAATAGACAAAGGAGGCTTTTCAAGATTGTGGAAAGCCACTAGTCGGTATGCATTTAAGCGGAAATTGCAGATGTATTTTCATAACGAATAGCGTAGAGTCATCAAAACATACATGCTTGTATGTGTATTATAAGTTTATAATCTATTTATGTACCCAGCTTATTTATGATTCTTTATTGTTTTTTAAATCATATTTCCTCTCAACCAAAGCACCTGCCTTCTAATCTCTTCACCACCCTTGGTTGACTGGTAGAGAATGCCTAAGGCATTAAGTACGCCTTTGTACCATTTTGTGTGCGAGAAGTTTAAATAATTAAAAAATTAAACAACTCTAAAATGTGACAGATTGTTGAGCTCCCTGAAATAGGTTTGAGCTACACGATGACTGATGCATACATGTCGTCTGTTATGACAGGTCAGCTCAAAGCTACAATACTTCTTTCTTCAAAGATCCTTCTAGACATGGCCCTGCATTGTTTGACTTGCATAAAATCCTAACAATATACTTAATCTTTGGACTTCAAAAGATACCTTTAAGTTTACTTCGGCATTTTTCTCATCAATCAGCTATAAAATGCCAGCGCCATCTAGTTTTAAAATATTGTCGTGTAAAACTGTTAAAAGTTCTACTTACATAAATAAACACTTCATTTCACTTCAAAAACAAACAATATAACATTTTTGTCTTCTATGTTTACAGCAACCCGTATCAGCAACCGGCGGCGTACAACTGCCAGCGGTCTATCCTCTCGTGAACATCCTACTTCCACTCCTGAACAACGTATACAACTTACTTCTCTCCCTACTCTCAATCTTCGACACCCTACCTTCCAACATCAGCTGCTTGATACCTGTAGACCTTAGTGCTTTGGAGACCTCCTTATTAAAGCTGTATTCCCAAGCTCTCGCCATCGTAAACTTCTTGAGGGGTTTGCCAGAGTATGCTGTTGGAGCTAACCCGAATACTCCGCCAGCGAATGTGGTCAACCTTCAAGGCTTGTTGACAACTCTGATTTCGGCAGTGACTGAATTGACAGATGAGCTGCTGATTGGCATCGGGGGGGCGTTGTTGCCAGGGTTACTGAAACTGGTATTGATGGTTGTTAAAGCGGTGTTGAGTCTGTTGTTGTAGTTCAGTTCTTGTGCTTTATTTAAATAAAAATGTTGTTGTTGCATTTTTGTGTTTTTTTTTTTTTCCGTTGCAATTTCTGCTGATTCGGCCTGTAATTTATTTATTTATTAATAATATCGTGATTTTTAAATGACTAGCTTTTGCCAGCGGCTTCGCCCGCGCGAAACTTTCATCCCCTATTTAACTCCCCTAGGCGATGAATTTCGAAAAATCCTTCCTTATTCCTTGTCTACACTATAAAGGGAACCTCTGTGCAAAATTTCAGCTTTCTAGGTCCAAGGGTTTGGGCTGGGCATTGATGAGTCAGTCAGTCAGTCAGGACTTCTCTTTTTATTTATATAGATACAACTGCAGTTAGCTAGAAAATTCAACTACAAAGGCTTCCACAGAGAGGCGCGATGCATCTCTAGTAGATCAATTACATGAAGTTTTCATAGAAATTGTTCGGTTAAAGTCACGTCGTGCCTGTCTGTGGCCTGTGCCTTAACGCTGCAGGGTACGATAAAGCGCAAATTACTAATAACGTACCGCTCATATTAAAAGAAGAAGCAATAATTGCGTTATTTAGACAACAAAATAAAAAACGTAAAATCTAAAGTTACAACGCACACCCTAAAACCGTTGAGTCTAGAATCTAGAGCCATTAAATTTTACACAACATTTCCTTACACGGGGTGGAAAAGACACCGATGCACAAAAACGTAACCGTGAATTCAATGATTCTAGATCCTCTAGCGTAGACATTATTCGTCGTTTATCAACAAATAAATCTGCTGTTTCGTAGAAAAGTGCAATATCTCACCTACGCGGTTAAAATGTACGAAATAGCTATCTTTTTCTCATAACTCGACATTCACACGCACGTAACGGTGTTCCGGCGGGGATCTTCAACTCACTGCTTACCAGTGCCGTACAGATGTATCCGCCTTGGAGTGTAAATGTGGTGCTGTCCCACAAACAATGGGGCATTTAATATCTTGTCCAGCGTGTCCTGTTCTCTGCACGCTACAGGAGTATGATGGACGCTGCTGAAAGTGCCAAGCTCATATCCAAATTCTGAGCTGACTGTATTTAGATTGCTATCGACACACTAAGAGGAAGCGCCGTGAACATTGTGTTTTTTAGACGCGCAAAGACTCACTCAGACTTACTCAGGCAAAAAAAATCCCGCCACGATTTTCGTGCGACCCGTCGAGAAATTTCTACGCTATGGGGTCTAGAACCATATTATGAATTGATGGTTACAGTTTGTATCTAGGTGTTTCTAGAACAATTTATAACAAAAGTGAGCAAAGTAGGATTTTTGAAAATTCATTATTTGGGATTATTTTTTTTGCGTGGGGGATGGGAAATCATCAAATAACTTCTCCCGCTCTCGGTGGAGCAGAAAGACGCTTGAGAATTTTACTGGCTAAAACCCACCCGTGATCCTTCAGTTGCCTGTGTTCTAGGGGCCACGGTATCTCTTTCGAACAATCCGCACCCCTGGCAGGCATCGGCCCTTGCGCCACAAGTTAGTGCTGACATCTCTTTGAGGCGCGCGTGGAACACAACGCGCCGTCGATCCGGGCTTGGTCCTTACCGGACAGCGAGTTACCCATTACTCGCCATACGCAAGCGCGCGCAGATTCTACGGTGGCCGGGAATCAGCCTGGGATTCCCGACGCCCAGGGCATCTCCTGCGGCGACTAGGGCCGTGAGTTCGCATATACTGCCTAAATTCGTGGCGTAAAAGTGTAAAATAAAGGCCGAAAGTACGTATGTCAGTTCTTCGTAAATACCACCGGCCGCACGGGTTGTGTAGAAATAACATCAATCAGCAAATGTATAAATAACCTAACTCCTACGTCACAGCGTGTCACAACCAGGTTGAAACTGCGTAGATAACCAATGCAACACACGCACGAGCTGCATAAAACTTAGACCGCATTGAAATAAGATTCAAATTTCAATGAAGGTGACTTACAACGGCTATTCTGAAATAACTCTGACGTCACATGCATGTTAATACTGAAATAGATAATTATTACTGCGTATTACGTCATCAACCGTGGTGATAGCCATTCAGTTATATAAAAATGCGTTATGTAATCACATAAACGTCACGCGTTTATTCCATAAAGGGATAGGCAGTGCTCCACCTATAAGGTAGCAGGTACTTAACTTAGACTTAATCAGCCAATAATGTTCCCACTGCTGGGAAACAGGCCTCGTGTCATGTGGGTGCAGGTTGGTACATGTCACATATCTTCGAATTTTTGGTTCTACGACATGCCAGTTTCCTCACGATGTTTTCCTTCACCGTTTTGAGAGCAGTGGTGATAAAATTATTTACGCAAAATAATGCGCCTGGCTGGGTTCGAACGCACGACCCACAACTTGTAAGTCGCGGCCGTTACTACTGTGCCACCAATGCTACACAGCCACATACTATGTCGATGAGTACATAGATTTGGGCCAGTTACTTTCAGGCAGTTGTCTTCCTCAGCATCAGGACAGTGTACCCAGGCTAATTCATCATCATCATCATTTCAGCCGAAAGACTTCCCCTGCTGGACATAGGCCTCCCCCAATAATTAGGCAAGACTAATAAAAAAAACTAAAAAAGCTTCTATTTTATTCCATATTTTTATTATGGCAAGCAAAGTCGATGTCGACT
The DNA here is from genome assembly GCA_949987655.1 of Polymixis flavicincta. Classification (NCBI taxonomy): domain Eukaryota; kingdom Metazoa; phylum Arthropoda; class Insecta; order Lepidoptera; family Noctuidae; genus Polymixis; species Polymixis flavicincta. Next base: position 3,918,535 of record OX465198.1, on the reverse strand, counting down.
ATTCTGCCTATGTGTAATGTGAATTGGTAAAGCAGGTGTGCATTACTAGAAAAACAATCGACTTGAAAAATAACTTTAATTTCGGAAGTCGGTGGCTTTTTTGTTGCTGAAAAAAGTTTTTATTTTTCACTTTTTAGCTATGGTACCTACCCCACACCAATTCGAAATTTTCATCATCCTTGGGGTCAAAATAATGCATATTTATGCGATAGCAGCATTCACGGTTGATTTGCTGTAATTTTTTGAAGAGGTTGTCTGTCTCCGAAAGGTAATTTCAGATTTATATGAAATTTAAATGGGACCATTTCGGTATAAACCCCTTTCAAACAAAAAAAAGAATTTTTCAAATCTTTCTAATGACGGAGTTATGCCCGAACATACATAAAAAAATAACATTTCGAATTGATCCTCCTACTCCTTCTTTTCGAAATCGGTAAAAAAAAAATAAGAAGAACGCGGCGATCAATCTTCAATGATACAATTCGAAAAAACCTTAATAAAAAATAATTACTGTAACCTAAATCTCTGCTCACCCCGTTGTATGAAAAATGTCAGTTAGGATGTTAGGTGAGAAGAGCGTCAATGTATGTTCTCAGCATACGTTGACGCTCACCTAACTGACGTCAGGAATATTTTCGTACCTCCATTACTGATAAGAAAGGGCTTTGTCATACTGGAGACTTTAGCGATACGGCTTTGCAGCTAAAATGCTATTCTAATGATCTATTTAAGTATTTCACGTAAATGAATAAATGTTAAGTAATAAATTTATTGAAACATAAAACTCAGTTTACTGAATCTCTGTGTTCAATAACAACTGCATTAGTATAAAATTGTGTCGCAGTCATTATGCCCACCTCCACAAAATCGAGACAGAAGCAAAACTAAAAGACTAAAAACTAAATAAAACAGAAAAATTAAATAAAATTTTAAAATTGTAACTTAAATTAAAATTCAAACTGAATAATATTTTCACTGCGTAATTTTATCTGAGATTGTATGTGTGGAAGGATTGTGTATGTTTTGTGCGTGGAGTGCATGTGTGTGTTTGTGTGGGAGAGGTATCCGTTTGCGCAAGGGGTGTGTTTGCGCATGTTTCACATATAAAGGGTAATTGGAAAGTGAGTTTAAGTTTTGACATATATAATGTTTCTAATTATTCTTAAGTGAGTGTGTCAAGCCATTTATCTGTGATCCTACGACATTCTCGCGAGGTTGTGGATGCATATTGAGCTGATCATTTTGGTTCACGATAATACGAAGTGGAAAATGAATGTATCTACTTGAAATCAATAATTGAATATTACCACGCCTTGTTACACTGAAGGGTTGCACAGACTTGTACCTACAGTCCACCGCATTTCGCCATTAATATCTCAGTCCCATGTAATAGGGGCGAGCCTATTGCCATCAACCGGGCACAAATCCAGACATGGGCTGCTAATGGGAAATTCCATACAGAAAAACCCTAAAACACTTTGCCCGACATGGGAATCAAACCCAGGATATCATGCTTACCAGTAGCGCTTGCGACTACTACATCAACGAGACAGCCAAAGTAAAAAAATCCCCCACAATGTGGATCACAGACCTGACGTACTCGATATTGCAATTCTGAAAAGGATCAACCTACGGTTGAATTCCATAGAGGCAATGAACGCGCTCACATCTGACCACCGTCCGGTAGTCGTGCATCTGGCTCCTCGCACGGGTCTCCCAGATACCGACCAACCCCCGCTCACCAAAGTGGTAACAGACTGGAGGAAAGTAAGCGATTCGCTGAAATCCAACACATCTGCACACTTAGACGCCATCCCCGATCAATTCAACTCTCTCGCGGACACAACGGCCGCGATCGAATCATTCACGGGTCACGTACAATCAGTCCCGAACGACTGTTCGAGGCGGGTTCCGGTAGGAGAAGACCCCGCTGGAAGCTGCCGGACGATGTACGCGAACTGCTTAATGAGAAGAACGCGGCTGTTCGTGCCTACAGCAACTTTCCATGCGACGCGAACAAAGCTCACATGCGCTATTTACAGCGATCTGTAAAGACACGTATGTCGGAGCTACGTGACGCGGGCTGGGACAAGATGCTGAGCGAGTTGGAACCCACGCACTTAGCTTTCTGGGAACTTCAGAGGAAACTCAAGTCCCGAGGAGTAGCCACTATGCCCCTCCTGGCCCGGCCCGATGGCACCGTTGCTTTCGACGACATCGAAAAGGCCGAATGCCTCGCCGATAGTCTTGAGGCCCAATGCGCGCCCAGTTCTCAACCTGTAGACCAAGCACACCTCGCTGAGGTGGACGCTGAAGTCGAACGTAGAACCTCTCTTCCGCCCGTCGAAGACCCAGATGATCCATTACCTCTCGTCACCCCGGACGAAGTTCACGAGATCATCAAAAGTCTGAAACCCCGAAAGGCCCCCGGCGCTGACGGCATCACCAATAGGGTGATCCAGATGCTACCCGCCCACCTGATCATGCTCTTGACCACCATCTTCAATGGAGCCTTGAGCAATAACATCTTCCCCCAAGCATGGAAGCAAGCCACGGTCATTGGCTTTCCAAAACCCGGCAAATCCAAAACGGAGCCCACGAGTTACCGGCCCATCAGTTTACTGGACAGCCTCGGAAAAATCTATGAGCGACTTATTTACAAGCGTCTCAGGGACTTCGCCGAAACTAAAGGCCTGATACCCAACGAGCAATTCGGTTTCCGAACCCAGCACAGTTGCGTACAACAGGTACACCGGATCGTAGAGCTATAAGCGTTGGCTTCCAACGCGGCAATGCGACCGGTGCAGTATTTTTCGACATAGCGAAAGCCTTCGACAAGGTCTGGCACAACGGCTTGATATACAAGCTGTACAAACTCGGCGTGCCGGACCGACTCGTACTCATCTTACGAGACTTTCTGTCGAACCGCACCTTTCACTATCGTATCGAAGGGGCTCTTTCATCCCCTCACCCGATTCGCGCCGGCGTCCCTCAGGGCGCCATGCTATCCCCTCTCATCTTTACGCTGTTCACCAGCGATATCCCCAAGCGTAGTAAGGCACAGTTGGCTCTGTTCGCAGACGACACAGCCATCTACCACTCTGGGCGTAGTTCCAAAGCGATAGCCAAATCCCTCCAGACCGCAGTCAACGTACTCGGTGCATGGTTTAGGAAATGGCGAATCGAATTAAATCCGGACAAAAGCCAGGCGGTTCTCTTTAAGAGACCGCAACGCCACCTCGACCCCCTACGGCCCATCTCCGTATTCGGCAAGCCGATCCCTTGGGAAAAGCAAACCAAATATCTTGGAGTGATTCTTGATCAGCACCTCTCCTTCTCTGAGCATATCAAGAAGGCGCGCTCACGCGCCGCCTTCGCTGTCGGAGGCTGCACTCTGTTCTGAACGCACGTAGCAAATTGTCACTCAAGTGCAAATTGCGTATTTACACGGCGTGCATAAAGCCCATCATGACGTATGCATGTGCAGTCTTTGCACACACGCACCCCCGACACATCCATAGGATGCAGACCCTCCAAAACCGTTTCCTCCGCCAAGCCACAGGCTCCCCATGGTTCGTTCGGAACGAGATCCTCGCATCTCGATCTGAAAATACCCACTTTTGCTCAATTTCTGAAACGCAACTCGAAGCGTTTCTTCGATAAAGCCGAGTTACATCGCAATCCCTTGATTGTGAAGGCCGCTAGTTATGTCCCCAGTAGAATCAATAGTATTCGCCGGCCGAAACATGGCCTCTCCGACCCAGATGACCCCATCACTGTTCTCCAAGAAAAGAATAGGGCCACCAGTACAGTACACAAATACAAACGACGACCGTCCTACCGACCTCGCCGCCGAGGTACTCGCGCCCCGCGAAGACTCCCGAGTAGCGATCAGACCCCCGACCGTCCCTTGCTCGTTGATGCGCCAGCCGGCGCCGCAGCTGAGCCAGTAGCTTTAAATTCCCCGTCTAATAATCATGAAAATATCTTGATCCAGCCTGTCCCCAGTAGTACTCGCTGCCCCCCCCCCCCCCCCCCCCCCGCCAGCGACTCCCTGAGCCGAGTTTCGTACCCCACAGGGGGTGCCCTCGGGGCGCAGTCGTTTTAGGTTTAAGTAGGTTTTACGCCCTGTCGTCGGAATTCCCAGGCTGATTCCCAGCCATCGTAAGCGTGGCCTTGCGGATGGCGAGTTATAGGTAGCTCACTGTCCGGCAAGGGCCAAGCTCAGATCGACGACGTGTTGTGTTCCACGCGCGCCTCAAAGAGATGCCAGCACCAACTGGTGAGGTCCGCAAAGGCCGATGCCTGCCAAGGGTACGGGTTGTTCGAATGAGATACCGTGACCCCTGGCACACAGGCAACTGAAGGAACACGAGTAGGTTTTAGTCAGTAAAAGTCTGACACGCCCTCCTGCTACGCCCAGAGCGAAAGAAGTTATTTGATGATTTCCCACACTGCAAAAAAAATGGCCGCCCGTTCGATGTCGACCTCGCAAAGGGTGGATGGAAAGCAGCGTTCGTGTAATTGTTGTATGCAATTCCAGTGGGAGGATAAATAAAAAATAAAAAAAACGTTTCTAATGAAAAATTAAACTGACTTTGGATATGTAAATAAAATTAAAATACATATCCAAAGTCACCGACTTCCGAACTTAGTTGTTAAGGTTAAACAAAGCAGTTTTATTATTTTTTACTTTTCAATTTTTTCGGCGGTTTTTTTTTTTTTTTGTTGTTAAAATGTTTTTATTTTATAAATTTTGTGGCTATAATCTACTAATTACATCATGCTTAATTTATGTTGATTACTTTTTATAATACACAACTCAGTATTAAAATCTGTGAGTTAACAATCAATCACCCCCTGTTTTCTTACCCTTAAGGTTGTTTTTTTTTTTCTACATTTGTATGGGACCAACTTCGGGGTATATCCTTTCCAATAAAAGAAGAATGATCGAAATCGGACTAATCTGAAAAAAGTTATGCGTGGTCATACATAAAAAAATAAATTAAAAATATACGCGTCGACTTGAGAAACTCCTCCGTTTTTTCGTCAGTTAAAAATTAAAATAAATCGGTCGTAGCCTCGTAGGTAAAATTGAGTTAGGCTTCTCTAAGAAAGCGGTGAATTGTCTCACAATATTAACTGTCCAAATACAGAGCATTTTTGACACCTTGTCATATATCGGTGAAAATGACACATTTTCATGACGGACTTTTTAATATCACGGTTTCCGCCATGAGACTTTCCTAGGAAACCAAAGCACATATATATCATATCATATCATCAACCATAGCACCATTTTCAAAATCTGTTGAAAACGTTGCGACATTATTCGCTACGAGCCCAGCTACGGCGTAGTCCAATGTGCTACGGCGTAGCTTGGTTTCGCTAAAAGTGCGAATGTTTCAGTTTGTGACGTTCTCGAAATAATTGTTTTCTTCCAAGTTGGAGTTCTTTGTAGCAAAAAATCTATTTATTTGAAGATTGTTCACTACAAAACGTGATGGCGATCTTAAAAATAAGGAGCGAAAAATATGTCTGAGAAAACTTTACAGAAACATTTTTTCAACAAAACAACTTCCAGAAACTTTGTTTTCGGTTTTGTGTTATTTATTTATACTTTATTGTACACCACAAAAAATACATTACAAAAAAACAAGGTACACTACAAAATATACAATATATAAAATTCGAAATAAAAGTAATTTTTCAAGTTGTAGTGTTTTTTGGAAGTCGGAATTATTTTTATGCATTTTCTATTTTCACTTTTTAGCTGTGGTACCTACCTACCTCACACAAATTCGTATACCTTGACTTGGTAAATAAATAAGAGTGACAAGAAATTATCATAACATCAACAAAATAAATTATGTGAAAAAAAGATGTTTCATGAAAGCGAAGACAAAAACCAGTAAACAGAAATTGGAGATAAACAAATAAGTGACCCGCCTGACACTAACTGCTTTGCCATCCCGGAGACAAACAAAGTCCTTTAATTGTTAAAAATTTGACCTATCTTTTGAATGCTCATTAAAAACAAAAAACATTAGTACTAAAACTCTCGTAGTTATTAAGCGTTTGAAATCTTACACGTTTTTGTCGAACAGAAATAATGAAATTACTACCAGTACTCCGAGCGAAAAGAAGTATTCACGTCAAAAACACACGACAAAAAAGTCGCTCCGATCTCACTAACATCCTGTAAATCGCACTGCCTTACCCGCCCACCTGGCCGCACCCTACATCCACCCCATCATGCGCAGTGGGAAGCCCGGTATGGATCGCCAGTTCTCCGCGGAACGCCGAAGACAGCAGTCATGCATCGGTGAGTACCACTCTTCATATTCCTGCTTTGATTTTTCAACATTATTTTGTTAAGTTTCAAATTGGGAGCTTTATTCGAATAAGATAATGTCGTTGCATTTGTTTTTCTTTTTTTGGGTTTTGAATTTGGAATTTTAATTAAAAAGTTCGGTTTTATTTTCGGATTTTGTGTTGGGGTTAAAGTTTTGAATTAAAAATGTTTTTGGGTTTGGCAAAGATTTATTAACTTTTTTGTTTAATTTTTTTCGCGTATTTTTTTTTTTTTTTTTTTTTTTGTTGAATTATTAGAATTAAGTTTTGCGGTCGCGTGATTGTCGGATTCTTGACGTAACATAATTTTGTTCCATATAAGTTTATTCCACATTTTGTGCAAAAATTAACCTTTGACCTTTGTGTAACCAAACAGTTTAAAAATAACTTTTATTAATTAATACGCGACGGAAAATTGTAGCATGGGATTTTATTGCTTCTGGAATCACTTCCGAAATAATAAAAACTGAGTTTTTCTTTGAATGCCTTTGTGTATATTTTTTTTTTATCGTACTTCATACGGACCATGCTCAAAAAATCACGTAAAAATAATTCGGTATTTTCGCGCCTAAATCTTAACACAACTTTTGATACCAACTCATTGAATTTTCCAAACTATGGTCGCCAGGCCGAACTACCTACCTATTTTAGTACACATACTTACGCACATACATTATACTCACGACTTCTTTCTATGGGGTAAGCAGAAACTATAGAACACAACGTGCTACGATAAATACAAGATGTTTTTGCTTCGTTTATGTTCTTATATCTGGAAGACCAATTCTCGTAATAAAAAAAGTTCAAAATCTAGTCATCATCAAAGTCAAAGCATTTATTTCAAATAGCCACATACAAGGTAGGTACTCGTACTTTATAACGGCAACATTTACAAATAGAATTGATTTTAGTCGCCCCTTCCAAAAGGTAGTTTCTTATGGAATGGGAAATAAACTTTATCGTTAATGTTTTAAAATCTATATAAATAAAAAGAAAAGTCCTGACTGACTGACTCATCAACGCCCAGCCCAAACCCTTGGACCTAGAAAGCTGAAATATTGCACAGAGGTTCCCTTTATAATGTAGACAAGGAATAAGGAAGGATTTTTCGAAATTCAACCCCTAAGGGAGTTAAATAGGGGATGAAAGTTCCGCGCGGGCGAAGCCGCTGGCAAAAGCTAGTGTTTAATAAAATTTCAAAAACTTGTCAAAATTGTTGGGAATCTCGAGATATTTTTAACAGATTCAGGACTGAAATCAGACTGAACAGTCTTAAAATTACGGGAAATTGTCCTTCTGGTCAAACACGCACGCTGGTTGCGAATAATACGCACCTGACCATTCTTTCTTCCCCCCCGAGTGGGTTCCCGCATTGTCGTTGCGGGGGGGCTTAGTAACCGTGGTCTCCCATCCACGGTGAAGCCAAGAGGAACCCAACGGTGGGGCCGCTCGTCAGGGCTTTTGCCTTCAAGCCATTGACGTAGCGGCCAAAAAGTAGGTTGCGGTGAGGTGCACCGCAACTGAGGTGGGCCGCGATGTCGAATGGGAGGCATCGCGGCTGAGGGTTACGGGCTGCGGTAGAGGAGGAGTGCCGGTGCTTCTGAGCAGCGCTCTTCCCTTCCGTGGCCTGGACGGGGCCGCCGCCGTTTGATGGCGGACGCGGTGGGGCCGCAGGGGAAGAGGAGTGTCGGTATAGCGTCAGCCGCTCTCCCTATCCTCTGCGGCCGAAAAGTGGTAGACGGGACGGCGCGTTGTGTTCCTCACGCGCGCCGTCAATGATGTCAGCAACCACGGGTGGGGTCCGCAAGGGCCGATGCCTGCCAGGGGTGCGGGTTTGTTCGAAAGAGGTACCACGGCCCCTGGCATACGGGCTACTGAGGGAACACGGGTGGGTTTTAGTCAGTAAAAGTCTGACACGCCCTCCTACTCTACTCAGCAGGAGAAGTCATTTGATGATTTCCCACCCAAAAAAAAAAAAAAAAAAACCGTTCTTTCTTTCTTTTATTTTCTTTCTTTATGTCCTCTTAGAGCGTTTCCACTCACATCTGCCTTGTTAGCCACCTTTTGTTAAGCCAAATATTTAATTTCTGGCTTTTGCCAGCGGTTTCGCCCGCGCGGTACTTTCATCCCCTATTTAACTCCCTTAGGGATTGAATTTCGCAAAATCCTTCCTCTTTCCTTGTCTACACTACGAAGGGAACCTCTGTGCAAAATTTCAGCTTTCTAGGTCCAAGGGTTTGGGCTGGGCGTTGATGAGTCAGTCAGTCAGTCAGGACTTTTCTTTTTAGTTATATGTATAGATTACACCTAGACTTCTATATAAATAAAAATGAATCGCCGAAATGTGTGTACGCGCTCTTCTGAACGACTGTATCCAATTGGATGATTCTTTTTTTTTACGTCTTCCTTATTGTCAAGACAAGGTTTGTATATAAGAAAATTTATAAAAAAAAAAAAAGATTTTATCAGAATTATTGTGAAATTATTGATAATCCAACTGATTTGAGTTTACCGGAAGGATTATATTTCCTCAGTCGCAACTAGAGAAATAAATTATAGCGGTACGGACTTCGCCGGGTCAGCTAGTGTTGAATAAAAATCAATATTACAAGATCTATGCAATCTGATTGGACTTCCCAAAGCAATCTGTACCAGCATGAATAGATATGTGTATAATATGGGAGCGAAAATGTCTGCAACGTGTAACAGAAGGTGAAATAAAGCTTAAATTTTAAATACTTTATACTCGAACATTTAAATTTGTGACTAACTGCCCGTCCCTGCATTTAGTTATTTAACTACCCTACACCAATTCGAAATTTCATCATCCTTTAGGTCAAAATAGTGCACATTTATGCGGTAACAGCTATCGCGGTTGATTTGCTGTCATTTTGTTCACAGTTCCGTTGTCTGTCTACGAAATTCATGATCCGCACCCTAATTGCGTAACTCACCATCCATCATAATCTGTATCGTTTTGAAACGGATTGTTAAACCATTGCTTCATGTGTTCGAAAAATGTGTCTGTTCGACAACATAAATAACGCAATGAATATAGTTTAACTGTGAAGACGAAACCAATTATGATCAATCGTGAGTTACGCAATTAGGGTGCAGATCTATATGAAATTTAAATGGCACCATTTCGAAAAAAAACCCTTTTGAACAAAAACAGAATTTTGCAAATCGGTCTATATATGACGGAGTTATTCCCGAACCTCCACCTAACTCCTAATCGTTAAAGAGTTGTACCTTCCTTCATCAGCTCAGCGTCATGAGATGATGATGACCATTCGCAAATGTCTCAATAGCTTTAGAAAATAGATGAAAAACATTGTTAATACCTATAACATTTGAGGGTTGCCTGGGATTCCATCATCAGATCCTGACTTGGTGCCAATGGGACCACCTCAGGAGTATTCTCTTTGATTTTTTTTATTTTTTGATAATCTGTCCACAAAGGGGGGAGGAATCGGTGAACATACTCGTACATTAAAAAAAAACATACAGTCGAACATATAACCTCCTCCTTTTTTTTAATTCGGTTAAAAATCTCAATCAGTGTCGAAGATAAACGTGATAGTTATGAAATTGAAAGCAAAAATTTCAGTATATGGAAAATTTTAAAGACATGTGACATTTACCAACTGGGCCTGCGTGGTGGATTACGGCCCCTTGGACGGAGAGGAAGCCTTTGTCCAAGCAGTAGGCACATTACAGACTGATTATGCTAGGAACCATTAGATTTTATTTTGACGATAATTTTCTAACCTAGTGGGTCTAGAAAAATCTTGTCCTGAATTCATAGTTACAGGGATGTATTGACTGCCCAGAGCTCCATGGCCTTTTCTGCCGATTATCTGTGCCCGATAAATACAACGGACACCGTCAGAGCCGCCAGCACAATCTGTTTGCGCAACTGCCATGTAAAACTGTAGCCAAAGCCGAATCCACAGTCTGTCGTACCCTAAAGATGCTAAATGCCCTTCTGACTGCCCACCCTGAATGTGATGTATTTGCGGATGAATGGAATAGAATTATGCGTATATGTTTGGTGTTCTGTGAGGGAAAGTATGCGAGGGAGTCCACTGTTCCATCTTTATTTTTAGTTTAATCATATATCTTAACATAGTTATTTGCTACGTTATAATATTGTTTTTACGTTAATTAATGTAATTGGTGTTACCGTTAGGTAATAGGTAATAGGTAAAACGGGCTGTTGTCCGCAACTCCACGTCAAAGCGCGTATTTTGCGTACGGGTGGGAGAATCGGTCATTCGATCCACCCCAGCTCCTCGAAAAAGGCCAGCAACGCCTTGGTGTTGCTGACAATCTCACTTAGGGTACCTGGGTTACCGAAGTATTTTGCCCTGTAATTAGCAACCGCCGGGCAGTTTAACAGCACATGAGCCGCTGTCTCGTCGTCCTCCATGCAGGCCCTGCACAGCGGACTGTCTGTTACTCCTATGACAAAGAGATGTTTATTAAATGACCCATGGCCAGTTACGGCTGCTGTAACTGTACGCAGCTGTGGTTTTGTTAAACGGAGAACCTGTTTCGTGAGGCGGACATCGAACGCAGGAAGTGCTTCCTTAGCCTGCCTGCACTCACTTAGGTCCATCCATATTTTGTGATGATGATCCCTGGTTCGTTTCCTTACCAGAGTGCGTAGATACCCGAAGGGAAGTGGCGCAATGGGTTCTGGTCCCACTGGTGTCATGCTCGACCCCCTCCTGGCAAGTTCATCGGCTGCATCGTTGCCTAGCGAACCGCTGTGTCCCTTGATCCACTGAATGGTAATATTGTTGAGGCTACCTACCTCGTTGAGGCGCTGGTGGCACTCGTGTATCAGCCCAGAGTCAACCGTGTGACTGTTCAGCGCTTGCAGAACAGCCATGCTGTCTGAGAGTATACGAATCGAGTGATCCTTAACTTCCCTGGCTATGATAGCAGACGCGGCAAGGGAGATGCCCATGCATTCGGCCTGGAACACTGTGTTATGGACCCCCAGTGGTGTGGCTATGTGGATGTTGAGGTCCTCCGAGAAGACTCCAGCCCCTGTGCCACTACCTGTTTTTGATCCGTCCGTGAAGATACGCAGCTCTGCGGGGCGCAAGCCTTCGCATCGTCGATCCTCATGCAGTTGGATTCTGTATTTTTTATCGAAGATAAATTGTTTGGGCACCCGGTCATTTATTGCCTTCGTAATGGGGAACTCACTGTTGAGTTCCTTAAGCAGCCCGGTGTGTTGTGTGTCTGTCTTACTCCATAGATTTGTAGCCTTTAGACGCACCGCCGCCATCGTTGCTTCCTGCTGAATGAACAGGTGGAGCGGCGGCAGCCCCAGCATGGCCTCGATCGCTGCAGTCGGAGTAGTCCTCATGCAGCCCGTGGTCGCCATGCAGGCTAGTCTTTGCATGCGCTGTAGTTTGTTGGTAGCTGTAACTAGCTTGGTGCGGGGCCACCAGACCACGGCCCCGTAGGTGATCATGGGGCGGATTACTGCAGTGTACAGCCATAGTATAATTTTGGGGGATAGACCCCACTTCTTACCAATCATTTTCCTGCACTGCCAGAATGTGATGCAGGCCCTGTTTAGCTTGGTGTCCAAATGACTGCTCCAGTTTAGCTTACTGTCCAAAGTAACCCCGAGATACTTAACTTCATTGGCCAACTGAAGTTCCGTGTTGAATAGTTTCGGTAGGCAGAAAGGGCCTAATGCTCGTTTATGGGTGAACATTACTAGTTCAGTTTTGGTGGGGTTAACTGATAGCTCAAATTCCCTACACCATCTCTCTACGATACGTAGTGCTTGTTGTGTGAGGTTACAGATCGTTCCCGTCACCTTCCCCGAAACAAGAATTGCGAGATCGTCTGCATAACCTATTGTAAAATAATGGTTGGCGTTGAGTTTGGTGATAAGATCATTTATCACCAGATTCCATAGGAGGGGGGACAGTACCCCTCCTTGGGGGCAGCCTCTGGCTATCATGGCCAGCTGCTGCTCGTCCTCCAAGCGAACCACTCGTTTGCTAAGCATGTTTGTAATCCAGTCCGTTAGTACCTGATCTACCCCATGTCTGGAGAGGGCGCTTCCGATGCTTGAGAAATTGGTTTTGTCGAAGGCTCCTTCGATGTCTATGAAGGTGCCCAGGCAGGTGCCTTTTTGGTGTATTGCTTCTTCTATCTGACTGACCACTTGATAAAGAGCAGATTCGGTCGACTTACCTGAGCTATACGCGTGTTGGTTACCGTGTAGCGGTATGGTTTTGAGGGCGCCGTCTCTCAGCTCCCTATCACATAACCTTTCCAGTGTTTTCAGTAGAAAAGAGGTCAGGCTGATTGGTCGGTGGGATTTGGCGTTAGTGTAGTCACCTTTACCTGGCTTTGGGATGAATATAACTTTCACTTCTCTCCAGCCTTTGGGAACGTACCTAAAGGCCAGGCACGCTCTCATTATAGGCACTAGTCTTAATGCGACAGAGACTCCCCCCCCATTGTAATAAGGCGGGGAACACTCCATCGGGACCAGCTGCCTTGAAAGGATGGAAGCTGCGGATGGCCCATTGGAGTTTTTCCAGCGTAATCACCCTGCATGTGTAGCGCCAGTCATTCTCAGATGGTGTTTGGATTACATCCTGCCAGTCGATTACCTGCGCGAAGACGCATCCAGGGAAGTGAGTTTCAATTAGGACGCGTCTAGCTTCTTCAGGTGATGATGTGAGTGTGTTATCAGGTTTACGGAGGGTGGTGGGCCCGGAAGTCTTCTGTTGCGACAGTACCTTCCTTACCCTGTTGGCTTGCTGGCAGGATTCAATGTTACCGCAGAATTTGCGCCAACCCGTGGTACTCCTGAATCTGATGCATTTTTTGTATCTGGATTTGGCTGCATAGTAGCTATCCCAGTCCTCATCCGCACAAGTGTTCATGGCTCTATTTAAAGCCTTCCTTACCTTACCGCGCTTGCGCTCCAGGTCAACGCCCCACCAAGGTTGTTTGCCCGGTGTGCTACGCGGGGTGGATTCTGGGCAGGCAGTGTGGTAGCTGTCTATCATTAGTTTAGTGATATGACTTACTTGTGCCTCAATTTGTGTCGTGTCCGCAAATGACGTCGGACCGCTTGGCGTCGCAAGCTTAGCTTCTAGGCTGCGTGTATAGGTGCCGTGATCCGTATTACGCGGATTGCGACGTGGTATCGTAGGTGGAGCGCAGACCTGGATGTCAAAGCGAATCCACCTATGATCCGAGCAGGAGGCCTCCTTGGAGACCTGCCAGCCAGTGATGATTTCCGCCGCGCCCTCTGTTGCCAGGGTCAGATCAATGATCGTGCGACTACGCCTGGTTACGAAAGTAGGTTCAGCGCCGGTGTTTAGTAGAGATAGGTTAGTTGAGAATAAATATTCAACTAAACCCTTACCCCTTTCGTTTTGGGTGTCCATGCCCCATAGTTGGTGATGAGCATTGGCGTCGGCCCCGACGACGACCTCAAACCCGCAACTCTCGCAATGGCTCACGAGACGGGCGAGGTCGTGGGGGGGCGGCGCCTCCGCCTCAGGCATGTAGGCCGAGGCGAAGACGATCGCCATCTCTACGGCGTTGGCACGATGTATTACTAGCTTTGCTGCAGAGACATCTCTGCAACAGAATTCAGTTAAGAGCTGTGTTTTAAGGTTACCTGTAACATAGATACACGACCTGGGTTGGTCGTGATCAGTGGTAACCAGGAGCTTACCCCCAAGATTGGATAGTCCTTGTATGCGGCCGGCCCTAATCCACGGCTCTTGGATCAGAGCAATGGCCGTGTGTTGTACCTCCAGCCACTTGCGGAGCTGAGCCGTCTCGGTCTGACTGTGGTGGAGATTGGCTTGGAGGACTTTACAGTCGGACAAAAGGCACGCCATTGCTGATCGCCGTTCGTCGATCGTTGGAGGTGCCACAGGAGTGGGAGGGTGTTTCACGGTGCCAGTATTACCCAGCACCGGGATTCGTGCAGCATGGGTCGGATCGGCAGTGGTGTTAACCGTCGCCATTGCACTCACCTGGGTTTTAGAGGGGTCGGTACTGGTCCCAATCAGCGCCGACGTCCTCTGTTTTTTTTGGGACTTGTTGGTTTTGGTCTTGGCTGTGGCTCTCGCCACAACCGGACCAGCGCCCGCACTGGTACCCGCGAAGTTAGTCGCAAGGCGTCCAGGGGCGAGAGAAGTGCAAGCACCTCCCTTTAGAGTCTCATTGGCTTTCGCCTCCACTCCAGTGATTTGGGTTTTAACTGGCCTTAAGGCATCCATGTTAAATTGTCCATAAAAATTCGTCTCTCTGGCTCCCACCCTCCATGGAGCCCGCACCTGGGAACGTCTCACTATAAAAAGATCGAACGTTAGGACTACCAGAGAGATATAGGGGCGCGAGGCTGGTTTACAGTGCGACATCGGGTGTTCGATCAGGTTGGCCCCCAACGAGCTGATCAACCTTCACTTACACCGTCAGCATGACCTTTACCTACCGCTTCGGTCGTCCAAGGACAACCTCAGCAGACCTCACGCACCTCGCCTGTGACCCTCTGACGGGACACCGTGACCATTTCCCTACCCCTGGCTATTAGGTAGGGCCACCGTTTCGCTTTAAATCCAGACCAAAGGGGGCGTGTTGCCTCACGGGCACATTACAACCAGAGCCGATCGGCTCAACCCCCCAGGACTCCTTCATCCCCGCTCACGGCGCTCAACTGCGCAGGTCCTAGCGCAGGTGACTAATTGCTCCTACTCGCCATCAGCTGATTTTAGTGATGGACGAGCCCGCCACCACCCAGTCACGGCAGGGTCGCGGTTAGGAGCGGAAGTTGGAGTGGAAGGAGTACGGGTGTAGGTAGGGTGGAGTGGGGAGGGATTGAGAGAATTGGAGCGGGAGGGCTAAAATGCGGGATAGCACTGGCGCCTGGTGATTTTTGTTACATCTATTTCTTAAGGAATTAGACCAAAAACGGGGTGGCAACCTCGGGAAGGTACATCCACCAGACTTGCCTTGAGGATCTACACGACTGCGGCGCTCTCCCTCAAGACCCCGCCACCCTGCTGCCTCTGAAGGAGGCGACAGGGTAGGCCTGCATCTATACTACCAAGCAAAGCAAAGCAAAGCATGTCGTTGTGCAATCGCGAAAGCATAAATCCAGACCCCCCCCCTGGTGTTACCGTTTTAATGAACTATAAAAATTAAAAAAAATAGTTATAGTCTGCGCGTCAAAATGCTTGCCACCCTTTGGAACGCTATCGAGCCGGGCACGGTTGCATCTAGTCTATACCTACCGCACCTATAGTCGTGCGTCTACAGCGCTCGCCCACTTTAAGTAGACGTTTAAACCTGAAATGTCGAAAAAAATCATGGTGACTGGTAGCTTAACTGACGTGCGCTGATTCATATAGTAACAATGTGTTTATAACACAATAGGGTATTTAACTCTATATGAGAAAAAATCGACCATATATTATTGAGATAGTTTAGGCGAAAAGCAATCGGAAAATGTTAGTTTTAGTTCATGAAATAACAAAATACATTTTAAAATTCAATTCAAAGATTTTAGTTTTTTTTAATCTGTTTTTGAACACCATGAAACAGTAGCCGCCATGTTATTACGTCATACCGCTGAATAAACTTATCAACTGAACAACTTTGTACTTTTATTATTTTCGTAACTAATATTTTTTATTGAAACAATATCTTAATTCAGGAACAGCAAACCAACGATGAGTAGAATAATAACTTATTTTTTCAATTACAAACAATTACACAAAATATCAGCGCATTTGTTTACTTAGCAAACAGAGGGGCAATTCTGCTAATTTTAAGAACGTTCACAGTCTGGTCTCAGTGTCAATCTGTCAAAAATTCCTCGAGTTTCCATACATTTCTGACACATTTTTGAAATTCGATTGTCGCTGAGATGACACTGCGAACGTTTTTAATTACGAGAATTGGCCTTCTGACGTCATACCCACAGACCAATATGGCGTCCAAAGCGTCGACTGCGTCCAGAATTTCATCAAATTACGCGCGAAATATGAAAATTTTAAATTGAAATGCAGTTTTATTGCATTAATCGGTTAAATGAAAATGTTGTGTTTTTTTTTAGTAGTTTATTAACATTTTAGAATCTAATTAAGACACTTTTCAAAAATGGGTGTAATACCCTATTATTACTCTAGGGTACTTTTAATCCTGGTAAGTAAGTTTCCATGGGATATTTTCCGACATCCACGAGAGCGGGCAAAAGCTGGTAAAAGCTAAAATAACTGCGAACGTCCTTAACAATAGATTTTAACAACTCCTTTATTTCGTAGCAGTAAGGACGGTTTTCCTAATTCTACTGACATAACTTGCGTGGGTCCCCGATATCGGATCAATAGTGCAACGCGTCGTTCCGAATTATGATGACGTCTCGCTCGGCGGTCCGACGCGGTGCGATAACCTTTGGCATTATGACACGGTACAACGAATGATGTCTAAATTGCACCCCTGCTTCCTACGATATTTACGACTTGACTAAACTCAAACTTAAAGCATTTATTTCAAATAAACCAATTACAGGCACTTTTTAATTAATGTCAAGGGGCGGTCAGTCATAAACATGAAGCAAGTGGCCCATCGCAAAGAATAATAGGTTCATATGGAGAAGAACGGGCAAAAAACTCCATGGACACAAAAAAAAAAAAAAGTAGTGTTACAAATTACACATTAAAAGCATCGGTAATAAAAACAGACACACAAAAATCGTGATTTCATTATTATACAAGGTGAAAACGATACGCAAATACGACAATAGTTAAACGATACGCTTAGACGACAGGAATTACACGATACGCTTATACGAAAATAATTACACGATACGCTAATACGACCATTATTAAACTATACGCTGATAAGACAATAATTAAACGATACACTCATACGACCATAATTAAACGATACACGAATAGAACCGTAATGAAACTATATATATATTTATATCTAATGAGGGGTGACGGGAGCAGTGGTGGCCCAGTGGTAACGGCCGCGACTTTCGAGTTGTATGTCGTGTGTTCGAACCCAGACAGTCGCTTTACATTGTGTAAATTATTTCATCACTACTGCTCTCACAACGGTGAAGGAAAACATCGTGAGGAAACCGGCATGTCCTAGAACCAAAAATTCGAAGACATGTGATATCTACCAACCCGCACTGGGCCCGCGTGGTGGATTACGGCCCAGTCCCTCTCACAGAGAGGAGGCCTTTGTCCCAGCAGTGGGAACATTATAAGCTGATAATGATGATGATGATATATCGAGGTTCCCATAGTCTGTATAAGCATTAAATCAAATACACCGTGACACTTTAGTCATTTTACAATGGCAGTCCCCTTTATGTATCCAATAACTACTATACATATGTATTTAAAAAAAATGATATTTTTGAAAATATGAATAATTTAAAAATTAAAATATCAAGACGCATGACGTAATTTGAAACACCCTGATATGAAGATGGAATTAATGATGGAATGTAATGGTAGGTAGGTAGATATCTTCTACCGTTGGATACATAAACATTATTAACAGGGAGGGTGTTCCATAATTCTAAAGAATTATTTATTTTTCTTTGTACCTATTATCTTAAATTAATGGTAAAATATTTAAATCGCGCCTAGAGGTATTTTATGACGGATACATTGAGGGGTCCACCTTTGTAAGACGACTAAAATGTCACGTTGTATATCAAAATGTCACAGTGTATATCAAAATGTCCCAGTTTATATCAAAATGTCACGGTGTGTATCAAAACCTAAGACACAAAATAACGTCACGCCTGTATTCCCCGAAGGTTTAGGCAGAGTAAGATAGTACACTCAAATTTCGCTAGTTATGTTAGGTCCCATGTAACAGGGGGGGATCCTAATGACATCAACACCGGACATAAACCTAGACTCTGGGCAGATACTGAGAAAGTCTAGATGAAAAAACCCAATAACACTTTGCCCAGTTCAGGAATCGAACCCACGACCTCAAGCACAGCAGTCACGCTTGCAACCACTACACCAACTAGACCAAATTTTTTGGAACTTACCTATATGTTTGAGCCTTTTGGGGTTGAAATAATGTTTCCACTGCTGGGACACAGGCCTCTTCTCTCAGAGGCGTACCAAAAGAAAATGGCGCCTAGGGCACTTATCACATTTGCGCCCCTTCGTAAGACACCTTCTCGGTATACACTGAGCAAACCTAGATCGTATAACCTTTCTTGACCAATTATAGCCCTCAATAACAAAGGTATTTATTTTAACTTGCAAAAAAAACCTTGCTAGATTAGGCACATTTGGAAATACGCTTTCATCCTCGTATTGCACAATACGCTCGTATATTCAAGTTGGTCTTCAGATTTCTTAGATTTATTATGCCGCTGTTGTTTTAAGTTTCAAGGTTTTTCGAATTAAATGATGGACTGTATTGCTGGTTAAAGTATGTATTCTTGATGAAAGGTTCTGGTTTTGTTCTGATGATAATTATGAAAAGATTCTGCTTCATCCGTCCGCCATAATGAATAAGTGATTTTGCCACGACCCCTGGCGCCCCTAGCGGTGCCAAGAGGAAACGCCGGCGCTGCGGCATGGCTGCACGCAGACAAGGTGATAGTAAGTCCTGCCGTGCGCGATCTGGCGGCGGCGGAGCCGTAACAGTTACAGTATGAAATAGTTTATTGATGTTTTATTTTATAATTTATTAATTGGCGACTTTTTGCGCCCCCTTCGATAGGCGCCTAGGGCTCTTGCCCTGCCTGCCCCACCCTAGTTACGCCACTCTCTTCTCTATAAAAGAGAGCAGGCCGAAATTCACCACGCGTGCCCAGTTCGGGTTGCAAGTAACATTGTTTCGATGTTTTGGTTCGGGACTTGCCGGTTTCCTCACGATGTTTTCCTTCACCGTTTTGAGAGCAGTGGTGATGAAATAATTTACACAAAGTAAATTGCTGCCATTGGCTGTTGCAATCAACCAATCGCAGCAGTTTGAAACACATGCTTGACAATTCGTCAGAAATTAATTTTGCTAAAGTTTTAGTTCCTTAAAGTGGCCCTAAGTAAGACTCACCAAATAAGTACTACGTAACGACTCAACGGAAGCCTGCATATCATCAGATCAGATCAATAGGTACGTTAGTGCAACGACCTCAACTGCTTCAGTGCGCATGACTGTTCACCGTACCTATAAATTGTTAGGTATATATGAGCACTAGGTACCGATGGACGCAGGTACACCTATTCATATATCAATTGCGCAGCTTGTCTGGGGCCCAGGTGAAATCAGCACACGTTTTTCTCTCTTTCGCGTCCGAAACGGGCGAGTCGATATTTTATACAGGGTTATTGGAAAAACATCAACAACCTCTTAAGAGGTTATTGTACTCATCGTTATGAACAACTTTTACTATGGGACCAAACCTGAAATCACGAAAAAGAATCAGCTGTTCCCTACATTTTAATGAGTTAGTTATACGAACATAAATGTAAGGAACAGCTGAATTTATTCCGCGATTTCAGGTTTGGTCCCATAGTAAAAGTTGTTCATACAATGACCCCTTAAGAGGTTATTGGTGTTTTTCCAATAACCCTGTCTAATGTATATTTATATTAGTAGGCGAATTGAGAACTCCAGAAATACTCTAAATTGCTTGTTGAATGTTATTCAATAAAGTAATAACATTTCTTCGATGTTTTCCTATTATCTAGTAAGAAATAAGAGTGGCTTGTAGCTAAATAAAAATAGCTGCACGGGTCGATCGACCAGGTGAAGCTACGCTTGCCGCGGTTGGTCCATGGATGGGTGACCATCTTTACATACCAAGACCCCTCCGTGCCTCGGAAAGCACGTTAAGCCGTTGGTCCCGGCTGTCATTTGTGGATCTTTGACAGTCGTTACGGGTTGTCAGAAGCCCGAGTCTGACAACCAGTCCTACCAAGAGGTATCGTATTACCAAGTAAACTGGGTTGTGGAGGTCAGATAGGCAGTCGCTCCATGTAAAAAAGCAGGCAAGCAAGGAAAAGGCTAGGCAGATGATGATGATGATGCATGATGATCTAGTAAGAAATAAAAATATTTATAACCATCCTTCCTTACATATAGCTTAAAAAACTAGATTTTCGTGTCTGTACACTTAGATCTTTTAAACTACGCAACGGATTTTGATGCGGTTTTAATCAATATACAGTGATTCAAGGCGAAGGTTTATATGTATAATTTCGTGCGAAATGACTAATGAGCCAAATTTTATAATACATCTTTCACTAAATTACCAAACATAATAATAAATTAGAACACTAGACACTATACAGTAGGTGAATATTAATTTTAATTTTACGCTTAATTAGTGCTAAGAGCAGGTAATAAACAGACCACTTAGCTAATTAATAATCTCTTACATCGCAGAATAATTAATTGTGTGTAGTTAATGTACTGAATCTGAAATATTGTCTTATTAGTTATGTGATCAATTAATATCAAGACTTATCTACGTGTGTTGGTAAAACTAAGAATTTGTACAAACGTATATTATTTTGCCCTATCAGAATACCAGCGCTGCGACACTTTTAAATGTCGCAGCATCATGCTGAGATAGTGGCCTTTTGGCTTCGTACAGGACTTTATTTTTTATTTTACTTTTTTTTTCTTGTATAAATCTTATGTTAATTTTAATAGTAGTGTAGCATAGTAGTGTTTTAGTGTTTTCTCTTTTATGTGTTTAACTATCGTATTATACTGTAGCTAGTTTGTAAGATTCCTGTGCAAGTCCAATAAATAATTTTTCTTTCTTTCTTTCTTTCAATTTTATCGTGTTACCCAGTAATGGCTAAATAATAACAGCGCACGGGTCGATCGATCAGGTTAAGCTACGCTTACCGCGGTTGTTCCGTGGATGGGTGACCATCTTTCATACCAAGACATACTAGTAGAACCTTTTTAAAATTAAAAAAAAAAAACAACTTTTATTTTATGCATGAAAGGGTATTTCATGATAGTCATCATCATTTCAGCCGAAAGATGTCCACTGCTGAACATAGGCCTCCTCCAGGCTCCTCCAGTACAGCCGGTCTTGTGTTTCCTATCCCGCGGATTCCCGCGGTCATAAGAAGGTCATCGGTCCACCTTGTGGGGAGGCCTTCTCACTCTACGTCTTCCGGTACGCGGTCGCCACTCCAGAACCTTTCGGCCCCATCGGCCATCTGTTCTGCGAGCAATGTGCCTGCTCACTGCCACTTAAGTTTGGCAATTCTTCGGGCTATGTCGGTTGCCTTGGTTCTTCTGCGGATCTCTTCTTTCCTGATTCGATCACGTAGGGAAACTCCGAGCTCTCCTTTGCTCTTTGGGTGACTGTAAGTCTTCCGATAAGGCCCATTTTATGATTGTCCCATCGCTAAAAATAAATCATAAAGAATCTTGTCGAAAAAAAATTACAAATGTTTAAAGATGTCCTCGAAGAATTTCCCCAGAAAAAATATGTATTCTAATATCCTATCCAACTATAGGCCCATTTCTATTCTGCCCTCTATTTCCAAGATCCTGGAACGCATTCTCAATAAAAGACTCATAAACTACCTAGAAAAAAATAACCTACTTTCTAGTAATCAGTATGGTTTCCGAGCTGGCAAGTCAACAAGTGATGCAGCCCATGAGCTTGTTGATTATATAGTAGGAAATTTGGATGCGGGCAGAAAGACTATGGGCATATTTTTGGATTTGGCCAAAGCCTTTGACACGGTCTCTGTGCCATTGCTTTTACAAAAACTAGAAAGAATCGGCGTTAGAGGAGTCCAACTCAAAATATTTAATGACTATCTCTCTGATCGTACACAATGTGTGAAAATAGATGATCACATAAGCAGAGAGTTACCTGTCACCCACGGTGTCCCTCAGGGTAGTATATTGGGCCCAAGTCTATTTCTCGTCTATTTAAATGACCTTTGTGATCTAAAACTTGTTGGAGGTAAAATAATATTTGGGAAAATGTCCATAAAAATGCGCAGTACGGATTTAATATTGTAACCCACTGGTTACAAAAAAATATTCCTAACTCTTAATGCAGATAAAACGCAATATCTTACCTTTTCTATGCGTAACTGTAATCCCCCTTCTTCAACTCTCTCTTTAATAGCTCACAATTGCTGTAATAATGTGTGCTGTTCTTGTCCTGCCCTAAATAAAGTGACAAAAGTAAAATATTTGGGAATAATTATTGATAATAATCTATCTTTTCGACCTCATATAGACATGGTTACTCATAGGCTAAGAAAATTAATATTTGTATTCAAAAATCTAAGACATGCAGCTGAACCCAAATTAATGAAGCCTACCTAGCGCTTGGCCAATCAGTGTTGCAGTATTGTATTTCTGTATGGGGAGGCACGTCAAAAACTATACTCAAACCTTTGGAAATTGCACAGAGAGCAATACTTAAAGTCAGCACTTTCCGGCCCTACCTATTCCCAACATATATTTTATATCAGTCTTGTGAAGTCCTCACGGTCCGCCAGTTGTTTGTTCTAAACGCAATCTTGAAACATCATGTTAGTACAAAGTATGACAAGTCCGCTTATTTTTCTAAGCGCAGACGAAAGGTTATCAGATACAATGATCAGCCGACCTTTAAACACCCATATGCACGCAAGTACTATTGTTACCTAGGCTCTTTTCTTTATGAAAAAATAAATAAGCTTATAGATATATACCCCTTAAATAGGAATGGATGTAAAACGACGGTAGTGGACTTCATTCGCAAGCTAAACTACAATGATACCGAAAACCTGCTGTCTGTAATAAAGTAGCTTATAATATTACTCACCCTCCTACACATATCCACTCATTAACACTCTACTCACCGGAGGCCATCACTACACAACTTATTTAAAGTTATTCTCCTACATTTTGTCACCTCTTTTGTTTTCATTGTTTTATTTTATTTTGTTATCTAACTTAAGTAATCAATTTCTATGTAGTGCTTATAAATATGTATATGGTCAAACAAAGTACCTAAGTTGCTAAGTGTCACCTACACCAGGGGATGAGCGCTGATGTCTGAAATACAGATATTTCATATCTAGTTTAGACACAGATGTTCAAAATCTGTTTATTGAAACAAGGGACAAAAAGTGTATCACCATAAAAAAAAAAAAAACTTTCAAAGTTTGCGGAACATACATGGGGTATTTTCGGATAAAAAACTAGGTTCCTCATACCTAGGAGAGGTATGAGGAACCTAGTTTATTTTTATTTTTATTGACTTCACTATTTTCATAAATGAAGATTATTTATAAATATCTGTAATTTTTATGGTGAACATAATAAAGAGTTTTCTATCTATCTATCTACTTTATGGGAAACAAAAGACTTAAATATATGAGCACTAAGTACTGATGAGCGCAGGGCGTAGGCTATTGAGATATATTTACCTTGTCATCATCGGCGCAGACTCTGGGGCTCGGATATCAGACCGATATTGCATCGGGTGGGGTTCGAACATTAGAAAGACCACGCGTGATTATGCACGGTAGGATATTTCCCCTGTCGTTAATTTGACAAATAGTACCTTCCTGCTCTACCGAAGAACCAATGACCCCAGGCTGTATAGGCCCCGGAAGGTGGATCGATACTGCAATGGGTGGGGCCCGGAGGCTCCAGTACGCATGATTTTGCAGGGTACCTAGATAGTATTCTACCGGGAGGGTACTGTTAGTTGAGAATAAGTCGTGAAGTATGCAACTAGTGTTCATCGTGGACCGCAGTCATATTTGGAAATAGTATTGGTAAGCGGAACCATTTCTGAATTTGATTCTATTTCAACGCCTTTCAGTGTTGACTTTTCATTATTAAACCGTTTATCAGTATTTTTTTATCGTATTTGCAACTCTTTTTTTACTATTTTATCATAGCTAACTAGTAACAATAGGTAGTGGGGCTTGTGGCTAAGTAACAATAGCTGCGCGGATCGATCGATCAGGTTAAGCTACGCTTGCCGCGGTTGGTCCGTGGATGGGTGACCATCTTTACATACCAAGACCCCTCCGTGCCTCAGAAAGCACGTTAAGCCGTTGGTCCCGGCTGTCATTTGTGGATCTTTGACAGTCGTTACGGGTCGTCAGAAGCCCGAATGTCTGACAACCAGTCTCAGTAACTGACTGTGTAGTAGTCCCAGTAACTGGGTTGTGGAGGTCAGATAGGTAGTCGCTCCATGTAAAATACTGGTATTCAGCTGAATCCGGTTAGACTGAAAGCCGACCCCAACATACTTAGTTGGGAAAAGGCTAGACAGATGATGATGATGAACTAGTAACAATAGGTACTAACTAACTATACAAATAAATACAAAACAAAAGAGGCGTCAAAGTACTCATCCGCGTCGTTGTAATTCGGAAACGTGCCCAGAACAATTGCCATGTTGAATGGCAATGCTGCCATTTTATTAAATACTTCATTTTAATATTTAAACATTAAGGTTGCGTTTATATATTTTTTTCTTTCATTGTCCCTCATGTAGCTTTTAAACAGACTTTACTTTTCGGTGAATGGCGGGCTTATCTGGGGGACTGTCTTATGTAATTTGGTCGTTCAAAAAGTGCTGACTCTCAGCTTAGTTTAATTAAATGACTTTTGATTTTGATTTTTAAAAGAGCGTCAATAAGATTGGCACTTCAATTAATGAATGTAAACAGTCAAATACTTTTAAAGTATTGAATTTCAAATGATTCGTCACATTGATAATTTCAACGTAAATGATAAAAAAAAATAGTAAAAAAATTAAACCGCCGAAAAACCGAAAAGTAAAAAATAATAAACTTTCTTTGTCCAACCCCAATAACTAAGTTCGGAAGTCGGTGACTTTGGATAATGTATTTAATTATGTGTCACCGCCTTCCGAACTTAGTTATTGGGGTTGGACAAAGCAAGTTTATTATTTTTTACTTTTCGGTTTTTCGGCGGTTTAATTTTTTTATTAAAAAGTTTTTATTTTATTATTTTTTGTGGCTAAAACCTACTAATTACTACATGCTTATTTTTTGAAATACACAACTCAGTATTAAAATCTGTGAGTAAACAAACAATCATCACCCTTAGGGTTAGAATTTTTCTTCGAAATTTATATGGGACCAACTTCGGGGTATACCCTTTCCATTAAAAAAAGAATTATCAAAATCGGACTACTCCGGAAAAGTTATGCGTGGTCATACATAAAAAAAAATATACGCGTCGAATTGAGTAACCTCCTCCGTTTTTTCGTCGGTTAAAAAACCAACTTTTTTGAACAATATTTGGATCTGTTTGAATGTCCATGGAGTTTCTTGTTCGTTCTTCTCCACAGGTAACTATTACGTTTTGGAATGTGCAACTACCGTAATTTTTCTGACTGATAGTTCAAAAGTGCCTGTAATTGGTTGATCTCTACTTAATTCCTACTTCCCTACTAATATTGTAAATTCGAAAGTAACTCTGTTTGTCCGTATGTTACGCTTTCACGCCTAAACCGTTTTTTTTTTTTTTTTTTCTACCGATTGTCATGAAATTTTGCCGAGATATCCACGCGGGCAGACCGCAGTTTGAATATCTTTAGAAAACAGTTAAGTGTGTGTAAAACACCCATGTTATGAAATAATTACAAAAACTGTATATTTTCAACAACTTTACCTGTTGCTTCTCGTTTCAATTGAAAATCAACATGTCTTGTTTTTAATAATGTAAGCAATTAACTGCAGAGTAGAGAGAGAGAGTAGAGCTTTGAAGTTTTGGGAAGAAACACTTTTCACTTTACTTACACTTACACTTTACACTTACACTTTACACTTACACTTACACTTTACACTTTTTTTACTTTTTACTTTTCATAAATTAAAAATGGCGGAGTGTGAACAAGGAAGTTATTTTTTTTTTTGTTGTAAAACATTTTGAATTGGAATACTGTAGGTAACAACTATTAATCAATAGATAGACAAATAGTCACTTGTGTTAAATATTGTCCTAAAGAATTGAAATGTATATATGAATAGGTTGGATAGCAATTTTTTTTATTGAAAGACAAGAGAGAGTTTTTTAAGCAAACTATTTGTAAATTAGAAAAAAAAAATACTTTGATTTTCTGCCTCCTAACAAAAAGGGGTCAAATAATAATTATCCGTTTAAAAATATAGTTATTAGCAAAAGGAAAGACACTTCTGCCCATCTACATAACCCATAAACTTAAATTGAAATTAATATTTTCAAAATAAAAAATTTGTGAAGGCCGCGGGTATCCGCTGGATGTGGGAAGCACAAGACCGGTCCAAGTGGAGGAGCCTGGGGGAGGCCTATGTCCAGCAGTGAACGGCTTTCGGATGAAATGATGATGATGATGATTTGTTACTCTTTTTGGATTTGGATAAAATCCAAAAATGGTACATGGGTAGATCATGACCAGCACACTAATTGCGTAACGCACGATCAATCATAGTCTGAATCTTTTTAAAATAGATTGCTCCATTTCATCGATTGCATCCATTGCTTAATATGTTCGAAAAATGTGTCTACTCAACAACGTAAACAACGCAATGAATTTTGTTGAACTGTCAAAATGGAACTAATGGGTGCTAGCTAGAATATAATAATTTCACCTCGATATTCTCACAGGTTCGAATGGGGGTGAAACAGCCAGGCGCCTATTCTATACTATAATATTATAAAGAGGAAAGATTTGATTGTTTGTTCGTTTGCATTGAATAGGCTCCGAAACTACTCAACCGATTTGAAAAATTCTTTCACTGTAGGAAAGCTACACTATCCCCGGGTGACATAGGCTATATTTTATCCCCGTATTCCCACGGTCCCGTATGTGTCGCCGGGCGTAAAAGAATAGTACCATCCCATTTCTTCCAGTGGGTGTCGTAGAAGGCGACTAAGGGACTTACTAGAGAATGGGCAGCAGCGTTCTCTATGCATTTTACCACCATACTGCGATCGCCAACCCGCCTGCCAAGCGTGGCGATTATGGCAAAACCCCCCCATTCTTGGGGAGGCCTATGTCCAGCAGTGGACGTCTTTCGGCTTAAATGATGATGATGATGATGATTCCCACGGGAACGGGAACTACGTGGGTGAAACCGCGGGGCGCTGCTAGTAATAATATTATAAAAAGGAAAGATTTGATTGTTTGTTTGTTTGCATTGAATAATCTCCGAAACTACTGAACCGATTTGAAAAAGTATTTTACTGTAGGAAAGCTACACTATCCCCGGGTGACATAGGCTATATTTTATCCCCGTATTCCCACGGGAACGGGAACTACGTGGGTGAAACCGCGGGGCGCTGCTAATAAATAAATAAAACTTTTAGGCTACTTTTAGGTCACATTGGCCCAGTAATATTGTTAGGTACATCATGCATTATAAAGTGCCCACCATTTATAACTTCCCTTTGAAACACTTCGCGCATATAAAGACCCCCTGGGGTCCTATTGTGAGGGACTTTAACACTTGATACACAGACTTAAGTAACTTACTACTTGTTTAATCTCAAGGGAGTGAAGATTAACAATCTTGATGCTTAGCAGCTTTTGTTGAAAGAAAATGTATTGTGTGTAGGGGTTTAAATACAAATTAACTTATTATTTTGTAAACATAGAGTAGAAATTATAGATACAGATGTTGTATAAAACTATGTTTGTCCATACTATGGTCCCGCCACAAGGCATACAAATTAGGGTTCTAAATTGGATTTCAATTAAAAAAATTAAAACAAAAAATGCAATCAATAGGTAAGATGTCACAATTTCTTTCTAAACACTAATTTATAATTACTATTATGTCAGTAGATTGAGACGGCATGAAACAAATATATAATATTTAGTCACAATTTCGTATATAATGATAGATGCTTTAAAAATGTCAATAAAGAATGTTATTATTTTAAGAGAGCAACACTTTAATTATAGACATAAAATTTTGCAAACATTATTTTGATTTGTCACTGAGGTATTCTTTAACCGAGTAATACGCCATGTCAATCAATAATTTAGTTAAATACCAAAAGCACTGCTGTTCAGTGTGAGATCCTGGGTTTTGATTCCCGGTACAAGATGTTATTGGGTTTTCAATCTGGAATTTCTTAGGAGCATCCCGAACTCTAGATCTGGCAATGGTATTTTTTTTTTGGGTGGGCAATCATCAAATAACTTCTCCCGCTCTGGGTGGAGCAGGAGGGCGTGTCAGACTTTTACTGACTAAAACCCGTGTTCCCTCAGTAGCCCGTATGCCAGGGGACTATGGTATCTCTTTCGAACAAACCCGCACCGCTGGCAGGCATCGGCCCTTGCGGGCCCCATCGTTTTGTGCTGACATCACTTTGAGGCGCGCGTGGAACACAACGCGCCGTCGACTTGGGCTTGGTCCTTACCGGATAGCGAGCTACTCATTACTCGTCCGCAAGCCCATGCCCACGGTTGCCGGAAATCGGCCTGGGATTCCCGACGCCCAAATCAGTGGTATTAATCTTACTCCGTATTACATGGGACTTAAACCTAACTGGCGAAATGTGAGTGTACTAGATAGACCTCTTATCAGGCCCCCAATTCTGTATGGTTATAATGATTCTCCGTGTAATCTTACTGCGTTTAAACTACGTCAATATCGTGTTTTTTAGAATCAAATGTAACGGTAAGAGATCGAAACGTCAGATTTTGTATGTTCCAAGACAATTTTTCAATATTATTAATACGATATTCGAAGATGTCTTGTGTGTTTGACGTGGTTACTGAAAAAGTGTGAGTTTGCTGCCTGCGAAGTCATAATATTTTTATTTAAAATATTGAATAGTTTACACACGTATAAAAGCAAGTTGTTAAAACAAATCCCCTGATTAACATGTTAACATTTGAAAAGATGTTATTAAATTGTGAAAAGCAAAATTAAATTCAACCTCAATGGGCGAATGATTCATTTTTATGCGTACTTTCAACCCTATATAAAATTTTCGCAGACGTTTTTATTCAAATAAACTTGTAAGTTACAATCTTTAGAAAAGGTCCTAATGAATACTTAAAACTCCATTAAGGCACTAGTAACTGTCTTCAAGATAATTTAATTACTAAAACCCCTAAGGGTTTAACTAACATTTGCTAAGGAAATTGTACCTATTTACATATTAAAATCTAGCTCAATAGACCCCGGGGACGACTAAACACGAGGCGTTTTAGGGAAGTCGTGTTCGTTAAATATTCAACGGAGTGAAAAGAGGGGTGAAACAATTTAGTTTGAATCTGAAGATAGTTAAATCAAATCAAATCATTTTTATTTCAGGCATTGTATAAATACACACAAATACCTACATTTCACCCATAGTAGTCACTATGGGTGAAAAATGTCATAAATAAGCAAACATCATACGAGTAATTAGGTATAATAAGTAGGTATTTTAGTTATTACAAATTATAGACAACCAGTATTGAGAAGATAAATCAATAAAAACTTATTCCAAAAAGTTTTTATTTTTCACATTTTAGAGTACTTACCTACCCCACAGCAATTCGAAATTTCACCTTGGTCAAAACAATGCATATTTATGCGATAGCAGCAATCGCGGTTGATATGCTTTTTTTTTTTTTTTTTGTACCTATAACCTTTTTTGAAAAATAAATTTGAAAAAGCAGTCGTATATTTGGTCTAAACTGATATAATGTGATGTTCGATTCGGAACGGAAGCGTCTCAAATAGTTAGCAGATATGCTGGGAGTTAAAAAAACTGATCGAATTTTCAAAGGTTGACCCACATATTAGAATAACCGTGGCCTACAGTGAACACTGATAAATAGTTTATGGAATTAAAGTTTAAGTTGTTATGAACACCTTCTAGTACTTATCAGTTAAGAAAATAAGTCGCCATTTGGAAATAAAACAGTTTTGAATGAATGTGAAGATGCAATGAGTCATTTTACCATCTTCCTTCCCTAGTCTCATGTGGTCGATGTAACACGTGTTCTCCTTCCGTTCCCTCCTGTCAACTGTCACACTATCATTCATTCCCTTTTCTTTAATTTCATTCCATTCACAAGTCATCCATCTTGTTCAAACACTTTTACACGTCAATCATATTTTAAAACCAGATGAGGTCGGCGTTTCCTAATTGACTACTCTGAGAAGAAAGGCCGAAACAAACGCAGAGGTCACAGTCTCTTTTAAACTCCAGACATCATCTTGGTCAGATCAGGTGAAGACCATGTAGATTGGTGTCTGAAATGGTCTTTTAATGAACGAACCACACAGATTGAGTGGACTTGTCCATTCATTAGTCACTAATCGTACAGCTCAACTCAGAACTTTAGGAGCTCAAGGGGTGCGGGTTGTGCGAAAGAGATACCGCAGCGCCTGGCACACAGACTACTGAGGGAACACGGGTGGGTTTTAGTCAGTAATAATCTGACACGCTCTCCTGCTCCACCCAGAGCGGTAGAAGTTATTTGATGATTTACCAACCAAAAAAAAAAAAACGATTCGATGAAAATAATATAGATGTACTGATTCAGTCACATCCCAAATTATATAATATTTCAAATCAGATTACAATTTATCTGGGAAAATTATCTGGGAAACAGGCCGTCATAGAATAGAAGCGTTTTTAGCTCGTCCGCCACTTCTTCTAAACGTGTCGAAGTCGAGTCCAGAAATTGGCAACGAGCTTTGCACTTTCAGCAGGGCCCATCAACTCCGCCACTTAGATTATTATTTATCAGCATCCCTTCTCAAATAGGAAATTATGTGTATTCCAATTGGTATAGAATCCCAATTATACTTGAATGGGGTGATTATTACCAACCAAATTATAACGGGTCTTTGAACACAATCATTTGATTGAATTTAATTTAGCTCATTCGGTTGAATCGTGTGTGAATCAACCCTTATTAAGTTTATTTATCGAATCAAATCTATAAACAACATGTATATAATTGATAGTCAACATAAGTTTTTTTTAATGCAAGTCAAAGTATGGAACTTTAAACATTTTTTTTTTTTGTTTGTGTGTCTGTCCGTTTGTGCCGAATAATTTCTGAAACGGCTGTGTCGATTTGGCGGGATTTTCATTGCAGATAGCTGATGTTATAAGGACTAACTAAAACTACTTATATTTACAAAAAATAATTAAGGTTCCGCGCAAAAATATAAAAACAAACGAAATAAACCCAGCCACCAATTTAACAACGTTTGTCGTAGCGCCAGTGGATTTAAATAAACAAAGTAGACTAACTAGCTATATAGCTTGCATACCTACCTAAATGACACCATTTTTATGGTGCACGTCACGCAAAACGCACCGTTACACATGACAATAGGATTACCTACGGCTTACGAAACCTTTAACCTTTGCCCGCCAACAAACGGTTAACGAAGTAAATATACTTTGTTTTCTTATTGCCATCGTTGGCGTCCAACACTTTTCCATTTGGTGGTTAAAGACGACGGTAGCGTACAAAAGTATGAGAGGGTGAAACGAGGGGCCAAAATTTGTAGTCTGACTTAAAAGTAGGTATCTGATTAAAATATTAACAAATTTCTTTCTTTCTTTCAAATGGATCATACCTATTGGTGGCCAATTTGAAGTACTACTTACAAATTATTATTTTTATTTTGATTAATAAAAAAATTACCAAACTTCGTTTTTTAATCCCAGATTTCTAATCGACCATTTCTAGTCTTCTGTGTTTGCTTTTTTAGCATAGAAGTTTGACATACTTATTAGAGTAGGTATTCAAAATAAGTAATAATAAAAACAATAACGAATTTAAAAATCATAATAAACTACTACTTCTAAGTATTTTTATTAAATAGTATATAATTTTAAAAAAATATAAAAAGTGATGAGCTATAAAGATGAAACCTTAAAAAACTTTATAAATATACTTTCATAACATATTTTTGGAACAGACTGTATTTAATTATAAAAACCTACTCGTTCAAACTCTTCTCCTACAAAATCTTCTGTCTCCTTTCCTCTAACTTCCTCCCTCTCTTGCCCACAGCACCACGATGGCTATGACCGCAGTGCTGGTGCTGACTGTTGCCGGAGCAGCCCACGCCTGGGGAGGCCTGTTCAATCGGTTCAGCTCCGATATGTTGGCCAACTTGGGGTACGGCCGCTCGCCGTACCGCCATTATCCGTATGGACAGGTAAGTGTATCAACATAGTTCTTTTATTTAGCAGTAGCTGACCCGACAGACATCATACTGTCTTACGGTGAATCTTTCCTATACAAACTTCGGGAGTGTATTATTCCACTATTTGACAATGTACAGTCGCCGTCAGATATATTGTGGAAGGCAAGGTGACCAAATACTTCTGAACAATTTAAAATGTCAAATAGTTCCACTACAAGTTACCATTAATATCTGAACATTCATTAGTTCATTAATATCTGAGCAGATGCTTGTCAATAATTTCTATACAAACACTAGCTTTCGCCCGCGGCTTCGCCCGCATGGAAGTCGGAAATTATCCCGCGGGAACGTACAACTGAGTTAAAAAGTCCTGGGTGGTAATCTAGGTTATAATCTATCTGTGTGCCAAATTTCATCCAAATCCGTTTAGACGTTTTTCTATGATTGAGTAACAAAGATCTAATCCAGCTTGACAAACTTTCACATTTATAATATTACGGACTACCCTTTTTTACCCCTTTAGGGGTAGATTTTCGAAAAATTCTGATACACGTTATTCTTTATTTATGGTTTTAGGTATAAATATTGAGTTTCGAGATAATCAGACCGCGCGTTAAAATTCTTCCATACAAACTTTGACACCCCCAATCCCCCTTTAGGGGTTAGTTTTGAAAAACAATAAATGACTGACTTTATAATTTACTTAGATAAGTATTTGTGCCAAGTTTCAAGTTTATTAACTCGAGGAATAAGATTTTTCATACAAACAAAATCCCCCCTTTTCACCCCCTTATAGGTCGAATTTCCAAAAACCCCTTCTTAGTGCTCCCCTACATTATAAAAGGAAGCCGTGTGCAAAATTTCACGTTCCTAGTCCTAGTCGTTTCGGCTGTGCGTTGATTGATCAGTCAGTCAGTTTCTCCTATAGATAGATAGGTTTATAAAGAACACGGTATGGTTTTGTTTCATTATTAATATTGTCTGTATGGAAACAGAATACTCTAATTAAAACTATTAGAAAGTTAAGAGCCAACAAAGATTCGTTTTTCGCGGAAACTGAAACAGACACCCACCGCTGGGTGAAGGCCTGTCTTTTCTTGTGCCAATCACCACGCTCCTGGAGCCTCATCCAGGTTTTGCCCGCGATGGCAAGAAGGTCGTCCGCCAATCTCGCTGCCAGACCACCAACATCTTACCTTCCAGTCCTTGGACGACCTTGTACCTCTGTAAAACATAGCCCTCTCTTACTAACACACTAACATTAAAAACAGATAAATTATAATTCTTACCAAGTAATTAAGCGCGTAATTCCGCGCCAGCTTGACGCATAAATCCGTAGCTTTTACGGGTCATTGCGCATTATACTGACGCAAAGGTCCTGGCCTATAAATGTGAGCCTGTTTAATTTGTATTTATAGTACAATGGACTTAGTGGGTAATATATTGTGATTTGTTGCTTAATAACGCTGAGATATTTATTCTCGTTTATACCATTAATTAAAGTTGTGAAGAATGGTTAACATAAACTGATGTCAGTCAATCTGACTGACGTTAGCGAAACTCTTGTTAATAATTTAGCATAAAATTAACAAGAGTACCTTCAGATTCAGTTCATTACCGACAAACATTGTATATTCTGGCGTGTAAGAGATTATTAATTTAGCTAAGTGGTCTGTTTATTAACTGCTCTTAGCACTAATTAAGCGTAAAACTAAAGTTAAGGTACACTTACTAACTGTGTAGCGTCTAGTACCTACTCTAATTTATTACTAAGTTCAGTAATTTAATTAAAAAAACGTATTATACAAATTATTAAAAACACCGCACTTCGCTCCTGTGGTAAATTACAGACCACTCCCTCTGACAGAGAAGGGGCCTTATTTCACATGGAGCATCCTCTTAACTGTTCTCCACAACTCAGTAACTGAGTAAAACGATATCCTTTGGTAAGGTAAGACTGTTTGTCATACTTTTGGCTGCTGACTACACGTAACGACCATCAAAAATCTATAAATGACAGCCGGGACCTACGGCGTATCTCAGTATGTAATGCACAAGTCCATGGATAGACCCATCAGCGAAACGACCGTGGCAACCGTAGCTTAACCAGGGATCGACCCGTGCGTCTGTCATTATTAATCCACGAGCCCCGCACATAAATTGGCGCATGGCATTTTTATCTCACAAAGAGACGCGCGCGTTTCATGTAGTTACCAAGTGTACAAATACACTATGAAGATGTGCGAGTAGCGTAAGCACGCGTCCGTAACATAAAACACACACACACTTTCTCATATTGATAGTTATCCAACCAATTTCTAACCATCTAATCTTCACCAGGAACCGGAGGAGGTGTATGCTGAAGCCCTGGAAGGCAATCGTATCGATGACGTTGTGGACGAGCCAGGACACTGCTACAGCGCCCCCTGTACTACCAACGGAGACTGCTGCCGCGGTCTTCTCTGTTTGGAAACCGGTAAGTACTTAGTATTAGATGTTTTGGAACAAGATGGCCGATTGGAGCTAGATGCTTCACTGTTGAAAATTTTACTGGGCGTAGATGTGTGTTGCGGGCGAGAAGAAAAACTCTGAAGAAAATTATTGATTTTTCGGTTTTATTTTAATTTGCTAAACGGAGCGTTGGACAGTCTCTAGGCACTTGTTGCCCGCACGATGTCTGACGGTCAAAAGAGCTACACCGCGCCATTAAGAGCGTTTATTCTGAAAGTTGGCAACGTCGCAAATAGCTGTCAAATATTTACCTGTTTTGATTAATTTGTTAAGATTACTGTTTATAAATATGAAATATCGCTAATATTTTAGGTCACTAGACCTAAAATAATAATAATGATTTGCAATTATAACACTTAATTAGATGTTGTAACCGTTTTAGGTGTAAAAAAGTCATTTTGAAAGTTTCCAGGTTCTTTTTTTACATCTAAAACTAAGTATTCGGTGTTAATATAATTATTAATTATTGCATTTCATTCTCAATATTTTAGGACACTAGTTAGCGATATTTCCTAACAGTAATATTAACAAATTAAGCAAAAAAGGTAAATATTTGACAGCTATTTGCGACGTTGCCAACTTTAAGAATAAACGCTCTTAAAGCACTCTCGTCGACTCGCACAAACGTCAAGCTAGACTTTGTCGAAGCGCGCCAACTTCACACTTGCGTTTCGGTGTCAATTGACATCCAGTGCTCATGAATCTTCCGATAGATAGATTGAAAGAAATAAAAATATTTTATTTGAAAAACTCAGAGAAAATATCAACAATAAAGAAGAACATTAAAACTTTGACGTTAATTTAACGTTAAAAAAAAAACAAATAGTGAAAACAATAAGAAAATAAAAGGGGAAGACCTGTGGGACGCCAAAAGAATGGAGAAAATACCCTCACCTTACTCCCTATCAAAAAAGAGCGGAAGCCCGTGTCAATGTCAAAGTCAAAGCATTTATTTCAAATAGGCACATAAAGGCACTTTTGAACTTCAACATTTACATTAAAATAGACTTGATTCTAGTCCCAGCAGTGAGAAAATTATTGGGCTTAGTTGCCTCCAATAAAAAAATATTAAATAATTAATTTTATAAGCTGATGATTATATTACAATTATGTCGTATTCTATGGAGAAGAATGGAGAAAATATACAGGGAATCCTATTATAGCATCATTAAAAAGGCACTTTTTAATAGCTTAAAAAAATCCCACGAACAGCAGTTTCCAAGAAGCATAACAAAAGAAAAAAGAAATAAAAGAAGCTATCTTCAGTCAGAATCGTAGACTCCTTGAAAATTTCATGGTCCGTATGAGATTTTTAAGGCGTTTAAGGCTATGCAGACTTCAGTCTTCGAGTTGAGGGAGCAAAACTATAGAAGTATTGAAAAAACTGACTAAGATCATAAAATCTGTAAAATGCACATTAAGATGTGAACATAATGATCATCTGCCCAGCCTTTTCCCGACTATGTTGGGGTCAGTTTCCAGTCTAACCGGCTGCAGCTGAATACCAGTTTTTTACATGGAGCGACTGCCAAGCTGACCTCAACAACCTAGCAACTGGGTAGTACGATACCCCTTGATAAGACTCGTTATCAGACTTTCGGGCTTCTGACGACCCATTACGACTGTCAAACATCCACAAATTTTATGACAGCCGTGTATTCCGAGGCATAGAGAGGTCTCGGTATGTAAAGGTGGTCACCCATCCACGGAGCAACCGCGGTAAGCGTGGCTTACCCTGATCGATCGACCCGAGCCCCTTCATGTATTTTATAAGCTTATTATGTTATCATTATGTCATTTTCTTTGGAGAAGAATGAGAAAGAAACTTTTTTTATTGTAACGTCATAACGGAGTAACTGTATCTTTGCGTTATTCCAAACTCATATATGTATACCCCAGCTTTAGTGTGTATTTAATTTTAGAAATTGTGCAACAATATTTTTTCTTTTATGTATTTTCATACTTTTGAAGTAAAGTTAGCATTAGTAAATTGAATAAAATTATTTCTGATATTATTCTGGCATCATTAAAAAGGCACTTTTTAACAGCTTAAAAATCTCAAGAACAGTAGTTTCCAAGAAGTATAAAAAAAGAAAGAAATAAAAGGAACTATCTTCAGTCAGAATCGTAGACTCCTTGAAAATTTCATGGTCCGTATGAGATTTTTAAGGCGTTTAAGGTTCTGCAGACTTCAGTCTTCGAGTTGAGGGAGCAAAACTGCAGACTATTGAAAAAACTACATGGCAAGTTGTGGTACACAAATTGGTGTGGGGCACTGTGAGGTAAGTACCTTAACTGTAAAATGAAACCTTATTCGAAAAAAAAAACACAACAGACTCCCAAAAAAACACTACTTACATAGTAAAAAATTACTTTTATTTCGGAAGTCACCGACAAAAAAGGAAAATACAGATGCAAAGACACCGACTTCCGAAATTCAAGTCATAACTTTTTTGAAGTGAAAACTTCTTTAGGCGCGTTGAGCACTTTTTGGATGAACAAAAATCGTGGAACTCGCGACATCGTCACCTAGCGCTTTCCTTGACCTATATGTATACTGTGTATATATGGGTGACCGTGCAGACGGATGAGTCGCGCGTTGATGTATTTCGGAAAAGTCCCTCTCTTTCATTAGAAAATTCTAATTATTTTATCCCTTTCTTTCCCTTTGTATTTTTATCGTAAAAATCTGTGCTGTCTGTTACCTTTAATGGCTGAAGTCGATCGCTCGTTTTTCATTTTTACCGAGAGTAATCAGGACCCAATTTGAAATCCTGTATTGGCGATTTAAAAATACACACGTATCTAATTTTTCAAGTTTTACTTCTGCCGGCACTACCGGAGTGCCATTGCTTCTTTTTAACCGACGAAAAAACGGAGGAGGTTACTCAATTCGACGCGTATATTTTTTTATTTTTTTTATGTATGACCACGCATAACTTTTTCCAGAAAAGTCCGATTTTGATATTTCTTTTTTATTGGAATGGGTATACCCCGAAGTTGGTCCCATATAAATTTCGAAGAAAAATTCCAACCCTAAGGGTAAGAAAAAAGGGGATGATTGATTGTTTACTCACAGATTTTAATACTGAGTTGTGTATTACAAAAAGTAAACAAAAATTAAGCATGTAGTAATTAGTAGATTATAGCCACAAAAAATCATAAAATAAAAACTTTTTATTAAAAATATTAAACCGCCGAAAAACCGAAAAGTAAAAAATTATAAACCTGCTTTGTCCAACCCCAATAACTAAGTTCGGAAGGCGGTGACTTTGGATATGTATTTAATTATATGTCACCGCCTTCCGAACTTAGTTATTGGGGTTGGACAAAGCAAGTTTATAATTTTTTACTTTTCGGTTTTTCGACGGTTTAATTTTTTTGTTTCAAAAATAATATCTGCCGCTCGAGTCGATCTTCCAGGTTAAGCAACGTTGGGTGATCCAGTTGACCATTCATTACATATCGAAATGCCCCCGCGCATCAAAAAGCATGTTTTGCCGAATAACAATGTACGAATGACAATCGGAACCAACGTCCTATCCGTCATTCGTATCGTGTTACCCAGTAACTGGGTTGAGGACGTCAGACTGTCAGTATTCACTGCATCTGGTAGGACTGGAAGCTGACGATACCATAGTTTGGAAAAGGCTGGACAGACATTTTTTTTTAATTGTACGTGTAAATAACAGTGATATTCCAGTATTTGCGCACTGTATGATTGTATGTAATATCAGTATATTAATGGTTTACGCTATTTTTGAGTGATCTTATGTATGTTCTTCAAGTTCTTCTAACATAACAGACAGCTGTGCTGCTGTGGAGTTTGTTGCGCCACTTCTTCTTCCCAGCTAAAGCACTAGGAAGTGGTGAAGGGCGGGCGTTTTGGGAGACTGTCTCATCTAATTTTGACGTTCAAAAAGTGCTGACTTTCAGCCTAGTTTGAATAAACGACTTTTGATTTTGATTTTATGTCCGTGTATGACGCGTCTATTTAAAATACGACATTGGTAATAATCATGTTTAATACAGCTTTAAAAATGATTCCCTGGTGTCCGCGTCTTCATAAGCTAATGTCGCTACTTCTTTTGCGATTTGCATGATTGAATCGATGAAATACTATGCACAATCGCAAAATAAATAGTGCTGTCTGCTAAAATCAACGGTCTTCGAATGTTGTGTGAAGAAAGAAGAGCTCTTTTTCTGTAATTTATTTGTAAAGTGATATGTTTTTTACTGTCATTTATACAGGGTTATTGGAAAAACACCAACAAAAATAAGAAAGAAAATCAGCTGTTCCTTACATTTATGTTCGTATAACTTCATCAAAATA
This sequence comes from Polymixis flavicincta, assembly GCA_949987655.1. Lineage (NCBI taxonomy): Eukaryota > Metazoa > Arthropoda > Insecta > Lepidoptera > Noctuidae > Polymixis > Polymixis flavicincta. The sequence continues at coordinate 3,879,157 of OX465198.1, read as the reverse complement.
TAGGGAACAGCTGATTTTCTTTTTCGCGATTTCAGTTTTGGTTCCATAGTAAAAGTTGTTCATAATGATGAGTACAATGACCTCTTAAGAGGTTGTTGGTGTTTTTCCAATAACCCTGAATAGTTATAAGGTGTATAATATGTATAATCTTGGTGACTAATTCGACACATGCAGTTGACTTGTTTACCAGCTTATAAAATGCTATTTTTACAAGCATTTGGGTTTGTCTTCAAATTGTGTTTTTTGTAAGTTATCATGTTCAAATATTGCAAGTTAAATTTGACCCACTTCCCGGTGTTCGATTGAGCCGAAATTTGGCACACGTATGTAAAGTCGGTAACAATGCAATATTTTGGTACCATCGAGCTGATCTGTTGATGGAGTCGGAAGGTGGCCATAGGAAACGACGCAACCTCACCGAGTTTGAGCTCGTTTGATTTGTCTTAACAAGTTCTCAACTAGTAGATGATGTCCTGGGTCTCTTAGGTACCCTAAAACATAGTGAAATATTCATATGTGCAACATACAAAATATATTTTTATATCATGTTTTTTTTTTTTCTTGTAGCTAAGCAAATAAGCTTTAATGTCTAACTAAAAAGTTCAAGGTTATGCCTATTTAGTAGAACAACATAAATATAAAGCACATAATTATGTACAAGTAATGAATTGCCTGAATTACCATACAAAATATGTATTTAGCCCTCATTAACATTGCAAATTATTTTAATTAAATTACCTACTCGCAATATGTACTTTACTCACGGAACTGTGATTAAGTCTGATGAAGTTCATACTAACATAACTTTATAAATTTACACAGTGGTGAAACATCGATAGAATAACCGTGGAGTTTCTTGCCGGCTCTTCTCCATAGGACGCTACCAATTGAAACCGTGTATCTAGCTTCTGACGTTTCATAAGTGCCCATGCAGGTTTATGCGAAGTAAAATATTTTGATTTTAAGTCGGAAGTAATAATGTACACATATTGTGACATTAAAGCATGGTGGGGTTATGTGGAAATTTGAGGGTGCTTTTATAATATAAAATGTGGATCAATTCCAATACAAAAATATACTGGAAGAAACAATGTTACCTTATGCTGAAGACGTGTTTACAGTTATTTGGATGTATAAGACTTTCTTTTAAATTCTGGATGTGCCTTCTCTTGAGCTCGCATCACGCCTGATGATTTTTATTTTTTATTCTGGATGTGCCTGCTGTTGAGCTCGCATCACGCCTGATGGAAAGCGATATATGAGATCTCCGATGGAACGAGCGTGCTCAGATGTAGCCTGTTCACCCTTGCTTTAAAAACAGATGGGTTAAATTGTGGTTTGATTTTTTTTATTTTTATTTACACCAATAAGTACAACATCTTACAGTTACCCAAGACGATGTTATACACACACATTAAACTATCCATAAAACACACTTACATAAAATTTAACAATAAATATAAAAACAAAAAATTTAAATAAAAATTACAACTATACAGGGTAAGTTTTTATCCAGTGCGCAAATTTTAACCATGAATTCAGCATATCATTCTAGACCCCCTACTGCAGAAATTTTTCGCCGGTTATACAAAAAAAAAAACAGCTGTTTCATAGAAAAGTGCAATACCTACGCGGTCAAAATGTATGGAACAGGTGTTTTTTTTTGTTTAACCGGTGAAAAATTTCGGTGGTCTAGAATGATATGCTGAATTCATGATTAAAATTTGCGCACTGGATAAAAACTTTTCCTGTATCTAACGCATCGAGCGCGATCGATCCAGGGCTTGAATTCACTATGGCCACTTAACGATTCCTTACTCGTAACCACGTCAATCACACACGACATCTGCTAATATCGTAATAATAATATCGACAAATTGTCTTGGAACCTATACAATATGACATTTCGATTCCTTACCGTTACATTGGTTTCTAAAAAAACACTATATTGACGTAGTTTGAACGCAGTAAGATTCCGCGGGGAATCTTTATAACCATACAGAATTGGGGCCCAACTCACATTAGGGCCACTGATGTTTTTTTTATTTGGGTGGCAAATCATCAAATAACTTCTCCCGCTGTGAGTGCAGCAGGAGTATCAGACTTTTACTGACTAAAACCCACCCGTGTTCCCTCAGTAGCCTGTGTGCCAGGGGCGGCGGTATCTCTTTCGAACAACCCGCACCCCTGGCAGGCATCGGCTTTTGCGGGCCCCATCAGGTTGTGCTGGCATCTCTTTGAGGCGCGCGTGGAACACAACGCGCCGTCGACCTGGGCTTGATCCTTACCGGACAGCGAGCTAACCATTACTCGCCGTCCACAAACCCACGCCTATGGTGGCCGGGAATCAAGCTTGGGGCCACTCATGTTTGATTGTAAACGAAGCAAAATTAGTGTATACGTCCTGTAGTTTCTGCCTTCCTGCATGAGAAGAAGGCGTGTGTTTGTTTATAATTCGACTTAACTAATCTTTTTTTATTCACACGACATGTTTCGGAGACAAATCGTAAAACCTTCATTTCTTTCTTTGAAGTTCCCAAGTTTTCGCACAAAACAAATAATACGGGATACTTCCAAACATTTTCACATAAGTTAACGTAGAGCTCTCATATTTCACGTTGATGTTTATGCAAAGTATTTTCGTGTCTCTTGTGGTTTACACACTGATTTTGTCGGGAAACGCAAAAACAAGGAATGTGTATTCATACGCAGTGTAATCTTTTGCAAAATAATAGTAGCATTTTTACACTGCTCGATACAGGCCCTATCCAGGACCCGAAATAAGATAATCCAGAATCCCAATCCAGAGATGAGCTGTACTCGGCTTTGTCCGCCAGAATTTTCTTCCTAACCGTATCCTCTCCGTTGCATCGCATATCGCATCACCCACCGGCAGGCTTTGTACGAGAACCGTAGACAAGCGTTTTGTCGTAGGAAGTGTAGACAAAAATGACGTTTCCATATAGACTGTTGACAGTTTTTCATCGAGAAATGTAGACAAGCGATTTCTATTCTACAGTAGAGTACAAATAGAAAGCGTCACGCTAAGCCTGCTGCGCTATTATTTAGTTTTCACTTGGCGTTCTTTCCAACTTTCTTCTTTTTGCCCAGCTCCTAAAGGTTGTAGCGTGATAATAAATAGTTTATACCCTTTTTCAAGAATTACGCTATCAAATGGAAAATATTTTTAGAAATATGACAAGTAGTTCCAGAGATTGGCGCGTTTAAACAAACAAATTCTTCAAGTTTATTATTACCACTATAGATTAATATAGATGTTCTCACGATCATCTAATTCTAATTTAGGTGCACACTTAGAATGCCTTTTAATTAAATTTGTATGCATTGATATACAAAAACCCAAGATACACAATCAATTTTTTTTTTTTTTTCGCAAAACTTTCTGAGGGTATATTTATATATTTACAATTTTTCTTTTCCTATGCTGTCCTATTGCTGGGAAAAGGCCTCTCCCAAGTCCATCCAAGAACTCTTTTCTATATATTATTATAACCCTTTATTTACAATTTATTTATTTCTTTAATTAAAACGGTTTAGTACCAATAGGGCATTTTCCAATTTGATGAAAACTATTTTAATTTGAAGATTGAGATTTGATTGATTGAGATGTCACGTGATAAAAAGTCATCGTAAGGAGCGTTTTGGCGGTAAATTCAAAACAACGAAAAATAAAATTTGGTTTCAATCGTTTTTAATTGAGAAAATGGATATAAATCAATTTACTTTTATTTTTCTGTTACATATTTCGTGCCAATCTTCAAATTAAAATAGTTTTTAATAAATTGGAAAATACCCTATTACAGCACAAAAAAAAAAAAAAACAATAAATTTATTTATTTAATTAAAACGGTTTAGTACCAATTACAGAAATTAAAGACAGTTGGCACAAAAAAAAAAAAACAAAAAAAAAAACAATAAAATTGTACACAGGTGTGAAATAGTATCGTCAGTCATCTTTCAATCTTTTTGGACATTGCTTCGTAAAAACCTCTTTAAGTCATGCGTGTAGGGTTGAATTTGCAAAAAAAAAAGTTTTATAACCACTGAAGTATAATTGGGGACAGTTTTGAGTGTTACTTTTATTCGAAACTGTGCATCTTGAGTTTTTTGTATATCAATGTTTGTATGTATCAAAACACGACCTGTGACATGACATTTGACATCTACCAAACTGCACTGGGCCCGCGTGGTGGATTACGGCCCTATCCCTCTCACCGAGAGGAGGCCTGTGTCCCAGCAGTGGGAACATTATAGGCTGATGATGATGTATCAAAAAGTAACCCAAAGATAATTCTTGGCTATACAGCTCGACCTTCCTTTTTCTCGGATTAATCAATACGCCTCACTGTCTGTTGGCGGTATCAGACGATTACCTAAGTCTGGGTTTTCCCTCCACGATGTTTTCAGCGGCATTTTTTACTTACAAAGAAAACTGCGAACACAAATTGACCTGACCCATTTTCCGTCGATTCAATGGGCGTGTTTTCGAAGCCATTTGCACCGATTTTAAGTGTTAATGGACTGATTATAATAAATTAATAGTTTCAATTATCAATTTGGGGTGTACTGGTTTCTTTGAAAGAGTATGGAGTAATCATGAGTACCTACTTTCAAAGATTCAATGTTTACCCCTAAGCTAAAAAAAAAAAAAAACCTACTAGCTTTTACCAGCGGCTTATAAACGCTCCTTACGATGACTTTTATATCACGTGACATCCTGACGTCAGCTTTGTGTAAACGGCATCGGTACAAATACTTAGTTTAGCGCAGTTTTAGAAGTATTTGTGCACAGAGGCACTGCACATCAGTAATATCACTGTCTATCCATTAAAAATCCTGTATTAAAACTCGACATTCACTTGTTTACTTACTAACTACATACTTTAGTTTACACAAAGTTGACGTCATGTGATAATGTCATCGTAAGGAGCGTTTTGGCGGTAAATTCAAAACAACGAGAAATAAGTTTGATTTTAATCAGTTTTAATTGAGAAAATGGATATTAATCAATTTATTTGATTTTTCTGTCACATATTTCGTCCCAATTTTCAAATTAAAATAGTTTTTAGTAAATTGGAAAATACCCTATTGTCAGTTTGTAAGCATTTTAAGATTTAAAATATGATTCACTATATTATCCTATGATTCTGCTAAAATGGCCTTTTAGACCCCTCATAGATTTGCATACTAGACTCCCCATATGAAAGTAGCTACCACAGGTTAAATTAGCCTAAGAATACCTACTAATATTACAAATGCGAAATTAACTTTGTCTGTCTGTTACGCTTTCACGCCTAAACCGCTGGATCGATCGTCATGAAATTTGGCAGAGATATAGCCTGAGATATGGAAAGGGACATAGGCTACTTTTTTACGCGATAACCGACATCCACGCGGGGGTACACTCGGGAAAAAGCTATTCTATATACAGGGTGTGGCGTAAATAATGGTCCACCGTTAAGGATTCGATATACCAGATAATTAATTATTTAAAAAAAAAACATTTTTACCCAAGGAACCCGTTTTTTTTTTATAAGTATTTACGAAATTTCTACTTTGTAACCCATGAAAAAATTAAAAAATAATGTTTTTTAATTGTAATTTCAATAAAAACAACTTTTTTAAAGAAAGATTTTTTAAGGTAGAAATTTCGTAAATACCTACTTATAAAACAAAAAAAAATCGGAATCCTTAGGTAATTTTTTTTTTTTTTAATATGTTATAGTAAATTATCTGTTATATCGAATCCTTAACGGTGGACCACTATTTATGCCACACCCTGTATATGCCCAGTTTGGCAATAAAGAGCGCTACCAGTGGTAAACAAGACGACACGTTTTTGTTTATAGTAACCGAGCATAAAACAACAAACATATTATGTTACGACTACCCTCGTGTAGGCAGTAATTTTCCTCGCTAAGAATAAACTTTCCTAGAGCTTTCTGTGTCACCTTAATTGAGTAAACAACTTAGTTAATGCGAAAATAAGGTTAATGACGACTACTTAGTGACGCTTCAGGAAAACTGGACCGTTGTTATTTGTTGTTACAACTGGACCGTTGTTAAAATTGCCTGACGTTTCATTCAATAAATTTCTATTTCTACCAGTTTTTTCGTTAAATGTCTTGTTTATTACTAGGTTTTTCTTCACTATTTCATACAGGAAAAGTATTTATCCAGTGCGCAAATTGTAACCATGAATTCAGCATATCATTCTAGAGAAAAAAAAATCTGTTGTTCGATACATTTTGACCGCGTAGCTATTGCACTTTTCTATGAAACAGCAGATATTTTTTTTTTATAACCGGCGAAAAATATCTGGGGTAGGGGGTTTAGAATTATATGTTGAATTCATGGTTACAGTTTGCGCACTGGATAAAAACTTACTCTCTTTACAAAATTACATTTATTTCTCTTCCACGCTATTTTGAATTGGATTTAAATACACGGAAACCAACTCTACGATCCTTTTTATGAACTACCATTATCGCCTTTTTTTGCAGTTTATAAACCTACTTTCACAAACTCGTAGCACGTAGGGAAAACCATAAAAAACCCATTTATTGTTAATTAAACGTAGTGTGTACAATGTTTATTTTTATTATCCTTTCACTCTGGTTTTCCATTAAAAGGGAAACGCGTGATGTTTTTTCATTGTTGTGTGTGTTTGTATGAAATAAGTAAGCTTTTATGACGAACTATTTTTAAATGATAAACTTTTTATTCAAATAGGAACTTTTATACACAACCTGTTTATGTTTGTTTATGTTTCATTTAATTGTGAATAAACACACTGTATATTTAAAGTCCCGTGTGGTGTCCGGGCGTAAAAGAATAGCACCATCCCATTTCTTCCAGTGGGTGTCGTAGAAGGCGACTAAGGGACTTACTAGAGAATGGGCAGCAGCGTTCTCTATGCATTTTACCACCATACTGCGATCGCCAACCCGCCTGCCAAGCGTGGCGATTATGGCAAACCCCCCAAATTGAGGGAGGCCTATGTCCAGCAGTGGACGTCTTTCGGTTGTAATGATGATGATGATGATGATATTTAAAATGGAATTGTTTGTCATAAAAATACAGGTTGTATTTTTTAAATAGATTTATTTTTTACGAGCGTACAATAGGTACCTACCAATAAATGAGTACAGTCTCTATTTAAACCAAAAGTATTTTTATATACCATACGACCTGCATAAATACTTTACTTTTTCGACTCTCGTTTAGGGTGACGTAATCACAATAAATTGAGGAGTTGTGTTACGAGGATAGGTGCAATGTATAATGGTAGTTTATAGATCAAAGGTCCTTAAACTCACGCCTTTTTCTCATGTGGGAAGACTGAAACCACAGAACGCCACGTGCTATCCATAAATACTCCTTTTGCGTTATTTAGGTTCATGCATCTGGTTTGCAATATCATTTTAAATCAAAACGATACTCTTTCTACCAGTTACACGATTAACAAAAAAAGAAGAAGATTTAATTAAACAAGTACTTCCTCACAATGATACAAAGTTTATTTTAATAAACCTAAAATTAAGTACAAACAAATAATGTGGCGAGCCACTAAACCAATATATCTTTCCCAGACTCCTGGGCATACACCCATACAATTAGTCTCCGGTCCTAATTGTATAGATGTACGCCAGCATGAGACTATGACAATTTATATTTCTCAGAGTCGCTATAGCGAGTCCGTGAGATGAACCAGTTAACAACTTCTAGCTCAATCGTACGTAAGTATCTCCCTATTTGGATTGTGCTCATACAGGGTAAATGACAATTATGCAAAGCAAACCCGAGACACAATATCTTACAACAACTGGTCTGAGCACCTAGTTCCTACAATAGGCCTAACTCTCTCAATAGGTTAAATTAGGACACTATGTCTATAAATCTCCTCAGTGTTCTCTCAGTATAACTACTTAGATTTAAGTTGAGTTGACGGGATTAAGTCCCTTGGCGTCGTATACAGGATAAACCTGTGTACACACGTGAACGTGGCCTACGGGCTAAGATGGTGACGCTTTCGTTACCTGGAGTGGCGATATTCCCTCATTACTGGGATTCGGATAAGTAAGGCCTTCTTCACCTCGAAGACCACACCACGAGGGTTCTCACTATTTCATATAAAAGATTGACGTGCGACCCCTTTACAAAATGACATGTATTTTTCTTCCACGCCAATTACGCCCTCTTTTCAAATGGATTACAATACACGGAAACCAACTCTACGAACCTTTTTGTGAACTACCATTATCGCCTTTTTTTGCAGTTTATAAACCTACTTTTGCAAACACATAGCACGTAGGAAAAACCATTAAAAACCCATTTAGTGTTGAATGAACATAGTGTGTACATTGTTTATTTTTATTGTCCTTTCACACTGGTTTTCCATTAAAAGAGAAACGCGTGATGCTTTTTTATTGTTTTGTGTGTTTGTATACAAATAAAACAAGCTTTTGTGACGGACTATTTTTAAATATAAACTTTTTATTCGAATAGTCACTTTTTTATACAACCTGTTTATGTTTATCTTACATTCAATTGTGAATAAACACGATGTTTATTCAAAATGGAAGTTTGTAATCAAAATACAGGTTGTATTTTTTAAATAGAAAAAAGTTTTTATGAGCATACATTACGTACCTACTGTTGAGTACAGCCTCTATATTTAAACCAAAAAGTTTTTATATATCCCACGACTAGTTACTTCACTTTTGTAAATTAGGACTATTGTTTAGGGTGACGTTATCACACTAAATTCAGAAGTTATGTTTAGAGAGAGTAAAGGTGGAGGTGGCTATACAGGATAAGTTTTTAACCAGTGCACAAACTGTAACCATGAAATCAGCATATCATTCTAGACCCGCCAGCGAAGAAATTCGTCGGTTTCCCAAAAAAATATCAGCTTTTCCATACATTTTGACCGCGTATTGCACTTTTCTATGAAACAGCAGATTTTTTTTGTGTAACCTACGAAAAATTTCTGCGCTGAGGGGTCTAGAATGATATGCTGAGTTCATGGTTACAATTTGCGCACTGGTTAAAATCTTATCCTGTATGATGACAGCTGCGCGGGTCAATCGAAGGCCTACGCTTGACGGGGTCGGTCCGTAGAAGGGTGACCATTTCCTCCGCGGTTTCACCAGCGTAGTTCCCGTTCCCGTGGGAATATGGGGATAAAATATAGCCTATGTCACCCGGGGATAGTGTAGCTTCTCAACAGTGAAATAATTTTTCAAATCGGTTCAGTACTTTCGGAGCCTATTCAATGCAAACAAACAAACAATCAAATCTTTCCTCTTTATTATTAGTATAGATTATTAGCGTAGGTAAAGAACTCTCCGTGCCTTGGCTAAATTAAGCCATTGGTCCCGGCTATCATTCATGAATCTTTGACTGTCGCAACGGGTAGTCAGAATCCAGAAAGTGTAACAACCAGTCGTAGGTACCAAGGGGTAACTTGTTACCCAGTAAATGGGTTGTCGAGGTCTGTTAGGCAGTCATACATACATACATACTCAGCCTATAAACGTTCCCACTGTTGGGACACAGGCCTCCTCTCCATGAGAGGGAGTGGGCCGTAATCCACCACGCGGGCCCAGTGCGGGTTGGTAGATGTCACATGTCTTCTAGGACATGCCGGTTTCCTCACGATGTTTTCCTTCACCGTTTGCGAGCAGTGGTGATGAAATTATTTACACAAAGTAATGCGCCTGGCTGGGTTCGAACGCACGACCCACAACTCGTAAGTCGCGGCCGTTACCACTGGGCCACCACTGCTCATAAGCAGTCGCTTCATGTAAAATACAGCACGCGTAGCATGACCACTATAGAACCGGGTTTTGTCGACGGAAGAACAGACAAAATGACAGTTTGTGATAGTTTATCTGTCGTTTTGTCTATTCTTCAATCGACAAAACCCGTTTATTCCCGTTAATACCGGGTATTCATCTGCATCCGGTTAGACTGGAAGCCGACTCCAACATAATTGGCTAGGCAGATTGATTGATTGATCATCTTTTAAACCGCAACGATTCCATAACACGTCATTCCTCGGCCTATCATACATAGTCTTAAAGCAGTATTTCAAGACTTACTGACTAAAACCCACCCATGTTCCTTTAGTTGCCTGTGTGCCAGGAGCCACGGTATCTCTTTCGAACAACCCGCACCCCTGGCCGGTATCGGTCCTTACGGACCCCATCAGTTGGTACTAGTTTCATGCCTCTTTTGCCACAACAACATTTACTTCCATACATAAGCGTAGGCCAATATAACGTAGACAATTATGTTCCTTCACAAAAAATAAACAAAACACACATCACATATTGGTTTATACATATTTTATCATAACATTCATGTACATACGAGCAATGTAATTACATCGTGAACATGTACATTATACATAAAATATAGACATCTTACGAGCTTGTACCTAGGTACTTACCTATATTATTATTAAAGGTACGTGCTACATAGAGCTCACATTTACCTACAATAACGGCCAAGTGCGTGTCGGACTCGCGCACGAAGGGTTCCGTAACGCCGCTGTCCCGTAAAATATTTATCAATGTTTTCAAACACGTTTTTAGTAGGGGATATATTTTTGAAGTTAAAACTTGTTTAGGCGCGTTGAGCACTTTTTGGGTGAACAAAAATCGTGGAACTCGCGTCATCGTCACCGAACGCTTTCCATGAGCTATTTGTATACTGTGTACATGTGAGTGAACGAGCACACGGATGAGTCGCGCGTTGATGTCTTTTGGAAAAGTCCCTTTTTTTCACTTTGTATATTTATCGTAAAAATCTGTGCTGTTACCTTTAATGGCTGAAGTCGATCGCTCGTTTTTCATTTTTTACCGAGAGCAATCAGGACCCAAGGACCCAATGTGAAATTCTGTATTGACGATGAAAAAAATACACACGTAATTGTTCAAGTTTACACTTCCGTCGTGTCGACACTCCCGGAGTGCCATTGTTTTTCTTTTGGTTTATGATTTCTGGATTTACATCCGTTTGGAAATAGGCTCGCCCCCTGTTACATGGGGCTTAAAACAAACATAAGTAACTGTCGAAATGTGAGCGTAGATACTCATATACCTCAACCCAACCCCTTCTGGGAAACAAGGCTTTACATTATGTTGTGTTTATTATTTACTCGCTTTGGCCAGCGGTTTTGCCTGCGTTAACCAATTATATATAACAAAACCTTAACAAACTCTACACCGAAACCTTCCGCATGAATTACTCGGTGTATTGGTGTAAACCGCATGAAAATTTGTTCAGTACTTTTTGAGTTTATCGCGAACAGACAGCAAAAAGACGCGGCGGAGGACTATGTTTTACAATATGTATGTATGTAGTGACTGCTATACTGGCCATATTAACACCTACACACTTTGTGATAATTTCAAGTATCTACCTATTACGGTTCAAAAGATCCCGAGTCGACGCCGTGTTGTGTTCCACGCGCGCCTCAAAGAGACGTCAGCACCAACTGGTTGGGTCCGCAAGGGCCGATGCCTGCCAGGGATGCGGGTTGTTTTAAAGAGATACCGTGGCCCCTCGCAGACAGGTAACTGAAGGAACACGGGTGGGTTTTAGTCAGTAAAAGTCTGACACGCCCTCCTGCTTCACCCTAGAGCAGGAGAAGTTATTTGATATTTCCCAGACAAAGAAAAAGGTTCAAAAGATACAGTCCTGTGACAGATGGACGGACGGTCGGAGAGCGTAGCCTTAACAATACGGTCCCGTCGGTACCCTTTGGAAACGGAACCCTAATAAAATACATGCTCGGATAGACAGCCGTAATCAGATTGTGTAGACATGTCTTGAATGTCCCCTATATATATATATACCTACCGTCGGCTACTACGAATTATGTTTATCTAGTAGTATAGTTTACTATTCACAGAATTGTTTATTTTGATGTTTTTCTTGGAATTGGGATAGAAGATATTTAATTTGCTTTTTAACCGACGAAAAAACGGAGGTTACTCAATTCGACGCGTATTTTTTTTATTTTTTTTTTTATGTATGAACTTGCATAACTTTTTCCAGAGTCGTCTGATTTTGATAATTCTTTTTTATTGGAAAGGGTATACCCCGAAGTTGGTCCCATATAAATTTCCCATGACAAACAGGGGATGATTGATTGTTTACTCACAGATTTTAATACTGAGCTGTGTATTACAAAAAGTAAACAAAAACTGAGCATGTAGTAATTAGTAGATTGTAGCCACAAAAATTATAAAATAAAAGGAAGTCGGAAGTCGGTGACTTTGGATATGTATTTAATTATATTATGTCACCGCCTTCCGAACTTAGTTATTGGGGTTGGACAAAGCAAGTTATTATTTTTTACTTTTCGGTTTTTCGGCGGCTTAATTTTTTACTAAAAAGTTTTTATTCTATTCTATATAGGAAGCAGTGGTGGCCAAGCGGTAACGGCCGCGACTTACGAGTTGTAGGTCGTAGGTTCGAACCCAGACAGGCGCTTTACTTTGTGTAAATTATTTCATCACCACTGCTCTCACAACGGTGAAGGAAAACATCGTGAGGAAACCGGCATGTCCTAGAACCAAAAAATTCGAAGACATGTGACATCTACCAACCCGCACTGGGCCCGCGTGGTGGATTACGGCCCAATCCCTCTCACCGAGAGGAGGCCTGTGTCCCAGCAGTGGGAACATTATAGGCTGATGATGATTCTATATAGACAAATATTATGAAGCTCAAGAGTTTTGGTTGAACGCGTTAATCTCAGGAACTACTGGTCCGATTTGAGAAGTTCTTTCAGTGTAAGATAAGCCCATTTATCGAGGAAGGCTATAGGCTATATAACATCACGCGAAGACCCTTAGGAGTCGATCAAAGAGAGTCACGAATACGAAGTACTCGCACGGGCAGGTGATTCGAAGCGACAGGGCGGGTCGAGGAAGCAAGAAATTTGACGCGAACGAAGTCGCGAGCAAAGCTAGTTATTTTTATAAATATAAATAGCTTAACTAATAATTAGCTGACATGTAGAAAAAGCCCCTTTGGGTTCATCTATAAAGATAAGAAGAGATGAAAGGGGCTTTTTCTACATGTTTGTCAAAGAAAAGAGACGATTTTCTCTGTATTCGTCTAAGTACCTGGTACTTATTGACAGGCCTGCACTGTCCTCCCATACCTACATTTTATCTTTGTAATTTGAAAACATTGGTAAAGCCAATTATTTTTAAAAGAGTAACCGTGGAGTTTCTTGCCGGCTCTTCTCCATAGGAAACAACAATTTGGAACCGTGCACCTAGCTTCTAACGTTTCATAAGTGCCCATGCAGGTTTATATGAAATAAAAATATTTTGACTTTTTTTTTTTGAAAAACATGCTAAGCTATAACACTTTACTAGTGGAATTATGACATCATGTGTCTAGCGTGTGATCCCAGTGTTTTACATGGAACGACTGCCTATTTACCTTCGTAACCCAGTTACTGGGTGTCAGGATACCCCTTGGTAAGACTGGTTGTCAGACTTTCGGGCTTCTGACGACCCGTAACGACTGTAAAAGATCCAGGAATGATAGCCGAGACCAACAGGAGGAGGCGTGTTAAGTAATACAACTCCAAATTTGATGTCAAAACATTATGGCTTCCCAGAACCGAATTTAAATAAAGATAAAATTGAATCAAAGCTTCATTACAACACGAAAGGCCCACTTTAACTAATAAGATCCAAAACATTTATACACTTTTGTTATTGTGTGGGCGGTTTGGTTATAAACATGCTTTTTCTTAGAACATAAATAGAAAAGGGTTTGCAAAGTAAATTAGGACATTTTCCAAGCATTTTCCTGTTAAAAGATCAAAGAAAGGGAATCTTCTATTCTTATTCTTTCACGGTGAGCTATTTTAGTAACGGTTAGGTAAGGCAAATGTCGTGTGGAAAGTTTTGAGTAAGACTGTGGAAACCTTTTTTTTTTTTTTTTTTTTGGGTGGGAAATCATCAAATAACTTCTCCCGCTCTGGGTGGAGCAGGAGGGCGTGTCAGACTTTTACTGACTAAAACCCACCCGTGTTCCTTCAGTAGCCCTTAAGCCAGGGGCTGTGGTGTCTCTTTCGAACAAACCCGCACCCCTGGCAGGCATCGGCCCTTGCGGGCCCCATCATTTTTTGTGCTGACATCTCTTTGAGGCGCGCGTGGAACACAACGCGCCGTCGACTTGGGCTTGGTCCTTACCGGACAGCGAGCTACCCATTACTCGCCGTCCGCAAGCCCATGCCTACGGTGGCCGGAAATCGGCCTGGGATTCCCGACGCCCAGGGCGTCTCCGTATCCTGCGGCGGCTGGGGTCGCGAGGGCGCATATGCAGCCTCTCCCTCACGTGCGCCGCCTCCCTCTTCGCGAGCATCACTGCTTCGCTGAAGGAGGTGACGGCTCCCCATGCCCTCTCGCTCCGTACCATGGCCTGGACCAGGGCCGGACGCGAGAGATCGCCGCCGCCGATCGCCTCCACGAGGACACGGCGGTGCTCCGCCCAAGCCGGGCAGACCGCCACCGTGTGCTCCACCGTGTCCTCAGGGCGATCTTCGCAGTGGAAACACCCGGGCGTTTCCTCCCGCCCTATCCGAAACAGGAACCTCCCGAAACAACCGTGTCCGGTGAGGACCTGCGTCAGGCGGAAGGTGAGGACGCCATGCCGCCTCTCAAACCACTCCTCAAAGAGGGGACTTACCGCCGCAATCGTGGCGTGCCCAAGACTGTGGTTGGCTTAAATAGTTTATTTATTACTAGCAGCGCTCCGCGATTTCACCCGCGTAGTTCCCGTTCCCGTGGGAATACGGGGATTAAATATAGCCTATGTCACCCGGGGATAGTGTAGCTTCTCAACAGTGAAAGAATTTTTCAAATCGGTTCAGTAGTTTCGGAGCCTATCCAATGCAAACAAACAAAACAAACAATAAAATCTTTCCTCTTTATAATATTAGATTATTCATTTATTTATAACCAACTTATATTTATAGTTTGCACCACACATTTGATTATAGGTCAATACTAATTATTACGCATACAATAATAGAATTAGGATAAATTACATAACTTACACAAAAATTGAAAAAAATAACAACTTTAGGCAAAAATAAAATAAATAAATACATTTTATTTTTTGCAGGCAATATACCCATAGACAGACATTGACAGTTAAAATAATAAAAATAAAATAAATAAAAATTTAAAACATAGAGGTGTGTATAGGTATACACGCTATAGGCTTCAAAAATACATTAAATTCTTTCGTCATTTTTTGTTCCCGTTTAGGTGAATAGAAATCCAGTGCACAAATATAGGGCTTGCTAAGTTGTCTATAGCAATTATGGCAACCCCCCCCCCTTGGGCCTATGTCCAGCAGTGGACGTCTTTCGGCTGAAATGATGATGATGATGATGACTACTAAATTTGAACATTTATTCATGGCAGATTTTATTTGTATGAATATATTTTTACAAATAATTTTTTAGCATATTATTTTAGGAACTGTCAAAATTTTAGCAGATCAGTCATTCATTTGTCATTATGTACGAGATTACCAATAACCGCGATTTCTTTCAATGGAGTGTCAGTGGCTGCATGACTACTGGAAAGTCATAATGACGCCATTAAACTAGTAGATTACCAAACTTGTCAAAATCAACAATTATGAAATCAATGATAGACCATTCTGACACTATTGTAATAGCAGACTTGAGGCCCTGACCTGTTGTCTAATGTTATCAGTGAAGGATGTCTGCTAAAGTACTTGATTCTGAGTTAAACTCGCCTTTAACTATTTACTTTCTAATCAGTGTATTATGTTCCCACTGCTGGGACACAGGCCTCCTCTCTGTGAGAGAGAGTGGACTGTAGCCCACCACGCCAGCCCAGTGCGGGTTGGTAGATGTCACATGTATTCGAATCTTGGTCCTCGGACATGCTGGTTTCTTTACGATGTTTTTCTTCACCGTTTTGATAGCAGTGGTGATGAAATAATTTACACAAACTAAACCGCCTGTCTCGGTTCGCATCTACGACCTACAACTTGTAAGTCGCGGTCACAATTACTTACTGACAGAGTAATTTTGCTGAGCACAGTTTTCGTACTTGTTATTCAGACAGAAAGACCCTGAAGGCACTTATAATTCTCATAACAAAGCAGCTTCATTCCCAGACTACGTTCAAAGGCGTACATAATTAAATTTTCCGTCTACCCTTGAACTGAAAAATTCAACAGGAAGCCTCTAACATAATATTTATCTTCTCTAAACAGCGTGAAACGGGTTCATCCCTTTTGGTAAAGAATTCAGCGTTCGTTAGACTGTACATTCAGAGCTGTATGGTTTAAATAAATAACTTCAAAAGGCTTTTCGTGTAAATAAATTAAATGAATAATTACGTCCGTTTTGAGAAAACCGCGAGATAATTAAAATTTCATTAGTGGCGTAAGGGGTTGTAATTTTTCATATTCTCGGGGATGAATTTGGAAAGGTTCTTTTTTGGGGTTGAAATTAATTGATATGGGTTAATTGATGTTAAATTCTGATTGATCCCGTTTTAAGGCTTCTAGCAGACAGGCGCGACGCGACACTAGTAGAACAATTTGTATGAAAACCTTCGTGGAATTTGTTCTATCAGAATCACGTCGCACCGTCGTCGTCGAGCGGCGCCTGTCTGTGGGACCCCTTAAAATATTATGTCGTAAGATTCTTTCCACTTAGCCACAATTCCAATTTTGACTGAAATGTTTGAGGTTGACCCCTGTATTATCGAGATATGATACGAATATTCAACAATAATTAAGTAGGATAATCCACCAAGCAAAAGGGTATTTTCAAATTTTTAACTAACTACAACGTTCTCTCATTCACAATATGTAAAATAATCTACATAAATAAAATGAACCTATTTAAACATAGTGACATGATTTCCATGACAATCACTAAAAATATTAAAATTGATGTATAATGTCAAATAATGACGAGAATATGTCAGCATTGTGAAATTAAAAAGTCAACAATTGCTTTCCATCTGACGTGATCGAGGTCGAGCGTCGGCACATTCAGCAATAAAAAAAATATCGAGACTTACGCGAATGAAACTGTGGGGTGTTGCTAATGTATTAATAAATAAGATAAGACATTATTCCCATCCCCTGAACGTCTACGACCTTTACGAAAATGGCGCCCTTTTTCCTTTACCGAACGGATATTTCCAATATAAATACGAAACCTTCCCCCCCACAGTTTATTAGAAATTCAACACACATCGGCGTTTCATTATTGTGCAGGAAATATCTTTTTGTATCGAAAATAACTCGTCTAAATGGATAAGTACAGGATTCTTTGTAGAAATATATTTCGGCCTTTACATTATTTGGTTTAACTGGTGGACCTATTTTTTAATTGTCTTCAAATAGAAAGAACGACACTATAACATATCGCTGGTAAAAAATTCTCGCTGATAACCGTCACTGTCAACATTATTTCATGCGATATTCGAAAAACGTCACTTCGAACTGTGTCTTCTTGTGACTCCGCGATAATTTACTTATAATAATAATACGAAATCTTTCCTCCCACAGTGTATTAGAAATTCAACACACATCGGCGTTTCATTATCGAGCAGGCTTATAGCTTTTAGTAAAGGAAATGATTCGTCGAAAGGAATAAGTACAAGATTCTATGTAGACATAATAAAGGACTGAAATTTACTGAAAATAAAGGGATTAACTGGTGACCAATTTTTTATGATACACTAGCTGTGCCCGCGACTTCGTCCGCGCGGAATAGTTATTTTTTTATTATTTATTTATCTGTTTAAATATAAATAAAAATTCTAAAATAAAAGTAGCCTTACTCCTTATTAGATCAGCTATCTGCCAGTGAAAGTCTCATCAAAATTGGTCCAGCTGTTTCGGAGATTAGCCGGAATAAACAGACAGACAAAAATTTAAAAAAATTATATTTTGGTATATGTACCGTGTATGCATCCGCATTAAGTAAAAAGCGGTTATTTTAATATTACAACTAGACACTCCTATTTTATTTATCTGTATAGATAGATAGAAGATACATAAGCTCACGTTTCCTGTGGCGGAAGGCAAAAACTATATAGGTACTCCGTTTGCGGTCATACACCTGGGGCCTTAGTCTGCTATTTTTATAAATTCGTCATTCCAACACGATTTTTTTTTTTTTCTAAAAGTTCGTAATCTGCTAAATACATAATGGTCGATCAGTGATCGGTCAATGGTCTCGTAATAGAATTGTGTTATAATGGCATTGTCGTATTGCCATTATTATAAAACCCGTTAGTAGCTAAATGATTTTCGAAAAAATACTACTAAGTTTGAACATTTATTCATGCCAGATTTCATTTATATGTATATATTTTTACATATTCGTTTTTAACATATTATTTTAGGAACTGTATTTTTTTTTGCAGATTACCCCATTCATTTGTCATTATGTACGAGATTACCAATTAATGCCAATTATTTCAGTGGAGTGTCAGTGGCTGACCATTGGACGGTCATGATGACGCCATTGTATTAGTAGATTACCAAACTTGACAAAATCAACAATTTTGAAATCAATGATAGACCATTCTGACACTATTGTAATAGCAGACTTGAGGCCCTGGACATAAATACATTATTATTGTTGGTGAAAATGATCTTTGGTACAAGTCATCACTAATAGAAAATCGTCGCTAGAAAAATACGAGTACGTCATGCGATACCGTGGATTGGGGTTACTTTAATCAATATTGAACTTTGAAGGTTCATATCTCTTAAATTTGTGATTTTAGAAAAATACAAAAATGTCCAATAGTCGATTTTTTTTAAAACTCTCGATTCCTGTAATAATACGTGAATAAATTTTACTTTTTAATGAGAAAAAAATAAAACTGACTGATCAAAGTTATACGTACGATGTGGGGTTACTTTGATACCCCCCTATTTTATTGTGTAGTTACAAAGTAAACCCCAATTATAATGCCAATACAATTTCAAAAATCAAAATCTGCCGACACGAAAAATAATTAAATTTTTTAATTGAAATTGTTAATGAATTCCTCAGGAAACGATTTAACAGTTCTTCAGTGGACTTCAACGAACATTTAAAAAAAAGAATTTGTAAAATTGGTCCAGGCGTTGTTGAGTAATGCGCTTACCAACACATTTTGCGATTCATTTTTATATATAAGATGGAAATTTTGATCAAACTCATCCCGCGAATCAATGTAACCCGCCCGGTCCACCGGTATCTGAAAATCATCACTTTGAAATTCGAACTGTGTAACTCGCAGTGAATCCGCGATGATACTTAAAAAAATAAGTTCGAGTTCGTATTGTGTGCGGTCACTCATGTGGTTACTTTAAAGAGTAAACTATAGGACAAAATGTAAACACAAATCGTTTATCCTCAGAGGACGGAGGTCGCTGCCTGCCAGCCTTCGCCGGCAGGAAACTGGGCGAGATCTGCAACCGAGAGAACCAATGCGATGCTGGACTAGTGTGTGAGGAGGTAGTACCTGGTAAGTAGACTTTGCCATCATAGTAGACGGTACAAAACATCTTATGTACTTTATGGAGAAATATCTCACGTACTTTACCAAAGCTGGTGCCCGATATTTTTTATTTTGCAATTTGCTAAAGTGTCTTCAAGCTGGATAGATTCTAAACTTTTTAACTAAAACTAATATCGAGACCAAATTAGATATCTAAACGACGTAATAGGGAATATTCATGTAATTTTTGTTCTCATAATCAATGAAGTACAGTACAACTATTTTCTTAATGTTCCTCGGGAATCATCGCATTTCCGAATACAAAAGAGCAATCCTCCAATTATTTTTTCTTACATTAAGTTTCAAGAGTATAAACAACTCAATATACTTCTAAGTCGATTGAGAGCGTCTGATCTGCACCAATTGCAGATAAGAGGGAAACTGAGAAAAATCCGATCGACTGACGATTTGACGGAAACACGAAGTTTGTTTCTCAACTTAGCATATAAAAACTGCAAAAACGTGAAATATAAAAGTAAATATTGCCAAATATATCAGACGTCTTTCGGAGACTGCGACAGCGTGACGCGTCTCTTGTAGAAAATTTCCATAAAGTGTTCATGGAAATTGTTTTACGAGTGCCGCGTCACGCCTTTTTGAAGGAGCCTTTATTCGACCTCCAAAATCCAGCTTTCTATACCTTAAACTCTCCTCCTTACCCAGGCGAGATGCACGTCTGCCGTCCCCCGACCGCCGGCCGCAAGCAATACAACGAAGACTGCAACTCTTCCAGCGAATGTGACGTCACCAGGGGCCTGTGCTGCATCATGCAGCGACGACACCGGCAGAAGCCTAGGAAGGTAAGATATCTTGGATGCTAAAACAGCCAATAATGTTCCCACTGCTGGGACACAGTGTGGGTTGGTAGATGTAACATGCCTTTGAATATTTGGGTCTACAGGCTCAGCACGAGCACCCATTTGTCGACGGAGGAATAGACATGACTGTTAACTAAATGATGTACAATAAGAGAAGGTAGCTATGTTTTTCTATAAATTATCACAGTTATGCGCTATAACGAAATTTTGTAGATAATCGTATATACTTCATGGCCGTCGAGTAGAAAGTTTTTTGTCAGTGTGATTTTGACAGTTTGGGATGAAATATTCTTCTGGAATAGTCTACATTTATAAGGGCCTAGACAAAGATAAAATGACAGATTGTAGAAGAATATATACGGTGCGATGTCAAAAATGGAGTAACGAAATGTCGCTTTGTATTGAAAAAGCACTGTCTATTCTTCGTAGAAATAGAAAACGTCATGTTAATGCGTGCCGGAATATGTTGGTTTCCGCACGATGTTATCCGTCGCCATTTTGAAAGCAGTGGTAATGAAATAACTTACATAAAGCAAAGCGCCTGTCTGGGTTCGAAGCTATGACTAACAACTCGTAAGTTGAGGCCGTTACCACTGGGCCATCGATGTTCCATACATGGTTTAGGTACAACGAATTACAGGGTGAATTACCTACGTCTCTCCTATATCACTGAGTAATCTGTATTTAGGAAAGAAAGTTTCGGCTCCTAATTTGAGTATCACAATAATTATGTTAACAAATTTTTGGAGCTGATAACACAAGATATAAAAGCAAAAATATTTAAAAAATGTTTAGGTTTATGTGAAATAAAATTTATTGATTTTGATGATTGATTTTGCAGTCACTCCATGTTTTTAATACTGGTATTCCGCTACTTCCGGTCAGACTGGAAGCCAACCCAAACATAGTTGATAAAAAGCTACGCAGATGATGATTTGTACTATTATTCTACTAAACATCAAACACCAAAAGAAATAAGTAAAAATATAAAATGCAAAAACATGAGAAACGTATTTAAGATACAGAAAAATGTGATTTATATTCAAACACACTTCCAGAAAAAGATTTTCAGACAAAAAGCGTTTTACTTAGGCGTGGGAAATAAACATGAATACGAAAGATTCCTTTCAAAAGATACTTTCTTTTTTATACTTATCTTTTTGTCTTTAACTGAACGGGGATTTTGTTGGCGAAGGTTTTACTGTGATTTTTTGTTTTTGAAGCGAGAAAATGGCGTTAAATTCTTTTTCTGATCGTGAAACAATTTGTTTGATTTCTTGTTGGTTGGTTTCAATTTGGGAGTAAATTTGACGTTCTTAAGTTTTTCTTAGGTTTTCCAAGAAAGTTTTCGGTCATATTTGGCCGTCATGAAAGTCAATTTCACCAGCAGTTGAAATTAAGGCTTGTATACACGCCAAGGACCTTCAGCATTTGGGCGCACTAAATTTGTGGGCGAGTGCGGGGTGATGTAGCCATGCAGTCTTTAATCGGTCACATTTTGAATTTATTATAACAAAAATAATACATATTTGTAAAAAGTAACAAAATCAAATCATTTTCCTTTGTATTGCAAAGCAGTAGACATTATTTTTTACTCTTTTGTTAAAAAATGAAGGAGGAAAATGGTTTCATCTCAACGATTTGGAGGTGATTTGGTGTTTTTTTTTTTTTCTTATTATTTGATACCCATAAAAAAGTTATGCCTAAACCAAATGACGTATCATATTATGTAGATTACTAAATTTTTTTTTCAAATGTAATTTCTTTGTAAATGCCGACGAAAAGTGGTTTCATCTGCATGCTGTTTTCAACCATTTTTTGAGAGGACAGCCATGTGTGGTGGCTGTCCATAAAAACCATAGAAGGTGGAAAATAGCCATAATTTTGAAAGTAGGTTTCTTTGGTTTTCTACTTACGTTTTTTGCCACCGACTTCCGAAATTACAGTAATTTTACTTGTACTTTGTTGTGTATTTTCATGGAAGTCCATAGTTAAAAAAAAAACACTTTTTAGCTGTGATAGATACCTTTTCCACACACATTCGTAACCACTCCTCAAAACTTGAACAAAGAACAATGGGCAAAATGTCCCTACCCTTGTAGCACTCCCGTCTATGTATCAAATGAAAGTACTTGAAAAGTGTATCATTTTATTGTATGACAGCAAATCTGTAAAACATGGGGGAAAAAAGTTATTGAGATTTAGAAATCAAAATACAAATTCTACATAATATTTACTAAAACTCATATATATCTTCAATTTAATTTAATTATGTATGCGCTTATTGCGTCGATGTTTCATATTTTACAATAAATAACGCGCGGCGCGAAGTATGAGTAGGTGACAGACAGAATCCGAGGCGAACAAAAGCGCGTGTGCAGGAACAAAGGCATTTTATTACCTAACGCTTTGTGGCTCACCCGAATTCCTGTTACGCACATTGACATTGACCGACAAGGATGCACCTAAATAAAAAACCAAACAGATATAATAGATGTAATACTCGTCTATGAGACGGTGTTCTTTTAACATTACACACCACTCAGTGCAGTCACAAAATAAAGAGAGTAAAGAGAGTACAGAAGGCAATCACATGTATGTACTTCGATTTTCATACCTACGCTCGGCGGTCGAGCTAGGGTTGTCAACTTTGGCTTACGCACAAAAAACTATCGTGGTAGTGGCACTCGTATTTAGGTCTTTGCCATGATGGCTCGCCGAGCAGTTCTATCTTAACTATATATAATGAGGAAGTTGAGCGTATTTTTTAGCTTATAAGTACTACAATAAATACCTAATATAAATTGTAGAAATAATAGAAGGCCACAAAGTCATTTTCGCTTACCCACAACTAACTAGGTATTCTGTGTTACGTTAAAACAAACCATCGAACTCACCTCTCTGGTCAACTCAACAACAGGTAGCTTAAAAAAAGACATTTCACAGTTTAATGTTGAATTTAAACAACCGTCCACTGAACAGTTATAGTAACTTTTTTGGTTGCTCCGTTTTTGCATTTCACAGACGCGTGTCTCAGGGAATGGCACTCGCGCTCGCACTGGTCCCAACCGGTCCGAGATATCGTGTCCGTGAACGGTGTCTATGTGTGCGTTACTCGAGCGCACTATGTATGTAGATTGCCTTCTGTACTCTCTGTATGTTTCAGTTCTTGTGCTTATGCGTCGTTCACGTTTCTGCATTTTTATTATTTTGACATCGCTTCTCTCACTAACTTCAGCTAGTCAACGGATTTTTGCCTGGGACAATATTATTGTACAAAGCCGAAATACAATATAGTAGGTATATTTAGTTCACATTCGTTTATTTATTTATCCCCAGACATAATTAGAATACAGGAAGTAAAAAAGTAAAATAATTTTACGCAAAATACAATATTCTCTCATTCTCCCATTCATTCACTCATTCATTCGTTCACATTTGTTATCTTTATAACAATGTACATGTTTCCATCCAAAACTTAAGATGCTACAAGGGTAGGGACGGGGTTCATACAAAAACGCCCATTGTTCTTTATGAAGAACCATTCGATGAGTACCTTTTCTAACAAAAAATTATTCTTTAAATCGGTTTATAAATTACGGTAACAAGCATTTAAAAAAATACATTCGAATTGAGAATATCATATTAAGAATTTAACTGTCTTCTGTCCCTAATAAATAAATATCCTCCTTTCTTTGAACTCGGACACAATTTAAATTCTATTGTTATCGGTACACATGGTGTACACTTGACAATGTGTGCTCTATATTATGTGACCGTTGTCCGTTTTCCAAAACTGACCAGTCTTCAACGCTACTTAAAAGTAGCCAGTTACACACTGAAATCGCTAATGAGTTGTCAAAATGTCAAGCCACTAGAATATATCAATGGCGGTCCATACACGAAGCAACCAATCACAATGTTTGTTAATTTGAGTTTGGAACACGCCACTTTTTTTTTTGAAAAATAACGCGGCGAGATATAATTGCGCATTGCACTTTCAACTCTGGGTGCTGAACATAGATTTGAGAATCCAACTGAGTGTATCTCAGTGCGTCGAAAAAAAACACTATTCGATTTGGAACTGATTCAGTTTGAAGATTCAGTGCGCAAAACAATCCCACCGCGGTAATTAAATTAGGCAAAGGGCCTAATCATCATCATCATCATCATCATATCAGCCGAAAGACGTCCACTGCTGGACATAGGCCTCCCCCAGGCTCCTCCACTTCGACCGGTCTTGTGCTTCCCACATCCAGACAAGACAAAGGTCATGCCGAATGCCCATGTAACACCCACTCCCATGACGATCGGAGGCGCTACACTCGAAGTTGTGGCCGAGTACGTTTACCTAGGACAGACTGTCCAGTTAGGTAAGTCCAACTTCGAGAAAGAGGTCAATCGTCGAATCCGGATCGAAACCCGTCCCAAATACCACAGTGTCTCAAGACGAAAGTCTTTGACCAGTGTGTGTTGCCAGTGATGACCTATGGTACAGAGACGTGGTCGCTCACAATGGGCCTTATCAGAAGGCTTAAAGTCACCCAAAGGGCAATGGAGAGGGCTATGCTCGGAGTTTCCCTACGCGATCGAATCAGAAATGAAGAGATCCGCAGTAGAACCAAGGTAACCGACATAGCCCGAAGAATAGCCAAACTTAAGTGGCAGTGGGCAGGGCACATTGCTCGCAGAACAGATGACCGATGGGGCCGAAAGGTTCTGGAGTGGCGACCGCGTACCGGAAGACGTAGAGTAGGAAGGCCTCCCACAAGGTGGACCGATGACCTTGCGAAGACCGCGGGTATCCGCTGGAAGGGCCTAACGTTATCAATTAATTATTAGTTGAGTTGGAAGCTCCTCAAAAAACCGACACCATAAAACACGGAAGCCGGTGTCCTAAAAAAATATTATGAATTCCAATTCTCCAATTTCTGAAAAAAAAATCTAGAACTTTCATTTCCCAGACAGTTTCCGATTACCAAATTCCTCCTCAAAATAAATAATATAAAAGATAAGGGACACTGTTTTTGTTAAAACCCAAAGAAATACTTCGTTTTCCGCAATAAAATCCACTTACAATGGCAGTAGAGAGTTCTTAATACATTTAGGGGACGTCGGAGTCTTAATAAAAATATTAACTCGGGAAATTCGGGACCTATTAAGTTAAAAGGCGCAAGAAAAAAATATATTCTTCAAAACTGTTCGTGGTTTTATTCCGAAAGGTATTTTATTGTAATATTTTTGTTTGAAATGATTTTTTAACTCCGTACATAGGATATTGGAATCACTTTTACACTGCATATCAAAAAATAAAATTAAGCTAAGGTTAAGCTACGCTTGACGCGGTTGATCCGTGGATGGGTGACCATCCACACATACCAAGAGTCCTTCATGCCTCGGAAATCACCTTAAGCCGTTGGTACCGGCTGTCATTTGTGGATCTTTGACAGTCGTTACGGGTCGTCAAAGTCCAATTAAAGTCTGACAACCAGTCTTATCAAGGGATTTCGTATTACCCAGTAACTGGGTTGTGGAGATCAGATAAGCAGTCGCTCCATGTAAAATACTGGTATTCAGCTGCATCCGGTTAGACTGGAAGCCGACCCCAACATAGTTGGGAAAAGGCTAGGGAGTTTAATTTCATAATCGCCTATTTCCATTTCAAATAGATTGTAGCGGCACTACAAATAAAAATGCTTCGCAACAAAATCCAAGAAACGCAAAAAGAAAAGTGGCGCCATCTACAATGCCACAGGCGAACTATCTGAGAAATTCTACATCGCGCAATCAGAGTTTACCACGACACCCAGATAGGTACAAAATCCCGACATCAACTGTCGGGCAGTTGCCCACCAGACACAATACCCGTCTGGTCGGAGGATCCTCCTTTACCAACGTAGGTATAAGTGAACTTTACACCCTGTTCCTCATGTCCCTAAAAGACAGTGTACCTTTCAAATGCTGAAAGAATTTTTCAAATAGGAGCTGTGGTTACGAGGTTTACCGTTCACATAAATACAAACTCACAAAGGACGATGGGCAAGCAACTGTGGATTCCGTCCCCAATATATTTTTTGATCCAACAGACCTCACTGTTTTTTTTTTATTTGGTGGGAAATCATCACATAACTTCTCCCGCTCTGGGTGGAGCAGGCCCTTAAGCTGTCAGACTTTTACTGACTAAAACTAAAACGCACCCGTGTTCTCTCAGTTGCCTGTGTGCCAGGGGCGGCGGTATCTCTTTCGTACAGCCCGCACCCCTAGCAGGCATCGGCCCTGATGGGCCCATCACTTTGTGCTGACATCTCTTTGAGGCGCGCGTGGAACACAACCTGGACCTGGTCCTTACCGGACAGCGAGCTACCCATTACTCGCCGTCCGCAAGCCTACAGTGGCCGAGAATCAGCCTGGGATTCCCGACGCCCAGGGCGTCTCCTGCGTGGGCTAGTGCCGTGAGGGTGCATATGCTGCCTCTCCCTCACGTGCGCCTTTTAAGACATTTTAAACGTCTCAAGTCTATTGACTTAGTTTCGATTTTGGGAACGCTAAGAGCCCATCGTCCTTTCGCTCGCTCTTTTTATAATATTATAGAATAAATTAGAGAGAAGTTCCCAATTCGTATTCATTAAAACGCCCCTAATTCGTTTAAAAGCCATTCAAATAGAAATATTTTTTCAAATTATTATAAGAGCTTCTTTTGTCAAAAGTTTCGCGAGTCCTAAATTGATTCTTGGAAAAGAAATATTTCTGAGAAGATGGAATATTGAAAACGGTTTAGTGGGAAAAATATAATGAAATCACTTGGTTGAGGAAAAAATGGAAGATTGAGCATATTCGAGGAAAAATATTTTTATTATATTCAACCTGATAAAGTTACCCATCGCCAGATATAAACGTCTTTTCGTTAGCGTAAATCTGTTGATCCTTGTGTCGATTTCATGTGATACTCGAGGTGATATTTTATATCCTTTCAAGACATCGAAGATTGATCTATCTGCCTATTCTTTTCTCAAATGCTGAATACCAATATTTAACTTGGAGCGACGGTTCCGTGTGTTTCCGGGCTTAAAAGAATAGCACCATCCCATTTCTTCCCGTGGGTGTCGTAGAAGGCGACTAAGGGACTTACTAGAGAATGGGCAGCAGCGTTCTCTATGCATTTTACCACCATACTGCGATCGTCAACACGCCTGCCAAGCGTGGCGATTACCTTTTGGGGGAGGTCTATGTCCAGCAGTGGACGTCTTTCGGTTGAAGTGATGTGAGTGATGACTTGGAGCGACTATGTAGTCGCTTTCTATATTTGGAAGTCAGATGGCTATCTGACTGTAAAACTGAAACTGAAATATAGAAATACCTAGATCATCATCTGCCTAGCCGTTTCCCAACTATGTTGGGGTCGGCTTCCAGTCCGCCTATCTGACCTCCACAACCCAGTTACTGGGTAACCCGTAACGACTGTCAAAGATCCACAAATGACAGCCGGGACCAACGGCTTAACGTGCTTTCCGAGGCACAGAGGGGTCTTGGTATGTTAAGATGGTCACCCATCTACGAACCAACCGCAGCAAGCGTAGCTTAACCAGGTCGATCGACCCGCGCAGCTATTGTTACTGAGCCCCAAGCCAAGCAATATAGAAATAATAACATCAATAAATAAAATGTTATTTTTAAAGGCTTACTTAACCGAGTGAGATGGTAATTGAAAAAAGTTATTTCTGGTTTCGATATTGATGAGTTCAAACATCCATACACTGAATAATACAGTTGATTACTTCTTGCCAGCGCAGCTTGGAGATCAGTGGTGGCCAAGTGGTAACGGCCGCGACTTACGAGTTGTAGGTCGTAGGTTCGAACCAAGACAGGCGCTTTACTTTGTGTAAATTATTTCATCACCACTGCTCTCAAAACGGTGAAGGAAAACATCGTGAGGAAACCGGCATGTCCTAGAACCTTAAATTCGAAGACATGTGACATCTACCAACCCGCACTGGGCCCGCATGGTGGATTACGGCCCAATCCCTCTCACCGAGAGGAGGCCTGTGTCCCAGCAGTGGGAACATTATAGGCTGATGATGTACTTCTTGCCATAGTTTTCACGAAAATAATTGTACACCGTCCGCGTACTTACGTACCGTCCTGATTCACCCCTGCATTATAATTCACCCCGTTTGTAGGTACTGTGCTAATGTGCTACAGTTTCCTTATACGCATTGTGTGTGTGGCGTGCGTATATTTGTAATTCTTACTAATATTATAACCGCGAAAGTTTGTATATTTAGATGTATGGATGTTTGTTACTCTTTCACGCAAAAACTACTGAATGGGTTTGGATGAAATTTGGCACACAGATAGATTATAATCTGCAGTCTTATCATTCTTCTACGAAGAATAGACAGTGCTTTTTCCATACAGCGTGACATTTCGTTCCTCCATTTTTGACATCACACCGTAGATATCCTTCTACAATCTGTCATTTAGTCTTTCGTTTCTAACGACATTTGTCTAGGTCCTTATAAATGTAGACTATTTCAGAAGAATATTTCTTCCCAAACTGGCAAAATCACACTGACAACAAACTTTCTACTCGACGGCCACAAAGTATATACGATTATGTCCAAAATCATGATTCGTTTAGAACGCATAACTGTAATAGTTAATAGAAAAACATAGCTATCTTCTCGTATTGTACATCATTTAGTTAATAGTCTATTCTTCCGTCGACAAATCGGTGCTTGTGCTAAGCCTGCTGGATTAACAAATAGGGCGCACACGGGCGTAGCTGCGGGCGGAATATAGTATGACCATCATTTTTTCCCCGGGTCGACGGGTCGACGTTCCACGCGCGCGCGCCTCACCGCACCAACTGGTGGGGCCCACAAGGGCCGATGCCTGCCAGGGGTGCGGGTTGTTCGAAAGAGATACCGTGGCCCCTGGCACACAGGCAACTGAAGGAACACGGGTGGGGTTAAGTCAGTAAAAGCCTGACACGCATGAGGGCCTGCTCCACCCAGACCGGGAGAAGTTGATGATTTCCCAACCTCAAAAAAAAAAAAAAAACTGCCACAATCAGCATAACTAATTTAATCCTACTACATATAATACAGAGCCAGAGCAGTGGTTGCCAAGTGGTAACGGCCACGATTTACGAGTTGTAAGGTCTCGAGCTCGAACCCCGCCAGGCGCTTTACTTTGTGTAAATTATTTCATCACCACTGCTCTCAAAACGGTGAAGGAAAACATCGTGAGGAAACCAGCATGTCCTACAACCAGAAATTCGAAGACATGTGACATCTACCAACCCGCACTGGGCCCGCGTGGTGGATTACGGCCCAATCCCTCTCACCGAGAGGAGGCCTGTGTCCCAGCAATGGGAACATTATAGGCTGATGATGATGATGATGATATACAGTATTACAAATTAGCTCTGTGCAATATTTCAGTTGTCTAGATCCAAGGGTTTGGGCTGGGCGTTGATGAATCAGTCAGTCAGGACTTTTATTTATAGATGTGAATGATTGTGAGATGTTTGAATGTTTGTTACTAAATCACGCAAAAACGGCTGAACGGATTTGGATATACAAGCAATAAATCCGTATTTAATATGGTTATGACATAACTATTAAAGTGGTGTGCGTAAATTCCGGCGGGAAATCACAATATCAGTAGCAAAGGCTTTCATTTCCATAGATCAACAACATTCATTGCGTTATTTACGTTGTTGAGCAGATAATTTTTTCGAACATATGAAACAATGGATTAGCAATATGCAAATGTTATGATTGAAAGTTTGTTACACAATTGGTGTTTTTAGTTAGTTCCACTTATTGCCACTAGTCTTCTCTCGTCAGACCGACTTCAGGAAGGCTTTACATTGTCAGGTGACGTGATATGTATATGTTTTGTCAACAGAGCTGCGGATACTTCAAAGAACCTCTGGTATGCATTGGACCCGTTGCCACTGACCAGATCCGCGAGTTTGTGCAGCACACTGCCGGGGAGAAACGCATTGGCGTTTACAGACTTCATTAATTTGTTTACGTTTTGCGTTGCGTAAAATGGTACATAGTATAGTGCGTCAATTTGTTTTGTTTTTTGTGTTATTTTTTTTTAGAACGGGCTTAAATGTTGGCTGGAGTTTGATTCTTTTTTCGAAATTAAATGTAAAGAAAGTATTTTAATAAAAATGAAAGGTGTGAAGGAAAAATTATAATAATTGGCAGACGTTATACCATTTCACGCAACGCGACAAAAATCATCATTTTTACTAATAAAAGTTGTTGATACAGAACTTATATAATTTGCAAAAACAAAGCTTAACCCAATCTTTCTAGATTTTTATTAGTAAAGAAGATAAAAAATCTTTTTACGAGGCTCTCCATTGCTACGAACTGGTACTCGTAAAATTTTATGTCAAACTCATTAACGACTAAAGTTTTGTGATTACGCCCATAAGTTTCATAAAAATAAATCAGGTTTTTTTATTTCTTTTACTCTTTCTTTTTACTATTCGCCCTTTCTTTGAATATTATTTAAGTTCAGCAAATAAATTAGGTAAAACTTTTTTCTATTCTTTTTTTTGTGAGCGTAATTGCAAAACGAAAAATGGAGAAAAAAAATATGAAATTTCGCTTCGAAAAACGGTCAACCGATACGCTACATTTTATTTGTATAAAAGACGCTTTGAAAAAAAGACAAAAAGAAAGATAGGCAAAGCTGAGACATATCATTTTTAGTTTTTAATTTATTGTGTAGAATTAGAAATATGGAGATTAATGTTTCAATATTAAATACTTATGAATGTTATTTAAAAATTAGTATTTATGGTGACAGTTGTCACGTCTTATCATTAAAAAAAAAACAATTTAAAGTGTTTAATCTCTAAATATTATGAATAGATTTAAAAATAATATTAATTATTAAGTCTTCAATGAAACAAATACATATCTAACTGGCTGAGGCATTTATATTAGTAAATATTGATGTTAAAATTAATAAAATCTATTACTAAACATATCATGTATGGCTAGTCCTAAGATAAGATTATCTTAAGAAAATATTTTTTAATTTCTCGCTTAAATTTTAGTAAAACTCTCAAACTATGCTAGGTGCCTAGAAATACATATCAAATGAAAAAAAAAAAGTTTTTTTTTAATAAAAAAATCTAATTGTTATCACATTTTTATCGTATATTCACTGTTTTCAAATCCGTTGATGTTTGTCAAAATAAAATAAAAAATATAGCCTAAATACTGTGATGTGTACCTATTTTCTGAAACTATTTAATGATATGTCGAGATATTTTTTCGCCCATAACATTTGTTGTTAAAGATATAAAATATCTTCTCCGATCGTTTTTTGTTGATGGCCTAACGTCTCTAAATGTACTGTTGTTATAGCTATCATAAGACTACATTATATGTACCTTGTGTATTGAATATGTGTTAAATTATATAAATTATGTCAGCAATGTCGTTATTATTTCGCCCACTGTCCTTTGTATCCAATCTGAAAAACCATATCAAAGCAAAATTTCATATACCTACCTGCGCAAAATATTAGATTACTATTAGAAATTAAACCGCTCTATCTGAATAAATAGTAAAACATCGCTTCCAAAGAGATCATCTGAGAATGATCACCATCAAAGAAGCTCTTAAGGGCACACTTTGCGCGGGCTCGATCTCAGTGGTGGGCCTGGCTAAAAATCACGCTGTCTCACCAGGCTTCGTACCCGACAAAGATAGTATCAGTGGTGAGCAGTTAGACTCTAGTCTACACGCACAACGTTATTAAGTGAGATGCAGGAGCATTTTTGGCAAAAAAATCGCGAAAAAATTAAGAAAAGTCCTTCAGAAGATCGGGTTTTATGAAAAAACCACTGCATAAATCAATGACCAATAAAGTTTATTGAACTTATTGTTAATTGAACTTTGTCGGTACCGTCTTGGTTTTCGAGATTTTACACTCCTTTTATTACTTAAACACGCTCAAAGTAAGGTTAAATTAGCAAGAAAAACGAATCTTTGTTGGCTCATAACTTTTTAATAGTTTTTTATTTTAGTATTCCGTTTCCGTACAGACAATAATAATAACGAGACAAAACCATACCATGTTTAATTTTTGATGTACATAGTCAGACAGTGGAGTAAAACCCTCCCGAAGTTTGTATGGAAAAAATGTGGACAAGTGTCACCTTAAAACAAAATGTTGTAGAAAAACTGTGATCACGCCACTGACGCCATTTAGATTAATTTAGCAAAATTAGATAATAGCAAAGTTTGACACGATACACGGCTCATGACAAGTAAGCCGTTTATCGTGTAAAAGTTGACTAATCAAACTATCTGACAGTTCGTAATTAAAAGTTGATGTCGGTAAATGTTCGTCGGGCTTATTATTCGATTCACACACTTCGAATCGTCATTTTTATTTATTTACTAGCTGACCCAACAGACGTTATCCTATCTTAACTATGAATAGTGAATTAATATCTTCTTACATAAGAACCTTCTCCGGAAAATTAAAAACACAAAAAAAAAGAATTGGCAAAATTTGTTCAGCCGTTCACGTGTGATGCCGTGAACAAGGGAAATAGAGATATTTTTTTATAAATAAGAAGAGAAGAAGATATATTTATTTCGATTAACTTTGGAGATATAGATACACAGGAAAAGTTTTTATCCAGTGCGCAAATTTTAACCATGAATTTAGCATATCATTCTAGACCCCATACCGCAGAAATTATTCGCCGGTTACAAAAAAAAATCAGCTGTTCCATACATTTTGACCGCGTAGGTATTGCACTTTTCTATGAAACAGCTGTTTTTTTTTTTTGTATAACCGGCGAAAAATTTCTGCGGTATGGGGTCTAGAATGATATGCTGAATTAATGGTAAAAATTTGCGCACTGGATAAAAACTTACCCTGTAGATTAACTATGGATGACTTACAGCGAAAAAAAAAACAGATAAAAAATAAGTAGTATGTGAGACTGACAGTCAATTAAAAGTCTTCACGTCCAAAACCGACTACTATCTCATTACTGGGCAAAGCCCTCCTCGATGTCCTACCAGAACCTCTTTTTCCCGCGCCACCTCCAACCAGTCCTCGCAGTCCGAGGGCTGATTGGGACAAACCACTCGTAACCAGCCACCGGTCCTTCGAAAAACATGGCTAGCTCACCGCCACTTAAGTTTGCTTACGCTTTTTTTTGGTTGGGAAATCATCAAATAACTTCTCCCGCTGTGGGTGGAGCAGGAGGGCGTGTCTGACTTTTACTGACTAAAACCCACCCGTGTTCCCTCAGTAGCCTGTGTGCCAGGGGCGGCGGTATCTCTTTCGAACAGCCCGCACCCCTAGCAGGAGTTCCCCCCGAGTGGGTTCCCGCATTGTCGTTGCAGGAGGGGGCTCAGTAGCCGTGGTCTCCCAGCTACGGTGAAGCCAAGAGGAACACAAAGGTGGGGCCGCTCGTCAGGGCTTTTGCCTTCAAGCCGATGACGTAGCGGCCAAAAAGTAGGTTGCGATGAGGTGCACTGCAACTGAGGTGGGCCGCGATGTCAAATGGGAGGCATCGCGGCTGAGGGTTACAGGCTGCGGCAGAGGAGGAGTGCCTTTGCTTCTGAGCAGCGCTCTTCCCTTCCGTGGCCTGGGCGAGGCCGCCACCGTTTGAAGGCGGACACGGTGGGGCCGCAGGGGAAGAGGAGTGTCGGTATAGCGTTGGCCGCTCTCCCTATACCCTGCGGCCGAAAAGTGGTAGGCGGGACGGCGCGTTGTGTTCCACGCGCGCCGTTGGAGATGTCAGCGCCGACTGGCGGGGTCCGCAAGGGCCGATGCCTGCCAGGGGTGCGGGTTTGTTCGAAAGAGATACCACGGCCCCTGGCATACGGGCTACTGAGGGAACACGGGTGGGTTTTAGTCAGTAAAAGTCTGACAGGTCCTCCTGCTCCACCCAGAGCGGGAGAAGTCATTTGATGATTTCCCACCCTCCGAAAAAAAACCCCTAGCAAGAGTTTGCTTACGCTGCTAGCTATATCGGTAACTCCGTATGTAGGAACACTTACAACACGAATAATACTTCAAACAACAAAACCTGCGTTTTTGAAACAATTGAATAACACTGAAAACCTCTTGAAGGCTTGTACTTGAATAAATCACAATGGCTACCTCTTGCAATAAAAGCGAGAGTCTTGAAACCGACATCAAACGAGGTCTTAGTAGCCGAATGCTGACTTCAAACTGTAATTTATTTATTTAAAAGCCTTTGTTACAAAATAAAACAAAGGTGTATACAATGTGTAAGAGAAACGATTCCGAAAACGAAGACAGGTGAAAGGACTGGTGATTCTCGATACAGTACAGAGGCCAGCACATCAAGCTACCCCAATCTGTCAAATTTCTTTGATAGTTTTATCACAACTTTATCACAAACGAATAAGGTTCATGTTCAAATGGGAAAATTTGACAGTTTAGGATAGGTTGATCTGCTGGCGTCTGTACAACATACCATCAAAATAATCTTTTTTTTTACCAATTTTTTTTTTTTTTTCATTATTTACACTATGCTGTGAAAACAGTTAAATGAACCATTATTTTGAGATTAAACTCATTTAAGGCGGTGATTTCTTGAAAACGCTCAAAAAGGTGGTTATTTAAACCAGTGTATCTCTTTAACCGTAAATAGTATTGAAAGTAAAAAAAAATATATGATATTTTCAAGTCTTTTTTGCATACAATGATTGAATCCAAAACATAATTAAACATACTTTAATGCATCAAAAAAATCATGAAAGTCACCTATTAATTATCTTTAAAACCAGTTTATCCCTTCAATAACAATTCATAATGTAATTAAAAATATACCATAAAATTCCAAATCCCAAACTGCATCCAGTGATAGATCCTTTTTATCAAATAGTTAATATCTAATTTTGTATGATTTTATTTGCATTTTTACGACAATGCTTGCTCATCGAATTTATTACAACAGATTTTAACCCGTATCGGATTGCAGTAAGAACTATTATCGCTCATTACGACAGTACGATGAGTACATTCAAAATTACCAGGGCCTTAAAAACGACCCCAAGACCAGGCGGCGACTTTAGGTTTAGGCATCCTTTGCAAAGCGCCGCCAAAATAAAATAAGTAGAAACATCACAGAACCGTCAAACGTTTTAAATTGATGCAAAATAACCAATTTAAGGCGAAAGGTTATTGGTATCCGTTTGCATTTAGGTTGTATATAACCCATGTTCTGGATTTGGAAGCGTTCCTCTTACTGTATTTACCAGTGGATGGAAATATTTACCAATAATAGCATACCTACATAAAATAATATCACTCCCGTTTTCCCCAAAGGGCTAGTCAGAGGTGTAATACACCTACGATTTGCCAGTTAAGGTGACTCTTGTCCACATTTGTCCCATACAAACTTCTGGAGGGTATTACTCCAGTGTTCGACAATGTTACGTCAAAAATTAAACATGGTATGGTTTTGTCTGATTATTAATAATGTCTGTACGGAAACAGAATACTAAAATTAAAAACCATTAAAAAGTTAGAAGCCAACAAAGATTCGTTTTTCTTGCTAATTTAACCTCACTTTGGGTGTGTTTAAGTAATAAAAGAAGGTTAAAATCTCCAAAACTAAGTCGGTACCGACAAAGTTCAATTATCGGAAAGTTCAATAAACTTTATTGGTCATTCAAATCAAATCAAAAGTCATTTATTAAAACTAGGCTTAGAGTCAGCACTTTTCGAACGTCAAATTACATTAAACTTGGCTTTAAGGCAAAAGCCCTGACGAGCGGCCCCACCTTTGGGTTCCTCTTGGCTTCACCGTGGCTGGAATCCACGGTTACTGAGCCCCCCCCGCAACGACAATGCGGGAACCCACTCGGGGGGGACGAGCTACGGTTGGAGTCTCTCTGAGAGGTTAGAGAACCAAAGTTGCCGACGTAGCTCACAGAATTAGCAAGCTGAAGTGGCAATAGGCTGGCAATAATATTAGCCGTAGCACCGATGTCCGTTGGGATAGACCTGTTCTTGAGTGGAGATCACGAGTCGGCAAACGTAAGGTAGGACGCCCTCTGGCTAGATGGACCGACAATCTTCGCAGGGTGGCTGGTAGCAGCTGGATGAGAGGTGCCGAGAATTGAGCCAGTCTAGCAGTGGAGTGCTGTAGGCTAATGATAATAATGATGACTATGATGAAGTCTCACAAAAAAGAAGTGAAACAGTGCCAAAGTTCTCCGATTAAAATGGCTGTTCGCCGGTTATGGGACCTTAATAAATAATAGATTAAAAAAACTAAAAAATTGAAAATAATAATAATAGATTAAAAACCAAACCAAAAGCGTTGCTTGCTTTTTGAGGTACTTTTAAAATCAATTAATATCAAGCACCTCACGCTTTTTTTTATATTATTTTCTGCTTTTTTTAGTTTGGTTTTTAATCTATTATTATTATTTTCAATTTTTTAGTTTTGTTAACTACAAAAGCGTGATATTTCAGTTTAATTTTCCAATATATTTTTTTTTACATTATGGAACAAATTTATAAAATTATTGAATTGTCATCGGTCCTCGATAAGTCCACAAAGTTTAAATGAAATCTGACCGTTTGAAGTGGATCAAAATCAAGTCCAAAGCAGTCGCTTACAAACATACAGATGAAGCTAATAAACGCGCGTTCTAAAAAGAAATCGACTTACTTGTAGGTTGATCATCATCACCATTTCAGCCGAAAGACGTCCACTGCTGGACATAGGCCTCCCCAGGATGGGGGGTTTTGCCATAATCGCCACGCTTGGCAGGCGGGTTGGCGATCGCAGTATGGTGGTAAAATGCATAGAGAACGCTGCTGCCCATTCTCTAGTAAGTCCCTTAGTCGCCTTCTACGACACCCACGGGAAGAAATGGGATGGTGCTATTCTTTAACGCCCGGCGACACATACGGGACTTGCAGGTTGTGATTAACAGTGATCGGAGTAGGTAGATTGATTTGGGGTCAATGAACTGGCACGTATATATTAGTATGGATATGCCTCCGGGATTTTGAAATGATCTAAACTGCTTTTTATATAATTTTCACCTGTTTTCATATTCATAACTAGTTATTGCATTGAATGCGAAAAAATAAATCTATAGCATTCTATAAATTTCTAATGTAGTAGTTTAAAAAACCCCCGACCCTAAAAACTCTAAAAAGTAAAAATAATAATATTTATAGGTCTTTTAAGATGAAGGTAATATTTTGATCAAGGCATTGTAAAGGCGGGGGACGGCTAATGACAATGCTAGGCCTCTGTTCGGCGTTTTCATTGACCGTCCCCCGACTTGACAATGCCTTGATCAAAATATTACCTTCATCTTAAAAAACCTATAAATATTATTATTTTTACTTTTTAGAGTTTTTAGGGTCGGGGGTTTTTAAAATTTAATTTTTATTTCCTGCTTTTTAAACTTAATGTCTCGCTCGCTTAAATCTGCGCATCGTTGCGTATTTTTCCCACAGTGAAGTTTGTTACTAATTTATCCTCATTCCTCGTCCTAATCACTATTTATCTCTATTCTATTCATTGAGACCTTTTCAATGAGCCCAAACACGATACTTTTGCTGTTTGTTGGTGAGTAACTTGGGCATCCTGAAAATTCCAGGTGTTGCTCCAGCATTTCAAAGTTACTTTGTTCGTCTAATGTCATTGAAGGAACAGAATACCAAATTTCGAGTTGATCAGACCCGTGGAAGATGCTCAAATACCTTCATCAACCAGAAAAGAGCTGATAATCTTCAAACGGCTGAACCGATTTTGATGAAACATGTGTGAACCGCACTGGTTCAATACTCAGAAGTAAAGGGCTTATTACACTTGGAATATAAAAACACTCTTAGGAGACTTTGAAAACCACGTTTATTTATCAAAGTTACAAAATGTTAAAATATACAGTTTGTAGTTTAGAATACAAGTGTCTAGTGCAGATGTCCAGAAACGAATGCCCAAGAGTGACGAGCATATCACTCAAAATGTCTGCCCGCTTCCCGCCATTTTACTTGCTTGTGATTGGTCGAGAACTGTCAAAGTCTCGACCAATCACATGAAGTCAATACAGCTACATTTAATCCTAAGAGTTCATAGATGTGATTATAAATAGTTAACAAACATATATAATTATAGGCATAATTTATAACAGCTCGGCCATCCGACTTCCAACGAGTCCCTCGTTGTTATGTCAAAACAAAAAATAAAAATAAAAATAAACATTACATACATCATATAACATTTCAAACATAAATTATCTCATTCGTCTTTAATTAATTATATCTTAAGTTCCATTATCTTACAATAGATTTACTCGCACATTACTTTTAGTCTGTAAGCTTTCTTTAAGGGTGTCGGTTACCTGACACGCTTAGCGTAATCTATATCTTATATCGGCAGTAGGTGTATGTATTGGTCCATGACCTTGACCAGTAGATATACCCACTAATGCACCAATTGCTAAAACGGGAGGCATCCTTTACCTGATACCCCTCACCAACTCATTAGTACGTGACTCTAACCAATGAATCGGTATTTACTAGTCCATGACGTTGACCAGCAAATATTTCAGCCATTAGTACATGGAATAATTTAGATGATACATGACATTAATCATCGAAACTTAAACCACATTAGCTTTACTTTTATTGTGACATCGACATCTCATAGTTCTTTAAATTATCATGTTAGAAATACAAAATATAATTGGTAGCAAAAGATCTGATTCGGTGTTCTTATCTGCCTGCTTATTTAATTCTATGTACAATATTCATCTTTATTAACACCAATGAATTGACCATACGTCTGATTACAACCCTTCACAATCAGATTCACAATCTTTAGGCTTGGATTCACAACCGGTTGATACGGGCTCGTTAAAACTGATCCATGGGAATATTTTATCAATGGCCACCACAGCCTCGTACCTCTTACTAGTCCTTGTGAGGGGTGTGTCCTCGACTACAAACCTATCGTTGGGGAGCACCTTCTTAATTCTGTAAGGGCCTTTACACTTAGGTTCGAGCTTCTTAGATTGCCCCTCTATTCCCGTCACAGCTCTTACTACTCTAACCAAATCACCTTCTTTGAAACTCATTCCCATTTTTCTGTACCTATCATACCGCTCTTTGTCCTTGTCCTGTTGTATCCTAATAAGCTCATCGGCTGTAGCCCTAACATCGTCCAGACTCTCCCCGATCTCCGACGTAACTTCGTTTATTACGTCGTTTAATAGACCTTCAGATGGATTGGTTAGATTTCGCCCGAAAAGAAGCTCCGCTGGAGTCTTTTTGGTGGTAGCATGTACAGTGGTATTGATACCCAACTGTATGTTAGGTAAATGTTCGTCCCATAAACCATTTGGTTGATCGTGGTTCATTGCCCCGAGCGCTGCCAAAATGGTGCGGTTGTACCGTTCCACTTGGCCATTCGCTCGGGGTGTGGCAACGGCATTAAGTACGTGCTTTATACCACATGATTGAATAAACGTTTTAAACTCTCTACTAGTAAAACTTGTTCCTTGATCCGTAATCAAACGGGTTGGCACGCCGAAGTAACTAAAATGCTCTCTCAATACCCTAATGCTTGTGGACGATTTGGTATTTCGCACAGCGGTGATGTCAACAAATTTCGTAAACGCGTCTATGATGACTAGAATGAATGTATTGCCACGCTTGGTGCGAATAAAAGGACCGAGATGATCCGCATGTATGGTGTGGAACGGTATAATAGCTTTAGGGATGGGGTGTAGTTCACCGGGCCTGGGACCACCTGGCAACTTGTGATGTGCGCACTGAAGGCAAGCTGAGACGTACTTTTTTACAAACCTTCTCATTTTTGGAAACCAATAAGTAGCTTGCAAGCGTGCCAAAGTTTTGTCAAACCCAAAGTGTCCCACATCGTCATGATTGGCCTTCAGTAGTTGCCATCTGGTGCCACTCGGAACAACCCAACGAATAGTATTTTCGTCAATCATCCGATATACCCGTCCATTTACAAGCTTGTAATTTTTGAATATGTCAATGGCATCTTTACATTTGGAATCGCCTAAAACATTCGCGATATTCTTAATGTCTTCGTCAGTCTGTTGCACCGTTGCTAGCCAATCGTCAGTACCTACCGAAAGTATGTCTAACACGTGATCAACATCTGGAATACCGCCTATAGCACCCCTGCTAAGGGCATCTACGTGTGCCATTTTGTCGCCAGGGCGGTATTCTATTGAGCAGTCATATTCTAAGAATTGCAGCCACCAGCGAGCAATTCGTGGGATTAAGTCGCGTTTACTCAGAGTGGTACGCAAAGCGTTGCAGTCCGTAACTATGGTGAATCTAATACCGAGTAAGTAATGCCTAAACCTATTTAATGAGGCAATAATAGCGAGGGTCTCTAACTCGAAGGAGTGTAGTTTTTGTTCATCCGGACTGGTTTGCCTGCTATAATAAGCAATAGGTTTGAACACCCCAGATCTGTCCTGTTGCATTAAAATGCCAGCTATCCCGTACTTGCTAGCATCAGTGTGGAGTTGAGTTAGCGCACTATGATTATAAAGTCCGAGGACCGGTCTTTGTACTAAAATCTCCTTTAATTTTTCAAACGATTCTAGTTCTTGACTACCCCAACTCCAAGAATTGTCCTTCTTCAACAGGCTAGTCAGAGGATGTGCTATTAAAGCGAATCCCGCGACAAACCTCCTGAAGAAGCCAGCAAGGCCTAAGAACCTTCTAACCTCGTGAACATTTGTTGGCGTAGGGAATTTGGATATAGCGTCTGTTTTAAGCGGCCCTGGTCTAACACCCTCTAAACTGACTTCGTACCCCAAGTACTCTATTTTGTCATAAAAGAAATTACATTTATTCATTTTGAGAGTTAGGCCATTTTGTGCCAGCAAACGCAATACCTCCTCCAAACGTACCATCCCCTCATCAAATGACTTGGCAGGGATCAGAATATCATCCATGTAGACCAACGCGTACGATGACGCAGGTGAATTGTGGATGATCTTATTCATTGTACGCTGGAATACCGATGGTGCGTTTACTAACCCAAAAGGCATTCTGTTGTACTCGTATTGACCCTGAGGGGTCACAAAAGCTGTCTTATCTCGAGAACCTTCGGCTATTGGGATCTGATAGTACCCGGACGCTAAGTCGAGGGTAACAAATAGTGAACTACCAGATAATAAGTCCAACTGATCCTCGATACGAGGGAGAGGATAGTGTTCTTTCTTTGTCTTACTATTTAGTGCACGGTAGTCCACACATAACCTCTTTTCCCCAGACTTTTTGTTAACTAGTACTATAGGGCTTGCGTACGGACTGTTAGACTCCCGTATAATGCCGCTTTCTAACATTTCCTTGATCATGTCTTGAACTAACTGGCGTTCGGTAAAGGACAACCGGTATGGGCGGTAAACGACAGGATCGGGATCATCTAATTGAATCACCATTTCAGTTGCCATTGTAAATCCAAGATCTTTTAAACTACTGGAAAAGCAATACTTTTATTTATTCAACAAGACCTTTAACGACTCTTTTTGATCCTTTGTTAAATTTCTTCCGCAGCTGATTGGTGCTTCATCTATGGATGACTGATCACTAAAATCTAATTTTTGAACGTTTAGGCTCTCGGTTAAAGTGTGGCTCCTAGTTATAAGATTACCCTTTTCTATAACTAGGGGGTTATCACTGATATTCTGAACGAGAATCCTACCCGCACCGTGTGTTAATTGATACTCGCCGGGCAACAAGTAATGTTCGTAACCTTCAATATTGCGCACGGTTCCATTAACATAGATTTTTCCCGAGAAAGAATTACACGAACTAACTGGGATCGCCTTTAATTCGCCGCGTCCTATGCGCGTCTCCTTCATACATGAAAGTGGGGAAATCAAAACAGACTGCTCACTAACCCGCTGGAAAATGACGTCAGATTCTGTCTTTACTATTTTGACGGAGGGTCTTTCGGTGAAAGTGTGGCCTAGTAGTATAGGAAAATTTATTAAGCAATTATCAACCACCAATATCTCCACGTGATTTTCTACTACTCCCTGTACTTCGATCGTGACGTTAGCTTTGCCAAGGGGTTTATATGGCACGTTACCTATTCCTCTTAATAGTGGCACTTCTCCTACCTTCCAGTTTAGTCCTAAACGCTGAGCTTCACTGAGACGGACCAAAGTACCCTCGCTTCCCAAATCTACGAGACATTCTGAAAACAACCCATTTATTTTAATAGGCATTTTATACTTGGCACTTGAGTCGCCTGTGTTTTCTACTTTCAATATTGCTTTTGGTTTATCGTTGGTACTTTGCTTTGTCCCAGGGCACTCAGTGTCTTTATGTCCCAGTAAATTACATTTAGAGCATTGAACCCTCGGTTTTGGGCAACGAAAGAATGGGTGACCGGGTTCCTTACAATTGTAGCAGACCATACTAGATCCGGTTGACTTCCGGGAACCGTGTTCTACTTTATTACCGGTAAATATGTTATTTTGTGTTCGCCTATCTCTATCCTTAACCTTCTGCTGCTCGTTTGTGGACCTATCTTGACCTATTTTTACTGTCTTTAAAAACTTAAGAAGCAATTCCGGTTCCATAAATTCAGCTCCTTGTGCTCCCAACCTAACACCACGATCTTCTATACCTGCTATGATACAATCAACTGCACGTTTTCCTGATATTTCGCAACGATTTAGAAGATTCATTTTAGTATAATAATATATTTCTAACGGCTCCCCATAACGAACCTTTTTATTCAGCATTTCCGTTAGTAAATCTGCATAATTATCCCTAGTGGGAAAAGATTCCTTCAGCTTTAACTTCCACTCCGGCCAAGAAAATAATAGTGAGGGTAGACCCTGATACCAGGATTTAGCTACCCCTGTTAATTTAGGTAGGGCATAGTGGACTACTTGTTTATCGTTCCAACCATAGATCTGTGCACATTCATCAACCTTGTGAAGCCACGTATCAACCGTTTGT
The DNA here is from genome assembly GCA_949987655.1 of Polymixis flavicincta. NCBI lineage: Eukaryota > Metazoa > Arthropoda > Insecta > Lepidoptera > Noctuidae > Polymixis > Polymixis flavicincta. Next base: position 3,835,695 of record OX465198.1, on the reverse strand, counting down.
TCCTTACATAATGGGTCAAAATCAGGAATTACATTATTTAAAACAGGATACCTATCGCGATCGCTTGCATTATTCATACCCTTAAGTGCAGTAATAAAGTTCTCAATAAACAGTTTGTTATTCAACTCACGATCACGATGAGTTTCTTCACGGGATGGTGTACGAAGGCGAGATGTTCTGCTCCTAGGTGGATGCCCGCGTTCTGCGTGGCACGTCTCTTGCCGCCCTGGAGTGCGCGACCGGGTCCTGGAGCGCTTGGTACGACGACTTGCCTTTCTTGAATAGTGTGGTCGGGAAGGAGACCGACTAATCGTCAGTCGCGATCGTCTTCCTTTCGATCGCCTGGACCGCGACAGACGGTTTCGGCTGCCACAACTTTCTTCAGGTGAACGCGTATGCCCTCGACCCCGGCTGCGGCTTCGGGTTGCCTCACGACATCGAAGTGGCGGCGTCAGCGACTTGTGAGGGGTCCGTCTAGGTCCATCACGTTCTCTTCGAGAACTAGACCCATGTTCATCCATGTTCTCACGGCCTCAACATGTAATAAATAATAAAAAAAAACACCTGAGTTAATAAACCCTAACTATACTAAACTTGTAAACAAGATGTTTATTTATTTTCACATAAGTTATTATAGACCATCAAACATGTTCATCCCCAGGGAGTACCCTGGCACGATAAACATGCATGACTAACCATATAAACCTCCGGAATATCTCCGTTACGGTAAATACAGTTCAGTCTTTCGAGCTACAAACAGAAATATCAAACATGTTGATCTCCAGGGAGTACCCTGGCAAGATTAACATGCATGACTAACCATATAAACCTCCGGAATGTCTCCGTTACGGTAGATACAGTTCATTCTCAAATTACCAGCAGAAATATCAAACATGTTCGTCCCCAGGGAGTACCCTGGCATGATAAACATGCATGACTAACCATATAAACCTCCGGAATGTCTCCGTTACGGTAAATACAGTTCAATTTCTGAAGTAATTAAAATAAGACGAGCGAAATATACGTAATAACCTGTAGTAAATGTTTTTTTTTTTTTTTTTTTTTTTTTTCACTTTGATATTGTAAATTGCATTAATATGGCTAATAAGGGTAGGCAGCCCAATTAAAACAAAATAAACAAAAGACACTTACGTTTTCTCGGTACGCCAAATACTTAACGTGTCTCCGATCCTTTTGTGGGCACTAGGCTGTTTATCCCACTTCTGAGATGTGAACCGCACTGGTTCAATACTCAGAAGTAAAGGGCTTATTACACTTGGAATATAAAAACACTCTTAGGAGACTTTGAAAACCACGTTTATTTATCAAAGTTACAAAATGTTAAAATATACAGTTTGTAGTTTAGAATACAAGTGTCTAGTGCAGATGTCCAGAAACGAATGCCCAAGAGTGACGAGCATATCACTCAAAATGTCTGCCCGCTTCCCGCCATTTTACTTGCTTGTGATTGGTCGAGAACTGTCAAAGTCTCGACCAATCACATGAAGTCAATACAGCTACATTTAATCCTAAGAGTTCATAGATGTGATTATAAATAGTTAACAAACATATATAATTATAGGCATAATTTATAACACATGTCTAAGAACACTCCCGACTAATACACCTTTCAAACAAAAAAAACAAAATCAAAATCGGTTCATCCGTTCGGGAGCTACGTTGCCTCAGACAGACACACACACACACAGACACTTCAAACTTATAACACCCCGTCGTTTTTGCGTCGGGGGTTAAAAATACAAATTTCACAATATTTGATTCAATCCCGTAAGTACCAAAATGAAATCCCGGAAAAAAAGCTTATCCATGTTATGATTTCTATGACTATTCATGATGCGAGTACGTAAAATCAATCTACCTACTCCGATCACTGGTGATTAATGAACATTTATTTTCTCAAAAGAAATCACTACAAATTTCACTTAATCTATACTAATATTATAAAGAGGAAAGATTTAATTGTTTGTTTGTTTGTTTGCATTGAATAGGCTCCGAAACTACTGAACCGATTTGATTATTTTTTTTCACTGTTGGGAAGCTACACTATTCCCGGGTGACATAGGCTATATTTTATCCCAGTATTCCCACGGGAACGGGAACTACGGGGGTGAAACCGCGGAGCGTTGCTAGTGAGAAATATTTTAATTAAGTACAATATAATATTGAAAACATTCGTGAGCAGAGTTAGTATCCAGGGGTGCGGGTTCGTTCGAAAGAGATACCGCCACCCCTGGCATACGGGCTACTGAGGAAACACGGGTGGGTTTTAGTCAGTAAAAGTCTGACACGCCCTCCTGCTCCACCCAGAGCGGGAGAAGTTATTTGATGATTTCCCACCCAAAAAAAAAGCAGAGTTATTATGACACGCACAAAACAAGTAAGTACCAGATAAATGAAGAGAACAACAATAACACGACATTGAAGGTAGCAGCAAAAGATTCAATCGAAGCAAAAAATCAAAAAACTGTGGGTAAGTTAAAAACATAAACCAGGGCCGGACTTAAATTTTGTCAATAATAAAAGATTAAAATCTTTTATTCGTTTCTGAGTTTTAAATATTTGTAAACTTTAGCGGTTTTTATTTCTCGTGGTAGTTTGTTAAACATCTGTGCCCCTTCGTATGTAATACTTTTCTTTTCGTAATTTGTACGTGTATTTGTAGGTTACCTATGTCAAATCAAGTACACTAATACGATTAGGTTAACATCGTTGTCTACATGCCCTAGAGTTATTTAACTATAAACTCTATGCCCTCGTAATGGAGACTAGGCGTAAAAGACACGCTTTTTCAACAATTTTGAGCCTAAATCGGTTATTTTTGGTATAAATGTGGAAATTAGTGTGTTATGCGTGCCATTATAAAAGTGTTTCGGCCAAAAATGGCGTCGCTGAGAAGAGTTTTAGGCTTCATTCTGAGTGTCCTTGCTTTTATAAAGGTTTGTTATTTTTTTATTAAAACACAAAAGAGTGAAAAACCAAAACCTATAAGTAGGTACACGTCGAATTTTATTTTTCTCTCGGTGAAATCTTAATACTGAAATTTTTGAAGTGAAAACTTGAGATGAAAAAAAACAATTGAACTCGCGACACTGTTACCGATCCCACTGACAACACGAACGTACGAACGAACAACGTGGAACGTACGTTGAACGTTGTTTAATCTGACAATTCAAGAAATATTTCCTGACGATTCAAAAAATACACACGTTACCTACGTGTGTATTTTTTGAATCGTCAGGAAATATTTCTGTGGCGTCGGTAACAGTGTCGCGAGTTCAATTGTTTTTTTTCATCTCAAGTTTTCACTTCAAGTTTTTCAAGTTTGCACTTCTGTCGGCACTCCCGGAGAGCCACTGTTGCCAGAGTTTTTTATTTGATACCTTCGTCGTGATAATTGTTAAATAGTTGTTGATGAATGGAGATGTTGCTAAATTAAAACAGCTGCGCGGGTTGATAAAACGTTAAGTTACACTTGCCGCAGTCCATCTTTACATACCGAGACCCCCCGGGCCTTGCAAAGCAAAGCAAGCAAGTTAAGGTGAATCTAGTCCGCATTTTTCCCACACAAACTTCAGGAGTGTATTACTCCACTGTTTGACAATATACGTCAAAAATTCAACATGGTATGGTTTTGTCTTATTATTAATATTGTCTGTACGGAAACAGAATACTAAAATTAAAAACCTTTAAAAAGTTAGGAGCCAATAAAGATTCGTTTTTTTTTTTTGCCAATTGAATCTAACTTTGGGCGTGGTTGAGTAATAAAAGAAGTATAAAATCTACAAAACTAAGTCGGTGCCGACAAAGCTCAATTATCGAAAAGTTCAATAATTTTTATTGGTCATTGATTTATGTCGTAGTTTTTTCAGAAAACCCAACCTTCCGAAAGACTTTTCTTAATTTTTCACGCGACTTTTTTACTATAACTGATCCTGCAGCTCACTCAATAATGTTGTGCCTGGTGAGACAGCGTGATTTTTAACCAGGTTCATCAGTGAGTTCGAGCCCGCGACTAGGTTCCCCTTAAGTCGTTGTCCCGGCTGTTATTCGTGGATCTTTGACAGTCGTTACGGGTCGTCAGAAGCCCGAAAGTCTGACAACCAGTCTTATCTAGGGGTATCGTATTACCCAGTAACTGGGGTTGTGGAGGTCAGATTGGCAGTCTTTACACGTAAAATACTGGTATTCAGCTGCATAGACTGGTATCTGAACCAAAAAATCGTTGGGAATCCATAAGGGCTTTGCTCCACCTCCCATCACCCCGTCTTGCCAAGTGCTCACCTCCATTTCAAAGCCGATGTATTTAAAGTTCTTTTCTTAATCTCATTTTCTGTCGGTAGTTATTCCAACCAGCCCACCTTTGATATCCGAATAAAAAAATACGTTTGTTTCAGACATTATTAATATTGTCCAATAATGTTAGTAACAGAGGTCTTAATAAACGATGTTAGTATGTGAAAAAAAAAAAAAAAACAAAAATCAAAAACATAATAAGCCGAATAAGCCTCCCCCAGCACTGTAGACTCTGGCCTAACTGATATCGTCTTCAGAATTCCGTTGGGGTTCCCACGGATCCTACACATGAGCGATGCCGCTTTTTTACGCGTTATGGCATAAAAATCATCGACCTTTGCGTCAGCAAACATGCGTGAAGCGCTGCAGATGGTCTCCTGGTCTTTCGAGAACATTAGTGAATGATTCAAGGGTTTCTGTCCTAATTTGAGTGACGCCTGTGCATTCAAAAAGCACATGAGCAACAGTTTGCCTCTGTCCATTATGCCTGTAGTGAAGAAGTGTTTGAGTAGCGAACAGTGTCCTGTAATGTTCTCCGTCACCAGGCACCTGCGATGGTAGCAATATATATAATATCTTTATTGGAACAAAAACACATTTTACAAATTGATTTCGTACGTAAATAGCTACATTAGTTACAAAACTGTGTCCCAGCTATTAACACCCACCTCCAAGAGGGTGACTACAGCGTTCCATATACCAGATATGAAAATACAGTAGGGTTAAAAATTAAAATAGGAAAAAAAAGTAAAGTTGTAAAAAATAAAAATGTTACAAATTAAAAAAAAATAAGTTTTATAAAGTTTTAATAATGTTTAATGTTATGTATCTGGGAGTGTCGTATGAGAGTGTAGTGCGTGTCTGTGGAGTGTATAGAGTGTGCTTATGGAACCTCCCCGCGAGCACACTCTACGCTACGTGTATTTGGTGTGCATGTCTACGGAAGAAAGGGTTTGGACAAAATTCTTGACTTTAGGGTATGACAAAATTCTCCAATTCTTCGTATGTGACAGTATGAAGCCATATTTTGGCCCATCTAGCCCCTAGTCGGTAATACAAATTTTTCCTCTCCTTTTCAGTACATAGACGCCCAATGGGAGGACTTGCCCATGTTCAGTATTGAAGACCGAGCCTACTTCAACCGTTATGTCCCAAACTCGCTGGTTTCTCGCTCGTTCTACAACCGGAGACCTATATCTATGAGGTGGAGACCGCCGCGCGCTGGGTAGTTTAATTGGCTTGTAAATAAAGATATTTGAAAATCTCTTGTGTTTTTTAATAATTAGAACAACCTGCACGAGTCATCATCTTTTTTCTTTGTTCAAAGCCTAGTTCTATCCGTCCCTGAGTAAAAGTCTCTTCTTTTGTGCTATGGTTCTTTGGTCTTTTGTAGATGATTACCTAACCTATCTGGCTGACCTAGATAAGAAACAGCACTTAAATGTGTAGATTGTATGAATAGGGTATTTTCCGATTTGATAAAACTATTTTTCAACACACTTGCTCATAAAATGGCTCTAATTTCACTGCAATTAGGCACATAACACCAATTATCAAACTGTGACTTTTTCATTACTATTATTCACTAGTGAGTTATAGAATTGGTTGAGTTACTTTGTTCTTAGAAATGATGATTCGATGATGATGATGATGATGATGATGACGATGATGATGATTTTGTAGTATTATTTTCTTCGCAAGTGTGTTGAAAAGCGTCGTATGATACACGTGTGTATTGATGATTATCGTCCTCGGCTCTCTTAAGACCCTCGCCTTACGGCTCGGGTCTCAATGGCGCCTCAGCGATAATCACCAACGTTACACACTTGTACCATAATGTACTATTAATTTGAAGATTGGGACGATATATTTAACAGAAAAATAAAAATAAATTTATTAACATACATTTTCTCAATTAAAAACGATTAAAATCTAATTTAATTTTCGTTGTTTTGATTTTACCGCCAAAACGCTCCTTACGATGACTTTTTATCACGTGACATGTGACGTCAACTCTGTATAAACGGCACCGGTACAAATACTTAGTTTGGCGCCGTTTTAGAAGTATTTGTGCACAGAGGCACCGCACACCAGTAATATCACTTTATATCCATTAAAAATCTTGTTAATTATAAACTCGACATTCACTTATTTACTTACTAACTACTTTCGTTTACACAAAGTTGACGTCACGTGTTATTAAGTCATCGTAAGAAGCGTTTTGACGGTAAATTCAAAACAACGAAAAATTAATTTGGTTTAAAACGTTTTTAATTCAGAAAATGGATAGAATTTTTTATTTTTATTTTAAATATCTCGTTCCAATCTTCAAATTAGAATAGTTTTTGAAAAATTTGAAAATATCCTATTGTAAATAAAGTTAATTTGAAATCTCTGGTGTATTTTACTTATTAGAACGATGACTCGTGTGCCTCATACGAGTCATAATTCATACTGATAGCTATAATTAGGATTGCCATGTCTAAAATTTGGCAACCCTTTCACACATTTCTATTACATGGGACTTATTTCATGACTAGCGAAATAGTGTAGCTACACCTCTGTTAACCTCCTCATGACAAAAGCGTGAAGTTATATTATGTTGTGTTTACATCTAATTTCTGCAGTATGTATGCATGTGAAACTGTAGCTAATAAACTAATACAATGTCACAGTTATTCGTCAACGACTAATTCAACATGGTGGTTACATTAATTGATTTCTGATAAAGAAGCAAAAACGTGGAAACGGTAGAAAGAAAATACATTCTCAAATAAATACGGTTTTTCCCCGACTGCGGTTAAACCGAAGGGTTATGTAGGTATGTGAAACCCTACTAAGAAAATATTGTCATCTTTAACCCCAGCAGGTTTAGCATAACGCTTTGTATTTCTACGAAGAATAGACAGTGCTTTTTCAATACAAAGTGACATTTCGTTCCTCCATTTTTAGCATCGCACCGTAGATATCCTTCTACAATCTGTCATTTTGTCTTTCGTTTCTAACAATCTGTGTCTAGGTCCCTATAAATGTAGACTATTTCAGAAGAATATTTCTTCCCAAACTGTCAAAATCACACTAACAACAAACTTTCTACTCGACGGCCATGAAGTATATAACATTATCTACAAAATCATGATTCGTTTAGAACGCATAAGTGTGATAATTAATAGAAAAACATAGCCATCTTCTCCTATTGTACATCATTTAGTTAATAGTCTTGTCTATTCTTCCGTCGACAAATCGGTGCTCGTGCTAAGCCTGCTGGTCGTATGCCACTTTGCCCTAAAGCTATTATGATCGCTTACTATTAGAATGTAATGTTTCGGTGACATACGACCACGGCTTTCACATGAAATATTTTCTTGTTGCTTATTTTTCATAAATATTTTTGGGTTAGCTAGAAAAACAGAAATAATTTTAAATGCGAAAGTCGGTCTTTGTGTTTTAATTTTTTTACCACCGACTTTCCCATTTCTTCCAGTGGGTGTCGTAGGAGGCAACTAAGGGACTTACTAGAGAATGGGCAGCAGCGTTGCCTATGTATTTTAACCACCATATTGCGATCGCCAACCCGCCAGCCAAGCGTGGCGATTATGGCAAAAATCCCCTTTTGGGGGAGGCCTATGTCCAGCAGTGGACGTTTTTCGGCTGAAATGAAGACCCGGCGACTTCTGAAATTAAAGTTATTTTTCACTTTGTAGTGTTTGTTTTTAGAACTCGTTATTTTTTATAATACTTATACTTTTTATTTTTTACTTTTTTGCTGTAGTACCTACTTACCCAAGACCATACGTATCCCTTCACTTGTTAAGTAAATAACAGAGACAGGGAATTAATATAAAATCATTAACATAAAGCAAATGGAATAAGAAAACGTATTATTCAAGCTTACTCAAAAACCAGAAAAAATCAGAGGTGGACCAAATTTATAAGGTTACTCGGTTTCAAAGAAGAATAAATAATGTTTCCAAGATTTTGTAATACCTAATTTGATTTAAAAGAGTGTCCTTGGAGTTTCTTGCCCGTTCTTCTCCATAGAGATCTACGTTTTGTAATGGGCGTCTTCAGCTTCAACTTTCCAACTAATCGACTTTTTTCTGTATATATTTACTTTAATCTGTATATATAAAAAGAAAAGTCCTGACTGACTGACTGACTCATCAACGCCCAGCCCAAACCCTTGGACCTAGAATGCTGAAATTTTGCACAGAGGTTTCCTTTATAATGTAGACAAAAAAAAGGAAGGATTTTTCGAAATTCACCCCCTAAGGGAGTTAAATAGGGGATGAAAGATCCACGCGGGCAAAGTCGCCGGCAAAAGCTAGTATTAAATAGATGCTTTGAGTTTGAAGATTTTTTCAAATCGGTTTAGAAATGACGGAATGTTAAGAAAAAATACATTTTAAATTAAAAAACCCCCGACCCTAACAAAAACTCTAAAAAGTAAAAATAATAATATTTATAGGCCTTTTAAGATGAAGGTAATATTTTGATCAAGGCATTGTCAAGGCGGGGGACGGCTAATGAAAATGCTAGGCCTCTGTTTGGCGTTTTCATTGAACGTCCCCGGCATAATGGTGCCGATTCTGTTGTCACGAAATTCTCTAAACTAGACTAAAAATCACCAAAATTAGTTTATTCCTGTCAAACGACGATTTCCTATTCTGAAATTGACTAAAATGACACAACTTAACTATATTTTAGTTTGACAGCACTAAGATTGCACTGAATTATTAGTTTAGTGAAAATAGTAATTTTGCTATTCTGTTGTTGTCAATTTCATTATTCTATTCAACCTAAAATTTTGGTTGTCTAACTAAATCTGACTATTTTTAATCGCGAATAAATAGGTGTGGAATAAAATTAGTTGTCAAGAACTAAAATTCACACCGACACCTCGACTTCTGGTGCAAAAATAGTACTGAACTTTTTTATTTTCTTTTGCTTATATCTCGAAAACGGTGTGTCCTATCGCAAAAACAATGAAAATTTCGACCCCCTTTATAAAACCCCCAAACACCTCTAAAACTCAACTTGTGGATAATAATTTTTCATATTTTCCATGAAAAAAGTGAAAATTCCATATAAATCACGTCGAGGCTGCCGACCCCGGCGCGGTGCTGGCTCTAAAACAAAACACGGGGTAGGGCAAACAAGTACCACGTTGCGAAGCCACAACATACCACGTGCGAGTCGCGATTGTCAAATTCGATTTTAGTTGTGTCAAAATAGTTTTTAAATTTAGAGATATTTTTTTGCAGAATAGCGTTTAGATTCTCATAGTAAAAAGTAAGGAATTTTAGTTATAGTTTAGTTTAGTTCGGTGTACAACAGAATCGGCACCAATGTCTCGCTCGCTTAAATCTGCGCATCGTTGCGTATTTTTCCCACAGTGAAGTTTGTTACTAATTTATCCTCATTCCTCGTCCTGATCACTATTTATCTATAATCTATGCATTAAGACCTTTTCAATGAGCCCAAACACGATACTTTTGCTGTTTGTTGGTGAGTAACTTGGGCATCCTGGAAATTTCAGGAGTTACTCCAGCATCATTTCAATGTTACCTTGTTCGTCTTATATCATTGAAGTAATAGAATACAAAATTTCGAGTTGATCAGCCCCGTGGAAGATGCTCAAATCTCAGACAGACACACACACACACACACAGACACGTCAAACCTAATAACACCCGTCGTTTTTGCGTCGGTGGTTAAAAATACAACCGAATTGAGAAATCGTTTAAAAAACCTTTTATTAAATAAATATCGCTAGGAAGCCATACAATACCAGTGGAATAGGTACTTGTATTATTCGAGCTACCTACTGTGCTATAAAATCATCAACGTCTGACATTTTAACTAAAAACCAGCATTTTCTATTTCTGAAATACACTGACCAAGTTAAATTAAAACTACTGTTTTCTATGCAACCCACTGAATGCATAATGTCTGCCACAGGAGAATAAACCCTATTTATTATCATAACGGTCTCATTTACATTGAAAGTTATTCCTGAACCAGAATTCTGCTACATAAAATTGAACTGTATAACAGGTCGATAAGGTGTAGTTTGAATTCATTCGTGCTTTGATTAGATTCACCGTTAGATGCCACGGGGTCAGGAAAAGCGATGACGTAAACAGGACGACTAGTGATGTTCTATATAGTAAATCTATCGATAGTCTATTTTGTCTATGAGTATACATAGTTGAGCCGTTAACCCGGGCTGTCATACTATAATCAGCCTTTAATGTTCCCAGTGCTGGGACAAAGGCCTCCTCCAAGGCGGTTAAATTTCATATAGATCTGATGATGAGTTTCGGAGATAGACAAGGGAACTCTTCAAAAAATTACAGCAAATCAACCGCGATTGCTGCTATCGCGTATATTTATATGCATTGTGTTGACCCCAAGGATGATGACATTTCGAACTGGTGTGGAGTAGGTACAATATTTTTTTTTTTTCAATTTTCTACCCCATTCCGTTGATTGCGGCAGCCGCCCACTACACTCCCTCAGCATTAGTAGGATTCGTCGACCGAGGCCTAAAGGCCCGCCGCGACGTCCGAATCCTTGTCTGCTGCGACCCTTGCTCGAGCCAGCCGGCGCCGCTGAGCCTGTAGTTTTAAATGTATACACGCTAACGACCTTCAGCATTTGGGCCACTAAATTTGTGGGCGAGTGCGGGGTAATGTAGCCGTGCAGTCTTTAATCGGTCGCATTTTTAATTTATTATAACCAAAAAATGCATATTCGTAAAAAGTAACAAAACCAAATCATTGTCCTTTGTATTGCAAAGCAGTAGACATTTTTTTTTTTAACTCTTGTTAAAAAATGAAGGAGTAAAATGGTTTCATCTCAACGATTTGGAGGTGATTTGGTGTTTTTTTTCTTATTATTTGATACCCATAGAAAAGTTGCTTAAACCAAATGACGTATCATATTATGTAGATTATTAACAATTTTATCACAAATGTAATTTCTTTGCAAATGCTGACGAAAAGTGGTTTCATCTGCATGCTGTTTCAACCATTTTTTGAGAGGGCAGCCTTAAATAATAATCATTCCGAGCCAACTCTTTCCTTGCTGCTCTCTTGCAGCAAAGCCCTAAGCCGAGGTCCGTACCCCACAGGGGTTTTTTTTTGGGTGGGAAATCATCAAATAACTTCTCCCGCTCTGTGTGGAGTAGGAGGGCGTGTCAGACTTATATCACTAAAACCCAGTCGTGTTCCCAGTTCTTCAAGTGCTTAAGAGCTGGCTAGAAGCCTTAATTTATTGGAGCAACCACAAGCAAGTCCGGTAAGGCGGCCGACAACCTCCTAGGACCTAGGTAGACCTGCAAGATGTCATCAAGAAAGAAAGTATCATACAAAGTTCTGTTATAATACTTTTTCCCAAGCTACGTTCTGGTACTATTTCACAACAGTCTGTAGTATCTAAATAAAACATTGTTTCACTTAACTATTCATAACACAGCTTCATTCTGATTCAACCAATATTGTTATTACAAAGTTCAGATATTCGTTTGTTTAGTTTAGATATTGGTTACTCAGTCACGGCTTAACAGATTTGGTTGAACAAAGAGATTGAAAAATATTTCATAAAATAACATAACTATAGAATGGCTTAGTTGCTAAGGGTCTTATAGTGAGTTTGTGAAGAGGTTTGGATGTTTGTTACTCAATCACGCAAAAACGGCTGAACGGATTTGTATGGTATGAAACTTGGTACACAGATAGATTATAATCTAGATTAACCCATAGAAAACTTTTTGTCCCGGTAGTACGTTCCCGCGGGATAATTTCCGAATTCAACGCGGGCCAAGCCGCGGGCGTGTATAGTATAGTGTATCATTATTATTATTTAAAGAAAAACCAAAAAAGGTTAACTCGCAAAAAATTCACTAGGACCATATATGAAAGTCAACCCGCCACGTCTATATGTTTGTTATGATACTTACTGACGCTGGTTTTCTAATGAAACTTTAGATACAAGTGACGAGGAGTGAAAACAATTTCAACATACCTAAAACATAACAACAACATTTTTATTCTTATAAAACACTAGCTTTTGCCAGCGGCATCGCCCGCGCGGAACTTTCATCCCCTATTTAACTCCCTTAGGGGTTGAATTTAAAAAAATCCTACCTTATTCCTTGTCTACATTATAAAGGGAACCTCTGTGCAAAATTTCAGCTTTCTAGGTCCAAGGGTTTCGGCTAGGCGTTGATGAGTCAGTCAGTCAGGACTTTTCTTTTTATTTATATAGATAGATTATATAGATATCCCTCGTTTAAAATACTAAGTAAAAAACCCAATACACTAAATAAAAGAATTTCTAAAAACTCACTAGCCTGTGCGGGACGATTATCGATAATGCAGCCCAGACTGACCACATCCCAGCCCTAAAACGCAACATTACATCTAGCGCATCTGCAGTGCGCCAGTGCAATCAATGCAGCCTTCCCGGGCCCCGGACACCGGGCTTACGTCACTAGGTGGGCAGGAGGATGGGCGGGGGACAGAAAAGGGGTGGATATTGAATTAATTGCGTAGGTAGGATGTATGCTCCGATGGTATTCGGGATGACGTATTTGGCTATAGATATATTGAATGATATTTTGTAGTTAACCAATAGTATTTAGAGGTCCGTAATTTTTTTTTTTTTTTTTTGCTGCGATTTGGAATGTATGAAATGAAAGGGTTCATTCTGTGAATCATCATCATCATCATTTCAGCCGAAAGACGTCCACTGCTGGACATAGGCCTCCCGGGATCAAAAGGGGTTTTACCACAATTGCCACGCATGGCAGGCGGGTTGGCGATCGCAGTATGGTGGTAAAATGCATAGAAACAAACTCAAGGGTCAATATTCTACGAATATCAACTTCTAGTCAAGCACCACTACTGGTGGATTTTTCCAAATCGACTACAAAGACAACATATCTACAGATACTATTTTCATTCCTCTAAGTACCTGGTACTTATTGACAGGCCTGCACTGTCCTCCCATATCTAATATCTCTGTAATTTGAAAAAGTTGTAAAATCCAATTATTTTTTAAAGAGTAACCGTGGAGGTTTTCCTTCTTCTCCATAGGAAGCGAAAAATTGGAACCGTGCACCTAGCTTCTGACGTTTCATAAGTGCCCATGCAGGTTTATCTACACTAAGTCCGGTTTCGGACTGTACAAACTTAAAGGGGTGGTAATTGTTGATTTAGTATTTATTTCAAGATGATGCAGCATTATTTTATTGTTATTATTTGAGTTATTTAACCCATTGTTAATACTATTCCGTTGCTATAAGTATTTTTAGCTATAGTTGGGCTTTAAATTTCAAAGTTACTGTACTTTTAGTATGTTCGCTCCATAAAAGGCGACCAAAACATAAAAATGGCTGCCATTGAGGGGGGTGTGGGTTCCGACCCCACATGTAGAATAATTTTATTGATAGAAAAGAGCAAACTACCACCCCTTTAACTTTGTACAGTCCGAAACCGGACATATTGTATATCTATATTAATAATAAAGAGGAAAGATTTGATTGTTTGTTTGTTTGCATTGAATAGGCTCCAAAACTACTGAACCGATTTGAAAAATTCTTCCACTGTTGGGAAGCTACACTATCCCCGGGTGACATAGGCTATATTTTATTCCCGTATTCTCACGGGAACGGGAACTACGCGGGTGAAACCGCGGAGCGCTGCTAGTATGAAATAAAACATCTTGGTTTCTTGGTTATGATTTAACTTAACCGCCTACACATTACCCACACGCAAAGAAAACAGAATCACGTCGCGACTGATTTTTGCTATAACATTTACTGTAGGCGCTACCAACATTATTGTGTTTGTTCAAATATAAGTAACCCGGTTCTACGAACGGTGCATAATTTAAAACGTCTAGGGTTGAAACTTAAAAGCCCTTGAGGTTGGTTGCTGAAAATTAAATGCAAATCTGCCTGTTTTCAAGTAATCTTGAAGTTTCAGGGTTTAAGTTATAACTTAAGTAGACTAAGTTCACATTGTTAGGGTTCCGTAGCCAAATGGAAAAAAAACGGAACCCTTATGGATTCGTCATGTCTGTCTGTCTGTCCGTATGTCACAGCCACTTTTTTCAGAAACTATAAGAACTATGCTGTTGTAACTTGGTAAGTAGATGTATTCTGTGAACCGCATTAAGATTTTCACACAAAAAAGAAAAAAACAATAAATTTCGGGGGTTCCCCACACTTAGAACTGAAACTCAAAAAAAAACATCAAACCCATACGTGTGTACAAGGGTGGCTTAATAATTACATATGCACGGGTCGATTGAAGAATAAGCTACGATAGCCGTCACTTCGTAGATGGTTGAGCACCCATTACATATCAAGATCCCTCAGTGCCTCGGAAACCACATTACGCCGTAGGTACCGTTGACATTCGTAGAACTTTGGCAGTCATTATGGGTAGTCAGATGCCCTAGTCTGACAACCAGTCCTACCCAGAGGCGTAAATAGGGTGGTGCAGGCAGGGGACGAGCCCTTGATGCCTATCAAAGGGAGGCGCAAAACGTCGCCATTTAAATGATAAATGATTTTATTTCTGTAAGTAGGTTTGTACAAACACTTTTACACGTCAATCATATTTTTTTAAACTAGATGAGGTCGGCGTTTCCTATCTGACTACTCTGAGAAGAAAGGCCGAAACAAACTCAGAGGTCACAGTCTCTTTTAAAGTCCAGACATAATCTTGGTCAGATCATGTGAAGACCATGTGGATTGGTGTCTGAAATGGTCTTTTGAGGAAAGAACCACACAGGTTGAGTGGACCTGTCCATTCAGTGCACGTGTCAGAAAAATAATGTAGTTATATACATATATGTATATTTATTTATAGTTGTGTATATGTAAAAACAAATATTAAAGTTTGAATGTCAGAATGGTTACTGCTTATTTACTGTGTATGAATGTTCTTATGAACATGTAGGGAAAGGATTTCATGAAGTAAAGCACAGAAAGACAAGACTATATATTTATTTAAATTAGGCTTGTCATTATTAAATCAGAAAGCTAGTTGTCCTTTCCAAAGCTAGGTCTTTCATGGAGAAGAAGGACAAGAAACTCCATGGAAACAGTACAGATATATTCCATCAACATAGGTATCTCTTACATTGCTATTACATTTAATTACAACTCTTGAAGCTTTATCCAAGATAACTCGGCATTATTACAACAAAATGGTATTTAATAAGCAACTATAATGGTATAATAACAAATTACTTAACTTACATGGCATCTGGTTGATTTATTCCACACAACAACGGCAATAGGACTAACCAGCTGAATATCTACTGAGCAACTGTCCCGATAACGTTATTAACCTCCTTTTATATCCTACCAATGTCATTTTACGTTAAACATTTCCCGCCATTTTGAACAAGTTACAGATCGTCACACATTTTGGCTTAATAACTTCTAACACAGATATTATTAAACAAAGGATAAGTAGTGAAACCGTTTTAAAACATTTTATGGTAATTAAGCAATTTAATAAGAACTGATTCGTAATTTAAGACAAATAAAAGTATCTATCAATGTGAACTGAGAGTATGTTGCCAGTCATTTGAATCAGCGTATTATATTAAATAACATTAGAAAACCTTAAATAAAATACAAATATAATTAAATACTACGTAATCATTTATAGTAACAACATCCAAGTTATTTTCAAAAGCTAAGATAGTTATTTTTGTAAACATGTAGTCAAATTAGGTACTTCTACATTTGTTCAACGCTTTGTTTATGTGACAGATGACATTATCACCACACAATATTACAATAACAAAATAAATAATCTAACACACGCATGTATCAGTAATCATACGGCTCAGCTCAGAACTTGAGGAGCTCAACGATTTGACGAACAATACCAAAGAAAGGACATTTGGGTAGGCCGCATAAAGTACTCAAACTGCCAGATTAACATTAAAAACGAACTGAGAAAGAGACGAAACACAAAAACAAAAATACCACATAGTCCTCACATTCACAATAATTAAAACAAAAATAATATTATACTTCTCAAAGTAAATATTCATGTCAAAAACTTGAACAATTATTACGTGTGTATTTTTTTATCGTCAATACAGGATTTCACAATGGTCCTTGGGTCCTGATTACTCTCGGTAAAAAAAATTAACGTGCGATAGACTTCAGGTAACACAGATTCACAAGTACAAAGGGAAAGAAAGGGATAAAAGAATTAGAATTTCCTATTGAAAGAAAGGGACTTTTCCAAAAGACTTCAACGCGCGACTCACCCGTGTGCTCGTTCACCCAACCACCATTTTAAACAGACCCTTGCGGTGACTCTTATTCTGATTAAAAAAAAAAAACACTAAGTAACTTGTGAATTGTATCGTCGAGCTATTAAACATTCCTACATCTATGTACATATACATATACACAGTATACATATAGCTCATGGGAAGCGTGCGGTGACGATGACGCGAGTTCCATGATTTTTGTTCACCCAAAAAGTGCTCAACGCGCCTAAAGAAGTTTTTACTTCAAAAATACTTCAATGAACCATTTCATACTGTTATATATTTACTAAGAAATCTAAAGAGCTACTTAATTTATTGTTTAATAGGTTAAAAGCGTATTCCAAATCTGCTCATATATATTCAAATTCTGCTTAAAATTGCAGCATTGCAAGTCATGAGTGATTTTTTAACAAGTTCAAATTAATACCTTCGTAATTGAAGGCTATAATTGATCAAGAAACGTTATGCAACTTAGCTTTGCTCAGTGTATACCGAGAAGATAATTTACGAAGGGGCGCAAATGTGATGCGTGCCCTAAGCGCCATTTTCTATTGGTACGCCCCTGGTTTTACCCAGTAACTGGACTGTGGAGGTCAGATGGTAGTCATTCCGTGTAAAATACTAGTATTTAGTTATATTCGGTTAGATTGGAAGCCGAGCCTAACACAGTAGAAGAAAAATTAAGCAATTTGACTGGAGTTTGTAAAATAGTTAACATACCCCTCAGATAATAAAACAAAGGCAGATAGACCACGCGGAACAGCAAGAGTGAAGCCAAAAAACCAAACACAAAAGCGTCGCATTGTGTATAATT
The DNA here is from genome assembly GCA_949987655.1 of Polymixis flavicincta. Classification (NCBI taxonomy): domain Eukaryota; kingdom Metazoa; phylum Arthropoda; class Insecta; order Lepidoptera; family Noctuidae; genus Polymixis; species Polymixis flavicincta. Next base: position 3,818,255 of record OX465198.1, on the reverse strand, counting down.
GTTATTGAAGGGATAAACTGCTTTTAAAAATAACTTTAAAAGCAGTTTATCCCTTCATTATTAATTAAAATCATAATTAAAAATACAGAATAAGTTTTTATCCAGTGCGCAAATTTTAACCATGGATTCAGCATATCATTCTAGACCCCCTGTAGCTGTTCCATACATTTTGACCGCGTCGGTATTGCACTTTTCTATGAAACAGCTGTTTTTTTTTTTTTGTATAACCGGCGAAAAATTTCTGCGGTAGGGGTTCTAGAATGATATGCTGAAATTTGCGCACTGGATAAAAACTTTTCCTGTATACCATAAAATGTAGGTATAATGCCAAACTGCATTCAGTGATCGATTATTTATTATTAAATAGTTAATATCTAATTTTATGCGATTTTATTTGCATTTTTACGACATACGCTTGCTCATGCGACATACGACATACGTTCAAATTTTAAACAACAGATTTTAACCCGTATCTGATTGCAATAAGAACTATTATCGCTCATAACGACACTATTCAAAGTTAACATGGCCTGTTCGTCAATCATCATCATTGGCATTTTCTTATCCTCATCCCCCATTTATTCGAGGTCAGCGCGTCATGTTTTCTTTTTCCATACTTCTGACTAAACAGGTCCACTCAATCTGTGTGGTTCTTTCCTCGAAATACCATTTCAGACACATGGTCTTTACATGAACTTACCAACAAAAAAAAAAAAAAAAAACTTACCAAGATTATGTCTGAATTTTAAATCGCCGACCTCATCTATTTTTTCAAATATGATTGACGTGTAAAAGTGTTTGTACAAACCAACTTTAGGAATGGTTGGAAAGATTTCGATACAATCATCATCATATGCCTAGCCTTTTCTCAACTATGTTGGGGTCGGCTTCCAGTCTAACCGGATGCAGCTGAATACCAGTATTTTACATGCGACTATCTGACTGCCACAACCCAGTTACTGGGTAACACGATACCCCTAGGTAAGACTGGTTGTCAGACTTTCGGGCTTCTGACGATTCGTTACTACTATCCAAGATCCACAGTTGACAGCCGGGACCAACGGCTTAGCGGCAATAATAATAAAAAATAAGTAGGACTTCCCCAATCAGGGTAAAATATTTTTCCGCTGGCCGGCTCTTTGGATTTTTGCCCAATGTGGGTAATCTTCTTTAGAAAACTATACAGGATAGGTAAGTTTTTAACCAGTGCACAAACTGTAACCAATGGGTAGCTCGCTGTCCGGTAAGGACCAAGCCCAAGTCGACGGCGCGTTGTGTTCCACGCACGCCTCAAAGAGATGTCAGCACGAAGTGACGGGGCCCGCAAGGGCCGATGCCTGCCAGGGGTGCGGGTTTGTTCGACAGAGATACCGCAGCCCCTGGCATACGGGCTACTGAGGGAACAGGTGGGTTTTAGTCAGTAAAAGTCTGACACGCCCTCCTGCTCCACCCAGAGCGGGAGAAGTTATTTGATGATCTCCCACCCAAAAAAAAAAGCATATCATTCCAGACCCCTAGCGTAGAAGGTTTTCGTCGGTAATACAAAAAAAACAGCTTATCCTGTATACTATGTTTAACTATAACTCACATTTTCTTGTGTTATTTTGCCATCGACACGCTACGAAGAAGCCTAGATAACATCGCAATTATTATTCTCTGTGCCAATAAACTCATCCAGTAATTTAGCCTCACAAACCACTATGATTAAAAATACACACATTTAGAAAAGAACAACTTTACCATCACATATCAATACCAACCGGTACTGCAACTCGTATTGCAAAAACACCAGTTTCGTATAACACGACCAATAAATGTTGACCTTTCGGGGTGGCGCCACTAGCAAAGACAGCATTTCCATTCAAATTCAGTACATTACACTTTAGTTCCAAAAACAGCCGCGCGTAAAATTATACTGGTTCGTTCAACGATATTGGATGGAGTAATACTTTCTTTGCGCGCACAATCGACTTTTTTTTTTCTTTTGTACATCATCCTGTTGTAAATAATCAAAATGTTGGATAAATAAAAAAGTTGAATTGATTGGCTTTTGATCGATTGAAAAAGAAGCGAGAATGAGCACAGTGTTTAAATTGTGAGTATCCCAACCATTAATGATGGGCTGAGCAACGATGTGATAAGGGAACGGTTCGGTTTAAAAGAAGATGTAGTGACATAAAATGAAAAAAGAGTATGCTTAGTATTAACGAGGCAGATGTGAGTGCAAACGCTGACGCCCTAGAAGTCCCTTATTGATGCGCGGCGCGGTGGCGTAGTGTACGATCAAAATGACCTATGAACGTAAATGCAGAATGGGCACGCCACGATGACGGCGGTAAATCACCTCTTTGAGGAGTGGATTGAGAAGCGCCACGGCGTCCTCACCTTCCGCCTGACGCAGGTCCTCACCTAACACGGGTGTTTCGGGTGGTTCCTGTTTCGTATAAGGCGGGAGGAAACGCCCGGGGGTTTCCACTGCGTAGATCGCCCTGAGTACACGGTGGAGCATGAGGTCTGCCCGGCTTGGGCGGAGCACCACCGTGTTCTCGTGGAGGCGATCGGCGGCAGCGATCTACAGCGCACTATAATTCTCTAGCAGCGATACCGTGGCCCCTGGCACACAGGCAACTGAGGGAACACGGGTGGGTTTTAGTCAGTTAAAGTCTGACACGCCCTCCTGCTCCACCCAGAGCGGGAATAGTTATTTGATGATTACCCAAAATATCCACACTCAACAAAAAAAAAGGAGTTTGCAAGGATCGTAACAGGCCGTATTCTGTACTTTCTGCCTACCCCATGCGAGGAAGGCGTGAGTTTATGTACAGACGCCAGCACATCAAGCAATCCCAAACTGTAAATTTTTCCCAATTGAACATGAACCATATTGTTCTGGAATAAAGTTGAAAATCTATCAAAGAAATTTGACAGATTTGCGTAGCTTGATGTGCTGGCCTCTGTACTAACGTACACCACCACCAGGGTATTTTTTAATAGTCATGATTTCAGTTTTGAGTAGGCAAAATTATACATCTTTGCCTTATTACAGAAAATTGTTACCGAAGCCAATAGACACATAATGTCATCATTCATCATCATTTCAGCCGAAAGACGTCCACTGCTGGACATAGGCCTCCCCTAAGCTCCGGCACTTCAACCAGTTCTGTACTTCCCGCACCCAGCGGACTCCTGCGGCCCTCACAAGGTCATCGGTCCACCTTCTGGGAGGCCTTCCAACTTTACGTGTTCGGGTACGCGGTCGCTACTCCAGAACCTTTCGGCCCCATCGGCCATCTGTTCTGCGAGCAATGTGCCCTGCCCACTGCCACTTAAGTTTGGCAATTCTTCGAGCTATGTTGACCTTGGGGTTCTCCTTTGGATCTCTTCATTCCTGATTCAATCACGTAGGGAAACTCCAAGCACACCCTCTTCATTGCCCTTTGGGCGACTTTTTTTTTTTTGGGTGGTAAATCATCAAATAACTTCTCCCGCTCTGGGTGGAGCAGGAGGGCGTGTCAGACTTTTACTGACTAAAACCCACCCGTGTTTCTTCAGTAGCCCGTATGCCAGGGGCTGTGGTATCTCTTTCGAACAAACCCGCACCCCTGGCAGGCATCGGCTCTTGCGAGCCCCATCATTTTTTGTGCTGACATCTCTTTGAGGCGCGCGTGGAACACAACGCGCCGTCGACTTGGGCTTGGTCCTTACCGGACAGCGAGCTACCCATTACTCGCCGTCCGCAAGCTCATGCCTACGGTGGCCGGAAATCGGCCTGGGATTCCCGACGCCCAGGGCGTCTCCGTATAAGCCTTCTTATGAGGCCCATATTGTGAGCGACACATATAACGGGGATTTTTTTGCTCTGTGGAGTAGAGTGTAAAGAGTCGAAAATAGACCAAAAGCATTACTTTTGGTATCTTCTATTATATCTTTTTGACGCTCTTCAGGTGTACTTACTTTTAAATGCTGAGTGACGACTTAGTGTTTTCGTCCATAACCAAAATAACAAAACCCTTCCAACATTATTGACTACAAAAAGCTTTTTTTGCCAAAACATTGCCTACTACCTTCCCTGCCAACCCTCATGGGAACCAACAGACCTTAAAGATAACTGTGACATTGAAAGGGAACGTAGGTCGCTGGCTGTCCGTTGTAACATGCTGGCCCGCAGGTTTGCGCGATGTACGAGGGCAGTTAAAGTAACGCTTTTCAATGCTTACTGTCAGTCCTTCTACACGTGCAGCCTGTGGGTCAACTTCACTCAGCGGGCATACAGCGACCTACGTGTTCAATATAATAATGCACTGAGAGTGCTGCTGCGGCTGCCGTGGCGTTGTAGTGCGTCAGGGATGTTTTCAGACAACAACATTGATGATTTTGCCGCCATTATTAGAAAGAGATGTGCATCCCTGATGTCACGTGTTCGTGGCAGCACCAACAGTGTTCTCAGTGTATTCACAGATCGGTGGGATTCCCTGATGTTGCGAAGGTGGATGCAGCTCCACGCTGATTTTTAATTATTTAATATTAATCTGTATTTGTACTAACACTGGAGGATAAGCAAAATTGTTACTAACCCTATGGACTTTGTCTGAAATAAAAATATTCTATTCTATTCTATTCCCTTTAGAAGCGGTACTTGTGAAACCACTCCATAGGTCATTGCACTCAACTGGTTTTTAGGATAACCCAAACAGATTCACAGACTCGCCTCAGAAACGATTGCATCTGATACTGACTAGCATATTAAGGCACTATCTCGTTGGTCTAGTGGTTTCAAGCGCTACTGCTAATCATGATGTCTTAGCTTCGATTCCCGAGAAAAGTATTATTGGGTTTCGCCATCTGGAATTTCCTAGTAGCAGCTTGGAGTCTAGATTTAGGGCCAGTTGATGGCAATAAGCTCGCCCGCTATTAAATGAGACTTAAACATAATTTCGCAGAATGGTCGATTCCTACAATAGGACTTTTGAACATGTTGACATTTTTGCATGTGCTCCCTATAGTTTCAAAACCATTATTCTTAAGGAGCTCTCCTGAATAGCATTATATATATATATTTCTTATTTGTACCATATCTTTTTCATTATATATATATATATACCATTTAACTTAACATAATATTTAATAGTAAAAAAAAACACTTGTATAAAATTACCCTAGCGATTATATTAACTGAATTGTATTCTATTGTTAATCCGTGAACAGCGTTGTGGGCTGCAATATTGTTTATAATTTTTATTTATTTATTTAACCATTTATGCACACACATATAAACAGACAAGAATAAAGGAACAGAAAAATACGTACAAAGGTAATGCTTATTTCTACAGAAATCTCTTCCAGCACACCTGCGATAGGAGAGAAGATAACAGAGATGTAGACAACGCGTGTAATAATAATAGAAGGGCCCGACTGTCAAGATGACGGTCAGAAATTTTTTTCACCGTGCCTTTTTCTAGTATTTTTAAGCATAAATTATGAAACAATTTATTGAAACGTACAACATCGTATGCGTATATCACCATATTTTGCATCATGATAAAACATATTACTTCTAACAACATGCAAGAAGAATTTGACTAGAAAACGTTAGTACATATTACCTCAATGCTAGAAAACTGAAAATAGTGCAATGCTGACGAGAAGTCGGGCAAGATATCAGCGAAACACACACCCAACATCTACGGGTTCGTCGCTCAGCTCCGCCTCGCAGTTGCCGGAACCTGCTCTAGACGTGAGTCCAGTGATACCGGCCGCTGCAGTTGCGTCGAGCTCGAGCGACGAATACTTCTCGCCGCCGACGACACCACCACCTGTACGTCGGCGCGGAAGAGGCCGACCACCGGCCAGCTTGGGACTCCGAGGCCCACCGGTCTCTGATAGGGTCCCCGCTCCCGGTGGAAGTGTGCAGCGCATGAAGTGGACACAAACTGTTAACGAAAATGTCATGCGCGCATACTATGGGGCTACAGAGGGAGGAAGTAACTTGACTGCGTACCGTGGTCGGATGCTCTCTCTGTTTCAGGTGCTTGAGCCAGCAGTCAACGTGTCGGCGCAACGACTGTCGGATCAGGTGCGGGTTATCCAGCGTAACTATATGCTGGATGCCGTCGTACTTGATCGACTTCGCCTTGAATCACGGAATAGCCACGTTACGCCTGCTTCACCACGGGTAGCGGTGCAACCGCAAAATTCGTCCAGTATTTCACCGCGACACAACCGCGATGATGAAGAGGATGATGACGGGGCTATATCCGTGAGTTCCCAATGCAATGCAAGATTGAGGAGCGCTTTGGAGGATGCATTCCGGGAGTATCGCTCCACTCTGCCTGAACTTAGACCACGTTTACCTCGTTTGCCCATGCACAAGAAAAACAGGGCGCTGGTGTGTGCTCTAGACTCACAGTTGTCAACATGTTTTGACGATAGCAAAGATCTCGCTGATACCCACTCAATCCTGTACTGTGCAGCTGTAGCGGCATGTCGTGTGGCTCATGTTAAATTTCCTAACAGTGACCGAGCTCCACGACCAAAACTAGCCGTACCAGCTTGGCAGTGCAGGATTGAGCGTCGTATCGGTGAGGCTAGAGCACTCATCGGCAAGCTTATCTGCTTCAGGGAGGGCAATACTCGCCCTAGAGTGATGCGCTTTGTGAGGCGGGCGTTCTCCGGGACTGATATTAGTTCTCGAGATTATATGACCCGCGTCACAGAGCGTATCGACTTCCTGAAGCAGAAGATCTGTGCATGGGCGAACCGTATTCGTCGGTACAGGCGGAGGGTGGAGCGGTACACTCAGAATCGCACATTCCGAAGCGATGAAAGGTGGGTTTACAGAACCTGGGAGCGACCGGACCAAGGTGTGGTTGACACGCACCTGCCGGATGATGACGCCATGTGTTCGTTCTGGCGAAACATCTGGTCGGTGCCTGTCAATCACACCGAAGGTGATTGGGTTAGGGAAGTCGAGCGAGCGTGTGATCAAATGCCAGAAATGGGGGCATTTACCATCAGCCCCCAAGATGTAGCACGTGCAGTCCGTCCGTTGCCTAACTGGAAATCTCCAGGGCCGGACGGGCTGTACAACTTTTGGATAAAATGGCTCCAAAGATCACATGCTTGCTTGGCTTCCCAGTTTCAGTCAGCCTTAGAGTCAGGGTCGCTGCCACAGTTTTTAACAACAGGGATAACCCACCTGCTCCATAAATCAGGTAGTACTGCGGAACCCAAAAATTATAGACCGATCACTTGCCTACCGACGGTCTATAAAGTTCTGACATCCATTTTGAGAGCTAAAATTTACCATCATGTAGAGACCAACACTATCATGTCTGCCTCTCAAAATGGATGTCGGAATGGGTCCCGCGGTACTAAAGAGCTGCTCCTCATTGATATGGCCATTAGCCAACAGGTTCGCCGTTCCCGAAAGGATCTTTCGACATGTTGGATAGACTATAAGAAGGCCTATGACTCGGTGCCACATACATGGCTTAGGAGGGTACTGGAGTTGTATAAAGTAGATGCAACTCTGTGTACCTTCCTGACTTCGTGTATGGGGCAATGGAGAACGGTCCTTCGCTATCCAGGATGTCGAAATATCCAGAGGAATAGCGAGCCGATAAGGATTGAGCGAGGCATATTTCAGGGCGATAGTCTGAGTCCGCTTTGGTTCTGCCTAGCCTTGAATCCTCTTAGCATATTGCTGGAGCATTCAGGTATAGGCTATCGATTGAGGAGAGGTGGTCAGGTTATATCTCATCTCCTCTACATGGATGACCTAAAACTCTTTGCCCCCAACAAATTGCAACTGATGGAGCTACTGAAAGTAACTGAAACTTTCAGTAGCGCTATCAGGATGGAATTTGGTGTGGACAAATGTGCGGTCATGCATGTAAAGCGAGGGAAGATTGTGGAATCCGTGGGAACCCAACTCTCGGATTCCATACACCTTAGATCCCTCTCCTCAACCGAAACCTACAAGTATTTGGGTATGTCGGAAGCGTTGGGTATTAATGTTACTGACATGAAGCAATCGTTGAAGGAGCGCTTCTTCTGCCGCCTGAATAAAGTTTTAAATAGTCTTTTATCAGGCGGAAATAAGGTGCGCGCTTTCAACGGTTGGGTCATGCCGGTTTTGTTGTACTCTTTCGGCATACTCAAATGGACTCAGACGGAACTTGACGCCCTGGATAGGAGGGTCCGCACACTACTTACCACAAATCGGATGCATCATCCACGGTCATCGGTGATGAGACTGTATATCCCGCGAAAATGTGGAGGTCGAGGCTTCTTAAACGCTCAGACCCTCCACAATCGCGAGATATGCAGTCTCAGGGAATATTTCTTAGAAGCCGACGTGGGGATGCACCGAGATGTGGTCTCAGTGGACAAGGGACTCACCCCGCTCTCCTTGGCTAACGAGAACTGGCGCAAACCTAAAGTATTAGATACTAATGACCGCAGGAAGGTATGGCAGGGCAAAGAGCTTCACGGGCGCTTTTATCGGGTCCTACATGGACCAGATGTAGACTTCTTAGCGTCCGTATCCTGGTTACGATTCGGTGATCTCTTTGGAGAAACCGAAGGTTTTGTCTTTGCAATTATGGACGAAGTTATGATGACGAACAACTACCGGAAATATATTGTGAAGGATGGCACGGTTGACATCTGTCGGGCATGCCACCGTCCGGGGGAATCAATCCGACACATTATTTCTGGCTGTTCTCGTCTGGCTAACGGAGACTACTTGCATAGGCACAACCTTGTAGCCAGGATTATCCACCAGCAACTTGCTCTGAAATACAGTCTTGTGGATTCAGAAGTACCGTACTATAGGTATGTGCCCGACCCAGTTCTCGAAAATGGCACTATCACATTGTATTGGGATCGATCTATCATCACTGACCGGACTATTGTTGCCAATAAGCCGGACATAGTGGTGATAGATCGACTAGAGCGTCGTACAATGATTATTGATATAGCAGTCCCACATGACGAGAACCTCGTGAAAGCTGAGCAAGATAAAAAAATCAAGTATCTTGACCTGGCACGCGAGGTTGTCGACATGTGGGATGTGGATACAGCAGTCATTGTGCCGATAGTCGTGACAGCCAATGGCATTATAGCCAAGAGCCTCGACCAACACCTCAGGAGGCTCTCGTTAGGCAGCTGGATCAAGGGCTTGATCCAGAAAGCAGTTATACTGGACACGGCGCGTTTAGTGAGGAGGTTCCTCTCTCAGCAGCCCTGACCACCGGTAGCTTGGACTCTGTTCCCGATACCGGTGGGCTACTATTTTTTTATATTTTTAAATGTTTTTGTTTATTTACTTTTATAAAATATTTAAAAATGTAAATAATAAGAAATGAAAATAAATAGAAGGGAAAACATAATAGCACAAATTATACCTAATCTAATTTATAAATACACATATCATATAAGAATATACATACATACTAGGGCTTTCATCCCGGGAATCTCGGTCTCGAAAATTTCGAGAGTCTAGACGATTTTTTGGTATTTTCGAAACTCGAGACTAACATTTTCGGCCACGGGAATAACGAGACTATTGAGACTTGAGTCGTATTTAACAGGCCGACTATTTGAAGTCTTTGACAGTAAACGAAATTACAAAATTGAAAGAGACCGGAGTAAAACTTTGTTGTACCTTAGACGAGTGGACCTCAAACCAAAATAAGAGGTACATGAATGTAAACATCCACTCACCATTTTTTGAAGGTGATAAATATAAAAACTTAGGTCTGGTTAAAATATCTGAGGGCCAATTCTCGTAACACAATCTAGTCGCAGTGTCATCTCGGCGACAAGCAAATGCCAAAAACTTATCAAAAATTTATGGAAACTCGAGGTATTTTTGACAGATTGCGACTGAGATCAGACTGTGAACGTTCTTAAATTAGCAGAATTGCCCCTCTGGTTCCATGCCTGCTGTTTGTGTAGATTTGTTAAAAGAACGTTTGTTGGAGTTTAAGTTAGACACTGACGTTATAAGTCTAGCAACAGATGGATGTAGCATAATGAAAAAAATGGGAAAGTCAGTCAATGCTTATCACCAAAAGCGTCTGGCAAACTAGATGTGTTGTATAAAAAAACAAAATTATGCGAAATACAAAATGACGTATCACAGAATATGAACGATGACAATGATGCAAATGTGGATGATGATGAAAAAGGTGAAAAAGAAGCTTGATGCAACAGCTTGATGCAACAGCTTTCCAAACATTAAGCAACGACGAAATTACAGTGTCTTCAAAAGAATTGTACGAAACGTTAAATAAATCCACAACTGACAAATCTGACAATTATACCGCAAATACCAGTTATTTAAATGATGCAACGATTGCGAAGGTCACAAATTTAACTACAGAAGAACAGCTGGAATGTGAGCTAAATAATATGTTAAACCCACAAGAAGACAAAGGACAGATTACAACTTCGATGTCTATCCATGACTTGCAAACAACCTTGCACGTAGAAAAAACTCTCTTTGAAAATGGGGGTGACAGAGGGAAATACCTAAATTAATGCTACAACTATTCAATATCTATTCCCCCCACTAGTGTAGTAGCAGAAAGAGCTTTTCTGACGCGGGTTTTGTAACAAAATTATGTCCTCTCTGTCTGAAACGATATTTAACGCTCTTTGTTTTTTACGTGCTCACTACAAAAATGAAAAAAACGGTAACAAAGTGTGTTCAAGTTTAAAGTTCGCGAGCACATTCGCAAAAAGTTGGCAGTATCATTACAAAGGTAATGTTTTCTCATTGTTTGTCTTGTTTTTAGTCAATTCGTTTTTTATGTACTTTTATTTGTGCTTATATTTATATATGGTTAGGTATATATGTATTATATTTATAGTTTAAGTTAGGTTTATGCGTTTAAGTTAAATATTCCTCAAATTTATTGCACCTACCACTGTTTTTCTCTGCATCACCCAAAGGTTGACTGGTAGAAAATGCCTATGGCATTAAGTCCGCCTCTGTACATTTGTGTCCTTAAAGTGTAAATAAATAAACAAATGATTTTTATTTTTATTTGCGTTTGTTTAATAAAGTACTTGATTAAAATATTATGTTTTGACTTTCTAATTGCATAGCCTATTAGTAAGAAAACCTAGTTTCGAAATAGTCTCGAAAGTCTCGTTTTCCCCGGGAATTTCGAGACCACATCTAGTCTCGTTTTTTTTTTCCCGGGACTCAGTAATGCATCGAGACTGAAAGCCCTAATACATACATACAAACATACTACTAAAATAAATATCAACAAAATATATATATTTATAATTTTGTGTATTTCCTGTTTCTATGTTTTATATTGTAGCTGTTTGTTGTTCCTTTTGAATAAAAATAAAAAATAATTGGCGAAATGTAGGTGTAGATACTATAGCTACACCTCTGCCCTACCCTTTGGGGAAACAAGGCGTGATGTTGTGTTATAAAGGCACTTAATATTGTGTCCAACGTGTCCTGTCGTCTGTACTTTACAGCAGGCTTAGCTTGAAGCTTTCTATTTCTACGAAGAATAGACAGTGCTTTTTCAATACAAAGTGTCATTTCTTTTCTCCATTTTTGACATTGCACCGTAGATATCATTCTACAATCTGTCATTTTATCTTTCGTTTCTAACGATCTTTGTCTAAGTCCTAAATGTAGACTATTTCAAAAGAGTATTTCTTCCCAAACTGTCAAAATCACACTGACAACAAATTTTCTACTCGACGGCCACAAAGTAAACACGATTATCTACAAAATCATGATTCGTTTAGAATGCGTAACTAATTAAAAGAAAAACAGCCATCTGCTCCTATTTTACATCATTTAGTTAATCGTTGTGTCTGGTGGGCAACTACCCGACGGTTGATGTAGGGATGTTGTATATATACGAGTCGCGCGGTAAACTCTGCTTGCGCGATGTAGGATTTGTGTGACGTCAGTTCTTCGATGCGTAGTTCGCATGTGACATTATAGATGCCGCCACAATGGCGCCAAACACGTAAACGTATAGTATTTGTATCTCACGAAGCGACTTGTGGTTAGTAAACTCCTCCAGACCCTATTTCGGCCATGGTGGCCAACTCTAACGGAGACTAGCCTTCGGCGCGTGAATTATTATAGTGCAGGCGTATGCGCAGAGACAGGTGCACTCTCTCCTCCCTCAAACTCAAATTCCGATGGGACAGCAATCCGACACGACCAGAGAGAGATCAGGTGCAGGAACAACGGGCTTAACGTGCTTTCCGAGGCACGGGGATAATTATCACACCGTCAATAACTTCCAAACTTCGCACAGACAGGCACTTCGCAACTGTTAGACGTGATTCACATTCTGCGAGTATACCAAGCTGACCCGCACCTGCACGTGCTTCTCAATGCCACCAGACACACCGCACAGTGCGACTGATGATGAGGGTAAGCGGACTGTTCTAAAGTATCAGTTTGAACTATAAGGCTAGCTTCTGTCGAAGTAAAAAGATAGTTCGGTATGAAGCTGAAGTTACTTCCAAGGATAAAGTAACTATTAAGGTGAAACAAGTCCATATTTTTTCCATTCAAACTTCGGGAGGGTTTTACTCCACTGTTTGACATTAAAACTTAAACATGGTATGGTTTTGTCTCATTATTAATATTGTCGATACGGAAACAGAATACTAAAATAAAAAGCCATTAAAAAGTTATGAGCCAACAAAGATTCGTTTTTCTTGCTAATTTAACGTAACTTTGGACATGTTTAAGTAATAAAAGAAGTGTAAAATCTCCAAAACTAAGTCGGTATCGACAAAGCTCAATTATAAAAAAGTTCAATAAACTTAATTGATTTATGCAGTGGTTCTTTCAGAAAACCCGATCTTCCGGAGGACTTTTCGTAATTTTTTACGCGCTTGTTTTACTAAAACTGATCCTACAGCTCACTCAATAATGTTGTGCGTGTAGACTAGCGTCTAACTGCTCATCACTGATACTACCTCTGTCGAGCCCGCGACTAGTGTACCCTTAAGGCTCAAATAATATTTTTTTTATAAATAATTTTAAAGATTTATTAAACGAGAAATTCGTTTAATTAATATAATATATTTTATTAAGTTCTTGTCACCGCCTTCCGAAATTAAAGTTATTTTTCGCTTTCTAGTATTTTTGGAAGTCGGTTGTTTTTTTTTTAAGTTTTTATACTTCATTTTTTAGTTTTAGTACCTACCTACCCGAGACCAATTCGAAATTTCATCATCCTTGGGGTCATAACAATGCATATTTATGCTACAGCAGCAATCTCGGTTCATTTTCTGTCATTTTTCGAAGAGTTCCGTTGTCTGTCTCCGAAACGCATCATCCGATGTATATGAAATTTAAATGGGATCATTTCGAAATAAACCCCTTTCGAACAAAAAAAGAATTTTGCAAACCGGCCCGAACTTCCACCTAATGCCTACCCGTTAAAGAGTTGTACCTTCCTTCAACAGCTCAGCGTCATGAGATGATGACTATACGCTAATGTCTCAATAGCTTTAGAAAATAAATGAAAAACATTTTTGAAACCTACAAAATTTGAGGGTTGCCCTCGATTTCCCTGGGATTCCATCATCAGATCCTGACTTGGTGCCAATGGGACCACCAGAAATTCTATTTTGATTTGAAAGAGTATACTCCTAAAGTATACTCTTTCAAATAAAAATAGAATTTTGAAAATGGGTCCTCAAATGGGGGAGAAATCGAGTAACATACATAAAAAAAAAACATACATTGACCACCTGAAACACCAGTGAACCGGAACATATCCAATGTTGATGCAAAGAGCCATAAGCGATAACAATGACAGCAAATCATCTTCGTTAAGCTATCTTCCGTCTTCGGCGATTTCCGTAACTCTTCGTAGAATAAGTAAGAAGGATGTATGTGACCCCATTCCCATACATTATGCAAATGTCTACGAATTTCTCAAGTTTGGTAAAACCTTTGCGAATGCATGAATAAACGGTAACTTAGTATTTAATATGGTAATGCCGTGAATGGTATAACATGCATAACATTACGCATGTTCCTCGCTGGAGTAGGCAGACGTGTTAGTACCTATAATACGCCCACACTTCATCAGTTCTACAGGGCAGGGATATCCATGCGTACGCTTTACCATCAAAATCAAAATATTTTATTTGACATAAACTTACATGAGCACTTAAGGTAAAGACAAACTGAGCCCACGTATGCAATGCATTATGACATCTAGACTCTTGAATTTGTATGAAAACAGTGGACTCAGAAACATATTATTACGTATCATACGCAACGATGTCACTCGCATCCCACGCAACCTTAGATCTGTCTATCCAGATCGGCGTGGGAAGGTGGAGGGGATGTCATACGGTCATACGCCATCCCACGCGTAAGACCAGTGTGTTTCTAGAACTCACGTTCGCAGCGCATTAGTCACGAATAGACGTTGGGAAGGGCTCGATTTTGAAGGATTCGTTCTTGCGGCGCGGATATATAACATAATAAATCGTCCTCAAATTCACTCTCAGAACCGGAAAACATTGTACACAATGTGCGTTGTGTACGTGGGACAAGTGTGCACAACAACTCGCCACGTTGCATAGTTTACGTTGCATACGTGAGCTCAGTTTGTCTTTATCTTTACGGAACGTCAGACGCTAGTAGTACACAGTTTTATTTGTCGCTTCTTATGAAAAAAGCCGCCATTAGGAATAGGATAATAGGTATGGGAGGATACTGCAGGCCTGTCAATAAGTACCTTATAATGAGGTGAGAGAGAAAATGAAGAGCATAAAATCGTCTGCAACGCCTCCTTGTTCTCTCAACAACGTTCTCTCAACCATCGATTCAGTACTGCCAGGGGTGCGGGTTGTTCGAAAGAGATACCGCCGCCCCTGGCACACAGGCAATTGAAGGAACACGGGTGGGTTTTAGTCACTAAAAGTCTGACACGCCCCAGGTGGGCGTGTCAGGCTTTGTGTTTTCAGACCCGTGTTCCCTCAGTAGCCCGTATGCCAGGGGCTATGGTATCTCTTTAGAACAAACCCGCACCCCTGACAGGCATCGGCCCTTGCGGGCCCCTTCGGTTTGTGCTAACATCTCTTTGAGGCGCGCGTGGAACACAACGCGCCGTCGACTTTGTCGGCGAGCCTATTGCCGTCAACCGGGCACAGATCCAGACTCCTGGCTGCTACTGAGAAATTCTAGATAGAAAAACCCAATAACACTTTGCCGGACCTGGGAATTGAACCTAAGACTTAGCGCTTGCCACCACTAGCCCAACGAGGCAGTTATTTTATACATGTGGCTAGAATTCTGTAATACTATACCAGACTCCGGACTCCTATCTCAACTTCATACACTAGCGAAACACTCATCATCACACTAACAATAAACTCACCACACAAACATACTAAACATTTTTTTTTTTAATTTTTTTTTTCTTCGAAATTTATAAGTTTTAAGTATTACTTTAATTTTTTAAATACGTAGTTTCTATATTCCTTATTTTTATATTTTAAGTTTTTATTTTTACTGTGTTTGTTGTTTAATAGCCCAGAATTGTCTCTTATCTTGTAGCTTGCTGTAATTATTACTATTTCTAATAATATACATACTTACACGTGCTATCTATAAGTCAACCATATACGACGGGGATCGGAACTGTTTCTCCTAAACACAGGTTACTTCGTAACCTATCTAGGAGAACAGTACGGCACCCACTAGATTAAGAAACGTATGTTTCTACTTCATATTATGTTACCTTGCCATGTAATCTAGTCCTAATTGAACAATAAACTTATATTATATTACTTATATTATTTAGCAATATTTATTATTTTATTATATTAAGCAGCTGTAGCGTTGGCTTTACTTATCTTTACTTTCGTCTGATTACCGGTCCTTGTATGTGTAAATTAGGCAACAAAACACACAACAACTCCGCCCAGAGCGGGGGAAGTTATTTGATGATGTCCCACCCTCAATGATTCTGGACCCCTTTTCGTTGAAATTTTTCGTAGATTATTAAATAGGTTCTCTGTTTAATAAACTTCGAAAATTTCCAGCACCCTAATTGCGTAACTCACGATTCATCATAATCTGTATCGTTTTGAAACGGATTGTTAAACCATTGCTTCATATGTTCGAAAAATGTGTCTGTTCGACAACATAAATAACGCAATGGATATTGTTTAACTGTGAAGACGAAACTAATTATGATCAATCATGAGTTACGCAATTAGGGTGCAGGAGTCGGATTTGAAAAAAATGTTTGTGCATTGCCTAATTCTTGAGGAGGGCTATATCATCTGCCTACCCCTTTTCCCAACTATGTTAAGGTCGGCTTCCAGTCTAACCGGTTGCAGCAGAATACCAGTATTTTACACGAAGCGAGTGCCTATCTGACGTCCACAACCCAGTTACTGGTTAATACGATACCCCTTGGTAAGACTGGTTGTCGCGGGCTTCTGACGACCCGTAACATCTGTGAAAGATCTGTGTGTTACAGCAGGGATCAAAGGCTTAACATGCTTTCCGAGGCACGGAGGGATCTTGGTATGTAAAGATGGTCATCGATCCATTGACCAACTGCGGCAAGCGACTCGTTTGGTAAAATTTACTTAGCCACAAACCCCTATTTAAATACTATTTAATGAGCGAAGTAGGAAGGCGAAGTCATGCGACGGAAATTTTACACCGAGCGACGGCGACAAAGTCGCGAGCAGAAGATAGTCCAAAAGATTAAGTCATAAACTTTATCTAGCTCGTCTTAAGGCTTTGAAGGTTATCAGCAAAGTTTTTACTTAGGCTCTAAGACCAGGCAATATTCTTAGAACTAGGTTAATCAAAATGTAAGTATTATACCTTTCGTTTTTTAGGGTTCCGTCATCAAAAACGATGTGCTATTAGTAAAGATAGACCAACTGTACTGAAGAAAAATGGCGTAAGATAATTAATAAATGGTACCCTAGAAATGGTTGAGGGAACAAAGAAAGGGTTAATGAAAATGTAAGTATTGTACCTTTCGTTTTTTAGGGTTCCGTTATCAAAAACTAGAGTAACAGATGTGGTTGTAAAGATAGACCAACTAAAGTGGAGATAGACAGGCCATTTACTGCGAAGTACTCAAAAACAATTAGAGAAGATAATTACTAATTGATGCCTTGGAGATTTTTTTTTTACGTTTGGGACAAAAATCAGTTATACACTACAGCATTTACAGAAAAAGTTGTAACATTAAAGTAGAACAAACGTATAACCTACACGATTGTCCACAAAATGACATCAGATTATGACAACGAACGCATGATAAATGAAAATATTAAAATAAAAATTTAAAACAAACAAAAATTACACATTTAGCAGAAAACTAAAATAAAAAGCCATTAAAAAGTTATGAGCCAACAAAGATTCGTTTTTCTTGCTAATTTAACGTAACTTTGGACATGTTTAAGTAATAAAAGAAGTGTAAAATCTCCAAAACTAAGTCGGTATCGACAAAGCTCAATTATAAAAAAGTTCAATAAACTTAATTGATTTATGCAGTGGTTCTTTCAGAAAACCCGATCTTCCGGAGGACTTTTCGTAATTTTTTACGCGCTTGTTTTACTAAAACTGATCCTACAGCTCACTCAATAATGTTGTGCGTGTAGACTAGCGTCTAACTGCTCATCACTGATACTACCTCTGTCGAGCCCGCGACTAGTGTACCCTTAAGGCTCAAATAATATTTTTTTTATAAATAATTTTAAAGATTTATTAAACGAGAAATTCGTTTAATTAATATAATATATTTTATTAAGTTCTTGTCACCGCCTTCCGAAATTAAAGTTATTTTTCGCTTTCTAGTATTTTTGGAAGTCGGTTGTTTTTTTTTTAAGTTTTTATAATAGGTCTTTACCTATGAAATTGCCGTTTTGTATGAAAAAATTTAAACGAATTTTTTTCATGAATTTTTTATTTGTATTAATCGAAGTAATCACCCATGCAATCAATGCATCTTTGCCATCGCAGTGGCAGTTTATTGATGCCCTTCTTAAAGAAATCAGCTGGACGGGAGGCAACAAATTCTTCAAAGGCATTTTGTACTGCCTCTCGGGTATTAAATTTTTTTCCCGCCAAGAAGTTATCCAAATTCTGGAAAAAGTTGTAGTCTGTAGGCGCAAGGTCTGGTGAGTAGGGCGGATGACGGAGAGCTTCCAACCCCAGTTCTTGCAACTTGGAGACCGTCTGCTGTGCAGTATGAGGTCGCGCGTTGTCGTGCAGGAGCAGCGGAGACGAGCGATTGACCATGCTGGTTGGAGATGCGCCAGCTTCTCCATCATTGTGTTCAGTTCTTCACAGTACACATCTGCAGTAATGCTCACCCCGTTTGGTAAGAAGCTGTGATGAATCACACCGGCGCTAGACCACCAAACAGTGACCATCACTTTTCTAGGGGTAAGTTTTCGTTTAGGGCATTGTTTAGGTGCTGAACCAGGATCCAACCAACTTGCTGAGCGCTTACGGTTATCAAACAGAATCCATTTTTCATCGCAGGTAACAATGCGGTTCAAAATTCCTTCATTTGTGTGTCTGTTGAGCAGTGCAAGGCACGTCTCGACGCGTACTTCGCGCTGGCGATCATTGAGTTCGTGGGGCACCCATTTGTCAAGCTTTTTTACCTTGCCAATTTGACGCAAATGGACCAATATTGTTTTGACGCTAACGTCGAAAGCTGCTGCTAATTCAGCCGTAGATTGTGTATCATCAGCTTCCACAATCGCCCTTAATTTGTCATTGTCGACCAAAGTCTTCGGACGACCGCGAGGTTCATTTTTCAGGTCGAAATTTCCAGAACGGAAGCGAGCAAACCAATAACAGGTGGTGCGTTGGTTTGTAGTGTTAGCTCCGTAAACGTCGTTGATGTTGCGTGCCGCTTGTGCCGCGTTGCTGCCACGACGGTACTCATATTCCATAATTACTCGAATTTTTAACGTATCCATGATGACGAAAAAGATTGAAATGCGAAGAAAATGTAACACTAATCAATAAAGAAATGACTACTTTTAGAAAAAAAAATCCATGTTTTTAAAATAAAATTAATTTGAAATTAGAATTCTTAGCCAAACAAAAATTATTTTGATTTGAAATGGCCAGTACTGCAGAACGGCAATTTCATAGGTAAAGACCTAATACTTCATTTTTTAGTTTTAGTACCTACCTACCCGAGACCAATTCGAAATTTCATCATCCTTGGGGTCATAACAATGCATATTTATGCTACAGCAGCAATCTCGGTTCATTTTCTGTCATTTTTCGAAGAGTTCCGTTGTCTGTCTCCGAAACGCATCATCCGATGTATATGAAATTTAAATGGGATCATTTCGAAATAAACCCCTTTCGAACAAAAAAAGAATTTTGCAAACCGGCCCGAACTTCCACCTAATGCCTACCCGTTAAAGAGTTGTACCTTCCTTCAACAGCTCAGCGTCATGAGATGATGACTATACGCTAATGTCTCAATAGCTTTAGAAAATAAATGAAAAACATTTTTGAAACCTACAAAATTTGAGGGTTGCCCTCGATTTCCCTGGGATTCCATCATCAGATCCTGACTTGGTGCCAATGGGACCACCAGAAATTCTATTTTGATTTGAAAGAGTATACTCCTAAAGTATACTCTTTCAAATAAAAATAGAATTTTGAAAATGGGTCCTCAAATGGGGGAGAAATCGAGTAACATACATAAAAAAAAAACATACATTGACCACCTGAAACACCAGTGAACCGGAACATATCCAATGTTGATGCAAAGAGCCATAAGCGATAACAATGACAGCAAATCATCTTCGTTAAGCTATCTTCCGTCTTCGGCGATTTCCGTAACTCTTCGTAGAATAAGTAAGAAGGATGTATGTGACCCCATTCCCATACATTATGCAAATGTCTACGAATTTCTCAAGTTTGGTAAAACCTTTGCGAATGCATGAATAAACGGTAACTTAGTATTTAATATGGTAATGCCGTGAATGGTATAACATGCATAACATTACGCATGTTCCTCGCTGGAGTAGGCAGACGTGTTAGTACCTATAATACGCCCACACTTCATCAGTTCTACAGGGCAGGGATATCCATGCGTACGCTTTACCATCAAAATCAAAATATTTTATTTGACATAAACTTACATGAGCACTTAAGGTAAAGACAAACTGAGCCCACGTATGCAATGCATTATGACATCTAGACTCTTGAATTTGTATGAAAACAGTGGACTCAGAAACATATTATTACGTATCATACGCAACGATGTCACTCGCATCCCACGCAACCTTAGATCCCCCCCGAGTGGGTTCCCGCATTGTCGTTGCGGGGGGGCTTAGTAACCGTGGTCTCCCATCCACGGTGAAGCCAAGAGGAACCCAACGGTGGGGCCGCTCGTCAGGGCTTTTGCCTTCAAGCCATTGACGTAGCGGCCAAAAAGTAGGTTGCGGTGAGGTGCACCGCAACTGAGGTGGGCCGCGATGTCGAATGGGAGGCATCGCGGCTGAGGGTTACAGGCTGCGGTAGAGGAGGAGTGCCGGTGCTTCTGAGCAGCGCTCTTCCCTTCCGTGGCCTGGACGGGGCCGCCACCGTTTGATGGCGGACGCGGTGGGGCCGCAGGGGAAGAGGAGTGTCGGTATAGCGTCAGCCGCTCTCCCTATCCTCTGCGGCCGAAAAGTGGTAGACGGGACGGCGCGTTGTGTTCCTCACGCGCGCCGTCAAAGATGTCAGCAACCACTGGTGGGGTCCGCAAGGGCCGATGCCTGCCAGGGGTGCGGGTTTGTTCGAAAGAGATACCACGGCCCCTGGCATACGGGCTACTGAGGGAACACGGGTGGGTTTTAGTCAGTAAAAGTCTGACACGCCCTTCTGCTCTACTCAGCAGGAGAAGTCATTTGATGATTTCCCACCCAAAAAAAAAAAAAAAAAAAAAAAAAAAAAAAAAAAAAAAAAAAAAAAACGCAACCTTAGATCTGTCTATCCAGATCGGCGTGGGAAGGTGGAGGGGATGTCATACGGTCATACGCCATCCCACGCGTAAGACCAGTGTGTTTCTAGAACTCACGTTCGCAGCGCATTAGTCACGAATAGACGTTGGGAAGGGCTCGATTTTGAAGGATTCGTTCTTGCGGCGCGGATATATAACATAATAAATCGTCCTCAAATTCACTCTCAGAACCGGAAAACATTGTACACAATGTGCGTTGTGTACGTGGGACAAGTGTGCACAACAACTCGCCACGTTGCATAGTTTACGTTGCATACGTGAGCTCAGTTTGTCTTTATCTTTACGGAACGTCAGACGCTAGTAGTACACAGTTTTATTTGTCGCTTCTTATGAAAAAAGCCGCCATTAGGAATAGGATAATAGGTATGGGAGGATACTGCAGGCCTGTCAATAAGTACCTTATAATGAGGTGAGAGAGAAAATGAAGAGCATAAAATCGTCTGCAACGCCTCCTTGTTCTCTCAACAACGTTCTCTCAACCATCGATTCAGTACTGCCAGGGGTGCGGGTTGTTCGAAAGAGATACCGCCGCCCCTGGCACACAGGCAATTGAAGGAACACGGGTGGGTTTTAGTCACTAAAAGTCTGACACGCCCCAGGTGGGCGTGTCAGGCTTTGTGTTTTCAGACCCGTGTTCCCTCAGTAGCCCGTATGCCAGGGGCTATGGTATCTCTTTAGAACAAACCCGCACCCCTGACAGGCATCGGCCCTTGCGGGCCCCTTCGGTTTGTGCTAACATCTCTTTGAGGCGCGCGTGGAACACAACGCGCCGTCGACTTTGTCGGCGAGCCTATTGCCGTCAACCGGGCACAGATCCAGACTCCTGGCTGCTACTGAGAAATTCTAGATAGAAAAACCCAATAACACTTTGCCGGACCTGGGAATTGAACCTAAGACTTAGCGCTTGCCACCACTAGCCCAACGAGGCAGTTATTTTATACATGTGGCTAGAATTCTGTAATACTATACCAGACTCCGGACTCCTATCTCAACTTCATACACTAGCGAAACACTCATCATCACACTAACAATAAACTCACCACACAAACATACTAAACATTTTTTTTTTAATTTTTTTTTTCTTCGAAATTTATAAGTTTTAAGTATTACTTTAATTTTTTAAATACGTAGTTTCTATATTCCTTATTTTTATATTTTAAGTTTTTATTTTTACTGTGTTTGTTGTTTAATAGCCCAGAATTGTCTCTTATCTTGTAGCTTGCTGTAATTATTACTATTTCTAATAATATACATACTTACACGTGCTATCTATAAGTCAACCATATACGACGGGGATCGGAACTGTTTCTCCTAAACACAGGTTACTTCGTAACCTATCTAGGAGAACAGTACGGCACCCACTAGATTAAGAAACGTATGTTTCTACTTCATATTATGTTACCTTGCCATGTAATCTAGTCCTAATTGAACAATAAACTTATATTATATTACTTATATTATTTAGCAATATTTATTATTTTATTATATTAAGCAGCTGTAGCGTTGGCTTTACTTATCTTTACTTTCGTCTGATTACCGGTCCTTGTATGTGTAAATTAGGCAACAAAACACACAACAACTCCGCCCAGAGCGGGGGAAGTTATTTGATGATGTCCCACCCTCAATGATTCTGGACCCCTTTTCGTTGAAATTTTTCGTAGATTATTAAATAGGTTCTCTGTTTAATAAACTTCGAAAATTTCCAGCACCCTAATTGCGTAACTCACGATTCATCATAATCTGTATCGTTTTGAAACGGATTGTTAAACCATTGCTTCATATGTTCGAAAAATGTGTCTGTTCGACAACATAAATAACGCAATGGATATTGTTTAACTGTGAAGACGAAACTAATTATGATCAATCATGAGTTACGCAATTAGGGTGCAGGAGTCGGATTTGAAAAAAATGTTTGTGCATTGCCTAATTCTTGAGGAGGGCTATATCATCTGCCTACCCCTTTTCCCAACTATGTTAAGGTCGGCTTCCAGTCTAACCGGTTGCAGCAGAATACCAGTATTTTACACGAAGCGAGTGCCTATCTGACGTCCACAACCCAGTTACTGGTTAATACGATACCCCTTGGTAAGACTGGTTGTCGCGGGCTTCTGACGACCCGTAACATCTGTGAAAGATCTGTGTGTTACAGCAGGGATCAAAGGCTTAACATGCTTTCCGAGGCACGGAGGGATCTTGGTATGTAAAGATGGTCATCGATCCATTGACCAACTGCGGCAAGCGACTCGTTTGGTAAAATTTACTTAGCCACAAACCCCTATTTAAATACTATTTAATGAGCGAAGTAGGAAGGCGAAGTCATGCGACGGAAATTTTACACCGAGCGACGGCGACAAAGTCGCGAGCAGAAGATAGTCCAAAAGATTAAGTCATAAACTTTATCTAGCTCGTCTTAAGGCTTTGAAGGTTATCAGCAAAGTTTTTACTTAGGCTCTAAGACCAGGCAATATTCTTAGAACTAGGTTAATCAAAATGTAAGTATTATACCTTTCGTTTTTTAGGGTTCCGTCATCAAAAACGATGTGCTATTAGTAAAGATAGACCAACTGTACTGAAGAAAAATGGCGTAAGATAATTAATAAATGGTACCCTAGAAATGGTTGAGGGAACAAAGAAAGGGTTAATGAAAATGTAAGTATTGTACCTTTCGTTTTTTAGGGTTCCGTTATCAAAAACTAGAGTAACAGATGTGGTTGTAAAGATAGACCAACTAAAGTGGAGATAGACAGGCCATTTACTGCGAAGTACTCAAAAACAATTAGAGAAGATAATTACTAATTGATGCCTTGGAGATTTTTTTTTTACGTTTGGGACAAAAATCAGTTATACACTACAGCATTTACAGAAAAAGTTGTAACATTAAAGTAGAACAAACGTATAACCTACACGATTGTCCACAAAATGACATCAGATTATGACAACGAACGCATGATAAATGAAAATATTAAAATAAAAATTTAAAACAAACAAAAATTACACATTTAGCAGAAAACTAAAATAAAAAGCCATTAAAAAGTTATGAGCCAACAAAGATTCGTTTTTCTTGCTAATTTAACGTAACTTTGGACATGTTTAAGTAATAAAAGAAGTGTAAAATCTCCAAAACTAAGTCGGTATCGACAAAGCTCAATTATAAAAAAGTTCAATAAACTTAATTGATTTATGCAGTGGTTCTTTCAGAAAACCCGATCTTCCGGAGGACTTTTCGTAATTTTTTACGCGCTTGTTTTACTAAAACTGATCCTACAGCTCACTCAATAATGTTGTGCGTGTAGACTAGCGTCTAACTGCTCATCACTGATACTACCTCTGTCGAGCCCGCGACTAGTGTACCCTTAAGGCTCAAATAATATTTTTTTTATAAATAATTTTAAAGATTTATTAAACGAGAAATTCGTTTAATTAATATAATATATTTTATTAAGTTCTTGTCACCGCCTTCCGAAATTAAAGTTATTTTTCGCTTTCTAGTATTTTTGGAAGTCGGTTGTTTTTTTTTTAAGTTTTTATACTTCATTTTTTAGTTTTAGTACCTACCTACCCGAGACCAATTCGAAATTTCATCATCCTTGGGGTCATAACAATGCATATTTATGCTACAGCAGCAATCTCGGTTCATTTTCTGTCATTTTTCGAAGAGTTCCGTTGTCTGTCTCCGAAACGCATCATCCGATGTATATGAAATTTAAATGGGATCATTTCGAAATAAACCCCTTTCGAACAAAAAAAGAATTTTGCAAACCGGCCCGAACTTCCACCTAATGCCTACCCGTTAAAGAGTTGTACCTTCCTTCAACAGCTCAGCGTCATGAGATGATGACTATACGCTAATGTCTCAATAGCTTTAGAAAATAAATGAAAAACATTTTTGAAACCTACAAAATTTGAGGGTTGCCCTCGATTTCCCTGGGATTCCATCATCAGATCCTGACTTGGTGCCAATGGGACCACCAGAAATTCTATTTTGATTTGAAAGAGTATACTCCTAAAGTATACTCTTTCAAATAAAAATAGAATTTTGAAAATGGGTCCTCAAATGGGGGAGAAATCGAGTAACATACATAAAAAAAAAACATACATTGACCACCTGAAACACCAGTGAACCGGAACATATCCAATGTTGATGCAAAGAGCCATAAGCGATAACAATGACAGCAAATCATCTTCGTTAAGCTATCTTCCGTCTTCGGCGATTTCCGTAACTCTTCGTAGAATAAGTAAGAAGGATGTATGTGACCCCATTCCCATACATTATGCAAATGTCTACGAATTTCTCAAGTTTGGTAAAACCTTTGCGAATGCATGAATAAACGGTAACTTAGTATTTAATATGGTAATGCCGTGAATGGTATAACATGCATAACATTACGCATGTTCCTCGCTGGAGTAGGCAGACGTGTTAGTACCTATAATACGCCCACACTTCATCAGTTCTACAGGGCAGGGATATCCATGCGTACGCTTTACCATCAAAATCAAAATATTTTATTTGACATAAACTTACATGAGCACTTAAGGTAAAGACAAACTGAGCCCACGTATGCAATGCATTATGACATCTAGACTCTTGAATTTGTATGAAAACAGTGGACTCAGAAACATATTATTACGTATCATACGCAACGATGTCACTCGCATCCCACGCAACCTTAGATCTGTCTATCCAGATCGGCGTGGGAAGGTGGAGGGGATGTCATACGGTCATACGCCATCCCACGCGTAAGACCAGTGTGTTTCTAGAACTCACGTTCGCAGCGCATTAGTCACGAATAGACGTTGGGAAGGGCTCGATTTTGAAGGATTCGTTCTTGCGGCGCGGATATATAACATAATAAATCGTCCTCAAATTCACTCTCAGAACCGGAAAACATTGTACACAATGTGCGTTGTGTACGTGGGACAAGTGTGCACAACAACTCGCCACGTTGCATAGTTTACGTTGCATACGTGAGCTCAGTTTGTCTTTATCTTTACGGAACGTCAGACGCTAGTAGTACACAGTTTTATTTGTCGCTTCTTATGAAAAAAGCCGCCATTAGGAATAGGATAATAGGTATGGGAGGATACTGCAGGCCTGTCAATAAGTACCTTATAATGAGGTGAGAGAGAAAATGAAGAGCATAAAATCGTCTGCAACGCCTCCTTGTTCTCTCAACAACGTTCTCTCAACCATCGATTCAGTACTGCCAGGGGTGCGGGTTGTTCGAAAGAGATACCGCCGCCCCTGGCACACAGGCAATTGAAGGAACACGGGTGGGTTTTAGTCACTAAAAGTCTGACACGCCCCAGGTGGGCGTGTCAGGCTTTGTGTTTTCAGACCCGTGTTCCCTCAGTAGCCCGTATGCCAGGGGCTATGGTATCTCTTTAGAACAAACCCGCACCCCTGACAGGCATCGGCCCTTGCGGGCCCCTTCGGTTTGTGCTAACATCTCTTTGAGGCGCGCGTGGAACACAACGCGCCGTCGACTTTGTCGGCGAGCCTATTGCCGTCAACCGGGCACAGATCCAGACTCCTGGCTGCTACTGAGAAATTCTAGATAGAAAAACCCAATAACACTTTGCCGGACCTGGGAATTGAACCTAAGACTTAGCGCTTGCCACCACTAGCCCAACGAGGCAGTTATTTTATACATGTGGCTAGAATTCTGTAATACTATACCAGACTCCGGACTCCTATCTCAACTTCATACACTAGCGAAACACTCATCATCACACTAACAATAAACTCACCACACAAACATACTAAACATTTTTTTTTTTAATTTTTTTTTTCTTCGAAATTTATAAGTTTTAAGTATTACTTTAATTTTTTAAATACGTAGTTTCTATATTCCTTATTTTTATATTTTAAGTTTTTATTTTTACTGTGTTTGTTGTTTAATAGCCCAGAATTGTCTCTTATCTTGTAGCTTGCTGTAATTATTACTATTTCTAATAATATACATACTTACACGTGCTATCTATAAGTCAACCATATACGACGGGGATCGGAACTGTTTCTCCTAAACACAGGTTACTTCGTAACCTATCTAGGAGAACAGTACGGCACCCACTAGATTAAGAAACGTATGTTTCTACTTCATATTATGTTACCTTGCCATGTAATCTAGTCCTAATTGAACAATAAACTTATATTATATTACTTATATTATTTAGCAATATTTATTATTTTATTATATTAAGCAGCTGTAGCGTTGGCTTTACTTATCTTTACTTTCGTCTGATTACCGGTCCTTGTATGTGTAAATTAGGCAACAAAACACACAACAACTCCGCCCAGAGCGGGGGAAGTTATTTGATGATGTCCCACCCTCAATGATTCTGGACCCCTTTTCGTTGAAATTTTTCGTAGATTATTAAATAGGTTCTCTGTTTAATAAACTTCGAAAATTTCCAGCACCCTAATTGCGTAACTCACGATTCATCATAATCTGTATCGTTTTGAAACGGATTGTTAAACCATTGCTTCATATGTTCGAAAAATGTGTCTGTTCGACAACATAAATAACGCAATGGATATTGTTTAACTGTGAAGACGAAACTAATTATGATCAATCATGAGTTACGCAATTAGGGTGCAGGAGTCGGATTTGAAAAAAATGTTTGTGCATTGCCTAATTCTTGAGGAGGGCTATATCATCTGCCTACCCCTTTTCCCAACTATGTTAAGGTCGGCTTCCAGTCTAACCGGTTGCAGCAGAATACCAGTATTTTACACGAAGCGAGTGCCTATCTGACGTCCACAACCCAGTTACTGGTTAATACGATACCCCTTGGTAAGACTGGTTGTCGCGGGCTTCTGACGACCCGTAACATCTGTGAAAGATCTGTGTGTTACAGCAGGGATCAAAGGCTTAACATGCTTTCCGAGGCACGGAGGGATCTTGGTATGTAAAGATGGTCATCGATCCATTGACCAACTGCGGCAAGCGACTCGTTTGGTAAAATTTACTTAGCCACAAACCCCTATTTAAATACTATTTAATGAGCGAAGTAGGAAGGCGAAGTCATGCGACGGAAATTTTACACCGAGCGACGGCGACAAAGTCGCGAGCAGAAGATAGTCCAAAAGATTAAGTCATAAACTTTATCTAGCTCGTCTTAAGGCTTTGAAGGTTATCAGCAAAGTTTTTACTTAGGCTCTAAGACCAGGCAATATTCTTAGAACTAGGTTAATCAAAATGTAAGTATTATACCTTTCGTTTTTTAGGGTTCCGTCATCAAAAACGATGTGCTATTAGTAAAGATAGACCAACTGTACTGAAGAAAAATGGCGTAAGATAATTAATAAATGGTACCCTAGAAATGGTTGAGGGAACAAAGAAAGGGTTAATGAAAATGTAAGTATTGTACCTTTCGTTTTTTAGGGTTCCGTTATCAAAAACTAGAGTAACAGATGTGGTTGTAAAGATAGACCAACTAAAGTGGAGATAGACAGGCCATTTACTGCGAAGTACTCAAAAACAATTAGAGAAGATAATTACTAATTGATGCCTTGGAGATTTTTTTTTTACGTTTGGGACAAAAATCAGTTATACACTACAGCATTTACAGAAAAAGTTGTAACATTAAAGTAGAACAAACGTATAACCTACACGATTGTCCACAAAATGACATCAGATTATGACAACGAACGCATGATAAATGAAAATATTAAAATAAAAATTTAAAACAAACAAAAATTACACATTTAGCAGAAAACTAAAATAAAAAGCCATTAAAAAGTTATGAGCCAACAAAGATTCGTTTTTCTTGCTAATTTAACGTAACTTTGGACATGTTTAAGTAATAAAAGAAGTGTAAAATCTCCAAAACTAAGTCGGTATCGACAAAGCTCAATTATAAAAAAGTTCAATAAACTTAATTGATTTATGCAGTGGTTCTTTCAGAAAACCCGATCTTCCGGAGGACTTTTCGTAATTTTTTACGCGCTTGTTTTACTAAAACTGATCCTACAGCTCACTCAATAATGTTGTGCGTGTAGACTAGCGTCTAACTGCTCATCACTGATACTACCTCTGTCGAGCCCGCGACTAGTGTACCCTTAAGGCTCAAATAATATTTTTTTTATAAATAATTTTAAAGATTTATTAAACGAGAAATTCGTTTAATTAATATAATATATTTTATTAAGTTCTTGTCACCGCCTTCCGAAATTAAAGTTATTTTTCGCTTTCTAGTATTTTTGGAAGTCGGTTGTTTTTTTTTTAAGTTTTTATACTTCATTTTTTAGTTTTAGTACCTACCTACCCGAGACCAATTCGAAATTTCATCATCCTTGGGGTCATAACAATGCATATTTATGCTACAGCAGCAATCTCGGTTCATTTTCTGTCATTTTTCGAAGAGTTCCGTTGTCTGTCTCCGAAACGCATCATCCGATGTATATGAAATTTAAATGGGATCATTTCGAAATAAACCCCTTTCGAACAAAAAAAGAATTTTGCAAACCGGCCCGAACTTCCACCTAATGCCTACCCGTTAAAGAGTTGTACCTTCCTTCAACAGCTCAGCGTCATGAGATGATGACTATACGCTAATGTCTCAATAGCTTTAGAAAATAAATGAAAAACATTTTTGAAACCTACAAAATTTGAGGGTTGCCCTCGATTTCCCTGGGATTCCATCATCAGATCCTGACTTGGTGCCAATGGGACCACCAGAAATTCTATTTTGATTTGAAAGAGTATACTCCTAAAGTATACTCTTTCAAATAAAAATAGAATTTTGAAAATGGGTCCTCAAATGGGGGAGAAATCGAGTAACATACATAAAAAAAAAACATACATTGACCACCTGAAACACCAGTGAACCGGAACATATCCAATGTTGATGCAAAGAGCCATAAGCGATAACAATGACAGCAAATCATCTTCGTTAAGCTATCTTCCGTCTTCGGCGATTTCCGTAACTCTTCGTAGAATAAGTAAGAAGGATGTATGTGACCCCATTCCCATACATTATGCAAATGTCTACGAATTTCTCAAGTTTGGTAAAACCTTTGCGAATGCATGAATAAACGGTAACTTAGTATTTAATATGGTAATGCCGTGAATGGTATAACATGCATAACATTACGCATGTTCCTCGCTGGAGTAGGCAGACGTGTTAGTACCTATAATACGCCCACACTTCATCAGTTCTACAGGGCAGGGATATCCATGCGTACGCTTTACCATCAAAATCAAAATATTTTATTTGACATAAACTTACATGAGCACTTAAGGTAAAGACAAACTGAGCCCACGTATGCAATGCATTATGACATCTAGACTCTTGAATTTGTATGAAAACAGTGGACTCAGAAACATATTATTACGTATCATACGCAACGATGTCACTCGCATCCCACGCAACCTTAGATCTGTCTATCCAGATCGGCGTGGGAAGGTGGAGGGGATGTCATACGGTCATACGCCATCCCACGCGTAAGACCAGTGTGTTTCTAGAACTCACGTTCGCAGCGCATTAGTCACGAATAGACGTTGGGAAGGGCTCGATTTTGAAGGATTCGTTCTTGCGGCGCGGATATATAACATAATAAATCGTCCTCAAATTCACTCTCAGAACCGGAAAACATTGTACACAATGTGCGTTGTGTACGTGGGACAAGTGTGCACAACAACTCGCCACGTTGCATAGTTTACGTTGCATACGTGAGCTCAGTTTGTCTTTATCTTTACGGAACGTCAGACGCTAGTAGTACACAGTTTTATTTGTCGCTTCTTATGAAAAAAGCCGCCATTAGGAATAGGATAATAGGTATGGGAGGATACTGCAGGCCTGTCAATAAGTACCTTATAATGAGGTGAGAGAGAAAATGAAGAGCATAAAATCGTCTGCAACGCCTCCTTGTTCTCTCAACAACGTTCTCTCAACCATCGATTCAGTACTGCCAGGGGTGCGGGTTGTTCGAAAGAGATACCGCCGCCCCTGGCACACAGGCAATTGAAGGAACACGGGTGGGTTTTAGTCACTAAAAGTCTGACACGCCCCAGGTGGGCGTGTCAGGCTTTGTGTTTTCAGACCCGTGTTCCCTCAGTAGCCCGTATGCCAGGGGCTATGGTATCTCTTTAGAACAAACCCGCACCCCTGACAGGCATCGGCCCTTGCGGGCCCCTTCGGTTTGTGCTAACATCTCTTTGAGGCGCGCGTGGAACACAACGCGCCGTCGACTTTGTCGGCGAGCCTATTGCCGTCAACCGGGCACAGATCCAGACTCCTGGCTGCTACTGAGAAATTCTAGATAGAAAAACCCAATAACACTTTGCCGGACCTGGGAATTGAACCTAAGACTTAGCGCTTGCCACCACTAGCCCAACGAGGCAGTTATTTTATACATGTGGCTAGAATTCTGTAATACTATACCAGACTCCGGACTCCTATCTCAACTTCATACACTAGCGAAACACTCATCATCACACTAACAATAAACTCACCACACAAACATACTAAACATTTTTTTTTTAATTTTTTTTTTCTTCGAAATTTATAAGTTTTAAGTATTACTTTAATTTTTTAAATACGTAGTTTCTATATTCCTTATTTTTATATTTTAAGTTTTTATTTTTACTGTGTTTGTTGTTTAATAGCCCAGAATTGTCTCTTATCTTGTAGCTTGCTGTAATTATTACTATTTCTAATAATATACATACTTACACGTGCTATCTATAAGTCAACCATATACGACGGGGATCGGAACTGTTTCTCCTAAACACAGGTTACTTCGTAACCTATCTAGGAGAACAGTACGGCACCCACTAGATTAAGAAACGTATGTTTCTACTTCATATTATGTTACCTTGCCATGTAATCTAGTCCTAATTGAACAATAAACTTATATTATATTACTTATATTATTTAGCAATATTTATTATTTTATTATATTAAGCAGCTGTAGCGTTGGCTTTACTTATCTTTACTTTCGTCTGATTACCGGTCCTTGTATGTGTAAATTAGGCAACAAAACACACAACAACTCCGCCCAGAGCGGGGGAAGTTATTTGATGATGTCCCACCCTCAATGATTCTGGACCCCTTTTCGTTGAAATTTTTCGTAGATTATTAAATAGGTTCTCTGTTTAATAAACTTCGAAAATTTCCAGCACCCTAATTGCGTAACTCACGATTCATCATAATCTGTATCGTTTTGAAACGGATTGTTAAACCATTGCTTCATATGTTCGAAAAATGTGTCTGTTCGACAACATAAATAACGCAATGGATATTGTTTAACTGTGAAGACGAAACTAATTATGATCAATCATGAGTTACGCAATTAGGGTGCAGGAGTCGGATTTGAAAAAAATGTTTGTGCATTGCCTAATTCTTGAGGAGGGCTATATCATCTGCCTACCCCTTTTCCCAACTATGTTAAGGTCGGCTTCCAGTCTAACCGGTTGCAGCAGAATACCAGTATTTTACACGAAGCGAGTGCCTATCTGACGTCCACAACCCAGTTACTGGTTAATACGATACCCCTTGGTAAGACTGGTTGTCGCGGGCTTCTGACGACCCGTAACATCTGTGAAAGATCTGTGTGTTACAGCAGGGATCAAAGGCTTAACATGCTTTCCGAGGCACGGAGGGATCTTGGTATGTAAAGATGGTCATCGATCCATTGACCAACTGCGGCAAGCGACTCGTTTGGTAAAATTTACTTAGCCACAAACCCCTATTTAAATACTATTTAATGAGCGAAGTAGGAAGGCGAAGTCATGCGACGGAAATTTTACACCGAGCGACGGCGACAAAGTCGCGAGCAGAAGATAGTCCAAAAGATTAAGTCATAAACTTTATCTAGCTCG
Organism: Polymixis flavicincta; assembly: GCA_949987655.1. NCBI lineage: Eukaryota > Metazoa > Arthropoda > Insecta > Lepidoptera > Noctuidae > Polymixis > Polymixis flavicincta. Next base: position 3,785,392 of record OX465198.1, on the reverse strand, counting down.
TCTTAAGGCTTTGAAGGTTATCAGCAAAGTTTTTACTTAGGCTCTAAGACCAGGCAATATTCTTAGAACTAGGTTAATCAAAATGTAAGTATTATACCTTTCGTTTTTTAGGGTTCCGTCATCAAAAACGATGTGCTATTAGTAAAGATAGACCAACTGTACTGAAGAAAAATGGCGTAAGATAATTAATAAATGGTACCCTAGAAATGGTTGAGGGAACAAAGAAAGGGTTAATGAAAATGTAAGTATTGTACCTTTCGTTTTTTAGGGTTCCGTTATCAAAAACTAGAGTAACAGATGTGGTTGTAAAGATAGACCAACTAAAGTGGAGATAGACAGGCCATTTACTGCGAAGTACTCAAAAACAATTAGAGAAGATAATTACTAATTGATGCCTTGGAGATTTTTTTTTTACGTTTGGGACAAAAATCAGTTATACACTACAGCATTTACAGAAAAAGTTGTAACATTAAAGTAGAACAAACGTATAACCTACACGATTGTCCACAAAATGACATCAGATTATGACAACGAACGCATGATAAATGAAAATATTAAAATAAAAATTTAAAACAAACAAAAATTACACATTTAGCAGAAAACTAAAATAAAAAGCCATTAAAAAGTTATGAGCCAACAAAGATTCGTTTTTCTTGCTAATTTAACGTAACTTTGGACATGTTTAAGTAATAAAAGAAGTGTAAAATCTCCAAAACTAAGTCGGTATCGACAAAGCTCAATTATAAAAAAGTTCAATAAACTTAATTGATTTATGCAGTGGTTCTTTCAGAAAACCCGATCTTCCGGAGGACTTTTCGTAATTTTTTACGCGCTTGTTTTACTAAAACTGATCCTACAGCTCACTCAATAATGTTGTGCGTGTAGACTAGCGTCTAACTGCTCATCACTGATACTACCTCTGTCGAGCCCGCGACTAGTGTACCCTTAAGGCTCAAATAATATTTTTTTTATAAATAATTTTAAAGATTTATTAAACGAGAAATTCGTTTAATTAATATAATATATTTTATTAAGTTCTTGTCACCGCCTTCCGAAATTAAAGTTATTTTTCGCTTTCTAGTATTTTTGGAAGTCGGTTGTTTTTTTTTTAAGTTTTTATACTTCATTTTTTAGTTTTAGTACCTACCTACCCGAGACCAATTCGAAATTTCATCATCCTTGGGGTCATAACAATGCATATTTATGCTACAGCAGCAATCTCGGTTCATTTTCTGTCATTTTTCGAAGAGTTCCGTTGTCTGTCTCCGAAACGCATCATCCGATGTATATGAAATTTAAATGGGATCATTTCGAAATAAACCCCTTTCGAACAAAAAAAGAATTTTGCAAACCGGCCCGAACTTCCACCTAATGCCTACCCGTTAAAGAGTTGTACCTTCCTTCAACAGCTCAGCGTCATGAGATGATGACTATACGCTAATGTCTCAATAGCTTTAGAAAATAAATGAAAAACATTTTTGAAACCTACAAAATTTGAGGGTTGCCCTCGATTTCCCTGGGATTCCATCATCAGATCCTGACTTGGTGCCAATGGGACCACCAGAAATTCTATTTTGATTTGAAAGAGTATACTCCTAAAGTATACTCTTTCAAATAAAAATAGAATTTTGAAAATGGGTCCTCAAATGGGGGAGAAATCGAGTAACATACATAAAAAAAAAACATACATTGACCACCTGAAACACCAGTGAACCGGAACATATCCAATGTTGATGCAAAGAGCCATAAGCGATAACAATGACAGCAAATCATCTTCGTTAAGCTATCTTCCGTCTTCGGCGATTTCCGTAACTCTTCGTAGAATAAGTAAGAAGGATGTATGTGACCCCATTCCCATACATTATGCAAATGTCTACGAATTTCTCAAGTTTGGTAAAACCTTTGCGAATGCATGAATAAACGGTAACTTAGTATTTAATATGGTAATGCCGTGAATGGTATAACATGCATAACATTACGCATGTTCCTCGCTGGAGTAGGCAGACGTGTTAGTACCTATAATACGCCCACACTTCATCAGTTCTACAGGGCAGGGATATCCATGCGTACGCTTTACCATCAAAATCAAAATATTTTATTTGACATAAACTTACATGAGCACTTAAGGTAAAGACAAACTGAGCCCACGTATGCAATGCATTATGACATCTAGACTCTTGAATTTGTATGAAAACAGTGGACTCAGAAACATATTATTACGTATCATACGCAACGATGTCACTCGCATCCCACGCAACCTTAGATCTGTCTATCCAGATCGGCGTGGGAAGGTGGAGGGGATGTCATACGGTCATACGCCATCCCACGCGTAAGACCAGTGTGTTTCTAGAACTCACGTTCGCAGCGCATTAGTCACGAATAGACGTTGGGAAGGGCTCGATTTTGAAGGATTCGTTCTTGCGGCGCGGATATATAACATAATAAATCGTCCTCAAATTCACTCTCAGAACCGGAAAACATTGTACACAATGTGCGTTGTGTACGTGGGACAAGTGTGCACAACAACTCGCCACGTTGCATAGTTTACGTTGCATACGTGAGCTCAGTTTGTCTTTATCTTTACGGAACGTCAGACGCTAGTAGTACACAGTTTTATTTGTCGCTTCTTATGAAAAAAGCCGCCATTAGGAATAGGATAATAGGTATGGGAGGATACTGCAGGCCTGTCAATAAGTACCTTATAATGAGGTGAGAGAGAAAATGAAGAGCATAAAATCGTCTGCAACGCCTCCTTGTTCTCTCAACAACGTTCTCTCAACCATCGATTCAGTACTGCCAGGGGTGCGGGTTGTTCGAAAGAGATACCGCCGCCCCTGGCACACAGGCAATTGAAGGAACACGGGTGGGTTTTAGTCACTAAAAGTCTGACACGCCCCAGGTGGGCGTGTCAGGCTTTGTGTTTTCAGACCCGTGTTCCCTCAGTAGCCCGTATGCCAGGGGCTATGGTATCTCTTTAGAACAAACCCGCACCCCTGACAGGCATCGGCCCTTGCGGGCCCCTTCGGTTTGTGCTAACATCTCTTTGAGGCGCGCGTGGAACACAACGCGCCGTCGACTTTGTCGGCGAGCCTATTGCCGTCAACCGGGCACAGATCCAGACTCCTGGCTGCTACTGAGAAATTCTAGATAGAAAAACCCAATAACACTTTGCCGGACCTGGGAATTGAACCTAAGACTTAGCGCTTGCCACCACTAGCCCAACGAGGCAGTTATTTTATACATGTGGCTAGAATTCTGTAATACTATACCAGACTCCGGACTCCTATCTCAACTTCATACACTAGCGAAACACTCATCATCACACTAACAATAAACTCACCACACAAACATACTAAACATTTTTTTTTTTAATTTTTTTTTTCTTCGAAATTTATAAGTTTTAAGTATTACTTTAATTTTTTAAATACGTAGTTTCTATATTCCTTATTTTTATATTTTAAGTTTTTATTTTTACTGTGTTTGTTGTTTAATAGCCCAGAATTGTCTCTTATCTTGTAGCTTGCTGTAATTATTACTATTTCTAATAATATACATACTTACACGTGCTATCTATAAGTCAACCATATACGACGGGGATCGGAACTGTTTCTCCTAAACACAGGTTACTTCGTAACCTATCTAGGAGAACAGTACGGCACCCACTAGATTAAGAAACGTATGTTTCTACTTCATATTATGTTACCTTGCCATGTAATCTAGTCCTAATTGAACAATAAACTTATATTATATTACTTATATTATTTAGCAATATTTATTATTTTATTATATTAAGCAGCTGTAGCGTTGGCTTTACTTATCTTTACTTTCGTCTGATTACCGGTCCTTGTATGTGTAAATTAGGCAACAAAACACACAACAACTCCGCCCAGAGCGGGGGAAGTTATTTGATGATGTCCCACCCTCAATGATTCTGGACCCCTTTTCGTTGAAATTTTTCGTAGATTATTAAATAGGTTCTCTGTTTAATAAACTTCGAAAATTTCCAGCACCCTAATTGCGTAACTCACGATTCATCATAATCTGTATCGTTTTGAAACGGATTGTTAAACCATTGCTTCATATGTTCGAAAAATGTGTCTGTTCGACAACATAAATAACGCAATGGATATTGTTTAACTGTGAAGACGAAACTAATTATGATCAATCATGAGTTACGCAATTAGGGTGCAGGAGTCGGATTTGAAAAAAATGTTTGTGCATTGCCTAATTCTTGAGGAGGGCTATATCATCTGCCTACCCCTTTTCCCAACTATGTTAAGGTCGGCTTCCAGTCTAACCGGTTGCAGCAGAATACCAGTATTTTACACGAAGCGAGTGCCTATCTGACGTCCACAACCCAGTTACTGGTTAATACGATACCCCTTGGTAAGACTGGTTGTCGCGGGCTTCTGACGACCCGTAACATCTGTGAAAGATCTGTGTGTTACAGCAGGGATCAAAGGCTTAACATGCTTTCCGAGGCACGGAGGGATCTTGGTATGTAAAGATGGTCATCGATCCATTGACCAACTGCGGCAAGCGACTCGTTTGGTAAAATTTACTTAGCCACAAACCCCTATTTAAATACTATTTAATGAGCGAAGTAGGAAGGCGAAGTCATGCGACGGAAATTTTACACCGAGCGACGGCGACAAAGTCGCGAGCAGAAGATAGTCCAAAAGATTAAGTCATAAACTTTATCTAGCTCGTCTTAAGGCTTTGAAGGTTATCAGCAAAGTTTTTACTTAGGCTCTAAGACCAGGCAATATTCTTAGAACTAGGTTAATCAAAATGTAAGTATTATACCTTTCGTTTTTTAGGGTTCCGTCATCAAAAACGATGTGCTATTAGTAAAGATAGACCAACTGTACTGAAGAAAAATGGCGTAAGATAATTAATAAATGGTACCCTAGAAATGGTTGAGGGAACAAAGAAAGGGTTAATGAAAATGTAAGTATTGTACCTTTCGTTTTTTAGGGTTCCGTTATCAAAAACTAGAGTAACAGATGTGGTTGTAAAGATAGACCAACTAAAGTGGAGATAGACAGGCCATTTACTGCGAAGTACTCAAAAACAATTAGAGAAGATAATTACTAATTGATGCCTTGGAGATTTTTTTTTTACGTTTGGGACAAAAATCAGTTATACACTACAGCATTTACAGAAAAAGTTGTAACATTAAAGTAGAACAAACGTATAACCTACACGATTGTCCACAAAATGACATCAGATTATGACAACGAACGCATGATAAATGAAAATATTAAAATAAATATTTAAAACAAACAAAAATTACACATTTAGCAGATAAACACCGACGAATCGTCTTACAGACGACTTGCAAGAGATTGTGAAATCATTCTTTTGAATTTAGATTGTGACAGCGCGAAAATATCAAAATCAATAAATTGGTAAAAGGAACAGAGGAAGGCAAGAGAAGAGATGCGAGGATGAAACTAACAGCCAGTTCCAACTGGAGAAACAACTAGAAAAAAAAAAAACAAGGGAAGATGTTAGAGGCTTATGCCAAGAGGCACACTGAACTGAGAGACAATCTGTAAAATATTACAATATTTCAGACAAAAACGTTAAGGTGAAACAAGTCCACATTTTTTCCATACAAACTTCGGGAGGGTTTTACTCCACTGTTTGACAATGTACATCAAAACTTAAACATGATATGGATTTGTCTCATTACTAATATTGTCGGCAAGGAAACGGAATACTAAAATAAAAAGCCATTAAAAAGATATGAGCCAACAAAGATTCGTTTTTCTTACTAATTTAACGTAACTTTGGACATGTTTAAGTAATAAAAGAAGTGTAAAATCTCCAAAACTAAGGTACCAACAAAGCTCAATTATCGAAAAGTTCAATAAACTTAATTGGTATTTGATTTATGCCGTGGTTTTTTCAGAAAACCCAATCTTCCGAAGGACTTTTCTTAATTTTTTACGCGCCAGTGTTACTTTATCTGATCCTGCAGCTTACTCAATAATGTTGTGCGTGTAGACTAGCGTCTAACTGCTCAAAACGGGTTCTACCTCTGTCGGACTCGAAGCCTGGTGAGACAGCGTGCTTTTTAGCCAGGCCCACCAGTGAGTTCGAACCCGCGACTAGTGTACCCTTAGACATTCAGGATAAATGGATCACTGACTCAATTCAAAAGAAAAACAACGGAACCCTTATGGATCACTGTTGTCCGTGCGTCTCTCAGTTTGTCAAGGCGTTTTTTTTAGGGATAGCTTGAGGTATCAAGTTGAAATTAATATCAAATACGTAGGCCTATGGTCCTTTGGAGCTCTAAAAAAACCAAGCTTCTAAGTCAACGAAATAAAATAATACGACATAATTTGTCACTAGCACACCTATAAATCAGAACCTATAGGGTAGTTTCCACTAATCCAGAATCATGTGGCAAGAAGCAAGGTCTCAAAGCAAAAAAGTCCAGACATCGTTAATTTGTAATTTTATATCATAAAAGAATATGTTTTTCAATTACAAACTCACATTTGCAGTTAAAGAATTGACCGTAACTTATATGGGTGAACAAATTTTCACCTGCAAAGTTAAGTTTGTTCTTGGGATAAATTCATCCCAACTACGGAACCCTGCATTGTGCGCGGTCCGACACGCACTTAGGCGGATTTTTAGTATTACTTAATTTAATTAAAAGTTGAAGTAGGTTCTTGCAGATTTTCCTTCATAGACTGGAGCAGGGATTCCCAAACTTATTTTGTCTACTGCCCACTTAAAGAAAAATTATTTTTAGCGCCCCCATTTTTTCACCTACTTACAAAACACTATCACTTAAATTAAATTAATTATTGTGAGCTATAGTAGCGGATATTGAGCGGAATTAGCGGGTCTATTTTCGTCCACCTTTAGGCCTGCAGCGTCCACAAGGGGGCGTTATCACCCACTTTGGGAAAGGCTGGCCTAGAGTATTAACTATATGCTATGGAGAAAAATCTGTTCCCAGGCAAATTTTCCCAGACAGGCACTTTACTCAGTGTAACTTATTTCATCAACACTGCTCTCAAAACAAGGTCTTGCGGCTAAGAAATAACAGTCGCACCGGTCGATCAATCAGCACCCTAATTGCGTAACTCACGATTAATCTTAATTTGTTTCGTTTTGAAACCACTGCTTCTTATGTTCGAAAAATGTGTCTGCTCAACAACGTAACTAACGCAATGAATATTGTTGAACTGTCAAATTGAAATAGATTATGATTAATCGTGGTGCAGGTCACCTACACTTGGCGCGATTGGCTCGTGTATGAATGACCATCTTTATATACCAAGACCCCTCCGCGCCTTGGAAAACACGTTAAGCCGTTGGTCCCGGCTGTCATTTGTGGATCTTTGACAGTTGTTACGTCAAAGTCAAAGCATTTATTTCAATTAGGCACCCGGTATCGTACCGAGGAGCCACCGTGTGGCTCGTAAAGGCACTTTTAAACGTCAAAATTTACATTAAAATAGAATTGAGCGAGGGGCGACTAGAAGCCCCTTCCAAAATGTAGTTTCGTATGGAGTAGAATGGGCAAGAAACTCCACCGAGACGTGTTGCCAGGAGCCCGAAAGTCTGACAACCAGTCTTACCAAGGGGTATACCTAACTGGGTAGTGGAAGCCAGATCGGCAATCACTCCATGTAACATACTGGTATTCAGCAGCATCCGGTTAGACTGGAAGCTGACCCCTAGGCTAATATGATGACGCTCGACGGCATGTTTGGCGCAGTGGTTAAGCGAATGACTGCTGCGCTGCGTGTCGCGGGTTCGATTCGGTAGTTGTTCTGGGCCTGGTTGTTTGTGTATGTGAGTTTAAATGTTTGTAAATGCACCCACAATACAGGCGAAATTCCTAGCGTGGGGAAAAGTTTTTTTTTTTTTAAAAAAAGATGTTCCCAACACAGGGCTGAAAAAAAATATGTGAGGAAACCGGCATGTCCTAGAACTCAAAATTTGAGGACATATTGTGACATCTGCCTACCCACACTGAACCCGCGTGGTAGATTATGTCAAACTCCACCTCACAAAGGAGTATTGTGTCCCAGCAGTGGGCACATTCTAGGCTGTATACGAGCTAATGTGTGGAAAAACTTTGAAAAATCCATGTTTATCCTATTCTATGTATTTTAGGCTCTTTTTAAAGAGAAGAGGGCAGTGGTGACCTAGTAGTAAAGTTCGCGCCTTACCAGTTGTACCTAGGTTGTGAGTTCGAACCCATACAGGCGCTTAACTTTGTGTAAATAATTTCATCACCACTGCTCTCAAAACGGTCAAGAAAACAATTAAACCGCCGAAAAAACTGAAAAGTAAAAAATAATAAACCTGCTTTGTTTAACCCTAATAACGGTTTAATTTTTTTGTTAAAAAGTTTTTACTTCAAAAAAAATTGTGGCTATCCTCATCAACTAATTACTAAATAAATGCTTAATTTTTGATTACTTTTTATACACAACTCAGTATTAAAATATGTGCGTAAACACTCAACCATCCACAGTTTTCCTACCTCTAGGGTTGGATTTTTTTTCCGAAATTTATATGGGACCAACTTCGGCGTATATCCTTTCCAATAAAAAAGAATTATCAAAATCGGACTACTCTGACAAAAGTTGCCATAAAAGTTGCCAAAATAAAAAAATACGCGTCGACTTGAGAACCTCCTCCGTGTTTTCGTCGGTTAAAAAAAACAGTGGCACTGCCGACAGAACTGAAAACTTGAACAATAACGTGTGTGTTTTTTTAATCGTCAATGTGGGATTTCACATTATTCATATTCATAATCATAATTTTGGTCATATCTTCTAAACGGGTTATCCGATTTTCATAATTAAAATTGGAATATTAGTTCTGGACCTAAACCTTTTGAGACATAAAAGAAATACCTCTACTAAAAAACAGAGGTGTCGGTAACGGTGTCGCGAGTTCAATTGTTTTTTCCCATCTCAATAAATCGCCAACGCGCCTAAAGAAATTTTCACTTCAAAAAGTGAGGAAACTGGCATGTCCTAGAACAAAAAATTCGAAGACATGTGACTACTACCAACCCGCTCTGGTCCCGTGTGGTGGATTACGGCCCACTCCCTCTGACAGAGAGGAGGCCTATGCCCCAGCAGTGGGCACATTATAAATAAGCCTTTGCAAAAATTATCGAATTGTTCATTGATTAGAAATACAACTCATTACCTATGTAAAAGTTTTTTTCGCCAAAAACACCGAATCCGAAAGCACCCGAAGATATCCGAGAGTCCCCGATCTTCAACCAGACACCTATTTAAAAAAATCCGACATCTCCGTGAAACCACGACCTTCGACACTGCCATTAACATTGAAAGAAACCGTGTAACACTCATTACCACTCTTTCTAAAGTCGGTAAACTAAAGGAGGCTTGTAATAACGCGGTGGCTATCAAAACTTTTGTAGCTATAGCTTGATACAAACCAAAACCTGCCTTACACCAGTAGAGACACAGTCCAATGTCCATTGTCACATGAAAACAGCAAAGATCCAAGGAAAAGCCAGTCTTCACTTTTAAAACATAAGGTTGAGTTTCAATTGGGTGTGGTCTCAAGTAAGGCTGTTATAGAATTGTCAAAAAGCTCAGACATCGAAGGCTCACTTCGCAATCGTGTTAAGTAAAGGCGGTTACATAATGTCGTATCATTGATTTATTTTAGTACTCACATCTTCTTCCTCTATCATATTGGCACTTTTTAACTAGGGGAATAGTTCTGAAGGCCAATTCTACCCGATATATATTACTGTTCTATATGGCCAAGTTAGTCGGTTCTCGTAATTAAAAATGTTGAACATTTTTCATCTAGTCGCAATATCATCTCAATAAGAACCAAATGTCAAAAACATGTCAAAATGTACGGAAACTCAAGATATTTTTTATTATTAACACGCTTTTAATAGCTTCACCTGTATGTTTGTTTGTTTTCCTTTGGACTTGATTTTGACCCACTTCAAACGGTCAGATTTCAGATTAAAAAATCTAAAAAACACGCTTTAAAAAGCAAATTAAACAGCATACCTCAAAAAGCACACCACGTTTTTTTAAAAAAATATTTTCTGCTTTTTAGTTTGGTTTTGAAAGCGGTTTTTTTTTAATCTATTATTTTTACAGATTAAGACTGAGATCAGACTGAACGTTTTTAAACTTTCGAGAATTTCCCCTCTGGTCAAAATATTTGACAGTCAGCAAGGAAAAACATCGTCAGGAAACCAGCACCATAATAGGGTATTTTCCCAATTTATTAAAAACTATTTTAATTTAAAGATTAGGACGAAATATCTCACAGAAAAATAAAAATAAATGTATTAATTTCCATTTTCTCAATTAAAAACGATTTGAACCAAATTTATTTTTCGTTGTTTTGAATTTACCGCCAAAACGCTCCTTACGATGACTTTTTATCACGTGACGTCAACTTTGTGTAAACTAAAGTAGTTAGTAAGTAAACAAGCGAGTGTCGTGTTTATAATTATCAAGATTTTTTTATGGATAGAAAGTGAAATCACTGGTTTGCGGTGCCTCTGTGCTCAAATACTTCTAAAACTGCGCCTAACTAAGTATTTGTACTGGTGCTGTTTACACAAACCTGACGTCACGATGTCACGTGATAAAAAGTCATCGTAAGGAGCGTTTCGGCGGTAAATTCAAAACAACGAAAACTAAATTAGATTTTAATCCTTTATAATTGAGAAAATGTGTATTAATAAATTTATTTTTATTTTTCTTTTAAATATATCGTCCCAATCTTCAAGTTAAAATAGTTTTTATCAAATTGGAAAATACCCTATTGCGCAACGCACCATTTAATCAGAAGATTTTGAAGGATTTTGCTAAACCATTGCTTCATAAATTCGAAAAATGTGTCCGCTCAACAACGTAAATAACGCAATGAATCAATAATCAATTTTGATCCGTCAAAGTGAAATCATTCCAACTTTTGGTGTTGGGTAAGAGTTCGTTTGAACGCATTAATCGTTCGCGCTAAAAACCCATCTAATATAATTTTAATATCTCAGACACCGTAACTTTTTAGTAGTCTTACAACGTCAACCCACTTCATGTATCCAATGACTACAATACATTTAATTTTTTTTCTTTTTTTTTAACAGTATGAATAATTAAAAAAAATATCGTTCACTAAGACGCATCAACGCATGACCGTCCCGTCTCGTATATGTGTCGCTCGCATTTCTTCCAGTGGGTGTCGAAGAAGGCGACTAAGGGACTTACTAGAGAATGGGCAGCAGCGTTCTCTATGCATTTTACCACCATACTGCGATCGCCAACCCGCCTGCCAAGCGTGGCGATTATGGCAAAACCCCATTCTGGGGGAGGCCTATGTCCAGCAGTGGATGTCTTTCGGCTGAAATGGTGATGATGATGATGAAGACGCATGACAGATATGCAGATGGAATGTAATGGTATAGGTATCTTCGACGCTTTGATACCTAAACATTATTAACAGGGGGTTTCATAATTCTATAGCATTATATATTATTCAATGTACCTATTATCTTAATTAATGTTAACAATATTTTCATAGCGCCTAGAGGTATTACTTATATGTCGGATACATTGTGTAGACCATCTTTGTAAAACGACTAAAATGTCACGATGTATAATTTAATTTTCACAATCATTTTAAGGAGCAACTTATTAATAGTTTCTGTTTTCTTTAATGACAGCGGTTTTGCACAATATTGAATAATTTGATTGTTATTTGGAGTACGACGTTTCAGAACGGCATCGGCAGTTGCTGGTACAAATTGAGTGGAGTTATCGGGGCAGGCTGAAGACGACTCACCTTGAGATGTAGATGGAATCGCAGATGAAAGAGGTGCAGCAACATTAGCTTCGTTATTTGAATAGTTACGATCTTCCTGAATCCCAGCTAGGACAAGGGGATGAGCGGATTTTAAATGTCTGGTTAAATTATAGGGGCCTGCACCCCTGTGCGACAAAATTTTCATGCAAATTGTACATTTGGCCTTAAATCCTCCTATATCCGTAAAAAACTCCCAAGTTTTTGACTTTTTTGCCGTTGAAGCCATATTCACGTTAAATATCCTATATTTTAATGGCAAAACCACTATCAGCAGCTATCAATAAGTATGTCCACCACACCACACCACCACCAAAACCAAAACAAGTAAATAAGTACGAATACAAACAAAACAATCCGATTATTCGCAAACACAACAGTACGTAATTTGGGCACGCCACGATTGCGGCGGTAAGTCCCCTCTTTGAGGAGTGGTTTGAGAGGCGGCATGGCGTCCTCACCTTCCGCCTGACGCAGGTCCTCACCGGACACGGTTGTTTCGGGAGGTTCCTGTTTCGGATAGGGCGGGAGGAAACGCCCGGGTGTTTCCACTGCGAAGATCGCCCTGAGGACACGGTGGAGCACACGGTGGCGGTCTGCCCTGCTTGGGCGGAGCACCGCCGTGTCCTCGTGGAGGCGATCGGCGGCGGCGATCTCTCGCGTCCGGCCCTGGTCCAGGCCATGGTACGGAGCGAGAGGGCATGGGGAGCCGTCACCTCCTTCAGCGAAGCAGTGATGCTCGCGAAGAGGGAGGCGGCGCACGTGAGGGAGAGGCAGCATATGCGCCCTCGCGACCCCAGCCGCCGCAGGATACGGAGACGCCCTGGGCGTCGGGAATCCCAGGCCGATTTCCGGCCACCGTAGGCATGGGCTTGCGGACGGCGAGTAATGGGTAGCTCGCTGTCCGGTAAGGACCAAGCCCAAGTCGACGGCGCGTTGTGTTCCACGCGCGCCTCAAAGAGATGTCAGCACAAAAAGCGATGGGACCCGCAAGGGTCGATGCCTGCCAGGGGTGCGGGTTTGTTCGAAAGAGACACCACAGCCCCTGGCTTAAGGGCTACTGAAGGAACACGGGTGGGTTTTAGTCAGTAAAAGTCTGACACGCCCTCCTGCTCCACCCAGAGCGGGAGAAGTTATTTGATGATTTCCCACCCAAAAAAAAAAAAAAAAAAAAAAACAGTACGTAATTATTGTCAACAACACAATGTCAACAAATCGAAAACGATTCAGTGCAACCAAGGTCAAAATTACGTAAACTACATCATTACTCAAAACGAATTTTAAAGAAAATGTTTTTATTTCAACTGAGATTAATTATTATGAACTCTAACGCACTAGCATTAGATTGGTAATAAAGTGTCATTGATTCGTTTATTTTGGCGGTATATTTATGAGCGAGAGAAAATGATGTGTGTGAAAGGTGAGGACGTAAATAATCGGGTTTTCGGAGAGTCGTGACTCGTGAGTACTCGTGAGTCGTCGTTGCACCCGCCCGCCTCGCTCACTCGGAGCATCGTCTGAGTTCGGCTCGGGCTCACGAGTCGTGAGGTGAATACGCCGTGGTACGATTCCTCACCTCAAATGAGGGGTCCTCGTGAGGACCTCGCGAAGCAAATTGAGGGGCTCCCTCATCCTCAAATAAAATTGATGAGTTACCCATCACTAGTTTTACTCCACTGTTTGACAATGTACAGTAGCCCTCACTAATGGTGCTCCAATCTCAAAAAGCAATAGATTGACACTTCGCTTTAACTTACGACCTTCTTATAATAAGCAATTTCTATAGGCTATAATACTATATACACACACACTCTCATACGTTTACGAATGAATGTATTTCCTAAATTCAACCGTTAAAGCAAATGGCATGATAGCTGAGCGGTTACCGCACTTGATTATCGCGTTTGAGCGCAGCGAGTCGCGGTTTCGAATCCCACTCGCTATGTGATAGTCTTTTGATTGTTTTAAAAATCACTTTTGAGTATAGTTTCTTGTTCTGTTCTTCTTATTCACTAAACTCGCAAAACTTTATCATTATACCCACAGAAACCTAAATAAATTTAAATGATTTACGACTCATTCACCGCGACTTATAGAACGGTGTTGGTTGATATTGTGTGCTAGTGACGTGTGTTTCATCTATTAGCGTTCTTCTAATTCATTTTAAAATGTAAGCAAATTTAAATATAGAAATGAAAGCGAATATTATTGCGCTGCATAAAAGTGGACTTAATACCTATATCACAAATACCTATGTGATGAAACCGGACTGAGTGTGAGTATTATGATTTAAATATAAATATTAAACATTTATTTAATTAAAGTAACTGCTGATCCTTGTAGTTATTTTTAAACGTTTTATAAATATCACAATGTCTAAATAGAATAAAAATATAAAATTTCAATGTAAATTTATTTCCTAGATTATAGAACGATGAAAATAACAATAAACTTAATATCCATGTGAAATTGCCCTTTTAAATAATTTTGTTTCTAAATAGTAGGTAATACATAAAGTGTGTATTTTGCTTAGTAGCCTAACAGTACCCCTTTCTTGTTTTAGTGAAATACTGTGAGTCGGTGGGTGAAAAGATATGAGGAAGGCGGTAGCCTTGCCCGTGGAAAGCAAAGTGGAAGACCCCAGCTCCTATAACAGGCACACGTTCAGCGAATATGAAACAAGTGGTTTCAAAACGACAAGACATTTTGCCGAATTATTCGACACATCTTTACGAACCGTGCGCCGTGCACTCCACGCAGAAGGTTCGCATCATCGAAAACCAGCTGGAGAATCAGCTCAAAAAACATAGTTAACGGAAAAAACATTAACATTAAGTTATAATTACAAATATTTATTTATTTTAGTAATATTCAAATAATATTTTGTCTTATCCGTAATCTGGATTATTTTAGGTTTAGTTTCAATCTTCTTTTCGGAATGAAAATGAACACTTAAGCTATAACCTCTTTAAGTCCTATTAAATACAATTTGTTAACTTTGAGGTTTGAGTTAGAACGAACTCACTCGCAGTAGAATAAAAGTAGTACTACTGAGTCATTTAATTGTATTGTGACAACTTGTCTGCATTTGTTACTTTTACGTGGGTAGATTTTTGTAGAATATTGTGATTTATTTAGAGTACCGACACACAATAGTAATCAGCACAATATTATTATATTACTAAGATACAATAGCCTGATTATCATAGTTCACCAACTAGCTTATTTACTTCAATAAATTGTTCTTTATGAGAAAATAAACTGTTTTAACAAGAAGTTATTATTAGTTATTTTTATACATTCTTCATGAAGTTATAACGAATAAACATTTTGTAATCATTTATTATTGGTAAACCTTTATTTAAATAACAATACGAGTAATAATAAAAAAATGTTACATTATTATTCTGGTATATTAATGAATCGAATAATAAAAGAACAGATGAAGATGATTGTTAAAAAGAAAAATTAAAGCTTCATCGCGAGATTTGAACCCAGACCTATGAGTTTCTTAATCCAAGACGATACGCTGCACGCTACCGGAACTCAAATTATACAAGTAAATTTTAGCAATGGTATGAACCGACCAAGGTCATATCTGTCGTCGCCGACGGTATGTATAAAATACAGAGAGTAACGCCAGTGTGTGAGTGGAGAGGTGAGTTTTGTGTTAATACATCACTTATACACACAGCTGTAGGTACGGCCTGGACCGCCACTTCATAGCAATATAGCCCTTAGTATGCGACTGCATTAGTGAATCTTGATAGTACATCAAAACTTAAACATGGTATGGTTTTGTCTCATTACTAATATTGTCGCCAAGGAAACAGAATACTAAAATAAAAAGCCACTAAAAAGCTAAGAGCCAACAAAGATTCGTTTTTCTTGCTAATTTAACGTAACTTTGGACATGTTTAAGTAATAAAAGAAGTGTAAAATCTCCAAAACTAAGGTACCAACAAAGCTCAATTATCGAAAAGTTCAATAAACTTAATTGGTATTTGATTTATGCCGTGGTTTTTTCAAAAAACCCGATCTTCCGAAGGACTTTTCTTAATTTTTTACGCGCCGGTGTTACTATAACTGATCCTGCAGCTTACTCAATAATGTTGTGCGTGTAGACTAGCGTCTAACTGCTCAAAACGGGTACTACCTCTGTCGGACTCGAAGCCTGGTGAGACAGCGTGCTTTTTAGCCAGGCCCACCAGTGAGTTCGAACCCGCGACTAGTGTACCCTTAGACATTCAGGATAAATGGATCACTGACTCAATTCAAAAGAAAAACAATGGAACCCTTATGAATCACTTTGTTGTCCGTGCGTCTTTCAGTTTGTCAAGGAGTTTTTTTTTTTTAGGAATGGCTGGAGGTATCAAGTTGAAATTAATATCAAATACGTAGGCCTATGGTCCCTTGGAGCTCTAAAAAACCAAGCTTCTAAGTCTACGAAATAAAATAATATGACATAATTTGTTACTAGCATACCTATAAATCAGAACCTATAGGGTAGTTTCCACTAATCCAGAATCATGTAGCAAGAAGCAAGGTCTCAAAGCAAAAAAGTCCAGACATCGTTAATTTGTAGTTTTAAATCATAAAATAATATTTTTTGCGATTACAAACTCACATTTGCAGTTAAAGAATTGACCGTGACTTATATCCCCCCCGAGTGGGTTCCCGCATTGTCGTTGCGGGGGGGCTTAGTAACCGTGGTCTCCCATCCACGGTGAAGCCAAGAGGAACCCAACGGTGGGGCCGCTCGTCAGGGCTTTTGCCTCAAAGCCGACGACGTAGCGGCCAAAAAGTAGGTTGCGGTGAGGTGCACCGCAACTGAGGTGGGCCGCGATGTCGAATGGGAGGCATCGCGGCTGAGGGTTACAGGCTGCGGTAGAGGAGGAGTGCCGGTGCTTCTGAGCAGCGCTCTTCCCTTCCGTGGCCTGGACGGGGCCGCCACCGTTTGATGGCGGACGCGGTGGGGCCGCAGGGGAAGAGGAGTGTCGGTATAGCGTCAGCCGCTCTCCCTATCCTCTGCGGCCGAAAAGTGGTAGACGGGACGGCGCGTTGTGTTCCTCACGCGCGCCGTCAAAGATGTCAGCAACCACTGGTGGGGTCCGCAAGGGCCGATGCCTGCCAGGGGTGCGGGTTTGTTCGAAAGAGATACCACGGCCCCTGGCATACGGGCTACTGAGGGAACACGGGTGGGTTTTAGTCAGTAAAAGTCTGACACGCCCTCCTGCTCGACTCAGCAGGAGAAGTCATTTGATGATTTCCCACCCAAAAAAAAAAAAAAAAAAAAAAAAACCGTGACTTATATGGGTGAACAAGTTTTCACCTGCAAAGTTAAGTTTGTTCTTGGGATAAATTCATCCCAACTACGGAACCCTGCATTGTGCGCGGTCCGACACGCACTTAGCCGGATTTTTAGTATTACTTAGTTTAATTAAAAGTTGAAGTAGGTTCTTGCAGATTTTCCTTCATAAAATCTAGTCTTGAGGAAAATCTGTTCCCAGGCAAATCTTCCCAGACAGGCACTACTCCGCATAATTAATTTCATCACCACTGCTCTCAAAACAAGGTAGGGTGAGGGGCTTGCGGCTAAGAAATAACAGTCGCACCGGTCGATCAATCAGCACCCTGTCCCTAATTGCGTAACTCACGATTACTCATAATTTGTTTCGTTTTGAAACAGACTTAAACCACTGCTTCTTATGTTCGAAAAATGTGTCTGCTCAACAACGTAAATAACGCAATGAATATTGTTGAACTGTCAATGTTTTTTTTAATTTATTTATTTATTCATAACTTACAACTATCATTACAGGTATAACCCAATGCGATAATGAACCAAAACATTATATTAACAACTTATTTTATAAACCTTATTACATGTAATGTTATATTTGTGAATTCACTCAGTGTACAAGTAAACATGTCTATCTCCTCTGCCACAAGGTTAAGAGTGCGAAGCGCCCGCGTCAGGGGCGCCTCATTCAGCAGATTAGTGCGGCCACGAGGTACCGCCAGCAGCTGAGGCCGACGTAATCGCCACACATACCTGTCAGGCACACTCAAACACACTAACGCTAATATATTGGCGTTATGTGTAAATTGAAATAGATTATGATTAATCGTGGTGCAGGTCACCTACACTCGGCGCGATTGGCTCGTATATGAATGACCATCTTTATACAGGATAAGTTTTTATTCAGTGCGCAAACTGTAACCATGAATTCAGAATTATCATTCTAGACCGAAATTTTTCGCCGGTTTTAGAAAAAAAATCAGCAATTTCAGAGAAAAGTGCAATAATACCTACGCGGTCAAAATGTATGGAACAGGTGATTTTTTTTTTGTATAATCGGCGAAAAATATCTGCGCTGGGGGGCCTAGAATGATATGCTGAATTCATGGTTACAGTTTGCGCACTGGATAAAAACTTTTCCTGTATACCAAGACCCCTCCATACCTTGGAAAACACGTTAAGCCGTGGGTCCCGGCTGTCATTTGTAAATCTTTGACAGTTGTTACGTCAAAGTCAAAGCATTTATTTGAATTAGGCACTTAGAAGGCACTTTTGAACGTCAACATTTACATTAAAATAGAATTGATTCTAGTCGCCCCTTCCAAAATGTAGTTTCGTATGGAGAAGAATGGGCAAGAAACTCCACCGAGACGTATCGTCAGGAGACCGAAGGTCTGACAACCAGTCTTACCAAGGGGTATACCTAACTGGGTAGTGGAAGCCAGATCGGCAATCACTCCATGTAACATACTGGTATTCAGTAGCATCCGGTTAGACTGGAAGCTGACCCCTAAGCTAATATGATGACGCTCGACGGCATGTTTGGCGCAGTGGTTAAGCGAATGACTGCTGCGCTGCGTGTCGCGGGTTCGATTCGGTAGTTGTTCTGGGCCTGGTTGTTTGTGTATGTGAGTTTAAATGTTTGTAAATGCACCCACAATACAGGCGAAATTCCTAGCGTGGGGCAAGGTTTTTTTTAAAAAAAAAAAGATG
The DNA here is from genome assembly GCA_949987655.1 of Polymixis flavicincta. Lineage (NCBI taxonomy): Eukaryota > Metazoa > Arthropoda > Insecta > Lepidoptera > Noctuidae > Polymixis > Polymixis flavicincta. The sequence continues at coordinate 3,766,524 of OX465198.1, read as the reverse complement.
TTCCCAACACAGGGCTGAAAAAAAATATGTGAGGAAACCGGCATGTCCTAGAACTCAAAATTCGAGGACATATTGTGACATCTGCCTACCCACACTGAACCCGCGTGGTAGATTATGTCAAACTCCACCTCACAAAGGAGGAATGTGTCCCAGTAGTGGGCACATTATAGGCTGTATACGCGCTAATGCGTGGAAAAACTTTGAAAAGTCTCTGTTTATCCTATTCTATTGTATTTTTAGGCTCTTTTTAAAGATAAGAGGGCAGTGGTGACCTAGTGGTAAAGACCGCGCCTTACCAGTTGGAGGTCGTCGGTTAGAACCCATACAGGCGCTTTACTTTGTGTAAATAATTTCATCACCACTGCTCTCGAAACGGTGAAGAAAAAAAAAACAGTGGCACTGCCGACAGAAGTGAAAAATTGAACAATTACGTGTATTTTTTGAATACTCAACACAGGATTTCACATTATTCAAAATCATAATTTTGGTCCTAACTTCTAAACGAGTTATCCGATTTTCATAATTCCAATTGGAATATTAGTTCTGGACCTAAACCTTTTGAGACATAAAAGAAATACCTCTACTAAAAAACAGAGGTGTCGGTAACGGTGTCGCGAGTTCAATTGTTTTTTCCCATCTCAATAAATCGCCAACGCGCCTAAAGAAATTTTCACTTCAAAAAGTGAGGAAACTGGCATGTCCTAGAACAAAAAATTCTAAGACATGTGACTACTACCAACCCGCTCTGGTCCCGTGTGGTGGATTACGGCCCACTCCCTCTGACAGAGAGGAGGCCTATGCCCCAGCAGTGGGCACATTATAAATAAGCCTTTGCAAAAAATATCGAATTATCAATGTTTAGAAATACAACTCATTACCTATGTAAAAGTTTTTTTTCGCCAAAAACACCGAATCTGAAAGCACCCGAAGATATCCGAGAGTCCCCGATCTTCAACCAGACACCTATATAAAAAAATCCGACATCTCCGTGAAACCACGACCTTCGACACTGCCATTAACATTGAAAGAAACCGTGTAACACTCATTACCACTCTTTCTAAAGTCGGTAAACTAAAGGAGGCTTGTAATAACGCGGTGGCTATCAAAACTTTTGTAGCTATAGCTTGATACAAACCAAAACCTGCCTTACATAAGTAGAGACACAGTCCAATGTCCATTGTCACATGAAAACAGCAAAGATCCAAGGAAAAGCCAGTCTTCACTTTTAATACATAAGGTTGAGTTTCAATTGGGTGTGGTCTCAAGTAAGGCTGTTATAGAATTGTCAAAAAGCTCAGACATCGAAGGCTCACTTCGCAATCGTGTTAAGTAAAGGCGGTTACATAATGTCGTATCATTGATTTATTTTAGTACTTACATCTTCCTCCTTCATATTGGCACTTTTTAATTAGGAGAATAGTTGTGAAGGCCAATTCAACCCGATATATTACTGTCCTATATGGCCAAGTTGGTCGGTTCTCGTAATTAAAAATGTTGAAAATTTTTCATCTAGTCGCAATATCATCTCAATAAGAACCAAATGTCAAAAACTTGTCAAAATGTATAGAAACTCAAGGTATTTTTTATTATTAACACGCTTTTAATAGCTTCACCTGTATAGTTGTTTGTTTTCCTTTGGACTTGATTTTGACCCACTTCAAACGGTCAGATTTCAGATTAAAAAATGGTGTACTTTTTGATGTATTTTTATAATCAATTAATATCAAGCACCCCACGCTTTTTTGAAATAATTTTCTGCTGTTTAATTTGGTTTTCAAAGCGTATTTTTTAGATATTTTTTTTTGTCTATTATTTTTACAGATTGAGACTGAGATCAGACTAAACGTTCTTAAAATTTCGAGAATTTCCCCTCTGGTCAAAATATTTGACAGTCAGCAAGAAAAAATATCGTCAGGAAACCAGCACCATAATTGCGCAACGCACCATTTAATCAGAAGATTCTGAAGGATTTTGCTAAACCATTGCTTCTTATATTCGAAAAATGTGTCCGCTCAACAACGTAAATAACGCAATGAATCAATAATCAATTTTGATCCGTCAAAGTGAAATCATTCCTACTTTTAGTGTTGGGTAAAAGTTCGTTTGAACGCGGTAATCGCTTTGTTAGCTTGAACGCTCTAAAAACCCATCTAATATAATTCTAATATCTCATACACCGTGACTTTTTAGTAGTCTTACAACGTCAACTCACTTCATGTATCCAATTACTACAATACATTTAAATTAAAAAAAACATTTTTTAACATTATAAATAATTAAATATAAAAATATAATTCACTAAGACGCATGATGTAGTTTGAAACACCCTGATATGGAGATGGAATGTAATAGTATAGGTATCTTCTACACTTTGATACGTAAACATTTTTAGCCGGATATTTCATAATTCTAAACCATTATAATTTAATGTACCAATTATCTTAATTAATGGTAACAATATTTTCATAGCGCCTAGAGATATTTTATGTCGGATACATTGTGTAGACCATCTTTGTAAAACGACTAAAATGTCACGATGTATAATTTAAATTGTATTTGCTAACAGATTCGCCGTTCAGAGGGTAGATCCAGCTGTCAAGTGTCAGTGACATTAACCTTTTTTTTTTTGGTGGGAAATCATCAAATAACTTCTCCCGCTCTGGGTGCAGCAGGAGGGCGTGTCAGACTTTTACTGACTAAAACCCACCCGTGTTCCTTCAGTAGCCCGTCTGCCAGGGGCTGTGGTATCTCTTTCGAACAAACCCGCACCCCTGGCAGGTGACATTACCCTTGAGTGTAATTTAGAGGAAATCATGATTTGAGCCAAAAGTCACACATACACCACACATCACACATTTTTTCATAAGTTTCAGATTTTGTAAGTTTTGTTTGTTTTTATTTATTATTGTAAGTATTTTAAATAAAATATGCACACTAGATTCACATGTGAATTACATATATATGTATTTTTAAAGGCGGCCAAACATCGCAACTTCGCCCAGTTCTGAGCTTCTCGCATCCAGAGGATTCCCTTGGCCTTCACCAGGTCATCTGCGAATGGTCACAAAATATGTTATTTTTGGTGATAAGATCCCATCTCTTCCCTAGGTATCGTAGGTGAAGCCAAGAGGAACCCAAAGGTGGGGCCGCTCGTCAGGGCTTTTGCCTTCAAGCCATTGACGTAGCGGCCAAAAAGTAGGTTGCGGTGAGGTGCACCGCAACTGAGGTGGGCCGCGATGTCGAATGGGAGGGATCGCGGCTGAGGGTTACGGGCTGCGGTAGAGGAGGAGTGCCGGTGCTTCTGAGCAGCGCTCTTCCCTTCCGTGGCCAGGACGGGGCCGCCACCGTTTGATGGCGGACGCAGTGGGGCCGCAGGGGAAGAGGGGTGTCGGTATAGCGTCAGCCGCTCTCCCTATCCTCTGCGGCCGAAAAATGGTAGACGGGAAGGCGCGTTGTGTTCCACACGCGCGCCGTCAAAGATGTCAGCAACCACCGGTGGAGTCCACAAGGGCCGATGCCTGCCAGGGGTGCGGGTTTGTTCGAAAGAGATACCACAGCCCCTGGCATACGGGCTACTGAGGGAACACGGGTGGCTTTTAGTCAGTAAAAGTCTGACACGCCCTCCTGCTCTACTCAGCAGGAGAAGTCATTTGATGATTTCCCACCCAAAAAAAAAGGGACTTACTAGAGAATGGGCAGCAGCGTTCTCTATGCATTTTACCACCATACTGCGATCGCCAACCCGCCTGCCAAGCGTGGCGACTATGGCAAAACCCCCTTTTTGGGGGACGCTTATGTCCAGCAGAGGACGTCTTTCGGCCGAAATGATGATGATGATTGGTTATAGTGGACCAAACAAATATTTAATGTAATGATGCAATAGAATCGATAGATAAAGCTGTAACCTTCAATATTGCAGAAGATAAAATATTTGATCAATTTGAAAATTAGGGTCAATAACATAACACCATTTTTGTATGAACGGATTAATCAGACGCTAAAACTGATTTAAAATATTGCAGAGACAGTAAGCTGAAGTCACAATCAATCTGCCTAGTCTTTTTCCAGGGTCGGCTGTCTATCCTACCTCCACAACCCAGTTACTGGGTAGTGAAGCTGAAGTCACAATCGTTACTAATATTATAAACTTCTGTGTGATACCTTTTCACGGTTGAACGGATTTCGATGAATGAATGGATGAATGTGTGAATGAATGGATGAATGAATGAATGTCTTAATTTGCCAGAAACACGGTACAGACGCCAGCATATCAAGCTACCCCAAACTGTCAAATTTTCCCAATTGAACATGAACCTTAATCTTTTGGAATAAAGTCGAAAATCTATCAAAGAAATTTGACAGATTGGGGTAGCTTGATGTACTGGCGTCTGTACATTAAGGATATTATTTAAATATTCAGCAAGTTTCGCCGACACAGCGGCATGCAAATACAATCCAAAATTAATAATACAAACAATTCAAAGGTACGACGTGTCCTTTCCGCAGGTAATGACATTCCCATACATTTTGGCGTAGCGTTTGGCGTGAACGCTAACAGTAATGTGTTTTGTCTAGGCCTGCTGGTGTCCTGAAACACAGGTTTTGGCCTAGCTAAGGCACCACTTTCCCACAATTTTGTTATGTGTATTAGTAGCTTAATATGTACATACTAATCAATTTAATAGTTGTAAACTTTGAAATATTGTGGTGAGAAAAAATATATATTATTATAGGTACTTCTCTATAAAATAATTCATAAACAACTATATAAATTAAGCAGTCAGACTCACTACTATACGATACTAAAACCAAAGTTGCGTTCCACACATAAAATAGTTAATAAAGGTTTTAAAACTGGACCCAAATGACTAATAAACAGCACCTAACCTGCAAATGCCTTGCATTCCTTATACATATCACCCAAGAGCCAAGCCACCTGCGTAAACGCAGCCTAACTTAATCAAGCATTCAAGTCAAGGAGAAAAACCAGTCGCCTTGCCACCACCGCGCGGAACGGACGCGTGTGCTCCCGTCAAACAACAAAAACACGCTCGAAAACGTAATAAAAATACATCTAACATGTATTTGTAATTAGAATCTGTTTAGTTGAGTTCCAAATTCGGTTTCTGTTTGATCAGCTGTCAAAATTTTGAGGTTATTAAAACTTTCTGGTGCAGTGCAAGTGTTGTGAATGTTTTTGTCTGTTTTGTAAGTATTTTCTTGTTTTTTTTTTTTGGTGGTTTTACCTGTTTATGATTACGTAAGTGTGGGAGAATTTGGTTGGTGACTAAATTGTGTTCGAAGGACTTTAGTGCTAAGTTTAGCTAACTACTTTAGTTAACTCCAAAGTTCTAATGACATAAACTTACGAGGTGTGAATACTTTAGACCTATTATCGTTAAATTCAACGTTAAAAACTTTGTTAACTTTAAAATAGATTGACGAAAGCTATTAAATTAAACAAACTTTAATTTTCAGCTTTGACGAATTTCTAAACATAACCACCCGTCGTTCTTTATTTAAACTGAAAAAAAAAAACGATCTGTCAAACGATTCGTTCCAGGCACTTTGTTGAATTGTTAACATGTGGGAGAAAGAGAGGGGTGATAACAAGTGAGAGTGAAAGGGTTAGCGATATTCTAGTATTAATCTGGTGCTAATAATGCAACTGAGTACGAGTACACTTCACATATTAATGAATCAAATAGATCTTAGTTAGAGATTTTGATGCTGAAAAGCATTTTATAGGCAATAACAACAAGTGCGTCAAAGCTGGGCAATAATTTAGCTTTTAGCTAATTTAATCAGCTGATGCTGCATTATTTTTCTCAAGGTTCAAGTCACGACATCTAAAACCGATGACCTCATCACTTAGGTACCTAGCCTTTTCCCAACTTTTTTGGGGTCCGCTACCAGTCTTACCGGAAGCAGTTGAATACCAATATTTTACATAGAACGGTTGCCTATCTGACCTTCATATTCTAGTTACTGGAAAACACAATAATAACAGTAAAACGGAAACCTGTTACAATTAAAAAACAATTGAAGGCTGGTCTACTTTGTAGCTGAAGAATGTAGTCTTTTTGAACCAATTGCAATGGCTTGAAACTGTGTGTGTCTTACAACTAGAGGTGAGGCATAAATATTGGATTAGTTATGTTGATTAGGTATTTTTCGATACTAGTCCGTGCCTAATCCGAAGCGTCGAGGATTAGGTATGGCACAAAATATTCGTACACAGTCTACAGAGAAGACATTCCGTACCTTAAAATGTGGGGGTCCACAATAATATCAGAAACGGAACGTCCATACTCCATGCCGAATATTTCTTACCCAATCCACATACGTGCATAAAAAACGAAATATGTATAATCCACCATTCCACAATATATCAGAAACGGAACGTCCATACTCCATGCCGAATATTTCTCACCCAATCCACACACGATACATAATATCGGTAACAGGCCACCGACTATACATATTGAATGAATATTCGGATTAGGTAAAAGGATTAGGTATTTTTAAATACTAGGATTAGGTGGATTAGGTATCGTTTTTACCTAATCCAACCCATGTCTACTTACAACCCACTGTCTTATGAGAGTAAGCTCTCATAGGACAGTGGGTTCCAGTGTGACGAAAACCCGACATAACCGAAGAGAGATAAAGCGCAGTGCCAACAGCTTAACGTTCTTTCCGAAGCACGCGGATATCACACCGCCGACTTCCAATCTCTGGGCTGTAACTGAGAAATTCCAATTAAGAAAACCCAATAACATATTGCGCGACCTGGGAATTAAACCCACGCTCAGATAGTACATACAATACATAATGGGACTAAAATATAAATGTGAGTTTACTATACAGGATAAGTTTTTATCCAGTGCGCAAACTGTAACCATGAATTCAGCATATCATTCTAGAACCCCAGCACAGAAATTTTTCGTCGGTTATACAAAAAAGAATCCGCTGTTTCATAGAAAAGTGCAATACCTACGCGGTCGAAATGTATGGAATAGCAGATTTTTTTTTTGTATAACCGATGTAAAATTTCTACGCTGAGAGGTCTAAAAACTTATCCGTAGAAGCACAGGCGTGATGATATTAAACGAGGGAAGAGTAAAAAAATCTTCATTGGGATCGTACAAAAGAGTAAACCTTGAAATGACCTCAACAGTCATTGTGGGCTTACAAGTCATGAGAACTGATCAAGGCAAGTGACTCACAGTGATTGCTGTTTCTGTATCCCACGCACTCTGCACACATGACCATAATCTTAAAACCTGCTTAATGAGCCCACCATATGCTCCGCAGAAACATGTGATTAAGAGTGTGGTGAATATACAAGGTGTAAGGGAAACGCTTCTGGAAACGAAGACAGGTGATAGGACTAGTGATTCTCGATACAGTACCAAAAAAAAATCTAGATTTTATTTTACAATTTGTACCTAATTTTTGAAAACAGTTAAAATTAACCATTAGTATTTGAGACGATCCCAAGTCCAGGCGGCGACTTTAGGTTTAGGCATCCTTTGTAAAGCGCCGCCAGATTAAAATAAGTAGAAACATTACAGAAGCGTTTTAAGTTGATGCAAAATAACCAATTTAAGGCGAAAGGTTATTGGTATTCGTTTGTATATAACCTACGTTCTGGCTTCGGAAGCGATCCCCTTACATCCTGTATAATGTTAGTGAATGGAGAAGAAGACTAAAGAAGGCATGGGTCAATGGTCACAGAAAGAAAGGAGAGTGAATGCTAAGGTAGCTGACGTAAGAGAATCGAAGAGAGATTTCTTTTTAGCGACTTTAAATAACATGGGATTATAGACGACAGAATGAAGGAATGAGGGATGAGGAAGCTCCTTATGGGAAGTAAAGTAAGTCTGACAAACTGACAACCAATTTTACCAAGGGGTATCGTCTTACCCAATAACTGACTTGTGGAGGTCAGACAGGCAGTCGGGCCATGTATTCAACAGCATCCGGTTTGACTAGAAGCTCACCCGAACATAGTTACGAATAAGTGAGAGAGACCAAAGAAAACATGAATAGTGTGAGGGACAAACCTTATTAAAATACAAAAAGTTGATGAGTAGAGGAGAACGGAAGAGTTAAAGATAATTTGACATCGTTATGAAACATGAGATAAGAGCTGGCATAAAACGACCATCATCATCATCATCATTTCAACCGAAAAACGTCCACTGCTGGACATAAGCCTCCCCCAGTTTGGGGGGGCTTGCCATAATCACCACGCTTGGCAGGCGGGTTGGCGATCGCAGTATGGTGGTAAAATGCATAGAGAACGCTGCTCATTCTCTAGTAAGTCCCTTAGTCGCCACCTACGACACCCACTGAAAGAGATGGGATGATGCTATTATTTACGTCCGGCACCACACGGTACGTCGCCAAAACGTCCAGCAGAAATGAACATATAAGAAGAGATGTTAGTTAATGGAGGAGATTGAAAGAGAAAAACATAATTTAACAACGTCAAGTAATATGGGATTAGAGCAGGCGGAAAACGTCCACTTGAAATCAATCGTAATTATATTTTTAATAACATTGCGAAATAATTGCGAAAAGTGTAATGAGGAAGCTTGGCGATCAGTCATAATTTCTTTTGCGTATGAGAAGTCAAACGCAATCTTGACAGCCAGTCTTCCCAAGAGGTATCGCCAAACCAATTAACTGGACTGTGGAGGTCAGACAGACAGTCGATCAATGAAAAAAAAACTGGTATTCAGCTGCATCCGGTCGACCTCAACATTGTTGGGAAAAGCAGATGAGATGGGTAGTGAAAAATACACAGGGATAAGAGAAGATATTATCCTACCAACTTTAACCACTCGATGGCCGTCTTCCTAAGTACTTGTGAATACAACCACTTCTATGGGAAATGGGAAACCATTGTATTTCTCAGAGAAGACATCAAAATGATAATAACATGACAACCGAAACGTCCAGGTACAGGAGAAGAAGGTTATGTAATTCGGTTTAAAGGAGCTTTCAACTAAATATCAACTGCCTGACAGTAGCGTGAGACAGGGTTGACGTTAGCACATACGATATCTACATAAGTCAATAAAATTAACTGGTAATAAGGAAATGCTAGTAACCGGTCAATGATGTCACCTCACGCTCATGATTTAAATTATTTGCATCTTTGATGTTTCGTAGAAAGACAGACAAGAAGTGTATGAGAAAATTTAAATCTTCTTTTAAACCGCACCGTCGGCGTCGCCTTACCTACCACATCATTCGATGTGATAAGATAAACAAGATGTAGTGAATAAACTTGAAAAGAGTAATATGCTTTGCTAATTTGGTCTTACGGAGATGATGATTGAAGGGCGTCTAACAAAAGGTATTTCGAAGGTAGATTTACAGTCGGGGACGCCCTAAGAGGACGTATAGTGACCTTATTTACGGTCGGGGACGCCCTAAGACGACGTATAGTGACCTTATTTACGGTCGGGGACGCCCTAAGAGGACGTATAGTGACCTTATTTACGGTCGGGGACGCCCTAAGAGGACGTATAGTGACCTTATTTACGGTCGGAGACGCCCTAAGAGGACGTATAGTGACCTTATTTACGGTCGGGGACGCCCTAAGAGGACGTATAGTGACCTTATAGGTGCGTGGAGGCCAGCAGGCTTAGCATGACGGTTTCTAATTCTACGAAGAAAAGACAGTGGTTTTTCAATACAAAGTGACATTTCGTTGCTCCATTTTTGACATCGCATCGTAGATATCCTTCCACAACCTTGTCATTTTGTCTTTCGTTTATAACAACAGTTCATTAAAGATAACAATTCCGACTCGGATTCCCAGGCATAACACATACAATTTATTTTATATCCCTGGCTCAAAAAGTAACCTCGGTCATTACGCCGCTGTGCCGAGACTTTGTAGGCAACATAATATGTTGGCCAAAACTAACAATTTAGACATCAGCGAGTCTCTGTCTAAATATATAAGAAAAGTTTAAAAGATTTGATTTAATTTAATTTAAGTATCTCTAAATGTTTTATTTTCATATATTTTTTGTATGTCCTTTAAATATTTGTTTACTGTTTCCAAATTTTACCTGTATTTAATATTTTTACTTTATTAGCTTAGTTTTTAACTTCTATCGTGCATGCTGTGGTCTCCTATAAGTGAAGGAGTACACCTACTTAATACCTGTTGTTGCCTTCTATTAATGTCATGTATTGTGTACATCTTTTGTTGGAGATCCTTAATAAATAAATAACGATCTTTGTCTGGGTCTTTATAAATGCAGAGTATTTCAGAAGAATATTTCTTCCCAAACTGTCAAAATCACACTGACAACAAAACTTTCTACTCGACGGCCACAAAGCATATATACGATTAACTACAAAATCATGATTCGTTTAGAACGCGTAACTATGAAAATTAATAGAAAAACAGCTATCTTCTTCTATTATACATTGTTAATAGTCATATCTATTCTTCCGTCGACAAATCGGTTCTCGTGCTAAGCCTGCAGGTGTGTAGTACTCACAACCGGCGTGCGTGTATGACCAGGATGTACGAAGGTAAACAAGACAAAAGGAGTATGTAAGGATCGAGGCAGGTGTCGTTCTATAGTTTCTGCCTACCCCAAAGAAAATAAGTCACTCAAATACAATTCACACAAAATCCATACCCTACCTACCCTACATTACCCTACCCTACACTATCCTACCCTACTCTACCTACGCTACCCTACACTTTCCTACCCTACTCTACGTACGCTACCCTACCCTACCTACCCTACACTATCCTACCCTACCTACCCTACCTACCCTACCTACCCTACACTATCCTACCCTACCTACGCTACCCTATACTACCCTACCCTACTCTACACTATCCTACCTACGCTACCCTACCTAATACCGGGATAAAAAGTAAGTATCCTATATCCGTCTCCTGGTTCTAAGCTACCTCCCCACCAATTTTCAGCCAAATCGGTTCAGCCGTTCTTGAGTCATAAATAGTGTAATTCACACGACTTTCTTTTATATATATAGATGTATTTATTATACTCGTATCAAGATCCGACGTCCGTAAAATAACTAAATTGCGTTTCTGTATTAAAGATATTTTATTGTGAATAAAAGATTGTTTTTTATAAAGTAGGTAAGTACTTATTGCTTTACAAAATATTACTTTACCTGTAATAAAAAAACAACATTCTAAGCTATTACATTCACCGATTCACGACTACCGTCTCCTTTACATCCTTGTGGTATTTTCTATATCAAAGGTTTTTCAAAACCTCACAATTAGAATTACATGCACCAAATAGTAATGTCAGTTTTAACTCAGTCACTCATTCCTACTTTCATCATCATCATCATCATCATCATTTCATCCGAAAGACGTCCACTGCTGGACATAGGCCTCCCCCAGGCTCCTCCACTTCGAGCGGTCGTGTGCTTCCCACATCCAGCGGATACCTACCCGTCGCTGGTCGAGGTCGCTCACAATGGGCCTTATCACAAGGCTTAAAGTCACCCAAAGGGCAATGGAGAGGGCTATGCTCGGATTTTCCCTACGCCATCGAATCAGAAATGAAGAGATCCGCAGGAGAGTCAAGACAACCGACATAGCCCGAAGAATTGCGAAATTTAAGTGGCAGTGGGCGGGGCACATTGCTCGCAGAACAGATGGCCGATGGGACCGAAGGGTTCTGGAGTGGCGACCGCGTACCGGAAGACGTAGAGTGGGAAGGCCTCCCACAAGGTGGACCGATGACCTACTTTCATGCGGTCTATCGTAACGGTCATTCTTTTAATTATTAGCGCGTAAATTCAAATCAGAGAAATGATAGGTATGTGAATTGGTAATCATTTCCTTACATGTATGAACACGAAATACCCTATAAATATAGTTAAAGATAATAATATAAATGATAATCAAGTGACTATCATAAAATTAAACATTGCAGTCATAAAATTTACGATGACCCATCAAAAGTTGTTATTTCTAATCGTTATTAGGTATTTTAGTGTTGTATCATTTATTCTTTGGACTTTAATAACAAAGTCTTTGTTAGAAAATCGGAAAACGTTTTATAAAGACTCAGGAAATCAGGACATTTAAAAGTCGTGACTTGTCATCATTTTTAGATAATTCTTGGCACTACAGGAAGACGACCGACGACCTACATGGACCGTGAACACCTTAATAAGATGCCTGGGACAGAATATATGCGGAAGTAGGACAGGGTGTTATTATGGCGCAGCCTGTGTGTTTGTGTGTGTGTGTGTGATATAGTTTTCAGAGTACGCAAACTTTTTTATTGAGGGTGGGAAATCATCAAATAACTTCTCCCGCTCTGGGTGAAGCAGGAGCGCGTGCCAGACTTTTACTGACTAAAACCCACCCGTGTTCCTTCAGTTGCCTGTGTGCCAGGGGCGGCGGTATCTCTTTCGAACAACCCGCACCCCTGGCAGGCATCGGCCATTGCGGGCCCATTCGGTTGGTGCTGACATCTCTTTGAAGCAGAGTAAGCAAGCTAAACTGGCTTTAGACTGGCCATATTAGCCGAAGGTCGGATGGCCGGTGAAGCAATCGAGTCCTGGAGTGGACACCGCGTATCGACAAGAGTAGTGTAGGAAGCCCCCCAGCTACAAGGACTGACGACCTTAAAAAGGTGGCTGGGACAGAATTCATGTACAAGGCGAACAAGGTGTCGCAGCGCAGCCCGGGAGAGTCCTATGTCCAGCAGTGGACTGCGATAGGCTAAGTTGATTGATTGATTGTTGTAAGGAAGAGCAAGGTTAATGAATGGATTATGTGAAAGATAACATGGCTAGAAAGGAGGTTAATACTGACATTACAGCTGATGATAAGGAAGAATTAGGAATATGGCGTAGACTGTGAGAAGCATAGGCCTCTCATTGCAGCAGTGGACAGCAATAGGCTGAGTTGATACAGTGAAGAGTGGCGACAAATAAACGACAGCATCTGTACCACGGGAAGTCAGCTTTGTGGCGCCATCTACATTATCTACCAAAAAGAAATCAGCTGTTCCTTACATTTATGTTCGAATAACTCATCAAAATGTAGGAAACAGCTGATTTTTTTTCGCGAATTCATGTTTGGTCCCAATATAAAAGTAATTCATAATGATGAGTGCAATGACCTCTTAAGAGGTTGTTGGTGTTTTTCCAATAACCCTGTATAGATTGCCATCGACATGCTAAGAAGAAGATTCCAATGCAGCTCGTCCCTTACTACCCTGTTTCAGCGACGCCCTAAGGCGAAGTCCGTACCCCACAAGGGTGCTCTTTACGTGTAATCGCTTAGCTTAAAGCCCGGCTGGAAGCCTTATTTTATTGCAAGGCAAGTCCAGTTAAGCAACCGAAAACCTCCTTAGTGGACCTGCAATTCGTCATTTCCAAAAGAAGGTTTTAGGAAATACCTCTATGTACCTTGCTTATTGGCTTACAATGTATACCAAATGAGTTAGCTATTTTCATGAGTTCGTGTCGATACAAAAGATAAAGTTTACAATCAAAGAAACCAGCTTGGAGAGAAAAATTAATGTAACTTTTATAATAAATGAAGGTCTTCATATGTCGCACTTCTTCATTAGTAAGCTAGAATAAGATTAGAAGGATTTTTCCTTATAGCTTCATTACTTATAACATAACTTACACAACTTAGAAACTTAAGCAGGGCTGCCAAGCGAAATATTTTTTTTACAAGATTTTATTTATCTTGCAATGTTCTTATTACAACGAGTAGGTTTTATTGATAAACCTTATAAAATACTGGTAAATATTAATTAATAAACAAAAAATAAATAAAACACATTTTTATTTTTTGTTTATTAATTAATATACTAACTTAGATAAACCCGTTCACAAATTAAAAAATGGCGTCGAAAAATTCATACGCATAGCTGTCGACTGGTAATGTTTCCAAGAGACGGGCAGCATTACTACGTTGTATGGCAATGCTTAGCCGCTGGCCAAGGTAGAAACCCTCAGGTCACGTAAAGTGTGAACCAGCCGTTTCGACATTTCCCTGAATTGACCATGAGCACTCGGACCCCACGGCCCGAGGGTTTCAACCCCAATGTTTGTGTGTATGTTTGTTTGGGTCAAATCTTGCAAGGTGAATTAAAACCAGTTCCTCTTATACTATGGAGCTGAAACTTCACATATTGCTTCAGTTTTGAAGACAATGCATTTTTATGATGCATGACATGATTTTACACCTTCACGACTTCGCCTGGGTCTATCGGGGTAAAAAGTATTCTATGTGTTAACCCAGAATAAAAGCTATTCGCCGAGACGCCAACCGACAGACTCAGATAGCCCGCATATTGTTTGTATCCTACTTGTCATCATCAGCCTAACCATTTCCCAACTATGTTTGGGTCAGCTTCCAGTCTAACCTGATGTAGTAGGATACCAGTATATTACATGGCGCGACTGCTTCTGACCTCAACAACCTAGTCACTGGCTACAGCATAAACATTGGCAAGCAGGCAACCCTATTCTTCGAAATATTAAAGACTCATATTTATACAAAGAAGTATGTATTTACCACAAAAACAGTTTCCGCTTCTGTCGTGAAGAAAAAACTAAATATAATTTAGGTGCCTGTTGCTGTTAAGGTCGTTTTTTTCTTCGTCACTATTTTGGTAATTTAAATAAACTGCGTAAGTATTTTAACAGACAAAAGAGTAGTGGCCCAGTGGTAACGTCCATTGCTGGACATAGGCCTTCCCCAAAAGGAGGTGGTCTGCCATAATCGCCACACTTGGCGGGCGGGTTGGCTATCGCAGTATAGTGGTAAAATACATAGAGAACGCTGCTGCTCGTTCTCTATCTACGACTCCCACGAGAAGAAATGGGATGGTGCTATTCTTTACGTCCGGCACCACACGGTACAGGCGTTAGGTTTACTTTGAGTAAATTATTTCACCACCACTGCTCTCAAAACGGTGAAGGACAACATCGTGAGGAAACCAGCAGAAAACCTTCCGAATTCTACCAGCGGCGATTCGACCACGTTCTTTCGGACGTAGAAATATCACGGCGCAATGTTACACACTTTTTTATTTTCAACTTTGGACGCAAAACTGCATTGAAAAACTCCCGCCACAATATTTATTTTTACGTCCGCATGTACGTGAACTAAGTGTGCGAGGCTTCATAGGATTTCATACAAGTTTCTATAATTCATTTCATTTGGCTCTGATTGGTGTATTTTTTTACTAAATCGGGCCTCGAAGATATTTTAATCTTGGCTACACTTTTAATTTTATTAAAGAAATAATAATATTTAGTTAATAGTTATCTACACATATTTTATGGCATGTAGAAAAAACATAGTAATTTTTAAACACGCATCTTCTATTAGCAAGAGAGCGCCCTGCGGCGTTTCTCATAAAAAATTACTTCTTTTTCAAAGATCATAAAATACAAATGGTGTCCAATTTATTCTAGAATTTAATTTAATTACAGTTTCAATACTTATTAATGGTAAAACATTAATTTGTATAGATATTTACATAATTCAAAAACTACTGGTTTTAAAATAATAATATGTACAAGTATATAATTTTTTTTTTTAACAAAAAACTTAAACCGCCGAAAAAACTGAAAAGAAAAAAATAATAAACCTGCTGTGTTTAACCTTAATAACTAAGTTCGGAAGGTGGTGGCATAAAATTAAAATACATTTCCAAAGTCACCGACTTCCGAACTTAGTTATTAAGGTTAAACACAGCAGGTTTATTATTTTTTTCTTTTCAGTTTTTTCGGCGGTTTAAGTTTTTTGTTAAAAAGTTTTTATTTTACAATTTTTTGAGGCTATAATCTATAAATTACTACATGCTTAATTTTTTATTATTTTTTGTAATACACAACTCGGTATTAAAATCTGTGAGTAAACAATCAATCATCCCCTGTTTTCCTACCCTTAGGGTTGGTTTTTTTTTTAGAAATTTATATGGGACTAACTTCGAAGTATAGCCTTTCCAATAAAAAAGAATGATCAAAATCGGACTACTCTGTAAGCAGTTATGCGAAGTTTTACATTACAATCAGTGAGTGAACAATCAATCATCCCTGTTTTCCCACCCTTAGGGTTGGAATTTTTCTTCGAAATTTATATGGGACCAACTTCGAGGTATACCCTTTCCAATAAAAAAAGAATTATCAAAATCGGACTACTCTGGAAGTTAAAGTTAAAAGTTATGCGTGGTCATACATAAAAAAAAAATTAAAAAAAAAATATACGCGTCGAATTGAGTAACCTCCTCCGTTTTTTCGTCGGTTCAAAAATAAAATCATAAGCCATCAAAAATTTCGTCCGCATCAATGTCAATGGGAAAAGTGCCCAAAAGGCTGGCAGCATTGCCATGAATCGTCATTAACAATAGTTGTTAATCGTTTAATAGATCCTCTCACAGCTTAACAAAATCTTTATATGATATATCATAACATCACGCCTATGATCCTCGAAAGGTAATAACAGAGTCGTATCTATAGTAACATTCGCACATCAAGCGTGTCCTTAACAAAAAAGCATATTATAAGATAAAAGACTACGTTGAAAACAGGGAAGTTTGGCGTTAATTCCTTCTGCACATTTGGCTTCCCTGGTACCTCATTAACAGCATAACTATGTGAAAGTCTATTAACTGCTCTCCACTCTCTTCCCATAAATTTTATCTCTGTAATTTGGAAACGTTGTTAAAGCCAATTATTTTTAAAAGAGTAACCGTGGAGTTTCTTGCCGGCTCTTCTCCATAGGAAACAACAATTTGGAACCGTGCACCTAGCTTCTGACGTTTCATAAGTGCCCATGCAGGTTTATATGAAATAAAATACTTTGATTTTGATTCACATTTCACCAGATCTGTTAAAGTACCATGTTCTAGGGGGCGAACCTATTGCCGTCATCATTCATAATTTCAGCCGAAAGACGTCCACTGCTGTACATAGGCCTCCACCACGTTCCAAGCTCCAGAACGTTTCGGCCCCATCGGCCATCTGTTCTGCGAGCAATGTGCCCTGCTACATAAGTTTGCCAATTCTTCGGGCTATGTCTGTTACCTTGGTTCGCCGGCAGATCTCTTCATTTCTGACTTGATCAAGTCAACTCCAAACAGCCTTCTCCATTGTACTATGGGTGCCATTTAGCCTTCTAATAAGGCCCATTGTGAGCGACCACGACTCAGTACCATAGGTCATCACTGGCAACACGCACTGGTCAAAGACTTTCGTCTTAAGATACTGAGGCATTTAGGACGAGTAGATATTGCGTAGCTTCCCAAACCAAGCTAAGCGATGCTGTCAGCCAGACTTATTTATAACTAGCTTCCGCCCGCGACTTCACTCGCGTGGAAGTCGTAAATTATCCCGCGGGAACGTAGGGAACTATGTTATAATCTATCTGTGTGCCAAATTTCATCCAAATCCGTTCAGCCGTTTTTGCGTGATTGAGTGACAAACATCCAAACATCTTCACAAACATTTATAATATTATGTATAGTAGGATTTCAATTCCACCCTTCAACGATCAGCTAATGCTACGGTAGTCATCGTTACTCATTTTTATAGTACTACGTTTAACAGGGGCTACATAGGGCCTAGTTTATATTTTTCTTTTTCTGAGTAGGTACAGGTAGCCTCAAAAAGATTATTCATCTGGATGTCTACAATTTCGTGCTCTTTAGTATCCTCTACTGTTGATTAATCCTAAATACTTTTTTTACATTTCATGTCTTTTGTGAATGCTTTATTAGTGTAGGAGTTTGACATGTGTTTAACATTACACCTGTCAAATTAGTATCTGCGTTTAAAAACGTACTATAGCTAGAATCAATATTATCAGTCTTCTGGGCACGTTTCCGGATGACAGCGATGCGGACCAGTACTTCGACGCCTAAGTGTCCATTGTTTTTATATTTATTGGTACCTAGTATAGTTAGTTTGATAGTCATTTAGTTAAGTGGCAAATGTTTTTTTTTTTTTTGGTGGGAAATCACCAAATGACTTCTCCCGCTGGGTAGAGCAGGAGGGCGTCAGACTTTTGACTGACTAAAACCCACCCGTGTTCCCTCAGTTGCCCGTGTGCCAGGAGCGGCGGTAACTCTTTCGAACAACCCGCTCCCCTGGCAGGCATCGGCCCTTGCGGACCCCACCAGTGGTTGCTGACATCTCTGACGGCGCGCGTGGAACACAACGCGCCGTCTCGCCTACCACTTTTCGGCCGCAGGGGATAGGGAGAGCGGCCAACGCTATACCGACACTCCTCTTCCCCTGCGGCCCCACCGCGTCCGCCATCAAACGGTGGCGGTCCCGTCCAGGCCACGGAAGGGAAGAGCGCTGATCAGAAGCACCGGCACTCCTCCCCTGCCGCAGCCTGTAACCCTCAGCCGCGATGCCTCCCATTCGACATCGCGGCCAAGGCGACCGCAAATGAGGTAATCATTTGCGGTGCGCCTTGGTCAGACTGGTTGTCAGACTTCGGGCTTTTGACAACCCGTAACGACTTTCAAATATGCACGAATGATACCCGGGACCAACATGTATGCTTATCGCAAATCATAACTTGCTTTCTGACGCACGGAGACGTAATGGTATGTAGGTAAAGATAGCGTAGCGTAGCATAACCAACGCCCTAATTCACTATGACCATTTAACGATAACTTACTTCGAAACCACTTCAATTCCTTAGATCAAACGTGATGTCTGCTAATAAATATCGACAAATTGTCTTGGAACATACAGAATATGACATTTGGATTCCTTACCGTTACTGAGGACACGGTGGAGTATACGGCGGAGGTCTGCCCGGCTTGGGAGGAGCTCCGCCGTGTCCTCGTGGGGCGATCGGCGGCGGCGATCTCTCGCGTCCGGCCCTGGTCTAGGCCATGGTACGGAGCGAGAGTGCATGGGTAGCCGTCACCTCCTCCTCTGCGAAGCAGTGAAATACAATTAAAATCAAAATGAAGTCAGAATTAAAAATCAGAATAAAATCACCGTTGAAATTAAAAACAAAATCAACACTAAAATTAAAATTAAGGATTACTTTTACTTACACTAAAATGGTTTTACAGATTTTTGAACATAATACTTCGGAACCTACCAAGTGAGTCAGAGTGCACATCCACAAGATCACTGCAGCAGGCTTAGTAAGAGCACCGATTTGTCGACGGAAGAATAGACATGACTACTAACTAAATGATATACAATATGAGAAGATGGCTATGTTTTTGCTTTTAATTATCACAGTTATGCGTTCTAAACTAATCATGATTTTGTAGATAATCGTATTTGTGGCCGACGAGTAGAAAGTTTGTTGTCTGTGTGATTTTGACAGTTTGGGAAGAAATATTCTTCTGAAATAGTCTACATTTATAGAGACCTAGACACAGATTGTTAGACACGAAAGACAAAATGACAGATTGTAGAAGGATATCTACGGTGCGATGATAAAAATGGAGGAACGAAATGTCACTTTGTATTGAAAAAGCACTGTCTATTCTTCGTAGAAATACAAACCGTCATGCTAAGCCTGCAGCTATTTAATCATTTACATAGGCGGGAGATCTTGTCGATGTCTACATCTTTATGAGGTTTTTTTTTTTTTTGGTTGGGAAATCATCAAATGACTTCTCCTGCTGAGTAGAGCAGGAGGGCGTGTCAGACTTTTACTGACTAAAACCCACCCGTGTTCCCTCAGTAGCCCGTATGCCAGGGGCTGTGGTATCTCTTTCGAACAAACCCGCACCCCTGGCAGGTATCGGCCCTTGCGGACCCCACCGGTGGTTGCTGACATCTTTGACGGCGCGCGTGTGGAACACAAAGCGCCGTCCCGTCTACCACTTTTCGGCCGCAGGGGATAGGGAGAGCGGCTGACGATATACCGACACTCCTCTTCCCCTGTGGCCCCACCGCATCCGCCATCAAACGGTGGCGGCCCCGTCCAGGCCACGGAAGGCTCAGAAGCACCGGCACTCCTCCTCTACCGCAGCCCGTAACCCTCAGCCGCGATGCCTCCCATTCGACATCGCGGCCCACCTCAGTTGCGGTGCACCTCACCGCAACCTACTTTTAGGCCGCTACGTCGTCGGCTTTGAGGCAAAAGCCCTGACGAGCGGCCCCACCTTTGGGTTCCTCTTGGCTTCACCGTGGCCGGAATCCACGGTTACTGAGCCCCCCCGCAACGACAATGCGGGAACCCACTCGGGGGAGAGTACTCCCTGCGTTATTACGCTGACAGGGCGCGATAAATAAATGAAGCAATTATTTTGTGGAGGCGAAAGAGTATGCACAATGGTTGCAAAAAAAAGAATGCAAGATTGATCCTTGCTTGTCAATTTGGTCAGTACCTACCGCTATTTTGTAAAGTTTACTACGTATGTGATCGAACGCATTGTTTAAGAAAATATTCTATTAGTAGGTACGGAAAAAACTTTTTCAAAAAAATTACAACCGACTTCCAAAAAAACACTACAAAGTGCAAAATAACTTAATTTCGGAAGTCGGTGACTTTGGATGTGTATTTTAATTATTTGTCACCACTCCAGAACCTTTCGGCTCCATCGGCCATCTGTTCTGAGATCAATGTCTGCCCACTGCCACTTAAGTTTGGCAATTCTCCATCTCTTCCTGGGTATCCTATAGGATACTAGTGATATTTTCGTTTAAAAAGATTCTTCAAAGTTCGTGTTGGCCTGCGGACTGAAACTTTCATCTACCCTCACTTGACCCGGAACTACAATTCAAAACCACATCACATGTTGCCAACTAATAAACCAACTCGTTCACACAAAGGTAATGATTATTTTAATTATCAATCAGCCCGGGAATCGAACCCGCCACGCTCTGGTGGCAGCCAGCGATGCGTACGCTGAACAATTTACGGTAATAGTTAAACTGTACAGACGGACATACATACTCTTAGATAGTGGAATAGTGTACGCATGAAAACTTCTTTAGGCGCGTTGGGTCTTTTTTCAAATGGGAAAAACAATTGAACTCGCGACATCGTAACCGACACCTCTGTGTTTTAGTAGAGGTATTTCAATAATTTAAGTCTCAAAAGATAGGTTTAGGTTAGAACTAATATTCCAATCGGAATTTTCAAAATCGGATAACCGGTTTAGAAGATATGACCAAAATTATGATTAAGAATAATGTGAAATCCTGTATTGACGATTCAAAAAATACACACGTAATTGTTCAAGTTTTCAGTTCTGTCGGCACTCCCGGAGTAGCATTGTTATTTTTTATTTGTTGTTTAATTTTGTTCCTTTTCCATTTTTCAGGTAAATACAGTGCCAAGTGATTAGTGAATTCCATAAACAAAGATCTAGCAAAATATTCAACATGGCGGCTCTAAAGATTTTCCTGTGTCTATGCTTCGTACATACTGCTTTGGCTAAAGGTAAGTCCTTGTTTTTATTTGAATACATTATAAATCTGTGTTCCTTTCCTCATATTTTAATCCTGCAGCATTCAAAAGAAGAGTAAACAGGCATCTTCTGGGCACGTTCGTTTTTATCAAAGACCTTATTAATCGGTTTCCATCAGGGCCTCAATTCCGTATGGTTATAATGATTCGTATGGTGTCAATTATTTCATCACCACTGCTCTCAAAACGGTGAAGGAAAACATTGTGAGGAAACCGGCATGTCCTAGAACCAAAAATTCGAAGACATGTGACATCTACCAACCCGCACTGGGCCCGCGTGGTGGATTACGGCCCAGTCCCTCTCACAGAGAGGAGGCCTGTGTCCCAGCAGTGGGAACATCATAGGCTTATGATGATAATGATTCCCCGAGGAATCTTACTACGTTCAAACTACGTCAATATCATATTTTATAGAAACCAATGTAACGGTAAGGAATCGAAATGTCATATTCTGTATGTTCCAAGACAATTTGTCGATATTTATTAGCAGATGTCGTGTATGATCTAAGGAATTGACGTGGTTCCGAAGGAAGGAATCTTTTTTTTTTTTTTGGGTGGGAAATCATCAAATAACTTCTCCCGCTCTGGGTGGAGCAGGAGGATGTCAGACTTTTACTGACAAAAACCCACCCGTGCTCCCTCAGTAGCCTGTGTGCCAGGGGCAAAGTAAGAAATCGTTAAATGGTCATAGTGAATCAGGGCCGAGGCGTGGTCGAGGTCAAGACCAAGACCAGGCTCAATTACCAATTATTTAAAATAAAATAAATCTTCTTAAAGATCAAGATTAGGTTTTAGAAAATCTTGTTACTCATAGTATAATATATAGTATAAATCAGCCTACTACATTCCCACTGCTGGGAAGGCCTCCTCTCAGTGGGAGGGAGTGGGCCGTAATCCACCACGCAGGCCCAGTGCTCGTTGGAAGATCTCACATGTCCTCGAAATTGTTGTTTTTAAGACATGCAATTTTCCTTCACCTTTTTGAGAGCAGTGGTGATGAAATAATTTACACAAAGTAAAGCGCCTGTCTGGGTTCGAACCTACGACCTACAACTCGTAAGTCACGGCCGTTACCACATGACCACCACAGGGCCTGAATTCACTATGACCACTTAACGATTCCTTACTCGTAACCACGTCAATCATACACGATTTCTGCTAATATCGTATTTATAATATATAATATTTATTTATATTATTATAGTATTTATAATATATATAATAGTCAGAATACGATGACATTTCGATTCCTTGCCGTTACATTGGTTTCCAAAAAACACGAAATTGACTTAGTTTGAACGTAGTAAGATTCCGCGGGGGATCATTATAAGCATACAGAATAGGGCCCTACCCTCGTTATAGAACCCGGCCCTATATCACAATGTCCGACGAGACACTATTAAATTTTTTAAACGTTATAGAATTTCTTTAAAAAATATCTACGTAAACACATTTAAAAAAAAATTGTCCATCTTACAATCCATTTAAATCCACTACGCATTCAAAATCTAGTTCAATAAAAGACGATCGCATTAAATTAGTCGGCCACTGTGCCAAGTCGTGTTAAATCGTGGCCAAAAATCAAAACCGTGTAATTTAATAGTTTCCATACATTTTACGGTAACAGTGCCGTTAAGTTCGTGTTTTATATGATTTTAGTGTGAAAACATTAATTTTCTTAAGCCGCTGTTTAACGTTGTATGAAATTCGTGGCTGATGAGAGGGCGATTATTATTTTAATTTATGTTTTTTTTATTTATGATTGAAGATAACGGTGTATAATTATTATAGAGTACGAGAGAGAAATGGTTTGTGTCGATGTTTGGGACTCACCTTATTACCCGACTGCGTGAAAGCAAAGACAGGGTTCTGTTTTTTTACGAGTATAATATGTGTGTTTTTATGTGGGGATACTTTATACCCTCGATGGTTCCTAACGGCTTGATGTATTTTAATATAGATCTCCTTATATATTTCGATAACGGCAACCCTTTGCAGTTATTATTTACTGGCGTGTGCCATTATATAGGGTGACAGGTAATTAGTGACCGATATTATATACTCATCATTATGAACAACTTTTATTAAGGGACGAAACCGGAAAACGCGAAAAAAAAATCAGGTGTTCCCTACATTTTGTCGAGTTATGCGAATATAAATGTAGAGAACAGCTGATTTTTATTTTCGCGATTTCAGGTTTGGTCCCGTAGAAAAAGTTGTTCATAATGATGAGTACAATCATGTGTTTAAATGTCGGTCAGTAATTACCAGTCACCCTATACAGGGTAAGTTTTTATCTTTTACTAAAGCGTCGCATTGTATGTTACATAAAATGCGACGCTTTAGTATTTGGTTTTTTTTTTTACGACCCGTAACGACTATCAAAGATTCAAGAATGACTGCCGGGACCAACGGTTTTAACATGCTTTCCGAGGCACCGAGGGGACATTCTTTGCCAAATAAATATGAATTTTCTATCACATTTTGCCAGATCCATAATTCATATCGGGCATGTTCTTATTAACCTTATTAGCAACCACAGAGCATGTTAATGTTCATAGAATGAACGTGACGAGTAATATAATATTGTGTCAACCCACGACGTGACATTACCATGTATAACCTGAGGGATATATTAGCTACGTTGTTGGGAGTTTGTCTAGTTATGGATTGTTGTGATTACTAGCTTTTGTCCGTGGCTCTACCCGCGTGGATTTCAGAAAAGTAGCCAATATCCTTCTCCATATCCCAGGCTATATCTCTGCCAAATTTCATGACGATCGGTTCAGCGGTTTAGGCGTGAAAGCGTAACAGACAGACAGAGTTACTTTCGCATTAATATACAGAGTGATTTTTTTATCAGTGCGCAAACTGTAACCATGAAATCCTGTATAAGTATTCAAGTGCTATTTCTTTTACAATTCTTTTATAACTCTTTTTCAGTTACTTTTAATGTTAATCTGGCAGTTTGAGTACTTTATGCGGCCTACCTAGATGTCCTTTCTGTGGTATCGTTCGTCGAATCGTTGTGCTCCGAGTTTGGGCACGCCACGATTGCGGCGGTAAGTCCCCTCTTTGAGGAGTGGCTTGAAAGGCGGCATGGCGTCCTCACCTTTCGCCTGACGCAGGTCCTCACCGGACACGGTTGTTTCGGGAGTTACCTGTTTCGCATAAGGCGGGAGGTAATGCCCGGGTGTTTCTATTGCGAAGATCGCCCTGAGGACACGGTGGAGCATACGGTGGAGGTCTGCCCGGCTTGGGCGGAGCACCGCCGTGTCCTAGTGGAGGCGATCGGCGAAGGCGATCTCACGCGTCCGGCCCGGGTCCAGGCCATGATACGGAGCGAGAGTGCATGGGTAGCCGTCACCTCCTTCTGCGAAACATTAATGCTCGCGAAGAGGGAGGCGGTGCACGTGAGGGAGAGGTAGCATATGCGCCCTCACGGCCCTAGCCTTCGCAGGAGATGCCCTGGGCGTCTGGAATCCCAGGCTGATTTCCAGCCACCGTAGGCGTGGGCTTGCGGACGGCGAGTAATGTGTAGCTCGCTGTCCGGTAAGGACCAAGCCCAAGTCGACGGCGAGTTGTGTTGTCAGCACAAACCGATGGGGCCCGCAAGGGCCGATGCCTGCCAGGGGCGCGGGTTTGTTCGAAAGAGATACCGCCGCCCCTGGCATACAGGCTACTGAGGGAACACGGGTGGGTTTTAGTCAGTAAAAGTTGACACGCCCTCCTGCTTCACCCAGAGCGGGAGAAGTTATTTGATGATTTCCCACCCAAAAAAAGAAAAAGTCCTGAGTTGAGCTGAAAGTTTTCTGACAAATGCGTGCACCGATTGGACAGGTCCGCTCAACCTGTGTGGTTCTTTCCTCAAAATACAATTTCAGAAACCAATCCACATGGTCTTCACCTGATCTGACCAAGATTATGTCTGGACTTTAAAAGAAGTGATTCTGAGTTTGTTTTGGCCTTTTTTCTCAGAGGAGTTAAAATCAAAAAAAAATCAAAAGTAATTTATTCAAATTAGGCTGAGAATCAGCACTTTTCGAACGTCAAAATACATAAGACAGTCCCCCAAAAACGCCCACCCTTCGACACTTCCTAGTGCTTTAGCTGCGAAGAAGAAGTGGCGCAACAAACTCCCCAGCAGCACAGCTGTCTGTTTAGTCGGATGGACTTGATTCTATACATACATAGGCAAAGTAATAAACAATAACGCATATTACCAAAAATAAAAGTTTCCTGGTATAAAGGGCTCTATATGTCAATAACTAATGACTTATTAGATAGATAATTAAAAAACACTTGGTCAATAAAATTAAAAAAAAAAAAAGTATTTAACTAAATAAATATATGAACCCATATAACCTGTCACTAGGTACGCTAATTCAGTCAGATAGGAAACGCCGATCTCATCTAGTTAAAATATGATTGACGTGCAAAAGTAAATATCTATCTATATAAATAAAAAGAGAAGTCCTGACTGACTGACTGACTCATCAACGCCCAGCCCAAACCCTTGGACCTAGAAAGCTGAAATATTGCACAGAGGTTCCCTTTATAATGTAGACAAGGAATAAGGAAGGGTTTTTCGAAATTCATCCCCTAAGGGAGTTAAATAGTGGATGAAAGTTTCGCGCGGGCGAAGCCGCTGGCAAAAGCTAGTCATTTATAATATTGCCCAAAGCAACGTTCCCTAAAAAAGTAGAGATGAGATTTTACATAGAGGAATCAAGTAGATTTTCAAAATCATTTGCCCACGTCTTGTCCGATTCCGTTATAACAATATTCTTTAGTCATGCCAACGATATTAACTGCTTTTATGAAAAAAAAAAACAGCAAAGTTCAAAGATGGCCGCCCACACCATAAAAATACATCGCCCACATGAAGAACGTAATTAAAATCAATAAAGTTTTTGCAAGAACCTTACGGGACTTTTTGGTTCATCGGTTACTCATTCTTCGCGGTCATTCCGGCAACCTTATATGGTTGGTGGAAACCATTGTGGAAGATGTGTAACGTAGGTATAACTTCATTGTTTTAAGCTCGTGGGGACTTAGGGCTTGGAGTCATAAGGATTTTATTGCTTAATGACCCTTGTAAGGTTTCTTCCGTATTGTACAATTATTATTATCGATCCGTATCGTATAACGTCAATATCGTATCCGAGATTCGTAGAACTAAATGTCGTGATTTCGTTTGGAAGTGGATTATATTATTTTAATAACGAAATACAATATACACTGTGGCAGCACTGTTAAGGTAATTATCATGCATTGTAACAGTATTTTTTGGTATATTTTCATTATGACATCTTAGGCAACTGAACGTGATAATATAATTTGGAAACACTTAGAAATAACGCCTAGGATGCCGTTGTTGGGTTGGAACAAAAATGACATTTTGTTTGATAAAATGGAGTTGCGGGTCATTATTCATTCGACAGTTAAAGAGAACAGTTGTGAAATTATACAGAATAAGCAAGTTATAAGTATTTTCTGTAGATAAGGTAACCGACATAGCCCGAAGAATTGCCAAACTTAGGAATTACTAAACAACGATTTTATATGAGATGCGTACGCATCTGTTCAACCGCGGAAAGCTTGGGCACGCCATGATTGCGGCGGTAAGTCCCCTCTTTGAGGAGTGGTTTGAGAGGCGGCATGGCGTCCTCACCTTCCGCCTGACGCAGGTCCTCACCAGACACGGTTGTTTCGGGAGGTTCCTGTTTCGGATAGGGCGGGAGGAAACGCCCGGGTGTTTCCACTGCGAAGATCGCCCTGAGGACACGGTGGAGCACACGGTGGCGGTCTGCCCAGCTTGGGTGGAGCACCGCCGTGTCCTCGTGGAGGCGATCGGCGGCGGCAATCTCTCGCGTCCGGCCCTGGTCCAGGCCATGGTACGGAGCGAGAGGGCATGGGGAGCCGTCACCTCCTTCAGCGAAGCAGTGATGCTCGCGAAGAGGGAGGCGGCGCACGTGAGGGAGAGGCAGCATATGCGCCCTCGCGACCCTAGCCGCCGCAGGATACGGAGACGCCCTGGGCGTCGGGAATCCCAGGCCGATTTCCGGCCACCGTAGGCATGAGCTTGCGGACGGCGAGTAATGGGTAGCTCGCTGTCCGGTAAGGACCAAGCCCAAGTCGACGGCGCGTTGTGTTCCACGCGCGCCTCAAAGAGATGTCAGCACAAAAAATTATGGGGCCCGCAAGGGCCGATGCCTGCCAGGGGTGCGGGTTTGTTCGAAAGAGACACCACAGCCCCTGGCATACGGGCTAATGAAGGAACACGGGTGGGTTTTAGTCAGTAAAAGTCTGACACGCCCTCCTGCTCCACCCAGAGCGGGAGAAGTTATTTGATGATTTCCCAACCAAAAAAAAAAAAAACCGCGGAAAGCTGAACGGATTGTATACAAAATCATTGTTTTCTATGGACAAAAGGTGAACAGAGCTGAATAAGTGTGAGTAGTCCCTTAAGTGGCAGGGTGGCAGGAGGGCACAACTTTCCCCATTGTTTTGTAAAATGTCACTTTTAATTTTTTTTAGATACAAGATGGCTGCGTAGTTTGGTACCAAATTTTGGACACACGCTACAATAACCTTATAGCACTATCAACATCCTTGAGTTGAGATGTTGTTGGTCATTTCTATGTTAATCTATAGTGCCAACAGGGGCAAGAAAATTGCAAAGAAAATAGTTTGTTATACAGACGCTTCATATTTCTGATTTCGTCGGGCAAAATCTGTTTCATTTTTTTAAAGGCTTCCGACGAAATACTAAGCCAACTTTTTCAACTAATTGAAAGTCATAAATGGATTTGTGGATCTTTGACAGTCGTTACGGGTCGTCAGAAGCCCGAAAATCTGGCAACCAGTCTTACCAAGGGGTATCGTATTACCTAGTAACTGGGTTGTGGAGGTCAGATAGGCAGTCGCTCCATGTAAAATACTGGTATTCAGCTGCATCCGGTTAGACTGGAAGCCGACCCCAACGTGATTGGGAAAAGGCTAGGCAGATGATGATGATGTAAGTGATAAATGATAATAATTAATGACAAATGATTTTATTTCTGTAACAACACACAAACTGTACAAACACTTTTACACGTCAATCATATTTTTTAAACTAGATGAGGTCGGCGTTTCCTATCTGACTACTCTGAGAAGAAAGGCCGAAACAAACTCAGAGGTCACAGTCTTTTTTAAACTCCAGACATTATCTTGGTCAGATCATTTGAAGACCATATAGATTGGTGTCTGAAATGGTCTTTTTAAGGAATGAACCACGCAAATTGAGTGTAAGACAAAGCGCGCACTGCGATGCGTTTTTAATAATCGCGTTCATGTAAAATAAAATAGCAAACGCATATAGTTTTACAACTTTTACTGCAGTACGCGCTCTCTAGTATATTGGTTCATTGTTCACAGATTGACTATTATTTATCGCAACGATTTAAATACGTAGTAGGTACACGCTTAGCCTAAATAGTAAGTAATAAATAGATACAACTACACACATACAAAACAAATGTGAAAGCCCTCTTTAGGAGTCACTAAACTCCAGACAGTTCCAACAAAAAACGGCAATCAATCTATTATAATAGGTAATAAGAAGATTAACACCGCACAGTGGGTCGAACGCGCGTGGGAGTGGATAAAACATGTTATCTTTTATTAATATCTCACCCGTGGGTTAAATGCCACCGCGTTTCGGAAATAAATATAATGCGAACTTTTTGTAGACGTTTTTTAGCTAAATAATTATTAATGTTATTAAATTATTCAATCTATGACTAGGACACTACCATCTCTTTTACTCCTCAATATTTTTATAAGCTGGCTTGAGTCGAAAGTTTTACTCTTTGAGAACAAATACCGAAAATAATTCAGGGAGTGAGGTCTTTTTTCGGTTTATGGTCTACAAATCTACAATCTGCACCAGACCAACCGCAAATGTCAATGTCATTCAAGTGTCAAAAGATGCCTTTACAGTGCTTTAAGTATACTTTGGCGAACGAATGACGCTTTTGGTAAACATTTTGTCCAATTGTTTTGTGAAATTTCACTTGAAAATTTAAATGTATTTCAAAAACAAAATGGCGGCGTGCGTTCCTATTTTGGCCGCGCCCGAAATAAACTTTGTAGCGCTATAGCACTGTATCTTCTTTTATTATTTTCCTCCCGTATTTTTTCGTACTCATTATTTCCTTTTGCGCCAGTCGTAGTAACGAAATACAAACTTTGTCGTGCAAAACTTTTTGTTTTCCAAACGATGTTAATTAGAAGTTCTGAAGCGGTTTGTGGAGAGGCAGAGTTCTCCAGTTAATGTCACAAGTTTCTTTGATTAGGGTGTAATTATGTATTTAAATGTCGACTAACTTAGTTGTGATATTGTTAATTAGTTGCGATGCTGTGCAATGGGTTAATAAAGTTTGTGGTTTTGATGATGCGAAGAGTCTGATTAGGTTTCTGGCTACTGTGATCCGTAGCAGTGTGTAATTAGCGTGTGATGGGACTATCATACGTGTTATGGTTTTAGAAGTCCCTAAACAAATTAAATCCTACTAATATTTAAAATTTGAAAGTTTGGTGGTTTCCGTGTGGTGCCGGACGTAAAGAGCAGCACCATCGCATCTCTTCCCGTGGGTGTCGTAGAAGGCGACTAAGGGTCTTACTAGAGAATGGGCAGCAGCGTTCTCTATACAATTTACTACCATACTGCGACCGCCAATCTGCCTGCCAAGCGGAAGGAGGCCTATGTCCAGCAGTGGACATCTTTCGGCTGAAATGATGATGATGAGTTTGAGTTTGTACGTTTGTTACTCAATCAGCCAAAAACGGCCAAATGGATTTGGATGAAATTTGAAACACAGATAGTTTATAACCAGAATGAACACATAGAATTATTTTTTATCCTGACAATACGTTCCCATGGGATCATTTCTAACTCCACGGGCGAAGCCGCTGGCAAAAGCTAGTATTACAAATATGAAAGTTTTTATACTTGGATGTTTGTTACTCAATAACGCAAAAACGGCTAAACGGATATGGATGAAATTTGGCGCACAGAGTATAATATAAATTAACACATAGGATACCTTTTATCTCAGTAGTACGTTATTGTAGGACAAAATCTGACCTCCACGTGGGCGAAGCCACTAGCAACTCGTTCCAACTGTAAAAGATCTATGAATGACAGCCAGGATCAACGGCTTAACTTGCTTTCTGAGGCACGGAAGGTATTGATATGTAAACATGGTCACCCATCCACAGACCAACCACGACCAGCATAGCTTAAGGGGAACCTAGTCACAAGCTAGAACTCACTGATAGGCCTGGCTAAAAATCACACTGTCTCATCAGGCTTCGTGTCCGATAGAGGTAGTACCCGTGATGAGCAGTTAGACGCTAGTCTACATGCACAACATTATTGAGTGAGCTGCAGGATCAGTTACAGTAAAACAGGCGCGTAAAAAATTAAGACAAGTCTTTCGGAAGATCGGGTTTACTGAAAAAAAACACTGCATAAATCAATGACCAATAAAGTTTATTGAACTTTCCGATAATTCAGCTTTGTCGGTAATGACTTCGTTTTGGAGATTTTACACTTATTTTAATACCTAAGCACGCCCAAAGTTAGGTTACCAAGAAAAACTAATCTTTGTTGGCTCCTAACTTTTTAATGGTTATTAATTTTAGTATTCTGTTTCCAAACAGTGGAGTAATACACTCCCGAAGTTTGTATGGGACAAATGTGGACTAGGTTCACCTTAACCAGATCAATCGACCCGTGCAGTTGTTAGCCACAAGCTCCTTTTAATGTTAAAGTATAAATTAATTATAACGGTACTTATCAGACCAATATACTATTAAGTAGGTATAAAAGAAAACTTTTTCTGACAACGAAGGTTATCGCACTACAAATCAAACATAGCACATGAAGTTTTTTGTCCACCTAGCTAACTGGTTTGGCACACAGTGCTAAACGGTCGGTGACTTGGCGAATTTTGTACACAATACATGATCACAAAATAAAGAGAGTACAGAAGGCAATCACATGTGTGTACTTCGATTTTCATACCTACGCTCGGCAGTCGCGCTAGGGTTGTCAACTTTGGCTTATGCACAAAAAACTATCGTGGTAGTGGCACTCGTATTTAGGTCTTTGCCATGATCACAGTTAATCTCAACTCTAATAGTTATGATCGGCGGCGGGCGGCTACGCGGATGGCCTGGCTGGCTCGCCGAGCAGTTATATCTTAACTATTCATAATGAGGAAGATGAGCGTATTTTTTAGCTTATAAGTACTACAATAAATACCTAATATAAATTGTAAAAATACTACAAGGCCACAAAGTCATTTTCGCTTACCCACAACTAACTAGGTATTCTGTGTTACGTAAAAACTCTCACCTCTCTGGTCAACTCAACAACTGGTAGCTTAAAAAAAGACAATTCAAAGTTTAATGTTGAATTTAAACAACCGTTCACTGAACTTACTGAAGTAACTTTTTTGTTGCTATTTTTTTGCATTTCACAGACGCGTGTCTCAGGGGATGGCACTCGCGCTCGCACTGGTCTCAACCGGTCCGAGATATCGTGTCCGTGTGCGGTGTTTATGTGTGCGTTGCTCGAGCGCACTTTGTAGGTAGATTGCCTTCTGTACTCTCTGTATTTTGTGACATGATCGTGTCCACTGTGCGGATAAGTGGGTGGGGTTGGTGACGTCATCAGTGTCATTTATTAACGGTTATTTGGAGGTTATAGTGATTCGTTTTATGAAATTAAATTTTGATGAAGAATAATGATTGTGTGATGGATTAAGCAAGTATTTTAGTACAGTTGTATCGCCAGAAGCTCCAAAGGCTGAAGGCTGACAACCGGTCTTACCGAGGGTATCGTGTTACTCAGCGACTGGGTTGAGGAAGTCAGATAGGCAGTAGCTTAATGAAAAATACTGGTATTCAGCTGCATCCGGTTAGACTGGAAGCCGACCCCAACATAGTTGTAAAAAGACTAGGCAGATGATGACAAGGTTTATCTGTTTATATGTCTGTGGGTTTATCGACGCGAAAACTGTTACCACGAATCCATTACATGATTCTAGACTACTTCTCTACAAACAGCAGAAAAGCAACGAAGCTAAAGCCAGAGGTGTCCCTATAATAAATCTACTAATATTATAAAGAGGAAAGATTTCATTGTTTGTTTGCATTGAATAACCTCCGAAACTACTGAACCGATTTGAAAAATTCTTTCGCGGGTGAAACCGCGGGGACTGCTGGTAAATAATAAAAGTAAAAAGCGTTTACTTCCTCATCATCATCATCATTTCAGCCGAAAGACGTCCACTGCTGGACATAGGCCTCCCCCAGGCTCCTCCACTTCGACCGGTTTTGTGCTACCCACATCCAGCGTATACCCGCGGCCTTCACAAGGTTATCGGTCCACCTTGTGGGACGCCTTCCCAAGCTACGTCTTCCGGTATGCGGTCGCCACTCCAGAATCTTTCGGCCTCATCGGCCATCTGTTCTGCGAGCGATGTGCCCTGCCCACTGCCACTTAAGTTTGGCAATTCTTCGGGCTATGTCGATTGCCTTGGTTTTCCTGCGGATCTCTTCATTTCTGATTCGATCGCGTAGGAAAACTGCGAGCATAGCCCTCTCCATTACGCTTTGGGTGACTTTAAGCCTTTTGATAAGGCCCATTGTTTACTTCCTACTCTTACATTATTTTACTAAACACTAATTTTATACATATATTTTGTATTCTTTAAATATTATCATTTTTTGATTTGACTGCTTACTTATTATTTTTATTTTTGTACCTAACCCGCGTAGTTCCCGTTCCCGTGGGAATACGGGGATAAAATATAGCCTATGTCACCCAGGGATAGTGTAGCTTCCCAACAGTGAAATAATTTTTCAAATCCGTTCAGCAGTTTCGGAGCCTATTCAATGCAAACAAACAAACAAAAAAACTAACAATCAAATCTTTCCTCTTAAAAACATAAATATAGACTAGTTTATTTCTTTTAGCTCCTTTACTTATTAAGTTTCACTAAGTATATCTGCAGGAACCCCATATTGGGTAAAGGGCCTCCTCCAAAGATGTCCAATTATCTCTGTCCTGTGCAATTTGTTTCCAGTTTGGGCCGGCTGTCCTTGTAATCTCGTCTTCCCAACGTATCAATGGTCTCGCTCTGCATCTTTTACCTTGATGACCTTTCCACAATTTCACCTTTATGGTGTCCCTATAGTGCATCCATATTTCGCGAGTTATAAGCTCCATGTAATTGGAGACGAGCCTATTGCCATCCACCAGCATGAATCCAAACTCAGTACTCAGTATAAATAGGCTCATTTTATTTATGTAGATTATTTTACATATTGTAAATGAGAGAACGTTGTAGGCCTTACAGACTGTAGTTTTGTAGACGATTTTCAATTCTGTATTTTCATTCCTCTAAGTACCTGGTACTTATTGACAGGCCTGCACTGTCCTCCCATACCTATTATCACTGTAATTTGAAAACATTGTTAAAAGAGATTATTTTTAAAAGAGTAACCGTGGAGTTTCTTGCCGGCTCTTTTCCATAGAAAACGACAATTTGGTGCGTGCACCTAGCTTCTGACGTTTCATAGGTGCTCATGCAGGTTTATATTAAATAAAATATTTTGATTTGATTTGATTTGCTACTGAAAATTCCGGATTCCAGATTTGAATTAGTTCCTTACATAATAATTGCAAAAACGAACAAAAATAATATCTCTTCATTTTACACTCTATATTCCGCCACTCGGGAACTCACAACGACATTTGCACGAGATTCGAATTTTAAATTATTTTCTCAAAAACCCGTAATCAAGTTTCAAGTACCCAAATGAATGGTTTTTTGTCAAATTATTATTCTATTCTACACACTGTGCGTTAAGTGATCAGAATTTTGATTAGGACCACGTCAGAAATGGTGCACTGTTTAAAAATATGTAGGTGTATTAGTTACTGCATTCTTAAACCTAGAATTATTGCTAACTGCGGGCTTAGCACGAGCACCGATTTGTCGACAGAAGAATAGACATGCCCATTAACTAAATGATGTACAATAGGAGAAGATAGCTTTGTTTTTCTATTATTTATCACAGTAATGCGTTCTAAATGAAACATGATTTTGTAACTTTGTGGCCGACGACGAGTTGAAAGTTTGTTGTCAGTGTGATTTTGATAGGTTAGGAAGAAATATTCTTCTGAAATAGTCTAGTTTTATAAGGACCTAGACAAAGATCGTAAGAAGCGAAAGACAAAATGACAGATTGTAGAAGGATATCTACGGTGCGATGTCAAAAATGGAGAAACGAAATGTCACTTTGTTTTGATAAAGCACTGTCTATTCTTCGTAGAAATACAAAGCGTCATGCTAAGCCTGCTGATCTAATAGGTTTTGTAAAGATGTAAGTAACCATGCGCATCGTATCAACTTCTGCTGCGGAGTAAGTGTGTGACACACCAACAGGGCCTCAAGTCTGCTATTACAATAGTGTCAGAATGGTCTATCATTGATTTCATATTTGTTGATTTTGACAAGTTTGGTAATCTACTAATATAATGGCGTCATTATGACTTTCCAGTGGTCAGCCACTGACACTCCATTGAAAGAAATGGCATTTATTGGTAATCTCGTACATAATGCCAAATGAATGGCAATACGACAGTGCCATTATAACACAATTCTATTACGAAACCATTGACCGACCACTGATCGACCATCATGAATTTAGCAGATTACGAACTTTTAGCAAAATGACAATGGGATCGTGTTGGAATGACGAATTTATAAAAATAGCAGACTTAGGCCCCAGTATAAATGACGTCGTGGTGACAGTCCAACAAAATTCGTTGCTTCATATATTCGAAAAATGTGTCTGTTCAACAACGTAAATATCGCAAAATATGCTGTTGAACTGTCAAAAATGACAATTATTCCTACTGTGTAACACAGTTAGGTACTCTGCTGGATTGATCGCTTCCAAAAACTTTAAAAGCATGTATAGCTTCTCCATATTTTCATCGATTTTATAGACTGTCATTTAACTGTGCTTTTTTTTTATTTATTTTTTTACTTCAGCCGAAAGACGTCCACTACTGGACATAGGCCTCCCCCAAAAGGGGGAGGCCATAATCGCCATGGTTGGCAGGCGGGTTGGCGATCGCAGTATGGTGGCAAAATGCATAGAGAACGCTGCTGCCCATTCTCTAGTAAGACCCTTAGTCGCCTTCTACGACACCCACGGGAAGAATTGGGATGGTGCTATTCTTTTACGTCCGGCAACACACGGAACATTACTATTTGTTCAAACATTTATAATATTAGTAATCACTCATATTTAGAGTCTAGACAGAATTCCCGGTTACTAATTTTATTCGGTATTTTAATTACATATTACATTATGTTTCATGCGCTAAATAACGGTTGTCGCGGTTGGTCCGTGAATGGGTGACCATCTTTATGTACCGACCCTCCGTGCCTCGGAAAGCACGTTAAGCCGTTGGTTCCGGCTGTCATTTGTGGATCTTTGACAGTCGTTACGGCTCGTCAGAAGCCCGAAAGTCTGACAACCAGTCTTACCAAGGGGTATCGTATTACCCTGTAACTAGGTGAGAAAGTCAGATAATCAGTCGCTTCATGTGACTACCAATCAGCTACATCCGGTTGGACTGGAAGACGACCCCAAAATTTTTGTGAAAGGGCAGTGGCAGATGATAGAAAAAAAAATGTTTATTCTGCACAAACAAAACGCACATTTAAAAAAAACAAGATAGGTACCCTAAACCGGGGTATTTTTTTTTTGGGAAATCATCAATTGACTTCTCCTGCTGAGTAGAGCAGGAGGGCGTGTCAGACTTTTACTGACTAAAACCCACCCGTGTTCCCTCAGTAGCCCGTATGCCAGGGGCTGTGGTATCTCTTTCGAACAAACCCGCACCCCTGGCAGGCATCGGCCCTTGTGGGCCCCACCAGTGGTTGCTGACATCTTTGACGGCGCGCGTGTGGAACACAACGCGCCGTCCCGTCTACCACTTTCGGCCGCAGGGGATAGGGAGAGCGGCTGACGCTATACCGACACTCTTCTTCCCCTGCGGCCCCACCGCGTCCGCCATCAAACGGTGGCGGCCCCGTCCAGGCCACGGAAGGGAAGAGCGCTGCTCAGAAGCACCGGCACTCCTCCTCTACCGCAGCCCGTAACCCTCAGCCGCGATGCCTCCCATTCGACATCGCGGCCCACCTCAGTTGCGGTGCACCTCACCGCAACCTACTTTTTGGCCGCTACGTCAATGGCTTGAAGGCAAAAGCCCTGACGAGCGGCCCCACCTTTGGGTTCCTCTTGGTTTCACCGTGGCTGGGAGACAACGGCTACTGAGCCCCCCCCGCAACGACAATGCGGGAACCCACTCGGGGGGGACCATAAACCGGGGTTACTTTAATCAATATTGAACTTTGAAGGTTCATATCTCTTAAACTTGAGGTTATAAAAAAAATACAAAAAATTACCAACAATCGGTTTTTTTTATAACTCTCGATTCCTGCAGTAATACGTGAATAAATATTACTTTATAATGAGAAAAAAATAAAACTGACTGATCAAAGTTATACGTAGGATGCAGGGTTACTTTGATACCCCCCTATTTTATTGTGTAGTTACAAAGTAACCCGAATTATAATGCCAATATAATTTCAAAAATCAAAATCTGCCAACACGAAAAATAATTAACTTTTTTGAATAATTTATTTTTTGTGAATTCCTCAGGAAACGATTTAACAGTTCTTCAGTGTTCTTAAACTAGAAAAAAAAAACTACCATGTTGCGTTTCATTTTAAGCAATTAGCGATTTATATGAAACTAGCTTTTGCCAGCGGCTTCGCCCGCGCGGACCTTTCATCCCCTATTTAACTCCCTTAGGGGTTGAATTTCGAAAAATCCTTCCTTATTCCTTGTCTACATTATAAAGGGAACCTCTGTGCAAAATTTCAGCTTTCTAGGTCTAAGGGTCTGAGCGGGGCGTTGATGAGTCAGTCAGTCAGTCAGGACTTTTCTTTTTATTTACCTATACATATAGATGGAAGTTTTGATCAAAGTCATCCCGCGCATCAATGTAATCCTGGTTCACCGGTACTTATAATACACACTAACAAAGTTTGCGAAAGCCTCGTATTCAAGTAGAAAAAGTTTGTAGTTTGTTTGATATTAGTCATTACACTTTAGAGTCTAGACAGAATCAAACTGGTTGCTAATTTTATTAGGTATTTTTATGAGATAAACATTCTGTAATTACATCGACACTCAAATTAAATCTCGTTAAAACTCTAATTTTACTTCATTACCCGAGTATTCAGTTTCTGATTGAAATACCAGGAATTTCTAAACGATTCGTGAAAGCTACTTCATTCCGAATCAATGGCTTATTAGTTGATTCGCACGAATTCGATTGCCCGACTCGGTCGAATCAAGACTTTAAATTAATATACTATTTTCTGTAGGCGGCTCTCATAAAGTTAACTTGTTAGTAGGCGAATCGACCACCGTGTGACAAATCCCCCTTTGGGGGAGGTATATGTCCAGCAGTGGACGTCTTTCGGCTGAAATGATGATGATGAATCGACCACTACAGAAATACGTCTTTGGCAAGTGGCACGTTTTGAATTTCAT
This sequence comes from Polymixis flavicincta, assembly GCA_949987655.1. Classification (NCBI taxonomy): domain Eukaryota; kingdom Metazoa; phylum Arthropoda; class Insecta; order Lepidoptera; family Noctuidae; genus Polymixis; species Polymixis flavicincta. The sequence continues at coordinate 3,728,360 of OX465198.1, read as the reverse complement.
TCACTTTAATGCTTGTACAGAGGCCAGCACATTAAGTCCAATCTGTCAAATTTCTTTGCTAGTTTTTCAACTTTATTGCAAAAGAATAAGGTTCAAGTTCAATTGGGAAAATTTGACAGTTTGGGATACCTTGATGTGCTGGCATCTGTTCTTGCAGTGACCTTTTTTAATAACTTTATTGCATAAAATTCAAAACAACTTCTGAGAAAATTTACTTCGTACGAGTTACCTGAAAATAATACTAATCATAAAATTACGCCTTGTTTCCCGAAACGGTTGTGCAGAGGTGTACCTAGAGTACACCCACAATTCGCCAGTTACGTTTAAGTCCCATGTAATAGGGGCGAGCCTATTGCCATCAACCGGGCACAATTCCAGACTGCTCCTGAGCCATTCTAGATAGAAAAATCCAATAACTATTTGCCCGTACTGGGAATCGAAGCCACAGACCTCATGCGCAGTAGCAGCGCTTGCAACTACTGGACTACATCTGAATACGACGACCACATTTTTTTTTTCCTTTATTAATTATCACAATTGATGATACTTTAGTCACATTACAATCTAGCCTATTAGCTAATAAGTAATTTAACGCTTTAAGCCTTCGAAGTACCAGGTTGTCATGACTTGGTACCTAAGAGTACACCAGTAGGTTTGTCAGCCAGCAAACTCTTTAAATGTAGATTAAACTGCTAAGTAACTAAGTTTATCAGCCAGCAAACTCTTTAAATGTAGATTAAACTGCTAAGTAACTAAGTTTGTCAGCTAGCAAACTCTTTAAATGTAAATTAAACTGCTAAGTAACAAAGTTTATCAGCCAGCAAACTCTTTAAATGTAAATTAAACTGCTAAGTAACTAAGTTTGTCAGCTAGCAAACTCTTTAAATGCAAATTAAACTGCTAAGTAACTAAGTTTGTCAGCCAGGAAACTCTTTAAATGTAAATTAAACTGCTAAGTAACTATAAAACGAAGATATCGACCAATAACGTCTTTCTTATTGAGACGACCACATATTAATTTGAAGGGTCGATTCGCCCTATTCGGGCGAGCCCATTCGTGCGAATTGACTTATAAGCCAAATCAATTAGTGAAAATACATTAATGTATTCCGTGTGCGTTCCATCAACTTGGGTGGTGTCTTGGAAACAATTACTAGGAAATGAGGAAAGATTAATGTTTATTTAAAGGAACGGTAATATGCTTTTTGGCTTCTCTGTTCTTGGAAATAAAATGAAGCTTTATAGTCGTAAAAGAAGAGTTTAAGATGGATAGATTATTTTGTTAAAGTCAGCAATGTTTTCCTGCTTGATAACCTGAGAAATTCAATTGATGAATTGAAATATAATACACTAGCTGACCCGTGCCCACTTCGTTGGGCGGTAAACATTCTTATCAATAGATTACGACACGGTCGCGGTGCCATACCTATGTTGTATTATCTCTTTAAGCATTCGTCCAAATTGTATGCAGTAAAAGGAAAAAGTCTTTTGTTTTAAACACTTCAGACGATAAATATACTTATTCTGATAAGAATTCATAATTGTTAATATTATGACCAATAAACATGACCACAAACACAAACTACTTTTTGTGACTTAATTATAAAAGTTACACATATGCTGTGGTTGACTTTTTTGTAGGGATTATCAAGCTCTACAACTTTTCTCAAGAACTCAATCATGTATCTCTCATGGTTTTTTTTTTTTTTTTTTTTTTTGGGTGGGAAATCATCAAATAACTTCTCCCGCTCTGGGTGGAGCAGGAGGGCGTGTCAGACTTTTACTGACTAAAACCCACCCGTGTTCCTTCAGTAGCCCTTAAGCCAGGGGCTGTGGTGTCTCTTTCGAACAAACCCGCACCCCTGGCAGGCATCGACCCTTGCGGGTCCCATCACTATTTGTGCTGACATCTCTTTGAGGCGCGCGTGGAACACAACGCGCCGTCGACTTGGGCTTGGTCCTTACCGGACAGCGAGCTACCCATTACTCGCCGTCCGCAAGCCCATGCCTACGGTGGCCGGAAATCGGCCTGGGATTCCCGACGCCCAGGGCGTCTCCGTATCCTGCGGCGGCTGGGGTCGCGAGGGCGCATATGCTGCCTCTCCCTCACGTGCGCCGCCTCCCTCTTCGCGAGCATCACTGCTTCGCTGAAGGAGGTGACGGCTCCCCATGCCCTCTCGCTCCGTACCATGGCCTGGACCAGGGCCGGACGCGAGAGATCGCCGCCGCCGATCGCCTCCACGAGGACACGGCGGTGCTCCGCCCAAGCAGGGCAGACCGCCACCGTGTGCTCCACCGTGTCCTCAGGGCGATCTTCGCAGTGGAAACACCCGGGCGTTTCCTCCCGCCCTATCCGAAACAGGAACCTCCCGAAACAACCGTGTCCGGTGAGGACCTGCGTCAGGCGGAAGGTGAGGACGCCATGCCGCCTCTCAAACCACTCCTCAAAGAGGGGACTTACCGCCGCAATCGTGGCGTGCCCAGTATCTCTCATGGTTAAGGCAGTGTTCGTAAGAAACATTTTCGTTCGACCGTTTTTTCTCCGACTTACTTTGCAAATCCGGCTACCACGAAATAATCTTTTATTTTTTCAGGTTAATATATATAGCCTATGACACTCACAAATAACATGGCTTTCAATTGGTAAAAGAATTTTGAAAATCGGTTCAGTGGATCCAGAGATTACCCCCTACAACCTCACAAACTCACAGTTCACAAACTTTACCACTTTATAATATCACTAGCAGCGCTCCGCGGTTACACCCGCGTAGTTCCGGTTCCCGTGGGAATACGGGGATAAAATATAGCCTATGTCGCCCGGGGATAGTGTAGCTTCCCAACAGTGAAGGAATTTTTCAAATCGGTTCAGTAGTTTCGGAGCCTATTCAATACAAACAAACAATCAAATCTTTCCTCTTTATAATATTATTATTATAGTATAGATATAGATAAAATCTATAAACGCATACCTTTTGCTCGTGGAGATAGGCAGAAAGTAAAGAACGTTCCCGGATTAAACGTTACGTAAAAAGTATATATGCAAATCTATTCTTGCGTGGACATTCAAACATACAAAATTTCACATCTATCTATATAAATAAAAAGAAAAGTCCTGACTGACTGACTCATCAACGCCCAGCCCAAACCCTTCGACCTAGAAAGCTGAAATTTTGCACAGAGGTTCCCTTTATAATGTAGACAAGGAATAAGGAAGAATTTTTCGAAATTCAAGCCCTAAGGGAGTTAAAACGGGAATGAAAGGTCCGCGCGGGCGAAACCGCTTGCAAAAGCTTGTTTATAATATTTAGGTTGAAGATGGCAAAGCATTATCACAACACAAACACACTGCAAGAATTTCTCGTCTATTGGAAAACCCGGAAACAAACGCCACAAACCATAAAACCAGGCATTTCCTCAAACATCCGTCTCCACTCAATCACTCAACTTTTTTCCCCTTTTTTGTCCCCCAATTTGTGGCCCTCTATAATCTTGATCCAGTTAATTCCACAAAAGGCTATAATTTCGTCTATGATACGTTAGTCCCTGCACGCTCTACTTGGTTCGGACAAAGATCTTTTTTTGTCCAGGTAGATTGTAGCACTGGGGATCAAATGAAGTGTTGTATGGTTGGCACGTAGGTCAAAATGTGACAATTTATTGAATTGTATAGTATTTTAAAATTAATTAAAATAATAATAAAATTGTGGTGGTTTGGTGAATTTACTATGAAACTGATTTGTGAGAAATTAAGGTGATTTTTTTCGGATTTATAAGACACTAGCTGCACCCCTCGGTTTTACCCGCATAAGTATTAATCCCGTTAAAATATCTGGATAAAATTAACTTATGTCCTAACCTAGGTCTATCCATGTGCCAAATTCCATCTAAATCCGTTTTAGCAGCTGACCGTGAAAGCGTAACACAAATAAACAGCCAGGACTAACGGCCTTCGTGGTGGATTACGGCCCACTCCCTCTCGCGGAGAGGAGGCTCGTGTCTCAGCAGTGGGAACGTAATAGGCTGAGTTTGTATGTAACTACGAGCAATACTTTTTTCTCAATTTTTTCGTCAGTGACAGCCCTAGACACCGTATAATGTTTGGCATCCAGAGGTCTGTTTTTACTGCAGAAGTTCTTTGACCGTATTCCCCTTTGTTATTCATTAGGTTTGACCTCAACAATGTATCCAAGCCTTCTCCTTTGTTGTGATTGACTAAAACTACCCGTTTTTGGTGCTCACTGCACCAAAAAAGGGTAGTTTTAGTTTTAGTCGCAAATGGGACTGTTCAGCATAGGGTCCTGGTTTAAACGGCATGGTAGTTTCGTCCCGTATCTATTCTATTCTATTTTTATTTAATGGCAATTAAAGCCGATGTCCCGTATGTGTCGCCGGGCGTAAAAGAATAGCACCATCCTATTTCTTCCAGTGGGTGTCGTAGAAGGCGACTAAGGGACTTACTAGAGAATGGGCAGCAGCGTTCTCCATGCATTTTACCACCATACTGCGATCGCCAACCCGCCTGCCAAGCGTGGCGATTATGGCAAAACCCCCCATTCCTGGGGGAGGTCTATGTCCAGCAGTGGACGTCTTTCGGCTGAAATGATGATGATGATGAAAGCCGATGTTGACTAATCTGCCAATTTCAATGCCCATAAACATCTAAATATCCAAAAATCTAAACACAAACTTTCACGTTTATAATAATAGTAGGATAAAGTAGGATAGTAGGAAAATAACTACAAACATTATGTATCCGACGAAAACTCATAGGTTAGGCTAGCGCTTCCTGAGAAAATAACACCGAACACACTGGCACACTTACACCCACAGGTTGCGAAGGTGTTATCCGATTTCACGATTTAAGGGGTAACCCTATAGCCAATTATCGGAAAGTTTTGGTGACTAGTATTTCCGAATAACGGAATGTTATATTCGGCACTGGATGTTTACGGTTTAATATTTAGTTATAATCCAGTAAGGTTCCCGAATTAAATACTTACAATAACTGGAGTACTGGCAGTGATAACTGGCAACAAGAACCGGCAATAAGAACTAGCAGTGAGAACTGGTAGTGAGAACTGGCAGTGAGAACTGGCAGTGAGTAGGTACTTCCAGTGCGAACTGGCAGTGAGAACTAACAGAGAGAACTAGAAGTGACAACAGGCAGTAAAAACTGCCAGTGTTGGTTATTAGTATTTCCAAATAACGGTATTATTTGAGCCATTTTCATCATTTGCTAGAACAGTCTAATATTTAGTTATGATCCTAAATAAGCTTCCCGAATTAAAGTGAGAACTGTCAGTGAAAACTTTCAGTGATTACTTGTAGCGATTACCGAAAGTGAAAATTGGCAGTGAGAACGAGAACTAGCAGTGAGAACTGGCAGTGGGAACTGGCTGTAGGAATTGGCAGTGTTGACTGGTAGTGATAACTGGCAGTGAAAACTTTCAGTGATTACTGGTAGCGATTACCGAAAGTGAAAATTGGCAGTGAGAACGAGAACTAGCAGTGAGAACTGGCTGTAGGAACTGGCAGTGTTGACTGGTAGTGATAACTGGCAGTGAAAACTTTCAGTGATTACTGGTAGCGATTACCGAAAGTGAAAATTGGCAGTGAGAACGAGAACTAGCAGTGAGAACTGGCTGTAGGAACTGGCAGTGTTGACTGGTAGTGATAACTGGCAGTGAAAACTTTTAGTGATTACTGGTAGCGATTACTGAAACTGAAAATTGGCAGTGAGAACTAACAGTGAGAACTGGCCGTGGGAACTGGCTGTGGGAACTGGCAACGAGAATTGGCAGCGATTCCTTGAAGCAAGTATTCGTGTATAAACTCGAAATCATCGCAGACCAAAACACGCGTGATAAGTAAAAATATTAAAAAAATCCAATAAGGTCTCGTCCAAATTTGCAACAGAACTGTCGCAACGGTTAACCCAAATAACGTCCATCAGTTCCGGTCCTACGTATATGGCAGTCGGACGGTGTGCAATAAGCCTTATTTGGTTACATTTGACCAATTCGAGCTTGACCGCTCCGCGTTATTTAAATTGTACGAAAGTGGAGTGAATGTGCTGAAAAACGGATTTAGGTGTGCCCCTAATTTCGGCACAAGGGACGTAATTTCGCCATTAGACAAATTTCAGACTGTTGTTACGCTTTATTATTTACTAACTTTTCCCAACGGCATCGCCCGCGTGGAAGTCGGAAATTATCCCGCAGGAATGTACTACCGGGATAAAAAGTATCCTATGTGTTAATCTAGGTTATAATCTATCTGTGGGCCAAATTTCATCCAAATCGGTTCAGCCGTTTTTGTGTGAAAGAGTAACAAACATCCATATATCCATACATACAAACTTTCGCGTTTAAAAAATTAGTAAGGATGTGAAAGTTTGTATGTTTCGATATTTGGATATTTAGACGATTTGATGTTTGATTCTCAATCACGCATAAACGGCTAAACAGATTTGGATGAAATTTTGCATAACCTGGATTAACATATAGGACACTTTTTAACCTACTTCCAAAAGAAGGAGGTTATCAATTCGACGTGTTTATATACATATATTTTTTTATGGATGTTCGGGCATAACTCCGTCATATACAGGATAAGTTTTTATCCAGTGCGCAAACTGTAACCATGAATTCAGCATATCATTGTGGACCCCCCCCCCCCGCAGAAATTTTTCGTCTGTTTTACAAAAAAAAACAATTTCTGCGCTGGGTCTAGAATTATATACTGAATTCAAAGGTTAAAGTTTGCGCACTGAATAAAAACTTTTCCTGTATAGGCGTATTTGCAAAAAAAAACGAGGGTTTTAAGTATTCCGAAATGGTCCCATTCAAATTTCATCTAGATCTGATGATGCGTTTCGGAGACAGACAATGGAACTCTTCAAAAGATGACAGCAAATCAACCGCGATTGCTGCTATCGCAAAGATATGCATTGTTTTGACCCCAAGGATGATGAAATTTCGAATGGGGTAGGTATTGTAACTAAAAAAAAAAAACAATCGGCTTCCAAAAATACTACAAAGTGAAAAATAACTTTAATTTCGAAAGGCGATGATTTTTTTTAAAATATGTATCTAAAGTCACCGACTTCAGAAATTAAAGTAATTTTTCACTTTGTTGTGTTTTGGGAAGTCGGTTGTTTTCTTTTTTTTTTGGAAAAAGAGACGATTTTTACGATAAAAATACAAAGGGAAAGAAAGAGATCAAAGAATTAAAATTTCCAAATGAAAGAAAACGACTTTTCCAAAAGACATCAACGCGCGACCCATCCATGTGCTCGTTCACCCATAAATACACAGTGTACATATAGCTCATGGAAAGCGTTCGGTGACGATAACGCGAGTTCCATGATTTTTGTTCACCCAAAAAGTGCTCAACGCGCTTAAAGAACTTTTCACTTCAAAAACTTTATCAAATACGCGTTCGTTATTCAAACAATTTCGACTCCCACTTCTCGAACGGCCTTCTTGCCGAAAAAGGTAACATGTTTGGTAACACTACTAAACTCGAAATTAATCCTTAAATTAAAGACATAAGGACTAATTTCGATTTCTCGGGTGGTAATGTAAAGTTGGCTTGGAACCCACTCAAAGCCTTGCGGCCTACTCGATGGCGTCATTTGGTTTAAATATTTTGGTATAATTATTGTCTACATTAAGTGCTTTTGTTAAGTTTGTTTAGATGGTTTTAGATGTATCTTAGAAAAAATATCTAGATTTATTGACTTTCCAGGCGTACCGTTCGTGACTAAATGAAACCTACTCGAAAGAATCGATCTGAGACAATTACGAACGTAAAAAAATCCCCAATTCTTGAAAAAGGTAATTTATTTTTAAACGACCTCAAAAAGAAGGAGGTTATCAATTCGACATGTTTTTTTTTTTTTTATGTATCTTCGGGCATAACTCCGTCGTATATAAACGGATTTGTAAAAATTTTTGTTCGAAAGAGGTTTACTTCGAAATGGTCCCATTGAAATTTCATATAGATCTGATGATGTGTTTCAGAGACAGACAACGGAACTCTTCAAAAAATTACAGCAAATTAACCGCGAATGTTGCTATCGCAAAAATATGCATTGTTTTGACGCCAAGGATGATGAAATTTCGAATTGGTGTGGGGTAGGTAACTAAAAAGTGAAAAATAAAAACTTTTTTCAAAAAAATAACAACCAACTTCCAAAAAAACACTAGAAAGGTGTTCAACATGGCCGAGGGTAGAGATTGTGGGGTTGAACATGGACTAAACCATGCAAAATAACTTCAATTTCGGAAGGCGGTGACAAATAATTAAAATACACATCCAAAGTCACCGACTTCCGAAATTAAAGTTATTTTGCACTTTGTAGTGTTTTTTTGGAAGTCGGTTGTTATTTGTTTGAAAAAAGTTTTTATTTACTTTTTGTTTAGTATATACTACCTATACTGTCCCACTGTTGGACAAATGTCTCCCACCACCTCGAACCAAACCCTGCGGTACGCATCCAGGGGCCTAAGTCTACTAATTTATAAACGTCACAATGGTCTCTCAATGGTAAGTTTTTGACAGATTTGCCATACAAAAACTGTCAAAAACACACCATTGAGAGACCATTGTAACGTTTATAAATTAGTAGACTTAGGCCCCTTGTCGTCTGGCCACTGTTTTCTGGGCCGACCGCGGCAGCGTCCTCCATCTTCAGGCACCCATTGTGTAGAGATGTCACTCTAGATTTCTATGGATGTCACAGATGAAGTAAGGAACTGTACATTTTATGTTGATATAATTGCTCACAGGATTTATCATAGCAATTAGCTAATTACTATAGTGTCCGTGTCACCATATTTTCAGAAGTAAGGCCATGATAAATACGAGTGCTAGAGGTGGGCTGCATACGGGAGCTGGTTTCGGCTTTCAGTGTTTCGGTTTCGGCCAAATATTCTTATTCGATAAAAAAAAATGTGAATAATAAATGCCCAAGCACTGTTTTAGTTTGGATCGGGGCTCGTTCTTTTCTCTTTTTGAAACATATCTTTGATCTGCAGAAGTAATCTCAGTCCGCTGTCAACCAAATTAGATTTCCCATTTGCTAACTAAAACAATCACAGCAACCTTGTTGCCACCTTCATTTGTTCCATTCGCAATCAAAAGTTTTTTTTTTTTATTAGGCTGAGAATCAGCTCGATTTAACGTCTAATTCACATAAGACAGTCCCCCGGCATGACCGCCCTTCACCACTTCCTAGTGCTTTAGCTGGGAAGAACACATTGCGCAACAAACTCACGTTTGTTTCCGAAACAAAAATAACCAAACATAAAACCATCATGGCTGCATTCCCCGGTAGGATAGGAGAGGTGTATCGTACATACTCATTTCCAGATAAGTGTTCCTGCAATTTAATAGGAAGCCGAGTTTAGTACCTAGTTATATTTGCCAAAATCTAACTTATACGGCCGAAAATTCGGCCTTCGTCACAACTGATATTCGGCACATCTCTACTGTAGTTCCATTAAAACCCGCGCACACTTGCGACATTGTTTTAATTAAAAACGCACCGACTAGTCGTAATTCGTGTCCGTGCACTTATTGCTTACAAAATGACCAGGCAAAGAAATTAATTTAAAAGAGGAATGCTATGCGTTTTTATTTTTAAACTAGAGTTGGGACTGGTCTCGTTTTTGCATAAGTTTGCTCTGAAAACTTGTAACTTTTATATTTTCTTGTAATGAGATACTTACTCATAATCTGCCTAGCCTTTTCCCAACTGTGTTGAGGGTCATCTTCCAGTCTAACCGTAGTATTTTACATGGAGCGCCTGCCGATCTGACCTCCACAACCCAGTTACTGAGTAATACGATACCCCTTGGTAAGACTGGTTGTCAGACTTTCGGGCTTCTGACGAACCGTAACGACTGTCAAAGAACCACGAATGACAACACACAAACGACTTAACGTGCTTTCCGTGTCTTGATATGTAAATATGGTCACCCATCCACGGACCAACTGCGGCAAGCGTAGCTTTACCTGATCAATCGACCCGTGCGGCTATTATTACTTAGCCACAAACCCCTCGAGATACTTACTAGACTAAACAAAAAAAATTTTTTATCGATTATTTATCTGTCATCGTTGACATGAGGATGAAGACATATCGATCATCTCGACTGTCGATGCAATAGTATCATTATTATAGACCCTCATTAAAATACCTAGTCTAAAAGCACCCTCAACAACATCGCTACAAAGAGTTCTGTCGACCCTCATCTATGCACAATAGCGAGAATATACACTGCACCACTGACTTAAGTGGTTCACACATTATGAGTGGTCACGAATCCATTAAAAAGTATGATTTAAACGATCGAACATATTAACATTTTACATGATGCAAGACTTTGAGGGACAGGCTTTGAGGCTTTGAGGGGCAGTAAAGAAAATAAATTAACTGACATTGACACTGATAACAGCCTGCGTCAGTTCGTAACACAACTGTCAAGAATGTCATTTGTGATTGATACTATGTCCCTGCAATGAATATCGTTAAATTTGGGGATCGCGGAAGTCGCATGAGATCCGTTAACCCCGATGGAAGTGTGGGAGGGAACACCGGGGTGGTTTTAGTCAGAAAAAGTTTGAAAGATCGCTCTGCCCACCCCAGGACATCCATGAGGATTTCCCCACGACATCAAAAAGAAAAGAAAAAAAGGGTATTTCGGTATAAAGCGGAGTTGGCTTGTAATTGAAAAGTGTATGGTTTGGCAGGGCACATTGCTCGCAGAACAGATGGCCGATGGGGCCGAAAGGTTCTGAAGTGGCGACCACGTATCAGAAGACGTAGAGTTGGAAGGCCTCCCACAAGGTGGACCGATGACCTTGTGAAGGCCGCGGGAATCCGCTGGATGTGGGAAGCACAAGACCGGTCGAAGTGGCGAAGCCTGGGGGAGGCCTATGTCCAGCAGTGGACGTCTTTCGGCTGAAATGATGATGATAATAAGATGACTAACAAAAGGTATTTACAAAGCAGATGTGAGTGGAAATCCTTTCTTTCTTTGATGTTATAAAGGGCAGGTGCGCATTTATCGCAAACGACGTGCGTGTATGACCAATGTATAGTAAAAGGAGTATGTAAGGTTGTCATTCTGTAGTTATTGCCACCCCAAGGAAAGAAAGCGCGAGTTTAAGCGTGTAGGTATACATGTTACAGTACATATGTTAGCCTGCAGTAGGTAGGTAAGCAAAAGTAACCATCGTCGTTACCGAACCACTTCCCCTGTCTCAAACAGAAACAATAGGTACTGCTTATACGCAAAAATAAAGGATGGTCGTGATAATTTTTAATAAGATTTAAAACCATTGTTAAAACAGAAGCCAAGGAGTCAGGATTAAACAAAGTGACCACAACAAACGCCACACAAAACGCCGCCATCTTTAAATCACAGACTAAAAATAAAAATCTTTGTTTTTTTTTTCTAGTCGCGAAAGCGCGTTCGCTTTATCGTCATTAGGGAATATTTTGCACATACTGCCTGCTTGCTACTCTAATTATGGACCAACAAACAATGTGCCTTCTCAGAAATGGCGACTGCCCGTGTAAATACATGTATGTGAACAAGACGTTACTTGGGTTTATTTTTAGAAGAATAACGCGCTTTTGAGAAGAATGTTAAAATGAAACTGGAATAAAAAAATGGCGACGTGAGTGGAGTTTGTTATAAGATTAATTAATATTCATGCTGTGTGTACTGTTATGTAGGAGATATATGGAGGATTTCAGACTGTGACATTTAATTTATTTTTAAATTAAGTACGTATTACATATTAGCGTAATATGGGTGGAAAGATTATAGTAAGTATATTTGATGCTTACGTGCAACCTCAGTGAGTCACCATTATAAGGTTGTCAAGAATTACGAGACAGACATATTAATTTATACGTAAAAAGAGAATTAGAGAAAACAGTAGCCGTCCGATGAGCTGACAAGCGAAGATGAAAAAATATAGAACAACTACCTCATGTCGGGGGCTTAACCCACATGCAGGTCGCATATTACCCTACGGAAACGTACCATGAGGATAATAAGTAGGTATCCTGTGTTGCAAAATTTTATCCAAATCCGTTCAGCCGTTTTTGCGTGATTGAGTTACAAACTTTAGAATATTAGTAGGATTATTGAACTTATTTAACAAACTGTGGTCTAATTTACTCGTCCTGGTACAGTCGCTAGCAGGTCGAGCTATCCTAAACTGTCAAATTTTCCCAATTGACCATAAACCTTATTCCTTTGGAATAAAGTTGAGAACCTATCAAAGAAATTTGACAGATTGGGGTAACTTGATGTGCTGGCCTCTGTACGCTGAGGGTGAACACACGACTAAACATCAAGCTATTAATTTTCCAGTTTACGCTGATCTCGCACTGTACGGAAATCCTATACAATGCGAGATCAGCTTATACTGGAAATGTATAGCTTGATGTGTAGCCGTGTGTACCTAAACCATTCACAGTACATACTATAGGTCACCTCTGCCTAACAGGTGGAAAACAGGCGGCGCGGCGTGGTGTGTTTTAATTTGTAATACTTCTGAGCTCCGACCTGTGGACCGATGACCTTGCGAAGACCGCGGGTATCCGCTGGATGTGGGAAGCACAAGACTGGTCGAAGTGGAGGAGCCTGGGGGAGGCCTATGTCCAGCAGTGGACGTCTTTCGGCTGATATGATGATTATGATGTCTTCTGAGCTCAGATTATAAAACAAGGCAGATAGATTGTTTTATAATCTAAACAAAAAAAAACAAATACTAAAGGAAATACAGTTTCTTGTTCTTGATTCAAATTACAATCAACTAATTCTTAAATTGAGTTCTACTTATCTTTCTTTGTACAGACGCCAGCACATCAAGCTATCCAAAACTGTCAAATGTTCCCAATTGAACATGAACCTTATTCTTTTGGAATAAAGTTGAAAATCTATCAAAGAAATTTGACAGATTGGGGAAGCTTGATGTACTGGCCTGTGTTCCTATACAATATTAAAGAAACTATATTTTTTTTACTAGCCATAAATGTACCTCTGCTGGACACACGCCTCCTTACCCTCGTTCTACCTCTCTGTCCAGAGCTGCCAAGGTGCAGTCTTTAACAGCTTATCCCTCCTTCCCAGACTGGCCTTAACGTCATTAAAAAAATCAGTGGCACTCCGGGAGTGCCGACAGAAGTCAAAACTTGAACAATTACGTGTGTATTTTTTGAATCGTCAATACAGGAGTTCACATTATTCATAATCATAATTTTGGTCATATCTTCTAAACGGGTTATTCGATTTTCATAATTCCAATTGGTATATTAATTCTGGACCTAAACCTATCTTTTGAGACTTAAATTATTGAAATACCTCTACTAAAAAACAGAGGTGTCGGTAACGGTGTAGCGAGTTCAATTGTTTTTTTCCATCTCAAAAAATGCCCAACGCGCCTAAAGAAGTTTTCACTTCAAAAACTTAAAAGTGATCAGCTACAGCATGTTCAAAAAAAAATTTTGTAGACTTATAAAATATTTTAAAAGGCTTCCAAATAATAAATACTAAACTAATCTTTTCTTTGCTTAGTATAAAAACAAAGTCGCTTTTCGTGTCTACTCAACGGATTTTAATGCGGTTTTCGTCAATAGACATAGTGATTCAAGAGGCAAGTTTATATGTATACTCCGAGCTCCATGTGGGCGAAGCCGCTAGCAAAAGCTACTAAAACAAATTAATAAAAACAAACTCTCGAAATATTATTATTAATCTGTCAGTGCAAAAAACATCAAAGCCTAAAGTTTTTCTGTTCAATGTTTCAAAGCCACAAACTCTGTACTTCCCTGGCGAGGATTTTTTTTTTGTTTCCCCTTGAGCTGTTTATTCTAAACTAAAACCGGATAAGTGTGAGTTGGACTCGCTCACCGAGGGTTTCGTGCAGAGGACATGACCAAAAATTGTATGGGCTTGCACCCCAGAATGTACATATATAAAATCTATGTCATGTAATAGTACTGATCTTCTATAAACAAAATTATAAAGGTGCATATTGGTCAGCAGTATGGTACATAAAATATGAAGGTTATAATTATGTACTTATTCCACAGTTTACAATACTTATTAGTGGAGCACCACGATAAAATATATTGGTAAACATAAGAGAACATAAACACAATTCGAACAAATACCAAATGATCGAAAGCAAAGCGGCGCAAACGTACAAAAGTTTATTAATAAATTGCGATTATTCAGACAATTGACAATGCTATCCGTAACTGCACTAACATAGACAAAATAAATCATTAATGGTTAAATTTTTATAATCATAAGAGACCATATAAGAATTATAACATGTTTTATATATTTCGGTCAAAAATAATTTACGAGAATATTTTAGACCAGCTATGCGTATTGTTTTTCCTTCTTATGCCTTAAGTTAAAAGGTATTTTGGAGCAAAATCAAATAGAAAACTTTAAATTATTATTATTTCTCCACTTCTGCATAAAAAAAATTATTCAAAATTCTTTGTTTTATTCAAATTAACAGCAATCAATTTATGTTTGTACTCCATGGGGCAAGCTTTGTCCATCTTCTTTGAATTTTTATTAATCTTGTAAATGATGGGGAATATGATTTAATCACAAATGTTTCGTTTCAGATTTTTTCCTGTACTTGTATCATAAACCAGAGACATTACTTGCCAAATTTCATAGTTCTAGGTCAACGGAAAGTACCCTATAAATTTTGATTCCCTTCAGAGTGTCGAAATATAAGTTTTTCGTGGCATAAACAGCCATGTCTTTTTTTACGTTTACGTTTTTTTTAGAAGTTTGATTTTCTCACAGCTTAAAAAGACTGTAGACCTGAGTATATGGTTTTAATTTCAACTCAATACCTCCACGCGTTCCCGAGATAAAGAGTCTTGACAGACAGACGGACAACAAAGTGATCTAATAAAGGTACCGTCTTTTTTTTCGTTTTGAGGTACGGTACTCTAAAAACACAACATTTTTATAATAACCTTTTATTAAAACGTTATGGTTTTATATTATTTTCTTCCGTGGCTGTCTGTTTTATGTTGTCAGACACAAAAGAGGTTTGTTTTAGTATTAAACGTTTGTTGTATGTACAGTCGCCAGCAGGTCAAGCTATCCCAATCTTTCAAATGTTCCCAATTTAACCTAAACCTTATTTCTTTGTTATAAAGTTGAAAAACTATCAAAGAAATTTGACAGATTGGGGTAGCTTGATGTGCTGGCCTCTGTACTTTAAAGAACTACGAATAATGCTCGATTGCTATAAACAAAAACGGATCGTTTTGCCAACCTATGGTAGCATTTTTTGTTGCTAAACTGGGAATTTAAATAGATTCCTAAGCTAATTTTATCTGTGATAGTTACTGGCATATGGAAGGGTCTACTATGCAAAACTAAGAGGTACTTGTTTCATGTTTAGAGGAGATACAAGAGTCTTAATTTCAACTTGTCCGTAAATTGTGACATCACAGTGGGAGCTATCAGAATATCAGCGCTGCGACACATTTTTCAATGTTGCAGCATAATGCTGAGATACGGCCTTTTGGCCTAGTACAGTACTTTGCTTTTATTTCAAATTTTAATTTTTTCCTAAGCATATTGTGTTGTGTTAATGCCTGAAATAAAAATGATTTGGTTTGATTTTGGATTTGTTACCCTATGTGTATATACACCGTGACATTTTAGTCGTCTTACAACGGCAGACCATTTCATGTATCCAATGACTACAATACTTTTTTTTTAACTTTTATGAATGATAAAAAAAAAGAAAATATTCACTAAGACGCATGACGCAGTTTGAAACACCCTGTTATGGAGATGGAATGAATAATGGAATGTTATGGTATAAGTATCTTCTACCCTTTGATACGTAAACATTATTAACAGGGTGTTTCATAATTCTAAAGCATTATTTATTATTCTTTGTACCTATTAATGAGTCGGATACATCGAGTGGACCATCTTTGTAAGACAACTAAAATTTCACGGTGTATATCCTATGTGTTAATCCAGGTAAACAATGTTTTCTCACACTGCATATACGAGTTTAGTATCCAAGGAGCGGCTCCGCACTAGCTTTTTTAGATTTTTATTTTTTAATACCAATCGACGTAAAATTCTATGTCGCGTGTAGGTACTGGCAAAACCTCCTAACACGATATTTTAATATTTTGATGGGATAAATAGTTATGCTGGAGGATAAAAATTCTAAAAGCTAACAATATAAACTGAATATACATCGTTAAATTTTTATCGTTTTAATCCTTTAAAAAAGGGTAATTGTACTCATCATTATGAACAACTTTTACACTGCGATCAACCCTGAAATCGTAAAATATAAATGAGCTGATCCATACATTCTGTCGTGTTATGCGAACATAAATGTATGGATGAGCCCTTTTAAAAAAAAAAAAAAACGATCTTTCGAAAGAATTTTCTAAAACAAATACACGCCTGTTTTACTATAAATAATCCTGCAGCTCACTCAATAACGTTGTGCGTGTAGACAAGCGTCTAACTGCTCATCAGTCTTAGTCATACTCATAACTAATACTACCCGAGCTTGCTTTTAGCCAAGCCCACCAGTGAATTCGAGCCCGTGCTTTTTAGCCAAGCCCACCAGTGAATTCGAGCCTGTGCTTTCTAGCCAAGCCCACCAGTTAATTCATGCCCGTGCTTTTTAGCCAAGCCCACAAGTGAATTCGAGCCCATGCTTTCTAGCCAAGCCCACCAGTGAATTCAAGCCCGCGACTAGATTCTCCTTAAGCATTCTTTCTGACTTTCCTTTTACATTGCTTCTAAGGGTCCTAGCGTGATGTTAAATACCTCAAAGTCTTCCTCAAGAATTTGTCTATCAAATGAAAAAAGATTTATTTTTTATCTGACTAGAATAGCGCGTTCAACTTCAAACAAACTGTTCAGCTTTGTTTATTAACTAGTTTTTACACGCGTCTCCGCCTTCGTAGATTCCGGTTATCGCGTAAAAAAGTATGTCCTATGTCCTTTTCCATATCCCAGGCTATATCTCTGCCAGATTTCACGACGATCGGTTCAGCGGTTTAGGCGTGAAGCGTAACAGATAGACAGACAGAGTTACTTTCGCAATTATAATAATGGTAGGGACAGTGTATAACAAAGTAAAGTATGTAACAAAATGTAAAGGATTATGATTTTAGGTGCAACAAAAACAGACCTACATGCAAGCTACTCCATAAAAAGTAACCAACTCCTCAACAAGTTTTCCTAGAATACCGCGGCTTTTAAATAAAATTAGCATCGGTCGCGGCAACACCAAAGCTGCAGAATCGCAGTAAATAACAAGATAACGATCTACCTACACGATGCTTATAGACTGACACTCAGTGTCTATGGTAGCTTGTCTATGGCACCTTAGTAACCTATTTACTTACTAGTCGTTTACTTGGAAATAACTTGATTATGTTGGTTTTTATCTGTGATCTGAACGGTGAGTTTACATGCTGTTTTATTTTTATACTTATTTGAGGCGAATACTTATATTTAAATTTACAACATCTTCATAATTTTATGAAGATGTTGCCAATTTGAATACATTGCCTCGCAGTTTTTACAGTTCTACAATTTTGTAAGACCTTATATAAAAACGAAGTGTGGAGATTGAAAAAAAACCGGTCAAGTGCGAGTTGGACTCGCGCACCGAGGGTTCCGTACAAACCTGTGGGTATATAAGTAAAAGTTCAAAATTGTCAAAAATATTTTTTTTTATATGACGAAACTAAAAATTTACGGTTTTCGTAATTTTTCCTATATCTGTACTATAAGACGTGACTTCGTACAAAATTTCAAGATTCTAAGTTCACGGGAAGTACCCTGTAGGTTTTGATTCCCGTGCGAGTTTCGAAAATTTGCGGAAATCTGCGGCCTAAATGGCTGTATCTTTTGATTGCGTTGACTTAGAAGGTTGATTTTTCTACAGCTTCCAGGGACAGTAGAACTAAGTATCATATAGAAATTTCAGTTTGATACCTCCACGCGTTCCTGAGAAAAACGGTCTTGACAGACGGACGGACGGACGGACGGACGGACAACAAAGTGATCTTATAAGGGTTCCGTTTTTTCCTTTAGAGGTACGGAACCCTAAAAAGCACTAGTGTGGTAATGTAAATTAACAAATACGAGTGTATAACTAACTACATCAATAAAAATACAACCTGTATACTAAAAATCGTTCACAATATATTACATTGAACAACCTCAAATAAACATTACTGTTACTATCTCGTTTAGTTTATCAAACTATTTTAACTTAATTTACATACATTTTAACCCATATGCAAATCGAGACACTTCTCTATGAAAATAACATAATATAACATCACGCTTTGTTTCCCCGAAGGTTTAAACAGAGGACGGCAGTATTATATACTGCCATCCTTTAAGGGCACACTTTGCGCGGGCTCGAACTCACTGGTGGGCCTGGCTAAAAATCACGCTGTCTCACCAGTCTTCGTACCCGACAGAGATAGTATCAGTGGTGAGCAGTTAGACTCTAGTCTACACGCACAACGTTATTGAGTGAGATGCAGGAGCATTTTTGGCAAAAAAATCGCGAAAAAATTAAGAAAAGTCCTTCAGAAGATCGGGTTTTATGAAAAAACCACTGCATAAATCAATGACCAATAAAGTTTATTGAACTTATTGTTAATTGAACTTTGTCGGTACCGTCTTGGTTTTCGAGATTTTACACTCCTTTTATTACTTAAACACGCTCAAAGTTAGGTTAAATTAGCAAGAAAAACGAATCTTTGTTGGCTCATAACTTTTTAATAGCTTTTTATTTTAGTATTCTGCTTCCGTACAGACAATAATAATAACGAGACAAAACCATACCATGTTTAATTTTTGATGTACATAGTCAGACAGTGGAGTAAAACCCTCCCGAAGTTTGTATGGAAAAAATGTGGACAAGTGTCACCTTAAGGCGGAGATTTCTTGAAAACGCTCAAAATGGTGGTTTTGAAAGAAAGAAAGAAAGAAAATACATTTATTTAGCACAGACTAAAAGGCACACAATATAACTTACGTTTTCTATACCAGTTTATCTCTTTAACCGTAAATAATTTTGAAAACAAAAAAAAATTTGATATTTTCAAGTCTTTTTTGCATACAGTGATGGTACTCAAAACATAATTAAACATATTTTAATGCTTCAAAAAAATCATCAAAGTCATGTCTTCATCATCTTTACAACCAGTTTATCTCTTCAAGAAAAAATATTATTATAATTAAAAATATACCATAAAACTCTAAATGCCAAACTGCATCCAGTGATAGATTATTTATTATCAAATAGTTTTAATATCTAATTTTATACGATTTTATTTGCATTTTTAAGAAAATTCTTGCTCATTTATTATTCGAATTGATTACAACAGATTTTAACCCGTATCGGATTGCAGTAAGAGCTATAATCGCTCATAACGACAATACGACGAGTACATTCAAAATTACCAGGGCCTCAACTAGAAAGACGTTAAGCCCTAAAAGTTGTTTCCGAGAAAATGGTTTACGTTACTGATTTTAGGACATATCAGTTGATACTAGAAAATAATCATTTCATCCGTCAGTTAAAGTACATTTAGTAGGTTTTTTTTTGGTTGGGAAATCATCAAATAACTTCTCCCGCTCTGGATGCAGGAGGAGGGCGTGTCAGACTTTTACTGACTAAAACCTACGAGTGTTCCCTTAGTAGCCTGTGTGCCAGGGGCCACGGTATCTCTTTCGAACAACCCGCAACCCTGGCAGGAATCAGCCCTTGCGGACCCCGCCTGTTGGTGCTTGGTACTGACATAAAATGATAGTGCAGCACAACGCGCCGTCGCGTCGACCCGGGCTTGGTCCTTACCGGACAGCGAGCTACCCATTACTCGCCGTCCGCAAGCCCGCGCCTATGTTGGCCGGGAATTAGCCTGGGATTCCCGACGCCCAGGGAAGAAGTGTGGGTTAGACGCTTTCAAGTGATGGAATCATCCATAATTATGTTACTTAACGGCCTACAAACTTTACATATCTTGAGAACTACTAGTGTTGTAAAAATGTTTGTTAGACAGAAAGATAGAGAATTTTGTACTCCCTTAGATTGTATTTAAAAGTAAATATTGACCAAGCGAGGGTTATCGCCTTTCTAGTTAAAGGATAGCAGTATAGTACACCCACATTTCGCCAGTTCTGTTTAAGTGTCATGTGATAGGGGTCGAGTCTATTGCCACTAACTGGGGAAAAATCTACACTCCCTGTTGCTACTGAGACATTCTAGATAGAAAAACCCAAAAACACTTTGCCCGACATGGAAACCGAACCTAGGACAACCAACAGTAGCGCAGTCTATTAAAATAACTGAGAACAAAAAGTTTTTATCACAAAAAAAAACTTTCTCAGACAAGTTGAAAATATCTTATGAAATAATAGTATTGACTATAAAGACCTGAAATATCGATGTTACACGGCAGTAAGTTCAATACGGAATGCGATAACAGCCAATAATCGATATAAACCTATCCTCTGATTCGTATCGATATGGCAATCGATTAACTGCTGTATTTCGCTTCACTAGCGAGTGTTGTGTTGCCAAATAATTTAAACGCATTCCATTGAAAAGGGTTTCGGTTTCAACTTTAAATTGTATCCTACCTCTTTTGTTATGTTCTTTATTCAATTATAACATTCTGCATTTTGTTTGTAGATTTTCGAAAATAGAATGTTTTTTTTTACACAAGTTTTTGCAAGCTCATTTTATCTCTCTGCTAGGCTTGGGCTCTTACCATTCTCTTTACTTCTCTTACATTCTCAGTGCGTCCTGCCTGTTATGCCTTAAGGAGCCGAAACGTGGACACCCACGGTATGGTTGGTCCATAAATACAAGGTAGCTCAGCGAGCTATGCAACGAGCTATGGTCGGAGTATCTCTGAGGGATCGAATCCGAAATGAGGTGATCCGGCAGAGAACAAAACTTGTTGACATAGCTCACAGAATGAGCAAGCAGAAGTGGCAATGGGCCGCCACATTAGCCGTAGAACCGATGACCGTTGGGGTAGACGTGTTCTTGAGTGGAGACCGCGAATCGGCAAACGTAAGGTAGGACGCCCTGAGGCTAGGTGGAGCGACGATCTTCGCAGGGTGGCTGGTAGCAGCTGGATGAGAGTAGCCGAGAATCGAGCTGAATGGCGTGCAATTGGAGAGGCCTGTAAGCTGATGATGATGATAAACATTAGGAGCTCAACCATTTAACATCAGGAGTTTATACCTATCCTACAGGCCTATTAACATCATTTATTGATACACCTGGGGGCCATGACAGTCTTATTAGTACTCAATGGGCGCGCTTCCAATAAACTACTTTATAAATAATTCACCCCATGATGTCGCATGGATGTCAATATTTCACGAGGATACAAAACTAAATCGGATTTGGATGGTGGGGCTTTGTGGTTCGTGGCTTAATAATAAACGGCCGCACTGGCCGAGGTTAAGCAACGCTTCCCTAGGTCGGTCCGTTGATGGGTTGCCGTCCATTACATTTTGAGGACTTCTCCGTGCCTCGAAAACTTCGGTAAGTCGTTAGTTCTGACTGTCATTCGTGGATCTTGGACAGTTGTTACGGGTCGTCAGAAACCCGAAAGCTTGACAACCAGTCTTGCCATGGGGTATCATATTACTCAGTAACTGGGTTGTGGAGGTCAGATAGGCAGTCGCTCCTAATAAATGTAAAATACTGTATTTATCTGCATCCAGCAGGCTTAGCACGAGCACCGATTTGTCGACGGAAGAATAGACATGACTATTAACTAAACGATGTACAATAGCAGAAGATAGCTATGTTTTTCTATTAATTATCACAGTTATGCGTTCTAAACGAGTCATGATTTTGTAGATAATCGTATATACTTTGTGGCCGTCGAGTAGAAAGTTTGTTGTCGGTGAGATTTTGACAGTTTGGGAAGAAATATTCTTCTGAAATAGTCTACATTTATAAGGACCTACCAATATGGTTAGAAACGAAAGACTAAATGACAGATTGTAGAAGGATATCTACGGTGCGATATCAAAAATGTAGGAACGAAATGTCACTTTGTATTGAAAAAGCACTGTCTATTCTTCGTAGAAATACAACACAGAAATACAACAAACACATGCAGTTAGACTGGAAGCCGACCCCAACATAATTGGGAAAAAGCTAATCAGATTGTTTGTACTCTGTGGTGGTCAATTATTCAAAGGTCATTTATTCAAACTAGGCTTTTATAAGACTGTCCCCCGACATGCTAGCCCTTCACTACTTCCTAGTGCTTTAGCTGGGAAGCAGAAGTGGCGCACCAAACTCCCCAGCAGCACAGCTGTCTATTAGGTTCGAAGAACTTGGCACATTGGCTAGATCAAACAAATAAATGAAAACTAGCATTCAAATCAAATCAAACTAAATCATTTTTTATTTGTGTAACATAGGTTGTGAACACAGCTCTTAAGGCCTTGGTAATTTTGAATGTACTCGTCGTATTGTCTTTATGAGCGATAATAGTTCTTACTGCAATCCGATCACGGGCTAAAATCTGTTGTAATAAACTCGAATTAAATGAGCAAGCATTGTCGTAAAATTGCAAATAAATTCGTATAAAATTAGATATAAACTATTTGATAATAAATAATCCATTACTGGATGCAGTTTGGTATTTGGAATTTTATGGTATATTTTTAATTATAATAATAATTGTTATTGAAAGGATAAACTGGTTTTAAAGATAATTAAGGTGACTTTGAAGTTTAATTATGTTTTGAGTTCCATCACTGTATTCAAAAAAGATTTGAAAATATCACATATTTTTTTGCTTTCAAAATTATTTACGGTTAAAGAGACACACTGGTTTAAAAAAACACATTTTTGAGCGTTTATCAAGAAATCTCCGCCCTAAATAAAGTCATAGGTCGCTATGTTATGCCAAGAGGCATACAAATATGTTTGCATGCGAAATAAAATATGGATCATGCGAGAGGTAAACATAAATTATTTGATAGGTACCTATGTCAAAATTAATAATAATAAGTTAATAAAAAATTAAAAGAAAAATATAATTTTCACAATATGTAATAATTTCTACAGTCAATGCAAAAATAAAAAATAATCATAAATTACAATTAGTCACAATATTCAATTACACATTATTTCTCAAGTCAAATAAAGAAGTCTACATTAATTTATCATTTCGAAATTCATCAGTCGTTTAGTAACGTTCTTTAGAACTGCAGAGATGTAATCATTCTTCTGTTCCACAGTAAAAACCACAAAAGTATCATTCGTCAGAAGTTTTCAAGATAGAAAGCCAGTTGTACGCACGGCTACACATCAAGCTATACATTTCCAATATAAGCTGATCTCGCATTGTATAAGATTTCCGTACAAAGCGAGATCAGCGTAAACTGGAAATGTATAGCTTGATGTGTAGCCGTGTGTACAAAATAAAATTGTTTTAATCTGCGAGTTTATCATTGATTTTTATGTTATGCCCTATCTCTTCACATTTAATAAATAACTAATAATGTTTACATACCGTGTGGTGGGACTCTGGTGATCTTACTATACAGGTATTCTTAGGGGAGACACCAGTCTCTCAGAAACTAGTGACACATAGTTTTTAAGCTTTTATGTCATTGTTTGTGAAGAGAAAATAAATTATTTGAATTTGACCTTCTTTCTAGTAAAGTATTGTGGATGCAGTGACATTCCTACCTTTGTAACAATATGCGTGCATTTTAGATTTACCTACTTAAAACATAAAAATATTTTTTTCTAAAATGTTGTTCTCCTCCTGGACTCTGCCAAAATCAGGATCACCTATGTCTTTTCACTATACAAATAGTTACATCTCTATCAGCCGTTATCTCACCATTCAATTACCCCACATAGATTTATTTCATTAAACTTGCGTATGTAAAAACGAAAACTAGCAAACGTAACAACTTTAATAATATATGCCCCTTCCTCTAGTTATGATGGTTGACTAAGAAAATTATGTTATTATCGTGTTCCGACTCCATAGCCAACATGCCATAGACTAACAACCTTCCATTATTTATGCACAATTGTTGTTTGAAACAGAATGTCACTACATACTAGGTACTTTGAATATAGTTAACTTGAGCGACACTTAAAACTGTAGTTTTGACAGATACAAGAAAATTACGTAGATTAAAAAAAAAATCTAGGACATGGGACAAAATTGAAATGTATCTGCCATTCAAGAAGATGCGTGAGTGACTAAATGACTGACAGACAATGGATAGCCTGAACAATATGGTCGTAAAACATCATGACGTTTTTTTACATCTGACTGGATCAACGTCGGACGAAGTTTTAAATATAATTCCTTCGAAAATCGGTTCAAGAATGACCAAGCAACCAAGACCAAGACCCAGACCAAGCATAAGAGATCTCGAAAAGAAAAGTCTTTCAAAAGTACAAAAGAACCTCTTTTCGAGTTCCGACCACTTTTTTAGATCAAATATTCCAAACCCTTCATTCTAACTTTGTGGTCCCTAAAACTAGCAAACCTTACAACACTGTTCACAACATCGCGACGCGGGAAAAAAAGTAAAATTGACACCGGTTTAAAAATAGAACGCGTTCCCGCCGCCATAGTTTTTTTTTTTAAGAGACATTAATATTTTCTCCGGAGCCAGGTCTTTTTACATTGTTACTTTAAAAAAGAAGTTTAATGTACGGTGTCTTTGCACATCATGAAAGCATCAACGCAATTTGTTGAGTCTCGAGTTATTACAAGTATGGTGACTTTTATTTCTTTATGGCGGGCCTTAAATTCGCTAGTGTTTTACGTTTTATGTCGTGTGTAATCCTCGCTTTTTGTAGAACTCGTTTAACGCACCTGTGCGCGCCATTTTTAGATAGGACATCTTGAATTTATTGATGCTTAATGGCGTATTTCTTGAATGTTTATACTTATAGGTACTTAATTATTTTCTATGGAAAGTGTGGGTATTGAATAGGTATAATGAGGTTTTTGAAACGATAATGACTTTGAGGCGTTTATGGGAGATTGGCCGAAGAAGACCACACACAGGGAAGAGTTGACATCTGTAAGGGAGCCTTTGCCCAGCAGTGGGACAGTAATTGCAATAAAAAAAACATTGAAAATGCTTCTAAGATTTTAAACACACGCATTATATGAGGATTTATTTTCTTAGTTCTTTTAGCCTGTTTCAAAAGTAGGTACTTATAAATAATTATATTTTTTTTACAAAAATCTACTCCAGACCGTGAAGGTGCATTGTAATTATTGTGTTAGACATTCGCAATTGTTAGGGCCTTTATTTTGACAGCTTAATAATATTCATTTCTGTGATCTAGTGGCCGAGAAAGGAGAAATGAACACGAACTGATATTTTAAAATAACTATTGCTATTGTAAATAATTCATATGGTCAAGGATAACAGGGTTAGTTTCCAGTCTAACCAGCACCCTAATTGCGTAACTCACGATTAATCATAAACTGTTTCGTTTTGAAACAGATTGTTAAACCATTGCTTCATAAGTTCGAAAAATGTGTCTGCTCAACATAAATAACGCAATGAATATTGTTGAACTGTCAAATTGAAACAGATTAATCGTGAGTTACACAATTAGGGTGGTGGTGTAGTTGAATATTATTTTTAACCCAGTTGTTTCCCACGATGTTGCTCCCATGTTATTGAATGTAATTTATTTGTAACAGTAAGCAGTGGTGGCCCAGTAGTAACCGTTGCGACTTACGAGTTGTAGAACAGAGGCCAGCACATCAAGCTACCCCAATCTGTCAAATTTCTTTGATAGTTTTTCAACTTTATTACAAAGGAATAAGGTTTATGTCCAATTGGGAAAATTTGACAGTTTGGGATAGCTCGACCTGCTGGCGACTGTACTTCATCACCACTGCTTTCAAAACAGTGTAGAAAAACATCGTGAGGAAACCGGCATGTCTTAGAGCCAAACATTCAGAGATATGTGATCCACAAACTCGCCCTGTGCCCGCGTGGTGGATTACATCCCACTCCCTCTCACAGAGAGGAGGCCTGTGTCCCAGCAGTGGGAACATTAAAGGCCTATTATGCTTAATAATTGCAGTTTCCTATGGAGAAGAGCCGGCAAGAAACTCCACGGTTACTCTTTTAAATATGATTGGCTTTAACAGTGTTTTCAGTGATAAAATTTATGGGAGGACAGTGCAGGCCTGTCAATAAGTACCAGGTACTTAGAAGAATACAGAATAGAAAATCGTCTACAAATCTACAGTCTGTAAGGCCTACAACGTTCTCCCATTCACAATATGTAAAATAAATAATCTACATAAATAAAATGAACCTAATTTAACATAGTGACATGATTAACATGATAACCACAAAAAAATAGTTGATATTAAAATTGATGTATAATGTCAAATAATGACGAGAATATGTCAGCATTGTAAAAATAAAAAGAACATTGAGAGCAGTTAATAGACTTTCACATAGTTATGCTGTTAATGAGGTACCAGGGAAGCCACATGTGCAGAAGGAATTAATGCCAAACTTCCCTGTCTTCAACGTAGTCTTTTATCTTATAATATGCTTTTTTGATAAGGATACGTTTGATGTGCGTTTTAAACTTTCCATCGCTAAGTTCTGTAACTGACTTTGGCAACTTGTTATAGAAGCGGATACTGTTTATTAGAAATGACTTGCTAGTTTTAGTCAATCTGAATTTTGGAATCACAATTTCATCTTTACTACGTGTATTCAGATTATGGAAATCGCATCGTTTTTTGAAAAGGCCTAAGTTTTTGCGAACATACAAGATATTTTCTAGGATATAAAGAGACGGCAGAGTTAGAATATCAATTTCGCTGAATTTGTTTTTAAGAGACTCGCGAGGCCCCATTTTATAGATTGCGCGGATTGCCCTCTTTTGTAAAATGAAAATTGAATCTACGTCAGCTGCCGATCCCCACAACAGAACGCCATAAGACATAATACTGTGAAAATAAGCAAAGTAAACTAACCTAGCTGTGGCTACATCAGTCAACTGCCTTATCTTTCTTACTGCGCAAGCAGCTGAGCTTAATCTACTTGAAAGAGCTCTAAAATGAAATCTAGTTATCTTTTATCATCATTTTAAATGTACCTAACAAAACAGAATCATATTTCCTTCGTCGGTTGATCGCAGCGTGCGGGCGGCTCAAGACTTTAAATTTTTAAACGCGGACTACAAATGAAGGCCACCGGGACGCTCCCCGGATCCTCTCTAAACTAGGACAAATTCAGGGAAACCCGGACGGATGGTAACTCAAATTTCAGGTTACAATCACAGTCAGCCTGTGAAAAACACGAATCCTTTCTCCTTGTCTTGCACTGATACAGTTACACACTGATGTATAGTCGCCAGCAGGTCAAGCTATCCCGAACTGTCAAATTTTCCCAATTGAACATAAACCTTATTCCTTTGTAATAAAGTTGAAAAACTATCAAAGAAATTTGACAGATTGGGGTAGCTTGATGTGCTGGCCTCTGTACTTAATTAAAATGACAACACAATAGTCACAAAACAAAAAACCTGTAACACACAACAAGCAACATGTCTCTATTAACTTGCAGTTTTGATAAATCACTCCACAGGTACGTCACTCATTGTTAATTTCTCAGACAATTAATACTAAATGAGGTTCTGTACCATGTTGATAGTTATCGGGGTCGTAGGCAGATCGTGTGAAACCGATATCAATCTATCGGCGTTCTATTATCTGTGGCAACAAAATGGCGGCCTGTCAAGATGTAATTATGGCGGGTTTTTTTTTACGTTTAATTGTTTATGGCTTTCTTAAAGATGTTTTATCGCGGTGAATATAAATGCAGGTTGTGTTAAAGCTATAAAGTTTTATTACTATTAATTTTGATATTACTATTTGCGTTATGACGTTATCCAATGAATTGTGCAATAGACATTAAATTGCAGTTCCGTGACAGTCAATTTTTGCGCCATTTTCATACACTGCCAGCCATAAAACAAGCTTTTATGATGTGAATGTAGAAATGATTCATCACTACGTGGCTTCCTTATTTAGGTAGGTACTTTAGTAATAGTTATAATATGGTGTGACTGAAATAATAACTATAATGTTCCGTTTATTGACGTTTACATAGTTAGTACATTTTCAAAAAAACATACCTAAATGTTTATAAAAACATTTAAAAAAAAAACAGTGGCCCATCGGCATCAGGCGCAAGGTCCAAGCTGCCAGGTGTACTCGTATTCAGGGCTCTAGAGAGAGAAACCTGACTATATATGCCGTGTCCTGGAGTACGTTCTGCTTTCTGAATCAAGCCCTTGATCCAGCCGCGCAATGAGAGCCTCGTGAGGTGTTGGTCGAGGCTCTTCACTCTTAGACCATTTACTGTTACGATCATCGGTACAATGATTGCAGAGTCCACGTTCCACTTGTCGATAACCTCGTGTGCTAAGTCAAGAATTCGAAAATCATCATTTATTATTATAAAAGTTGACTTAGAGATTGTCTTGAATGGAACGTTACCCCAGCACTAACAATTCCCTTTTTTTTTCAAAGAAAATACATTTTGGACCATTTTCACCGTGTACCTAACCATTATAATTATATTACGGCAAAAAAAAACTGTTACGTACAGCTTTCGATGAAATACGGTTTTTATTTTAAAAGTCTTTCGATCTTTTAAACTCTACATGAGTTAAAAGATCAAGGGGGCAACAAACTAATATTCATTTCCTACTGACTTACATTTCAAACGTCCGCAAGTTTGACATGGGTGTCTACCGTCCCCCTACCGCTAAACGAACGGTCATAGACAACATAATTTACCATAAACAACACGCTTCAGCTGTCAACTTAATAATCACAACAGTATAGACCGACAAACTTATCAGTGCGTGCGGCGAAATAGGGAACTAACATGGAATGTACTGAATGTGATGCTTTTTTGACACAGTTCCTTTACTAGTGGCGCTGTTGTGACATGCACTATAAAGTTTGTCGGTCTGTAATGAGTTGTTAGTTTTCTTTGAAATATTACCACAATATGGTAAAGTGTACGCTGTGTAGTTAATATCCTGTTATTACATGCTATTTACATATATTATCCTGCTATTTCTTTTCATTCATGAATACCATTTATTAAACTACAAACCACAACCTAGCCTTTTGGGAAGTACAGAGGCCAGCACATCAAGCTACCCCAATCTGTCAAACTTTGATAGTTTTTCAACTTTATCGCAAATCAATAAGGTTCATGTTCAATTAGGAAAATTTGACAGTTTGAGATAGCTTGACCTGCTGGCGACTGTACAAGCTACAAGTGGGAGCTATGTGTGTTTGAGCCGTTTGGGGTTGAAACTCTAGGGCCGTGGGTGGTGGAATCTTATTACAAAACGCGATCTGACTTTAGTTCTAGCCTAAAGCTCTGAGCTAGTTTTTGCATCTCTTACTTTACAACTAATGTTCTTAATACAAAAATGACAACTTACAAGTTGTCAGTTGAAAAAGCGCGGGAAACTTTCAACTTGGTGGACGCGGCTTTTTTGTTAAATTCGAAAAATACTAAAAAAGACTTGTAATTTAGGATCAGTAGCTGTAGTTTTAGTGTTTTATATTCTTTTATTACTTAATTTTAGTTTTTGTACATTTTCTTCGGTAGGGTAAGTCTTTAATATTATTTAGTTTAGGGCAAAAATGAACGAGCCGCCTGACCCGGGGGACTTTGTTCCCCCGGCAGGCAATTTTGTTACCATTTCAAATGAATCGGGTATGGATACCGATGGATCAACTTCGGCTCGTCACTTAAAAAGAAGTCGTGTTCATGTGTGCAAACAATGCAACAAACGCCGTCGTACCCGTAAACACCACGGTTCCGAGACTTCGGGATGTGATTGCACGGACGCTACACTAGTTTCTCCATTGGAGCCTAAATGCTCTGAAATTACCACTGTTTCAAGCGATATTCCTACTCCGTCCGTAACAGTTCCCACCCAAATCGGTCGAAAAACTTACGACAAAACTGACAGCGCGCCTTTTGTTGTACATGTACAAAAAATAAACATTACTCCGGATGATGGAACGACTCTGCACCCAATTACTTTTGGCAAATTTCTAAAGCACAATGCCTTCCAAAATATCATTAACGGTAGCGTCAAAAAAATCGGGCGCAATAAAATTTCTCTATCATTTTCCAACTTCCTGGACGCAAATTCCTTTATTTCACATTATAGTCTTGAAAAATACAATTATAAATCTTTCATACCTACTTTTAATGTTACCAGAATGGGTTTAGTGCGTGGTGTTCCTGCAGAATGGTCTCCGGAGGAAGTTATTGATAATATAACGGTGCCGGTTGGATGTGGTTCAATTTTAAAAGTCAGACGCCTCAATTTTAAAACCATTGTTGATGGTACAACTATTTGGAAACCATCCCAATCTATTGTCGTTACTTTCGATGGACAAGTTCTACCGAAAAGAATTTTTATGTGCTATAATGCATTACCTGTAGATTTGTATATTTTCCCTACTGTACAGTGTTTCAATTGCTGTCGTTATGGGCACACTAAAATTCAATGCAGGTCCAAACCTCGTTGCTTTAAATGTGGCCAAGGCCACACTGGGGATAGTTGTGAAAGAGAACAAGAAAGTGCATCTTGTTGCCTTTGCTCTGGTTTTCACTATGCTACCAATAAGTCATGCCCAGAATTTTCTAGGCAAAAATTAATTAAAACATACATGGCACAAAGTTCAGTATCTTATGCTGAAGCAGCAAAAGTATATCCCCCAGTAACTAAATCATATGCTGATACACTTTTATCTTCTCCTTCCAAAAACTTTGCAGATACTCCATCTATTTCTTCATCTAATAGACTGCCTGTTTCAAGTAGCTATAAAAAGACTGTCTTCCTCAAACCACATTCCCCTCCTAAATCTGTACAAGGATATAATAAAGAGGCTCATAATGCCATTATTAAAGATTTTAACATTCCCCAACCATCAAATGGTTGTGCTTTATCTAATAATCATAATAATGATAAAAATGTTTCAAATTTTTCCATAAACGATTTTCTTTCTGCATTACACAATCTTCTCTCTCAGTTCAACATTTCACCGTCCAACGCTGCCCCTTCTTTCAATGTATCTCAACCCATTCATAATGGACTACACATCCAAAATAATCCAGTGGAATTGCCGCAGTCTAGTGAACAAAAAGAGTGATGTTATACATCTTTTAAATAAATATGAGCCATTTGCCTTTGCTTTAGCAGAGACTTGGCTCAAATGTAATAATATTTTTAAAATTAACGGTTATTTAACCATTAGAGAGGATAGATCTGATGGATATGGCGGAGTAGCTATACTCATCAAGAATTCTATCCCTTACTCTACCATTACACTACCTCCTCATAGTGAGGAAATTTCAATTGTAGCTATTAAAGTACATCATATTTGTCTTGTTTCTATCTACATTCCTCACCCTTCTTTTTCTGTTCTTCAAGAGATGAATAATCTCTTTTCTTTTCTTCCAAAGCCATTCTTAATATTGGGGGACTTCAATTGCCATCACCAATCGTGGGGTTGTTCAACTTCCAACTGTTACGGTGATGAATTACTAAATATCATAGACTTACATAACTTATGTATCTTGAATTCAGGAGCTGCCACACGTCGTTCAGATCCCAATCAGAACCAAAGTGCAATAGATCTTTCTATCTGTTCCCCTAACTTAGCCTCCTTATTAACTTGGCATACTCTAACCTCTACTTATGGTAGTGACCATTTTCCAATAGTTATTTCTTATCCCCTTTCCAAACCAAATGCACCACTAAGGAGATCAAACTTAAAATATAAACTTCCTAATAGAAATGATGATGCCTGGGACAAATTTAGAAATATTGTAGACAGTAAGCTTTGCTCCTTGCCTGTCATTTCAGATGGCAATGAAAATAGTTGTGCTGAAGCTTTAGCACTCTTATTAATAGCCGCGGCAGATGAAGTATTTCCTGCAAAAAATAACAATATTAGTGCAATTCCCTCACCTCCATGGTGGGACTCAGAGTGCACAGAAATCATTAAAAAACGTAAAGAGGCCGAATACAATTATAACCTTGATATGTCCGATATTAATTTTGATATAGTTACTAACTTAATTAATGAAACTTGTAAACTTTTTAAGAAGAAAAAATTTGAATCTTGGCGTAACTTTTGCTTATCAATTTCACCGAATACTCACCCTACGATTGTCTGGCGCAATATTCATAGATTTAGATCTATTTATAACAACTCTTCTCCTATTCCAGATTCTTTGGCCAATGAATTTTTGGATAAATTAGCTCCACCTTGGGTACCTGAGGCTATTAACCTGTCTCATGTATCCAATAACCAAGACAGTAATTCTACGCTAGATCTTCCATTCAATCTCACTGAATTAAAGGGTGTTATTAATAAAACTAAGGATTCTGCACCAGGCGTTGATGGCATCCCGTATTCCTTTTTTACTAGTGCAAATGATGAAGTCCTCAGTTATTATTTAGAGCTTATTAATTCTATTTTGAATTCAGGAAACATCCCTGTTGAATGGAAACGTCAAAAGGTGTTGCCATTTCTTAAACCAAATAAAACTCCATCTGATGCTTCTTCATACCGTCCCATAGTTTTGTCTTCAATTCTGATGAAATTAGCGGAACACTTAATAAAAAATCGCCTAGAATGGTATGTTGAAAGTAAGGGTCTTTTGGCAGAATCACAATATGGCTTTAGAAAAGGTAAAAGTACAACTGACTGTTTAAGTATTCTAATATCTGATATTCGTTTATCCTTCTCTAACAACCAATCTACCGTAGCAGTTTTCCTTGATATTAATGCAGCTTATGATAACGTTTTATTATCAGTTTTACAAAGTAAATTAAAAACCTTACAAGTTCCTTTGAATTTGTCCAATTTCATTATTAACATCTTGACTGAACGTTCTGTTAGCATGTTAATTGGAGATCATGAGGAATCTCATCTTGTTTGGAGAGGCCTCCCACAGGGTTCTGTGCTCAGTCCCCTTCTATACAATATTTACACTTTTGATTTAGACTCTGCTTTAACCAACCATGTTCAGGTTCTTCAGTATGCCGACGATTTATTGTTATATTCTTCAAGCCAAAGGGTTGAGCAAGCTAGCTATGCTATCAATTCTGCTTTATCTACTTTGGAGCCATGGTTACATTTAAACGGTTTGGATTTATCCACGTCCAAAAGCGCGGCTGTTTTATTCACCCGGAAGAGAAATATTCCCTTATTAAATCTCTTCTTTAAAGGAATACCTATTCCAGTTAAAGATAAATTCAGATATCTAGGTATAATACTTGACTGTAAATTAAGTAGTGTTCCACAGTGTGACTATATTGTTAGCAAATGTGAAAATCACCTAAACATGCTTAGATGCCTCTCTGGTGTGTGGTGGGGTGCACATCCCTTTTCTTTGAAACTAATTTACAACGCAATTATCAGAAGTACTCTGGATTATGGAATGTTCGTTTTAGAACCTGGTAGCGTTATGGCTTTTAAAAAGTTGGATGGCATCCAGTCCAAAGCATTACGCATTATTTCTGGTGCCATGAAGTCTAGTCCCATTAATGCGCTCCAAGTTGAATGCGGGGACGCTCCTTTGTACCTTAGAAGACAATTCCTTTCTGACAAATATTTGTTCCGAATTCTTCAATTCTCAGCTCATCCTCTCATTCCTAAACTGGACTCTTTAGTGTTGCAGATTGAATCTTCTGACTACTGGTCCCATAAACGAGCTCCATGTTTAGTTATAAGTTACAAAAAAATCCTTTCACTTTCTTCTCCTATTCATCGTTCCAATAAGCTTCCCCTTTTTAGCTGTAGTTATGAGAGCTTACAATTCAAGCCCATCATAAAATATAACTGTGTAAGTAAATCAGATCCCAATAGTCATTTAAGTTTTAATAATTTTCTGGCTGAACACTTAGAATACCACCATATATTTACGGATGCTGCCAAGCATTCTCGAATGAGTTGTGTTGGGATTGGCACTTTCCATTCTCAATACAATATCGTCCAAAAAATAAAACTGCCTCCGGAGACTTCTGTTTTTACTGGGGAATGTTTCGGCATTTTAAAAGCCATAGAATATGCTCGTGTTTTAAAGTTAAAAAAAAAAAAATTTTTACGGATTCTCAAAGTGCTCTTCTAGCCATCAATAAATCCCCTTTCGAACACAAGACACAGTCACCTATCATATATTTAATAAGAGATTTTGCGTGCAGGAGCATATCTGAGGGTAATACACTACAATTTGTGTGGGTTCCGGCCCATGCTGGAATCCATGGCAATGAAGTTGCTGATAAACTTGCTGGTGATGCGGTGCAGTGTGGGGACATAGTTCCTTATACAAATTTTAGCTATGACCTCATGACGTTACCAAAGACTTTTCTACGGGACACTTGGAAAGTAGCTTGGGATATCGGAAGCAAAACGAAGGGGCGTTATTTTTCAAAAATTCAATCCGACGTTCCGGAAAAACCGTGGTTCGGTAGCGCAAAGTTTGGCAAGTTGGAGACCTCAGTTATTATACGGATGAGACTAGGTCATGTTTGCTCTCCAGCCCATCTTGCCAAACTTCATATAATCGACGATCCCATTTGCTTGTGTGGCACAGATGAAGGCGACTTAGATCACATTTTTTTCTCCTGTCCCTTATATGACCGTTCCTCCTTTCTCACTAACCTTTTGTCTCTCCGTATTCCTTTTCCTACCTCAATACTTTCTTTGCTTTGTACAAATAGCTTTCCTGTATATAAATGTTTAGTCTCATTCATTACTTTAAATAATATTAAATTGTAATTTTTTGTCATTGTAAATTACTCATTAGTTATTACGTTATTCTAGTTATAATTTTTATTCTGATCCTATTTATCCGTCCTATTCTAAATCCCGTTAAATTGTACATAAGTACATAACATTTTTGTTTCCCTACCTTTGAACATAAACTAACAAACCAAACGTGACATTGGCTAAATGCACAAACCGTGCGAAGCCAGAACAAAAAAAAAAAAAAAAAAAAAAAGTTGTCAGTTTTGCATAAAGAACGGCATTTCAATAACTATTGGCATTTTAATTTAAAAAAACTCTCTTGCTGATGTAAACCTGACCTAAAGATAAACTTTGCTTTGTACCAAGGGGGATAAAGTCCAATGAAAATACAGACAAAACACCATTGATATGCATAAAACCCAAGATACACAATCAACGTTTCAAAAACCTCCGCATAAATAGGGCGCTATGTGCGCTAGTGTCAAATAGTAAAGTCATCTTTCAGTCAGTCTTTTTGGACATTGCTTTGTAAAAACCACTTCAAGTCATGTGTGTAAGGTAGAATTTACAAAACAATGTGTTTTATCATAACTGTAACCATTGACGTATAATTAGGGACAGTTTTGATTGTTAAGTACTTTAATTCGAGACTGTGCACCTTGGGTTTTTAAGCTATTGCATAGCTTCTATCGCGGGCCTTGAGCGTGGAGACCGAATCCCGAAATTCCGTACCTAAAACCTAACACCCCCGTAATTCGGCCCTTAGCAACAGGCCGGACAGTTGCATATCAAGGGAGGAATGACATGTTAAAATTGCAATTTTGACTGCTTTATCTGAATTATCAAACACAACATCGTATATTTATGGATAGTTTATGAAATTTTCTTACCGTTTTAGCAGTATTTTAGCCATTTCATACAAAATACGCACACGAAAAGTCACCGCAAATTTATTATGATTTTATATGGCGGCCATTTTTATGTATATGGTACGACTGTACGATACCAAATGTACCCCAAGTAGGTCTAAACTTAAAACTTGATGGCAAGAAACTAGATGCTATTTCGGAAACTGTATTTTTGGGAATTACTTTAGATTCAAAATTGCAATGGGGTGCTCACATTAGAGCTCTTTCAAGTAGATTAAGCTCAGCTGCTTACGCAGTAAGAAAGATAAGGCAGTTGACGGATGTAGCCACAGCTAGGTTAGTTTACTTTGCTTATTTTCACAGTATTATGTCTTATGGCGTTCTGTTGTGGGGATCGGCAGCTGACGTAGATTCAATTTTCATTTTACAAAAGAGGGCAATCCGCGCAATCTATAAAATGGGGCCTCGCGAGTCTCTTAGAAACAAATTCAGCGAAATTGATATTCTAACTCTGCCGTCTCTTTATATCCTAGAAAATATCTTGCATGTTCGCAAAAACTTAGGCCTTTTCAAAAAACGATGCGATTTCCATAATCTGAATTCACGTAGTAAAGATGAAATTGTGATTCCAAAATTTAGACTGACTAAAACTAGCAAGTCATTTCTAATAAACAGTATCCGCTTCTATAACAAGTTGCCAAAGTCAGTTACTTAGCGATGGAAAGTTTAAAACACACATCAAACGTGTCCTTATCAAAAAAGCATATTATAAGATAAAAGACTACGTTGAAGACAAGGAAGTTTGGCATTAATTCCTTCTGCACATGTGGCTTCCCTGGTACCTCATTAACAGCATAACTATGTGAAAGTCTATTAACTGCTCTCAATGTTCTTTTTTATTCTTTTTATTTTTACAATGCTGACATGTTCTCGTCATTATTTGACATTATACATCAATTTTAATATCAACTATTTTAGTGATTGTCATGTTAATCATATCACTATGTTTAATTAGGTTCATTTTATTTATGTAGATTATTTTACATATTGTGAATGGGAGAACGTTGTAGGCCTTACAGACTGTAGATTTGTAGACGATTTTCTCTGTATTCGTATAAGTACCTGGTACTTATTGACAGGCCTGCACTGTCCTCCCATACATTTTATCTTTGTAATTTGAAAACATTGGTAAAGCCAATCATTTTTAAAAGAGTAACCGTGGAGTTTCTTGCCGGCTCTTCTCCATAGGAAACAACATTTTGGAACCGTGCACCTAGCTTCTGACGTTTCATAAGTGCCCATGCAGGTTTATATGAAATAAAAATATTTTGATTTGATTTGATTTGATATAATAAAAGTTTTCTTATCGGTCACCACGCTCAAAAAGTGTTACTTGAATTAATATCAAAGAAAAAACTTGAATTAATATCAAAGAAAAAAAGTTGATAAATAAGTTGATAAAAATGCTAAGCAATAGCTTTACCGCGACAGTCCCCGAGTGCCACACGTATTTTTTTTTTAAATATCAATGCTAAACACAAGACATTTGGAAATGACACTAAACCGAACAATTTAAATCCTTCTTTCTTTCCTATATTTCTTTCTCAGACTAACTTATACATATAAGCATAATAAATAACATAACGCGCTCAGATCTGAGATAAGTCGTGGGATTTTTTCTAAATTACAGTATTAAAATCTAATCTAGTTTTAAGATTCTATCTGGGCGTCATCTTAATAATTGTGTGAACATATTTGTATGGGAACGTGATTTGTATGAGATAGCGTCTCAGGGAGGCGGAAAGAGGTCTAAATTGTAGGTTTGTTGTATAGGTCACAATTAGCATGGGACTTAGAGGATGTAGGATAGGCATAATAGGCCTTTACTTAATGATCTTTCTGCTGGGTCACAGGCCTCCTCTCTGTGAGATGAGTGGGCCACTTCTTCTTCCCAGCTAAAGCACTAAGAAGTGGTGAATTATGGTCATTTTGGGGGTCTGTCTTATGTTATTTTGACGTTCGAAAAGTGTTGATTCTCAGCCTAATTTGAATAAATGACTTTTGATTTGATTTGTTTCTAACACGATTTTATTAGCTTAGCCTGTATGTTTGTAACCAACTCCTTTTTTGAACTTGATTTTGACCCACTTCAAACGGTCAGATTCCATAGACTTATCGAGGACCGATGACAATTCAATCATTTAAAAAAAACTGAAATATCACGCTTTTGTAATGTAATTAGCAGAACTAAAAATAGAAAATGAATAATAGTTTAAAAAACTAAAAACACGCTTTAAAAACCAAACTAAAAAGTTTTTTTTTAGTTTTTAAACTATTATTTATTTATTTTAATCTACCACCCTTTGCGATTTGGTAAATGACAAATGTCTTCGATTTTTTTTTTTTTTTTTATCTAGGACATGCTGGTTTCCTCACGATGGGTGGGTTCGAACACAGACTAGCGCTTAACTTTATGTCGTTTATTTCATGACCACTGCTCTCAAAACTGTAAAGGAGGAAACCGACATGTCCTGGAACCAAAAATTCAAAGACAGGTGACATCTACCGACTCGCACTGGGCCCGCGTGATGGATAACAGTCCACTCCCTCTCACAGAGAGGCCACAGTGGGCACATTATAGGCTGATTACCTATGTAACAAAGTTTTGAATTCAGATTTTTTGACTGGAATGAAAATCTTGGAGTTTTTGATGTTCACGAATCATTTTGTTAATTACAACTTAACGAGTTCCGTGTGTTGCCGGACGTAAAAGAATAGCACCATCCCATTTCTTCCAGTGGGTGTCGTAAAAGGCAACTAAAGGACTTACTTGAGAATGGGCATCAGCGTTCTCTATGCATTTTACCACCATACTACGATCGCCAACCCGCCTGCCAAGCGTGGCGATTATGGCAAAACCCTCCTTTTGGGGGAGGCTTATGTCCAGCAGTGGACGTCTTTCGGCTGAAATGATGATGATGAACTTAACGGGTTATTCACATGCCATAGCCATTTAAAAGTGCCTTATTCATTATTTCAATAAATTATGTGATTATTAACCTCACTGGACCTTTTTTTTTTGCAAAATAAAATGGGTGTGTCCAGTTGGCAAAAACATAAAAGTGATCGACACGTGTAAAAATTGTGGCGTGTCTAGATGACGATGTAATAAGTGATGCAATTTTTTAGTTTCACCAACTGGACACACGTGTGTCCAGTTTTTCGTGTCGAGTTGGTGACTAATCCAATTTAACTAATGTTTGTTTTTCTTTGTTTACAGGTAAGGATCGAAAAGTGACTTCGTAACACTGCCTTAGGTATAAGCTGATATTTATGGTACCTATTTATGAGCAAAGTTATGGTTAGAACATATTTCCTATACCATGCATGGTTAAAAATGTAAAATGTTTGTGCCTATTTATGTGCAAGAAAAGAAAGGCGTGAGTTTGTGTGTGTGTGTGTGTGTGTGTGTGTATGCTTTTTAATTGTTTTTTTTTTCTTCTTTATTCTATTTTTTATTTACTATTTCTTATTTTTTATTGTGTTTTTTTTTATGGACCATGTGGTCTGCAATAATTTTATTTATTTATTTTAGAAAACGTAGAGAGATTTAAAGGCTTATTTTTTTAATCGATTCGCAGTCACGTTTCGAATTTACTCGCCGTCACTGTTATTTGATTTATATTTGTACATTTGTGAGGCAAAACGTGACTGAATTAATTTATTGTAACATCTTGCACGGTATGTGAGTAAGTATACCCATGTTTTGGACAAATAAAAGCATCTTCTTATCTTATCTTGTCGGGCAAATCGACACTTTTGATTATTTAATTTTATGCACTTCATTGTATATATGCTGTAACCTTTTCGCATAACTATATTGCATAAAATTCGAAACGTGCCTAATTCGCATTTCTAGAATTTTCGATTCGCCCTCAAATAAATTAACTTCATGCCAGTCGCCTATAAAAAAATATTATACAGGATAAATATTTAACCAGTGCGCACACTGTAACCATAAATTCAGCATATCATTCTAGACCCCCTAGCGAATAATTTCTTCGTCGATTATACAAAAAAAGATCTGCTGTTACATAGAAAAGTGCAATATCTAAGCGGTCAAAATGTGTGGAAAACCTTTTTTTTTTTTTTTGGAAAACCGACGAATAATTCTTGCGTATATTATTTTACAGTGACCATTCGCCTGTTTCAGGTCAGTAAATTCGTGCGAGTGGACTAATGAGCCGCAATATAATTATACACCGTGACATTTTTAGTCGTCTTACACCGGCATCGGCAGCCCACTTCATGTATCCAATGACTACAATACATTTAAATAAAAAATAAAAAAAAATTGAACTTTATGAATAATTAAAAAAAAGAAAATATTAACTTCAAGGCGAAAAGCTTTTTCTGTGTGGCCCCGAAAACATACAACAAAATACCACAGTCTTATAGGGCTATGACAACAAATGAATTTATAACAAGATTCGAAATATATTAACAGACAAATGCAATTACAATATTAATAACTTTTTGACAGATACCTTTTGACATATGTATTTGAATTTTATATTATTGTGTCTATAAGATTATTATTCTCATAAAATGTAATAATGAATTATAGTGAACCAGTATTTAGTCTATTAAATTAATTATTTGTAAGAGATTTAAAAAAGAATTGCATGCCTTGGCAGGCAAAACATGTACCGACTTTTTACCTATATTTATGATCTTGCTTGCTCGATTTGTATGTAAACGCATGATTGACAAATAAATTATCTTTTATCTTTATCACTAAAACGCATGACGTAGTTAGAAACACCCTGTTAAGGTGATGGAATGAATTATGTAATGTATTAAGTATAGGTGTCTTCTACCCTTTGATACGTAAACATTATTTACAGGGTGTTTCATAATTCTAAAGCATTATTTATATCTTTGTACCTATTATCTTAATTAATGGTAACAATTTTTTAATCACGCTTAGAGGTATTGTATGTCAAATACATCGAGTGGACCATCTTTGTAAGACCACTAAAATGTCACGGTGTATACATGTCCCTTTGTTAATCTATAGAAAAAGAAACGGTAATCTAACATTTTATCACCTAAACTATCACGCACATTATGTACCAACAAGCAAGGCCTAGGCTAAGTCTAGGTCCCAGTACTTTCGCAGCCAGTGGGTCATCAATCACACACGGCCGACATGTACAATCACTGGTTCTGTACCAGATATCTGGCCCTAGGTCATAGGGTCGGGTTGAGAGTAGGACAGACTAGCGACTTTCTACATTATATTTAGTCAGATCGGCGACACGCCTTTTTAGTGTATTTTATTTGCATACTAGCTGAGCCCGCGCTGTTGCTGTCACGTCAAAATCAGTCCAGCCGTTTCGGAGATTAGCCGGAACAAACGAACAGACAGACAATTTTTTAAATCGTTTTTTTATTTTTTATTATTATTATTTTGGCATTACAAACAGACGCCTGAATTGTATTTATTTGTATCGATTGTAGTTTTACTCAAACACGTTTGCGCTTATAAACAAAGAAAAGAGTAAACGAAACCAGAAGTAAACGGAACGAAGAACAGTGGTGGCCAAGTGGTAACGGCCGCGACTTACGAGTTGTGGGTCGTGAGTTCGAACCCAGACAGGCGCTTTACTTTGTGTAAATTATTTCATCACCACTGCTCTCAAAACGGTGAAGGAAAACATCGTGAGGAAACCGACATGTTCTAGAACCAAAAATTCGAAGACATGTGACATCTACCAATCCGCACTGGGCCCGCGTGGTGGATTACGGCCCAATCCCTCTCACCGAGAGGAGGCCTGTTTCCCAGCAGTGGGAACATTATAGGCTGATGATGATGATGATGACGCGTAAAAATCTTTTAGTCAAATTAACACATAATTATGATACTTTTTACCCCTGTAGTACCTACGTTCCCGTGACATTACTTTCGACCTCCA
This sequence comes from Polymixis flavicincta, assembly GCA_949987655.1. Taxonomy (NCBI): domain Eukaryota; kingdom Metazoa; phylum Arthropoda; class Insecta; order Lepidoptera; family Noctuidae; genus Polymixis; species Polymixis flavicincta. The sequence goes on along the minus strand of OX465198.1, from coordinate 3,686,574 downwards.
CACGGGTGAATACGCAGGCAAAAGCTAGTATATAATATCAAAATATATCGAAAATCTTTAAAAACAAACCGCAACCAGCATTTTAAAGGCAAGAAATTATTTCCTTGCCATACAGAAATCACGCGTCCCGTAATCGCTCGCGTGCACCCAGCCTAATCTCCTAAGATATTAAGGTACCCACGACTAGCCCAGGGGCTTAATTTGAAAGCATAACACTCAGACATATCCACCGTATGTACGATGTACTGCCACAGACGGAACATGGTTTTGTATTCAATTATATCATGCAAATAGAATTTGGAGGTAACTCTTGGGAACATGGTACCTATTATGTAGTTTAAGGGAAGATGTTCCTTGGTGTTATTATGAGGTCTTAGGGTCAATACACACAGAACGGAAAAATTATATTTTAGAACATTCTGAGCATCCTACCAGAAAATATACACGTGGCCGGACTGCAACGTATACGGTACAGCATGGCCACAAACAAGTGCTTATTTAACAAGATATATTTGTGGTAGGTACTGCAAGAACAATTTGATAACATTTAATTGATACGTCTATAAATTACGAAATCGACTGTGGCCGGGCTGTGCCGCAACACACGGTATATACAGCCCATACACATTTTAATTTCACAAAATAATTGCAGGCAGAATAAGTGTTTTTTTTTTTTTTTACTAAGGTTAACATACAACCATAATTGCAGAATTCGAAATTACAAACGATAATTTATTTATTTTACATTTGGATAATTCGTATGTATGTGTGTGTGTATATTTGTGTGTGGAGGTGTGTGCGTGTGTGTTAGGGTGGGTTATAATCAGATTTCTGAGGGACGAGGTAGAAAGAGAGTAGTCTAAATTTCAGTTTCCAACGAGGTTATTGTATATGTAAGCTACGGCATAAAGAATAGCACCATCCCATCTCTTCCCGTGAGTTTTGTAGGAACCGACTAAGGGACTTACAAGAGAATGCGCAGCAGCGTTCTCTAGCATTTTTAACCGACATCAAAAAGAAGGAGGTTATCAATTCGACATGTTCATTTTTTTTTTTTTAATGTATGTTCGGGCATAACTCCGTCGTATATAGACGGATTTGCAAAATTATTTTTTTGTTCGAAAGGAGTTTACTCCGAAATGGTCCCATTGAAATTTCATATAGATCTGATTATGCGTTTCGGAGATAGACAACGGAACTCTTCAAAAAATTACAGCAAATCAACCGCGAATGTTGCTATCGCATAAATGTGTATTGTTTTGACCCCAAAGGATGATGAAATTTCGAATTGGTGTGGGGTAGATAACTAAAAAGTGAAAAATAAAAACTTAAAAAAAAAATTACAACCGACTTCCAAAGAAACACTACAAAGTGCAAAATAACTTTAATTTCGGAAGGCGGTGACAAATAATTAAAATACACATCCAAAGTCACTGACTTCCCAAATTAAAGTTATTTTGCACTTTGTAGTGTTTCTTTGGAAGTCGGTTGTTATTTTTTTGAAAAAAAATTTGACTATAAAATATAGTAAAAAATTTATAAAAGTATGTAAAAAAAGTCCTGACTGACAGACTCATCAACGCCCAGCCTAAACCCTTGGACCTAGAAAGCTGAAATTTTGCACAGAGGTTCCCTTTATAGTGTAGACAAGGAATAAGGAACGATTTTTCGAAATTCAACTCCTAAGGGTGTTAAATAGGGGATGAAAGATCAGCGCGGGCGAAGCCGCTGGCAAAAGCTAGTCTTACATAATCAGCCTATAATGTTCCCATTGCTGGGGCATACTACTAGACGGGGTATACTACACTCCAGAGCATAATAACAGATTCTCAAAATACCAGATTCGCAAAACATAGGTACACAGGCCTCCTGTCTGTGAAAGGGATAATCCACCACGCGGGCTCAGTGCACGTTGGTAGATACGAGTATCATATGTCTTCGAATTTTTGGTTCTAGGACATGCCAGTTCCACACGATGTTTCCCTTCACCATTTTGAGAGCACTACAATCTACATCATACAGCTATTCTGCTAGCAAATCCAGCACATAAAACCTCTCACACATGAATAGACCCGACGCCACTTAAAACAAACACCAAATTATCTTTTCCACACTATTTCCCTCAGTAACTAACCAGCCCGATAAGCTAGTGCTGGCCAGTAGTTCACGGCAATTTCCCGTGGCCCCTAGGTCAGTGTGGGCAATCAGCCCAGCACTGTCCCAGTTTGTATGTCTCTGTGTTACCTACATACCTAACTACTAACAATCCGCTACTAACTATGAAGTATGCGTAGTACTGTAATTATAGGGATGGGGTGGTGATGTTTTGTCGATAGTATTGCGTTTGTACCTATACTCTTTTTTGGGGGACTGACTTTTGTAATTTTGACGTTCAAAAAGTGCTGACTCTCAGCCTAGTTTGAATAAATGGATTTTGACTCTGATTTTAATTCACCAGAGCTAAAAGACCGCCGTTACTATGTCATAACTGTCATGTTGACAAAAAACGGTCGACCTTAGATGTAATTTTATTCCAGCTAATTAAAAATCAGAGTTTAGTGGATTCTGTTGAAGATGGGGAAAAAAAGTAGATTATTATTCCTTTTTTTATGGCCCGGAACGTGGGTTACTTATTACATAAACAATGTTAGCTGAATACAAGTTTGCTATATTCGTTATCTAAGAAAACATGTTGAAACGTGACTTTTCTATAAATTTGACGGGCCAGAAAATGAGCCTCATTCGGTTCCTCCATCTGCATTTATGTAGTTCATAAATGTTATTTTTCACAGAATTTCGTTCCACATCCTAGGGATAGAATAGAATAGAAAACATTTATTCGACACAGACATAACATAACATCAACAAACACATAAAAAAGAGAACAATAAACACAACAAAAAAATTGCAGTATCAGTTGTGCTGAGCGTGTCCATACCGAAAGTGTTACCCATCTCAGCATTTGCTGGGCGTGGGATACCCAGCGGTGGTTTTCAGCTGGCACCCCGCAGCAACACACGGACGTAGGTAAATAAAAGTAAACTATTGCAACGGAAAATAGATACATACTTGAATATTAGTAATAATAAATGCTTAAGTATACGTAAATAAACAATGCAAAAGGTATTTTGTGTGCTACTCAGTTCAGAGATATTTTTAAGTTGATAAGTCGGTTGATATTTTTTTTTTTTAAGTTTTTATTTTTCACTTTTTAGTTACCTACGCCACACCAATTCGAAATTTCATCATCCTCAGGGTCAAAACAATGCATATTTATGCGATAGCCGCATCGCGGTTGATTTGCTGTAAAATTTTGAAGAGTTCCGTTGTCTGTCTCCAAAACGCATCATCAGATCTATATGAAATTTATATGGGACCATTTCGGAACAAACCCCTTTCGAACAAAGAAAAAATAATTTTGCAAATCCGTCTATATACGACGGAGTTATGCCCGAACATACACAAAAAAAAATATATATATTTACATGTCGAATTGATAACCTCCTTCTTTTTGAAGTCGGTTAAAAAATAGCGCCTGTCGCTTGATATCCAATAGGTATTGCCAAGAAACTATTCAAACTCGATTTTCAAAATCGACTACACCCACATCCCTAGTGTTTTATGACCGGCTATTACCAACACCTGCTTAGAAGCAAACCTAGATAGACCTGTTAAAGTAATGATGTTTTCAGTTATACATTAGGTAGGACAAATTTAGATAGTAGTCATCCCAGCGAGCGAGGTTATTACGTAGTAAAAACACACTAACAGTAGATAGCAATAGATTATAGCACGCTTTCATTAGCTTCCCCTGTATGTTTGTTTGTTTGTAACCGACTCCTTTTTTGGACTTGATGTTGACCCACTTCAAACGGTATTTCGTTTAAACTTTGTAGACTTATCGATGACAATTCCATAATTTCTACATTTTCAAAGTCAAAGCATTTATTTCAATTAGGCACTTAAAAGGCACTTTTGAACGTCAATATTTACATTAAAATAGAATTGATTCTAGTCGCCCATTCCAAAATGTAGTTTCGTATGGAGAAGAACGGGCAAGAAACTCCACCGTTACTCTTTTAAAATGTTTTAAATACAATTTAACAAAGTACATTCATTATATAATTATGTGTGAAAAACGATGCAACCAGAATAAAATTACTACTATACCAAAACCTATTTCATTATTAAAACTCATACAGGGTGTTGGACAGAACGTTGAACGTACAAAAATGGTGGATAGGTGGGGTCATCTGCTACTTACTCAGCCCTAATTTATTTGGCCCTGGCCCGCTGTATATTTTTTTTTTTTTTGCTTTCTTCTAGGCTAAAACAAGCAGTTTTTTTTTTTAAGTCTTTAATGTTGGCAAATTCTTATAAAATTATTGCTTTATTCAGATGTTAGCTAGAAAAAAAGTTATGAGTCCTCAAACTTACAGAAAGATGTAAAAAATACTTAAATTCGAATTTCAACTTGCTTTAAAAAAAAGTCCAGGGAGCCAGGGTTAAATAAATTAGGGCTGAGTAAGTAGCAGATGACCCCGACTATCCACCATTTTCGTATGTTCAACGTTGTGCCAAACACTCTGCATAAAAAGGCGTAAGGTCACAAGACTATAAAATTTTATCGACAAACGCTTGCACGTCACTAGTTTATGAACAGCAGTTGTCATTTGTGTGTAGGATGCATGGAATTAGTATGTACTGTATAGTAGGACGTTAAACATGTAGTAAATAACTATATTTATGATAGTAGTTGGAATACGTATGCCTGAGGGGTTACCTTGTAATCATTTTGTAGCGACTTGAAGCAAACTTAATCGCAGATATGGATTGCTTAGTAATACTTTAAGAAGACCGTGGCTAAGTAATACCAGCCACACAGATCGATCGATCAGGTTAAGCTTTGCTTACCGCGGTCGGTCCGGAGATGGGTGACCATCTTTAAATACCAAGACCCCGCCATGCTTCGGAAAATCACGTTAATGCGTTGGTCCCGCTGTCATTGTTCTTTGACAGCCGTCAGAAACCGGAAAGTCTGACAATCAGTCTTACCCGGGGTATCGTATTACCCCATTATAGTCGCTCCATGTAAAATACTGATATTTAGCTGCATTGCGTTTGATAGGAAAAGTCGACCCCACCATAGTTGAGACTGCCAGGGGTGCGGGTTGTTCGAAAGAGACACCGTCGCCCCTGGCACACAGGGAACTGAGGGAACACGGGTGAGTTTTAGTCAGTAAAAGTCTGACACGCCCTCGTGCTCTCTACCCAGAGCGGGAGAAGTCATTTGATGATTTCCCATACTCCAAAAAAAAAGAAAAACCATAGTTGAGAAAAGATGATTAAAAAACTTTTCTCTCAATTACCTCCATAATGTTTATAAGTAACGAATAAAACTTTAACCAAGCAAGTAATAATTGTAACCTTACTTTAATTTTACTATTACAGTAAAACTGTGAACTTTTAACGGTAATTGTCTTAGACTTAAGAATAGCTAAGGGTCGTTTAAAGCAGGTTTTAACCAACAATGCTACGTGAGCACTTAGCATTAAATAATTAAAGCTGGCAAGACTGAAAATTAAAGTTTTTATTAGGCTACTAGTATTTTTACGACTTTTGAAGTTACAGGTTTACGACTTGGTCTCCTAATGTGACGTTAATGTTATTTTTAAAACTCTCAGTCATTGTGGCGCCATCTACAACGTGTGTTGTAGACTTTGGTAGCGCGATGCAGCATTTTTAAGGACTTTACAAAGTAAGCAAACTTTACACCACTACTGGATATGGAGGGTGACTTGTAACGTGAATTTTTCCTTCCAGCAGGCTTAACACGAGCACCGATTTGTCGACGGAAGAATAGACATGACTATTAAGTAAATGATGTACAATAGGAGAAGATAGCTATGTTTTTCTATTAATTATCACAATTATGCGTTCTAAATGAATAATAATTTTGTAGATAATCGTAGGTAAGTACTTTGTGGCCGCCGAGTAGAACGTTTTGTTGTCAGTGTGATTTTGACAGTTTGGGAAGAAATATTTTTCTGAAATAGTCTACATTTATAAGGACCTAGACAAATATCGTTAGAAACGAAAGACTAAATGACATTGTAGAAGGATATCTACGGTGCGATAGCAAAAAATGTAGGAACGAAATGTCACTTTGTATTTAAAAAGCACTGTCTATTCTTCGTAGAAATACAAAGCGTCATGCTAAACCCGCAGGACATGATAGTCTGCCCTTTTTGCAACAATTAAGCACCCCGTCCCATAAAACCCCGTCGAAACTTTATGGGATTCGAGAAAACACAATTTTTATGTATCCTCGTCACGTCTAAACATACGAGTATACGTAGTTTTAAGTTTTGTGCCTCGATAAATAACTACTCAATTGATGATATCTTCCCCGTAATTTGTAAGCTAAAGGCTGCCCTCTCAAAAAATTGTTGAAAATAGCATGCAGATGAAACCACTTTTCGTCGGCATTTACAAAGAAATTACATTTGAAAAAAATATGATACGTCATTTGGTTTGCGCATAACTTTTCTATGGGTATCAAATAATAAGAAAAAAAAACACCAAATCGACTCGAATTCGTTCAGATGGGCCCCTTTTACTCCTTCATTATTTAACAAAAGAGTAAAAAATATGTCTACTGCTTTGCAATACAAAGGAAAATTATTTGATGTTGTTACTTTTTACAAATATGCATTATTTTTGTTATGATGAATTAAAAATGCGACTGATTAAAGACTGCACGGCTACAGCACCCCGCACTCGCCCACAAATTTAGTGCGCCCAAATGCTGAAGGTCCTTGGCGTGTATGACATTGGTGCCAAAGAATAGAGGAGGCAATTCTCGTAATTTTGAGAACGTTCACAGTCTGATACATTTTTGACAACTTATTGACATTTTATAGTCACCTTAAGGATTGTTAAAGTACTTAAGTACCCAATGGAATACCAATGACTGCTATTCAATTTGAGAGTTTAGAGAAAAGTGATATTTAGTGACGAATTCTGGGAAATTTCAAAAGATACATAAAAATTGTGTTATCCCATGAAGTTTTGCCTAGGATGTATGGGGTGCTTAATTGTTGCAAATGCAAATTCTTCGATCTATCACATCCTAGCAGGTATAATATGTCAAATAACAAGTCACACTGTATACAACGTCCCGACATCAATAGCCAGGCAACCATTAACATTAAATCAATCAATCCATAACTATAGCAGCTTTAGCCCAACACTTTGGTTGGAGGATCCTCAATTTGCTATTAAGGATGAGTCAATCAAACTCAAAATCAAAAGTCATTTATTCAAATTTCTCAGTTCGTTTTTAATGTTAATCTGGCAGTTTGAGTACTTTATGCGGCCTACCCTAATGTCCTTTCTTTGGTATTGTTCGTCAAATCGTTGAGCTCCTCAAGTTCTGAGTTGAGCCGTATGATTACTGATACATGCGTGCACTGAATGGACAGGTCCACTCAACCTGTGTGGTTCTTTCCTCAAAAGACCATTTCAGACACTAATCCACATGGTCTTCACATGATCTGACCAAGATTATGTCTGGACTTTAAAAGAGACTGTGACCTCTGAGTTTGTTTCGGCCTTTCTTCTCAGAGTAGTCAGATAGGAAACGCCGACCTCATCTAGTTTAAAACATATGATTGACGTATAAAAGTGTTTGTACAAACCTACTCACAGAAATAAAATCATTTATCAAACTAGGCTGAGAGTCAGCACTTTCTGAACGTCAAAATTACATAAGACAGTCCCCCAAAAACGCCCGCCCGTCACCACCTCCTAGTGCTATAGCTGGGAAGAAGAAGTGGCGCAACAAACTCCCCAGCAGCACAGCTGTCTGTTATGTTGGAAGAACTTGATTCAATACATAAAGTAATTAACATTCAACAAAAAATGAAAATATAATTAATAAAAGTTTAAAAAAAATGGTTTGCGCAGTCAAATAAAATAAACCATGATATGGAGTAACTCATATGACCTGTCAGTAGGTAAGCTAATTCTGGTGAAAGAACACAAACGTTGTCTTGAGTTAATCACAGCGACCAACAATATGTAGTCGTTGATAGAATAGTATGCCTTAGAACAAAGATTTGATTTTACTTTAGCTTTAAACGTATTAAAATGTAAATCTAGCAAAGAAGAGGGAAGCTTGTTATAAAAGATTATACCAAGCCCAACAAATGAGATATTAACTTTAGAGTTTTCTTTGAACCTGATACCCTTATAAAATCATTGACGTAAAGTGAAGGAAACCATCGTGATGTAACCTAGAGTTTCCGTAACAATACTAAGTATCTAACAGTTTGCTAGCAGGCTTAAGGTGACACTTGTCCACATTTTTTCCATACAAACTTCGGGAGGGTTTTACTCCACTGTTTGACAATGTACATCAAAAATTAAACTTGGTATGGTTTTGTGTCATTATCAATATTGTCTGTACGGAAACAGAATACTAAAATAAAAAGCCATTAAAAGTTATGAGCCAACAAAGATTCGTTTTTCTTGCTAATTTAACGTAACTTTGGGCGTATTTAAGTAATAAAAGCAGTGTAAAATCTCGAAAACCAAGCCGGTACCGACAAAGCTCAATTATCCTAAAGTTCAATAAACTTAATTGGTCATTGATTTATGCAGTGTTTTTTTCAGAAAACCCGATCTTCCGAAGGACTTTTCTTAATTTTTTACGCGCCTGTTTTACTATAACTGATCCTGCAGCTCACTCATTAATGTTGTGCGTGTAGACTAGCGTCTAACTGCTCATCACTATCTCATCAGGCTTCGAGAGAGAGTCCGACAGAGGTATCTGTCGGACTCGAAGCCTGATGAGACAGCTTGCTTTTTAGCCAGGCCCACCAGTGAGTTCGAGCCCGCGACTAGTGTACCCTTAACAAGAGAACTGAAGGCAAGCGGTTTTGTCGTCGGAAGAGTAGACAAAAATGCCGTTTCCGTTTAGACAGTTGATAGATTTTTACCGAAAAATGTAGACAAGCGATTTCTATTCTACACTAGAGTAGAAACAGAAAGCGTCATGTTAAGCCTTTAGGTTTAGGTATATTCCTACGACAACCAATATTAGTATAGTATTCTTAAAATAGCTACGGCTCTCATAACCTACATTGCCATTTAACAAGCAGCTGTAACATAGTAAGTTTTTACTACCGACATACCACACTATTAATTTATTCTATTAATAGTACTAGTATATTGTCCAGTTACACCTGACTCATATGCATTTTTATGACTAGAGACTCCCTTAAGTGGCAAAGGAAACCGGGCCCTTTAGAATTGTGTCATTTTTTTTTTGTTGTGGCAACATTTTTGTACTACTTGCAATCATTAAACATTGTTCATTTAATGGCGATTGATACGATACGCCACATGCTATGCCTATTTAGGTTTGTGACCCCGGGTTTGCACCATGTTATGAAATTAAGACTATTAAAAGTAAAAATCGTTTATTTCATTTAACATTATTGCAAGTCGATTCGCGAGAATTAAATCGCCTGAAGCGACTTTTAAGTAATACATTTTCTGTAGGCGATTCGCACTTTGTGGGCGAATCGACATGTCTAGAAATACGTATTTGGCAATTGGCACGTTTTGAATTTTATGCAAAAAAATAATTACTTTCGTTCGATTTAATCGTGTTCCGTGGACGTAAAGAATAGCATCACCCTATTTCACCCCGTGGGTGTCGTAGAAGGCGACTAAGGGACTTACCGCGACCGGACTTACTTATACGCGACTAGCTTTAGCCAGCGGCTTCGCGGGCGCGGAACTTTCACCCCTATTCAGGAGTTGAATTTCGAAAAATCTTTCCTTATTCCTTGTCTGCATTATAAATGGAACCTCTGTGCAAAATCTCAGCTTTCTAGGTTGAAGGGTTTGGGCTGGGCGTTGATGAGTCAGTCAGTCAGGACTTTTCTTTTTATTTAAATAGATAGATCATGATACAGTCAAGATAGGTTACATTGGCCATCAGTGGCTCTAGTGTCAGTTTCATTTAACCATCTCGATCAAACGCTTCGAGCGCGTTCGCCGCTCCGATTGGTCCGTCACCAATCCAGGGCCAATTGGAGCGCCAAACGCGTTCGAAGCGTTTGATCGAGATGGTTTTTTTTCTTGGGTGGGAAATCATCAAATGACTTCTCCCGCTCTGGGCGGGGCAGGAGAGCGTGTCAGACTTTTACTGACGAAAACCCACCCGCGTTCCCTCAGTTGCCCGTGTGCCAGAGGCGACGGTATCTCTTTCGAACAACCCGCACCCCTGGCAGGCACCAGCCCTTGCAACACAGTGGCCCCGCTGCCTGCCACTTTTTGGCCGCAGGGGATAGGGAGAGCGGCCAACGCTATACCGACACTCCTCTTACCCTGCGGCCCCACCGCCTCCGCCATAAAACGGTGGCGGCCCCGTCCAGGCCACGGAAGGGAAGAGCGCTACTCAAAAGTACCGGCACTCCTCCTCCGCCGCAGCCTGTAACCCTCAGCCGCGATGCATCCCATTCGACATCGCAGCCCACCTCAGTTGCGGTTGGGTGAGAGACCACGGCTAATGAGCCCCCCGCAACGACACTGCGGGAACCCACTCGGGGGGGTGATCGAGACGGTTAAATGAAACTCGCGCTAAGACCTCTGAACACCTTGGGAATAAAAAGCGCCCTGACAATGGCATACGGAAATAACATCACACTTAAGTTATTAATGGCTTTATAATTGGCAGAAAAATAAAGCAATTAAGTCTGCCTACTGTGATAGGTAGGTATTTACTTATGTCATTTCGTTACTTTATTAAAGTGGCGGTCGTAAAAGGATTGGTAGTGATGGGACATGCAAAGGACTGATATCGACAAAAAATAATGTTTAATAAATTTGGAAGAAAAGGGGGGACTTGTGGCAACCGCACAGGTCTATCGACTCGTGGTTAAGGAGGGGCTTGTGGCTGAGTAGAACAGCCGCACGGGTCGATCAATCAGGTTAAGCTACGCTTGCCGCGGTTGGTCAATGCATGGGTGACCATCTTTACATACCAAGACTCCTCCGTGCCTCGGAAAGCACGTTAAGCCGTTGGTCTTGGCTGTCATTTGTGGATCTTTGACAGTCGTTACGAGTCGTCGGAAGCCTGACAGTCTGACAACCAGTCTGACTGAGGGGTTACCCAGTAACACGGCTGTAGAGGTCACATAGGCAGTCGCATAGACCATGTAAAATACTGGTTAAAATTTTTCCAAACTGACCACCGGTTGAGCCAAAGAAAACTAAATATTATCTAAAATCAGCCAGACGCAATTTTAGATTCGGTCGACACGATTTTCTTTTTAATAATAGAATATTTTAAAAGTTTTGCTTGTTGTATTAGGCTTTTAACTCAAAACTCTGATTGTGGTGTATAAGCTCTTACGTTAGTCATGTTACACATTGTATATTCAGCCTAAATGATATGGTAGATTATTATTAACTACATGTAATCAAAAATAAATACTTAAAACTAAGCAATCCGACAGTTCCACTCATAAAGCACCCAATTTCTAAAAAATATATATTATTTAGTAACTAACATCTTCGCTCTGCATTCCTTAGAGAAATCAGGTCTTTAGTTTTCCCCTAGGAAATCACCATGTACGAGCCCACGCCTCCACTTTCTAGTCTAATGCCCCAGTCGATTTACGACAACCGCAGACAAATCGAGTCTTCCAAGCGAAAGTGAAACTTGCAATACAATTGTAAACAGTATACCGCAAGCATTATTTTAAAATAAAATAAACATCAACTTGTCATAACGTACCTCTGCTGACCCTCGGTTAGGCATAATTATTGATTAATAAAAACAGAAAAACAACCGAACATTTTTTTCTTCATGACTGAATTCTACTTTTATCAGTCACGCCTTTTTTTGAGGATGTGAAATCATTAAATAACTTCTCCGGCTCTGGGTGGAGCAGGATGGCGTGTCAGGCTTTTACTGACTAAAACCCACCCGTGTTCCTTCAGTAGCCTGTGTGCCAGATGCCACGGTATCTCTTTCGAACGACCCGCACCCCTGGTAGGTCAGTCACTCCTTGCCTTGTTCTTCACTAAGTACATATTCGCACGGAGTTAAAAAAATCGCGGTGCGATTCTTCGCACACTGGATTTTCAATGCACCGCAACGATTTTCAACGCCGTGAGTTGAAAATTGAACACTGTGTTTTTCGACGCTCTGGGATGCACTCTGTTAAATTCTTAAGGCCATGTTAACTTTAAATAGTGCCGCTATGAGCGATAATAGTTCTTATTGTAATCCGATACGGGTTAAAATCTGTTGTAATAAATGAGCAGCGTATGTCGTTAAAATGCAAATAAAATCGTATAAAATTAAATATTTTATAATAAATAAGTAATCCATCACTGAATGCATTTTGTCATTTGAAATTGTATGGTATATTCTTAACTAGCTTTTGCCAGCGGCTTCGCCCGCTCGGAACTTTCTTCCCCTATTTAACTACCTTCGGGGTTGAATTTCGAAAAATCATTCCTTATTCCTCATTTACATTACAAAGGAAACCTCTGTGCAAAATTTCAGCTTTCTAGGTCCAAGGGTTTGGGCTGGGCGTTGATGAGTCAGTCAGTCAGGACTTACTTTTTATTTATATAGATTATAATTGTTATTGAAGGAATAAACTGGTTTTAAAGATAATTAAGAGGTGACTGATGATTTTTTGGTGCATTAAAGTATGTTTAATTATGTTTTGAATTTTATCACTGTATGCAAAAAAGACTTGAAAATGTCACATTTATTTGCTTTAAATGCAATATGTTTACGTCCATGCGAACGTAGACTAAGTCTTCTTATCGAAACTAAATCAATTTCGACAATCCAAACCACCGATATTTTTCCCATCACTACCGTTAAAGTGCTGTTACGGCTGAGCCTTTTTTCTGCGCCCATAAACTACCACTCTGTATACAAATATTGTTATTTACATCACTATGCTTTCATACGTTAATGTGTCGATCGATACTATGTCACTTTAAGTTCATAAAATGTATAGACAGGTTTTTACTGTATTAACATATATTTCATACAAATAAATAAAGTTTAAATGTCTGCTTGAAATGTCGAATTATCAGCTTTTTTACTAAATGCAAATAAAAGTATATTCGGTACTTATACTTTACGTCTGTCTGTTGGTTCCGGCTAGTCTCCGAAACGGCTGTACCGATTTTTAACCGACTTCAAAAAGAAGGAGGTTATCAATTCCACATGTTTATATGTTTTTTTTTTTTTTGTGTATGTTCGGGCATAACTCCGTCATTTATACACGGATTTGCAAATTTTTTTTTTTTCGAAAGGGGTTTTATTCCGAAATGGTCCCATTAAAATCTCATAAAGATAAAGATAAAGATAAAGATATTTATTCGTCGGATATGGTAGGTACAAAGTTGGACAAGTATAAATAGTTCAGGACACATCCGCCGCTAGAAGCGGCATACGAATACTTACAATTTATTAGTATTTACACATGGGTGTAAAGCCTAACTTTTAAACTATTTTAACTTTAGTACACGATACAAAACACTTAAGGCTGTGTATATAAAGACACATTTATACAATACAAAATAAAATAAAACAAAACAATAACAACCTTCGTATTAATATAAAAAAAAAACTAATATCTATTAATAATATCTACTTATATTCAAAAAATTCTTTTAATGTATAAAAATTATTTTGGAGAAGCCAATTTTTCAGTTGTTTTTTGAAGAAATGTAATGGTAGTTCTCGTATTCGTTTTGGAATATGGTTGTAAACTTTTATGGACATAAGATAACTGTTTCTATAGTGGAGAGTGCTGTTACAAAATTGGTTTTTTAACTTGGTGGGGTCCCTTTTTGTGAATCTATTATTTTCGGTTATTGTGGAGAAGAAGTGTGAATTTTTCCTAACAAATATGCCTATTTCTAAAATATAAATAGAACAGATCGTTAGAACCTTTAATTTTTTAAAAATTGGTCTACAACTTTCATATGGAGGCGCCCCAGTTATTGCTCTTAAGCATTTTTTTTGCGCTATGAAAGCTCTTATACAGATCTGATGATACATACAGATCTGATGACGCGTTTCGGAGACAGACAATGGAACTCTTCAAAAAATTACAGCAAATCAACCGCGAATGCTGCTATCACATTTAAAATGCATTGTTTTGACCCCAACGATGATGAAATTTCGAATTGGTGTGGTAGGTAACTAAAAAGTGAAAAATAGAAACTTTTTTCAAAAAAATAACAACCGACTTCCAAAAAAACACTACAAAGTGCAAAATAACTTTAATTTCGGAAGGCGGTGATAAAAAAATTAAATACACATTCAAAGTCACCGACTTCCGAAATTAAAGTTATTTTGCACTTTGTAGTGTTTTTTTGGAAGTCGGTTCGGAACACGTTCCTGTGGGATAATTACGGACATCTACGCGGGCGAAGCCGCAGGCAGCAGCTAGTAATAAATATCTATACATAATATTATAATATATTATTATAAAGCTGAAGAGTCTGTTTGCTTGAACGCGCTAATCTCAGGAACTACTGGTCCGATTTGAAAAATTATTTCAGTGTTCGATAGCCCATTTATCGAGGAAGGCTATAGGCTATATAACATCACGCTAGGGTCCTAAGAGCTGAGCAAAAAGAAAAAAAGTCACGAATACGAAGTACTCGCATGGCCAGGCGATTCGATGCGACGGAGTGAGTCGGGGAGCAAGGAGTTTGACGCAGACGAAGTTACGGGCAGAAGCTAGTGAATTTATATAAGTTGGAAACCGCAAATGGCGTTTTCTATTTCAAACTTGACACTGTTGGATTCTCAGCCAAAAATGTTCCCACAGTTGGGATTGGGACACTGACCTCCTCTATTTGAGAGGGAGTGAGTTGTTATCTACCACGCGGGCCCAGTGCGGGTTGGTAGACGTCACACGTCTTCGCATTGTTGGTTCTAGGACAATTTTATTTCGGTAGAACGTTCCCTTGGCATAATTTCCGATCCACATGCAGGCGAAGCCACAGGCAAAAGCTAGTCTATATGTATATCTTCTATAAATATACTCTATATACTATTAATAAAGAGGAAAGATTTGATTGTTTGTTTGTTTGCATTGCATAGGCTCCGAAACTACTAAACCGATTTGAAAAATTCTTTCACTGTTGGGATGCTACACTATCCCCGGGTGACATAGGCTATATTTTGTCCCCCTATTCCCACGGGAACGAGAACTACGCGGGTGAAACAGCGGAGCGCTGCTAGTACAAAATAAAGTATATCATACAATTTTATGTAAGTTGGTACCTATTCAGACAACACTATTCTCTAACATTCGCTCCTATACCTTTTCAGTGGGTTATTGAGACAGACAATATTGATGTGGGTTCCGCAAATTGTACGATACAACGGTGGGATCCGTACTGGCTTTTATATGACGAAGTAATATTTGACGTGACTGTTTTATACCTGAGTAGGATTCTTCACATACAGGGTAAGGTTTTTCAAACAAAAGTGCAATGCCTACGCGGTCAAAATGTATGAAGACGTAGATTTAAAAAAGACCAGACTGACTTACTCATTAACGCTCAACCCAAACCCTTGGACCTAGAAAGCTGAAATCTTGCACAGAGGTTCCCTTTATAGACAAGAAATAAGGAAGCATTTTTCGGAATTCAACCCCTAAGGGAGTTAAATAGGGGATGAAAGTTCCGCGCGGGCGGCGGTGAATACAGCGCATGAGTCTAGGGTCCGTGGAAATTTGGCTACAATGACTTACAACAAAGAACCACTCACCACCTCTCTCCCTCTCACTCTCCTTATATTTAGGACTAGAGATTGCTGCTGTGGAATTGAAAATGTCAAGTCTCATTTCAACAGGTATTTTTTTTAACCAGTGCGCAAACGCAGACCCTGTATTCAGCATATGATGCTAGACCAATGGACCTAAAATTGTTTTGTAGGTTATCAAAAAAAATATCTGCTGTCTCATAGAAAAGAGCGATCAAAATGTATGGAGCAGTTTTTAAAAATAACTTATGAAAAAAAGACGTAGGGGCGTTCAATATCATATTTTGAATCCATGTTCATAGTTTGCACATCGACGCCCCTGTCACCCTGTATACAATAGCCCGACTAAAAGCATGGGAGAGTAGCCAACCAGAAACATCCGCCTGGTCGGAGGATACTCCCTTTGCTAAGACGGATGAGAGGCTTTCCATCCTGTTCCTCGTACCTCAAAACTTCTCTTCCATTTGGAAAACAGGATACCGTACAGGATGGTGATATAGTATTTTTTTTACACTTGAAACCAACCAAAAAAAAAACAGATACAATTATAACTAACTATTACACAACCCTGAACCCTGATCGCCTCTCCGCTATGTTTTAACTTATTCACAAAAATCCCATTACCATGCAAATACAACCCATTACCCATACACCTATGATGAATAGATAATTCTGCCATTACCCCAGTGGGATCAGGTTCAAGACCTGTTTGTGGACCCACATAATTATGGACAAGTGAGGCGGTCACCTGCATACCTGGCCCAGATGTGCCTCGTCCGGGAAGTTTTTACGCGGATATCTAGTTAGGATGTGTATGGTTCGCTTAGAGGAGGTAAAAAGGGAGTCAAGTTCCATTTTTTTTTTTTTGATGTTGGTATTTCATCAAATAACTTCTCCCGCTCTGGAAGGAGCAGGAGGGTGTGTCAGACTTTTACTGACTAAAACCCACCCGTGTTCCTTCAGTTACCTGTGTGCCAGTGGCCACGGTATCTCTTTCGGACATCTCGCAACTCTGGCAGGTGTGTCTATAAACATTGCAGTGTTCCGGACTCTATTTTCCTATGTTTACTTACGAGTTTAAAATTAGAGGGGCTCGTGGCTAAGTAGCAACAGGCGGTCGGTTCGATCGACCATGTTAAACTGCGCTTGTCGCGGTTGGTCTCCGTAAATTGCACAACTGAGCAAATGTCTCCTTTATATGTTTCCAACTCTCTTCATGTTTTTCCTTATCGGGCCAATCTGGAAATCTTAAGATCAATCGTCACGCCAGTGTGGTTCATTCCGTAGTAAAATATTAGCCGGTCGGCGGGGTGGCAGCGGGGCTGTCCAAGGTGCATCTGATGAGACTAGAAGCGGACCCAAACATAATTGGAAAAAGGCTAGGAAGATTAGTCTCATGAGAAAGAAGGATTTTTTTTATATACGCGTCTTATTGACACAGAAACGAATGTTGTGTGCTTGTTAACAGATCACGTGCTTACACTAGCCTCTACAAATGTATGTCGAGGCCTGCTTCTAAACAAACGTGCGAGAAACAAGTGAGATACTTATAGACACTTAATCTGATCGCATTTTTTTTTTTCATTTGAATCAATTCAATTTTTAGGTTTTTACAATTTTACTCGCCAAACTTTGCAGTGTGATGGCCAGAAGCGCCTGTTTTTTTTTAATACACTTTCAATATTATTTTAAACTTATATGAAGCTAACCTTAAATAAAACGAATAAGTAATTAATACTAAACAAATAACTAATTATAAGGTTCGAAGTGAGTTCATTTCTCGATAGGGGCTGAATCCTCGTTAGCGAGAAATAAACTCCTTAGTTTCGATTTTAGAATATCTAGCCTTGCCTGACATGCTTATAGGTACCAAATATGGTCAAAACTGTCACAAAAATATTTTACAACGACATATTATACACATGAGGGGCTTGTGGCTAAGTTACAATAGCTGCGCGGGTCGATCGATCAGGTTAAGCTACGCTTGCCGCGGTTGGTCCGTAGATGGGTGACCATCTTTACATACCAAGACCCCTCCGTGCCTCGGAAAGCACGTTAAGCCGTTGGTCCCGGCTGTCATTTGTGGATCTTTGACAGTCGTTACGGGTCGTCAGAAGCCCGAAAGTCTGACAATCAGTCTTACCAAGGGGTATCGTATTACCCAGTAACTGGGTTGTGGAGGTCAGATAGGCAGTCGCTCCATGTAAAATACTGGTATTCAACTGCATCCGGTTAGACTGGAAGCCAACCCCAACATAGTTGGGAAAAGGCTAGGCAGATGATGATGATATTATACACATGAGCAGTGGTGACCCAGTACCTCGACCCTTGCTGGCGTCGTGCTGTTGAGCTTTTAGCTTTCAATTCATCCCTAAATTAACATCATTCCAAGGCAGCCCGGCTCTTACTAACCTCTCCCAGTGACGCCCTAAGCCGAGATCCATACCCCACAGTAGGCCCTTAGCGTGAAATAGCTTCTGCCAGAGGTGCGGGTTGTTCGAAAGAGATACCGCCCCTGGCACAAAGGCTACTGAGGGAACACGGGTAGGTTTTAGTCAGTAAAAGTCTGACACGCCCTCCTGCTCCACCCAGAACGGGAGAAGTTATTTGATGACTTCCCATCCAAAACAAAAAGCGTGTTCTTAAGTGTTAAGCCCTGGATGGAGGTCCTTATTTATGAAGGTGGACACAGGCAAGTCTAGTAAAGCAACCGACTACCTCCTAAGTTGACCTGCAAGAGGTCAATCCCAAAAAAAGAACGCCCAAGTAGTAACGGCCCAGGGGGCTACTCTCTAACTCCGTCAACGAAAATACGGGCCCGTCCGAAAGTAGTTCGATACATAGAAGTGACTCCTACAGCTGCTTAATTAAGTTTTTTGAACGAATAAAACCATATAGAGAGTAGGCACAGCCGACAAATCGTGTTGTAATTCATTCTTAATTTGGGCCCCAAACTAATCATAGGTCCGTAAGTGATACGTAGTAGGAAACGTCCGTAACTTCGACCGAGATTACGAACTTCGTGCTTAGAGAGTAGGCCCCCAGACTTATGAATTGTACGTCCGTCGTAGGTTCAAACTCAGTCACGTGGTTCTTTGTGTAATTTATTACATCACCGCTGCTCTCAAAACTGTGAAGGAAACCACAGGGAGGAAACCGACACATAGAACAGACAACTAGAACCGATAATTCAAAGACATGTACCGACAGGGCCCGAGTGGTGGATTACTGCCAACTCTCTCTCAAAAAGAAATGAGGCAGCAGTTAAATTATACACTGATTATGTACATTGTACACATAACTAAAACGAACCATGATGTACCTACATACATTTCCTGGTGTGCGGATTGTTCGAAAGAGATACCGCGGCGCCTGATACACAGGCAACTGAAGGAACACGGGTGGGTTTTAGTCAGTAAAAGTCTGACTCGCCCTCCTGCTCCACCCAGAGCGGGAGTAGTTCTTTGATGATTACCCAGCTTCAAAAAAAAAAATTGTACACGTATTTGCCACTAGTTATACCCGCCAGCGCCGCTTGCGTGCAGCAGGCTTAGCACGAGCACAAATTTGTCGACGGAAGAATAGACATGACTATTAAATAAAAAATGTACAATAGGATAAGATAGCTATGTTTTTCTATTCATTATCACAGTTATGCGTTCTAAACGAATCATGATTTTGTAGATATAATCGTATATACTTTGTCGGCGTCGAGTAGAAAGTTTTGTTGTCAGTGTGATTTTGACAGTTTGGGAAGAAATATTCTTCTGAAATAGTCTACACTTATAAGGACCTAGACAAATATAGTTAGAAACGAAAGACTAAATGACATATTGTAGAAGGATATCTATGGTGCGATAGCAAAAATGTAGGAACGAAATGTCACTTTGTATTGAAAAAGCACTGTCTATTCTTCGTAGAAATACAAAGCGTCATGCTAAGCCCGCTGGTCGGAAAACAAATCGGATTTTATAGGTTTATATTTTTTGCGCGGAGCCCAATTTTTTATTTTTTTAAGTCAAGTTATTAACTTTTCCTTATAACATCAGCTATCTGCCAGTGAAAGTCCCGTGAAAATCGGTCTAGCTATTTCGGATATAAGCCGGAACAAACAAACAAACAGACAGACGGTCAATTTTTTCTTAATGTATTATTACTTCATTGTTATAAGTACCATAAAAGTACCATATATTAAATATGCTTTTTTAAACATTTAGTAAAAATACGTTTTTTTTTTACATTGCAAACCCACTCTTTTTTTTTTGTACATATTATAGGCCACACTTTTAACAAGGTAGCTCAATTTATTAGTAGTCTCCATCGAGGCTTTGTTTATCGAATGACAGCACAATGTTAAATCGACTGTAGTACTAGTGTGTAGTGTGTAGTAAAGTGTAATTTATCTAACAAGTCATCATAATTTTTCCTTACTCAAACACACTGCTACCATCGACCAATCCATGAGCCCGCAAAAAAACCTAAACCCTTCTTATAAAGTACAAAATAAATTAAAAACCGCCATAAAAATAGGTCGCTGCTCGATAATGTAGTCGCCGGTCATGCGCACACGCATCACATCCGGCGGCGTGCAAAAGCGCCATCTGACGTGTTCGGAATAAACTATTAATGTCTGGGTGTGACGTAACGAGTGTTTGATGTAACCGCGGTAGACGTTTGTGCGAGTGTATTGAGGTTAGAAACTGAGAGGGTTAAGTATTTAATATTAATTATACGCTCCGCGGTTTCACTCACGTAGTTCCCTTTCCCGTGGAGATACGGTCATCAAATATAGCCTATGTCACCCGGGGAGAGTGTAGCTTCCCAACAGTGAAATAATTTTTAAATCGGTTCAGTACCTAGCTTCGGAGCATATTCAATGCAAACAAACAATCAAATCTTTCCTCTTTGTAATATTAGTATAGACTAGCGACTTGCTCCTGCGTCACATATTTGTACACATGACAAAACATCGTGATTAGATGAATATATTTAGGCTGTATGGCCGTGAAATCGACGCGAAAACTGTAACCAAACAAATTATCCTAGACCCGTTGCGTACCTACAATGCCTACGCGGTCAAAAACAACAGCGTTTTCAAGTCCGTCGAAAAATATCAACCCAGGGTCTTTCATTGTCTGTTCTGAACAGGTTAAGCGTCAGTGTCCCTGCCAAACTGATATCATAATCGATGTTCTGTCTGTATGACACCCTTTCACGTTAAAGCCACTGAGGGGTACCCCTGCCAGGGATGCGGGTTGTTCGAAAGAGATACCGTGGCTCCTGGCACACAGGTAACTGAAGGAACACGGGTGGGTTTTAGTCAGTAAAAGTCTGACACGCCCTCCTGCTCCACCCAGATTCCCAGAACGGAAGTTATTTTGATGATTACCCAATGTCAAAAAAAAAACGATTGGTATGAAATTTGAAGGTTGTCTAAGACCGGAAAAGACAAAGACTACATAACAACCAACACCCTAATTGCGTACCTAACACACTGAACCAGCTTGAAGCTTATTGCTAATCTATTCTTTCATATTTTCGAAAAAATAGTCTGCTTACTTACTTACTTACTTACTTAGCAACGTAAACAACGCCATGAATTTTGTCAAACTGCCAAAATGAAAGCGATTCCTACTGATATTGTAGGTACAACCAGGGCTGGGCAAAATATATGCTTTGCTTTAATTGAAATACAAATTAAAAAATACTGTATCGCAAGTAATTAAAGTACGAAATATCTTTAGGTAAGGTATTTGAAATATAAAACACGAAATACAGTATTTTAGCTAAGTTTAATTGAAATACGAAATACAAACTACAAACTAAGTAATCTAGACCAGCATGGGCTGAAAATTAGAGGAAAACAAGAATAATTAATCAGTAAAACCAAGGTTTCCATTCATGAACACTGGATTTAATATAAATGTACTGCAGAGGGACTTTGATCATCCATCGCGACAAACTTTAATAATATAATTTGTTTTCCACACAGAATAGAAGCTTTATTTATTCCGTGAAAAAACTAAAAACAAACCGTTATGACTTGACATCTTAACTTGACATTGACGTTTAAACACCTCTTAACTATAATCATCGTTTATGAATATGCCCCTTTAATGGCTTTTAATTTTAGTATTCTGTTTCCGTAGGTACCGACAATATTAATAATGAGACAAAACCATACCATGTTTTAGTTTTGATGTACATTGTCAAACAGTGGAGTAAAACCCTCCCGAAGTTTGTATGGAAAAAATATGGACTTGTTTCACCTTAAGCTCTTTTCTCCTTCTCATTTTTCTCTTACGTATTTGAATCGACTACCTCGTTGGTCTAGGGCTCGCAAGTGCTACTGCTATGAGGCCCTGGGGTTTCCAGGTTGGGAAGTGTTATTGGCTTTTTTCCATCAGGAATTTCTCAATAGCAGTCTGGAGTCTGAATTTGTAGCGCGCGGTGCCTAATGAAGGCAAAAGTCTCGCCCCTATTAAAATGTGACTAAAACATAACGGGCGAAATGTGGGTGGCTATACATTATACATTTTTAACCAATTGAGTTAAGTAACACAAATACGTATTTTATACTAGTTACTCAACTTAATTACTAGCTAACAAACTTTGTATAAATATCAAAATTATCACTATAGAAGTACTACTCGTTACTATTTTTATTTTATTTAAGTATGCATACACACGTCACGTTGCAGTATTGGTATTGGTATAAAGCTGATTTACATCCGTCACCTCACACGTCAGGTCCAGTTGAAAACCAGCGTCAGGCACTAGTTGTCAGGCATTTATGCTGAACTGGGCCTTTTTAGCGCAGCCGTGAGGCACACTTTGACGCACTTTACACTTTTTGTTGGTTTTTTATCTTTATTATTTTGTAACCATGAATGTAACCATGAATTCCGCATATCATTCTAGACCCCCAGCGCAGTAGTTTTTCGTCGGTTATACAAAAAATAAGTCAAGCTGTTTGACGCGTTTTGCTGGCCAATTTTGACGTACAATCATAGCGTACAGTATACAACAGGTGCAGTGCTGCCAACTCTAATAGCTGCTTTACCATCATTACACTCTCGCCTCACACTCACACTCACGATCGCTAAATGAAGGTTAAATGTATTTTAATGTTAAAATGTATTTTGAAGCCTCAAGTATTTGAAATACTAATTCTCGGTGTCAGGTATTTGAAATACGAATTACAAATTAAATTTTAAGCAAGTAATTAAAATACAAATGCCAAATACATATTTGTATTTCAACTACGTATTTTAATTAGGTACAAGTAATTCAAATACTGCCCAAACCTGGGTATAACGCAATTACCCCTCTGGAGACGGACATGGGCTACTTATCAACCTGGATCATAGACGATAGACTCGCGGGCATCACCTTTGTACCTATTCATATATACGAAATCCAACAAAAGTCCGCCTGACCTTTAAACCGCACCTTAAATCATCGACGGGACCTAGACTTATTATAAAGTTGAAACTTTTTGAAGTTCTAGATAGGGGCATATTTATAAACGATGATTAAAGTTAAGAGGTGTTTAAACGTCAAAAATGTATGGGTAATCAGTCGCTAATCATTACTTAACTTTAAGCAGCGTTTATAAATAAGGGGGAAAATAGAAAGAGAACAGTTAATTTATTCGGCCGCATAAGGCAGGTCGCATGCGCAGATTTACGGCCCCTGGCTCGCTCTCACATAAATACAGGGACGCGCCTTATCGGAGCGGCCGCCGGGTTAAACGTTAACTGTGAACCTGGACCAAGTCATGGGCGGTGGCGGTTTAAAGAAGAAAGAGTCGCTGATATGCTTACTGGTGCTAGATACAATCAACGCCATCGAGTCTTGTTTTCTCCAACATTGAAACGTCTTATTTTTTATAGTATACCTAGTATAATGTGTCTTATGGTGTAGGGTAACTTACCACAACTTGTGGTTCAATTATCTGGAAATTAACTATACAAATACTGCTGCATTTCAAAATAGATACTGCCTATTTGGAGGTGGTAGTACATACAGACTTATACCACTTTTTGGGTTCCAGGTTTTGAGTACAATTAATCTAAATTAGGATGGTTTTGCAAATCCATCCGCTGTTGAACTGCACAGAATTGAGTAAAACTGAAACGTTCTTAGAGAACTGAAAAAAAACGGTTGGTAGTATTTTCTGATCTGCTACATCCTGCTATATCCTGCCACATCCTGCTGACGCCTACGAGTACCTTGAGCCGCGCGAAGCCGTTTCTACCACCTTCACTTTTGTTTTTTTTAATGGCTTACGATTAGACCCTCGACTAATCGTAACGTTACAAGTAAGTGTTTATCCCAAAACCATTTAAGGCTTGTGCAGATTTTGGCTGACTGCACTGTACGAAACATACGTGAACAAATCCTATTCAGTCACCATTCGCAACGCAACTCATTGCAAAAACTCTCATTTATTACTTTTGAACACTTTCCATGAATGAACCTTACTTTTTTGTATGCAGTGGGCTTGGCTTTAAAGAGCACTATTACAACTTTTAAGATGGTTACCTCCTTCGACCATCTATAGAGGTATGAGGAAACAGGTGTAAACTTCACTCATACTCTATGGAAAAGGGAGGATCATCCGACCAGACGAGTGTTGTATCTGGTGGGCAACTGCCCGACGGTTGATGTCGGGATGTTGTAAATATACGAGTCGCGCGGTAAACTCTGCTTGCACGATGTAGGATTTGTGTGACGTCAAGTCTTTGATGCGTAGTTCGCATGTGGCTTTGTAGATGCCGCCACACATCCATCGCTTTCATCTACTCGCTGCCGCTTATGCCTTACCCCACACAACACGGAAACAATACTAGTGACCAGTCGGTTACCAGGAATGGCTGCAAACCTGACGGTCTACAGAAGATGATGATAACAAGCAGGATTTATGCGAGATAAGGAGCCTCTCCGAAATTAGGAGCTTATCAAGGAGGCCATCATCACTGCTTCTGTTGGAACAGTTTCAGTCTATAACAGTAGTGTATACAGGGTAAATTTTTAACTACTGCGCAAATTGTAACCATGAATTCAAAATTTCATTCTAGACCCCCCTTAGCAGAGAAATTGTTCGTCAGTTATACAAAAAAAAAGAAAAACAATTTCCACCTCCCAATACTGAAACACAACGCTAAGGTTAAAGATGGGTAACATTAAAAAAAAAACAAAGCTTTTACAGCAAACATCACATTACCATAAATGAAGGTAAACACCATAGATAACCCTTTCACCTCTAATATATTTTTATTACTCTGTGAAAGGGATGTAGCACCTGATAGATACAGTGCAATCTTTTTTATGTTTTTATATTACCAAAATGGCCGTCTTTTTTTTTTTCTTTTTGCCATCATAACATTTACACACCGTTTTTTATCGGAAAGCGATTTCAACCACATACAACAACATCACGCCTTGTTTTCCCAGGGTTGGGCAGAGGTGTACCTGATATAGACACAAACATTTCGCCAGTTATGTTTTTAAGTCCCATGTAATAGCGCGAACCTTTAACCATCAACCGGGGACAAATCTAGACTCCGTGATGCTACTGAAAAATCAATGAATTGGAACCATTATAATAGGGTATTTTACTTTATATGAGAAAAAATATATTATTGAGATAGTTTAGGCAAAATGCAGTCGGAAAATGTTAGTTTTAGTTCATGTATTCATTTCATCATTTCAGCCGTCCACTGCTGGACATAGGCCTCCCCCAGTCATGGGGGGTTTTGCCATAATCGCCACGCTTGGCAGGCGGGTTGGCGATCGCAGTATGGTGGTAAAATGCATAGAGAACGCTGCTGCCCATTCTCTAGTAAGTCCCTTAGTCGCCTTCTACGACACTCACTGGAAGAACTGGGATGTTGCTATTCTTTTACGCCCGGCAACACATACGGGAGTTCATGTATTAACAAAACAAATTTTAAAATTCAATTCCAAGATTTCAGTTTTTTTAATCTGTTTTTGAAAACCATTAAATAGTAGCCGCCATGTTATTACGTCATACGGCGTGTCAATTGAACAACTTTGTAGTTTTATTATATTCGTAACCAAAGTAATTTTTATTTAAATAATATTTTGCATTCAGGAACAGCAAATCAACGATAACTAGAATAATAACTAATTTAAAAAATTATAAACAATTATCATATAAAATATCAGGGCATTTCCTAATACAGCAAACTGACGTGATACCCACAGAGCATTATGGCGTCCACTGCGTCCAACGTTTTCGTCAAATTACGCGCGAAATTTGAATATGTAAAATTGAAATGCATTTTTTTACGGCACTAATCGATTAAATAAAAATGTTGTTTTTTTAGGGGTTTATCAACACTTTATAATCTAATTAGGATACTTTACAAAAATGGGTGTAATGCCTTATTATAATTAGTGCTCTTCAGTCGTTGAGGGGCTCGTGGATAAAATTAATAAAAGCCTCACTAGTCGATCGATCAAATTAAGCTATAAAGGTGATATTCCTTTCATTTATAAGCCATTGTCCTCACACAACAGTTAAATTATACTATTTCTTTGTCTATGTATAAGGTCATTGTTTGAAAAGCGTTTGCACATGAATAAAAGCCCCGACTGCAGTCGGCACATTAATAAAGACGCTTTGTGTTACGCGAACCGTATAGTCTGCTTAACTTCCGGGAATACTTTAAGTTTCACTATCTTATTTGAAATAGTGCTATATTATACGAAGATGTTACTTTTTGCTCTAAAAAAGACATAAATTACTTATCAAATTATGTGTAGGTGAAAAAGAATAGACAATATTAGTGGTTAAGGATCGTTTAAGAATAGTTATGATCCTTGACGTGCCTGCTGTTGGTACTTAGGGCATAGAAAAAAACTTTAATAGTCTACGCTTTACAAAAAACAATAGTGAAACTAAAGTTCGCAGCGCGTGAAAAATGGCAGACCAAAGTATAAAGAAATTGGTATTTTTTTCTGTTGAATCACTATAACGTATCTCGGAGTCGTTGTTTTTTTTTTGTATTTTATTTTAGAGGGCTACACAACACTTAATAGTAACCTAAACTCAGAGCGAGTGCAAATAAATAAAATTAAAAATTATTAACGAAAAAATGTATAATTTAAAATGTTAATTATACAATAATTTGGCACGTCATGTTCGTGAATAGGCGCCATGAGTTGAGGCTCGTCATGCCTTAACATCTTTTATATTTAATTATTTGTACTAGTGGTCCCCCAGTGGTCAAAATTTTACCATAATTAATTTACCTAAAACTTAATGTATTTTAAAGTATTGAGTTTCTGCACTCCCTCTTCTTACAGGATAAGTTTTTAACCAGTGCGCAAACTGTGTAACTGACGAAAACATTTCTACGCTGGGGGGTCTAGAATGATATGCTGAATTCATGCTTACAGTTTGCGCACTGGTTAATTTTTATCCTGTATAAACTTTACCTAACTGTGCCAAATTTCATTCTCCTCCATCCGCGTAATTTTCCTAAAAGGAATTCAAAAGTTTTGCTTCACGTATTAATATAGAATAAGATATCTATTTTTGCCTTGTCCTCACATCGAAGCAACAATAATAATGTACCCAGGATTTTGTAATATCTTGATTTAAAAGACTTTTGTTGAAGTTTCTTGCCCGTTCTTCTCCATAGCAACCTACTACGCTTTGGAGTAAATTTCTAAAGGACCGGCGATGCTTTGAAAATTATCATAACTAGCCTGTAAATGGTATAATTGAAATAAATGCCATTTTGAGTTATGACGCGATAACGTCGAATAACATGACTTCAATTAAATGTGAAAAGCTGTCCGTAACAAACTGATTTATTTGAAAGATTTACACCTATGAATGAGTACGTTTTACGGATTTACTATTGACAAAACTTCTAACCTATCTAGGAAAACTTTAAGCGCAGGCCACACCGCCAGCTAGCAAGCGAGCGAGCGAGCTGGGCGAGCATCGTTTCACCTCTTTCCACACTTCGGTTCACACCCTGAACTACAGAGATAAGCTACGTCAGCGCTACAAACGATACGAACGAATTATCCAACGGTGCCAGCGATGCTATTCGTTCACCTCGTTAGCGTAGCTCTGTAGTTCGCGGTGTGAGCTGAAGTATGAAAAGAGGTGATACGATGCTCGCTCGGCTCTATGACGTGCGCTATGCAACTGCGCGCGAGTGACAATGAGACGGCACGCTCCTCTCGCTATCCCGACCGCCCCCGCTCGCTCGCCTGTCTGTCCGTAATTTTTGTATGGCATCTCGTAGTTGGCCTTGAAAAGCCGTGACTACTTAACCAGAGTTTCCTGTGGCTGCCTTAAGAAAACTTAAAGCCTCCAGCCAGGGGCTAAAACTACTTAAATTACTAAGCGACTGCACGCTGAGGGCACCCCCTGTGGGGTACGGGCCTCAGCTCAGTGCGTCACTGATGGGGGGACAGCAAGGCTGGATCAAAACATTTTCATTATTATTAACAATCAGGGAATTTAACTCTTCAGGCTCAGCTGCGGCGCGGGCTGGCACTTCAACGAGCAAGGGACGGTCGGGTGTTTAGCTCGCCAAAGCTTCGGTTACTTTATATAGTTTCCCTCGCCAACCAGCGTGCTCGGTCGCTAGCTGGCGATGTGGCCTGCGCTTTAAACGATTTATACATCTATGAAAGGGATCATCCTTTTCACAGATAAATAAACCGAGAATAGTTCAAAGGTGTTTATTTAGATAGAAAAGCCTATAGAAAGACGAACACTTCATTCGGGTAACGTCAAAATCCTAGCCTAGCGGATACGATACTTTTCTCATCGGCAATAAGGGATTTGGCGAATGCATCGCGTTTTGGCATATTCAACGCATTTTGGCCACTGCATCGCGTTTTTATGACTAAGTACATCGCGTTTTGGCGACGACGTCGCGTTTTGACGACTCGCCTGTATGAAGGTCGGTACAAACTAAACGAATATAGAAGCAGAACAAGAAGAAGAGCATTATTTTCTTAAAATTCTTGATTCATCATCATCATTTCAGCCGAAAGACGTCCACTGCTGGACATAGGCCTCCCCCAGGCTCCTCCACTTCGACCGGTCTTGTGCTTCCCACATCCAGCGGATACCCGCGGCTTTCACAAGGTCGTCGGTCCACCATGGGAGGCCTTCCCACTCTACGTCTTCCGGTACGCGGTCGCCACTCCAGAACTTTTCGGCCCCATCGGCCATCTGTTCTGCAAGCAATGTGCCCTGCCCACTGCCACTTAAGTTTGGCAATTCTTCGGGCTATGTCGGTAAAATTCTTGATTATGTGAATGAATAGACCAACGAAAGAATGCTCTATCGAAATCGGCATGTCCTAGAGCCAAAAATTCGAAAACATGTGATATCTACCAACCCGCACTGTTCCCGCGTGGTTTATGGGCATCGCCATCTCACAGAGAGGAGGCCTGTGTCCCAGCAGTGGGAACATTATAGGCTGATAGTCAATTATAATCACAGAGAGTAAGAGGGAGTGGGCCATTATCCACTAAGCGGGCACAGCGCAGCTACCTCTTTCAATATCAATCCAAAAGATTTTGAAGGAATATCCATTGCTTCTTATGTTTGAAAACGTCGTCTACTCGTAAGTAACGCAGTGAGTGTCGTTGAACTGTCAAAGTTAAAGACATTGACATTTTAAGTGTGTAACACAATTAGGGTGCGGGTTCACTGTTCGTCGATGTTAAAAGTGATCATCATCATCATCAGCCTATAATGTTCCCACTGCTGGGACACAGGCCTCCTCCGTGAGAGGGATTGGTCCGTAATCCACCACGCGGGCCCAGTGCGGTTTGGTAGATGTCACATGTCTTCGAATTTTTGGTTCTAGGACATGCCGGTTTCCTCACGATGTTTTCCTTAATCGTTTTGAGAGCAGTGGTGATGAAATTATTTACACAAAGTAAAGCGCCTGTCTGGGTTCGAACTCACGACCTACAACTCGTAAGTCGCGGCCGTTACCACTTGGCCACCACTGCTGCGTTAAAAGTATCGTGTGTTTAATGGTGCTTATTAACAATTATTTTCCTAGGGAGGGGCTTGTTATCGCGTCGAATTATCAGGTCAAGCGACAATTGTCGCGGTTGCTCCGTGGATGGGTGACCATCTTTACATACCAAGACCCCTACATGCCTCGGAAAGCACGTTAAGCCGTTGGTCCCGGCTGTCAATTGTGGAACTTTGACAGTCGTTACGGGTCGTCAGAAGCCTGAAAGTCTGACAACCAGTCTTACCAAGAAGTATCGTGTTACCCAGTTACTGGGTTGTGGAGGTCAGATAGGCAGTCGCTCCATGTAATATACTGGTATTCAGCTGCGGTTAGACTAGAAGCAGACCCCAACATATTTGGGAAAAGGATAGGCAGACTTTTAACAATAATTCTCCTTTAGAAAATATCACTATTTCTACCAATTCAGTCCAACACGGAAGAATATAATGAACTTGAAATGATTTGCAATTAAACATTTATGTTTCGACTAGAGGTAGCATTCTTTAGATAGTGTAGTGTGGCCATGAGGTAGGAACGTCCCGGGAATTTGTTGAAAGTTATAGACCGTAGACAAGAATGTAATTGAGGGGAAATTGCAAGAATTCTTTATAAAACGAAATAACATTTTTAATTAAAGCAAAAATAAAAATTAACTTTGACCTCACTTACTTATTCAAAATTTCCATCTAGCGTATCGATGGCAAAAAAAACAAACATCTTTGACCGAAAATTCGGCGAACTCCGCTCACTGACGCAGTCTTATGATCGTCAAATGCACAAGTAACAGGGCATGCGGCGCAGGATGGAAGGTGAGCCATTGTCTGTGGGGAGGTGCCGCACACGCACTTGAGATCTGAGCCATCCGTGAACCCTCATCTGTGGAGATTGTCTTTGCTCTGGCCGACTTGGGTTCGAAGTCTATTTAGAGATTTCCAAAATTTCCATTATTTTGGCCAAAATTACATCTGCCTTATTCGAGGTATCGGGATAGTGGAGTGTTCATATTACCCTTTTTTTTTTTGGTTGGGAAGTCATTAAATAACTTCTCCAGCTCTGGGTGGAGCAGGTGTCTGACTTTTACTGACTAAAACCCACCCGTGTTCCCTCAGTAGCCTGTGTGCCAGGGGCGGCGGTATCTTTAAGTGCCAAATTGCTTTGTAGTAGGAAATCGATTCTATTTTTCACTTTAACATGTTGCGCTTTAAATAAATATCAGAAAGTGGTTTAAAATTAAGCTAATTACCGTATTCGGCCCACATCTACAACTCTTTTGGCTTTCCCCTGAATTTCAAATACCGAAATAATACAAAAATAATCCAGCCTAGAAGACGGTACCTTCTTTCTCAGCGAAGGTCCGCACTCACACAAAAACAGAGACAATGTCGTTTCTAAAATTCTAAGATGGACACGAAATCCCAAATGATTTGCAATGAATCGTTCGTCTGGTTTGTCCAATAGTTGAATTCTTAGAAATACTACGGTTACCAAGACAAAGGTTAAAGTCAGGATAATTACTCAAATAAAAATAAAAAAACAAATCTCGCCTCGTCTAGCCTGTAAATAAATGGCTTTTGAGTACCTGAACATTATAGTGGACTTCCTAGTTTTTTTGGGGAAGTGTATTATCCTACCAAAAGTTTGTATGTTTAGATATTTGAATGTTTGTTACTCAATCACGTAAAAACGACTGAACAGATTCGGATGAAATTTGGCACACAGATCGTTTATAACCTGGATTAATATATAGGATGATTTTCATCCCGGTAGTACGTTCCCGTGGGATAATTTACGACCACCACGCGGGCGAAGCCGCTGGCAACAGCTAGTATAAAAAAAAGAAAATACAATTATTTAGCACAGACAAGTACAGAGGCCAGCACATCACGCTACCCCAATCTGTCAAATTTCTTTGATAGTTTTTGTTAAATACCTGATGGTATTTGGGGAAGGTTGACCTGAAGGTACTAGTGATAATCGTAAATAAAACCACTGAGTACTGATCGGATATAATAGCTCACTTTATTAAAAAAATATGGTTTGCTTATATACTACTCGTGGTAACGTAACCATAGCGAGATCTAATTTAACGCCAACGCCATCTATCGAGCAAGCCGGAAGCTTCACAAATATTTGAGTCGTAAACAGTTTTTCAACTTTATTACAAAGGAATAAGGTCCATGTTCTATTGGGAAAATTTGACAGTTTGGGATAGCTTGACCTGCTGGCGACTGTACAATCCACTTTTTTTCTAGCCATCATTCCTATTTCTGCCCCAAGGAGTATCGTTCTGTCCCAGTTCAAAGGGTTTTTTTTTAGGTTGGGAAATCATCAAATAACTTGTCCCGCTCTGGGTGGAGCAGGAGGGCGTGTCAGA
The DNA here is from genome assembly GCA_949987655.1 of Polymixis flavicincta. NCBI lineage: Eukaryota > Metazoa > Arthropoda > Insecta > Lepidoptera > Noctuidae > Polymixis > Polymixis flavicincta. The sequence continues at coordinate 3,654,335 of OX465198.1, read as the reverse complement.
CTTTTACTGACTAAAACCCACCCGTGTTCCTTCAGTTGCCTGTGTGCCAGGGGCCACGGTATCTCTTTCGAACAACCCGCGCCCCTGGCAGGCATCAGCCCTTGCGGACCCCACCAGTTGGTGCTGACATCTCCTTGAGGCGCGCGTGGAACACAACGCGCCGTCGACCCGGGCTTGGTCCTTACCAGACAGCGAGCTACCCATTAATCGCCATCCGCAAGCCCGAGCCTACAGGAATCAGCCTGCGATTCCTGACGCCCAGGGCGTCTCCTGCGGCGGCTAGATCCGTGAGGGCGCATATACTGCCTCTCCCTCACGTGTGCCGCCTCCCTCTTCGCGAGCATCACTGCTTCGCAGAAGGTGGTGACGGCTACCCATGCACTCTCGCTCCGTACCATGGCCTGGACCAGGACTTCAAAGGGTATGCCTGTGTTTAAGACATTACAGCTGTGGTCTCTGGGATGGACATACACCTATTATGCTTCTATAGTTTGAACGAAACAGCAGTTTTGGTCAAACTGAAGAAAGCATCATAGGTTCCGCACATACCTAAAGCGCGTTACAGAAACTATAGTAGCAGAAGTCTATAGGCGAGTGTGACCAATACCATCAGGACAAATTCGCCTGCTTGGTTGCCAGCCAATTACTTCGGTGCTTTACCACACCAGAACCACAGCTGACCACAGCTGAAATGTCTGTCAATCAATCATTTCATAACAGACAGATTTATCCTTCATAAACCCAACATAATGGCCACTCCACACGGTCCATCGCGATGTCGGTTCGTCGCTCGTTCCGGGCGGCGGCGCTCGCGTGTGAACTAGCTTTATGTTATCTAAATAATGGACGTATATGTATAGATGCCCTTGGGTTGAGCACAATGTGATTAGCTTCACGCTCTGTGGGTAGGCAGAGACTTAGGTAAGACTATCACTGTCTTCTATACGACGAAATTATATAATCGAACAGTTTAAAGTTATTTTTCGAGTCTAAAGAAAGCGCCTAGGTATAGTGCGCTCGTATCTGAAATATAACCCATCCCAGAGATTAAGCTGCCCCTGCCTTAGTTGATTTGAAGATAACCATTCTTTAAATGGAGTACCTTAACTGTTTTACTGGACTCACTAAAACAGCAATGATGTTACCTAGGCTAAGTCATCATCTGCCTAGCCATTTCCCAACTATGTTGGGGTCAGCTTCAAGTCTAACCAGAAACAGCTGAATACCAGTATTTTACATGGAACGACTGCCTATCTGACTTCCACAACCCTGTTACTGGGTAATACGATACCCCGTGATAAGAGTGGTCGTCAAGACTTTCGGGCTTCTGACGACGCGTAACGACTGTCAAAGATCCACAAATGACAGCCGGGACCAACGGCTTAACGTGCTTTCCGACGCAGGGGGTCTTGGTATGTAAAGATGGTCACCCATCCACGGACCAACCGCAGCAAGCGTAGCTTAACTTGCTGGATCCACCCGCGTGGCTGTTAATACTAAACCACAAGCCCCTCACACCACACGTTACTTAAGCTAAGTATTTTGTTAAATAAAAGATTACTTACTTACTTCAACAATACTTCACCTTGGTTATATTTCTGTTCATGACATAATAACTGGAAGAGGTCAAACAATCGCATAACCTGTTAAACAAGATGGCCGGTGACCGGTTTGAAAGGCTATCTTTTCGGGTCTCCAAATATTGATCGAGTATTGTCGTTGCCAATCCCGAGCGTGATATGTGACTTTTATATCCGTTTATTTAAGGTTTAAATTGCAATGTTTGATGTGTGCTGGTAAAATGCAACAAGTCATATGGTTCGGTGATCGGAAAAAGAATTGCACTGCACGCTTTTAAATTATATAGTGTCTTTGAACAATCTCGTAATATTATGAATTATATACTCTTATCGTTTAGTTAGTACAGTGTGGTGCCGGACGTAAAGAATAGCACCATCCCATCTCTTCCCGTGGGTGTCGTAGAAGGCGACTAAGGGAGAATGGGCAGCATCGTCCTCTATGCATTTTACCACCACACTGCGATCGCCAACCCGCCTGCCAAGCGTGGCGATTATGGCAAACCACCCCATATTGGGGGACGCCTATGTCCAGCAGTGGACGTCTTCCGGCTAAAATGATGATCGTTTAGTTAGCAGAACCAACACAGCCAGCACACTATTACGACACAATTTCAGTCAGAATTAGAATAGTTTAGAATGTATATGCATAAGGATATCCATAAATTACGTCATACAAATTTTACGGATTCTAACCCCCCCCCCCCCCCTTACCGTTGACATAATTTAGGGATGTCCCCTAAGCCATTGCTTCATATGTTCGAAAAATGTGTCTGCTCAACAATGTAAATAACGCAATGAATATTGTTGAACTGTCAAATTGAAAAGTTTTACGCAATTACTTACCTCTTACCAATCAATCTGCCGCTCGTATGTTATGGTCGGCTTGTAGTCTAACCGGATGCAGCTGAATACCAGTATTTTACATAGAGATACTGCCTATCTGGACTCCACAACCCAATTACTGGTTACCCCTGTAACTGTACCTCCAAATGTTTTTTTTCTTTTCGTTATGCCTTCGTTTCCATAACACAGAGTCACAGCAAAAAACTGGTTCTCTCAATTTTAGATTCGATTTCCGTATTGACATAAAGGCTTCTTCAGACAGGCACGACACAAAACGCGACACTTGTAGAATAATTTGCATGAAGTTTTATAATAGGTCTTTACCTATGAAATTGCCGTTTTGTATGAAAAAATTTAAACGATTTTTTTTCATGAATTTTTTATTTGTATTAATCGAAGTAATCACCCATGCAATCAATGCATCTTTGCCATCGCAGTGGCAGTTTATTGATGCCCTTCTTAAAGAAATCAGCTGGACGGGAGGCAACAAATTCTTCAAAGGCATTTTGTACTGCCTCTCGGGTATTAAATTTTTTTCCCGCCAAGAAGTTATCCAAATTCTGGAAAAAGTAGTAGTCTGTAGGCGCAAGGTCTGGTGAGTAGGGCGGATGACGGAGAGCTTCCAACCCCAGTTCTTGCAACTTGGAGACCGTCTGCTGTGCAGTATGAGGTCGCGCGTTGTCGTGCAGGAGCAGCGGAGACGAGCGATTGACCAATGCTGGTTGGAGATGCGCCAGCTTCTCCATCATTGTGTTCAGTTCTTCACAGTACACATCTGCAGTAATGCTCACCCCGTTTGGTAAGAAGCTGTGATGAATCACACCGGCGCTAGACCACCAAACAGTGACCATCACTTTTCTAGGGGTAAGTTTTCGTTTAGGGCATTGTTTAGGTGCTGAACCAGGATCCAACCAACTTGCTGAGCGCTTACGGTTATCAAACAGAATCCATTTTTCATCGCAGGTAACAATGCGGTTCAAAATTCCTTCATTTGTGTGTCTGTTGAGCAGTGCAAGGCACGTCTCGACGCGTACTTCGCGCTGGCGATCATTGAGTTCGTGGGGCACCCATTTGTCAAGCTTTTTTACCTTGCCAATTTGACGCAAATGGACCAATATTGTTTTGACGCTAACGTCGAAAGCTGCTGCTAATTCAGCCGTAGATTGTGTATCATCAGCTTCCACAATTGCCTTTAATTCGTCATTGTCGACCAAAGTCTTCGGACGACCGCGAGGTTCATTTTTCAGGTCGAAATTTCCAGAACGGAAGCGAGCAAACCAATAACAGGTGGTGCGTTGGTTTGTAGTGTTAGCTCCGTAAACGTCGTTGATGTTGCGTGCCGCTTGTGCCGCGTTGCTGCCACGACGGTACTCATATTCCATAATTACTCGAATTTTTAACGTATCCATGATGACGAAAAAGATTGAAATGCGATGAAAATGTAACACTAATCAATAAAGAAATGACTACTTTTAGAAAAAAAAATCCATGTTTTTAAAATAAAATGAATTTGAAATTAGAATTCTTAGCCAAACAAAAATTATTTTGATTTGAAATGGCCAGTACTGCAGAACGGCAATTTCATAGGTAAAGACCTAATAGATTGTTCCATGAGAGCCGCCTCGCGCCTGTTTTCGGGGAGCCTTAAATCCTTCCTACTTAACATAAGAAAAAGTCTTGAGATAGAATGGTTACAGACTTTCATTTTCTAACTTTTCAGCATAAGCTACATAACTTTAGTTTCTAACCGACTTCAAAAAAGGAGGAAGTAATTTATTGATCGTTTGTATGTACCTACAGACTACTGACTGCGTGTGGTTCTTTCCTCAAATCACCATTTCAGAAATCTACATAGTCTTCGACAGACATCTCCATAAGAAGCGACAATTTGGAACCGTGCACCTAGCTTCTGACGTTTCATAAGTGCCCATACAGGTTTATATGTTACTAGCTGATCCGGCGAACTTCGTACCGCCATATTTTATTTCTCCAGTCGCGACAGAGGAAATATAACCCTTCCGGTAAAATCAAATCAGTTGGATTATCAACGACTCCACAGTAATTTTGATCAAATCAATTTTTATAAATTTCCTTATACACAAACCTTGTCCTGACAATAAACACAATATTTTTCCTGACAATAGACACATTAAAAAAAATCATCAAATTTGGTGCAGTCGTTCGGAAGTTATGCGCGTACATACATTTCGGCGATTCATTTTATATAAAGATAAAAATATTTAGATTTGATTTGATTCTTCTCATGATCTGACCAAAGTTATGTCTGGACTTTAAAAGAGACTGTGACCTCTGAGTTTGTTTCGGCCTTTCTTCTCAGAGTAGTCAGATAGGAAACGCCATCCTCATCTTAAAATATGTTTGAAATGTTAGTGTTTGTACAAACCTACTCACAGAAATAAAAACATTTATCATTTGTGAAAGTTTTTTTTTTTTTGTTATGTTTGTCGATAATTTTGTCAATAAATTGTGAACCGATTTTGAAATTGTTTTTTTTTTTTAAGAATAAAGTTACCGACTTAAATAAAACCTTTTCTCCTATTGTCACAGGATCGGAATCGAAAGTAGAATGCACCCCCGAGGTCATGAAGGTGACCATCCCCATGGATGGAGACAGGAGTATCACCTACTTGGAACAGCTCAAAGGTATGCATACTAGCAGTATTTGTTAATATAACACTATGCCAGCATTCAGCGAGGGGATAGGTCGTGATACTCAATACTCAATATATTTATTTGCGTTCCACAATGTTTACATAGGTGGTAGGTACATTATAAAATATACATAATTTTAGATCATTGTGGACCCTGTCGGGCACAGCAAGATAGGATAGAGGAAGAGGGCTAATATTATATTATTATTTGAAAAAAAAAAAAAAAAAGTAAAATATAAATGTTAAATGTTTCTCCACTACTCACTTCTTTAATTTATTTATTATTTTTGGTATTGATTTTTAATTATTGATTAAATTTTTCATTAAAATATTCACTAATATTATAATAGCATTTATGGATTAGGTATTGCTTTAGTTTATTTATAAATATATTTAATTTTTGTTCATTTTTAATTACTTCTGGTAATTTATTATATATTTTAACTGACATTACTAAAGTGCTTGTCGCGTGCATTGTGCATTGTGCGTCGCCTGTAACAATCCAAGATTCCACTGTTACGGCTAGGGCTTTGCAAGTTCATTGCGCAGCCCGTCAACATCTAGGTATATAGTCTCTGCTGGGGAGTTCGTTGCGCTTCTTCTTCCCAGCTAAAGCACTAGAAAGTGGTGAAGGGTGGGCGTTTTGAGGGACTGTCTTATGTAATTTTGACGTTCAAAAAGTGATAACTCTCAGCTTAGTTTGAATAACTGACTTTTGATTTTGGTAGTGTAGACAAATAATTGACACCAGCAGGCTTAGCATGACGCTTCTATTTCTACGAAGAATACACAGCTCTTTCTATACAAAGTGACATTTCGATTCTCCATTTTTGACATCGCACCGTAGAAATACTTATAAAATCTGACATTTTGTCTTTCTTTTCTTTCGAACTCTAGGCAACGTCAACGTCAACTTTGTGTATACGAAAGTAATTCTAAACAATTGAATGTTGAATTTCTAATTAACAAGATTTTTAATGGATAGAAAGTGGTATTACTGGTGTGCGGTGCCTTTGCACAAATACTTCTAAAACTGCGCCATTAAAAGTATTTTTACCGGTGCCGTTTACACAAATCTGACGACACGTGTGGTTACGTAATAAAAATAGTCATCGTAAGGAGCGTTTTGGCGGTAAATTCAAAACAACGAAAAATAAATTGTATTATAATCGTTTTTAATCGAGATAATGGATATAAATCAATTGATTTTTCAATCTTCAATTTAAAATAGTTTTTAATAAATTGGAAAATACCCTATTAGGGTGACGGTATTCAAAGAAATGAACAACTGAAGCAAGCACTGCCGTGCAAAATGTCAACTAACACGGCCGCCATCTTTGTTCTCACATCGTCATACGCAAAGTCAGTGAAAGTGGCTCGTTCGCATAATAATTAAAACAAAAGAGGTCGACATATTGTTCTCGGAATAGGGGAACTGTGCGAAATTGTGAAAATATGAGAAGTTAGCTTGTTAGCAGTTGAATGGGGCATCATTCTGTGTTTATGATCCTTAACTACGTTGTTAATTATTGTGTTTAAGTACGGATGTGTACGGTGTTAGGTTCAACTGTATTAACAAACTTATCTATAGCATGACCGATACCGCTGTACCGCGCCTTAGGTACGGGCGCGGCGCGACGGGGGAGCAGTGCAGGCCTCTGATTCGTCAGTGCAAGCCGCTCATTCGTCACCACTCACGTCCGTCCCCCGCCGCGCATACCTAAGGCGCGGTACAGCGGTATCAGTCAGGCTATAGCACTAGCTTCTGACCTTCTACCCCAACCCACCCCGTTGCATCGAATCACCTGCCTTTGCGAGTACTTCGTATTCGTAATTTTTTTTTTTAGAGGCTCCTGCACGTCCTGGTGTGTTATAAAACCTATAGCCTTCCTCGACAAATAGGCTATCCAACACTAAAACATTTTTTTCAATTCGAACCAGGTATTCCTGACACTAGCGCGTTCAACCAAACAAAAAAACTCTTCAAGATTATAATATTAGTTTATATAGATAAACAGGGTGGCATAGACATCGCCGCAAAACTTTCACCATGAATACAGCAAATTTTTTACTCTAGGTCGTCTCCTCCTGGCTTTGTCACACATTTGCCTTGTAAATACCTTTTGTTAGTCGCCCTTCACCCATTCTCTCAACATGATCAAACCACTAACCAACCAACCAACCAAACCAACCATCGTCGTCGTAATTCTCATGTCCTTATCCCAATTTGTTTGTAGTCGCAACATGTATTTTTCTTCTACACTTCTCAATTAGTCGTCATCTCCGTAGTCACACTCTTTCTAACTAATAGGTCTTTACCTATGAAATTGCCGTTTTGTATGAAAAAATTTAAACGAATTTTTTTCATGAATTTTTTATTTGTATTAATCGAAGTAATCACCCATGCAATCAATGCATCTTTGCCATCGCAGTGGCAGTTTATTGATGCCCTTCTTAAAGAAATCAGCTGGACGGGAGGCAACAAATTCTTCAAAGGCATTTTGTACTGCCTCTCGGGTATTAAATTTTTTTCCCGCCAAGAAGTTATCCAAATTCTGGAAAAAGTAGTAGTCTGTAGGCGCAAGGTCTGGTGAGTAGGGCGGATGACGGAGAGCTTCCAACCCCAGTTCTTGCAACTTGGAGACCGTCTGCTGTGCAGTATGAGGTCGCGCGTTGTCGTGCAGGAGCAGCGGAGACGAGCGATTGACCAATGCTGGTTGGAGATGCGCTAGCTTCTCCATCATTGTGTTCAGTTCTTCACAGTACACATCTGCAGTAATGCTCACCCCGTTTGGTAAGAAGCTGTGATGAATCACACCGGCGCTAGACCACCAAACAGTGACCATCACTTTTCTAGGGGTAAGTTTTCGTTTAGGGCATTGTTTAGGTGCTGAACCAGGATCCAACCAACTTGCTGAGCGCTTACGGTTATCAAACAGAATCCATTTTTCATCGCAGGTAACAATGCGGTTCAAAATTCCTTCATTTGTGTGTCTGTTGAGCAGTGCAAGGCACGTCTCGACGCGTACTTCGCGCTGGCGATCATTGAGTTCGTGGGGCACCCATTTGTCAAGCTTTTTTACCTTGCCAATTTGACGCAAATGGACCAATATTGTTTTGACGCTAACGTCGAAAGCTGCTGCTAATTCAGCCGTAGATTGTGTATCATCAGCTTCCACAATCGCCTTTAATTCGTCATTGTCGACCAAAGTCTTCGGACGACCGCGAGGTTCATTTTTCAGGTCGAAATTTCCAGAACGGAAGCGAGCAAACCAATAACAGGTGGTGCGTTGGTTTGTAGTGTTAGCTCCGTAAACGTCGTTGATGTTGCGTGCCGCTTGTGCCGCGTTGCTGCCACGACGGTACTCATATTCCATAATTACTCGAATTTTTAACGTATCCATGATGACGAAAAAGATTGAAATGCGATGAAAATGTAACACTAATCAATAAAGAAATGACTACTTTTAGAAAAAAAAATCCATGTTTTTAAAATAAAATTAATTTGAAATTAGAATTCTTAGCCAAACAAAAATTATTTTGATTTGAAATGGCCAGTACTGCAGAACGGCAATTTCATAGGTAAAGACCTAATATATCATCATTCACACAGTCCACCCATCGTTTCTTTGGTCTCCCCCTACTCATATAGCCATCGACAATCATACTCAACACTTTCTTCACGACATTTTCCTCATTCCTCCGTATCACATGTCCGTCATGTCAGCTCTTAAAACGCTAAAGGAAAACATCGTGAGGAAACCGGCATGTCTTAGAACCAAAACTTGGAAAACACGTGACATCCACCAACCCGCACTGGGCCCGAGTGGTGGATTACGGCCCATTCCCTCTAGCTGAGAGGGAATGGGCTAATAATGCTTATGTTGAATGTTGAAATTTCGAAAAGTCCATCCTCATTCCTTCTCTACATTATAAAGGGAACCTCTGTGCAAAATTTCAACTTTCCAGGTAGGTACAAGGGTTTGGGGCTGGGCGTTGATGAGTCAGTCAGTCAGGACTTATCTTTTTATTTATAGTTTTTAACTCATCTGTCATACCAACCATCAATTATTCAGTAACCAACCCGAAATGATATTTCAAATCCGTTCCAATGAAGAATTATCTGAAAATCACCACCAACCGGTTCTAAATAATAGCGATCTAAAAATAAAGACATCAGACAAGTGAAGCGGTAGTGACGTCTCAATGCGGCCGAGCTGACGGCAGATATATCAACTTGGCTGAATTTTGATGGCGCCCTCAGCTGTGGGAACGAAAGAATTGATTCTTCACGATCTTAGGACGGGTTGAGAAGGAATCGAATTACAATTGAGAAAGATATAAATAACATTATATTGTGGCAGAGAATTACGAGTTGTAGATCGTAAATTCAAACCATAACAGTATTTCATCACCACTGCGCTCAAAACGGTGAAGTAAAACATCGTGAGGAAACGGGCGTGTAGGTCTAAAACCAACAATTCTAAGACATAATTATGACATCAACCAACCCGCATTGGGCCCGTGTGGTGGATTACAGCCCACCATCTCTCACAGAGAGGAAACCTGTGTCCCAGTTATAGAAATATCTATGGTCCCAGCAGTGGGAATATTATAGGCCGCTTATGTGGCACGGATATTAAAAACAAAAAATTGCGTAACACACGATTAATCATAATCGGTTTCATTTTGACAGTTCGACAATATTCATTGCGTTATTTACGTTGCTAAGCAGACACATTTTTCGATATGAAATAATGGTTTACCAATCGTTTCAAAACGAAAGAGATTATGTTACGCAATTAAGGTGCAGGTTAAACGGATAATCGAGTAGATAGCAATGGATAAATAGAGATCAGACAGAAAAGTCCATATGCAAGGCAAGCATGAAGATGTATATTTACCTAAACTGAATTATTAGTTATGAAAATATTTTTTGTAAAAAAATGCCAGGAACACGGGAATGCACAACTTGTTGGGTGTATAATATGGAAGCGACCTCTAGATTATTAGGAATTAGGATGGCAGGAACTATTCAAATTCATATTTATTTAAAATTAACTCCGATGCAAAAAACGCCCACGTGGATGTCGGTATCGCATAATAAAGTAGCCTATGTCTTTCTCCATATCTCAAGCTATATCTCTGCCAAATTTCATGACGATCGGTTCAGCGGTTTAGGCGTGAAAGCCAGAGACAGACAGACAGAGTTACTTTCGCATTAATAATATTAGTAGGGATTTCATTTCGCTTGAAACAGAAGAAGTTTTCAACCAGTGCGCAAACTGTAACCATGAATTCAGCATATTATTCTAGACGGGGGGTCTAGAATGATATGCTGAATTCGCGCAGACATTTTTCGTCGATAATACAAAAAAAAAATCTGCTGTTTCATAGAAAAGTGCAATACCTACGCGGTCAAAATGAATGGAACAGCTGATTTTTTTTTAATAACCGGCAATTTTTTTTTGCGCTAGGGGGTCTAGAATGATATGCTGAATTTATGGTTACACTTTTGCTTACTGGATAAAAACTTTTCCTGTATTATTAATTTCCGAATAATTATAAATTAAACTTTTTATTTGAAATTGGATGACATTGTATTTATAAATTTTTATTTTGGATATATATAATACCAGCGCGGTCAAGATGAACAGCTGATTTTTTTTTAAGCTTATCCTCTATAGCCTCTTCTCTAGAATTACTTATCAGTCCTTATTCCATCTAAGTTACTTTAACACTAAATCAACATTTAATGTCCCTTTTCCACGACACTACTTCATATTCTCGCCACGTCCTGATATAATTATATCCAGTCCCTGGACGCACTCACGACTTTTACCAGCGTGTATTATTAATATTAATTAATCATGCAACAGTTAAGGAAGGAAGAGCGAAGTGATCAATGCTTGTATGGAAAAAGTCATACAGAATTATAACATCTTTTTAAACCTTCCATTTTCAATATTTGAAACGGTTGGAATTAATCTCAAATTCAATCATTCTTCTTTTCTGAATACTAATAATTGTTCTATTATATTTTTATAGCATACTATAATCTGAGAGAATAACATATGAGCATCCCTACAATGTTCCCACTGCTGGGACACAGGCCTCCTCTCTGTGAGAGGGAGTGGGCTCTAATCCACCACGCAGGCCTAGTGCGAGTTGACAGATGTCACATGTCTTCAAATTTTTGGTTTTAAGACGATCAGTTTTGATTTGGAGAATTAGTATAGGATGATAATAATACTTTCCTAAATCAACAGTATCACAAGAGTTTATTACGACCATATCAAATCAAATTAAAATATTTTGTTTCATATAAACCTGCATGGGCACTTATGAAACGTCAGAAGCTAGGTGCACGGTTCCAAATTGTTGCTTCCTATGGAGAAGAGCCGGCAAGAAACTCCACGGTTACTCTTTTAAAAATAATTGGCATTAACAATTTTTTCAAATTACAGAGATAAAATGTATGGGAGGACAGTGCAGGCCTGTCAATAAGTACCAGGTACTTAGACGAATACAGAATAGAAAATCGTCTACAAATTTACAGTCTGAAGGCCTACAACATTCTCTCATTCACAATATGTAAAATAATCTACATAAAATGAAATTAACCAAATTGTAATATAAACCATATTGACGATTCTTTTTTTCTAAATTTCCAGAGTACAAGCCATGTCAACCAGAGATGATCGGCAACATCGCCATGTTTGTGCTGGACCTGCAAGACCCTCACAGGTGCGCAGTTACCAGAGTGCTGAATACTGGGACTGTGAGTAGCAATCACGTTTTTTACTTCGACTTCCTAGGACCATGGTCTTCTTTTAGATTCTTCCACGGTTTAAAATAACCTTTAACTCATTCCAGGGCAAGCGCTCATTCTACAGCACGATCCTGATAGAGAACTCTTCAGGAGACGTGGAGACACTGAAAGCGCGATGCGTGGTGGCGGGCAAGCTGCGAGCACTCACCAAGAGAGACGTGCATCCCTTCCCGCTAGACTTCAATGAGCCTGAGTGAGTACGGAAGACTGTGAAAATGTTCAAATTTTTCTTCATGGATGTTGTTTTCATGGAGTTCGGTAATTTCAATCTTGGATATCGAATTACATTCAGATTTGAAGAAAACGCGTAAGGTACTTCGTTCCTGACGGGGGTCCTCCAACCCTGGGGGGGTTTTCTCGTTTCTCGTTTCTTTGTTCTCATGTTTTAGCCAAGATGCTTGGCATTGCCTCTTGGCAACGAATCTTGACTTGTTCTCTGATCACAACAATTAACCAGTTCTCGTGGTCCACTTGATGAACGTATTGCCTAGTATTAGTGCCAATTAATCACCCTTTGCACAAACTGCTTTACAATTGGAGAGCCGAAACTCTCCGATACAGTTCTCAGGATGAGATTGCGACTGCCTCGCACTCTCCTCAGTAGGGGCTTTCTTGCGCACGATCGCATCGTGCAGTCCATCGTTACGAGCTTGCGCAAACATTTCCGAGGCGCTCCAGTAGCAAGGAAGTCTCAACAACATCCTGAAACCTTAAACGACACACGCATTCCCACTTATGAATTTCTAAGTAAAGGTTTTATAATGAAACTTACGTTAGTGTATTCTATGTTTCAGTGTGCTCAATATTACGCGTTATGAAGAAGGTAAGGCGCCTGAACCTGTTCTTGGTGCCATCGTCAAACAAAACGGAAAGCAGTAAGTATACTAACACCTACTTTTTCAACACAGTACTCCATTTTTCTTTGGTCATCGTATACGTGTCTTTTTTTTTTTCTCAATTTCTACAACTACTCACTAGATGACTAAACACATCACACTTTTAAAGACTAAGCTGAACGTCAAGCAGAGTTTATAGTTCAGTTACCGCAAACCAAAACATGTTTACATATTTCTTTCATCCTGTTTTTATTTCAGTTCTGTTGAGTTCCCAAGTTATGCAATACTTGCATTTTGCCAACGACTACGTGCGCGTCGATTTCGTATTTTCCCCTACAAACTTTAACACCCCTTTTTTTTTGATAGTGGGAAATCTTCAAATATCTTCTCCTGCTCTGGGTGGAGCAGGAGTGTCAGACTTTTACTGACTAAAAACCCACCCGTGTTCCCTCAGTTGCCTGTGTGCCAGGGGCGACGGTATCTCTTTCGATCAACGCGCGCCCCTGGCAGGAACACCACTTAGTTCTTCCTTTCGGGCAATTAAAAAAAAAACTAAATAAAATCAACTGCATTATTTACTCGGATAATTAATTATTCGTGCCAAGTTTCAAGTTTATTAAATCAAGGAATTTAATCTTCTTATTTATAAAAATGAATCCCTATTTCTCTTGGTCACGGCATCACACGAGAACGGCTGGACCAATTTTGCTAATTCTTTTTTTGTTGTGTTTGTTATTGTCGGGAGAAGGTTTCTATAAAATAAAAAAATAAGAAAGTTCATAGTTAAGGGGACACTTTGCGCGGGCTCGAACTCACTGGTGGGCCTGGCTAAAAATGACGCTGTCTCACCAGGCTTCGTATCCGACAGAGATAGTATCAGTGGTGAGCAGTTAGACTCTAGTCTACATGCAAAACGTTATTGAGTGAGATGCAGGAGCATTTTTGGAAAAAAAATCGCGAAAAAATTAAGAAAAGTCCTTCAGAAGATCGGGTTTTATGAATAAACCACTGCATAAATCAATGACGAATAAAGTTTATTGAATTTATTGTTAATTGAACTTTGTCGGTACCGTCTTGGTTTTCGAGATTTTACACTCCTTTTATTACTTAAACACGCTCAAAGTTAGGTTAAATTAGCAAGAAAAACGAATCTTTGTTGGCTCATAACTTTTTAATGGCTTTTTATTTTAGTATTCTGTTTCCGTACAGACAATAATAATAACGAGACAAAACCATACCATGTTTTATTTTTGATGTACATAGTCAAAGAGTGGAGTAAAACCCTCCCGAAGTTTGTATGGAAAAAATGTGGACAAGTGTCACCGGACAGAACATCGACCGTCGGGTCATCTAGTTTTTTATACAAACGAAAATCCACCTTTAACGAATTAACAAAAAGCCTTTCTCAAAGCTCCACTACATTATAAAAGGAAGCCGTGAGCAAAATTTCACGTTCCTAGTACTAGTAGTTTCGGCTGTGCGTTGATATATCAGTCAGTCAGTCCTTTTTATATAAATAGCTTTTAGAAGAAGATAACGTCCTTGTAGACAGCACTATAAAACAACTATTTTCTGTCTATTTGTTTTAAACATAGCTTAACTTTTGACCAACCATTTTCCAGGGTATCCGGCGAGATCTCAGTCACCCCTGGTACTCCTCTGACGATGGAGATCTTCTTGAACGAGAAGTCAGCGCCGATCTACGGACTGCTGGTCAACTATATGCACGTCACTGATACGGGGAAGCAACAGGAGACTATTATTTTGAATGGGTAAGTCTGGACATCAATAAATGTTTATATTCTTAGGATTAGCACCATTCAGCTCAAGCATTTACAAGGGAGCTAAATGATCCAACACATGCGCCACCATCAGCGAGACATTAGAGTGAACAAGACATGCTGTCAGCCTCAGCTGCCACGGCACATTCATGTCAATGAAAGAAGTAAATGTTAGCGTTATAGTAGGAACATAGTGCTCACAAATGTGCTATACAATTATACGAGTACCCAGATTGAGAATGCAAAGATAGTTTTCAAAATCTACAGTGGCTCCAAATGCGAATCAATTAGTTTATGCGCCTTTGTGTAGCAAGACTAGAACCAAGCATTTTATCTGCGATGTAATTAATCTACAGTATACTAATTTATAATCAAACGAATGGTAGCCTCGGTCGTTGCCAGTCTCAGGCTTTACCAAAAATGTTGCTGATGTAAATATTGGCAAAGATACGAAGCTAAACAAACGCTCTAAATACTCTAAGAAGTATGCAACTAGAAAATATTCTCAAATGATTTTTTTTATGAACAAACTATTCAAAATCTCTTGGCTATTTAGTAAACAATACGTAGGTAATATATTTCAATGTATTTCATATTATATTCATTGCGATGTTTAGAGGATAGCCGCGGTCATATGCCACTTTGGCCCCTAAACGTATTTATGATTGCTAAATATTGTTATAATGTATTGTTATGTTTGTTTAGGTGGCATACGAGACCGCTATCCTCTAATCAAATAGCTTATAATATCAGCGGATTATCAAGCCACTTCCAACTTCTCATTTCGTAAAATTATGATAAGTAGTTTAGACACTATGAGGTAACAGATGAACAAATATACATACATACCGGGCAAAATGATAACCATCATTTTTTGCTTTGCCGTAGTCGAGTACAACATCTCATGTGCTTATTTCTACTTCTATCTAACCCATGTTTTCTCAATTTCCAGTTGCTCAGTGGACACATACCTGTTTGATAACTTCGTGACAGCTGATGGAGACACACTGACAGCCAAGTTCAAGGCGTTCAAGTTCCCTGACACCTCCTACGTGCAGTTCAAGGGAACTGTCACCGTGTGCCTCGACAAGTGCCAGGGGGTGAGTAGAGCACGAGGTTTTTGTCATAAATGGTCATGGCTTGAATTCACTAAGACCACATAACGATTCCTTACTCGTAACCACGTCAATCACACACGAAATCTGCTAATATCGTATTAATAATATCGAAAAATTGTCTTGGAACATACAGAATATGACATTTCGATTGGTCAAGGTCAAGACCAGGCCCATTCAGCAATAAATACCATCATAATATCATCATGCTCTGGAATTGTATGGTCAGAGTGAACATAGAAACATTACATGATCAGTCTAACATCTTCCCACTGCTGGGACACAGGCATCCTCTTTTCTAGAGGGAGTGGACTGTAATCCACCACGCCGGCCCAGTGCGGGTTGATAGATGTCACATGTCTTCGAATTTTTGGTTCTAGGACATGCTCGTTTCCTCACGATGTTTTCTTTCACAGTTTTGAGAGTCTTGGTGATGAAATCATTTACTCAAAGTAATGCGCCGGTCTACCCACTCGGCTACTACTGTTCAGGGTTACCTTAACAGCAGAATATTAGACAAGACTTATAAAAGTCTAACACTCAGTTGCACAAAGACAAACATTAATGCCACATTACACAATGGATCATTAACGCTAATGATTTCATTAATTTAATTATGTTTCACTAAACTCAACTCAAACTCAAAGCATTTATTTCAATTAAACCTTTTACAGGCACTTTTGAATTGTCAAAAAAAAAATCGAAGTTGAAGCTAGGTGCCCATTCCAAAACGTAGATCTCTATGGAGAAGAACGGGCAAGAAACTCCAAGGACACTCTTTTAAATCATGGGTATTACAAAATCTTGGGTACATTATTGTTGTTGCTTCTAAATGTGAGAAAAAAGTAAAAAAAATAAAAAATAAAAGCCATGGCAGTTGGGAGATGACCAGTCTCAACCGACGGCGCTCGTTCATGAACTTGACGCGTGGATCAGCACCATCCAGCAAACCACTATAAGGCGCTAATGGTGCTTGCTTTATGCAACAAAAACTGTAACAGATTACCTCGTTTGACACTTAATTATTTAAAACTAGCTTTTGCCAACGGCTCCGCCCGCGTGGATGTCGGTTATCGCGTTAAAAAGTAGCCTATGTCCTTCTCCATATCCCAGGCTATATCTCTGCCAAATTTCATGACGATCGGGTCAGCGGTTTAGACAGACAGATAGACAGAGTTACTTACGCGTTTTTAATATTAAAAAAGTAGGGATTAAAGAACCACTAACATCGAGTCTAATATTGCTTTCTGCAACAAGTTAATGGAGGATTTTAATGACGGCTTTAAAAGTTAAAACTTCGTTTCTGCAACTGTTAGTGTTACTTTCGATTATTTCTTAGTCCTTAAACATCATTTTTGATTGTTTTTTATATTTATATTTACAGGTGCAATGCAGCAACGGTCAGATAGCGTACGGCAGAAAGCGTCGCTCGATCAGCTCCAGCGCTGACTCCAACAAAGTGTACGAGGTGTCGCTGACCACCTTCATCAAGGTGGACTATGAGGAGGGGCAGAAAGAGGCAGGTTGGTGAACCTTTATACTCTTCTATTTCTCTAATTTATCAAACAAGTTTTGAAGCAATGGATAAGAAATTTCTATCAAAATCCTTTCGGATTGTTCCTGAATATTTGTTACGCAATAAGGGTGCAACGCATAATTCTACAAAATCATCTTTCTCATATTATTTTATTAACTAACTAGCATCGCCCCGCGGTTTCACCCACGTGGTTCCCGTTCCCGTGGGAATACGGGGATAAAATATAGCCTATGTCACCCGGGGATAGTGTAGCTTCCCAACAGGGAAAGAATTTTCAAATCGGTTCATTAGTTTCGGAGCCTATTCTATGCAAACAAACAAACAAACAATCAAATCTTTCCTCTTTATTATTAGTATAGAAGAACTTAGATGCAAAAAAAAAACGTCAAATTCATTTTTTTTTTTCAATTATAGAACATAGGTTCTAAAACTGAAAAAAAATGAATTTGAATTTCGTATCAATGAACCCAATTTACCTTTTTTAATTGATTTCAATTGATGAGAAAAATCGCGCATCTTTATCTTTCTTAAAACTACGCCGATGCTAACTACGTCATTATATCTATGTAATTATACTTGTAGTGACACAGTACCTGTCACACCAATACCTTAACCAGGTACCAGTGTAGGCTATAGCTACCTACAGTTCGGCCGCTCTGAAAACTTGATAATCCGAGCGGTAACGAGGTTTGACGAACCGCGTGGCGAGCGGATCGCGCGACGCGCCGCGCCGCCTGCTCCCCGCCCTCTTGATAGATGCGCCCCGCAGTCGCCCTCGTCAGTCCGCGCTAAACCACGTATAGAGCATGACGATCGTCTCGCCCGCGCATCATTGCATTGTAAAAAACGTTTAATATAAATTTTGTTAAAGTAATAAACTTTTAATTGATAGAGCTGTGTTTATATGAAAAGATCCTAAACCACCAATACACACAAAACTCTAAATACTGAATGGCATAGGGACATCGACGAGCAACCGGTTACTATGGTTTCAGTACATGATTCTGAACACCACTGTGATGACAGTTTACAACGGTATTTTTTTTTTTAAACAGCTATTCCATAGAAAACTGCAATACCTTCGTGGTCAAAAACCATGGAACAGCATTTTTTGTCTGTGATTTTAGAAGCATGTGCTTTTTTTTTTTTTTGTGTGGGAAATCATCAAATAACTTCTGCCGCTCTTGGTGGAGCAGGAGGGCGTGTCAGACTTTTACTGACTAAAACCCACCCGTGTTCCTTCAGTAGCCCTTAAGCCAGGGGCTGTGGTGTCTCTTTCGAACAAACCCGCACCCCTGGCAGGCATCGACCCTTGCGGGTCCCATCACTTTTTGTGCTGACATCTCTGAGGCGCGCGTGGAACACAACGCGCCGTCGACTTGGGCTTGGTCCTTACCGGACAGCGAGCTACCCATTACTCGCCGTCCGCAAGCCCATGCCTACGGTGGCCGGAAATCGGCCTGGGATTCCCGACGCCCAGGGCGTCTCCGTATCCTGCGGCGGCTGGGGTCGCGAGGGCGCATATGCTGCCTCTCCCTCACGTGCGCCGCCTCCCTCTTCGCGAGCATCACTGCTTCGCTGAAGGAGGTGACGGCTCCCCATGCCCTCTCGCTCCGTACCATGGCCTGGACCAGGGCCGGACGCGAGAGATCGCCGCCGCCGATCGCCTCCACGAGGACACGGCGGTGCTCCACCCAAGCTGGGCAGACCGCCACCGTGTCCTCAGGGCGATCTTCGCAGTGGAAACACCCGGGCGTTTCCTCCCGCCCTATCCGAAACAGGAACCTCCCGAAACAACCGTGTCCGGTGAGGACCTGCGTCAGGCGGAAGGTGAGGACGCCATGCCGCCTCTCAAACCACTCCTCAAAGAGGGGACTTACCGCCGCAATCGTGGCGTGCCCATAGAAGCATGTGCTGAGTTCATGATTTCGGTTTGCCCGTCAATGTCCCTGCTAGCCTAAATAGGTATTATTTCAGTATTTACTTGAACGTAAAATTTGAGATTTTTTAATACGTATGTAGGGGTGGTCTTCGGAACTACAGATCTCTATCTAAAGAATCGTTTAATAATGATTGATGCTTCCCATTGAACATCATTTCGATTCGATTTGTTTTCGGGTCTCCACGTAAGTGTTGACATGGAGAAACGAAAAAAAATCGAATCAGAACTGAGGAGATCCGTAGGAGAACCAAGGTAAACAACATAGTCCGAAGACTTGCCAAATTTAAGTGGCAGTGGGCAGGGCACATTGCTCGCAGAACAGATGACCGAGGGGGCCAAAAGGTTCTGGAGTGACGACTGCGTACTGAAAGACGTAGAGTTGGAAAGTCTCCCACAAGGTGGACCGATGACCTTGTGAAGGCCGCAGGAATCCGCTGGATGCGAGAAACACAGAACCGGTCAAAGTGGTGGAGCTTGCTTGGGAGAGGCCTATGTCCAGCAGTGGACGTTTTTCAGCTGAAATTAAGATGATGATAATAGGATAAACAACAAATTTCACGCGGACAAAATAGCCAGCAAAGCTAGATTAAAAATACAAGCCAATGATGAATGAGTTAAAAGCTGCTATCAGTGTGGTTTAATATTTATTACTGTAAAAGGGATTTGAGTGCGATATAATTCATTTTGAAATTAAAATAGATGGCTCTTGGTATATTTGCGGCTTTCATGACATTAATAGCTTAATAATTGCATTATTTATGTGGTTTGTTCCACACAATTTATGGTCAAATCATTTTTTCCGCAATACAGTTAGAGCCATGTTGTGGGTTGTGGGTAATGTTTTGTTTTTGTGTTTCATCTCTTTCTCAGTTCGTTTTTAATGTCAATCTGGCAGTTTGAGTACTTTATGCGGCCTACCCAAATGTCCTGTTTTTGGTATTGTTCGTCAAATCGTTGAGCTCCTCAAGTTTTGAGTTGAGCTGAATGATTACTGATAAATGCGTGCACTGATTGGACAGGTCCACTCAATCTGTGTGGTTCTTTCCTCAAAAGACCATTTCAGACACCAATCCACATGGTCTTCACATGATCTGACCAAGATTATGTCTGGACTTTAAAAGAGACTGTGACCTCCGAGTTTGTTTCGGCCTTTCTTCTCAGAGTAGTCAGATCACAGACATTTAACTGTTTATATGTCTGTGAGTCAGATAGAAAACGCCGACCTCATCTAATTTAAAAAAATATGATTGACGTGTAGAAGTGTTTGTACAAACCTACTTACAGAAATAAAATCATTTATCATTTAGCCACTTGAAAAATAAATGTTTTTTTTTTTTTTTTAAGTCGGTCTTGTCATATGCGATTTCTGTCCATGTGGCTAACATGGACAGAAATCGCATCTGCAAACCTGATTAGTTCGTCACAACACTTTCGCTTTGGTCTATCTCGACAGTAACATTCTATCTAAAGTATTTTTTTTTTGTCAAATCTTTTGAGAAGCTTTGCCATTATTTACTCTAACATTTATTTAATTACCTATTGACTACTAAATACTCCTTGACATTGAAAATACAATTAAAATGATTTTTCAATTTAATAATTTTGTCATAATAATTTTTAAGTATTTTGAAAGTAATATTTTAATTTATGTGTAAATTTTGCATGCCCATGTTAAGGCAGAGCATGGAGAACATTATAAAATCATTGTAACATCTATACCCCTACCCATGTTGGCAAAAAAATAAATGATTTGATTTGATTTGATTTGAGCTTTTGAGTTTGTTTTTTAGTATCGGAATTTGACATTGCACCGTTCAAATTAGCCTCTGAGATTTAAAAACTAACTTTATTTAAAAATTGGGATAAAAAAAGACGGACCCTATTAACCTACAAATTGTATATTTTATTTATTTACAGAAGACGTACTAGCCCTCCTACGGAACCTTAAAGTCGCGAACCAGCGTCTAGGGGACATGGACGGAACCCCAGCCTCTGTCGCCGAGCATACTTCGAAAAACGTGCTCGTTTACGAGCAAGACACCTTCACTGAGAGCAAAGCGAGCATTCTAACAAGCAGTCTGTTAGTCCTAATTAGTTTGTTCATTTTGTTGAAATAAAAAAGGATTTTGTAACATGGCAATAATAAAAGGAACATTCCATTAGGAATCTGGAAAAAAAATTAAGTAAAATTGTTGTTGACGGGTAATTTCAAATTTAGATTTTTTTTAATAAATTATCTTTCGCTACTTTTTTGAATCCGTCAATCAAAAGAATTATAAATTCAGATCTATTTTTACTTTCCTCCATGTTTTTTTTTAATATTTTGTACTTATTATTTTTGCCAAAAAACTTAATTAATAAAGTACTTTATTGCTCTGAACCATTCCGTAGACACTTAAAATCGAACTTAGATTTAAATTAAAGTGATTTAACTATAATAACGTAACGCTAAGGACGTAATTAATGTAGTTTAGATTTTAATGATTTAATACCCAGTGTAAGGTAAGCGCACATTATTTCAAACAACAGCTAACCACTTTTCTTTTAAATTATTTCTGTATGCAAAATATCCCTTTGTCTGTCATGCCAACTTTGGCAAAATTATGCTACTTTTAGCTGATAGTTATGCCAACTCTAGCTAAATATCATATACCTAGTTTGGCAAAATGTCCAGACAAGTTTGCCAAAATTTCATGCTAAGTTTGATTAGATGTCATGCCAATTCCGACCAAATATTATGCCAAGTTTGCCTGAATGTCCTGCCAAGTTTGGCTAAATGTCATGCTAAGTTTGGGTAGACGTCTCTGGCTAAAAATTATGCGAAATTTGGTTAGATGTCCATATATGCTAAGCTTGTCTTTTTAATGTCTTGCTAACTGGCTGAATATTGTGAATACCATACCCTTTTTTATTTGTTAATAGCTTTACCGGTAATGTGCGCTTTTCTCAATCGTAATGCAAACGCATTAAGTCCACTAGTCTTATGATAACTGTTCCATAGATAGCCTCGGTCCATTAATTGTGAATATTAAACATAGTGCACTTACGTTTGTAAGAAAAACATGCCTTTTGGAGTTGTGACTTTTTGTAAAAGAATAATAGTATTTTTTTTAGAATCTTCTGCACAGCTTTTAATAAAAAAGATATAAAAGTCTACTTGATTTCAAATACTGGCAACTTTTTAGTGTTGCCAGTTTTTAATGAGAAACTTTTACATTTTACATGAAACGTTTTTTTCGGGAAAATGGTAAACGTTTAAAATAATTATTTTAATAAACCTTTAAACGACGCACGTTAGCACGGACGTTAACATATCGCGAAGGGATTTTATCGTGCACTAGATTTTCAACACTCGGGGTTGAACCGAGGATTGAGAATACAATAGAGGGCATAACAGTGCGTCGAAATAAATAGTTCAATTTTCAACTCTGCGCTAAGCAATGCGTTGAAGATATAGTGCACGAACGCGATATTTTTACGTCTTTGCGAACGTGGGCTGAATCACAAAATAAAACCTATTTACAATATGGCCGATGAATCATGGTCGATTATAAATTTGCGCTGAAGGCTGCGCAAAAACCTATAGAAACCAAATGGTGCCACGAGGCGTGTGTGAGTGAGAGAAAATCCGCGAAAGATCGGAGTTAGTTTGGTCTAAAAACCAAAGTCTCGCATTCTGGAACTGACACATGCTTCGTCACTATCCAGTTGCCAACTAATAGAACTAAACACAAGTAACCATTCTGTAAAAACGAAGACATTTAAATTGCTGTTTCATTTTTCTAATCAAATGAAACAAACGTGGCAATAAAACAATGACGTTTATTAAAACGTTTGTACAGGTCATAAAGATGGTTGGGTAGTTATTATTACACAGTAGGTACTGGTAACACAGTGGTGATGACATAGACTTGTGCCACTTGCGAAGTAGGTATAATATTATACCATGGGAGAGCCTATGTTCAAACCAGCCATGATTTTTTTTTTTTTTTTTTTTTTTATTATTTTTTTTTTTTTTTTTTTTTTTTTTTTTTGGGTGGGAAATCATCAAATAACTTCTCCCGCTCTGGGTGGAGCAGGAGGGCGTGTCAGACTTTTACTGACTAAAACCCACCCGTGTTCCTTCAGTAGCCCTTAAGCCAGGGGCTGTGGTGTCTCTTTCGAACAAACCCGCACCCCTGGCAGGCATCGACCCTTGCGGGTCCCATCACTTTTTGTGCTGACACCTCTTTGAGGCGCGCGTGGAACACAACGCGCCGTCGACTTGGGCTTGGTCCTTACCGGACAGCGAGCTACCCATTACTCGCCGTCCGCAAGCCCATGCCTACGGTGGCCGGAAATCGGCCTGGGATTCCCGACGCCCAGGGCGTCTCCGTATCCTGCGGCGGCTGGGGTCGCGAGGGCGCATATGCTGCCTCTCCCTCACGTGCGCCGCCTCCCTCTTCGCGAGCATTACTGCTTCGCTGAAGGAGGTGACGGCTCCCCATGCCCTCTCGCTCCGTACCATGGCCTGGACCAGGGCCGGACGCGAGAGATCGCCGCCGCCGATCGCCTCCACGAGGACACGGCGGTGCTCCGCCCAAGCAGGGCAGACCGCCACCGTGTGCTCCACCGTGTCCTCAGGGCGATCTTCGCAGTGGAAACACCCGGGCGTTTCCTCCCGCCCTATCCGAAACAGGAACCTCCCGAAACAACCGTGTCCGGTGAGGACCTGCGTCAGGCGGAAGGTGAGGACGCCATGCCGCCTCTCAAACCACTCCTCAAAGAGGGGACTTACCGCCGCAATCGTAACCAGCCATGATTGATCGGCCATTTTGTAAGTAAATAAATAAAACACCTAAAGATTTTGAAAAAATCTCTGTCATTGGCCATATTTTATTTTTAACTAAATAGTTTAATTTTTTGGTGCTTGCAATACTTACTTTCACTTTATGTGATTCCAATTTTAAAACTAGCTTTTTAGGGACCCTTTTTACAAATAAAGTATTGCTTTTTTATTTGTCTTTACTTCGAATAGTACTTTAATTAAAGTATTTTATTTTTTTTTGGGTGCGAAATCATCAAATAACTTCTCCCACTCTGGGTGGAGCAGGAGGGCGTATCAGACTTTTACTGACTAAAACCCACCCGTGTTCCTTTAGTAGCCCGTATGCCAGGGGCTGTGGTGTCTCTTTCGAACAAACCCGCACCCCTGGCAGGCTTTAAGTACTATTTGTGAGTTGCCTGACTGGGCTAGCTATTTTCATTTACCATAATTATTATGATGTCTTAATCCTTAAGGATTTTGGCAAAGGAATTTTTAATGATTTTGGGTTTAAGGGCGTGGAAAACGTTCAAACCATGGAGCCATTTTTGAAGTTCGAACTTTATTCTCATAAAGTTATAGTTCTAAATACAAAAACTGATTTCCAAGTTGTCAATTTTGTAATAACACTTTGAGGGACAATAAACGTTAAAAATTAAAACTATTGTCTTCTGTCTCGTTCAGTGTCCCTAAACTGATTTAGACTTTAGTGTAGTAGAAATAAAGTTCAAAATACAAAATCTGGCTTAAAGGTTTGACGATAGGTTTTGTTATGTTTGGGTTAATCTCCATGTTTTATTATATTGATGAAAAATACTTGTTTACTAAAAAAAAGGAATTACATTCATATTTTTATTTTTTCACTAACATAATGGGGAAGGGATTTCAAATAAATCACCGAGGTTTTTTCTAAATCATTTACATCCAAAACTAATATTTTTAATTTGCGAAGAGGGTCCTTTGCTTGTCTGTAAGTTTAGGAATTGATTAAGAATTTAAAAAATTAAAAAGAATATTTCGAAATTGGTTGTCGTTTTATTTTTATTTTCCATTATTTTTCTCAAAGAATTGTATGAACCGGATGCAACTCAATACCAGTATTTTACATGGAGATACTGCCTATCCGATCTCCACAACCCAGTTTCTGGGTAACAAGATACCCCTTGGCGTGGTTGTCAGATTTTCGAGCTTTTGACTACCAGTAACGACTGTCAAAGAACTACGAACGACAGCCGGGACCAACGGTTTTCCGTGCTTTCTGAGGCAAGGACGTCTCAATATGTTATGATGGCCACCCATCCATGGACTGACCTCGGCAAGCGTAGCTTAACCATCGGTCGACTCAAAGGATTTCTGTGAACTCGCTTGTAATTTTTATCACCCCCTTGAATAACACCCCCGGGATGTTTAACTGCGGATTGATGGATGACTTCTAATTGGTCAATTAGAAGTCATCCATTTATCCGAAGTCATCGCGATCGTGACTTAGTCAAAAAATGTTTGATGGACAAAGTTCATGTCAAAGTATTACTGTTAACTCCGTGTTTGTTGGGTCAGTTTGTGTACTGAGAAAATTGTAAATAGCTTAAACTTTCAATGGATTTTTTTTTTTCAGTTTTTCGCATAGAAATATCTCAAAAACTAGAGGTCCTAGGTCAAAAATAATGAAATTTCCGTCTTCCTCCTTTCACACCCCCAGGGATGTTTTATTGCGGATAACTGGTTGATGTCCTATTGACCTTGACTTTTGCAAAAAAAATGATGTATGTACGTACGTACATACATCATTTTTTTCATTATTTTTTTGTTGCAGTTCATGTCAAAGGATTTCTGTGAAATCCGTGTTTGTTCTGTCAGTGTGTGTGTGTGTGTGTGTTGAGAAAAGTAGGTACCTAACTAAAGAGCCTAAACTTTGATTGGAATTTGGAATCGGGATGTTTCGATTTGAGTGGAACCGTCCAATCAGTGCACGCATTAGTCAATGTATAGCACTACTTTCGGACGGGGCTGTATCTTCGTTGATGGACCTTCAGAGTAGGACTCCAGTTCTGCAGTTCTGTAACCATCTCACCGTGAAAACCTGGATAAAGTGGGCGTCGAGTGAGGTGCCAGTGTCATCCCACCTTTTGCTAGAGATTGACTAAGCCTTACATTTATCGAAATTTTAATAACAATTTTTAAGCGAATTCTTTTGATCATTTTATGAAAGCTAGTATTAAAGTGTCTATGCATTACTATTTTGGGAAGTTTTCCAAAAAAAAATGCAAAACAATAATGTTGTTTGTTTCATTTTTATCCCTAGACTAGTCCATAAATTATTTAAGGCGCGAGCGCATCACACATTTTATATGTATAATATTATATGGTCAACAGAATTATCATAAAACGTGTGATTAAAATCTCGATTATGATTGTGAATATAATGCTTGGTCAATCCCTGGCATCAGTGGGAAGACACTGACAGCTCATCACTCCACGCTCACTTCACGCGGTGAGTTGGTTAAGAATCAACATGCTGCTCATCGTGCAATGTGTAGTTCACATGTGGCGGGGTATGTAAGTCTAAAAATAAAAAATCTAAGTTAAGATTTCAGTCTTTTAATAGAACCGTTATCAATAAATGATCTAACAATATAGGTACATAGCAATTAAAGTAGTCTTATTTAAATCTAATAGTAAATGAAAATCACAACTATATTCATACAATACTTTAATAATTTTCGTAATAATTCCTCAAGTTAATAAAAATAGTTAATAATGTAATCGGAAAAAATTGAGGATCTTTTTAAACATTAGACCATAGACATTTTGTGTTGAAGTAAAGAAAGGTGTCTTTACATCTGACGTTAGTGACGTCAAAATGACGCTGCGTTAGCGTCGCAATTAAGCGGCGGCAAATGCAAATTTATGGCGTCCAAATGAAATTTTATAAGAAATAAAATAATATTGTATTTAAAATTTCTTAACAAGCATGCAAATTATTTGTAATTTTTTTCAAAACTTGTGAATTTTTTCATACAAAATTTGAAGCAAGTCGTCAAAAATAACTTAACATCTATAACTTATGTCAACGCTAATACACTTAAAGTACGAGTATAACGAATATACACAAAATGTTCAAGTTATAGACAAGTGTATACAGGGTGTTCACATTGTTCTTCTTCTTCTTCGGGTGTCGATGGCATAAATAACACAATAAATAAAGGTTTTTTAAATTTGTCTGGCTCAAAAGTCACTTAATGAACTTTAATTTCACATTAAAGTTCCAGCAGACAGACGCTACGCAACGGTGCGACGCAATTCTGGTATTACAATTTTATCGAAGTTCTCACAGAAATTGTTCTGCCAAATATACGCCAATACACGCCCATCTGGGTAAACCTTCATTCATAATCTTTTGGTTGGATATTTGGATATTTAGAGCACCAGCCATGTTTTCCCAAAACAAAACCGAACCTTATTTTGTACACCCTGTATACATAATAATATTAAAACAATTCCATATTGGCATTACAGTGACAAATCTAACAACTACGAAGTTTAGGTGCAGTAATATTTTAAAGAATATAATAATAATTTCTAACAAAAACAGGACATTTTAAGTCAATAAAAGAAATACTGTGATGAAAGAAAACATTTTATTTTTATAAAATTCCGACATTTTAAGTTAACTTAAACATTTTATTTATATAAAATTCCGACATTTTGAGTTAATTAAAAAAAATACTGTGATTAAAGAAAACATTTTATTTTGATAGAATTCCAAGTAAAATCAGTAAATTTATTTTTTTGTCAATAAAATATTACTGCAACCTGTATAATGTCAATAATAATAGACAAAAAATTACACTACACATACTTATTATTATAAAATATTTACACAACTTATTGCTTTAAATTGAAGAATAAAATAAAAAAGGAAACCATGGCAACATTTGTTTGATAAAATAATACTTTTCTTATAGACTGATGCTATAGGCTATTAGGAAAAATAGCCTTAAAAAGGAGGCCATTAAAGTACACGAGGTACCTGTTTTAATGAATGAAAAAATAACCATGAATGAACGGAACAAGGAGTGAATGGATATTATTACGTTCACTACAAGTTATTTTTTTACAATTTGACAGCGAATTCGTGATTTTTTATGGGTAGAGCCAAAAATATTTTTATACACTAAAGAATAAACAAATATATAATGAATTAATGATTAACAAACAACAAATGGGTGGACGGATGAATATAAAAAAAAAATTGTATAGAAGAAGGACATTAAAAGTATTTTATTCGAGGTAGCGATTTTGACACCTGTATCCGTCAAGGAGATGAAACAACTTTCGTTATGAAATTCATAATATATGCATCACAATATATCGAAATAGTCTGTTTACTGTTGTATAGGATATTTTTTTTTTCACGAATCGTATAGGAGTTTCATAGCGAAAGCTGTTTCAAAACACAGGTAGAATTGACAAATGCAAGTGACTAAATCGCCACCGTGTACATATAACAAACCACGAGACAGTTGAAATGAGCTTCTTTTAAGAAATTTATCATAGTATATTTCACAAAATACAACACAATGTTTCAGCAGTAATCACACAAAACTCAAACTCATGGAATCATGATCATAGGAATCTAAGTTTGGTCGTTTTTACTATAAAACAGTTTGTTTGTTTGAAATGAAAACAGTTTTACAGAAGACAATCATGCTGAGCGTATTTTAATATTGAAACTGAACGTCTTCAATGAATGTAATGAGAAAGATTTAGCGGTTGTTCGGATTTTTTAAACAATATTGATGGTTGATTGGTTGGTTTGGTGGTTGGTTGGTTTTAACTATTTTATTTGCAGGAATGATCTGTTATAGGCCTGTAAGCCCTCAAAAATGATAATATTGAAACTGAAAGTCTTCAATTAATGTTATGAGAAACCTTTAGCGAGTATTTGGATTTAAGAACCATATTGATGGTTGGTTTGGGGGTTGGTTTATTTTATTTAAAGTAAAGACCTACAGGCCATCAAAAATGACCAACACAAACCTATGACCCAAGTTAATCTATCTGTCTTGCGTTTTTCCCAACTATTTCGAGGTCAGCTTCCAGTCTGACCTGATGCAGCTGGATGCCAGTATTTAACATGGAGAGACTGCTTATCTGACGTCATCAACACAGATACTGGCTAATACGATACCCCTTGATCGGACTGTATGTCAGACTTTTGGGTTTCTGACCCGTAACAACTGTCAAAGATCTCCCAAACCCAGTTTCTGGGTAAAACGGTACCCTTCACATACCTATAACCCAAGTGATATACGATCAGATAGATAAAAAAAAAAATAAGTAACCATTTTAAATATTGTTTTGCCCTGATGTCCTACAATAAGTCCATTTTTACAAGCATGAGACATATTTTTGTAAAACCAGTTTCATTTCAAACAGTAACAATAGTATCAGAAGTTTTTAGTTATAATCTACTTGGCACGATCACTACACATCCACATTTAAGCAATATAGTAAATTAATACTCGAAATACGAGTATTGGCAATATTGGCATTGGCATAAACTTGAATTCAAAATCTTATGACAACAACAAACTCAATGTCATACACGACAAAGTTCAAATTCCTTTGCAACAAAAAAATTTATTAACGACCTTTTTACTACAAATGGTCACTCAAAAATCAACTTTGATTACATAGTGCAAAAGTAGATAGTTGAGTGGCAATGCATGTAAATTAGCTATGATTCTGAATTCAAGTATAATTACTGTTTACATCTGACAAATTCCTAATTCGGTATTATTTAATAGTAATATAGTCCTATCATTCAAATGAAGTTCTTTTAAAAACTTTTCTACGCGATCTACAAATTCGAGTTTTTTATTACAAATAATAATCTCAATATTATTTAACTTTTTAGAGAGCGTTATTAACACACCTACTTATAGTGTTTACATAACAATAATTTATTATTAATAAGAAATTAATTATTATGACATTAAATTCGAAAAACGGCAAGTCTTGCGTTTATTGGAGTCAAAACGCAGAAATACTTAATTTTTTAATTTATTCCTTGACAGAATAATCCATTGACTAAATGAATGAAAGATGAATGAATTATGAAAATGCGGTAAATGAATGAATGTTTAATAAAAAGTAAGGTGAATGAAAGATGAATGACGAATGAACGGTAATGAGATGAACGAATGATTAAATTCATAATCAATGAATTATTAACACAAGGATTTTATTGGAAAAATCAAGATTTTTATTCATTAACAAAAAGGTATCTATCGTTTCGAGAAAAATATAGTTATTTTAGTAAATTCCACATACACGATCAATTCTAGAATATTGCGGACAATTTTATTAAAACCTAGTAGTACGTCTATCATTTTACAGAAACTCCATAGTTTTTAGCACAGCACATAGAACACTTGAACCGAAATGGTTGTTTATTATTTGATGAGAATTAAAATAAATTTTCCCTTTTTTTCTGACATTGCTCACTCACATTCATACAAAACTCATTTCCATTAGTGAAAACCAAAGATTTGTTCTTAATGTAAAAACAATCTGTCAAATTAATAACCTCCTCTTATTTTGAAGTCGGTTAAAAATAATGACAAAAGAATCAAAGTGAATTTTGTTCTCGAAAATCATTA
The DNA here is from genome assembly GCA_949987655.1 of Polymixis flavicincta. NCBI lineage: Eukaryota > Metazoa > Arthropoda > Insecta > Lepidoptera > Noctuidae > Polymixis > Polymixis flavicincta. Next base: position 3,623,728 of record OX465198.1, on the reverse strand, counting down.
ATGCAATGAGATTTCATTACAGAGACGATCCGATTGGGCTCACCTAATATTACATGGGACCTGGCGATATGTGGGTCTAGTATAGACACTCTTTTGCCCAACGCTTCGGTGGAATCTAGGCGTGATTGGCTTCCGATTTTCTAAAAAAAAAAGTCAGAAAGTCGTTTCCCGCTTTTAATTTTGAATCCAGAATCCTGTATTAGTCTGTAACCTGTTTCTCAGAACCACTCTGCCACCCAGAATCCATAGTATTAGTATCACTATAGCAATGATGATGGTTTGTCTTCAAAATCTCCTCTTTTCCATCCCTCACAGGTTCATACTGAGAATCAGGCCCTAGACATTTTGAAGACTCAGGGTCGTTTGAATATACCGTATCCTGAGGCCTGTCATCATCAGACAATAATGATTCTTCGGTATTTGGAGATAGGGGTGAGATTTGCCTAAAATCAGGCTTGTTTGAGTCTGAACTTGACTGCCTAGGATGATCTTTAGGTACGTTTTTGGGGCTAGATCTAGCGATCCGTAATGGACTTATGTGTGAACGCATTTTTGGACTACCATCAATTCTGATGCTTGAGTTGATGTCGGTCATTCGTTCGAGGCGTGAATCGTTTATTCGTTCAAGACGGGAGTCGTTCATTCGGTCACTGTGGCGAGTGTCACTCCTGTCACTTAGTTTAGATTCGTTCATTCTTTCTATTCTTGCTTCAGCCATCCGCTCGCAAACGCGGGGATCGTTGAGGCGTTCACTTAGTCTTGTCTCGTTCATTCTGTCACTGATTCTAGAGTCGTTCATTCGTTCTATCCTCGGATCCATGACCTCACAACTTCTTGAATCATTTAATCTGTCTCTGGAATCATTCATCCGCTCACTCATTCTAGTTTCATTCATTCTGTCACTGATGCGAGAATCATTCATTCTGTCACTGATGCGAGAATCATTCATTCTGTCACTAATACGCGAATCATTCAACCTCTCCATTCGCTCACACACCCTTCCGTCATTCAATCTGTCCCTCGAGTCGTTCATTCTCTCACTCAACCGTGTTTCATTCATTCTATCACTGATCCTCACATCATTCATACGTTCTATCCGTTCTCTATCATTCAACCTATCCCTCGAATCATTCATCCTCTCACTCAGCCTCGTCTCATTCATTCGATCAGTCATTCGCTCTCGTTCAATTCGTTCATTCACTCTCATAGAATTGTTCAGCTGTTCTATCTGATGTTCTGTCAGCCTCAATGAGTTGTTGAGTACCTGTCTCATTTTTTCCTGGTTCTTCATGTGTTTGTCAGTTTGTCTCGGTCTGCGCTTGGAGCCGACCTGTGGCTGGGGGCGCTGCTGTCGCGTCAGAGTGAAGGAACCAGTGTCTGACTCCGATGTGGACTCGGGATGATTCTCTATGGTTCCCACTAGAGCTGAGACGTTGGCGTTTATGCAGCAGTCCGCCTGGAAATAAGGAAGGAAGAAGCAATGAAATAGTGTTGCCATTTTGTCACACGTTTTTTGACCTTAAGGTATTTTTATTTTATAAAGAAGAAGAATCATCATCATCATCATTTCAGCCGAAATACATCCTCTGATGGACATAGGCCTCTCCCAATCTCCACCACTTCGACCGGTACTGTGATTCCCGCATCCAGCGGATTCCTGCGGCCCTTACAAGGTCATCGGTCCGAAAGACGAAGAAGAAGAGCCTATTATACTATCAGTATGATCGTTTTCCCGACTATGTTGGGGTCGGCTTCCAGTCTTACAGGAAGCAAATGAATACCAGTATTTTACATGGAGCGACTACCTATCTGACTTCCACAACCCAGTTACTGGGTAACACTATACCGCTGGGTAAGACTGGTTGTCAGACTTTTGGGTTTAACGAGCTTTCCGAGGCACAGAGGGATCGGAATACATAATGGATGGGGACCCATCCACCCACCAACCGCGGCAAGCGTAGATTAACCTTCGATCGACTCGTGCAGCAGAGTATCAATGTTCATATTATTGAGATGATAAATATTCGGTCATCTTCATCATTTCAGCCAAAAGACGTCCACTGCTAATCATATCCCTCCCCTAAGCTCCACCACTTCGACCGGTTCTGTGCTTCCCGCATCCAGCGGAGTCCTGCGGCCCTCACAAATTTATTGGTCCACCTTGTGGGAAGCTTTCCAAGTGTATTTTGCATGGCGCTTTTATCTATATATTTAAAAGGAGAAGCTGACTGACTGATCAATCAACGCACAGCCGAAACTACTAGGACTAGGAACGTGAAATTTTGCACACGGCTTCCTTTTATAACGTGGGGGAGCACTAAGAAGGGGTTTTTGGAAATTCAACCGTGAAAAGGGGGGATTTTGTTTGTATGAAAAATCCTATTCCTTGAGTTAATAAACTTGAAACTTGGTACAAATACTTATCTAAGTAAATTATAAAGTTGGTTATTTATTGTTTTTCTAAACTACCCCCTAAAGGGGGATTGGGGGGTGTCAAATTTTGTATGGAAGAATTTTAACGCACTGTCTGATTAACGCAAAACTCAGTATTTATACCTAAAACCAAAAATAAAGAATGATGTGTATCAGGGCAAAATCTCCCCCTAAAGGGGTAAAATTTGCACACATAGATTATAACCTAGATTAATACATAGGATACTTTTTATCCCCCCGGTACGTTCCTGCGGGATAATTTCAGACTTCCACGCGGGCAAAGCCGCGGGCAAATGCTAGTTATTTAATAAACTTCCTAAGGGATGGAGGGAACTAAGCGCACACGTACTAAAAAGCGGCTAAAATTATATCTATTTGGGAAAGCATACTATAGTATTTTAGAATTTTTAAATGACAAAGTGTAATATTAAGAATTTAACAAATTAATATTTACTTATATTTTATAATTTTGACAATTTATAATTAGAATATAGGACAATTTTATTGTATTAGTTTTTATTATGTAGTTTTTATTGAATTTTTAGTTTATGTAAAAATTTAATAATTGTTTTTGCTTTGTTGAATTATTTTCTTACCTTTATATTTGTATGCCACAAAGGCCGAACATGACGGATCTTCTTTGTTTATGAACAACCTGCATGCCTTGTAGATATGTATACTCATGTTTCTACAAATAAATATATTGTCTTGTCTCGTCTTGTCTTGTCTTCCGGTACGTAAATTTTCGATAATCTTACAACATCCTAATTAAACTACGTTCTATGAGCATTTAGCCATCAAATGCTGCATACCTTAACACTCACGTTGCAACAACTGGAGACGTCTGCGAAGTACACTTCAGACTCCGCGTTCTGATTGCTGGCTGCACGGCAGTCCTGCATTGATGATCTGGAAAATACAAGAATATTTCAGCATTGGATTTTGCTAACTTGTAACTGCAGTCGCTTTTGTTTTGACAGATAACAATGGTAACACGTCAATAGCATCTGTAATAGGGTACCTATTTTCCAATTTTTCAAAAACTATTCTAATTTGAAGATTGGAACGAGATATTTAACAGAAAAATAAAAATAAATTGATTTCTATCCATTTTCTCAATTAAAAACGATTTAAACCAAATTTATTTTTCTTTGTTTTAAATTTACCGCCAAAACGCTTCTTACAATGACTTTTTATCACGTGACGTCAACTTTGTGTAAACTAAAGTAGTTAGTAAGATATAAGTGAATGTCGAGTTTATAATTAACAAGATTTTTAATGGATATAAAGTGATACTGGTGTGCGTATCGTTTTTAATTGAGAAAATGTGTATTAATCAATTTATTTTTATTTTTCTGTTAAATATAATATCGTCCCAATCTTCAAATTAAAACGGTTTTTATGAAATCGGAAAATACCCTATTCAGGAACAGAAAATCAACGATTAAGTAGAATATTTTTTTATTAATTATAATCAAATTATACAAAATATCAGCGCATTTATTTACACAGCAAACTGACGTCATACCCACAGAGCAATATGGCGTCCACTGGATCTAGCGTTTTTGTCAAATTACGTGCGATAGTTGAAAATGTAAAATGTTAATAGGATTATGGCTTTTTTATGGCACTAAACGATTAAATAAAAATGTTGTGGCTTTTTTGTGGTTTAGTAGCACTGTAGAAATAATCTAAATAAGACACTTTTCAAACATGGGTGTAATGCCCTTTTGTGAAAGTTTGGTTTCACCCTGCACAAAGCGTGTAGGTAAGTATTATGACTAACCTGATAGGAGAATGTTTGTCATTCTGGAAGCCAAGATTCTCCTTGCCTTGCTTCTGACACGAGTCTGTGCTTTGATCTGAAACTGAAAACATAAAATGATTAGGAATAATATGTAGAAATAGTACTGCGATATAAAAATCGGGGATACTGTGATTCTTTCAAATTCAAATGATTTATAATCAAAAATGCATTTGGGTATAGATTAAGTAAAAATATCATTTTTTTATAAGATCGACCGACCAGGTTAAGCTACGCTTGCAGCGGTTGGTCCGTGGATGGGTGACCATCTTTACATACGAAGACCCCTCCGTGCCTCGGAAAGCACGTTAAACCGTTGGTCCCGGCTGTCATTCGTGGATCTTTGACAGTCGTTACGGGTCGTCAGAAGCCCGAAAGTCTGACAACCAGTTTTACCAAGGGGTATCGTATTACCCAGTAACTGGTATTCAGGTGCATCCGGTTAGACTGGAAGCCAACCTAAAAGGCTAGGCAGATGATGATGATGATCATTTTTTTTATAAGAATTGGCTAAAGTAAGGAAAATTCGGGGAATTTGTTAAGACTTTTCTTAACAAATTAAAAAGAATGTTCAACTTACAATAAAAACCACAAAATAACATATCACAAAATGCAAACAAGTCGATTCAATCAAAATCAAAATCAAAATATTTTTATTTCATATAAACCTGCATGGGCACTTATGAAACGTCAGAAGCTAGGTGCACGGTTCCAAATTGTTGTTTCCTATGGAGAAGAGCCGGCAAGAAACTCCACGGTTACTCTTTTAAAAATAATTGGCTTTAACAATATTTTCAAATTACAGAGATTAAATGTATGGGAGGACAGCGCAGGCCTGTCAATAAGTACCAGGTACTTAGACGAATACAGAATAGAAAATCGTCTACAAATCTACAGTCTGTAAGGCCTACAACGTTCTCTCATTCACAATATGTAAAATAATCTACATAAATAAAATGAACCTAAATAAAATTGATGTATAATGTCAATTAATGACGAGAATATGTCAGCATTGTAAAAATAAAAAGAATTAAAAAGAACTTTGTGTTTGAGAGCAGTTAATAGACTTTCACATAGTTATGCTGTTAATGAGGTACCAGGGAAGCCACATGTGCAGAAGGAATTAATGCCAAACTTCCCTGTCTTCAACGTAGTCTTTTATCTTATAATATGCTTTTTTGATAAGGACACGTTTGATGTGCGTTTTAAACTTTCCATCGCTAAGTTCTGTAACCGACTTTGGCAACTTGTTATAGAAGCGGATACTGTTTATTAGAAATGACTTGCTAGTTTTAGTCAATCTAAATTTTGGAATCACAATTTCATCTTTACTACGTGTATTCAGATTATCAGAATACATGTCGAAGGAAGCTATTATTTAAATTTCACCAACCTTTACTCGCAGTCTTCTGATGCAAGCACTCAATGGCCACGGTATCATCAATCCGACAATCTCTATGCAGATTACTAGCACTCATGCCCAACCGTTGACATCGATACGGAACCAAATGCCCCCTCAACGTATTGAACCTCGCTTCCGGGGGCATATGAGCCAATTCCGCCTGCAATCGAGCCATTTCCGCCACGTCCTGAGGATACATTTGCCCCATATGCGCTAATTCCGGATTCAATCGAGCCAATTCCGGATTCAAACGCGCCAAGTCCGGATTCAATCTCGCAAATTCAGCCAATTCCGGGTTTATTCGTGCCAATTCCGGGTTAATTCGGGCCAATTCCGGGTTGATTCTGGCTAGTTCCGGGTTGGTGATTCTGATGTCGTTGGGTGGTATGTGCTGCTGCATGAGGTAGCTGTTCCTGGCGCAGGTGTGGGGCTGCAGGCCCGGCGGGTGGTCGTGCATGGTCGGGGGGTGGTCGTGCATGCCCGTGCGTGGCTCCATGTGGTGATGGTGCAAGAGGGTCGCGGCTGCAGGGTCCTGGTGGTGCAGGTGATGTCTGGGAAGAAAATATTGATATTAGTTTTGAAGGATTTATGTAATAATTACTATATTTTTGTCCATTGCATCGCAAACATTCTTGAACACAGGCCGCCCCTCTGTAAGAGGGAGCGGGCCGTAATCCACCACGCGGGCCCAGTGCGGGTTGGTAGATGTCACATGTCTTCGAATTTTTGGTTCTACGATATACTGGTGACTTCACGATGTTTTCCTTCACCATTTTGAGAGAAGTGCTCATGAAATAATTTACAAACTCGTTACATACAAACAAACATAGATGATGAAGTTTGGCCACTATGTGTATCTGTGTTAATGTCGACATTATAAAGCAATTTCATTTTGGTTCTAAATATACCGCTCACAAATCAGTAAGCTAGCTTGTTACGAATGTCTCTATGGATATAAATGTGATTGTTTATTTTTCCATGTATCGGCATGGAGATCTGGATGGAGCAGGAGGTTCCTTCAGTTGCCTGTGTACCAGGGGCTGTGGTATCTCTTTCGAACAACCCGCACCCCTGGCAGGCATCGTCCCTTGCGGGCCCCATCGGTTTGTGCTGACATCTCTTTGAGGCGCGCGTGGAACACAACGCGCCGTCGACTTGGGCTTGGTCCTTACCGGACAGCGAGCTACCCATTACTCGCCGTCCGCAAGCCCATGCCTACGGTGGCCGGAAATCGGCCTGGGATTCCCGACGCCCAGGGCGTCTCCGTATCCTGCGGCGGCTGGGGTCGCGAGGGCGCATATGCTGCCTCTCCCTCACGTGCGCCGCCTCCCTCTTCGCGAGCATCACTGCTTCGCTGAAGGAGGTGACGGTTAACCATGCACTCTTGCTCCGTACCATGGCCTGGACCAGGACCGGACGCGAGAGATCACCGTGGTAACAAGCCTATCAACATTCGACCACTCGTACACTTCCATCACTAAGACCTCTCGCCCACCTACCTGCTGCCCCCGCGACCCTGAGGACTGTAAGGAGGAGGAGGTCCCCACAGACCGGTGGCCGCGTCGAAGCTCCCGCTAGTCTCCCCGAAGCCTTCCCCTGAGAAGTTCGGCTGAGGGAAATTGCCTTGACCCTGGAAAGAAGAAGTTAGGTTTAGTTACAATCATTTGCAATGTGACTCGAAATTGTGTTTATTTCTTACTAGGTTTTGCCTACCGGCTTCACCCGCTTCAAACGTACTACCGGGTTTATATATTTTAGTACCCTATGTGTTAATCCAGATAAAACATTTATCATCATTTACATCTATTTACGTGATTCATTGATTTCATATTCTATCTCAATTGCTTTACACGGCTCTCACCACTAAATTCTCCCAGTCAGCATTATAAAGTCCGTTCAGCTTTCCGTGACTGAACGGATGCGTACACATCTCATACAAAATCGTTGTTTTCTATGGACAAAAGCTGAACAGAGCTGAATAAGTGTGAATAGTCCCATATTCCGACAAATTAACATCTGAAGATCCGTTCGGCAGTTTTTGGGTTTATCGCGTTCAGACGAGACGAGGGGACTTTATGAGTGACAAAAGCCTTTAATTAAACTCTAGATTCGTACAAAAGAAATGTCTGTTCTGCAGGCCTAGACAAAATACATTTCTGTTAGCGTTCACGCAAAACGCTACGCCAAAATGTATGGGAATGACATTACCTGCGGAAAGGACACGACGTAAACTTTCCGCAGGTAATGTCATTCCCATACATTTTGGCGTAGCGTTTGGCGTGAACGCTAACAGAATAGTACATTATGGTACAAGTGTGTAACGTTGGTGATTATCGCTGAGGCGCCATTGAGACCCGAGCCGTCAGGCGAGGGTCTTAAGAGAGCCGAGGACGATAATCATCAATACACACGTGTATCATACGACGTTTTTCAACACACTTGCGAAGAAAATAATACTAAATCATCATCATCCATCATCATCCATCGTCATCCATCGTCATCCATCATCATCCATCATCATCATCCATCATCATCCATCGTCATCCATCATCATCCATCCTCATCCATCATCATCCATCATCATCCATCATCATGATCCATCATCATCCATCGTCATCCATCATCATCCATCGTCACCCATCATCATCCAGCATCATCCATCATCATCCATCATCATCATCCATCATCATCCATCATCATCCATCGTCATCCATTATCATCCATCATCATCCATCATCATCCATCGTCATCCATCATCATCCATCATCATCCATCATCACTCATCATCACCCATCATCATCCATCATCATCATTCATCATCATCCATCATCATCCATCATCATCACCCATCATCATCCAGCATCATCCATCATCATCCAGCATCATCCATCATCATCGTTTTTAAGAACAAAGCAACTCAAACAAAAAAACAACCTGTAACTCACTAAGAACAAAGCAACTCAACCAATTCTATAACTCACTAGTGAATAATAGTAATGAAAAAGTCACAGTTTGATAATAGGTGTCATTATGTGCCTAACTGTAGTGAAATTAGAGCCATTTTATGAGCAAGTGTGTTGAAAATGTATTTTGTCTCTAGGCCCTGTACAGAATATCACTTGCTTCGTGGAACTCCTGGTAAAAGTTCAATTTTATTAGGGCTGATTTTTCAATGACGAATAAATCTGACTGTTTGGCATATCTTTCCACTATACACGCTGAAATTTTAATGGTTGTTTTCCCGCGGCAGAACAACTTGCCATAAGGAGTCCCTTCGAACCATAGAGTAAAAGTAAAAAAAAAAAAATGTTTATTGTTTTGAAATAATTAAAAAAATATTCATCAACTCGAAAGCGTGAGAATCAATAGTAACACTGGAGGTAACTTGTAGGTATTACTCGAAACGCACGCGCCGCCGCACCGCCGCGCCGACAAAGGAACAATGATGCATAAATGTTCAAAGCAAAATAAACTCTCGCATGTGGTACTAAGTCATAAATTAGTTTTCACGCAACAACACAAAACACAGCCGCGGCGCCGTCAAAGAAAATACCGATTTATAAATGTTCAAAGCAAAATAAGCTCTCGCGTGTAATGATACGGCATAAACTACAAACTAACAACTATTACAAACCAAGCAGCGCGCCGGCTTCCCATTGAGCGGGACGGCGCGCGGCGCCGGCGGCGGCGCACTTAGTTTTCCCGCGAATGTCGTACGTGAAACACGCGTTATCAGTGCAATGGATCGCCATTACAATTATTGCAATTTGGAGTACCTACGTCGCTATGGTGCATCTGTACGCTAGGGCTGATTATGACACCCTTGATGCCCGTCGACTTTACGCGGAGCTGCCACACTTGGAGTCGCTTCGTCTTCGCCATCGGCCCGGACGATCGTAGCAGCGACACAGCGGCTACTCGACGATCATGAGCAGTTCTGGACATCAGCAGTTGCACAGGGCAGTGGTCGATCGGCCGTTATTTCGCCAGAGCTCGACGAATAGATCATCGAGTACTTCGAACGGGATCTTCGGCGAAGTACACGTAAGGCTGCGGCTAGGTTTGGCGTAAGCCAATACTACGGCTGGAAACTACTCAACTCTGAAGGACTTCATCCTTATGATTATCGCAGAGTTCATGCCCTCCATGAAAACGTCGCGCAGAACAGAATTACTTTTTGTCAGTGGTTAATCGACAGTCAAAATGCGAACATTTTGTGGACAGGTGAAGGAACTTTTACGCGAGTTAGACTCGAACATTTTTGGGCGTTAAATAACCCACATGTTATTCGCGAGTGTGCGCATCAAGAGCGTTTTAGTGATAATGTGTGGGCCGGCATAATTAATGCCCACCTCATTTCAATATCGTAAGAAGTGACAGAGACACCTTATTAAAATTGAAAGGCAATCAATGAAAACGTGCTCCATTGTGTATTCAACGTAGTGGCTTGCAGTTGCACTGCTTGCACTACGAACAATTACTCCGTTATCGTTACCGTGAAGTGTAAGTACCTACTCGTACTTTTGTAAATTGTGAACATTTAAAAGTAGGTAGTCAAATTAATTAAAATTATTGTAAATCAGTTGATTCAAATTTTGAACGACGCCTCAAACTTTTTTAGGTATCTAAGTCCGAAAATTATGATAAACTTGTTTTTATTAATTAATTTTTATGTTAATTTCTTGTTCAGTAAATTGCAGCTAAAACGTATTTATGACGGTCCTAAGCTCGTAAAAGTATGAAGGGAAAATTTGAATAGCTTGTTGGGTACAGCTTATTATAAAGAATACGATCAGCTGATTGAAACGCACGCGGGTCAACGGCCGCGCGGCCGCTCGGCGGCGGCGCCCGGCTTGCGCAGAACGTAGGTATCGGAACTGTTGGTTCGTGGTCGCTTTCGAGTTTTGTTTTTCACAATGGTTAATCTGCCATTTTTTGTTTCTAATATTTTATTTGTTTATAAAACTATTGTATTACCAAGACAAAACCATTTCGCTGCGGGAAAACAACCATTTAAATTTCACCGTGTATAAAAATAAGTCGGGTTTTCCTTCCTGACGCTATAACTCCAGAACGCAAGAAACGATTTCCACGGTTTTGCATTCGTTGGAAAGGTCTCGGGCTCCGTGAGGTTTATAGCTTAGGTAGGGTAGGAAAGGTAGGTAGGGTAGGTAGGGTAGGTAGGGTAGGTAGGGTAGGTAGGGTAGGTAGGGTAGGTAGGTAGGGTAGGTAGGGTAGGTAGGGTAGGTAGGGTAGGTACGGTAGGGATTCTGTATGAATGACTATTGGACGGACAGGACAACGTCTGTCAGGTCAGCTAGTTTTCTATACATAAGCTGTCACACCAACATATTTATTCTTCAGATAAAAGATATCGGACCATTGATCAAAAAAACCTTTAGTTGTTTAAAGTTTGTTGGTTTTAAACGAACAGGATTTAAAGAAACCCTTTAGGTTTTTGACCTGTAATATCAGGCTCCTATAATAAGAACGTATGCATGCGTCGTCTCTCCACAGACAATGGCTCAACTGCCATCTTGCACCGCATGCGCTGTCACCTGCACACGTGAGGACTAATGGCTGCGTCGTGAACAGTATTAGCGTTGCTGAATTTTGGGCTAAACTAATTAAGAAAACTATACATTTGCATAGATTTTCCATCGACACGCTATCTATCTATATAAATAAAAAGAAAAGTCCTGACTGACTGACTGACTGACTGACTGACTGATCAACGCTCAGCCCAAACCCTTGGACCTAGAAAGCTGAAATTTTGCACAGAGGTTCCCTTTATAATGTAGACAAGGAATAAGGAAGGATTTTTCGAAATTCAACCCCTAAGGGATGTTAAATAGGGGATGAAAGTTCCGCGAGGGCGAAGCCGCTGGCAAAAGCTAATGAAGAATAAAAAGGTAGACATACCAAAAAAAAACGTCCAAGTGTGTTTTTTTTTTTTGTCCTTGGATAGAGCGACATAATTTTTCATATAAAGACAGTTTATGTGCCAAAAAGTGACATAGGCTACTTTTTATTCCGAAACAATGCACAGTTCCTGTGGAAATGTAGTACATACCTGAACAAAATTGCCAGATCCTTGCGCAAAGTTGCCCTGTCCTTGTGCGAAGCTGGTTCCCTGGGCGAATGTCCCGGAGCTTTGTGCCCTCGTGAAGGGCGTCTGGTTGAAGGAGTGTGGGTATCTGTCATCGTAGGGCTGCGCCTGTTGCGGGGGGGGTGCTTCGGTGTCGCAGAACCCGTACGCACTGTCGCCGGATTGGGGGACGCCCATGCGGCAACGGGAGCTGGAGGATGGATAGTTACAAATTTAGCAAAGCCTATCTTGAACAGCATAGCTCATCATCATCATTTCAGCCGAAAGACGTCTACTGCTGGACATAGTGCAGTTGGTGGCCCAGTGGTAATGGCCGCGACTTACGTTCGAACCCAGCCAGGCGCATTACTTTGTGTAAATAATTTCATCACCACTGCTCTCAAACGGTGAAGGAAAACATCGTGAGGAAACCGGCATGTACTAGATCCAAAAATTCGAAGACATGTGACATCTACCAACCCGCACTGGGCCCGCGTGGTGGATTACGGCCCACTCCCTCTCATGGAGAAGAGGACTGTGTCCCAGCAGTGGGAACGTTTATAGGCTGAGTATATATGCTGGACATGGGCCTCCACCAATTTGAGGGGGTTTGCTATAATCGCCACGCTTGGCAGGCGGGTTGGCGATCGCAGTATGGTGGTAAAATGCATAGAGAACGCTGCTTCCCATTCTCTAGTAAGTCCCTTAGTCGCCTTCTACGACACCCACGGGAAGAAATGGGATGGTGCTATTCTTTTACGTCCGGCACCACACGGAACGGCATAGCTATTCACAGCCATGCGATACGCTTCCGTGCCGTATCGAACATCAAGCAATACTATCGTAGGAGTCCTTTAAACGCTCTTCACAAATCCAAAACTCGAAAATGTTATCAGTTTAAATCAATTAGACGTCCGCTATTCTTCCGACCGCTGCATACTGTCGAGGGTAAGATAAAGATAATTTTATTTGTCAAAAACATGTACACAATAATAATATTACAGATGTTACTTGTGAATACCTATGCTGGTCCAAAATCCAGGAGGACCAAGAGGACCAAATTTTTGAACTTTGTTTAAAATTCTGTTAAAGACTTAAGAGCGTTCATTCCACGCGAACAAGCAACAACGCATTTTTAGTAGTTTTTCGTGATTATTTCATTATATACAAACGAAAGTACAATTTTTTTTCAGCCAAGCACTAGATCGTTGGTATTTAAAGTTATTTTTAACATTTACTGTTTAATAATATACATACACATTTCAATCGTACTTAGTAATGGAAATAGAAAATAATTGACAGTGGTATGTCGATTTTTTTAAGTAAATACTAAAATAACTGTTAAAAATAGCAAAGTAAATATCAAAATAACTGTAAAAAATAGAATACAAGCTTGAAACCACCAACGATCTAGTGCATGGCAGAAAAAATATTTACTTATGTTTGAATTTAATGAAATAATCACGAAAAACCGCCATAAATGCGCCGTTGCCAGCCCGCGTAGGGAGAATTCTCTTATGACAGTTTATTTTAAATTTATGAAAGAAATACGCAATTGTAATAAAACTGATATAGTGTCTCGTTCAGTCTCCTTCAATGAGTTAACAGAGTAATAACTTTCATAATATAAACTGCAAAACACGCCCGTTGCCCGTTCTTCTCCATAAAAACTTACATTTTGGAATGGGCGACTAGAATCAATTCTATATTAATGTAAATGTTGACGTTCAAAAGTGTATTTTAAGTGCCTAATTGAAATAAATGCTTTGACTTTGAAAAAACTGCATTTTCATTAGAAAATCCAATAGGTCTCTGGAGTGGCGACCGCGTACCGGAAGACGTGAAGTTGGAAGGCCTGAACAAGGTGGACCGAAGACCTCGTGACGGCCGCAGAAGTCCGCTGGATGCGGGATGCACAGAACCGGTCAAAGTGGAGCAGCTTGGGGGAGACCTATGTCCAGCAGTGGACGTCTTTCGGCTGAAATGATGATGACAATAAAATAGGTAACTTACTTTTGACTGTTACTCCTGGGCCAGGGGAACCAGCTCCATGCAGAAGTCTTCCTGCCGGTGCCGGGGTTCGGGGAGTATAGGTTGCCTATACGACCTGGAAATAACACAATATTGCTTAGTAAGACTTTAACCGAGTCATTTCCATATGTCAGGCCTGAAACTGCGTTAAGCGGACGCCCGCACGGTTTCATACAAATGTGCCCCGTCGCGGTCCCAAGCGCGGGCGTCCGTCGCGGGGTAAGCTACTTTAAGTCGCAGTAGCACGTTCCCGTGGGATAATTTCCCACATCCACGCGGATCCCGCGAAGCCGCGGGCAGCAGCAAGTCGTAAATAAAATGTCCCCGCGACTGGCATCATTACGATCCCAACCTCGCGTGTCCACGCACATAGACCCGCGACGGTTGACCGTAGCGGGCGCCCGCATAACGCAGTTTCAGCCATCAGTCTTACCAAGGGGCATCGCGTTACCCAGTAATTTGCTTGTGTAAGTCAGATAGCGAGTGCCTCCATGGAGTTAAACTGGAAGCTGACCTCAACATATTTGGGAAAAGGCTAGACAGATAATGATGATCATTTACAGGGTGATTTTTTAGTCATCGTCCAAATTTTTCAGGGTGATAGTAACCGTAAAATTGAACAGCTTTGTTCAAAGAGCATGGGTCGAAATATTAAAAAAAAATCGGGCCTCCCGTACAAAAACAATAGTCAGCTGATCGATTTTGTACACTGTCCTCCCATACCTATTATCTCTGTAATTTTAAAACATTGTTAAAGCCAATGATTTTTTAAAGCGACGGAAGCGACAAATTGGACCAGTACCCCCAGCTTCTGACGTTTCATAAGTGCCCATACAGGTTTATATGAAATAAAATATTTTGATTTTGATTGATTTTGTAAGGGAGGTCAGATTTTTTTTCCCCACCCGTGTTCCTTCAGTTGCCTGTGTGCCAGGGGCCACGGTATCTCTTTCGAACAACCCGCACCCCTGGCAGGCATCGTCCCTTGTAGGCCCCACCAGTTAGTACTGACATCTCTATGAGGCGCGCGTGGAACACAACGCGTCGTCGACCTGGGCTTTGTCCTTACCGGACAGCGAGCTACCCATTACTCGCCGTCCGCAAGCTCATGCCTACGGTGGCCGGGAATCAGCCTGGGATTCCCGACGCCCAGGGAGTCTAACGTCGTAAGCTACACATACATATGTAATCTCTTTTTCTTTCTCTCTACCAGTTTATTAATATGTTGTTCTCTGAGTGAATTCACAAGGAATGCATTGTTCGTAATTTGTTACATGTAGATACATGAATGTTAGTATTAAGGATACTTAATTAAGTTAGGACAAGCGCATTTATCGCATTGGGTTACCCTGTAATGATAGATGTAAGAAGAAAATAAAATAATAAAATGTTTGTGTAAGTCTTTGTTTCCGGAATTAAATAAATAAAATAAACTTACCCGGCGCCCAGAACCGATGTTGAAGACTGATGTCCCACGCAGGCTGGGTGGGGTGACACTGTGTACAACAACTACAGTTGCTCTGGAAATTATAAACAGGAATAACAGTACTGCAGCTGTTACTAGGCAAAGCCGGCGGAGAGTTATATCTTTCACACTTAACATTCTTGTACTTTTTTTTCTGGTTTGACGTTTTCTAAAAAAGATACCTAGCGAGATCGATTTATCGCCCCCGAAACCCCCTGCATACTAAATTTCATGAAAATCGTTGAAACCGTTTCCGAGATTCAGATTAAATTTATACAAGAATTGCTCGTTTAAAGGTATTAAATAGATACGAGTATAATACTAGCTGACCCGACATGAATATTGAATTCGCATTGGTATAATGTTTGAAAAGAAAAGAAAAGTTAAAATGGTCGTTTTCGCAACTTTCTTAATTTTTTTGTCTTAAGAACCTTCTCCTGACAATAACAAAACACAACAAAAAAGAATTAGCAAAATTGGTCCAGCCGTTCACGTGCTGATGCCGTGACCAACGGAAAAGGGAATCATTTTTATTTAAATAGATAACGGACGGAGGATAATGAAATTTGGCACAGGTAAAGTTTATATGGAAGAGGAGTCTAAAAAGTCAATATTTTTGATAATTCATTAGAAATACATTAAATTTTAAATGAATTTTACTAAGGTAGAAATTCAAAGGGCGACCACTTGTTCTTATAAAGAGGTATACGGAGGAATGAGAAAAATTTCATCAGGAAAGTTTTGAGTATGAATGTCGATGGCTATAAGAGTAGGGGGAGACCAAAGTAACGATGGATGGACTGTGTGAATGATGATATGGTTAGAAAACGACATGCTGCGCCGACCACCAATAAATGACATGAGCAGGACAATGATGATTTTTATCAGAATAAGAGGAATTCCCACTCCATAGTGTCCTATAGCCTGACCATTACCGCTGTACCGCGCCCTAGGTATGCGCGACGCGGCGGGGGACGGGACGCTGTGAGTGGTGACGAATGAGCGGCTTGTACTGACGAATCAGAGGCCTGCACTGCTCCCCCGTCGCGCCGGGCACATACCTAAGGCACGGTACAGCGTTATCGGTCAGGCTATAGTCTTTTTGTGTTTGTATGTAGGGGGCTCGTAGGGGATAATCTTTAGAACTACGGATCCGATACCGAAAATTCTTTAACTAATTAATGGGACGGGATATTTTTTTAATATTAAAACAACAAATTTCACGCGGACAAAGTCGTCGCTAGAAACTAGTTCTTATAAACACCAGATAATTAGAAATTAATTGTAAAAACACTTTTGAAAGTCAATCTTTCCCTTCAAACTTGACCACAACGGCAAAGCACAGAACACTATTACTATTACTCCTGGCGGCGGCAAAGACACAGAGTACTTTTTTATAATATGGCAAAGAGTACAGTATCACTACGGTCAGTCGGTTCCCAATCTATAACTACACTCTATGCTACTATATTTATGGCACATCAAGTTCAGAATTAGAAAAAAGTTCGTTTACATAGATTTGCACCAATTGCACACACCACAGACATATAAAAAGTTTAAATGTCTGTAGCACACACCAAGCAGCGAACAGAAAAATAAAACATCGCCTCTTGAATTTGATTTCAACAACAGACCAAAACAATCCGTAACATCAAATATATATGATAATAGATCCTACTCTAATGTTACCTCCTCTCATAGAAATATTGATCGAGCAGATAATCCAGATCCTCTATTATCTCAACAATCTTTCATTGAGGCTAACTTTAATTTCTGAAGTCGGTGACTTTAGATATGTATTTTATTAATTTCTTGTAACCGCCTTCCGAAACTAAAGTTATTTATCGCTTTCTAGTGTTTTTTCGAAGTCGGTTGTTTTTTTTTGAAAATGTTTTTATTTTTCACTTTTTATTCATAGTACCTACCCCACACCAATTCGAAATTTCATCATCCTTGGGGTCAAAACAAAGCATATTTATGCTATAGCAGCAATCTCGGTTAATTTTCTGTTATTTTTCGAAGAGTTCCGTTGTCTGTCTCCGAAACGCATCATCCGATCATTTCGAAATAAACGCCTTTCGAACAAAAACGTAATTTTGCAAATCGGTCTTATGACGTAGTTTTGCCCGAACCTCCACCTAATTCCTAACCGTTAAAGAATTGTACCTTCCTTCATCAGCTCAGTGTCATGAGATGATGATGACCATACGCAAATGTCTCAATAGCTTTAGAAAATATATGAAAAACATTGTTAATACCTACAAAATTTGTGAAGGCATTTTCTTATTCTAAGTGAGTTATCTACCTTTTTTTACTTGATCTGAGGCAGTACATAACAATACTGTACTATTTTTTAACTATTTCACAAAGCCTGCAGTACAATGTTCTATTCTTACCTGTACTTGTCTCCCGGCAGAGGGCGCGGCCTGCCCGGTAGAGGGCCTGTACAGCGACCTGCAGCGAAGCTCCAACTGCTCCCAGTACATCTTCTTACGTTCATGACTAGAATTAAATAAAATACCAACTTCATAAAAATCTTTCATTCACTGTAATACGGCGAACAGACTAAATCTCGAGATCTAGAGGGTCCAGATTTTGCACAAGAGTTCCTTATAAAATCTGGCAGGGACATCGATGCGCAACCTGTTCCGTATAGGAAGTAACGGGACAAAAATAAGTTAGAACTCGAAATAACACATAGCGGAGCAGCCCTAATGAATAAAAGTATTTTCTGTATGGCCACAAAAATATTTAACAAGATGCTTGAATCTTTACAATAATTAAATCTAGACAAATTCAAAAGTGTACTTATGAAAATTTTAATTGATAAATGTTACTACTCAGTATGAGACTATTTGGATGACAGTTCTATAGTTCCTCCTTCAGATAAGCATTGTTTGACACTCCTGTATTAATTTGAATAATTGGCATTAACCTAAAAAAAATATTACATTCCTGTTTTTTTTTTTACATCTGTTTAATATTTTATTAATTTCGTACCTGTTTTGACTGGTTTTGACATTGTAGTTTTTATTTAAAATTGTACTGGCACATTTTATATGGAATTACCACTCTAGCCCATTCTATAATTTTTATTTGATGTTGTAAAATTAATAGCTGACATTGATACTAACATTTTTAAGCCTAATGGCAAAGCATCACAAAGTGATGGGGCCCGCAAGGGCCGATGCCTGCCAGGGGTGCGGGTTTTTTTCGAAAGAGATACCGCAGCCCCTGGCATACAAGCTACTGAGGGAACACGGGTGGGTTTTAGTCAGTAAAAGTCTGACACGCCCTCCTGCTCCACCCACAGCGGGAGAAGTTATTTGATGATTTCCCACCCAAAAAAAAAATGGCAAAGCATAGAGAACTAACAAACTGTAACATCTCATACACTTGTGTATCTGTAACCTATGTTTACAAATAAATAATCTGAATCTGGATTCACACCCCTCTGCATTGAAATTTTTCGTCGGTTATTAAAAAAAAAAATTGCTGTTCCATACATTTAGGCCATGCAGATATTGCACTTTTCTATGAAACAGCAGATTTTTTATTAACTGCCTACCGTCAAAAATTTCCACGGTCTTCTTCTAGAATCATGTGCTTTTATGGTTACAATTGCGTGTCGATATCTCTGCAACCCTATAAAAATAACGTGAGCACTTTTCTGTTGGTCGGTTTTAGTTTAGTTTTTTATATTGGATTTCAAAGCAGCAAGATATTGTAATCGATGTTATGTACAACCTAATTGGTTGGTTAACTGGTATATTAGTCCTGTAGTTATTAAGATTATTTGTAGTGTATCCGATGTAGCTGTGCTTTTTTAAAATAAAAAATATATCATTTTGTATCACAGTACTCCTCATTTTCTTTGAAATAAAGTTACAATTGGGAACGGTGAGAGGACTTAACAGTCTCATCGTTTCGTGAGTGTGCACTCATTATATATTATATATGTAGTACATATTCCATGGCAAACATCTAGTCGGACCATGGTATTATAGAATTTTAAACAGACCTACTTTTTCAAGCATGTATAATAAAATAGTTCTATATTCGAATAAAACAAAATGTCACAGAGAACAGTCATTCTGGCAGAAGTTCTTTTAAATTCTCTGCATAGCTAAGAATAAACATAGTGCTAAAGATAAAACACTATTTTACAAGTATTACATAAAAATGGTGTTCGGCTTAGGCCTAGAACAAGATACTGTGAGCATTTACTCGATCGAGGTTGTATCCAACGCAGATTTAATAAAATTTGTGGAAAACCTCAAAAAACAAGTCAGAATTCTTCGCTTAGAAAACGAAGTCTTAGAGGCAAGCATCATGAGACTCCAACCATCCTTAATGATCGGTGCGTACTCAGCTTTAGAATATGCTAAGAAACTATCACAAAGTGCACTCAATCTGGAGGGTAGAAGTCGGTCGAGATTCACGCTGACCGACTCCGCGCATAGCTCCTTATTTATGAAGAGCCATTCGAGAATATTTAATCGAAAATTAGAACCTTCGCTCAAGACGTCGTCAGTCAAAATTACGAGGTCCATCATGGGCGCGACAGGGCCAAAGATAAATGTCGAAGAAAGGCTAGAGCTATTATACGCTGTAATGGAAAACCAGGGGAAAGAGATAAAGAAATGTAGTAACATTGCAACGAAGCAAAAGGCTTACATAAAAGCTCAGGAAGAAGAGGTTAATCTTCGGATCATTGACATTGAAAAGTGTATTCTGGAGTTCCAACAAGAGGTGATCATTGAAGGTACGGATCCGATGACTAGACGAATTCCCGCCGAGATATGGATCAGATTCATGACAGAACAAGGCAAGAAAATTGACAGACAATTAGACAAGTTGCGGATGAGAATGTGCACCGTAAACGTTCAGCACAGAAAATATAGAGAAGATATTAGACGCAAAAAGGAGTTGGCATCACGTCTGGTACCCTTAGACATACAAGTTAAAGTTTTAGAAATAAAAACAGCAGAGGCAGTTATTGAACACAAAAGTAAAGAGATGATCAAACTAAAGGCAACCACCGGCGCTGCTAACTTGATGGTAGCTATGCACAAGTATGATTTTATGAATAGAAACAACTATCTGAAAAATTTACAAAATCTGAAAAAACAAAGGGACAGCCAGACTATAAAGTTAGATGCTGAAAGAACTGCGCTAGAAGCAGAATCAATAGTTCTAGAGCAACGCTTAAATTGGATTCAGAAAATGAAGAAGGCTTACTTCGTTCCAGATGTGCAGGATTATGTAAAGATGAAAATGGAAATTAGTCAATTGAATAGCTCAATTAAACGGTTGGAAACGAGACTCAGTATAAAACTATGCGCTTTAACTAGCTTTAAAAAGCAGAGTGTAAACCTGTCTAAGATATTATTAAGTAAGAAGAAATTGAAAAGCAAGGGAGAGCTACAGAATTTCTCACATGTGTGTAAACCCTTCAGAGTAACTGCATTGATTGCATCAAATAAATCTTGCAGTCCATGCGGCTTGTTGCCTCGCAAGTGACTTGAAAACGAAGACGATTTGCCAATGGCGTTTATTGCAACACAAGTGACTGCCGTTGGTCTAGTGGTCGCAAACATAACTGCGGGCTTAGCATGACGCTTCGTATTTCTACGAAGAATAGACAGTGCTTTTTCAATACAAAATGACATTTCGTTCCTACATTTTTGTTATCGCACTGTAGATATCCTTCTACAATATGTCATTTAGTCTTTCGTTTCTAACGATATTTGTCTAGGTCCCTAGAAATGTAGACTATTTCAGAAGAATATATCTTCCGAAACTGTCAAAATCACACTGACAACAAAACTTTCGACTCGACGGCCATAAAGTATATACGATTATCCACAAAATCATGATTCGTTTAGAACGCATAACTGTAATAAGTAATAGAAAAACATAGCTAACTTATCCTATTGTACATAATTTATTTAATAGTCATGTCTATTCTTCCGTCTACAAATCGGTGCTCGTGCTAAGCCTGCTGGTGAGTATGGTCCTGGGTTCAATGCCTAAGACGGGCAAAGTTTTAACGGGTTTTTCCAATCAGGAATATTCCGGTAACAGCCCAAGGTCTGGATATGTGCCCGGTTGGTGGCAATAGGTTCTCCCTCTATTACAGTCAGCTTCAATAATATCGGGACGAACAGACTGTTCAAAATGATATAAACAACTATGAAAATTAAATGACACAAGGGAATGTTTCAGAATGAAGACAATACACGACAACGGTAATTCTGAACAGAACTTTATCCAATTGGGATAGGTTTCATTTTCTTAGTTGTTGAGATCATTTTGAACAGTATGTTCGCCCCGATATTTTTGACGTTGACTGTATATGGGACTTAGAATTAACTGGCGAAATGTGGGTACTGTACGATTAGATACGCTTCTGCCGAACTAGTTCGTGGAAAACTAAGATATGTCATGTGAAGTGAGAGAAATGCCGGTACAAAATTGTTGGGCTAGTAAGCATCCTAGAATTAGATGATTTTGGGATATTTGTGTGCGTTTTCTATATTTAACCCTTTGTAATGTATGTAACGTGGATCCAAGCGAGACACAATGACTTTTCAATTGTTTTTTGTAATTACGGCATTCAACCGGTTAATAATCATGTCTGTGGTGGGTAAAGTGGCTGATTTCCTCTATTTCCATTAATTGTGTTTAGTTTACTTTATTATAAATAATTGTGTTTGTCAAGTATTTTGTTTAAGAGTGGCTAACTAGTTTATTTTTCTATACTTTTCTCATAAGAATGTTTGTTTAATCTTAATTTTATTGTGTTTATTCCTCTATAATTTTGTCATAAGAATGTTTAATCTTAATGTTATTATTTTAATTTTATGGAAAGCTAATTTTAGTTATTTATTGTTTGTTAATACATACTTATTGATATAATTGTAACATTTTTATTTCGTTTAATCCTTGTAAAAACATCTTCTTTTCAAAACAAATCAAAGAAGTTCATCGAACTGCTCAACAAAGGGCACGCCTAACTCAATTTTCGAGTTCATACTTTCAACAAAATCGGCATTCCAGCACTGATTCACATTATTCCAGTGCAAAGATCGAAGCCAGCCATGGAATGCCATCGAAATAATGCGAACAGGCACTGGAAGGCACTGGAATGTACCCATTCCAGTGACCAATCCAGTTGGGATTGACAATCTATGCCCGGTTTACATTATTTCAGTAGCGTTCTGGAATGCCACTGGAGTAATGCGAACCGGCACTGGAACACACTGGAATTTACCCATTCCAGTGAACAGTCCTGTCCAGTGACTGGATTGACAATCTTTGCCCGGTAGTAGATAAGATAGATAGTCCCGTTCTACGAGAGTCATAACTTTTTTATATTTCTGACCTATATGCGTGGCGTTGTAAGACGACAACGTAGACTCCTCTGCTACTCGCCTTCATGGCGTGCTCCCCGAACCAACAACCCCCCATTGCTAGAGCAATTAAGTTAATAAATGACTTTCTAAAATATATTCCTGAGCCAGATTTGTTTTTTGACTCTCAATGGACAATCAGCCAATCAGACAGCTGTGCTGCTGGGGAGTTTGTTGCGCCACTTCTTCTTCTCAGCTAAAGCACTAGGAAGTGTCGAAGGGTGTTTGTTTTTGGGGGACTGTCTTATGTATTTTGATGTTCGAAAAGTGCTGATTCTCAGCCTAATTTGAATAAATGACTTTTGATTTTGAATCGCTAAAAAAAAAGCAAAAGTATATTTATTTAAATATGAAGAAATAATTGTTTGGTTCTGGTGTTATGTATAAGTTCGTTTTTTGTTTAGTCTAAGAAGTTTTAATTAAATTTTGTAGAATTAGCATAGATATTAGGTCTTTACCTATGAAATTGCCGTTCTGCAGTACTGGCCATTTCAAATCAAAATAATTTTTGTTTGGCTAAGAATTCTAATTTCGAATTAATTTTATTTTAAAAACATGGATTTTTTTTTCTAAAAGTAGTCATTTCTTTATTGATTAGTGTTACATTTTCATCGCATTTCAATCTTTTTCGTCATCATGGATACGTTAAAAATTCGAGTAATTATGGAATATGAGTACCGTCGTGGCAGCAACGCGGCACAAGCGGCACGCAACATCAACGACGTTTACGGAGCTAACACTACAAACCAACGCACCACCTGTTATTGGTTTGCTCGCTTCCGTTCTGGAAATTTCGACCTGAAAAATGAACCTCGCGGTCGTCCGAAGACTTTGGTCGACAATGACGAATTAAAGGCGATTGTGGAAGCTGATGATACACAATCTACGGCTGAATTAGCAGCAGCTTTCGACGTTAGCGTCAAAACAATATTGGTCCATTTGCGTCAAATTGGCAAGGTAAAAAAGCTTGACAAATGGGTGCCCCACGAACTCAATGATCGCCAGCGCGAAGTACGCGTCGAGACGTGCCTTGCACTGCTCAACAGACACACAAATGAAGGAATTTTGAACCGCATTGTTACCTGCGATGAAAAATGGATTCTGTTTGATAACCGTAAGCGCTCAGCAAGTTGGTTGGATCCTGGTTCAGCACCTAAACAATGCCCTAAACGAAAACTTACCCCTAGAAAAGTGATGGTCACTGTTTGGTGGTCTAGCGCCGGTGTGATTCATCACAGCTTCTTACCAAACGGGGTGAGCATTACTGCAGATGTGTACTGTGAAGAACTGAACACAATGATGGAGAAGCTGGCGCATCTCCAACCAGCATTGGTCAATCGCTCGTCTCCGCTGCTCCTGCACGACAACGCGCGACCTCATACTGCACAGCAGACGGTCTCCAAGTTGCAAGAACTGGGGTTGGAAGCTCTCCGTCATCCGCCCTACTCACCAGACCTTGCGCCTACAGACTACTACTTTTTCCAGAATTTGGATAACTTCTTGGCGGGAAAAAAATTTAATACCCGAGAGGCAGTACAAAATGCCTTTGAAGAATTTGTTGCCTCCCGTCCAGCTGATTTCTTTAAGAAGGGCATCAATAAACTGCCACTGCGATGGCAAAGATGCATTGATTGCATGGGTGATTACTTCGATTAATACAAATAAAAAATTCATGAAAAAAATTCGTTTAAATTTTTTCATACAAAACGGCAATTTCATAGGTAAAGACCTATTATAAGCGATTTGGTGTAAATCGTTAGCTTAGATTTGATGAATAAATGAATATACCAGTATAGCGTTCTAGTCCAGTGATCAAAACCAGCACTGGAATGCCAATGGAATAATGCTAACTGGCACTGGAATACACTGGAATGTACCCAACCCATTCCAGTGAAAAATCCAGTCCAATAACTGGATTGACAGTCTACTTTTTTATATCAGGCCGCCCATTTTAGCGCCACTGGAATAATACTATTCCAGTGACGTCTACAGGCGGCCAATCTAGGGATGGATAAACGTTGAACAGTGAACACTCATTGTTGTTTGGGGGGCTTGTGGCTAAGTAACAATAGCTGCACGGGTCGATCGTTCAGGTTAAGCTACGCTTGCCGCGGTTGGTCCGTGGATTGGTGACCATCTTTACATACCAAGACCCCTCCGTGCCTCGGCACGCCCATTAAGCCGATGGTCTCGGCTGTCATTTGTGGATCTTTGACAGTCGTTACGAATCGTCAGAAGCCGAAAGTCGGACAACTATTCTTGCCAAAGAGTATCGTGTTACCCAGTAACTGGGTTGTGGAGATAAGATAGACAGTCGTTCAATGTAAAATACTGGTATTCAGCTGCATCCGAATAGACTGGAAGCTGACCCCAACATGGGAAAAGGCTAGGCAGATGATGATGATAAGTAAACACTCATTGTTGATTATGACTGTCTGAATGTAGATGATATGACAGGGGCTCACAGATTAACTCGTTAGAATACTAAACTAGAATACATACATACGTAATGCCCGGTTTACATTATTCCAGTCCAGTGATCCAGCGAGAATCCAGTCCAGTGCTGGACGGGATCTGTTACGTATACATATTCCAGTTACTTAGAAGCCGTTGAAGTGTGAACACTACAGTGACAATGATTTCAAGAAGAGATCAGTTTCGAAAATGTTTCAAACGTGCTCAATTACTCTTGCTACAAGAAGTTATTAATGAGGTTGATAAGGAACTAAGAAAAAATTAACGGATTTGGGTGAGAAATTGGATCAGCGAAAGAGTCCTCCTTTCTTCGCCAAAGTAATCCGCAAAAACAACCAGTACGTGTTTACTGTGTCAGCACTGGAATGGCACTGGATTGGCCGTCTACATTATTCCAGTTGCACTGGATTGGTCGCACTGGATTCAAAAGTAGACCGGCAATCCAGTTACTGGACTGGAATGCTAACTGGATTCAGTGCATTCCAGTGCCGGTTTACATTTTTCCAGTAAGTAATCCAGCGCTGGATTCGATCGCTGGACTTGAATAATGTAAACCGGGCATAACCTTACGGCTTTTTCTCATGGGGTAGTCAAAAACTATAAAACGCCGACTGCTGAGGTCCTTACATACACTTTTTGCGACGTTAACCTTCATACGGT
Source organism: Polymixis flavicincta (assembly GCA_949987655.1). Taxonomy (NCBI): domain Eukaryota; kingdom Metazoa; phylum Arthropoda; class Insecta; order Lepidoptera; family Noctuidae; genus Polymixis; species Polymixis flavicincta. The sequence continues at coordinate 3,597,955 of OX465198.1, read as the reverse complement.
CATACACGCACGGCGGTTGCGAGTACTACGTGAGTAACAATGTGAATTATTCGATACATCAAGGCAGCTAAACTATAAAATAATACCAATAAACCCCATAAATCAGACCATTGCATCGTTTCTGTCACGAGACCTACAAAAGCTGTTCGTGCTCGTCCTTCATATAAAACCTATTTAGAAGGTCAAACACCAAATAAAATTGGCCAACCACACTTTGAAACCGACACGTCATTCGAAATCTATTACCATGGCAACCGTTGCTTAGTTACCACATATGAATAACTTCAACTTTCCTTACTTAGGGCAGGTGCCATACTGCCATACCCGCCAAACACTGACAGCAATCAGAGGTTTTTTTGTGACTTTTATAGTAGTAATTTTTTTTGGTAAATATTTAAAGATACGTAAAAATGTCGATGAACTACCCGGGAGGACGGAGCTGTGTTCTAAGTCAGAACTCTCGGTCAGTAAGCAATAGCCGATGGGAGACCGATATGGATGTTCTTACTGACGAGGAACTTTTGAAGCTTGTTACTGAACTAAAAGAAAAAGTCAGTATACTAACCCTTGAAAACGAAATCTTAGAAAAGGCTATTATGAGATTAGAACCTTCGTTGATGAACGGTGTTTATCAAGCTCTAGAGTACGCCACCAGGATCCCTTCCGGCACTTCAGTCAGTATGTTAAGAACTGGCACATCTAAATTCGTTCTCAATGAACCGCTTTCAAGTCCTTCGAGAATGCTGGGTACCACGAGATACCAGACTAACCCCTCAAGGATGCTGGCGAGCCCTTCTCGAGTTTCCACTCGGAGAGCAGAATCTAAAACCAAACTTAGCGGCGGCACCATCATCTTCGGAGCTGGAGCAAGAATCAACGTTCTAGAAAGAGCCGAATTAGTCAACAAAGAAATGGAAGTCTTGGTCAGTAACCTGAACAAGGCAAGGGACAGAGGGGCGAAGCAACGTGCTATATTAAAAGCAAAATTGGAAGAAGTGGGATTGAAAGAAACTGATATCCAAAGGGCGAATGAAATGTTCCGTCAGGAGGTATTAGTAGATGGCTGGGACAAAATAGCTCAACGAATCCCGGCCGAAATATGGATAAGATTCATGACGGAATGGGTGAAGATATCCGATAGTCAGATAGGAAAACTGCGATTGAGAACCAGTACCTTGAATACTCAGTATAGCAAACTAAAAGGTCAAATCAAAGCGAAAGCCGAGCTCAGCGAGAGTCTGAGACCAGTTGACTTCGAGAAACTTCAAATAGAGAATGGAGAAAGTTTGAAACTGATAGATCACAAGTTTCAACAGCTAGGAGAGCTGAAGAAGATGACTGGTGACGCTAATTTGAACCTGACTATCCATAAAAAGGCGATGATGGAGCAAAACTGTTACTTGAACAAAGTGTTGACTACGATCAAGAATAAGGAAGATCTGACGGTACAACTGGATAAGGAAAGCATCTTAATCCAAGTGCAAGTAGACATACTCTCTCAAAGACTAAATGAGATCAGGAAAGTGAGGCTAAAGTATAAGGTCCCGAACATAATGGAGTATGTAGAAGTGAAATGGATGCTAACAGGCTTGAAGCACTCGATTAAGATTTTGGATACGAGGAAGCATATCCAACAGATTGCTTTAGCGTCTATTCATCGAAAGCTACAGACTTTGACTGACATCGCAGCAAAGGGCGAATGGAGGAGTTTCACGGAAGAGCGTCCAAATAAATTGAAGATATTTGTGAAAAAAGTCTAATGTATAACTCATAAATATGAATGTGAAAATGAAGACACGTTTGTTCACTATAGCCTCACTGATACCGCTGTACCGCCGACTGTGACGAACGATCGGCTTGCACTGAGGAATGAGCGGCCTGCAATGACGAATGGGCGGCCTGCACTGACGAATGAGCGGCTTACACTGACGAATGAGCGGCCTGCACTGACGAATGAGCGGCTTACACTGACAAATGAGCAGCTTGCACTGACGAATGAGCGGCTTGCACTAACGAATGAGTGGCCTAAACTGACGAATGAGCGGCTAGCACTGACAAATGAGCAGCTTCCACTGACGAATGAGCGGCTTGCACTGACAAATCAGCGCCTTGCACTGACGAATCAGTGGCGTGCACTGCTCTCCTGTCACGCTGCGGCCATACCTAAGGCGTGGTACAGCGTTTTCAGTCAGGCTATAGTTACTAAAATCGGTTATCCCTCAGCAGATAGACCGCGCGGAACACTTATAGTGAAGCCAAAAAACCAAATACTAAGGCGTCGTATTTTATGTAACATACAATGCGACGCTTTAGTATTTGTTTTTTTTTTGTTTAGGTTATAAAACAAAGGCAGATAGATCGCGCAGAACACCCAAGAGTAAAAAAAACAAATACTAAAGCCTTTTTTTGGTTTTTGGCTTCACACTGGTGTTCCGCGCGGTCTATCTGCCTTGTTTTATAATCTGAGGGTTATCCAGTTTCGACATCTCTTTTTTCATGTAAATTTGGAATTGTGTATTTTTTTTATACTAATGCCATTGGGGGTGTTCGAAAAACGTTCGTGTTCGAAAAATAGGAAAGGCCTATTTCAGCCGCAGTCGAAAACTTTATTAATTGTAATTTATTTTTATAATTATTGAAATAAATCGTAATTAATGTTTGTTTAGAAGTGAGTGTATCTTGTTATCAAGTTGATAGTAGGTTTTTTTGTAATTATCTTAATAATTTCCAATTAAATATTTGTTTTGTTATTGCATCTGTGTTTTATTGATTGTTTGTTTCGTACGTATCTGTGGCAGTCGAAAAAGTTTATGAAGCGAAACTTTTTTTTTGTAAAATTGATCTTGATTAACGGAAAAAATAATCCATGTTCATAAAAACGCGGCGGGTTTTTTCCCGTATTGGATCTTAATGCACTGCTTAGCGCCGGCGGCGCGGATGCGGCGCGGGCAACGCAGACCCGTTCTCGAAACTAGCCGGCAGATAGCGCGGCACTATAGCGGCGTAGTGTTGTGTTCGTGGTTGTGTCGTTGAGATATTTGTTTTTATTCGCGAATGAAATGTCTGAACAACGGCGACAACATCTTTTTGATTCAAATTTATTCCTAACGCTCGATTTATTGTGGGCAAATAAAAAGTGAATCCCGCGCGAGCGGTCACCGCTTGAAAGGAGTGCGCGCCGCCGCCGCCGCCCCGCTGCTCGCAAGATTCGAGGCAGAGGCCTTACATAGTGTCTCGCTACTCGAATCGCGACATAATCCCCACTAATATTATAAATGCGAAAGTAACTCTGTCTGTTTGTTACTCTTTCACGCCTAAACCGCTGAACCGATCGTTATGAAATTGGCAGAGATATAGCCTGGGATATGGAGTAGGACATAGGCTAGTTTTTTACGCGATAACCGACATCCACGCGGGCAGTGCCCTGGGCAAAAGCTAGTGTAGCATATTGTTTCTTAGCGGAAATCGTTAAAGCCATGTTAACTTTAAATAGTGTCGTTATGAGCGATACTAGTTCTTATTGCAATCCGATACGGGTTAAAATATGTTGTAATAAATTCGAATAATATATGAGCAAACGTATGTCGTAAAACTGCAAATAAAATCGTATTTAATTAGATATTAATTATTTAATAATCCATCATTGAATGCAGTTTGGCATTTGAAATTGTATGGTATATTTTAAAATAAAATTATAATTGTTATTGAAGAGATAAACTGCTTTTAAAGATAATAAAGAGGTGACTTTGATGATTTTTTTGATGCATTAAAGTATGTTTAGTTATGTTTTGATCCCCATCACTGTTTGCAAAAAAGACTTGAAAATATCATATATTTGTTTGGCTTTCAACATTATTTACGTTTAAAGAGATACAATGCTTTGAAAAACCACCTTTTTGACCGACTTCAAGAAATCTCTCGTCATTATTCTTGCGGTAGATGTGTGCTAAGGCCCTCCAAATATTCACCAGTATAGTCCTTGTGCACTACGCCGCATTCTGATACGCCACGTTCTGAGAAAGCAGAAACAAGTCTTACCTGAGCAGTTGATACGCCAGCATGCAGCTAAAGATGCACACGAGCACCGCGCTGACAGACAACGCAAACACGCCGCGCAGGCACCAGTACAGCGCGCCATGCACTACGCCGCATTCTGATACGCCTTCGAATACGCAGCGTACTCCTAGGGAAAAAATAATATTTTATGATAGTGTTTCCTTATACACTCTTAACAGCGGTCGTTGACCACCCAAAAAAAAACAATAAATCTTTTTATTTTTCTATGGAGTTTACATAGCCAATTTAAAATAACCCTGGACAATACAATTTGAATTATACTAATCTTTTTTTTTTGTAATGTGGGTTTTGTAATATGTTTTTTTACGACCGTCCAACGTGGTCTTTATTTCAAGGAACAAAAGAGCTGTCATGTCATGAGTTAAAAAGAAATAAATATCGATATTACTTTAGAAATGCAAGATCATCTTAACGTAAAAACATAATCAGCCTTCAATGTTCCCACTGCTGGGACACAGGCCTTCTCTCGGTGAGAGGGGGGAGTGGGCTGTGCCAAGCGGGCCCAGTACGGATAATAGTAATTGTAATATTTATTTGTTCAAAACCTTAAACCTATTTACAATTCTTGTACAGTCGCCAGCTATCCCAAACTGTCAAATTTTCCCAATTGAACATAAACCTTATTCCTTTGTAATAAAGTTGAAAAACTATCAAAGAAATTTGACAGATTGGGGTAGCTTGATGTGCTGGCCTCTGTACCTTAAATTAGATATTATAAGTAATTGGCAAGATACAAAACATGTGCAACTAGGCTTAACCTAGGAGGACTCCTGCGCTATAAGCACCAGTAGGGTTTTTCCAATTTATTAAAAACTTTTCAGTTACAATTTGTCGGTTCCTATGGAGAAGAGCCGGTAAGAAACTCCACGGTTACTCTTTTATTAATAACTAGCTATCGCCCGCGGGTTCGCCCCCGTGGAAGTCGGAAATTATCCCGCGGGAACGTACCGGCGGGATAAAAAGTATCCTATGTGTTAATCTAGGTTATAATCTATATATACGTATGTGCAAATTTTATGCCTGTAGGGGTAGATTTTCGAAAAACCCTGATACACGTTATTCTTTATTTTTGGTTTTAGGTAGAAACACTGAGTTTCGAGTAAATCAGACCGCGCGTTAAAATTCTTCCATACAAACTTTGACACCCCTCAATCGCCCTTTAGGGAGCAGTTTAGAAAAACAATAAATAACCAACTTTATAATTTACTTAGATAAGTATTTGTGCCAAGTTTCAAGTTTATTAACTCAAGGAATAAGATTTTTCATACAAACAAAATCCCCCCTTTTCACCCCCTTATAGGTCGAATTTCCAAAAACCCCTTCTTAGTGCTCCCCTACATTATAAAAGGAAGCCGTGTACAAAATTTCACGTTCCTAGTCCTAGTAGTTTCGGCTGTGCGTTGATTGATCAGTCAGTCAGTTTCTCCTTTTATATGTATAGATTGACTTTTGTTTTTTTTTTTTTATTACAGTGACAATAGGTATGGGAGGACAGTGCAGGCATAGTTTGCGATGTGGCTCCACAATCGCACTGCATCTTATCGGAGTACTCCCACCTGACCAGGTTGTACCGGCAACGGCCCATCTGGCTTCTTAGTCGATTAAGAGATTTCCAGGTGAGCCATGGCCCGCTGGAAGCCTTTTACAGTCACCTGGACCGGGGTGTTTGAAAAGTCACAGTTTCAATCGCCGCTCAATAGAGCTACCGTCTAGTGTGGTATGGTCGACTTCAAAAAGCTGTAACGGTCTGCCCACGGCTTCGTTGTAAATGCCGTTTGTCTGTCTTCTGCGTCAACTTTTCAGTGGCACAAGCAATCAATATATTAATTAAACTAATTTCTCGTTTAATTATTATTTGAGCCTTACACTAGTCGCGGGCTCGAACTCACTGGTGGGCCTGGCTAAAAAGCACGCTGTCTCACCAGGCTTCGAGTCCGACAGAGATAGTATCAGTGATGAGCAGTTAGACGCTAGTCTACACGCACAACATTATTGAGTGAGCTGTAGGATCAGTTTCAGTAAAATAAGCGCGTAAAAAATTACGAAAAGTCCTTCGGAAGATCGGGTTTTCTGAAAGAACCACTGCATAAATCAATTAAGTTTATTGAACTTTTTGATAATTGAGCTTTGTCGATACCGACTTAGTTTTGGAGATTTTACACTTCTTTTATTACTTAAACATGTCCAAAGTTACGTTAAATTATCAAGAAAAACGAATCTTTGTTGGCTCATAACTTTTTAATGGCTTTTTATTTTAGTATTCTGTTTCCGTATCGACAGTATTAATAATGAGACAAAACCATACCTTGTTTAAGTTTTGATGTCAAACAGTGGAGTAAAACCCTCCCGAAGTTTGTATGGAAAAAATGTGGACTTGTTTCACCTTAATAGTTACTTTATCCTTGGAAGTAACTTCAGCTACGTCATACCAAACTATATTTTTACTTCGACAGAAGCTATCCTTATAGTTCAAACTGATACTTTAGAACAGTCCGCTTACCCTCATCATCAGTCGCACTGTGCGGTGTGTCTGGTGGCATTGAGAAGCACGTGCAGGTGCGGGTCAGCTTGGTATACTCGCAGAACTTCAGGGTTTGTAGTCTAGAACAAGATTAATAGTTAGGTTAGTTGGTACATGTTTTTTTTATTTATTACAAAATAGTTGTGAAAAGGCTAGGCAGATAATGATGCAAATGTTATTATTATTACTCAGTGAAAGACTTTCCAAATTATGTAAATGTTCGTTTTTTTTTTTTTTCGTTTAGCCTACACTGTCCCACTGCTGAGGCACAGGCCAAAATTAAATTTAAAATTTAAAAACCCCCGACGCAGACAGAAACTCTATAAATATTTTTTTTTTTTACTTTTTAAAATTTCTGTATGTGTCGGGGGCTTTTTAAATTTGTAATTTAACTTTTATTTCCTGTTTTTTTTTTAAACTTGATGTATCGTTTAAATAAGATTTTAACGTTGATAAATAGATAATATTCACTGTGAAAGTTGTTCAGGTGGTGTGTGTTTAGAGAAAATAAAAAATGATGCATTTTAAGAACTATATTTTGGTGAAAATAAAATCAAGTGATAGTGAAAAGTAATTGTACACCGGATTTACAAGTAATACAAACTAACGATAAAGTCAATTGTAAAACACAATGTAATCACGAATAAATAATAGTTTGAAAAAACTAAAAAAACACGCTTTTATTGCTGACCGAACGAAAAAGTAGAAAATATTTTTTTATTACAAAGAGTTTATGTTACAGTAGTAGGACGTCAATAATTCAATTCAGAGTAAAAAGCGTGGGGTGCTTGATATTTTAATTATTACAACTATTCTATTGGCAACCATCTATGAGAGGAGAGTCATGAAAATATAGGAAAATGCACCCCACGCTTTTTTTTTCCATTTTTTAGTTCGATCAAATTTTATCGGGGTTTTTTTTTTTGAATAACTATTTTTTTTTGAAATTTTTTATCGGGTTATTTCATTGTCATCGGCCCTTAAGACGTGTGCAAAGTTTCAAGTTGATCAGACGTCTAGAAACCAGTGAAAATTAGGCTCAAAGATTCCGTTACATACTTAGATACATACATACATACAACCCGAGCTAATAGAAGCGTTATAAAAACCGCCATAAATACGCCGTTGCCAGCCCGCGTGGAGAGAACGCTCTTAAGGGCGTATCTTAGTATTCTAAACCTTTCTATTCATCATCTTTTACACAATATATTCATAATTATTTTGGTCTTGGCTGCAAAGGATTTGCACATATGTACCTATAATTATCTATGTGTAGTACTTACTTGTTCATGTGTATGACGGTGGTGGTGATGGTGACTAGCACGCAGGTCAGCGCACATACTAGGCAGCAAGCTCCAACCACTTTGATCTGGTACAAAAAAAAACGAATAAACTCATTCAACAGCGACTCGGTTCTCGGTGTACCGTCACCAAGAGAGCAAAGTAAGCCACGGATATAGATGAAGTTTTAGAATAAATTTTAATTTAATTAATAGAAAGATAGATTAATAGAAATCTGCCAGCTGTTCTAGAACCCAATGGCTTGGCACGCAACGATGGGAAGAGACCAGACGGAATGACCATAATGCCTTAGAAGTTAAGGTCGGCGTTTGGTGTGGGATGCAACATGTGTCGACACCATTGCGCATCTTTCTAGTACGGCGGGTTGTGCTGGAGCGGCTGCTGAAGGTGCGAAAAACCTCAAACGGCGCAAATACTCCCTTCTTACTGGAACCTATATGTTCGAGCCGTTTGGGTTTGAAACTCTAGTGCCATGGAGTCCGAGTGCCCACTTAGTTTTCCGAGACACGGTTGGTCGACTCTTCACGTGACCAAAAGGCTGACCTATTTTTCGGCCAAAGAATCAGCATTGCCATACATCGTGGCAATGCTGCCAGCCTTTTGGGCACTTTTCCCATTGACAACGACGCGGGCGTATGTATTATTAGATACCATATGATTATTTACTTTTTTATATACCTGTACATATTATTATTTTAAGAGCAGTAGTCTTTAAATTATGAAAATGAAACCTATTAATAGGATTTTCAGTTTACCTTGCCGGTAAATTTGTTTCAAAAAGATGCGAGATTTGAAATTCACAGGTGGTACACAACACATTGGTACAAAATTCATGAAAATGGAAGAAGCAAAATTTGTAGCCGTGATGTTAAAACAAAACTTGCATAATCTCCTCTTTAAAGGTCCCACTGCTGGGACAACGGCCTCCTCTCTGTGAGAGGGAGTGGACTGATATCCATCAAGCGGGCCCAGGTCGGGTCGGTACATGTCACATGTTTTCGATTTTTTTGTTCTATGTCATGCCGGTTTCCTCGCGATATTTTCCTTTACCGTTTTGAGAGCAGTGTTGATGAAATAAATTATCCAGGGCCTTTCCTGAGTTCGAACCCACGACCTACAAGTCATAACTCGTCGCCAATACCACTGGACCACCACTGCTCTCGAAACATAACTTATGCTAATACACAAGCATTATTAACGCTACTTCCAAAAACAAGATACCGTAGCATGAAATGAAGCGATTAAAGAGTCAATAAATGATTGCCATAGTACACGCAAAGTTTACAGAAGCGTCTTTATGATTCAATACCGATACGAATCTAATAACGATGCCATAAAATATTGATGTTTGGTTACCACTAGCGCCATCTCTTATCGAATAGCGGAATTAATGGTCAAGATCTTTCTAGAAAGTTCGATGCTAGAACTATCTGGAACTATCGACATGTGTTCGGTCAGGGCCGAAATGTTCTCGAACATTCTAGATGCTTCTACGGTAGAAGGTTCTGGAACTATCCGAGGGCCCTATATAAGCGGGAACGGAGCGCGTCCCGGGGTAGTTCATTGGAAGCGATACATGCGAGAACATCTAAAGCGATCTTCAAGTGCGACTTAAGAGTGATCCGTAGTGCTATTGTGTTGTGTTATTAGTGTGTTTAATTAATGTGTTATTTTTGGTAATTCATATCGGCAGTTTTTAATTGTCACGAACCCCTAGCTCGTAACAATATTATTGCAGGGGAAGCTATCGGTATGATAATATCAAAGGGCTTAAAGCCATCACTCATTGTAAGAGCACTGCTCCAACGCAGCAAATAACTTATCATTCAAGTTATGATTTTAAATAAACTGAATTAGAGTACATTTTACAATGACAACAGAGAATAGTGGACAGCTCGCGGGCTGAACGCTACACAGTATACATATGGACAGTATAGAAACTAGGCTTATTTGTTGATAAAATTACCTACGTTCCATCGGAGCGTTAGGGTTGTCACTCGTAGTGTGTGTAAAATTAAAAAATGTTTTATTGGAACGTAGTTATTTTATGCGGCTTGTTGTAAGAGGAGTTTACTGGCAGAAATCGTCACGCGAAAAACATAAAATTGACTTTTGACTGGTAGAATTTTTCGAAGGCGGTGACAGGCGGTTACTGAGATGTAGCGGAGCGATTATAGGTGATAACCGTTTTTACATAGCTGAATGGACCTGTTCTTGACCTCGATCACGCCTGATGGAAAGCAATTGATAAGATCTATGGTGGAACGAGCTGCATTGTTCACCCTTGTTTTAAAGGTAGACGGCTTAAATGTGGAAAGGAACACAGAATATGAGGCTGTGCGCATAATAAATGTGGAGGAGAGCGCTGAGCACGACTGGTCGGGATATCAACCAATTGCGGATAAAAAAGCGATGGTGGGATCAGCACCCTAATTGCGTAACTTACGATTGATCATAATTGGTTTCGTCTTCACAGTTAAACAATATTCATTGCGTTATTTATGTTGTCGAACAGACACATTTTTCGAACATATGAAGCAATGGTTTAACAATCCGTTTCAAAACGATACAGATTATGATGAATCGTGAGTTACGCAATTAGGGTGCAGGTCGTGGAGCTTCTGCACACGCTCTGACTTTTAAACTTCATGCTGTGTATTCTAGACGTAACATGCAGCATGCACTATAAAGCAGTGATATAATGAATGACATCGAACATACTTTTCTTACCATATAGCTGTATCTATTGCGGCGTCGGGCGAGGCTCATGATGCAGACGCCCGTTAATACCAACTGTAACAAGAGAAGGGTAGTTAATGATACCGATAGGTCTAAAGAGCTTGTCATTCTAGCAGAAGACTTCTAGAACCGCAAATGGTCTCCCTAATTCAGCGTGAACCTAAGCTAATACACAGTTTGCCCTCTTTTCCTTCTGAATTTAGTCTGTCCCAGCTGTGATGAGCTGGAGCAGTCTCACATCAAGTTTGCGCGACATAAACTGGTCAGATAATATCGCCTGTCCTGGCCTGAAAGTAAGATCTCCCTTTTAATTGGAGGCGAACCGGTCTCTCAAAGAATTCTGACTTTTATGACCAATGCATGAAGGTTCGTTTTCCCAGTTTAAACAAAAAGTAGTTGTGGGTGTGTCTTATTAGGGCCGTCTGTATTGTAACTTTTGTCGTTTATAATCATCGTCCCGGTTCGGGAACAGGTAGTAAACAACAGTCACCGAGCTTACGATGGGCTTACGGCGAGCCGACCCCTGCTTACGGCGAGCCGACCCCTGCTAACGGCAAGCCGACCTCATGTTTACGGCGAGCCGACCATCCGTTTACGGAGAGCCGACCAGTCGTTTTCGGAGAGCCGATCAGGCGTTTACGGCGAGCCGACCATCCGTTTACGGAGAGCCGACCAATCGTTTACGGCTGTCCGACCACCCGCTTACGGCAAGCCGACCACTCTCTTACGGCGGGCTGACTACTGGCTTACGGCGACTCGGCCACCTACTTACGGCCAGCCGATCACCCACTTACGGCAAGCAACCTTCTCCCGGCCGTAAGGGTGGTCGGTCTTTACTGATTTTTTTATTCGTAATTCTCACCATAGCGGCCGGAACAGCGGCGGGCACAGTCTCCAGAAGTTGAGGAGAAGCAGTGTAAGCCCGGAGCAGGATGTGCTGCGCAGCCAGTAGCCCGCCCAGCGCGGCCGCCAGGGCTCCGCAGCCCACACACCACCATGCATATTTACGCCGACGGCACGTTCCCTCATTCCCATTACATCCGACCGAAGCTGGAATCAGAGTTAAATTTTTAAATGAGTGAAGTATCATGGATAAATAAATAACGGATTAACGTAAATCCTGCACCACCGGGCAATTGTGCAACACACTTAAGGTGCTCTTACACGGGCAATTCTTTGAGCAATTATTGCTCGGCAGCACTAATGGATCAATTAAGTGGATCAATCTGGAGCAACAACAATATAGTGCCGATAGGTTTCGGTAATATTGCTTCTGATTGCTCCATATATTTCATGAGTGGCCGAATATCCAATGGGTTTGGAATTTTGTTGTCAATTTTCTTTCTATCTCGTTTATACGTATAACTACGTCTCGCTTTTGCGAGAGGAACCGGCCAGTGGCGGAGGCGGCGGGGTAGGCGCATTGCCTAGTTTTTAAGTTGCTCCATATTGCTCCATTTTGTGTGGTCGTATCTCTAGCAACAGGTTGCTACATGTTGCCATTGCCCTAAATTTCTGGATGTAGTCGTGACGTCATATTTGACGAGAATTGCCCAAGGTGAAACAATTTTAGTTGCTCGTGTAAGCGCACCTTAACAGTGGGAATGGCTTTCTATTTGACAGTTCAACAACATTAATTGCGTTACTTATGATGTTGAGCAGAAGAATATTTCGAACTTATGAACCAATGGACCATCCATACCAACCGTATGAACCATCAATAACATTCAGTTTTTTTTTCTTCTGGGTTTTGGCTTCGCACGGTTTGTGCATTTAACCAGTGTCAAGTAATTTTACTTTTCAATCAAGTAAATGGCCCGTTATCAGGCACGAAGTTACAAAAAAGTCATAGTCAGTCAAGTCAACGTTATTGTCAAAGTTATTGTAAAGCGGTGGTAACTTTACAACAACCTATTAGGAGTTTTTGGGGGAACACGAAAAGTCCACGTTAGTCACTTATTTTCACCTTCACTACACTTATGCACTCACACGTAACTAAATTGAATAATTCACTACCAAAATTATACAATTTAATTCGCTATTTCACGAAATTTCATGAAAATGAAAATTCGTGCGACATGATCCAACGCGATCCCGCCAAAAAACTCAAACATTCAGAATTATTCAAATTAATAGTGTCTTTCTTAATTTGGGTTCTGTAGGCTAAATGCAACTTTTAAACGAAAGAGAGCGAGCTTCGCTTTCATATTAAGTATTTATTTTCTTCCGACAAAAGTTAAACATCGTAAAAAATAGGTTATACTCGCGAAAAATGTTTGAATACGTGTACCGCCTACTTAAAACCCTCAGTTACTTTTTTCAATGGATTGCAAATTGCAAGGCATGTGGAATTTACCTAGAAACTTGAAAACTTTTTCGTTCTCCATATTCTGGAGGTAACGCAAAATTGGCTAAATTCAGTCCTCGTTAATAGTTCATCAAACTACCATAAACAACAATTACTTTTGAAGTTAAGCTTTTTTACGTAAACCGACAAATCGTTAATTCGCCGTGACACTGAACTGTACAGAGGCCAGTACATCAAGTTACCCAAATCTGTCAAATTTCTTTGATAGAGTTTCAACTTTATTACAAAAGCTTAAGGTTCATGTTCAATTGGGAAAATTTGACAGTTTGAGATAGCGTGATGTGCTGGCAGTCTGTACTATAAAAGTTTGAACGCACGAAACAAATATTTTAACCACGATCTCGACTGACTCGTTTTTAGGGTTCCATGACCGAAGGGTAACCAACGGGACCCTATTACTAAACCTCCACTGCCCATCCGTCGTCTGTCTGTCAGCGGGCTGTATCTCATGATCCGAAATAGGTAAACAGTTGAAATTTTCACAGAATATGTATTTCTGTTCCCGCTTTATCAACAAATATTTTTTTAAACGTTTAAGAGGTCTCCATACAACAAACGTGTTTAATCCGGCGTTTTTGTCTTGTGGTACGGAACCCTTCGTGTGCGAGTCCGACTCGCACTTGGTTGGTTTTTGCCAGTAGCGGCGATCGTGATCAGAAGCGAACATTCTTTTTTTCTAACTTAACAAGCCTATCTTTTAGTAGTCGTAAAAAGTTTCGATCATTGTGTAAAAACGTAAAAACATGGTGTTTTCGACAATTGTTGACAGGCCTACACTGTCCTCCCATACCTACTATCACATTAAAAACATTGTAAAAGCCATTTTTTTTTTTTAAGATTAAAGAGTGGAGGTTCTTGCCAGCTCTTCTTCATATGAAATAATAACCGATTGGAGCCGTGTAGTTATGTGATTTAATTTTTTTCCCCGTTTAGTTTTTATATTTTAAAATATATATAAATATATCGCGTCTTATGTTTGACCTTAAAGATTTCGTGACCTAAGTGGTCCGGACTATCCTGTCTAATATTTCAAAACACAAATTACCAAAGTATGGTGGCGGTGGCACATAGTGTTGAGGTACCTCAGCTGCTATTGTAGATCTTGGAGTTGATACTTGATATTGTACAACTTGCATAACACCACAGGCTTGCATCACAAACTAACTAAATGGTCACCCATTTTAATAATCCCACAATTAATCCAGTCACTTTGCAGAAAACCAGAAAGAATTATCACAAAAATTATTTACAATGTCCGTTTTCCCGCCCTGTCACTTTTTTTTTTAATTATTAATAACAACGCACAGGCATCACAACGTTCCAATTCCACCGTGAACTTCCAAATCTCGCGCCTTTTCTATAAAATCGATATTTACACCCCAAGCCAGCCGAGCGTAAAGAACAATGACCTCTTCACATATAAAAACAATCTGATATTCAAGCACTGGCTGAATTTAGGTCTACACTTCCACTTCTTTATTTAAAACTAATCAATTCCTTTTAATTTTAAATATCAATTCCATAAATTCGTCTCTTATTTTTCCCCCGTTCTTTTGTTTTTATCACTTTATAACACAAACCACGTTTAATTTTTAACGAAATAACTGTTATTTAACACGAATATTTTCAATTCACGTATTATTCGAGTTTGTTTCCACAATAAACAAATTTTCGTTGCATTATTGAATTTACGTTGTAAGGTTATGTGATTTGACAATGGCCGTTTCGCGCAGAAGCAATGGGGTTCTATATGTGACTCAGGTAGAAAGGTCTTAAATTAAATGTATGGGAATGTGACTTATAGATTTTGTTGTGTTCTCAAACTGTGTTAAACTGAGATAGGTATATTTTTTTAGCCATGGAACAGGTAGATTTGTGCAAAAAGGTTTGATGTACCGGTAGGTATCAGTTTTTTTTAAATCTTCTGTATTGAATAACATTTCGGTCTCGTTTTGGTGGGAACTTATTTCGCCCACACATTGAATACATTTCAAATTCAATAGATCCTAACAAAATGCTTTAGGCGTTGCTAATGTAGAAATTGACAGCAAAAACGTAGATTGAAGTCCGGAAAACATTAAGCATTGAGGTAACAATAAAATTGTATGCCGCCGAGTATCGCAGCGGCTTCCATATAACAAGAAAAGAAACCTACCTATTCTGCAAGATTTGTTGACATTTTTGGGTCGATTACCTGCCATGCGATTGCGACAGGTATCTCGTTATTAAATAGAAGTTTCATTTCAGAACTTCTTAAAAAAAAAAAAAAAACCCCCAGTCAAAATGTCACTTCAATATTTTAATTCAAAATTAGAAACTCAAATGCCTCATGATGAAGACCTTTTTGCACAACAGAAGGTGATCATTTTGTACAAAATTACCAGCACCTCAATTGAATAGGTAACACGTAACACACCTTCAGACAAAACATGTTTTTTTTTTTCTTTTTCTATTGCTGATCCATTACTTTTATGTTCGAAATAAATCATCTGCTCAACAAGGTAAATAACGTAATGATTTCTGTAGAACTATCAAAATTTCCTGCTGTAAAAGTGTGTTACCTACGCCATCACCCACTGTTCTAATATTACATGAAACGGATTAACGATAAAATCCAAGAATTGAGAACTTAAAGCAAACAATCATTTTGTTTTCACCAAAATCCACAATCATTACGAAATTATAACTACATAACTTCGTACAGCTTAACCATTACGAAATTATAACTACATAACTTCGTACAGCTTAGCTTAAAAGAAAAATAGAAGCTTCTGCTCATTCTCATACACTTAAAATTCTCTATTATCCTCAGACTGACATGGCAGTTACCATCCTCCACCATCCCTTACAGAACCTCCTGGCTCCTCCACACTCATCCCAAACTCACCATTATTCCTCCTGTTGGTAGCTGCGAGGACGCTGGTAGGTGGTCGCGGGGGCAACGCAGGGGGTGTGTCGGTCTTCGCGGGAGGAGGGGGGCCCGGGTCGTCTGCGCATGCGTACTGAGCTGATGCTGGCTTGCACGTGCATGCTACTTGGTACTGGAATTGAGAAGGAAAGATGTTAGGATTTATTATGACAATAGTTTTCTCGTTTAGTCCACTCTCGATCCCTCGAAAATAAGATTTGTTCATTTGTTTCCTCTCAATCCTCAAGCATAGTTCACATTCGACCCCCAGGAAGTGAGATTGGATTTTCATACAAAGGACGTTCATTCCTCGTCCACTTTCGACCCCTAGTTTGGTAAGTACCTAAAATTAATATTTTGATACAGTAAGGTACTTTGGGGGTCGAGAGGAAACTAAAACTCAGCTGGAAAATTAAATCCACTCTCGACCCCCAACGGTCGAGAATAAAACTACCTATAGCCAGGGTCCAGTGGACATATCAATTAGGTACTGGGGGTCGAGGGGTCGAGAGTGGACTAAACGAGTTTTATTGATGAGGACTTGAGGACGTTGACAAGTGGCATTTGCTTTTAAAATGTTCCGTATTTCTGCAACGACTTTTAACAGGATTCAGGATTGACATAGGCTTTTCGGTAGCATAAGTCAATCAATGTTTTGACTGTTTCACCATCATCGCAAACTGAAACCGTGAGTTCAGCACATAATAGGGTATTTTCCAATTTATAAAAAACTATTCTAATTTGAAAATTGGGACGAAATATGTAACAGAAAAATAAAAGTAAATTGATTTATATCCATTTTCTCAATTAAAAACGATTGAAACCAAATTTATTTTTTGTTGTTTTGAATTTACCGCCAAAACGTTCCTTACAATGACTTTTTATCACGTGTCGTCAACTTTGTGTAAACTAAAGTAGTTAGTAAGTAAACAAGTGAGTGTCGTGTTTATAATTAACAAGATTTTTTATGGATAGAAAGTGAAATCACTGGTGTGCGGTGCCTCTGTGCACAAATACTTCTAAAACCAAACTAAGTATTTGTACTGGTGCTGTTTACACAAAGCTGACGTCACGATGTTATGTTATAAAAAGTCATCGTAAGGAGCGTTTTGGCGGTAAATTGAAAACAACGAAAAAGAAATTTGATTTTAATCGTTTGCAATGGAGAAAATGGATGTAAATAAATTAATTTTTATTTTTCTGTTAAATATATCGTCCCAATCTTAAAATTAAAATAGTTTTTATCAAATTGGAAAATACCCTATTCTAGACGTCTTAGCGTAAAAATGGTTCGACAGTTATCCTTATCACAAAAAATCTGCAATAATTAAGTACGTATTTAAAAAATCTGATAACAAAAAAAATGCAATACTTACGCGGTCAAAACGTATGGAACAGTAATGTTTTTTTCTTATATAACTGACGAAAAATTTCGGTTTATTGATTCATTCGCACGGATCCAAACTACAACTCGCCCAAATCGCGAATCGTCATTACTACAATTAATAAGTATTTTTTTTTAATCTAAAGACGAGTCGCACTTAAGTTGATTTATTTGTGCCGAATCAACAATTCCAGAAAATCGTATACGGCAACTGACACGTTGTAGCACCTTTTGAGAAGACTGGAAGAGCCTCTCACATAGTCAGCCTTGGGCACGCCACGATTGCGGCGGTAAGTCCCCTCTTTGAGGAGTGGTTTAGAGGCGGCATGGCGTCTTCACCTTCCGCCTGACGCAGGTCCTCACCGGACACGGTTGTTTCGGGAGGTTCCTGTTTCGGATAGGGCGAGAGGAAACGCCCGGGTGTTTCCACTGCGAAGATCGCCCTGAGGACACGGTGGAGCACACGGTGGCGGTCTGCCCAGCTTGGGTAGAGCACCGCCGTGTCCTCGTGGAGGCGATCGGCGGCGGCGATCTCTCGCGTCCGGCCCTGGTCCAGGCCATGGTACGGAGCGAGAGGGCATGGGGAGCCGTCACCTCCTTCAGCGAAGCAGTAATGCTCGCGAAGAGGGAGGCGGCGCACGTGAGGTAGAGGCAGCATATGCGCCCTCGCGACCCTAGCCGCCGTAGGATACGGAGACGCCCTGGGCGTCGGGAATCCCAGGCCGATTTCCGGCCACCGTAGGCATGGGCTTGCGGACGGCGAGTAATGGGTAGCTCGCTGTCCGGTAAGGACCAAGCCCAAGTCGACGGCGCGTTGTGTTCCACGCGCGCCTCAAAGAGATGTCAGCACAAAAATGATGGGGCCCGCAAGGGCCGATGCCTGCCAGGGGTGCGGGTTGGTTCGAAAGAGACACCACAGCCGCTGGCACACGGGCTACTGAAGGAACACGGGTGGGTTTTAGTCAGTAAAAGTATGACACGCCCTCCTGCTCCACCCAGAGCGGGAGAAGTTATTTGATGATTTCCCACCCAAAAAAACAGAGTCAGCCTATAATGTTCCCACTGCTGGGATACAGGCCTCCTCTCTGGCCGTAATCCACCACGCATGCCCATTGCGGGTTTGACATGTCTTCGAATTTTTGCTTCAAGGACATGCCAGTTTACTCATGATGTTTCCCTTCACCGTTTTGAGAGCAATGGTGATGAAATAATTTACACAAACTAAAGCGCTTGCTTTTTTTTTGACGTTGGGAAATCATCAAATAACTTCTCCCGCTCTGGGTGGAGCAGGAGGGCGTATCAGACTTTTACTGACTAAAACCCACCCGTGTTCCCTCAGTTGCCCGTGAGCCAGGGACGACGGTATCTCTTTCCAACAACCCGCACCCCCGGCAGGCATCGGCCCTTGCGGACCCCACCAGATGTTGCTAACATCTCTGACGGCGCGTGGAACACAAAGCGTCGTCGACTCAGGCATTTTTTTTTAACGTGGTGAAATGCCTACTGCGCTTCCACAGGGAGATAGCGCAGTTATGTGGGACTGTAACCCACTAAAACTCCACACGAAAGCGCCTGCTTGGGTTCGAACCCGCAACCTACAACTCATAAGACGGGGCCGTTACCACTGAGCCAGAACTGCTCTCATCTGCCTCTCATTAGTAGAATATAAGTGGGTACTAAGGAATAGTTGTGCTATAATACCTTGTGCAAATCTGAAGTGACAGAAGCGCTGGTATCACACTCGGGGCACGCGTCTGGCGCCGGCGAGCTACGAGCTGACGTGACGTCACCCAGCGACATCGCTTGCGTGCTGATTCTGAAAAAAGATAGCAAGAGTTGAAACAAAAGATAAGCCTCAGCGTATACGTCTATCACTACGTCACCTAGCAACATCGTTCATGTGCTGATGCTGAAAAGAGATAGCAAGAGGTGAGATGAAAGATAAACCTTAGCTTTCACGTCTCATCATCATCATTGTCATTTCAGCCGAAAGACGTCCACTGCTGGGCATAGGCCTCCCCCAAAAGGCAGGTTTTGCCATAATCGCCACGCTTGGCAGGTGCGTTGGCGATCGCAGTATGGTGGCAAAATGCATAGAGAACGCTGCTGCCCATTCTCTAGTAAGTCCCTTTGTCGCCTTCTACGACACCCACGGGAAGAAATGGGATGGTGCTATCCCTTTATGTCGGGCACCGGCTTACACGTCTATCACTACGTAACTTAGTAACATCGCTCATGAGCTGATGTTGAAAAGAGATAGCAAGAGGTGAGATGAAAATTAATCCTCAGCTTACACGTCTCTTTCCCACTCAGACATCGTTGGAAAGAGATGGCAACTTAGCTATGTTAAATAAGTTTGGCTAGGCTGGCATACAACATATATAAACTCACGCTTTCTTCCCAGGGGGTAGGCAGAAACTATAGAACGCCACCTACTACGATCCTCACAAAAGCACTCCTTTTGCCTCTCCTTACTGAATAAAAATCTTAAATTCCTCCTTACATACTCCTTGCACTTGCACATATAACATCTAAACAGTTAAGTCTGGTTTTCAATACGAAACCAGACGTAAAAAACTGTTTAGATGTTCGATAACTTTTTATGAATAAGGGCTATAGTCGTTACTACATTATCATAAAACACAGTCTGTCTGTTCGCGACAAATTCAAAATCTAATGAATTGATTTTCATGCGGTTTTCACCAATGGACAAAGTGATTTATGAGTAACGTTTAGGTATATAATTTGATAAGGTTTTGTGTACATTGGTAGGCACGGGTGAAGCCACTGGCAAACGCTAGTTAAAAAATTAAATAATAACGCCATTAACCCCAAAAAGAACACCATTAAAGAAACTAGTGCGATCAAACAGTAAGATAATTTGCACATACTTCCGCCATTAATACCTTTGCCATACTCCAACTGGAATGACGCGCAAAAAACAAAACGCGCGCTCTATGGCAGCAAAAACAACAGTTAATCCATTTACATCCGGTCTCCATAGCCACATCCGGCGCGAACAGCTGTTTTACCCAACTCGTCAACAAAAGACGGTCGTGTTTACAGCTGTATTTTATTGAATAGCAAATAAAAATAAATTATATTAGTCATTCAAAATAATCACATGAGCTTTGCCGGTTTGATATCGATATCAAAAGGGACCGGTATTTCTTGGCATGTGGTTTATTTATATTATAAGTACCTATATTTCTCAGCCCTCCAGGCTGAGAAATATACCTACTTATTGAATTGATCATGACCGGTAAAGTGACAGAAAGAAGAATATGAAACCAATTACACACGCTAACACATCATCATTTCAGCCGAAAGACGTCCACTGCTGGACATACGCCTCCCCCAGGTTAGGGGGGTTTTGCCATAATCGCCACGCTTGGCAGGCGGGTTGGCGATCGCAGTATGGTGGTAAAATGCATAGAGAACGCTGCTGCCCATTCTCTAGTAAGTCCCTTAGTCGCCTTCTACGACACCTACTGGAAGAAATGGGATGGTGCTATTCTTTTACGCCCGGCGACACATACGGGACGCTAACACATAATTATCCTTTATGAGCTAAGGAGAGACATTTATACCTATTTAAAAATGACAAAAACGGGCCAAGAATTGAGCCCTGCGGGATCCCCCACTACGTTGCTACATAACCAGGCGATCTATTTCTATTATTTATTCCTTACATTAACTCTCTGAATCCTATCGTAAGTAAGTATCCAAGATCCAAATGGACGTTTCGGAGTCCATAGGTGGACGCGCACCTAGACACGCCGCAGGAGCCGTACGCAACGCAGACATCGCATTTTATAAATTTTTACATGTACATGAAAGAGTCCTCTAAGGTTATTTCTGCAATGACGTCTTAGGGACTACTCACACTTACTTATTCAGCTCTGTTCAGCTTTTGTCCATAGAAAACAACGATTTTGTTTGAGTCCGTTCAGCTTTCCGCGACTGAATATAAATAGTGAGAGTAGTCCCTTGATGATGATGATGCGGACTCCGTTTTCCGCACGTAGACTCCCATTCGGTCCGTTGTGCGTGGGGTTTCTGGCTAACAAAGCCTACCTTGCTCCGCCTAAAAGCACAGAAGCTTCCTGGGAGCTTCACAGGCTTCGCGGAGCGACCTCACTGTTCCGAGGATTTCTTCTCGTTGAGAAGCCACGGCCTCGCATTCCAGGATGACGTGGGCGGCTGATTCCTCGCCGTCAAGGCAGCCCCTGCAAAGCGGGCTGTCTGTGGCGCCTATATTATAGAGATGTTTGTTAAGGGGGTTATGGCCCGTAATTGTTCCTATGATTATTCTAAGGTTGTTTCTACTGGTAGTCCCTTAACGTTAACGTATCACTCGATGCGAGCTTGCTTACAAAAGGGCGATACACAAGAACGTGATCTAACATTATATCAAACGTAGACATATCGAAGCTAGACGTAAATAATTAAATCGCGCTGGATTTTCAACTCAAGGCATATGAACCGAGCGTTCTGAATCTATAATAACCAGAGGTCGGAGTAGGTAGATTGATTTAAGGTCGTTGACGTCAAACGTAGAGGATAATATGGATATGCCTCCAAAATACCGGAACTTCATATTATTGTGATATTTGTTCCGGAACCTTGAAATTAGCACAAATTTGTGTTTAAGGTGAAAACTTATCAATAATATAAATCTACGCTACCAGTGTTAGCTAATGGTGAAAGATCAGTATTTTTTCATACAAAAATACCTTGGAATAGTTACACCGTATTTTGTCCCTTACTGTTGAATTAGAAATGACACTTGACAGTATGAGACAAAACTTAGACATTCATATAATAAACGATTTTGTTAGCCTATCTGTATGTTTTTTATTTTATTTTATTCCATAATTCCAATTCCGGAACTTTTTCCGGTACTTCCCGCACATTATGGATAAAATGGCATGTCCATATTATAATATCTTGACGCAAGTATATAAAATCAATCTACCTACTCCGACCTCTGATAATAACAGAATGCATCCCAGCGCGTTAATAAAACATACTAATGGATTTTCAACTGTGCGCGCCTAACAGAACGTTGAAGATCCGTGACGCGAAAAATCCCTCCACGATATTTTTACGTTCGGGCGATCCTGGACTTACTCTGCAGAATAAAAAATTTCGATTCCTTACCGTTACATTGGTTTCTAAAAAACACGATATTGACGTAGTTTCAACGTAGTAAGATTCCGCGAGGAAGCGTTGGGGCCCTGGCCAAATAAGACGATCAGTGCTTTTTTAGAATGTCGCGGTGCGCAGATGGCATTTAAAATTGAGATCAAATGGGGTCAGGCTATCACTCGACAATCTCATAAACTGCATGTCCCGTCTCGGAGTTTAAATGCCATTAGGTGGTGGATTTAGTGCTGTAATTTTTATTGTCTATGTCGTGTTGAGAGAGCAGTGGTGGCCCAGTGGTAACGGCCGCGACTTACGAGTTGTAGGTCGTGCGTTCGAATCCAGCCAGGCGCATTACTTTGTGTAAATAATTTCATCACCACTGCTCTCAAACGGTGAAGGAAAACATCGTGAGGAAACCGGCATGTCCTAGAACCAAAAATTCGAAGACATGTGACATCTACCAACCCGCACTGGGCCCGCGTGGTAGATTACGGCCCACTCCCTCTCATGGAGAGGAGGCCTGTGTCCCAGCAGTGGGAACATTATAGGCTGATGATGATATATCGGGGAAACAGGACGTGATAGTGTGACCCATTTGCAATAATTCAGCAGCCCAGGGCCCAGGGCGGGTTGGGAGATGTCACATGTCACGAATTTCTGGTTCTAAGTCATGCCGGTTTCCTCACGCCATTTTCCTTCACCATTTTGAGAGCAGTGTTGATGAAATTAAACACACACAGTACAGTGCCTGCTGATTTGGAACGCTGGGCTCGCGTGGTGGAATATGGCCCACTCCTCACAGAGAGAAGGCCTGTGTCCCAACAGTGGAACTATTATAGGCTGATCATGCTACTACAAATTGGCATTATTATTATTTTCTTCAGCTAGTTTTAGAAGCTGACCTAATAAAAGCTAAGATCAAAGTGCATTGCGCTGCAGTCATAAATTGTCTCTGGTTATAAACATCAGCAGTTCTGATCAAATGTTTGGTCATAATTTGTACGGGATGTATCGTCGGTATAAGAGATTAGTGACCATTAGAGGGCGTCTGATAAATTATCGTCGATGATTTTTCAATTACAACTTTATAGTTTATACTGTTATTCAAACAACAATTGTTGGATAAAGTGGAGATATAGTTGTAAAGTGTAAACTTCAAAACAAAGATGAACGTTTTACTAATTCCCTTTTGTTACTTACATCGTGCTAGAATAAATTCTTACATGAATAACCTACACTCTTATTGCATAAAACACTATCAATCAGAATCTAAATAATTTTGTAGTTTATGTCAAATCCATTGAATCGTATATTGGAAAAAATTGTCTGCTCAACAACGTATTTAACGCAATGAATATTGTTGAAATGTCAAAACGAGAGCCATTCCTATGTTTTAATGCGCTTTGTTAATGTAACGTTAATGTATTGCTGTCCAGTTTGATGCTATGTAACACCATTAACCCGCTGAACAGTGTTTGTTTACACCTTCTTATGACAATTTTGGAACAGACACTAGCCACACATGTCGATACTCGGATAGTGTCGAAATATTCTGCAAAAATTACCAGTTCTCAGAATTCATTAAAATAAACACTAATTTACTATCTAAAAAATTATTAATTTACCAGCAGGTGCACATTAAAATAGCCTCCACGAATCTAGCGCACCTTTGGCTTTAACCCCCCCCCCCCCTCCCGCTTACTCCGCCCAAACGTAATCTGGATTATATCTGGTATATACCTACATAAAACTTACCTACCTATTGCTTGTCAAAAAACTAAAAAGAATGAAAATAAAAAATGGATGTTTTCCACAATATAAATTGCTTGCATATCATTGTAATACCTACTAAAAGTTTTAGCATCATCAAAAAACCACATCAAATAAGAATAAACACCAAAAATAATTAGCGAAAATCTCTCAACGAGCGAATCAAAACATCTTTTCGAACGACCATCGACACAGATCATTCACTCAGTGAATGAATGATTGAACGATTACGCGCGGTCATTAACCTCGGCGAAGCGGTTTGTCAACAATTCGAGTGTTTTTTTTTGTTGTTTTTAAGCGTGGGAAGCCGAGATAATGCCTAGTTGTTTGTGAAGGCTGTTATTCAGCCTAGATTTGAGGCTGGATTTTTGTTGATTGGTCGAATGATACTTTTTTTAATAATAGCGAAAGAAGCTGCTTATTTTTGGCTTGCAATTTAGGCAAAGATATGACAGACCATACCGTGTAATGGAAACATCGAGACCATCTAACCAAATATATGCAACTGAGAATACTGAGATATGTTTAACCATTGTGTTTAACAGATTTTTTTAATAATTTAACCAATTTCATGACGGAATTACCCTAGAAAGGGCGAACGAAAGAAGTGTGAGACAAGGCTTTTACCAAGTCGTTGAATAGCATAAATGAGAATAAAAAATATTTCTCAGGCTTTTCAAAATGTCGATAGGTACCTATGTGCAAAAAAACGTTCATCTAGTCAAGGATATCATGGACGAGTATTGTTTTTATTTTAATAACCATAGTATCATCAAACGAGGGGCTTGTGGTTAAGTAGTAAACAGCTGCACGGGTCGATCGATCAGGTTAAGCTACGCTTGCCGCGGTTGGTCCGTGGATGGGTGACCATCTTTACATACCCTGTGCCTCGGAAAGCACGTTAAGCCGTTTGTCCCGGATGTCATTTGTGGACCATTGACAGACGTTACGGGTCGTCAGAAGCCCGAAAGTCTGACAACCAGTCTTACCAAGGGGTATCATATTACCCAGTTACTGGGTTGTGGAGGTCAGATAGGCAGTCGCTCCATGTAAAATACTGGTATTCAGCTGCATCCGGTTAGACTGGAAGCCGAGCCCAGCATAGCTGGGAAAAGGCTAGGCAGATGATGATGGTCATCAGACGAGCCATGAAAACGCCATAGATTTACAGTTTTTTTTATTAAGCCAGCAGAGGCTCTCCGTCCGTGTGTCCGTCCCTCCGTCTGTTCGTCCATCTTTAGTGGTATGAGGAACAGGGTGTAAAGTTCACTCATACTTATGATGGTAAAGGAGGATCCTCCGACCAGACGGGTATTGTGTCTGGTCCGGGCAACTGCCCGACAGTTGATGTCGGGATATTTGTATATGTTCGAGTGTCGTGGAAAACTCTGATTGCGCGATGCAGAATTGCTCAGTTAGTTCGCCTGTGGCATTGTAGATGGCGCCACTTTTCTTTTTGTGTTTCTTGATATTTGTCGTGAAGCATTTTTATTTGTAGTGCCGCTATACATCTGTCTGTCAGCGAGTTGAATCTCATGAACCGTAATAGGTTGACCATTAAAATTATCACAGGTATACAATTAACTAATTATAAAGGAATCGTTCTAGTTCGGCTACAGATGAGATGTTCGGTAGTTCGGATATGTATACTGCCAAGTACTAGCCCATAAATTTGTGTAATCCGTATATTTTAGGTGAAATAAATAAAGAAATAAGTGCTAAAATATTACACGGTGATATTCTGTACCACCACCTTCGTGTTCGACTCCGACACTCCATAAATATGTTGAAACTTATAAGGAAAAAATAGCATATAATTTAAACTGTGACAAAACTACAGTTTCGTATCTTAACGCTTGTCAATCACTCGGTGAAAGGTAGTGTCGTGCCTGCATCAAATTGATTCTGGCAGCTGTCATTACCAACTTGTATAGCCATTTTTGGCGCGTATACAGCTTCTGTAAACGGCCAGTACTGGTGCAATTTAATGAGAATTATTATTTATAGACACATGGTTGGCAACTAAGTTTTTTCTTCTTTTTAAACTCAGCCTATCACAGTCCACTGCTGGACATAGGCACTCTATACTCCGCCTTCCGCATCTTCTCTGTCCCAGAAGTTGTAGCTGGGGGGCGTCCTACGAAACACTTGCCGATACGCGGTCTCCATTCCAAGACCCGTTTGCTCCACCGGCTATCAGTTCTTCGTCAAAGATGGCCAGCCCAGTTTGCTTACTCTGCATATTTTCATTTCTGATTTTATCCTTCAAAGAAACTCCGAGGATAGCCCAGCCGGGCATTTGCATATCATCAAGCTCGATATCTGCGAATTTAATTACTCCATCAAACGGTTGGAGAGTGGTCTTTGTATCAAACAATGTACTATCTTCTTCTTCGTCGTTCCCTCAATGCTCAGGATCGCGACCACATACGACGCGTCTCTAAGTTATGCGGTCTTTGGCAGTGTGGACAGCTAGATAGAAGCTACCACCAACATCCCTCTTAACACCTTAAGAGGGCTGTTGGTGGTAGTGTCACCACACTTGTCCACATTTTTTCCATACAAACTTCGGAAGGGTTTTACTCCACTGTTTGACTATGTACACACGGCTACACATCAAGCTATACATTTCCAGTTAACGATGATCTCGCACTGTACGGAAATACCATACAATACGAGATCAGCATATACTGGAAATGTATAGCCGTGTGTACATCAAAAATTAAACATGATATGGTTTTGTCTCATTATTAATATTGTCTGTACGGAAACAGAATACTAAAATATAAAGCCATTAAAAAGTTATGAGCCAACAAAGATTCGTTTTTCTTGCTAATTTAACCTAACTTTGGTCTTGTTTAAGTAATAAAAGGAGTATAAATTCTGAAAAACCAAGTCGGTACCGACAAATCTCAATTATCGAAAAGTTCGATGAACTTAATTGGTCATTGATTTATGCAGTGGTTTTTTCAGAAAACCCGATCTTCCGAAGGACTTTTCTTAATTTTTTACGCGCTTGTTTTACCATAACTGATCCTGCAGCTCACTCAATAATGTTGTGCGTGTAGACTAGCGTCTAACTGCTCATCACGGGTACTACCTCTGTCAGACTCGAAGCCTGGTGAGACAGCGTGCTTTTTAGATTCAAGATTCAAGATTCAAGATTCAAGATTCTTTATTTGTGGAAACATGAGTACACATACAGAGCATGCAAGTTAATAAATTACAATAGTTGAGATCAGTCATGTTTGGCCTTAGTGGCGTACAAATATTTAAATTTCGTCATAGTTATTACATAAGAATTATTTAATGTCAATTAAAATAAATTATCATCATAGCAATAATATGTTGCTGCATGTATGGATTATGTCAAAGATGTACTGATAATATTGTCATTGAGAAATTCTAGAACACTGTAATATGCTTTCCCTTGTAGCAGTATCTTTAATTTATTTTTTAATTGGCGGACATTAAGCTCCTTCCAACTATTAGGGAGTTTATTGAAAATTTTAGGGGCCATACAGAAAACACTCTTGTGCATTAATGTCGTTTTAGACCTATGTAGACAGAGAATACTATCATCGCGTCTACTATGGTTGCGATCAACCACTTCTGATTGACGTGGAAATAAGAGCCGATTTGATTTCACAAACATGACAATCTCTAAAATGTAAAGGCACGGGAGAGTTAATATTTTATATTTTATAAAGTAGGGTTTACAACTTTCAGTTGACTGCAATCTAAACATAGTCCTGATGCACCTTTTTTGGGCTTTAAAGGGTACGTCCTTGTCAGTTGAGTTGCCCCAGAAAATGATCCCATATCTTAATTGAGAAGAAACCAAACCGTGATAAGCCGTGAGCAATGATTCTGTGTTAAGCACTGGGACCAGTTTGAACAGAGCGTAACAAGAATTACTATTTTTTTTACTGAGTTCTTCTATGTGTGCTTTCCAGTTCAGCTTCTTGTCAATCGTCACTCCAAGGAATTTAGTGTTGTCAACTTCTGTAATAATTCTATTATTGTATTGGACATTAAGATCAGTCATAGTTGATAAACGTTGACTGAAGTGCATTACGGTAGTTTTATTAAGATTAATTTTTAGATTATTATTATTCATCCAATTTATTATTGATGTCAGAGAATTGTTAATGTCATTATTGTAGCTATCTTTAGTATTACATTGAATTGTGATAGTGCTATCATCAGCAAAGAGTGTAACTGGTTGGTCTACATGTTTAGGTAAGTCATTTATATATACTATGAATAGTGGGGGACCCATCACACTACCCTGGGGAACTCCATACTTGACCACTCGCTCGTGCGAATGAAATATTTCTTCACATTTCGTTTTTAAGTTTATCCTAGATATCTCCGTGACTTGTTTTCTGTTATCCAGATATGTTTTTATTAATTTTAGAACATTTCCTCTTATACCGTATGCTTCCAACTTATTTATTAAAATATCATGCCTGACGTAATCAAACGCCTGCGTCATATCACAGAATATGGTGCAGACGGGATTGGTTCTATCGACGTTTACCATAACTTTATGTAGGAAATCGTAAACAGCCATATTTATAGTTCGGTTTTCTCTGAATCCTTTTTGTTCGTTAACTAGTATATTATGTTTTTCTAAATAAGCACTTAATTCTTTATATATATATTTTTCAAATATTTTGGAGAAAACACTAATAATCGAAATGGGTCTGTAAAATTCCATGGATTCTCTATTTTCTTTTTTAAATATAGGTTTTACAATTGATTTTTTTAAAGCGTCAGGGAATATGCCAGTACTTATGCTTAAATTAATCAAATGACTTAAGTGCGTACAAATTTCTGGAGCCACCAACTTAACTATTTTTGTTGATATTCCGTCATAACCCACGCTGTTCGTATTTTTCAATAGTTTGATTATTCTAAACACGTCCTGCGGTATACAAGGGGGCATAAAAAATGATTTTTCTCTATTTGGGATATTTGAAGTGACTTGATTTCCTGAATTAACAAGTGGGACTACTTTTTCAATGAAGTAGTTGTTAAATTCGTTGGCTATTTTCTGAGCCAGACCTTTTTTGTGAGTTCGAGCCCACGACTAGTGTACCCTTAAGCGCGTTTTCTATCCACCCGGCCAAGTATCATTAGCCTTTCCAGGTCATGCTTAGATGAACGCATAATATCAACAAGGTGCTATAACTCGTTTTGAAAGGAAAAGTATGAACATGTCTAAAAGTTATTATCATCTGTCAAAGTAGGCAGATTTGTATTGCATAGGACACCGATATTTCGGGAGAAATTTAACAACTAGCTTTTGCCAGCGGCTCCGCCCGCGTGGATATCGGTTATCGCGTAAAAAAGTAGCCTATGTCCTTCTCCATATCCCAGGCTATATCTCTGCCAAATTTCATGACGATCGGTTGAGCGGTTTAGGCGTGAAAGCGTGACAGTAGGGATTTACAAATTTTTTATGCGAGCCAATAGGTTGGCTGGTCTTTCAGACCGCGAACTGCTGAATTTCCTAATGCAAAAAAAATCTGTAGATATGGTTTGATTCCCGAATCCCACCAGTCGAGATTGCGAATGTAGACCAAATACACTAAACAGAACAAGACACCTCTAAAAACTTTTTAACAATGCCGCTAATCATGAAACTTCATAGCGGCGAAACAACTTAAAGGCATAAGATTAACTAACAGTAAATGAGGGCCGTTTGGTGCGGGTTGTTCGAAAGAGATACCGCCGCCCCTGGCACACAGGCAACTGAAGGAACACGGGTGTGTTTTAATCAGTAAAAGTCTGACACGCCCTCCTGGTCCACCCAGAGCGGGAGAAGTTATTTGATGATATCCCAACCAAAAAAAAAGGGTCGTTTCAAAAGTTTTTTTTTTTTTGGTGCAGGTAAACCTTGGAACGGTCCATTTTGTTAGTTAATGGCTAAGGTAACCTGTCATTATTATTATTCAAATATTGGCACAAAATAGTTGATTTGTAACATTCTTTGTAAGGTTAGCAGAAAAAGTAATTGGGTGTTGATATCCCTACTAAAAAAGAGGATGCGATTTGGATAGCTCTGCGCAGTTTTCAGAATTTAATTCCACAAATGATTCCGTAAATGAGCCTACTCTTAAGTCTGACAACTATTCTTATTACGGATTTCGTGTTAGCAAGTAGGTTGTGGCAGTCACAACCAGTAGCAGTTTTGTATTTTATAAGATTAACTTCCGAATAATTATAAATTTTAATTTTTATTTGACATTGTATTTAAAATTAGATGACATTGTATTTTTAAATTTTTATTTTGTGATTTGTATTTATCTCGTGTTTCGTAACTTGTGATTTTAATATGGGAGAACCTGAATTAAATGGATTTTATTTATTTATTTATAGGCAGTCGCTCCATATAAAACACTGGTATTCAGCTGCATCTGGTTACACCGGAAACTGACCCCAACACAATTGTGAAAAGGCTAGGCAGATGATAAAATGAGCCTAATTTTACGGGTCGATCGATCAGGTTAAGCTACACTTGACGCGGTTGGTCCGTGGATGGGTGACCATCTTTACATACCAAGACCCCTCCGTGCCGTTGGTCCTGGCAGTCATTTGTGGATCTTTGACAATAATTATACGGGTCGTCAAAAGCCCGAAAGTCTGACAACCAATCTTACCAAGGGGTATCGCATTACCCAGTAACTGGGTTGTGGAGGTCAGATAGGCAGTCACTCCAAGTAAAGTACTGATATTCAGCTGCATCCGGTTAGATTGGAAGCGGACCCCAAAATAGTTGGCAGACGTATTATGGCAACATCAGACTGAGAACGATCAATTTATCCTCTACATCTGGAATTGAGCATTATTTTCATTTACACTCAATTACGAGTATCCCAACCGCAGTGTGGTTTGTACGAAATTACCCAGGAAGTGATAAAATGATTGAGTAACAGGTTAACACTTTCGCGTTTAAGACACGTACAACCTGGGTTTTTTGAGGGGCTCGTGGCTAAGCAGAAACCACTTGAACTCATTCATCTTAGAGGTGGAGTAGCGCAGGCCACAGCCATTCCATGGACTGGAGACCATTCTTCACACATCAAAAGAAGAGGTCTCGGAACCAGAAAGCACAAAAATTTAGTAAACCACAGATATATCATAGAACAAGCATTATCAGCCTATATTGTTCCCACTGCTGGGACACAGGCCTCCTCTATGTGAGAGGGAGTGGCTCTTAATCCACCACGCGGACCCAGTGAGGGTTGATAGATATCGCATGTCTTCGAATTTTTGGTTTTAGGACATGCCGGTTTTTGTGCTGCTCTCATAGATAGAATAAATTAATTATTCAAATAAAGTATCCGGAAAAGAACCGGAGTTGTCGACATAGCTAGCAGAGTAATCAAACTGAAGTAGCAGTATGCTGGCCATGTTTGTCGCAGAGCCGATGACCGATGGAGCAAACGAGTTCTGGAACGTTGTAAATCAAAATCAAATCAAAAGTCATTTATTCAAATTAGGCTGAGAACCAGCACTTTTCGAACGTCAAAATACATAAGACAGTCCCCCAAAAACGGCCACCCTTCACCACTTCCTAGAACTTTAGCTGGGAAGAAGAAGTGACGCAATAAACTTGTGGAACGGATACCCCAAACAGATGGACGCAATACCTCAAAAAGGTGGCAGGGACGAACTGGAAGCGGAAGGTGAGGGACAAGGTATTGTAGCGCAGCCCGGAAGAGACCTACTCCAGCGGTGACTATTGATATTGTATAACAAAAAAAAACATCACAATCATCTGCTTGTTATACGTATAGGCACTGTATAACCAGTTAGACCTAAAAAAACAAGTTGAGTGTGTGTAGTGCGAAGCCGAAAGTCTGGAAACCGGTCTAGTATTGAAATATCGGGTTGCGGAGGCCAGATGGCAGCCACTCGGTTCGTGTACAATTTTAAAAACCCCTAGCAAATTGACTACCATAATTTAATACCAGTTTGAGACAGGCAGTAGGCAGTAGACTATAATAGGTGATGCAGCATGTCTGTGTGTGCTAATAACTGAGATCAATGCTCCCCGACCTTGAGTTTTCATCTGGTGGAAATCTTCATGGCAACCCATTTAGGGCTAGACTATGTCGGACTTCTAGGAACTAAATTCAACGACGAACTGTCATTAACAGAGAGAAGAATGCAAGATATTTCCTTAAGGTGAAACAAGTCCACATTTTTTTTTTCCATACAAACTTCGGGATGGTTTTACTCCACTGTTTGACAATGTACATCAAAACTTAAACATGGAATGGTTTTGTCTCATTATTTATATTGTCGGTACGGAAACAGAATACTAAGATAAAAAGCCATTAAAAAGTTATGAGCCAACAAAGATTCGTTTTTCTTGCAAATTTAACGTAATTTGGAATTGTTTAAGTAATAAAAGAAGTGTAAAATCTCTAAAACTAAGTCGGTACCGACAAAGCTCAATTATCGATAAGTTCAATAAACTTAATTGGTCATTGATTTATGCAGTGGTTTTTTCAGAAAACCCGATCTTCCGGAGGACTTTTCTAAATTTTTTACGCGCCTGTTTTACTATAACTGATCCTGCAGCTCACTCAATAATGTTGTGCGTGTAGACTATCGTCTAACTGCTCATCACTGATACTACTTCTGTCGGACTCGAAGCCTGGTGAGACAGCGTGCTTTTTATTTAGCCAGACACACCAGTGAGTTCGAGCCCGCGACTGGTGTACCCTTAAACGAACGTTGTCATTTATTAGATCAGCATATTATGTATTCACAATTTGACTATCATATCGAAAATGACACAAATATTTTTGTGTCATTTTCTTCAGACTGTGGTTTGCTGTGGCGTGCAAGGCAAATATATTTTTTACCGTGCACGCCACATAAGCAAACTACAGTCGGAAGAATAGCGGTCGTCGATATGATTTGTGATGTGACGTCATATGGGTGTGTGTTTGTGAACATCGTTTACATGACTCCTACGATAACATTGCATGATGTTCGATTCGATACGGAAGCGTATCGAATGGTTGTGTATCGCTATAATCCGTTTGCAAAACATGTTGATTTTGATCTTATTTCCCATATTTATTTATTTATATACGCTTAATTGTACACCAGAAAGTACATGACAAAAATAAAACATTATAACCTAAAAATATACAATAGGCGGCCTTATCCCTTTCTGCAATCTCTTCCAGGCAACCTTGGAATGGACAGTGATTGCGTGGATGTAAAAATGGGGTTGTTATTGGTAAAAAAAATATATAAAATTTACTATAATAGATACATAGATATATTCATATATATGCTGTATTATGGTGCGGCTACATCTACGAGAAACGCCGTTGATTATCGCGATGTTGGACGCTAACGCTAGGTGTAGCCACAACTTATCGCAATTTTACAACGGCATTCACATTGCCATTTGACGTTACAAAACGTGAGAATTATTGTGACAAAGCGGCCACACATTGTCCACCGTGAGCATATTAGCCGATTCTTTAAACCGCGATGTTGCGCATTGACGTTGACCGTAGTGTGGCCGCAGTATAATAGATATTGCTAACCAACGAAAACGACGTAATAAATCATAACTTCATATACCTTTTATAAATAGGAGGCATACAAAACCCACGTCCACTAGTGGAAAAATATTACAATCTAACATGTCCATATTTACGTACGTCCACTGAACAGCAAGAAGTGCTACCTGTTAAGGATGACAATTACGCGCCATTTTGGTTCATTTTACCTGTACCTATGCTTTGTGTGAACTTAGGAAACTTTCTAAACGTCTTGACAAACGATGAATGTCACGACTGGAAGCCTACTACTCAATGGACCATAGTTTTGTTATTATTTCTTGTTTTCGAACGTTTTTCTGAATGGTAAGATGATTTTTTGTTGGCGTAATCTGTGAAAATATGTAGAAAGTGAATGTTTTAGCAAAATATCGTTTTGGCGAATGCCGTGTAGGTTTTGGTCGCAAGTACAATTCATCATCATCATCATCATTGCAGCCGAAAGACGTCCAATGCTGGACATAGACCTCCCCCAAGCTCCGCCATTTCAACCGGTTCTGTGATGAATAGGCTCCGAAACTACTGAACCGATTTAAAAAAATATTTTCCTGTTGGGAAGCTACACTATCCCCGGGTGACATAGGCTATATTTTATCCCCGTATTCCCACGGGAACGGGAATTACGCGGGAGAAACCGCGGAGCGCTGCTAGTACAAAATAATCTTGCTTGCTTGCCAATGATTTTTTAATCGCACTACTGTTCCCTGTCACAATCCAACAACAAGTAACACTGCATTATACCATTTTAAAATGACTTTTGTCCCTCCCAGAAATAACATAGTTATCATGGGTCGATATCCACACGGGCATAATAAAATCACGGCGGGATTTTGTCGCACACTGGATTTTAAACTCTTGATGTGGATTCGAAAATCCAACAGAGTGCATCTCGGCGCGGCTAAATTCCAACAGAGTGCATCTCAGCGCGGCGAAATTCCAACAGAGTGCATCTCAACACGGCGACATTCCAACAGAGTGCATCTCACCGCGGCGAAATTCCAACAGAGTGCATCTCGGCGCGGCTAAATTCCAACAGAGTGCATCTCACCGCGGCGAAATTCCAACAGAGTGCATCTCGGCGCGGCTAAATTCCAACAGAGTGCATCTCACCGCGGCGAAATTCCAACAGAGTGCATCTCGGCGCGGCTAAATTCCAACAGAGTGCATCTCGGCGCAGCTAAATTCCAACAGAGTGCATCGCAACGCGGCGAAATTCCAACAGAGTGCATCGCAGCGCGGCGAAATTCCAACAGAGTGCATCTCGGCGCGGCTAAATTCCAACAAAGTGCATCTCACCGCGGCGAAATTCCAACAGAGTGCATCTCGGCGCGGCTAAATTCCAACAGAGTGCATCTCGGCGCAGCTAAATTCCAACAGAGTGCATCGCAGCGCGGCGAAATTCCAACAGAGTGCATCTCGGCGCGGCTAAATTCCAACAGAGTGCATCGCAGCGCGGCGAAATTCCAACAGAGTGCATCTCAGCGCGGTGAATTTCCAACAAAGTGCATCTCACCGCAGCGAAATTCCAACAGAGTGCATCTCACCGCGGCGAAATTCCAACAAAGTGCATCGCAGTGCGGCGAAATTCCAACAGAGTGCATCTCAGCGCGGTGAATTTCCAACAAAGTGCATCTCAACGCGGCGAAATTCCAACATAGTGCATCTCAGGGCGAGTATCGAACACCGTGTGTTTTATTTACTGTTCGATTTGTACCACGTATTTTTCGATCGGTACGCGAAAAAAACTTGGACGTAGCCACGAGCCCCCGGGGGCACTCTCTTTTAATAGCACCCTATTAACAAAAACATCTCCATTAATCCAACCTGACTATAAAAACAACATACTACCCATAAAATGCCCATAAGAAGTACTTTCACTGACCTCTGACATGCGAACTAAGCCGCCATTGTACGTATAATATCTACATTGCAATTACTACCTTAATAACATAGGACGGAATACTTTCACTAAGGAAGTTAAACATTGAATCATGAATGCAAACTGTGTAGTTTAAGCTAAATTATGTGCTTTTAAACTGTGGGAACTGACTTATGAAAGGCGACTCAAATTGGAGTATAATTTATAAAGAAAACAACTAATGGAGCACCAAGCCGTTTAGATTTCACCTAAAGGCTGGTGAAAACAAAATTCACTAAGGGCCACCTATCCTATCTTCCTCATCTGGACAAAGACCTCTTCAAATCATCTCAATTCTCTGCAACTCTCCAGCAGGCTTAGCACGGGAATCGTACAGAAGCGTTTTGTCGACGGAAGAGTATACAAAAATGACGTGTAGACAGTTGACAGTTTTCTGCCAATAAATGTAGACAAGCGATTTCTATTCTACGATAGAGTAGTAATACAAAGCGTCATACTAAGCCTGCTGCTGCTACCAGCCACCCTGCGAAGATCATCGCTCCACCCTAGCCAATTTCGCATTCGCTATCTTCATTCAAGAACATTTCTACCCTAATTGTCTTCGGTTCTACGACTAATGTGGTGTATCCTAGCTATGACTAGAGCAGAGCAGTGGTGACCCAGTGGTAACGGCCGCGACTTACGAGAAGTAGATTGTAAGTTCGAAACCAGACAAACGCTTAACATTGTGTAAATTATTTCATCACCACTGCTCTCAAAACGGTGAAGTGGAACATGGTGTGGAAACCGGCATGTCATAGAACCAAAAATTCGAAGACATGTGACATCTACCAACCTGCACTGGGTCCGCGTGGTGGATTACGTCCCGCTCCTTCTCACAGAGAAGAGGCCTGTGTCCCAGCAGTGAGACATGACAGGCTAATTATGCTTATGCTAGCTATGACCTTCTTTAAGGAACGGACTTCTTTGTGGACGGGAAAAATATACTATGGTCCATTCCAAAAGTCTCTGACGAAAATGTCAACAAAACTCATCATCATTTCAGCCGGAAGACGTCCACTGCTGGACATAGGCCTCCCCCAATTTGGGGGGCTTGCCATAATCGCCACGATTGGCAGGCGGGTTGGCGATTGCAGTATGGTGGTAAAATGAATAGAGAACGCTGCTGCCCATTCTCTAGTAAGTCCCTTAGTCGCCTCCTACGACACCCACGGGAAGAAATGGGATGGTGCTATTCTTTTACGTCCGGCACCACACGGTACAAAGCAACAAAACTATTTTAAGTTAATAATACATGCATCTATATTTAGTACATTTACTTTTAACTTTTATGTCACCAATTTTAAATAGTTATTACAAAAATCATCTAAAAAACTAAATTCATATAATTTGGTAACGTCCTTTGTCAACATCAATCTGACTAGCCATTTCCCAACTATGTTGGGGTCGGCTTCCAGTCTAACCTGATGCAGCTACCAGTATTTTACATGGAGGGACTACCTATCTGACCTCCACAACCAAGTTACTGTGTAACACGATACCTATTGGTAAGACTGGTACAGGTTTTCGGACTTCTGACGACGCGTAACGACTGTCAAAGGTACAATGACAGCTGGGACCAACGGCTAACGTGATTTCCGAGTATGTAAAGATGGTCACCCAGGTCACCCATCCACAGACTAACCGCCCTTTCTCAACATATTAGGTGATTTAAAATTTTATTACGGGTTTGCGTATGAAATTTGGTACCACAAAATTGACATCCACAGCTTTTTTTTTTTCTGATCCAACTGTTTACATCTTCATCAAATACTTTTGGTAGCATATTTGTCAATGGTTTGTTTTGTTTGCCAGTGCGAATGGTTTCTCCATATGATGTTCTTAATAAAGTCTCTCCCCTCCCTAGTCCCACCTCGAGGACACTGGCCTGTGTCTACATACTGCGGGTCAATTAACACTGCGACACAATTGGCAGAATTGTGTCACATTACCAACTGTCACTTTCGAATGAGATACTTTTTATAGAGCATGATATTAAGTTCTACATGTGTAGCCAAATGTAATTCACAATTGTCTTATAACAAAAATGGTTGATAACTCTATTTGTGAATATCTAAGATAGCAAGGAATTTGCAGCAGTTTAAATTGTGTTTGTAAATATTTTATAACTTTTCACCAAGTACTTTTTATAACAACGTTACTTAAAGAATGCTCTGGCACTGTTTACTGTCATGTTTGGTGAGAATATTTCGAAAACAAAATGCAGTTTTAGTCCATTACCTTTACGGGAAAGCTTGAAATTCAAGATTTTTAACGTTACTTTTTTATTTCTTCACCAACTTTAGCATACTTTAGTTTACTACGACTACGTAATAACATTAGCTTCTTTTAAACCTTTTAAAAAGCTTGGATGAGGAGTCCAGGTCTCCCAGTGGCCGTAAATCGACCATAATTTAAAGAAATTAGACCAAAACCTGAACTCTGCGAGATATAAACTAGCAGATAGGTAAATATAATGTAGAAATGGACTATGAAAGAAAACAAGTAATCAACCCGAATCATTTGGGATAAGGGCCAGAAGTGATATTGATAGATCATAACTGCAAACTGGCATTGTAGAAACATGCCGTTACAAGCTTTTTTACATCATGAGCAAGGTCAGCAAAATACGTCTGGCCATCTACCTTGTTTGACATTCCATTGTAAGTAGCAAAACATATTTAAAACATTATGAAGAAACCGTCAATCTTGCACAAGGCACAGAAGTTAATTTTAAATAAACAATGCATAATTTGCTTCTTTGCAAATTGTTAACTTACTTAAGTATTTTGAAATGCTATTGTTTTAAGTAGTTACAGAATTGCTAAAGGCGATACCATGTTTGCTAAAGCGTAGTAATCGTTTGTTTTGGGTTTAGATGGACGGAAATTAACCCTCAGTCACTTTACTTTGTGTAAATTATTTCGTCACCACTACTCTCCAAACGGCAAAAGAAAAAACAACATGGTGGGGAAACCGACATGTCCTAGAACTAAAAGTTCGAAGACATGTGACATCTATCAACCCGTACAAGGTCTGCGTGGTGGAATAGCTCACTCTCTCTCGAAGATAGGAGCCCTGTGTGTCCTAGCAGTGGAGACATTATAGGCTGATTATGATAATGATGATGATTGCAAAAGGTTAACTTTGAATTGTTTTGTTTTAAGAGTAAAAAATTGCCAACGGCTAAAGACGCCATGTTTGCTAAAGCGTTAATTGTAATAAATTGTATCTTTCTGTTTCTGATGGGCGAAAATTAACAACGAAAAACATAAGATACAAAACCCACAATCCAACCAGCCTGATGACGAAGATGGAATAGGAAAAGATTAGCCAGTAAGAGAACCAGCTAGCAAGACAGTAAAGGTGACTGTCAGTGCCACGTTAGCTACGCGGTAAAAAAAAAAAGAAAGAATAGAGGTCGAAATATATGATGACAAATACTGTCACAGAGTAGTGGTAGCCCAGTATAACGACCCCGATTTCCAAGTTGTAGTTCGTGGGTTCGAACCCGAAGCAGGCGCTTTACTTTGTGTAAATAATTTCATCACCACTGCTCTCAAATGGTGAAGGAAAACATCGTGAGGAAACTGGCATGTCGTTGAACCAAAAGTACAAAGCCATGTGACATCTACTAATCCGCTCTAGGTAGATTATAGCTCATTCCCTCTCGAAGAGAAGAGGCCTGTATCACATTAGTGGGAAGTGTGGGAACATTATGGGCTAAGTAGGCTAGGCTAGTAAACGCGAAAAACCTCTCCATGCATTCACATTCTACGTAGCAGTGGACAGTCAATTAAAGTCTGCAGGCTTCGCACGAGCACCGATTTGTCGACGGAAGAATAGACATGACTACTATAATTAAATGATGTACAATAGGATAAGATAGCTATGTTTTTCTATTCATTATCACAGTTATGCGTTCTAAACGAATCATGATTTTGTAGATAATCGTATTATACTTTGTGGCCGTCGAGTAGAAAGTTTTGTTGTCAGTGTGATTTTGACAGTTTCGGAAGAAAAATTCTTCAGAAATAGAGTACGTATAAGGACCTAGACAAATATCGTTAGAAACGAAAGACTAAATGACAGATTGTAGAAGGATATCTACGGTGCGATAACAAAAATTTAGGAACGAAATATCACTTTGTATTGAAAAAGCGCTGTCTATTCTTCGTAGAAATACAAAGCGTCATGCTAAGCCCGCTGGAGCCATAAGGAATATTCGACTATTCCCACTACGTCGTGACGACAGATTATCGTGTCGTTTGAAACGGCATGGCTTGTGTATTGATTGATATAAATGTGTTCACTTAGAGGACGAGACAAGTAACTGTCGTCCACGACTTTTTTGCAGTGACGACAGATTGTCAAGTCAATGGGAACGGCTTGCAAGTCAGTCGTAAAACTATAAAAAAATAACGACACGACTTATCGTGGCGCCAAATTATGTGCCCCTCACGCCCGTACATAAATTTCGTCACGATCCAATGGGTACAGCTAGATACGACAGTCGTTCCAACGATAAAATATTTCGAGAAAGAAACGACAGTCAGTCAACGACAAATTAATCGTTACCTCAGGGCTCCAATTCTGTATCGATAGAATGATTCCCTGCAGAATCTTACTACGTTCAAACTACGTCAATATCGTGTTTTTTAGAAACTAATGTAACGGTGAGGAATCGAAATGTCATTATCTGTATGTTCCAAGACAATTTGTTGTACGGTATTAGCAGAATTCGTGTGTGATTGACGTGGATAAGAGTAAGGAATCGTTAAATGGTCTTAGTGAATTCAGGCCTTGTAGTCTGGATCGAGAGTAGCATAAAACAATAACGACCACACACATATGCATCAGTCCTTGTTAATTTTAGAACTGATTAAACAAAGCGCATACTGCACGGCAGTCTGTCATTCCGCACTAATGGATGCTGTTAATATTTGCCACACTGCGATGTCCATAGTTTCATTACTTTTAACTGAAATAGTATTCAAATATTGCTCTGTTTCGCTTTCGAATGCAAAAGAAACATGAAAAAAATACCTCTCGTCGTCTTGTTCAAGAGTTACAAGCGATGTAGAAATTTAATAGAATTTCAACAATTGCAAGTGATCTATCATCATCTTCATCTTGCTGCTCTTACTGTGTTAACCGTCATCTTGATATTGACTCCCTCCCCATCTAATCATTGCTTTTTTTTTTACCGGAATCCATCCATCATTAGCATTACTCTCGTTTTCTTCTGTTCGTATTCTATCCATTTTCACCGAGTAAGCCATATAGTGCGATAACTAAGCAAATATTGTCCCACAGACCTACACGTAAAACTTTTCTCCCACATTATTGTCTTCCACTATTCTACACCATTTGTTAGAATGACTTGATCGAAGCTACAGATAAGAACAAGAAATTAGCTCCTTTTTGCAAAGGACTATCCTTTTTCTGCACATGGAACAATCGAAGTACCACTCTCTCTTTCATTTTCGCCTCTTTTCTTAATATGTGCCACGTGTATTTCTGCTCACCCAATTTCGTACAAGTCTAAAGATACGATAACCGTACAGAGCTGGGCCTCTCAATTTACCAGGAACTACTACTGAGCACCGTCTGTTCTGAACAATGATTGTTTGTTATGTATGCCATTTGATCTCAGAGGTCAGTAACTGATGTAAGAGGGAAGATGAAATTTTGCGAAATTAAATAGTTAGTTAAGTACAGAGGCCAGCACATTAAGCTACCCCAATCTGTCAAATTTCTTTGATAGTTTTTCAACTTATAACAAAGTAATAAAGTTTATGTTCAGTTGGGAAAATTTGATAGTTTGGCATAGCTTGACCTGCTGGCGACTGTACTTGTAAGACGTGTTTTTTACAGCAGTATAATCGCCAATAATGTAGGCCTCCTCTGGGTGAGAGGAAATGGGCTATAACCCACCACGCAGGCCCAGTGCGGGTTGGTAGATGTCACATGTCTTCGAATTATTTGTTCTAAAAAAAAAAAAACTTAGGTGCGAGTTGTTCGAAAGAGATACCATGGCCCCTGGCACACAGGCAACTAAAGAGACACGGGTGGGTTTTAGTCAGTAATAGTCTGACACGCCCTCCCGGTCCACCCAGAGCGGGAGAAGTTATTTGATGATTTCCTACCCTCAAAAAAAATAAGAAAACGTTTTTTCTCGATCATTTGCTTCACCGTTTTGAGAGCAGTAATGGTGAAATAATTTGAACAAAGTTAAGCGCCTGTCTTAGTTCGAACCTATGACGTCGTCTTCAATATCGTCTGCCAATCTCGCCACCGGACGACCGACATCTCGTCTACCTGTCGTTGGACGCCACTTTGTTACAGCCCATAATGGACCTGTTCATCATCATCATCATTTCAGCCAAAAGACGTCCACTGCGGGAATATTCTGTGCTTCCCACATCCAGCGGACTCGCATCCAATGGACCTATTACCGGCTGAATATTTAACATTTCGGGATTCTAGACAAAGCTGATTGCTATTAACAGGTTTCGATACACACAGCGATATTCATTTTCGCTATAACATTAGATTTGGTTCCTCGTGTTTTTGCCTTTTGTGTCGGCGAGTCTCAAATAGATTATAGTGAAATAGAAGGTGGCTGGTTGCTATCGAGTCACGATTTCTATGTAACAACTGTAGGATCATATTACACAACGTTCCTAAAGAAACAATGTGAACTTGTGGGTAAATTATTGTAACTATCTTTAGTTTTGTGACCTCCGATCGAATTTGTGGTGATATCATTCTGTTTTCTAAGCCTTAGTGTCCCATTTTAAAAACGGTGTTTAAAAAAAAATAACAACCGACTTCCAAAAAAACACTACAAAGTGCAAAATAACTTTAATTTCGGAAGTCGGTGACTTTGGATGTGTATTTTAATTATTTGTCACCGCCTTCCGAAATTAAAGTTATTTTGCACTTTGTAGTGTTTTTTTGGAAGTCGGTTGTATTTTTTTTTTAAGTTATTATTTTTCACTTTTTAGTTACCTATCAATTCGAAATTTCATCATCCTTGTCCAACAATGCATATTTATGCGATAGCAACATTCTCGGATGATTTTCTGTAATTTTTTGAAGAGTTCCCTTGTCTGTGTCCGAAACGCATCATCAGATCTATATGAAATTTTAATGGGACCATTTTGGAGTAAACCCCTTTCGAACAAAAAAAGAATTTTGCAAATCCGTCAATAGACGACGAAGTTATGCCCGAAGTCGGTTAAAAAACATCAGTAAACCATTTCATACTGTTACTTAACCTAACTCAAATCTGTCTATTTCTATTCAAATTCTCTTAAATTGCAGCATTTCAAGCGATTTTTTAGGAAGTTGAAATTAATACCTTCGTTATTGCTATAAATGGTCAAGAAAGGTTATGCAACCTAGCTTTACTCAGTGTAGAACGAGAAGATAATTTACGAAGGGGCGCAAATGTAATGCGTGCCCTAGGCGCCATTTTTTATTCTTACGCCCCTGAGTAGCTGTAGTCTCGGACAAGGAAAACAAAGTTTTCCTCCTTTTCGCATGTAAGTGGATTGTACCAACAATTCAAAAACATAGGTGCCAGCTGACAAAAGGCATTTCCCTCGCCAAACGCCATTGAGAACATTCCCCACACATTCCATTATTGTAACTAAGTCATGCCCAACAGAAGCCAATGCCCGGACTATTAGTTCCGAGCGAAGTAACCCAACACTTAGCGTTTGATGACTGTGAGAACGTAGCCTTAACATTTATTATTATATCAATCGCAATGGCGCGCGCAATGACAGCGGCGGCCATTGTTGTTGTGGTTCTTTTTTTAATTTGGCGATAGTTGTCAATTGTTTTTATGCCTTGTTAAGATGTACGTATTTGTTTAATGGTTCAGGTTTGAAGTAGTAGGTTCAAGTCATGGGTAAAATGAAGGTTTCAATGAGGATTTTAACTAGGATTAGTTTGTGTTTTTGGATAATTATTTTCTTCTTTGTACAATAAAGTGTGCAAGAAGCACAATATCTTGTAAGGCTCTTCAATACCTTTTGAAAGATTAACCGTGACGATTCTCCTACGAATTCCGCAAGACTTTTAAGTGTGACCAATGAGAACAATTCACCATTATGAAACTCGACAGGGTAGGTAAAAATTCGCTCTCAACAAGCACTTATAAAATAAAAAAGAAAGAATTTTGACCAGCAACCCTTGTTAAAAAAAGTTGTTACCTGATACAGTTCCATAAAGGTTCAAAGTGATGTTACGGGGTTGATACGGGTAGACAACATTGAATTGTGAATGTAGGTAAGGCAATTTCGAATTCCAAAATAAGTTTAGTGGTTAGATGGTACTTGGAACGTTTACCTCTAATCATTGTCAATAGACATATGGCAGGTCCGATTATATTATTAAATATTAAAAGCCTGTGATGTCCCACTGCAGGGCAAAGGCCTTTCTACCCTCCTTCCACTTCTCTCTGTTTAGTCCTACTAGGTCCGATTAGTGAAGACATATTATGTTAGGTAGAAG
This sequence comes from Polymixis flavicincta, assembly GCA_949987655.1. Classification (NCBI taxonomy): domain Eukaryota; kingdom Metazoa; phylum Arthropoda; class Insecta; order Lepidoptera; family Noctuidae; genus Polymixis; species Polymixis flavicincta. The sequence goes on along the minus strand of OX465198.1, from coordinate 3,553,692 downwards.
GTGATTCGATAGTGAAAAAAATGGCCCCTTTTTTGGCGATAGGCGATAATCGTCGAGCCATGTGGTAATAACCTCATTCTCTTAACGTTTCCGTTGTTTGGGACACACAACAACATGCATGCTTTCGCAACATGTCTTCTTCCATTATTCTTTATTAGTCGTTATCTCAGTAATCAAACCCTTTCTTTCTATAGTAACAACTACTCTTATTTCGATAATTACGATTATTGAAAATTATCTTTGAAAAAATGCAACAAGCAACGCCCGAAGTTCTTAGATTAATAAACGCTTGTTTCTTTCTTTCTTTGCTGCTAAAAAATGCATGATCAGAAACCCCTTGCTTCGTCCGTTGCTATATTTATACACACCCCAGAACCTCGAATAAAGACATTAAAGTTCATTTACGATCATTTTTCATTTTTATTGGTTTAGCGACCAAAATATACAAAGACTCATTGTGGACGTTATGGGCCTTTAAGAAAACTTCCTGTATTTAGGTAAATATCTTTTGAAACTGTTTTATCTGTATTAGGTTTAACAAAGCTTCTAAAACGAATACTTCCTCCATCTTTGTCAGATCATAAACTTTGGTAAGTTCAATATGTCTGAAAATGTAGTTCCAAATTATTCTAGCAACTAGTAATTATGTTATCGAATTTACTTCTATGTCAAAAGCCGATCAATTTATGTCGCGTTCCGAAATTCAACAAAAGTGATAATATCGCGAACCCGACCAAATTGAATAGTCAAAAAATTTAAGAGCTATCAAATCATTAGTACTGATTTTTATTTTGGTTGGCTTCGCGATATTATCACTTTTGTTGACTTTCGGAACACGACACTAGTTGCAATTACGAAAGCAACTGCCGGAAGCCCTACGTACAGTACTGATGATTACCCGTAGCCCGTAGGTACCTGGCAACAGCACAGTTCGATAATGCACAAGGCTAACAACAAGGTGACTTCTATAAAACCACGCCACATGGAAAGAACTCGGAATGCGTGCAGCAATGCATACGGGAGCTCACAGCTTGCAGAGAATGACAGATGATAAATTCCAAGGTTTCATAATAGTTCTACAGAAGTGTTGATAAAAAGTTGTAGTTAACTAACAACTAATTGATAAGGACTGTACGATGTTCATAGAGTGTTGACCTGCAAGCAGCTGGGTGTAAAGAATTTAGAGAATGTTAGGTACTCAATAGAGAAGCCTGTACTTTAAAACTATAAGGCTGATTTGAGAAGTATTACATTGTTTTTACGAGATTGTTAAGAAAGAACACTGGTTTGAAGAATTCGATGAAGCTTTTGTCTACCTCCATGACGACCAATCTTTCTCGTAGACAAACTTGGAGCGTAGATATGGGAGCGAAGTATTAATAGTGATCCAAAGCTACCTTTCCAAGAACAAAACACTTGTAAAGTTTACAGTCTTAGGTAGTCGCCTAGTACTAATAAAATTCGAAATCCCACAGGGTTGCATATTTGGACCAACCCTGTTTCCGACGACATTCATAACTATTATGATGACTCAGCCATGTTAAATAAATTACCATGGTGAAATGTAAGAAAAAAGGGTCTTCTTCCAAAGCAAGGTTTGATAAAAGTCTCTGGAACACTAAGCTGCGACCCTAAAACAGCATTTCGGCACTTATTGTTATTTCTAGGTTAAGTTTTACAGTTCCAACAAACAGTGATCGACGCACATCCATTTTATGGTCATCTATCGGTTTTTGCAACGTCCACAATTTTACACAGAAGCTATTAGAAACTTTTTGCGTTCTTCAAAGTTTATAGACATAATTCTATACGCCTTTAAAACTGAATCTATTAGCAGCCATAACTGTTTCATGGAGTGTCTATCAATTATCGAGAACATAAAATATTTCAACTTTAGAAAGGCCGTTACAATTAAATATTCTTCTCTTTGCATATCTAAGTCATGGAGAGAGGTAACCTTACTCAGGATACCTACATTTTTTTTTATGTTGAATCATTTTGTTGATTGTAATTGGCTGCAGTTTCTTGGCTCTAGCTGCTAGAAAGAGGAGTGTTATTGTTTGGTTTGTACCATACTATGGTTTTTCTATCTGGAATTTCCCAGGCTCCGAGGAGCTGGAGTCTTAATTTGTTCCCGGTTGATGGCAATAAGTTCGATGCCTGTTAGACGAGAATTAATATAACTGGCGAAATGTGGGTGTGGGTACTGGGTAAACCTCTGCCCGACTCTTCGGGGAACAACGCGTGATGTTATGTTTATTGCTCTAAAAACAGCAGAATTAGCATAAGTTGAAGTATTTTCATTGTTTAGAGAGACCGGTGAATAGCACTTCGCGGTAAAGTTTTTATTCCCATGCAGGACGACGACAGCTTCTAACCATCTTCGAGACATTCAATTTATGACTAAGTTTGAACCTAAGACCTACTTAGCCATAATCTACATTAGCGTAAGAACTGAATTGCAACACAGTCTGGGTTCTTCGGCGTTAATAAGCGGAGGTTAAAGTTTATCGCGAAAGGAAGTTCAAACAAAAAGTTTTGTTTTGTCGATTAAGTTTTCGACAACTTATAGGATATCTAAGTGACTAAGTTAGTACTAAGAAACAAGTTCTAGATACTTACTTATAGAATTTAAAAAACAACAATAATACAGGTAGGTTTCCACGAATTCAATTATCTCAGTACCTACTTCATGTAGAAATAATAAGTATGTAGAATGCTATTTTAGCACCCACACACCAACATTTTTTAATTTAAAAAATGAAGCAAAGATCCTACACCAAACATCCTCGTTACCGGTCCTACTAACAACTAACGAAATTTTATACCGCTTACTTTCAAAACTAGTTTACGTTTTCTTTGTTCTTCACCGTTCATGCTTCAAAATCACACGCCCTAACTAAAACAATGATTTAAAATCAAATTATAACCTTAAAACTTACCATAAAGTTTAAAAAAAATCACAATATCCTGTTTTTCGAACGTAACAGCACACCTTTTGCACACCACACAACTATTTTGAATTTCGAAACTGATTTATAAATTGGAACACATGTCAGACGGCTCACGGTTGCACATACACTGAGTTTGAACACAGATAATACGTTTATTTGTGCATTTTTCATTGAAAACTAACATTTTAAGTTACAAAACTACAAAAGTTTTTAATAAGACGCGTACGAACCGCGCCGCGTCGCATTTTCACTGGATTTGAGTCGAGTTAAAAGATATTTTTACCTGTGATGGCAAAAAAAGTTTAGTTCGTACTGCGAGCTTATTTGACTGGCACAAACAACTTCACACCTTATTTCTACAAAAGTAAAGTCCATTTCCTTTTGCAGTTTACAAATTGCATTAGTGTGACCATATTTGTGAACATTGCTGGTCAAATCAGAGTGCTAACACGATCAAATAAGGTTCAATTTTGTATTGTTGTTAGCCCAAAAGCTTCGTCTTGAACCGTGTGTCTGTAGATATATTGTGGGCAGTTGGTTCGTTACAAAGTTTCTAAAAGTTTTTTTTATTACCGTTTCGACCATTTTGTGTTCGGATGGTATAATTACCACGCTTTGGGACGCGGACACTAGAATTCCGTATGTTATAAAAAGTGATTTGGACAAAATAAGAACAATAAAATAATTACTTACAAAATAACTAAATGACTTGAACTTGACGTGTGCCGCGTAGGTATGCACTACGCTTATGCTCCTTACGCTGTTGTCTGTTGTATTTATTTATTTACATTATAAGCTACAAGCTTTGTCATAATAGGTATAATAATGTAGATCTCGTTTGTATCTAAATTATGGGCAAGCACAACGCTATTAATTACCTAGCGTTCTAGAAATCTAGAATATTATAATTTAGAAAAAAGAAGTATAAGTACCTACACAATACACATTAAATAACAATAGGGTATTACACCCTATAAAATATAAACCACAAAAAAAACAACATTTAATTAAATCGATTAGTGCCATATAAATGCATTATTTTAAATTTTACATTTTCAAATTTCGTAATTTGACGAAAACGCTGGACGTAGTGGATGCCATATTGCTCTGTGGGTATGACGTCAGTTTGCTGTGTAAGCAAATGCGCTGATATTTTGTATGATAATGTTTTATAATTTAAGAAATAAGTTATTTTTCTGCTTAGCCTTGGTTTACTGTTCCCGAATGTAAGACATAATTTTAATAAAAATGCTTTAGTCACGAAAATAATGAAGGTACAAAGTTGTTCAGTTGATTAGTTGAAACAGCGGTATGACGTAGGAAATAAATCCTTATTAAATGCTGAAATCTTTGAATTGAATTTCATGAACTAAAACCAACATTTTCCGACTGATTTTTGCCTAAGCTATCTCAATACTAAATATTTAGTTTTTTTCTCATGTACAGTCGCCAGCAGGTCAAACTATCCCAAACTGTAAAATTTTCCCAATTTAACATAAACCTTATTCCTTTGGAATAAAGTTGAAAATATATCAAAGAAATTTGACAGATTGGGGTAGCTTGATGTGCTGGCCTCTGTACAGTAAAATACCGTACTACTTACATTAAAGAAAACCCACAAAAACTGCATATATTTTGGCAAGAATATTACCCATAGTCTCGCGCTACGATATTTCCTAAAAAACACACAGGAAATGAAGAAACAACTGTCGGACTAAAAAGAAACCGGACAAGTGCGAGTCGGACTCGCCCACCGAGGGTTCCGTACAAAGTAGGTACATAAGTATGATAAAAAATGTGAACCGCCGCCGTTCCTTGCATAAAGACCCTTTTTTTTAATTTAATTACAAACGTATAGTTTTCAGATTTTCCCTATATGTACTTGTAGTGTAAGACGGTATTACTTGCCAAATTTCATAGTTCTAGGTCAACGGACGGTTATGGTAATGGCCGCGACTTACGAGTTGTAGGTCGTGAGTTCGAACCCAGCTAGGCGCTTTACTTTGTGTAAATTATTTCATCACCACTGCTCTCAAAACGGTGAAGGAAAACATCGTGAGGAAACCGACATGTCTTAGAACCAAAAATTCGAAGACATGTGACATCTACCAACCCGCACTGGGCCCGCGTGGTGGATTACGGCCCAATCCCTCTCACTGAGATGAGGCCTGTGTCCCAGCAGTGGGAACATTTATAGGATGATGATGAGGTCAACGGAAAATACCATATAAGTTTTGAGTCCCTTGAGAGTGTTTTTTGAGGCATAAACGGCCGTATCTATTTTTACGTTAACTTAGAAGTTTGATTTTTTCACAGCTTTAAAAGACTGTAGACCTGAATACCTATATCGTTTTTATTTCAACTCGATACCTCCACGTGTTCCCGAGATAAAGGGTCTTGACAGACAGACAGACGAACGGACGGGCGGACAACAAAGGGATCCTATAAGAGTTCCGTTTTTTACGGAACCCTATATAGACTAAAATGTGGGAATCGAACCTGCGACCTGCAATGAACTGTCAAGCGTAACTTTGATTAGATTATTTCCGATTAAGGTACAATTTAGACATATTACCTAGGTACTCGTAATAACCACAGCATTCCCAAAACTCTCTTGTCATACTTTTTAACCCAGAAAAAACTTCCGACATTTGTGAAAACTTACAACTTTGGAAAAACGACACGTCACATTAGCACGTCGCTGACAGGATCATATTAGCATATAAAAATCGCTCATCGCAGCTAAAGAAGTTTTTACTTCAAATATTGTTTTCAAACCCTCACCATTGCACAATACTCACAACAAAACTAACATTGTCTGTCTATTTATAATCAAAACAACAGTTGCACTACATCCGTAGATCTGTGTCTAAAAATATCGACACATCAATCAATGTCACGTTATATAGGACACAGATGGACGCATCTCCCGCAAAGGGCGAAAGGAAGACGGCTAAATAAAATGAACCCACCTAAATTTCATCCTCCTCAATGCTCTTCATCTTTTTTTCTCGGCACGAGCAATAATTTATCAGCCTAACTTAATCATTCCACTGCTGAGCAAAGACCTCCATGACTTCTTACCTGCTTTACCGGTCGGATGAACGAAAAAAAAAAGAAAATCCAGCACAGACACGAAACATATTCAGCAAATAAATTTAAAAATCTAGTAATCTGAATGGACAGGTCCACTAAATCTGTGTGGTTCTTTCCTCAAAAGACCATTTCAGACACCAATCCACATGGTCTTCACATCATCTGACTAAGATTATGTCTGGACTTTAAAAGAGACTGTGACCTCTGAGTTTGTTTCGGCCTTTCTTCTCAGAGTAGTCAGATAGGAAACGCCGACCTCATCTAGTTTAAAAAAAATATGATTGACGTGTAAAAGTGTTTGTACAAACCTACTTACAGAAATAAAATCATTTATCATTTAGTAAAAAGTCGTCGCAGAAAAATAAAATACCAACCCGCACTGTAGATCATCATTCTCCTGCCCTTATCCCAATTTATTTGGGGTCGGCGCAACATGTCTTTTTCTTCCACACTTCTCTATTAGTCGTCATCTCCGTAGTCACACCCTTTCTAACCATATCATCATTCACACAGTCCATCCATCGTTTTTTTGGTCTCCCCCTACTCTTATAGCCATCGACATTCATACTCAAAACTTTCCTCACGACATTTTCCTCATTCCTCCGTATCACATGCCCATACCATGACAACCGATTTCCACACAACTTTTCATTTATCGGTGCCACTTTCAGGCTTCCTATTATGTACTCATTTTTTATTCTATCCATTCGTGTAACACCACACATTCCTCTTAACATTCTCATCTCGGCTACATGCAATTGCCTTTCATTCATCTCTTTTGTGGCCCAACATTCTGACCCATACAAGACGGCAGGTCTTACCATAATCTTGGTCTTAATCATAATCTGTTTCGTTTTGAAACAGATTGTTAGACCATTGCTTCATATGCTCGAATAATGGGTCTGTTCAACAACTTAAATAACGCAATGAATACTCTTGAACTGTTAAATTGAAACCGCAATTAGCGTGAAGGCCTTCTCTCGAGAATGTCCGTAATCCACCACGCAAGCCCAGTGCGGGTGGTGGATGTCACGTGTCTTCGAATTTTTGGTTCTAGGATATGCCGGTTTCCTAATGATGTTTTCCTTCATCGTTTTAAGAGCCGTGGTGATGAAATCAAATAGGTACATAAAGCAAAGTGCTTACCAAAGCAAGCAAGCACCAAATATGCCCAGCACCTTAATTGCGTAACTCACGATTAATCATAATCTGTTTCAATTTGACAGTTCAACAATATTCATTGCGTTATTTACGTTGTTGAGCAGACACATTTTTCGAACATATGAAGCAATGGTTTAACAATCTGTTTCAAAACGAAACAGATTATGATTAATCGTGGGTTACGCAATTAGGGTGCCGGTCCTTCATCGTTTTAAGAGCCGTGGTGATAAAATTAAATAGGTAAGTACATAAAGTAAAGTGCGTACCATAAGCACCAAACTCAAACTCAAAGCATTTATTTCAATTAAACCTTAACAGGCACTTTTGAATTGTCAAAAAAGGACATTCTTTTAAATCATGGGTATTGCAAAATCTTGGGAACATTATTCTTGGTGCTTCTATAAGTGAGAATAATGTAAAAAAAAATAGTTTCAAAATAAGCCATGGCAGTTAGGAGATGACCAGTCTCAACCGACGGCGCCCGTTCACGAACTTATGCTACTAACTTACTCACAAATATGACCAGTTCAGCATAACTGCTAGACATCTAGAGCATAATTTTAGTATAATCTATAATCGTATTGATTCTTTTCACTCGTGGAAGCAACTATTATGAGTCCCGTTTCCTTAGGTAATTGGTTTCAAAATGGTTTAAATTGTCACAAAGCCGATTACTTTCGACGTCAATCGGAGTACCTACCTAACTTAACGTTAGCTTAGCTCGCAGCTTAGCTTAGCTTACACGCGGTGATATTTCAAATAACTAAACACGCGAGAACAGTAATACTTGTCTGTAAGTTTGATACAAAGACATAGAACCAAGAACCTCCTTTCTAAACTCAGCGAAGTGAAAAAACTTTGAGAGCCACTAGCCAGGACCCGTGGCAGTGCAAACTGGTTTTATGTAGAAGTTATAAGTGGCGGCATGATACGAATTAAACCGTTCTCAGTGCTATCTACACTTCGGCCACGCAGATCCGACGTGCATGGTAGAAAAACAATGATGTCAGCCATTGTCAACTGCTTTGCACCTAGTGAGATATTCTAATTTCTCTCTCGTTTCTGGACTAACTTGGGGATAGCAGTTTTTTTTTAAATATAATTAGCCTTTACTGGCTAAATAAAAATAGCTGCACGGATCGATCGACCAGGTTAAGCTACGCTTGCCGCGGTTGGTCCGTGGATGGGTGACCATCTTTACATACCAAGACCCCTCCGTGCCTCGGAAAGCACGTTAAGCCGTTGGTCCCGGCTGTCATTTGTGGATCTTTGACAGTAGTTACGGGTCGTCAGAAGCCCGAAAGTCTGCTGCCAACCAGTCTTTACCAAGGGGTATCGTATTACCCAGTAACTGGGTTGTGGAGATCAGATAGGCAGTCGCTCCATGTAAAATACTGGTATTCAGCTGCATCCGGTTAGACTGGAAGCCGACCCCAACATAGTTGGGAAAAGGCTAGGCAGATGATGAGCCTTTACTGTCCTACTGGTGAACAAAGGCCTACCCCAAAACCATCCAGGCATCCTTTTCCAGCGCCACCTCGGTCCATACCTTGCAATACGCGTCTATGTAGTCTCGCCACCTCTTCTTTGGCCGGCCTTGGCGGGGCCGTCTTCCTCAGGCGTGTGGAGACTATTGACCAGCAGTCACTGTGTATGCGGCTGACATGACCCGCCAAGCCCCTTTTTAGCCTGGCAGCCATTTTGCCCATTAGGTGCCTTTGAACCGTTCCCAATGCTATCTACAGTTCGGCCACGCAGATCTGACGTGCATGGTAGAAAAACAATAATGTCAACGTTGTCAGCTGCTCAGCATCTGGTGAGATGTTCACTTATTAAATGATTTTTTTAATTTGTAAATAAGATATCGCAACCACTTTTACACGAAATATTTAAAACTGGCTTCTGCCAGCAGCTTCGCCAGCGTGGAAGTCGAAAATTACCCCACGGGAGGGTACTATTGGGATTAAAAGCATCCTATGTGTTATTCCAGATTACAAACTATCTGTGTGCTAAATTTCATGCAAATGCGTTCAGCCGTTTTTGCGTGATCGAGTAATAAACATTCAAACATCTCAACATACAAACTTTCACAAAAAATAACCTTTCAAACAAAACAATTAAAATCGGTTCATCCGTTCGGGAGCTACGATGCCACAGACAGACACACACAGACACATCAAACTTATAACGCCTTATCGACACTTCTTATCTGAATGCCCCTAGGAAGAAAAGGATAGACAAACTCAAGTGACAGGAACCAAGACCTCGTTCGTATGGTCGTGAAAATATCGCGACGGGATTATTGAGCACTTGATTTTGTACTCTCTGTGTTAAACCGAGCGTTGAGAATCCAACAGAGAAAGAAAGAAAATTCATTTATTTAGCACAGACTAAAAAGGCACACAATACTAGACATGGGTAGTTCGCGAACGATTGAAGGAAATGAACTACTTCATATCACAAAATAAACTTATCATTCATTCAGTAGTCACATTTGAACGACTTGACTTCCTAACACTGTTTTCAGACTTACTTTTCGCTCGCACAAACTGTGCGTATCAGTAAAAAAAAAAAAACGTACTACTTACCTAAAAAAAAAAATTTTGCTTAAATTCATATTTCTAATTTTCTAGGTTGACAGTGCTAAGCCTGTATAAAGTATGAAGGAAAATCGACATATGTATAAAACTGAACTAGTGAAGTACGCCAGCACATCAAGCTACTCCAAACTGTCAAATTTTCCCAATTTAACATGAACCTTATGCATAAGAAATAAAGTTGAAAATCTATCAAAGAAATTTGACAGACTGGAGTTGCTTGATGTGCTGGCCTCTGTACATCATTTGTCGTTACTTGTCAATCACTGTCGTCATCTTATTCTGATTTGACTCGTTCTGATTTGCTTAACTAAATGAAGTAGGTACTGAAGTAAATGAGTGGACTACTTCGTTTAGCGAAAATATATACTTCATTCATTTCTTTTTACTGACACATTTTGCGCATCTCTGACAATACACAGCAAAAGAATAAAAATTTAAACCAGCAAAAAGTGCGCTAAAAAGGCCCAGTTCAGCAAAAATGCCAGTGTCTGACGCTGGTTTTCAACTGGACCTGAAGTGTGAGATGACGCAGAGTGCAACCAAGCGTGTCGAAAATATATACTGTTCGATTGCAACTGTAGGCGCTATGGCCTATGGAGTTCGTTGAAAATCGAGTGCGATTTTATTTTAGTACAGACGCCAGCACATCAAGCTACCCCAAACTGTCAAATTTTCTCAATTGAACATGACTCTTATGCATAAAGCAATAAAGTTGAAAATCTATCACAGAAATTTGACAGATTGGGGTAGCTTGATGTGCTGGCGTCTGGACGTCCCACGTCCGTGGAAACTGACGTCAGGCTTCTCTGCCCTACCCTTTGGTTTATACAGGCGTAATAGTACGCAAAGTTACTTTTTCTTTTCAACCTTGCCCCACTCTAGGAAATTCTCCTGTATTGTAGGTGCGTTTACACACATTTAAACTCACATACACAAACAGCCAGATCCGGAACAACTACTTGTAGTTCATACAAATATTTGTTCCGTGCGGGAATCGAACCCGCGACACGCAGCGCAACAGTCAATCGCTTAACCACTGCGCCAACCGTGGCGTTATTTACGAACACACACAGGATATGGCCACGTGTGTAGGTACAGTCAAGTTTAAAACTGAAAACAATGCAACTAGCAATGTGCAATTAGCACTCTTGTGGGTCTTGCTGAAATACAGGATAAGTTTTTAACCAGTGCGCAAACTGTTACCATTAATTCCACTTAACATTTAAGACAGCGCAGAAATTTTTCGTCGGTTATACCTACAAAAAAATCAGCTGTTCCATACATTTTGACCGCGTAGGTATTGCACTTTTCTATGAAACAGCAATTTTTTTTGGTATAACTGACAAAAAAATTCAGCGCTGGGGTGTCTAGAATGATAGGCTGAATTCATGGTTACAGTTTGCGCACTGCTTAAAAACTTATCCTGTATTTCAGCAAGACCCACAAGAGTCCTAATTGCACAATGCTAGTAGCATTGTTTTCAATTTTAAACTTGACTGTCTACTTACCGATGAGGTGGCAACCGGTTTGTCATAACGAGCCATTGTTAAAGCTTAACTTAAATGAATATTTTCGCCGTGAGAGCAGATAACTTACTAGCCTACAGAAGGACGGGAATTTGCTGGTCACATAAGTTCTCAAGTAATTGCTATACTACCTACTTCTTCTTAGCGCGTCAATGGCAACGTTATCACGAAAAAAAAAAACTTTTTTTGAGTTTTTGGTTTTGAGTAAAAGCTGAAAAATAATTCAGTAAAATAAAATCGCGGGGTGCGTGAAACATATTTAGGTACTCAGGTTACACTACCACCACGATTTTAATTTATCGAATTATTTTTTTAAGTTTTAGTTAAAACCGTTTAACTTAAACGATACAAACCCCGATCCCCACGCTTGCTCAAGACGGGTTGGTATTTCATGTCATTTTATCGTCATAATTTATGATATTATTTTGACCTTTATAGTACAGACGCCAGCAGGTCAACCTACCCCAAACTGTCAAATTTTCCCAATTGAACATGAACCTTATGCTTACGTTATAAAGTTGAAATTCTGTCAAATAAATTTGACAGATTGGAGTAGCTTGATGTACTGGCGTCTGTACCTAGTTTGGTTGGAAAATAAAAAAAAGTCCTGCTAAAACCATTCTAAGTTCTAATTCTACTAGTACAGAGGCCAACACATCAAGCTACCCCAATCTGTCAAATTTCTTTGATAGTTTTTCAACTTTATAACAAAGGAATAAGGTTTATGTTCTATTGAGAAAATTTGACAGTTTGGGATAGCTTGACCTGCTGGCGACTGCACTAGAACTTTTCCACCAAATGACTCATTCTCGTGAATAATTTCCACCCAGAGGATTCACTCCTGCCAAATGCCAATTTTCTCTTCTCCATTCAAGGACCCAGAAAATGCTGGAGTCCTAAATGGTAAGGTGTTTTTAACACGTTCAGTGCCAAGAGCCCTCCTAGAATGCTCACTCTAGTCGCATATGGTATGCCCAGAGCCCTCTCGGAGGTTCCACTTGCAATATGTAGGGCGCCACGCTGCCGTCAATAGCATAGTTGCAGTAAGTGCGCTCTAGACGGTTACGAGAAAAACGCAGTTAAAGTTTTGGTGACAAAATCTTCTATAAATCCTTTTTGTGTAATCAGATCATGATGGTTGATACCTCAAATGAAAGAGGACCGCAGCACCTATCTATTACATATTTGGAAATCAATACTGAGTAATTGAAAGACAAAATAAATTCATTATCTCAGTTATACTTGCACAGTAAGTGTGTTTTCTACTGTATTTATGCTAACAAATTTATCGATTCCAATGAGTGACTCTTAATAAGAACTTCTGCAGTAAGTGTACCCACTGTAATCATGTTTTGTGATGTAAAAAAATGCTCGACTTACTGCAATTTTTTTTTATTGCTAAATTTGTTTTAAAAAGCGATTCAAACGAATGGGTAAGATATAAATGTAGATCTCGTTATCGTGATCACGGCTGTATGCTCATTTTTGACAAAAATCCGAGTTACTGTAACTATGTTCTTGAGGGCAGCACGGCGTATGAGCTCTATGTAGGTAGGGTAGGCCGAGTCGAAAGTATGGCAAAGTTGACGATTCACACATTCAACAAAAAAGAACCACTATCAACAATGAACTCAAAACATGATTTATTAAATTCTCTACTTAAAGTTATAACTAAATCATAATAATATATTCCATCGAAGATGCAACGTCCTCTTGTTATCCACCGTCTCCTCAAGACTTAGGCGCTCTTACTCTTGGGGTCCCAAGGTTCCACCTTCGCTCTGGTGGTGCTGTACGGTACGTATTGCCCGGTCGTACCTGACATGTTCTCCGTGAAGTCTACCATCCACTTGTATTTAGGTCGGCTGGGGTCCTGAAATGTAAATAAAACAATTATTCAACCAAAAAGTTTGTTAAAAAATTTACAAACTTCGGAAAAAAAAACAACAAAAAATGAAAAAAAAAAAAACCAAAGTAGGTGTCTTTGGTTTTGTATTTTTGTTTTTTTGCCACCAACTTTTTGCTTTTCACATTTTAGCTGTGGTACCTTAACGTCCCAAATTCATATACCTTCGCCTGTTAAGTAAATAACGTTAACATTAACACGATCAACATAACAACTAAGTTGAAAAATACGTATTATTGAAATTAACTCAAAAACTACTAATCAGAACTTGATCAAATTTACATGAGATCACTCGATAAGTATACCCTTTCAACCCAAAGATTTTTTTTTACAATCGGTTTATAAATGACGGAGGTGAGAGGTAAAAAACATAAAAAACAACCATATTGAGACCAGCACCCTAATTGCGTAACTCGTGAGTTACGCAATTAGGGTGCAGGGCCTAGAGACAAAATACATTTCTGTTAGCGGTCACGGCAAACGCTACGCCAATGTATGGGAATAAAATTACCTGCGGAAAGAACACGACGTAACCTTTCCGCAGGTAATGTCATTCCCATACATTTTGGCGTAGCTTTTGGCGTGAACGCTAACAGAAATGTGTTTTGTCTAGGCCTGCTGGTCTGTGAAGTCGGTTAAAAATAAAGGTAGTATACAAGTAAGATATGAGTGAAAAGGCAAAGAGGGGACGCCCTAGGAGTACATTCAGAGACCATATTGGTGATGTCCAGAAAGGTCAGATGCATTGACCTACTCGCAACCAGTGTGCGTGTATGACCAGATCATAGTGAGCATGAACGTAACCAAGTCCGTATGTGGAGCAGTGTTGGCCCAGTGGTAACTGACGCGACTTACGAGTTGTAGGTCGTAGATTCGAACCCAGAAAAGCGCTTTACTTTGTGTAAATTATTTCATCACCAATGCTCTCAAAACGGTGAAGAAACACACATCGGTGAGGAAACCGGCATGTAATAGAACCAAAAATTCGAAGATATGTGACATCTACCAACCCGCACTGGGCCCGTGTGGCGGATTACAGCGTACTCCCTCTCACAGAGAGGAGCCGTGTCCCAGCAGTGAGAACGTTATAGGCATATACATCAAGTCCGTATGTAAGAATCGTAGTAGGTAGTGTTCTATCGTTTCTGCCTACCCACGCCTAGCCTTTTCTCAACTATATTGGGGTCGGCTCCAGTCTAACTGGTTGCAGCTGAATGCAACTCTACCTGTTACAGATAGGCTAGGCTTCACATTTAAAAAAATTGGTAGACAACTATTCCACACACTAAGTATTTTGAACCATTTGTGAAATGTTGCCTTAACGTGAAACAACATTTTTCCATACAAACTTCGGGAGGGTTTTACTCCACTGTTTGACAGTGTACATCAAAACTTAAACATGGTATGGTTTTGTCTTATTATTAATATTGTCGGTACGGAAACAGAATACTAAAATAAAAAGCCATTACAAAGTTATGAGCCAATAAAGATTAGTTTTTCTTGATAATTTAACGAAACTTTGGACATGTTTAATAAAAGAAGTGTAAAATCTCCAAAACTAAGTCTATATATATAAATATTATATATAAATATCCAAAACTAAGTCTATATATATATAAATACTATATAAACTTAATTGGTCATTGATTTATGCGGTGGTTTTTTCAGAAAACCCGATCTTCCGAAGGACTTTAAAAAAAAAAATACGCGCCTGTTTTACTATAACTGATCCTGCAGCTCACTCAATAATGTTGTGCGTGTAGACTAGCGTCTAACTGCTCATCACTGATACTACCTCTGTCGGACTCAAAGCCTTGGATGTGAAGCTTTGAAGCTTTGGATGTGTATTTTAATTATTTGTCACCTCCTTCCGAAATTAAAGTTATTTTGCACTTTGTAGTGTTTTTTTGGAAGCCAGTTGTTATATTTTTTTAATTAATTGGCGACTTTTTGCGCCCCCCTTCGATAGGCGACCAGGGCTCTTGCCCTACCTGCCCCACCCTAGTTACGCCGCCGCTGTTCGCCGTCGTCAACCACAAAACACAGCCAAACTTAAGTGGGACCGGGCCGGACACATTTGCCGCATGTCGAATGCGTCATGAGCCAAATCTACCATCATGTGAGGTCCCATAAAGCACCAGGCGACATCGAGGGAGACCCAGGAGAAGATGGCGGGACGAGCTTGACGCCAACAGACAGGATTGGTACACACTACCTCGACACGACAGAGAGGAGTGGCAAGGTGAAAGGGAGGCGTTTGCCCTGCTGTGAAATGACATAGGCTAAAAATAAACATATCACCATCTGCCTAGCCTTTTCCCAACTATGTTGGGGTCAGCTTCCAGTCTAACCGGATGCAGCTGAATACCAGTATTTTACATGGGGCGACTGCCTATCTGACCTCCTCAAGCCCAGTTACCGGGTAATACGATGCCCCTTGGTAAGACTGGTTGTCAGACTTTCGGGCTTCTGACGATCCGTAACCAGGGGCGGATCTTGAATTTCTGGGGCCCTAGGCTAATACTGCTTATGGGCCCTACCTAATTACTGAACCAATTGCCATTTTGCCAAAAAACTTTTTAATTCTAGATAATTTTTATTATTGACAATATCGTCTATTGTTTCCAGTTCGGTTGGGGGCCCTCTGTATCCACGGGGCCCTGGGCTGCAGCCAAAAAAGCCTTTAAGTAGATCCGCCCCTGCCCGTAACGACTGTCAAAGATACACAAATGACAGCCGGGACCAACGGCTTAACGTGCTTTCCGAGGCACGGAGGGGTCTTGGTATGTAAAGATGGTCATCCATCCACGGACCAACCGCGGCAAGCGTAGCTTAACCTGGTCGATCCACCCGTGCAGCTATTGTTATTTAGCCACAAGCCTCCTAAAAATAAACATATATTCTATGAAAATGGATATCAATTGCTTCCTTACCAGGTGTGGGGGAAGGTCAGTTTTGTAGTGGAGCCAGCCGAACCATTCAGCGGGGACCTGTAATACAATGACATAAAAAAAGATTAATAAATACACAAATAATATTCTTATCAGGAATTAATTCTTTACTGAGAATAAACTACTGTACGTACTTGAAGAAACTAAGAGTGTTACCATCACATAGTGAATGATTAGCATGGTTTTCAAAAAAAAAAAATGTGTTATTGCATGAAAAGTGGCTTCTAACATTCATTTAAATAATTACTTAAGGTGACACTTGTCCACATTTTTTCCATACAAACTTCGGGAGGGTTTTACTCCACTGACTATGTACATCAAAAATTATTAATATTGTCGGTACGGAAACAGAATACTAAAATAAAAAGCCATTAAAAAGTTATGAGCCAAAAAAGATTCGTTTTTCTTGCTAATTTAACCTAACTTTGGGCGTGTTTAAGTAATAGAAGAAGTGTAAAATCTCCAAAACCAAGTCGGTACCGACAAAGTTCAACTATCGATAAGTTCAATAAACTTTATTGGTCATTGATTTATGCCGTGGTTTTTTCATAAAACCCGATCTTCCGAAGGACTTTTCTTAATTTTTTCGCGAAAGTTTTGCTATAAATGCTCCTGCATCTCACTCAATAACGTTGTGCGTGTAGACTAGCGTCTAACTGCTCATCACTGATACTATCTCTGTCGGATACGAAGCCTGGTGAGACAGCGTGATTTTTAGCCAGGCCCACCAGTGAGTTCGAGCCCGCGAAAAGTGTCCCCTTAAGTGGGGGTTTGCTTAGGTAACAATAAAATAGGAATTGAAACCGTAATAGGTACTTATGGCTTCAGAAAATTATAAACATTAAAATCATGAATCTATTGATGTACAAAAACCCCAAGATGCACAGTCTCGATCAAAACTAACATTTAAAACTGTCCACAATTATACATCAGTGGTTTTAGTTTTGATAAAACTTCAATAAACTTTATTGGTTATAACTTTAAATTATAATATGTACAGGTATATAAAAAGAAAATAATCATAAGGCATCAAAAAATACGTCCGCATCGTTCTCAATGGGAAAAGTGCCCAAAAGGCTGGCAGCATTGCCACGATGTATGGCAATGCTGATTCTTTGGCCAGCCCTTTGGTCACGTGAAGAGTCGATTTTTTTTATTTTTATTTGTTAAGACACATTTTTTTGCAAATTAAACCTTACAAGCATGACTTAAGTCATCAGTCAGTTGCAGAAAAACTACTTTACAGTCGTTTTTACAAAGTAATGTCCAAAACGACTGACGATACTATTTGACATGGGCAAACCCTATTTATGTGGAAATTTTTGGAACGCTGATTGTGTATCTTGGGTTTTTTGTATCTCAATGAATACAATACAACCCTCTAAGATTGTATAATCCCATTGAATGGCTAATTTATTAAAAAGTTGTTTGGTGGGATTATAAGAACTTTTGTTCAACACATACAGCTTGATACTGACTAAAATACTGATTACAAAACACAGTTTAAAGGCTTCTACAAACAGGGGCGACGTGACAGCGCAACACCACACTTGTTGAACAATTTCCATGATGTTTTAATAGAAATTATTCTACTTGAGTCGCATAGCACCTGTTTGCAGGAGCCATAAAATGTGATCAATAGTAACCCACCAATATTTAGTATGTACAGACGCCAGCACATCAAGCTACCCCAATCTGTCAAACTCCTTTGATAGATTTTCATCTTTATAACATAAGCATAAGGTTCATGTTCCATTGGGAAAAGGAGAATGGTCATCAAGTATGGAAAAAAAACCCAGAGCGAACAGATACAGGATGTAGCTCAGAATTTTAGTAATATTTAGTGATATCGTTCTGTAAATATTTCACTATTAGATTCGATGGCTAAATGTGTGATATTGTGCTATTTGTTTTTCATCAGGGGTGATTTTTTTTCTTTAAGATTTCTTTGCTGTGGGTGTATCCGACGTTATACATACATATACTCACGCCCATAATCCCAAGGGAGTAGGCAGAGACTGCAGATTGTCAATCAACTATCTATAGTCCACTTTCTGCTGCTTTTTTTTTTGCGAGATTAAGCGTTATAAGTGATGAACTCTGTCGCCACCGTTTCAGTGTTAAGTCTCATACATACACATGCAGACATATAATATAAGTCTCTTAGTCGACTTTTACGACACAAAAAATCACACGGCTTACATAAATAAATACATTTACACACGATATAAATACACTATTCAATAGTGTTAATACACTTCCATAGCCATTAGGTCAGGGATTAAAGTAACAATACTGGAAGACAACGTACCTACTTATTGAATGAAAAAAAAAATCGGTTGTCTGTAAAGTCGGTTTACTGACGATAGTTGAACGTGACAACGTCATAAGATAATACTATTGTTTATTATTGTATTATTGTATAGCAGCTGTCCACGCGGACGCATCGCTTACTCAAGTAGGAGAGAGACAGATGTCGAACGCTGCCGAACGCGGAGGCCGATTGTGCCTCTTTCTCGGTCGTTCCGCGCTCTCGCTTGCACTTCAAGCCTTAAATGGAACGCCTCAGAGCGAGGTAACGCCGCATGAGTCATGTTTTTTCGTGCGTGCAGCCGGCTCCATCGAATTATAAGACGTTGTCACGTCAAAAATGCAAATATACTTACTAAATACACCTACGTACTAAGTATTTTAAAAATAAACATAAAGCAACGTTGATTTAATTATTTACTTTATATGAAGACTTGACTTTTAAACGTACGGACCGCCTCGTAGGTCCATTGGACATTTGAACAATGCGCAGGGATTAACTCGCCACCGCTATCGATTCCAAGAAGTTTAAGAAGCTTTGTGTAAAACAAATAATCTTCTATCCTTCTCACATAAGTATGAGCGAGATAGATAATATTTGCTTATCCCAGCGTAACCGAAACAAAAGATACAGGCAAGTACAACCAACACACCAATCCTGGTGTTAGCGAAAATATCGTTCAACTGAAAAGTGTTTTATAATGCCCACGCGCAGTCCTTCAATAGCCCTTGTTGTGATCTGTGCGTTCTTTGCTGTGTTAATATTACGACTACTTGGACACTGATTTTTGGACTTCGAATTTTGCTTAAAGATTGGTAACTGGTTAAAATGGATAATACATGTGTTACATGCAACCGTGCACTGAGACGGATTCGGAGACATGTTCTCACATATGTTTTCTTCGAAACCCGGCGAGACTTCGTAGAAGTTATTTTTCGTGACTTGGAACCGCTACAAGAGGTATGTACTACTCTTTTATTTACCTAGTAGGTCAACCATAATTACTATTCTTGCCGTGATCCGAAATCATCTTACAGTGCTAAGAGTCATTTCATCTTCTTCTTCTTAATATTATAAAGAGGAAATATTTGATTATTTGTTTTTTTGCATTGAGTAGGCTCCGAAACTACTGAATCGAGTTGAAAACTTCTTTCATTGTTGGGAAGCTACACTATCCTCGGGTGACATAGGCTATATTTTACAAAATATAGCACAATACAGGAGAAATTCCTAGTGTGGGGCAACGTTTAAAAAAAATTATGATGATGATTGCAATAGCAATATACATCGTCTTATTAGACGAAGTCAGTTTTCAATTTGGAATCATTATTATTCTATATTTAATGCAATCCATCACCTCCTTATTAAAAATAACACAAGTGAGGCGAGCTATGGTTAGTAACCGACTGTATAGTCTGACATCGCGACGTTGACTGTCTTGAACTTAGTAGTTAGTAGACGTGTGCCGTCATAGGTGCTTAAGCTCATGTGTTACATATCGCTACAATTACAATGCTTCTAGGTACTTTCTTACCTTTAATTCTAAGATTTCTAACTACTTAGTGTATAAATCGTGCTATAGTAAATGTATGATATATGTATTACTATTTTGAATACTTCTTACAGATTGCTTTTGACGGATCAAGGTCAATTTGTCACGCTTGTTGGTGTAGGATCGACCGCACATTACAACGTGAACCAACGCCTCCACCAGCCCCTCGAGTTCCTTTCGCGATCCCAGGCCTGACACGGGCAGCTAATACGTCAAGGCGTTGTATAATAGACCATTGTGATAACCTACAACTCCACCGAGTACCAAACTCCATCAAGGTATTTCTTCTGAGCTATTATCAATTTTACATACCTCAACTTGCCCGGATTTGTCAAAATCATTTAAGGAACACATCTTTGGAAGATATTCCTCGCTACGTACCACAAAGACAATCCGCCTTCAATCCTGAAAATGTTCAGGAAATAATTGATTTGTATACGATGGCGCTAGAACGACGGAACAATTTGGATTTCGACAATATTTTTGAAATATCTACAGAAGACTTGCACTTCTGGACTGGTTTGAACCATAACCAGTTTAACGATCTTATCGAACAAGTACCAACCTTAAGTCGTAGATCGGTGTCTCCACGAGAAGATCTGGGCATTTATATATGTAAAATAAGAACTGGGGAGCCTAACGTACGAATTGGTACTATTTTTAACAAGTCTAGGCGAACTATCGATCGAAAAATCGACTTAACGAGAAATTGTCTTTTGCATGATTTTGTTCCCCGGCATTTGGGACTTGATCATATTACTCGGACTGAAGTGATAAACAGAAATAGGATTTTGCCTAACTACATCTTTGGCAGTGAAGAATCGCCTAAGGCTATTTTAATATTAGATGGCACCTATATTTTTATCCAAAAGAGTAGCAACTTCCTCTTCCAAAGGAGGAGTTATAGTACTCATAAGTACCAAAACCTAATCAAACCATTTATGATGGTTTGTGCAGACGGGTATATTTTGGATGTGACTGGTCCTTATGAAGCAGCAACCTCCGACGCCACAATTATTCAGCAGATTTTAGGAAATCACACAGGTCCAATGGAAGAATCGGTAATCAATTACTTTCTTGAAGAAGGAGATATTTTTATATTAGAACGAGGATTCCGCGACTCAATCCCTATTTTGGAAACTTATGGGTATGTAGCCCACATGCCTCCGACGAAGAGACGCGGTGAAATTCAACTATCCACTGAAGATGCTAATAAATCTAGACTTGTGACTGTATGTAGATGGGTGGTGGAAGCTATAAACGGTCGGTTTAAACGCGATTTTAAAATCTTTCGGCATAAAGTATTTAACCGCTCGTTACCGACCACTATCAAAGATTACAAGATCGCCGCCGCTCTCATAAATGGTTTTCAAGAGCCTTATGAAGACAGCGCCTACACCAATGAGTTCATTGAAATAATAACAAGAAACAGAAACAAACCCAATCTTCTTGCGAATTACGTACTTATAAATAATTTAAATAGACAGAGGGTAGCGTTTGTGTTGATGCAAGGGAACGACCCAAACTTGACGGATTTCCCTCGGCTAACTCACGAGGATTTGATTTTGTTCGCCATAGGAACATACCACGTAAAAATCGCTCGCTCTTATTGCAGCGAGCATATTAAAAGAACAGGCGTATATGAAATGGAAGTCTTCAGACATCCGGAGCGGATTGAACTGGAAGAATATAATGAAACTAACTCACTAGTACTAATCAGATGTAAAATACAATCAAGGCACGTTAGGAGCAGGACGTACTACACGTATATTTTATATAAAAGAGAAGATGGCAGACAAGCTATACTAGAATATTACTGCTCCTGCATCCATGGAAAGAGGACTTTGGGAAGTTGCTCCCATGTAATAAGCGTTGTATATTATTTGGGATGGGCAAGACACGAACCCACATTTTTACACCCTGCTCTGTTTTTAGATAATGTCACATTAGATCTAGATGAAATGTAAACTTTTATATAAATACATTTTTCTGTTATTTAAAATCGTGTTTTTATTATGCAACCTATTAACCAACCAAATTAAAAAAAATCGTTTCTGGGAAAGTTGTTTGTTATGATGAGTACAATAAAATATAAAAGAGACTAATATGAGACTTAACATTAAAACGGCGGCGACAGAATTCCACTCAAAACGCTGAGTCTCGCAAAAAACGGGGAAAAATGGCTGGAATGGAAAGTTGATTTTGACAATCTGCAGTATCTGCCTACTCTTTTGGGATTAAGGGTGCGGTGTAAGTATGTATGTCGTCGAAAATGCCCAAAACGAAGAAATCTTAAAGAAAAAAAATCACCCCTGATGAAAAACAAATAGCACAATATCACACATTTAGCCATCGAATCTAATAGTGAAATATTTACAGAATGATATCACTAAATATTACTAAAATTCTGAGCTACATCCTGTGTCTGTTCGCTCTGGGTTTTTTTTGACCATTCTCCTTTGAGTTTAGGGTAGCTTGATGTGCTGGTGTCTGTACATACACAAAATGTTGTGTATGTACAGACACCAGCACATCAGCAGCAGCAAATAATGAATGCATTATTTGATTATCTTACCTGGCTACCATCATAGTTCAGGTAAGCCTTGTCATTGTACTCGACCCAGCGGTTCCTTCCATAGAAGAAGCGAGGGTTCTCGAAGTATTTGTTGCCATATTTGTCTTCTCCTACTAACTTGCCGTCTTTCAGCTCATCTTGTCTGAAAATACAATTTTGATTCGCGTATAATTTATACTATCTATACTAATATTATAAAGAGGAAAGATTTAATTGTTTGTTTGTTTGCATTGAATAGTCTCCAAAACGACTGAACCGATTTGAAAAATTCTTTCACTGTTGGGAAGAGCTGAGAGTCTGAGAGCAGTGGTGGCCCAGTGGTAACGGCCGCGACTTACGAGTTGTAGGTCGTGCGTTCGAACCCAGCCAGAGCGCATTACTTTGTGTAAATAATTTCAACACCACTGCTCTCAAACGGTAAAGGAAAACATCGTGAGAAAACCGGCATGTCCCAGAACCTAAAATTCGAAGACATGTGTGACATCTACCAACCCACACTGGGCCCGCGTGGTGGATTATGGCCCACTCCCTCTCACTGAGAGGAGTCCTGTTTCCCAGCAGTGGGAACATTATAGGATGTGTATGTATGTTAGGAAGCTAGACAGGTGACATAGGCTATATTTTATCCCCGTATTCCAACGGGGACGGGAACTATGCAGGTGAAACGGCGGAGCGCTGCTAATATAGGCAATAAGGTGAGTAGTGACAGTCCACCAACTGCCATAGCACACCTGTGAAATCTCTTTATCTTTTAGAGGTATGAGGAGTCATCAGAAGGTTGCGTGTTCCGATCACGTCGGTGTCACCAATTTAGAGGTATGAGGAACAGGGTGAAAAGTTCGCTCATCCTCTATTGAAAGGGGAGGATCCTCCGACCAGATGGGTGTTGTTGTTTAAAGTCGATTGTCGTGGTAAACTCTGACTGCGCGATGTAGGATTTCTTTGCGTAGTTCGCAGATGTGTTCGCATTGCAGATGGCGCCACTTCTCTTTTAGCGTTTCGAGCTTTTTGTTGCAAAGTATTTTTTTTTAGTGCCAGTACAATCTACTAAAAACCCACTGCCGTCACAGCTTGGTCAAGTGCAGGTACTCTGATTAGGTGCAGTCATGCAGTGCGACTGTGGAGCCAAATCACAAAGTATGCCACACCTCTTGTTGTGCTCTCTGAGCACCAACTGCACTACAAAAGACTTTTGCGAGGTCAATGATAACCCTATCAAAGTGGCTAAATTCTGGCCGAAGCTTTAAAAGCATTTAAAATATACTCAATAAGACAAAGAAGTTACAAGAAAATATTTTGTTCCAGGTGCATTCTAGCATTTAGCCTGCAATTATTGTTATGAAAACAGTTGCGTACAAATATAAGAAACAAGGGCGTAGTAAGTTGTTTTATCTTGTAATAGCAATTTCAAGGATGCCATTAAAGCAATTCCGATTTAAATGTATGTCTTACTAAAGAAACCGCGTCAATATATCTATGAAACTCTCAGCTGTGCAAAAATCTGGGATAAACATAACCTAAAAGCAAATTACATAATAAACTAAATTATTCCTTACCTGTAGAGTTTATACAAGGAACTTCTAATTCCACCATTCTGGCGGATGATATTGAATAAATTAGCGACTTTATCAAGCGCGAATATCTTCCCTAGGGACATTTTTAATCAATTTTTCGCTTTCGTATTTCAGTAAAAATATTGACAACTTTGACAGATAGAAAATTCAGTGTTGCTAGTCATTTATTAAAAAATTTACTAAATATTGTTTTATTTTTTGTTCATAGTTTTCCTTTTTTACAATAGGGTATTTTACTAAATTTTGATGATAAAAAATCAAAAAATATATTATTGAGAAGCTTAGGCAAAAAGCAGTTGAAATTTTTTCATTTTAGTTCTTTATGAACTAAAATTAAAATTTTCCAACCGCTTTTTGCCGTACGTAAAACGTATAATTTAAATACATTTAATGGCACCAATCGATACATCGATCGATCGGCCGCGACTTACGAGTTGTAGGTCGTGAGTTCGAACCCAGCCAGGCGCTTTACTTTGTGTAAATTATTTCATCACCACTGCTCTCAAAACGGTGAAGGAAAACATCGTGAGGAAACCGGCATGTCCTAGAACCAAAAATTCGAAGACATGTGACATCTACCAACCCGCACTGGGCCCGCGTGGTGGATTATGGCCCAATCCCTCTCACCGAGAGGAGGCCTGTGTCCCAGCAGTGGGAACATTATAGGCTGATGATGATGATGCATCGATACAAGAAAAATGTTGTTTTTTAGTGGTTTATTTAGAATTTTAGAATCTATACCTTAGTCTATCCAATAGCAGAATACACAGAATATAACGCGATTACTCACCGATTCTGAATCAACTCAGTGGGCCACCAAAAATAACGTTACTAGTTTGGAGCCAAAATTGATACGTCTAGTGTTCTCTGAACTTGAGTGTGTATCTTAATAACATAAATGACTGTATCATAGAAATTTTGGATAACATTTGGAGAAAAAAAAAGCTTTAAACAAATAGACGATTTAATCATTATTACTTATATAGTTATAACTTATTTAATGCTATAATTCAACACATTTATTATTTTTGTTTTTGCTCTTTTGATTAGATTTATTTTCAGTAAATATTATATTTTTTGTATTACTGTTTTCCACAGTTTCGTCCGTTTCATCGTTATCCCTACACTTCTTTATTTTCTTAGGCTTTGAAACATCTTCATTTTCCTCGAGAATCACTTCAATGTCACGAAAATCTTTCTTCTTTGACTTTTTAGATTTTCTACTAGCTTTTCGTAGTTTTATCACACTGGCAGCACTATCGTCATCTGTCACTTCACTTTTTTCTGGCAAAAGAACTCCTTCTGATTCAGCCAAAACACATTCACGATTTTTTCTAGTTTTTTCGTTGCTATTACAGCGTTTTCTTTTCTTCTTCTTCTTTTTATGTTCCGTGCTATCGGAGTCACTATTTAAGTTTATATCTTCGATTTTTTCTTTTAATTTTTTAGCATGTGAATAATCACTGTATTTTGATTGAGTCAGTAGTAATGCTTCTTGTTGTGCTATCCTTGCTAATTTGCCTGTAGCTTTCAAACCGTGGCGTGCACCCCTGTAAAATACAAAATACAATGTGAATGATGATGAATGTATTTATTAATCAAATAAAAAAGATTTAAAAGTCAAATGTGACTTCTTCTATCTACAAGCAAGCATAGCTTAGTGTAGTCAGCCTATAGTATTCCCACTACTGGGACATGCCTCCTCTCCGTGAGAGGGAGTGGACCGTAATCCACCAGGCGGGCCCAATGCGAGTTGGTAGATGAACGAATAAATGGTAGACAAATTTTTGGTTCTAGGACATGCCGGTTTCCTCACATTGTTTTGAGAGCAGTGGTGATCAAATAAGTTGTAAACACCTGTTTGGGTTCGAACCTGCCATCTACCCCCCCGAGTGGGTTCCCGCATTGTCGTTGCGGGGGGGCTTAGTAACCGTGGTCTCCCATCCACGGTGAAGCCAAGAGGAACCCAACGGTGGGGCCGCTCGTCAGGGCTTTTGCCTTCAAGCCAATGACGTAGCGGCCAAAAAGTAGGTTGCGGTGAGGTGCACCGCAACTGAGGTGGGCCGCGATGTCGAATGGGAGGCATCGCGGCTGAGGGTTACGGGCTGCGGTAGAGGAGGAGTGCCGGTGCTTCTGAGCAGCGCTCTTCCCTTCCGTGGCCTGGACGGGGCCGCCACCGTTTGATGGCGGACGCGGTGGGGCCGCAGGGGAAGAGGAGTGTCGGTATAGCGTCAGCCGCTCTCCCTATCCTCTGCGGCCGAAAAGTGGTAGACGGTACGGCGCGTTGTGTTCCTCACGCGCGCCGTCAAAGATGTCAGCAACCACTAGTGGGGTCCGCAAGGGCCGATGCCTGCCAGGGGTGCGGGTTTGTTCGAAAGAGATACCACGGCCCCTGGCATACGGGCTACTGAGGGAACACGGGTGGGTTTTAGTCAGTAAAAGTCTGACACGCCCTCCTGCTCTACTCAGCAGGAGAAGTCATTTGATGATTTCCCACACAAAAAAAAAAAAAAAAAAAACCTGCCATCTACAACTCGTAAGTCACAGCTATTTTGATTAGGCCACCGCTGCTCTATGACGACTTTGTTCTATATCACCTGTCATGACCCCGCACCAAGCTCATTTAAGTCTTAATCGTATAAATACGACTGAGGTGGCATAGGCACAAAAACATTTGAGGTATTAATCTGCCCAGGACAGTCAATACATTAAATAATGCTGATACTACAAAATACTTACTTATGAGCAGTCCTGCCTTCACATTTCGCAAACAGCTCCTCATCAGTCATCTTAAACACATCTTTTTTATCTTCTTCTTCCGACTGATATTCCCGGACTCTTTCCAGATTATTAGCACCATTCGTTAGCACCGCAGTTCTGACAAAGTAATCAGCGTACTGTTCTTCATTTTCAGCATCTTGCAGCTTTTTGTTTAGTTTCCAGGTACTGTTAGTGATGACGAATTCTTTTTCGTCTTTTGTTTTGATTTTCTTTGTTTTACCATTTTTTTCTAAAACCTGGAATAGTTATTTTAAAATAAGTAGATAGATCATATAGATGCAGTATAATATAACTGGAAATATTACTGCTGTGGTTAAATATAAACTTTGTGTACCAAAGAGTTTTCAAATGAAAATGATTATGGCCTTTTTTTATTGCCTTGATCTATAACAAAGTATACCTCTACATTAGCAGCAGCTTTATCATACAGCGTGGTCCACCAGTGCTCATTGAACTCGGCCGCAGCATCGTGACCCACTCCCGCCACGCTACGCTTCAATTTAGGCTTCAAAGCCTCTGATATGCCATTTTCATGTTTACCAAGACCTTTGCCTGAAACAAAAACGTTTTTTTTAATAATTTGTGTCACGGATTTGGAAGTATGTGACATTAAATGTAAACTGAGACTGCGGTTTACGTATTGTGTGGTATTTACAATGACTTATGTAAATGGACACAAAAATTCTTCAGATTCAGAACGTAACTCGTTTAGGTGATTAATAGAGCTATGATAGCTGACTAACATTGATGTAAGCCAGAGGAACACAGTAAATGTAAGTTAAAAAGTTTAAAGTCTTCGTTTTAAATACATAGATATTTTTTAGATAGCTTCTCGAAATCAAAACTCGGAACTTAAATAATTTTGTACCTACCATCGGTCCAGCCGTATTTCTCTAGTTGCTTGCGTGCAAAATTCATTATTAGGTAATTATTTTTAACACTTTTTTCACTCAAAACTTAAAATAATAAATCTAAACAGAATCTAAACATAACCTATTTGCGCATGCTTTTTCATGACAAGACAGACAGCTGAGGGCGCATTCCGTATTAGACAAATAGCGATAATATCGCGAAGCCAACCAAAATAAAAATCAGTACTAATGATCTGATAGCTCTTAAATTTTTTTGACTATTCAATTTGGTCGGGTTCGCGATATTATCACTTTTGTTGCATTTCGGAACATGGCATGAGACAGCTGCTGCTGTTATCAAACATGGCATATGTCGCATTCCGAAATTCAACAAAAGTGATATTATCGCGAAGCCAACCAAAATAAAATCAGTACTAATGATCTGATAGCTCTTAAATTTTTTGACTATTCAATTTGGTCGGGTTCGCGATATTATCACTTTTGTTGAATTTCGGAACGCGATAATAGTTAACATTTACATTATGACACTTGGAACTTGACATAAAATAAAGTATGCCTATTATAAGTCGCATTCCGAAATTCAACAAAAGTGATAATATCGCGAAGCCAACCAAAATAAAAATCAGTACTAATGATCTGATAGCTCTTGACTATTCAATTTGGTCGGGTTCGCGATATTATCACTTTTGTTGAATTTTGGAACGCGACAATAGTAAGACATACCTCTTTATGAATTTGGCGAAATCTGGGACAATGAGATTTAAAATGGTGTAACATGAAATAGAAAACTAAACTTAAATTAACTGAATTTCACCAACGTAGGAATCTAGGAAAAGAGTAGGTACCTACGGCATTCATTCAATCTCATTATGCCTCAGAATAGTTTCAGAAAAAAGCAGTAAGTATTTAAGTTTGAAGAACGGGCGTGGACAGTGAACTACAGCTTTATTGTCTGTCACTGTAACGCGAACTACACTTCGCTCGCTTTCTGTTGTACAGACGCCAGCACATCAAGCTACCCTAAACTGTCAAATTTTCCCAATTGAACATGAACCTTATTGTTTTGTTTTAAAGTTGAATATGTATCAAAGAAATTTTATAGTTTGGAGTAGGTTGATGTGCTGGCCTCTGTAGAGTGAGACGCCGAGCGGTTTGCGAGATAGAGCGCTTTAGTGCAGTTTGCGATATTGCAACAATGTAGCCATTACATGGCCATTACAATAAAGGCATTAGAAAAATGTTAGCTTAGCGCGTGAACCATGATGAACGCGCCGGACATCATCGCGGTCATCGGTGTCAGTGACGAAAAAACAAACATGTCAATGTCACAAAGTACTTTATGGAATTCTGGGCAGCATGTTTGTATTGTAGGTCCATGCTGGGCAGTAACTTTATTAAGAATATTTGTTTTAACTAAGTAGATATGCTGTCTTGCCTTTACAATAGTTTAATTAAATACTTGTTAAAAAAGAAACTTCCAAACTCGAACACGAAAATGGGATGTCGTTTCATTGAACTATTTAATTTAATTTTCCCGTGGTAGTTGTTTAATAATTAATTGAAAAATAATTGTTAGGGTCGGTCCACACCTAAGACAGAACATACACGTCCACATGAAGTGGTGGGGCGCAGCCAATGCACGCACATTTTTTAATTCATTTCATTCAGAATACACGATAGACCCGTATACACGTTTGCGGTTTCAGGTACGCGCTTGCCAGGCAGTTATTTGCTGTATTTTCCTAGGGGTAAAGGAATATGCATCTACAAATGTAGTTCTGAGCCCCTGAGGACATGTGTATTGGGTGCAGGGCATGTGTAAAGCCAGTTTTCTATAATAACCAAATACCGCAAGTTCAAAAGATTATTGCTGTTTGTACTTATCTACCTACTACTTTATTGCTGACTATAGAGTTGCAATGCCTTTACAATATTTTTTGTTTTGTTTAGAAGCCTTCTCCGGCGCGCACATAACAACTTACCAAAGTTTCATTACAATCGGCTGAGCCATTTTCGAGTTTTTGCAAGATGGATGGCAATTGATTTTTGTATACCTAAGGTATGGATTTCGAGTACATACCGTTTAAACAAATTGTTTTATGTTGTCTGCTCACATGAGAAGACCGCAAATCTTCTTTTAAAGAAGACTAAACCTAACTAGGTATCTACCGGAAAAAGGTCAGTGTTGGAATAAAAACGAAAAAGTTTTATTTAAAAAGATTTTAGGTTTAATTATATAGGTTTATAGGGTTAAATAAATGAACAACATAATATTTAACAAATACATATTTAATAAGTAACAAGTGTAAATATTAAAATAATCTAAAAATATGGCCACACTACTGTAGCTACGAATAGATAAAAATCATAGTCACTGCTCTAAAGGAATGTATACATTTAATATTTGCTTTCTAAAACAATAAGATTCATTTAATGCTCTTTTATTTCAATAATTTAGCTACGCAGCAATACGTCATCATCGTCCAAATCTTCTAAAACGGATTCATTATTGCTGAAAAAAAAAAGAAAATCTACTTCACACAACTGTCATCTTTCTTGTGTTTATGTAACACCATAGATCAATGATTTTAACTTTGTAAGTAGGTTTGTACAGAGGCCAGAACATAAAGTTACTCCAATCTGTCCAATGTATTTGATAGATTTTCAACTTTATATCACTAAACAATATGGTTCATGTTCATTTGGGAAAATTTTTCAGTTTGGGGTAGCTTGATGTCTGTACAAACATTTTTACATGTCAATCATATTTTTTAAACTAGTTGAGGTCGGGGTTTCCTGTCTATCTGCCCTGAGAAGAAAGGCAGAAACAAACTCAGAGGTCCAAAGTCTCGTGTGTGTCATCGCGTGAAGACGTAGATTGGTGTCTGAAATGGTCTTTTGAGGAAAGAACCACACAGATTGAGTGGGTCTGTCCAGTCAATGCACGCATTTATCAGTAATCATGCAGCTCAACTCAGCTTTCCTGCCTAGTCTTCACGGTACCGCTAACAGAGGGGCAATTCCCGTATTTTTAAGAACGTTCGCATTCTATTGTCGGTCTAAATCAGTCAAAATAATCTTTATTTTACCTACATTTCTGTTTAGTTTTTGACATTAAGATGAGCTTGCGACTTGTATTTGAAAGTTTTTATGTACAAAAGCCAGCACATCAAGCTACCCCAAACTGTCAAATTTTCTCAATTGAACATGAACCCTATGCCTATGGATTAAAGTTGAAAATTAATCAAAGAAATTTGACAGAATGGGGTAACTTGATGTGCTGGCGTCTGTACGACAATTGGCCTTCAGGTTAAGTATATGGTACTAAAATTGGTCGAACGACTTTTGCGGCCAATGGGTTAAAGGAAAACTAGATAAATGTGTATGCGAATTGGAGTGCAGCACTATTAACATTTTCAAACCTCAGTCGCTTTTTGAGAAACTATGAGTGCAAAATAACGTTATTAAGTCCGCGATGACGAGCTAAGGAAAAGGGAAGCCGGTACCACAAGTAAAAAGCAGTTGTAGTGGAAAAGTAAATAAAGTTTTAAAAATTTACTAGGTTCTGCCCGCGACTTCGTTCGCGTGGAACTCCTAACACACCACAGTTACTTCATTGACAGCCACATTTTTGGCACAAACGCATATTTGTTACTGGCGCGGCTAACTTTTTTTTTTTTTTAATTCAGCCTACAACGTTCCCACCGCTGGGACACAGGCCTCCTCTCTGTGAGAGGGAGTGGGTTCTCATCCACCACGCCTGCCCAGTGCAGCGTGGTAATGTCATAAGTCTTCTTTCCTTGTGTTGTTTTTTATTACAATTTGTGCAGTTGACAGCAGTGTTAATGAAATTCGTTACACAGAGTATTAGCGCAATAACAGCCGCACAAAGCAACGACCATCCACAATACCGACACCACCCGGTGCCTTGGAAAGCACGTTATGCAGGTGGCCCCGGCTGTCTTTCGAAGACATTTGACAGTCGTAACAGGTAGTCAGAAGACTGTCTACCAGCCAGTCTTGTCAAGGGGTATCGTGTTACTTAATTACTGGGTTTTAGAGGTCAGATAGGCAGTCGCTCGATGTACAAAACTAGTATCCAGCTGCATTCGGTTAGACTGGAAGCTGACCCCAATATAACTGCGAAAAGGCTAGGCAGATTGATAGTGCCTGCCTGGGTCCCCACGACCTACATCTCGGTAGTTGGGGCCTTTAGCGCTGTGCCACCAGTGCTCCATCGAAAAACACTAAGTTGAAAGCGCAAGCAAAAACTACTTTAATGAAACTCATAATTAATTTAACTTAATGACGTATATTCTGATGATTGAATACAGCTAATAACCATTTCCATGTACTTTTTAAATTTAAAAGATTCAATTCACTTTAAGCAAATTATTTTTTCTTATGCATTAGTATGTGTCCCATTTCCTCTGATGCATCTAAGGAGGATTTGCTGCAAATGAAAGATAATAATTATTGTAAAGATATTTCATGAATCATATTGCTTAAACGGCATTTTATGGTTTTAAATACTTATTATCTCGTTCTTTTTATAAATTCAGGGCCGATTTTTTAATCAACTGTTAACTTTTTTTTGAAGAATAAATATGGCAGCTTGACATGTTTTCTATACAAAGTGTCAAACTGTTTCTATTCCACGTATAGAATTTAACTGAATACGAAAAAAAAATCGGCACTTAATGTTGATAGGTTCATAAGTTTTACCGAAAATAAATGACAGTGGGTTGATTGTAGATTTAAAAAAAATATTTACGGCACTTATCTGGTATAGGTAGCATAACGCAAACGTGATTTTTGTTGTTTTTTAATACATCTTTCTTCCTTGGGAACTTTTCAGTAGCAGACTAGTAGCCAACCGGCTGCTAATACAGCTGTACAAGTAATAGTTGTCGCGTGTCAAAATTGAAACGAATGCCGCCATCTTTTTTTTCCAATCCATTTCACAAACAATTGCACAAATTATTATCAACAGCGTCTTTCGCGCGCCAAATGATACTTGTAGCAGTGTTTAATAGGGTTGACTACGAGCATTTGAATAACAGGTACAGACGCCAGCACATCAAGCTATCCGAGACTGTCAAATTTTCCCAATTGAACATCAACCTTATTCTTTTGTTATAAAGTTGAAATACTATCAAATAAATTTGACAGCTTGGGGTAGCTTGATGTGCAGGCTTCTGTACATTGAAACGTTATTTTGGTGAGATCGTACCAACAGACCGCTTTTTCGCATAACTGTAACTCGTCACAAAGGCACGATACAATTTTCTCGGCCCGAGT
This sequence comes from Polymixis flavicincta, assembly GCA_949987655.1. NCBI lineage: Eukaryota > Metazoa > Arthropoda > Insecta > Lepidoptera > Noctuidae > Polymixis > Polymixis flavicincta. The sequence goes on along the minus strand of OX465198.1, from coordinate 3,520,532 downwards.
AGAGGTATTGCGCGCCTTAATAAAATCGCAAACACGCATACAGATAAGGAATTATTCCGATCTGTCACCCCGCTTTGTCCCCTTAGGGTGACAGAAAGGAAAAAAAAGTTTGATCTGTCCCCCTGTTAGCAATGAGGGGACAGTTCGAACTTTATTCACTCCTTAATGGTTTCATCTGTCCCCCTATCACTGACAGAACTGAATTTAATAACAAAAATACCACCCTTTAAAAATATTAAGAGTACCTTATATAAAACCCGGAATGAAGCAATACAAATGAAAAAAATATGTTTTAATGATCTTGACGAAGTAATAATACCTCCCAAATTTATACCTTTTGTATTAGCTGACTACAGTCATGAAGGTAATAGAATAATATTTTTTTGTGCCGAGTACATGAGAAACCTTTTACGTACTTTAGAAGACTTTTTAAGTGACGGAACATTTAAAAGCTGCCCGAAACCATTTCTACAGATTTATACTGTACATGCAGACTTCGGCAGTAAAAATATGAGTACCGATATTGTGCCAGTAGTTTACTCATTAATGAGTCATAAGGATCAGAAGAGCTCCGAAATTTTATTTAACATGATTAAGTCACAAATCCCAGAGTGGAAACCCAAAACCTATAAAACAGACTATGAAATTGCAGCAATGAACGCTATCAAAAAGGTTTTTCCAGAAGTCACAGTTAAAGGTTGTTTCTTTCACTATAATAAAGCTGTGTGGAAGAAGGGAGCAGCTCTTGGGCTAACTAAGTCAAAACTTTTGAAAAGACAAGTGGCACTGAGTGCCGTAGGTACTTCCATTGATACCTGATAATGAAATTTTAAATGGATGATCATACATCGCATCAGAAAGTCCAGATGATGATCAGAGCAAGAAATTTCGTATGTATATGATCAAACAATGGATTAGACCGCATGATGCTGAGTTTAGAAAAAATATGGTGTGTTTTTAATGAACGTCATCGTACTACAAACTTTCTGGAAGGATTAAATAATGCAATTGGAAAAAAAAAATCCCAACTTAAATATGCTTTTAGTTATTCTAGAAAAGGATGCAGCTTTTTATAGAGTCATATCACAACAGATCCAAAACCAATTACCTCCGACGTCAAATTGTCGCACAAAGAGAAATATTATGAAAGACGAATGAATATATACATAATTGTCAAATGCAGTTTGTAGGTGGTGAAATTACTATTGGTCATTTGTTGGAGAAGTTGCGAAAGATATTTTATTTATACATATATTATTCTTACGACCTTTGGAAAAGTTTTAAAATTCGTTATATTAGTGATTTTCGTTTATTTATGTTTTGAGATTATTTACAACTTTAAGTTTATTATTGGTCTATTAAAAGTTTTCATTTGTAACTTTCGTTAATTTATATTTTGAGATTATTTACAACTTTAAGTTTATTATTATTTAAAATACCTACTGTGATTTATCGGACTGTGACTGATTCTATCAATCAATAACAAAACAAAATATTCTTATTATTAGTATATTTTTTATTGTAATTAAGTTGAATTAAGTCAAATCAGAAGACTGATTGTAATTGTATCTACTATACGTAGGTACTGTGATTTATGGGACTGTGGCTGATTAATAGAAAAACAAAAGAAATATTTGTAACTTATTTAAATACAGATGATATATACCTAAACCACTAGTCTTTGATTTAATGTAATGTTGCAGTATGTGTGGCATTAGTTTTAAGAATTAATATATTAAATTCTGTGGGGGACAAACAGGAATAAAAAGTTTCATCTGTCCCCCTGTCAGTGCTGCAATTTCATAGTCTGTTTTATAGGTTTTCGGTTTCCACTCTGGGATTTGTGACTTAATCATGTTAAATAAAATTTCGGAGCTCTTCTGATCCTTATGACTCATTAATGAGTAAACTACTGGCACAATATCGGTACTCATATTTTTACTGCCGAAGTCTGCATGTACAGTATAAATCTGTAGAAATGGTTTCGGGCAGCTTTTAAATGTTCCGTCACTTAAAAAGTCTTCTAAAGTACGTAAAAGGTTTCTCATGTACTCGGCACAAAAAAATATTATTCTATTACCTTCATGACTGTAGTCAGCTAATACAAAAGGTATAAATTTGGGAGGTATTATTACTTCGTCAAGATCATTAAAACATATTTTTTTCATTTGTATTGCTTCATTCCGGGTTTTATATAAGGTACTCTTAATATTTAATTTTTTAAAGGGTGGTATTTTTGTTATTAAATTCAGTTCTGTCAGTGATAGGGGGACAGATGAAACCATTAAGGAGTGAATAAAGTTCGAACTGTCCCCTCATTGCTAACAGGGGGACAGATCAAACTTTTTTTTCCTTTCTGTCACCCTAAGGGGACAAAGCGGGGTGACAGATCGGAATAATTCCAGATAAGGTTCAGTAGATCAATTTAATTTTATTTATATAAAATAAAAGAAATGGCATTGTATTGAGTAAAAAACTTTTATTTTCATTAAATCTAAATAAATAGTCTGCACAATAATTGCGCAACACACTATTAATCAAAATCTGAATCATTTTGAAGAATACTTATTGATTGAATACGTTGCTTCATATGTGCGGATTTTTTTTTTCTGGTCAACAACGTAAACCATTATTAGGGTTTGACGCAGAATTTGCACTTGAAGCAAAATATGCACTTCGCAAAATTGAGCACTTCTCAAAATTAGTGTAAATTTTATCACAATGGGTCAAAATCATGTTTTTTTTTACCATAATGTAAATTGTTAATTAATAAATTGAATTGAATTAAACTGTACACCTTTCTCAATGGGACCAACATCTTAATCACGAAAAAAATATCAACTGTCTCATATTTTACGACATTGATATTGATTTTGATATTATTACGATATTGGTACCATAAAGTTGTTCAGTTTTACCCTTAAATTTGATCACACCTTTATGGTACGCACGGCCATATTCCAAGCTATACATTAGCAGTATACGCTGACTCATTGTACAGACGCCAGCACATCAAGTTACCCCAAACTGTCAATTTTTCCCAATTGAACATGAACCTTATGTTTATGCTCTAAGCAGAAAATCTATCAAAGAAATTTGACAGATTGTGGTAGCTTGATGTGCAAGAAACCAATACAATGGGAGGTCGGCTAAAACTGTAAATGTATAGTTTGATATGTCGCCGCATGTACATCCTGTATAGTGCTGGTTCAGTCTTTACTAGACTGAGTCATTATGCAACCCATAGAACTAAGCCACTTCTTAACAACTATTGAAATACTTTTTTTAACTGAAACCGAATTTAAAAAAAAAAACCTACAAAAATTATTTAAAAAAAAATTGATAATTCATCTACTGACCTTTACCTGTACTCAGACATTATCACGCTTAACTTCGGTTTTATGATTATATGAAGAATCTCTTTGAGACCTGTCTAAGTAAACCTGTCCATGGGGGCCTGTCGAGCTGTAGGTTTCGTAACGTTGCCTCTGCAGCAGCTCCGGTTTAAAATTCTTCAAAAAATACACCCAGCATTGCATTGATTCTGGCTTTTCTTCACTACTGAAAATTTATATACTTTGTTTTAGAGGCGATCTACAATTATGTCACATGAATTTCATTATTTTATGAGACCCCTTGCCACTTTTGTGTGGCCCGTCCCCTGGTGTGGCATCTACTTCGTCGTTCAGTCTTAAATTAAAGTTTATTTTTATTATTCTTAACTTAAGTACAGTCGCCAGCAGGTCAAGTTATCCCTAACTGTCAATTTTTCCCAATTGAACATGAACCTTGTGCGTAAGGAATAAAGTTGAAAATCTATCAAAGAAATTTGATAGATTGGGGTAGCTTGATGTGCTGGCCTCTGTACTTACTTAGATTAAAATAATGAGACTTACGATTCTTTATTACAAATCAAGATTTCATCTTGTTCCCGTACATAATAATTCGGGTGATCTTCTAAATAATCTAGATGGTCTAGCATGTTGTCGTCTACTTCATAAATTTCACCTGAAAAATGTCCACATTTTTTCCATTCAAACTTCGGGAGGGTTTTACTCTACTGTTTGACAATGTACAGTCGCCAGCAGGTCAAGCTATCCCAAACTGTCAAATTTTCCCAATTGAACATAAACCTTATTCCTTTGTGATAAAGTTGAAAAACTATCAAAGAAATTTGACAGATTGGGGTAGCTTGATGTGCTGGCCTCTGTACATCAAAACTTAAACATGGTATGGTTTTGTCTATTAATATTGTCGGTACGGAAACAGAATACTAAAATAAAAAGCCATTGAAAAGTTACGAGCCAACAAACATTCGTTTTTCTTGCTAATTTAACCTAACTTTGGGCGTGTTTAAATGATAAAAGAAGTGTAAAATATCCAAAACCAAGTCGGTACCGACAAAGTTCAATTATCGATAAGTTCAATAAACTTTATTGGTCATTGATGTATGCCGTGGCTTTTTCATAAACCCAATCTTCCGGAGGACTTTTCTTAATTTTTATGCTCCTGATAGATGATCCTGCATCTCACTCAATAACGTTGTGCGTGTAGACTAACGTCTGACTGCTTATCACTGATACTACCTCTGTCGGACGCGAAGCCTGGTGAGACAGCGTGCTTTTTAGCCAGACTCACCAGTGAGTTCGAGCCAGCGACTAGGTTCCCCCTATTACTTGGAAAGTTGCTATATCAGTTTTACTGGAACCAACTACATTAATGCTATAAGTGCTATAACTCAGCAGGACTAATATGAGAAACGCTCGATTTGTCAACGATTATAAAGTCATTCAAATGCCCCACATGACCGATAGGGCTTCCACATTCAGGCGCAACACAACTCTTGTAGAACAATTTCTTTGAACACTTCATGGAAATTGTTCTACAAGTGTCGCGTCGCGTCGCGCCTGTCCGAAGAAGTCTTTAAGGTGAAAGCTCCCGGGTAAACCGTATAATCTAAATTTTGTTACGTTCAGAGTCTGCCGCGATTTAATTACGGTCGTGGGAACGTAGACTACTAGTGCTCTCGTCCGAGCTGCGCCACATTTTCTCACGCGGCCACTCAAAGGAGGAGGAGCAGGATCGCAGGAGACGCCCTGGGCATTGGGAATCCCAGGCTGATTCCCGGCCACCGTAGGCGCGGTCTTGCGGACGGTGAGTAATGGGTAGCTCGCTGTCCGGTTAGAACAAAGCCGGTTGGTAGGTTGTGTTCCACGTGCGCCTCAAAGAGATGTCAGCACCAACTGGTAGGGCCCGCAAGGGCCGATGCCTGCCAGGGGTGCTGGTTGTTCGAAAGAGATATACCGTGGCACCTGGCACACAGGCAACTGAAGGAACACGGGTGGGTTTCAGTCAGTAAAAGTCTGACACGCCCTCCTGCTCCACCCAGAGCGGGAGAAGTTATTTGATGATTACCCATACTACAAAAAAAAAGAACTTCATTCCTATTTAATTCTATATACCTACATACTAAGTTAAGCAAAAATGTTGTTCCCCTTTTTTAGAAAATTACGGACGGATGACTAAGAAAATTGGCACAGGTAAGATAAGATAATGATTTATTTCTCGCCACAATATATAAGTACAAACATATTTTTAAAACAATACATTATCAATGTTATATTGTGGGAGACTGGTGCCTAAGATAGGCGAAAGGCCTGTATTTCAGGACACCAGACACCAGGTCTCCACCCCGACAGAAGTTGTTCCATTTAATTTTAATTATGCACTGGCACATGAATGCGGCAAGTTATATGAAATCACATTAAAACAGGAAAATAACACTAAAGTAAAGGTAAAGTCACTTATGGAGAAAGAGTTCAGAAAGTCAATACTTTTGATTAAATTTAAATGAATTATATTTTTACTTTACGGTTTTCGACCACTAGTTATTCTGTAAAATATAGATTATGACAAAATAAGCAGGTAGGTATATGAAACATTTATGTTATTTTGTAAATTTTTTCTACCATTATTTTGTTTGTCTCCTCTTCTCGTCGTCAAAATCGGGGAGAACCAGGGACCATTATCTCACGTTGAATTGTTGAAAATTTGTTATTTCATATGTGCCATGGTATCGTTTGTCGAGTTTAGCGTCAAGTTTCAAGGAACGAGTAGAGTATTTTGTATGGCAGCGCTAACAGTTAACGAGAAAAGAGAGGACAGAAATAAACTCGTTGTGAGCCTAGCTGGTTTGCACAGATTCTCACCTTGAACGTTGTGCCCCGACCCGGGGCAATACAACAAGAATGGTATATTATACTTAGTTGCAATAATGAGAGGATACAGCGTTTTTGTGACACCTTCCTTCACAAATTTACCAACACCATTTTCCTTTTTTTGCAACCAATAGTGGTTCGGTTCTCCTTGTTTTAATGTACCATATACAAAGACGTTGTGCATCTTCTAAAATTGTTAAAAACACATTAGGGGCTGCCTTTAAATCAACTAAATAAAAATCAATTAATTAAGTCACTGAGAGACAACAGACAGCCTACATCGCTGAGTCTAGAAGCTTGAAATTTTGCACAAGAATTCCTTATGCAGCCAAGGTCAGCAATTATTTCAAATTCAATCGCTGATCATCAACATGTCAGCCGAAAGATGTCCACTGCTGGACATAGGCCTACCCCATGCTCCACTACTTTGACCGGTTCTATGCTTCCCACATCCAGTTGATTCCTGCAGCCTTCACAAGGTCATTGGTCCACTTTGTGCAATGCTTCCCAACTCTACGTCTTCCAGTATGCTTTGGTCACTTCAGAACTTTTCGGCCCCATCGGCCATCTGTTCTGCAATCTATGTGGCCTGCCCACTGCCATTTAAGTTAGAGAATTCATTCCATAAAGGGGACAAAATAATATATATTTTTATTGACATCTCTGGTTTCAAAGTCTATGCCTCGTCTTAAACCCTAGTCATAACTCTAGGCAAGTTATTGTTGTCTTGATCAATCAACTCACATCATCACAACAGTCACTTAGTACTACTTCAAGGTAAACAATTTACTGGCCAAAGAATCAGCATTGCCATACAATGTGGCAATGTTGCCACATGCCTTTTGGGCACTCCCTTTTTTATAGACTTACTTGTAAATACAGAGGTAGGCACATCCAGCTACCCCAATCTGTCAAATTTCTTTGATAGTTTTTGAACTTTAGTGGAAAAGAATAAGGTTCATGTTCAATTGGGAAAATTTGACAGTTTGGGATAGTTTGATGTGCTAGCGTCTGTACATATTGACGGAGGAGATCCGAAATATCGAAAGGGACATTTAAATCTGTGTCCTTTGCAACATTTGAGATTTCCGCTGTCAATATTAATATAATAAGACTGCTAGCTTTTAAACTATGTAAATGTGTTTTTGAAATTGAAATAAAAACATGAATTTATAGCCTTCAACAGTAAATTGACTAGTGTGATTCAATCATTCCGACTTTTACATACAAAATTACTTTTGGTTACTTTACTGAAAATTCAATTCAAACTATATAAGCACTAAGCTAGGTTACTATAATTAAGAAATTTACTCTAATCTAAAGTGAGCATCTGTTGATAACAAGTTTTTTTTTAAAATCAAATTATAAAATGAGTTGAGGACAGATGGCTGACAATTAGTGTAGAATTTAAATTCAATGAAATGATGATGACTATGACGAGCTAGGGGCAGAAAATTGGTAACAGAAGGCGGAGAACTCACAGACGCATATCTTATTGAATGAAATTGTAAAGAAACATTTTTAGAAGAGAGGAACTTTAAATTGTTCATCAGTGCAGCTTCTTTTAAACTTTTTCTAACTTAACATCCTAAATATAATTTGAAAAACTACCCTTTCCTTGGTTTAGAATTAGAAAACTTGGATAACTGACTCACAAAAAACTTTTACTCCCAGCAGATCTAGGCTCAGATCAAGTAAAAGATCTAATCCTTGATCCTGATTTTGCTAAACACTGAACAGCTGCTCGGCTTGGGAAGGAATGTTTGTTTTTTTTCTTTGACACGGACATACGTCAAATGTGTCACATTTGGGCCACGTTCCGAGATACGTTAATATCGATTTGAGCGCGCTCACACCCGTTCCGAGATACGATAATATCGATTTGAGCACGCTCACACCCGTTCCGAATTGGCGTGAGCGCGATAACGATTTCTCGCGAAACGTCAAGACATGCGCCATCTTGCGATAACGCTGACCATGCGTTATTCTATGGGCGCATTCCGTATTAGACAAATAGTGATAATATCGCGAAGCCAACACTAATGATCTGATAGCTCTTAAATTTTTTGACCATTCAATTTGGTCGGGTTAGCGATAATATCACTTTTGTTGCATTTCGGACATATTTGACCGTGAGCGCTGTCACAAATGACGTTGGGCTGTTTTGTTTTGATTCGCATCGTATCTTTAGCTAACTTAGATTTATTTGAAATAGTGCTTTTATCTAATAAGAAGAAATGTGTGATGTATACAAGTTTTATATGGTGAATATATGTATGTTTTAACGTTGAGTGAACACTTTTATCGCGATCGCGAGCGTTACGTATTGTTGACAAAAATGACGGTTACTAGCTGTCAGAATCGCGATAACTAACTCTGAACGCAAAATATCGATGTGAGCGCTCACAACGCTATTTTTCTAATGCGGAATGCGCCCTTGGATTTGTTGCCAGGGCTTCTGCATGCCATCAACGCAGCTTTTGTTACTAAAGTTTATAACTTAATTAAAAAACTTAAGATATTTCCTGAGATTTTTCTCTGCTGGGCTGCGACAGATATTATTTTTCACGCAGTGTTTCACGCACAAAATTATCAGTAAAGTGTTAAAATTAAAACAACGTCTGTGGTTAACATTTTGGCCGCTACAACTAACAGCACCAAGCTGCGCTTTTGAAGATATTATTACACTCATGTATAAACAAAAATGGGTAGCGATATAACCACAGAAATCTTATTATTGTTAAGATTTCTGTGGATATAACAGTGTAGTCTTATCAACGTTCAATTTCTTGAAATATTTATATTTTATTGTTGTTACAACACTAAGGTACAAAGTTCACGCACGTCACTGTGAAATATATAAGCTTCAGAAAGGGGCAACACTGGTTCAGTCGAAAAATTCTGTTGGTGTGAAACTAGTGCCGGTGAAAAATAAAATAAATTATTTCAAAACATGTGTGTTAATCATCTGTGACTGTGAATAAGTTTTGTCGTGCAAATTTAACAGTTCTTAAGTTTATAAACGTTGCAAATAATCATTCAAGATGAGGTTAGCGGGAGCTATTTTCTCCAATGTTACGAAAATGCTTGATTTTTACTCGCAATTCAACCCTTCGCCGCTGTCTATAAAACAATTTATTGACTTTGGTAAGTAATTTTATTAATTTGACTATAATTTATTATGCTTTCGTAGTAAGTTCGATGTCTCATCAAGGTCGGTCCTACCGATTTTCGCCTGACCTTATTATTTGTGTTTTTTGTTTTCGTAAAAAAATACTTTGAGCAATTATTGGACAACCTGCCATAATTCTAGGGCTTCTAGTAACTTTTCGGAAGTTGTAACAGCATACGTAATTTTCTTAACAACTTTTTTTGCAAAACGAATGAGTTTTTTTTCTTTATTTATGTTTTCTGACCTTGGCACAAACTGCAGCCGGTTGCATTTCGCAAGACCAGTCATTTGAATCAAGTTAAATATTCATACGCAGTTAACGTACCTATTGGCATAACTTATGCCTATAAAACGATAATCATAAAATATTTAAAGTACTTTTTAAATCTTTTGTTTGTTTCATTATATCGCAGTATGAACTGTATACGGTGAAATGGCTTTAAAGATGAATTACAACTTTTCCAATGCTGGGCATAGAGTGGGGGACCTTTGCCCGGCATTACCTACCATAGCTTACATACTTTTGTGTTACCTTTTCTGGGTTTTCAAAAACTGTGGTAGTATTGAATACATAGGTCATTATTTATGCCTAACTGCCCAACATTCTGTTATAGCAATTTTTGTTGTTTTGATTGTTTTTTTCTACACATATTTTAGGAATTTAAACTATTATCTATTACTTTCTTTATGATTTTTCATATTTTCTTGATTATAACTTTTTCCTATCTTCTTCCTTTTCTAATTCTTCGGTGAAGTAGCATTTACTCGTGTAAATATCAAAACCAGTATCTTAATTTTGTAATGTAGTTTCTCTGTTAAATCTTCATTGTTAATAAATTTTTAACTTCAAAATGTTCTCAGGGTAATAACACTGAACTTTCTGAAGTTACATTACTGAAGAGCTCAAAATTCAAGTATGTGTGAAGAAGGAAAAAAGAAAACAAACTAGAATCTTCCTTGAAACGAAACAAAAATATTGTAGGCACAATTATTAAAGTTTGTGGCAAAATTTAATAATTGTGTCTTACTTTAATAAAAGTTTTGTAACAAAAGTATTTTCCTTCCCTCCTGAAATACTTTAGACCTCATTTTCCAGCAAGAAAAAAAAAAGTAATGTTGCCAGGACCAAAATATTTGTAAACAAAATCTTCCTTTCTGAAATGCTTGCTCCATTTACCATCAACTTAAAGTAATAAAAGTAAAAATAACTGTGCTCATAATAATGTTATGTAGGCCACTTAAGTACAGTGTTGCACTAAATTAGGTTGCTGACTCACAGTGGTGCCTGTTTTGTTATGCATTGTGCACAACTGTATTAAACTGGACCAGCAGTTCAGGGCTGCCAGTATTTTTATCCACTGATATTGCATTTTGATAGCAATTAAGTAATTAAGAACTGAAGAAGAGAGTCTAGCGTAGTCCACTGCTGGATATGCGCCATAACGTGCTGTCCCGTCTTCCGTATCCAGTCAAACCAGATGCAGTTAAATACAAATAGGTGTTTTAGATGAGTGACTGCCTATCTGACCTCCACAGTACACAACACAGTTACTGGGTAACTGTGTTGTGTACTGTGCTACTCATGGATCATTCTTTAGAATCGCTACGCTTTACGTAATGTCGGTACGAACGAAAGACGTTACGATTTAAAATAACTTTTAGCTATGGAAATTGTTAAAACGCTTCGAGAACTGATGCCACGATTTCGAAACTAGTGAAAAGAGATGTGCGCCATTCGGAAAGGTTCCGTTCCGGACTAAACGTCCGACGACAAATTATCAATGCTCATCGTGTAACTTTCCCAAACGTCGGGCTTATACAGCAACTTTGGTGCTTAGGCCCCTCGCTCATGGCGACTTTTTGTAGCGATGCTGTCGCGCGTCCGCATCGATACAGTCGCGAAGCTGTCGCTAGCTGTGTGCCCTCGCCCACGGGCCCAGATTCAGTCGCGATGCAAACGCGATACTGTCGCGCTTCTGTCGCGATACAAACGCGATTCATAAATACCTGCGATCGCTATAGTTGTAAGATGGACTCCGTTGAGCCAACATTAGCCACGTTGTCTTTGGTGTTGTTTTTACGTAAGCAGCTCTCGACCTGTCTGTGTTGCACTGATGGTCGGTTCTCCACTCACGCGCCACCCTCCCTCCGTTCTCTCCCCGATGGCGTCCGACACAGTCGCGCGTTTGCATCGATACAGTCGCGATGCTGTAGCACGTTAGTAACGCGTTGGCATCGCTTCTGTAGCGCGTTGCAAATGCGACTAACACGCGGTAGTAGCGATGCTGCCGCGCGTTTACGAAACGCGCGACAGCATCGCTACAAAAAGTCGCCGTGGGTGAGGGCCCTTATCTACGATAAAATACCTAACCCCCTCGACACTTACAAAGGTACCTAAAATGTAATTACTAATTATGGAGCAGATGAACGTTCATCCTTTTGATTTTTTTCGGTCTCGTGTGAGCGTGGAATAAAACAAAAACGACTAGCCTTCCCCATTTTTCTAACCCTGCCTGCAAAGCAAGAGTGAACAAGCATCTTTTGTGCACGCTCGTTCCATCATTGACCTCATCAATAGTTTTTCATCAGACGTGATCGAGATCAAGAGCAGTATTCAGCAATGAAAATAAATGAACCTACACTCAAGTAAAGAGTCTGATGTCGGTCAGCAAAATTACATCTCCAATTTTGACAGCCCTGATTCTCCAGCCAGAAACCTGGTATTAAGTTTTTATTGTTATAAAACCCAGGTTTTGCCAGCCTGCTATCCCGTATCATGTTGCACTAGCATGCCATGTAATCTGTGTCCCCCTTTGCCACAGATAAATACTGTCATTATTGTGTTTTACAAAAGATTTCGTGAAATTATTTATTGTACCTATCATAAAGTAATATAATTTAATTAGGTGTGTTCACTTTAGCACGTGAAAATTGACGATTAAATTGCGGAAACTACATGTTATGACATCGTGAACAAAAATATCAGATTACAAATAGTATGTTTGATATCACCAATACGAAGCACTGAGCAAGGTGGAGAGCAATGCTCGATCTTTCACTGTATATGACAAGAATACATCGTATGTTACAGATCGCGGCACGTAAGTTGAACCAAAATGGCGGATTTTGGTTCAACTTATAAGCCGCGATCTGTAATTTATTTCCAAACTTCTGTACACGTTACATCAATGTCTATGCTAGAAGGTGAGCTCATACTTTTTCCGTGCGAGGCAACGAGTGCACGCGCTTCTACCTTCAGTTGTTTGTTCTGATTTTGGTTCAACTTACGTGCCGCGATCTATACCAGCTTCACCCAGCAGTGGGACCAACATTTGCACAATACATGATAAATTCCATTTTCAAACTGAAAACCGCTCTTCGTATTTCAAATATTCCGAATTCTCGACGAGGGACACTATTTCCGGTGTTTCATTCAATCAACGTCCTTCATAATACTTCGATCAATAGGATTCCAAACGAAAGTTACGATTTCAATGTAGGTCGTTGCGGACATAACAAATACGAGCTGAAGAATGAAGCGAGAGACAATTCGAAATTGGATTGTACGGGAATTCGAGACGGCAATGATTAAAACCTCATTGTGAGAATTATTTGCGACGGACTCTTGGTATTTCTTGTTGTTACAGATTAATGGAAGTCTGCAAAAAAATTGTGCAATTTCCGACAAACATATTCCTCCCAGTGGGTGTCTTAAGGCGATTAAAGGATTATCTCAAAAGGATTTTGAAGCTACCTGCGTGAGCTAAAATGTAAAGAAAACAAACCGGTAAATATTCTCCGAACCAAAGAGATTTGAAGATATTGTTAAGTATCGGAGAAACCCGTCTCCGAACCGAGTTTGGCAAGAACTGTATAGGTAGATGACATAATAAAATCTCAGTTTAAGTTAACCTGTAGGAAATTAATGTCTTAGATTAAAGAAAACATATTTAAAATCTACCGTGCTCAAGACCTAAAGTAAAATAATCCCTCCGTCTACCTAATAAATGACTACGCCTGCTATTATATGCCCTCCACTATCTAAGCCAACCCTCAGTGATATTGCGTTTACGTAAGTTGAAGATCCAGGGACATCAAAGGTTGGCTTACGTAACCGCCAGACCGTAGATATAACTACAGTTGAAGTATAATGTAGTAATAAAGATTTAAATGGTTAAAGAGTTCGTTAAGAAATATTGAACAAGGTTGTGGTTGCTAACAACTTTATTTTCTGTGTTATTAGTTGTTTTACAAGAATTAATGAAGCTTTGTTCGAGCATTGTTTATTGTTAAAAGCTTTTTGATTGACTTAAGCCTCATTTCAGACAATCTAATTTTGGATCGTGACCGTTCTTTCTACATTCAACTTTTTCGAGTGTGTGTGTGAAATTAGCCATTTCCAAAAATATTTTGGTGCATAATCTCGAATGTAAGATATTCTATTACGGGGTGTAAAATTGCCACTACTGGAAAGACGAAACAAGCTAGAAATAACTTAGTTTCAGTTTTATTTCAAAGACGATCTCTTTCGTAATCACTGTTTCCCCTTTCTCCGAATCTATATGAAAATATCACCAATATAATAACTTAACCCAATTATCGTGTCCAACATTTCGTCAATTGATAACAAAACGAACATGTGTACGTGATCATTCGTGCGTATGTCAAACGCAGTTTTTGTCATAATTTTCTGAAGTAATTCGTGGCTTGAATTGAAAGACGTCCTTACGTAGCTCACGTAGGCTCTCTAAATTTTTAGGAAAAAAAATTGTGTATTCTGAAACAGAGATATAAATTATCTTTCGAAATTGTCTGTGGAGTGAGGCATCCATTATATTTAGCATCTTTGACAAAGTAGCAGAAGTAACAACCGTATCATTACCATTCATTGTATTCTTAGATTGTTTTTAATTCGTTTGTGAACTTAAACAGTAAATTAAGTAAATTTCAAGATGTAAGTTACTGAAGATAGCGCCAGTAACATGCTTATTTTTCGTTCTGCCAGAAAAACAATATTACGTAATGTCTATTTATCTCTTTGAGAGGTCCCCGCCTCGTTCCGACACTCGCTTTTATTGACTCTGACTGACTGCATACTAATATTATAAATGCGAAAGCAATTCTACTGTTACCTTTTCACGCCTAAACCACTGTACTGATCGTTATGAAACTTCTCAGGCCATGTGCCTCTCAAATTTCATATCGATCAGTCCAGTAACTTGGGTCATAGAACAGACAACCTGTATCCTGGATATTTGTATAAAATAGATGAAATACAAATTACACGGAGCCTAGCCGCGGGCAGAAGATCGCGAAACAAATTATTACCTATTAATAACTCAGGTCCAGTTGAAAACCAGCGTAAGGCACTAGTTGTCCGGCATTTTTGCTGAATTGAGCCTTTTTGGCGCAGCTGTGAAGCAAACTTTGCTGCTAATTCCTTACATAGCACGTAACACTTTTTCTTTATTTATCTGCTGTTTATTTTGTGCCTTTTGTCTGTGATATGTATTTTCTTTCTTACTTGTTTGTTTTCTAACTTCGCACCTAGTTTGCTCTGCACTTTAATCGGTGCAAGTGCTTGGCAAATACACTTGATTAAAATGCATTTGTGACAAGCCACACCCGCTAGGGTCGTAGAAGGCTATAAGGTACTAAGATATTATGTCATAGGGACATGCAATAAAACCTTTCTGACTGCTAATAAAATGGAAGTGCTACAAAGAAGTAACGGTGAAATCTTGTTTTTTTCCAATAAATTTAGCGAAACAATGTCACAAATGTTTACCAACAACGCCCCCCCGGACAATTTCATTCAAGAGCTGGAAGATCCTCAAAGCACATTCGTTATTACCAATCCTTCAGCCAAGAATATAGGTACTTTACTAGTAAGTTTTCAAAATGACAATATTTTAAAATTAGATGGCGCCAGCATTTCCTAGCTGACTGATCCCTGAGAACAAATGCCGAAACAAACTCAAAAGTGTAGTCTCTTTTAAAATCCAAACATCATATTAATACGATTTTATGTGAGTCTTAACAATGCATGGCCATGTTTGGAAGGGCCTTTGAAGCCATTGCAGCTTTGAGCTGACCTCTCCAAACTGATGACGGCATGCATGCATCAGTCATTGTGTAGCTCATGGTTGGAGGAAAATAACCGTAAAATTCTCCTATGACAACAAAATCAGGAACTACTCTAGTAAATCTATAGTCTATGGCCTAATAAAAATGTCTGAAATATCATTTACAAAATGGTTTCATAGTGGCACTTTGTCACTATTATGCTACTAAAGAAAGCTTTTACGCTCAAGGTCATATCAAGGCTGGAAGTTCACTGCGATTGCTGCGGGGTCTGACATTGAGTGGAGGTAATTGAGACCGTGAGAATATAGGTCAGCCCACAGACATTTAAATAGTAGCAGACCAAACATTAATCCATAGTCGATGGACTTGATTCTTTATCCTTTTCTTGCTAAGCGACAAGTCGTAAGTAGTATCTCGTTCTGTCACCTGTTGTCACACTGACTCACATATAGACAAAATTTGACGCGTAGCTCGTTTATCCCGCGCCGCCATATTGATAAGCAACATAACGTTCTATGGTGTTTCTATATTTCAACCGCGAAATATTACTTGAAATATTACTTGTTTGGGACTTGATACACAAAATAAAATGGTGAAGTGCTGTGCGTACCAGTGTGACAGTACTAGCTACCACAAAACACCTGGATTGTCCTTTCATCGGTAAGTTTTTGTATTTTGTTGTGTAGTCAGGGACGGATTTGGCGACTAAGACGAAATTTTTTGTTGTATGTATAATATTTACCTACCATTGAATTATCAAACAGAGCCTCAGTTTACTCCGCAGGATACGGAGACGCCCTGGGCGTCGGGAATCCCAGGCCGATTTCCGGCCACCGTAGGCATGGGCTTGCGGACGGCGAGTAATGGGTAGCTCGCTGTCCGGTAAGGACCAAGCCCAAGTCGACGGCGCGTTGTGTTCCACGCGCGCCTCAAAGAGATGTCAGCACAAACCGAGGGGGCCCGCAAGGGTCGATGCCTGCCAGGGGTGCGGGTTTGTTCGAAAGAGACACCACAGCCCCTGGCTTAAGGGCTACTGAAGGAACACGGGTGGGTTTTAGTCAGTAAAAGTCTGACACACCCTCTTGCTCCACCCAGAGCGGGAGAAGTTATTCGATGATTTACCACCCAAAAAAAAAAAAAGCCTCAGTTTACTCTACAATATTTCATTTTTTTTGGTGATATAGTATGAAAATGCTGCAGAGTGCAGATTATCAGTGTAAACGTACATGCTATTTTAATAAGTTATAGAATCACTCTGGCCCGGTGCGTTCCGCATGTGGTACGTTACAATAGAAAATCAATTGCGTCTCATTAGCCGGTTATGTCACCCTATCTGTGTGATGGATAACATGAACGATGGTGGGCATAAATAGGTATAGGCTACTCACATAACTTTGACATTTCATTCTGCAGGTAATAACTGAACGTACTGATATTTTTTCCAGGTTTCCAAAGGATGAAAGTTTACGGAATACATGGATTAAAAACATGAAACTCCAGGATTGGCAACCTAGACCTTCGAGTGTACTTTGTTCGAAGCATTTTGATTGATCCCAGTGCTTTTCGAACAACATTACGTCCTGGAGCAATTCCTACTCTGTTTAATGAACTGTTTAAGCAGCGGTGCTGCAGGTGCGGAAAACCGCAAGCAGCGCAAATATTCCAATCTTATTGGAACCTATATGTTCGACCCGTTTGGGGTTGAAACTCTAGGGCCATGGTTTTCCGAGACATTCCCAAGCAGTTGGTCGACTCATCACGTAACCAAAGGTCTGGCCTATTTTTCGGCCAAAGAATCAGCACTGCCATTCAACGTGGCAATTTTGCCAGCCTTTTGGGCACATATCCCATTAACAAAGATGCGGACGTATTATTTGATGCCTTGTGATTATTTTCTAGTACATAATTATTATTATTTTAAAACCAGTAGTTTTTAAATTGTGAAAACAAAGTTTGATAAAAAAGTAAAAAATAAATATGTAAATATTAATTAAATTCATTCTTTTATTTCAAAATTCCTGATATGTTCATAAACTAGCTTTCAGGCATACCAACACCTCAACTCTAAGTCCTACCGAGCTGGGCATGCGGGTTAATGCCTGTAGAGACAGTTCTTTTATGCGATACTGATGCCCGTCAACGGTCTGTGTATTTATACCGTTAAAAAGAGGTGAGAGGACTGCCGCCCATCGTCCTCTTAAAATATTACCTTAGTCTCCTTTTACAATAACCACGGGAATAGATCCCGTTCTATTCGTTAAGACTTTATTGATAAGAAACACACTTCATATACCCAGAGAATATTGATTTTCACGGATTGTCAGTAAGATTATCAGTCGTTTCAATATCGTTAGATAATACCGGCAACCGGCCCTAGTCCGGCCCTGTATTGACAACACTCCCTATGTGTGCGTAATGGCTACGCAATTTTGAGCGACATGTTTGGTCTGCTACTATTTAAATGTCTGTGGGTCAGCCTGATATGTGTGGGCCACATGACAGTTGAATAAAAATGGCGGAGTTCCATAACATACAAATTTAATATGAATTCATATTTGTTTTCTATGGGAGTAGAAAATACGGCATGGCTCAAGCGATCTTTATACTCCTTTTGCTTCGTTCACATGACCTAGGTACGTTTAAACTTAATAATTTACTAATATACAAGCTGTATGCCCGATGGGATTTCTCATTGCCAAAAATGACGAACTTCCATACAAACTTTATCTCCTATTAGCCTTTGCCAGCGGGTTCGCCCATCTGAAAGGCAGAAATTA
The DNA here is from genome assembly GCA_949987655.1 of Polymixis flavicincta. Lineage (NCBI taxonomy): Eukaryota > Metazoa > Arthropoda > Insecta > Lepidoptera > Noctuidae > Polymixis > Polymixis flavicincta. The sequence continues at coordinate 3,502,278 of OX465198.1, read as the reverse complement.
ACCCACGGGAAAGTACTGCCAGGATAAAAAGTATGATTGGTTAACACATCCAGGCTCTAAACTGTGTGCCTAATTCCATCCTCCTAGTTCGGCCGCTTTTTGTGATTTGTATATTGGGGGTCCTTGGGTTTTTGAAAATTAGGGGATTTTTTTTTTTTTCAAAAATCCTTCGTCAGTGCTTACCGTTGTTAGTAAAGAAGTCCTTGTACAAAATTTCTTGATTCGAGACCCAGCGGTTTAGGCTGGACATTGTCTCTCACTCAATATGACACAAATACGTTAGGAAATGTCTTCTATTTTCCATTGAAGAGTGGGCGAAACCGTTTACATTATTCATAATTTGTAGCCGTCGAAGTCTTGTCAATATAGACGATGTTAATAGGTTTCCTCCGGTTTCGTAAGAAAATTGAATTTTCTTGGAAAATCAGCCGTTTTAGAACGTAGCTACTTATAGTATTAAATTATAATGCGTTGAAAATACAAGAAGAACTTTGAAGATACTTTATCTACCGAGTTTTTTTACAAACTGTGTTGACCGTCGTCCAGTCTAACCGGATGAAGCTGAATACCAGTCTTTTACATGAAGTAAGCTCACCTCCACAACCCAGTAACTGGGTACCTAACACGAAACCCCTTGGTAAGACAGATTGTCCGGGCAATGACACCCTTGACCTACTTTGAAGATGCAATTGTTAGTAAACGAATAAATAAATCATAATTTTCGATGTTTATAATTTAACAATTGATTGTCATTGCAAATTAGGAAAATGTCGGCACGGAAATTTTGCGAATGAATGTGGATATGAGTAAGGGAAGACCGAAGACGCTTTTGTTTATGCCCACGTATGGAAGAAAGACATGTTGCGCCGACCACAAATAAATTGTGATGAAATGATGATGTCAATTAAACCATAAACTTCATACTTCCGCAATCGTAATAGAATACGGAAACATGCATGAATAGTCTTCCTGTTGGCTACTTTAAATTTATCTTTAAAGACGAAGTTGATCATTCAAATGCCTGCATAAAACGGCTGCAAAAGGTAGTTTCTTTTGTGTTACCTTAGTATTTGAGTGGTGACTAGTTGACTGTCAATGTGCTTCCTTTAATCGTTTTGATAACATTGCCGAAAAAGCAACCCTTGTAAAATCCATTCGTAGCTATGTTTGAGAAATGTTCTAATGCAAATTGAAATTAGGTTTCTGTTTACCTCAGGCATCTGACAAAGAAATTGTGATCAAACAAAGCAACAAAGAAGATTATTACCACAGTAACTTTATACTTTAGCAGTATTTTGGCGGCATTCCGCCATTTTGGCGTGATGCCACACGTCATCTCTAGGTCAATGTTGCCATTGCATCCATACCAGTTTCTATAAATAGAGATGCTTCCTGTATAATAGTATAAAGAATGGGTGAACTAGTGACGTATTTGAGTGTTTCGTCTTCCTTCTACCCTTATCCCAATTGTTTTGAAGTCGGCGCAACGTTTCAAGACATGTTTCACATAATATAAAGTATTCCGTTACTGTTCAAGTCATTCATTTAACTTCTTTTCATGTGACTTGATCTACGACGGGCATTGTTTTGGACATTTCGACAACCTTCAACCATTTCCATACAATAGTTAAACGATTAAATAATGATGCTCCTTTTAACTAGGCTGCTACAGAGTTGGGTTTCCGCCTGCCCTTATCGCCTAACGAACATTGGACCGAGGACGACTACAAAATCTAGGTCGTGCTAACGCCTCCTGTCTCTAAAACAATTTTAATCTCGGCTCTAATGAATAATTTAATATTGGAGAACGTAAAGGGAATTTTATAGCAGCAGAAGTTAGTTTTAGACCATTCGTAATATTCGAGACTTGTGCATAACTTATACACTTAGGTAAGCGAGGTGAATCAATACAAGCGTGAATAGGAATTAGGCACACGTGTAGATTAGCTCTTTATCGGAGCAATGTATTATTTTGTGCCAATCGATTTAATGGAACAAATTACAAAAAAATAAAATAGGTTTCTAATCTAACCGAGTCCTCCACGATTGGCAGGTTTCTGCTCTCGAAGCATTCCACCACTGGAAAGATAATGTGTGAGTAACTCCTCTACACATCCCTCCCACAGAGAGGAGGCCTGTGTCCCAGCAGTGGGAACATTATAAGCTGATGATGATGATGATGATGATGAACAACTCCTCTACAAGGTTGACTGAAAAACTGATGAAGGTCGTAGTAGTCTGTTGGGTGTTGGCATCTCGGAACCGTTTGTTGTGGCGATGATTGCGGTAGATCTATGTCCAGGAGTGGACGGACGTCTTTCGTCCGAATGATAATGAAAAGAAAATGTATCTGCTCTAAAATTAACTGAACACTATGGACAGTGAATTATGATCAGTAGTTTCATTCATCGTCAACACTCATTGCTATTTGACTTAGAACAGGCAGTGTTCAGGTAAATGAACTCTCAATTTAAGTGTGTAAAGTAAAGCCAAGTTGTACTAAGACAAAAAGTCTACTACCTGTGCGTTCGATAAACGAATAATAAGGTTGTACAATATATATGTACTGCCAATACCTTTAGATTAATAATGAAATGATGGATTCGAAAAATCAATCCGGTTTTATGATTAAGTATGACTGAGGACTTATGACTAAGTGACTTAATTGATAAAACACAAAAACGACGTTAAGCTTGGTGTATGCAACGTAAACATCTATGTCAGCTGTGTGGCATAGGGAACCAAAACCAAAGACGTTTATGACCATAGACGGGAAAAAGAGAACGAAATTGTAACCTTACTCTATATAATTATATCTATAGTATTTAACTCAACTTTCCAAATCATTGTCTTACCTTACCCAAACTCGGCGGCGATCTCTCGCGTCCGGCCCTGGTCCAGGCCATGGTACGGAGCGAGAGGGCATGGGGAGCCGTCACCTCCTTCAGCGAAGCAGTGATGCTCGCGAAGAGGGAGGCGGCGCACGTGAGGGAGAGGCAGCATATGCGCCCTCGCGACCCCAGCCGCCGCAGGATACGGAGACGCCCTGGGCGTCGGGAATCCCAGGCCGATTTCCGGCCACCGTAGGCATGGGCTTGCGGACGGCGAGTAATGGGTAGCTCGCTGTCCGGTAAGAACCAAGCCCAAGTCGACGGCGCGTTGTGTTCCACGCGTGCCTCAAAGAGATGTCAGACAAGGGTCGATGCCTGCCAGGGGTGCGGGTTTGTTCGAAAGAGACACCACAGCCCCTGGCTTAAGGGCTACTGAAGGAACACGGGTGGGTTTTGATTTCCCACCCAAAAAAAAAATACCTTACCCTAACTCGTCAAAATCCTTACAGTTCAAGACTACGTTACACAAAACAGGTAGAAGTTCTCAGAAATCCCAAAGAAACCTTGCTGATCAAAATTTGGAAATGACCGACGATGAGTCACGACGCGACGGTTGTAGCGACGAGGTAAATAAACAACTTGAATTTACTGCGTGTTTCTTCGACGATAAAGGCAATAAATTAAAAAGTTATAACGTGTTTTATTGGGTTTTAAGTTTTGACAATTTTGGCGTTATTTGGTAAAACGTTTGCTGAGTTTTTGAGACAAAAAAGGCTTTACCAGATTGCCCTAAGAAAAAGAAAGGCTAATGTAGACAGCGAGGTTAGTTTGATGCTGTCAAAATCTTTCGTTTTTGGTCCATTGTTTGACGGCAGAATAGTCGACATCGGCTCAATTGCCAAAAAGGAAAAAAAAAAAAACTGTTTTGAAAATGGTGGTCAATAACACAGAAAAGTAAAGGGAAAGAGGCTACCTAATTAATGACATAAACAATGGGTTTTCTCTGCCACTTTCTCGATAACATAAAATAACCTATGATACTCGAAAATCAGAATCGGATTAGTAGTTCCGAAAATTACTTACCCCCTCTTCATACTATCTCAGAAATGTTACCTATTTTCGTATACATTTCTAGATTCAGACTGGTTTACATTGTCTTTTGTAGTAATTAATTACCTGGAACAAACGTTCGCGGCCGCAATTCCGCGAACTACTACTAAAACTTTAAGTCGTCATTACTCAAACAAAGATTCATCATTTTAAAAGAGACTGCATTTGTAAACAAAACTACCAGTTCATCGTCCATGCAGTCATTCTACTTCTTTGTTCAGTTGTAGTCTTGTAGTACAAGTGTAAACTATCCCTTTGTTTTAAATTGTTTGAAAATACTCTTTGTGTTGCCATACTTAATAATGTCGCGTCATTTGAAGTTTTCTAGCTGATGTTAAGGGTTGCTTCTAGAAGCAACCCTTAACATCAGTCTTAGCATCGTATAAGCCGTACATTTGCTAGACTCTAGAGCCAGTCTAGCAAATGTGCGGCTTAGGGCCGAAACTGCGTTAAGCGGACGCCCGCGCGGTTTCATACAAATGTGCCCCGTCGCGGACCCACGCGCGGGCATCCGTCGCAGGGTAGGCTACTTTAAGTCGCGGTAGCACGTTCCCGTGGGATAATTTCCGACATCCACGCGGATACCGCGAAGCCGCGGGCAGCAGCTAGTCGTAAATAAAATGTCCCCGCGACTGGTATCATTACGATTCCACCTCGCGTGTCCACGCACATAGACCCGCGACGGTTTCCCGTCGCGGGCGCCCGCATAACGGCCTGGCCACGGGGATCGGCGGGGCGTACGGCGCCGGTGCGGCAGGCGGGGCGACAATTCGCGCGGCATCGTTTCCAGGCCACGGGGAGTCACGTTCGCCGCCGCGACCAGTAAGGAAGTCCGAGAGCGAAATGTTTTTATCAAAGTTATCTCGATATTGCTTAGAAAGTAATAGTTTTTTGGTTCAAGATATAATATTTTGAAGAGATTGTGGAGTATAAAGTTGAATAGGAATTGAGGTATAGATGGAGAATTCCACAAGAAGTACGAGAAAATCTGGAAATTTCATTTTAATTTCTTCCCACAATCACTTCACTATATGTTTATATTTATGCTGTGGGTGGCCAGACTTCCAAATAGGTGGCTTTGCTAGTATATCAGCTATAAATTTTAAATAATTTTTTTCATCAGAATAAACAAACACTTTACTCTACACTTTAGTTCACACATATTAATCTATACACACAGCAACTCAAATAATATCCAATCACTCACCACTACATCTCAGATTCATTTTACATACATCACGCCTTACTGTAATCCCTTAATATTGCTTCTTTTACCTGAAAACCAAGAATCACTCTACGAACTGTCCCCCAAATCATTTTTAACTAAACCTAAACATTCAATCACATAAAATTGTTAGGTGACAACCTAGACGATTTTTCTGTATCTAAAGTGTATCAGTGCACACCAGAGGACTGTTTATCTACCTTAAATTCTCCGCATAGTTACCTAAAAGTTCTCTCTCAAAATATCAGATCAATTAATCGAAACTTTCATGATTTTGAAACACTACTTTCCCGTCTTTCTTTTGAGTGTGACGTAGCTGTTCTAACAGAATGCTGGCTTCCTTGTCTCAGTAATACCACCCTTCCCCAGCTCCAGGGTTATTCTTCGATCCACACTACTAAACACCGTAATCAGAGTGACGGTGTAGTCGTGTACATCAATTCAAATCTTGAATTCAAAGTACACGAACCTGAATTTCATGACTCTGCTTCTGGTTTAATCATCGAACTTCCGTCTGATGTTGCTATCCTCTGCGTTTATAGATCCCCTTCTAACGAGAGTATTGAAATCTTTCTCAAATCCTTAAACGAAATACTATCTTCCTTGACCACCTTTCAAACTGTAGTTATAACAGGTGACATAAACATAAACATAGATAGCACAATATCAACTATGAACCATTGGTCGCACGAATACCTTAACTGTCTTTCTTATCACGGGTTTTTACCTGCTCACCACCTACCCACAAGAGGTAATAATTGCCTTGACCACACAATCCTTAAAACTAAATTACCCTCTTCTACCTTTATTTTTGATTCCACAATTACTGATCACTTTTCTACCCTCCTTTGTTTAAATTTAAAATTACCCTGTAATTTTTCCAATACCTCAATCATAAAGACCGACTTTGCCTCACTTGACAACTCTATACAAAATCTGGAATTCACGCATATTTATTCCATGGATGATCCAAATGCTGCTACTGACTGTCTAATCCAAACTCTATCGCAGGAGATTAATAATCACTCAACCCTGAAGCCTACAGCTAAACGCAAGAGAATCCTGAAACCATGGATTACTCCCGGACTCCTCCGATGCATGAGGAACAGAGACACTTTACACAAAAGATACAAACAGTCCCCTGATAATGTAATCCTTAAAGCTACTTACACAAGATACAGAAATTTCTGCAACAAGATTCTTAAAAAAATTAAAAGACAGTTCGACTCAAATGAAATTTCCAAAGCTGGTCGTAACACAAAAATGTTGTGGGATACAGTCAAGCGTGTCACGAACACAACTAAAATTACTCACCCTCCCACGGAGTTACTTTCCTCCTCGGAAACCCCTACTCAATCTCTTAACGATGTTAATTCATTTTTTGTAAATATTGGCAAAGACCTCGCTGATCGTATTCGGAATGTAATGGATGACTGCCCTCCTAATTCCCAGTTCAATAACTCCAGTAGTTTGAGTTCTTTCGTTCTCTTGGAAACAAATCCGGATGAGATTGCTTCTATTATTGGTTCTCTAAAGCCCAATGCTGCAGTGGGTTTTGATGGCATTTCTACAACCATGATAAAAAGGTACTCTACAATCCTCGCACCCGTACTTTGCCATATTTTCAACCTATGCCTCGTCTCGGGTACCTTTCCATCTTCTTTCAAAAAGGCCATTATTCATCCCATTTTTAAAGGGGGTGACCGTGCATCTGTCAATAATTACCGCCCTATTGCGGTGCTGCCTGCCATGTCCAAAATCTTAGAACGACTGATTAATAATAGACTGACCTCATACCTTGAAGGAAACAATTTATTGTCAGCCAATCAGTTTGGATTCAGGAAGAAAAGATCAACTTCTGATGCAGCCTTGGCACTGATAAATGGAATAGTTGATAAACTAAATCAACGCAAAAAATGCCTCACAGTGTTCATTGACCTTGCAAAGGCATTTGACACCGTTCCTATTCCCTGCCTTCTTACTAAACTAGAATGTCTCGGCGTACGTGGTATGCAACTCCAGCTCTTCCATTCATATCTTTCAGACCGTAGGCAGATAGTCAAAATCGACGGTTGTCTTAGTGAGGAGCTGCCCATTGCATTCGGAGTACCTCAGGGTAGTGTCTTAGGCCCTACTTTGTTCCTGGTGTTCATAAACGACCTGTGCAATATGCACCTGAGCACTGGTAACATTGTCTCTTTTGCCGATGATACTGCAATTACCTTTCATGATGAATCCTGGGCTGGACTGAAAACAACTGCTCAAATTGGATTTGATATAATATATAGATGGCTTATCTCTCACTCACTCACGCTAAACACGAATAAAACTAAACTCATAACATTCTCTCTAAACTCCACTACGCAACCCTTGAAACCCATCACTCTAAAAGCTCACTCCTGCCGGGCCAATCTGGCTACTTGCAACTGTCCTACAATTTTCTCTACTGACACGACTAAATACCTCGGTATCATCCTAGACAAACACCTTAACTTCAAAGCACATATCACCCACCTTACAGCTCGAGTTCGTAAACTCATATATATTTTTAAAACACTCAGACACATTGCCAATACTTATGTGATACGCACCATGTATCTTGCTATTTGTCAGTCAGTGATTTCGTACTGTATTAATATTTGGGGTGGAGCTGCGAAAACTACACTCAAACCTCTGGAAGTGGCTCAGCGAGCCATTCTTAAGGTTGCTACTTTCCGACCAATGCTCTTCCCGACCTTTGAGCTGTACAAAAAATGCAAAGTTCTAACGGTCCGGCAAACATTCTTTCTCAACACTTTATTACAACAACACACACAAACTCCTTTTACACAAACTCAATCCTTACTTAGGCGAAAGAACGAAATTTGCAAAGTACCCTTCACACGCTTTGCTTTTACTAAACGTTTCTTTTACTATCTTGGCCCATTTTTATATAACAGAATAAACAAAACTATCCCTTTACATCAATCCTCTTATGAAATGAGTAAAAAACTGATAACAGACTTTTTAACCACTTTAAACTACGACGACACTGAATATCTGCTCACTTCACAATCGTAATGACTTCTCTAATACTCCGTTTTTAAACTCATCCTCTTTCACTTCCGTTTACACACACTACACCTACATCATTGAACACAGACACACACAGCTACATCACAAAACACACAAACAAGCACCACACCAACATCACAAAACATACACACACGTACTAACACTTAGTATAAGTCAAATGCGTTTGACCCTATAGTCTTAAGCAGTCTATTAAAATGTTTGTACCCCTGTGGGAACCCGGGCTGGCGAACCTTAATACAGGTTACCATGTAACCTAGCTAGGACGCCAGATTCAATAATGTTACTTTCTATTCAATTTAACCCTACATTGTAAAATTATATTTATTGTAACAGACTGTACCACACTTTTTGAAATAAATAAATAAATTACAAATAAATAAAATTACATAAAAGTCTCGGTGTTCATTATTCGCGGCGAAAACAACTAAACTCGTTTGATCGCTGCCCTAATCGCCGCGACTGCCGCTTGACGCCGTGGCTCGCGCCGTACTGATTCATGTATTTGTTTCACTCGCCGGCCGCGCCGCCGGTCGCCCGTGCCATTCGCTTGGCACATTCCGCCGGTCGCCCCGCCGGTCGCCGCCCCGCGTGGCTTGATTAGTACATTTCTATGCGTTTGTTTCAGTCGCTAGACGCCTCGGCGGTCGCACCGCGCGAATTTTCGCTATGGCGGGTGTCCCGTGGCCAGGCCGTAACGGCCTGGCCACGGGGATCGGCGGTGCGGCAGGCGGGGCGAGAATTCGCGCGGCATCGTTTGCAGGCCACGGGGAGTCACGTTCGCCGCCGCGACCAGTTAGGAAGTCCGAGAGCGAAATGTTTTTAACAAAGTTATATCGATATTGCTTAGAAAGTAATAGTTTTTTGGTTCAAGATATAATATTTTGAAGAGATTGTGGAGTATAAAGTTGAATAGGAATCGAGGTATAGATGGAGAATTCCACAAGAAGTACGAGAAAATCTGGAAATTTTATTTTAAATTCTTCCCACAATCACTTCACTATATGTTTATATTTATGCTGTGGGTGACCAGACTTCCAAATAGGTGGCCTTGCTAGTATTTCAGCAATAAAAGTCTCGGTGATCATTATTCGCGGCGAAAACAACTAAACTCGTTTAATCGCTGCCCTAGTCGCCGCGACTTCCGCTTGACGCCGTGGCTCGCGCCGTACTGATTCATGTATTTGTTTCACTCGCCGGCCGGGCCGCCGGTCGCCCGTGCCATTCGCTTGGTACATTCCGCCGGTCGCCCCGCCGGTCGCCGCCCCGCGTGGCTTGATAAGTACAATTCTATGCGTTTGTTTCAGTCGCTAGACGCCTCGGCGGTCGCATCGCGCGAATTTTCGCTATGGCGAATGTCCCGTGGCCAGGCCGTAACGCAGTTTCGGCCCTTATACGTCGAATAGATTTTGAGTAGAATGGTTATGAAAAAAAAATGTATTTTTCGTACTAGGTAATACTTAGTAGCAAATTTAGCCAATGTTATTATTTTAGTGAATAAAATTCAAAGCGTAAATTCATACTAATCGATCAAAATTTGAGCTTAGTAATTTCTAACGTGGCGGCTGTGATATCGTGTCGTGTGGTAGAAATTTTATGAACGTATTTTATCCATAGTAACAGACTTTAAACTTTGAAACTATTGAGACGGTGCCAACAATTGTTTAATAATTAATGTTTGTCAACATAGTACCTACCTATATAATAAAAATTTCAGATATAAAATCAAACTAAAAAAAGTTCAATGTAAAATTTTATTACAAGGAGTGACACGGCACTTTTGGCAGTCTATAAAACGAATTATAATAGATATGTATTTTGATAAACATTGTAAGGTTCAGAGTTTGAACTTTGACTTGTGACATCGCCAACAATTTTTAAATTATCGTTTGTCAACATGTCTAGGAAAAATGTTGAAAGTTTCAGGGAACCTGCTGTTTATATTCCCGGCTTCTGTTGGTCAAACTTAACGCTCACTCTTTATTCGAAATAGGGTAAAGATTATCTTTGTAGCTGTTCGACAGCTGTTCGTAGCGTTGGAAACGAACAATAACCAACTGACTATGTAGATACCTACCATATTGGTAATTAATTTGAACCAAACTGTCTATTGTTAGTCTATTGGCTTAATTTTGGAAATTTCCACTCCGGGACTCAAATACATGGCCATTTTAAATTGCTAGAATAAAAATCACTTGCAGACCAATAAAAATGAATCAATTTGACAGTTCTAAACTGCTCCATAAATGGTCGCCATCTTTGTTAGTGATTGCTTCCTAGTTTAGTCTATGGGTTTCAAAGTGCATGGCTCAATCTAGGCAGGTGCCTAGCCGTTCCAAAGTATGCTGGGGTCGTCTTCTAGTGTAACGGTTGCAGCTGAATACCAGTATTTTACAAGGCGCGACTGACTATCTAACCGCAGGGTAACATGATACTCCTTGGTTTGACTTTTGGGCTTCCAACCACCTGTAACAACTGTCAAAGAAATATGAATGACAGCCGGGACCAACGGCTTACCGTGCACAAAGTAAACCGCTTGTCACGGTTCGAATAAACGACCTACAACGTAGTCGCAGCCGTTACCACTGCTGTAGTGTTTTCTTACAATGATTTTTGACACCGCAAGGTCTAGTCCCGCTGCCTTAATTTTCATGATAGCCGTCTCTGCGACCGTTATGTGGCGCCCATCGTTCTTCTAGAGCACCCCAGCTTAACTGAAACTAAATAAACCTAGGTACAGTAAAACCGTTTCATCGATTACTACATTAACTCAAACTCAAAGCATTTACTTATTTCAAATAAACCAATTACAGGCACTTTTGAATTATCAAGGTCGGTGAGTTAGAAAGATGAAGCTAGTTGCCCATTCCAAAGCGTAGGTACCTATGGAGAAGAACGGGCAAGAAACTCCATGGACATTCTTTTAAAATCGTGATATTGTTACAAAGAGTTGGTTACATCAACATACTAATGTTGAAATGATCAATGTGAGAACGATGTAAAAAACGTGCACATTAAAAGCGTCCGTAATTAAAACAAAAATAAAATAACAATTCAGAAATTAAAACAAGCCGTGGGCGCTAAGAGATGACCTACAGGGCTAGACAAAACACATTTCTGTTAGCGTTCACGCCAAACGCACGTGTTCTTTCCGCAGGTAATGTCATTCCCATACATTTTGGCGTAGCGTTTGGCGTGAACGCTAACAGAAATGTATTTTGTCTCTAGTTCCAGTCCGTACTGGCGGCGGTCGTTCACGAACATGACGTAAGCTCATGCCTTCTTCTCATGAGGGTAGGAAGAAACTATAGTACGCCACCTGCTAACGATCCTTACATAGGTACTCCTTTTGCCTCGTTTACGTTCTTACATCTGTGGCTCTAGTGTGAGTTTCTTTGAACCTTCTCGATCTAACTTCTCGGTCTTTCACCAATATATTAGTCTTCTCTGGTCATACACGCACGCCGGTTGCAAGTACTACGCCCTTGACTTTTCTGAAGAACATCACCAATAAAGTCGCTATACGTCCTCCTAGCTAGGGTGTCCCCTCCCGGCGTTTCCACTCACCTGCTTTGTAAATATCTTCATTGATCATTTGGAACTTAATCGAAGCTATAATAAATGAAGAAACCAGCACAGTACACCATAGTGATAATTAATCTTAATAGGTAACACGAACAGCGGTTGGAAGTCACGTAATACCTATCACAGAACGAGTCTGTTTACGGCCCGCCATTATTGTGGACCTCGACCTTTTTGCACTTAACTGATTATTTCGCTCTTGTGGACTGATCTAGTTAATGTTGCATGTTAAAAAAATGTGGGTATTGTCAATTTTTTCGCTTAAAACCTGCCGCCTTATTGCGGTTCACAATTCGTAGAATTGTCTAAGAATTGCGAAACGCAATATTTCGGCAAAATAACAGCTATTGAGCTGTTATTTTGTCAGTTCAACTTCAGAATAAGAATGCCAAACTTTGATTGTGTTAGGATTTAGGAATGACAGTTTTTTTTTTCTCGACAGCAAAGGTAACGCAACAGATATTAAATTAAATTAATTAAATATCATTTATTTTCAGGCAATTAGACCCATACCATACAAACGCACACTCTTAAATACAACAACATTATAACATAGAAAATTGAAATGCAAATGTACAATAAATACATTAATTAAAAAATATACCCATATTTAAAGTCTTTTGCCTCTCTTTCAAGATGGACAACACGTTACACAGCTTTTACAATTTCATTCCTACTCAGGGTTACCCTTGTGTAGAATGACACTTTGAGCTTACTTAGCAGCGCGTAAACGCCGGCATTGTTGCTCTCGGCGAACATGTCAGTCGCACTACACCGCCAGGGCAAGTTCATCATAGCCCGGTAGGCATTATAATACTGTAAACGAAGAGTGTTATACACACTCCTCGTGTACCGGTAGCAAAGTTGGCTGGTGTATAACGACTGACAGTAGGCTCGAACAACGTCACCTTAACTTGATTCGAGCAATGATAAAAACGTATAGATAGCATATTGCTCGTACACGCAATACTGCGTCTCTGGCGTTCCAAATCATCAACATCCGATAAGTTTTCTGTTACAATATGCCCGAGATATTTAAACTATTTTTAAATTAGTTCCACCTATATTAATAGGGAGTATTACATCAGGGATTCAGGGCCTTTCTTATATTTAAAAATCATAAGTTCCGTTTTGTTTACATTGTATGTCAGGTGGTGTTGAGTTGCGTATACATCGCGTCAAACTTAATGGCGGCTCTGAAGTGAGCTACACGCTGCGTAGTACCCCACCCCTCATCCCGCTGACCCATGAATTTGTTACTGCGCAGCGACTCGCCTCGTGTTCCGAGCCGCCATAAAGTTTGAATCGAGCTGTACTCTCACAGATGTCTATTCGTTTTCTGAGGCCGATATTGTTTCAATAGTCGAAAAAATGGGCCTCATAAGAAGGCTGAAAGTCACCCAAAAAGCAATGGAAAGGGCCATTCTTGGAGTTTCCCTACGCGATCAAATCAGAAATGAAGAGACCCGTAGGAAAATCAAGGTAACCGACATATCCCGAAGAATTGTCAAACTTAAGTGGCAGTGGACACACCAGTCGCAAAACAGATGGCCGATGGGGCCGGAAGGTTCTGGAGTGGCGACTGCGTACTGGGAGACGTAGCGAACCACGAGATAGACCGATGACCTGGTGAAGGCCGCAGGAATCCGCTGGATGCGATAAGCACAGAACCGATCCAAGTGCGGTGCTTGGGAGAGGCCTATTTCCAACAGTGGACGTCTAATAAGATCATGATGACTCACAATAAAAGATTTCTGAACTGTAGCACAAACTACTAACGGGATAGAAACGTATGCATGTTCTAGAAATATCCATCACAGAGTCTAACGGATGGATAGTTCCCTTCCTACTGATTAGCACACGACCTCGCACGATGTATTTATTTACACGTCGCGTTTGCAATACTAAATAGTACGCAACTTAACTAGTGAGTTGCGTGGCCAGGATAGGGGGAGACGTATTAGAAGATTCAAGAAATATATGATCCGGAACGACTAATTGAAAACACGTGTGAGGTCTGGAAAACGAATTAGCCCCTAGCCTCGTGCAAGGATGTCGTTAAATATGACGGTGATGTTATGATTGGCTCATGGCTATGATTTTGACCGGTATGCTTGCATGTATGTATGTTCATCTGTTCCCTCATAACTTGAATTATTATCATAATTTAACAAATGAGGCATACGTCCACGCCTTTGAGATGAAAATACTTTTTAGAGCGTGTTTTTTTTAGTAGTCGCGTTATAGTTTTTGAACTTATTGTCCAACAGTGGCCATTACGTCAAAAAGGGTTCGCTCGATATCGTCTTTCTCTCGTATCGGCACGAATTTTATAAGAATGGGTCATGCCATTTTTTTAAACTAGGCATGGGAGTAGAGTAGCGGAAGAAACGATGGATAGATTTCCCAAAATAGGGGGTTCGTCTTCGTCTAACTTGGAGCAACCGCCTATCTGAACTCCACAGCCCATGTTAGTGGGTAAGACTGGTCATCAGAGTCTCGAACGGTCTTACAGTAACCTTATTGTGTTGAATGAGTCACTGCATACGAAGCTTCCAGTGGATTTACATTAATGTTTTTGTTTACTATGCAGTTCTGCGTCATTCAATCTGTTAATGTGTAAACATAACCTGCGAGGCTATAATAATATTATTATCCTTGGAATCAGTTAGTTTCATCTGAAGCTTCCTGTTTACTTAATTGATACGCATATTATCATTCCGTAGAATTAGCCCACGTTCCTACTGGATATTTTTGCGCACTGGATAATCAACGCTCCGCTTAGCGCCGTGAGCTAAAACTCGAACACTGTGTTTTTTTCGACTCACTGAGACTCACTCGTGCTGCACTCTGTTACATTCTCAATGCTCTTTTCAACTGAGTTCAAAATCCAATGCGTAATGAAATACCGCCGCGTTTTTATTGCGTCTATGTAGACGTCGACTTACGCAGAATTACTACGTCAATCAGAGATACGAGTAGGTCGAAATAAAACAGCGAGTTTTAAATTGACGCCATTTTCTATTTACCTGGGTTTTACCGCAATTTGACACGTGACCAATCGTCATATGATTCTGATCATCTTCACCTTTTCCTAATTTGGTAAGGTTCATTCATAGACTGGTTCGTGTCTTTTTTTCGTCCATTTGCCTTTATCATTTCAGCCGAAAGACGTCCTCCGCTGGACATAGTCATAGGCCTCCCCCAAGCTCCGCCTTTTCGACCGTTCTGTGCTTCTCGCATCCAGGGGATTCCTGCGGCCTTCACCAGGTCATCGGTCCACCTTGTGGGAGGCCTTCCAACGCTACGTCTTCCACTCTAAAACCTTTCGGCCCCATCGGCCATCTGTTCTTCGAGCAATGTGCCCTGCCCACTGCCACTTAAGTTTGGCAATTCTTCGTTTAGTGTCGGTTACCTTGGTCCATTTGCCTTAAAGGCCATAAATTTTTCTTCATTTGACTTTAATCTTGGCCTTTTATAAAACAAACTTATTCAGGATCGATTTAATGTGATGACATATTCATGTGATAGGTATATTGAGGTTAGTAGTTATTTATATCTTCTTCTTATTCATTTTTATCGTTCAAACAAAACTCCAAAGTCTTTACATTGGGTCTTTATCAATTGCAGATGCTTGTAGATGATAAATATGAATGGCTTTCTAAGTGCACTTCAATCAAATCTTTAGTTAGGGTTGACATTTTTTGCTCTAGTCCAGGGGTTCTCAAACTTATTTTGTCTACTGTCCACTTTGAGAGTAAATAATTTTTTAGCGCCCCCATTTCTTCACCTACTTAAAAACCACTATTGGGAAAGGCTGCTCTAGTCTCTACTGCGTCTCCCCCGTACAAAGACCTACTCCAATTCCTTTTCTTGCGCCACCTCGCATCAGCCTTCGGGGTATGCATCAAAATCACCTTGCCAACTCGCCACCTTTTTTGGGTCGGCCTCCTCGGCGCCATCCACCGTAGGATTGCCAAGTTACGTATATAAAAATTTCACCGTACTTGCTACAGACATGATCATTCTGTATCTCTTCATTGATCGTGTATCTCTGCTCCCTGTCATTTCAGGATTTCAGAATATCTTGGCAGTTCAGATTCGTCTGATTTACAAATGGAAACGTCAATAGCTGTGTCAAATGCTTTTGCTATGTCGCTACGCCATGTGTCATGTGCAGAATTGAGCTATAACGCTTTGTCGCATATTTACCAGTTGCCAAGATAAAATAACGTGCACCTATATCGTCAAAATTGTCATGCATGAGAACATTGTTCTAGAATACGGGCTAATATTTTCATCTTATTGCAGTTTAAGACAACATCCTACTAATATTATAAATGTGAAAGTCTGTGAAGATGTTTGGATGTTTGTTGGATTCAGATAGATTACAGAAGAATCTCACTAATCCTGCACTATTAAAAACCAGAGGGTGCCAGATTATAGGAATGTTCGGATTATTGGATTATATAGAAAAATTCATAATACTTACACAAAATAAAGAATTTCATAAAGAGAATTCTGATATATTTGTATTAATGTTCTAAACGTCTTTTTTTTAACCTGTAACATATCTCGCAATTAAATAATTACATAGTTTTAAAATGATCCATGATTAAGGCCTGTTTTTTTGCGACTTGTGGTGTGAGTGGAGGGTGTCGGATTATATTGGACGTATCGGTCGAAGTGCCGGATTAGTGAGATTCTACCATAGAAATATAAAAAGCACGATTCTACTGTACACAACATAACATCGCGCTTATATTTTCTGAAAGGTTGAGCAAAGATGAACCTTTTGGTACACCCACAAAAATGCAATAGTGGGGCGAGCCTGTTGCCATACACCGGACACAAATTCAGACTCTGAGAGACCAAGATCCTACTGAGAACTACCAGGTATTCCGAATATCACTCTGCCAGACCTGGGAATCGAGAACAAGACATCATAGCTCAGTAGTAGCGCTTCCACAAGACAAAAGAGGTAGTCTAATTAGAATAGATACTTACGACATTATTATTTAAACTGGTAACCCTATCTATAAAGCTATTGTCGCCTGCAGCTTAGCAACAACTAGGTAATTGTGATCGCTAGACAAACAGTGATAGTTCGAAGTAATGGCTTGCTCGTGTATCAATTCAATTCAATTTTAATTCATTAACAATGTACATTGTGTTTGAAAATAATTTTTACATAATAAAAACAACAAAAAAATACTCAACAATTCATAATACACGTAACACAGTGGTCATTTAAAAAATTAAAAACATTACTCACCGTCAACATATCATCAATCTGCGCGTCCATTTGGCCTGTTGTATACGGCACGGTTTCTTTACGGTGCGGCTAGCGCCGGCAAGAGGAGGCATACGGCGATGGTGCCTTGATTAGGCAAGGCACCATCGCCGACGCCGGGTCTGTCATCAACTCATCAAGCTTCCATAGTAATCCATGCAACATACGGCGAATCAACCGTAGTTTTTCATGACATAACAAACGTGTATGCACAACGGGCATTTGCCTTGCAGGGCGCCAATAGCGGCTGTTTTGTGCTTTGTTGATACCATTACGCAATGTTACTCTTACTTTCCTTGTAGCGGTCTTATTCATAAAAATTTATCAAATATCCAAACAGTTGCTAAAGTCTGGTTTAGCAGCTTTAGCAACTGTTTAGATGTTCGATAACTTTTTATGAATAAGACCGCTGGTGCTTAGGAAGTTCTCAAGACAGATTTGAACTTTTTAATGAATTTAACAATATTGGATAAAGGATAAAAAATAAGTTGATATCATGCACCCTAATTTCTTTGCTCACAATCACAAAACGATCTTGAGCAAGAAAGTAAGTAAGTAAATGAGGGGCTTGTGGCTAAATAACAATAGCAGCACGGATCGATCGGCCAGGTTAAGCTACGCTTGCCGCGGTTGGTCCGTAGATGGGTGACCATCTTTGCATACCAAGACCCCTCCGTGCCTCGGAAAGCACGTTAAGCCGTTGGTCCTGGCTGTCATTTGTGGATCTTTGACAGTAGTTATGGGTCGTCAGAAGCCCGAAAGTCTGACAACCAGTCTTACCAAGCGGTATCGTATTACCCAGTAACTGGGTTGTAGAGGTCAGATAGGCAGTCGCTCCATGTAAAATACTGGTATTCAGCTGCATCCGGTTAGACTGGAAGCCGACCCCGACATCGTTGGGAAAAGGCTAGGCAGATGATGAAGTAAGTAAGTAAGTAATGCTTTATTTGTCAAAATGTAGGTGTACAAAGTAGTATGTAGTACATTCTACGATTACATGTGGTGTGCAAATATTTAATTTCCGCAAACAAGCAAGTTATTAACATTACGATACACAAACGTCTACGTATATATTCCTTGCAGGAGGCCGGTACTGGCCCATCGTTTTTGTGCCTTTTGAACACCGTTACGCGTTATTAACCGTATTTTTCTAGTACATATTCTACTAGGTTCTTAGGAAGTTCTCGAGATAGCACATTTTTGGTCTTGAAGCACTTACTTGAGTCTCTTATCCTGTTAACCGTCTTTGGACTTACCTTTAGGTATGCTGTGCATAAGTTTATTTGCAGACAGCGCGTGACCAATCTCCTTGACCGCATATTATTTCCTTCCACGTCTTACGTAAATACTTCCTGCTCTGACTTTATCGTATTTACGACGATTTTATAACAATAAAACCTGCTATTTATGGGTTACAAGCTTTCCATATTAAGTATCACAAATTCGAAAACATCTCTGTCTGTCACATTTTCACGTTTATACGAACGAATTTGGAAGGAATTTGGCACTTTTTTTTTTAGGTGGGAAATCATCAAATGACTTCTCCTGCTGAGTAGAGCAGGAGGGCGTGTCAGACTTTTACTGACTAAAACCCACCCGTGTTCCCTCAGTAGCCCGTATGCCAGGTGCTGTGGTATCTCTTTCGAACAAACCCGCACCCCTGGCAGGCATCGGCCCTTGCGGACCCCACCAGTGGTTGCTGACATTTTTGACGGCGCGCGTGTGGAACACAACGCGCCGTCCCGTCTACCACTTTTCGGTCGCAGGGGATAGGGAGAGCGGCTGACGCTATACCGACACTCCTCTTCCCCTGCGGCCACACCGCGTCCGCCATCAAACGGTGGCGGCCCCGTCCAGGCCACGGAAGGGAAGAGCGCTGCTCAGAAGCACCGGCACTCCTCCTCTACCGCAGCCCGTAACCCTCAGCCGCGATGCCTCCCATTCGACATCGCGGCCCACCTCAGTTGCGGTGCACCTCACCGCAACCTACTTTTTGGCCGCTACGTCAATGGCTTGAAGGCAAAAGCCCTGACGAGCGGCCCCACCTTTGGGTTCCTCTTGGCTTCACCGTGGCCGGAATCCACGGTTACTGAGCCCCCCCCCGCAACGACAATGCGGGAACCCATTCGGGGGGGGGGGGGGGGGGTTGGCACCTAGGTTAGGTCAAAGAATAGTTTTTATCCCGACAGTACGTTCCCGTGGGATCATTTTTGACCTCCACTAGGGCGAAGCCGCGAGCAGAAACTATTTGCTTATACATTCGCACTCTATCTGTAATCCTAACTTCGATCTCCTTTATTTTTTTTAGCCTGTTACAGCGATGTACGGCTAGTTGGACATCAATCAAACTAGTAACATTTTAAACCAGACATAAATCAGTAATCTGAACCCTAATTGCGTAGCATAATTTTCTATCACTATTAGTGGATACCGGTTCTTTCTCAAGAACCGGTATTGGATTTTCGGTACTGGACTTGGAACTGGTATTTCCCGAGAAATTCGGTACTTTCGGTACTTACTCCTTACGTACAAATTCATTCAAATCCATTTTTCTTTCTTTCTTTTCTTTCTATCCGACGAATTTGAAAGAAATTCCTAATCCATTGCTTCATTGGCTTGAAAAATTCGTCTACTGAAGAATTTAAATAACGTATTGAAAACAAAAGGTAAAAAAATAACAGGTTCAGTTGAAAACCAGCGTCAAGAGAACCTGACGCTGGCTGAACTGGGCTTTTTTGGCACAAAACTGCTAGTTTCATATATCATATTACTAACTACTACATTTTACATTATGGTTCGAGTTTTTTTAGTCTGTGCTAATTATACGTAAGTACTTATTTTCTTTCAATCAATGTGACCGAACTGTGAAAAAAGAAACGAAAGCAATTGCGATCGGTTGTCATTTTGTGTGTATTACGCACATTACCACGCCGACATTTTGTTATGTTCTCATAAAACATTACTTTTCTACGCATTGGATAAACCTATCACTGTCACGGTGGTCGGTGATAAGGCGTGTTTAAAAGATTTGCGATAACCGATAGGGACAATCTTAGTTCGAAAATATTGTTCCATACTAATAGGTATTATAAAGAGGTAATATTGGTTTTTGTGTAAGTTTGTAAAGGAACTATTTTTACTTTGACAACATTGCTTATGACTAGGATACATAACTTCAGAAAACAAAGTAGCATCGAGGGCAGCCGATGCGATGATATATAGGAGATGCTATGGGTGCTATATGTGTGTGCATAAATCTTCTATAATTATCTATCTTTTAAAAAAAAATCTCTATTTTCCTTGGTCACGGCATCACACGTGAACGGCTGGACCAATTTTGCTAATTCTTTTTTTGTTGTTTGTTATTGTCGGGAGAAGGTTCTTATGAAAGAAATAATGAAGAAAGTTATTCAAAATTGAATATTCATAGTTAAGACATGACGTCTGTCGGGTCAGGTAGTGGTGAAATAAATATAATAAAAATTTCACGCGAGCGACGTCGCGTGCAGAACCTAGTTTTTGGATGAATTGCGTCAGGTAGTTCAATGTCCTTGGGTGGTTCTGATAATCATTTGAATGATAAATATCTTTATTTAAGTGCTGATAAGGGGCAATCAGCTGTTGTTTTGACAGAAGACCGAAATTCTGACAACCAGTGTTACCCAGTAACTGAGTTGTGGAGGGCATTCAGCTGTATCCGTTTAGCCTGGAAGCCGACCCCATCATATTTGGGAAAAAAGGTTAGGCAGATTGATTGAGTTGAAGTCCTGTTCAAATTTTTTGAGGTAAAGATTATCCCTTAGGGAGCCTAAAGCCTACTCTTTTCAAATCCGTGTTTACATTGACCAAGTCAATGCAATGGACGTTGATAAGCTCCTCCTCATAAGGTCCTTCTAGCGTAGGAAAGCCACGCCGTATAGCATTATCAGCTTATGACTGTTGAACACAAGCCTTATCTCTGTAAGAAGGAGTGGACCGTAACCCACCACGCGGGCCCAGAGCGGCTTGGTAGATGTCACATGTCTTCGAATCTTTGAAAATCGTATACGCACGTCGTATACATACATACATACTCAGCCTATAACGTTCCCACTGCTGGGACAAAGGCCTCCTCTCCATGAGTGGGAGTGGGCCGTAATCCACCACGCGGGCCCAGTGCGGGTTGATAGTCTATGTCACATGTCTTCGAATTTTTGGTTCTAGGACATGCCGGTTTCTTCACGATGTTTTCCTTCACCGTTTGACCTTCACGTCGTATACCCCATGTAAATTATATCACTAGATTAAAAATACCTGATTTAAATAGGTAGATAAAACAGTAATAAAGCAGCACGTGTCGTTATTAGTGATATAATGCATGTGTCTGAGTCGGTGTATGCTGTGTGGCCATGTGTCGGTGCACGTGGCGCGCTTCGTGTTGGTAAACATTACGTGATCGTCTGACATGTAAGACAGATGATAGAAGTGTTATAAGGTGCCATTGTTTTATGTGCTCCTTTGTTTCTATAGAAAGATGAAACGAAGGTTAAATTTTACAATAAACCCCTATCGCAGTCCACTGCTGCACATAGGCCTCTCCCAGGCTGCGCCACAACACTATTCTCCGCCTTCCGCGTCCGGACTGTCCCAGCCACCTTTTTAAGGTCGTCTTCTACCTGGGGGGCATCTGACACTATGCTTGCCGATACGCGGTCTCCTCTCCAGCAGGCTTAGCACGAGCACGGATTTGTCGACGAAAGAATAGACATGATTATTAACTAAATGATGTTACAATAGGAGAAGATAGCTATGTTTTTCTATTAATTATCACAGTTAATGATAATTGATGATAAAGAATCATGATTTTGTAAATAATCGTATATACTTTGTGGCCGTCGAGTAGAAAGTTTGTTGTCGGTGAGATTTTGACAGTGTGGGAAGAAATATTCTTCTGAAATAGTCTACATTTATAAGGACTTAGACAAATATCGTTAGAAACGAAAGACTAAATGACAGATTGTAGAAGGATATCTACGGTTTTTTTTTTTTTTTTTTTTGGGTTGGTAAATCATCAAATTACTTCTCCTGCTGAGTAGAGCAGGAGGGCGTGTCAGACTTTTACTGACTAAAACCCACCCGTGTTCCCTCAGTAGCCCGTATGCCAGGGGCTGTGGTATCTCTTTCGAACAAACCCGCACCCCTGGCAGGCATCGGCCCTTGCGGACCCCCCCGGTGGTTGCTGACATCTTTGACGGCGCGCATGTGGAACACAACGCGCCGTCCCGTCTATCACTTTTCGGCCGCAGGCGATAGGGAGAGCGGCTGACGCTATACCGACACTCCTCTTCCCCTGCGGCCCCACCGCGTCCGCCATCAAACGGTGGCGGCCCCGTCCAGGCCACGGAAGGGAAGAGCGCTGCTCAGAAGCACCGGCACTCCTCCTCTACCGCAGCCTGTAACCCTCAGCCGCGATGCCTCCCATTCGACATCGCGGCCCACCTCAGTTGCGGTGCACCTCACCGCAACCTACTTTTTGGCCGCTACGTCGTCGGCTTTGAGGCAAAAGCCCTGACGAGCGGCCCCACCTTTGGGTTCCTCTTGGCTTCACCGTGGCCGGAATCCACGGTTACTGAGCCCCCCCCGCAACGACAATGCGGGAACCGGGAACCCACTCGGGGGGGAGGATATCTACGGTGCGATATCAAAAATGTAGGAACGAAATGTCACTTTGTATCGAAAAAGCACTGTCTATTCTTCGTAGAAGAAATACAAAACGTCATGCTAAGCCCGCAGGGATCCACCGACCATCGGTCCTTTGCCAAACACGGCCAGCCCACTGCCACTTCATCCTGCTTACTCTGCAAGCTTTGGTAATTGCGGTCCTTTTCCGGAAAATTTCATATCTGATTAGGTATCTTACAGCTTCTGTTCAACCAAACAACTAAAACAAAGTCGCTTTTCGTGTTTGTACGCTTATATCAGTTATATCTTTTAAACTGCGCAACGGATTTTAATGTGGTTTTCATCAATAGATAGATTGACTCAAGAGGAAGGTTTATACCTAAATGTATAATACACCGATCTCTACGCGGGCGAAGCCGCTGGCAAAAGCTATTAATATTATAAATGCTAAATTAAGTTTGTTTTTTACGCTATCACACTGAAACGGCTTAACGGATTTGACTGAAATTTTGCACACTGAAAGACCATGACATGTATAAAGGACGTAGGCTGCTTCTAATCCTGGGTCGCAGAACTCGCAGACGATGTCGCGAGCAACAGCAAGTAAGTACTTGGTTAGAAACAATTTCACACGGTGCCTGAAAGTCTATTTTGCATTGCCGAAAATGGCACATTTCGATTATCTGATTTGTCTTGCTTAGACAGGAAACACCTGCCGGTAGCTCTTGCAGACACAGTTGTGTGGGTTCTTTTGTATGTAGCATAACTGTGGCCACAGATTAATACTGTGGCCTCAATTTGTTCTCATTACCGATGCAACTGCCCCGTTACAAATACTAAATTAATTTGAGATTTGAGAGAAATTGCTATAGGTTTTGGGGGTCAAAGCGACTTTTCAACTTTTATACTTTGATGCTTGACCACCCTACTTAGTTACTTACTATTCAAATAAGTTGCTATCGTTTTAACCATTTATATCTCTCGTGAAATAAATGAAGCGAATCAATTGATTCTATTGCCAATAAGAAGAGCATTTCCAATTAGGAGTGCGTTATGCAATTAGGTTACAATTTCCGTAGAAAGCACTATTATATGACACGTCTCTATCAGTCACATGATCTGAGTGAGACATTTCTTTATCTGCTTTCTCTTTCTCTCATTCGTATGTTGTTGACCGTGGCGTTTTGTTGCGTCAACAGAATTGACCTCGACTCGGTCGGACTCATTCATAAATATTTATATTTCGTTGCGAATATAATTATAATAATTATGCAGATTTGAATTATGTAAGTTTTGTTTACTAATAAGAGGGTAGTAAATATAAAGTTTTCATTTGACATAAGTAAGTAAGTATCTGTAATTTGACAGAACCAATTTTTTTCGTTCATCTTTTTTTTATATCTGACTGAATCGTGGTCAGTTTAAAGGTCAGGTAAATTCATTGATGAAGTACCTACTCAAGCAAGCCTAGCATGTTTCCAATAGGGTATTTTCCAATTTATTAAAAACTATTCTAATTTAAAGATTGGGACGAAATATGTAACAGAAAAATAAAAATAAATTGATTTACATCCATTTTCTCAATTAAAAACGATTAAAATCAAACTTATTTTTAGTTGTTTTGAATTTACCGCCAAAAACCTCCTTACTATGAATTTTTATCACGTGACGTCAACTTTGTGTAAACTAAAGTAGTTGGTAAGTAAACAACTGAATGTCGACTTTATAATTAACAAGATTTTTAATGGTTAGAAAGTGATATTAAAGTGATATATGGTGTGCGGTGCCTCTGTGCACACATACTTCTAAAACTGCGCCATACTATTGCTTTTGATCGTTTTTAATTGAGAAAATGGATATAAATAAATTTATTTTTATTTTTCTGTTAAATACTTATATCGTCCCAATGTTCAAATTAAAATAGTTTTTTATTAAATTGGAAAATACCCTATTGTTTTGGTGTCAGCTTCCAGTCTAACGGGATGCAGCTGAACACTATCTGACCTCCACAACCCAGATACTAGGTAACACGATACCCCCTGGTAAGACTGGTTGTCAGAATCGTAATGACTGTCAATGATCTACGAATTACAGTCAGGTCCTTTGCGAGACGCGGCGGTGTCGATATGTTATGAATAAATGGACACCCATCCACGGAACGACCTCGGCAAGCGTACCTTAAACTTCAATCGACCCGTACGTACGGCTCCCGATGACATGCTATCATTCTCAATCGAGATTAATGAAATAACAAAACTTGTTATTTTGCGGTGTCTCGGCTTGATAACAATTTAAGTAGGAATAATGTCAACAACTAAACACCCAGATAATACTTCTCAATATTTGTTTTCTTTTGATAGTACTTTACTATATCTGACGTATTTTAAAATAAATATTTTTGTTATAGCTGCAGATATAACAGTCAGTATATTTTGCTCCATCATGGCGGCGCGGTCATGTCAAAATGCTGGGCTACACTGAATGCTTGGCAACAGCTATTTGATTCATTTATTTACTCTGGATTTGGATGAAATTTGGCACACAGGTAGATTATAACCTAGATTAACACATAGGATAATTTTTTTATCCCGGTAGTACGTTCCCGCGGGATAATTTCCGATTTCCAAAATAGCATCAAGATAATATTAGGCGTTCTTATAGTTTAAATCTTTGAGGTTATCTCGGTGTTATAAAAAGATTGCGGGCCACACGGGAGGATAGACTATTAAAAACAGATAAATTAATAGTAAACAATCAGGTCACGTCTTCGAGATAAGTTAAGAATTCTTAAATAATTTGTTTTTGCGAAAAACAAATGCCTGATAGTATTTTGTTTGAATAAAAACGAAAACTATCTGCATGACCTGTGACCCATTTATTTATTAATTTAAATAAAGGGGTCACAGGTTATTATAAAATAACAGCCATATTTCTCCCTTCGTCCCCTTCCCAGCGCGTCGTATCACCCGCCCCGCGTTGTTACTTGGTTTTCCCTTAGCGTTCTTTCCGTCATTTATTCTTTTTGCTCGTCTCCTTAGGGGTCTTAGCGTGAAGTTATAGAATTGGGCTATGAAATGCAAAACGACTTTTTCGAATCCGACTGGTAGTTCCAAAAGATTAACGCGTTCAAACAAATTTTTTAGCTTTAGTATTTGTAAGTATAGATTAGGGATGCATCCGATACCGATACCGAGGCCGATATATCGGCGATATTCGAAGTTTGCCGAAATCGGCATCGGCGATATTTTTTTGGCCGATTCGACGATAGTTTTCAAATTTCGCAATTTAAAAATATAATTTAAACGCGCGTGTTGTCTCGTCTATTTCGTTGCAAACGAGGCACGAACTAACCATACCAAAATAATTATACTATTTTCGAATTTCAACCCGTCTATAGTTTTAAACGGTTTATTTAGTCTGTCCTGTTATTTGTTATTTTTATGTTACTTAAAAAAATAACCTGACTTGTGTATTATTTATTTTACCTTCATTTTTGAATTCAGTAATCGTATCGGTATCGCCGATATTTTTATAAGAGCATCGGTATCGTATCGGCAAAAAGGCGTATCGAGGCATCCCTAGTATAGATAATAAAGAAGTATTCTAATTACCAACGCTCGATTTTAGTGAAAATCTTGGTTCGGCAAAGGCTAACAAGATGAATGAATCTCAATATCTTTCAATTAATCAGTTCAACAAGATTCAATACGAAGAATGTTATGATTATGACGGAGAAGACAAGTTTTCAAAACAACCTTCACAAATTGGCAAATATTTTTGTGAAATGTAAACAGATTTTTGGCGGTTGGAGTGTTTCAACACCACAGGTATGTGTACCTACATAAACTTGCGCCTTCTTCGTGTCGTTGGCATTTTTTTTTACTAACCATTAACGTCCCACTGTTGGGCAAAGGCTTCCCTACTCTCTTTCCACCTCTCTGTCGTTGACAATATAATTTTTAAATTCTGTTGGCCCAAAACTTCGCCACTTCCACGGCGTTATTGGTGGCAGCGTAGAGGGCACAAGATAAGCGGTGGAGCATAATTTGTGACACAGCTCCACATCCACACACTGATGGCGTTCTGTCCAGGTAGCCCTATTTTACGAGGTTGGTCTTACACGTCCCCACTGGCATGGCGCCTTCTACCCGTAGGCAGAAACTACAGAACGCCAATTGTGTACTATTAACGTTTACGTTCATACATCAGTGGTTACTAGTTAGAGTGTGAGTTTGTTTTCACTATCTCGATCTAATGAATCGAGCGCGTTCGGCGCTCCGATTGGCCCTGGACTGGTGAAAGACCAATCAAAGCGCCTAAAAAAATTGTATTTCGAAGGCCCTGGAGCTTTCCCCTGAAGGAACATTTTCCATAGTATACCTATGTAGAAGCCATTTAAAAAAAAGAAAACAATGATCAAATGCTTATGACATAATTTCATAGATAAGGTGTATTAATTAAATATTTTTTAAACATTCAAGGAACGTGTTGCACTGATAAGATTGTTATTACTTCGTGACACCTCTCGAGGTTATTTGGCATAGTGATAACAGCTGTTTCTATCTTGTAATATCACGCTAGTGTTCTCCGAAGAAGAGATGCAGAGGTTTATGGTACAGCTACAGCTGACAAATGCGCACACTGCCTGGACATGTTCACTCAATCTTTTCGGACACCGAATAAAAGAGTGATGAATATAAATTTAGATGGATGGAGAGGGCCAAAGAAAATATGGTTGGATTGTGTAAGCAATGATATGAAAGAGAAGGGAGTGAATGATAGCGTGACGGCTGACGGGGGAGAATGGAAGATGAAAACGTGTTGAGCCGACCACAAATAACAGGGGACTATGGAAAGAAGATGATGAAACACTGCTGGACATTAGGATTCTCTATTTTATTGCACGCCATTTAACTTGGTCTTCTCTGATATCAGAGTCCTTACGTGAGTTTCATTTTACCATCTTGATCAAACGCATCGAGCGCGTTTGGCGCTCCGATTGGCCTGAATTAGTGACGGACCAAGCGGAGCGCCGAACGCGCTCGAAGCGTTTGATCGAGGTGATGATTATGCCGTATACTATTTTTATGTCAAGAAGCAATGCGCGCTTTACATGTTGTTACCAAATGTACAAACACGCTGTGAATGTGTATGTTAGCGCAGGCGCTCTCAGTACCATCCTAGACAATGGCGAAGTCGAAAGTGAGTGTGTGTGTGTGATGACGCTTCACATCATTCACAACGTGTTTGTACACTTGGTAAACAAGTAAACTGCGTGTCGCTTCGTGAGATGAAAATAATCATACCTACCTTTTGCAAAAAGTTTTAGCCAATTAGCGACAGTGTCTAGCCATCATTCAAAATCAAAGTCAAAATATTTTTATTTCATATAAACCTGCATGGGCACTTATGAAACGTCAGAAGCTAGGTGCACGGTTCCAAATTGTTGTTTCCTATGGAGAAGAGCCGGCAAGAAACTCCACGGTTACTCTTTTAAAAATAATTGGCTTTAACAATATTTTCAAATTACAGAGATGAAATGTATGGCAGGACAGCGCAGGCCTGTCAATAAGTACCAGGTACTTAGACGAATACAGAATAGAAAATCTTCTACAAATCTACAGTCAGTAAGGCCTACAACGTTCTCTCATTCACAATATGTAAAATAATCTACATAAATAAAATGAACCTAAATAAAATTGATGTTAAATGTCAATCAATGACGAGAATATGTCAGCATTGTAAAAAAATAAAGAACATTGTATTTCAGAGCAGTTAATAGACTTTCACATAGTTATGCTGTTAATGAGGTACCTACCAGGGAAGCCACATGTGCAGAAGGAATTAATGTCAAACTTCCCTGTCTTCAACGTAGTCTTTTATCTTATTAGTTGTGTTAGATTGAATCATAATGCTATAACTTCAACTACTTAAGTAGGTAGTTAATTAAAAACATTGTAATAATATACGAAGACGATTGACCTTATATCACGAGGCATCCGGTTTGTGCTAATGCATGCAAAATACTCGTGTCACAGACTGGCATGCATTGCATTACGAATTACAAAGATATCTCAGTTTGATTCAAATGAAAATCAAAAGTTTTATTCAAATTAGGCTGAGAATCCTAGTTTTTGAACTTTAAAATTACATCAGACAGTTCCCCAAAATGCCCACCCTTCACCACTTTCTAGTGCTTTAGCTGGAAAGAAGCGGCGCAACAAACTCCCCAGCATTTCTCTCATGAGTAGTCATGAGCGACGAAAGAATAAAATATGGTTGCCACCATAATTCTTTTTTTTTAATTTATTCTCTTTAAAACTTTTTTTGAAACAAAATAATATGGTGGCAACCACTTTCATTACGACAGTTAAACGTCAAATAGTTACAGCTACTGTGCTACACACGACAAAATTGTGTAGATTTTCGACTTGAATACGGGGCTTTTGTGCACATTGTATGTGTGCATTTTCTGTTTTTGACTTAATTTTTGGAATGTGCGTTTTGTTTGTGCAGCATAAAGAAAAAACTTTATTTCTATTTTGTTCAACATACGTCCTGAAACTGACGTACAAATTGCAAAAACGTAGGTAGTTAAGAAAATGCCAATTTCGCGGACTACACGACGCTTCCCTCTGAACCACTTCTCAAATCCATGGCCATTCCTTCACAACAATAACATCTTATTTGTCTCCATTATAATCAGACGGGGCTATCAAACTTATAGTTATCACACAATACACCCCTTTGTTTTTAGCTTTTAAGTGTTTGTCTAAATATCAAGTAGCATTGTCTTAGTTGAGGTCAAGAAGATAAACTGAACCACAATACTTGAACGAAGGGTGAATACAAGTGTTTTGTTGACACTGATGAATGCGTGTACTGACTCTACAGGTTCATCCACCCAATCTGTGTGGTTCTTTCCTCAAAACACCATTTCAGACACCAATGTAAGTGGTCTTCACAAGAGCTGACCAATATTATGTTATTAAAAGAGACTGTGACCTATCAGTTTCCTTCTCAGAGTAGTCTGACAGGAAACGCCGATCTCGTCTAGTTTTTAAAATATGATTGACGTTTGACGTGTAAAAGTGTTTGTACAAACCTTACAGAATTCGAATTATGTATTTGTCAGTTACCTATCTTATCATTAAATTGCTCACCGAATGAAATTGTTAATGTCAATGTCCTTTGTAAATTCAGACATATAAGAAGTTTTTCTACCAATTACAGTTTTACAATGCGTTATGCCAATTATAGGTCTTCAGGAATCCACTAAAAGTACAATTCTCAACCACTTCTGTTGGGGTGCGCTTCCAGTCTAACCGTAGGAAACCTGTATTTTACATGTAGCGACTACCTATCTGCGCTCCACAACCCAGAATTCCCTTGGTAAGACTGGTTGTCAACTTTTGGGCTTCTGGCTACCCGTTACAACTGTCAAAGATTACGAATGACAGCCGCGGCCAACGGCCTATCGTGCTTTCTGAGGCAGGGCACAGAAGGGTCACGCACGATATGAAATGTAATGGATCACTCCACGAACCACCCGCAACTCAACAGTTCAGATAATATCCCTGCGACATAACTAAGTGACAACTCACTTAGCTATGTCGCAGGGATATTGTCAAACCAGTGGCAACCAACTTTGTCCACCCCCTCCATTCCTCACAATTTAACAGGCTCATTTCAGTGATATTATAATACCACTGGACCCACGCAGTGATATTGCCAGGTAGTAATGTTTTGACAATTTCACTGTATATGCAAGCCCGTTAAATTATGAGGCGGTCAATGATTGGTACGTTAAATGGCGGATGAAGAAGAGTTGACCAATCAAAACGCACGAAGTTCCCACGGCGAACTTGACTCATGAAGTCATGATATACCTATGGTTAAGCCCGTTAAATTGTAAGAAATGGGGTCGGTTGACAAAGTTTCGTGCAATAATGATTTTACTAGTGAAATTTAAATATCACTGGTTTGACAATATCTCTGCGACATCGACAGCTACAAGCCCCCTCAGCACAGTGTAGTATTATAATAAAATTGTGCTCTCAGGGAAAGGATTTCCTACCACACCCGGATCAGCGCACGATCCTACCAACATAGTAAAATTGGGGCGGGATTTTTTTCGTGCACAGAATCCACGACGCACTCCTGTCGACGCGCAGGGTGGGTAGTATGTACTCTGTTCGATTCTGAATACTCGGTTCAACACGGAGAGTTGAAAATGCAGTGAGCGCGTGATGAAATCTCGCTGCGATATTTTTACGTCCGTTCGAACGTGCTCTTATAAAAATTGGTGTTGAAATTGTAATTCGCCGAAGCAGCAATTGAAACGATACTGCAATAGTGCATGAGGTAGATAAAAACAATGTAATACAAAAACATTAGGTAAGTGTTTGAACACTTTAATTACTTAATTTCCATTGCTAATTGAAATGAAGTGTGGAAAGTGAAAAACAACTACTGTTTAAATACGTAACACTAAATTAATTCAGCTTACTTATTCTGGACTAGTTTTTTCCCGCGGCTCCACCCACGTGGATGTCGGTTATCGCGTTAAATAGTAACCTATTTCCTTCTCCATATCTCAGGCTATATCTCTGCCAAATTTCAATACGATCGGTTCAGCGGTTTAGGCGTGAAACCGTAACAAACAGACAGGCAGACAAAACTTACTTTTGCATTTATAATTTTAGTAGGGATTTAAATACATAAGTAGGGTTTTAAATTTATTCAACCTGCAAGTTGGGAAAAGGCTACTTATCTCTTCGCAACTGTGTTGAGGTCGGCTTCCAGTCTAACTTGATGCAGCTGCATACGTGGAGCGACTGCCTATCTAATTTCCAACACTCAGATACAGGGTAGCACGATACTTCTTGGTAAGACTTATTAAAAGACTTTTCGGGCTTCTAAATACTTGTAGCGACTGTCAAAGATTACTACGAATGACAGCTGGGACCAATGGACACGGAGGGTCACCCATCCAAAGACCGACTGCGGCAAGCGTAACATGACCTGTACCCTAATTGCGTAACTCACGATTCAGCAAAATCTGTTTCGTTTTGAAACAGATTATTAAACCATTGTTTCATATGTTCGAAAAATGTGTCTGTTCAACAACTTAAATAACGCAATGAATACTGTTGAACTGTCAAATTGAAACCGATTATGATTAATCGTGAGTTACGCAATTAGGGTGCTGATTGATCGATTATTTAGCCACAAACCCCACGAGACTATGTGTAACGACTCGAAGAGCTACGAATTAAAGTAAATAATTTATGGACATTTATTATTTAGAGAGACTACAGAGGTCACAGATAAACAATTCTGTTGTTGGAAACCGACGATGTATTGATCTAAAACATTACCGCCTTTAAGTGTGGTTTCTTAAATGTACAGGTTTAAATATATCCAATACAAAGTGTTTATTCGCAAACCAGTTAGCGTCGATGACGTATTTCAAATAAATATTATCAAACAGTTAGCGCCAGACCATCCTCCTTTACATCTCGTGCCATTATAATAAACTTGTAAATAGAACCGTATTATTTTATTGTTGAAGATTCGTAGAATAATGTGTATAAGTAGATCATTGCGTAAGACGTCACTTTGACATGTCATATAAACGTCATCAGGTGACCATCTTGTCATAATGCTCATGCAGCGCCATGTTACATTGGACACCCAAATGTAATAATAGGTTGGTTGATGGTTTTTCAGAAACCAAATCTACTATTGTGGCTTTTTTCTCAAAATATGTAATATATTTCGCGGAATATTAATATTTTCCTAACTAATTTTTCCATTTTTATGAGGAAATTTAATTTTGTTTGTCAAAAACTGGGCAACTGTCATTGCGGCTCGAGTGTCGCCATAGAATAGTTATTACTTAGCCAAAAGTTTACTAAAATTCACTGAAAAGAGATATATGTAACTCACGCTTTGAAATCTCTATTTACCTAAACTTAAATGGAACGCTTTGTTTATCACTTCTAAATGTCAAAAACGTCTACATTCGTGATAGCACACTTTGTCATTATAACAGCCCATACTTGGCCTCTCCTAAATAAACGTTTATTACGGGATATTCCATAATTGCGTCACTCGGCAAACGGATTAATGGTCGCAGTTGGTTTTATTAGTACCTATATTACTAATATGGCTTCCGTCCGCGGCATCATTGTCCGAGTGAAATTTCACCCCACCGCGTCGCATCGCATCGCATGGCATCGCCCGCCCTCCCGCGCTGTTACTTCGTTTTCGGTTATTCTCACTTACTTTTTGCTCGGCTCCTTATGATCGTAGCGTAATGATAAACTAACACATAATTTTCAAAAAAATCTATTTGTCTGGGTAGTTCCAGAGATTTTAGTGTCCAAACAAACTCTTCAGATGATTTGTTTTATATTATACTGGCTGTCGCCCGCGATTTCCTCTGCGATCCAAGATACAAAGGAGCCTTAGATCAGAAAATGCTGTTGCCATTTCTCAACTAACTTCAATTTAGAACATTGGACTAATCTTTATTGAGAACAGTGTGGTCATACTATTTGTATCAATTTAAAAATCGAACTCGAAATATGGCTTCATTACTTAGCACTCTCAATTGCCAGCGTTTTTAATCGGACAGTTCAATGTCATTCATTGCGACTGTTGGAATATCGGCTCTAAGAAAATCAATGTGTATAAACATTTCTCACTCAACTTCTCACAGCTTTTATTTCCAGAATCACTTCCATATTTGTTAACTTAACAATGTAGACTTACAAACTAGTGTTAGTAACATTAATACACACACACTAAGGAAGAAGCTGCGCGAGACACGCCGATCCTGGGGACTGTCTACTTGACTGCGAGAAGTCGTATCCACCGCCCCAAGATCGGCGAGTCCCACAGCGCATCTCTTACGCATGATGGCCGAAAAACTATCAACACCCGCGTTCGTAAACATGCCGGACGCGCTACAGAAACGCGGCAACCCCATCAACACCCGGAACGTGTTGTTGTATTGTATGCGAAGGCCACTATATGCCCTTTGCGTAAAGTTCACCCACAGGTAAAAGAATTGGCAGTACGCCTTAAAAAGCGTCGCCTTAACCTGAGCCGTACAACGTGCAAACCTGTGGGCCAACATCCCACATAGAACAGCCAGCGACCTGCGCTCCCGCTCCACATCAACGTATAGCTTCATCGCGTAAAACTGTTTTTCTAAATTATACGGCTGCTGTCAAACTTCTCGGTCATGAACAAAACTCTTAAGTAAATAAAAATAAATTGACGTTAGCGGAAAGCAGTCCGTTCTATTTAAAGATGGAGACTTTAACCTTCTTTCATCCGGACATGCCTGTTTTTTTTTTTTGTTTTGTGTCAAAAATACTTTTGTTTGTTTATTTTCATTTGAGTGGAAACGCCGGGAGGGGACGCCCTAGGAGGATATAAGTGACCTTATTGGTTTAAATGTTCTTCAGTGTATGACATGCAGGCCTAGACAAAACACATTTCCAATTTGCCAAACGCTACGCCAAAATGTATGGGAATGATATTACCTGCGGAAAGGTTACGTCGTGTCCTTTCCTCAGGTAATGTCATTCCCATACATTTTTGCGTGGCGCTTGGCGTGAACTCTAATAGAAATGTGTTTTGTCTAGGCCTGCATGTCATACACTGAAGATCATGTATATAATAAGGTTCTATTTATTATTCTTCAGTGTATGACATGCAGGCCTAGACAAAACACATTTCTGTTAGCGTTCACGCCAAACGCTACGCCAAAATGTATGGGAATGATATTACCTGCGGAAAGGTTACGTCGTGTCCTTTCCTCAGGTAATGTCATTCCCATACATTTTTGCGTGGCGCTTGGCGTGAACTCTAACAGAAATGTGTTTTCTCTCTTGGCCCAGTTGTATGAATGACTATTTTATCCCCGAACCTACCGCGGTAAGCTTCGAGTTCGACCGACCCGTGCGGCGTGTCGAACTCCTCGAGACTACAATTCTATCATGCAAGTTTACTAACATTGGCGGTGGTTGTGCAAAAGGTTGTGGGTTTGGCCTTTGGCATACAGATACACAAAGACCTGGGTCAGGACAAATTGCAGACTAAGTCACGGGCAACACCTAGTGCTTTATAAATCTAGAACTATGCCTAATACTACACTTACTCAGTATCTTCAGTGATTTCTTACCCACTGATTCATGCTTTGAGCTTACATCAAGTCAAAATATTTTATTTCACGTAATAAAATCAGATCAGTCATCTAGATATTGGGCACTTATGAATCGTCAGAAGCTAGGTGCACGGTTCCAATTGGTCGCTTCCTATGGAGA
This sequence comes from Polymixis flavicincta, assembly GCA_949987655.1. Classification (NCBI taxonomy): domain Eukaryota; kingdom Metazoa; phylum Arthropoda; class Insecta; order Lepidoptera; family Noctuidae; genus Polymixis; species Polymixis flavicincta. The sequence continues at coordinate 3,467,163 of OX465198.1, read as the reverse complement.
AGAGCCGGCAAGAAACTCCACGGTTACTCTTTTAAAAATAATTGGCTTTTACAATGTTTTAAAATTCATCATCATCATCAGCTTATAATGTTGCCACTGCTGAGACACAAGCTTCCTCTCGGTGAGAGGGAGTGAGGCCGTAATCCACCACGCGGGCCCAGTGCGGGTTGGTAGATGTCACATGTCTTCGATTTTTTTGTTCTAGGATATGCCGGTTTCATCACGATGTTTACCTTCACCGTTTTCAAATTACAGTGATATAATGAATAAGTTAAAAGCAAGGCACATTAGTCTCTTATCTATCTATCTCCTAGAGAAAATTGTCCTATCCCCTCAACATTAGAAAAGCATTGTAAGTGTCATATAAACGCCATTATCATCAATAGATAACAATAATAGCATCATTGTGGTGTTATTGTGAACAACACAACGATTTTAAAGTTATCGTTGAGTTAAAATAACATTACGTTATCAGCTATCTGCTGTGGTACTGTTGTGGTAATAGTTTCAACCTTGTGTTGTTTACGATCTTTACGCTGGATATTAATGTTCATAATACGTGTTAGAGTTATTTTATGGGAAAGGAGTTCACTTTATTATTTCTAGATATTATGTACAGACGCCAGCACATCAAGCTACTCTAATCTGTCAAATTTATTTGATAGACTTTCAACTTTATACCGTAAGCATAAGGTTCATGTTCAATTGGGAAAATTTGACAGTTGTTGACCTGCTGGCGTCTGTACAGCTCCGTCCGCGCGGATGTCGGTTATTGCGTAGAAAGGTAGCCTATGTTCTTCTCCATATCCCAGGCTATATCTTTGCCAAATTTCACCGGTTTAGGCGTGACAGCGTAACAGACAAATAGAGTTACTTTCGCATTAAAATATTAAGTAGGGATATTTGTTGCACCACTAATTCTTCCCAGGGAAAGCACTAGGAAGTGGTGGTGGGCCGTTTTTGGGGGACTGTCTTATGTAATTTTGCTGTTCAAATGTGGTGATTCTCAGCGTAGTTTGGATAAATGACTTATGAATTGATTAAAAAACATATGAACCTCATCAATGTTCCTGCCAGGGGTGCGGGTTGTTCGAAAGAGATACTATGGCCCCTGGCACACAGGCAACTGAGGGAACACGGATGGGTTTTAGTCAGTAAAAGTCTGACACGCCCTCCTGCTCCACCCAACGCGGGAGAAGTTATTTGAAGATATCCCAGCCTCAAAAAAAAAACCTCATTAATGTCGTACTGCTCGGCAAATTTATCTTCGTTTTGTTTACATGCTGTAATGCCATTCCGTGTGGTGCCAGACGTAAAGCATAGCATCAACCAATTTCTACCCGTGGGTGTCGTAGGAGGCGACTAAGGGACTTACTAGAGAATGGGCAGCAGCGTGCTCTATGCATTGTACTACCATACTGCGATCGCCAACTCGCCTGCCAAGCGTGGCGATTATGGCAACCTCCGCCCAAATTGGGGGAGGCCTATGTCCAGCAGTGGACGTCTTTCGGCTGAACTGCTGGCTCTCAGCGTAGTTTGGATAAATGACTTATGAATTTATTAAAAAACATGAATCTCATCAATATCGTACTGCTCGGCAAACTCTTCGTTTTGTTTGTATTCTGTAATGCACAGATATAGATCTGTAATTCCATCATCATTTTCTTTCCCATGTTATTTGTGGTCGGCGGAACACGTTCTCTTCTTCCATTCTCCCCTGACAGCCATCACGCTATCATTCCCTCCCTTCTCTTCCAAATTATTCCTTACACAATCGATCCATGTTTTCTTTGGCCTCTATCTCTACATATAGGTACTGGTAATCTATTCCTTTCCAGCAGGCTTAGCATAACGTTTTCTATTTCTACGAAGAATAGACAGTGCTTTTTCAAAACAAAGTGACATTTCGTTTCTCCATTTTTGACATCGCACCGTAGATATCCTTCTACAACCTGTCATTTTGTCTTTCGTTTCTAACGATCTTTGTCTAGGTCCTTATAAGTCTAGACTATTTCAGAATAATATTTCTTCCCAAATTGTTAAAATCACACTGACAAAAAAAAATCTACTAGACGGCCACAAAGTATATACGATTATCTACAAAATCATGATTCGTTTCGCATAACTGTGATAATTAATAGAAAAACATCATGTCTATTCTTCCGTCGACAAATCGGTGTTCGTGCTAAGCCTGCAGTAAGCCCTACGTTGTGTAACGTCAAGCCACATTACTTCACAACCTAGGTTTCGTCTTACGCTATCAATATCATGTTCTCTCGGATATTACAAACCACAGGTGTCACTTGTCTTTACGGTATCATGTTGAGTTTAGTATCCAGTCTCTTGGTTTTAACGCAAAAGTGTATCATTTTACCATTGCAAATCTGCATAAACATACCTACTTGGTTTCTTGATCTTATTGAGCCTCTGTAGAAGGCTAAAAGACCTAAAGGGCAATGGAGGGGGCTGTGCTTGGAGTTTCCGTAAATGAATGAATCAGGAATGAAGAAATGGGTGCGTGTATGGGCGATGCGATGCGACAGGGTGAGTCGGGGACAGGGATCAAAAAAAATCACGCGGACTTTGCGGGCTGCTTGTTATTATTACAAGTCTACATACGAGTATTGTTATCGCAACATTAACCAAATCCCAGGAAATTGAAGTGGACTGTGAGGGGCTCGTGGTTAAGGAGGGGAAGTGGCTAAGTAATAATAGCCGCACGGGTCGATCGATCAGGTTAAGCTACGCTTGCCGCGGTTGGTCCGTGCATGGGTGACCATATTTACATACCAAGAACACTCCGTGCCTCGGAAAGCACGTTGAGCCGTTGGTCCTGGCTGTCATTCGTGTATCTTTGACAGTCTTACCAAGGGGTATCGTGTTATTGAGTGACTGGGTTGTGGAGGTCAGATAGGCAGTCGCTCCATGTAAAAAACCGGTATTCAGCTGCATCCGATTAGACTGGAAGCCAACCCCAAAATACTTGGGGAAACACTAGGCAAATGACGATGTGTGACGCAACTAGGTTAACATTTTAAGGTGAAACAAGTCCACATTTTTTCCAACAAACTTCGGGAGGGTTTTAACTCCACTGTTTGACAATGTACATCAAAACTTAAACATGGTATGGTTTTGTCTCATTATTAATATTGTCGGTACGGAAACAGAATACTAAAATAAAAAGCCATTAAAAAGTTATTAGCCAACAAAGATTCAGTTTTGTTAAAAATTTACCGTAACTTTGAACATGTTTAAGTAATAAAAGAAGTGTAAAATCTCCAAAACTAAGTCGGTACCGACAAAGCTCAATTCTCGAAAAGTTCAATAAACTTAATTGGTCATTGATTTATGCAGTGGTTATTTCAGAAAACCCGATCTTCCGAAGGACTTTTCTTAATTTTTTTACGCAGCTGTTTTACTATAACTGATGCTGCAGCTCACTCAATAATGCTGTGCGTGTAGACTATTGTCTAACTGCTCATCACGGGTACTAAGTACCTCTGTCAGACTCGAAGCCTGGTGACCCCTTAACATAAGGGTTTCCCCAAAAAGCATCGTAGTTCGGTAGCAACCAAAACAAAGCAACCACAGACTCATTATGATGTAAAAGAAAAGTCTTTCTAACCTTCAACGTAACAATCACGACCTTTACGTGTGTGTGACGTCACAGATACATTTGTGATGAGAATGTCGCGAGAATTTTGGCGCGAAGTCAACAAACGCCGGTAATCCGACGTCGGAATTACGTTAGACGGCTCGTGTACTCGCGTCACAGTGGAAACGTTTTGTAAACGATATATCCGAAGAAAGTGTGGAAAAATTGTGTCACCTGTTTTGAGTTAATTTTGTTAATAGGGGCAGCGATATATAAGCTATTTAATTAAGGGGTCGTTGACTTTTAAACCCAGTCTGTAACTGCCATTGCATTATTTATTATACTAGCTTCTGCCCACGACTTCGCGTGGAGGTCAGAAATTATCCCATGGGAACGCACTACGCGGACACGTTATATTTGGGTAGGCACACGAAACAAAAAAACCCATTTCGAAAAAAATTTTTTTTTTTGCAAATCGGTCTATCCATGACGGAGTTATGCCCGAACCTCCACCTAACTCCTAACCGTTAAAGAGTTGTACCTTCTTTCATCAGCTCAGCGTCATGAGATGATACGAGTAATAACTATGGGTACCTAACTACCTACGCAAATGTCTCAATAGCTTTAGAAAATACATGAAAAACATTGTTTATACCTATATAACATTTGATGGTCGCCCTCGATTTCTCTGGGATTCCATAATCAGGAATATGTATACTGTTTCAAATAAAAAAATAATTTTGAGAATCGGTCCACAAATGGGGGAGAAATCAATGATACATACATTTTAAAAAATACACACAGTCGAACATATAACCACTTCCTATTTGGAAGTCAGTTAAAAAAGGAAATTGAATCTAAGAAAAAAAAAAATTACTGTGCGAGGCCAAAAAGGCTCCTATCCCAGCATGATGCTTCGATAGTTGAAAAAAAAAGAAGCTCTAAAACGTATTCTAGCATCTTCTATTCTAAAGTACTATCAACAACAGCTGTTTTTTTATGTAAAGATACAATATAGGTACCTATGTCAGTTTGTTTTGATGAAATAATCAGGAATTGGGTTATCGTTGTGTCAAACTGGTCAAGTTATAGGTTATCATTTCACTAAAACTGATAAAAGTAACTGTCTTATTAATCCAAAGACGGGTGTAAAACCTTTTCCGGTCCCATAATTACGTAACACACATATTGATGTGTGTTACGTAATTATGGGACGTAAAAGAAGCATTGGAACCTTCAAATTGATTCAGATTGTGATTGCACAATCTGAATCAATTTGAAGGTTCCAATGCTTCTTTTACAAGGCAACAGGTCACGCGGTAGATCACCTACGCGTTGGACAGACCTTATAAAAACTGCAACACAAACGTCCATAGTCCAAAGCTCCCGAGACGCTGAAGACCGTAACAAGTGGAGGCGCATCACGAGGGCTACGTCTACGTCATCCAAAGAAAATGCATCATCGTCAACCATGTCTATTCCCTGGCAGGCATCGGCCCTTGCGGACTCAACCAGTTGATGCTGACATCTCTTGATGCGCGCGTGGAAAATAACGGGCCGTCAACCACGGCATGGTCCTTACCGGTCTTTAAATATTGGTCAACGGCTTAAATTAAAACAGAGACAAACATATTTGCATTCTTTTTCACTGACAGGGAAAATTCCGCGCTTAATTTTCATTTAAAATAATTATGTCAAATACTGGTCATGTGGTGATGTCAGTATGTTTCCGTTAACAACTATGTTTAAATGAACGTAATTGCCAATTAAATGAAACCTACAAAATTTATTTCAAAATTATTACGCACGCGTCGGTACACGCAACATTAAAATCTAATTTGATTCATGTTTCAGTCTTTCTAGACTGGACCGGATACTAGTTTTTCGTTTTCTAAAATTAACTCATTTGTTTTTGACTGTGGTTTTTATCAGCTGACTTGCGTAAACCTAACCTGTTTTTTGTTATCTATGGTCGTTGAAAATCTTTGTTATACAAATCGTTTGGGCAAAGATATAGCTACATACGTCTCTGTCAGACATCGTCTTAGACACAGCCACCTTTAGCCATACATTTTTTTTAAACTAAGCGATGTTTAATTGGTCTCCACAAAATCCATAGATTGTAATAAAAAATAGTAACAAAGAATTTATGTCCATTTGTCTAAATGGCGCAAAAACGTCTGAACTAATCGTCTCATTTGACCTGACACACATAAAGTTTTTGACCTGATTAAGACAGGATATTTTTCATCCCGGGGCTGCGGGGAAAATCTATTAATATGTACTAAATAGAGCAGTCTAATATAATCCACATGTGCCACCTATAAATAACTCATTTAGTCTCGAAATAAAAACCCGTCATCATATTAAAAAAAAATACCTGTAGTAAATAAAGTCCAATTCTGCAGTACTCGTGTGCGTTTTGAAGGCTCAAAGTCCAATTGAGTCGGTCACGGTGCTATACGGGTTCACATGCCAATATTTTTAGTCTGTAGATATAGATCATCTATTACTCTGAATCATCTGCAGGGGAGAAAAAATAATCTTCGTTTTTCTTTAATGGGGAAAGAGTTATCTCATTGTAGAATCCTCACCTCAGCTTATCGCAGTCCACTGCTGGATAAAAGGGCTCTCCCAATTTGCACCACAACACCCTGTCCCGCATCCATTCTACCCCTTCTACCCTTTTTTGTGGCTATGGGGCGCTCACACTACGCTTGCCAATCCACGGTATCCACTCCAGGACTCATCTGCTCCTGTCCACTGGCCATCGGTCCTTTGACAATCATGACCAGTGATCGGAATAGGCTGACTATATTTGCCTAAACTTCGGAGAACATAGACAGAAAGTGGAGACTTCCTTACGACTATATTTTTTTTCCCGGGATTCGGGAAAAATCTTCAATAAGTTGAAAATAAGCTTTATTAAAGATGTGTAAAAGCTATTTTTAACTAAACTTGCAACCACCAAATTTTCGGGATTTTCACGTAAAATCCCGAAATAAATAATCTAACTTTAATTCATGATTTAATACAACGGTTAGTTGGTTGGATCTTAAATATAATTCGAATACATGAATTAAAGTTAGATTATTTATTTATTTTCTATAAATAATATTTATATATTATTTTCAACTTACTGAAGCTTTTACCCAAATCCCGGGAAAAAAAAAAATAGTCGTAAGGAAGTCTCCACTTTCTGTCTCTGTTCTCCGAAGTTTAGGCAAATGTAGTCAGCCTATTCCGATCACTGATCGTGACCAACCCTGCCACTTCTGCTAGCTTACTCTGCATGTTGTTGGTAACGTCATGCGACTTAGCAGTTAATCTCTGGATTACTTTCCGGGATTAAACAGTTAATAAATCACCAATTCATAAGTTACTGAGACAAATCCCAATATGTTGGCAGATTTTCTGACTGAATCCACGTTTCATTTATAATTTATTGAAATGTGAATCCGCCCTGCCTACGTCTGCGTTCCCTTCCACGTTTAACCCGTCTACCTTCAAAACAAGAGTGAACAGCAAGAGTGAAGCATCTTCTGGGCATGCTCGATCCATCATAACTTCTAAACAGCTCATGTAGTTAACTTAAGAGCTATCGTCGTTTTAAGCCCACGTGGCCGAAATATGCGCAGGCGCATTCTTAGTGTTTGACAGTTAGACCAAACTTTGACACTAGTTCAAGACAGCCGAAGAGATAGATTATCAATCGCTTTCCATCAGGCGATATCGAGACAGGCACGCCCCTTCAGCAAAACAAAGTCTGGAATTAAGAACCAAAGTAAATAAAGGTCATGGGCGAGGCCTTTGCCAGTATTGGGATGATCCAAACTAAGAGTAACATCAAAGATTTTTTAAATCCACATCGTTCTGGCACCCGCCTTTTTTTTATACAAAACAAATTCAACTCCTAACACATTCTAGCCTAAATAATTATAGCTAAACTTTCCACGCCTCGTAGGCCAGAAATATTCTGGTCAGTTTGAATGACTAGAGTAAACAAAATGATTGAAATATTCCGTAGTACGCTGTTACGTGTCCCGGCTGGCTTTGTCTAACTCCACAGTTAGACCTATATTTTCTTTTTGTCAAAGATTTAATCTTGACTAAGTGGAGTAGTAGCGAGAATGCAAATGACAGCTAGAAAAGAAATATGTTTACTATCGGAAAAACATGACGTAAAGAAAAAATACAAAAATGAACAAGTTGGTGGCAAATAACCGTCAAAATACCCGTCGCTCAGCGTAACTGTGATAATGCTGTAAGTGCACGGGTTGCGACTTGCGCCCTTAGTCAAAGTCAAAGCATTCATTTCAAATAGGCAAATAAATGACACTTGTAAACGTCAACATTTACATTAACTTAAAATACATAGGCCCCTTCCAAAAGGTAGCTTCGCATGGAGAAGAATGAGCAAGAAACTCCACCATTACTCTTTTAAAATGTTTTACAATATTTGACAGCTGCAGCTACAAATATTGAAGTAACAGGGCCTAGAGACAAAACACATTTCTGTTAGCGTTCACGCCAAAACGCTACGCCAAAATGTATGTGAATGACATTACCTGCGGAAAGGTTACGTCGTGTCCTTTCCGCAGGTAATGTCATTCCCATACATTTTTTTTGGCGTGAACGCTAACAGAAATGTGTTTTGTCTAGACCTGCTGATTCCTCTGACGACGATTTCGATTTTTTTATCACGTAATCTAATAATATTGGGTACGAGTACTGAAGTACTTGTTTTTTTTTTTTTGTGATTTTAATTGGTTTTCATAAGCCTTGATTTAAGCAGTTCTAGCCCGTTTCAGCTTCGTAAGTAGATCTTCAAAAAGTGAGGTGGCAACACTGGCTGTTACAGAACCAAACCACAACGCAGATTCCGTTTCTAACTTTATTAGACAACCTTGTTTTATTTGCGATGCATTGTCGTATATCAGTCAACGACCTAGTCTGATCTTGACCTCGATGTCTAGAACGTAGAATAGAGCTCTTCTAAAGAGCGTTAGCACACGGAGTTCGCTGTGCTGTGGTGCGGTCGTTGCGCTTTTGTTTTTATGCTGAATCTAGGTAACAAAAACCCAGGTTGTGGCCCGCACTTCGCTCCAAAACAAAACAAAACGAACAAATACAACTCTGCACCAACTGCATAGACCTGTTCACAACTATTTGACAGGCTTCCTAATCGAAATTGACACATTTACGGTTACCTGATTTGCGTAGTCCCCGACCGCTAATAGCCGTCGGAAGAATGATGATGAAGATGGCACTCTTCTTATTTTTTTTAAATAGCTCAGTTGGTGGAACCAAAGAGACGATTATTTGGTTCCCCTATTGGGCTCAAACTATTAAAAAAAAACATGGAAGAGTACCATAGACACGAAACGAAAAATAAGAATTGGTTTAAACTGTATAAAAAATTGCGGGTTTCGGATTCTCGAACAGCATTTAGAAGACTCCTATATTAAATTGATTGGTGTTCGATTTGGCATAGTAGCGTATGGAATGGTTGTGAATAGCAATGCTGGTGGAGTTTATCCTGTGCTTAGTAAACGTCAAAGTCAAATGATTTATTTTAAATAGCCATTTATAAGACACTTTCGAACGTCAAAATTTACACAAAACATAGAATTGATCTCAATTGCTCCTTCTAAATTTATTTTCGTATGGCGAAGAATGGGCAAGAAAGTCCACCGTTACATTTAAAAAATGTTTTACAGTATTTTGTATACATTAACGTTATTACTCATAGTTATAAACGACCTTGTTCGCATTCTAGATCATTGCGGAAATCCCAACGCTTTAAGTGTTACGTCTTCGGCATATCGCCAACCGACCCTCGTTAGGCTATTGGCACAACAACGTCCAGCAAATAATTTGAGCATGATATTTACTACACGACAACCTATTGGACGGTACTAAATGTTATTTGATTTCTATTACAGTTGACATCTTCTAATAATAGCTGTGCAAGTATTTGCTTTCAAGCTAACGCGCACCTTTATTCACAACTAGCAGCGCTCCGTGGTTTCACCGGCGTAGTTCCCGTTCCCGTGGGAATACGGGGATAAAATATAGCCTATGTCACTCGGGATAGTGTAGCTTCCCAACAGTGAAAGACTTTTTCAAATCGGCTCAGTAGTTTCGGAGCCTATTCAATGCAAACAATCAAATATTTCCTCTTTATAATATTTTTCACAATAACAACAAAAACACAATACCTACATCACATTTTCACATAATACACATCACATCACACAACACACACATCATCGTATCTACATTTAAATCTGGATACAGTACAAAAGATATTCTATTCCATTCGTATTTCGTGACGCATTCGCTTTCATTTTGACAGTTAACAACATCAGTTGCGTTCCATAGACCACTGGAACGGTTGACAGACCTCTGGGCGTCTGAATAAGCAAGCATCACGATTGTTGAAAGTATTTTTATGATAACCGGAATTTACATCTTGCCACAATGTTCAGCATTATGCGTGGCAACTCTGGCAACATCCCGAGGTATAAAGAACGAATGAATTGTTATTCATTCAAGAAATACGATCAATTAGCGGTCTAGAATTATGTTCTAGAACGTTTTAACAATAGCGGCATTGTCTGGGAAAACGGAAATTAATAACAATTATTAGAACGATTACTAGAACGAGTGAATTTAGGGGAATTATCCGTCCATGTTGACTTGACGTTTATTCATTTGTTTTCTAAGGAATTTGATGGAAAAAAGTGCTCCTTCTTTTTTTTTCTTTATCTTTTTTGTGTGTCATGGTAATCTCCAAATATAAACTGGTAAAGTTGTATGTAGATTGTGACGTCTAACTTAGTAATAAGAGGGAAAAAGAATGGCTGACATTTATTTAATGCTGGAGCTCATTCGTCAGCGCTTGTTGTCTAATTTTTCTTCTTCCTTTTTCGTGTAAAGTATTCTAGACTGATCTTACTCTTTACCATTATTAGGATCCCAGATGTTTTGCCTTATTTGAACATGCATGCTCGTTCCATCAGAGACCTCATCCATCGCTTTCCATCTGGCGTGATCGAGGTCAAGTGCAGGCCCATTAAAAAAAAAAACAATCGAGAAATATTTTTGGCCTTATTAGCCCATAATAGCGTGATAGCAAGCTAGTTATTTAAAATAACGCAATATTTTCAACTAATTAACGTTACATTAACGGCTAATTATATCCGCTAAACCACAATATTATATAATAAATATTACGTACCTATCGTGCCAACTTTTCCAATTCGCGCCAAAACTGTCAGTGTGTACAGCTGTGGAGTTTGACCCGCCATCTTGTTTCTAGATTTGAAGGACATGTTTTGTTTATAAACTGCCGGTGCAAAGGTCGTTGTCTGATACGTTCGGTTGCCAGAAAGAGACAGACATTATTTGTTGTGCGAATGACTAGTGTTAGAAAAGAACGGGAACATTTCGCGAAATTGCAGCATGTTTGAATGAAAGGGATGCCAATCTCAACATTGAATGAAAAATATTGTACGTAACAAGAAAATATGTAACGGGACTGAAATAGTTGGCGTGATTTTGGCCTGTTCTTTTCATAGATCTTTGACAGTCATGAATTCAAGGAGGTCATAATATCGGTTCGGTTAGGTTAGACTGGAAGCCGACCTCAACATAGTTGGGAAAAGGTTACGCAGATCAATAGTTAAAATTAAAAGTATTTTGCTCTTTTTACTTTTTAAAAATACAACGGATAAATCACGTTTTTGTTGTTAGCAGAACTAAAAAATATAAAAAATATATTAGATTTAAAAATCTAAAACAAATCAATAATAATAATTTCAAAAAAGCGTGTGGTGCTTTTTGAGGTATTTTAAATAATCAATACATATCAAGCACTCCACGCTTTTTTGACATTATTTACTGCTTTTTAGTTTCTTGATTGATGAACAAGCTACAGGTAAAATGTTTGTAAATATTTCATATTGCTTACAATTCAAATACAATCAATATCCATTATTTATCAGCTGTGCTATTGTTATAGAGATAATGTTGACCTACAAATTAAAATAATGTCAATGTGTTGGTTGAATTGTACATACCTTACTTATAAAATAGAAAACTGTTTGCTTTTTATTTTGTTGAATCATTCTGTTACAGTTTTTTTTTTTTTTTTTTTTTTTTTTGGGTGGGAAATCATCAAATGACTTCTCCTGCTGAGTAGAGCAGGAGGGCGTGTCAGACTTTTACTGACTAAAACCCACCCGTGTTCCCTCAGTAGCCCGTATGCCAGGGGCCGTGGTATCTCTTTCGAACAAACCCGCACCCCTGGCAGGCATCGGCCCTTGCGGACCCCACCTGTGATTGCTGACATCTTTGACGGCGCGCGTGAGGAACACAACGCGCCGTCCCGTCTACCACTTTTCGGCCGCAGAGGATAGGGAGAGCGGCTGACGCTATACCGACACTCCTCTTCCCCTGCGGCCCCACCGCGTCCGCCATCAAACGGTGGCGGCCCCGTCCAGGCCACGGAAGGGAAGAGCGCTGCTCAGAAGCACCGGCACTCCTCCTCTACCGCAGCCCGTAACCCTCAGCCGCGATGCCTCCCATTCGACATCGCGGCCCACCTCAGTCGCGGTGCACCTCACCGCAACCTACTTTTTGGCCGCTACGTCAATGGCTTGAAGGCAAAAGCCCTGACGAGCGGCCCCACCGTTGGGTTCCTCTTGGCTTCACCGTGGATGGGAGACCACGGTTACTAAGCCCCCCCGCAACGACAATGCGGGAACCCACTCGGGGGGGATTCTGTTACAGTTGATTTACATAAATAAATGCTACCTTTATGGGGTTTTTTTTTTTTTTTTTGGGTGGGAAATCATCAAATAACTTCTCCCGCTCTGGGTGGAGCAGGAGGGCGTGTCAGACTTTTACTGACTAAAACCCACCCGTGTTCCTTCAGTAGCCCGTATGCCAGGGGCTGTGGTATCTCTTTCAAATGAACCCGCACCCCTGACAGGCATCGGCCCTTGCAGGCCCCATCATTTTTGTGCTGACATCTCTTTGAGGCGCGCGTGGAACACAACGCGCCGTCGACTTGGGCTTGGTCCTTACCGGACAGCGAGCTACCCATTACTCGCCGTCCGCAAGCCCATGCCTACGGTGGCCGGAAATCGGCCTGGGATTCCCGACGCCCAGGGCGTCTCCGTATCCTGCGGCGGCTGGGGTCGCGAGGGCGCATATGCTGCCTCTCCCTCACGTGCGCCGCCTCCCTCTTCGCAAGCATCACTGCTTCGCTGAAGGAGGTGACGGCTCCCCATGCCCTCTCGCTCCGTACCATGGCCTGGACCAGGGCCGGACGCGAGAGATCGCCGCCGCCGATCGCCTCCACGAGGACACGGCGGTGCTCCGCCCAAGCAGGGCAGACCGCCACCGTGTGCTCCACCGTGTCCTCAGGGCGATCTTCGCAGTGGAAACACCTGGGCGTTTCCTCCCGCCCTATCCGAAACAGGAACCTCCCGAAACAACCGTGTCCGGTGAGGACCTGCGTCAGGCGGAAGGTGAGGACGCCATGCCGCCTCTCAAACCACTCCTCAAAGAGGGGACTTACCGCCGCAATCGTGGCGTGCCCAGCACTGGGTTGCGACAATCGCTCTCTCCATGTCACCATGAGATCCCGCCGGAGCTCTGTCCGCTGTGCCGCGATTTCCTGCGGCAGCGGAATTACGCCCCGGCGTTTGGCCTCCTCGCGCCACTCCCATATTTGCGCGAGGACCTTTGCCTCCAGATCCCATGGCGGTAATCCGGCAAGGAGGCCCGCCGCCTCGCCGGAGATCGTGCGATATCCTCGGATCATCCTGATCGCCATGACCCTATGGGACTCCCTCAGCTTGCGAGCTGGTTGGCGTCTCAATGTAGGCGCCCACACCGGCGCCCCGTATAGGGCCATGGATCGCACGATCCCCGCGTAGAGCCTCAGGCAGGAGGCGTTTGGCCCCCCTAGATTGGGCAAGAGCCGCTTCAACGCAGCCCCGGCCCGCTCCAGTCTGGGAGCCAAACGGCGGAAATGCTCCGCGAAGTTCCACCGGCTGTCGAGGACGAGTCCCAAGTACTTCATCGTCGACTCGACGCCGATGTGAACCCCTCCCACCGTTATCTGGGAACCCGTCGGTGGCGCATTCCGAGGACCATGAAACCACATGGCCTCGGACTTGTGCAAGGCCACCTCGAGTCCCAGTTGCCGGATCCTATCGACGATTGTCGCAACCCCTTGTGTCGCTAAGTCGGCCGCCGCCTGGTACGACCTCCCTTGCGCCAGGAACAGCGTGTCGTCAGCGTAGCAAACTACACTGACGCCGCCAGGGAGGTCGGCGCGCAGCACCCAGTCGTACCCGATGTCCCACAGATGCGGCCCCAGGTCCGATCCCTGTGGGACACCGCACGACATCTCTCGCCGGTTCCACTCTCCGAGGTGACCGGGGTAGATGACGGCCCTGTCCGTCAAATAGGCCTCGACCACACGACAGAGGTAGGTCGGCATCCGGTGATACCGGAGTGCCTCCCTTATGCAACTCCAGGGCAGGGTGTTGAAGGCATTGGCGATGTCTAATGACACCGCCAAGACGACCCCACCCCGGGCCACAGCATCCCCCGTCGTGAGGGCTCGTACGCGCATGATGGCATCCACCGTGGAGCGCCCTCCGCGGAAACCAAACTGGCTCTCCGCCAAATCCGGCCCCACCCGCACCAGCCGCCCGACGAGGCGGTCTGCAATTACTCTCTCAAAGAGCTTGCCCACCTCGTCGAGCAGCACGATGGGCCGGTAAGCGGACGGAGAGTCCGCTGGGCGCCCCGGCTTCTTAATGAGGACCAGTTTCCCCGTCTTCCAACGAAGCGGAAACTGGCCCTCCTCCAAGCATGCGCTTAGGAGCCCTCTTAGTCGAGGCCCGAGAGCCTGCAAGGCCAGGACCCAGGCTTTGCCGGGCAAGCCGTCGGGTCCTGGGGCGGTATTTTTGGCATTCAGCCTACGTACCGCCACTCTCAGGTCTACCTCGGTCACCTCTGGAGAGTCGTCGTCGTCGTCGTCGGTGTGGTACCTTTATGGGGTTATGTGATTTTTATATGATTGAGTTATGGATTCGAGGCTACGTTGTAGGTAATAGCCGCACGTATTGATCGACGAGGCTGTAATTCCTGGATCTTTGGCAGTCGGTACGTAATGAGAGTCTTTCCATGGGGTATTATATTACCCAGTTACTGGGTTGTGGAGGTCAGATAGGCAGTCAAACCATGTCAAATACTGGTATCCAGCTTAATCCGATTGGATGCAGATGGGCATTGAAAGTGATTGCAATGCAAGATCGCTTCCGGAAACGAATCGAATTGCTGAGCAACATTTTTACCCGACTAGCCAAAAAAAAGGTTTGCTTTTTCGCTCAATCGTGGTCGGTTGTTTTCGCGTTTGTCAAACCGGTTCATCACTTACGGCTTACGAGTACCCAAGCCATGTATACAAACCAGCAGCTACATGTGTATAAATAAATTAATCCGAGGCTTCAAGGTGATCAGGCGAGTAACGATAATAATGTTAATATGTTATGCAATCAATGCAACGGTGCCATGAGTCGGCTATTCTCCTTCGTCGCGTCGATGGTGATCAGTGAATTTTGTTGACCCAGAACTTGTATTTAATTTCATCGACTGCTCTCAAAATGGTGAAGGAAAACATCGTGAGGAAACCGGCATGTCCTAACACTAAAAATTCGAAGACATGTGACATCTACCAACCCGCACTGGGCCCGCATAGTGGATGGCCGACTCCCTCTCACAGAGAAGAGGCTGAGTATGATGAGCCAGAACCTCACCAGGCTCAGCCACTTCTTCCACTGTGGCTGCAGCACGTTTTGGGTGAACAAAAATCATGGAACTCGCGTCATCGTGACCGCTTTCTATGAGCTATATGTACACTTCGTGTAGGATATGGGTGTACGAGCACACGGATGAGTCGCGCCTAATCGTCGTATTTTAAGTGGAGCGACTGCTTATCTGACCTCCACTACCCAGTCCGTGACCCAGTAGTCCCCAGTAGCTGGGTAATACGACACCCTTTGGTAAGACTAGACTAAAACTATACGAAAAATGCCTGTTGCATTATTTTTTGTCTTTGTGGACATCGACTAACATTAGAGGCCATTCACAGTACCTAAGTATAAAGATAAGTACCTCGGCTGTTTAAGTACAAACACTTATTTATAAATAGCTTGACTCCCGTATGCAGTTAGAACGTGAGCAGAAGTTTAAGTACGGAGTTACTGTGTTGTGTTTAGAGATAAGTACTTGGTAACTTGTGCGAAGTTCTAGAACTAAATTCAAGACAACATAAAGTTAGTTGGCTAAACTGTTTAGTATGATTACAATTGCATAGAAACAGGGCTCACGGTTAGATGATGAAAATCCAATATCAAAACTTGTCCTTACCTCGGAAAGCACGATATGCCGTTGGTTCCGGCTGTCTTTCGTATATATTTGAGTCGTTACGGGTCGTCAGAAGCCCGAAAGTCTGACTACCTGTCCAACCAAAGAGGAGGTCAGATAGGCAGTCGCTATATGTAAAATTCTGGTATTCAGCTTTGTCAGGTTAGACTGGAAGCTGACCTCTAGTTGCGAAAAGGCTGGGCAGACCGATTGGGCTTGTTTGTCCAGCCTTGTCATCGAAACAAGTTGTTTTCAAACCACAGATAATGAAAATCATTATAAAAACACGTTCTGCGTTTGCAGCGGTTTGACAAACCTACTTTTTATCATGAGTCGTTTTATTTTACGATTTAGTAATGAGATACCAATCAATATTATAATGTCATTTGTAAACGATATTCTAATTAGAAATGAGTGGCTCGTGTCGATAGCAAAATAAATAGAGTTAGCCCAGAAAATTGTGTACGTGTTACGCACTTTCAGTAGCGTAAATTGGTTCCTGAGTGTGCAGACAACAGCACCCTAATTGCGTAACTCACGATTATTAATAATCTGTTTCGTTTTTAAACATACTGTTAAACCATTGCTTCATATGTTCGAAAAATGTGTCTGCTCAACAACGTAAATAACGCAATGAAAATTGTTGAACTGTCAAATTGAAACAGTTTATGATTAATCGTGAGCTACGCAATTAGGGTGCAGGACACGCTAGACACGATATTAAGTGCCCCCATTGTTTGTGGGACAACACCACATCTTTATTTCAGGAGTTTCACCAGAGCACGTTTTCCTTTCTTCGGCCTACCTGCGTGTCTAAATTACCATGTTTCTATCTATGTAGTTCCAACTACAGTGAGATGTCAGGCAGTCAGAAAAGTTACTGGGAAAACGATTACCGTGTAATCTTCACAAGCTTGTTATAAAAGAAGTCTTCTGAACATTTGGCGCCATGAGTTTAACTCATGAAGCCGAAAGTGCGTTGATCGCAGGACTTCTGTCACGGAACGCCATTCTACGTCGTTACTTATTTATTTATATATACTTTATTGTACACCACAAAAATACATTACAAAAAAACAATTTACACTACAAAATATACAATGGGCGGCCTTATCGCTTTCCGCGATCTCTTCCAGGCAACCCTGGCATGGACAGCGATTGGTCTGGATATAAAATGGGGATGTCGTTGTCAATTTCTTAACGTCATTTGTGCCATTGTACGAGTAAATGGTGACATTTGGCCCAACACCAGCATTTGGCTTAACACGCTATCAATTACAATCGTGAATCATATTGCTAAGCCATTCTTTCATAAAAGTTCGAAAAAATTGTCTGGTTAACCACTTTAATCACGCAATGAATGATGTTGAACTGACAGCATGAAAGCCAATCCGACTGTATTATGTTACGCTATTGCTCCGCTGGTTGGCGGTGGCCCTTCTCAAACTACCTTTTTAGTGTCCAGTTGATGCAGATTACTTTAAATTGAAGTAGGTGAAGGAACTATAATAGTACATTATGGTACAAGTGTGTAACGTTGGTGATTATCGCTGAGGCGCCATTGAGACCCGAGCCGTCAGGCGAGGGTCTTAAGAGAGCCGAGGACGATAATCATCAATACACACGTGTATCATACGACGTTTTTCAACACACTTGCGAAGAAAATAATACTAAATCATCATCATCCATCATCATCCATCGTCATCCATCATCATCCATCATCATCATCCATCATCATCCATCGTCACTCATCATCACCCATCATCATCCATAATCATCATCATCCATCATCATCATCCATCATCATCATCCATCGTCATCCATCATCATCCATCATCATCATCCATCGTCATCCATCATCATCCATCGTCATCCATCATCATCTATCATCATCCATCATTACTCATCATCACCCATCATCATCCAGCATCATCCATCATCATCATTCATCATCATCCATCGTCATCCATCATCATCCAGCATCATCCATCATCATCCAGCATCATCCATCATCATCATCATCATCGTTTTTAAGAACAAAGCAACTCAAACAAAAAACAACCTATAAACAAAGCAACTCAACCAATTCTATAACTCACTAGTGAATAACAGTAATGAAAAAGTCACAGTTTGATAATAGGTGTCATTATGTGCCTAACTGTAGTGAAATTAGAGCCATTTTATGAGCAAGTGTGTTGAAAAAAAATAAACTATTATCAGCGTTTTGCAGCCCATTACAATGTCTTAACACTTCCAATTCACTGTGAACAACTTTCCGATTCGACGACTCAGAAAATGGTAAGGCAGTGTAGGATGAAATAGACGATTCCAAGCTTTAGAAAATAATCATTTAACTGGAATAAAGGACAGTGGAATGAGGTTCTCCGTTCTATTAGTTAAATTGAGTTTCACGTTCGGCCCACGCGTGCTACCCACGGAATGAGGTTACATTTTCTACCTAATTTCGTAAAACATTTGCTTCTTATTAGAATTTTCAGACCACTTTCAGAGTGAAATGACATTGAAAACATTGTAAAATCCAATTCATTTTAAAAGAGTAACCGAGTTTCTTGCCGGCTCTTCTCCATAGGAAGCGAGAAATTGGAACCATACACCTAGCTTCTGACGTTTCATCAGTGCCGTTTATGTAAAATAAAATACCTAGTTAGATTTGATTTAAGGTTATTCTGTTGGACTAGATGTTAATTTGAATATCATTGGAATAAATGGTCCAGCCAATAGTAACTCCACAGCAAGATGTAATCTATGGCGGGGGCTGTATAAACCTGAGAATTTAATCGAACCATCTGAGAGCCTTCCGTCTCGGCACGCGTTACCGTTGTCGACTTGGAAATATCTAAATAGACTTCGAACCAAAGTCGTCCGGAGCAAAGACAATCTCCACAGATGGGATTCAAGGATGGCTCAGATCTCAAGTGCGTATGCGTCACCTCGCCACTGACAATGGCTCACTTACCATTCTGCGCCGCATTGTCACCTGTGTATTTGATGATCTTATCATTGCGTTAGGGAGCGGAGTTTGGCCAGCTGAATTTTGGGCCAAATATGTTTGAACTTTTCGCCAGAAGTAATAATACATTAGTAAAAATACGTATTTCATTATTCAAGCGTAACAATTTGAACTGTTACTACAGAAGTATCAATTTGACCTCCCAAAAGAAATTATGTGTGTAAATAAATAATAACAAAGTCAAAGTAACGAGAATGTCGAAAGTCATTGAACTTTCTTAAACTACGTTTTACAAGTACAGTGAAACCTGGTTAAGTGGGACCTGGATAAGTGAGAAACCTCTATTATTGAGAACTACAATGAGGTCCCGGCACTTTTTCATCGAATTACCTCTGTTAATGGGACTTTTCGAACTTGGTTAAATGAGATTTGATTTCTAGGATTTTTTCGATGTTTACCTCTATAATTGGGACTCTGGAGCTCAATTCCCTTTATAAGTGAGACAATTTATCAGGTTGGGACAGGTTACGACACGATTGTTTATAAACATTTGAATTTCTTTCACAAAATTTCCACCTTTATAAATGGAATAACGATACATTTCGACCTCTATAAGCGGGCCCTCTGTAAATGAGACAACTAAATTTTAAACCTGTCTAATTGGAAAACTGGATAAATGAAAACCTCTTTAAATGGTACAAAATCCTTGGTCCCTTGAGATCCCAATTAACCAGGTTTCACTGTACTTGTTTGTTTTTTAAGTACATTATATAAATAAGTAGTGACGCTGTTCTTTGTTTATTATCTGAAATTTTATTGATATAAATTAATTAAATAATAATCATCATTTATTTCAGGAAATTATTATTTAATAAAAATTATATTTCCGTGTAATTTGTACCGCTTAATACGGGAATAATATCCTGAAATAAATGTTTATTATTAATTAATTTATTTAGTTTAATTTGATTTAATTAATTAATTAAATAAAGAAAAGTGGGATGATTTTATCATCATGGGTCTAGTCTATTCCCAACTATATAGTGGTCAGCTTCCGGTCAAACTGGATGAAGCAGAACACCGGTGTGTGGCGCCGGACGTAAAAGAATAGCACCATCTCATTTCTTCGCGTGGGTGTCGTAGAAAGCGACTAAAGGAACTTACTAGAGAATGGGCAGCAGCGTTCTCTATGCATTTTACCACCATACTGCGATCGCCAACCCGCCTGCCAAGCGTGGCGATTATGGCAAAATCTCCATTTTCGGGGAAGCCTATGTCCAGCAGTGGACGTCTTACGGCTGAAATGATGAGTGTCTAATTTCTGACCGTCTATTGGATAATGTCTTAATAAAAACAATTTTTTAATTGCCTGCAATTGCCAGAACACGAAAGCGTTTGAAAATGTGTTACCCAAAACGAATGCTCATTGTCCTTTGTAAATTATGTAGGTCATTTTTATCAAACAATTTAATATTTTTAAAATAAAGTAAATGTTTGTTCGTATTCAGGGAAAGCTGTGACAATTTAGATTGGGTTTTCACCGATTACTGACAAATGGCACTATGTTATTGTCGTGACGTTCGTTTGTTTAGAATTATGTAATAATTGTTGTTTTTTTTCTTTGTTACAGGTTTAAATGCGTGCGAAAGTAAATCTTTTCTCTTTCTACGGAAGGAACTGCCTGTCAGGTAATTTATTTTTTATTTTACAACACAATTTGACATGAAAATTATAGAGGTTGAATGAATGAAGGGTGGCCAACAAAACGTATTTACAAAGCCGATGTGAGTGGAAACGCTGGGACACCCCGTAGAATGGTCAACACCCTTTGAGTACATTTAAGTCAGCTGCGTTGTACACGCAACCGGTACGACGTGTATTACCTGTGGCCCTAGTATGAGTTTCTTTTGAGAATGGGCAGCAGCGTTCTATATGCATTTTACCAGTATTCTGCGATCGCCAACCCGCCTGCCAAGCGTGGCGATTATGGCAAAACCCCCTCTTGGGGGAGGCCTATGTCCAGCAGTGGACGTCCTTCGGCTGAAATGATGATGATAAGTACGTTCCCGTGAGATAATTTCTTACATCTACGCGGGCAAAGCCGTAGTATGCAAATATCCGAGCTGGCACCTTTTACTCGTACAAGTAAAATAATTTGGGACAAACAGAATTGTTCTACGATGCGACGCTATTTGCGGGAGCCTATCCCGCAAATAGGCGCGTCGCATCGTAGAACAATTTCTATGAAAACTTCACGGAAATTGTTCTACAAGCGTCGCAACTCGCTGTCGCGTCGCACCTGTCTGAAGAAGCCTTTATGCGAGTTAACAAAATGGTAAAAAACCTGTGCTTGTTTTGTGTTTACTTTTATTACATTCAATTGCTTCTCACATAAAGACGTTGTGATAAACTTTATCAGCCGCTATCATAAAACTACTGAAGTTGACAGAACGAGTTCATGAAATAAGAAAAACTTCGAAAATGTACAGGATAAGTTTTTATCCAGTGCGCAAATTTTAACCATGAATTCAGCATATCATTCTAGAGCCCCTTGCGCAGAAATTTTTCGCCGATTATAAAAAAAATAAAAATAAGAATGATATGCTGAATTCATGGTTACAATTTGCGCACTGAATAAAAACTTTTCCTGTATAAGTACGGGGAGGTAAGTAGGAGGTAAGTACTAGTAGGCGACGCCAGATTTTTTAAAACTTATTGCTCTCGCGCTCTGCAATAAGGGAAAAGAAGGGACTATAAAGTTTTAACAATACTTACAGGATAAGTTTTTAACCAGTGCGCAAATTGTATCAATGAACCTGCATATCATACTAGACTGCATATCCCTCAGCGCAGACAATGTTCGTCGGTTATACAAAAAAAAAAAATTGCTATTCCATACATTTTGACCGCGTAGGTATTGCAGTTTTTACTATGAAACAGCAGGTTTTTTTTTTTGTAATACCACGAAAGAACGAAAGAAAATGCGTTTATTTGCAGTAAACGTGACGCAAAAAAGAACAGGAATACTAAAATAAGAACAGGTTGAGGGAAACATGCGTCACATCCACGCAAAACGGCTATCGCTCAGCATTATGCTGCGACCCTATGCAAGACTGAGCCCCAGCGCTGGTTTGCAGCGACAGCCGGCTTTGACTTAATGACGTCGCCCGGTGCATCAAACGATTATTAGGACACTGTACTGGTACAGCGAAATTATTGCGCTGGCGGGTCTAAATTGCTATGCTGAATTCATGGTTACAGTTTGCGCACTGCGGTCAAAAACTTATCCTGTGGGTATAGTCGCGTTTTTACTGGTGGAGATGTTACAGAGACATCGCTGCAGGGGCGGATCTTAGATTTGTGGGGCCCTGGGCTAATACTGCTTAGGGGCCCTACCTAATTACTCAACCAATTGCCATTTTGTCAAAAACTTTTTAATTCTAGATAATTTTGATTATTGACAATATCGTCTATTGTTTCCCGTTCGGTTGGGGGCCCTCTGTATCCACGGGGCCCTGGGCTACAGCCCAAAAAGCCTTTAAGTAGATCCGCCCCTGCATCGCTGGACCTGGTATATCGCTGTGACTTTTCGGGACAATATCGCTCGACATTTGCCTTGTTCACATTATCCAGTGATGATTAATATGTCGCTTGAGGACGTAATGTACCGTCACTGACACGCGTCCTCACCACGACAGTCAGACGACTGTCGAGGGACAGGAAGGCCGCACGTGTCGCGACGTTCGCTGAGCAACTAGCAACAAGTCCCACGATAGGTAGATGTCGCAAGAGACGTCGGGTGACATCGCGTGGGACACGTTAAATTCGTGTCTGGGGACATAGGCCTGAGACAAATAAAAAAGTAAGAAAAAAAAACCATATAGGAAGTTTCCTCTACCAAATTATAAATAGAAAAACGTAAATTATGAAAAAAAAAAGAAATCCCTCCGAATAAATATTCTTATCCGTTTTTCGAAGTTCGTTAAAAAAACATTCTTCATCTGTCAAAACTGACCTAGTTTCCCGCATTCTTATCAGAAATATCAAAATAAGTAATCAATAAATCGATAAGCCTATAAGGACTATAAAATCTGCCCCCTATTATATCTGTCAGTACGTGGGGTATACACAATGTGTTCCGATTACATCTAGAAGGTCCGGCACCTTCCAGATATAATCGGAACGCAGTGCCTTGAGATAACGTATGTATGTTGGGGTAAGGACATAGTGTTGATACCGAAGCGATTTATCATTTAGTGGTTTGTTTGTGCGTGATTTGGTAGTGATCTCAGATTATAAAACAAAGGCAGATAGATCGCGCGGAACACCAAGAGTGAGGCCAAAAAACCAAATACTAAAGCCTCGCATTATATCTATACAATGTGACGCTTTAGTATTTGGTTTTTTGGCCTCACTCTTGGTGTTCCACGCGGTCTATCTGCCTTTGTTTTATAATCTGAGGTAGTGGTACAGTCGTGGATGATACAAAATAACATCAATAACTTTGCGAAGTCCCTTCAAATGTTTGAGCTGAATGGTGCTGATCCACACCTCATATTCGTGAACGGGCGCTTTCAGTAGGGACTGGTCATCTCTTGGCTGCCACGGCCTATTTAAATTCTTGTAACAATTTTTTGATTTAAAAGAGTGTCCGTGCAGTTTCTAGCTCGTTATTCTCCATAGGTACCTACTACGCTTTGGAATGGACGACTAGTTTTTCTATCCTACTCTGACTCTTCAGAAGTGCCTATTATAATTGCTTTATCTTTACTGAGTATAAAACAAAGTCGCTTTTCGTGTTTGTACACACGGCTACACATCAAGCTATTCATTTCCAGTATAAGCTGATCTCGCATTGTATAGAATTTCCGTACAGCGCGTGATCAGCTTATACTGGAAATGTATAGCTTGATGCGTAGCCGTGTGTACGCTTAGATCTTTTAAACTACGCAACGGATTTTAATGCGGTTTTCATCAATAGACAGAGTGACTCAAGAGGAAGGTTTATACCTAAATGCACCATCACCGATCCACCGTTACACCGATCTCTACGCGGGCGAAGCCGCTGGCAAAAGCTAGTTTAAAATAAATCCTTTGAGCTTGTTTCATCAAGATTACTGTCTAGGTAAAGAGTCTCAAATTTCAATTTTATCATCATCTTTTCAGCCGAAAGACGTCGACTGCAGGACATAGGCCTCCCCCAATTTGGGGTGGTTTGCCATAATCGCCACACTTGGCAGGCGGGTTGGCGATCGCAGTATGGTGGTAAAATGCATAGAGAATGCTGCTGCCCATTCTCTAGTAAGTCCCTTAGTCGCCTCCTACGACATTCACGGGAAGAGATGGGATGTTGCTATTCTTTACGTCCACACGGAAAATTTCCATTTACTTTGTGTACATTATTTTTTCACCACTGCTTTCAAAACGTGAAGGTAAACATCGTGAGGCCTGTCCTAGAACAATGTCTTACAATCAATCATTCGAAAATATGTGACACCCGCCAACCCGCACTTTTTTGCAATAAGATCGAGGTCATCGAGGTTGAGAAAAAGTTAGATAGATTGATTGTCCACCTAAATTATTAAATCGCTCCCGCTATCTTCCATCACTTAAACCACAGCCACCGTGACGCATTGTTTACGCGCCAATCAAGGCCGCGTCGGTTGTCCCTCTCGTTGTTATGTCGCCTATAATCTGTGATAACACAACGTTACGATAATAACAACTATTAAGACGGCCCCACACGACACGACGCGACGTTTAAAACTTGCGCAGAATTCTAATCTGAGATTTGTTATTGATTTGTCTATTATATTTTAGATTCCAAGAAGTTTTTGCTCGATGATTTTTCAGAATTCCGAGAAAAACTCAGCGCAGGCACATATAAAATAAATGCCTAAAAAACTTTAAAAAAAACTGGGTCGCAGCCGGCAAAGAAATCGGCAAACTGAAAACTGCATTCAGCGCATGATTGAACTGGCAAAGAAATTTTTCGTCGGTTATTTGAATAAAAATTTACTCCTTGTCCAATTTTGACAGCGTAGATATTGCACAGTCGCCAGTGTCGCCACTCACACCAAGATATCCTCAACTGTCAAATTTTCCCATTGAGCATGAACCATAATGCTAATGAAATAAAGCTGAAAATCTAACAAAGAAATTTGACAGATTGGGGTAGCTTGATGTGCCTCTGTAATTTTCTATGTTAACGCTGTGTTTTTTTTATAACTCTTGAAAAAGGGGTTCAGAATCATGATTGCACTGAATCTATGGTAACAGTTTGTGCGTCGATGTATGCCACTCTGTATTTCCAATTGACAAAAGTGATTGCTATAACAATTGCATTACAGAATTAAGGTGCTAGTTAGCATTATTCAAACCGATAAAATGTTATTTTGTCGGTTCGAAGCGTAAATAAATAATTTACGGACAAAATAACATTTATCGGTGAACTGAACGAAGTCCATTCAACACTCTGTATGGACGAGTGTAGGCGACAATGAATCAGCGTTATTGTTGGTACTTATTATGGCTTCAGTTAAACGTGTGTCGTTTTATTTTGGGGGCTTCTGAATCATCGTTTCAGCCGAAAGACGTCCACTTCCAGCAGTGTTAAAAAAACAATCAGCTGTTCCATACATTTTGTCGATTTAAATGAACACAAATGTATGGAACTGCTGTTTTTTTTTTTCGCGATTTCAAAGTTGTTCAAAATAACGAGTACAATGACCCCTTTTCTGGATTAGGATAAACAAAAACTAATGTTGTATATATATTCATAAACCATTGCTTCATAGGTTAGAAAAAATCGTGTGCTCAACAACGGTTATAATGCAATGAACGTCGCTGAACTGTCAACGAGGCAAAAGGAGTGTTTTTTTTATGGTCGGAATTCGTCAAATAACTTCTCGCGCTTTGGGTGGAGCAGGAGAGGGTGTCAGACTTTTACTGACTAAAACCCACCCGTGTTCCCTCAGTTGCCTGTGTGCCAGGGGCCACGGTATCTCTTTCGAACAACCCGCACTCCTGGCAGCAAAAGGAGGATGTCAGGATACGTAGTTGGTGGCGTTCTATAGTTTCTGGTTATCCCCATGAGAAAATGGCGTGAGGTTATCTCTATGTTACGTAATTACCCCCACGGTACATATCGTGTGTTGTTTCATGATAATTTTTGCTACAAAAAGCAACAAACAATAGGTCATCACAACAATAGGTCATCACAGCAATAGATGCATTAAACATTGTTTTAATATTCTTTTTTATGTAGTGAACGTAATCTTAATGTGATAATTATTCTTCATTGAAAAATCGAATGCAAAGTCAAGTTCAAAGTCAAAGTTGAAACCATAAATATACTATTATTAAAAACGCGAAAGTTTGTATGTGTGGATGTATGTTTGTTACTCTTTCACGCAAAAACGACTCAATGGATTTGAATGAAATTTGGCACACGGATAGATTATAACCTATATTAACACATAGGATACTTTTTATCCCGGTAGTACGTTTCCGCGGGATAATTTCCGACTTCCACGCGGGCGAAGCCGCGGGCGGAAGCTAGTAGATGCATAAAACATTGTTTTATTAACATTCTTCTTTATGCAGTGAACGTAATCTTAATGCTCAGATTATTAAACAAAGGCAGATAGACCGCGCGGAACACCAAGAGTGTGGCCAATTAATACTAAAGCGTCGCATTTTATCTATCTTCTATATATAAATAAAAAGAGAAGTACTGACTGACTGACTGACTCATCAACGCCCAGCCCAAACCCTTGGACCTAGAAAGCTGAAATTTTGCACAGAGGTTCCCTTTATAATGTAGACAAGGAATAAGGAAGGATTTTGCGACGCTTTAGTATTTGGTTTTTTTGCTTCACTCTTGGTGTTCCGCGCGGTCTATCTGCCTTTGTTTTATAATCTTAGTCTTAATGTGATAATTATACTTCATTGAAAAATGGAATGCAATATCAAGTTCAAAGTCAAAGTTGAAATCATAAATTAATCATATTTTAAATCGACGAGAAAAAGGAGGTTCTTACGTCGAAACGTATATTTATTTTTACTAGCTTTTGCCAGCTCGAGCTGCGCCCACGTGAAGGTCGGAAGTTACGCTCCGTATCAGAAGGTCAATCTAGTAGTTCGCTATCCCGCGGGAACACATACTACCGAGATAAAAGTATCCTATGTGTTGATCCAGGTTATAAACTATCTGTGTGCCAAATTTCATCCAAATCCGTTCAGTCGTTTTTGCGTGAAAGAGTAACAAGCTTGCATCCCTCCTTCCTCAAAAACTGTCACATATATTAATATTAGTAGGATGTGTCACCACGCATAACGTTTAATAGAGTTAATAATAATAATAAAGATAACGCGCCTCAAGCTGACGAGGGGAGTGTTGACAGGGCTACAAACGTAAGTACCCAGTGCAGTGAGGAATTGAGGAGTGCTTTGGAGGGTGCGATTCGAGAATATCGGTTCATGTCGCCCGAACTTAGGCCACGCTTACCTCGTTTGCCCATGCATAACAAGAATAGGGCGCTGGTGGCGGCTTTGGATTCGCAGTTGTCAAATTATTTTGATGACTGCGAAGACCTCACCGATACTCATTCGATTCTGTACTGCGCGGCTGTGGCGGCATGTCGTGTAGCTCACGTCAAATTCGCAAATGACTCTAGAGCTACGCGACCGAAATCAGCCGTACCAGCTTGGCAGTGCAAGATTGAACATCGTATTGGTGGGGCCAGAGCCCTCATCGGCAAACTAATCTGCTTCAGGGAGGGCAACACTCGCCCTAGAGTGATGCGCTTTGTGAGGCGGGCATTTTCAGGGACTGATACCAGCCCTCAAGATTATATGTCCCGTGTCACAGAGCGCATAGACTTCCTGAAGCAGAAAGTGTATGCATGGGCAAACCGTATTCGTCGGTATAAGCGCCGGGTAGATCGATACACTCAGAACCGCACCTTCCAGAGTGATGAAAGGTGGGTCTATAGAGCTTGGGAGCGACCGAACCAAGGTGTGGCTGATACGCGCCTACCGGAAGATGACGCCATGTGCTCTTTTTGGCGCAATATCTGGTCGGTGCCTGTCAGTCACACCGAAGGTGATTGGGCTCAAGAAGTGGAGCGAGCCTGCGATCCCATACCAGAAATGGGGGCTATTACCATCTGCCCCCAAGATGTAGCTCGTGCAGTCCGTCCGCTGCCCAACTGGAAGTCTCCAGGGCCGGACGGGCTGCACAACTTCTGGATCAAATGGTTCATGGGATCGCACGCTCGCTTGGCGGCTCAGTACCAGACTGCTTTGGAGTCTGGTTCGCTACCCCAGTTCCTGACAACAGGAGTTACCCACCTGCTCCATAAATCAGGTAATACCGCGGAACCCAAAAATTATAGGCCGATCACTTGTTTACCGACGGTCTATAAGGTTCTTACATCCATTTTGAGAACTAAAATTTACAATCATGTTGACACTAACTCCATCATGTCTGTCTCTCAAAATGGATGTAAGAATGGGTCCCGCGGTACTAAGGAGCTGCTCCTCATTGATATGGCTATTAGCCAACAGGTTCGCCGTTCCCGAAAGGATCTTTCGACATGTTGGATAGATTACAAGAAGGCCTATGACTCGGTGCCACATACATGGCTCATGAGGGTGCTAGAGTTGTATAAAGTAGATACAACTCTGCGCACCTTCCTGATGTCATGTATGAGTCAATGGAGGACGGTCCTTCGATATCCAGGATGTCGAAACATCCAGAGGAACAGCGAGCCGATAAGGATCGAGCGAGGTATATTTCAGGGCGACAGTTTGAGTCCGCTTTGGTTCTGCCTAGCCCTGAATCCTCTAAGCACACTGCTGGAGGATTCAGGTATAGGCTATCGGCTGAGGAGAGGTGGTCAGGTTATATCTCACCTCCTCTACATAGATGACCTAAAACTCTTTGCCCCCAACAATTTGCAACTGATGGAGCTACTGAAAGTAACTGAAACCTTCAGTAGCGCCATCAGGATGGAATTTGGTGTGGACAAATGTGCGGTCATGCATGTAAAGCGAGGAGAAATTGTGGAATCCGTGGGAACCCAACTCTCGGATTCCATAAACCTTCGAGCCCTCTCCGCAACCGAAACCTATAAGTATTTGGGTATGTCGGAAGCGTTGGGCATCAATGTTACTGACATGAAGCAATCTTTGAAGGAGCGCTTCTTTGGCCGCCTGAAGAAAGTATTTAATAGTCTTTTATCAGGCGGAAACAAGGTGCGCGCCTTCAACGGTTGGGTCATGCCGGTCTTGATGTACTCTTTCGGCATACTCAAATGGACTCAGACCGAACTCGACGCCCTGGATAGGAGGGTCCGTACGCTGCTGACTGCAAATTGAATGCATCACCCACGGTCATCGGTAATGAGACTGTATATCCCGCGAAAGTGTGGAGGTCGAGGGTTCTTAAACGCTAAGACCCTGCACAATCGCGAGATATACAGTCTCAGGGAATATTTCTTAGAGACCGATGTGGGGATGCATCGAGATGTGGCCGCGGTGGACAAGGGCCTCACCCCGCTCTCCTTGGCTAAAGAGAACTGGCGCAAGCCTGTAGTGCTTGACACTAAGGATCGCATGGAGGTATGGCAGAGTAAGGAGCTTCACGGACGCTTTTTTCGGGCCCTACATGGACCCGATGTAGACTTACTAGCGTCCGTAGCCTGGCTGCGTTTCGGTGACCTCTTTGGGGAAACCGAAGGTTTTGTCTGTGCAATTATGGACGAAGTTATCATGACGAACAACTACCGGAGATTTATTGTGAAAGATGGTACGGTTGACATCTGTCGGGCATGCCACCGTCCGGGAGAATCAATCAGACACATAATCTCCGGGTGTTCTCGTCTAGCTAACGAAGAGTACTTGCATAGACACAATCTTGTAGCCAGGATTATCCACCAGCAACTTGCTCTGAAATACAGCCTTGTGGAATCAGAAGTGCCGTACTACAGGTATGTGCCCGACCCAGTTCTCGAAAATGGGCATGTCACACTGTACTGGGATCGATCCATCATCACTGACAGGACTATTGTTGCCAATAAGCCTGATATAGTGGTGGTGGATCGACTAGAGCGGCGTACAATGATCGTTGATATAACGGTCCCGCATGACGGGAACCTCGTGAAAGCCGAGAAAGATAAACAAATCAAGTATCTTGACTTGGCTCGCGAGGTTGTCGACATGTGGGATGTGGACTCAGCGATCATTGTACCGATAGTCGTTTCAGCCAATGGCTTGATAGCCAAGAGCCTCGACCAACATCTGAGGAGGCTCTCGTTGGGCAGCTGGGTCAAGGGCTTGATCCAGAAAGCGGTACTCCTGGACACGGCTCGCATCGTTAGGAGGTTCCTCTCTCTGGAGCCCTGACCGCCGGTAGCTTGGACCTTGTTCCCGATACCGGTGGGCTACTATTTTTTATATTTTTAAATGTTTTTATATTTTTATAATAATATTTGAAAATGTAATTTATAAGTATATTTAATGGAATAAAGGCGATAATAAAGTCTTTAATAAACAATCTTATAAACCATATTTCTTATATACTAAAATAAATATTTTACATTGACACTGGTTTCGCGAAGATTGTCTTGCTACTTAGCATAGGCCTCCCCTAAAGCTTGCCATAAAGTGCGGTCTTGTGTCTTCCTTCTCCATGTGGCGCCTGCTATTCTGTTTATGTCGTCTTCCCATCTTTGAAGCTGTCTCCCTCTCTTTCTTTTATTTTGTCTTGGATAGAGTTATCGGATTTTAATAATGTTTAAAAAAAATCCTCCTCTTCGTATCGATGATTCCATTTATACCTAAAGTTGGCCTCGCAAAAGTCTTCCCACCGACCCTTGCTCGATTAAGTGCCAGTCCGCGCCGCAGCTGAGCATGTTGATTTAAACTCCCCGATTGATAATAGTAATGATAATTTGATCCAGCCTGTCCCAACGTGCAGTCCTCCGTATCAGTGACGCCCTGAGCCAAGGCCCGTAGCCCACAGGGGGTGCCCTCAGCGTGCAGTCGCTTAGTAATATAAGTAGTTTTAACGCCTTTGGCTGGAGCTCTCAAAAAATGCTTGAAAACAGCATGCAGATGAAACCGGTTTTCGTCAGCATTTACAAAAAAACTACATTTGAAAAAATAGTTAGTAATCTACATAATATCTTACGTCATTTGGTTTAGGCATAACTTTTCTATGGGTATCAAATAATACGAAAAAAAAAACACCAAATCACCTCCAAATTGTTGAGATGAAACCATTTTACTCCTTCATTTTTAACAAAAGAGTTAAAAAAAATTGTCTACTGCTTTGCAATACAAAGGAAAATGATTTGATTTTATTACTTTTACAAATAAATGCATTATTTTTGTTATAATAAATTAAAAATGCGACCGATTAAAGACTGCACGGCTACATCACCCCGCGCTCGCCCACAAATTTTGTGCGCGTGGATACAAGCCTTAAGTTCTCCTATGGCAACCACAGGATAGTCAGGTTAAGTAGTCACGGCCTGTCTAAGTCAACTGCGAGATGGCATTCACAAAGAAAAAAATCGCAAAGGTCTTCCATAGTGCATGTGTTATTGAACAGAGATCACGACAGGAGGTGAAGTAAAAAGTGGGAAAAGTGGGTTTTTCTATCTAGAATTACTCAGTATCAGCCTGGAGTCCCGTTGATGGCAATAGGCTCACCACCTATGTGACGTAAACATAACTGGCGAGGGTGTACTATAGTTATACCTCTGCCTAACCCTTCGGGGAAATAAGCGTGATGTTGTGTTATCCATAAATGACGTCACAAAAAAAAATGTTTTTTTACACCCTCCCCCCGTCCTTGTGTGGTCACGCTTGTGAAACCCCCTTGTGTGACGTCACATATTTTTCAATTTTATATTTGGAAGTTCATATTTAAATGAATGTTAAAGTTTTTCTTTTACTTAAATTAAAAATAGTCTTTCATAAAATTAACACAAAGTGAAATATTTTAGATAATGGTGATTTTCACATGTGATGTCACAAAGCTTTTGACCCCCCCTGACCCTTGTTACACATGTTTACCCCATCCCCCTCCTTAACGTGTGACGTAATTTTATGGATGGCCCTTTAGGTAAAATAAACTAATCAGAAAACAAACATACGTGGTTAAAATACTAGTCTACATGTAATAAAAAATAATAATAGACACGTTACGTAAGGCTTGTATGTATCTATGTACGGATAATAATAATAATAATTTCCTTATTAACATCAGGATGCTGCAATTATGTGCACACACGAACACAAATAGTACCAAGGTGAATAGTTATGTGTTTGTAACCATCCTTACTAATATTATAAATACGCAACTAACTCTGTTGTGTCTGTCTGTTACGTTTTCACGCCAAAACCGCTGAACCGATCATGTAATTTGGCAGAGATCTAGCCTGGGATATAGATGCTACTTTTTTACGCGACAACCGACATCCACGCGGGCGGAGCCACCGGCAAAAGCTAGTAAACTATAAAAAATATGCTAACTATGAGTTATAAAAACAAAAAACCTCAACTCGTACATCAGGCTTAGCACGAGAACCGGTTTGTCGACGGAAGGGTAGACAAAAATTACGTTTCCGTGTAGACAATTCACAGTTTTGTACCGAAAAATGCAGACAAGCGATTTCTATTCTACGGTAGAGTAGAAATAGAAAGCGTCATACTAACTAAGCCTGCTGGTGGAGATTTACAGATGACTCCATCCTGCGGGCCTAGACAAAACACAATTCTGTTAGCGTTCACGCCAGACGCTACGCCAAAATGTATGGGAATCTCATTACGTTTATTACCAGTATTTTGTCTCTAGACCCTGGAGTGTAAATGTGGTGTTGTCCCACAAACAATGGGACACATAATATCTTGTCCAGCGTGTCCTGTTGTCTGCAAGCTACAGCAGCTAATGGACGCTGCTGAAAGTACCAAGCTCGTCAAAAAATTCTGGGCTGACTGTATTTAGATTACTATCTTCTTCTTCTTAGCGTGTCGATGGCAAAGATAAAACTAAAGAATGTTCTTAATGTGTACAGTTTTTTAAATTTATTTGGCCCAAAATTCAGCAACGCGAATACCGTTCGCTGATGCAGCCATTAGGTCCTCACGTGTGCAGCCATTGTCTGTGGAGAGACGCCGCACACACACCGGAGATCTGACCCGTCCATGAATCCCCACTTGTAGAGGTTGTCCTTGCTGCGACCTACTTGGGTTTGAAGTCTATTTAAGGTTTTCCAAGTAGGCCACGGTAGCTTGTGACCGGATGGGAGGCTCTCTGATGGTTCCACGAAGAAATCAGGAGGCTTTAATATTTCTTGCCAAAGATCGCGTCTTCCTCTGGAGGGGTTGCCATAGGCTGGACTCACGCATCCAAGAAAATTTCTGCGGCTTTTAAGCTTCTGTGGCACTGGACTAGAGTTGTGCATTGGGTGGCGTGAGTCGTCCTGTAGCTTCGCCATCTCGATACGGCT
Organism: Polymixis flavicincta; assembly: GCA_949987655.1. Lineage (NCBI taxonomy): Eukaryota > Metazoa > Arthropoda > Insecta > Lepidoptera > Noctuidae > Polymixis > Polymixis flavicincta. The sequence continues at coordinate 3,433,622 of OX465198.1, read as the reverse complement.
GGCTATAGTCCTACGAATTTCTGGAGGCGCAATCCCTGTCAGTGGATATAGCATTCTATCGATATAGATTACTATCGACACGCTAAGTAAAGGAAGAATAAGAAGAAGAACAACATATGATATAAACGATCAAATCTGCTATCTGCAATACAAAATGGGCCTTGCCCATTTCCTTCCTACGCCACATGCCTTGTCACCTGTGCATTTGACGATTTTATGACTGCTCCAGTGAGAGGAGTTTGCTCAGCTGAATTTTGGGGAAAAGATATTTGAACTATTTGTCATCGATACGCTAAAAGAAAGAAGAAAACGTGTAGATTATAAGCACTTGTAATAACCCGTTGAGCGCCCGGGGGATATATTTAATCCCACGCGCAAAATACCCTTGAGCGACCACGGGATCAAATCTATCCCACGCGCGCTATTTTTTGGAGTTTTGCGGAGTGACTCATTTATTTTAACTCGTGACAAAAATCGACTAAATATTTCTCTATGGTAACTGTACATTCTGATTCCATGCTCAATATACTACGTTTCAAGCTAAGAAAAACCTGGAACGCTCGAACAAAAATATTTTTAATCTATTTGTTTTGCGAGGTCTGTCGTAAAACTTACGTCAGGCAATTGTTATTGTTTTGTTTTGTGACGCTTGTGGATGATTCATTTTGTACTAAAGGTAGGTGGTTTTATTCATTTGTTATGCTAGGAATATACACACCATGCATTTAAAACCATAAAAAACATAGGTCATCGCTTGTTTTTTTTTGTTATTGTCATTTTTTTCGATAGCGTAAACATTCTAACGTAAACATTCCCACGCTCATTTTCCACGAATTATCTAATTTTTTACGACCATTCATTCAAACGAAAGTAACAATAGTTAAATCGTCCGTTTACTCAGGATTCTATAGCAACAAACGTTCGAACGACTCCACGAACAAAGAACCCTTGTTTTTTTCGAGTTTGCGATAAGAGGCGGACCACCCACGACGCAAATGGGTGCGATGACGTCATCGCGGGCGTTTTACGTCGTACACAAGAAATCGTCGACAAGAAATCGTCTTACGTAATCAGGCAGTTTTTCATAATACATTATTTAATTAAACAGTCTACCAAAATAACTAAATTGCTCTGCAAATATAATGTATGATGCTAAAATAATTCTGTATCTTAGCTAAATATTTGTTCGTTCCTAACTACATTCAGCCTTAGTTATAAAAAACTCGCTAATCACTCACTAGCCACTGTTTAGCTTATCAATTGGTTACCTCCTAATCATTGATTAACTTTTCTTTATTTATAAACGCTAGTTTGCAGGTGATTAGTAGCGAAACGAAATAGAGGTGAAATTATGCGTTCAGCACAGATTATCATCAAAATAGTCGCCTAAGAAACAGGATTTTATGTCAAATGCATGATTTTTGTATCTGTGGTGACTTCGACAGACTTATGTCAAAAATTTCATTGATATAATTGTATTTGAATAAAATAATTTGTTGTGTTTACGATGGAAGCAAATCAGCAATGAAAATAATACGCTCCCATGATTGGAGTAAACAGGAAAAGGTAATGTATCGTCTGAATTTTTATCTAGTTTCTATTGCAAAGTGACCCAATTTAGTGCTATCGTATTAGCTGATAATAACTATGTATTTACAAGTTCTTTACGTTTATTTACATGGATATTATCTTTTAAAAACATAAGCGTATAAATGTATGTATATTCTATGAAAATTCCTAGTGCTTTTGCAGGGTTTCAGTGTATTTTAATAACAATAAAATTATACTTGTTTACAGTTACAATTTTGACTGCTGCTATGAAAGCTACTAGCACGTAGCACCAATACTATTCAATCTTGAGATGGCAACGGTGGAGATGATGCTACGTGAAAAAGATGAGCAATGATAATAATATGCTCCCAAGAATGGACTTAACAGGAAAAGGTAATGTATCTCTGAATTTGTACCTATTTACTTTCTATTGTAAAGTGACCAAATGAATGATAACACAGTAGCCGATACAGCTATGTATTTACATGTTCTTTAACTTGTTAACATGGATATTCTCTTTGAGAAACATATGTAGGTACTTGTGCCTATTCTATATAACTTCCTATTGCTTTTGCATTGGGGTTTCAGTGTCTTTAAATAACAATTATTATTCTTGTTTACAGTTACAATTTTGACTGCTGCTATGAAAGCTACTACTTAGCAGTTAGCACCATTACTATTCAACCTTGCAAAGATGGCAACGGGGGTCACCATGCTAAGTGAAAAAGATGAGGAATGAGAGTGGCATGAGAAAATAAGTGCACCCGTCTTTGGACAAAGAAGAATTGGAAATCAAAAATAATGAAATTATAACACAAATATGGCTTTATTGCGTATCGAAATAAATTGGTTTTTATAAAAAGTATCTTGTTTTATTGTGCATGACTGCCATAACGTGGCATTTCTTTAGTTCTGGGCCCTAGAAGGCGTCATCAGTATCGTATAAAGTACTCTCTGCGTCATAAAACGAGGGGTACATGGGATAACAATGGATAATCACTATCTCCGATGAGCTTCCTCACGAACTGACTGAACCTCCTACTGATTGAACTACCCAATAAATCCTATCATCACGTGTACTTAGAATGAGGAATATGTTTTTTTCGTAGCGGATTTGAACGAGTCTTGTAGGTCTTCCTCCGTTTACTAACAATAGGCGCCCGCGGCGTTTCAAAACTATTTAATTATTCGGTGTCGTTCTGAAATCCCGTAAAATATTGTCGAAATCCTCATTTACTAATGATAATTCCATATTTAAGAACAAAATAACCTTGAAGTACACTAAAAATCATTTTGAATCGATCAGCTGATTAAAATAAAATCCGCCATGTTGCCTCTTAGCAAGTTAAACAGGGCACCGGTGGTGTTTAAATATGACAGCTACAAATCATTTGCTTAGCGACCTTATAGCGCTAAATAGCGTTTATAAATAAGAATTTTGCTAATCAGTTAGTTAGCAATTGATTAAAAGTTACAAGGCGTTTATGAATAAGACCGATTATGTTTAGTTCTACAAAGTTTGTACAATTGATAACAATAGGGTATTTTACAAATTTATTAAAAACTATTTTAATTTGAAGATTGGGACGAAATATGTAAAAGAAAAATTAAAGTAAATAGATTTATATCCAATTTCTTAATTAAAAACGAATTAAATCAAACATATTTTTCGTTGTATTGAATTTACCGCCAAAACGCTCCTTACGATGACCTTTCATCATGTGACCACAGGTGACGTCAACTTTGTGTAAACTAAAATAGTTGTACACAAGTGAATGTCGAGTTTATAATAAAACAAGATTTTTAATAGATAGAAAGTGGTATTACCGGTGTGCGGTGTCTCTGTGCACAAAAACTGCGTTACCTACTCAAAGTATTTTTACCGGTGCTGTTAACACAAATCTGACGTCACGTGATAAAAAGTTATCGTAAGGAACGTTTTGGCGGTAAATTCAAAACAACGAAAAACAAATTTGATTTTAATCGTTTTTAATTGAGAAAATGGACATCCCAATCTTCAATTTAAATATTTTTTAACAAATGGGAAAATACCCTATTCTGGTAGTTTTGTAGACAAACACATTAATGTTCGTTTTTTAATCGCAAAGACTAATCTGACATTTGAAGTCTAGTGTGTTTGCTTTTTTTTGTGTAGGAGTTAGACATAAGCATAGCCAGCCTATAATATTCCCACTGCTTCGACACAGGCCTCCTCTCTCTAAGAGAGAGTGGGCCGTAAACCGCAATCCACCACGCAGGCCCAGTGCGGGTTGGTAGATGTCACATGTCTTCGAATTTTGCGTTCTAGGACATGCCGGTTTCCTCACGATGTTTTGATATTACACCTGTCTAATTCGTTTTTAAGTTAATGAAACAAACTTTAGTATCTTGAGTCTAAGCATGTGACTAAAAGAGTGATGTATTTACACATGTGGAATGAGAGGAAGGTCAAAGAGAAGAGATGGATGGATTGTGTGTGGAATGATTTGAAAGAGAAGAGAGTGAATGATAGTGTGACGGTTGACAGGAGAGAATGGAAGAAGAAAACTTGTTGCACAGACCACAAGGAACATGGGACTTGGGAAGGATCTTCCTTCCGAAGGATGATGATCTTGAATCTCTTTACTTGTAGTGTTGTATCTGTAAATTATAATCAATTATGGTTTATTAGTAGGTATCTTAAGAATAGCACCATCCCATCTCTTCCCGTGCGTGCGTAGGAGGCGAGTAAAGGACTTACTTACTACTAGAGAAGGCGCAGCAGCGTTCTCTCTGCATTTTACCATCGTATTGCGATCGCCAACCCGCCTGCCAAGCGTGGCGATTATGGCAAAACCCCCCAAATTAGGGGAGGCCTATGTCCAGCAGTGGACGTCTTTCTTCTGAAATTATGAATGATGAGTAGGTATCTTCTACCCACATTATTATTCGGATTATCACGATTCTTCACTGCAATTTGTATCAATTACAAATTATCGTTTAATTTTATCATTATTTCTGTAATTTTCCTTCATGTTCAGGAAACTCAGACATTATTTTGTACATAACTAACATGGAATTTCGAATTCCCGATTTCGTAATAATATTTTCTTCTCCGACTTGAACACACAGGAAGAAGAGTATTATAAAAATCCTGTACTTCTTCGACTTCTCAACAGCAAAAAGTATTTTTAAAATCCTCCACTTCTTTCTTCTTCTTGATTTTATTTATGTTACTTCCATTAATTTGATTTGATGTAGTTGCAATTCTATTTAATTTGATTTATTTGTAATTAAATTATATTTAGTTATTAAATTTATAATTACATTAGAAATTTAATTTAATTTTTGTTAAAATATGGTATATTTGGCAATGGGTGTAACCCTGAAATAAATGACGTTACCTATTTATTTTTAATCTAAGCCTGTTCAATTGTATCTGTTGTAAAATCTGCGATTTCGTTCAACCAATTACAATACTTTTGACAGCAATCCCGAGGAAACCCATGATCAGGGCACGCAAGGAACTGGCTGGAAATACATCTTCGATCAAAACTATTTCCAATAATGTAAACAACCAAAACTATAACCATATCTTTCTCTCTTACAGGCTGGCAAACATCATGAAAGAGATAGCGCTGCTACCAGAGAATCTGCTGCGGATGCCTTCGGTCGGCCTGGTCAACCAATGGTACGAGAGGTCCTTTGAAGAGATCATACAGTTTGAGACTATGGAACCGGACCCTCCTATATTGAGCTCGTAAGTAAAAATATTATTTAAGTTAAAGTCAAACTGAGTCCATGTATGCCACGTATGCAACGCATTATGAAATCTAGACTCTTGAATTTATAATTATGAAAACAGTTGACAGAAAAGTACCTACCTATTTACACAACGCTGTCACATGCGTCCCACGGCCACGTAACGTTAGATCTGTCGATCCAGATCGGCGTGGGACGGTGGAGGGGGTGTCATACGCCATCCCACGCATAAGACCAGTGTGTTACTAGAACTTACGTTCGCAGCGCGTCAGTCACGAATAGACGTTGGGAAGGGTTGAATTTCTTCTTGAAGGATTCGTTCTTGCGGCGGAGAAAGGTTCTCTAAGGGAACTGTTCAAAGTTATTAATATCATGACGGTACCTTGTCAATATATCTATGAGAACATCATGTACGTTAGGAAAAACTTAAATCTTTTCAGTAAACGAGGTGAAAGACACACCATTAGAACGAGAAATAGGCACCAATTGGTTCAACCAGGCTTCAGACTGGCTAAAGTAGACTCATCCTTCATGGGGTACTGTTTAAAATGTTACAATAAAATACCTCCCCACATACTCGAACTGAATGAATCGAAATTTAAATCTTGTATAAAACGCACACTATGCAGCCATGCTTATTATAAGTTGGGGGATTACATCGCTGACAAAAATGCTTGGCTAAACGCTGCTTGTCCTGCTCCACAAGGTAGCTTAAACTAAATTGGATAACATTGAAAACATTGTTGGAGCTGCTGAAGACTGTAAAAGCTACATATCTTTGCATTGTATAAATTCAAATTTTTGTATTGTATAATTGCATAGCATATGTGTGAGCACTATGTTCCTACTATAAAGCAAACATTTACAGGGTACGTCTTTCATTGACTTGAATGTGCCCTGGCAGCTGAGAGTATGTCATGCTCACTCAAATGTCTCGCTGGTGGTGGCGTGTGTGTTGGATCATTAAGTTCCCTTCAAAATGGTTGAGCTGAATGGTGCTGATGCATACGTCATGTCCGTGAACGGGCGCCGCCAGTAGGGACTGGTCATCTCTTAGCTCCCACGGCTTATTTTAATTGTTATTTTATTTTAATTACGGACGCTTTTAATGTGCACTTTTTACATTGTTCTCACATTGATAATTTCAACATAATGATGTAACCAACTTTTTGTAACAAAATCTTGATTTTAAAAGAGTGTCCATGGAGTTTCTTGCCCGTTCTTCTCCATAGGTACCTACGCTTTGGAATGGGCAACTAGCTTCATCTTTCTAACTCACCGTCCTTGACAATTCAAAAGTGCCTGTAATTGGTTTATTTGAAATAAATGCTTTGAGTTTGAGTTTGAGTTTTGAAATATTCATTAAAAATAAAAAAACTTTAAATCGTCCTCAAATTCACTCTTAGAATCGGAAAACATTGTACACCAGAGCACCAGAAGAAATGACATCTGAGACTGATGTCAATGTGCGTTGTGTACGCGGGACAAGAGTGCACAACAACTCTCCCACGTTGCATAGTATACGTTGCATACGTGGGCTCAGTTTGTCTTTACCTTTAGTCGACGTACTCACGTACACACGGACGCAATAAAATCGCGGCGGGATTTTTTGCGCACTGGATTTTCAACCCAATGCTTAGCGCCAAGAGTTGAAAATCGGTCAACAAAAAACAGTCTGTTTTTTCACCGCGCTGAAATTAAGTCAATATCAATCTGTCTAGTCTATTCCCAACTAAGTTAGGGTCGGGTTCCAGTATAGCCGGATGCAGTTGAGGTCAGATCGGCCCTATCTGACCCGTATAACCCAGTAAGGGGGCGTCCATTAATTACTTGAGGCAATTTTGCCGATTTTTCGATACCCACCCCTGCTCTGGTGAGATGTCAGGAGATTTGGCTAACCCTCTCACCCCCACCCCAAAATCATTGGCACATTTGGCTGGCTTGGCTAGTCGGTGGCGGTTTAACCATCGAGGAACTACTATGCTACTTTGTGGCATCACCCTCACATGAGATTTGGTGAGATTCCACTCGACCCCCCCCCCCCCTTCCTAAATGCCTCGCGTAATTAATGGACGCCCCCAAATGATGAAGTCAAAATCAATACATGTAGCGACGGCCTACCTGACCCCCACAACCCAGTAACTGGGTAATATGATACCCTTTAGTAAGCCTTTTCTTGTTTCACTAACAAAAATTCTATGAAAACTTCAGGGAAATTTATCGACTAGAGTCGCGTCGCACCGTTCTGCAGGAGCCTAAATAAATTTCTATTACATTTTTGGGCGAGCATGACTTGCTAGATATGAATTGGCTCCACGTGTGAATGCTACTCCTCTTGTCTTTGAACCTGTTAAAGTACTCACGAGCCCAGATGAGAGAACATAGGTATGCTGTAATATTAATATCTTAGAACGTGTAGCTATCCACACTTCTGCCGGTGCCAACACGAGGTGCATAGCTTTATGCTATCTTTTGATACTATGCCAACTTTGGTAATCCGTTCCACACAGATTTTGCATAGTAGGTGTGTAGGTTTTGCGGCCTTGTGGGCTTGCAATAACATGAGGAAGATTGTAATTTCTGGTTGCTAAGTTACAACTTATAGTTAATTAGTTATTTATGTGATCTTAATGGCCATTGAGAGAGCAGTTGTGGCTTAGTAGTAACTACCGCAACTTACGAGTTTTAGGTCGTGGGTTCGTACCCAAGCAGGCACTTTACTTTCTGTAAATTATTTCATCACCATAGTGGTGAAGTCCGTGGTCAGCTTCATAATTATTATTACGAGCTCAGAGTTTGGGGCCCCCGAATCGGACAGGGCCCCAATTCTGTATGGTTATAATGATTCCACGCGGAATCTTACTCGTTCAAACTACATCAATATCGTGTTTTTTTAGAAACCAATGTAACGGTAAGGGGCCTTCCATAAATTACGGCACACGTTAAAGGGGGAGAGGGGTTCAACGAATTGTGACATTGTGTGTGACAAGGGCTAGGGGATCAAAAGCTTTGTGACGTCACATGTTAAAACCTAAAATATTAAAACTCTACTTATCTACTCTTACTTCTAAACATAAAATTGAAAAATATGTGACGTCACACAAGGGGGAGGGAGTTTTACAAGTGTAACCACCTGTGACAAGAACGGGGGGAGGTCAAAAACCATGAAATTTGTGTGACGTAATCTATGGATGTTCCCTAAGGTATCGAAATGTCATATTCTGTATGTTCCAAGACAATTTGTCGATATTACTAATAAGATATTAGCAGATTTCGTATGTGATTGACGTCTTTTCGAGTAAGGAATCGTTAAGTGGTCATATTCAGGCCCAAGTTTGATTCGGAAAAGATAAGCACGAAGGGGACGGCGGGGTCTCTACATCTTGTTTTTATTTTATTTTAAAAACATTCAGAATTAGGACGACTATGTTTTATTAGCCAACTACTGCTGCAACCGCACTTCGCAAACTTTTAGCCGCAACAGAAACACATAGGCAAAATATATTAGAATGCGATCATTCTTAAAAATACGGAAATTGCCCGACTTACTCAGTTACTAGAAAACCCGACCAGACACCACAAAATATTTCACAGTTTGTCACGTTCTCCAAACGCTCTAACACGCATCTTTCTTTCACCCCCAGATTCTGCGAGCGCCTGGTCCATATCCGCAACCGCCACGCCGACGTGGTCCAAACCATGGCCCAAGGAGTCCTGGAACTGAAGGAGTCGCACGAGGTGGACCCAAGTACCGAGAACTCCATACAATACTTCTTGGACCGGTTCTATATGAGCCGGATATCGATTAGAATGCTCATTAACCAGCATAGTAAGTGTTTTCCTACACCGTTACCTGAATGTAAGTTGAAAGAGATGGATGCAACGGTCTTGGAAAAGCCGCCTTCGCTTCCTATTTCAACGAAGAATAGACACAGGTCTTTCTGTACAAAGTGACATTTCGTTTCTTCATTTTTTTTTTATCGCACCGTAGAAATCCTTGTAAAGACGCCAGCAGGTCAACCTATCCCAAACTGTCAAATTTTCCCAGTTGAACATGAACCTTATTCCTTTGCAATAAAGTTGAAAAACTATCAAAGAAATTTGACAGATTGTGGTAGCTTGATGTGCTGGCCTCTGTACGTTCTGTCATTTTATCTTTCGTTTCTAACGATCTTTGTCTAGTTAGCCCTTTTTTATGTAGACTATTATTTTAGAAGATAGTTTTCTTCCCAAACTGCCAAAATTACACTGACAACAAACTTTCTACTCGACGGCCACAGAGTTATACGGTTTCCTACAAAATCAAGATTCATTTAGGACGTATAACTGTCTGTGGTAATTAATAGAAGAGCTATCTTTAACTATTTAACATAATTTAGTTTCCAATAGGGCATTACCAAGGACCAGTGTGTGTTGCCAGTGATGACCTATGGAACAGAGACGTGGTCGCTCACAATGGGCCTTATCAGAAGGCTTAAAGTCACCCAAAGGGCAATGGAGAGGGCTATGCTCGGAGTTTCCCTACGCGATCGAATCAGAAATGAAGAGATCCGCAGGAGAACCAAGGTAACCGACATAGCCCGAAGAATTGCCAAACTTAAGTGGCAGTGGGCAGGGCACATTGCTCGCAGAACAGATGGTCGATGGGGCCGAAAGGTTCTGGAGTGGCGACCGCGTACCGGAAGACGTAGAGTAGGAAGGCCTCCCACAAGGTGGACCGATGACCTTGCGAAGACCGCGGGTATCCGCTGGATGTGGGAAGCACAAGACCGGTCGAAGTGGAGGAGCCTGGGGGAGGCCTATGTCCAGCAGTGGACGTCTTTCGGCTGATATGATGATGATGATGATGATGATTACCAAGGAAATGGTTAAGGCTAATATTAAATCCAATAAAATTCGGTATTGCGACTCTTTGAGATAAATTGTTGTACCTAGTCGTCTTAATATCAGTAAAAATTAAGAATCAAACAGAAAAAAAATCTAAGACAAAACCAAAATTTTTGTATCGAATTACGTAAGAGAGTGAGTATTCGAAAAACTGCAGTTGATCTTTCTACGTTGCTGCCGTCGTACTGTCTACACAGAACGTCATTTTTACCCCACTGCGCCAGAAGGAGGGTTATGTTTTTCGAGTGTATGTATGTATATTTCTTTGTAACGCTCTGTAGCCTAAACGGCTTGATCGATTTCAGCTTGAGAGGTGCCGTTAGATTCGTCTTAATTGTGAGAGTGACACTGGGTATATCAAAATTAAAAAAAAAATGTAAATTACCGATTTTTGGCGCCATATAGTGTCATGTATTTTTTTTCTCAAACCCTGTTGAGTGAGGTATCAAAATAAAGGGTTTCATAAATAGGTCTCATTAACGTCAAAAATAATTATATTAACTAAAAACTGTGAAATAAAAAAATAATTTACAAAATCAAAAAACCCGACTGCCGATTGAAACAAGAAACTGTTTTAAAATCCTTTATATTACATATTAAAAATAATTTACAAAATCAAAAAGCCTGACTGACTAAAAAGTGAACTTTAATTAATTAAAAAAGATGGAAACAAGAAACTTATTCTAAAAGGATGAATTAGACTGAATACTATAAGCAATTTCATCCAGTCGGAGGCATCTTATTAAATTTAACATCACTAAGTACTTTATCCAGTGTCACTCTCACAATTAAAACGAATCTAACAGCACCTCTCAAGCTGAAATCGATCAAGCCGTTAAGGCTACAGAGCGCGCCAAAGAAATATACATACATACAAACACTCGAAAAATATAACCCTCCTTCTGGCGCAGTCGGGTAAAAGGAGGAGGTTCTTAATTCGTCAGTGTGTATGTTCCGCGATATCTGTGGCAATTGTGGATCAATTTCGAAAATCATAATTTTACGATTACACTTATAGAGGTATGAGGAACAGAGTGTAAAAGTTCACTCAAACTCTATGGAAAAGTGAGGATCCTCCGACCAGACGGGTGGGCAACTACCCTACGGTTGATGTAGGGATGTTGTATATATACGAGTCGCGCGGTAAACTCTGCTTGCGCGATGTAGGATTTGTGTGACGTCAAGTCTTTTGATGCGTAGTTCACCTAATTGCGTAACACACGTATTACAATCTAAATAATTTTGAAAGACATTGTTCATCCGTAATAACGCAATGAATGTTGTTAAGCTGTCAAATTGAAAGCCATTCTTACTGTTCGTGTGTTACACAATCATCCCCTTAAATCCAAGAAACAGTAACTGGAATTCATGTCTTTTTCTTTTCCCCCAGCACTCCTCTTCGGCGAACAAATCGGCGTTGGACCCCGACAAGCGTCGGTGACAGGAATCGGCAAAGGAGGCCGCCATATTGGTTCCATTGACCCCGCGTGTGACGTCGCCGCGGTCGTGCGGGACGCGTACGAGAATGCGCGGTTCCTATGCGATCGGTACTACCTCGCGTCGCCTGAGCTACAGCTTCTTCAAGACGGGGGTGATTGTTAGCTTGAATTGTTTATTTATTCATCTAGTTTTAATATGTAGTAATAAGTCGACATTTATCATCAGTCATCAACAGCTGGACTCACGTGGTCGATTATTAGAGATTCAGACGAGTTGTCTGAATATACTAATGGGTGGTGAGGTCGTCTGGGACGACACGGGGCTCACGTAGTAAGTTCTTACTAATTCCATCATACATAAATCCACCACACAATACAGGATAATTTTTGACCAGTGCACAAAGTGTAACCATGAATTCAGCGTATCATTCTAGAGCCCCCAGGCGTAGAAATATTTCGTTAGTTATACAAAAAAATAATCTGCTGTTTCATAGAAAAGTGCAATACCTACGCGGTCAAAATGTATGGAACAACTGTTTTTTTTTTTTCCGCGGTTTAGAATGATAAATACATATACTGAATTCATGGATAGAGACTAACAATAGGGTATTTTCGAATTTTTCAAAAAACTGTTCTAATTTGAAGATTGGAACGAGATATTTAACAGAAAAATAAAACTATCCATTTTCTCAATTAAAAACGGTTTAAACCAAATTTATTTTTCGTTGTTTTGAATTTACCGCCAAAACGCTTCTTACTATGACTTTGCACGTGAAGTCAACTTTGTGTAAACTAAAGTAGTTCGTAAGTAAATAAGTGACTGTCGAGTTTATAATTAACAAGATTTTTAATGGATAGAAAGTGATATTACTGGTGTGCGGTGCCTCTGTGCACAAATACTTCTAAAACGGCGCCAAACTAAGTATTTGTACCGGTGCAGTTTATACAGAGTTGACGTCACATGTCACGTGATAAAAAGTCATCGGAAGGAGCGTTTTGGCGGTAAATTCAAAACAACGAAAAATAAATTAAATTTTAGTCGTTTTTAATTGAGAAAATGTGTATTAATCAATTTTTATTTTTCTGTTAAATATATCGTCCCAATCTTCAAATTAAAATAGTTTTTATCAAATCGGAAAATACCCTATTTGCGCACTGGTAATTTTTTTCTCTGTCTGTATAGCATTATTGTATTTTCTGGTTTAAGAATGATAGTGTAATTACAGGCGAGACAAATTAAAGAGGATTCACTAAGGGATCCCGTGAAGTCAACATTTTCATGGTGCATCAGACATATGTCCACCACACCAAAAAAATATATTCACTTATTTCTTTTTAGAAGGAGCCAAACTTGAATTCAGAATCTCTGATAATTACGTTTTAGAACAACAAACTCAATGGAACTCCTTACAGAGTTCAAATCCCATTGCAACCATATTGTATTTAAGACCTGTTTGGAATAAACGATCACTCAAAAATCAACTTAAACTACATAGTGCTAAAGTTGATAATTGAGTATGAAGCAGATTAATAAAAAAAATGAAGTTTTTTTCCGCTACAAAATCTTCTTTAATGGATCAAGTTCTTACACCATATTTTCTTCCGTTCCAGTGGTATCAGAACGACCAATGCCCATCGTCTATGTGCCATCTCATCTCTACCACATGCTGTTCGAGCTGTTCAAGAACTCCATGAGGGCTACCATGGAGACCCATGAGAACAGCCCACCACCTATCACTGTGAACATCACTAGGGGACAAGAGGATGTGTCTGTTAAGGTAAGGAGGATGTGTCTGATAAGGTACGGGGAATGGGTGGAACTGGATAGGATAGACTCTTGAGAGCTGCCCTCACCTATTGCTTTAAAAATAGTGAGGGGACAGGACGAGGTGCCTGTGAAGGAAAGCGGGATGTGTAATATGTTGAGTTCAGCGGCGAAGAGGTGTCTTCTGTCTGTTGTCCTCTACCCATTACTGTGAACATAAATTAGGAGGTGACAGTGTGTCTGTTCGCGAGTGTCAGCGCGTCAAAAAAAAAAACACACATGCATTGTAGATCCAGTGCGTAAAAAATACCGTCGCCGTACGTGGGCTAATGGTTCTTGCTATTCACGAACAAGTAGATATTTTTTTACAGAAAAAAAAAAAGAGGAACTTTACCCATAGATTACATAGACCCTTTTCAGATTCAAATTTACCTATATATTTTTTTTGTAATTGTGTAACAACATCCAAGGAACAGTTGACTAAGGAGTAAGAACGCTTTAATAGTATACGCAAAATCAGAATGTTTTAGAAGCAAAAAGGTTCAGTAAAAAAAAAAGACATGTCTGTAGTTTTCTGTAAGTTTTACATCGTTTCGTTTGCCTAAAAAGGCTCTGTTTTATAAAGAATATAAAATCTATTCTCATCCATTTATGCAACTATCAACTTTATGGATATGCATTAAGGAAAAGTCACTAACAATGTAAGAAGTTTTAACGCATACTGAACTTTATGGACATGGTTTTGAAATGGTTTTTCTAAGAGAAAATTTTATTTACATGTTTGGAAATGAAACCGCGACCTCAGTATACATTTTTGGTAACGTTTATTGTTTTTTTCCTTAGCTATCAGACCGCGGCGGTGGCATCCCGCGCAGCGTGTCGGACTTGCTGTTCAAGTACATGTACAGTACCGCGCCGCAGCCTTCCAAGTCTGACGCACACACCGTTCCACTGGCTGGTAAGTTATTACACACACATTACACACATGCCCTAAATTAATATCACCGTGAGCGCTGTCAAAAATGACAGTTGAGCTGGTTTCTTTTGAGTAGCATCGTATTTTTAAACTATAGCCTGACCGATACCGCTGTACTGCGCCTTAGATATGAGCGCGGCGAGACGGGGGAGCAGAGCAGGCCGCTGATTCGTCAGTGCAAGCCGCTCATTTGTCAGTGCAACCCGCTCATTCGTCAGTGCAAACCGCTCATTCGTCAGTACAAGCCGCTCATTCGTCAGTGCAAGCTGCTCATTCGTCCGTGCAAGCCGCTCATTCGTCAGTGCAAGCCGCTCATTCGTCAGTGGCAGCCGCTCATTCGTCAGTGCAAGCCGCTCATTCGTCAGTGGCAGCCGCTCATTCGTCAGTGGCAGCCGCTCATTCGTCAGTGCAAGCCGCTCATTCGTCAGTGCAAGCCGCTCATCCGTCACCACTCCCAGCGTCCCGTCCCCCGCCGCGCATACCTAAGGCGCGGTACAGATCGGTCAGGCTATAACACGCCATTTTCGAAATGGTGCAGAAGAAATTGGTGCTATATGTATACAAGTTATGTCGCGTTCACGAACGAATGTTCCGAATTCAGCTCTCACCTGTCATAATGCACATTATTGATTTAAGCGCTGCGAGCGATTGTAGCATAATTCAGTACACCTGGCAGTTGAAGATGTGGATTACTGAAAAATACTAATGTACTACAAATTTTTAGTAGCGTAGAAGCTTTAAGAACTTTTCCTTTTCGTTTAAGAATAATTCTAAAGACTTGTTGTAGCTCTGACGTAAGATGATGATGATATATACACCAATAACTTATAAATATTGCATGCTCTCATATTTATAATATTTACTTTATGACGGCTCCGTTGGCGCAGTGGTTGTGCGATTGGCTTCTGCGTTAACATTGGGTAAAATTATATCTTTTTTTTTTTGTACGAGTTGCTTCAAATTGTTGGTTGAAGTTGGTTCGATTCCCGCACGAAATAATATTATGGTGGGATAGACTGCTTATATAGACATAAGTAAATACACAATGTAGTAGACAAATGTACAGTTGGAAAAAAAACTACTTATCTTTGTAAATTAATAGTGTAATAACAGAATTGAATTGTAAATTTAGCATACATGTAGTCAGGGAAATGTAATCTTTAGAAAATTTAAATACTGCAGTCCTGTCACTGTTATTTTATATTTGATTTTGCATCACAAAGATCTTTATTCTCGTTGTTATAAGGTTGCTATTTGATTGAAGTGAAATAACGGAAAGGACTGTACGTAAACTTTTCGTAATATAGCTAATTCTTATGACCTAGGGCGAATTTCACCAATTTAACTAAACGCGATTTGTTGAAGAGCTGTCAATATTCCACAAAAAATAGTGACACTGACAGTTCTTAAACGTGGTTTATGTGTAAAATTTGCTCTAAATAATGTCAAATAATGACAGTTGAAATTCAAATGTACGGACCATTTAACTTGCTAATCAATTTGCTAAACCAAGTCCCCTGACTGAACGATCAAAATTGAAGTTTCTACCCTAATTTCAAGAGCTTTATTTAGTGAAAAATGACCTAAATATTACTTCAATAACTCATCGTTATTATTTCTCCCTAGGTTATGGATACGGCCTGCCGATCTCGCGGCTGTACGCCCGTTATTTTCACGGTGACCTGATGCTGGTCTCCTGTGAGGGATATGGTACTGATGCCGTCATTTATTTGAAAGTAAGTGGAACTAACTGTTATAATCTGTAATAAATAGTAATATCTTGCTTACTGGGGAAGCGCCTGGGCATGCGAAATTCGAATGTGTCTTTAGTTAATTAAGTTCTTTTGTACACAAAAAAACTTTGTTAAATTGCTTTTAAAAATTAACAAATACAAGCCTACAAATAATGCTCTACAAACATGAATCAATATAATATTGCTTCTTTTACACACAAAAAAAAAAACTAAATTACTTTTACAAATATCAAAGAAAAAGCCGATGATTTTAAATTAAATTTTTTTTTATTCATGCTTATTATTATTCTTTCGCAGGCTCTGTCAAACGAAGCGAACGAGCTGCTCCCGGTGTTTAACCGAACGTCAACGAAGTTCTACCGACCGGTTACACAACTCGCCGACTGGTCGGGCTCACTAAACACAGCCAGTAGTAGCTCACAATGCAAGAACCGGGAGAAGGTATCCCCCCTCTCAGCACCCGTTTCACATAGTCTATAGTCAACATGCCAGGAGTGAAGTTGCCACTCCTAATAAAAACAGGTATTTTTTTACCTGGCAATATTTTGTTGACACGTCAAGTATTGCTTGAGTTTTAAAAATAGAACCTGTTTATCGTCGTCGGTATTTCGATGGAAAATGTAGAAATTAGGACAACCAGTGCTTTTTATTAATTCGATTAATTCTACCTTAAGTTTTAATTTTAATTGCAGGTAGATTGAAATGGTAGGAAATTGAGGATTGGATTGTGAAAAATGGATTTGGGACGAAATTGTGTTACTTATAACACATTTTACCTCATAAATAATGTTAGAATAAAAGATAGATTGTATTTCTTTATCTTGAAATCATCAAGTGAACGATAAATTACAGCATTATGAGTTTACATATAATATCCAATCCAGTTTGGATATGTATTAGAAAATATTGTTCTATACATGTCACATCCACCATAGTCCTCTCAATATTTTCCATGTACTATTTGCCTTCAAAAAATCGCCTAAAAACTATGAAAATAAATTATTACAAGAATAAGAAGCACTACAATTGGCTATTTGTTTTAAACTTGTTGAAACTGAAAAAAAAAAGATGGTGTACAATTTTTGTTAAATATTTTTTGTGATACTCGACGTAAAGTTAATAATTGTAGATAATTGTTTTGGGCTCGCAAATGGACTGATTAATGAGCTCTGTAGTTGTTTTATGATTTTGTTTTAAAAATATATTATTATTTCCAAGCGGAGACAGTAAATTCGTTTCTCGAATGTCATTATACATTTTTTCACCGACTTCAAAAAAGTAGTTCATGCCTTTTTAAAACGCTTTATAATCTACCATATTTAACAGAATATTTTGAGACACAATCATAAAACAACATAGTTCTGGTAATGAGGAAGATATATAAATTAAAATTACTCTATAAATGTATTAGATTTAGTACAGATATCATAGTCTAGATTTTAGTAAGTATAAGACAGAGTGACTGTGAAGGAGTTGATGCTTTTACTTAAAAAAAAAAAAACACTTTCTTCTTATTTCAAAACTGACGTTTATCAGATACGATAAACTGACATTTGACTAAAATAAAACTTTCGGTTTGTTCACTTCAATGTCCAATTTTTTAATAACTTCGTTATCATTATTCTCTACCAACTGGGTTCTTTTTTAGATAATTTTAATATTGATAATATAACTTGGTAACTATTTATAAATAAAACAATCAAACTCTATTTTTGCCCATGTTTGCTATGTATGAGATCTCGTACAATTTTGTATATCATTATGATACGATTTAGTAAATAGTGTAGTGAAGCTAACTAAATTTGTTTTATGACAAGAAGAATATTTTATATATTTTTTGAATGAATAAACTATACTATCTTAAATTATGGAGGACCTACAGATGTAGTTACGGTAACGTAAAATGTCGTGAGTTAATAACCGGGAGTAAGTAAATTATAACAATTATGAGCATCAATTTGCAGCTATCAGTGATAAAACATCTCGTTGAAGTAAAACGTGAATTTTAATGTTGATAAATTTTAGGCATATTCAAAAATATTTCTGTTTCTTTATGTGAAATAAACTGAACCATCACGCTCTGGTCGGCGACGCTGATTGGGGGACACTCGGTTTTAGTCGGCCGGTGACACTGAATCGCGTATAATCGGGTCCAGTCGTACGTTTTCATTTGTATCGTGAGGTGTTAAGATTAAACACACAACCTTTTTAACCCTCGCTTCGATGGAAACAGAGGGGTATTATTTTATTTGTGTTCTTTGACCGGTAACACACTGGATTATCGCCAATAATTTACATAGTGATCATAACGACGTAATAAAATCGCCGCGGGATTTTTATCTCGCTCTGGATTTTCAATTCTCGGTACTAAACTTAGAAATGAGGATCCTATACACTGAATCTTAGCGCGACGCGGCGCTAATTAGCGTGTTGAAGATCAAGTGCGCGAAAAAATCCCGTTGCAATTTTATTAAGTCCCTGTGGACGTCAGTCGTCTTATAATGTGTCCTTGATTGTAAATTACAGCTACCTACACTATTAAGTACAATATTGCGAACAAAATAATTTAAGATTACACAAATCCACACCACATCAAAAAGCAACCGCTTCTCCCAACTGTGTCGGGATCGGCAACCAGTCTAACCGAATGCGGCTGATTACCAATATTTTACATGGACCGACTGTTATCTGACCTCCATATCTAAGCTACTTAGTAACATGATACTCCTTGGTAGGACTGGTTGTCAGACTTTAGGGCTTCTACCCGTAACGACTGTCATAAATCTACGAATGACATCCGAAAATGGTATCAGAAAAATTATACAAAATCGGTTTAGCACCACCTGGATCCAATTCGATCCATAACAATAGAAAACCAATTGTGTCTCATTAAAGGTACAGAGGCCAGCACATCAAGCTATCTGTCAAATTTCTTTGTTAGTTTTTCAACTTTATCACAAAGGAATAAGGTTCATGTTCAATTGGGAAAATTTGACAGTTTAGGATAGCTTGACCTGCTGGCGTCTGTACTTGATAGGTTAAATTAAATCATTGGCAATATGACACTAACATTTTTTAAATGTTATTTTTAATACGTTGAATGCGAGCCGTTAAGATTTATGTAATTTTAATAAAAACAAATAAAGCAATAAATTAATATCAAATTGAATTATAGTCGAAATGATGTAAGTCGCTTACTATTTCCGTTAAATGAAACAATAATTATAATAATTTAAAACTTGTACCTAAGTTTTGATGTTATGATATTATAAATTATAAAGAAAATGTTGTATACTTCATTTTTATAGCAAAAATGCATTGGGGTTAATATTCTTAACAGTTTTAGACTGTGTGATAGTGGCATGGCATGGACATTATACCTTACTGAAATATAAACCTATCAATCTGCCTCGCTTTTTCCCATATATGTCGGAGTCAGCTTCCAGTACAATCGCATGCAGCTGAAAAGCAGTATTTTACATGGAATGACTGGCTATCTGACCTCCACAATCCAGTTACTGGGTAAGACGATACTGCCAAGAAACTGTCTGAAATGCATTTTTGCTATAAAAAATAGCTGCCTATTCGTTGTGACTCCTAAAACAACTTTAAAAGTTTTAGCAGTAAAATAACCTAATGTCTACCGCAATTATTGTACTATAGATAAATGCATAAATTAAAAGTATTTTTGTAAGAATAAATGTACTCGATACTCTACTATTAAATCCAAGCCAAGGTTGAGAACAACCTTTTCTTTTGTAAATAAACAATGCAACAGAAATAATATTTTTAAATAAATAATCCTATTTTTGAATAACATGCCTAACTTTTGTATCTCACCTGCCTAGCCTTTTCCCGACTATGTTGGGGTCGGCTTCCAGTCTTACCAGATGCAGCTGAATACCAGTATTTTACACTGAGCGACTGCCTATCTGACCTCCAGAACCCAGTTACTGGGTAGCACAATACTCCTTGGTAAGACTGGTAGTCAGACTTTCGGGTTGACTATTGTATCTACACGTTGTATGTACCTGGTGGTATTGTGAAAAATATTATTACTCATTTGCATTTTACTCTTTTGCTTATTTAAGTTTTATTCCAAAATCGATATTGTGTAATTTAATTATAGTGATTAAATATTACGTAGATATGAAATTTAGTGAAGAAAATATTTAATTTTACTAAAATAAACCTTTAAGAATTAGAATCTGTCTTTTTATTTTAAAAATAACTGCATGAAGGCGGAATTAGGGTAAGATTCATGGAGCCGTCTGATTGTGCTTATACGAACCTTATTCTTATGTTCATAATGTTCATATTTGTTCCACACATACAAACAGTTAACGCACCGTTGGATTTTCGTGTTTCAGCGTTAAGCCGGTTGTTGAAAATACAAGCCAACGTGCTTTTATTTAGGCATTCATATAGGTGTCGTCTAGTCTTACTAAAAATAGGCACTGGGACAAGATTCTCAAGGCCTAGAGACAAAACATTACGTAGTGTCCTTTCCGCAGATAATGTCATTCCCATACATTTTGGCGTAGCGTTTGGCCGTCTGGCCTGCAGGTTGTGTGACCTCTTGTCTCGAGAATCTTGCCCTAGTGCCCATTTAACTTTAATGTAACAAGTATGTATTTACAGAATTCTGATAATTGCAATAATCAATACAACCCTCTCAAGTTCATCAAAATCATTTAAATGACTTTCATGAAATAGTAAGTAATTCAATGGAATTAAATGAGAAGACGATGAGAAGATCTTTGTTCGTACGAACTCGAACAACAACCGCGACGATAGCCTTAGCTGCTCGTTTGCATTTCCAACTTTATTTCGATTTGCGTACCTACATAATGTCAATTTAGGGCTGAACTAAGTTATCAGTTTTGTAAAAAAGAATTGTCTTTCTAAATAAATTGGGTTCTTAATTCAAAAAACGAGTTTGGTAACATTGTATTGAAATAAGGGGGAAAATCATCTTCCTGACTTTAACATAAAAATAACTAGGTAGGTACCTATTTATATCTCTAAAAATGCCATTATTTCTATTTCATCATCATCATTTCAGCCGAAAGAAGTCCACTGCTGGACATAGGCCTCCCCCAGGCTCCTCCACTTCGACCGGTCTTGTGCTTCCCACATCCAGCGGATACCCGCGGCCTTCACAAGGTCGTTGGTCCACCATGGGAGGCCTTCCCACTCTACGTCTTCCGGTACGCGGTTGCCACTCCAGAACTTTTCGGCCCCATCGGCCATCTGTTCTGCGAGCAATGTGCCCTGCCCACTGCCACTTAAGTTTGGCAATTCTTCGGGCTATGTCGGTTGCCTTGGTTCTCCTGCGGATCTCTTCATTTCTGATTCGATCGCGTAGGGAAACTCCGGAAAATTTATCAGGTATCTCTGAAAACATATTGTAACAGTGACAAACAAACTAAAGTAACAGCTACGGATTGGAGTTTTTGGCGGGATCGCGTTGGAACTTAACATGTCGCACAAATTTTCATTTTCATGAAATTTCGTGTTATAGCGAATTAAGTTGTATAATTTTGGAAGTATGGAAAAGGCATATCGAATGCGGCCAGTAGTTCTCTCTTTCAAGCATGTTATAACAGGCGCTTTGTCTCTGTCTACATAGAGAGTGGTCCAAAGAGTATAATAATATAATGGGAGGAGTGGTCACTTTTGTGAGGATCACGCTCCGTCCATTCTCTATGTCTATGGTTACAACCCACTCATAGGTCCACAATCATCAGCAATCGCCGTCAATCCCTGTCCCCACAGAGTACATTGAATATAGATAGAGCCTGTCCCCGTCTGACACTTTGTATCTAAACTCTAAGTACCTAATACTAATAGATAGAACCATAGTACTCATAAGAATCCGTGTTGTTTTGAGGTATCTTTTTCTAATTTTTTACTATTTGCACCAATTATTTTATTGATTTTTTAAACGTTGAAATGAACAGAGCCGAAAAAATATGTATATACTATCCAGCCAGGTGGTATATGTCACGCTTTTACGTTGTCACTACAACGCGAGGTAATTTTGTATTTGTCTGGTTAATACTGCCAAAGAACTGTCACACACTATCTTGCTGTCAGTAATGTCACTTTCTAAGCGTGTTCATTCTCAGGGTTCTTGAATGCGTTCCGTTCGTGCAATTTATAAATAACAGCATCAAGTATATATCGTTTCCTTTCAAAAAGTATCGGTAAGAAGGAGAGAAAACAGTGTCATTCAATTAATTCTTAAAAACATTTTTCTGCCAGCTCGAAGACGTAGAGGTTATGGAAAATTGTTATTGATTTTTTTAAACTACGTTTAAGACTGAAAATTGTATTAAAATGAAGATTTACACAAACCAGAACAACACTTCTACGTTAAAGCTGCTTATTGCTGCTAATTTAGCGGGAAAGAAAGTTGAGCTTGTTAGTGCATCGTTTGAAGGTAGGTGCATTTTCCTCTTAGTCATTAGAAAATTAATTAATCTTGGTGTATTTATTTAGACACTTTATGTCTCTCATCTGTGGTAATGTCTATATTTGCATGCATTTCATTGATGTTTCGGTAAACGGTGCAATTCCTGTGGGAATTCCATTTAAAAACATGAAAGGAAAATCATTTTTCCTCCATGCTAGGGTCCATCCTGCCATTGAGAAATTTCGTACTGTCGCAACCATGCTAACCATTTGATGTGCACTGCTTAATTTCATATTAAAAAAAAAAAACTTTTTTTTTTGTATCCTAATTAAAATGCCAAATCATCAAAATTATTCTATCATTTCATGACAATAAAATTTTAAGTATTGCGTCAGAAAGCCTTTTTACAACTGTTTTTTCTAAAACTTTTCCTTGTTTAATAATATCTTCAAAATTGAAGGTGATATTGGTAATTTTTTTCCTGTAAGATTCTTATATCCTGCCTGTGACATTACTCGTAGTAAACAGAACGCACTGTGTCTTTTTCTTCCATACTTCTCTATTAGTCGTCATCCATTGATTTATGTATAAGTCAATGTCGTCATCCCAGTTCTGCCGACCTATAACTAGACAGGCGTTAAGCCCTAAAAGTTGTTTCCGAGAAAATGGCAAAAACGCACAAATAGTTATTTTGTGATGCTTACGTTACTGATTGTAGAAAACATCAATTGATATTTCTTTCTGTTTATCCTAAAGAATTCTCTCCGGTTAACAGATCTACAAACTTTCATATCTTGGGAACTATTTGAATTGTAAAAATGTTTGTATTACAGAAAGATATAGAATACTGAACTCTCTTAGATTCTATTAAAAAGTAAAAATTGACCAAGTGAGGGTTAACTCCTTTTTACTTATAGGAGAGTAGAGTAGTCACCCCCTCTCAAGCATATCATCTTTCACACAGTCCATTTATAATTTCTTTGGTCTCATACTCTTATGGTCTCTCCCTACCCATATACCTATCCACATTCATACTTAAATGGTCCAATTATCTTAACTTATTGAGATTTTTAACTCTCCTTTTTTAGAAACATATCCCTTACATAGATAATTTATTGAATTAACAGCAATTAGGAGTTTATCTGAAGACCTCAGAAACATGTGGTCCCGGCTGTCATTTATGGATCTTTAGACAGTTGTTACGGGTTGACAGAGACCCAAAAGTCTGCCAACCAGTCTTATGAAGTGGTATTGTATTAACCGGTAACTGGGTTGTGGAGGTCAGATAGGCAGCCGCTTCATGTAAAATACTGGTGTCCAGTTGCGTCGGGTTAAACTGGAAACCGACCCTGACATAGTTGGGAAAAGGTAGACAAATAGTCTTTTAAAATCTGTTGCCAACTCTTATAGTAACTGATTATGTTTTCATCATTCAACAACGCACATAATATTTTAGAGCAAATTCTCTACTAAGAAGATTCATATGTACGTATGTGAAAATATCAGAATTTCATATTTTCTTTGTTTATATGTCTATGATACTTTGACATTTAAAAGTGCATTTTAAGTGCTTATTTGATATGATTTGCCTTTGACTATGACACTTAGGCCTTACAGACTGTAGATTTCTAGACTATTTTCTATTTTGTATTTTCATTCGTCTAAGTACCTGGTACTTATTTACAGGCCTGCACTGTCCTCCCATACCTATTATCACTGTAATTTGAAAACATTTTAAAAGCCAATTATTTTCAAAAGAGGAACCGTGGAGTTTCTTGTCAGCTCTTCTCCATAGGAAGCGACAAATTGGAACCGTGCACCTAGCTTCTGACGTTTCATAAGTGCCTATGTAGGTTTATGTGAAATAAAGTATTTTGATTTTGATTTTTTTGACACTGATATTGCATAGAAAATACTCATTTTTAATTGTAGGCACAATCAGGGCCCGATCTAGCTATTTAGCCGCTCCGGGCAAAAATAACATTCGCCGCCCTTTGCACTAACACCATATAAGTCATGAGCTTCTACCAAAGATGGTATGACTATAATTACGTGATATTCTTTTAACTATATAATATTCACATACGTTAGTCTACTACGGCTTCTGAACAAGTATACAAAAATTCATGAGAGTAGGTATGTTTGTAAGTACACATTTTGCCGCCGCTCATTTTTGCCGCTCTGGGAATTTGCCCGGCTTGCCCCCCCCTAGATCGGGCCCTGGGCACAATCTTTGAACCTGAATTATCATAAAAAATAAAATCAATAAAGTTATGTATGATATTAATATTTACATTTACTTTACCTTATCAAGGAGCGATAAATTTTGTTTTCTTATTGATGTTCACAAATACTAGTATCTATCTGTGTTTGTAAATACAAAAATGATAACATTGATGGCTTAATTTTACTAAACTCAGCACTTAATAAATAATGGATTATGTTACTAATATTTTGTTTTTTTGATATAACTTTCATGTTGAGATAAAATTGTATTCATAGACGACTAGCTTTTGCCAGCAGCTTCGCCCGTATGGAGGTCGAAAGTTATCCCACGGGAACGTTCTACGGGGATAAAAAGTATCCCAATTCGGGTTTCAAACTATCTGTGTGCCGAATTTCATCTAAATCCGTTCAGCAGATTGCGTGATTGTGTAACAAACACACCTAAACATACAAACTTTCACGTTTATAATTTTAGTAGGATAGTAAGATTGTTGTGGACAGGTGATAGCTTGACGAAGGCCAATATAATATATGCACCCTATATTATAAATAAATAATAAAAAAAAAATGCAGACTACATGATCCATAAAAAAACAGTAGGTACATTAAAAGATTACAAATTTAGAATAAGGAAGAAAAAAAAAACATTTAAAAAAAGCATACATACACACACACATACACAAACTCACGTCTTTCTTTTCTTGCACATAAATAGGCACAAACATTTTAAGCTGCTGTTTTCTACCACTGCTTGTAGGTTTTGGTAGTATACATCCTCTCAGCAATCACGTACCAACCATTCCCACTGCCGCGACAAAGGCCTCCTCTCAGTGAGAGGAACAGGACCATAATCCACCGCACTCTGGGCATTCTCTTCATCTTCCTTCCCTAGTCCCATGTTACTTGTGGTCGGTGCAACCGTCACTCTATCATTCACTCCCTCCTCTTTCATATCATTCCTCACAAAATCCATACATCTTTTCTTTGGCCGTCCCAATCCTCACCACCTTATCATCTGCCTAGCCTTTTCCCAACTATGTTAGAGTCTGCTTCTAGTCTAACCGGATGCAGCTGAATACCTGTATTTTACATGAAGCGACTGCCTATCCGACCTACACAACCCAGTTACTGGATAATACGATACCCCTTGATAAGACTGGTTGTCATACTTTCGGGTTTCTGACGAACCGTAACAACTGTCAAAGATCCATAAATGACAGCCAGGACCAACGGCTTAACGTGCTTTCCGAGGCATGGAGGGGTCTCGGTATGTAAAGGTGGTCACCCATCTACGGACCAACCGCGGCAAGCGCAGTTTACCCCTTATCGGCCGACTCGTGCGGCTTATATTATTACTCCTAATCCTCTCCACCTATGAACTATGTTCATATGTTCACATGCTTGTCCTTCCTTTCCATCATTTTATCATCATCATCGGACCCTAGTATTATGTATAAGGATATATAGGTACCGGAGGGAGGAGTTTTGCTTAAATAGAGAGTTGAGCTGAATGGTGCTGATGCATACGTCATGTCCGTGAACGGGCGCCGTCAGTAGGGACTGGTCATCTCTTAGCTCCCACGGCTTATTTTAATTTCTGAATTGTTATTTTATTTTAATTACGGACGGTTTTAATGTGCACTTTTTACATCGTTCTCACATTGATAATTTCAACATAATGATGTAACCAACTTTTTGTAACAAAATCATGATTTTAAAAGAGTGTCCATGGAGTTTCTTGCCCGTTCTTCTCCATAGGTACCTACGCTTTGGAATGGGCAACTAGCATCATCTTTCTAACTCACCGACCTTGATAATTTATTTGAAATAAATGCTTTGAGTTTGAGTTTGAATTAAACGCTTTTATTTTATTTTAATATATTGTATGTACACAGCTACATAGTGTTACATAGCTAGAACCGACTCTAACCTCAATTTTTGTAGTCCGTTCCAAAACTATCTGACAATAGTGTAAACAAACCCAGATGTCAGATTAAATTCTTACGCAAATCACTCACCTTGAGGAACACGTTATCCGTTTGTCATGTCATACCACATTTTCCAACATCATTATATTGTAATTGAATAACAAATACTTTTCTGAAAACCGTATCATAATCGGTTCAGCCAAACGCGAGAGAATCGCGGACAAACATACAGGTCAATCTGAGAACCTCTTTTTTAGAAGTCGGTAAAAAAAATGACCACCCAAGTGCTAATTCTCAGCCCAATTAAAATAACCCTGGATTGGAATTCTTTGGAGGAGGCCATCACCTGCACAGGGGTTCTTGCAAATTAATAACTTTTACTTACTAGATTAAGATTAGTTTACTTTGTTATTGCATGAAATAAAAGACTTTAATTTTGTAATACCTTTTATAAATGTATGTATATAATCTGAATCTCGGAAACGGCTCCGACGATTTTAATGAAATTTAGTATGCAGGGGGTTTCGGGGGCGATAAATCAATCTAGCTAGGTTTTATTTTTAGAAAACGTCAAACCAAAAAAAAAACACCGAGCAAAGCTCTGTCAACCAGATATTTAATTTTTTAATTATTATTATTCGTCAAATACTTTTGGAACTTAACATTACTAATAGCAACTGTCATCTGTCTTTGTGCCTGCCTTAACAAAAAAGCTTCTCAACTAACCCAGGGTCACGGTCACTGAGCGTCCGTCTGTGATTGCAGACGATGTATTCGCAGGGCCGCGCCAGCTCCCCCTACTGGAAGTGGATGATAATGTGAGCTTCTTCTCGAGTAACGCCGCGGCGCAGTACCTGTTCCCTGTGTTGGATCTGTCGGTTGATGGGCAGTGGTATGTTTTTTTATGAATCTTTACTTCAAAGGGATTTATCATTTAGTGATAATGTCACCCGAGTAGCAGATAATATTAAATAACTTAAAACTTAACAATGGGTAATAAACAGTTATTAATAAATAATAAGTTTTTAGCCAGTGCGCAAACTGTAACCATGAATTTAGCATATCATTCTAGACACCCCAGCGCAGAAATGTTTCGTTGGTTATACAAAAAAATAATAACTGTTCCATACATTTTGACCGCGTAGGTATTGCACTATTCTATGAAACAGCAGAATGACGTGCCATTTTTTAATAGCGATAGAGTTGCCGATGCGAATCCCTGAAAGGAAGCCGGTAGGAATCGTGTTATATTGTGCTTTCGCCACTGCTACTCGACTCATGATTGAACAAAGAGGATTAAATTGAGCAGAAGATAAAGACTAACTGCCCGCTGGTACAATAATTTTTCAATTTCGAATGAGCTTCAATGGGAAGGCGAGTGTTACGTTTGAGTGCAATAGTGCATGCCTATGCAAAACGGTTATTTATGCATGCATGTCATGCTCGCAGTTATGAGTTTGAATAGCTTTTATCAATGTTGAATCTTCGCTGAATACTAAATAGCCAATTCTATTTAGCTAGAATGCATTCTATGCTAGAATTCATTCCGCCAAAGGTGCACCTTTGGCGGCCGCGATTCAATGGAATGTAGGGCCGTCCGGCAGACGTGACCTACAAGTATAAGCGTGGCATTCCACCATTTGATTTATTTATTAAAAAAATATGCATAATTATAAATCACCCTACATAATCGCACCCTCATG
This sequence comes from Polymixis flavicincta, assembly GCA_949987655.1. Lineage (NCBI taxonomy): Eukaryota > Metazoa > Arthropoda > Insecta > Lepidoptera > Noctuidae > Polymixis > Polymixis flavicincta. The sequence continues at coordinate 3,405,234 of OX465198.1, read as the reverse complement.
CCTTAGGCATTTTCTACCAGTCTACCTCACGGTGATGCAGAGGCAGAATATAGTAGGTGACACAGTAATATGACAGAAAATGTATTTGAAAGTTAGTTGTTTTTAATCTTGGTTTTAAGAACCTTTTAAGTATCTTCGTGACGGCTCATTAACCAAAGAAAACTTCCTTCAGCCAGCAATTACAAGAATGGGAAGCGACGCGACTACACCCAGCCGTGTCGTTAGTACTGAATGCAAAGAATGTCGCCTCTGATCTCAAGCAGGCGCTGCAAGCGCTGCTGTCTACTGTCAACGACACGCTGCAGACACACAAGTATATGTTAGGGGTGAGTTGTATACAGATACAGAGTAAGAATGGGACGCGACGCGGCACCTCCCGGCCGTGTCATCATTGTGAATGCGAAGTGCGTCGCCTCTGATCTTAAGCAGTCGCTGCAAGCGCTGCTGTCTACTGTCAACGACACGCTGCAGACACACAAGTATATGTTGGGGGTGAGTTGTATACAGATATAGTGTAAGAATAGGACGCGACGCGGTTCATCCCGGCCGTGTCGTCATTGTGACTGCGAAGTGCGTCGCCTCTGATCTTAAGCAGTCGCTGCAAGCGCTGCTATCTACTGCCAACGACACGCTGCAGACACACAAGTATTTGTTGGGGGTGAGTTGTATACAGATACAGAGTAAGAATGGGACGCGACGCGGCTCATCCTGGCCGTGTCGTCATTGTGACTGCATAGTGCGTCGCCTCTGATGTCAAGCAGTTGCTGCAAGCGCTGCTATTTACTGATTTACTGCCAACGACACGCTACAGACACACAAGTATATGTTGGGGGTGAGTTGTATACAGATATAGAGTAAGAACACGCTGCAGACACACAACTATATGTTGGGGTGAGTTGTATACAGATATCGAGTAAGTACACGCTGCAGACACACAAGTATATGTTGGTGGTAAGTTGAATACAGATATCGAGTAAGAACACGCTGCAGACACACAAGTATATGTTGGGGGTGAGTTGTATACAAATGTAGTGTATAAATGGGAAGTGACGCAGGTCCACCCGGCCGTGTCGTATACCATTGCCAACACTCCTTGCGATATTTTCTTCTGTCAGTGATGTCCAAAATAAACGAATGAATTGAAAAAGTCACATGGCAACTTCCCCGGATTTTTACCCACAACCTCGTATAACTCCGACTGATATTATTGTTTTCTCTTTCCCAGGACAAACTATCCCCAGTGGATATATCAGTATGGAGCACGTTATACCCGATCTACTACAACCCAGACCTGAAGCAGGTGTACATTGCTGAGTATAGCCACATCGTGCGATGGATCGAAGAGCTGGCCGTTGCTAAAGCTATCCAGGTAAATTTTTTATAGTGTAAATAGGGCTCGTGGCTAAGTTATATTAGCCACACGGGTCTGCGCCGCGGCCAGCTTAGCTTAACCAGATCGGGTTAAGCTAAGCTGGCCGCGGTTGGTCCATGGATGGGTGACCATCTTAACATACCAAGACCCCTCCGTGCTTCGACGGCGTCATTTGTGGATCTTTGACAGTCGTTACGGGTCGTCAGAAGCCTGAAAGTTTGACAACCAGTCACCAAGGGCTATCGTATAACCCAGTAACTGGGTTGTGGAGGTCAGACAGGCAGTTTTATCCGGTTAGATTGGACGCTGACACCAACGCAGTTGAGAAAAGCCTAGACAGATGATGATGATGTGACGTCAGTCTAGTGACGTTATAGTTTCGGGATTCTTTAAGATTCCTGGAAAAGGTACTAGGGTAGCAAATGTTAGAAGGACCATGAGCATTCTCTTTACCGCGGAAAGCCACGTAAGTAAGGGGTGAAAAATGAACACGCCCTACATTGTTTCTGTTTCACTCTGTTCAATAGTGGGTGTGTTGTTAGAGGGTGAAAGGAGATACACAGAATGGCTATCACCACTTCAGCGGCGAGGTGTCAATTTTTCTAAGAGAGAAGCCGAAGCGAAGTCGGCTTTAAGTTACTGATTTATCAATAAAGAATACTTACTATCATTCTAAAATTAATATAGGAATGTAAAGAATTATACATAAACATAAGAAAATTTAACAGCTGAAACCAAATACAATGTGCAATATTCCTCAATCTCGTTCCCGCTGACGCATTTTTCCATATCTGTCTTTGCCATAACCTGTTGTACAGCGCCTTGCTCTCGTACATATCAAGCGGTGCCACGTGACCTAAAGTGACATCATTATGGGATCGCTGTTGTGTGAATTTTTATTTCCCGATTATGACGTTTTGGTGCCGGGTTATTTTAGAACATTTTTTTTTTTGTTGTAATACCAAGACAAATATAACCGTTTTTGTTGTTTGAATGTTACGGTGAATTAAATACACGTAGTGTAACTATATTTTTTGACAATAGTAGCCACCTATTGATGTGCCATTTTTTAATAGCAATAGAGATGCCGATGCGAATCTCCGAAGGGAAGTCGGTAGGAATCGTGTGTTAGAAACTATTTCTTCGATCGTAGGATTTCCGGAATAGATTAATCATTTGTTAGATATTAAAGATCAATCATAGACATTTATTATGTTTAAATTATTATCTGTATTTAAATTTAAATACTGTTTACATTATTAATAAAATTAAGTGTTATCGCACGCACTACTTCCGATTGTACCACCACGTTTTATTATAAATGTCAACCTAGGCTGTTTCCGGTAAAAATAACACGTGGTGGGAAGTAGTGCGCACGATCGTTGGTCAGTCGACGTCGAATAGTCGAAGTGTACACAAGTGTAAAGTGATTTTGTAGAGAACTTAATAAATATTGTGAGTGATATCCTGACGAATTGTTTCAATTTCCCTGCACTTTCATACGTGTTATAACGTAAGTGCTTTCGCCACTGCACCAGATGATGATATTGACCTTCTAAAAATAATAATATTTAAACACGCAAAAAGTAAATAAAAAAAAAAACCAAACTAAAAATAAGTCTTTTATCATTCGCACTATCAAGAGTTTCAGAAATTGGATGTATAACTGCGTCCCTGTATTTCAGGAAGCTGTCAAACAGTGGGGAGGGTCAGCCACAGGTCCGTTCGGCGCGTCATCAGCACTCGGCATTCCACAGGCCGCTACAGGCAGCTTATCTACACCTGTCGAGTAAGTCACTTCCATGGATAATAGGGTATTTTCCAATTTATTAAAAACTAATTTAATTTGAAGATTGGGACGACATATGTGACAGAAAAATAAAAATAAATTTATTTATATGCATTTTCTCAATTAAAAATGATTAAAATCAAATGTATTTTTCGTTGTTTTGAATTTACCGCCAAAACGCTCCTTACGATGACTTTTATATCACGTGACATCCTGACGTCAGCTTTGTGTAAACGGCATCGGTACAAATACTTAGTTTAGGGCAGTTTTAGAAGTATTTGTGCACAGAGGCACTGCACATCAGTAATATCACTGTCTATCCATTAAAAATCTTGTATTTAAACTCGACATTCACGTGTTTACTTACTAACTACTCACTTTAGTTTACACAAAGTTGACGTCACGTGATAAAGTCATCGTGAGGAGCGTTTTGGCGGTAAATTCAAAACAATGAGAAATAAGTTTGATTTAAATCGTTTTTAATTGAGAAAATGGATATAAATCAATTGAATTTTATTTTCCTTTTACATATTTCGTCCCAATCTTCAAATTAGAATAGTTTTTAATAAATTTTAAAATACCCTATTTATTAAATCGCTTATTTATTACATACATAGCCTATAATGTTCCCACTGCTGGGTCACAGGCCGTAATCCACCAAGCGGGCCCAGTGCAGGTTGGTAGATGTCACATGTCTTCGAATTCTTGGTTCTAGGACATGCCGGTTTCCTCACGATGTTTTCCTTCACGTTTTTGAGAGCAGTGGTGATGGAATTTAATATGCTAAGTAAAGGGTCTATCTGGGTTCGAACTCCGGACTTACAAACTCGTATGCTGGGGTCAATACCATTACTTTATAAATTTTAGAAAATATATAGGCATTACAAAGTGCCTATTCCAAATAGCCTTTACTAGGAAAAAACTTTTTACCCCGGGCAGCATGAGTTCTTAATATTAAAAAAAAAAAAACACATAAACTGCAAGGGCACTTATGAAACGTCAGAAGCTAGGGGCACTGTTCTAATTTGTCGCTTCCTATGGTAAAGAGCCGGCAAGAAACTCCACGGTTACTCTTTTAAAAATAATTGGCTTTTACAGTGTTTTCAAATTACAGTGATATTCGGTATGAGAGGACAGTGCAGGCCTGTCAATAAGTACCAGGTACTTAGAAGAATAAAATAAAGAATAGAAAATCGTCAAAAAAATTATAGTAGGACAACCGATTTCTTAACAATATTTAACTGAAGTTTTATAAATAGTTACATAGTTAATCAATTGATTATGTTAGAATTATGTATAGATAATTTCTATAATATTTAGGTACGGAAAATAGTTTATAGCACTTAGAAGAAAAGCAGTGGTGTCCCAGTGGTAACGGTCGCGACTTACGAGTTGTAGGTCGTGAGTTCGAACCCAAACAGGCGCTTTACTTTGTGTAAATTATTTCATCTCCATTGCTCTCAAAACGGTGAAGGAAAACATCGTGAGGAAACCGGCATGTCCTAGAACCAAAAATTCGAAGTCATGTGACATCTACCAACCCGCACTGGATCCGCGTGGTGGATTACGGCCCACTCCCTCTTACGGAGAGGAGGCCTGTGTCCCAGCAGTGGGAACATTATAGGCTGATGATGATGACTTAGAAGAATATGTTTTGGATAGCAAGGGGTGCGGGCTGTTCGAAAGAGATACCGTGGCCCCTGACACACAGGCAACTGAGGGATCGATGTCGAATTGATAACCTCCTACTTTTTGAAGTCGGTTAAAAATACATTAACTGTTGAACTGTTTTTCCTTCAGGTCACCAGATGAAGGCGCTGCAGCGGACTTAAGACCTAGTGCTGAAGAAATAATCGCGGCCAAAGAGAACTGGGAGAATGGACTCAAGCTATTACAGAAACCGTTGATTCCAGGGAAATTAGTGTGAGTACTGCTGGCATATTAGGTTACTAGCCTTTACTAGCGGCTTCGCTCGCGTGGTGGTCAAAAAATACCACATGGAAACAAATTACCAGGATAAAAAGTATCAAATCAAATCAAATCGTTTATTGCAATCCATAATGTACACTTGGTAAACAAATCAGAACACAGGTGGTAAAGAAAAAAAAATAGAAACAATTATGGACCCTGTCGGGCACAGCAAATTTTTAAATAAGTAAATAATAATATCCTGTGTTAATCCAGGTTATAAACTATATGTGTGCCAAATTTCATCCAAATCCGTTCAGCTGTTTTTGCGTGATTGAGTAACAAACATATATATGATTATGAGTCGGCTCTGACTGAAATATACCCGGTCCTTATTAAAAAAAAACCTTTTTTTATTTCGAATACCAGATAAAACACATCGCTGGTACCATTTTATACAACAGTCATCAAAATATGTCGTGTTGTTTTTTGTCTGGGAAATCATCATAAAACTTCTCCCGCTCTGGATGGAGCAGGAGGGCGTGTCAGACTTTTACTGACTAAAACCCACCCTTGTTCCCTCATTAGCCTGTGTGCCAGGGGCTGCGGTATCTCTTTCGAACAACCCACGCCGGCAGGCATCGGCTCTTGCACCGATCCGATTTAAAATTATATTACCGTGTTAGATAGCCCATTTATCGAGGAAGGCTATAGGCTATATAACATCACGCTAAAGTCCTAAGATCCGAGCAAAAAGAAAGTCACGAATACGAAATACTCGCACGGGAAGGCGATTCGAAGCGACCAGGTGGGTCGGGGAAGCAAGAGATTTGACGCGAACGAAGTCGCGAGCAGACGCTAGTAATTAAGGGTACACTAGTCTCGGACTCGAACTCACTGGTGTGCCTGGCTAAAAAGCACGCTGTCTCACCAGGCTTCGAGTCCGACAGAAGTAGTATCAGTGATGAGCAGTTAGACGATAGTCGACACGCACAACATTATTGAGTGAGCTGCAGGATCAGTTATAGTAAAACAATCGCGTAAAAATTAAGAAAAGTCCTTCGGAAGATCGGGTTTTCTGAAAAAACCACTACATAAATCAATGACCAATTAAGTTTATTGAACTTTGTCGGTACTGACTTGGTTTTGGAGATTTTACACTTCTTTTATTACTTAAACATGTGCAAAGTTACGTTAAATTATCAAAAAAAAACGAATCTTTGTTGGCTCATAACTTTTTAATGGTTTTTTATTTTAGTATTCTGTTTCCGTGCCGACAATATTAATAATGATACAAAACCATACCATGTTTAAGTTTTGATGTACATTGTCAAACAGTGGAGTAAAACCCTTTCAAAGTTTGTATGGAAAAAATCTGGACTTGTTTCACCCTAATATTGTCTTGCAGGTTACCAGTAAAAGATCGTAAGAATATCCTCATCACGTCGGCGCTCCCGTACGTGAACAATGTTCCGCACCTGGGCAACATCATCGGCTGTGTGCTGTCCGCTGATATATTCGCTAGGTAAGCAATATGGCAGGGGAGTACTTACCGTTACTCACTTTGGTATCGAGTTAAGAGGAAGTTTGAGAGCGTACATTCCACGCGGGCTGGCAACAACGCATTTATAACAGTTTTTCGTGATTATTTCATTAAATTTGAATTTGACGTTCAGAAAGTGCTGACTCTCAGCCTACTTTGAATAAATAACTTTTGATTTTGGTTTTTAATTTTACAGGTATTGTCGACTATGTGACTACAACACATTGTATATATCTGGAACAGACGAATATGGTACCGCCACAGAAACGAAGGTGAGCTAATATTTAATTAATTATTATTGTACATTTTGATAACCAACTAGCTTCTAGCCGTGACTATGTCCGCGTGAAAGTCTTTGAGTTGAAGCATATTTTTTATTATTATTTTAAAACCTATTTATTAGGGTTCCGTACCTCTAAAGGAAAAAACGGAACCCTTATAAGATCACTTTGTTGTCCGTCCGTCCGTCCGTCCGTCTGTCAAGACCGTTTTTCTCAGGAACGCGTGGAGGTATCAAACTGAAATTTCTATATGATACTTAGTTCTACTGTCCCTGGAAGCTGTAGAAAAATCAACCTTCTAAGTCAACGCAATCAAAAGATACAGCCATTTAGGCCGCAAAATTCCGCAAATTTTCGAAACTCGCACGGGAATCAAAACCTACAGGGTACTTCCCGTGAACTTAGAATCTTGAAATTTTGTACGAAGTCACGTCTTATAGTACAGATATAGGAAAAATTACGAAAACCGTAAATTTTTAGTTTCGTCATATAAAAAAAAATATTTTTGACAATTTTGAACTTTTACTTATATACCCACAGGTTTGTACGGAACCCTCGGTGCGCGAGTCCAACTCGCACTTGACCGGTTTTTTTTTAAAGTTTGGTTCTATAAATCGATAGTACTACTGAAGGCCAATCGTTCTGCCGACGGGAAAAAAACCCCAACCCCTAAAATTTCAACGTGTATTATCTTTGACGTTCCCACTGCTGGGACACAGTCCTCCTCTCTGTGAAAAGGAGTGGACCGTAATCCGCGGACAAAAGTGGACGAGGGCCCAGTGCGGGTTGGTACATGTCTTCGAGTTTGTTGGTTCTACGATATGCCGGTTTCCTCACGATGTTTTCCTTCACTGTTTTGAGAGCAGTGGTGATGAAATAATTAACACGCTTTTATCTATAGCTCCATCTAAGCATGGTTGTTTGTTTGTAACCGACTCCTTTGGACTTCATTTTGACCCACTTCAAACGGTCAGATTTCTTTAAAGTTTGTAAACTTATTGAGGACCGATGATAATTCAATAATTTCAAATAAAAAAAGATGGAACACGCTTTGAAAACCAAAATAAAAAGTAGAAAATAATGTAATTCTATTAAAAAGCGTAGGGTGCTTGATATTAATTGATTATAATTTTTTTACACAAAGTAAAGCCACTGTCGGGGTTCGAACCTACGACCTACAACTCGTAAGGTGCGGCCGTTACCACTGGCCCACCACCGCTCCCTTTCTGTCTAAATAATAATAATTACTAATGTTGGTTTTCAGGCGTTAGAAGAAGGCATATCTCCCCGAGAGATTTGTGACAAATACTTTGACATTCACAACAACGTATATCGCTGGTTCAACATCGGGTTTGATTACTTCGGACGGACCAGCACACCGCAACAGACTGAGTAAGTATATACAGTACCCGGCGATAAATATTGCACATGGACCTCTGGAAAGAGACAATCGGCTAATTTCGGCTTCGTAGAGCGTTATCTCTGTCGCACGAAATATAAACAGTCCGGTATCTATTAGGAGCTGTTAAAATAATTATGATTTGCTTCTTTTCATAATACTTTTTATTCTTTGTATAAAATACACCAATTTTTCTATAAGTGATGGCTTTAGGTTGGGGTAAAATAAAATAAAAAAGAGATGCCATAGTACAAGTTTAAATTATTTAAATTTGGGGGAGTTAACAACTCTAAATATATATTTTGAACTGGACGCGACCGCACTCTATCGCACTTGAATAACGACTGACAAAACATCACACAGGTAGTGTGCGACAGAGATAACGCTCTACGAAGCCGAAATTAGCCGATTGTCTCTTTCCAAAGGTCGATGTGCAATATTTATCGCCGGGTACTGTACAGCATTTTCAGCATATAATGTTCCCACTGCTGGGACATAGGCCTCTTGGTGAGAGGGAGTGGGTTGTAATCCACCACGCAGGCCCTGTGCGGGTTGGTAGATGTCACATATCTTAGAATTTTTGGTTCTAGGACATGCCGGTTTCCTCACGATGTTTTCCTCCACCATTTTGAGAGCTGTGTTGATGAAACAATAATACGAACTAAAGCGCCTGTCGAGTCGATCGAATCAAGAATGAAGAGTTTCGCAGGAGAACCAAGGCAACCGACATAGCACGAAGAATTGCCAAACTTAAGTGGCAGTGGGCAGGGCACATTGCTCGCAGAACAGATGGCCGATGGGGCCGAAAGGTTCTGGAGTGGCGACCGCGTACCGGAAGACGAGTGGGTAGGCCTCCCACAAGGTGGACCGATGACCTTGTGAAGGCCGCGAGTATCCGCTGGATGTGGGAAGCACAAGACCGGTCGAAGTGGAGGAGCCTGGGGGAGGCCTATGTCCAGCAGTGGACGTTTGGCTGAAATAATGATGAAGGGGCCTGTCTGGGTTCGAACCCACGACGTTAAACCTCGAAAGTTGCCGTTATCTCTGGGCGGTTGCCCACAGGTAACGGCGGAGTTGTGACTCATCCCTTATAAGTTTTATTAATTTGTGTGATATAGCTGTAATCTGCCACTAAATAAAATCGTATTTATTTATTAAATGGAATATGGATGACTTACAGCTAAAACAAACAGATAAGAAAATAGTATGTGAGACTGACAGCCAATTAAAAGTGTTCACTTCTAAAAACAGATTGAAAAAAAAAAGATTGTGAACAGCACAACACAGCCACCGAAAAGGAACAGGCAAATAGTATAACATTCAAGCTCAAACTAAATTCACATTTCATATTAAATACAAGAATATAAACCAAAACATACAAAATCTTAATTAAAAAAACCAAGGCTATTATTAAGTATTTCGTTATTTTTCCACAGAATAGCACAAAGGATGTTCTTAAAGCTGCGCGACAACGGGTTTGTGACCTCGCAGTCTGTAGACCAACTACTTTGTACGAATTGTGACCGATTCTTAGCTGACAGGTAAGATTCATACTAAACTATACTCTATTTGAAATAAGATTTTTACAGTCCGTTCAACCGATTTTGACTTCTATTCCATAGGCATAAGGATGGCATTAAAAGCAAAAAGTGGTTACAATACCAACTTTTTACTGCAGATGCCAATCAGTTGAACGGATTAAAAAAAGTTTATTTAAATGTCTAATCTTATTTCGGAGACAGACAACGGAACTCTTCAAAAAATTACAGCAAATCAACCGCGATAGCTGCTATCGCATAAATATGCATTTTTTTACCCTAAGTATGATTTCGAATCGGTGTGAAGTAAAAAGTGAAAAATAAAAACTTAAAAAAAATAAACAACCGACTTCCAAAAAAATGAGGCGGTGACAAAGAATTAAAATACACATCCAAAGTCACCGACTTCCGAAATTAAAGTTATTTTTCACATTGTAGTGTTTTTTTGAAAGTCGGTTGTTTTTTTTTTTTGTCTACTCTTCCGACGACAAAGCGCTTGTCTACGGTTCTTGTGCTAAGCCTGCAGGATGCGGGAGCAAGCGACGTACAGTTGTCCGTGTGAGAAGTAGCTAGTACTGAGGTCGACACCCGCATCCTTTAGTACCAATCTATCTGTATCTATATACTAGTAATGAATCTGAAGAGTTTGTCTATTTGCTCCCAGTCGGCCTTACAAAATATTTTTTTGCACATTTTTGATACGCTCTTTAACATCTGCTACGAAGCAGAGCAAAAATATAAAAAAAAAACACACTCCGGGTATGCCGACCGAAGTGAAAATTTGAACAATAGGGTATTTTCAAATTTTTCAAAAACTATTCAAATTTGAAGATTGGGACGATATATTGAACAGAAAAATAAAAATAAATTGATTTCTATCCATTTTCTCAATTAAAAACGATTTAAACCAAATTTGTTTTTAGTTGTTTTGAATTTACCGCCAAAACGCTTCTCACGATGGCTTTTTATCACGTGATGTCAACTTTGTGTAAACCAAAGTAGTTAGTAAGTAAATAAGTGAATGTCGAGTTTATAATTACAAGATTTTTAATGGATATAAAGTGATATTACTGGTGTGCGGTGCCTCTGTACAAAAATACTTCTAAAACGGCGCGAAACTAAGTATTTGTACCGGTGCCGTATAAACAAAGTTGTCGTCACATGTCACGTGATAAAAAGTCATCGTAAGGAGCGTTTTGGCGCTAAATTCTAAACAACGAAAAATAAATTAGATTTTAATCGTTTTTAACCCCCGAAAGTGTATTAATAAATTTATTTTTATTTTGTTGTTAAATATATCGTCCCAATCTTCAAATTAAAATAGTTTTTATGAAATCGGAAAATACCCTATTACGTGTGGATATTTTGAATCGTCAGATTAAACAACGTTCAACGTACGTCCAACTTCGTTCGTACGTCAGTGGTGTCGGTAACAGTGTCGCGTAGATTTCACATTATTCATAATCATAATTTTGGTCATATCTTCTAAACGGGTTATCCGATTTTCATAATTCAAATTGGAATATTAGTTCTGGACCTAAACCTATCTCCCCCCGAGTGGGTTCCCGCATTGTCGTTGCGGGGGGGCTCAGTAACCGTGGATTCCGGCCACGGTGAAGCCAAGAGGAACCCAAAGGTGGGGCCGCTCGTCAGGGCTTTTGCCTCAAAGCCGACGACGTAGCGGCCAAAAAGTAGGTTGCGGTGAGGTGCACCGCAACTGAGGTGGGCCGCGATGTCGAATGGGAGGCATCGCGGCTGAGGGTTACGGGCTGCGGTAGAGGAGGAGTGCCGGTGCTTCTGAGCAGCGCTCTTCCCTTCCGTGGCCTGGACGGGGCCGCCACCGTTTGATGGCGGACGCGGTGGGGCCGCAGGGGAAGAGGAGTGTCGGTATAGCGTCAGCCGCTCTCCCTATCCCCTGCGGCCGAAAAGTGGTAGACGGGACGGCGCGTTGTGTTCCACACGCGCGCCGTCAAAGATGTCAGCAACCACTGGTGGGTTCCGCAAGGGCCGATGCCTGCCAGGGGTGCGGGTTTGTTCGAAAGAGATACCACGGCCCCTGGCATACGGGCTACTGAGGGAACACGGGTGGGTTTTAGTCAGTAAAAGTCTGACACGCCCTCCTGCTCTACTCAGCAGGAGAAGTCATTTGATGATTTCCCACCCAAAAAAAAAAAACAAAAAAAAAAAAAAAACCTAAACCTATCTTTTGAGACTTAAATTATCGAGATAACTCTACTAAAAAACAGAGGTGTCGGTAATGGTATCTCAAAAAATGCCCAACGCGCCTAAAGAACGTTTAAAAAAAAAAACTAAGAAAGTACGCTAAGCGGAAACTAATTAATTATTAGAACTGAAGTCGTGGGTTAAAGCTAATACTATGCGAATAAATGATGTGTGAAAGTAACTCAATATGTCTTTGTTTGTTACATTTTCACGTCTTAACGGCAGCAGGCTTGGCACGAGCACCGATATGTCGACGGAAGAATAGACATGACGATTAACTAAATGATGTACAATAGGAGAAGATGGCTATGTTTTTCTATTAATTATCACAGTTTTGCGTTCTAAACGAATCATGATTTTGTAGATAATCGTATATACTTTGTGGCCGTCGAGTGGAAAGTTTGTTATCAGTGTGATTTTGACAGTTTGGGAAGAAATATTCTTCTGAAATAGTCTACATTTATAAGGACCTAGACAAAGATCGTTAGAAACGAAAGACTAAATGACAGATTGTATAAGGATATCTACGGTGCGATGTAAAAAGAGGAGAAACGAAATGTCACTTTGTATTGAAAAAGCACTGTCTATTCTTCGTAGAAATACAAACCGTCATGCTAAGCCTGCTGATCAGATTTTCATTCTTTTTTATTGCGTTATTTTCATTTTATTCTTTTCTCTGCCACAGATTCGTAGAAGGTACATGTCCCTACCCCGGCTGTGGCTACGAGAGCGCGCGCGGTGACCAGTGCGACAAATGTGGGAAACTGATCACGGCTACGGAGCTAGTACAGCCAAAGTGTAAGGTGTGCGGACACACGCCCTGCATTAGGCCCAGTGAGCAGCTGTTCATTGAACTGGGACAGGTGAGATACACAATGGCTCATAGTGGCCCATGTTGGCCCATCGGGAGTTTACATAGTGGCCCATGCTGGCCCATCACCAGTTTACACAGTGGCCCATGCTGGCCCATCGTCAGTTTACATAGTGGCCCATGCTGCCATCGGGATTATACACAGTGGCCCATGTTGGCACATCGGGTTTTTACACAGTGGCCCATCGTCAGTTTACATAGTGGCCCATGCTGCCATCGGGATTGTACACAGTGGCCCATGCTGGCCCATCGGGATTTTACACAGTTGCCCATGCTGGCCCATCGGGATTTCACACAGTGGCCCATGCTGGCGCATCGGAAGTTTACTCAGTGGCCCATTGGGCGTTTTACATGTTGACATTTTGTTGGTCAATATTTTAAAACTAGATGGCGCCGGCATTTCTTAGCTGACTTATCCCTGAGAGGTGTTGTGATATTTTTTATTGAGCGACAAGCACAGTCAAAGATACAGTTTTCTAAATATAAAAATAACATTATAGAAAACGAACACCGAACATTGTAGTGCAGCCAGTACGATTATGCTTCAACATCGTCCCCTTAATCGGACAAGGCTACCAATTAATTTGACTGACTGTACTTATACAGCTACATATTATTTCAGCTGACTGTACTTATATGCACAATATGTTAATCGACCGTAACCGTTTAGTAACTCACTACAGTGATAAACTTATATTTTTTGATACCAACAGTTTTGTTGTTAAGTTAAAATCGACAAGGAATACAGTGTATCTGCCCATTAGGTTTAGACTTAAAATAGCGAGGCTATTAGCTTATATAAACCCAGACATATGTACTATGTCGAAGTCTTCTTTGATTAATGTTAGTAATGGTACTAACACTACTTTTGATTCGCCTAGTAGTTTAAACTTTTAGGTGCGACAACGGGTGAGCCGCATATGTTGAATGTTGTTCATCAAAATATGCAGGGTCTGTCCGGCAAAGAGCTTGAGTTAAGCTTATTTATGGAGAACTATGATGTTCAGGTGTTATGTTTGACTGAACACTGGTTGAAGGAACATGAAGTAGTGTTTATCAATGATGATAATTTTACTGTTCAAAGTGCATTTGTAAGAAAAACTGCTATTCGCGGTGGATCTTTAGTTCTTGTTTCAAACAAGTTAAAATGTAAACAACGTTTAGATTTAGCTAACCTTTCTATTGAGCGCACTATTGAGTTGTCTTGTGTTGAACTCGAGCGATATGTTATAATTTGCGTTTATCGACCCCCCTCTGGGGATTTCATTCGTTTTGAATCGGTAATGGAGGATTTACTCAATAAGTTAAAATCAAGTAATAAAAGTATAATTTTATGTGGAGATTTTAATATTAATATTTTAGATGTTACTCCATTAAGTATTAGACTTCTCAATCTGTTTAGGTCTTTTAATTTAATTAACTTGTTTTTTGAACCTACTAGGATCACGGCATCTTCGTCAACATGTCTTGATAATATGTTTACTGATTGTGATGCCAAAAATAAATTAGTACTAACTGACTTAACGTCCGACCACTGTGGTTTATTAGCTAGCTTCCCCATGCCATTACATAAAAAGCGACCACGTACACTTGAATGTAGGCCTTATACAGCTAGTCGTTGCAAAAGGTTTAAAAATAATATAGCTCATAGAATTACACCATCCATAGCACAACACGAGAATCCGAATGAAATTTATGAAGCCCTTTTTGATGTTGTGCAAAAAGAGTATCAATCTGCTTTCAAGACCAAAACCATTAACATTAATGGCTCCTCAGCTGGCTTTAATCAATGGGCTACTCCGGGTATTTACAAAAGTAGAGCGAGACTATACGAATTATATGGATTGAAAAAATACAGGTTTGATACTCCTTTCCTAGAGTATGTCAAAAACTATTCAAAATTATTTAAAAAGATTAGTGCTTTTGCAAAATCGAAATTTTTAAGTGACACAATTAAAAATTCTAACAATAAAGTTAAAACCACTTGGAAAATAATTAATAATGAAACGGGCAAGTCTGTTAAACAAGACAATCAACTTGAGATTTTGGTCGACGACAAATTAATTATTACAGAAGCTGAAGTAGCGGAGGCATTTAATGAGTTTTTTGCCAACATACCTGTAACTACGACTCGCTCTTTAGATTCATCCCCGTCTAAAGCAGAATACCTTTTGCATAGTAGTGTGCCTAAATGTAGTGACCTATTCAGTTTCGAACATGTAACGCCTCGTGACGTAGTTAATGTTTTTAACACACTGAAGTCTAAAAACACTGGTGATTTCTGGGGCATTTCCATTAAACTTTTAAGTAATATTATAGAAATTGTAGCCCCCTATCTAGCTGTCACTTTTAATAAATGTGTTGATTCAGGAACTTTTCCTGACCTCATGAAGAGTAGTAAAGTAATACCATTATTTAAATCAGGTAATAAAAATGACATTCGTAATTTCAGGCCTATTTCTATCTTACCTGCATTTAGCAAAATATTTGAAAAGTTAATACTCAAGCAGTTGCTAAAACATTTTAATTTAAATAGCCTCCTTCATAATGAGCAATATGGCTTTACAAAAGGTCGTTCGACTACTGATGCGGGTGTTGCTCTGTTGAAACACATATTTAACGCATGGGAGAACTCGCAAAATGCTATTGGAGTTTTTTGTGATCTCTCAAAAGCCTTTGATTGCGTGCACCATGAGACGCTTTTGTGTAAACTTCGTTATTACGGTGTCCATAACGATGCTCTAAACGTAATAAATTCTTATTTGCAAAATAGGGTTCAATGTGTAGAAATTAATGGTAAAAAATCTTCCGGGCTGCCAGTTCAGTTAGGTGTGCCTCAAGGCTCAATACTCGGCCCATTCTTGTTTTTAGTATATATTAATGACTTACCGTTCTATTTAAAGGGTATTTGTGATGTTGTACTGTTTGCAGATGATACTTCTCTTATTTTTAAAGTAGATAGGAATAGACAAGACTTTGACGACGTAAACAGTGCACTCTCAATGGTTACGGATTGGTTTACGGCAAATAACCTTGTTCTCAATGCCAAAAAAACGAAATGTGTAAAGTTCGCCTTACCGAATGTTAGAAATCTAGGTCCCAATATCGTCTTAGATAAAGAGGTGCTTGAAACCGTAGACACGGCAGTATTTCTGGGCATAACAGTAGATGCCAAACTTCAGTGGGGATCACACATATCAACACTAGCAGGGAGGCTCAGTTCAGCCGCCTACGCCGTCAGAAAAGTAAGACAATACACTGACGTCGATACAGCTCGATTAGTATACTTTAGTTATTTTCACAGCGTTATGTCCTACGGTATTCTGCTGTGGGGCAAAGCCGCTGATATTCAAAATATTTTTGTCCTTCAAAAACGTGCTGTTCGTGCAATTTACCAGTTAGGTGGCAGATTTTCCTTGAGGGACTTTTTTAAAGATATTGGTATTCTCACAGTGGCATCACAATTCATATTAGCTAACATCTTATTTATTAGGCAACATATACACTTGTACACTAAAAACAGTGATATTCATACCGTTAACACTAGAAACAAGGACAAACTACGTGCTCCCTTTCACCGGCTTCATAAGGTTCATAACTCATTTGTTGGGCTTGGTATAACTTTTTATAACAAGCTTCCCACTTCTTTGCTAGATTTGCCTTTTGATGCGTTTAAAGTTCAAGTAAAATCCATCCTTTGTTTAAAGGCTTACTATTCCATTAACGACTATCTAAATGACAAGAATAGTTGGTCGCTGTGATTAACACAAGACAATGTTTATGTTCTTTCTCCAGAATTAGCGTACCTAGTGACAGGTTATATGGGTTCATATATTTATTTAGTTAAATACTTTTTTTTTTTTTTTTAATTTTATTGACCAAGTGTTTTTTTATCATCTATCTAGTAAGTCATTAGTTATTGACTTATAGAGCCCTTTATACCAGGAAACTTTTATTTTAGGTAATATGCGAGATTGTTTATTACTTTGCCTATGTATGTATAGAATCAAGTCCATCCGACTAAACAGACAGCTGTGCTGCTGGGGAGTTTGTTGCGCCACTTCTTCTTCCCAGCTAAAGCACTAGGAAGTGTCGAAGGGTGGGCGTTTTTGGGGGACTGTCTTATGTATTTTGACGTTCGAAAAGTGCTGATTCTCAGCCTAATTTGAATAAATGACTTTTGATTTTGATTTTGATTTTGATTTTGACCTGACCGTACTTTACATTACAATGAGATTTTATAACAAAAAATAATAACAATAATTACATTAAACAATAAAAACATCTCATTACTGCATAAAGCACAATGTCAAAATAACATAAGAAAATTCATAATTAAGATATCTTCAAGCCTATGTCTAACACGCAACGTTGGTGTTTGCAACGACTTAACCCTTTGGTTAGAACATCCGCCAACATCTTATCCGTAGACAAATATGATAACTTAATTTTATTACCTTCGACTAGCTCCCTTATGAAATGATACCGGACATCGATGTGTTTGGTTCTACTATGATGAACCGGGTTTTGTGCCAACTTCTGCGCACTCTGGTTATCATTAAAAAGAGTTACTGGAAGGGACTCACCTGTTATCTCACAAATGAGGCGCTGTAAATACACAGCTTCTTTGGAAGCAGAGGACAAAGCCATGTACTCCGCTTCAGTGGATGACAGGGCAGTTGTGGGCTGTTTTTTACACTCCCACGATACTGGTGCATTCGCTAGTTTAAATACATAACCTGTGTACGATTTTCTATCACTACCGTTGGCCCAGTCAGAATCAACGAAACCACATAAAGGTTCTCCTGTCTTTTTAAATGTAAGACCGTAGTCCAGAGTTCCTTTTAAATACTGTAGGACACGTTTAGCAGCAGACCAATGCACCTGCATAGGGCTTCTATTAAATTGACTCAAAAAACTAACCGCAAACAATATATCAGGCCTAGTATTGATAGCTAAATACATTAGGCAACCGATTAAATTTTGGTACGGGACATCAACAGCTGGTTTCTCCTGCGAACGCAGGTCAACACCAATGTCCATAGGTGTGGTAACAGTTTTGCACTCTATCATAATAGGTCTTTACCTATGAAATTGCCGTTTTGTATGAAAAAATTTAAACGAATTTTTTTCATGAATTTTTTATTTGTATTAATCGAAGTAATCACCCATGCAATCAATGCATCTTTGCCATCGCAGTGGCAGTTTATTGATGCCCTTCTTAAAGAAATCAGCTGGACGGGAGGCAACAAATTCTTCAAAGGCATTTTGTACTGCCTCTCGGGTATTAAATTTTTTTCCCGCCAAGAAGTTATCCAAATTCTGGAAAAAGTAGTAGTCTGTAGGCGCAAGGTCTGGTGAGTAGGGCGGATGACGGAGAGCTTCCAACCCCAGTTCTTGCAACTTGGAGACCGTCTGCTGTGCAGTATGAGGTCGCGCGTTGTCGTGCAGGAGCAGCGGAGACGAGCGATTGACCAATGCTGGTTGGAGATGCGCCAGCTTCTCCATCATTGTGTTCAGTTCTTCACAGTACACATCTGCAGTAATGCTCACCCCGTTTGGTAAGAAGCTGTGATGAATCACACCGGCGCTAGACCACCAAACAGTGACCATCACTTTTCTAGGGGTAAGTTTTCGTTTAGGGCATTGTTTAGGTGCTGAACCAGGATCCAACCAACTTGCTGAGCGCTTACGGTTATCAAACAGAATCCATTTTTCATCGCAGGTAACAATGCGGTTCAAAATTCCTTCATTTGTGTGTCTGTTGAGCAGTGCAAGGCACGTCTCGACGCGTACTTCGCACTGGCGATCATTGAGTTCGTGGGGCACCCATTTGTCAAGCTTTTTTACCTTGCCAATTTGACGCAAATGGACCAATATTGTTTTGACGCTAACGTCGAAAGCTGCTGCTAATTCAGCCGTAGATTGTGTATCATCAGCTTCCACAATCGCCTTTAATTCGTCATTGTCGACCAAAGTCTTCGGACGACCGCGAGGTTCATTTTTCAGGTCGAAATTTCCAGAACGGAAGCGAGCAAACCAATAACAGGTGGTGCGTTGGTTTGTAGTGTTAGCTCCGTAAACGTCGTTGATGTTGCGTGCCGCTTGTGCCGCGTTGCTGCCACGACGGTACTCATCTATATATATAAAAGAAAGTCGTGTTAGTTACTTCACTTATAACTCAAGAACGGCTGAACCGATTTAGCTGAAAATTGGCAGGGAGGTAGTTTAGAGCCAGGAGAAGGACATAGGATACTTTTTATCCCGTTCAGTTGTTTCAGAAATAAAAAAAGTATCAAAGTGGAAGTTGGCTGTCGAAAAACGAAAATTTTCACGGATAGGATAATAGGGTAGATAGGGTAGGGTAGGTAGGGTAGGTAGGGTAGGTAGGGTAGGTAGGGTAGGTAGGGTAGGTAGGGTAGGTAGGGTAGGTAGGGTAGGTAGGGTAGGTAGGGTAGGTAGGGTAGGTAGGGTAGGTAGGGTAGGTAGGGTAGGTAGGGTAGGTAGGGTAGGTAGGGTAGGTAGGGTAGGTAGGGTAGGTAGGGTAGGTAGGGTAGGTAGGGTAGGTAGGGTAGGTAGGGTAGGGTAGGGTAGGGTAGGTAGGGTAGGTAGGGTAGGTAGGGTAGGTAGGGTAGGTAGGGTAGGTAGGGTAGGTAGAGTAGGTAGGGTAGGTAGGGTAGGTAGGGTAGGTAGGGTAGGTAGGATAGGTAGGGTAGGTAGGGTAGGTAGGATAGGTAGGGTAGGTAGGGTAGGTAGGGTGGGTAGGTAGGTAGGGTAGGTAGGTAGGTTAGGGTAGTGTAGGGTAGGTTAGGGTAGTGTAGGGTAGGTAGGGTAGTGTAGGGTAGCGTAGGTAGGGTAGTGATTTTGTATGAATGACTTTTGGACGAACAGGACAACGTCTGTCGGGTCAGCTAGTATTCCATAATTACTCGAATTTTTAACGTATCCATGATGACGAAAAAGATTGAAATGCGATGAAAATGTAACACTAATCAATAAAGAAATGACTACTTTTAGAAAAAAAAATCCATGTTTTTAAAATAAAATTAATTTGAAATTAGAATTCTTAGCCAAACAAAAATTATTTTGATTTGAAATGGCCAGTACTGCAGAACGGCAATTTCATAGGTAAAGACCTAATATTAAAACGTTTCAACGTCTCTAATATGTATCGTTTTTGATTAATCTTAACATCGTTAGTATCCTTTTCTCTAACGATTTGTAGACCAAGGCAATAACTGAGTTCACTCAAGTCCTTTACACCAAAAAAATTCTTGAGGCCATTCTTTAAGTATGATAATTCAATTTCGCTGTTATAGAACAAAATTAAATCATCCACGTAAATACCTAAAATAGCAATATTAATAGAATTCTCTTTCTTCAGGTACACGCAGGGTTCTGACTCTAGTCTATTATAACCCAAATTACGAAGTACCTGATCTAATCGTTTATTCCAGGCTCGAGCTGCCTGCTTGAGGCCATAAAGTGATTTATTTAATTGACACACCTTGGTCTCGTCACTTTTTACCACAAACCCTTGAGGTTGCGCCATGTATACTTTCTCTTCTAGGTTACCATGAAGGAAAGCTGTGTCAATGTCCATATGATGCATTTTCAAATTCTGTTCAGAGGCTAACGCGATCAAAACTCTTAACGACGAATTACGAACTACAGGAGAAAAAGTTTCCTCGTAATCGATTCCATAACTTTGACGAAAAACCTTTTGCGACTAAACGCGCTTTGTACCTGCAAATTTTACCTTCGGAATCTCGTTTTAATTTAAAGACCCACTTACACGGTATAACTTTTTGTCCTGTATTTTCTACTAAGGTCCAGGTACCATTAGTCATCAAAGAATTATACTCGTCTTCCATTGCAGCTATCCACATGTCCTTATCAGGACGTAGAATTGCGTCAGCATAGGAATAAGGTTCATCGCTCAACTCACCATTTTGCATCGCTGAACAACAACAGACAGCACAACGATAATTGACAGGTTTTCTCTCCCTTAAATTGTACCTTACATTGGATTCCTCAGGCATTTCTTCTTCCCGAGCAGATACTATTGGAGCTTCAGGAAGGGAACCCGCCGCAGATAAGCTAGGTACAGCAGTAGCAGTACTTGTACTTGCTACAGGGTGATCATGCGAGGCTACTGGCTCGACAGCCGAGCTGCCTTCTACCTTCAGCTTTTCCTTGACGCAGGTGTTCCAAAGCAACGCGACACAGATGACCAAGTCTCCGATGCCATAGACTTGAAGTAGTATTCGCCTCAGTAACCATAGCGCGTTCCGGAAAAATTGGCACATGGTCTAGTCTGTACAAACCACCAACGTTACACGTAGCATGTCCTACTATTTGACCTAGTACTTTAACATCATCGTGCTTGTACATAGAACAACCTTTCTTATCAAAAACAACAGTAATACCCTTTTCAACAGCCTTATTTACAGAAATTAAATTAGTACTTAATTCAGGAACATAAAGAACGTCTTTGATACCAGTCAACTTATATTTTTTGTCCTTTGCGAGCAGTACTTCACCGACGCCAGCTGAATTTATCTCCCTGTTATTGGCCAGAGTTATGTGCTTGCTCTCAGACGTAGGACTAAAATTGCTAAGCCAATCTTTGGAATAGGTCATATGTGTGGAGGCTCCGGAATCAACATACCAGTCCAATGGACTTAAATTTCCTCCAACACCCAAGGCAGAAATAAGAGTAGTCTCTCTGGTAGCATTCTTATTCTTTTTATACCTTTCCTGTTTCCTTTTCTTCATAAGTGGGCAATCAGGACGCTTATGTCCAGGCTCTTTGCAATGAAAACAAATTATACTTTTTACTTGAGGATTCATCATTGTCATATTTGTTGCTAAAACTAACTCCTTCGAACTACGCTTCGCGCTTTCATTTAGTAGCTTAGATTTGACTAGTTCTGATGACACTTCAACATTGGAGTTTTCTAGAGCCATGACAAGAGGGTCGAACTCTGCTGTTAAGCCTCCTAATAAAATAGCTCCTATTGATGTATCATAAATGTTTCTTCCAATGTCGGCCAAGTCTTGGGCAGTGCTTATGACAGCATTTATGTATTCCTCAATAGATCCAAAATCTGATAGTTGGAACCTGTATAATCTTCTTTCTAAAGCTAATTTTCTACCCATACCTTTATCTTCGTAGGCATTTGCTAAAGCAGTCCATACTTCTTTAGCTGTATTGCATGCTCTTACGTGGGTAATCGCTCCTCCTTCTAGCGTGAGACACATCTTCGTCATCGCTTTGAGGTCTTTTATCTTTCTTTGGGCTAAATGTGAATTGTCGTCGTTGGAATACCCTACTACTGACGACCACAAATCCTCGTGCAGGAGATACATGCGCATCTTGAATTTCTATGATGCATAGCCATCTTTACCCTGTAGGGGTTTTATCGCCGTTAACGATGCACCTGAGCCTGAAGGTACGGCATTATTAACATCACCTACCGACATAACGCACAAATATTTAGTCTATTATAAATATTATTTGCAAAAAAATACTGAAAAAATATCACTTTTTCCCATAATTCTGGGCCCATAACCTATTTGTTGTGATATTTTTTATTGAGCGACAAGCACAGTCAAAGATACAGTTTTCTAAATATAAAAATAACATTATAGAAAACGAACACCGAACATTGTAGTGCAGCCAGTACGATTATGCTTCAACAAGAGGAAATGTGGAAACAAATTCAGAGGTCATGGTCTATTTTAAGGTCCAAACATTATATTATTAGGATGTTATGTCAGTCTAAAAATGCAGGGCCCATGTCTGGGAGGGCTGGTTGGAGAAAGAGCCTCTCGCCGCCGCCCGCCGCCTTCACTGTCTCACGACCGCTTTGCCGAGTGGTCGGAGACGCCCGAACTATCCTTGTACACCATGGCCCATGTTGGCTACAAAATTAACTTTGTACTCCACAGCTAGAACCTTCGATCCGCACGTGGACCAGCTCAGTAGAGAAGCAGTGGTCCCCGCCGGCGCGCGCCGTGGCCCGCGCGTGGCTGCGGGAACCTCTGCGTGCGAGGGCTGTGACCCGGGACCTCAAGTGGGGCGTGCCGGTGCCTGTGGAGGGGTTCACTAACAAGGTATTTATTAATATGTCGGCGTCAGCGATGGCGCCGTCATCATCTCGATTCATCATTTCAGCCGAAAGACGTCCACTGCTGGACATAGGCCGCCCCCAAAAGGGGGGTTTTGCCATAATCGCCACGCTTGCAGGCGGGTTGTCGATCGCAGTATGGTGGTCAAATGCATAGAGAACGCTGCTGCCCATTCTCTAGTAAGTCCCTTAGTCGCCTTCTACGACACTCACGGGAAAAGATCGGATGGTGCTATTCTTTTACGTCCGGCAACACACGAAACTACCATCTCGATTCGGTGGTTCGGAATCCGTAGTGTAGGTTTTCAAATAAAACACGTTTTTATCGACATCCTCTAAATTTATGGGATCCCCTAAGAATGGTTAGGGTACTGTTAGAAGGTGGTTTCTGTTTCACCAACAGTAAGGGGTCAGTTAAACTTTTCAAATTGAAATAAATACATCACTCGGAAGAGATTTATCGTGTATCGTGATATTGGCAGGTAATGTGGAAAGTTATCGACCTACGTAGTGCGGTGACACGTTTGTTATGATTTGAATTTAAGAAACATAATCAAACCTAAAATGTGGTATCAATTGGGTATTTTCCAATTTATTGAAAAGTATTCTAAATTGAAGATTGGGACGAAACATGTATCAGAAAAATAAAAGCAAATTGATTTATATCCATTTTCTCAATTAAAAACGATTTAAATCGAATTTACTTTTCGTTGTTTTGAATTTACCGTCAAAACGCTCGTTATGATGACTTTTTATCACGTGACGTCAACTTTGTGTAAACCAAAGTAGTTAGAAAGTAAACAAGTGAATGTCGAGTTAATAATTAGCAAGATTTTTAATGTAAAGAAAGTGGAATTACTGGCGTATGGTGCCTCTGTGCACAGATACTTCTAAAACTGCGCCAAACTAAGTATTTGTACCGGTGCCGTTTACACAAAGCTGGTGTCACGATGTCACGTGACAAAAATTCACCGTAAGGAGCGTTTTGGCGGTAAATTCAAAACAACGAAAAAAAAAAATTGATTTTAATCGTTTTTAATTGAGGAAATGGATTTAAATACATTAATTTAAATTTTTCTGTTAAATATATCGTTTCAATCTTCAAATTAAAATAGTTTTTATTAAATTGGAAAATAACCTATTCTTCGAGTATTTTACTTTGAACTGAAACTGTGTATAGTGATTGTATACCAGCTGTTATCTTTCGTGCTTAAGGTGAATCTAGTCCACATTTTTCCCATACAAACTCCGGGAGTGTATTACTCCACTGTTCGACAATGTACATCAAAAGTTAAACATGGTATGGTTTTGTCTCATTATTAATATTGTCTGTACGGAAACAGAATACTAAAATTATAAACCATTAAAAAGTTAGGAGCCAACAAAGATTCGTTTTTCTTGCTAATTTAACCTAACTTTGGGCGTGTTTAAGTAATAAAAGAAGTGTAAAATCTCCAAAATTAATGCCATGTTCCGAAATGCAACAAAAGTGATAATATCGCGAACCCGACCAAATTGAATAGTCAAAAAATTTAAGAGACATCAGATCATTAGTACTGATTTTTATTTTGGTTGGCTTCGCGATATTATCACTATTTGTCTAATACGGAATGCGTCCTAAGACGGTACTAACAAAGCTCAATTATCGAAAAGTTTAAAAAAACGTTATTGGTAATTGATTAATGCAGTGATTTTTTAATAAAACCCGATCTTCCGAAGGACTCTTTTTAATTTTTACGCTCCTGTTTTACTATAACTGATCCTGCAGCTCACTCAATAATGTTGTGCGTGTAGACTAGCGTCTAACTGCTCATCACGGGTACTACCTCTGTCGGACACGAAGCCTGGTGAGACCGCATGCTTTTCAGCCAGGCCCACCAGTGAGTCCGCGATCTGTTACACTCTGTATAAAAGTTTTGTTTTTTCCTTCGCCAGGTGTTCTACGTGTGGTTCGACGCGCCGATCGGCTACCTGAGCATCACACAGAACGCGACCAAGGAGTTCGAGAAGTGGTGGAAACCTGACAAAGAGCATGATGTGAGTCTTCATCATCATCATCATTTCAGCTGAAAAACGTCCACTGCTGGACATAGGCCTCCCCTAATACATTAATTCATTAGATTAATAGTGAGGGTTTTAATATTCAAACCACCAGTTGGCGCCACTTTGAGAAGAGGTCTTCCAGTTCGACAATGTACTTAAAATATTTGATGTCAATCGTTTCATTCATTCGTTCACCGTTCAGTCCGTAGGCGCTTTGACACTTTTGACAGGACCTGACGTCTCAGTGCTGCCACCTAGCGACCGTCATTTCAGAAATCCCTCATTGAATCGATTTATCATTTTGTCATGACGATAATTTATTCCCTTGTAAGTATTTACTTTTGTAGTCTTTACATTGGCTTAGTTGTAAGTATTAATGTTTAATTACCAATATGATTTATCTCATAATTGTTGATAGATTATTTTTATATCAGTTTGATTTTAAATGTTAATGTCCCAATTTAATTGAAATGTAAAGTGATTGACGGAAACACAGGTTTCAATAAACTTAGATCGGGCGGATTTTTTGTTTTAATTTACGCTGGGAAACCTTCAAATAACTTCTCCCGCTCTAGGTGGAGCAGGAGGGCGTGTCAGACGTTTACTGACTAAAAACCCGTGTAGCTTCAGTTGCCTGTGTACCAGGGGCCACGGTATCTCTTTCAAATAACCCGCACCCCTGGCAGAGATCGGGCGGATCGCTACCTAACATTCTAATTCAGAAACATCATCACTTGCTCTTGTAATAAAAATATTTTAGAAATAGTTTATTTTTAGGCACTATAATTGTATGGGAAATTTGTGACTGTTGGCTAAATGTACTCTTTTTTTATCCGTTTTTATTATAAAACATATTATTCTTATTCTTCGTATATTTTGTGTATTAAAACTTATAGAAATACATTATTTTAACTGTATTATCACGTTATTCAGCGAAATCGGAAAATTCTCCTATACGGTCTCTTAATATGGGCAGCGAAGTAACCATTATTTCCTTGTCTGTAGGTGAAGCTGTACCAGTTCATGGCTAAAGACAACGTGCCGTTCCATTGCGTGATGTTCCCGGCGACGCTGATGGGCGTCAACGAGGGGCATGTGCTGGTCAGCCATCTGTTCGCGACAGGTATATTATATCCATGAATATTAGACAAAATAAAGTAAAATCTACAAAAAAAAAGTCTTTTAAGATTTCTTTCCAGTGTGGTTTCCGTTTTTTTTTTTTTCAATCATCCGTTTGCTGCACTGCACTGTACTTAGATTAGAAGTAAATGATGAGGGAGACCACATCATTTTCTTCTATTTATCTATATATATAAAAGAAAGTCGTGTTAGTTACTTCACTTATAACTCAAGAACGGCTGAACCGATTTAGCTGAAAATTGGCAGGGAGGTAGTTTAGAGCCAGGAGAAGGACATAGGATACTTTTTATCCCGTTCAGTTGTTTCAGAAATAAAAAAAGTATCAAAGTGGAAGTTGGCTGTCGAAAAACGAAAATTTTCACGGATAGGATAATAGGGTAGATAGGGTAGGTAGGGTAGGTAGGGTAGGTAGGGTAGGTAGGGTAGGTAGGGTAGGTAGGGTAGGTAGGGTAGGTAGGGTAGGTAGGGTAGGTAGGGTAGGTAGGGTAGGTAGGGTAGGTAGGGTAGGTAGGGTAGGTAGGGTAGGTAGGGTAGGTAGGGTAGGTAGGGTAGGTAGGGTAGGTAGGGTAGGTAGGGTAGGTAGGGTAGGTAGGGTAGGTAGGATAGGTAGGGTAGGTAGGGTAGGTAGGGTAGGTAGGTAGGTTAGGGTAGTGTAGGGTAGGGTAGTGTAGGGTAGGTAGGGTAGTGTAGGGTAGCGTAGGTAGGGTAGTGATTTTGTATGAATGACTTTTGGACGAACAGGACAACGTCTGTCGGGTCAGCTAGTTATACATATACTTGGAAGCGCACACTGTATTTGCTCTGTTCTATGCATACTTGCATGTAATTGTGTAGCCTCTGTTGGAGATCCAATAAGTAAATATTACTTACAGAAACTACCTTTTACAAACATGTAATTTTATTTATTGATTGAGTCATCTTTGATTCAGGCACACTACCCCTAATTTTGTTAGTATACAGGAAAAGTTTTTATCCAGTGCGCAAACTTTAACCATGAATTCAGCATATCATTCTAGACCAAAGAAATTTTTGGTCGGTTTTACAAAAAAAAAATCTGCTGTTTCATTGAAAAGTGCAATACCTACGCGGTTGAAATGTATGGAACAGCTGGTTTTTTTTTTTGTATAACCGACGAAAAATTTCTGACCTGGGGGCGTCTAAAATGATATGCTGAATTCATGGTTACATTTTGCGCACTGGATAAAAACGTATCCTGTATAACAATTAATAATTTATAAAAATACCAATAGGGAATATGCATGTAAATGTAATTTTATTTTTCTCTTATTCAATGATGCACGTTAATATAAATAAACGCATGGATGGTACTAAAAGACATGTTTAAAATTAAAATTAATCAATTTTATCAGTTCAAACGTGCGTTATTGTCGCGACCACAAGTGACGTCACTTGACACGACATAGCTTTGCTAACATCTGTGTTTTAGCCCCAAATAAGGTATAATTTATTTTTGTGCTTTATTCAAGCAGAAATCGCACTTACCAATTTACTCTGGTAAGAACTTAAGTAGTTTGCTTAGAAAATATATTTATTAATTTTATTTTATCTACTATATAAAAATAAGTCGGGTTTTCCTTCCTGACGCTATAACTCCAGAACGCACGAACCGATTTCCACGGTTTTGCATTCATTGGAAAGGTCTCGGGCTCCGTGAGGTTTATAGCGTAGGTAGGGTAGGTAGGGTAAGTAGGGTAGGTAGGGTATGTAGGGTATGTAGGGTAGGTAGGGTAAGGATTCTGTATGAATGACCATTGGACGGACAGGACAACGTCTGTCAGGTCAGCTAGTTTATTTATAGTTAATTAAAAAGGTAAACACCAATTACATTAATTAACGTAGAAACAATATTTATAACGTGACAAATAACTATGTTAAGACATTTAAATTAAAAACTAACATGGAACAGACCATGCTTGTGCATACTTTGATTTTCCCTATCATCGACTATGGTGACGTGTGCTACTTCGATTTGAATGCGGTTTTGCTGGATAAGCTCGACAGACTGCTCAATAATTGTATCCGTTTCATTTTCAACCTCAGGAAATATGACCATGTGTCGAGCTATAGGTCTGAGCTCAAATGGATGCCCATTCGCCAAAGAAGAGGTTTGCGCGCTTTGACTACGCTTTTCTCCCTTCTCAACTCTCCTACTCCTCCTTCTTATCTTGTGACTCATTTCCAATATTTATGTTCTTCTCACAATAAGAATCTGCGTTCTGCTAACAACCTTCTTCTACTCTGTCCTTCTCATACTTCTGACTTTGTTCATTCCTCCTTTCATATTCAGTCCATTCTTCTTTGGAATGCGCTTCCTCTCGAAATCAGGACGGCCACCAGTCGGTATGCATTTAAGCGGAAGTTGCAGAGGTATTTTCTTAACAAATAGTGTAGAGTAATCTCAATATCTCTTTTCCTTGAATTTGTATATTTATATAATATATTAGAAGTATATATTGTAGTAGATATGTATGCGTGTATATGTATTATATGATTATTATGTTTATAACCAATTTATGTATCAATCTTTTTTGTATAGCATAATGATATATTTTATAGTTCTTTTTTTAATCATTGTTCCTTTCCTCCAAAGCACCGGCCATGTAATCTCTTCACCACCCATGGTTGACTGGTAGAGAATGCCTAAGGCATTAAGTCCGCCTTTGTACCTTTTTTGTGTGCGAGAAGTTTAAATAAATAAATAAACAGTGGACTCCTTTGCATACTTTCCCTCACAGAACACCAGACATAAATGAATAATTTTATTCCATTCATCCGCAAACACATCACATTCAGGGTGGGCAGTCAGAAGGGTATTTAGCATCTTAAGGGTACGACAGACTGGGGATTCGGCTCTGGCTACAGGTATATGGCTTTTGGGGTCACTTCCGGCATTTTCGAAGACGAAGCGTTTCGTTTTTGCGTTCAGTTCCTACAGAAAAACGTAACATAAAATAAGACGCATACATACTCAGCCTATTACGTTCCCACTGCTGGGGCACCTCCGTGAGAGGGAATAAGATATAAAATAAATCATGTAAAAAATATGGCAATTTATTTCTTGACTCCCATTAAATGTATATTTAATTAATGAAAGAGTTTAAAATAACATGCATATTCCCTATTACGAAAAGTATTACAAAAAAAATATGTATCAGAAACATAGATTCCTTCGTCACAAAGCTGACATAGTGTTCACAATGACGGCTTTAAGAAGTAGAATACTGTTGACGCTACATTACCGTCTTAAATGTTGTTTTCTTTTTCAGAATACTTGAACTATGAAGACGGCAAGTTCTCAAAATCTCGAGGTGTTGGTGTATTTGGAAGTGATGCACAGGTAAGCTGGCACCTTTGAGGATTAATTTATCTCTATATTCATGCACTCACGCGCTTCTTACGCGTCAATGGCGAATTCCCGTTTTTGGAGCTCATTAAATAGTGTCTGGCATGTCGGGTCACCCTCCAGATTCCAAGATTCTGTTTTGTATTTTTATTGGGTCCATCTCATTTATCACATTCACTCATAACCACTTACAACACTTACCTACGGCACTGGCACACAACTATTGCATAAACACATTACATAATTTGGCCATTTTATAATTTCTTACATCAATTCTGTGACGCACACGCAATTTTGTCTATGGAAGACGCTTCGAAATGTTGCCACTTCATAAAGGGTAAAATGTTTATTGAGGATAATATCCTCGTAGCATGTTTGTCCATTTCCTTTTTATTTTATTCTTTTACATTTTGTTTTTATTATTTTTGTATTCCTGTTTAGTTCAATCACATTTACATTATATTATTTTTTCTATAAGTTCGCTGTACCAGTACAGTGTCCTAATTATTGTTTGATGCACCGGGCGACGTCTTTACGTCAAAGCCGGCTGTCGCTGAAAACCAGCGCTGGGGCTCTGTCTTGCATAGGGTCGCAGCAAAATGCTGAGCGATAGCCGTTTTGCGTGGATGTGACGCATGTTCCCCTAAACCTTTTCTTATTTTTATAAACTTACCTGTTTCTTTTTCTTCCTTCTTTTTTCTTTCTTTTTCTTCATTAGCTTCTGTTCGCTTGAAATTTCGTGTTCCCCCGACTGACCACGTCGCAGTGCATCGCCTGCCCTTTCTTTATTTTTGCTCGGCTCCTTAAGTCTCCCAGCGTGACGTTAATATCATCCAAAATTCTTTTGAATTAAGCTATGAAATGCAAAAAGAATTTTTCAAATTCAACTATTCAGAATAGTTCCAAAGTTTAGCGCGTTCAAACAAACTTTTTAGCACTATTACTATTCGTTTTACTACTTATTATAATCAATTTTTAAATATTTTTATAAAATATACATTTTAATATATATAAAATAGTGATCCGCGAATAACCTGAGCAGGGTCCAAGCTACCGGTGGTTAGGGCTCCCGAGACAGGAACCTCCTCACGATGCGAGCCGTATCGAGGAGTACTGCCTTCTGAATCAGGCCTTTGATCCAACCGCTTAATGAGACTCTCGAGAGATGTTGATTGAGGCTTTCGGCCATTGGCTGATACGACAATCGGCACAATGATGGCCGAGTTCACATTCCACATGTCAACATCCTCGTGTAGCACTATTATTAGCAAACAGGATGGCGGGAACATCGACGCGCGAAATTATCTATAAACCATAAGGGCCTTTATTTTTCCTATTTTTATTGGTGTTTCCATTTTGAATTAGAACGGCTTCTTGTTGTATACAATCACGTCTATTTTGTTTTTTTATTAATTCATATAATTATTTAGGCCTCCCACAAGGTGGACAGATGACCTTGTGAGGGCCGCAGGAGTCCGCTAGATGCGAGAAGCACAGAACCGGTCGAAGTGGCGGAGCTTAGGGGAGGCCTATGTCCAGCAGTGGACGTCTTTCGGCTGAAATGATGATGATGATATAATTATATTTTCCAGGACACAGGTATACCTTCAGACGTATGGAGGTTCTACTTGGCTAGCATTCGGCCTGAGACCTCCGACTCCAGTTTTAGTTGGGTGGAACTTGGTACTAGGTAAGAAAAAATACATTATTCATCATAGCAAACTGCAATATTTAATAGCCAATTATATCAATCGTCTTTTTAATTAAAAGTGCTATAGCACTTAGCCGGTAACGTCCGGGTGGAACCTATATGTTCCAAGAGACTGCCCTCTGAGTTTGCTTCGGCCTTTCGTCTCAGAGTATAAATCAATTAAAATTATTTCTGTTGACCAAGAGTTATTATAATATAAATGAATATTTAAATGATAAAACATAATTGCAATAAATGCATTCATAATATAGACATATAATAAGTGTTTTCTGTTGTATAATTTTATTTCAAGAAGATTATTTAGTTTAGCATTGCATGACATATACAATAAGCCCCCCATTTGGCCCCCATATTATTTGTCATTTTTATAAATGATCTTCCCCACTGTTTTCAGTTTTCCGAGTGTTTTTTGTACGCGGATGACTTAAAGATTGCCAGGAAAATCGAATCAGCAAATGATGTTGAGTTTCTGCAGGATGATCTGAACAGATTAATTGAATGGTGTAGAAGTAACAAAATGGAATTGAACTTTAATAAATGCTACCACCTGTCATTTTCTAGGAAAGTTCACCCCATCCAGTCGAGTTACTCTATAGATAAACAAAAAATTCATGAAGTAGAATCTATGAGGGATCTGGGAGTACTGTTTGACAAGAAAGTTACTTTTATCCCCCATATCGAAAACACTACTAAAAAAGCTTCCAAAATGTTAGGATTTGTATTACGCAATACCAAGGGTTTCAAGCAGGTCAGCACTAAAATACTACTGTATAATAGCCTTGTCCGAAGCATACTGGAGTATTGTGGTGTCGTATGGAGGCCACATTACTCCACTCATAAGCTTCTCTTAGAAAGGGTCCAGAAGCGATTTCTATGGCACCTTGCTTTTTCCATAAAGAAAAGCAAACAGCTGCCCTCCTATGTGTCCCGTCTGCAAACTTTCAAGATGCTCTCGTTATCGACACGAAGAGAAGTTATGGATGCCCTGTTTCTATACAAACTCCTCAGAAAGCAAATAGAATGTCCACAGTTACTGAGCCTCCTCAAGTTTCGTGCCCCCACACGCTATCCTCGAAAGCCCATCACTCCGCTTTACCCGCCCTTGCGTAGAACTGTCCTAGGTGCTAACTCACCAATACCGCGAATGTGTAAAACCCTAAACAGCTGCAGTGACTTGATTGACGTTCACTACGATAGCATAGGAAAATTTTGTAAATTTATTATTGAATACTATTCTCATAGCTAAGACATCTTAATAATTGCCAATTTGTTAATTTTTGTACTTTTATAATGTTATTTAATTTTATATATTTTCTAATGTAAACTTAGTTTAATTAATTTATTATGTTAATTGATTTTGAGATTCCTGTCCTACAATATTTTAACGAAATATATAGTATAAATAAATTAGTGCATGTGGTGTTAGCCTGTAAGTAATTGTTGCACTTATAAATGTTAATAAGTGCACGCACTTTTAATTAAAATGTTACGTGTAAACAATTGTAGGTTAACCAAATAAATAAATAAATAAATAAGTAATTTATAAAATGTAAGGTGTCTTAAATTGTACTTAGTTAATATTTCTTTAGTAATATTTAATTTGTAAACTTAAAAAAAATGATCCTTTATTGAATAAGTGTTTGTATTAATTTATTAAAATAGTTGTTCAACTATTATTTATGTTACTAACTTTTATATTAATATTAAGTACTCAATTTAAACATAAAAAAAAAAATAGTTAATAAGTTTTAGATTTTTAAGTAATAGAAGATCATTAAATACCTTTTGCTGTGCCCTTACGGGGTCTACAATGGCTCTTAGCTCTAAGCATTATGTCAACATCTTTTTTTACCATGTAGAACGAAATGGAATGAATAAGTAAATAAATAAGTAGTTAGATAGGAAACGCCGATCTCATCTACTTTAAAAAATTTGATTGACGTGTAAAAAAGTCTTTGTACAAACTTACTTACAGAAATAAAAATATTTATCATTTACCCTAGCTTGAGGTGACATTTTGCTTACATCAATAATTTCTTATCGTGTTTTCAGGAACAACTCCGAATTGCTAAACAACCTGGGTAACTTCTGCCATCGGTCGCTAAGCTTCTGCGCGGCTGCCTTCAAGGGTCGTGTGCCAGACCTGGCGCTGACGCAGGCAGACTACGAGCTGATCGCGCAGGTCAATAGAGAGATTATTGGTAAGTTTTCTAACAGATTTAGCTCAAAAGAGACACCCGGCCGTAACTATGGCTCATGCTGGTGATAAATGGTAGACAATGGGCCAAGCTGGTGACAGATGGTAGACACTGGGCCAAGCTGGTGACAGATGGTAGACAGTGGGCCAAGCTGGTGACAGATGGTAGATAATGGTCTATGCTGAAGATAGATGGTAGATAATGGTCCATGCTGAGGATACGAGTCACCGATGTAGGTATGGCAAGTGTGTGTGAAGGGTGAAGAGCTTTGAAGAAATAATTTCGAAGTAACTATAGATGTGTGTCCCGTATGTGTCGCCGGGCGTAAAAGAATAGCCCCATCCCATTTCTTCCCGTGGGTGTCGTAGAAGGCGACTAAGGGACTTACTAGAGAATGGGCAGCAGCGTTCTCTATGCATTTTACCACCATACTGCGATCGCCAACCCGCCTGCCAAGCGTGGCGATTATGGCAAAACCCCCCTCTGGGGGAGGCCTATGTCCAGCAGTGGACGTTTTCGGCTGAAATGATGAATCGAGATGATGAACTATAGATGAAGATAGAAACAAAAGTTTATTTCACAGACACAGGTATAACAGTATAACTGTATTATTAACAGAAATCTCTTCCAGCACACCTGCGATAGAAGAGAAGATAAAAGAGACGTAGTCAAAGTGTCTAATAGTAGAAGGGCATCACCTATAAGGTCACAGTTTGTCCTCCTTGGGCGTCCCCACCCAACGTTTAATTTTACATTTACGTATATTATTTTCGTCCCCAGCCTACGTGCAACACATGGAGAAGGGTCGTCTCCGCGAGGCGTTACGTCACGTCCTGTCTATATCCCGGCTCGGTAACCAGCATATGCAGTTCCAACAACCATGGGTCCTACTGAAAGGAGCAGATATTGACAAGTGAGTTGATACAAACATTTAAATACTTTATTATAAAGACTTGTGCTACTATAATCTATACTAATATTATAAAGAGGAAAGATTTGATTGTATGTTTGTTTGCATGGAATAGGCTCCGAAACTACTGAACCGATTTGAAAAAATATTTCAATGTTGGGAAGCTACACTATCCCCGGGTGACAGGCTATATTTTATCCCCGTATTCCCACGGGAACGGGAACTACGTGGGTGAAACCGCAGAGCGCTGCTAGTAATGTTATAAATGTGAAAGGTTGTATGTTTCTGAATCACTCAAAAACGGCTGAACGGATTTTGATGATTATAACTTGGATGAATATTGTTATATATCTTTGTAAGACGACTAATTAATTTAAGCATCTCTAAATGTTTTTTGTTGTTGTGTGGGCTTTAAATATATTTTAACTGTTTCCAAAATTTACCTATAATTAATATTTTTACTTTGTTAGCTTAGTTGTTAACTGTAAATGAAATGAAATGAAAAAGCGTTTATTCGTTGTTACATCCGTACTACAAAATATTTTACTTCTGCCAAACTGTAAAACAGTTTGTTGGCAGATGTAGCTCCCATATACAATTTTAATATTGATGTAACTATTTGTTAGTATTATATCACTAACAACTTTTACCTAAAACTAAACACACTTATTTCACACTTATTGTGCATGCTTTTTTTTTGGGTGGGAAATCATCAAATAACTTCCCCCGCTCTGGGTGGATTAGGAGGGCGTGTCAGACTTTTACTGACTAAAACCCACCCGTATTCCCTCAGTAGCCTGTGGTCTCCTATAAGTGAAGGAGTACACCTAATTAATACCTTTATTAATGTCATGTATTGTGTACATCTTTTGTTGGAGATCCTAAATAAATAAATAAATATTGCACTTTTCAGAAAACGGGGCGCGACCGCTATAGGTCTGTGCGTCCAGCTGGTCGCTCTCCTGTGTGCGCTCCTGTCGCCATACCTGCCCGAGACTTGCAGGAGGCTGAGGGAACAGCTCAGGGTGAAACCGGAGACACTGAGGATTAATCCTGAGTAAGTAACTCCATCATCTGCCTCGCCTTTTCCCCACAATTGGGTTGGTTTCCAGTCTAACCGGATGCAGCTGAATACCAGTATTTTACATGGAGCGAAGAACAGGAATGGTCGAAGTGGTAGAGCTTAAGGGAGGCCTATGTCCAGCAGTGGACGTCTTTCGGCTGAAATGATGATGATATTGATGACATGGAGCGACTGCCTATCTGACCTCCACAACCCAGTTACTGGGTAA
Organism: Polymixis flavicincta; assembly: GCA_949987655.1. Lineage (NCBI taxonomy): Eukaryota > Metazoa > Arthropoda > Insecta > Lepidoptera > Noctuidae > Polymixis > Polymixis flavicincta. The sequence continues at coordinate 3,369,519 of OX465198.1, read as the reverse complement.
CACGATACCCCTCGGTAAGACTGGTTGTCAGACTTTCGGGCTTCTGACGACCCGTAACGACTGTCAAAGATCCACAAATGACAGCCGGAACCAACGGCTTAACGTGCTTTCCGAGGCATTGTGGGGTCTTGGTATGTAAAGATGGTGGGACCATCTTTCCATCACCACCTTATCTGCGGACTAACGGCGTTAAGTGCAGCTTAATCTAATTAATCGACCCGTGTGAGCTATATTAGCGGAGATTGAGCGGAATTATCCGGTCTCTTACCTCTTTTAGGCCTGCAGCGCCCACAAGGGGGCGTTATCGCCCACTTTGGGAAAGACTGCGTTAAATTATCGGATCTTGTTCGAAACACAATACCGCCCTCTAAAACAAAGGTTCAAAAGGCTGCCCACCTAATGGGGTTGGGGTAGGACGGAGAGGATACACATTTCGAAGATTTTGGCTTCAGGGAAATCGGTAGATCACCCTTCATTTGCGTCTTTATGAATCAACTATCCACTGCTAGCGGCTTCGCCCGCGCGGAACTTTCATCCCCTATTTAACTCCCTTAGAGGTTGAATTTCGAAAAATGTTTCCTTATTCCTTGTCGACATTATTAAGGGAACCTCAGTGCAAAATTTCAGCTTTCTAGGTCTAAGGGTTTGGGCTGGGCGTTGATGAGTCAGTAAGTCAGTCAGGACTTTTATTTATAAAGATAGATGCAAAAGTTAAACAGTATTTTATCATGACGATAGACAGTTTGTTCCGTGTGGTGCCGGACGTAAAAGAATAGTACCATTCCATTTCTTCCCGTGGGTGTCGTAGAAGGCGACTAAGGGACTTACTAGAGAATGGACAGCAGTGTTCTCTATGCATTTGACCACCATACTGCTATCGCCAACCCGCCTGCCAGGCGTGGCGATTATGACAAAACACCCCTTTTGGTGGAGGCCTATCTCCAGCAGTGGACGTCTTTCTGCTGAAATGATGATGGTGATGAATGATCATTTATAATCCTTTTTTTTTCAATTCAGGAACCCATCCCTCCTCCAATACCTACCATACGGGCACATCATCGGCCGACCAGAGCCGCTATTCGCTAGGATCGAGCCCGAAGTGTTGGAGAAGTTGCGCGCTAAGTACGCGGGCACGCAGACCGAGAGGGCTAATAAGGTGAGACAGAGATAGCGCTACTAAAATCCTACTTAATAATATAATTCAGCCAATGGACTGATGGCCGAAAGCCTCAATCAACATCTCTCGAGGCTCTCGTTGGGCGGTTGGATCAAAGGCCTAATTCAGAAGGCAGTACTCCTCGATACGGCTCGCATCGTGAGGAGGTTCCTGTCTCTGGAGCCCTAACCACCGGTAGCCTGGACCCTGCTCTTGTTACCGGCGGACCACTATTTTTATATTTTTTTTGATAAGTTTCTTTTATAAAAATATTTAAAAATGTAGTAATAAGGACTGAAAATAAATAAATAATAAATCTGGATGACCTTTTTTTGTTGGACGTTTTCTAAAAATGGAACCTAGCTAGATCGTTTTATCGCCCCCGAAACCCTTGAGTCGCCTTCTACGACACCCACGGGAAGAAATGAGATGGTGCTATTCTTTTACGTCCGGCACCACACGGAACAAGTTTTTGTACTTGTTTAAAACTATGAATGTAAATAGGAATTAATTTTAGTAATTTATATTTATTTTTCCAGAAAAATGGAAGTGCTGCCGTAGCAGAGCTTGAAGACGCGGTGAAACAACAGGTACTTAAAACTCAAATATTTTTTGAAGATGTTATTTCATCTACTTTCTAGATTTTTTCGAATTTCAATTGGTTTTATTTTCGATTGGTTTTATTTCAATAGGGCATTTTCCAATTTATTAAAAACTATTCTAACTTGAAGATTGGGACGAAATATGTAAAGAAAAATAAAAATAAAAATGATTTATATCCATTTTAGCAATTAAAAACGATTTAAATCTTTGTAGTGTTTTTTTAGAAGTCGGTTGTTATTTTTTGTAAAAAAGTTTTTATTTTTCACTTTTTAGTTACCTACCCCACACCAATTCGAAATTTCATCATCCTTGGGGTCAAAACAATGCATATTTATGCGATAGCAACATTCGCGGTTGATTTGCTGTAATTTTTTGAAGAGTTCCGTTGTCTGTCTCCGAAACGCATCATGAGATCTATATGAAATTTCAATGGGACCATTTCGGAGTAAACCCCTTTCGAACAAAAAAAGAATTTTGCAAATCCGTTTATATTAGGTCTTTACCTATGAAATTGCCGTTCTGCAGTACTGGCCATTTCAAATCAAAATAATTTTTGTTTGGCTAAGAATTCTAATTTCAAATTAATTTTATTTTAAAAACATGGATTTTTTTTTCTAAAAGTAGTCATTTCTTTATTGATTAGTGTTACATTTTCATCGCATTTCAATCTTTTTCGTCATCATGGATACGTTAAAAATTCGAGTAATTATGGAATATGAGTACCGTCGTGGCAGCAACGCGGCACAAGCGGCACGCAACATCAACGACGTTTACGGAGCTAACACTACAAACCAACGCACCACCTGTTATTGGTTTGCTCGCTTCCGTTCTGGAAATTTCAACCTGAAAAATGAACCTCGCGGTCGTCCGAAGACTTTGGTCGACAATGACGAATTAAAGGCGATTGTGGAAGCTGATGATACACAATCTACGGCTGAATTAGCAGCAGCTTTCGACGTTAGCGTCAAAACAATATTGGTCCATTTGCGTCAAATTGGCAAGGTAAAAAAGCTTGACAAATGGGTGCCCCACGAACTCAATGATCGCCAGCGCGAAGTACGCGTCGAGACGTGCCTTGCACTGCTCAACAGACACACAAATGAAGGAATTTTGAACCGCATTGTTACCTGCGATGAAAAATGGATTCTGTTTGATAACCGTAAGCGCTCAGCAAGTTGGTTGGATCCTGGTTCAGCACCTAAACAATGCCCTAAACGAAAACTTACCCCTAGAAAAGTGATGGTCACTGTTTGGTGGTCTAGCGCCGGTGTGATTCATCACAGCTTCTTACCAAACGGGGTGAGCATTACTGCAGATGTGTACTGTGAAGAACTGAACACAATGATGGAGAAGCTGGCGCATCTCCAACCAGCATTGGTCAATCGCTCGTCTCCGCTGCTCCTGCACGACAACGCGCGACCTCATACTGCACAGCAGACGGTCTCCAAGTTGCAAGAACTGGGGTTGGAAGCTCTCCGTCATCCGCCCTACTCACCAGACCTTGCGCCTACAGACTACTACTTTTTCCAGAATTTGGATAACTTCTTGGCGGGAAAAAAATTTAATACCCGAGAGGCAGTACAAAATGCCTTTGAAGAATTTGTTGCCTCCCGTCCAGCTGATTTCTTTATGAAGGGCATCAATAAACTGCCACTGCGATGGCAAAGATGCATTGATTGCATGGGTGATTACTTCGATTAATACAAATAAAAAATTCATGAAAAAAATTCGTTTAAATTTTTTCATACAAAACGGCAATTTCATAGGTAAAGACCTATTATACGACGGAGTTATGCCCGAACACACATAAAAAAAAAAAAACTTGTCGGATTGATAACCTCCTTCTTTTTGAAGTCGGTTAAAAATGGAAATAAATCATTTTATTTTTATTTTTCTATCACATATTTCGTCCCAATCTTCAAATTAAAATAGTTTTTAATAAATTGGAAAATACCCTATTAAATATAATCTTTATCTTTTTTCGATAATATTTCAGGGCGAAAAAGTACGCTTACTGAAATCGTCAAATAAAGACAAGGCAGTGTGGCAGCCAGAAGTGACCAAACTGTTAGAGCTCAAGAAACTGCTCGAAGCTGCACAGAAGTCGCAAGCTGCAGCTCCACAGAAGACTCAAGCTGCACCACCGGGTACTGATGCCAGGAGCTTGGAAAAACTTGTTGCAGAACAGGTGAGAGAAATGGTGGTGTATTATGGTCGATGGTACATGCTGGTGATAGATGGTACATAGTGGACCATGCTGGTGATAGATGGGAGTTAGTGGTCCATGGTGGCGAAAGATGGTTGTTAGTGGGCCACGCTGGTGAAGGAAAACATCATGAGGAAACTGGCATGTCCTAAAACGAAAAATTCGAAGACATGTGATTTCTTTCAATTCGCATTGGGTGCGCGTGGTGGATTACGGCCCACTCTCTCTCACAGAGAGGAGGCCTGTGTCCCAGCAGTGGAACATTATAGCCGTTTGTGTTGTGTGTGATGGGTACATGATGGTGATAGATGGTAGACAGTGGGCTATTCTGCAGGCTTAGCACGAGCACCGATTTGTCGACGGAAGAATAGACATAACTATTAACTAAATGATATACAATAGGAGAAGATGACTATGTTTTTCTATTAATTATCACAGTTATGCGTCCTAAACGAATCATGATTTTGTATATAATCGTATATACTTTGTGGCCGTCGAGTAGAAAGTTTTGTTGTCAGTGTGATTTTGACAGTTTGGGAAGAAATATTCTTCTGAAATAGTCTACATTTATAAGGACCTAGACACAGATTGTTAGAAACGAAAGACTAAATGACAGATTGTACAAGGATATCTACGGTGCGATAGCAAAAATGTAGGAACGAAATGTCACTTTGTATTGAAAAAGCACTGTCTATTCTTCGTAGAAATACAAAGCGTCATGCTAAGCCCGCAGGTTGTGAGTTGGTGGTCCTTGGTGGCTAAAGATAGTTGTTAGTGGGTCATAATGGTAATCAATGTTTGTTAGTGGCCCATGCTGGAGGATGATGGTTGTTATTGGTCCATGTTGGTTGCAGGTGATTGTCATTAAAGGAAAACATCGTGAGTTACCCGGAATTTCCTAAAACATGTGACATCTACCAACTCGCACTGGGCCTGCGTGGTGGATTACGGACCACTCCCTCTCACGGAGAGATGGCCTGCGTCTCAGCAGTGGGAACATTTTAGATTATGCTTATGCAAACTGGTGGTCGTTACTGGGCTTTTCTGGCAAAAGATATGGTCTTCAATGGGCTAATTGATGAAGATTTTTTAAAATCATTTCTCTCTTCCTTTTAGGCCGATAAAGTCCGTGAGTTGAAAGCGACTAAAGACAAGGCAGAATGGCAGCCGGAAGTCGCCAAGCTGTTAGCTCTTAAGAAGCAGCTCGACGCTGCACAGAAGGGACAAGCTGCAGCTCCACAGAAGACACAAACTGCACCACAGTGTAGCACTTCAAGTAGTAATGCTAGTAGCTTGGAGAAAGCCGTTGCGGAACAAGTAATTATTCTACTACATTTTAATTATACATTATTTAATTTCGACCTTCCGGTACGCGGTCGCCACTCCAGAACCTTTCGGCCCCATCGGCAATCTGTTCTGCGAGCAATGTGCCCTGCCCACTGCCACTAAAGTTCGGCAATTTTTCGGGCTATGTCGGTTTTTCGATCGCGTAGGAAAACTCCAAGCATAGCCCTCTCTATTGCCCTTTCTGGAGTGGTAACCGGGTACTTGAGGACGTAAAGTTGGACGGCCTCCCACAAGGTAGACCGATGACCTTGTGAAGGCCGCCGGAATCCGCTGGATGCGGGAAGCACAGAATCGGTCGAAGTGACGGAGCTTGGGGGAGGCCTATGTCCAACAGTGGACGTCTTTCGGCTGAAACAATAATGACTGCCTATTTGACCTCTACAACCCAGTTACTGGGCAACACGATACCCCTTGGTAAGACTGGTTGTCAGACTTTCGGGCTTCTGACGACCCGTAACGACTATCAAACATCTACGAATGACAGCTAATGGCTTAACGTACTTTCCGAGGCACGGAGAGGTCTCTGAATATAATAGATGGTCACCCATCCACGGTCCAACCGCGGCATGCGTAGCTTAACCTTAAAACTGTTCTTACTTAGCCACGAGCCATCACTGTAAAAGTTGCCCCTTCCTTACATTTTCTTTTTTAATCTTTGTTGCTCCTATCCTTAGGCTGAAAAAGTCCGCCAAATCAAAGCATCAACAAAAGACAAGCTAGTGTGGCAACCGGAGATCAACAAGCTGTTGGACCTGAAGAGACAGCTGGCAGCCGCCCAGCCTGGACCTGCGGCCAACTGCAGCAGGGCAGGTGCGGGCGGCGATGTGGGTGAACTGGAGAAGGAAGTCGCTGAACAGGTAATCATCAACTTTCAGTAATAAAACAGTGGCACTCCCGGAGTAGTAGATTTTTTTTTTACGCGTAATTGTTCAAGTTTTCACTTCTGTCGGCACAGAAGTGAAAACTTGAACAAATACGCGTATATTTTTTTCATCGTCAACACAGGATTTCACATTGGGTCCTTAGGTCCTGATTGCTCTCGGTAAAAAATTATAAACGAGCGATCGACTTTAGCTATTAAAGGTAACAGCACAGATTTTTACGATAAAAATACAAAGGGGAAGAAAGGGATAAAAGAATTAGGATTTCCTAATGAAAGAAAGGGAGTTTTCCAAAAGACATCAACGCGCGACTCATCCGTGTGCTCGTTTACCCATATATGTATACACAGTATACATATAGCTCATGGAAAGCGTTCGGTGACGATGACGCGAGTTCCATGATTTTTGTTCACTCAAAAAGTGCTCAACGAGCCTAAACAAGTTTTCACTTCAACAAAAAAATTACTCGACTGCGCTAGAAGAAGGGTTGTTTTTCGAGTGTATGTATGCATATTTCTTTGGCACGCCCTGTAGCCTAAACGGCTTGATAGATTTTAGTTTGAGAGGCGTCGTTAGATTCGTCTCAATAGGGTATTTTCCAATTAATTAAAAACTGTTTTAGTTGATTGGGACGAAATCTAGAATAGAAAAATAATAATAAATTTATTTATATCGATTTTCACAATTAAAAACGATTTTAATCAAATTTATTTTTCGTCGTTTTGAATTTGCCACTAAAACGCTCCTCACGATCACTTTTTTTATCATGTGACCAGGACCACACGTGACGTCAGCTTTGCGTAAACGGCACCAGTACAAAAAAAATGTGTGGTGCAGTTTTAGAAGTATTTGTGCACAGAGGCACGCTCACCAGTAATACCATTTCCCATCCATTAAAAATCTTGTTAATTATAAACTCGACATTCACTTGTTTACAAATACTTTCGTTTTCACAAAGTTGACGTCCCGTGTGGTCACGTGATAAAAAAGTCATCATAAGGAGCATTTTGGCGGTCAATTCAAAACAACAAAAAATTATTTTGATTTCAATCGTTTTTTACTGAGAAAATGGATATCAATCAATTTATTTTTCTGTTACCTAATTCGTCCCAATCTTCAAATTAAATAGTTTTTAATAAATTGGAAAATACCCTATTGTTGATCGATCTCGAAAAAAAAAATTATGGATGAATGGTCCCTTATAAATAGGTGACAAAAAACTAAAATACAGATCTAAAGACACTAAATTCCAAAATTTAAAAAAAAATCAGGTTTTTTTTTTTTTGGAAGATGGTTGTTTTTTTGGAAAAAAGTTTTTTGTATTAAATATTTTTAATATCATCACATTTGCTATCTATACATTATTTAAACTTTATTTCTTTTTAATTTCAGGCTGACAAAGTACGGAAACTGAAGGCTTCCACAAAAGACAAGGCGGTGTGGCAGCCAGAGATCAACAAGCTGTTAGATCTCAAGAAACAACTGGCCGCGTTGCAATTAAACAAATAAATTATTATTTATTTATTCTAAATTATAATTTTGCGTTTTATTTTTATTAACGGTTGATTTTTGAAAACTGAGTTTTTTTTTATCTGAAGAATAAAAAAATCAGCAGCTGATTTTTTTTTCGCGATTTCATGTTTGGTTCCGGAGTAAAAGTTGTTCATAATGATGAGTACAATGACCTCTTAAGAGGTTGTTGGTGTTTTTCCAATAACCCTTTATAAGTAATCGTGAAAAACCTTATTCGTATTTTATATGGTATAAAGTTATAGTAACAACTATTTGTATCTGGCTGCTTTTGACACCATTATTTAGATGACACTTAAAAAACTAGGAATAAAAAGCACTAGCCAACATTTTTCAATCATTGTTCTGCCAGCCAAAATGAGTGGATCTAACGTAAAAATTCGATACATTTTGAAGTTTTATTACATTAAATTTTTCTCTCCCGCTCCAAATGATAGAATCAATCAATCAAATCAGCCTATCGCAGTCCACTGCTGGACATAGGCCTCGACACAACACCTTGTCCTCCGCCATCCGCATCTAGTCTGTCCCAGCCACTTTCTTTGGGTTGTCGGTTCATCTAGCTGGGGGGCGTCCCACACTACACTTGTCAAGATGTGGTCCCCACTCCAGCACTAGGACTCGTCTGCTCGATCGGTCCTTCGGCAAACATGGCCAGCTGTGTACGTCACGAGACGGAGACAAAGAAAGTCATCGCATGGAGGAGGCAAACAGCTTTTCCCTTACGTGATGAGTAAGCCGAGTTAAACCTATGTTTCCCGAGCGTCCACTCCGCTCGCCGCCGCGTCTGACGGCTGACCTACAGTCTTCATATTTCTCTATGACGGAGGATGACCCTGATCATTTTTTTTTCCGTATTCTCAATCAAATTATAATTCTAAGCTAGGTAGGTCCGTAGAGAACGCGCGATTGTTCGGTGATATCCGGTCGCACCGACCACCAACAGAAAAGTGACTCAAGAGCAAGACTCGATCGACGGCGCGCACTCCACCAACTCCAACGATAGCCACCAGATGGTGCTGGCGTACCGGACACGACCCGATTGCGACATCTACAAGCTTTATGTGATGAAATTTCCATTTTTTTATGAAATTTAATTACCTATTAATGTATAGAATCAAGTTCTTCCAACTTATCAGACAGCTGTGCTGCTGGGCAGTTTGTTGCGCCACTTCTTCCCAGCTAAAGCACTAGGAAGTGTCGAAGGGTGGGCGTTTTTGGGGGACTGTCTTATGTAATTTTGACGTTCGAAAAGTGCTGACTCTCAGCCTAGTTTGAATAAATGACTTTTGATTTTGTAACAGAATATACGCAAGTCCTAAAATTAGTTTCTTCATAATAAAATTGTCTACTGAATCTATTTCAGTATTTAACTTTTACTATCGGTATTTTGTTACAAAATATATGTATTTTGTCATACCTAGCGACGATTAAGCCAAAGAAAATTCAATCAAATTTCAGCCGAAAGTTGTCCACCGCTGGAGATAACCCTCCCCCAGAGGGGGGTTTTGCCATAATCGCCACGCTTGGCAGGCGGGTGGGCGAGCGCAGTATGGTGGTAAAATGCATAGAGAACGATGCTGCCCATTCTCTAGTAAGTCCCTTATTCGCCTTCTACGACACCCACGGGAAGAAATGGGATGGTGCTATTCTTTTAAGTCCAGCACCACACGGAACCTAAGAAGCTGAAAAAACTCAATTTTAAATACATAATGCTAGAGTCAACACGATTTTCTTATAATAATAATTAGCTATAAAAAATTAGTATTGGTCATTGTACAGTCGCCAGCAGGTCAAGCTATCTCAAAACGTCAAATTTTCCCAATTGAACATAAACCTTATTCCTTTGTTATAAAGTTGAAAAACTATCAAAGAAATTTGACAGATTGGGGTAGCTTGATGTGCTGACCTCTGTACAATGCTCTAATTGGGGTGAATGAGGTCTTGTGTTAATAGGGTATTACACCCATTTTTGAAGTGACTTAATTAGATTCTAGAGCTGAAAATGCTGATTAATAGTCAAACATGTATTGTCTCGATGGCGATCAAAAATGGAAGAAAAAAATATATGACATACAGTACAAGTCCTTACATCTAATTACATACTAATTACTGCAACGTTGAATTGCTTATGTAAAACGAACGCGCGTAATTTGACGAAAACGCTGGACGCAGTGGACGCCATATTGCTCTGTGGGTATGACGTCAGTTTGCTTTAAAGATGCGCTCATATTTTATAGGATAATTATTTATAATAAAAAAAAATTGTTACTTTTCTTCTTATCGTTGGTTTGCTGTCCCTGAATGCAAAATATTATTTAAATAAAAATTACTTTGGTTACGAAAATAATAAAAGTACAAAGTTGATCAGTTGACATGCCGTATGAACTCAAACTCAAACTCAAAGCATTTATTTCAAATAAACCAATTACAGGCACTTGAATTGTCAAGGTCGTTGAGTTAGAAAGATGAAGCTAGTTGCCCATTCCAAAGCGTAGGTACCTATGGAGAAGAACGGGCAAGAAACTCCATGGACACTCTTTTAAAATCATGATTTTGTTACAAAAAGTTGGTTACATCATTATGTTGAAATTATCTATATGAGAACGCTGTAAAAAGTCGACATTAAAAGCGTCCGCAATAGGGTATTTTCCGAATTCATAAAAACTATTTTAATTTGAAGATTGGGACGATATATTTAATAGAAAAATAAAAATAAATTTATTAATACACATTTTCCCTATTAAAAACTAATTTATTTTTCGTTGTTTTGAATTTACCGCCAAAACGCTCCTTACGATGACTTTTTATCACGTGACATGTGACGCCAACTCTATATAAACGGCACCGGTACAAATACTTAGGTTGGCGCCGTTTTAGAAGTATTTGTGCACAGAGGCACCGCACACCAGTAATATCACATTCTATCCATTAAAAATCTTATTAATTATAAACTCGACATTCACTTATTTACTTACTAACTACTTTAGTTTACACAAAGTTGACGTCACGTGATAAAAAGTCATCGTAAGAAGCGTTTTGGCGGTAAATTCAAAACAACGAAAAATAAATTTGATTTAAATCGTTTTTAATTGAGAAAATGGATAGAAATCAATTTATTTTTATTTTTCTGTTAAATATCTCGTTCCAATCTTCAAATTAGAATAGTTTTTGAAAAATTGGAAAATATCATAATAGAACAAAGATAAAATAACAATTCAGAAATTAAAATAAGCCGTGGGAGCTAAGAGATGACCAGTCCCTACTGACGGCGCCCGTTCACGGACATGACGTATGCATCAGCACCATTCAGCTCAACTATTTTGAAGGGAACTTAATGATCCAACACACATGACATAATAATATGGCGGCTACTAGCCGCAGCGCAGCAGTCAATCGCTCGCATCGTGTTTGTGCTTCTTCATCATCATCAAGTTGGTGCAAAAGGAGGCTGTTCATATTTAGTTGGTAAATCTTCAGGTGAATGCGATGTGTCCAGTTCACATTCACACGTGTGAGGTTTCTTGTTCACACGTTCGAATGCGCCGCGGTATATCGTCCCGCACTCCCACCCCCCGCCCCGCTATTATATTATTTAATAATTATGATGAAATTTGAAAATTTATTTCACTCTATATTTATGTCATTCGATAGCACGCACCTAATTACGTTAATTGGCACTCTTATATTTGTGAAAAGCGACTATGAAATTTGAAGATTAATATTACTAATTTAACTCTATTATTGATTCCTCCATAAGTACTAACATATTCTAAGGAAAACATACTAACAACATTTGAAATGTTAACTGGCAATATGGAATCAATGGCTTTATTATTATTGATCCGCAATTTCCACTAGAAATGTCGTCGCCGCGTCATCGTTCCTACGAAAACCGTAGACCGTTGCTACGAAACTCGTAGACCATTGCTACGAATGCCGTAGACCGTTGCTACGAAAGCCGTAGACCGTTGCTATGAAAGCCGTAGACTATTGCTATAAAAGTCATAGACCATAATACACATAAATATATTCTAGACCCCTCAGCGCAGAAATATATACGAAACATTTCTGCGCTGGGGGTCTAGAACGATATGCTGAATTCATGGTTACAGTTTGCGCACTGGTTAAAAACTTATCCTGTATAGTTAGTAGTGCCCTTAGTGGGGTATGGTCTGATCAGAAGCACTTCACTTGCATTGGGTGTTGGATGAGTCAGTAATTCCCCACCTTGACAAATTGTCTCAGCAGCCTACTTGGGTACGCAACCGATTGAGAGCTTTCCATATAGGCCACTACCGATCACACCAGGAGGCAAATGTTCCTGGGCTTTAACGAAGTCGGTGGTGGATGCTTCTCTTCCCACAGTTTGCTTGAATCTCGTAAACGGCTCCAACGATTTTCATGAAATTTGGTATGCAGGGGATTTCGGGGGCGATACATCGATCTAGTTAGGTTTCATTTTTAGAAAAGGTCAAACAAAAACAAAACCGTCATTCAGATATTATTTATTTATTTATACTTCTCGCACACAAAAAAGGTACAAAGGCTGACTTGACCTTAGGCATTCTCTACCAGTCAACCAAGGGTGGTGAAGAGATTAAAGTGCTTAGGTTGAAAGGAAAAAATGGTTTAAAAACAATACAAATTATATTATAAAGAATAATAAATAAGCTAGGTACACAAATAGGTTATAAACTTATAATACACATACAAGCATACATATCTACTATAATATTTACTTATAATATAAATATATATTTATTATCAAGAGAAAGAGATGTTTTGATGACTCTACGCTATTCGTTATGAAAATACCTCTGCAATTTCCGCTTAAACGCATACCGACTGGTGGCCGTCCTGATATCGAGAGGAAGCGCATCCAAAGAAGAATGGACTTGGATATGAAAAGAAGTATGAACAAAGTCAGAAGTATGAGAAGGAGAAAGTAGAAGAAGATATTGATACCTAATTCACGATAGGAGTGAGTATAATACAGGGTGGCCGGAACATTGACGTCCTAAAATAAAATTTAGGTCCCTCGTATCGTGGGGTATCCGAATCACCCCCATGCATGTTCCGCGACTTTTCATAGTTATCACTGTTAAACGGAAATGATTATATATTTTTATTATTGCTTAGGTTCACAGTTTTTGTGGTGTCGTTTGGATTTAATAAGAGTACGGTACAAAGGAAAAAGTTGTTCTTGTTTACTTACGCTCGAATGTAACTTATCTATTTATACCCGCACTTTAGTTTGATTTGAGTTTTTTTTTTTTTTTGTTGTAATGTTAATTTTTAAATATGTCATGTCAGTTTTATTACCACGGGAACTAACTAACGTCTAAGATACAGGCTCGGCCTAGTTTAGACGTTAGGATTCATTTAGAAATGTATTAATATTGTTTTAATATTGTAATACTGATTTTTAAAGATTTGTTTAGTTTAAGATATTTGTAAAGTGTGTTTTTTCTGTGTCAATAAAGTTTTTTTTATTATTATTATTTATTATTATTATCGAGAGTTATGTTTCGGCGGTCGGGATTTTAGTTAAAAAAATATTTATTTATTTATTACAATATTTAATTATAGAAATACAGGATATTAAGTCGGTGGCGGAAACAAGACTGAATACAATGCAAAGTAAAATAATTCTATTGACTTTCCGGTAAATGCATAGTTGCAATACGACGCATGCTGACGGCGACTGCATACTCAGCGTAAACGCGTGTTACGATGAGTTAACTCCTCCCTCCATAAGATAGAAGCAACTCTTGCTTCTGGCGGCGTCCTCGCTGCCCTTGGTGTCCTCCGGGGTGTTCTTAGTTTTCCATTGATACAGCTTCCAAGATGCTGCAGCGACCAGTAGGATGTATAGGATGATTGTATTCCAGCTAGGTGTAGCTGCTATGATTGTCCAATTATCTTCTTCTGGCATGGATATGTCACCTGCCTTATTAATCAATTCATGGATGCTGTCAAGTGATATGTCTTCTAATTGGAGTTCGTATTGTATGGATTGTTCTGGGGCTTGATGCTGCTCAGGTAACGGTATGACCTCGTTGATGACGGCTGTATCGGTGTGTGATCTCAGTGTCTTGTTCATGATGTTCATCTGGCAGTCTTCTGTTAGTGTAACGAGATGAATTCCAGATAGCTTCTTGTAGTCCGTCTTGGTGTTGCATTGTGTTTTGGTGACTTCATCTTCTTTGAGGACTAGTAGCCAGGTGTTGTCTCCGATCTTCTGGACTTTTCCTCTTCTTAAGTTCATCTTAGCATGAGTGCAGTTAGCTGGACGATGCTGAATGAGTGATAGTATGCAGTCATCTGTGTCTTCGATTCTTCTAGTGTCGAGGAGCTTGCAGAGCTGGGTGTTATCGGTCAATGGCTGGCAGTCTTCTTCCAGGTAAGCGTACTCATCGTTACCAAGTGCTAGGTATTTGGATTTAGGGATGATAGTAAGGTTATTTTTATTAGGGACTGAATAAAGGTGGATAAGGTCATATGTTTTTGGGGTAATTGACGGGATTTCGAGGATAAAATTAACTGAGTGTTCTGTGCTATAAGCTTTAACTTTAATTGACTTCTCTATCCTATATATGTTACTAATACTAATACTAGCTACTGGTTTAAACAAAAACATATTTTCTAAGTTTCTCAGCTCTACTATTAGATTCTGAGGGCTTATAATACTTGGATGCATGGTGCCCATCTGAGCAAAAGTCATAGCATCTTCTAATAACATTAACCTATCTAAAATTATCTGTAAACTAAAATCTATCTGTACGTAAATGTCTAAGAAATGTAAATGGTTAGACAGGTCGTTGGAATTATTAGTAATATTTTGTAATAAACTAGCCAAATGTATCTGATTATTGTTTAATTTTGTTAACTGTTTACTGAACTCGTCTATTGTATTATGTGCTAATACTAAGGATTTTCTTTGTGAATCCTGAACGTTTTTAACTCTGTTTTTAATATTTAAGATTTCTTCTTCGAACTTAGCTGCATCTTCATGGTCGAGGTTACCAGTGATAGCCTTAACGACGGTACCTAATCCATCTATAAGACCGCGTCGCTTCCTAACTTGCGGCGTTAAAAACGTGATCTTCTTACCTATAATATTAAGGTTATATTCTATTTGATTCCTAAACGTTTTATGTAACTCTCCAGATGCTGTATTCTCAGCGTTTTTCGTGCTTGAATATAGAGACATTAATTGGATAGATGTAAAGTGCAGATTGGTAATGTTGTAAACGCAAGCAAGGCTAAAGTAGTTGTCTTGTTTAAGGAGTTGGCCTTGTTTTAGGAGAAGGATCCCATTGTCATTATCTACATGGGTAATGGTTACGATTGCTGTTGTGTTGAGCACGACGGCTCCTGCGATGAAGGTCCTGCAACAAGATGAGGCCTCCGTAGTAGCTTGAAGTGAACCCTGATGGACTTAGAATTTGGGTGGTTACCTATTATTTCGGCCACATTATTTGGGTGAAGGTGTATAATCTTGTATGGTCCTTTGAAGACTGGCTTCGTTTTGTCACTGCGTGCTGACTTTGCTACTTGTTTATAAACAGTTTCACCTACCTTGAATTTCATTTCTTCTGCTTCTTGGTTACGTTTAGCAATCACCTGCTCCTTGTTTTTGGACATGTGTGCAGCGATGCACTCTTGAACGGCCTCTGCATTGGAGCGATGCTTAATAACATAGTCCTGGTAAAATTCTTTTGGGTAGTATAACTCTAATGGGTTTCTAGATGCTGTGTGTCCGAATAATAACTCGTGAGGTGTATAATCTGTTGCCGAATGTATAGCGTTGTTGTATGCTATTATAGAGTACTTCATGATTAGCTGTATAGGGTCATCTTTGTTGGTCATTCTTTGTATCCTAATCATTTCAGCTAGGGTAGAGTGCAAACGTTCAATAGGGGAGTTAGAATTAGGATTATAGGGTGTTGTGAAGTGTATGTGAATGTTATGTAGTGCGCATATTTCTTTAATAACATCGTTGTCGAATTTGGTATCTGAATCTGTGGTTATTTTATCCGGTAGACCTAACACTGAGAAAACGTTTAGTAATGCCTCAGCTATATGGACACTGCTGCATGCTGTTAGTTGAACCGCCTGGGCGTATTTAGAGAAGTTATCAATGACCGTGAGGAACGTTGCGCCTCCTGTTGAATATAGGTCCATAAATATGTGTTCCATTGGTTTGCGAGGTGTATCGGTTATAGCTAAAGGTGGTTTAAGAGGGTTGCGTTCGTATTTAGATTTTAAACAAGTGTCGCATTGATTAATGAAGCTTTGAATGGTAAGGAGCATGTTTGCCCAATGATAATTTCTGTGCAGCTGCTTGTATGTCTCCTGAATACCACGGTGAACAGTCTTACCTTCGTGATATTTCTTAATCAATTCCTGTTGTTCAGGTTTATTTTCTACTAGGGTTACGCGTGTGGTGCATTTAAGTAGCTTAGGACCTCTGTCGTTAAATATTGTTGTGTAAACTCTAGAGAAGGCATGGTATAGTTCTTCACTATAAAAGTAACAATGGAATACACGGTCAGCGATGGTGTGTTCTTTAAGGAATCTAATTATCTCAGACTCGGTGTTGTTTACTGGGATAAAAACATCTTTTATAACTACTTTTGAGTTAGTGGATCTGTTATCTACTCTATACGTCGATCCGGGCGTTGACCTAACGTGGAACTGTTTCAGCTGCCTATCAATAGCGTCTGTAATTATGGGAATACCTCTAGTTTCGTTGTCAGGCTGTGTGTGTCTTGTGGACACTAATTCAGGTTCGGCTGACACTATACTCATACTATCTGTACCTATATGAGATTCGGGAATGCTTGGGTTTTGTGAATGTATATTTTCGTTGGGTACTACAATGTCTATTTGATTTTCGGCTTCCATACGTGCATTTTCGAATATTCTATTTATTATCTCGTCATCTTCGTTATCATCTAAATTAACGGCTAGAGAGTCGACACTGCCGTGGAAGATTTTAACACGTGATAGGGCGTCTGCGTTAGTGTTTTGACAGCCTTTCTTGTATACAACCTTATAATCATATTCCGAGAGCTTTAAACGCCATCTAGTCAATTTAGAATTAGGATCTTTTAATGACATCAGCCAGGTGAGAGGCCTGTGGTCTGTGTAGATGATAAACTTTCTACCGTAAAGATAGGGTCTGAAGTATTTAATTGCCCATACAATGGCAAGTAACTCCTTTTCTATTGTAGAGTAACGAGATTCGGTATCTGATAGTGTCCGAGATGCAAATGCTACTGGTTTGTCAGATCCTACTATTCCTTGGGATAATACCGCACCTACTGCTACATCTGAAGCATCGGTGGTGAGGATGAACGACTCATCAAAATTCGGGTATTGTAGTATTGGGGCATTCGTTAAAATTTGTTTACATTTATTGAAAGCTTCTAAGAAATCCGGGGAGTGTATAACTCTACTGTTTTTCTTAAGGCAAGAGGTCATTGGTTTCGTTAGTTTGGCGAAATCTTTTATGAATTTTCTGTAATAACCGACTAAACCTAGGAAGGCTTTTATTTCCTTCTGAGTCTTAGGTAAGGGGAAGTTAAGTACGGCTTTTATCTTGTCTTTGTTTGGTTTTAAACCTTCATCTGTTAGTTCGTGTCCTAAGAAGTTAACCTGTTTTTGTAGGAACTGTGATTTATCTAATTGGATCTTTAGATTATGTGTTTTGAAGCGATCAAATACTTGCTTTAATTTTTCTACGTGTTGCTGCAATGACGTAGATATTATTATTACGTCATCTAAGTAGGTGTACACATTATCTATGCCTCTTAAAATGTGATCCATTAGTCTTTGAAACGTACTTGGGGCATTTTTGAGTCCAAAAGGCATTCTAAGGAACTCATAGTGTCCTCGTTCAGTGGTAAATGCGGTTTTTTCAATATCGTTAGGATGCATTTCCACTTGGTGAAAACCGCTAGCAAGGTCTAGGGTTGTGAAGTATTGCGCTCGTCCTAACCTATCTAATATGTCGTGTATGTTGGGTAAGGGGTATTTATCTTCAATGATACGATCATTGAGTCGTCTGTAATCAATTACAAGTCTCCATTTGACGTTGCCTGCGGAATCGGGCTTTTTGGGTACGATATGTACGGGGCATGACCAAGGAGATATACTCTCTCGCACAATACCCTGCTGAAGGAGCTTATCTACTTGTTGACGAATTTGTTCGCGTTGTTGAGGAGCTTGTCTGTAACTACGTACGAAAACTGGTGTATTATCGCTTAATCTGAGCTCGTGTTTCACAGCATGTGTAAAAGTGAGTGGTATATCTTCTGCATAAAACAAGTCCCTATACTGATAACATAACCGGGTTATTTCGCGCCTTTCTTCTTCGTTCATATGATCTGTACGGATTTTCTGAAGGTTTTCGTTTAGTATTTGGTCAATGTTAGTTTTAACCTGTATGGTGTTAATGTCGTGATAATCATTTTTGTTAACCGTGGCAAATTTCTCTAGTTCCATTGACGGGTTAAACGGAATACACTTCTCTTGATCACTATGATTAATTAACGATGTTTTAAAACAACCGTTTGTAACGTTCACCAAAGCTGCTGGGGACATTAGACCATCTGACCAGATTAAGTCGTCGTGAAGGTATTGTCCGTCTAAGTAGTTGGTTTTTACTTTGACTATCTTTTCGCATCTTGGTTCGATACTTATCTTTTGAGGTGGAGAACTAAAGTGTATTGGTATTTCCGCTGTAGATGTACGTAGAACATTATTATTTAAATCAATGTTACTCTTTAGTTTTTGCAGAAGGTCAATTCCAATAAGACCTTTATATTTAGGATCGAAGTCGAATACTAAAAACTTATGTGTTATATCACTATTAAATGCGGGAGGTAAGGGAAGGTAAACTACCTTGTCATGAACTGATGAACTGTGTGCCGTATTGATTTGAAATGGTTCTGTTTCTACGCAGTACTCGAATATGGTGCCTGCAACTACGTCAGTTGCTATAGTTGAATGACTGGCCCCTGTATCTAATAGAAACTTACCGTCAAACTCTGGTAATATTATGTACGGTAAATATTTCTTAGTCTGGAAATTTATTGAAACTAGGTCTGGTTGTCTCGGCTGGGGTCCAAGGTAAAATCCTGGTCACCACTTACCTCTTGTTCGACCATGGTTGCATTCGGCTCGACCGATGTGCTGTTACCGTCTGTGACATCGTTATATAATCCCATAACACTGGGTTCTGGTTGATCTTGAGCGGCCATCTGAATCGGTATGTAGAACAACTGCTGAGCGAACTGTGGTTTTTCTGGCTTACCTGCCGTACGCATTGTGACGTCCGATGATACTGGTGTGGGAACCGGTGGTTTTGGAATGTTAGGTTGATTCCTAAAGTTATTTGAACTATTAGGCATATAGTTACCTGATGCTGGTTTGGACTTCCAGGGCAATATGGATTGTACCCATTGTTGACGCTGTTCGGGGGTCATATTATTTTGTTGAGGTACAAAGTTTTGTGGGGGAATAATAAAGCCTGGTGCGAAAGGGTTTACTGTATTACGGATGGGATTATTATTGCCTGGTTGTTTAGATAACTCCCTTGGCTTTGCTTGTGACGTTGAGGGATTATTATTAATGTAATTAGCTCTATTATATGAAATCCTAGCCTCTTCTTGTCTAGCCGCTATGATGGCTGCTTCGAAGGTGTCCGGCTTGGCGATTCGAACGCCCAACGAGACGTGAAAGTCTAATTGGTTTATATACTGCTCAATAACCATCTTTTCGTAATACGATTTATTACCATGTTCTCCTACGGAATACAGAGTATCCAACAGCTCACGGAGGCGTTTGCCGAAGCTTTCAGCGTCTTCTGCCTTAGACTTACGCACTCGTGTTAACTCCTGCATTACTTGTATTTCGTTTCGTGGTTCGCCAAGGCGCCTAGTTAGCGCATTCTTAATTGATAGCCATGAGTCTAAGTAGCCTTCGTACGCTATTGCGTCTACCGCTGGACCGCTAAGCCTACTTTTAATTAAGCAAATGAATGCTGGGTGCGAGCGATCTCCTTCTGAAGTTAACTGTAATAAGTTTTCTACTTCCCTAATATAATAGTTTAGTAGTTTAGGATTGCCATCATATCTTGGCATTAAATCCGCGATTAGTTTGTACGGTTTATAATTGGCATCATAATCCCTGAGCGACATTGTTTTTCTGTAGCTTACCTGCCTAGTGGCGCTTGACGTAAAACAATAGAGGTGTCAAATTAAACACTCGGTATTTACTCGTGGGATACTTAACGCTACTTATTATAACTTTGTGGTTGCCTACTGCGATTTTAGCTTATAGACAGACACACATAGATTAATTTAAAACACAAAAATTAGAATAAGGCAGGAAATCGAGCAAGGACACTTGGTAAATAAGAGCACTTACCAAAGCAGCCACTGCATCTCCTGTCGAGTCGAGTCTCGGCCAACACAGCTTCCTCCAATTCTCCGGAGCTCTATCCCGATGACCGTAGAGGTGTCCGACCGCGCGATAGGTTCTTTGTAGATCACGAAAGAACGATTTGAAAACCGTCGCTCTTAAGATGAAGAGTTGGATTCGATCTTAGAACGTCGCGATCCTACCGACTGCGCCAGTTATGTTTCGGCGGTCGGGATTTTAGTTAAAAAAATATTTATTTATTTATTACAATATTTAATTATAGAAATACAGGATATTAAGTCGGTGGCGGAAACAAGACTGAATACAATGCAAAGTAAAATAATTCTATTGACTTTCCGGTAAATGCATAGTTGCAATACGACGCATGCTGACGGCGACTGCATACTCAGCGTAAACGCGTGTTACGATGAGTTAACTCGAGTTACGATTTTTTTACTTAATTTTTGAGAATTTTCGACATGACCAATTTTTAAAAAAATCTAAAAAAAGACTATAAGACTTTTACGACATTTTTTTTTTTTGCAACTGAATCTGCATGAGTATTACTTTTATTCGTAAAATAATCAGCTTCGTAACTTTGATGAAAGTTATGAAAATGTTGGTTAAAAGTGAAAAATTTACGTGCGGTAAATAATGACTTAATTTTCAACTTTAAATTAAAAATCTAAACAGGAGGTTCATGGTTCCTAAGTAGGCTTCAAGAATACTATGAAGAGTTCCGTCGCTTTCTCCAGACCGAGATCTGAGACAAAGATCTGAACGACAAGGACCCTTTCAAACAAAAAAAGTTTTACAAATCAGTCCCGTCGTCTTCGAGTAATCGAAAAAAACTGTCCGACGAACTGAGAACCTTCTACTTTTCGCTCTCCATTTTTTGTTGTCGGTTAAAAATAAAAATTTACTAAGAAATTAACGTTTACATTTAATTGCATATTTTTTCTTCCCACACAAATACATGTAAGTAAGTTCTTACTTCTTGTGCTTCGAACATTGCCAAAAATCATCATTAAAATTTAAAAATAAGATAAATTTCATAGCCGTTTTCAGCAGAAAATAATAATTATAGAGAAATCTATCTTAGTAGATAAAAAATAATCCCAATTTCCCTTGGTCATCACACGTGAACGGCTGAACCAATTTTGCAATTTTTTTTTCTTTGTATTTGTTATTGCCAATCCTTCTACACGAGCAGCCTGTGGGTTAATTATACTCAAAAGGCTTACAGCGCTCTGCGGGTACAATATAATAACGTCTTCAGGATGTTGTTGCGATTGCCGCGGTTCTGCAGTGCGTCCGCAATGTTTGCCGAAGCGCGTACGGATGACTTTTATGCAACAAGAGGCAAGCGTGTGTCGTCACTGTTGGGCAGGGTACGTGGCAGCAGCAACAACATTCTGAAGATAGTTTCCACTAAATATCAGTGTTCAATACACTCGTTCTGGGTAAGCATCGTGGTTGGGACGGTAAAATGAATGTTTTGATTATTATTGAATGCTTTGATTATTATTTGTATTATGATTATTGTAGAATGTTTTGATTATTGTTTATATTTAAATTCATTGCCTACTAACATAGTTTATAAGCTCCTATTGTTACTAACCATAATGGATCATGTTTTCATCATCATCTGCCTAGCCTTTTCCCAACTATGTTGGGGTCGGCTTCCAGTCTAACCGGATGCATCTTAATACCAGTATTTTACATGGAGCGACTGCCTATCTGACCTCCACAACCCAGTTACTGGGTAATACGATACGTCTTGGTAAGACTGGTTGTCAGACTTTCAGGCTTCTGACGACCCGTAACGACTGTCAAAGATCCACAAATGACAGCCGGGACCAACGGTTTAACGTGCTTTCCGAGGCACGGAGGGGTCTTGGTATGTAAAGATGGTCACCCATCCACGGACCAACCGCGGCAAGCGTAGCTTAACCTGATCGATCGACCCGTGCGGCTATTGTTACTTAGCTACAAATAAATAATAATTGTCTGGAGAAGGTTCTTATGAAAGAAAAAGTGAACAAAAGAAAATTGATAGGACAGGACAACGTCTAGCCAGCCGTCGTGATAAAATTCATTCAATACCGACATTCAAAGCGACCGTAACACGTGTCAGAAGGCTTCAGCGCTCCGGTCATGTGTACTAGGAGAGCACGTTTCAAAGAGGTTTACGTTACTGTAGCTATGTTTACTAACAAGGACTATTCAAGGTTGCAGTGCAGTGAGGTAGGTCAGGAAGCGTATCGAGAAATGATAGGCAAGTCGATCTACCCTACTTTCGACCAATCTTTACATAATTTTCATCTTCTTTTTAATTTTTTAACGCTCGGGTCTCTCCTCTTTAAGGAAATTTCTCGCCGGCTGGTCGACACTTCACGTGACCAGAGGGCTGGGTCATTCTTCGGCCAAATAATTAGCATTGCCATTCAACGTGGCAATGCTGCCAGTCTTCTGGGCACGTTTCCTGATGACAGCGATGCGAACGAATAGTCCTTTTGTTTTTATTTGTTTAGTTATTTAGTTTAAATTTTTGTGATAAGTTTATGTATTAAATTAAAATAGTTTTTATAAAAGTACTAGCTGTCCCGACAGACGTTGTCCTGTCCATCCAAAAGTCATTCATACAAAATCCATACCCTACCTACTCTACCCTACCCTACCTACCCCACACTACCCTACCCTACACTATCCTACCCAACACTATCCTATCCTACCCTACCTACGCTTCCCCACCTACCCTACACTACACTACCCTACCCTACACTATCCTACCCAACACTATCCTATCCTACCCTACCTACCTACTCTACCTACGCTTCCCTACCTACCCTACACTATCCTACCCTACCTACCCTACAATACCCTACCCTACACTACACTGCACTATCCTACCCTACCTACCTACCCTACCTACGCTACCCTACACTACCCTACCCTACTCTACACTATCCTACCTACGCTACCCTACCTAATACCGGGATAAAAAGTAAAATATCCTATATCCGTCTCCTGGCTCTAAACTACCTCCCTGCCAATTTTCAGCTAAATCGGTTCAGCCGTTCTTGAGTTATAAGTGAAGTAACTAACACGACTTTCTTTTATATATATAGATTTTCATATATACCAATAATTATAAAGAGGAGAGATTTGTTTGTTTGTTTGCATTGATAATTAGTATACTAGCTGACCCGACAGACGTTGTCCTGTTCGTCCAAAAGTCATTCATACAAAATCACTACCCTACCTACGCTACCCTACACTACCCTACCTACCCTACACTACCCTACCCTACACTACCCTAACCTACCTACCTACCCTACCTACCTACCCTACCTACCCTACCTACCCTACCTATCCTACCTACCCTACCTATCCTACCTACCCTACCTACCCTACCTACCCTACCTACCCTACCTACCCTACCTACTCTACCTACCCTACCTACCCTACCTACCCTACCTACCCTACCTACCCTACCTACCCTACCTACCCTACCCTACCCTACCTACCCTACCTACCCTACCTACCCTACCTACCCTACCTACCCTACCTACCCTACCTACCCTACCTACCCTACCTACCCTACCTACCCTACCTACCCTACCTACCCTACCCTATCTACCCTATTATCCTATCCGTGAAAATTTTCGTTTTTCGACAGCCAACTTCCACTTTGATCCTTTTTTTATTTCTGAAACAACTGAACGGGATAAAACCTACCGCACGCTACCCTACCTAATACCGGGATAAAAAGTAAAATATCCTATGTCCTTCTCCTGGCTCTAAACTACCTCCCTGCCAATTTTCAGCTAAATCGGTTCAGCCGTTCTTGAGTTATAAGTGAAGTAACTAACACGACTTTCTTTTATATATATAGATTTTCATATATACCAATAATTATAAAGAGGAAAGATTTGTTTGTTTGTTTGCATTGAATATGTCCGAAACTGCTGAACCGATTTGAAAAATTATTTCACTGTTGGGAAGCTACACTATCCCCGGGTGACATAGGCTAAATTTTATCCCCGTATTCCCACGGGAACGGGAAATATTCGGGTGAAACCGCAGAGCGCTGCTAAAAGTGTTATGTGGGGGAGAAACTTCAGTACCCCACCTGCTTAAATCCTTACCTAACTACTACATTTTGATAATAATTAAAAATATTCAACATTTTTATTGCCTAGGTAAGGTATACTTGTAAGTCTTGTAACATACAAAATATCTAACATTAACATTATCAAAGCCAAACATGCAACGATTTAAGTTCATATTATCCCATCTAATGCCTTTTATGAAATAGTCCTTCAATGGACCCTGGTAATTCCCCATAGAAGAACTTTATATAAAACTCGTAGCGCCCCCGCCCGTCAAACCGGGTTAGACATCAGCACTTTAGCCATAAGTACTAGGAGAGAATGAACTAAAAGATATTAACGTTTTCACCGTGGAAACGTAAGTGAAAGCTCCTTTACCACGTGGAAAGCACACAGATAAACTAGTACACAAGAAGGATAGAGCTATGTGCTCCGTCTGTAGTGCGAGTGAGATGTACAGTCGTCGCCCAGTAGCACTGAGCAGACTCGCCCCTCTCGCCATTCATTGTTGTGAGAGATGCGCGTCATCAAAATGAATTACTATTTTAGTTTTGAACGTAATAAATAGTCGTGAAGTCTAGTGGGAAAAATAACTAAAATTCTTGAACAATTGCTAAAAACAGTTATTTAAAAACATCAACTGTTCACAAATATTTCATCAAATATTGTTGTCCATTTGAACGAAAATTCATAACAAGCGTAGCGTTGTTGGCTACGCGTAGCACTGGCTACGTTAACTCGTAGCAATCGATATCGTAGCACTGACGCGGCGACGCCCCACAAAGTTCAATAACATGACGTGTCGAATATGACGTATGCAATGACGTGAATGCAGAGATTGGCCTCAGCGTTTCGCTGAAAAAGTACTAGGGTATCATACATTACAAGGAGATGCCACGTCACGCGTCGCATACAACTTTAGGGGAGGTTTTTAGTTTGTGAACTGGTATTCTGAACGAAGTACCAGGTTGTCATAATTCTGTAGGAACACACTTAACATAGTTGTGTCAGCTAGAAAATATTTTATGCCTTCGAAGTACCAGGCTGTCATAACCTCCACTAGGTACGAATATCAACTCCGTTTTTGCTTCAATAGGTATCCCCGTCCACATCATACAGGACCCACCCCCGTATGCCACTGTTTCCGCAAAACAGCATTGTGCGAATCGCTCCCCTGGTCTCCTATAGACTCTCTGTCAACGGTCGCTAGTAGGCACATATTGGATTCGTCCGAGAACAGGACTCGCCGCCATTGCTCGATATCCCAATCTAAGTGATGGCGAGCAAACTGAAGGCTGGCTTGTCAGTGGACTGGAGACAATTTAGGTCCCGTGGCTGGCCTTTTCGGGGTCAAGCTCGCTTCTTTGAGTCTTCGCCTCACTGTCCACTCGTTGACAGCCCTCCCTCGAACTTCTCTGAGCTGCTGCTGGACGTCCACGTCGGTCAGTTGTCGATTTCGGAGAGAAGAGGTGACAATAAATCGGTTATCTCTCACCGAAGTGCATCGCTGTCGTCAAGATTCTGGTCTCCGGACTAAGTTTCCAGATTCCCTGAACCTCTTGTATACCTTCGAGACACAAGACTGGCTCAAATGACGCTGTCAAGCGTACGCTGAGACAATCCTTGCTGGATTAGGATGACGACTTGAGCGGCTTCTATAGGTGTGGTTTCCATTTTCTTTTGGCTTCAATATTCCCAGTGACATGAAATATTGGACTGGTTGATCAGTTTTCATAAACGCCCCCTTTTTATAGGGTTTCAGCAGGACTACCAAACAGTATTGGTGTTTTGTTTTAAAAATTGAAATTTTTACAACTTCCATTTTTTTTTTTTAATTGGAAGTTGTACTTTGTTTCGAGCAGCGGACGATGAAGTGATTCCAGTTTATTGCTTGCGAGTGTATATTTCGCCAATAGGGTATTTTCCAATTTGATAAAACCTATTTTAATTTGAAGATTGGGACGATATATTTAACAGAAAAATAAAAAATAAATTACTTAAATCCATTTTCTCAAATTTATTTTTCGTTGTTTTGAATTTACCGCCAAAACGCTCCTTACGGTGATTTTTTATCACGTGACATCGTGACGTCAGCTTTGTGTAAACAGCACTAGTACAAATACTTAGTTTGGCGCAGTTTTAGAAGTATTTGTGCACAGAGGCACCGCACACCAGTGATTTCACTTTCTATCCATAAAAAATCTTGTTAATTATAAACACGACACTCACTTGTTTACTTACTAACTACTTTAGTTTACACAAAGTTGACGTCACGTGATAAAAAGTCATCGTAACGAGCGTTTTGGCGGTAAATTCAAAACAACGAAAAGTAAATTCGATTTAAATCGTTTTTAATTGAGAAAATGGATATAAATCAATTTACTTTTATTTTTCTGTTACATATTTCATCTAATCGAACGGTTGCTGTAATTTAGCCACGAGCCCCTCCGTTTGCATTTGTCCGTAGGTATTATTTATTTATTACCAACGTCGAAAATCATCGGACTCCACTCGTCGTGACGGCAAAATTAACCAAATTGCTTTTGAATGGACTAGGACTACATAAACCTAATGGAAGTAGAACTTCAGCCTATTTTTTAAACGTGGCCTCCTGTCGATAATTTTCATCGTACTCCACTCGTAGTGACGCTAAAAATTGCTTCTGCAAGGACTAGGAAAACATAAGCCTAATGAAGATAGACTTGAGCACATTCACACATGGACACCGGCTGACTCAAGAATTAAACAATCTACAGTATGACTGTTTTATACAAAATTAACTTATTCACTTAGATAAAAAGAAAAGTCCTGACTGACTGACTAATCGACTGACCTAAAAAGCTGAAATTTTACACAGAGGTTCCCTTTATAATGTAGACAAGGAATAAGGAAGGATTTTTCGAAATTCAACCCCTAAGGGATGTTAAATATGGGATGAAAGTTCCGCGCGGGCGAAGCTGCTGGCAAAAGCTAGTTCGCTTATATTATAAGTTATAGTTTCAATTCGATTTTCTTTTTTGTATTTATGTTACGCGAGAGGGGCTTGTGGCTA
This sequence comes from Polymixis flavicincta, assembly GCA_949987655.1. Lineage (NCBI taxonomy): Eukaryota > Metazoa > Arthropoda > Insecta > Lepidoptera > Noctuidae > Polymixis > Polymixis flavicincta. The sequence goes on along the minus strand of OX465198.1, from coordinate 3,342,194 downwards.
AGTAACGATAGCTGCAAGGGTCGATCGATCAGGTTAAGCTACGCTTGCCACGGTTGATCCGTGGATGGGTGACCATCTTTACATACCAAGACCCCTCCGTGCCTCGGAAAGCACGTTAAGCCGTTGGTCCCGGCTGTCATTTGTGGACCTTTGACAGTCGTTACGGGTCGTCAGAAGCCCGAAAGTCTGACAACCAGTCTTTACCAAGGGGTATCGTATTACCCAGTAACTGGGTTGTGGAGGTCAGATAGGCAGTCGCTCCATGTAAAATACTGGTATTCAGCTGCATCCGGTTAGACTAGAAGCCGACCCCAACATAGTTGGGAAAAGGCTAGGCAGATGATGATTTATGTTACGCGATATCTCCGACACTTGAGGACGGACAAAAAAAAACATAGGGTATGCCCTAGGGCATACCCTATGTTTTTTTCCTCTATCTAGAGGTTTTTACATACTCAGCCTATACGTTCCCGTTGCTGGGACACAGGCCTTCTCTCCGTGAGAAGAAATGGGCCGGAATCCACTACGCGGCAACAGTGCGGGTTGGTAGATGTCACATGCCGGTTTCAATAACACGTATTTTTAACACGCTTTATTGATAGACGCTGCTGAAAGTGCTAAGCTCGTACCCAAATTCTGGGCTGACTGTATTTAGATTGCTAACGACACGCTAAGAAGATACGCTTTTACTGACTTGGTTCTAGTGTATATTGATGATGTTATAATCTAATAAAATAATGTGGGGTAGATAGGTAGGTGTACCACTACTAAACTGTGAAAAACAAAATAATTTTTATGAAAAAAAAAACGACGCCCATAACTAGTTTTTTTTAGTTTTGTTCATGAATCATCATCATCTGCCTAGCCTTTTCCCAACTATGTTGGTTTCGGCTTCCAGTCTAACCGGATGCAACTGAATACCAGTATTTTACATGGAGCGACTGCCTATCTGACCTCCACAACCCAGTTACTGGGAAATACGATACCCCTTGGTAAGACTGGTTGTCAGACTTTCGGGCTTCTGACGACCCGTAACGACTGTCAAAGATCCACAAATGACTGCCGGGACCAACGGCTTAACGTGCTTTCCGAGGTACGGAGGGGTCTTGGTATGTAAAGATGGTCACCCATCCACGGACCAACCGCGGCAAGCGTAGCTTAACCTGATCGATCGACCCGTGCAGCTATTGTTACTTATAGTTTTGTTCATGAATAAATATTGAATTAAAAAGGCAACAAGTAAATACATTTTATTATGATTATGCACGTGACGATGGCAAGAGACCGGACGGAATGTCTTTATTTCCATGGAAGATGGGTAGGCCCTTAGTGTGGGATGCAACGTGTGTCGATACTCTTGCACCATCCCATCTTCCTGGCTCGGTGTGCTGTGCTGGCGCTGCGGCTGCGGAAAACCTCAAGCGGCGAAAGTATAACAACCTAATTGGTAATTATATTTTCGACCCGTTTGGGGTTGAAACCCTCGGGCCGTGGGGTCCGAGTGCTCACAGCCTCTTTTAGGAAATCTCGAAAAGGCTGGTTGACACTTCCCGTGACCCAAGGGCTGGTTTCTACCTTGGCGGCTAAGCATTGCCATACAACGTGGTAATGCTGCCAGTCTCTTGGGAACATTACCAGTCGACAGCGATGAGGATGATTTTTTTGACGCCATTTTTTAATTTGTGTTTAGGATTAGTTAAGTTAGTATTATATTGAAAAAAAAATATATCTTCATTCTTAGGCATCTTCTGGGCACGCTCGTTCAATTGATATACATCCATCCATTTATATTCAGCAAAAAATAAAAATAAGTTCACCCATAGTATTAGAAAAATAGCTTGGAAAACATAGAGAAAATAAAAAAAGTAATTTACTTTTCTCCTCCTTAAAAGTCGGTTTAAAATATAGCGAAGTTTGGTTCTGTAGTTCACGTCGACGCTAGTAGATGGCGTTAGTACCGAAGTCAAAGAAGTTCCACCGAACACCGTGCATTAACCGCGCCTAGATCTAAAAAGTACTAGCACGACATCAACCTAATGGAGTTTACACAAAATGTTTGTTTCAGAATTCACTCCTCTATGAATTTTGCTAAATTGAAAATACCTAGAAGGTTATTAAAGTATCACACAGTACAACAAATAATATCAGTTCGGTACATATTTTTGTGATTTTTATTGCTTAAAATAATTGTTTGTAATAATTGTTTCATCAGTCCCATGAATCTGTATGATTAACCTCATTTTTAGCTTGCATAAAAATGCAAATCCACGGAACCGTTTTCGGTGAAGTGACAAAATAAAATCAAGTAAATTCACAATTTGTAACATTTTCAATAAAAATATAAAATAATTCAAATTTTTGACATAACTTTCGAATAATTTGTCTACAAAAATATAATATTGCTTTAAAACACTAAAATGATATAATACTGTCGTCGCCGCGTGGTCTTTGCTACGCAAAGTTGTAGAACATTCCTACGAGAAGTCGTAGACCGTTCGTTGCTACGAAAGTCGAAGACCGTTGCTACGAAAGTCGTAGACAATTGCTACGCGTTCTGTAGCGACGATAGGGGCAAAATTTTGCAGCATTGCGTTCAAATATACTAGGTTACCATGAAAATAAGGCAGTGAATACTTTCCCCAACCCAAAAGGAGTACGGAGCACACACCACCAGAATTAAAAGCACACATACACAGGTACACCATCAATTGAGAGGGTTGGAGGGAACAATGTGCGTCAGTATGGCGCTCATAGTTCTGTCTCACTTTAGGAACTTGTCCATGACCTACGCTACGAAAACGTATGAATGTTGTTTGTTCATAGTTAGCCGGTCTCCACGTGTGAATATTAAAGTCTACTTCTATCAGGTTATGTTTGCCTAGTCCTTGCTGTAGTAATTTCGTTAACTTTACCGTGGCGACGAGTGAGTGGAGCGCGATGAAAATTTTGGACTTTTTTTTTTTTTTTTTTTAATTTTCGACTTTGGTAAAATAATACTAACGAAAAAACGCAAAGGGAAGCTCTTGGCTCGGTTGGCGCAGTGGTTAAGCGATTGACTGCTGCTCTGCGTGTCGCGGGTTCGATTCCCGCACGGAAAAAATATCTATATGACCTACAAGTAGTTTTTCCGGGTCTGGCCGTTTGTATATATGAGTTTAAATGTTTGTAAACGCACCCATAATACAGGAGAAATTCCTAGTGTGGGGCAACGTTTAAAAAAAAATAAAAATAACAACCGCGCAAAAATAAGTTACGCTTGCTACGGTTGCTTCGTGAATTTTCAACGGTTTTTTTTTAACCGACTTCAAAAAGGAGGAGGTAATAAATAGAGGTACCTATGTAAAATTTTTTTTGTTAATCAATTTCCACTGTAGATATAACATTTTTTTTTTTAATTTTCGACTTTGGTAAAATAATACTAACGAAAAAACGCAAAGGGAAGCTCTTGGCTCGGTTGGCGCAGTGGTTAAGCGATTGACTGCTGCTCTGCGTGTCGCGGGTTCGATTCCCGCACGGAAAAAATATCTATATGACCTACAAGTAGTTTTTCCGGGTCTGGCCGTTTGTATATGTGAGTTTAAATGTTTGTAAACGCACCCATAATACAGGAGAAATTCCTAGTGTGGGAAAACGTTTAAAAAAAATAAAAATAACAACCGCGCAAAAATAAGTTACGCTTGCTACGGTTGGTTCGTGAATTTTCAACGGTTTTTTTTTAACCGACTTCAAAAAGGAGGAGGTAATAAATAGAGGTACCTATGTAAATTTTTTTTTGTTAATCAATTTCCACTGTAGATATAACATTCATGAGTATTTTCTCTCTCTCTGAAAGCAACCTTCATTCCTCAGTCAGCCGGTTTCCACGTGTAAATATGCTGAAATCTATATAAGGCTATTTATGGCTTATGTTCTCCTAGTCCTTGCAGTAGCAATTTGGTTAGTTTTACCGTCGCGACGAGTGGAGTTGTTGTTGTTTGACTTTGGTAAAATAATACTAACGAACTAAAAGACTCTTCTGTGCCCCGGAAATCACATTAATGTTCGGTGGTTCCTCACAAGAGAGGATCGGTACGGAATGGTAACATTTTACATTTCCAAACTGGGTAATAATTTTGTAAGCTAATTTTTTTATCCGTGATAACTACTTCCAAATGGGGGGTCTACTATGCGAAGGTTATGCATCTAATAATTTTATTATAATAATGAATTGAATTGCTTGTATTTATACGTAGCCCTCTTCCTCTCTCCTAATTTTGCTGTGCCCGACAGGGTCCATATTGATCTCACTGTTTATACTATTATCTATGTAAAACATATGGAATGCAATTAAAATAGTTTTTAATTTGAATATTGGGACGATATTTTAACAGAAAAATAAAAATTAATTTATTTATAAATATCCATTTTCTCAAATGAAATCGATTAAAATCAAATTTATTTTTCGTTGTTTAGAATTTACCGCCAAAACGCTCCTTTCGATGACATTTTTATCACGTGACATCGTGACGTCAGCTTTTGTAAACGGCACCGGTACAATTACTTAGTTTGGCGCAGTTTTAGAAGTATTTGTCCACAGAGGCACCGAACACTATAAATCACTTTCTATCCATAAAAAATCTTGTTAATTGTAAACTCGACATTCACTTGTTTACTTACTAACTACTTTAGCTTACACAAAGTTGACGTCACGTGTGGTCACGTGATAAAAAGTAGAAGTATGTATGTACAGAATTATTATCATTTATTGGAACGAAGTTCCTTATAGCGCGTTGAGAAAGGGGGCTAGACGGAAAAAATTAAGACCAAAAGTTGTAACGACACTTTTTGCTACAATCATTTAAACCAGGCCACTCTGAAGTATTGCGAAAAAAGTTTTTAAGTATGACAGGCTGGCCAGTTATATTCTATTTTGAAAAGATGATTATTTGTGAGTAAAAATAGGTACGTTCCAATTTCAAAATAATTTCCCACCACATTGTGTGCGAGCTAATTTATATTATAGTGTCTTATTAAAAAATGGATCTGCGCCGGGAACATTTTCGCGCTATTATTTTGTACGTTTTCAAGTGTCGCCTGAAACCGGAAGAATCGTACGATAGACTTCAAATGACATTCGTGGATGAAGGCCCTTAGTTAGGGACAGAGGCAATACTCTGAATTTGTTTTTGACATAATAAAAAATAATAACAATAATAAATCCTGACAGTGTTTCTGCACAAGTTCCGGATATTGCTGATGGAGTTAAGTAAGTAGAGATTTTATACAGACAATAATAAATGCTTATGTATTTTTAGCAAGTACGCATTATAACCTCTCTTTACTATTGTGCTAACCAAGTCATACGCGTTATAATCTCTCCATTATTGTGTGTTTAGCAAGTGTACGCGTAGAACTTCGTTCCATCCGGGTGTCCCTTGACACCTCTCAAGTTTTTTTATTTATTGGATCTCCAACAGTAACATCTCTATCTCATCTCTCTATTATGCAAATACATTATTTGATTTGATTTGAACAGAGGCTACACAATTATCTACATGCAAGGATACATATAGCACGGGCAAATACAGCGTGCGCTTCCAATTATAGGAAACCACATCATTTACTTCTAATCTATCTATGTACGTAAAGTTTGACAATGTGAAAATATCAGAATAATAAAATAACACGAAAATCTTATAAAAGGAACCAAGGTTTAATGACATAAGAGAGACTGGTAGAAAATGCCTATGGCGTTAAGTCCGCCTCTGTACATGTGTGCTTAAAGTATTAAATAAATAACAAAACAAGTGAACAATTTATAAAAAAATACATCCATACAAGACAACACAAAAAAGTAACAAAAATCATCAAAAATTCCCTCTCAGTTTATAAAATAAAATAAAATTCATTTATTTCAGGCAAGTTTTTAGACGTACACCCATAGCATTAGAAAATTAAAAAATTATATTAAAAAAAAAAAAAAAAAAAACAAAATTAACTTAAAAATAATAATAAATTAATAATTTAAAACAAATTTATTCCACTGACTGGCATCGCGCCTCCAGATATTCGCAGGACCAGTGGCGAAGGGTCAATCAAAACCGATTTCCATCTGCTTACCTTTAATAAACCCGACCTCCCACCGATCCACCATTCATTATTTCAAAGTACAATGATGTTTTATGTGTTTCTAAGTTTTACTGAAAAAACTGCGTGCAAAGAAAACCAACAATCTTCATTCTCTGATTTCAACTCAGTATTGGTGAAAGTGGGGCTTTATCTGAGTGTTACTGGTTTTTCAACGGCTTACCCAGGCCATAATTCCAAACCTCGCCACTGCGCAGGACTATAGCCAGCCGTATCGAAAGGGCGAAGCCAAACCACCCACGCCACCACACAGACTTAAAAGTCGAAAGCATTTTCTTGGGTGCGTGAGTCCAGCCGATAGCAAACCCTTTACAGGAAGATTCGATCTTTGGCAAGAACTGCTCAAGCCTCCTGATTTCTTCATCGAACCATCAGAGAGCCTGACACCCAGGCAGAAGTTACAGTGGCCTACTTGAAAAACCACGGCACCGCGCACCGCCGCGGCGGCATGGCATAGAATTCGACCGCGCGGTCGGGCGGTGTACGTGTGTTAGGCATCAACAGATTTATTAGAGACCAATGCGACATGAGATCCGTTTCACCGCCTACCGCGGCGGTGCCCGGTGCCGTGTGTTAATCGCCTTAAACAGACTTCGTACCAAGTAGGTCGCAGTAAGGACAACCTCCACAAATGGGGTTCAGGAAGGCTCAGACCTCCGGTGTGTATGCTGCGTCTCTCCACAGATAGTGTCTCAACTCCCATCTTGCACCGCATGCCCTTTCACCTGCACACGTGTGGACCTAATGGCTGCGTCAGTGAACGATATTCGCGTTGCTGAATTTTGGGCCAAACGAATGTAGAAAATTATTCCATTTAAATAATTTTTTTCGTGTTCTTTTCGCAATCGACACGCTAAGGGGATTCTATGAACTTAGATAATTTTGACTTAGATTTCGATGGTTTTAGGGGTCTAGTAATAATTAAGATCTCAGTTATACATATTTGTTAATGTCGCGAATCATATTTTGTTCAACTTATAGCCTGGCGCCAATTAAGAATTGCCAAACTTAAGTGGCAGTGGGCAGGGCACATTGCTCGCAGAACAGATGGCCGATGGGGCCGAAAGGTTCAGGAGGTTCTGGGACCGCTTACCGAAAGACGTAGCGTTGGAAGGCCTCCCACAAGATGGACAGATAACCTTGGAAAGGCCACAGGAATCCGTTGGATGCGAGAGTCACAGAACCGGTCGAAGTGGAGGAGCTTGGGGGAAGCCTTTGTCCAGCAGTGGACGTCTTTCGGCTGAAATGATGATGATGAAATGATAGCCTGCGCTGACCTGCAAATTGCGAAAATCGTAAGAAAATTTGAATTACCTTAAAACCTGGCGCTTAGGAAAATCATTCTACTTGTTCTGAAGTTACGACAATTCCTTCAAATTCAAATTCAACCTTCTTTACATACCCGAGACTCTTCCGTGTCTCGGAAAGCATGTTAAACCGTTTTTCCCGGCTGTCATTCGTGGATTTTTGTCAGTCGTTACGGCGTCGTCAAAAGCCCGAAAAACCCGATAACCAGTTTTACTAAGGGGTATCGTAGTACCCAGTTGTGGAGGTCAGATAGGCAGTCGCTCCATGTAAATTACTGGTATTCAGCTGCATCCGGTTAGACTGGAAGCCGACCCCAACATAGTTGGGAAAAGGCAGGCACATTGTTTGACGTGTTTTCACTAATCGCCAGATCGTTTTGAGAAAAATGTCATAACTTAAATTCATTTCAGCGGCTACCCGTTGCCGTTGGGCAGTCCAACAATTCAAAAGTACCAGGACATCAATTAGTTAAGGAGACTGACTACAAGAGCGGTTCTACTACGCTACGAGCCGTTTTTCAACAAAAGCGCCTCGTTTGGCAACGTAACAGCGAGCCTGAAACACAAACGCTTCGGTGTACATACTAGGGTAGCATAAACTGGAAAGGCTGGCAAAAATCACGAAAATCTGAGTTTGTTAAGGGTTTTCTTTTTTTTGGTGAGCAATCATCAAATAACTTCTCCCGCTCTGGGTGGAGCAGGAGGGCGTGTCAGACTTTTACTGACTAAAACCCACCCGTGTTCCCTCAGTAATTTGTCAAGGGTTAATTAAAGTTTTTCACATGGTTTAAATTCACATAAAAAGAATAGGGTATTTTCCAATTTGATAAAAACTGTTTTAATTTGAAGATTGGGACGATATATTTAACAGAAAAATAAAAAATAAATTTATTTATACCCATTTTCTCCATGAAAAACGATTAAAATCAAATGTATTTTTCGTTGTTTTGAATTTACCGCCAAAACGCTCCCTACGATGACTTTTTATCACGTGACATCGTGACGTCAGCTTTGTGTAAACAGCACCAGTACAAATACTTAGTTTGGCGCAGTTTTAGAAGTCGTATTTGTGCACAGAGGCACCACCAGTGATTTCACTTTCTATCCATAAAAAAATCTTGTTAATTATAAACACGACACTCACTAGTTAGTAAGTAATTACTAACTACTTTAGTTTACACAAAGTTGACGTCACGTGATAAAAAGTCAACGTAAGGAGCGTTTTGGCGGTAAATTCAAAACAACGAAAAATTCATGAGATTTTACTCGGTTTAATTGAGAAAATGGATTTAATCAATTTACTTTTATTTTTCTGTTACATATTTCGTCCTAATCTTCAAATTAGAATAGTTTTTAATAAATTGGAAAATACCCTATTAGCTCCTATTATAATTTTAATTATTTAGACATTACACAAAGCTGACGTCACGATGTCACGTGATAAAAAGTCAACGTAAGGAGCGTTTTGGCGGTAAATTCAAAACAACGAAAAATAAATGAGATTTCACTCGGTTTAATTGAGAAAATGGATTTAATCAATTTACTTTTATTTTTCTGTTACATATTTCGTCCTAATCTTCAAATTAGAATAGTTTTTAATAAATTGGAAAATACCCTATTAACTCCTATTATAATTTTAATTATTTAGACATTTTAAACAATACACAAAGGAACACTAAAATAAATGTATTATGTACAAAAGACTCAAACATATAGCTCACAATAAGGTTGTTATATTTGCGCCATTTGAGGTTTGTCTGCACCTTCAGCGCAGCCGCCATAGTACAGCCCGCCATGCTCAGAAGATGGGAATGGCGCGAGGGTGTCAATACAAGCAGTATCCCACACCAAAGGCCTACCCAACTTCCAAGGCTTTTTTTTTAATAATTCCAACAAAACTTTAAATGAAATTTTTACATTTATTTTGGAAATGCTTTTTTTTTGGGTATTGGCTTCGCACGGTTTGTGCATTTAGCCAGTGTCAAGTAATTTTACTTTTTAATCAAGTAAATGGCCCGATATCAGGCACGAAGTTACAAAAAAGTCATAGTCAATCAAGTCAAAGTTAAGTCAAAGTTATTGTAAAGCGGTAGTAACTTTACAACAACCTATTATGAGTTTTTGGGGGGAATACGAAAAGTCCACGTTAGTCACTGATTTTCACCTTCACTACACTTGTGCATGCACTCACACGTAACTAAATTGAATAATTCACTACCAAAATTATACAATCTAATTCGCTATTTCACGACACGATATTTCATGAAAATGAAAATTCGTGCGACATGTTCCAACGCGATCCCGCCCAAAACTTCAAATAGGCGCCAGTATAACGGTTACCAATGACGTCAGTCTAGTAACGTCATAGGTGCGGGATTCCTGAAAAAGGTACTAGGACTGCATACGTAAGAAGGGCCACGCACCTCCGTGCCATGCTCCGATTCTCGTTCCCGCGGAAAGCCACGTGGGTAAGGGTTATTTTTTTTTGACTCATCTATAGAAAAGATTTGATCGTTTGTTTGTTTGCATTGAATAGGCTCCGAAACTACTGAATCGATTTAAAAAATTCTTTCACTGTTTGGAAGCTACACTATCCCCGGGTGACATAAGCTATATTTTATCCCCATATTCCCACGGGAACGTTAACTACACGGGTGAAACCACGGAGCGCTGCTAGTACTTTATAAACAATTAAATAATTGAACCTCCTTAATAACAAAGGAATAACCATACATTTTCATAGGTTTAATAATCTTGGACTCTCACTCGGCACTAGGTTGAGAACTGTTTTGGAGCTAAAAGATTCTATTTAGATAAATGTGTTTTCAAATAAGTCACAGGTTATCTATTATTCTTGGACTCTTACTCTACTATTTTTTTAAATCCTTTCGTCGGTATATTATTTTATTGTTCGGGCGCCTCCGACCACTCGGCAATCTTCGGCTACTGCCGTGAGATAGCGAAAGGCTGGAGGTGGCGGCGACGAGAGGAACGGCGGACGCGGGCCGTCGAGCGACTTCGCTACCGATCTGGATCTCCAACAACGGCACGCGCGCGCACTCCATACGTTTACCAACATCAAATATTGTACCTATACGGATTAAATCCATTTAAACTACTGTCTGTGACTGTGAACCTGTCTTTGATTTCAGTCCTTAGTTAGTTCCCTAACATTATCGTGGCATAAATAATTCCAACAAAACTTTAAATCTCAGTTTTTTCATTTATTTCGGAAAAGTTGAAATTGGCCTGTATTGCTCGGTTACCAATGACGTCAGTCTAGTAACGTCATAGGTGCGGGATTCCTGAAAAAGGTACTAGGGCAGCATACATAAGAAGGGCCATGTTACGATTCTCGTTGCGTGGGTAGGGGTTGATCAACTCATACTTAAAAAAGACAATTTACTGTTGTTTTGGCCCAAATTTTATATATTTTTTACGTTCTTCCCCTTTATGGAAGCAACCACTTCTGTTGGATATAACTGACCAAATTATTCGCAGCACATTAACAACCATTTTAAATGTGGCCTTAAACGACCGAACGTGGCTTCAAGCCACACTACCCATCCGTTTTGGTGGCTTCGGCATTCGCAAAATTACTAGTATTAGCTTAGCGGCGGCGTTCCTGTCCTCTGTTCACAGCACTGAAAAGTTGACCAGGAAAATTTTTGCATCCTCCCTGGTTGACTCCGAAGTGCCGTGCTTTGACTTATGCTGTGAACGCCTGGAAAGCGACTTGCCCGGATACAGATCGACCCATAGACCCGTTTTCCCAGAGACAGCGGGATGAGCCGCTCTGCAGGTGGTACGGAATAATCTTATCTATACGTCCACCAATACTGCTGAGCGTGCCCGCCTGTTGGCTGTGGGTGAATGGGAGTCGGGCCTCTGGCTTCAGGCACTGTCGTCGTCCAACATAGGCATGGTACGGAGCGAGAGTGCATGGGTAGCCGTCATCTCCTTCTGCGAAGCAGTGATGCTCGTAAAGAGGGAGGCGACGCACGTGAGGGAGAGGCAGTATATGTGCCCGCATGGCCCTTATCACCGCAGGAGACGCCTTGGGCGTCGGGAATCCCAGACTGATTCCCGGCCAGAGTAGGCGCGTGCTTGCGGATGGCGAGCTCGCTGTCCGGTAAGGACCAAACCGGGTCGACGGCGCGTTGTGTTCCACGCGCGCCTCAATGTAACTAGTCTGCAAGGGCCGATGTCTGCCAGGGATGCGGGTTGTTCGAAAAAGATATCATGATGGCCCCTGGCACACAGGCAACTGAAGGAACATGCGTGGATTTTAGTCAGTTAAAGTCTGTTATATACATGCACATACTAATAATATTACTTTTAATGGATTAAAATAAAAAGTATTGAACTGTACTAATTAATAACAGTCTTACTAATAAACATTTACACACGACGTATACGGGAGTTATAACGTTTACTCTACTAATGAAAGATATTTGTCAGTTCAGTAGTAAACATCTGTTATAGCGAGAGTTATGTTGTATGAGAAATTATGCAACTGTAATTTAGTCCGCAAACCTTGTTTAGCGAGCATGTAACCGTATAGTAACTGGACTTCTGCCGGGAATCTGGGGGGCAATTTTACTAACTTTTAGGAACGTTCGCATTCAAATCTCAGTCTCTGATGGATTATTTGAATTTATCACCATCATCATTTCAGCCGAAAGACGTTCACTGCTGGACATAGTCTTCCCCTAAGCTCTGCCACTTTGACCCACATCCAGTGGATTCCTGCGGCCTCGGTACAACTTGTAGGAGGCCAGTACGCGTTACTACCAGAACTTTTCGGCCCCATTGAGCATCTTTTCTGCGAGCAATGTGTATTTGCAGTATTTCGATGTTTTTGATATAACCAACCGTGAAAAACAACCCAGAAAAAGAAAATGTTCCAAAAAATCGATTCGATCCTGTCCTTTAATCACTAACGGATTGAATTATTTTTTTATCGATATGCGCATGTATCTTTCAACTTCATTATCATCATCAACCTGTTTTGACTCACTGCTGAGTCTATACCCAGCAGTGAGTCGAAAGAGGTCGATCCTAGGCCTCTTTTCCCTTTTGCAATTCTCCCTGTCCCGGGCTAATCTTGGCTACATTAATATACGACATTTTTTTCATGAAAATCGCTTCAAAAAAAAAGAAAATTGTAAACAAGACAGCACTTTAAAATATGTAGGTCCGTATAAGGATTTACTGCTACTAAAGTAGATTTTTTTTTTAAAGGAAAATCTTAAAAGAATACTATCTTGTCGGGCTGCTAGGCATGGTAATTTTCCCCCCCGAGTGGGTTCCCGCATTGTCGTTGCGGGGGGGCTCAGTAACCGTGGATTCCGGCCACGGTGAAGCCAAGAGGAACCCAAAGGTGGGGCCGCTCGTCAGGGCTTTTGCCTCAAAGCCGTCGACGTAGCGGCCAAAAAGTAGGTTGCGGTGAGGTGCACCGCAACTGAGGTGGGCCGCGATGTCGAATGGGAGGCATCGCGGCTGAGGGTTACGGGCTGCGGTAGAGGAGGAGTGCCGGTGCTTCTGAGCAGCGCTCTTCCCTTCCGTGGCCTGGACGGGGCCGCCACCGTTTGATGGCGGACGCGGTGGGGCCGCAGGGGAAGAGGAGTGTCGGTATAGCGTCAGCCGCTCTCCCTATCCCCTGCGGCCGAAAAGTGGTAGACGGGACGGCGCGTTGTGTTCCACACGCGCGCCGTTAAAGATGTCAGCAACCACTGGTGGGTTCCGCAAGGGCCGATGCCTGCCAGGGGTGCGGGTTTGTTCGAAAGAGATACCATAGCCCCTGGCATACGGGTTACTGAGGGAACACGGGTGGGTTTTAGTCAGTAAAAGTCTGACACGCCCTCCTGCTCTACTCAGCAGGAGAAGTCATTTGATGATTTCCCACCCAAAAAAAAAAAGGCATGATAATTTTTATAAGATTTTACACTCCTACAGATAAAATAGAGGACTTCGTGCAACCGCCCAGCAACCTCAATATTTCCGCCCCTCATTTTTGCTGCTCTGGACATTTATTTGTCCGGCTTGCCCCTTAGATCGGGCCCTGCTTACACACACATTATTGGTAAAGGTAGTGTGTAATAATAACTCCTTATCCACAGCTTATACAATGTACAAGTATACAGTTATTAAATGTTTTATTAGTAAGTCTGTAAATCTTTTATTTTATTTATCATGGCTTAAATTATTCCAACAAAACTTTAAATTAGGTATAGTTTTTTTTTCTTTTATGTTGGAAAAGCTTTTCAGTGTATTGGTGAAGTGAAGTCAGTCTAGTAACGTCATAGGTGCGGGTTTCCTGAAAAAGGTACTAGGGCTGCATACGTAAGCAGGGCTATGCTCGAATCCTCGTTCCCGCGGAAACCTACGTGGGTAAGGATAAATAAAAAAAAATCGAAGGTTTGATACATACATCAGCAAATTTATTAAAAATCTATTAATTTACTAATCTTTTAACACATTTAACATGGCAATTAATAATTCCAACAAAATCTTAATTTATAGTTGTTTATTTATTTCGGAAAAAATTATCTAAGCCCGCCAGTATTCGGTTACCAAGTGACGTCATCTAGTGACGTCATAGTAGCGGGATTCTTTAAGATTCCTGAACAAGGTACTAGGGCAGCATACTTTAGAAGGGCTATGCTCCGAATCTCTTTGCCGCGGAAAGCCACGTGAGTAAGGGGTGGAAAATGGAAACGCCCTACATTGTTTCTGTTTCACTCTATTCAATAGAGGATTGGTTGTTAGAGGGTGAAAGGAGATATACTTAGTATTCTGGTTCCGTACAGACCCCAAGTAACAAAAGCTTCTATAACCAAGGCGTTTTGTCACCAAACAGTGATATAGAAGACCTATAATGGTAACCATTGTGACTGCTTGAACTATAAAAGTTTTAAACAGAGCGTTTTGGTTCTATAAGATTAAAGAGCATTTAAGTTCTATAATTTAGCTCTTAAAACGCTTACAAGACCATACAAAAGAATCTTTAAAGTGTTGCACTGTAATAGATATGAAAAAAGCGATTATGGTACTATTTAGTACTATAGACGATCTTACTGACACTTTTATGTAACTATTTTGGACTAATAATGCGTCAAAATAACTTTTACAGTACTGGTATCGAAAACACAATTACAGCATCAATCTGCACTATAAAAGTAACTTGTACAACCATTAGGTAACCTTTTAGCTTCTTAAAAACTCCTTCAACATCGCTATGGGGCTAGTTCTGTAAAAATTATGAAAACTCTTCTGTAGTACTCAATTGTACCATAGCGACTCCTGGCGCAGTTTTTAAATAACTTAAATCCTAAATAGTTACAAATGAGTTTAAATGGCTGCTGTTTTCTGCCATGATAGCACATTAGCAGCACGGCTGGAGCCAATGTGTATTATAGCAGCCATAGTCGAGACAATTCCTTATTTTGTTAATTTAAATTTAATTAAAACACGAAAATTATGAGGGCGCATTGTCAAATTTGAAATCAGCGTAATGATTTTATCGATGCAATAATTTTCGCAAGTGTAAGTTATGGCAGAGTTACGGTTCATGAATGTTTTGTAGTATGTCCATTTTATTAGGTACATGTTACGTTAAGCAACAATGGCGAATGACATAAAGCATAACTTACCGATATATTTTTTATTGGGGAACACTCACGACGAGACGATCACAACACGAATAAAATGGTGAACAAGTGTGATAAAAAAGATCACTGGAATCGTTTACGGTGCAAAATAGCACTATAAACATGTTTTGGTTACTTTTATAGTGCAAATTTGTGACATAAACTTTGCAGACAGCACTATTTTAGTACTAAAAAGCGTTTCTCGACACTTTTACTTTTCAATTATAGAGCTGATCTATCACCATGAGAGCCTTTATAAAATGTTTATAGAATAAATCAGTGATAAAACTAGGGCCTTTTTGGGGTTTTGTAAACGTTTACAACACCACTATAGTACTAATCATGAACACTAATTAGCACGTTCCAAAACGTTCTCAGGACTTTTATAGTACCAAATTTTGTTACTTGGTAATATTAATAATGAGACAAAACCAAACCATGTTTTTTATGTACATTGTCAAACAGTGGAGTAAAACCCTCCCGAAGTTTGTATGGAAAAAATGTGGACTGGTTGCACCTTAAGGCTGGAGTCTATCTGGCCACGCGCGATCTCGCTCGCACGCCGCCCGCCACCGCCCCAGGTGCGACGGCGACAACGGACGTCTTGCCAAACAGTGGCGTGGCGGTTATCCGTTATGACGTCACCTCACGCTGTCAGTAGCGTGTGACGTTTTAAAGAAACCGTAGCCTTAGGCTAAGCGCGCACCACGTATTTTAATCGTTGCGATAAATAATCGCCCATCTGTGAACAAAACCAATATACTAGAGACCGCGCCCTGCAGTAAAAAATCGCCTGAGAATCTGCTTGAAAAAATTATATGTGTTTGTCATTTTATTTCGCATGAACGCGTGATTTATTAAAAACGCATCGCAGCGCGCGCTCTGTCTTACACGGACGTATTAATATCGCGGCGGGCATGCACTGGGATCTATTCGCGTCATGAATGTTGCAATCAAAATGATGTGCACACACAAAAACATTTTTTCAAATCCGACTAGTTCTAAAGATTAGCGCGTTCAAACAAACAAACAAAGTCTTCAGGTTCATTATATTATCATAGATAGGTACTACTACTAGGTACATGGCTTGGTATAGTATAGATAGGTACAGACGCCAGCACATCAAGCTACCCCAAACTGTCAAATTTTCCCAATTGAACATGAACCTTGCACTTATGGAATAAAGTTGAAAATCTATCAAAGAAATTTGACAGATTGGGGTAGCTTGATGTGCTGGCGTCTGTACTTAAAGAAGACATTGCTTTTAGATATAAATAAATGAGTTTCGTTAACCTTTCAAAATCCTTACTTAAAATTAAAGAATGTTACAAACTTTCGCGTTTAATAAAAACGTCAAAGTTTGTATGTATGGGATGTATGCATGTTTGTTACTCTTTTACGCAAAAACGACTAAATTGATTTGGATGAAATTTGGTACACAGATAGATTATAACCTAGATTAACACATAGGGCACTTTTTATCCCGGTAGTATGTTCCCGCGGGATAATTTCCTACTGCACGCGGGCGAAGCCGCGGGCGGAAGCTAGTAAACTAATATTTGTCTTCTGTGGATCCGGTGGCACTTTTCGGTTTCTATGTGACGTCGCCAGACTGTGACGTAAAGCCCAATGGACGCCTGAAGATTTCAAGCAAGAGTACTAGGGTAGCATAAACAAAAGGGTGCAGTCTTGTTGCTGCCTGGAGCCGTGAAGTGTTTATTTAAAGTCGCTATTCACCAAGTTACGTTACTATCGAATGTCATCAATTTATATCAGAGTGAAATAATTAGCATTGACTTAAAAATTACTGCGTATTTACAAGGAGCGACTGCCTATATCTTACCTCCACAACCCACTTCGTCCAGTTACTGTGTAACACGATATCCTTTGTAAGACTGGTTGTCATCATTTCGGGCTTTTGACACCCAGTTCTTCACAGCCGATGGGCTACAAAATAGTGTAAATTAATCTGCAGTGGCGGCCGCGTACCCAAACACCGATGACCTTGCGAGGGCCGCAGGAGTCAGCTGGATGCGGGAAGCACAGAACCGGTCGAAGTGGCGGAACTTGTGGGAAGCCTTTGTCCAGAAGTGGTGAAGGCTCGAGCTCAAAACTTATTAAGTTGTTTACTTTCATGACAAAATGCTAACTTATTATCCATTTTAATGTTTTCTTCATTGCTTTGACTCTCACAGAGAATAGGAGGCCCGCATCCCAGCAGTGGACATTATATGCTGCTTATGTATGTTGATCTCGTTTAGAATATAATTACAACCTACCTATTAACAGTCATGTAAAAGGGAATAATATGAAAAAGTCATTGGTTTGAGATAAAAACAAATCAGATTTGTTAACTTTTCAAAATAATCAAACATTTGCTCTTGTGTCAGGCGGACTAGACGCGTGGATGGAGCTACCCTTTTTTTTCGAGCGTGGGGAAGTCATCAAATACTGACTAAAACCCACCCGTGTTCCCTCAGTTGCCTGTGTGCCAGGGGCCACAGTATCTCTTTCGAAAAACCCGCACCCCTGGCAGATAGACCTACCCTTTACGTCTATGTGACATCACCAGAGTTACGCATCGCCAAATAAGTATTTCAAACGAGAGTACTAAGGTAGCATAATCAAAAGGGTGCATTCTCATTGCTGCCTGGAAGACGGAAGTCTGAATTGGCTGAAGAAGGCCTACCCTTAGCTGCCTGCCCGGAGGATGTCAGATTTGGCTGAAGAAGCCTACCCTTAGTTTCTATGTGACGTCACCAGAGTGGGGCAACGCCAAATGAACGCTTGAGAATTTCAAACGAGAGCACTAGGGTAGCATAAACAACAGGATGCCCCGCTGCCTGGGGGACAGACGTTTGAATTGCCCGCAAAAACCTACCCTGATACGTCACCAGAGTGATGCAACCCGTAATAGACGCCAGAGCATTTGAAACGAATGTGCTAGGATAGCATAAACAACAGGGTCCATTCTCGTCGCTGTCTGGGGACGGACGTAGAAACCTACCTACCTGGCCTTCGGTTTCAATGTGACGTTATGTGACGTCGCCAGAGAGACGCAACCCCTAATGGACGCTAGAGGATTTCAAAGGAAAATAGTAGGGTAGTATAAACAAAAGGGTGTATTCTCGTTGCTGCTTGCGAAGACAAACGTTTGCATTGGCCGCAGAAACGAAACTTACCCTTTCGGTTTCTATGTGACGTCGCGTCGCCAGAGTGACGCAACCCCTAATAGACGCTAGAGGATTTGAAACGAGAGTACTAGGATAGCATAATCAACAGGGTGCATTCTCGTTGTTGCCGACGGACGTCTGAATTGACCGAAAAAGCCTACCCTTATTTTTCGGTTTCTATGTGACGTCACCAGAGTGACTCAACCCCTAATGACGCTAGAGAATTTCAAACGAGAATACTAGGATAGCATAAACAAAAGGCTGCGCTCTCGTTGACGCGTGGGGTACGTACGTCTGAATTGGCCGAAGAGCTTTCGGTTTCTATGTGACTTCACCATAGTGACGCAACACCTAATGGACGCTTGAGGATTTCGAACGAGATTACTAGGGTAACATAAACAAAAGGGTGAATTTTCGTTGCTGCCAGAGAATATCGTAATAGGCCGAAGAAACCTTTCGATTTCTATGTGACGTCACCAGAGAGACGCAACGCCTAAAATAATTTAAATACTCTTCGATCAATAGTAAATACTTCATTGAAATTGAAAATATGGCGAAACTTGGGCAGGCCCATTTCTAGTAGGTAGTGGACATCTGTATCACCCGTTTCTATGTGACTTCACCATAGTGGCGCAACGCCTAGCGGATTTCAAGCGAGAATACTAGGATAGCATAAACAAAAGGGTGCGCTCTCGTTGCTGCCTGGAGCCTGTGCTGGATGACTATGAACTGGCCGAAAACGCCCACCCGGTTTCGGTTTCTATGTGACGTCACCAGACTGACGCAATACCTAATGGACGCTTGAGAATTTCGAACGAGAATACTAGGGTAGCATAAACAAAAGGGTGCAATCCCGTTGCTGCCTGGAGGACGTCAATCTGAGTTGGACGAAGAAGGGTTGATAAAATCCTTAGTAATATTATAAAGTTATTTTTCACTTTCTAGTGTTTTTTGGAAGTCGGTTGTTTTTTTTTTTTGTTGAAAAATGTTTTTATTTTTCACTTTTTAGCTATAGTACCTACCCCACACCAATTCGAAAAAAAAAAGAAAAAAAAAAAAAAAAAAAGCAATCTCGGATAATTTGCTGTCATTTTTCGAAGAGTTCCGTTGTCTGTCTCCGAAACGCATCATCCGATCTTATATGAAATTTAAATGGGACCATTTCGAAATAAACCCCTTTCGAACAAAAAAAAGAATTTTGCAAATCGGTCTTATGATGGAGTTATGCCCGAACCTCTACCTAACTCCTAACCGTTAAAGAGTTGTACCTTCCTTCATCAGCTCAGCGTCATGAGATGATGATGACCATACGCAAATGTCTCAATAGCTTTAGAAAATATATGAAAAATGTTAATAGGTCCTGTACCTATAAAATTTGAGGGTTGCCCTCGATTTCCCTGGGATTCCACTTGGTGCCAATAGGACCACCTCAGGAGTATACTCTTTCAAACAAAAAAAGAATTTTAAGAATTGATTCACAAATGGGGGAGAAATCGATGAACATCCATTAAAAAAAAAATACATACAGTGGAACATTTAACCTCCTCCATTTTTGGAAGTCGGTTAGTAAAAAAATATGATTTGTGACCATAGCAAATATGTACAGACACCAGCACATCAAGCTACTCCAATCTGTCAAATTTATTTGATAGATTTTCAACTTTAAACCGTAAGTATAAGGTTCATGTTCAGTTGGGAAAATTTGACAGTTTGGGGTAGGTTGACCTGCTGGCGTCTGTACTTATTACAACACTTACAAATGTTAGCTTTTTTACCCGACTACGGCGAAGCGAATACGGCGAAGGAAGGTTATGATTTTGACCGGTATGTTGTATGTATGAGAAGTGATAACAGAGGCACGGGTCACTCCATCAGCTACACTTGCCGCGGTTGGTCCGTGGATGATGACAAGACACCCTTACACACGACACGTTACTGGGTAATACGATACCTCTGGACCGATTGTAAGACTTTCAGGCTTCTGACGACCCGTGATGATAATGGTGAGACTCCCTTTTCCGCACGTGGACTCCCATTCGGTCCGTTGTGCGTGGGGATTTTGGCTAACAAAGCCAGCCTAGCTCCGACTATAACGACCCTGACCTGACACTGATTCAAGCGAAGTATTTTTATGGGGAACAAAATACACACACATACACACCTTTACACGCCACACACGCGCCAGATACCATACAAAGGTACTCATAAATTACCACACTTGCAAGCACCTCTCTAGTATCCACTATAGAATTCATATCCTGAACCCCAAGATACAGACTGTCTAGTTTGGGGTTCACTGGCAAATAATATAATGTAAAACGTTTGTGAGAACAAAATTCTTCTAAACCTTAGAAATCGTGGGTACTAAATAAGTTTTAAATTCAACCAAGTTTAATATGGGCTGATTTTATAATAGTCAAATAACTTTTATTTATCTGAAGAATAAATCTGACAGTTAGGCATATTTTCTATACATAAGCTGACAAACCGTGGTCAAACCGCATTATCTGACTGAAAATAAACTTTGCCCCACACTAGGAATTTCTCCTGTATTGCGGGTGCGTTTACAAACATATAATCTCACATACACAAACGGCCAGACCCGGAATAACTATTGTAGGTCTTTTATATATTTGTTCCGTGCGGGTATCGAACCCGCAACACGCAGCGCAGCAGTCAATCGCTTAACCACTGCGCCAACCGTGCCGTCAATAAATGAAACAAAAAGTAGAAAAGCAAGGTTTCAGAACTCCGATAAAAAGTACTAGGATAGCATAAACTTGAGGGACACGGAAAATTTTCTAGCCGTGAAAAGCTGCACACAACCTTAGAGTGTACATAGGTACGATAGGAAGAGAAAAGAACAGACTATAGGTTTTGACGGTCGTGCGAATGAGATAACAATATGGCGACCACGATTCGCACCGTTACTTTAACATCAAATACGACAAATGGCGGGAAAACTTAAAATTAATACTGACCGTGAAGCTGCGTCTTATAAAAACGATAAATTTATGGACACACCAAGTTGGACAAAAACAAACATTAATGCCACAAATAAATAATGGATCATTAACGCTAATGATTTTATTATGTTGCAAAAAAATAGTAGATTTTACAACAAGTGCACAAAACAAACTATTTTTATCCGAGACTTTTAGCAGCCCGAGCCGAAGGCGAGGGCTGATAGTAATGTCGAGGATAAAAATGGTTTTGTGGACGAGTTATAAACTCTGCTTTTCACTTCGATTGCGAGGAAATAAAACAGTAGTATAACATAACATTTCTTCAATTAAAATTCAAAGTAAAATTAGAACAGTTTTGAATAGGTACTGAAGGAAATTTGTTTCCCGCCGCTTTATTTTTTTTTAAATCTTACGACATTGATATTAGGCTGCAGACCTATACAGACTACTATTAAATTAATTTTGTAATAATAATTTTCTTAAATCAACTAACCTACCGTACTTGAATTAAAATTTTAATATCCATTATATCTTAAAAAACACATAAGGCAAATAAATTAAAGTAAATATTATATAATAACAAATTCTATCTATGAACTTCTTATTGCATTTGGCTGTATGGCTCATTTTCTTTGCCTTAATATAATACATTTATGAGTAGATACGTTAATGCCCTTGTGCACAAAATTCGATTTTGTGCAGCCTATACCCTGCACAAAGAAGCACTTTCAGAGCATGAGAAGTGAAAAAAACTTTAAGGAATGGTGTGGTGCTTGCTTTTTTTAACAAAAACTGTGACAGATTGTCCCCTTTGACATTTCATTATTTAAAATTAAAGAACCATTAAAATCGAGTCTAATGTTGTTTTCTGCTACAAGATAATGTATGTTAATGACGGCTTTAAAAGTTAAAGTTCGTTTCTACAACTGGCTTAGCCTCGGCGTAGATAACGAGACTAACTTGGCACTTTGTCGTGTATAGGCGACTATGAAGTTTGAAATTAGACTAAATCTCTCGCTTATTTTGATGCCATTCAATAGAGCGCACCCATTGACATACTATTTAAATCAATGCGCCCAACTTAGTTTTCTTATTTTTGAATAGCGGACTCTGAAGTTTGAATAAGAAATACTACTCGTCCACAAAACCATTTTTATCCTCGACATTACTATCAGCCCTCGCCTTCGGCTCGGGCTGCTAAAAGTCTCGGATAAAAATGGTTTTGTGGACGAGTTATAAACTCTGCTTTTCACTTCGATTGCGAGGAAATAAAACAGTAGTATAACATAACATTTCTTCAATTAAAATTCAAAGTAAAATTAGAACAGTTTTGAATACTGAAGGAAATTTGTTTCCCGCCGCTTTATTTTTTTTTAAATCTTACGACATTGATATTAGGCTGCAGACCTATACAGACTACTATTAAATTAATTTTGTAATAATAATTTTCTTAAATCAACTAACCTACCGTACTTGAATTAAAATTTTAATATCCATTATATCTTAAAAAACACATAAGGCAAATAAATTAAAGTAAATATTATATAATAACAAATTCTATCTATGAACTTCTTATTGCATTTGGCTGTATGGCTCATTTTCTTTGCCTTAATATAATACATTTATGAGTAGATACGTTAATGCCCTTGTGCACAAAATTCGATTTTGTGCAGCCTATACCCTGCACAAAGAAGCACTTTCAGAGCATGAGAAGTGAAAAAAACTTTAAGGAATGGTGTGGTGCTTGCTTTTTTTAACAAAAACTGTGACAGATTGTCCCCTTTGACATTTCATTATTTAAAATTAAAGAACCATTAAAATCGAGTCTAATGTTGTTTTCTGCTACAAGATAATGTATGTTAATGACGGCTTTAAAAGTTAAAGTTCGTTTCTACAACTGGCTTAGCCTCGGCGTAGATAACGAGACTAACTTGGCACTTTGTCGTGTATAGGCGACTATGAAGTTTGAAATTAGACTAAATCTCTCGCTTATTTTGATGCCATTCAATAGAGCGCACCCATTGACATACTATTTAAATCAATGCGCCCAACTTAGTTTTCTTATTTTTGAATAGCGGACTCTGAAGTTTGAATAAGAAATACTACTTTATTCGCTTATTTATCCATTTATATTGGGTGCTATAAAGGTATATGAGGAACTCATACTTTTTAGAAAAGGGAGGATCTTCCAACCAGACTGGTGTTGTGTCTGGTGACCTACTGCCCGAGGATCAATCTCGGGACGTTGTTTTATGCCAGTAGCACGGTAAACTCCGCTTGTGCAATGCAGGATTTCGCGTGACGTCAGTGTTATGCGTAGTTCACATGGGGCGGTGTAGATGCCGCTACAATTCTTTAGTTCTATTCGATAGCGCGCACCTTATTTTACTATCATATTTGGCACTCTTATTTTTAACCCCCGACGCAAAAACGACGGGGTGTTATAAGTTTGACGTGTCTGTGTGTGTGTGTGTGTGTGTGTGTGTGTGTGTGTGTGTGTGTATGTGTATGTGTGTGTGTCCGTCTGTCTGAGGCAACGTAGCTCCCAAACGGATGAACCGATTTTGATTTTGTTTTTATTGTTTGAAAGGTGTATTAGTCGGGAGTGTTCTTAGACATGTTTCATCAAAATCGGTTCAGCCGTTTGAAGATTATCAGCTCTTTTCTGGTTGATGAAGTGATTTGAGCATCTTCCACGGGGCTGATCAACTCGAAATTTTGTATTCTATTACTTCAATGATATTAGACGAACAAGGCAACATTGAAATTATGCTGGAGTAACACCTGGAATTTCCAGGATGCCCAAGTTACTCACCAACAAACAGCAAAAATATCGTGTTTGGGCTCATTGAAAAGGTCTCAATGCATAGATTATAGATAAATAGTGATCAGGACGAGGAATGAGGATAAATTAGTAACAAACTTCACTGTGGGAAAAATACGCAACGATGCGCAGATTTAAGCGAGCGAGACATTAAGTTTAAAAAGCAGGAAATAAAAATTAAATTAAAAATTTCGTCGGGGGACGGTCATTGTAAACGCCAAACAGAGGCCTAGCATTTTCATTACCCGTCCCCCGCCTTTACAATGCCTTGATCAAAATATTACCTTCATCTTAAAAGGCCTATATATATTATTTTTACTTTTTAGAGTTTTTGTTAGGGTCGGGGGTTTTTTAAATTTTTATTATGAAAAGCGACTGCAAATAAACGCTTCGCTGATGTGTGATGTTTTAGTGACTTTTGGTAAGAAATGGAAGGAGAAGAGTAGTAAGACTGGGAGGTAGTTTTGGATTGACCGTCATTGACCACAAGGTATCACGAAAGTATCTAATCACTTTGTTATACTTAATCTGCTACTTATTTTTTTTTTTAGTGTTTTATTAAGTGCTTATTTTTTTTGATTTAAAAAAAAACTTGTAGGTGTCCTTGATAAATAAGAATGAGTATATAGATAAATTTATTTTCAAACCTCCTTAAACAGATACAGATAGCGCGCGAGTTGAATGCAGAGCTTAGGAATGCGGTAGTGCTGTGACCTAATTATGACCACAATGAGTAATGAATGTCGATAAATTTAAACAATGTTATAAGTTTAATTTGATTTTTTACACTAGGTTAACATGATGAAAAAAAAAACAATATCATAATTATCACACGTTTTTAATAATCATTTCACAAAACGGAATATTTTTTTTTTTATCAGATTCAGAAATGGCAGATATGGTTGAATCGGTGTCACTATCCTCGCCGTCGCTGACCTCAATGACGAATCGATCTATGGTATCTTCAATTAATCCATCTCTTTGCCAATAATTTTCTTCTAAAATTATGACGTGATCATCGAAGCCACGATACGATAGTTGACAAGGATGGCACAGCACTACACTGCAGGCGCGTGAGGTGGGGCGTGCGGGTAGCGGGGGAGATGCTCCCGCTCTTTACCTCAGACCCCGACTGCATTCAACTCGCGCGCTATCTCTGCCCTCGTAACAGCAAATGCAGTACAACTTGCAAAATGGTAGTTTCGAGAAAAACGCGGTTAAGTATTTTTTTTGAATCTCTACTACAACTGATTAAAAAACTCATATGTTTTGTTACAGAAGAAGTACAAAAAATACAAATTATTATTTAGTTTGATTTTGACAGTATTTTTTCTAATGTAGGTCTTTATAAACTTGAATACTGCATTTAAACCTTGTGTCGCCATTTATAAATATATCAAAGTAGTGCATTAAAATGCAGTACTCGTGTTTGTTACTGCGTTTGTTTCTAGGAAACACATTAACTGCATTTAGCATTAGCAAAGTTAATAATTGAAGACAACTAAACTAATAGACATAATGCAGTGTAAATAAGTCTTGACCTATAATTTAAATAAATAAAATAGGGAAAAAAGGGAAAGTCCTGGGGATTATGAAAATCTTTTATCTATACATCTATATCTATATCTTCTATACATATAATAAATCTGTAAAGGAACTTTTTCTGTACATTTAAAATATTTCGAAAATAATTGCTTGGGGTGGTAAGGGATAATCAACAGATGACATTTTAACCCTTATCAAAATTTTTGTCTGTAGCTCGGTTTTTCAGTTTCTATGTTGAATAGATCAAGTATCACGTCAAAAGAACGAAACTAATATGGTTATCTTTCATACTCAAATATTGTTTATAACTCAGAGTTTATATTAGTCTTTGTTTCATCGCAATCGCTTCGGTCAACCTATCTAAATAATTTAAAGTGTTCAAGAAGAATTTATTTACGTAATGTTGAAACACTTAGCGACATCTATTGGCGTGAAACGGTACTAAAGAATACTTAATATTAACACGTCATTCTCATTTAAGTTACTTACTGTGTCTGTGTTATTTCAAAAAGTAATGATACTGATTACTAAAATCGCTTTCCGTTGGTGGTTGATTCCCACGAATCAAAAAAGCTAAAAGAATTTCAAATAAAAAGTTGTGATAATATTAACTGACGTGGTGTTCTGAGTCATATACCTAGAATGCAATGTTAGATAAATATTTATTAGTTTTATCAATCAAATTAATACAAATAGAGGGGAAGAAATCTCATTTTTAATTGTGATAAAAGTCTTAGTAGCGCCATCTAGCATAATATAGCAAAATTAGAGCGGCTAGAGGAACATCTCCATAGAAATTCTTAATCTCTAGCGTCAGTAACGCCATCTAGGTTTGAATAGCAAACATGCAAAGACAACAACTTGATTTCGCGCGAAATTTGATAATGTTAAATTTAAATGCGTGTTTACAGCATTACTCGATTCAAATAATGGGAGTTTTGGGAGTAAAGAGTTGTAAATACTTATGTGCTAATTTTCGTGATGTTAGTTTTCGAGGTGGGGAGGGGTTCAAGCGAGGTCGGATGGTGAAAGTCAGGAAAAAAAATCCAAAATTGCGACCATAACTACTGGTGGATTTGAGTAAATAGATAGGTTTTCACACGGGCAACTGTAGTTATGTCGATGCTCTTCCGAGCAACATCGCTTACAGAGAAGCATTTTCTTAGTTAAAACAAGTTTAAAAATGTATTTATTTATCCATTTGGCATCTCCAACAAAGGATATATTACCTACACAGGAACAATAGAAATCACAATAGTAAAATATTGACAATTTTAAAGTCGCTTCTTTAAATATAATTATTTATTGGTCTACAAATAAATGTATGGCTGAAAAGCAAAAGAAACACTGAAACATTTTTGATTACAATTTACAATAAAAAGGCATCGCAACTGAGAGTCGCGGAGGATCGCTCTGTTACGGCCTGGCCACGGGAAATACGCCATAGCGAAAAAACGCGCGGTGCGACCGCCGAGGCGTATAGCGACTGAAACAAACGCATAGAAATGTACTAATCAAGCCACGCGGGGCGGCGACCGGCGGGGCGACCGGCGGGGCGACCGGCGGAATGTACCAAGCGAATGGCACGGGCGGCCGGCGGCGCGGCCGGCGAGTGAAACAAATACATGAATCAGTACGGCGCGAGCTCATTATATTATTATACTCTTTGGGCGCGAGCCACGGCGTCAAGCGGCAGTCGCGGCGACTAGGGCAGCGATCAAACGAGTTTAGTTGTTTTCGCCGCGAATAATGAACACAGATACTTTTATTGCTGAAATACTAGCAAGGCCACCTATTTGGAAGTCTGGCCACCCACAGCATAAATATAAACGTATAGTGAAATGATTGTGGGAAGAAATTAAAATAAAATTTC
Source organism: Polymixis flavicincta (assembly GCA_949987655.1). Taxonomy (NCBI): domain Eukaryota; kingdom Metazoa; phylum Arthropoda; class Insecta; order Lepidoptera; family Noctuidae; genus Polymixis; species Polymixis flavicincta. Next base: position 3,314,728 of record OX465198.1, on the reverse strand, counting down.
TAGATTTTCTCGTACTTCTTGTGGAATTCTCCATCTATACCTCAATTCCTATTCAACTTAAATACTTCACAATCTCTTCCAAATATTATTATTGAACCAAAAAACTATTACTTTCTAAGCAATATCGAGATAACTTTGTTAAAAACATTTCGCTCTCGGACTTCCTTACTGGTCGCGGCGGCGAACGTGACTCCCCGTGGCCTGCAAACGATGCCGCGCGAATTGTCGCCCCGCCTGCCGCACCGCCGTACGCACCGCCGATCCCCGTGGCCAGGCTGTTACGTCCATTATCCTCGGGATCGGGCTCTCTCTCTTCCTGCTGCCTGCGTCAGCAGCGGGGAGAGAGGTGGGGGCGCGCGCGGTATGGCACTACGTAGCAACAACATCGTACTTACTATGTTCATAGAAAACCCGTGCTATACAATTAAATAGTTTTTTTTGCCTGGTTTGGTTTTTTTTTCAACAGCGCTTTTAATGTGGATAATGACCGACGTTACGGGGCGTAGGTAATGGTAACATTCGCAGCGAGCATGTCTTTACGCCGTGTGCTAAAATCAGTGTTGCTCGCTCGCATGTTTTGCCGTAGGTACTACTGACTGCACGAATACTTGCTTGGTAACATATTAGGTGCATTTTGACCCGTGACGCCGGTCAGTATCCACCTTTACAGCGTGATCTTTCTTCATCGTGATAACGCCATGGTCCCACGGGCCGTTAACTGACAGGTGGCGTCAGGTGTTACTGCACTGCTACCTGTCGAGGCCTAACGCAGTCCGTGCAGAGCATTCCCACTGCTGTGGTTTTATTCAGTGGTCAACGTTTGATAAACAAAGCTAAAAGACACGCGCCTGTACGGGCCGAGATAGGCGCCCGCCCCCGCGTGGAATAATGCTTCAGCACACTCAACCAGACGCGCAGTCGATTTATTGAGTAAGTACAGTAAAAGCTCCTTATTCGTGCTTCCTTCATTCGCGTTTTCACTATTCGCGGATTAAAAAAATGCGACCCAATTCCTATATCCGCGGCTAAAGATTTATTTATTTGCGGGTCTAATCGGTACATCGGTACATACATATTAACAAATAACAAAAATGATTCCAATAGGTATCCAACCCAATATCCTTTGTAAACGCGTCGTCAGATGGACTATAAAAAAGTGAAATAGACCTTATTACAACTTCGCCTAAAGTACATTGTCAAATGATATCGCCGCTGTATTGGTTCGGCCTTTGACATCTACAATTTCGACTTCAAAAAGAAGGAGGTTATCAATTCGACATGTTTATATTTTTAATGTATGTTCAGGCATAACTCCGTCGTATATAGACGGATTTGCAAAATTCTTTTTTTTTTCGAAAGGGGTTTACGCCGAAATGGTCCCATTGAAATTTCATATAGCCCGATCTAGCTATTTAGCCGCTCCGGGCAAAAATAACATTCGCCGCCCTTTGCACTAACACCATCAAAGATGGTATGACCATAATTATGCGATATTCTTTGAACTATATAATATTCACATACGTTAGTCTACTACGGCTTCTGAACAAATATACAAAAATTCATGAGAGTAGGTATGTTTGTAAGTATACATTTTGCCGCCGCTCATTTTTGCCGCTCTAAGCATTTGCCCGGCTTGCCCCCCCCTTAGATTGGGCCCTGCATATAGATCTGATGATGCGTTTCGGAAACAGACAACGGAACTCTTCAAAAAATTACAGCAAATCAACCGCGAATGTTGCTATCACATAAATAAGTATACATTGTTTTGACCCAAAGGATGATGAAATTTCGAATTGGTGTATGGTAGGTAACAAAAAAGTGAAAAATAAAAACTTAAAAAAAAAAAAAACAACCGACTTCCAAAAAACACTACAAAGTGCAAAATAACTTTAATTTCGGAAGGCGGTGACAAATAATTAAAATACACATCCAACGTCACCGACTTCCGAAATTAAAGTTATTTTGCACTTTGTAGTGTTTTTTGGAAGTCGGTTGGTATTTTTTTGAAAAAAGTTTTTTGAGAATGTAAACAAACATAATGAAACCAACCTCATCACCATAAAGTATATTTATATATCATCATCATCATCATTTCAGCTGAAAGACGTCCACTGCTGGACATAGGCCTCCCCCACATTTATAAATGCTGCGACTTAATAGACATTCCATCCTTTGGTACGAGCCGCTTTGCGTGTTTTACCTATTTTTTCATCTTTCCATTTATTGCAAAATGTTGAATTTTTTTTTTTACTTAAAAACGATTTTCGACGCGAAAAAATCTGTTTAACGCATAGAAATGCTTGATCGTTTACGCCTTGGAGAGTCGCTTGCATCCATATCACGCTCATACAATTAATCAATATGGTCAAAAACTTCAATTAAATTGTTTTTTTTTTGTCACTTAGGAACGTATCCCCTATAATCCCATATAAATTACCATTCCATAGTCACGGTTTCTGTATTCGCGGTAGGTATTTTACGAAACGTATACCTCGCGAATAAAGAGCTTTTACTGTACCTACGGCAGGTGCACATTTATTATAAAATGAGCCTCGACCAAGCGCTTTGATCTATATTTATTCTTAAAAATCTGAGTGAGACTTCGTCGCAATATCATTATAACCCCTAAAGACGCCTGCAGGCCTAGACAAAACACCTTTCTGTTAACGTTCACGCTAAACTCTTCGCCAGAATATATGGGAATGACATTACCGTGTCCTTTCCGCAGGTAATGTCATTCCCATACATTTTGGCGTACCTACCGTTTAGCGAGAACGCCAAGAGTAATGTGTTTTGTCTCTAGGCTCTGGACTGCATTCGAAAGCTGTGGTAGATTCCTACCAGGATAGATCGGAAGATCGGAGGAGTGGTACCTACACCGTCAAAGCGACACATTATTGTTTTCCGACATGCACGCGAACGAAGTCGCGGGCACAGCTAGTTTTATAATAAATTTAAACAGTGTTTATGTTGCGACGTGGAGTAATTAAAACATACTGGACGTTGTTTAACTAAAATAATAGAACATGTACATCTCTTTAGAAATACCTATATATTACCTACTAATAATCATCATGTTTATAACATGTGATTTAATACCATAAAATAAATGAGATCATTCCTCAAAGGCTTTCGCATTAAATTATTTAAACGGAACACTGCTTCCGTAGAAAACAAAAAAATATAATTATGTATTTAAGTACTTAATTAATAATGGCACAGTAACAGTCTTTTAGTAGTAACTAAAACTAATTAATAAATCACAGCATTTGTTTCATGTTTCATCACAGTCTCCTGCTTCCAAATTATTCACAAGATCAGCCGAAGAATCATTGATATGGAGGTTTTGCCAAAATGGTAATCTATTTTGGGGAATTATTTTGGAAATTGTAGCAAGAATAGCTGATTTTCTGTCGTTAGATATACCTCTTGGATAAGTGTTTTTGATGGGATCAGGAATTGACAATGACTTCAAGTATTTTACTTTCAGGAACTCAATTTCATGTAGCGTTCCATCATACTCCGTTTTCACAAACAACTTACTTTTGTTTCTGTGTACCTCCACAATAACAATATCTTTTAAATATACCTACTCTATTTGTGCTCTTTTTAAGTCTATGTTGAGATGAATGATCCATAATTATATTTAGAGAAATTTAAAACTTCCATAGCTTCTACTGTAACTTTCCCTGAATTCGCTAACTGCACACAATCAATGAAATCAGAAAAATCGTATGATTTTGAAAGGTGTAGGTATACCTTTCCTGCTTTTTGTAGTTGGTTTTCGACTTGGTGGAATTGTCAGCTGACATAAAAGTATGTCCAGGTTCTAAAATATTTGATAGTAATGTTTTCAGCAAATATTTCAGAACTGTTAACAATCTGCACAAGAAATGTACAAAAAGCCCAGTTCTTGTTCTGACTTGAACAATTATCTGTCCACACAACTATATCGGAATAGTCACGTTTGCTGAGAAAAAACGCTTTATAAGCGCTGATGATGTCTTCTTGTTTCCTGCCTGAAGTAGCTTCATGCCAAACTGCGGCGAAGGAAATTAAAATGCAGCCAAAATGCGAGTACTGCGTTTCTTACTAGTATTTAGACGAATACTGCATTCTAACTTGGTACTAAAAACGTGATTACTGCATTTTAATCTGGTTTATGATCATTGCTGCATTCATATTAACAATATAAGATAATTTCACAGGAAATACTGCATTTTTCCTTGTTGTTTCACCATGTTCCGGTACCAAAAAAAAGACAAAAAAAATATCTACGTGTAGCTGAAAGCGTCCAGGTTCCATTTTTGAAAAAAACGAGAAATCGAAAAAATGTCGATTACTGCATTTGCTACTACGAGGGCAGATCTGTAGTTATGTCAGGGCACTCGCAACTGCAAATACTTAATAGTTAAAAAAAAAAAAAATGCGATAAAACTACAAACGAATGATGTTCAGATTTTTGTCTTTAGGTACTTGTGCTGTGCGACCTTGCTTCTTGTCTATGATGCTAGGTCAGGGAGAAGTAGATATCCACATAGTTATATGGCCGTATTTTTACTCTTAAGGGTCTTGGTATGTAAAAATGTTACAACATCCACGGACCTACCGTGGCAAGTACCTGCCAGAGGTGTGGGTTGTTCGAAAGAGACACCGTCGCCCCTGGCACATAGGCAACTGAGGGAACACGGGTGGGTTTTAGTCAGTAAAAGTCTGACACGCCCTCCTGCTCTCTACCCTGAGCGGGAGAAGTCATTTGATGATTTCCCACCCTCCAAAAACCAAAGCATAAAAAATAGCTTTACCTGATCGATCGACCTCTTCGATGCAGATATTAACAGGAAATTCTTAATTAAAATACATTTTAAATTTCATAAAAGTATATTCGAGTATTCACATTTATCAACATAATTAAAAATAAGTTATCGCGTTTGGTTACATAAAACGATTAATTCATTGTTATTTACAAATCATTTACAGCAAGATTTCCAGCCATCAATTTCAATATTAAAATTAGAGTTGTCGATAATAGCTAGTATTACTCGACATTCGCGAATAGTTTTCTAAAATAAACTTGTAACTAACAAAACTATACACAATTATATAGGGTGACTGGTAATTAGTGACCGATAGTTAAACACATGATTGTACTCATCATTATGAACAACTTTTACTATGGGACCAAAACAGAAATCGCGAAAAAAAATCAGCTGTTCCCTACATTTATATCCGCATTACTCGTCAAAATGTAGGGAACACCTGATTTCTGATGAGTACAATCATGTGTTTAAATGTCAGTCACTAATTACCAGTCACCATATAAACATAAAAATAATCAAACTTTATTTTTTCATAAAAAAACGCTGGGTTATACAGAACATAAAATAATACAAGAAAAGCGTTGCCACCATTTAAAAATGTAAAATCAGTGTAATGAAAGACTTTTTTAAATTCCTTTTTTTGATGTCCAATAATAATGTCGAGTTATTCTACTATTCACCATAGAGAATGGCAATTAATCGGTATTCGACTATTCGCTATAACAAGTATTCGCGGCATCTCTAATTTAAATCAAGATTTTGATGGTCTACCAACCAATAGACGCACTGGGCCCGCGTGGGATTATAGCTCACTTCCGCTCGAAGAGAACAGGCTGTGTCCCAGCAGAGGCTGAATATGCTTATACATTCGCAAAATAAATAACACACACAAAACAGAACAAAATTGGTCCCAATATTGATTATTATAATTCGATTATTATACTTACAACTTATCATATCAATAATAATACTTAATTTATTACATGGCATGATTTTAGCCTAACTGAGTAAAAATAATTCACTAAAATTAAGTCCTTTCATGGGGAAGAAAATACTTTGGGTGTACAGAGTCCAGCATATCAGGCAACCCCAATCTGTCAAATTTCTTTGACAGATTTTCAACTTTAATCCTTAAGCACAAGGTTCATGTTCAATTGGGAAAATTTGACAGTTAGGGATAGCTTGCAGTTAGGGGTTGATTGCTTATTAGCAATCACGAATCTGGGAAACTGTCAAATTTTCCCAATTGAACATAAACCTTATTTCTTTGTAATAAAGTTGAAAAATTGCCTGCCTCATCTGCCTAGCCTTTTCCCAACTATGTTGGGGTCGGCTTCCAGTCTAACCGGATGCAGCTGAATACCAGTATTTTACATGGAGCGACTGCCTATCTGACCTCCACAACCCAGTTACTGGGTAATACGATACCCCTTGGTAAGACTGGTTGTCAGACTTTCGGGCTTCTGACGACCCGTAACGACTGTCAAGGATCCACAAATTACAGCCGGGGCCAACGGCTTAACGTGCTTTCCGAAGCACGGAGGGGTCTTGGTATGTAAAGATGGTCACCCATCCACGGACCAACCGCGGCAAGCGTTGCTTAACATGGTCGATCGACCCGTGCAGCTATTGTTACTTAGCCACAAGTTCTTATATTAAAGTTGAAAAACTATCAAAGAAATTTGACAGATTGGGGTAGCTTGATGTGCTGGCCTCTGTACAATAGGAGATGATAGCTATGTTTTTCTATTAATTATCACAGGTATGCGTTCTAAACGAATCATGATTTTGTAGATAATCGTATATACTTTGTGGCCGTCGAGTAGAAACTTTTGTTGTCAGTGTGATTTTTGACAGTTTGGGAAGAAATATTCTTCTGAAATAGTCTACATTTATAAGGACCTAGACAAAGATCGTTAGAAACGAAAGACAAAATGAGAGATTGTAGAAGGATATCTACGGTGCGACGTCAAAAATGCGGCTACGAAATGTCACTTTGTATTGAAAAAGCACTGTCTATTCTTCGTAGAAATAGAAAGCATCATGATGAGCCTGCTGCAAGATTATTGACAAATGCGTGCACTGACTGGACAGGTTCCCTCAATCTGTGTGGTTCTTTCCTCAAAAGACCATTTCAAACACCAATCTACAAGAAATCCGACCAATATTATGTCTGGACTTCAAAAGAGACTGTGACCTCCGAGTTTGTTTCGGCCTTCTCAGAGTAGTCAGATAGGAAACGCCGACCTCGAAAATATGATTGACGTGTAAAACGTTTGTACAAACCTACCTACAGAAATAAAATCATTGGTTAAAATTTAGTATCGTTTGGCAGGAGGGGGGGAGTGGGAGTGGGTGAGGGAGATGGGGGCTGTCCCCCCATCTCCTTGGTACCACTCCCATGAAAAGGTAACTCACCGTCTCCGGTTTGTTCGAAAGAGACACCACAGCCCCTGGCATACGGGCTACTGAAGGAACGGTTAGGTTTTAGTCAGTAAAAGTCTGACACGCACTCCTGCTCCACCCAGAGCGGGAGAAGTTATTTGATGATTTCCTAGGCAAAAAAAAAAAAACCTAACCTCGCTCTTGCATCCTAAGTATTCCTAGTAACAGTTGTAACTGCCTTTTATACACATACAAAATGTAGGAGTAGAACACATTCACGCAACTCTAGGAGAAACGGAATTACGGAATGATCGAAATCGGATGACAGTGACATTATTTTGACACAAATGGGCGTATTTCTTTTAAATTTCCGTTCCGTTTTACGGATTTTGCACGAAATTTTACACAACAGACAATTAATGTTGTGTCAGATTTGGTTGTCAATCACCCATTTTAACGTTCCGTTTTCGTTTTTATTTGATTTGAGGTTAGAAACTTATTTTGTAATGTTCTCGAAAAATATGCATTATCTTTTAATAAGAGTGGTACCGTTATAATCGAGGACCCAAGCCCTACCAGTTTTAACCATTTTTACCCCCCAACTCCTGCCTAACGATACTAGACTCAAGCCAAATCATTTAAATGATGCTGTACGCCCTACATTTCATAAACCACAATCACTGTTCCGCACACTGCATTCCACTTAGCATCACACTGACACCTTGCAGCATATTCCCTGGTTCCTTCACATGCATCTTAACGTGACTTTTCAACCCAGAAGCTTTTCTAAACGACTGCCCACAATGAGTGCAAATGTAAGGCTTCTCACCAGTGTGGCATCGGATATGGGATATCAAATCATTACGTTGGACGAAGGCTTTTTCACAATATGAACATTGGAATGGCCGTTCACCAGTATGTGTTCTACGATGGTTCTTCAATGTTCCGGATGCAGCGAACCTCATTGGGCAGAGGTCACATAGGTAAGGTTTTTCCCCAGTGTGTATGCGTCGGTGTTTGACTAAAGCGCTTGAGGTTGTAAAGCCGTTGCCGCAGTCGTCGCAGACGAAGGGATGTGCTCCGCTGTGTTTTCGGTTGTGAGCGTCCAACTCGCCTTTTGATACAAATCTGAAAGGATAGATAATTATAGTTGCATTAAAACGATTAAAGTGATGAAGAGGTCGAGTTTTTATCTTTTGGGTTGGTTCGATTGCCGTGGCCAACGCAATGATGCTTGTCTGCAGTGTTTTCACCCGTCAAGGGGGCCACGGCCCGGGGCGCCAGACAGCGAGGGGCGGCGCCTTATTTTCTTGTTACAATCAGTAAACTCTTCTGGCCTGCTGCCCCGTAACTTCTATATCTGTATAACTGAAATCTGTAAGAAAAGTCGAAAAAAATCGAACCTATCTGAAGCGGGGTGCTAAACGTTTGGAGCTCGCTTCGCTCATTCTGAAGCTTTATGCAAAAGCTGTCAAAGTATCTTCAATAATCTGTATGAATATTAATCGTAAAAAATCAAAAGTTACCTGTCTGTGTCATTTATACATTTTCGAGCTCGCTTCGCTCGCTCTTGGATACTCAATTTTCATAATTCTGAAGGCTTTATGAATAAGTCGACTAACTTCTATGTCTGTTTGGATGGGTAAAAGAAAACCTACCATATCCTAGGTAAGGTACTTATGTTTTCGAGGTGGCTCCGCTCTGTGTTGAATCCCAAAATCTCTTATTCTAAAGCTTTAGTGCGTTGTACCTTACCTAGGAATTTCTCCTGTATTGTGGGTGCGTTTACAAACATTTAAACTGACACAAACAGCCAGACCCGGAACAACTACTTGTAGTTCATAAAAATATGTTTTCCGTGCGGAAATCGAACCTGCGACACGCAGAGCAGCAGACAATCGCTTAACCACTGCGTCAACCGTGCCGTGAAATCGTATTATGTGAAAGTTTGTAGGTTTGTTTATTTAGATGTTTGTTGCTCAAAAACAGCTGATAGGATTTGGATGAATAGACATGACTATTAACTAAATTATGTACAATAGGATAAGATAGCTATGTTTTCTATTCATTATCACAGTTGCGTTCAAAATTTTGTAGATAATCGTATATACTTTGTGGCCGTCGAGTAGACAGTTTTGTTGTCAGTGCGATTTTGACAGTTTGGGAAGAAATATTCTTCTGATATAGTCTACATTTATAAGGACCTAGACAAATATCGTTTAAAACGAAACGACAGATTGTAGAAGGGTATCTACGGTGCAATAACAAAAATTGTAGGAATGAAATGTCACGTTGTATTGAAAAAGCACTGTCTATTCTTCGTAGAAATACAAAGCGTCATGCTAAGCCCGTAGATTAACATATAGGATACTCTCTATCCCGGTAGTGCATTCCCGTGGGATCATTTTCGACCTCCACGCAGGCGAAGCCGTTGGCCAAAGCTAGTAATTTCATAAATTATAAATGACTTGCTGCGTCCCACCGTTTTCATCCACTAATGTATCGATCTCGTGGGAATATCGTGATGAAAGTATTCTATGTATCCAGGTCATGGTTTATCCATGTGCCAAATTTCATACAAATATGTCGAGCCGTTTTTGCGTGAAGGCGAAACAAAAAAAAAATTATATTACTCACCTCTTTTCACAATTTTCACACTTAAAAGGCTTCAAACCCTGATGTCTTCTCATATGCTGCGCTAAATTAGTCTTCTGGCTAAACCCTCGACCACACTGAGAGCAAAGGAACGGCTTTTCACCAGTGTGTGTCCTCAGATGCTCCTTCAGTGTACATAACATAAGGAATGCTTTATTGCAAACGTTACAACGGTGCTTCTTCTCATTCTTATGACCATCTTTATGTACTTCTAAACTCTCTTCATTGGGAAAACTTTGACCGCAAACTTCGCAACATATGCCATTTTTTCTAGAATGCATCGTTGAGACGTGATTTTCTAAATAAGCTTTGTACTTGAATTCTCTTTTACATACTTTGCAGACGTGTTTTATGTTATCTGTTTCTTTATGCCGTAATATGTGAGCCGATAAAGATGTTTTATTCTTGAATTTACGTAAACAGAATGAACATTGGTACGATTCCGTTTTGCTGTTTATGGTTCTCTCATGTTTTAGAATGTGAGTTTTTAACGCCGCCTCTGTTTTAAATTGACATAAACAAAATTTGCAGACATGGTATAATGATTTCCCATCTGTTGAGTGTTCACTACAGTGAACTTGTTGATGTATCCTCCATGCACTCGGAGTTTTGAACTTGCGATTACATTCAACACACTCGATCTCATTTTTAATGGTAAGTGATTTGTTTTTATTAACTTTTTCTAATATTTTTTTGTACTTATTACAGTTTTGCTGTTTTAAATGACCTTTGTATTTGTCTTTTGTAGTAAATGTTAGTCCGCAGTAGCATGTATATTTCTTTTCTTCTATTTTTAAAGGTTCTTCCTCTTTCAATTCTACAGGTAGTGTCTCACACTGTGCTCCATCATCATAATGGTCTGGAAAGCTGATATCATCATCAAAATGTAAGTTTAACTCTTCTTTAACCGATTGCTCATGATTTTCAGGTGCTTTAGAGTCGGTGAACTTGCAAAAACCGGTGTCGGCGATTGGATATAATGAATTCTCCTGAATTAACACATTTTTCTTATCAATACTATCTTGGGAACTGTAATTAGTAACATTCGAAGACTCAAAAGTAATGTAGTTGCTTAATTTCTCAGTTAAATCCCCATTTTCATCTTTTATTGAGCATTTGTTGTCAATATTCGACGGTTCACTTCGGCTTAAAGAATTCTGGTAGATGTTGTTCAATATCGTCTCGGAATTCAGGCAACGGCGTTTAAATGCATCAGCCTTGCACATGACCGACTCGCAATCAGCACAAACCTGTTTTGGCAGACTATCTTCGAATTTAACATTAATATCAACAGTAAATGCAAGGATTTCGAACAAGTTGCGTTTTTCGTCATCCGTTTTCGTAAACAGAGACTTCATATCGGGACATTCTATCAAACAGACGCGGCATATTCTGTCGAACGTCTGAACACTTATTTCCATTTTATTTTAAATTATAAATCAATTTATTTTTGTTGATTTATTACACCAACTGAGAAAGGACAACAATAATTCCAAAATGATGCGATTTAATTGTCAAACAATAAAATGAAAGATGTCAATGTCAGTCAGGGCAGTGGTGAGTGGTGACTATAACACTAAAAATCATGAACATTTTAGTCGATTAACCGACTAAAAATAAGCACTTAGTAAGATCTTATTGAATTTGAATTGGAGATTGGAGTGGAGTTGCCTAACCTAAAAGCACAATCATATTTTAATAGCTATCCCAATCATACGTCAACAGAACGTGTAACAAGAAACGTACCCGTTTTTCAGTATTTTAAGCTATTTCGACTATTTAAAAAACGTATACATTGAAAACATTTCACTCTCCCGGTTCTACTCTTACTTGTTTTCTTTTCGATACCATAATGGACTTTGAAGTTATAAAACACTCATAATAAATAAATATTTACAAAAAACTGTTGACAAAACAGTTTTTTCTACCACATATTTTTGGCTTTTTAGTAAATATTGCTAAGAGCTTTGATGAATCTCCTGCTCGCTATCTGGATAGTTTTTGAATTTCAAAGAAGTCCACCGTCCACCTCTCATTTTCAATAGTACCCTTTCTGATTTCATCTTGAGTCCCATAATTTTTCATAAAATAGGAATGGGATTAAATGGACTTAGAGGGAGTTTATACACAATGCGTTACGGTCGCGGATCCTGCTTTGTTATATCTAACATCTTTTACGACCTGCAAAGAATGTCGCGGCCTACACCCTGGCGTTTTCACCATAAGGGTGAGGCTGTTCTCTCTGTTTCATTCAATCCTGTATGTACAGAGGCCAGCACATCAAGCTACCTCAATCTGTCAAACTTCTTTGATAGTTTTTCAACTTTATTACAAAGGAATAAGGTTTATGTTCAATTAGGAAAATTTGATAGTTTGGGATAGCTTTACCTGCTGGCGACTGTACAGACGCCAGCACATCAAGCTACCCCAATCAGTCTGAACCTTTTGTTATAAAATTGAAAATCTATCAAAGAAATTTGACAGATTGGTGTAGCTTGATGTTCTGGCATCTATATCTAGATCTTGTCAAAAAAATATTTTAATAAGGCCATGGAGGCTGAAAAGGGTAGATAATCCAGAAAAGATAGTCCGGGCCAAAGCCACATGGTTTGCACCATTGCTTGCTGCGCCTCGAATTTATTACTTGTAAACAACGTTGCAGGATTAACAGGGAATATTTCTCTGGTTAGAGTAATCATCATCATTTCAGCCGATATACTTCCACTGTTGGACATAGGCTTCTCCTAAGCACCACCACATCGGCCGGTTCTGTGCTTCTTAGCAACCCCTGCCTCGCCATGGTCTTCACGGCCTGGCCATGACTTTCGGGTTAGCGGTATGCGACGCAGTGCCGATACCGCTGCATGCGACGCGTCGTTGCTTGTTTCATGCATTTGTTTTTCCCGCTAGGCGCCCCACGGTTAACTGTCGCTGATAGCGGTAAGGTCGTGTTGAGGCCGTAACCGCTGCCGTACCCAAAGGTTAGAGTACTGCACGGCAGCACACTGGGTACTCGGGGCCGTTTTTTCTTAATGCTTTTCATTTTTTATGGGGGTTTGCCATAGTTGCGACGCTTGGCAGGCGGGTTGGCGTTCGCAGTCTGTTGTTAAAATGTATAGAGAACGCTACTGCGGTCTAGTAAGTTGAGTGATGACCATGAAGTAATACAAATTCTAATAAAACACATCGGAACAGAAAATAAATTCTTTATTTTAATAATATCCAATTTCATCAGATTAACGTAGTCGCTTTGATTAATAAAAAAAATGTATTTTATACAATAATTGCAAGTTTCTTTTTCTAAAAATTTCACACAAAATTTTGTCGGAGGTAAAAAAAATATCTTTTTTAATCTGTATTGAGATCGTAAAATACATCACAATGTTACATTGCCATTTTAAAATATTTTTAAAAGTATTGCCATGTTTTGAGGTGCTTACACCTATTTTTATTGCCATATTTGACAAGTTCGAATTAACAATTAAATAATAATTATATTTACACATTTTAAATTTAGTATTGCCAGATAATGGGTAATAATAATTTTATAATCTGGCAAATCAAATTGCTTGAACGCGAAAACTATGAAAATTTGAAGGTGTAAGTCGCCCTCGTATAAAAAATGTCTAAAATTTTATTTTACATCTAAACCTAGTTATTTTATTTATTTACAATACACTGCACTGAGGTAACAACTTCTATTTGAAGTCTTTGTACTGTATTATTATTTCCTGTCTAAATTATTAATATTAATAATATCATCATACTGTCCAATATTTGTTGTCTAACTTGTTTACGTATCTAAAAATCTATTATAACAATATCTTATATATGTAATAACTATTATTATTATTTATTATTAACAATGGTTTTCGATTATTGGCACGTCATTGACTCGAAATAATAATTGTATGGAATAGTTACGACCGCATCGTCAACTAGACCGTTGCATACAGTACAAAGCGTTTAGGGAATTTATATCTTAAGATATAAAAGATAAAGCTTCTTCTTTATTATCAATCCATTATTACTATCACTACTTATTTCTTAACTGAATATGATGCGGTCCTTATATAGAGATAGAGCAAACAATTTAGTAACTTTAATACTTAAATTATGGCAAGAAAAGTTTAAAACTGAAATGGCAACACCAAAAAATGTCTTTTATAACAAAAATTTACTATACTTATCTAATTTTGTAATAATACATAAAGGTTTTAATCTTTTCCTAATTTTCCTACTCGAAATACTGAAAAATATCTACCTCTTTAGTGCAATAACTATTCCATACAAAGAATACAATTTTTAAGACTAGGTTAATTATTACCTTCTTTTTGCTAACAAACATTATTTAAAAAATGTTGAGCGTATTTTTATTTTTTTTCAAGTTTAGTACTATCTTAATATCTTTAAGTAGGACACTAAGGATGAGGATATCGATACAAATCGAAATCAGCACCCTAATTGTGTAACAAAATTCCAATCACAATCCGAGAGTTTTGAAGGCTAAACTGTCAATATGAAACCCATTGCAATCAATTATCATTTTATATGTGTTACCCAAGTACCCGCGGGACGAAATGGCACTTTAAATACTAAATCACCGAAAATATAAATCCATCGCTTTTAAATTACGTTTGTTAGCAAAACAGCCATCATTATTACTGATACGACACTTGAAACGTACCCGAATTATAACTATATTCACGCTATATTAAGTAATGGATGGGCAGGTTATATCACACCAACAAAAAAATGACTAAAACATTATTATTAGAAATAATAGTAATGTGTTGGACATCACTAGTCATTCCCGCGAAATATGCGATAGTATTTTACGACGAAAAAAATGTATTTGAATACAATTTCGCTTACTATTTTAGCTCATTCATCAGGATCACGTATTTCAGTCAGCTGAAAATAATAAAATTTCATTTCATTTATTTATGTTATAGATCTGCCGATCTGCCTATACCATTACAAATATGTCATAAATATAGCCACTGCCCCCGACGATTTATTAATATATATTTGACAGACTTGCGGCCCCTAAGTACTACTTTATTTAAACCGTATTGCGATACCTTACTTTTGGCAGTATTTTTTAACTTTTCTACTTGGTTGTGTCAAATATTGATGTTTTCATGCCTAAAATATATATCTGTAAGGATTCTTAGACTAGATATTATTGTCAGTTATTTTATAAGACTTAAAAGTGCCATGAAAGAGGACTCAAATCTTCTGAGGCTTCATTTTACGTGTGGCCTCAAATAAATTGAGGCCTTTCTGAATATCACGACAGGTCTCACAAAAATAGTTACCCAAGTGGTTTTTAAACGAATATATTTCTGCTTTATTTATCTAGTAGCCCTATCTCTTTCTGTTATAGGGAACAGAGAGAGATAATGGTACAGCTTATTAATATCCAATATTTGACACTACCAACTCCGTATATTAAGAGCTGCCACAGATAATACTATAAAAGTCGCAGCATTTACGAATTTAAGCACTTTCCTTAGACTAATGAAAAAAAAAAATCATAAAAAATAAGCTATAGACAAATGTATAACGAATACAAAAATAACTCCGTAATCACATTGAAACCTGGCCCTTTGAGGCCATAGATTAGAGTCCCTGTATGACCAAAAGGCCTTTTAGACTTATGGCCTAAGCACACATCTTTGTTCAGTTAAAGTTGTATATTTGACCTTAACTTAAATGTAAGTCCTTAATTTCATTTAAAAAAGGCCCTACAAGGTCACTTTTCATTTAATACTAGTTAAGGCGGCATCTATCTTAATATTGCTTATTTTCATCGTTGTTTTGGTTAAGGCCTAGACTCCAGTCTATGGCCTCAAACGTGACTATCTGGCCTTAAAATGTCACGGCATTAATAGGGTAAACGGCCCAATTGCTGTCCTCAAAATCACGCAGACAAAAATTGATCCTTTTACCCATTTTTATTAAGTATTATTGCAAAAAAGTTAAAAAAAATAACAATATCTTTTTTTAAATGGATTGTTTAGTAGTTTAACTACTGAAACTCAAACCAAAGGAATTAATTCGGTAACTACACGATAGATGGCACTTTTTAAAACTAGATTACACTCGGATGTGCGGCTTGTTTCCTTTGCTCGTTGTTTTAAAAACAAACGGTTGGGTGACGTCATTTGCGTATGCAGCGCTATCTGGGGAAATTAAAAAATAAATTGTAGTGAAGATTGATCAGTAATTTCTTACCAGTGGATATCTGCTAATATCATAGACATAAGCAATGAATGGGAAGTATAATATGTACAACGTAGAGTGGGAAGGCCTCCCACAAGGTGGACCGATGACCTTGTGAAGGCCGCGGGTATCCGCTGGATGTGGGAAGCACAAGACCGGTCGAAGTGGAGGAGCCTGGGGGAGGCCTATGGCCAGCAGTGGATGTCTTTCGGCTGAAATGATGATGATGATGAAGCAATGAATTGAGTGTTCCGTTTTCAGTTGTGCAGTGAATACAAACCGAAAAGCACGAGAGAGACAATGCGAACGTGCGGCCACAGATGTCGCTTTCTAGAATTCTGATTGGTCCAATGATGTTTCGATTTTAATATACAACCTTATTTTTAGTTTGGGCGAAACCCGAAACACGTCTAGTATTCTTATGTATAGATTCTATGTACAAAATTTCAAAACTGTATCATGAAAAATCACAAAGTTTTGAGCTTGTTATGTTACATAGTTGTCTAAACAAACATGGTCACCATAGGCCTCACGCGTCGTCCGGCGTCTTATTGTGCTCATCTACACTAATATTATGAACAGGAAAGATTTGATTGTTGGTTTGTTTGCATTGAATAGGCTCCGGAACTACTGAACCGATTTGAAAAATTATTTCACTGTTGGGAAGCAACACTATTAAAAAAAAAAAAAAATACGTTGCCCCACACTAGGAATTTCTCCTGTATTGTGGGTGCGTTTACAAACATTTAAACTCACATACACAAACAGCATGTGATTGATAAATGTTGGAAGGAGATTAGTTCCAACAATTGATAATACGATCCATATTATTTTCTTTCTTTTAAGGTTCATATTAGAAATACCGACTGTCCGTTTTTTACATTTATAATGAACACTTTCGAGGGGAAAATAACTCATTGTTTGACGAACTCGAACACATGATGGTCACTAAGAACAGATTTATCTGTTTCTATATATGGTTTGACCGGTACCTATCCGTACCGACTCGTACTGACATATCGGGACCGAAAAACCTGTATCTTTATGTTTGCTTTATAGGCAGTCGCTCTTGATTGATACGATTAATAAATGCCTTGTTCCAATGTTATGTTTGAGTCGACAGCCCGTCTAACCGGATGTTCACTGAATATCAATATTTTCCATGCCACAACCCAGTTAATTTATTACTAGGTAGACCGGGTTACAGTCATTCTTATAACGGTCGGAGGCGCTGCACTCGAAGTTGTGGACGAGTACGTTTACCTAGGACAAACTGTCCAGTTAGGTAGGTCCAACTTAGAGAAAGAGGTCAATCGTCGAATCCGACTCGGCTGGGCAGCGTTCGGGAAGTTACGCAATATCTTGTCGTTCCACATACCACAGTGTCTCAAGACGAAAGTCTTTGACCAGTGCGTGTTGCCAGTGATGACATATGGAACTGAAACGTGGTCGCTCACAATGGGCCTCATAAGAAGGCTTAAAGTCACCCAAAGGGTAATGGAGAGGTCTATGCTTGGAGTTTCCCTGCATGATCAAATCAGGAATGAAGAGATCTGCAGGAGAACCAATGTAACCGACATAGCCCGAAGAATTGCCAAACTTAAGTGGCAGTGGGCAGGCACATTGCTCGCAGAACAGATGGCCGATGGGGCCGAAAAGTTCTGGAGTGGCGACCGCGTACGCGACGTAAAGTTGGAAGACCTGCCACAAGGTGGACCGATGACCTTGTGAGGACCGCAGGAGTCCGCTGGATGCGGGAAGCACAGGACCAGTCGAAGTGGTGGAGCTTAGGGGAGGCCCATGTCCAGCAGTGGACGTCTTTCGGCTGAAACGATGATGATGATGAGACAGGGTAGATTGTTTGTCATACTTTTGGGATTCTGACTAACCGTAACGGTTGTCAAAGATTACGAATGACAGCCGGGACAAGGAGAAGGCGGTTGACGGCAAGTACTAAAATACCGACTCACCCCATCATTTAGCGCTAGCCTTTTCCAAGAAATCCATCTTTAACCTCAATTCTATCAAAAACAGTTGCTTCTGCAGCGAAAAGATTTCCTCCTTCTGCCGCAGCTCCATATTTAAAATCTTCATCTTGGCTTCGTGCTCCCAAATCGCATGTTGCCTTTTAGCCGTGAAGTATAGCCGTTCTTCCTCAGTGGCTGTTCCACAGTCATGTTTGATCTGATCCTCCATTTTTTCCTGTCGATCGTGGCCATTTTTTCGTTTAATTTCGTCCAAATTGCTCAAATTTAACGGAGTATTTGAAAGTTCGTTTAGTTTTTGTAAGAAGTTCTGTTGTATTCTCGCTTGTTCGATCGCTTGGAGGGGGTTCGTTAGCATTGGGAGGGGGGCTATCGGTAGCGGGGTTAGGGGGAGCTGCTTGTGAGGAGGGGGCGTGGGGGAGGATTGGGGGATGATTTGTACTTGGGGCTCGAGGACGTTCGGCATCGTGTCTTCGCTTTCGTTCGTACTTGATAGTCGGCCGTTTGACATCTGAAAATGAGGATACGAAATTTATTAATGAAAGTAATAAAATGAAAAATCATAATTAAAATATTTTATTTCACATAAACATGCATGGGCACTAATGAAACGTCAGAAGCTAGGTGCACGGTCCCAATTTGTCACTTCCTATGGAGAAGAGCCGACAAGAAACTTCACTGTTACACTTTTAAAAATAATTGGCTTTTACAATGTTTTCAAATTAAAGTGATAATAGGTATGGAAGGACAGTGCAGGCCTATCAATAAGTACCAGGTACTTAGAGGAATGAAAATAAAGAATAGAAAATCGTCTACAAATCTACAGTCTGTAAGGCCTACAACATTCTCTTATTCACAATATGTAAAAAATAATATACATAAATAAAATGAACCTATTCTAAACCAAGTGACATGATTTCCATGACAATCATAGCACAATATCACAAAATTGACACAAAGTAAAGCATCTGGACGCGTACCGCGAGGGTGGTTCGAGGTGGCGCGAGAAAAGAGTTCCTCGTACCGTGAGGGCTGGTTCGAGGTGGCGCGGGAAAACAGTTCCTGGTACTGTGAGGGCCGGTTCGAGGTGGCGCGGGAAAAGAGTTCCTGGTACCGTGAGGGCTGGTTCGAGGTGGCGCGGAAAAGAGTTCCTAGTACCGCGAGGGCTGGTTCGAGTTGGCGCGGGAAGAGTTCCTAGTACCGTGAGGGCTGGTTCGAGGTGGCGCGGGAAGAGTTCCTAGTACCGTGAGGGCTGGTTCGAGGTGGCGCGGGAAGAGTTCCTAGTACCGTGAGAGCTGGTTCGAGGTGGCGGGGGGAAAAGAGTTCCTGGTACCGTGAGGGTTGGTTCGAGGTGGCGCGAGAAAAGAGTTCATGGTACCGTGAGGGCTGGTTCAAGGTGGCGCGTGAAAAGAGTTCCTGGTACCGTGAGGGCCGGTTCGAGGTGGCGCGGGAAAAGAGTTCCTGGTACCGTGAGGGCTGGTTCGAGGTGGCGCGGGAAAAGAGTTCCTAGTACCGTGCGGGCTGGTTCGAGGTGGCGCGGGAAGAGTTCCTAGTACCGTGAGGGCTGGTTCGAGTTGGCGCGGGAAGAGTTCCTAGTACCGTGAGGGCTGGTTCGAGGTGGCGCGGGAAAAGAGTTCCTGGTATCGTGAGGACTGGTTCGAGGTGGCGCGGGAAAAGAGTTCCTGGAAAGACGTTTTTGCCCATTTGACCAGCATTGGGGCAGTATAGGCTAACTCGGTAAGTTGTGGCCTTTACCACTGAGCCACAAGTGCTTAGTTGAATGTAATTGGGAAAAAAGACACATGTTTTAAAAGATAGTAGATTAAATATATATGAGAAGACTATTATTGATCGAAGATGAGAAGTGAAGGTATACATAGTGGTCGTGACTCACGTTGACCGGCACGCAGTCGTCGTCCTTCACGCTGTGGGCTCCGTCCGCGCTCGTCGTCGGCTCGCCGTCCTCGTCTGGGGAAGAAGATTACGTGTTTTTCAGCTTAATTAACGCAATACCTCGTACTCCATTAGAATATTGAGTTAAAACATAGTACAATGACCAAAACTTATGACTAAGAAACATTTAAATAATTAAAAATACAAATAACAAAAGAAAAATACAAAAAGTTTAATGTTAGAGTTTAAATTTTAAAAAGAAAACAAGCAAAAAAATATTTAAGTTATTATAAAGAAAATCGTGGCATTGCTTTATTGCATTTAAAATCGAGTCTTATCGCCTTGACATAGGGTTGAATTTTCTTTGGCTCAATCGGCGTTCGGTATGGCAAAATGCGTAATTTGAAAAATAAAAATATAACAGTTATTATTAAAAAAATCGTGTGGACTTTTTTTGCATTACTTTATTACATTTGAAATTGAGTCTTATTGCCTTGAGATAAGTGTGAATTTTCTTTGGCTCAATCGGCGGTCGGTATGGCAAAATGCGTAATTTGAAAAATAAAAATACCATTACCCAGTAATCAATTATGAACAAACTACTTTCAAGATTTGTTATTTTTTTTGTACTTTTTTTGTTACGCTTTCACGCTAAAACAGATGAAATAGATCATAATCGTACCTGCAGGCCTAGACAAAACACATTTCTGTTACCGTTAACAGAAATATGTTTTATCTCTAGGCCCTGTAGTGCCAATTTAGATTCATTTGTTTACATTTTCATCAGGTTCTTTTAAAACCCACTTTAGAGATTAATACGTGAAGTAATAACTTTGTACCCCTTTTTTTTAAATAAGTGGACAGACGCACAGTTTAAATGCGTTCTCCCCACGCGGGCTGGCAACGGCGCATTTATGGCGGTTTTTCGTGATTATTTCATTAAATACATACAAAAGCAAACATTTATTTTTCAGCCATGCACTAGATCGTTGGAATTTTCAAGTTTCTATGCAATTTTTTTAGTTGTTTTGGTATTTACTTACAAAAATCGGCATACCGTTAATTATTTTCTATTTACATGTTTTTATTAAAGAGTAAATGTTAAAAATAATTATAAATACTAACGATCTAGTGATTAGTTGAGAAAAAAAATTGTACGTTTGTTTGTATTTGATTATTTTTTGATTATTTGGAATGAACGCTCTTATTTCTATATGGAGGAGTGCATAAAAAAGCTATTACATGTTTTAATTTTTTAAATGATTTATGGTCGAATGGGCCTCATAAAAGGCTTATGCTCGGAGTTTCCCGGCGTGATCGAATCAGGAATGAAGAGATCCGCAGGAGAACCAAGGTAACCGACATAGCCTGTGGCAGTGGCCAATGCACATTGCTCGCAGAACAGATGGCCGATGGGGCCGAAAAGTTCTGGAGTGGCAACCGCGTACCGGAAGACGTAAAGTTGGAAGGCCTCCCACAAGGTGGACAGATGACCTTGTGAGGGCCGCAGGAATCCGCTGGATGCGGGAAGCACAGAACCGGTCGAAGTGGCGGAGCTTGGGGGAGGCCTATGTCCAGCAGTGGACGTCTTTCGACTGAAATGATGATGGTCGAATTGCAACCAGTGCTAGAGGGATCTTAATGGGTAATTAGTTGTTACATACCTTTAACGTCTAGAGGGTGAATGTTCTGCCAGAGCATGCCGTCTAACAGCCCGGGCGGTTCCGACTGCGATTGCTGAAATAACAATGAAATCTATATAAATAAAGAGAGAAGTCCTGACTGACTGACTCATCAACGCCCAGCCCAAACCCTTGGACCTAGAAAGCTGATACTTTGCACAGAGGTTCCCTTTATAACGTAGACAAGGAATAAGGAAGGATTTTACGAAATTCAACCTCTAAGGGAGTTAAATAGGGGATGAAAGTTCCGCGCGGGCGACGCCGCTGGCAAAAGCTAGTTTAGATTAAAATTCACATCCAACTAGTTGTTTAGTATATATGGAGCATGCGAGGAACACATTTTTGAAGTGGAAACTTCTTTAGGCGCGTTGGGAATTTTTTGAGATGGGAAAAACCATTGCCATTTAAACCAACTATTGTTGATTTTTTTATGACCTTTGGTAATGAAATAAGCCGAATTTGAACTTTATTACGTAAGTAAGACATTAGAATTTTGTGTTCCCAAAACTTGTCTTTCTTGATTCTGAATAGGGTATTTTCCGATTTCATAAAAACTATTTTAATTTTAAGATTGGGACGATCTATTTAACAGAAAAATCAAAATAAATTTATTAATACGCATTTTCTTAATTTAAAACGATTAAATCTAATATATTTTTCGTTGTTTTGAATTTACCGCCAAAACGCTTCTTACGATGACTTTTTATCACGTGACATGTGACGTCAACTTTGTATAAGCGGCACCGGTACAAATATTTAGTTTGGCGTCGTTTTATAAGTATTTGTGCACACAGGCACCGCACACCAGTAATATCACTTTATATCCATTAAAAATCTTGTTAAATATAAACTCGACATTCACTTATTTACTTACTAACTACTTTAGTTTACACAAAGTTGACGTCACGTGACAAAAACACATCGTAAGAAGTGTTTTGGCGGTAAATTCAAAACAACGAAAAATAAATTTGGTTTAAATCGTTTTTAATTGAGAAAATGGGTAGAAATCAATTTATTTTTATTTTTCTGTTAAATATCTCGTTCCAATCTTCAAATTAGAATAGTTTTTGAAAAATCGGAAAATACCTTATTAGAGTTCTAGCCACCTAGCTATTGCCCGCTTTTTCACTCGCATCGTAGAGATGGGAAAAACCATTGTCACTTAATCAACTATTGTTGATTTTTGTATGACCTTTGGTAATAAAATAAGCCGAATTTGAACTTTATTACGTAAGTAAGACATTAGAATTTCGTGTTCCCAAAACTTATCTTTCTTGATTCTGAATTAGTGTTCTAGCCACATAGCTATTGCCCGCTTTTTCACTCGCATCGTAGAGATGGGAAAAACCATTGTCACTTAATCAACCATTGTTGATTTTTGTATGACCTTTGGTAATAAAATAAACCGAATTTGAACTTTATAACGTAAGTATGACATTAGAATTTCGTGTTCCCAAAATTTGACTTTCTTGATTCTGAATTAGAGTTCTAGCCACCTAGTTATTGCCCGCTTTTTCACTCACATCGTAGAATAACTACTATGTACATTTACTCAGAATAAAAGTATAAATTTAAAACTGCGTCCAAAATCATCATCTGCATAGCCTCTTATCAACTATTTTGGGGTCGGCTCCGAGTCTAACCGGATGCAGCTGAATACCAGCGCTTTACATGAAGCGTCTGCCTATCTGACCTCCACAACCCAATTACTAGGTAATACTTGGTCTTGGTCAGTCTTCTACTTGGTCAGACTTTCAGGCTTCTGGCGACCCTTAACAACTGTCAACAATCTAACTTAATGTGCTTTCCGCGGCACGGGTGGGTATGTAAAGAAGTTCACTCATCCACGGACCAACC
The DNA here is from genome assembly GCA_949987655.1 of Polymixis flavicincta. NCBI lineage: Eukaryota > Metazoa > Arthropoda > Insecta > Lepidoptera > Noctuidae > Polymixis > Polymixis flavicincta. Next base: position 3,291,223 of record OX465198.1, on the reverse strand, counting down.
GCCACAAGCGTAGCTTAACGAGCCCCAAACTTTGTTCACATTATACGGTCAAATTGAATTAGCTAGCGTAACTCTGTAGATGTCAAAAAAAATAAAGAGTGTTCGGCCATTATGTAGTTATGTTGATATTTGGACATAGGCCTTCCTCAAAAGGGGGTTTGGTAGGCGCTTGGCAGGCGGGTTGGCGATCGCAGTATGGTGGTAAAATGCATAGAGAACGCTGCTGCTCATTCTCTAGTAAGTGAGATGGTGCTATTCTTTTACGTCCGGCACCACACGGACCAAGAGTTTTTTGTGTTTCTTAATGTTAATTACCTACTATTGTTTAGAATCAAGTTCTTCTTACTAAACAGACAGCTGTGCTGCTGGGGAGCTTGTTGCGCCACTTCTTCTTCCCAGTTAAAGCACTAGGAAGTGGAGACGGGCGGGCGTTTTGGGGGCCTCATGTATTATTGACGTTCAAAAAGAGCTGACTCTCAGCCTAGTTTGAAAAAATGACTTTTGATTTGATTCTGGTAGGTCGCACAAAGTACGTATACTGTGTTACCTGGGTGTCGTGCGCGCGCATCTTGCACTTCTTCTTGTAGTTCTCGTACCACATCTTGACCTGCGCAGGAGTGCGCGGACGGTCGCCCCCGCACCTCTTGTTCACCTCCTCGCATATTGTGGACCACACCAACTGGAGTCAAAGAGAATAATACTGATTAATATTGTGTTGTGGCTAAGGGCCTATCCATAAATTACGTCACACGGTTATTGGTCAACGAAATGTGACATTGTGTGTCAAGGGACAGGGGTGGTCAAAAATCTAAAATTCTAATACTCGAAATTTATATGTAAACCAAAAACTTAAAAATATTACTAACTCAACCTTTATATTTTATAAATGTAGATTATTAAAAAATGAAATAAAATAAAAAATGGAAAAACTGCTGTTATAAAATATGTGACGTCACACGAGGGGGGAGGTGGTTTCACAAGTGTGACCACCTGTGACAAGGACGAGGGGGGGGGGGGGGGTGGTGCCAACGGTGTCTTAAAAGGAATCTGAACGTGACTTTCAGTGAGAAACCTTTTTTGGTTAACCTTAATAACGAAGTTCGGAGTGCGGTGACATAAAATTTAAATACATATCGACTTCCGAATTAAAATCTGTGAGTAAAAAATAAATTATCCCCTGTTACTGTGTTCCTACCCTTAGGGTTGTTTTTTTTTTTCGAAATTTGTATGGGACCAACTTCGGGGTATACCCTTTCCAATAAAAAAGAATGATCAAAATCGGATTGCTCTGAAAAAAGTTATGCGTGGTCATACATAAAAAAAAAATACGCGTCGACTTGAGAACCTCCTCCGTTTTTCTGTCGGTTAAAAATGCCAAACGACAGTAGGTTTTCAAGCATCACCAAGCGCAAAATGATACTGGTCGTGGCCACACATAAAAAAAAAATGTACCTACAAATGAAAATGTCGCGCGCGCGTGTAGCGCTCAATCTTTTGTTTTATTTATCTAACTTTTCATTTTGTGTTTACGATCTACTCGAAATGCAGTGTAGTGATAGTACGGAACTGAATGAGCATGAAAACTTTCGGAAGGCGGTGACAAGAAATTAATAAAATACATGTCCAAAGTCACCGACTTCCGAAATTAAAGTTATTTTTCACGTCGGTTGTTTTTTTTTTTGAAAAAGTTTTTATTTTTCACTTTTTAGTTACCTACCCCACACCAATTCGAAAATTCATCATCCTTGGGGTCAAAACAATGCATATTTATGCGATAGCAGCATTTGCGATTGATTTGCTGTAATTTGTTGAAGAGTTCCGTTGTCTGTCTCCGAAACGCATCATCAGATCTATATGAAATTTAAATGGGACCATTTCGGAATAAAACCCTTTCTAAAAAAAAGAATTTTGCAAATCGGTCTATATATGACGGAGTTATGCCCGAATCTGCACCTAACTCCTAAGTTAAAGAGTTGTACCTTCTATCATCAGCTTAGCGTCATGAGATGATGATGACCATACGCAAATGTCTCAATAGCATTATTCAATTTTCAATTTTTTCAATTTATTTATTTCAGGAACAATTCATATTGTGTTTGAAAACATGTATGTTTACATAACAAATAAATAAAAACAAACAAAAACAAACTCATTAAAATTATAAACTAACACATTCATGCATGGTACAATAAATTCAATAACATTATAAATAATATGAAAAAAACAATACTAATAAAAATTCAAAATCATTACAACTATTACATACTAATATTCCCCAGTCTCACATTAACTAATATCAAATTTTCAAAACGTAGATATGTCATCGTCTATCGAATACAGACATTTCTCCAATAGGAACGCTTTTAGTCTTGACTTAAACGAGCACTTGTAAATTAAGGTTTTCAAGTCCAATGGTAACCTGTTAAAAATCCGAACTGCTTGATATTGAGGACTATGTTCAACAATATTAAGTTGGGGTTTTATTTTGTTTTTAAAATCTTTCCTGCGCGTACTTTCCCTCAACTGTCTCTCTTCATCTGTTTCATAATTATGTAAGTTTTTTTTAAAATTCACCAACAATACTAAAACATAGAGGCTTGGTACAGTAAGAATTTTTAAATTTATAAAATGTGGCCGACAGCTCTCTATTTGTGATATCCGGACCATGGTTCGTATGGCTCTCTTTTGGAGTACAAAGGCTCTCTGGCAGTTATATTTAAAACTATTTCCCCAAAACTGGACACTATATCTTAACCTTGATTCTATTAGAGCATAGTATACCATTTTAAGGTGTTTCATATCAATTTCATCCCTAAGACTGCGTAAGGCATAACATGCTGAGGAAATATATGAATCAATTGCTTGCAATTCCCTTTTCCAATTTAAATATTTATCAATGTATACCCCTAGAAACTTTACCTCATTAACTATATCAATCTTGACTTCATTAAGTGCGATCGTCATGTTGTCTTTATTACGAGCTGTTGTACTAAATAACATAATTTTGGTTTTTTCGGTGTTAATAATTAGCTTGTTACTTTCAAACCAAGAATTAAAAATTGTTAACACTGCATTAACCTTAGCGGAAAGCTCCTGTATGTCGTTAGCTTCCACTATTGCGTTGGTGTCATCTGCAAATACTGTCAGCCGTGTGTCAGAAAATATTGAATTAATGTAATTAATTAAATCGTTTGTAAATAATATAAACAAAATAGGCCCTACAATCGATCCTTGGGGTACGCCCGCTACTATATCCTGCATAGAAGATTTATTGCAAGTGCCATTACCATTAGCTTGCATTTTGCTAATATCCACATACATTTTCCTGTTACTCAAATATGAAGATAAAAGTTGTAAAGTTTTGCCTCTCACCCCATAATGCTCCAATTTTGCAATGAGTAATTTGTGGTCAATTGTATCAAAGGCTGAGCTTAAATCAAGAAAATTGCCGGCTACCCTCTTTTTCCTATTCAAATTACGAATTATATCATCTACCAATGTATATATGGCGTCCCCTGTTCCGACATTTTTTTGGTATCCAAATTGTCTCAAGTGCAAAACCTTGTTTAAATTTAGATGAACTACAAGCCTACTCTTAATTATTTTTTCGAAAATTTTGGAAAGAATGGGCAGCAAAGAAATAGGTCTATAGTTTCTTGGATCCGTTTTAGAGCCTTTTTTGTGGAGTGGGATAACTTTTGCTATTTTGAACTGTTCCGGAAAGATACCTTCTGAAATGCATTTATTGTAAAAAATAGTTAAAGGTTCAGCTAATATGTCTAAATTATCTTTAATAACTGCTATTGGAATTTCGTCATATCCACATGATTTCTTATTTTCCATGCCATCAACTAGTTTCACTATTTCATTAGGAGTAACAGGCGCAATAACCATGTCATTTTTAACTCTTTTAGTACTTTGCTCAAGAAAAATATGGGCATCTAGATTCTTAAAATTACTCAAAGTACATTTGTAGTTAAATTGATTAACTAATACGTTTGCAACATCTAAGGGATTATCTATAATTTTACCGTCAAATTTAAGCAAGAGAATTTCAGAATGCGGTGCTTTAATTTTATTCGTGCTTTTATTTATAACTTTCCAAACCTCTTTACTTAAATTACAAGAATTTTTAATCGTTTCAGTTATTGTTATTTTTTTTGGCCTTAGATAGTATTAGAAAACATAGGAAAAACATTGTTAATAGCTGTAAGATTTGAGGGTTGCCCTCGATTTCCCTGGGAATCCATGATCAGATCCTGAATTGGTGCCAATGGGACCACCTCAGGAGTATACTCTTTCAAATAAAAAAAGAATTTTGAGAATCGGTCCACAAATGGGGGAGAAATCGAGGAACATACATAATAAAAAACCTCCTCCTTTTTTGGAAGTCGGTTAAAAAGGAAAACATATCAGGATATATTATCGACATAGGCTAAACGTTTTCACTTAGCGTTAGCGTGCATGCGTTTGCGTGCGTGTGTTCGTGGTGTGTGTGCGTGTGTTTAGCTATTGCGCGGGCGATGCGATGCGACGCGGGGACCAAGAAATTTCACGCGGGCGACGGACGTAGTGAGCTTAAAACAAAATACTCACGTAATTGTATAGCTGGCTTTGTGGATCCATTTCTTTTCTATTATTACAGTTTTTTCTAAAGAGTCATTCGTTTTTAGCCAGAAAATTAAAATTTTTTTAGGATAAGGACGTCTACAACTTTTAAGACTTGCAATTTAAAGTAGGTACAGGTGTGATTTTATACAGCCAAAGTAAGTATGCAGTTTTATTACAAAATAATGGTTTGCAAACTTGATAATAAGCATAGAATTGCTAAATACCTAATAACGTGAGGTTTTAATAAGTAATTGCAGAATTCAGCGAGAATTTGCGTTTAAAGTGTGTTCGTTTGTAAATCCTGATAATATTATGAATGTCTACGTTTGGTTGTTTGGTTTTTGTTACTCAATCACGCAAAAACGGCTAAACGGATTTGGATGAAATTCGGCTAACTGATAGAATTTTTCCTGAATTAATACAAAAGATAATTTTTATACCGGTAATACATTTTCCGTGGGATAATTTTCGTTCTCCATGCTGGCGAAACCGCTAGCAACAGCTGGAATTTTATTATAAATGAATCTTTGCTGGTCTTCTAATAATAATACCAGCCTTTCATTGTCCCAATGCTGGGCAAAAGCCTCTTCTTATACAGAGAAGGCACGAGCATTGATCACCACGGTTGCTGAAGGGGATGGCGATTTTTGGTTGTGGTCGTGAGGAAACATGTCCTAGAACTAAAAATTCGAAGACATGTGACATCTACCAACCCGCAATGGGCCCGCGTGGTGGATTGAGGCCCACTCCCTCTCACAGAGTGGAGGCCTGTGTCCCAGCAGCGGGAACATTATAGGCCGATTATATGCTCAAGTTAAAAACACAGGCAAACCAGCATTAATTAGTTAGTACTTCTAACTGCGCATTACAATATGATACTAAACGTAAGCAGGTAACTCTACACTCGCATAGTTTTATATTATTGCTGAACAGGCGACATTGCCTCGTGGCACTTTAGTTAACTAAATTATTATTATGTTTAAATGACCTTCAAGCATTACAAGAAATAGATTGATCTTGAACTATAGGTATTATTTTATCATTTTAAACAATATACAAACTAAAACTATATTATGTCCAAGTAAATCTGTATAAATAAAAAGAAAAGTCCTGACTGACTGACTGACTCATCAACGCCCAGCCAAACCCTTGGACCTAGAAAGCTGAAATTTTGCACAGAGATTCCCTTTATAATGTAGACAAGGAATAAGGTAGGATTTTTCGAAATTCAACCCCTAAGCGAGTCAAATAGGGGATGAAAAATTCGCGCGGGCGAAGCCTCTGGCAAAGGCTAGTCTATAAATAAAAAGAAAAGTCCTGACTGACTGACTCATCAACGCCCAGCCCAAACCCTTGGACCTAGAAAGCTGAAATTTTGCACAGAGGTTCCCTTTATAATGTAGACAAGGAATAAGGAAGGATTTTTCGAAATTCAACCCCTAAGCGAGTCAAATAGGGGATGAAAAATTCGCGCGGGCGAAGCCTCTGGCAAAGGCTAGTCTATAAATAAAAAGAAAAGTCCTGACTGACTGACTCATCAACGCCCAGCCCAAACCCTTGGACCTAGAAAGCTGAAATTTTGCACAGAGGTTCCCTTTATAATGTAGACAAGGAATAAGGACGGACTTTTTGAAAAAACCCCTAAGGGAGTTAAATAGGGGATGACAGTTCCGCGCGGGCGAAGCCGATGGCAAAAGCTACTATAGAAATAAAAAGGGCTAGTGCTATGTTGCACGGATATTCTCAACAGACCAGGAGTTATAGCCAACTTCTGGAGGGAAGTGGGTTGGCTGGAATAACAACCGAAGCCGCCATGGCTCACGCAAATGGTGCACTTGAAGGACTAAGTGCGGAAACCAAACCCAGAACATAGAAGGGGTAGTGCTCACTGGGCTTCAAAGAATTCGTACGCATATCTGTCAGTGGGAAAGTGCCCAAAAGGCTGGCGTTGCGACGTTGGATGGCAAAGCTGATTCTTTGACCTAAGAATAGGTCAGCCCTTTGCTCACGTGAAGAGTCGACCAACCGCTCGGCGATGTCCCGAAATACTCGATGAGCACTCGGCCCTAATGTTTCAACCCCAAATGGCTCAAACATTATGGTTCCCGATAAGGTTGTTATATTTGAGCTGTTTAAGGCTTTCTGTACCTGCAGCAGCTGCCCCAGCACAGACCGCCGTGCTCAGACAATGGAATGGCGCGAGGGTGTCGATACAGCATTTCAAGTGGTTATGTTCTACTCTACTAAAATAAAAGCTGCAGTTTTCATTATTAAACGGTTTTATTTAGTTTTCCCAGACATTCAAAATTTTACCCTTTTTCTGTTAACAGATTGATTTGATATTTTGTACACACCTTCAGTTCTGTTAACAATACAATTTATTATATTCAGTGTCATTGTAAATTCAAGATGGCCGCCGCCACAAAAAAAAAAAAACCACGGAGGGCAATATGGGTATCAAATTATAGGGATTGACTAGTAGAAGAAATATGAAGTAACAAAAAAAAAAAAAATGGAAATTCAATTGGTGACTTTTTGAAAGTTCTACGCTTTTACTAAAACGAAAAAAGTTAATGATGTAGCTAATGTATTAATAACTAAAATATAATTAGGTAGATCCTAGCCTAGTTACCAGTCGTCATGACTGACCTTGAAGATAACAAAAAAAAAAAAAAAAAAACGGTACCTAGGCAAAAAAAAATCATCATCATCATTTCAGCCGAAAGACGTCCACTGCTGGACATAGGCCTCCCCCAGGCTCCTCCACTTCGACCGGTCTTGTGCTTCCCACATCCAGCGGATACCCGCGGCCTTCACAAGGTCATCGGTCCACCTTGTGGGAGGCCTTCCCCCTCTACGTCTTCCAGAACGCGGTCGCCACTCCAGAACCTTTCAGCCCCATCGGCCATCTGTTCTGCGAGCGATGTGCCCTGCCCACTGCCACTTAATTTTGGCAATTCTTCAGGCTATGTCGGTTGCCTTGGTTCTCCTGCGGATCTCTTCATTTCTGATTCGATCGCGTAGGGAAACTCCGAGCATAGCCCTCTCCATTGCCCTTTGGGTAACTTTAAGCCTTCTGATAAGGCCCATTGTGAGCGACCACGAAAAACTATTGAATAATAAAAACATATTTTATAAGCAGTCGACTGCTAATAGCAATTTCACGCACCCCACGATTTTTGCTTTTTTAATTATTTTTTTTGCAAAATTTAACACACCTTTGCAAATTGAAGAAAACGTAAGAAAAATCACGGGTTATCTTAGTGAAACCCATAAAACGTAGGTAGTTAATTTGGAGCTACCACGGAAGCACAATAACGAAAAGATATAATATCTTTCTTCGTTAACCTGTCACAGATAAGCGATAATCTTAACGTAACTACTGCTATCCGATAAAAAGATTATTTTTTATCAAATAATGGTATCTTTATATCTTATGTATTATTAATAATGAAGCTGAATTAAGAGTTTGTTTGTTTGTTTGAACGCGCTAATCTATGGAACTGTCAAATCAGTTGGATATGAAGAGATCTTTTTGTATTTGTTAGCTAAATTCTGCCGTAGAATCGATGACCGTTGGGGTAGACGTGTTCTTGAGTGGAGACCGCGCATCGGCAAACGTAAGGTAGGACGCCTCTACTCGGCTAGGTGGAGCGACGATCTTCGCAGGGTGGCTGGTAGCAGCTGGATGAGAGTAGACGATCATTGATCATTGATCATGCTGCTACGCCCTGCTGTGCCTACGACGACGCAGCTGTACATTTCACGTCTGCATCATTCTACAAAGATTGAGGAAGTCGTGAAGTATGTGAAAGTGAAGAGCTGAAGACCAACTGGACTCTGAGGGTCGAAAAGTTGGAATGGCGCCACGACATCAACTTTAAGTCATTCGTGGTACGAGTTCCAACCCAGCATCTACAGATCTGCTTGAAAGAGGACTTTTGGCCGAAAGGTGTCGTATATCGACGTTTCCGAGAACGGTTAAGCGACACCTAGCAGCGATACACGACGCCGACCACTTTACGTGTTTAGTTATATTATAGTTATAATAAGTTTCTTAATATGTATTAGTTTATTAATATTTTTAAGATTATTTTGTGTATTTTAGCTATGGGCAATTAGTTGCCTGATAATAAAATGATTATTATTCTTATTGAGCTGAATGGCGTGCAATTGGAGAGGCCTATGTAGGCTGATGATGCCCAATTCTAGACGAAGGCTGTGCTCGTGTGGTGGACTACGGCCCACTCTCTCTCTCACTGAGAGGATGACTGTGTGCCAGCAGTGGGACCCTTAAAGGCCGATTGTTAGGTAAACTGCACGGCTATTGGTGCATGAAGTTGAAAAATGAATGGCAATGAAATGTATTGTATTAAAAAAGAGCAGTCAAATTAAATAACAAAAAAAAACAGTGGCCCTCCGGGACTGCCGCCAGAAGTGAAAACTTGAACAATTACGTGTGTATTTTTTAAATCGTCAATACAGGATTTCACATTGGGTTCTTGGGTCCTGATTGCTCTCGGTAAAAAATTATAAACGAGCGATCGACTTCAGCCATTAAAGGTAACAAACAGCACAGATTTTTAAGATAAAATACAAAGGGATAAAAGAATTAGAATTTCCTAATGAAAGAAAGGGTCTTTTCCAAAAGACACCAACGCGCGACTTATCCGTGTGCTCGTTCACCCATTTATATACAAAGGATACAATACATATACTCGTAGCTCATGGAAAGCATTCGGTGACGATGACGCGAGCTCCATGATTTTTGTTCACCCAAAAAGTGCTCAACGCGCCTAAATAAGTTTTCACTTCAAAAACCTAAAAATCTATACTCTACTAATAATACTTAATACGAGAAGCAAAAACTTTATAAGTACCCCTTTCTACGATTACTTAATTACGCGGACGGAGGAGTACGAAATTTGGCACAGTTAAGGTGAAACAAGTCCACATTTTTTCCACAAACTTACGGAGAGGGTTTTACTCGACTGTTTGACAACGTATGTACATCAAAACTTAAACATGGTATGGTTTTGTCTCATTATTAATATTATCGGTACGGAAACATAATACTAAAATGAAAAGCCATTTAAAAGTTATGAGCCAACAAAGGATTCGTTTTTCTTGATAACTTAACGTAACTTTGGACATGTTTAAGTAACAAAAGAAGTGTAAAATCTCCAAAACTAAGTCGGTACCGACAAAGCTCAATTATCAAAAAGTTCAATAAAGTTAATTGGTCATTGATTTATGCAGTGGTTTTTTCAGAAAACCCGATCTTCCGAAGGATTTTTCTTAATTTTTACGCCCTTGTTTTACTATAACTGATCCTGCAGCTCACTCAATAATGTTGTGCGTGTAGACTAGCGTCTAACTGCTCATCACGGGTACTACCTCTGTCGGACACGAAGCCTGGTGAGACAGCGTTCTTTTTAGCCAGGCCCACCAGTGAGTTAGCGCCCGCGACTAGTGTACCCTTAACCGCGCGAATCTCAGGAACATCGAGTCAGATTTGAATAAAACATTTTGCATTTGATACCACAATTATCCTGCCAGGGGTGCGGGTTGTTCGAAAGAGATACCCCTGGCACACAGGCAACTGAGGGTACACGGGTGGGTTTTATTCAGTAAAAGTCTGACACGCCCTCCCGCTTGACCCAGAGCGGGGGAAGTTATTTGATGATTTCCCACTCAATTTTTGTTTTTAGTGCCCCAATTGTAGAGAGCGGCGATTATAGAGTACTTAACATTGCGCTAGGGCCCTAAGCGAGCCAAGCAAAAACAAAAAAGAACGCTGAGCGTAAAGAAAGTTACAGCACGGGCAGGCCATGTGATGCGACGGGGTGGGTAGGAGCAAGAAATATCACGCAGACGATGTCGCAGGCAGAAGCACGATCATCCACGTTAGGGTCAGCTGCCAGTCTAACCGGAAGCAGCTGAATATCAGTATTTCACATGGAGCGACTGCCTATCTGCTCTCCTGGGTAATCCGATACCCCTTGGTAAGATTGGTTGTCAGACATTCGGGCTTCTGACGACCCGTAACGACTGTCAAAGATCCACAAATGACAGCCGGGACCGCTTAACGTGCTTTCTGTTAAACTTTAGTAACAAAATGTACAACTAGCAACGCCATCTATGTATTATTCTTATAGTTTGCTTATGTCATTAAAACCAGTTGTTAACCGAAAGTGTGCGTTTCAATAGGTTATGGGCAAATTTCCTTGTTTTCTTAAGTAATATCGAGTTACAGTTTAAGAAAAGTGCTGAACTTTCGTGTAGATAATGACTGTGAACTATTTACAAAGTGTACCCAAGCTGAAAGGCAGGGAAAATTATGATGAGTGGAGTTTTGCAGCAGAGAACTTGTTAGTCCTAGAAGGCATGACGCATTACATCAAGCCAGTGCTAGATACTGAAACAAAGCCTGCAGAAGACGCAAAAACGAAGGCAAAGTTAATTTTAACAATCGATTCCGGATTGTATGTTCATATCAAAGAAACAAAGACCTCGATGGAGTTGTGGACAAAGCTAAAAAATATGTTCGATGATTCCGGTTTTTCCAGAAAAATATCTTTGCTGCGACATTTAATTTCAATCAGGCAAGAAAGTTGTGAATCAATGACTAATTACGTAACGCAAGTTGTCGAGACAGCACAAAGATTAAAAGGAACAGGATTTGCAATTACGGATGAGTGGATAGGATCATTATTATTGGCAGGTTTGCCAGAAAAATATTCTCCCATGATCATGGCAATCGAACATTCGGGAATACAGATTACCACAGATGCAATAAAATCGAAATTAATCGATTTGGAAGTTTCTTCAAATTACACTAATTTGGATACCAGTGGCGCTGCATTCGCTGCGAATAAATCATACTCGAAATCACGGAGCAACAATAAAAAACAAAATGGCCACACTGATACGTCCCAGTCACAAGTGTCTAAAATGCCGGCTAAAAAAATTGTTACGTGTTATAAGTGTAAAGAAAACGGGCATTTCAGAAATCAATGTCCTTTATTGCAGAAAAATAAGCAGTCTAACGCGTTCAGTGTAGTATTCCTAAATGGACAATATAACAAAAGCGAGTGGTACGTTGACTCCGGCGCAAGTGCGCACATGACGTCAAACAAAGAATGGATAAACAATGCAAACTTTATGCCGAACTTACCAGAAATTACGGTTGCTGACAATACAAAGCTGCCCGTATTGTGTTCCGGAGATATCCAAGTAACTACAGATCGCAACTATGACATCACAGTTAGGAATGTCTTGTGTATTCCAAAGTTGTCAACAAATCTATTATCGGTAAGCGAACTTTTAAAAAACGGAAACAAAGTAGTGTTTGAAACCAATAATTGCTATATTAGAAATGTGAAAAACGAGCTGGTAGCAATGGCACACTTAACCAATGGTGTATACAAGTTGAATATAAAAACAGCAGATTGTATGTTAACAACACCGGCATTGGCGAGTGCAGAGACATGGCACAGGCGTCTGGCACACATTAATAGCAGCGACTTAAATAAAATGAGTAATGGCATTGTAGAAGGAATAACATTATCAGCTCCTAGTGACACAAAGAAAGAGAACTGTGTAACCTGTTGTGAGGGCAAACAAATGAGATTGCCATTCACACATAGTGAACATAACAGCTCGGAGACACTACAAATAGTCCATGCTGATGTATGTGGGCCAATGGAAACAAAGTCCATAGGGGGTTCACAATTCTTTCTGCTTTTTGTGGATGACTACAGCCGAATGTCATTCATTTACTTCCTTAAACACAAAAATGAAGTTTTCCAGAAATTTAAAGATTATAAAGCTATGGCAGAGAATCAACAAAACAAGAAAATAAAGATTCTACGTACTGATAATGGTGGTGAATTTTGTAATAGTGCAATGGAAAATTATTTAAATAAAGAAGGCATAATTCATCAAAAGACAACAGCATATACTCCAGAACAGAACGGTGTCTGTGAGCGAGCCAACAGAACAGTAATAGAAAAGGCTAGATGCTTACTGTTCGATGCAAAACTACACAAGAAATTTTGGGCAGAAGCAGCAAATACAGCAGTGTACCTAAAAATAGGTCTGTTACAGCAAGCTTAATAAACAAAACACCGTATGAAATGTGGCATCAAAAGAAACCAGATTTGAGCCACTTACGTTTGTTTGGAAGCCCGGTGATGGTGCACATTCCCAAAGAACGGAGATTGAAATGGGATAAAAAAGCAGAACAATATATTCTGGTTGGATATTCAGACAATGTCAAAGGATATCGTGTTTATGATCCAAAGAAAAATATTATTTCAGTGAAAAGAGATATAACAGTGATGGAAGGAAAACAAAGAATTAAAAGTTTAGAAGAAGAAAACGCTATATGGGTTCAGAATGAACAGATTGAAGAAGAGAACTTAGTTCAGAGAGAGGAGATTCAAAAAACACAGAATGCGCAGGAATCAAGTGTAGAGAGCAGAGATTCAGTGGGGGATATTACTATTCATGAATCTCTGACTAGTCCAAGTTCTGATTCATCAGCTTATATGGATCCAGATGAGACTAGTGTTGATACTTCGATGGACTCCATTATATCAACAGATATTTCATCAAGTGAGCTCCAAACACTAGTTGGTGAAGTAGTTGAAAATAAGAGAGTGCGAAGACCTCCAACTCGTTTTGGTTATACAAACTTGTGTGTTTCAAATAACTTTGCAGGAGCTGAGGAGATTGTCTTCTCAGAAGCAGTGAACGGACCAGAGGCAGAACAATGGAAGCTGGCCATGTGTGAGGAGTTACAGTCATTTGAGTACAATGACGCATGGGAGCTCATTGATGTACCAGGTGATACTACAATAGTGCAAAGTAGGTGGGTTTTGAATAAAAAGTTAGATGTTAATAACAAAGTGAGATATCGTGCAAGGCTAGTTGCCAAAGGTTTTTCACAACGTAGTGGAATTGACTATGTAGACACTTTTTCTCCTGTCGTGAAACACTCAACCTTGAGGATGTTATTTGCTCTCAGTGTACAATGGTGTATGGATATAACGCACCTAGATGTCACAACTGCATTCTTAAATGGACACTTAAAAGAGAATATTTGTATGTCTATTCCTGTAGGTTTTGAATGTAAGGATAAAGGGAAGGTTCTAAAACTTAAAAAAGCTATTTATGGGCTTAAACAATCATCTTTAATGTGGTATCAAAGAGTGAAAGATTGTTTATGTAAATTGGGTTTTAAAATTTGCAGCAATGAACAGTGTTTATTTACAAAAATTTGTGATAATGTAAAAATAATAGTAGCTGTATATGTTGATGACTTTTTGATATTTTCTACATGCAAAAATGAGACAGTAAAATTGAAAAATGTACTTGGTTTAGAATTTAAGATAAAGGATCTAGGTTGTGTAAAACGCTATTTAGGCATGAGAATTAATTTAGATAAAAGGTCTAATACTATTACAATAGATCAACAGCAGTACATAGAACAATTATTGTTTAGATTTGGAATGTTTAATTGTAGGTCTATAGATACTCCCATAGAATGTAAATTGAATCTTGAAAAGGCAGAAAATTGTGTAACAGATTTACCTTATCAAAGACTTATAGGGAGTTTAATGTACTTGGCTGTCATGTCTAGGCCTGATATAGCATATTCTATAAGTTATCTAAGTCAATTTAATAATTGTTATAATGAAACTCATTATAATACGGCTAAAAGAGTGTTAAAGTACTTGCAAAAAACTAAACATTATTGTTTAAAATATACTATAGATAATATAGAATTAAAGGGTTTTGTTGATGCTGATTGGGCCACTGACACTTTGGACAGGAAATCATATACTGGTTTCTGCTTTATCATGTGTGGTTCTATGATATCATGGCAGAGCAGAAAACAGAAGACTGTTTCTTTGTCAAGTACAGAAGCTGAGTATGTAGCATTGTCAGAGGCAACTAGGGAAGCTATATATTTGAGAAATTTGATGCATGAGATTACAGGTAAATTAAGTGTTGTCATGTTGCATTGTGACAACCAAAGTGCATTGAAATTGGCAAAAAATCATCAATCATTAAATAGAACCAAACATATTGATATACGCTATCATTTTGTCAAGGAAGCTATAAAACATAATTTGATTGAAGTTAAGTATATCTCAACTCAAGATATGCCTGCTGATATAATTATTAACTAAGGGATTATTGTCAAATAAACATTATAAATTTTTAGAGATGATAGGTCTCGTTTCTAACTAAATTTAAGTTTAAATGTAATGTTTGTCATGTTTTATTTTGTTTTAAAAATATTTTGTTAAGTGGGGGTGTTAAACTTTAGTAACAAAATGTACAACTAGCAACGCCATCTATGTATTATTCTTATAGTTTGCTTATGTCATTAAAACCAGTTGTTAACCGAAAGTGTGCAGCTTGACATGGTCGATAACATGATCGACTCGTGTGGCTGTTATTGCTTAGCCAAAACGACAACAAGTCGCGGGCAGAAACTAGTAAACAATATTGTAATATCAATGGTAAAGAATTCAATTAAGTGGCCAAGGGTTCAGATAAAGACTCAATGACAGATTACTGATAAAATATACGCAAGTAACTTACATTGATAATAATAAATATTTGGTTTTGGATTTTGAAGATTATGGATCTCTGATACGTCAAGTTGGATAGCTATAACTTTGTCCATTCTTGGTAGAATAGAGATAGAATTGGTCATGCTACACCTGCGTGCTTAGCATGGCGCTTTGTATTTCTACGAAGAATAGACAGTGCTTTTTCAATACAAAGTGACATTTCGTTCCTACATTTTTGTTATCGCACCGTAGATATCCAGATATCCTTCTACAATCTGTCATTTAGTCTTTCGTTTCTAACGACATTTGTCTAGGTCCTTATAAATGTAGACTATTTCAGAAGAATATTTCTTCCGAAACTGTCAAAATCACACTGAAAACAAAACTTTCTAGTCGACGGCCACAAAGTAAATACGATTATCTACAAAATCATGATTCGTTTAGAACGCATAAGTGTGATAATGAATAGAAAAACATAGCTATCTTATCCCTTTGTATATCATTTAATAGTCATGTCTATTCTTCCGTCGACAAATCGGTGCTCGTGCTAAGCCTGCTGCACGGACCTGAGATACCTACCAGAATACCAGTGCTGCGACACTTTTTAAATGTCGCAGCATTATGCTGAGGTAGGAGCATTTTGGCCTCGTGCAGGACTTTCTGTTTTATTTTTAATCGTTTTTACTCTCCGTTTTTATTTTTAATTGAGCCCTTTATACCAGGAGACTTTTATTTTTGGTAATATGCGTTATTGTTTATTAGTTTGCCTATGTACGTATAGAATCAAGTCCATCCGACTAAACAGACAGCTGTGCTGCTGGGGAGTTTGTTGCGCCACTTCTTCTTCCCAGCTAAAGCACTAGGAAGTGTCGAAGGGTGGGCGTTTTTGGGGGACTGTCTTATGTATTTTGACGTTCGAAAAGTGCTGATTCTCAGCTTAATTTGAATAAATGACTTTTGATTTTGAATTTTTTGATTTCTCAAGAAATTTGTTTGATTTTTTTTTTTTATAATTTTTGTACTACTTTATTTTATGTGATCTTCCTGTGCGAGTCACAATAAATACTTTTTCTTTCTTTTTTTCTAGATATTTCCTGGTTCTCTTCGTACCTGTTTGCTCCTGTTGGTCGCGTTGTTGGATCGTCCCTGTCGCAGCACGTCGCGGTGGCGTGCTATCAGCTCGAGGACTGTTCGTTTCTCCAGCTCGGTGAAGTTCTTGGAGCGCTCCTTGTGGCCGCGGCGAGCGCGGAACGATGTGGACGTACTGCGTGTTGACATATCACTCTGGGGAAGAAGGAAAACGGACTTTAAATAACAATTGGTAAAGTGGAATATTCTATTAGTCGGCTACTGGCAGTTCAGCATAGCATTCGATAGGCTATCGTATAGAAATTGACACATTTCGAAAACCTGATTTGCCTTAATCCTGACAGCAAACAGCTGTCGGAAAAAAGCGGTCTTCTATTTAATGCCTTCGACTTGTCGAAGGCTTTTGACTTGGTTCGCTATGATCTGCTATGACAAAAACTGCAGCAAGCGGCAGTGCCAGACGAACTGATCCGTATCTTTCAATACCGGTACAGCAATCAGGTCACTTTTGTTCGATGGTGGGGGGGGGCTTACTCGACACCATACAGGTTGGAGTGCGGCGTGAGGCAAGGGGGGCTAACCTCACCTAAACTCTTCAACCTGTACGTTAATGTGCTGATAGAGGGGCTCAGCAGCACGCATGTCGGTTGCCATATTGGAGGTGTGAGCCTCAACAATATCAGTTATGCTGACGACATGGTTCTGCTGAGCGCCTCTGTCTGTGGGATGTCAAGGCTGATTGCCATTTGTGAATAGTATGCAAAAGAACAAGGTTTGTTGAATAACACGAACAAGAGCGAGTGCATGGTCTTTCAGGCCAGAGGGAGATGTCTTGATCATTCACACCACCGGCAATTAAGCTCAACGGATGCCCTATTAATAGAGTTGATACATTTAGGTATCTTGGACATTTATTAACCTCTGACCTGAAAGACGATGCAGACATTGAAAGAGAGCGTAGGGCGCTGTCTGTTCGTGCGAATATGATAGCCCGCAGATTTGCTCGGTGTTCGAGGGGCGTCAAAATAGCCCTATTTAGGGCGTTTTGTACGTCCTTTTATACTGGCAGTCTGTGGGTGGATTACACGCAGAAACAGTACAGCGCTCTACGCGTCCAATACAACAACGCGTTCAGGGTGCTCTTGCGGCTGCGTCGTGTTTTTTTTATGTATGTTCCTCGATTTCTTCCCCATTTGTAGACCGATTCTCAATATTATTCGTAGATCTATGATAGTCGTTCCTAGTACCCAGAAGTCGGACAACCAGACTTAGTTATTGATGTGGTGTTACCCATAACTGAGTTGTGGATTCGTTCCCAGTTACCCTGGAAACCGATTCCAAGATCTTTGGGAAAAGGCTATTGCTAATAGGCCATCTATACTAATATTATAAGGCTGATGAGTTTGTTTGTTTGCTTGAACGCGCAAATCTCAGGAACTGCTGGTCCGATTTGAAAAATTATTTCAGTATTAGATAGCCGTCTTATCGAGGAAGGCCGAGCAAAAAGAAAAATGTCACGAATACGAAGGACTCGCACGGCCAGGCGATTCGATGCGACGCACACTGGTCCCAAATTAAAAAAAAGTGGACATTGATAGTAGACCGGTGATATTTTTTTTTATTGTTGATACAATGATAACAGATAAGGCAAAAAAATATTATTGTCCTACTTCAAATACTTTTCTGTAAAAAAAATATTTCTTTTTTTTTGTATGGGAGCGATTACATTTTACTCAATTTCTCAAAAACTTTAAGCGATGTCGAGATGGCAATCACATATGTTAGAAAACTAATAATTCTGAGTATTTGGCTCGAAGAAACTTATTGCTTATCTCTGCGTACTTTCGAGATAATAGTGACAGAAAATAACATTTTTTTTTTTAATGTTAATTGTTTGCTTTTTTTTTTAATCATAGCCTTACTTTAGCACATAATTATAATGTATGCGTAATGTCAAATAAATAAAAAGAGACTTCTCTGTAAAAGAGGTTATGGGGGCTCACTAATGACTGAAAAGCTATGACCTTTCTGAAGGAGTATTTTCATCAGTTTTAAAAAAACAATCAAAATGAAGACAAATAAAGCTGCAAACATAAAGTTGAATATGTTCACAAACGATTCTGAAAAAATATTATGGTGAAAGATTAATATTTGGGTCTATATTCTCTTGAGAAATCTCTATTTCCTCGTTTTCCAACGAAAGCAATTCATTGTTCAAGATCAAAGCACTAGCCTCTGGAAACAACTGTTTATGTAAACGAGCAAACTTTGGTTTGATATGGCTGATGTAAGGATCTGAGCTAATTAGAAAGCTGTGGATAATGTCTAAATTAGTCTGAACTCTACCGATTTTTCTTGTATGTGCCATTCTAACATTCCGGAAATCTTTATTCCTCGCTTCGGAAGCTTCTTCGGAAAGCATGCCTATCGGAATAAAGGAGAAATTTTCACAAATATCAGCACCGTGTATCAACAATTTATGGACACTTGAAGGCATGTAATACCATGGATATAAGTTTACATACAGCATTGCTGTTTCTTTGCAATATTCCCTAAACAAGTTGGTATTAATAAGTTGACCAGATGAAATTATTTGTAAAATGACTGCAAATCTCTTGATTAAAACAGGGTTATTTCAGCAGATACTTCATAATTTTCAAAAAACCTTCTTGCCGTGTTACCGTCATTGGTTGTACCAAATCCCTGTTTTACTATGTCAATTAACAAACCAGTTCTTTCCCGGAATTCTTCTTGTGTCAAATTCTTTTTAATTTCTTTTAACAATTTATCTTCTTTTCGTGCAGCCCACTTTTTGAAGTCTAAGTTGTACGAAATGTTTAAAATACATTCCATACATCTTATCCACATATGAAGCGAAGACAGACCATAATAGGTCTTTACCTATGAAATTGCCGTTTTGTATGAAAAAATTTAAACGAATTTTTTTCATGAATTTTTTATTTGTATTAATCGAAGTAATCACCCATGCAATCAATGCATCTTTGCCATCGCAGTGGCAGTTTATTGATGCCCTTCTTAAAGAAATCAGCTGGACGGGAGGCAACAAATTCTTCAAAGGCATTTTGTACTGCCTCTCGGGTATTAATTTTTTTTCCCGCCAAGAAGTTATCCAAATTCTGGAAAAAGTAGTAGTCTGTAGGCGCAAGGTCTGGTGAGTAGGGCGGATGACGGAGAGCTTCCAACCCCAGTTCTTGCAACTTGGAGACCGTCTGCTGTGCAGTATGAGGTCGCGCGTTGTCGTGCAGGAGCAGCGGAGACGAGCGATTGACCAATGCTGGTTGGAGATGCGCCAGCTTCTCCATCATTGTGTTCAGTTCTTCACAGTACACATCTGCAGTAATGCTCACCCCGTTTGGTAAGAAGCTGTGATGAATCACACCGGCGCTAGACCACCAAACAGTGACCATCACTTTTCTAGGGGTAAGTTTTCGTTTAGGGCATTGTTTAGGTGCTGAACCAGGATCCAACCAACTTGCTGAGCGCTTACGGTTATCAAACAGAATCCATTTTTCATCGCAGGTAACAATGCGGTTCAAAATTCCTTCATTTGTGTGTCTGTTGAGCAGTGCAAGGCACGTCTCGACGCGTACTTCGCGCTGGCGATCATTGAGTTCGTGGGGCACCCATTTGTCAAGCTTTTTTACCTTGCCAATTTGACGCAAATGGACCAATATTGTTTTGACGCTAACGTCGAAAGCTGCTGCTAATTCAGCCGTAGATTGTGTATCATCAGCTTCCACAATCGCCTTTATTTCGTCATTGTCGACCAAAGTCTTCGGACGACCGCGAGGTTCATTTTTCAGGTCGAAATCTCCAGAACGGAAGCGAGCAAACCAATAACAGGTGGTGCGTTGGTTTGTAGTGTTAGCTCCGTAAACGTCGTTGATGTTGCGTGCCGCTTGTGCCGCGTTGCTGCCACGACGGTACTCATATTCCATAATTACTCGAATTTTTAACGTATCCATGATGACGAAAAAGATTGAAATGCGATGAAAATGTAACACTAATCAATAAAGAAATGACTACTTTTAGAAAAAAAAATCCATGTTTTTAAAATAAAATTAATTTGAAATTAGAATTCTTAGCCAAACAAAAATTATTTTGATTTGAAATGGCCAGTACTGCAGAACGGCAATTTCATAGGTAAAGACCTAATATTTATACATATCTTCTCTGATGAGTCTTTTGGATACAAAGTCCAAGTCATTCATTTTGCTAGGTAGGGTATTGCAAATATTACAAACAGCTGCAGAAGAAGTATTGGAAATCACAGTAGAAATTTTCCCACCAATCATAGTCATGTACAAAACATGTTTAATATCAAAATTATCTACAATTGTGGGAACAAGATTACGAATTTCTTCCTCTAAGGATGCACTTTCCTTCTTTATCAATTCTTTTTTTTCTTTTGCAAATATAAAGCCAATTGGACGACAATAGTTTGTTGAAGAGGGAGCAGGATTTTGCCACAAGATAGTACCACTCTCTTCTTCCAAACGAAGCGGAACCAAACTAATCATGAAAACTGAAGAATCGTCAATTTTAGTGTCGGAGTGTGACTTTTGTTTATAATTACTTTGAGAAGATGACCCGTCAAAACCCCATTTGCTTATTAGTTTTAGCGATTTTTTGTCGGCAGAGTTGTGCTGAATTGTTTTTAATATCCTATTGGTTGTCAAATCTAGAAGCGATTGAAGTCTTATCTTAGCATCAGATTCAGTTACAGTTATGTCTGACTCTGGAGGATAACAAGTTTTTTTAGGTTCCAGGAGCTTTTGATAGGATGGAAGACCATACATTTTCTCTGAAGCAAGAATAGTTCTTAAATTTCGATATTGCCATTTTGACAAATTTGTTGAGGTGTAAAGCGCTAACGTTTTATCATCTGGTAAACACGGTTTGTCAGTCTTTTTAGCGAATAGTACATCATGTACCATCTCACATTTTTCCTTGTTTTGGCTGAGTTCGTTTAATATAGCTGCTATTTTTTTTTTTTTAGACTCTTTTAATTTGGCACATAAAGCATAAACTAATTCCTCCTCTGTGTGATCTAGAAGTGTTAGAGAACGCCTTTTCTTCTGTTTATCAGATATATCAACAAATGGTTTTTTACTTGTACCACAACTTAATTGATGAGTATCCACTTGCGTTTCGAAATTTGGAATTACTTCCTCGGCAACTTTAAAAATGCTGCTTAAATCGATATTTTGACATTTTGGCCAAACTATTTGGGATTGTAACCAGTCTGAATTTTTGTTAAGAAAGGTCTTTTGAGCTCTACTGGAAGCAGACCATCTTTTTGAGATATTACTTGAAAAATTACGACAAAATAATTTAATATTACTCAAATCTTCGGAAGACAATTCAACACCAATACGTTCAATAAGGGCATTAAATAAAAATTCGACATTTTTAAAACCACCTCCTGATTTAAGAACAACGTATAAGTCTAAGTTGGTGACAAATGCGGACATATTATAATTTTAAGGAAAATTGAAAACAAATTAGAATCAAAGATATCAAAGACAAAGTGACTTTGATTTTAACAAAAAAAAATTACGAAAACAAATTCGACGAAAGAAAGACAAACAAAAATTATTTGATTTTAAAATCCAAAGATTCAAAATACAACAATAACAAAACAAACAAACAACAAGCATTTTTCAAGCGCACAGAAAAAATAAGTACACGTCTTATCGCAACCACATTTAGTTGTACACTGAGGTGTACGCGCGCGATTCGTGACCGTATTACGTTACGTCATGAGAGGCGGCCATCTTGTTATCCCGGCAAACTCGCGTCGAAGCTCCATTTTGCTGGCCAGCGGACCTATTGAGATATGAGTAAGGCTATGAATAAAAAAAAGCGAACAATTAACATTAAAAAAAATTGTTATTTTCTGTCACTATTATCTCGAAAGTACGCAGAGATAAGCAATAAGTTTCTTCGAGCCAAATACTCAGAATTGTTAGTTTTCTAACATATGTGACTGCCATCTCGACATCGCTTAAGGTTTTTGAGAAATTGAGTAAAATGTAATCACTCCCATACAAAAAAAAAAGAAATATTTTTTTTAGAGAAAAGTATTTGAAGTAGGACAATAATATTTTTTTGTCTTATCTGTTATCATTATATCAACAATAAAAAAAAATATCAGCGGTCTACTATCAATGTCCACTTTTTTTTAATTTGGGACCAGTGTGCGACGGGGTGGGTCGTAGACATGGGTCGGATTAGGTAAAAACGATACCTAATCCACCTAATCCTAGTATTTAAAAATATCTAATCCGAATATTCATTCAATAAAGCCGCTGGCCTGTTACCGATATTGTGTATCGTATGAGGATTGGGTAAGAAATATTCGGCATGAAGTCTGGACGTTCCGTTTCTGATATATTGTGGAACGGTGGGTTACACACATATTTCGTTTTTTTATGCAGAGCACTAACTAGTCCAGTGTTATTCTACATAGATGGCGCTGGCGGAAGTGCTAATTAAACTTGAAACTTAACCCCCACATTTTAAGGTACGGAATATCTTCTGTGTAGACTGTGTACGAATATTTTGTGCCATACCTAATCCTCGACGCTTTGGATTAGGTACGGACTAGTATCGAAAAATACCTAATCAACATACCTAATCCAATATTTATGCCTCACCTCTAGTGGGTCGAGGGAGCAAGAAATTTGACACGAACGAAGTCGCGAGCAGAGGCTAGTTAATAATAAATACAGAAGGACACATTTAAGGCTTATACAAAGAGGCGCGACGAGACACTTGTAGAACGATTTCCATGAATTTTTCATAGTTTTTCTACGTAAATCAAACTCAAACTCAAAGCATTTATTTCAATTAAACCTTTTACAGGCACTTTGGAATTGTCAAAAAAAAAAATCGAAGTTGAAGCTAGGTGCCCATTCCAAAACGTAGGTGTCTATGGAGAAGAACGGGCAAGAAACTCCAAGGACACTCTAAATCGCGTCGCGACCGTTTGCTGGAGCCTTTAAATGTTGCGACGATTTATCATTTTATGAGCAGAACTACTATACAGGAAAAGTTTTTATTCAGTGCGCAAATTTTAACCATGAATTCAGCATATCATTCTAGACACCCTACCGCAAAAAAATTACGCCGGTTATACAAAACAAAATCAGCGGGTCCATATTTTTTGACCGCGTAGGTATTGCACTTTTCTATGAAACAGCTTTTTTTTGTGTAAGCGGCGAAAAATTTCTGCGGTATCTAGAATGATATGCTGAATTCATGGTTAAAATTTGCGCACTTGATTAAAACTTACCCTGTATAACATGCTTTCTAAAAAACCTTATTAAAAGTGCTTTCACTTATAAGCTAAAATCATAGTTATTTTGTAGTACTCAGTTCTTTAATTATTCACGTATGCATAACAAATTTGTAACATTATAAAGAAAGTAAAAAGAGACAAATTATTCTCTTTAAAAAGGTCGATAACCGTTCTTTTGATACTTCCGGCGGATGCTAAGTACAGTTGGCAGCAAAATCAATAAGTATTTCTGTCTGACAAAGATGTAACCTACAACTTTGCCTTATTATTCGGGAAGTACGAGTACCTACACCTTCAGAGATAAGTCATGTAAAATATAAATAATTTATGTCTATTTATTTTCTTCCCGTCCCGTGTGGTGCCGGGCGTAAAAGAATAGCACCATCCCATTTCTTCCAGTGGGTGTCGTAGAAGGCGACTAAGGGACTCACTAGAGAATGGGCAGCAGCGTTCTCTTTGCATTTTACCACCATACTGCGATCGCCAACCCGCCTGCCAAGCGTGGCGATTATGGCAAATCCCCCCATTTTGGGGGAGGCTTAAGTCCAGCAGTGGACGTCTTTCTGCTGTTATGATGTCTATTTATTTTCTTACTTGTTAATTATTTCAAATTTGTAATGCTTACGTGAATAATAAAAAAATCGAAATATTGACAACATTTTTTATTTGCAGTACCTACTTATTACGATTAAATGTTTGTATTTAAGAGCAGTGGTGGCCCAGTGGCTACAGCCGCGACTTAAGAGTTGTAGGTCGTGAGTTCGAACCCAGACAGGCGCTTTACTTTGTGTAAATTATTTCATCACCATTGCTCTCAAAACGGTGAAGGAAAACATCGTGAGGAAACCGGCATGTCCTAGAACCAAAAATTCGAAGACATGTGACATCTACCAACCCGCACTGGGCCCGCGTGGTGGATTACGGACCAATCCCTCTCACCGAGAGGAGGCCTGTGTCTCAGCAGTGGGAACATTTATAGGCTGATGATGATGATGATGATGATGATTTAAGAGTAAGAGCTATACCTATTCATAAACGTTGATTAAAGATAACGTCAAAACTGTATGCTTAAACAGTCGCTAATCATTACTTAACTCTAAGCAACGTTTATAAATAAAGGGGTTAGTGTTTAAAATAAATAAAAATACCAACGATCTAGTGCTTGGTTGAAAAAAAATTGTACTTTGATTTAAACTTAATACGATAATCACGAAAAACCACTTGAAATGCGACGATGCCAGCCCGCGCCGGATGAACGCTTTTAATGTCATTTTTCAAATCAGTAACTGGTTAAAGTAGAAGCCAAGTAGAAGCATATTTTAAGTAAGTAAATAATTTAAAAGGTTAAAAATGACACGACTTTTATATCGACTTTTAAACCAGTTTTATGATGTTAATACAAAACTCAGGAAATCCCACTGAATATTTAGAGATTAATTGCGGAATTGTAACATCTCAGGCATCGACATCTAAACGACTGTTACCTTTTCATCATCATCATCATTTCAGCCGAAAGACGTCCACTGCTGGACACAAGCCTCCCTCAACTGGGGGGATTTTCCATAATCGCCACGCTTGGCAGGCGGGTTGGCGATCGCAGTATGGTGGTAAAATGCATATAGAACGCTGCTGCCCATTCTCTAGTAAGTCCCTTAGTCGGCTCCTACGACACCCACGGGAAGAAATGGGATGGGGGTTATCTTTTGGTTTTCGGAAATTCGTACAGAATGTCTAAGTTCCACGACAATTTACAAAAATCGATGACTGATCGATAAAGGGCATTGACATTCGCCCATCGACGGACGTAATTTTTTTTTGGTTCCATTAATCTTCGATATCGAAACACGTGGGTAAAGTATTGTCGGCTAACTTAATTTGACCCTGCATATAATAACAAAGTTTTTAACCATGTATGTTTTTAGGTGTGTAAATACAAGTAAAATCGAAAATATGTACTACTAGGTTTTGCCAGGGGCTTCGCTCGCGCGGAACTTTCATCCCCTATTTAGCTCCCTTAGGAGTTGAATTTCGAAAAATCCTTATTCCTTGTCTACATAATAAAGGGAACCTCTGTGCAAAATTTCAGCTTTCTTGGTCCAAGGGTTTGGGCTGGGCGTTGATGAGTCAGTCAGTCAGTCAGGACCTTTCTTTTTATTTATACAGGAAAAGTTTTTATCCAGTGCGCAAATTGTAACCATGAATTTAGCATATAATTCTAGACTTCCTAGCGCAGAAATTTTTCGCCGGATATACAAAACAAAATCAGCGTTTCCATACATTTTGACCGCGTAGATATTGCACTTTTCTATGAAACTATTGTTTTCTTTGTATAACCGGCGAAAAATTTCTGCGCTAGGGGTTCTAGAATGATATGCTGAATTTCATGGTTACAATATGCGCACTGGATAAAAACTTACCCTGTATAGATGACTATTGGTTTCAAAGTATCCCAACTGGCAATAGCAGTTCTTTGATAATCGTCGGGAAGTCAGAATATTGAAAATATGGCTGAGGTCTCATGTTTCATGGT
This sequence comes from Polymixis flavicincta, assembly GCA_949987655.1. NCBI lineage: Eukaryota > Metazoa > Arthropoda > Insecta > Lepidoptera > Noctuidae > Polymixis > Polymixis flavicincta. The sequence goes on along the minus strand of OX465198.1, from coordinate 3,265,080 downwards.
GCTACAGATACCTTAGCATATCAAGGAGTAGACCGGAGGGCGCTGCAATGGTAGGGAACACGTGCCCTTCGGATAGGGAAGGACTGCGAGCAGTACCGGATATAATTATGCATCCTAGAGTAGGCACTGGACTGCGTCAAAATCAAGTTGGATCAAAAGACGAAAAAAATACTCCTAGGAATTTGGACCCCATTATAGTTCCTAACCTAACGTAAAAGAACACCATCCGATTGCTTCCCGTGGGTGTCGTAGAAGGCGACTTAAGGACTTACTAGAGAATGGGCAGCAGCATTCTCTATGCATTTTACCACCATACTGCGATCGCCAACCCGCCTGCCAAGCGTGGCGATTATGGCAAGCCCCCCCAATTGGAGGAGGCCTATGTCCAGCAGTGGACGTCTTTCGGCTGAAATGATGATGATAGATCCTACCTAAGCCCATTGATCGATAGGTACCTCCAAGTAGGTCCACTGGACAGGTTTATATTTTACCGGCCATTTTTAATGTTATGTAATAAATTTCAAGAACTCGTTACCCATACATTTATGTGTGTAACTGTACTTAAGTCGTGCAAATTTTTAACCAATAAACATATTTTAAATAGCAACACATACAATAAATGTAAGCGATTCTGAATATTTAACTACTTTAAGATAAGGATGGCATTAAATGTATTAATTAAAAATGCCGACAAATATTTTATCAAACCAACTTATGGTTATTCTTTATTTTTCCTAGTAGGTACAGTTACACCAGAAAAGTTTTAGGCTTCGGTTATCTTCGTGTTTCCGATTTAGCACGAACGACAAAGCGCCACAGAGCAATATTTGTGGCTTAGTAATAATCGACGGACGGGTTGCTCGATTAGGTTAAACTAACTGCCGCAGTTGTTCCGTGGATCCGTGCATCTTTACCTACATACCAACACCCCACCATGCCTCGGCAAGAACGTTAAGCCGTTGGTCCTGGCTGTGATTCGTAGATCTTTGACAGTCGTTACGGGTCGTCAGAAGCCCGAAGTCTGCCAACCAGTCTTACCAAAGGGTATCGTATTACCCAGTAACTGGGTTGTGGAGGTCAGATAGGCAGTCGCTTCATGTAAAATACTGATGTCTGTACTTAAAAAGTTGCAACAATGTTCGTTTTTTCCGAAGATCGACGATGATTGCCGTAGTTCATTTTTTTTCTGTAAGTTTTGACATATTTTCTTAAGTGCGACAGCCCTGAGATACGTTGTCTGTATTTTTGTTTCCAGAACCAGTTTAGTGATTTCTTAAGTATCGTATACTTAACTTGATATTCTATAAATCTTATTAAGCTTAAACGTTAGTTACAACAAGTTTTTTTTTGATTAAGAGTTTTATTTTTATTTTTAGTTTTAAATAAATAATAGTTACAAAATGCTAAAAAAAACATGCTTTAACCAAACTAAAAAAAGTAGAAGACAATTGTTAACAAAAAATAAAAGGCCTCTTTTGGTCAGAAGTGAGATTGGGCAGTAAATAAATAAATAGGATTGAAAAAAAAAGCTTGTTAAAGGGACACTTTGCGCGGACTCGAACTCACTGGTAGGCCTGGCTAAAAATCACGCTGTCTCACCAGGCTTCGTACCCGACAGAGATAGTATCAGTGATGAGCAGTTAGACTCTAGTCTACACGCACAACGTTATTGAGTGAGATGCAGGAGCATTTTTGGCAAAAAAATCGCGAAAAAATTAAAAAATGTCCTTCAGAAGATCGGGTTTTATGAAAAAACCACTGCATAAATCAATGACCAATAAAGTTTATTAAACTTATTGTTAATTGAACTTTGTCGGTACCGTCTTGGTTTTCGAGATTTTACACTCCTTTTATTATTTAAACACGCTCAAAGTTAGGTTAAATTAGCAAGAAAAACGAATCTTGTTGGCTCATAACTTTTTAATAGCTTTTTATTTTAGTATTCTGTTTCCGTACAGACAATAATAATAACGAGACAAAACCATACCATGTTTAATTTTTGATGTTACATAGTCAAACAGTGGAGTAAAACCCTCCCGAAGTTTGTATGGAAAAAATGTGAACAAGTGTCACCTTTTTTTTTTTTTTTTTTTTTTTGGGTGGGAAATCATCAAATAACTTCTCCCGCTCTGGGTGGAGCAGGAGGGCGTGTCAGACTTTTACTGACTAAAACCCACCCGTGTTCCTTCAGTAGCCCGTATGCCAGGGGCTGTGGTGCCTCTTTCGAACAAACCCGCACCCCTGGCAGGCATCGGCCCTTGCGGGCCCCATCATTTTTTGTGCTGACATCTCTTTGAGGCGCGCGTGGAACACAACGCGCCGTCGACTTGGGCTTGGTCCTTACCGGACAGCGAGCTACCCATTACTCGCCGTCCGCAAGCCCATGCCTACGGTGGCCGGAAATCGGCCTGGGATTCCCGACGCCCAGGGCGTCTCCGTATCCTGCGGCGGCTGGGGTCGCGAGGGCGCATATGCTGCCTCTCCCTCACGTGCGCCGCCTCCCTCTTCGCGAGCATCACTGCTTCGCTGAAGGAGGTGACGGCTCCCCATGCCCTCTCGCTCCGTACCATGGCCTGGACCAGGGCCGGACGCGAGAGATCGCCGCCGCCGATCGCCTCCACGAGGACACGGCGGTGCTCCGCCCAAGCAGGGCAGACCGCCACCGTGTGCTCCACCGTGTCCTCAGGGCGATCTTCGCAGTGGAAACACCCGGGCGTCTCCTCCCGCCCTATCCGAAACAGGAACCTCCCGAAACAACCGTGTCCGGTGAGGACCTGCGTCAGGCGGAAGGTGAGGACGCCATGCCGCCTCTCAAACCACTCCTCTCATCGTTATGGAGATGGATCATTCATATGATATGATAAAATGTAATGGTAGGTAGGTAGATATCTTCATAATTCTAAAGCATTTTTTTTATACCACCTTTGTAAGACGATTAAAATGTCACGGTATACAGGGTAAGTTTTTATCCAGTGCGCAAATTGTAACCATTTATTCAGCATATCATTCTAGAAATAAAGCAGACATTTTTCGCCGGTTTTACAAAAAAAATGTATGGAACAGCTGATTTTTTTTTGTATATTCCGGCGAAAAATTTCTGCTTTATTTCTAGAATGATATGCTGAATTCATGGTTATAATTTGCGCACTGGATAAAAACTTTTCCTGTATAAGTTAATGGATACACCACATTTGAGAAACGGTATTTGGCCTATCGTCCTAAGTAAAATGAGGGCCAGTCATCAAATTAACATGAAAATTAACATTTTACACTAATCAAGCATGTATTATAAGCTGTAGCCCTAAAGGTCTCTTGTTATCTGAGGTCCTTTTAATGATTTTGACCCCTTTGATGTGAATACTTTGAGGTAAATTACCAGTTCTCAGCATAGATTTTTATAAAATCGGTGTTTAAGAAATTAACACTAAATAACACTCTCATCATCATAATTATCATTTCAGCCGAAAGACGTCCACTGCTGGACATAGGCCTCCCCCAAAAGGGGAAGTTTTGCCATAATCGCCACGCTTGGCAGGCGGGTTGGCGATCGCAGTATGGTGGTAAAATGCATAGAGAACGCTGCTGCCCATTCTCTAGTAAGTCCCTTAGTCGCCTTCTACGACACCCACGGGGGAAAAGGTGCTATTCTCTTGCGTCCGGCACGACACGGAACGCTCTAAAAGGTACAAATCGAGACAATATTGTAATCTGAAACCCGTGGTCGTATGCCATTTTGCCCTAAAGTTTATGATCGCTTGCTACTGTTACACTGTATTGATTGAATATGTGACAATATTGTCTTATTCCATACTTTTTAGAGCGTCATTTTCAGTAGCCGGGTTTTAGTATTTGAACTTACTTTTTACCCGACTGCGCCAGAAGGAGGGTTATGTTTTGCGAATGTATGTATGTATGTTTCTTTGCAAATAAACGACTTACTTACTTTGTCACGCTTTAAAGCCTAAACGGCTTGATCGATTTCAGCTTGAGGGGTGCCGTTAGATTCGTCTTAATTGTGAGAGTGACACTGGGTATATCAAAAAAATAAAATGGAAGATTTTTGGCGCCATATTGTGGCGTAATATTAAGAAGAATAAGGAATAAATAATATGCAATCTTATGCAGTCAGAGGCAATAAAGGTCTTTATTGTTAAATTTAAGAAGATGCCTCCGACTGCATGAGATTGCTTATAGTATTCTGTCTAATAGACATCCTTTTTAAAACAAGTTTCTTGTTTCCATCTTTTTATAATTAAAGTTCACTTTTAAGGCAGTCGATCGGGTTTTTTGATTTTGATTTAAATTATTTTGCGCCAGTTAAGCCATTTCATTTTATACCCAACCTGCAGGCTTAGAACGAGCACCGATTTGTCGACGGAAGAATAGACATGACTATTAACTAAATGATGTACAGTCGCCAGCAGGTCCAGCTATCCCAAACTGTCAAATTTTCCCAATTGAACATGAACCTTGTTCCTATGTAATAAAGTTGAAAAACTATCAAAGAAATTTGACAGATTGGGGTAGCTTGATGTGCTGGCCTCTGTACAATAGGAGAAGATAGCTATGTTTTTCTATTAATTACCACAGTTATGCGTTCTAAACGAATCATGATTTTGTAGATAATCGTACGAGTATTGTACTTTGTGGCCGTCGAGTAGAACGCTTTGTTGTCAGTGTGATTTTGACAGTTTGGGAAGAAATATTCTTCTGAAATAGTCTACATTTATAGGGACCTAGACAGATATCGTTAGAAACGAAATACTAAATGACAGATTGTAGAAGGATATCTACGGTGCGATAACAAAAATGTAGGAACGAAATGTCACTTTGTATTGAAAAAGCACTGTCTATTCTTCGTAGAAATACAAAGCGTCATGCTAAGCCCGTTGGTGATTAGTTAGATATCGATACAAGTTTACAGTTTCACTAGTGACTTTAAGCTGTATAAAAAGGCTTTTAAAAAGCGGGTATAAACGTTTCGAAGATAATGACCAAATACAACAGGCTAGCTTTTGCCAGCGGCTTCGCCCGCGCGGAACTTTCATCCCCTATTTAACATCCCTTAGGGGTTGAATTCCGAAAAATCCTTCCTTATTCCTTGTCTACATTATAAAGGGAACCTCTGTACAAAATTTCAGCTTTCTAGGTCCGAGGGTTTGGGCTGGGCGTTGATGAGTCAGTCAGTCAGGACTTTTCTTTTTTTATTTATAAAGACTTCATTATTTTGAAAGTTTAAAATTGGTAAACTTGCCGGCAGTGGTGACCTAGTGGTTGGTATCTATCGGCTGCGCCTTACGAGTTGTTGGCGGGTTCGAACCCACGTAGTCACTTTGTGTAAATTATTTCATCACCACTGCTCTCAAAACGGTGAAGGAAAACATCGTGAGGAAACCGGCATGTCTTAGAACGAAAAATTCGAAGACGTGACGTGACATCTACCAACCCGCACTGGGCCCGCGTGGTGGATTACGGCCCACTCCCTCTCACAGAGACGAGGCCTGTGTCCCAGCAGTGGGAACGTTATAGGTTGATTTTGCGTATGATGAGCTTGTAAACCAGACTGATAACCGAGATATTTTTATTATCACAAGTTATTTGAGGTCGGCACCACGTGTCCTTTTCTTCCACACTTTTCTATTATGCTGCGGCCACACTACAGTCAACATCAATGCCCAACATCGCGATAAATAATGCGTTAAAGCAGGGGTTCCAAAACTTATTTTGTCTACTGCCCACTTTGAGAATAAATTATTTATCAGCGCCCTCATTTTTTCACCGACTTAAAAACCACTGCTAACTTCAAATTAAATTGATTATTGTGAGCTATATTAGCGGAGATTGAGCGTAATTAGCGGGTCTCTTACCGACCCCTTTGGGAAAGGCTGCGTTAAAGATTCCGATAAATTAACGCGATCAATTCAGTGGCCACACTACTACGGTCAACGTCAATGCTAAACAACGCGGTAAAGAATCGGCTAATATGCTCACGGCGGACAATGACAAACGTTAGTCTGGCCGCTTTATCACAATAATTCTCACGTTTTGTAACGTAAAATGGCAATGTGAATGCCGTTGTAAAATTATCACAAGTTGTGGCTACACCTACGGTTAACGTCCAACATCGCGATAATTAACGGTGTTTCTCGTAGGTGTAGCCGCACCATTAGAGGTATGAGGAACAGGGTGCAAAGTTCACTCAATACTCTATTGAAAAAGGAGGGTCCTCCGACCAGACGGGTGTTGTGTTTGGTGGGCAACTGCCCGACTGTTGATGTCGGGACGTGGTATGAATACAAGTCGCGCGGTAAACTCTGATTGTGCGATGCAAGATTTGTGTGACATCAGGTCATCGATGCGTAGTTCGCATGTGGTGTTGTAGATGCCGCCACAAAATCCAAAAACTCAAATGCACGGTTTCAAATTGTCGCTTCCTAAGGAGAAGAGCCGGCAAGAAACGTGACTCTTTTAAAAATAATTGGCTTTAACAATGTTTTCAAATTACAGTGATATAATAGGTATGGGAGGACAGTGCAGGCCTGTCAATAAGTACCTGGTACTTAGAGGAATGAAGATACAGAATAGAAAATCGTCTACAAATCTAGTCTGTAAGGCCTACAACGTTCTCTCATTCACGATATGTAACAATAATCTAGATAAATAAAATGTACCTACTTAAACCAACTGACATGATTTCCATGACAATCATTTATCTGGGTAGAACAGATCTTTTTATCAGGGTAGACGTTCCCGTGGGATATGTTTCGACAACCACGGGGGCGAAGCCGCGGGTAGCAACTAGTATTATAATAAACCCACATTTCGTCTGCCTAATTCGTTAACCTGCTAAGTCCATTTTTTGGCTAAATTTACTTTTTATACCAGTTAAAAAGTTCAATCTAATATCTACCGTATCATTTAAGGAATAAATGCGATATTAGCCAAAAAAGGTGACAAATGCTATGCCCGAAAAACTGCTTTCTGAACAACAGTCAATCTCCACAATGAAAACCTGCTAAATCTTGTTGGGTCCTCAGTTTTGTACTTTTTCAGACTGATTTCTAAATATTGTTAATTTCAGATTTTTGGAAAATTATTTATTATTATATTTAATTTTCTTTTTCGATATATTCACCTGCAAGCCTAATACATTTTTCAGATCTTTCAATAAGCTTATGCATATCATCAAAAAACAAAAAAAAAAAACCTTAAAACCCCCTAAAACTGCGTCCTTCACTTGAAAATTTCTTGCCACGAAGTTATTTTTTCATGTTTGAGAACAGATAATAATCGCAGGGGGCCAGATCTGGACTATATGGGTAGTTAATTATTTCGAAGCCAGACTTGTGTAGGGTAGCCAGGGCAACACGGCTCTTGTGAGCAGGCGCATTGTCGTGCGAGAGCAAGATGCCTTTTGTCAATTTTTTCTCTTTGATAGCTTCCCTCAAACGCTCCAAAATTGACGCACAGTATTCTCCGGTTATATTAAACCCTTGTCCTTATAATCTATCAGCAGGATTCCTTCAGTATCCCAGAACAGTCGCCATGAGTTTTCCGGCCGACTGCGACACCTTGAACTTCTTAGGTGGTGGTGTGCCTTTTTTATACCACTGCATAGAGTCTTGTTTAGATTCAGTTTCATAATGACGAACCCAAGTTTCATCTCCAGTCACACTTCGACTCAAGGTACCCTCTTGGTCTTCGTTACAGAGGTCCAAAAATGCACGTGCACTCTCAACGCGCTGTTGCTTTTGCGGCGGTGTGAGCATTCTCGGCACCCATCTTGCACTGACCTTAGTCATACCGAGATGGTTATGAAGAATTTGTAAAAATGGTTTTATCGGATATTTCAACCATTTCTGCAAGCTGTTCCATTTCTGCTAACCTAACTTCTTAAGACGAGCGTCTTCCAATATTATTTTTTCGACTTTAGCGATGATTTCTGGTGTGGTCACTTCGATGGGGCGCCCAGGCCGATGTTCGTCTTCAAGTGATTCTCGTCCTTGCTTGAATAGACGATGCCACTTGTAAATCATGGTTTTACAAGGGCAAGAGTCTCCATAAACGGAGAACATCTCTTTCGTAATGGTTTGGACGTTTTTCCTTGCTTGGTAAGGAAGTTTATAACGGCGCGTTGCTCGATTTTTTCCATTGTGAATGCTGCCTTCCCGATTAAGTTGCTTGGTTGATGGTAGTTCATCGTAATAATACTCGGTATTTATACTAATAGTGAATCACTCAACTCGTTGACGTACTAATGAGACCCCTCTTCAACCCCGCCATTCCGCGAGCTTAAAAACGCACCCTCGTCGTAAAACAATATTAAATGGCTGTCATTAATAATTATTAAAAAAATGCTTAGAAGTATCCTGTCAATATGTGTTGGTTTTGTAGTATTACGTGTTGTACGACACGTAATACTACAAAACCAACACATACTCGTAATAACGTATATTAAAACTATTACAGATTGTTTATGAAAAGAGTATATCTTAGATATTTTAACCGTTTCCTATTAAAGAAGACTGATTGTTAAATTTTTAGTAATATTTTTTTTGATTAGGTACTGATTGAATTCGTTTTACTGCACAATTCATTAATCTATACACCATACTCAATTTTTATTTTATTTAGAAAACTGCTAAGTCCTCAAGCAAATTGAAACTTCACCTCGACAAACTGCTGAATAATTGGTTTTCTAAATTTTATAAAATGTGTATAAGTTATGCTGCTACATTTATTGTTAAAATATCAAGAAAAATTATAGAAACCAACGGGATTTTCAGAATTTTGATTGATAAATTAATAGAGATATAATTCAGATTTTTCTTTGTCCTGTAAACTATGTCAAAATGAACTTAGCAGGTTAACGAATTAGGCCGACGATTTACAAGTTGACTGCCAGACCGAAATTCCAATGACGTATGTTTGTTTGGTTTTTGATTTAAAATGTACCTAATGAAAATGTATTTAGTGTCAAATTTCCTTGTACACGTGACATAACATCACGACTTGTTTCCAAGAAGAGTTAAGCAGAGGTATACTTTAGTACACCCACAATTCATCAGTTAAGTTTAAGCACAAGGAAGTGGTGAAGGGCGGGCGTTTTGGGGGACTGTCTTATGTAATTTTGACATTCGAAAAGTGTCAGATTCTTTGCCTAATTTGAATAAATGACTTGCTTTGGTTTGATTGATTCTGCGAGCCTGTTGACATCAACCGGGACCAAATTCAGACTCCGGGCGACTACTGAGGAAAACCCAATAACGCTGCCCAACCTGGGAATCAAATCCGCGAAATTCAAATTTTCTATCGTTTTTTGCAATTTGCAGGTCCATTGTAAGGTTGATTATCCTGTGCGCTAACTGTAACCATGAATTCAGCATATTATTTTAGACGCCCCAGCGCAGATTTTTTTTTTGTCAGTTTTACAAAAAAAAATCAGCTGCTCCATACATTTTGACCGCGTAGGTATTGCACTTTTCTATGAAACAGCTGATTTTTTTTTGTATAATTATCATCATTTCAGCCGATAGACGTCCACTGCTGGCCATAGGCCTCCGCCAAAAGAATGGGCAGGTTGGCGATCCCAGTATGGTGGTAAAATGCACAGAGAACGCTGCTGCCCATTCTCTAGTAAGTCCCTTAGGCGCCTTCTACGACTCCCACGGGCAGAAATGGGATGGTTCTATTCTTTACGTCCGGCGCCACACGTAGCATTTTTTTTTTGTATAACCGACGAAAAATGTCTACGCTACGTCTATAATGATATGCTGAATTCATGGTTACAGTTTGCGCACTTGTTAAAAATTACCCTGTGTGATTAGCGACCGGCTTCGTACGGGTGGGACCCGTGCGAAGCCGGGACGGGCGGTTAGTCTATACTAATAAATAAAGCTGAAAGATTTGATTGTTTGTTTGCATTGAATAGGCTCCGAAACTATTGAACCGATTTGAAAAATTCTTTCACTGTTGGAAAGCTACACTATCCCCGGGTGACATAGGCTATATTTTATCCCCGTAGTCCCACAGGAACGGGACCTACGCGGGTGAAACCGCGGAGCCCTGCTAGTTAGTTATAAAAGTTCACGTCAATACGTATAGATTCTCCTTACCGCAGAAAAAATACCGTACGTATATATTCGTCGTCATCTAAAAACAATATTGCCGTTGTAAGTCCTTGCGCGGCACCTCTGAAGGTCACAGCACCCAGACACCTCGACTAGTCGAGTCTACTTTAGGTCAACGTGCGACTTAATCGACACGTGTAAGCCGCGCCATGCATTTGATACAAAAAAAAAACCTGTACGTTAGCTGTATCAATTTGAATTTAGTTTCGTTTTTTAACTTTGTCATGCTCACTTAAATGTCTCACTGATGGTGGCGCGTTTGTTGGATCATTCGGTTCCCTAGAAAATGGTTGAGCTGGATTGTGCTGATCCACGCGCCAAGTTCGTGAACGGGCGCCATCGGTTGAGACTGGTCATCTCCTAACTGCCATGGCTTATTTTGAATCTTATATTTTTTTACATTGTTCTCACATATAGAAGTACCAAGAATAATGTTCCCAAGATTTTGTATTACCCATGATTTAAAAGAGTGTCCTTGGAGTTTCTTGCCCGTTCTTCTCCATAGAGATCTACGTTTTGGAATGAGCACCTAGCTTCAATTTCGATGCTTTGAGTTTGAGTCAATTTTAATTCTTGTGTAACATGTTGAGAATAGGTTGCTGTTAACACGCTTTTAATAGCTCGGTATGTATTTTTGTATGTGATTTTCACCCACTTTAAAACGTCGAATTAAATTATAACTTTGCGCACTTAGCAAGGACAGATGACAATTCAATAAAATCATAAAGTCGTGCCATTATCCTGGTCGAACTTAAGAACAAAAAATAAATAATAGTTTTATAGGCTAAAAAACACGCTTTAACAGAAAACCAAACTAAATAAAAAGTAGAAAATAATTTATAAAAATTACAAATAAGGATATTATAGTGATTAAATAAATGAAATCTCTTTAATGTAAAAAAGCGTGGCGTGCTTTTTTTAAATTAAATTCTACTTTTTTAGTTTGATTTTCTAATAAAGCGTGTTTTTTAATTAAACTATTATTTTGGATGAATTTAGTTGTTTTAAAGGCTTACTAATAATGGTTTTATGACGTGTTTATACATACATATTGTGTAAAATTATGTTTATTTTTAACCGACTTCAAAAAGAAGGAGGTTATCAATTCGACATGTTTATATATATTATATTTTTTTTTATGTATGTTCGGGCATAACTCCGTCGTATATAGACGAATTTGCAATTTTTTTTAAATTTTTTTTGTTCGAAAGGGGTTTACTCCGAAATGGTCCCTTTAAAATTTCATATACAAGATGTTGATTTGCATCCTAGTCAAATTCAAGGACGTTATTATGCTAATGATTCTCGACCCAAATCAACAATAAAATGGGTAGGTATTTTTTTAAATATTTTTTCCTGTTTACTAAAATCCGTAAGTGTGAACCAGCCGTATTTAAATGCGGCCCGTCTGTTACTAGCCTAACCGCGCTTTCACACACAAACGCAAACAATACTCGTACATTCATTCACAACGCTTGCGCGATCGTTCGTTCGGGCGCCGCGTGCGCGGCCCCCCGCCCGCCCCCGAACCAACAGTGTGTTTGATGTCGCCGAAATGTGCGTGCGCGTTTCTCAGTTCTCGGTAAATTGTTGAGACGTCATTCGATACAAAGTGCAAGATGACGGACAATTACACTAATGTCGAGTTGGTGGAGATGGTCCGCCTGTAGGTATGCCATCAGTGGAGACAGCCTACGTGGAGCCATCCGGATGTTCACGGAAATGTTTCCCGATCGGGAACCCTCATCACAGAGCGACATGCTGGCTGCTACGCAGAGACTGCGGGATCATCGGCAGTTTGACGTTCCCCGGCATGCTCAAGCTCGCGGCAGCGTAGGTAGGCCTGCCTGTCGCCTTGCAGACATCCTGGAATACTTCCAGCGAGAACCACGGGCAAGCACGCGGGAGGCTGGTCGACGCTTTGGAGTGCACCCACCACACCACAGTGTACGTGCAAGGATCATTAGTGCTTTCGACACTTTAAAACGAATGTGTTAGTGTTACGTAAACTAAAGGAAAACCAGCAACGTCGTGCTCGATTGTGTCAAGAGTGTGAAGGTGGCAACTTTGAACAACTCCTCCGGGTAACTTAAGTAGGTAATTTATTTATTTGTACATTTTGTAAATACGTTGTTAGCTTAATCAATTTTATTAGTGTAAATAAGTTGATTTTAAATTTTTAACTACGCCAATAATACCTAAGAGTCGAAAGTATCACCACCTACTTACACATAACTAGCAAATCTTTCCATTTCCATCAAACCTAAAAAACATTTTTAAACTTAGTAGATCGGTACACCAAGGTAGGTAGGTATTATTACCGGTCCTAAGCCCGTTAAGTAGTAAAGAAAATTTCAAATCAACCAATTTAATCCACAAATAAAAACAAAATCATTACGAAAAGTTTAGGCTGAACGATAGCATTAGAGCAAAACGAACATTTTATTAATCATCTGATACCAGGTCAGTGAACTTTTCTTTGGCGCACTAGTATTACTGTCATTAGTAAGATTTCCGTATTCTAATGATGCTTAAAAAGAGGTAATTATCAAACTAAATTTATGACAATAATGTAGGTGATTTTCGAAATAAAATTAGGTAAAATTATTGCTACCGGTCGCTCAGGTCATTCATTGCTCGCCGCTCGGTCGCGCACGCTTGAATTTGGTTCGTAGGTAAGACGTCGACACTCACGCACACAGCTGCATCCTCGCTGTTGCGTAGTCGGGTGATTCTCTCTTATTTGTATTGAATTATGGGTTTAATTCTGAAATACTGTTAAATTTCAACAACAAAAAAAAGCAGCGCTTATTAGTTATTGCCCGGTACTGTACTTTCAATTGATTATTTATGTCTTTTATGACAACTACCTGAAATTTGACGAGGATGCAAAACAACATCTTGTAGATCTGATGATGCGTTTCGGAGACAGACAACGGAACTCTTCAAAAAATTACAGCAAATCAATCGCGAATGTTGCTATCGCATAAGTATGCATTGTTTTGACCCCAACGATGTGATGAAATTTCGAATTGGTGTGGGGTAGGTAACTAAAAAGTGAAAAATAAAAACTTTTTTCAAAAAAATAACAACCGACTTCCAAAAAAACACTACAAAGTGCAAAATAACTTTAATTTCGGAAGGCGGTGACAAATAATTAAAATACTCATCCAAAGTCCCGACATCCGCGGCTGCTCCCGCGCGGATGTCGGAAATTATCCCATGGGAACGTACTACCGGGATTAAAAGTACCTATCCTATGTGTTAATCCTGGTTTTAACCTACCTGTGTGGTAAACATTCGATTCCGTTCAGACATTTTTGCGTTATTGAGTAACAAACATTCAAAATTTCATGTTTATAATATTGGTAGGACACAGGGTGGCTCGGAAATCGACGCGCAAACTATAACCATGATTTCAGCACATGGTTCTAGATGAGTTCTAGTGTAAACAGTGGCAATCCGGGAGTGTCGACGGAAGTGAAAACTTGAACAATTACGTGTGTATTTTTTTATTCGTCAATACAGGATTTCACATTGGGTCCTTGGGTCCTGCACCCTAATTGCGTAACTCACGATTGATCATAATTGGTTTCGTCTTCACAGTTAAACAATATCCATTGCGTTATTTATGTTGTCGAACAGACACATTTTTCGAACATATGAAGCAATGGTTTAACAATCCGTTTCAAAACGATACAGATTATGATGAATCGTGAGTTACGCAATTAGGGTGCAGATTGCTCGGTAAAAAATGATAAACGGGCGATCGACTTCAGCCATTAAAAAGATAACAGCACAGATTTTTACGATAAAAATACAAAGGGAAAGAAAGGGATAAAAGAGTTAGAATTTCCTAATGAAAGAAAAGGACTTTTCCAAAAGACATCAACGCGCGACTCATCCATGTGCCCGTTCACCCATATAAACACAGTATATTATATACATATCGCTCAAGGAAAGTGTTTGGTGACGATGACGCGAGTTCCATGATTTGTTCACCTAAAAAGTGCTCAACGGGCCTAAAGAAGTTTTCACTTCAAAAATCGGCTTTGTCATAGAAAAGTGCAATACCTACGTCCTACATGGTCAAAATGGAGCAGCAATTTTTTACAATATTATTATTAGTGACCGGCGGAAGCTTCGTTTTCGGCCAAAAAAAACATGTTTAGGCCATATTTTCGTTTTCGGCCATAATCCAACCGAAGCTGAAAATTAGACATGCAGGTACTTTTTTCAGAATTTGTTTCTTAATCATTTCATTAGATTACAAATTATTGCATTTTTTTTCAATAATGTAATATTTAATATTAAAAAAATGCCAAATTAATATGAGACATATTAAGAGCAGTAGGTACGAAGAATACGCGGCTCGTTATTTAAGTTAATGATTTATAAGGATTCAATGAAATAATCTGTTACCTTTTTTCAACAGTGATGATTTTTGAGTTTAATTGATTTTAATGGTGATATATTATCAATTTATCATTTAGTATAATAATTTAATTATATTATATTAGTATTGATTTAACAAGAAATACAGGATTTTGTTTATGGAATTATCGTGTTTATTTCTTTAAAAGCGTGCACGAACTATTGATGGCAGTACAAATCGACACGAGAGCCACGGTTTTTTTTTTTTTTTTGGTTGGGAAATCATCAAATAACTTCTCCCGCTCTGGGTGGAGCAGGAGGGCGTGTCAGACTTTTACTGACTAAAACCCACCCGTGTTCCTTCAGTAGTTAAGGGCTACTGGTGGCCAGGGGCTGTGGTGTCTCTTTCGAACAAACCCGCACCCCTGGCAGGCATCGACCCTTGCGGGTCCCATCACTTTTTGTGCTGACATCTCTTTGAGGCGCGCGTGGAACACAACGCGCCGTCGACTTGGGCTTGGTCCTTACCGGACAGCGAGCTACCCATTACTCGCCGTCCGCAAGCCCATGCCTACGGTGGCCGGAAATCGGCCTGGGATTCCTGACGCCCAGGGCGTCTCCGTATCCTGCGGCGGCTGTGGTCGCGAGGGCGCATATGCTGCCTCTCCCTCACGTGCGCCGCCTCCCTCTTCGCGAGACGAGAGCCACGGTGTGGTCAAAACGGAAATATTTCAGATCTGTCATCGTGTTGCCGTCAATGTTTAAGTTAATGTTTACTTACATTCATTATGTTTATAACAAAAGTGTTATATGTATCATCATCTGCTTAGCGCAACATTTACCAAACGATGGGTCGCGAGCGAATATTAATTAGGTGGGTCTTGAAAAAATGGGAGATGTGAAGTGAAGAACTCATCGATTTATCAGAAGATACGTCACTGAAAAAAATATTTGATGGCGAGCCGCGAAATACTGGGTCTCAGTTGCTGACAACTATCCTTTCTTGTTGCCTGAAATTGAAGTTGAAGCTAAAGCAACAGTAGTGTACAAAAAAAAATAGTAGAGTAGTGACAACAAAAAATAGGAAATAAATGCATCCTTCTCTTTGTAATATCACTTTATGTAATAATTCATTTTCGATTCTTACTAAATGTTTTTTTCTTATTTGAACAGTCCTTCATTCGGTTTAAAGAATTTATTCTCATAAAGAACACAAACAGTTCACTTAAAATATGAGATATACAAAAATAAGTCATGCAGTTTAAAGGTACATACTGGACTCTGTGAGTCGACAAAAGGAAAACAGTATTGATAAGGTAAAAATTGGACTTAGATTCTATACAAAAAGTGATTACAAAAAATAGGCATGTTTTTTTTTTTTTTTGTCATTCATTCATACCTAGTTATGGCCCCTTCTTTTCTCCATGACAGCCAAGAGGTGAGTCCCGAATTTGGATGTTTTGTTCGGTGGGTCGCGGTCCAGTCAACTTTGGAACCAGTGGCCTAGCGTTTTCCCAACTATGTTGGGGTAAGCTTCCAGTCTAACCGGAAGCAGCTGAATACCAGTACTTAACATGGAGCGACTGCCTATCTGACCTCTAGAACCCAGTTATTGAGTACCTGGAACCCTTAGTTAGATTAGTTGTGAGATTTCCGGGCTTGTAACGACTGTCAAAAATGTTCAAATGACAGCCGGAACCAATGGCTTATCGAGCTGTCCGAGGCACGGAGGGATCAAGTTCCCATGATCCCTGGTCCAAGTGTGGGAAGGGAACACCAGGGTGGTTTTTGGTAGTCTCACAGGCCCTTCCGCCCGTCCCAGGAAGGAGGACATCAGCCTAGTAAAAAAAAAACTAAAAAAAAACAACCGACTTCCAAAAAAAACTAGAAAGTGAAAAATAACTTTAATTTCGGAAGTCGGTGATTTTGGATATGTATTTTACTAATTTCTGGCCAGTGGCCTTCCGAAATTTAAGTTATTTTACACTTTCTAGTGTTTTTTGGAAGTCGGTTGCTTTTTTTTTTCACTTTTTAGTTAAAGTACCAATTCGAAATTTCATCATCCTTGGGGTCAAAACAATGCATATTTATGCTATAGCAGCAATCTCGGTTAATTTGCGGTTATTTTTCGAAGAGTTCCGTTGTCTCCGAAACGCGTCATCCGATATATATGAAATTTGAAGTATATAAATAAACCCCTTTCGAACAAAAAAAAAAAAGAAGAAATTTGAGAATCGATCCACAAATGGGGAGAAATCGATGAACATACGTAAAAAAAAAAAATACAGTGGAACATATAACCTCCTCCTTTTTTGGGAGTCGGTTAAAAATAGCTTGCAGGGATAAGATGGACATCCACAGGCGGACCTCGGCAAGTGTAGTTTAACCAAGAAGATCGACCTGATTGGCTGTTATTTTCTACAAAACTTCCGATACACAACCTATCAATATAAATGGGTTAGTAAGACACGTGTAGACTCAGAGGCCAACAACCTTACATAAAGCAGCTTTTTTTTTCAAATAGCCGTTTTTTTTTTTATTTGGGTTTTTCTTGTGTGAATATAATGAACTAGCATTTCGTCCGTGTGCAATTTTGGCCCCGGCTCGCCGCGTCGCATCACATCGCCCTATCGCGCTATTAATTAATTTTCACTTGGCGTTCTTTGCGATTTTTTTGTTTTAGCTCGGCTCCTTAAGGTGAAACAAGTCCACTTTTTTTCCATACAAACTTCGGGAGGGTTTTACTCCGCTGTTTGACAATGTATATCATAACTTAAACATGGCATGGTTTTGTCTCATTATTAATATTGTTGGTACGGAAACAGAATACTAAAATAAAAAGTCATTAAAAAGTAATGAGCCAACAAAGATTCGTTTTTCTTGCTAATTTAACCTAAGTTGTAAAAGTTTAAGTAATAAAAGAAGTGTAAAATTCCCAAAACTAAGTCGGTACCGACAAAGTTCAATTATCGATAAGTTCAATAAACTTTATTGGTAATTGATTTATGCAATGGTTTTTTCATAAAACCCGATCTTCCGAAGGACTTTTCTTAATTTTTTACGCGCCTGTTTTACCTACTATAACTGATCCTGCATCTCACTCAATAATGTTGTGCGTGTAGACTATCGTCTAACTGCTCATCACTGATAATACCTCTGTCGGCCTCGAAGCCTGGTGAGACAGCGTGCTCTTTAGCCAGGCCCACCAGTGAGTTCGAGCCAGCGAAAAGTGTCCCCTTAAGTTCTTAGCGTGATCGTCATTATTTGACATTATACATCAATTTTAATTTCAACTATTTTTAGTGATTGTCATGTTAATCATGTCACTATGTTTAATTAGGTTCATTTTATTTATGTAGATTATTTTACATATTGTGAATGTTGAGAACGTTGTGTAGGCCTTACAGACTGTAGATTTGTAGACGATTTTCTATTCGAATTTTCCGTCCGAAGTCGCAGCATTTAGCTGAGCAAGGACCTGTTCGTGCACAGATGCGACGCACGGCCTAGTTGTTTTCATATTTGTGATTTTGTTGAAATAAAAGTAGTCAGTAATGCACTCTGCTTTCGGCATTTTGTTTTTGTTTTCTTGATAATAATTATATAATTGCATGTGTCGTACGTAATTCATTTGTCTATGGTCGGTCCCAAGCCTCGACTGACACTATCAGTCAAGTCAATGGACAATATTGTTAAAAATAATCGACTTGAATACGGGGCTTTTGGCCACATTGCATGTGTGCATTTCATTTCATAGTTGATTTTATTTTATGTAATGTGCGTTTTGTTTGTGCAGAATAGACATTTTTTCTTTCTTTCTTCTTCTTTCTTATTCTGTATTCGTCTAAGTACCTGGTACTTATTGACAGGCCTGCACTGTCCTCACATACATTTTATCTCTGAAAACATTGTTAAAGCCAATCATTTTTAAAAGAGTAACCGTGGAGTTTCTTGCCGGCTCTTCTCCATAGGAAACAACAATTTGGAACCGTGCACCTAGCTTCTGACGTTTCGTGCCCATGCAGGTTTATATGAAATAAAAATATTTTGATGTTATTAACCCGTTAACGTTTCTAAAGAATTGGGCTATCAAATGCATTTTTTTTTAAATTCGACTGATGGTTTCATAGCTTAACGCGTTCTAACAAAAAAAAAAAACCTACCTCTTGACGATATAAGTACAGGTAGAATAGATATTCTTATACCTACGTTTAAAAGTTCAACTCGATTTATATACACTTATAAACATAAGGCATAAGTGCCCATGCAGGTTTATATGAAATAAAAATATTTTGATGTTAAAAACCCGTTAACGTTTCTAAAGAATTGGGCTATCAAATGCATTTTTTTTTTAAATTCGACTGATGGTTTCATAGCTTAACGCGTTCAAAAAAAAAAAAAAACCTACCTCTTGACGATATAAGTACAGGTAGAATAGATATTCTTATACCTACGTTTAAAAGTTCAACTCGATTAATATACACTAATAAACCTAGGGCACTGATGGTCCACTTGTAATGGCCACGACAAAAAGCACACGAATTGCGTAACTCACGATTAATCATAATCGGTTTCAATTTGACAGTTCAACAATATTCATTGCGTTATTTACGTTGTTGAACAGACACATTTTTCGAACATATGAAGCATTGGTTTAACAATCGGTTGCAAAACGAAACAGATTATGATGAATCGTGAGTTACGCAATTAGGGTGTTGGTCGTGGGGTTGTTGGAACTCATGATGAAATTATTTACTCAAAAGTAAAGCGCGCGGGTTTACTTTTGAGCATCGATCACTAATAAAGAACTATTAGTGATCGATGCTTTTGAGTAAATAATATCATCACGTTCGGCTATTATTTCTAAGCTACAAGCCCGTCACATCTTCCTGAGACAATATAAAAATATAAATAAACACATAGAAAAAGACCTCCAAAAATTTAACTGCTACACAATAGGGTATTTTACTCTATATGAGGAAAAATCAAAAACAATTTTCTCAGGCTAAATGCATTCGGAAAAATATTAGTTTTAGTTAATGAAATAACAAAATAAATTTTAAAATTCATTTCAAAGATTTCAGTTATTTGTGCAAAGGCACCGCACTCCAGTAATACCAGTTTCTTTCCATTAAAAATCTTGTTAATTATAAACTTGACAATCACTTGTTCTACTTTAGTTTACACAAACTTAACGTCACATATCGTCACCCTCCCCGCTAACTGTCGTAACTAGCTATTGCTTTTTTTCCAGGGCAACGGTTTTTCGGTCGGGCACTACAATCATGTTACTGTAGGGGCGTTAGTTGTGGCTTTAATAAGTAATTAATATCATTTTTATATTGCTCTTGGCTCACTCTTTAAGTAAATAGTTTCTTTAAAGCCCTAAGGTATCTATTTATTTAGTTATATTCATTTGAAGCAGATACGTCACTCTGTGAGAACTTTGTTTTACAACCTGTGCCTGTTACGACATGATTATTTTGTATGAAAATATATATAAAATATAATAAATATTACATAACATTTATTAAAAGTACTAAAAATGTTCGTTCGTTAGCTTAAAAAGCTACAAGTTAGGTACGTTAAAAAGTTAAAAAAAAAATGTTTTATCATTTTTGCCAATTTTGCTGTGTGTTTACTGATGAGTTGAGGCTTAACCTTTGTTACAATAAATGTTATAAATATACAGAGGCGGACTAAGTGTTTAGTAATTTAGTATACATTTTAAGTTTGTTCTTAACAACTAGGTCTTAGTTACTTTAATATCACAATCAGTGAACTTTAATTGAACTTCCTTTACCTAGGGTTAAAGCGGTCAGACAATCAGTCTTATTTATTAAACATAGGAACTAGAAATCAGTCATGTAAATAGGTACGTAAGAGCTAAATTCTAAAAACAACCAGTTAGTAAAATCAACAGTAAATTATAAATTAGTGGGAAAGTGACGTTTAAATTCCACATGAAACTTAATGAATCGGGTGTCCCCTGTTGTTAGAGACAACAAGTCATTATATTTTTCCATCGAAATTTTGGGAGGTGTTGGATTGAGAAGTCCTATTTCCTCTCTCAAGAAAACAGAGACCTGTCTTTTAAGAGAGAGAGCGTGGAGTCCCTTCTCCGTGGCTAGTTTTAATGAAAATCTTTTCAGGTTCAGCCTTCTTGACAGAAAACTCCATCATTTCTGTCCCAGTTCAAGCATCGGCCCTTATCGTCTTCTCGAATAGAAATCATCCTAAGGACAGCTGAAAGTTGTTTAAAATCAAGGAAATCTATGTATGTAAGAAAATTAACTTCGTACGGTTTATTTTTCCGTGCCAATCTAAAAATTGGAGGAAGCTGGCTCGGTACAAAAATGTCCCCACTTTTTTTCAGTGCATAACCGATGGAGCTGTTTCGCTTTGTCCATGACATGGCACGGAGAAATTTAAAGTGATTTCCTGAATATTTGTGGCATTGTTTATGATATACAGTAAGGTTGATGCCACGACGGAAAAATAATCTCACTCACTGCCGTATGTTCTTATGACAGGTAGTGAGAATATTTTTTCCCTCCTTTTGCACATACGCAAAACAAAATACGTGATTGTCTTCTAAACGGTAAACGATACAGATTCGACGATTACAGAGAACTTATTCGGAACAATGTTTTGAACTCGTTGGTAATGTCAGTGCAGATACGACAGTTTGTGAGATACGACAGTTAGCGGGGAGGGTGACGATATGGTCACGTGCTAATAAAGGCATCGTAAGGAGCGTTTTCGCGGTAAATTCAAAACAAGGATAAATATATGTTTGATTTAATTAATTTTTAATTGAGCAAAATAATATAAATGAATTTATTTTTATCTTTCTATTACATATTTCGTCCCAATCTTCAAATTAGTGTAGATTTTAATAAATTTGAAAATACCCTATTACTTGTGAAGTTTTAAAAAAAAACCTGCATAATTTACTATAGTCTCATGTCTAATAAGTCCTAAAAAAAGCTATAATTTCCATAAAAAAATTGTTTAAATTTATTGAGTGGTTTTTTTTTGCGTTAATAAGTAGAATATAATATTTAGTTTGTTAGCCTTTTTTCTACACGGGTCGCAGTAAGTAACCCATTTTTAATAATAATATTTTTTAGGGTTCCATATCCAACGTTGTCTCCGTCCTCCGTCCGTTCTTTAAAACCGTAATAGGTAGTTGACATTTCCAGAGTGTGTAGGTACAAGTATGGTAGCTAGTTGCTATTAGCAAGAAATAATAAAATAAAATAAAATAAACCTAAAAGTTAAAGGCTCGGCACCGGCACGATGCGACTCTAGTAAATCAATGTCCAGGAAGTTTTCATAGAAATTGTTCTATGAAAACTGTCAGGAAATATGAAAAAATTGTTGCGTCTATCTGCGGGAGAGAGTCTATTTGTTTCATAAAAAAACAGTAGGTACAGAGGCCAGCACATCAAGCTAACCCAATCTGTCAAATTTATTTGATAGTTTTTCAACTTTATCACAAAGGAATAAGGTTCATGTTCAATTGGGAAAATTTTACAGTTTGGGATAGGTTGACCTGCTGGCGTCTGTACTTAGATTACATTACAGTTAAGTGCTATGGTAAAGTAAAGTACACAAAAGTTTTAGCATCTGAAACCGAACTAGGAGGAACCTGTTTTTCGGCTAACGGTGCCAATCCCCTTGAGTTACAATAGGATAGAGTCTTAAATGCATTTTACAAAACAAAGGAATAAAAAGTAGTCTAAGGTCGTATTCATGGTCCTAAACTAAATATTACTCTGGCCAGCACTAGCAAAAGACAGAATTGTATGGAAAAGGGGGAGGGCGGAAGCCTTTGGATAATACAAGCTAATTAGATTAGATAAAGTATGATATACTATGTTTAATTAGGTTCATTTTATTTATGTAGATTATTTTACATATTGTGAACGGGAGAACGTTGTAGGCCTTACAGACTGTAGATTTGTAGACGATTTTATATTTTGTATTCGTCTAAGTACCTGGTACTTATTGACAGGCCTGCACTGTCCTCCCATACATTTTATCTCTGGAAACATTGTTAAAACCAATCATTTTTAAAAGAGTAACCGTGGAGTTTCTTGCCGGCTCTTCTCCATAGGAAACAACAATTTGGAACCGTGCACCTAGCTTCTGACGTTTCATAAGTGCCCATGCAGGTTTATATGAAATAAAAATAATTTGATTTGATTTGATTACAAAAAATATGAAGTGCTAAATATTCATATTTTACTAACTTTTGCTAGCGGCTTTGTCCGCGTGAAATACGTACTTACTACAGGGATAAAAAGTATCCTATGTGTGAACCCAGGTTATAAACTATCTGTGTGGCAAATTTCATTCAACACAGTTTAGCCTTTTTTGCGTGATTGAGTAACAAACATTCGAACATTTTAACATCTAAATATCCAAACGTACAAACTTTCACATCTCATGTGAAAGATATCTTCATATAAAAATAATAATACTTTAGTGGTTAAAATTGTACGGTGGTACGGAACCCTGACTCGCACTTGGCCGCTTTTTTTAAATTATATGTTAGACTCGAGAACTCAAACTTGTATGCTAAACACGCTATCAAAATCTAGTGATACAAATAGTGCCTATAAATGAGTTACAGAGACACGTGTAGACAAAAGCCAACAACCTAAAGATTGTATTCTGCATGTGACAGAAAAAATCGCAGAAAGAAAAAAAAAGAACATCAACATCCATCAGTTCTTCAACTTCAAACTATATCCGACGACCCTAGTTTTTTTTTGGTTGTGAAATTACCAAATAACTTCTCCCGCTCTGGGTCTCTAGAGAGCAGGAGGGCGTGTCAGACTTTCACTGACTAAAACCCACCCGTGTTCCTTCAGTAGCCTGTGTGCCAAGGGCAGCGGTATCTCTTTCGAACAGCCCGCACCCCTGGCAGGCATCGTCCCTTGCGGACCCCACCAGTTGGTGCTGACATTTCTTTGAGGCGCGAGTCGACCTGGGCTTGGTCCTTACCGGACAGCGAGCTACCCATTACTCGCTGTCCGCAAGCCCGCGCCTACGGTGGCCGGGAATCAGCCTGGGATTCCTGACGCCCAGGGCGTCTCCTGCGGCGACTAGGGCCGTGAGGGCGCATATACTGCCTCTCCCTCACATGCGCCGCTTCCCTCATCGCGAGGATTGCTGCTTCGCATAAGGAGGTGACGGCTATACCCATGCACTCTCGCTCTGTACCACCGCCTGTACCAGGACCAGGGCCGGACGCGAGATCGCTGCCGCCGATCGCCTGGACCAGGGCCGGATGCGAGAGATCACTGCTACCGATCGTCTCCACGAGGACATTGCGGTGCTCCGCCCAAGCCAGGCAGACCTCCACCGTGTCCTCAGGACGATCTTCGCCGTGGAAACACCCGGGCGTTTCCTCCCGCCTTATGCGAAACAGGAACCTCCCGAAACACCTGTGTCTGGTGAGGACCTGCGTCAGGCGGAAGGTGAGGACGCCGCCGCCGTGGCGCCTCACTTACTAATCTCTATTGGTGACCTAAGGTATACCCACATTTCGCCAGTTACATTTAAGTCCCATGTATTAGGGGCGACGCTATTAACATCAACCGGGCATAAATCTAGTGATTTTTTTTTCGAAATCGAATCAATTTTCCAGAGATACCTCCGAGGTTCAAACTTAACCTCTTTAAATGTATACTAGATTTTGCCCGCGGCTCCGCGCGCGTGGATGTCGGTTATCG
The DNA here is from genome assembly GCA_949987655.1 of Polymixis flavicincta. Classification (NCBI taxonomy): domain Eukaryota; kingdom Metazoa; phylum Arthropoda; class Insecta; order Lepidoptera; family Noctuidae; genus Polymixis; species Polymixis flavicincta. Next base: position 3,240,830 of record OX465198.1, on the reverse strand, counting down.
CGTAAAAAAAGTAGCCTATGTCCTTCTCCCTATCCCAGGCTATATCTATGTCAAATTTCATGACGATCGGATCAGCGGTTTAGACGTGAAAGCGTAACAGACAGACAGAGTTACTTTCGCATTAATATTAGCAGGGATAAAATACATTTATAGGGATTAGCATGATCAGCTTATATTGTTCCCACTGCTGGGATACAATACGAATGAATGGAGTTTATTTAAATAGTTACCGTCACGCGGCGAAAGAAATAAGAAAAGTAAGCAATACTTACATACGAAAGTCTGGCGCCATTTTGAAACATACTACTGGATGTGTATGCATTTGATCGTAGATCCATTTTTTTTTTCACAAACCACGTAGCTTATTTATTATGTATAATGTTTTGTTAATCACTTTTGTCCATAACCTCAGATTATAAAACAAAGGCAGATAGACCGCGTGCAAGAGTGAGGCCAAAAAACCAAATACTAAAGCGTCGCATTTTATGTAACATACAATGCGACGCTTTAGCATTTGTTTCTTTTTTGGTTTAGATTATAAAACCAAGGTATTGGATCGCGCGGAAAACCCAAGAGTCAAAAAAACAAATACTAAAGCCTCGCATTATATACAATGCGACGCTTTAGTATTTGGTTTTTTGGCCTCACTCTTGGTGTTCCACGCGGTCTATCTGCCTTTGTTTTATAATCTGAGTCTATAACTTAAATTATTTTTATCAATAAGAGAAATTGAACGGAACGGAACTCATTTATTCAAACTAGGCTGAGATTCAGCTCTTTTTGAACGTCAAAATTACATGCAACAGTCCCCCCAAAACGCCTGCCCTTCGCCACTTCCTAGTGCTTTAGGTGGGAATAAGTGGCGCAACAAACTCCCCAGAAAAAAAACCCCGGATCCCCCCCAGCAGGCTTAGCACTCACTCATTTGTCGGTCGTTGACATGATCTACTCCATACAATAATCAAGCATTGCATATGTAAGCTATCACGCCCTTTATACCAGGAGACTTTTATTTTGGTACTATGCTTTATTGTTTATTACTTTGCCTATGTATGTATAGAATCAAGTCCATCCGACTAAACAGACAGCTGTGCTACTGGGGAGTTTGTTGCGCCACTTCTTCCCAGCTAAAGCACTAGGAAGTGGTGAGGGGCGGGCGTTTTTGCGGGACTGTCTTATGTATTTTGACGTTCGAAAAGTGCTGATTCTCAGCCTAATTTGAATAAATGACTTTTGATTTTGATTTTTAATAGGATTGTGGCGGGATTTTTCCGCGGACTGGATGTTCAACGCACTACTATCAGAATACCAGCGCTGCGACACTTTTTAAATGTCGCAGCATTATGCTGAGGTAGGAGCCTTTTGGCCTCGTGCAGGACTTTCTGTTTTATTTATAATTATTTTTTTACTTCCAAGAAATTTGTTATTTTTTTATATTTCTTGTACTAAAGTGTGTTTATTTTACGATGTGATCTTCCTGTGCGAGTCACAAAAAATATTTTTTCTTTCTTTTCTTTACTTTTGCCAAGAGTTGAAAATCGAACTCGGTGTTTTTTCCACGCGCTGAGATGCACTCTGTTAGATTATTATTAATGCTCGGTTCAATCACGAGATTAGAAAATTCAGTGCGCGAAAAAATCCCAAAACGATTTTATTTTTGTGAATATTCATTAGCATTAATTTAAGACAAAATAAGTATTTTTCGAATCAGTTTAATGACGGAGTCATGAGGTAACTTTTTAAATCGGCTAAAAATTTGATGCAAACCGGATAGCGTATCACAAAATGCACATTCACAAAAAAAAAAACACAACTGCACTCGTCAGTAGCACACAAAACGAATTTTCAACTAACTATTTTAGTGGTAAATCCATCCTTGGATTTAGATCCACCATTCACCTGTCTGCTGTCAGTAGGTGGGGTTTCAACTAGCGACCTTCCAGTGACATTCAATTTGTTTATTATCATTGTAATAATACCGCTAGTTTAGCTTTTATTTTTAGTTAACTTTGTCGACATTCACACGGACGTAATCAATACACGGCGGCATTTTTTAACGCGCTGCTTAAAAGATCAGGCCTGCGATGCTCCATACAAACGTATTCCCCTTTTTTCTTCCTGAATAATGCCTCTAGAGCAATATTTATTTTTTCATAAAATCAAGGTCTGCTGTAAACACGTCCCTGTAATTTTCTTTTTTCAGCAATTAATAAAGAAAATATGACCCTCTAAAAACGACAAAAACTGCCCTATTTTTACCGCCGTGATTACACCAGCGCCACTTCAAAAATTACGGCAGCGTCAGTGAACTAATAGTGACCGCACACGACAAGTTTTAGCTGATATAATTCCTTAAAATATGTCATCGCTTATATTAATTTCGAAGAAACAAAAGACATATTGTAAAAAATAGTGTTCATTTTAATATAGTCACATAATTTAATTAATATAGGTTTATAATAAATGGAATCATGGTCACCCCATCAGTTGTAATATGTGACATTTTTGATCCAATTAATTTATTAAAGTTTTAATACAGCAGAATCGCAATTTATTTGGAACGAATGTACTCCTATACATAATTCAGGAAGTCGAATTACGTAAACAAACGTGTCATATCTAAAAAGATATAGGCAATGCGGTACACATATTTTACTTGCCAAATATAAATGATTTTTTAATCGTTTTTGGCGAAGGGTTTTTAGCATTTTTTTTGATATTTTCTTATATATATTTTTCCAGCACGGCCCCCTTTTCACATCTATATATTATTTGTTATTAGGAATAGGGTATTTTCCAATTTTTCAAAAACTTTTCTAATTTGAAGACTGGGACGAGATATTTAACAGCAAAATAAAAATAAATTGACTTCTATCTATTTTCTCAATTAAAAACGATTTAAACCAAATTTCTTTTTCGTTGTTTTGAATTTACCGCCAAAACGCTTCTTACGATGACTTTTTATCACGTGACGTCAACTTTTTATCACGTGACAACTACTTTAGTTTACACAAAGTTGACGTCACGTTTAGTATGTCGAGTTGAATGTCGAGTTTATATTTAACAAGATTTTTAATGGATAGAAAGTGATATTACTGGTGTGCGTTGCCTCTGTGCACAAATACTTCTAAAACGGCGCCAAACTAAGTATTTGTACCGGTGCCGTTTATACAGAGTTGACGTCACTTGTCACGTGATAAAAGTCATCGTAAGGAGCGTTTTGGCGGTAAATTCAAAACAACGAAAAATAAATGAGATTTTAATTGTTTTTAATTGAGAAAATGTGTTTTAATAAATTAATTTTTATTTTTCTGTTGAATATATCGTCCCAATCTTCAAATTAAAATGGTTTTTATAAAATCGGAAATCTATCTTCTATTCACAATATCTGTTGCGGCACATATAACGTGATAATAGAGTACATTCCATGAGTTTAAGAAACTTTTTAATACGCTGTTTATTTTTCAAGTTACACGGGGGCCATGCTGAAAACGTTTGCTGGCTCGGGCCCCTTTTTGTGCATATTTCTTCAAAAGTACAGAGGTTCATTGAAAAAAAAAAAGCGGTAAATTACTCTTAGAGGCGAGTAAATTGCATTGGTGCACACCTTGGGGGGCCGAGCGGGGCAAACGTACATGTAGGATTCACTAAGAAGTTTCGAACTACTTTCGGACGGGCCCTTCGGGTATCTTCGTTGACGCAGTTTTTTAAACACTAGGTATTTCTCCTGTATTGTGGGTACGTTTACAAACATTTAAAGTCACATACACAAACAGCCAGACCAGCACCCTAATTGCGTAACTCACGATTCATCATAATCTGTATCGTTTTGAAACGAATTGTTAAACCATTGCTTCATATGTTCGAAAAATGTTTCTGTTCGACAACATAAATAACGCAATGAATATTGTTTAACTGTGAAGACGAAACCAATTATGATCAATCGTGAGTTACGCAATTAGGGTGCTGGAACAACGATTTGTAGGATTGTAGGTCATAACAAATATTTGTTCCGTGCGGGAATCGAACCCGTGACACGCAGCGGCAGTAGTCAATCGCTTAACCACTGCGCCCACCGTGCCGTAGTTAGAGAGTAGGCCCCCGGTATCACTAAAAAAACACAACTGCACTCAGTAGTACACAAAACGAATTTCCAACTAACTATTTTAGTGGTGAATTTAGATCCACCATTCACCTGTCTGCTTTTAGTGGGTGGGGTTAGCCTAGAGACCTCCCAGTGACATTCAATTTCTTAATCATTTTAATAATACCGCTAGTTTTGCTTTTATTTTTGTAATTAAATTATGTGTCTATGATAAATGTTGTTGGGTTTATCTATAATTTGCCAGTAGCAGCCTAGCAGGCCTAGACAAAACACGTTCCTGTTAGCGTTCACGCCAAACGCTCCGACAAAATGTATGGGAATGACATTACCTGCGGAAAGGATACGACGTAACCTTTCCGCAGGTAATGTCATTCCCATACATTTTGGCGTAGCGTTTGGCGTGAACGCTGAAATGTATTTTGTCTCTAGGCCCTGAGTCCGGTGTGGTGTGAAGTATGTGTAGAAAAACGTCATCTGGAGAGTAAGGCTCCCGCTGAAAGGCGCGATGCGAAACTGGTAGAAAAAATTCTATGAAGTTTTCATACAAATTTAACTGCTATAATCGCGTTGTGATTGTCGGAAGTAGCCTTAAATTGCTTATTACTGTTGCTTAGCAGTGTCGCAGTGTACAATTTGTAACTGCCGCACAAGGTAAAACTACGGTTGCCGAGGTTAGTTCGTGGATGGGTGACCAACTATTACATAGGTGTTGAGACCCCGTGTCCGGAAAGCAAGACTACCTGTATCGGCTTAACCCTTACATGTAATCAGACACCGCAGTCTTACAACCAGTCTAACCGGGGGTGTCGTGTTACCAAGTAACTAACCAAGATACCGGAATTCAGCAGCATCCGGTAATACAGAAAGCTGACCCCAACTTAGTTACGAAAAGTATTTACAGCAGTATTTTAGATGGAGCGACTGCCTATCTGACGTCCACAACCCAGTTACTGGGTAAAACCATTACTTAAACGATTGACGATACCCTTTGGTAAGATTGGTTATCACAACCGTAACCACTGACTGATAGCCAGGACCAACATCATAACGTACTTTACGAAGCACATAGGGGTCTGGATATGTAATGCTCACCCATCCACAAACTGACCCCAGCAAGCGTAGCTTAACCTGCAATCGACTTGTGCGGTTGTTACTATTTAACCAAGAATCCCACATCGAGGATTTAATCCAAGGAAGATTATACTATGCTTCCTACTTAGATTGACGTCATGCAGGGGGTAATTTTTAGTGCTATTAACAAAAAATCTAGCGGTATTTTTAGACTATTAATTTCATGAATAATTTTATACAATGATGTCTCAGAACCAGACACTTAGGTTATGCTACACGTGTAAGCTACGGCAGCATTTAGGCTACGTCACGGCAGGGTTGCCCCCCCCGCGAATGGGTTCCCGCATTGTCGTTGCGGGGGGGCTCAGTAACCGTGGTCTCCCAGCCACGGTGAAGCGAAGAGGAACCCCAAGGTGGGGCCGCTCGTCAGGGCTTTTGCCTCAAAGCCGACGACGTAGCGGCCAAGAAAAGTAGGTTGCGGTGAGGTGCACCGCAACTGAGGTGCCGGTACTTTTGAGTAGCGCTCTTCCCTTCCGTGGCCTGGACGGGGCCGCCACCGTTTAATGGCGGACGCGGTGGGGAAGAGGAGCGTCGGTATAGCGTTGGCCGCTCTCCCTATCCCCTGCGGCCGAAAAGTGGTAGGCGGCGGGGCCACTGTGCTGACCCGGCGCAGAGTGACCGAGTGGTCCGCAATGGCCGATGCCTGCCAGGGGTGCGGGTTGTTCGAAAGAGGTACCGTCGCCCCTGGCACACGGGCAACTGAGGGAACACGGGTGGGTTTTAGTCAGTAAAAGTCTGACACGCCCTCCTGCTCAGCTCCTGCTCCACCCAGAGCTAAAAGAAGATGAGTAGTTCTGGTTTCAGAGTGACTAAATAGAGAGTGGGATTATTAAAATAGGGTATCATTTATTAAAATCAAAAGTAATTTATTTATTCTAACTTCTCACACAGAAAAAGGTACAAAGGCTGACTTGACCTTTGGCATTCTCTACCAGTCAACCAAGGGTGGTGAAGAGATTACATGGCCGGTGCTTAGGTTGAGAGGAAAATGATTTGAAAAACAATACAAATTATATTATAAACCACTTTTCGAACGTCAAAATACATATGACAGTTTCCCAAAACGCCCACCGCCTCGCTCATTAATTTCTCTTTGCGTATTTTATAGCACTTTTGCGGTACAGACGCCAGCAGGTCAACCTATCCTAAACTGTCAAATTTTCCCAATTGAACATGAACCTTATTCCTTTGTGATAAAGTTGAAAAACTATCAAAGAAATTTGACAGATTGGAGTAGCACGATGTGCTGGCGTACATAACATTTTTTATTGATTCTATACATCCTAATTCTATTTAAAAGTTCGTTTAGATCAATATTTATGAAGCCCTGTTCCTCTCTTCTCGCCGCTTCACATTCATTAACTACCGACAGACAGTCAAGTCTCACAATGGAAAAAATAGAAAACCCGAGGAAAAACAAAGTTGCCTCAAAAGTCAGCACCCTAATTGCGTAACTCACGATTCATCATAATCTGTATCGTTTTGAAACGGATTGTTAAACCATTGCTTCATATGTTCGAAAAATGTGTCTGTTCGACAACATAAATAACGCAATGAATATTGTTTAACTGTGAAGACGAAACCAATTATGATCAATCGTGAGTTACGCAATTAGGGTGCAGGTTATAAAAATATTATTTTGGCATACCTACTCTATCAGTGGTAGGGATTAATACATACAAACTTTAGCGTTTATAATATTAGTAAAGAAGGATTGCCAGCTAATTTTATTTGATCCTGTGTAAGACAAAATGAAAAAAAAAAAATCAAACTTTGTTCAAAACACTAACCCCCAATACTTATACAGGATAAGTTTTTATCCAGTGCGCAAATTGTAATCATGAATTCAGCATAATTATCATTCTGACCCCCCAGTGCAGAAATTTTTCATCGGTTACACAAAAAATTTAATCTGCTGTTTCATAGAAAAGTGCAATAACGCGGTCAAAATGTACGGAACAGCCTATTTTTTTTTGTATAACCAACGATAACTTTCTGCGCTGGGGGTCTAGAATGATATGCTGAATTCATGGTTACAGTTTGCGCACTGGTTAAAAGTTATCCTGTGTATAAACGTTAAGTAAGTTAAAGTTAAGCAATTATTAGGGACAACCATACATTTTTGACGTTTGACCGTCTCTTAACTTCATGCAACGTTTAATAAGAAAAGAGGGTAAATGACACTGACATGTACACAGGACAAGTTTTCAACCAGTGCGCAAACTGTAACCATGAATTCAGCATATAATTCTAGAACCCCCAGTGCAGAAATTTATTCGAATTCACTGGTGGGCCTGGCTGAAAAGCACGCTGTCTTACCAGGCTTCGTGTCTGACAGATGTAATACCCGTGATGAGCAGTTAGACGCTAGTCTACTCGCACAACATTATTGAGTGAGCTGCAGGATCAGTTATAGTAAAACTGCAGGATCAGTTTTATGAAAAATCCACTGCATAAATCTCATGATAATCATAATCTCATGACAAAATCGATGTACAGACGCCAGCACATCAAGCTACCCCAAACTGTCAAATAATCCCAATTGAACATGAACCACATACTTATTCGTCATAAAGATGAAAATCTATCAAAGAAATTCGATAGATTGGGGTAGCTTGATGTGCTGGCGTCTGTACTACGTTAAATTGTATTTAAAACCCAAGTCGACGGCGCGTTGTGTTCCACGCGCGCCTCAAAGAGATGTCAGCACAAAAAGTGATGGGGCCCGCAAGGGTCGATGCCTGCCAGGGGTGCGGGTTTGTTCGAAAGAGACACCACAGCCCCTGGCATACGGGCTACTGAAGGAACACGGGTGGGTTTTAGTCAGTAAAAGTCTGACACGCCCTCCTGCTCCACCCCGAGCGGGAGAAGTTATTTGATGATTTCCCACCCAAAAAAAAAAAAAAAAACGGTGGAGTTTCTTGCCCGTTCTTCTACATTCAAAACTACATTTTGGAATGGGCGACTAGGATCAATTCTATTTTAATGCAAATGTTGATGTTCAAAAGTGCCTTTTAAGTGCCTATTGAAATAAATGCTTTGACTTACACTTCTTTTATTACTTAAACCCGCCTAAAGTTAGGTTAAATTAGCAAGAAAAACAAATATTTGTTGGCTCCTAACTTTTTCATGGTTTTTAATATTAGTATTCTGTTTCCGTACAGACAATATTAACAATAAGACAAAACCATATCATGTTAAATTTTTTATGTACATTGTCATTGTATGCATTCCACAACTTTCCTCGACCATTCCTTCACTGTCCAGGCTGCTCGTTTGTGGAATGCATTGCCTATTGAAATTAAACGCGCTCAGTCTATAAATGTGTTTAAAAGACTCGTCAAGGATCATTACCTGTCGTTGTAATCTAGTTCTCATACTTTACTGTAATTTTCGATGTAAAGTTTTCATTTATTTTCGTTCCTTATATATTTAGTATGTTTGTATTTATGTATCTATTATATAGGATAGGATATGTATATATCTGTGTATCTATTTTATTACATTGTATATTTATTATTTGTGCCAACAACATCCCCATTTTATATCCAGACCAATCGCTGTCCATGCCAGGGTTGCCTGGAAGAGATCGCGGAAAGCGATAAGGCCGCCCATTGTATATTTTGTAGTGTACCTTGTTTTTTGTAATGTATTTTTTGTGGTGTACAATAAAGTATATATAAATAAATAAATAAATTGTCGAACAGTGGAGTAATACACTCCCGAAGTTTAAATGGGAAAAATGTGGACTAGATTCACCAAACGATTGTTATGTTTTGGTTTTCGCAAACTCGTAAAAATATGTAGATATTAGAACGTTGGTTCTACCATAAATTACAAAAACAGCTGATCGATAACGAGCATTGACCTTCACCCATCAAATGATGATTTTTTTTTATTGCCATATAATTTAACTTGTGTTTTTTTTATTTGGTTTATTTATTGGCTCATCATAAAAAAGTACATACATGAAAAGTTTTTATCCAGTGCGCAAATTTTAACCATGCATTCAGCATATCATTCTAGACCCCCACCGCAGAAATTTTTCGCCGGTGAAACAAAAAAAAAAACTGTTGTTTCATAGAAAAGTGCAATACCTACGCGGTCAAAATGTATGGAACAGCTGATTTTTGTTTGTATAACCGACAAAAAAATTCTACGCTGGGGTGCCTAGAATGATAATCTGAATTCATGGTTACAGTTTACGCACTGGTTAAAAACTTATCCTGTATAATATTTGAGAGATGTATGTAAACTAACCAGTAGTTTTTAATTCAATCCACCAAAATAAAAACAATGAAATATTTAATATGCAGTTAAGTTGAGGTTGCATATAGTATACAGTTGTATTGAATAAATAACTAAATACATTAATAATTCAACTTCCCAGCCTTAATAAAAACATAGTTGGTTAATAAATGTGCTTAAAATTGAGGTTAAATTATCAAAAGATTCTAGATTTAAATAAGCTGGTTCAACGGCTACACGTGCTTGATACAGGCTGTTCAGAAAATCTAGTTTTATTTTTAAGCGTAATTTTATTTTTTTAAGCAATGGCGGACGCGGAACAGCCATGAGATTATAGCGGTATGAGGAACAGGGTGTAAAGTCCGCTCATACCTCTATTGAAAAGGAGGATTCTCCGACCAGACGGGTATTGTGTCTGGTCCGGGCAACTGCCCGACAGTTGATGTCGGGATTTTTGTATATGTTCGAGTGCCGTCGAAAACTCTGATTGCGCGATGCAGAATTGCTCATATAGTTCGCCTGTGGCATTGTAGATGGCGCCACTTTTCTTTTTGTGTTTTTCGATTTTTGTTGCGAAGCATTTTTATTTGTAGTGCCGCTACATCACTCCCCCCCGGAGACCGGAGGTCGATAGTGGGCTGAGTCAGCGCATGTCATGATGCTTGCCAGTGCCAGTTGTGGTTCCAGTGGGTCGGAACCGGGTGTCACATAGTTCGCGGTGAGTCGGAACTGTCTGCGACGATTCCCCAGTGAGTCGGGGTTGCGCTGCGTTATGCTCCAGTGAGTCGGATCTGGTACAGCGCTGGGTTGAGAGGTTGAGGCTGACTGCTGGCGTCGACCGGGAGATTGAGCTCTCAACCGGCCGAAAGTGCAGTGTGCTGGGCCATGGTTGCTGATGAGGCTGTGGGTGATGACCAGGCATGCGGTTCGCTGCATGCAGGTGGTCAGGATACCCGTTGAAGCCGTGGGTGCTGGCTGGCTGTGTGACTCGCCGCTCGAAAGCTTGAGGAAGTGATCTTGATGTTGATGATGACGTCACGCCGAAGTGTTGCACGAAGGCTGCGCTGACGTTCTTTCACGGGGTCACCAGTATAGAGGTATGAGGAACAGGGTGTAAAGTTCACTCATACCTATGGTGGTAACGGAGGATCCTCCGACCAGACGGGTTTTGTGTCTGGTCCGGGCAACTGCCCGACAGTTGATGTCGGGATTTTTGTATATGTTCGAGTGCCGTCGAAAACTCTGATTGCGCGATGCAGAATTGCTCATATAGTTCGCCTGTGGCATTGTAGATGGCGCCACTTTTCTTTTTGTGTTTTTCGATTTTTGTTGCGAAGCATTTTTATTTGTAGTGCCGCTACAAGATCTACGAGATGTATAACGAGCCAATAGGACGTCTTCGATAAGCTGGAGACGTGGAGTGCAAGACATATCGCAAGAATGTACGAGCTGGTCTCGTAAAAAACGAGACCAGCTCGATCAACAAATGTTCGGGTGCTCTGGAGCACCCGAACATTTGTTGATAGTAAACCGGATGATCGGAGAAGTCCGTTGAAGTGGAAAGAACAAGCCCGAAATAGGTCACGCACGTTGGAGACATATACTTGTCTAGGCTGAGGCCCACCCGAGGCTGTCCGGCCTTAGATGTTGATTATTATTTTAAGAAGAACCTGCCCATCCTTATCTACCAGTATTTTACATGGAGCAATTTCCTATCTGACCTCCACAACCCAGGTACTGGGTAACACTATACCTCTTGGTAAGACTGGTTATCAGAATTTCAGGCTTCTGACGACCCGTAATGACTGTCAAAGTTCCACGAATGATAGCAAGGATCAACGGCGAAACGTGCTTTCCGAGGCACGGAAGAATCTGGATATGTAAAGATGGTCAACCATCCACATACCAACCACGGCAAGCGTAGCTTAACCTGATAGATCGACCCGCGCGGCGATTAATATAGAAGTGTGGAGGAAAAAGACATGTTGCGCCAACCGCAAACCAGTTGGAATAAGGGGAGGAGAAACGAGGATTATTTTTGGAATTATTTAACACAAACACACAATCCTCGAAGGGTTTAGCAGAGATGTACCAATAGTTCCTACACCCACATTTCGCCAGTTATCTTTAAGGGGAATCTAGTCGCGGGCTCGAACTCACTGCACGCTGTCTCACCAGGCTTCTTGTCCAACAGAGGTAGTATTCGTGATTAACAGTTAGACGCTAGTCTACACGCACAACATTAAGGATCAGTTATAGTAAAACAGGCGCATAAAAAATTTGGAAAAGTCCTTCGGAAGATCGGGTTTTATGAAAAAACCACTGCATAAATCAATGACCAATAAAGTTTATTGTACTTTTCGATATTTCAGCTTTGTCGGTACAGACTTGGTTTTGGAGATTTCACACGTCTTTTATTACTTAAACACGCCCAAAGTTAGGTCAAATTAGCGAGAAAAACGAATCTTTGTTGGCGAACTTTAATTCATGTATTCGAATTATATTTCCGATCCAACTAACCTTTGTATCAAATCATGAATTAAATTTAGATTATTTATTTCGGGATTTTACGTAAAAATCCCGAAAATTTGGTAGTTCCAAGTTTAGTTAAAAATAGCTTATACACATCTTAAATAAAGCTTATTCTCAACTTACCTACTGAAGATTTTTCCCGAATCCCGGGAAAAAAGATATAGTCGTAAGGAAGTCTCCACTTTCTGTCTCTATTCTCCGAAGTTTAGGTAAATATAGTCAGCCTATTCCGATCACTGCTCATAAGTTTCATAACTTTTGAATGGCTTTTTATTTTGATATTATGTTTCCGTATAGACAAAAAACTATACTATGTTTAATTTTTGATGTGCATTGTCGAACAGTGGAGTAATACACTCCCGAAATTTGTATGGGAAAAATATCGACAAGTTCCACCTTTTTATTTATTTTTGGGTGGGAAATCATCAAATAACTTCTCCCGCTCTGGGTGGAGCAGGAGGGCGTGTCAGACTTTTACTGACTAAAACCCACCCGTGTTCCCTGAGTAGCCCGTATGCCAGGGGCTGTGGTATCTCTTTCGAACAAACCCGCACCCCTGGCAGGCATCGGCCCTTGCGGGCCCCATCACGTTTGTGCTGACATCTCTTTGAGGCGCGCGTGGAACACAACGCGCCGTCGACTTGGGCTTGGTCCTTACCGGACAGCGAGCTACCCATTACTCGCCGTCCGCAAGCTCATGCCTACGGTGGCCGGAAATTGGCCTGGGATTCCCACCTTAAGTCACATGTTATAGAGATCAAGTCTTTTGCCATCGACGGGTCACAAATCTAGACCTCATGTTCAGCACTGCCGCTGCTACAAAATAAATGCGATTAAAATTTGAGGAGAAACCTCCTTTAGGAGAATGACACTTTATTTTTTGCAAGAATTCAAAGACTTATTGAATCACATTCGTTGAATGTGATTCAATAAGTCTTTGAATTCTTTAAAACGAATTTGTTAGTTTTGTTAATATTTAGAAGGAATAATTTGTTTTCCTTATTTGTTGTAAGAAGATTCTATTTTATTTTTGTGTGTTTTTTAACTTTAGTTACATAGTTTTTAATTTGTGGAAGCTTGTAAATGGCAACTGTAAGCGCTAAATTTATGTTTTTTAAGTAGATATTAGACTGTTAGCTTTGTGAAGAATAAATAAATAAATAAATTGAAACTTCATTCAAAGAGGTTGAAATTATCGAACTGTCAAATCCAAACCAAAGTTAAAAGGGTTCAAAAAACAACGACGAAGCGCTTCGAGAAAAGGTAGCTAGTGCCCTTGCGCACCACTTGGCTCGTCTTGGCGGGGGCACTACCGTGCTCCCAACAGGCTTAGCACGAGCACCGATTTGTCGACGGAAGAATAGACATGACTATTAACAAAATGACGTAAACTAAGAGAAGATGGCTATGTTTTTCTATTAATTATCACAGTTATGCGTTCTAAACGAATCATGATTTTGTAGATAATCGTATATTAGGTCTTTACCTATGAAATTGCCGTTCTGCAGTACTGGCCATTTCAAATCAAAATAATTTTTGTTTGGCTAAGAATTCTAATTTCAAATTAATTTTATTTTAAAAACATGGTTTTTTTTTTCTAAAAGTAGTCATTTCTTTATTGATTAGTGTTACATTTTCATCGCATTTCAATCTTTTTCGTCATCATGGATACGTTAAAAATTCGAGTAATTATGGAATATGAGTACCGTCGTGGCAGCAACGCGGCACAAGCGGCACGCAACATCAACGACGTTTACGGAGCTAACACTACAAACCAACGCACCACCTGTTATTGGTTTGCTCGCTTCCGTTCTGGAAATTTCGACCTGAAAAATGAACCTCGCGGTCGTCCGAAGACTTTGGTCGACAATGACGAATTAAACGCGATTGTGGAAGCTGATGATACACAATCTACGGCTGAATTAGCAGCAGCTTTCGACGTTAGCGTCAAAACAATATTGGTCCATTTGCGTCAAATTGGCAAGGTAAAAAAGCTTGACAAATGGGTGCCCCACGAACTCAATGATCGCCAGCGCGAAGTACGCGTCGAGACGTGCCTTGCACTGCTCAACAGACACACAAATGAAGGAATTTTGAACCGCATTGTTACCTGCGATGAAAAATGGATTCTGTTTGATAACCGTAAGCGCTCAGCAAGTTGGTTGGATCCTGGTTCAGCACCTAAACAATGCCCTAAACGAAAACTTACCCCTAGAAAAGTGATGGTCACTGTTTGGTGGTCTAGCGCCGGTGTGATTCATCACAGCTTCTTACCAAACGGGGTGAGCATTACTGCAGATGTGTACTGTGAAGAACTGAACACAATGATGGAGAAGCTGGCGCATCTCCAACCAGCATTGGTCAATCGCTCGTCTCCGCTGCTCCTGCACGACAACGCGCGACCTCATACTGCACAGCAGACGGTCTCCAAGTTGCAAGAACTGGGGTTGGAAGCTCTCCGTCATCCGCCCTACTCACCAGACCTTGCGCCTACAGACTACTACTTTTTCCAGAATTTGGATAACTTCTTGGCGGGAAAAAAATTTAATACCCGAGAGGCAGTACAAAATGCCTTTGAAGAATTTGTTGCCTCCCGTCCAGCTGATTTCTTTAAGAAGGGCATCAATAAACTGCCACTGCGATGGCAAAGATGCATTGATTGCATGGGTGATTACTTCGATTAATACAAATAAAAAATTCATGAAAAAAAATCGTTTAAATTTTTTCATACAAAACGGCAATTTCATAGGTAAAGACCTATTATATACTTTGTGGCCATCGAATAGAAAGTTTGTTGTCAGTGTGATTTTGACAGTTTAGGAAGAAATATTCTTCTGAAATAGTCTACATTTATAAGGACCTGGACACAGAATTTTTTTTTTTTTTTTTTTAGGATATCTACGGTGCGATGTCAAAAAATGAGAAACGAAATGTCACTATGTATTGAAAAGGACTGTCTATTCTACGTAGAAATAGAAAACGTCATGCTAAGCCTGCTGATATTATTTAAAAGTATCGATTCGTCCGAGTAAATTCATGACAATCCCTACTTTCCTACTAATATTATGAATGCGAAAGTATCTCTGTCTGTCTGTCACGCTTTCACGCCTAAACCGCTGAACCGATCGTCATGAAATTTGGCAGAGATATAGCCTGGGATATGGAGAAGGACAGTTTTGTGTATGAATAGTTTACCGGAAGACATAAAAAAGTGTGACAGTGTAAACACATTCAAACATAGATTAAGACAACATCACAACATTTGAAACAACACAATGCTAACAATGTTTCCAACACCCTAGAGGTGACTAATATTAACATTAAGTACTAGTTATAACAATTCTTTTTTTTAAGTATCTCATTTTAAGCGAACTGTTTTTTTTAGTTCTTATGAGAAATAAAGTTCTTTAAACCCATGTCAATGGCTATAAGAGTAGGGGGAGACCAAAGAAACGATGGATGGACTGTGTGAATAATGATATGGTTAGAAAGGGTGTGACTACGGAGATGACGACTAATAGAGAAGTGTGGAAGAAAAAGACATGTTGCGCCGACCCCAAATAAATTGGGATAAGGGCAGGAGAATGATGATGAATGATGATGGAGAAGGACATAGGCTACTTTTTTTACGCGATAACCGACATCCATGCGGGCGGAGCCGCTGGCAAAAGCCAGTCGACTAATAAGCCGAACGAAATCGCGGACAAGCTAAGTAGTCTTGACAGTAAAGATAATCTTGAATGTAAACAAATCATTTGAATAACGCAGTACTATGAAATAAGAAACAGATAGATATTTGAGACCACGGAGACATAAACAATGAAATTGATTCCAATTGGCATTGAAAAACATGCGATCAACACATTCCTTATTATTATATTAAATGTAATGTAATGTTTTGTTATTAATAAAGTACCTACCTTTTTCCTGCAGCTACGCTCACGTGGATGTCGGTTAGCATAGCCTCCTCCTACTCTGTGAGAGGGAGCGGGCCGTGCCCGTAATTTACCACGAGTGCCCAGTGCGGGTTGGTACTCCATGCCAGTTGCATCACGATGTTTTTCTTCACCGTTTTGAGAGCAGTGGTGATGAAATAATTTACACAAAGTTAAGCGCCTGTCTGTGTTCGAACCTACGACCTTCATCTCGTAAGTCGCGGCCGTTACCACTGAGCCACGGTAATTACGTGTCCTTCTCCATATCCCAGGCTATAAGCACTGCCAAATTTCATGACGATCGGTTCAGCGGTTTAGGCGTGAAAGCGTAACGGGCATTAGCAGGGATAAGGATTATTTCTATTTTTGTGTGAAAATCTTAATGCAGTTCACAGAATACATCTACTTACCAAGTTTCAACAGCATAGGTCTAACAGTTTCGGAAAAATTGGCTGTGACATAAGGACGGACGGACAGACAGACATGACGAATCCATAAGGGTTCCGTTTCTTGCCATTTAGCAACGCTAACAATGACGTTTCCGTGTAGACAGTTGATAGTTTTGTACCGAGAAACGTAGACAAGCGATTTCTATACGGTAGAGTAGACATAGAAAGCGTCATGCTTAAGCCTGCTGAAACAGCACATGATTCTAGACCTAGACGTATTTTAGTGTTTACCCGAATGCGCCAGAAGGAGGGTTATGTTTTTCGAGTGTATGAATGTACAGTGAAACCTGGTTAAGTGGGACCTGGATAAGTGAGAAACCTCTATTATTGAGAACTACAATGAGGTCCCGGCACTTTTTCATCGAATTACCTCTGTTAATGGGACTTTTCGAACTTGGTTAAATGAGATTTGATTTCTAGGATTTTTTCGATGTTTACCTCTATAATTGGGACTCTGGAGCTCAATTCCCTTTATAAGTGAGACAATTTATCAGGTTGGGACAGGTTACGACACGATCGGCTTGCGTACTGGCCGGATCCCCACCGTGGGACCTCGAGGCGAAGGTACTCGCGTCGCTGCATCGGTGGCGCGAGGACTCGAGGGCGCGGGGCGAGTGGCTGACGCCGCGACATTTGGAGTTGCGTCGGTCACAGCTTCGCGCAGCCCTGGTGGCGGAATGGCGGGACAGGCTTTCACGCCCTACCGCCGGCTCCGCCACCATCGGGGCGATCCGGCCAGTACTCGAGCGCTGGCTCGGGAGGAGGCACGGCTCCCTGTCGTTTCGGGTGACACAGGTGCTCTCGGGGCATGGTTGCTTCGGGAAGTACCTGTGTCGCATAAACAGGGAGCCGGACGCTCGGTGTCACCACTGCGTCGACTGTCGGGAGGACACGGCGTGGCACACGCTGGCAGTGTGCCGCTTGGACGGAGCCACGCCGTGCCCTCATCTCAGGAGTAGGCAGCGACCTGTCGCTGCCGGCCGTTGTCGACTCGATGGTCGACAGCGAGGAGTCCTGGGACGCGGTGGTGTCCTTCTGCGATACAGTCATTTCGCAGAAGGAGGCTGCGGAGAGGGAGCGGGAGATTGCTTCTGCTAACCCGATCCGCAGCAGACGCACCGGGCGTCGGCGGAGGGCGGACAACGCCCTCTTCCAGCCCCCCTAAATGGGTCCAGGGGCGACGGACTGGGGAATCCGTCGCCCCCTACTTCTTAGGACCCGAGATGGCGGCGCGTAGTGTTCCACGCGCGCCTCTCATTGATGTGGGAGAGAGTTTAACACCTCACTCCCCCCCTATCGCGAGGTGGCCTGCATAGGCGGGCCGGCACTAGTCGGGGATCGCGGAAGACTTTCTAGTTCCCGTGATCCCCGGTGTACGTGAGAGACGGAACACCGGGGTGGTTTTAGTCAGTAAGAGTCTGACAGACCCCTCCGCCCTCCCCGGGGCGGAGGACATCCATGAGGATTTCCCCCCGTCATCAAAAAAAAAAAAAGGTTACGACACGATTGTTTATAAACATTTGAATTTCTTTCACAAAATTTCCAACTTTATAAATGGAATAACGGTACATTTCGACCTCTATAAGCGGGCCCTCTGTAAATGAGACAACTAAATTTTAAACCTGTCTAATTGGAAAACTGGATAAATGAAAACCTCTTTAAATGGTACAAAATCCTTGGTCCCTTGAGATCCCAATTAACCAGGTTTCACTGTATATATCTTTGGCAAGCTCTGTAGCCTAAACGGCTTGATCGATTTCGGTTTGAGAGGTGCTATTAGATTCCTCTTAATTGTGAGAGTGACAATAGGCGTATCAAAATTAAAAAAAAAAAAATTGCCGATTTTTGCCAACATATTGAGTTAAAAAAAAAAATCTCAGAACCTAATGACTGGGGTATCAAAATAAAGGGTTTCATAAATAGGTCTCTATATCGTATATAAAATAATTATAACTAAAAACTGTGAAATGAAAAGATAATTAACAAAATCAAGAAACCCGACTGCCTAAAAAGTAAATTTTAATTAAAAAAAGATAGAAACAAGAAACTTGTTTTAAAAGGATGACTATTATAAGCAATCTCATGCAGTCGGAGGCAATACAGTCATTTCGCAGAAGGAGGCTGCGGAGAGGGAGCGGGAGATTGCTTCTGCTAACCCGATCCGCAGCAGACGCACCGGGCGTCGGCGGAGGGCGGACAACGCCCTCTTCCAGCCCCCCTAAATGGGTCCAGGGGCGACGGACTGGGGAATCCGTCGCCCCCTACTTCTTAGGACCCGAGATGGCGGCGCGTAGTGTTCCACGCGCGCCTCTCATTGATGTGGGAGAGAGTTTAACACCTCACTCCCCCCCTATCGCGAGGTGGCCTGCATAGGCGGGCCGGCACTAGTCGGGGATCGCGGAAGACTTTCTAGTTCCCGTGATCCCCGGTGTACGTGAGAGACGGAACACCGGGGTGGTTTTAGTCAGTAAGAGTCTGACAGACCCCTCCGCCCTCCCCGGGGCGGAGGACATCCATGAGGATTTCCCCCCGTCATCAAAAAAAAAAAAAGGTTACGACACGATTGTTTATAAACATTTGAATTTCTTTCACAAAATTTCCAACTTTATAAATGGAATAACGGTACATTTCGACCTCTATAAGCGGGCCCTCTGTAAATGAGACAACTAAATTTTAAACCTGTCTAATTGGAAAACTGGATAAATGAAAACCTCTTTAAATGGTACAAAATCCTTGGTCCCTTGAGATCCCAATTAACCAGGTTTCACTGTATATATCTTTGGCAAGCTCTGTAGCCTAAACGGCTTGATCGATTTCGGTTTGAGAGGTGCTATTAGATTCCTCTTAATTGTGAGAGTGACAATAGGCGTATCAAAATTAAAAAAAAAAAATTGCCGATTTTTGCCAACATATTGAGTTAAAAAAAAATATCTCAGAACCTAATGACTGGGGTATCAAAATAAAGGGTTTCATAAATAGGTCTCTATATCGTATATAAAATAATTATAACTAAAAACTGTGAAATGAAAAGATAATTAACAAAATCAAGAAACCCGACTGCCTAAAAAGTAAATTTTAATTAAAAAAAGATAGAAACAAGAAACTTGTTTTAAAAGGATGACTATTATAAGCAATCTCATGCAGTCGGAGGCAATAAAGGTCTTTATTGTTAAATTTAAGGAGATGGCTGTTTTTTTTTTGTCACCGATTTCCGAAATTAAAGTAATTTTTCACATTGTAGTGTTTTTTCGGAAGTTGCTTTTTTTGTTGGAGAGATGTCTTTATTTTTCACTTTTTAGTTATTGTACCTACTCCACATCAATTCGTAGGTATACCACTATTTGCTAAACGTAAACAACCGTGACAGGAAGCAGCATAATGTCATCTAGATACATAATGTGGATTTAAAACGTATTATCGAGGCTAACGTAAAAACTACGGAAGTAAAGTTAGGCAAGGAGACATCGCGGAACAAACATACAAAAAAAAATACAAGCGTACAGACGAGTTAAGACCCTCCTCCTTTTTGAAATCGGTTAAAAAGAGTGATTTAAGGTGAATCTAGTCCACATTTTTCCCATACAAACTTCAGGAGTGTATTACTCCACTGCTCGACAATGTACATAAAAAATTGAACATGGTATGATTTTGTCACATTATTAATATTGTCTGTATGGAAACAGAATACTAAAATTAAAAACCATTAAAAAGTTAGGAGCCAACAAAGATTCGTTTTTCTTGGTTATTTAACCTAACTTTGGGCGTGTTTAAGTAATAAAAGAAGTGTAAAATCTCCAAAACCAAGTCGGTACTGACAAGTTCAATTATCAAAAAGTACAATAAACTTTATTGGTCTTTGATTTATGCAGTGGTTTTTTCAGAAAACCCGATCTTCCGAAGGACTTTTCCTAGTTACTACTACCTAAAACAGGCGCGTAAAACGCCTGTTTTACTATAACTGATCCTTAATGTTGTGCGTGTAGACTAGCGTCTAACTGTTCATCACGGGTACTACCTCTGTTGGACACGAAGCCTGGTGAGACAGCGTGCTTTTTAGAAGACCCACCAGTGAGTTCGAGCCCGCGACTAGATTCCCCTTAAAGATAACTGGCGAAATGTGGGTGACTGGGTGTAGGAACTATTGGTACACCTCTGGTAAACCGGTCGAGGATTGTGTGAACTTTATTGGTAATTGATATATGCAGCGGTTTTTTCATAAAACCCGATCTTCCGATGGACTTTTCTTAATTTTTTACGCGCCTGTTTTACTATAAACTGATCCTGCAGCTCACTCAATAATGTTGTGCGTGTAGACTAGCGTCTAACTACTCATCACAGGTAGGTACCTCTGTCGGACACGGCACGGCGTTACAATTATCTGTCTCATTCTGGAGAGTCAGACCCAGGACCCAAGAAAAATGTAGTCTAAACCGAGGTTATCTAAAAAAACCTCTAAATATCCATACGATTAACCTCCGTTATTGCGAGCGATAAAATATCCGTGCGAATAAATAAATAAATTATCATTAATTTGCGTGAATAATTATTAATATTAGAGTTTATTTAAAAAGTTAACGTCGTTAAATCTTTTGGCAACTTACCTTGTCCTGACAGAAGTTACACGTGTTAGTTACAGGGTGTTGTTAAATTGTGTAGCAGTTAAATATTTTGGAGGTCGATTTCCATGAGATTTTTTTTTATTGTCTCAGGAAGATATGACGGGCTTGTGGCTAAGTAATAACAGCCGAACGGGTCGTTTGATAAGCATAAGCTACGCTTGCCGCGGTTGGTCTGTAGATGGGTGACATCTTTACATACCAAGACCCCTCCGTGCCTCGGAAAGCACGTTAAGCCGTTGGTTCCGGCTGTCATTTGTGGATCTTTGACAATCGTTATGGATCGGCATAAGTCCGTAGGTCTGACAACCAGTCTTGTCAAGAGGTATCGTTTTACCCAGTAACGGGGTTGTGGAGGTCAGATAGGGAGTTATATGTAAAATACTGGTATTCAGCTGTATTCGGTTAGACCGGAAGCCGACTCTTATAGAGTTGGGAAAAGGCATGTAGATATTATTATGATTTTATAATACTTTGAAAAACTTGATACCTTCATGTATTCATTCAGCGGGGTGCCAACTGAAAATCAGCGCTGGGTGTCTCATGCCCAGCAAATGCTGAGATGGTAACCCTTTCGGTATGGACATGCTCAGCACAACTGATACTGAATCATCATCATCTACCTAGCCTTTTCCCAACTATGTTGGGGTCGCCTTCCAGTCTAATCGGATGCAGCTGAATACCAGTATTTTACATGGAGCGACTGCCTATCTGACCTCCACAATCCAGTTACTGGGTAATACGATACCCCTTGGTAAGACTGGTTGTCAGACTTTCGGCCTTCTGACGATTCGTAACGACTGTCAAAGATCCACAAATGACAGCCGGGACCAACGGCTTAACGTGCTTTCCGAGGCACGGAGGGGTCTTAGTATGTAAAGATGGTCACCCATCCACGGACCAACCGCGGCAAGCATAGCTTAAGCTGATCGATCGACCCGTGCAGCTATTGTTATTTAGCCACAAGCCCCCCACACAACTGATACTAAAAGTTTTTTGTTATGTTTAACGCTCTCTTTTTTTAATGTGTTTGTTGCTGTTGTGTTGGGTCTGTGTCGAATAAATGTTTTCTATTCTATTCTATTCTAAACCGATATTTATCATCTGTTTGCCAATCTTTTCTATTTCGCGTTCGGTTTCCAGTCTAACCGGATGCCGCTGAATCGATGCAAATAAATAAAAATGAAGTATCTGTTCGTAATATCAAATTAACAGCTTCTTACTAAATGCATAATTCTAAAGAATACTTAAACGATACGGTCCATGGAGTTTCTTGCCCGTTCTTCTCCATAGGTAACTACGCTTTGGAATGGGCAACCAGCTTCATCTTTTCCTATAATTGGTTTATTTGAAATTTTGAAATAAATGCTTTGAGTTTGATGCTTACAACAAAAAAAAAAAACGACTTTAACTTTTTATCTAATTGTTCCGGCTAATCTCAATATTTTTTTACTTTTCGCTATTTTTTTTTATTCTAACTATCTGGATACAGTAAGTACATAATTTCATATTCATTTAGTAAAAGATGCACACTTAAAAAGACAGACACTTCAATTATACCTACTTATTTATTTATATACAATGTCGCCCATGCGAATGTGACCGCGCGTAATTTTCTGAATATTCATGAAAAAATGTCGCAAATAAACTTCAAAAGGGGTGTCTCTATCTATAACATTTTTCATGTTATTCAATTTTTAATTTTTAAAATAAATACACAATTTTTTACCGAAAACATGACTTCGATTCCGTTTTTTTTTTCGTAGTCGATAATTTTTAGTAAAATGTTAATTAACCTGTTAAAACAACTCATAAGCTTTTGGAAATAATAAACAGAATCCAAATCGACCCATAGACTTCGGAGATGTGTCAAAAATAGAAAGCAAATCTACAAACTCTACTTAAAAAATTGAATTACTTGAAAAATGTTATAGATGGACCCCCCCTTTTGAAGTTTATTTTCGACATTTTTTCATGAATATTCAGATAATTACGGGCGGTCACATGCGCATGGGCGACATTGTATGGTATGTATAAGGCCCACCCTCACAGGAAGAACGCGTGAGTTTATGTACGTAAGTATGTGTATCATGTCTATTACAGTTCATCGACAGAACGTGAACCCCCGACCTCTACATTAGCAGTCAGCTCTTAACTGCGCGTCTATTGTGTACAAGTGATTCTTAATTGGCTATCAATCGCGAGAGTATGACACTACATGGTAACTATTGAATGTGTCTCTAAGTCAGTGTTCAGCAAACTTTTTGCATGCAAGTTACACCTAGGAAATCGGAAAATTTTGGAGGTAACTACACCATAAACGAAAAATCAAATTTTACTTTACATTAATCAACAATAACATCTTTATAAATAACCAACCAACCTAAACTTTGCAGAAAAGGTATTGAATACGAAACATGGGCTTGCTTAATTTAGCATAGGCTGTTCTAAATTGGAGTAATCGTAGAAATGGGTGCTCACATCTCTTTGTCGATCGTCCTTCACTTTATTTAGTTTTTACTGTGGTAAGTGTTGAAAATCCTAATTCACTTAAACAGGTCGTTGCAAATGGCAAAAGTAGTAAACTAGAAATGTGCTTTCTGATATTGGATATTCATTTTTCACACTTGGCCAAAAAAATTATTTCGTCTGTCGAATCTAGTCGGTGGCTCGAACTCACTGGTGGGCCTGGCTAAAAAGCACACTGTCTCACCAGACATGTCCGACAGAGGTAGTATCAGTGATGAGCAGTTAGGCTAGTCTACACGCAGAACGTTATTGGGTGAGATGCAGGGTCATTTATAGTAAAACAGGCGCGTAAAAATTAAAGTCCTCCGCAAGATCGGGTTTTATGAAAAAAACCACTGCATAAATCAATGATCAATAAAGTTTATTGAACTTTTTAACCGACTTCAAAAAAAGGAGGAGGTTATATGTTCCAACGAACGTATTTTTTTTTATGTATGTTCCCCGATTTCTCCCTCATGGTGGACTGATTCTCAAAATTCTTTTTTTATTTGAAACTCTGTATACTCCTGAGGTGGTCCCATTAGCACCAAATCAGGATCTGATGATGGAATCCCAGGGAAATCGAGGGCAACCCTCAAAATTTGTAGAGATTAACAATGTTTTTCATATGTTTTCTGAAGCTATTGAGACATTTGTGTATGGTCATCATCATCTCATGACGCTGAGCTGATGAAGGAAGGTGACAAGTCTTTAACCAAGTCTTTAACGGTTAGGAGTTAGGTGGAGGTTCGGGCATAACTCCGTCTTATTCATATAAGTAGACCGATTTGCAATTTTTTTTTTTAGGAAGGAGTTTATTCCAAAATGGTCCCATTTAAATTTCATATAGATCTGATGATGCGTTTCGGAAACAGACAACGGAACTCTTCGAAAAAAGACAGCAAATTAACCGCGATTGCTTCTATCGCATAAATATGCATTGTTTTGACCACAAGGATGATGAAATTTCGAATTGGTGTGGGGTAGGTACCAAAACTAAAAAGTGAAAAATAAAAACTTTTTTCGGCGGTGACAAATAATTAAAATACACATCCAAAGTCACCGACTTCCGAAATTAAAGTTATTTTGAGCTTTGTAGTGTAGTTTTTGGAAGTCGGTTGTTATTTTTTTGAAAAAAGTTTTTATTTTTCACTTTTTAGTTACCTACCCCACACTAATTCGAAATTTCATCATCCTTGGGGTCAAAACAATGCATATTTATGCGATAGTAACATTCGCGGTTGATTTGCTGTAATTTTTTGAAGAGTTCCGTTGTCTGTCTCCGAAACGCATCATCAGATCTATATGAAACTTTAATGGGACCATTTCGGAGTAAAGCCCTTTCGAACAAAAAAACAATTTTGCAAATCCGTCTATATACGATGGAGTTATGCCCGAACATACATAAAAAAAAAAAAAAAAAAATATAAACATGTCGAATTGATAACCTCCTTCTTTTTGAAGTCGGTTAAAAAAGAAAACAACCGACTTCCACAAAAAATACTAGAAAGTGAAAAATAACTTTAATTTCGGAAGGCGGTGACCAGAAATTAATAAAATACATATCAAAAGTCACCGACTTCCGAAATTAAAGTTATTTTTCACTTTCTAGTGTTTTTTTGGAAATCGGTTGTTTTTTTTTTTGCAAAAAGTTTTTACCGATAATTTAACTTCGTCGGTACCGACTTGGTTTTGGAGATTTTACACTTCTTATATTACTTAAACACGCCCAAAGTCAGGTTAAATTAGCAAGGAAAACGAATCTTTGTTGGCTCCTAACTTTTTAATGGCTTTTTATTTTAGTATTCTGTTTCCGTACAGACAATATTAATAATAAGAAAAAACCGAAAAAGAGCAAAAACATCATGTACATTGTCGAACAGTGGAGTAATACACTCCCGAAGTTTGTATGGATGAAATGTAGACCAGATTCACCGTAAGAGATAGTCTTATTTTTCCGAGGCACACCATCCAATGACCACGGTATACCAGTGTACCGGGGCATACGCTTTACGGAACACTGGGCTAAGTGATACTGAGTAGAAACAGCCCGTAACCCCAGCAGGCTTAGCATGAGCACCGATTTGTCGACGGAAGAATAGACATGACGATGAAATGATGTACAATAGAAGAAGATAGCTATGTTTTTCTATTAATTATTTTCATTGTTATGCCTTCTAAACGAATAATGTTTTTGTAGATAATCGTAAATACTTTATGGCCGTCGAGTAGGAAGTTTGTTGTCGGTGAGATTTTGACAGTTTGGGAAGAAATATTCTTCTGAAACAGTCTACATTTATAAGGACCTAGACAAATATCGTTGTAAACGAAAGACTAAATAACAGATTGTAGAAGGATATTTACTTGTATTGAATAAGCACCGTCTATTCTTCGTAGAAATTGAAAGCTTCATGCTAAGCCTGCTGCAGAAACTACGGATGCTAGCCTCCACAGGAGACACCCTGGGCGTCGGGAATTCCAAGCTGTTTCCCGGCCACCGTAGGCGCGGGCTTGCGGACGGCGAGTAATGGGTAGCTCGCTGTCCGGTAAGGACCAAGCCCAGGGGCCTTAGTCTGCTATTTTTATAAAATCGTCATTCCAACACGATCCCATCGTCATTTTGCTAAAAGTTCGTAATCTGCTAAATTCATAATGGTCGATCAGTGGTCGGTCAATGGTCTCGTAATAGAATTGTGTTATAATGGCATTATCGTATTGCCATTATTATAAAATTAGTGGAAATGATTTTCGTAAAAATACTACTAAATTTGAACATTTATTCATGCCAGATTTCATTTATATGTATATATTTTTACATATTATTTTAGGAACTGTCAAATGTTTTTCAGATTACCCCTTAAGTCAGTCATTCATTTGTCATTATGTACGAGATTACCAATAAATGCCATTTCTTTCAATGGAGTGTCAGTGGCTGACCACTGGAAAGTCATAATGACGCCATTATATTAGTAGATTACCAAACTTGTCAAAATCAACCATTATGAAATCAATGATAGACGATTCTGGCACTATTGTAATAGCAGACTTGAGGCCCAGGTCAACGACGCGTTGTGTTCCACGCGCGCTTCAAAGAGATGTCAGCACCAACTGGTGGGGTCCGCAAGGGCCTATGCCTGCCAGGGGTGCGGGTTGTTCGAAAGATATACCGTGGCCTCTGGCACACAGGCAACGGAGGAAACACGGGTGGGTTTTAGTCAGTAAAAGTCTGACTTGATTTGAATTTGATGATTTCTCAAATTCAAAAAAAAAAAACCCCGACCGAAACTACGGATGTCATGCTTAGAGAAGACATACAGTTGGAAAATTGCTAATGCATAAAGTACCGTTCATGCTCAATAAGAAACATGATCCGACTGGTCCTCTAGGTCATTTCATAGTTTTTGCGAAGACTTGAGAGTCAAAGTGTTCGCGTGGAGTCGCAAAAAACAGGCCACTCCTCCCCTTTAAATAGTTTTTCATAACAGCGGAATTAGACATTAATTTAGCTACCAATTTGGATGAAGATGCTCAGATGGATTGGTCATGTTGAGATGGTGAAATAAGGACGGGTAACAAGGCTGATGTGAGTGGAAACGCCGGAAGGGACGCCCTAGGACAGGGGTCGGCAACCTTTTGAGTCGGAAGAGTCAAAAATTATAATTTACAAAATTTCAAAGTAAATATAGATATTATTAGATATAGAATATAATTTTATTATTAGTAGACATAATCTATATACAGGATAAGTTTTTATCCAGTGCGCAAATTTTAACTATGAATTCAGCATAACATTCTAGACCCCCTACCGCAGAAATTTTTCGCCAGTTATACAAAAAAAAAACAGCTGTTTCATAGAAAAGTGCAATACCTACGCGGTCAAAATGTATGGAACAGTTGTTTTTTTTTTTGTATAACCGGCGAAAAATTTCTGCTGTATATAAAAGGAGAAACTGACTGACTGATCAATCAACGCACAGCCGAAACGACTAGGACTAGGAACGTGAAATTTTGCACACGGCTTCCTTTTATAATGTAGGGGAGCACTACGAAGGGGTTTTTGGAAATTCGACCTTTAAGGGGGTGAAAAGGGGGGATTTTGTTTGTATGAAAAATCTTATTCCTTGAGTTAATAAACTTGAAACTTGGCACAAATACTGAGTTAAGTAAATTATGAGGTTGGCTATTTATTGTTTTTCTAAACTACCCCGTAAAGGGGGATTGGGGGTGTCAAAGTTTGTATGGACGAATTTTAACTCGCCAGGTGAAGGGAAAATAAATAATATTTGCATATGGAACCAAAGAGCCGCAGGTTGCCTCCAGATTAGTTTAAAAAACAAATGAAGTCAATAAAATACAGTAGGTATGTATTTGAAGACTACTGCCACTTCTTGCCATAGAGCAGTCGTGTTGTTATTACTTGTTATTCAGCCTAATTGAAGAGGTTAACACTGATATTAACTATCTGTGTCATATACTCATATTGCTCGAGCTTCTCTCTATTTAGAGGTGCCCCTAACTGCTCAATAACTTTGAATGTTAAATATACCTGCTGCTTTTTTAGTCATGTTCCAAATTCAGGGTACTATCACCCTGAAAAATTTGGAACATGACTAAAAAAACAGCAAGTATACATTTTTGAAATATTTTTGACGAACGTATTTCGGAACTGGTTCCACTGCTTCACTTACCGTCCTACACCGCATGCCCTGTCAACTATTGTCTATTCTTGGTAGAATTATCCAGAATAGACAAAGTTCTTTCTATTCAACTTGACACCTCTTCTACCCGAGCACGGAGCGACTCGTAGACCCACATTTCTATGACGACAAAGACTACTCTTTCCATAGCATAGAGGTAGCTTAGCTAGTAATATAGTTAGGGTGGATGAGCTAAGGATTCTTTCATTAAACAGTTATTAAATGGGAATAAATGAACTGTATTAAGTATTACAATTCTGTAAAAATGTTTGTAGCCCAAAACCAAGTGCCAAAAGTAGAGAAAACTTGATCGTCATGCTTGACAGTTTTAACTTTGCCGTGCTTAGCCGGCAGAAATCTTTCTACCATCCGTCATTTTGTCTATTCTTCCGTCGATAAATCCCGATTCTATCTCATGCTATGTGTACAGGAGCTGAAGCACTAAGTCTAAAGTTACGAAGCGAATTGAGTCTGCATCAAAACCCACGCCAGATGGAATGCGTGCTGCAATAAAGGATGCCACAGAGTAACAATTTTATTATTGAAGCGCTCCAACCCACTTGCTACTATAACGAATTAGCATTATAGGTACAGCCTACTACAGACAGACACGAGCACTAATACCGTGCAGAACCAGTTACCATGGATTTACATGATTCTGAACTGAATAATAAAACCGGTCATTTAAAAAACAAGTTATTTGCTGTTTAATAATTTTTTTCTATGAAACAGCTGGTTTTATATTATTATTGACGAAAAATATCTACACTAGGGAATGTAAAAAGTTTCTCGTTTCGACAGTGCGTTGAAAGTTCAGTTGATTAAATAATTTAATTAATTTATTTAAGAAAATTAATTAATTTAATTTTGGGATATATGATTTTGACTACCAGCTGTGTATAACTTGTTCAATATTATTTGACATATAAATGTTTATACATTATTAAATTCATATTTGATAATATTTGTACGCTTCACAGCAAAACATAGAGAATAATAACTAATATTGTGACATCTCACACACCATGTAACTACCTATATTTACAAATAAAGATTCAGAAAAATTTCCAGTATAAGCTGGTCTTGCATAGTATAAGATTTACAGTGTGAGTTCAACGTAAACTGGAAATCTATAGCTTGATGTGTAGCCGTGCGTACGTACGGTGTCTAGCCAATCGAACTAATGAGTCCAAAGCGGATCTGAATCAAGAAAATCCCTACTAATATTTATCAATGCGAAAGTAACTGTGTCTGTCTGTGTGTTACGCTTTCACGCCTGAACCTCTGAATTGATCGTCATTAAATTTGGCAGGGATATGGCCTGGGATATGGAGGACATAGGCTACTTTTTTTACGATAAGCGACACCCACGTGGGCAAAAGCTAGTGCATAATAAACATCACTTACAAAAAATGCCCAGTAGCAGACTACGTAAATTGTTTAGGTATATTTTTTCACTTTTCATATTTTTTCACTTTCATATTTTTTCACTTTTCAATTTTTTTCACTTTTCATATTTTTTCACTTTTCATATTTTTCACGTTTCATTTTTTTTTTTACTATACCTACAGAGATTTTTAGAAAATTTCCGTGAATTCTCGTTGGTCTAGTGGTCGCAAGTGCTACTACGCTACTATTCGCGGGTCGGCCAAAATGTTACTGCATTTTTAACCGACTTCAAAAAGGAGGAGGTTCTCAATTCGTTGGTATTTTTTTTAGATCATCTGGGTTTTCTCAGTAGCAACCCGCAGTCTGGGGGTTGCGGGTATGATAGCCCCGTGCCTCAGAGAGCAGGTAAAGCCGGTGATCCTGTGCTTGATCTTTCCCCGGTTTATTTTTCCTTGATGCTGGGAAATCGTCAAATAATTTTTCCCGCTCTGGGTGGAGCAGGAGGGCGTGTCAGACTTTAACTGACTAAAAAACCCACATTGTTCCCTCAGTTGCCTGTGTGCCCGGGGCCACGGTATCTCTTTCGAACAATCTGCAGCCCTGGCAGGCATCGATCCTTGCAGACCCCACCAGTTGGTGCTAACATCTCTTTGAGGCGTGGAACACAACGCGCCGTCGACCCGGGCTTGGTCCTTACCGGACAGCGAGCTACCCATTACTCGCCTGAGGCGGGTTTTCTCGCGCACTGTATAATGAACCCTCTGGTTGGCGTAGAGAGTGTTTTTTAGACGAGCTTAGGCATCTCAAATCATGTGCTCACGTACGGCTGTTGTTACTTAGCCACAAGCCCCATCAAAATAAATAAAACACAACATTTCCTGCTTCTGACCTTATATAGCACTTGTAATTCGTCCGCAGTTAATTAAAAAACAAAGTAGGTACGTGCAATACCTACCTAAATCTGAATTTAGAACACGCTTTTTTACCTTGATAAGTGTCTATCTATCGGAATCTGAACGTGATTTTCATCACCTTCAAAACGTTGGATTGATTTGATACTTTGCACACTTATCAAGGACCGACGACAATTCAATAATTTCACAAAAAATTAAACCGCCGAAAAAAAACTGAAAAGCAAAAAATTAAAAACTTTTTTTGTTTAACCTTAATAACGAAGTTCGGAAGGCGGTGACATAAAATTAAAATACATATCGAAACTCACCGACTTCCGAATAAAAATCTGTGAGTAAAAAATCAATAATTCCCTGTTTTCCTACCCTTAGGGTTGGATGTTTTTTTCGAAATTTATATGGAACCAACTTCGGGGTATACCCTTTCCAATAAAAAAAAAGAATTATCAAAATCGCCCAGCTTTGAAAAAACTTATGGGTGGTACATAAAACAAAAAAAAATATATACGCGTCGCCTTGAGAACCTCCTCCGTTTTTTCGTCGGTTAAAAATGGCTGGTAAAAA
Organism: Polymixis flavicincta; assembly: GCA_949987655.1. Taxonomy (NCBI): domain Eukaryota; kingdom Metazoa; phylum Arthropoda; class Insecta; order Lepidoptera; family Noctuidae; genus Polymixis; species Polymixis flavicincta. The sequence continues at coordinate 3,209,745 of OX465198.1, read as the reverse complement.
GAATTTAAAAAATAATAGTTTAAAAAATAAAAAACACGCTTTTTATAGAAAACCGAACTAAAAAATAGAAAATCTATTTTAATAAATTTAAATTAAGAATAGTGTTAAAATTTCAATAAATATAAATTAATAATAGCGTGAATAAAAATAAAAATAAACATTTTTTAAAAAGCGTGGGGTGCCATGGTGTCAACAGTTATAAATATTTTATTGACAGATATGAGTAGAGTGATTACCATTTTGATAATATCTTAAAAAGCACCCCACGCTTTTTTTAAATTAAAATTTTGTTTTTTTATTCAAACTATTTTATTAATTTATATTTATTTAAATTTTTAACACTATTCTTAATTTAAATTTATTTTCTATTTTTAGTTCGGTTTTCTATAAAAAAGCGTGCTTTTTAGTTTTTTTTTAAACTATTAGTTGTTTTGTAGAATTAAAATTCTCCTTAGTATTCGAAAATTTGTCAATATTAGAGAAATCGGCTAAAGATAATTATTGGAAATTAAAATACTAATGTGTGTGTGACTGTACAGATAAATTATAAAAATTAAAATTAAGTTTCTTACCTTATCGACTTAAATTGACAAAAATCATATTTTGCAAATTGAAAAATGGAATAATTTTATCAAATTAGAGTATTGTCATCGGTCCTCGATAAATCTACAAAGTTTGAACGAAATCTGGCCGTTTAAAGTGGGTCAAAATCGCGCCCAAAGAAGTCGGTTACAAACATACAAACATACACATAAAGGTGAAGCTAATAAAAAGCGTGTAAAAAGAACACGCTTTTGTAGTTGGCCGAACTGAAAAATTTAAAAGAAATTATAGTTTAAAAACTTAAAAACACGCTTCAAAAATAAGGATAAAATGACCAAAAAATTTGGAGGTATTTTTCTGACCATTTATTATCAAGCATCCCACGCTTTTTTACATTAAAAAATAATTTATAATCACTCTATCCATTTTTTTAAATGTTTTTTTTTTAATTATTTTCTACTATTTTTGGTTTGGTTTCTATAGCGTATTTTTTTATTGTCTACCGAGATGTTAATAAAACAATCGCTCAGAAGGCCAATTCTCGTAATTAAAAACGTTCAAAATTTAGTCGCATTCTCACCTTGGCGACAACCAAATGTCAAAAACTTGTCAAAAATTTATGGAAACTCGAGGTAGTTTTGACAGATTGAGACTGAGATCAGACTTTACTGATGACCTATGTTCATTCAATGCTAATTAGCATATTTCGCTTGGTGCATTGAGGTGGAGCTAACGATGGGGCGGGGACTAACGAACATTATACCTGTTTTTTTTATTAACGTTTATTAAGTTAACGTTTTTAGATGTTTGTTACTCAATCACTCTAAAACGGCTGAAGAGGTTGGGATGAAATTTGGCGAAAAGATAGTTTACAATCTGGACTATGTACATACTACCAGGTTAAAAAAATATCGTATGTTTTTTTACATTCGAAATTTTTTAATCTGGTAGTGCGTTCTCGTGGGATACCTTCCGAACTCCACACGAGCGAAGCCGCCGACAAAAGCTAGTAGCTAATGAAGTATGGATAAGATAAGATAAGATAATGTTTATTTTACCAACAACAGTGCCTTACAATTCCTTAAAGTCTATACAGGATAAGTTTTTATCCAGTGCGCAAACTGTAACCTTGAATTCAGCATATCATTCTAGACGCCTCAGCGAAGAAATTTTTCGTCGGTTATACAAAAAAAAATCTGCTGTTTCATAGAAAAGTGCAATAGGTACCTACGCGGTAAAAATGTATGGGGATACAGCGTCTAGAATGATATGCTGAATTCATGGCTACAGTTTGCGCACTGGATAAAAACTTATCCTGTATTAGTGCCTAAGTTAATAAGGAAGAAGAAAATATCAGGAATAAGGCGCAAAAGAATCATTTTGCTTATGAACTCCCCACTAGGTCAAGCTTGTCTCGTGGAGTCCATGTAATGAAGTATGGACTACAATTATCGGTCTTTTGAACATTCCCAGAACAGTTAAGAGATGACATAATCATCACATTAATTGGTGATCGTTGTATCATCATCTGCGTAGCCTTTTCCCAACTATGTTGGGGTCGGCTTCTAGTCTAACCGGATGCAGCTGAATACCAGCATTTTACGTGGAGCGACTGCCTATCTGACCTCCACAACCCAGTTACTGGGTAATACGATACCCGTTGGTAAGACTGGCTGTCGGACTTTCAGGCTTCTGACGACCCGCAACGACTGTCAAAGATCCACAAATGACAGCCGGGACCAACGGCTTAACGTGCTTTCCGAGGCACGGAGGGGTCTTGGAATGTAAAGACGGTCACCCATCCACGGACCAACCGCGGCAAGCGTAGCTTATCCTGATCGATCGACCCGCGCAGCTATTGGTGATCGTTGTATGATTTTAATAAATAATTACTTCTATCTTTTGCTTGCTGCTTCGCGTGAATGTCGGAAAATATCCCACGGGAACGTACACACGGCTACACATCAAGCTATACATTTCCAGTATAAGCTGATCTCGCATTGAATAGGATTTCCGATCAGCGCGAGATCGGCGTAAACTGGAAATATGTAGTTTGATGTGTAGCCGTGTATAAAGACTACCCACACTTATTCAGCTCTGTTCAGCTTTTGTCCATAGAAAACAACGATTTTGTATGAGATGCGTACGCGTCCGTTCAGCCGCGGGACGCTGAACGGACTATACAAATTCGGAGTTTTCTATGGACAAAAGCTGAACAGAGCTGAATAAGTGTGAGTAGTCCCATAAAAAGTATCCTATGTCTTAACCTGTCCATGGTCTACCGAGGTGCCAATTTTCATAGAAATCCGAACAGCCGTTAAGGCGTGAAGACGTAACAGACAGACATACATACAGGCCTACGGAGAGAAAGACAGAGTTACTTTCGCATTTCGCTATCCCTACTAACATTATAAACGCGAAAGTAGCTCGTGTTTGTCTGTTACGCTTTCACGCCTAAACCGCTGAACCGATTGTCATAAAATTTGGCAGAGATTAGACATGGGGTAGTTCGCGAACGATTGAAGGAAGTTAACTACTTCATATCACAAAATAAACTTATCATTCATTCAGTCTGAACTAAGTGAAGTACATAATTTGTCGTAACTTGTCAATCACTGTCGCCATCTTATTCCGATTTGACTCGTTCCGATTTGCTGAACTAAATGAGTGGACTACTTCGTTGAGCGAAAATATATACTTCATTCATTTGTTTTTTCTGACACATTTTGTGCATCTCTAGCAGAGATTATAGCCTGGGATATGGGGAAGGAGTTAAGGACATAGGCTACTGTTTTACGCCATAACGTACATCCACGCGAGCGGAGCAGCGTGGATGTACGGCTGGCTGTACGATGTAAAACTAGTTGATATATGAATACGTGAAGCAAAAACGCACTACCCTTTTTTTTAAAAAATACTCGGATGGAGGAGTATGTAATGCAAAGTTAACGTTTATATGGAGAACGGATGCAGAAAGCGAATATTTTTTAATTATGGTCGAATTTTGCTTTTGAAATTTTATTATGGTCAAATTTCGACCACTAGGCGATAACTAGTAATGTTAACACCGTTCATCTCACGCGGGCTAGCAACGGCGCATTTATATCGGATTTTTGTGATTATTTAATTAAATACAAACAAAATTAAAAAAAAAAAAACAGCCAAGCACTAGATCGTTGGTATTTACAAGTTTTTATGCATTTTTTTTTTTTTGTTATTGCTAGAAACATTCGCCTTCAAATAAATTAATTTCATTCAAATCACCTACAGAAAATATTAAAGGAATTATTTAAACGTATCGATTTGCCCGCCGTAAAGCTGTGTCACGAAATGTCGTACGTGCGTACTTGCAGAAGCCGTTATAACAACTTTTAGATTACCGTTACATAAAATATGTCTAATCACAGATAATTACATTCAAAAACAGTTTAACACCTAGATAAAATAACTGATAGTTATCTCCAAGATAAATGTTATATTTAAAATATTTCCCAATCATTGTTACATAGTTACGATTGTGAATTAACTGTTTTCGAAGATTAACATTGGTTATCAGTGATAGATTGAAGTACCAATGTTGATTTTTTTCTACCTACACTTCTGTAGTTTAAAGATTTTGAAAAACTACCTAGCCTTTTCGAAACTTTTTGGGGGTCGGCTTCTAGTCTAACCGACTGTCTACCCGACCTCCACAGCCCAGTTACTGGGTAATACGATACCCTTTTATAAGAAAGTTTATCAGGCTTTCAGGCTTTTGACCACCTATATCAACTGTCAAAGATCTACGAATAACAGCCATGACCAACGGCTTAACGTTCTTTCCGCGGCACAGAGGGGTTTCGACATGTAAAGAATGGTGACCCATCCACCTGCCAACCGCGGCAAGCCTAGCTTAACCTCAACCGACGCGTGCGGCTGTTATTTTTAAAGCCTAGTGCCCTAACACTATGGTCATTAAATAATAATAAAAATACCCTGTATATATGTTTTTTAACCTTTATTAAAAAGAACCTGGTTCTTAATTATTGATTACAATCAAATAAAAAATGTCATCATGTTTTAAACTTTACATAATTAGTGGAAATAAATGGCTTTTAATGCTAATTTTATCTACAAGAAGTCTGATTCATAAATTATAATAACTTATCAAAAATGCACCAAATTGACATTTTTGCAATGAAAGGTTTTTAATCAATAAAAAATTTGAATAGATTAGATTATTTGTGTTTATGATTGGTAAGTTTTAAAGAACAAGAGACTTATGATTATTCTGCCTATTCTGTGTGGATCTTGTATGCAAAAAAAAAAAAAAAAAATCTAGCACAATTTTTTTAGCGGAGATCCAAAAACAATTATAAAAAAAAGTTCAATAGTATTTTGGATCTTTGCCCAGCTCTGGGACAACTAGGTTATAGAAAAAAATGTTTAAAAATTAGTGAAATGTCCATTAAATTATTATTAAGATTAGATAGAAATAAGATCAATTTGTATTTTTATATCAACATACAAACCGGGTTAAACTTGTTGTGGCACCTTAAGCCAGTTCAAATTTAAAATAAGAAAAGCTAAAATATATTGGAGACCAATAAAAAGAAAAAGATGCTAACATTAGGTTATTTACAAGGACATTTTAGAAATATGCATTAGCCGTTTTCATATAATTCAAGTTTATTGTTCTAGTTTATGTAGATAAACACAGCATAAAATGATAAATAACCTTAGAAAAATCCGATAGTAAAATAGGTACATAATCATGTCTGATAATGAGGTTCATTCAAAAAATTATCTTTAAAATTATATTAATCAATTGTATAAAAATATAGAACACTAAACTCACCTGTGAAAAAGCCTGGCATATTTATTTTCCCACCACTGATTTGCAACGGAATTTCGTGTGCAGCCAATATTTTTTTTTACACAATAAAAAAACACAATCACTAGGTAATTACTCTGACAATGTTAATAAACTTTGCATACAGTTAGTATGTATTATCAAGCAGTTTACACCCAATCAAGGGTTTAAATATGAAATTTGTACTAATATAGATAAAGAAACAATTACGTTTGATAACTTACGATTACAATAAAGTTAGGCGTTTTAATGATATAGACCGAAAACGAATGTGGGCGACCGTCCTCCCGCTAATGTATGCGCCGTCGAGCGAATAGTAATAAAATTATACACGGCATAGCGTCGAATTACGCGTCTCCCGCTTTTAGTTAAAAGGTTAACAGCCAATTGACTACGGTTTTTTTTAATCAGTTAAAAATATAGGCACTGGCATTATACTAAGGAGTTCATGTCGTACTCACCGTCGCTAGCGGGTCGCATTCCACCTTTCCCGATGTGCGTGGGCTCTCATTTTCATCTTGTTCACGTAATACCACTTTACGAATATCTAATATTTTGGTATCAAAATGCAAGGAGGTATAAAAAACTAGGATGACCACTGTTACATTACAACTGTCAAAACTGAACTTCACTCGGGTACTTGTGCCAAGTGCCATAGACAAGGTTATGTTTTATAAATAGAATTTGTTTGGCTACTCGACAACAGATGGCGTTGGTAGTTTTGAATCGTGATATTAAGAAAATATAAATTCTATTTGTAGGTACGTCTTTACTCATTTACTGCATTAGTTTTTATTTACAACACAAATTAATGAGTGAATATTTTTATATGGATACACTAACAAAATAAATCAAATTACGGTCGTTATGGGTGGACTTCATCATTAACTTTATTTTGTTGTTGAACTACCCACCTAAAAACAGTGAGGATTCACAAAGAATTCAACGTGGCAATGCTGCCAGTCTTCTGGGCATTGAATTGATAAAACTTTTATCATGCAACATCTTTTCCAATTCATGCATTTTCAGTGAAGTCCTGAATAGGTAGCCTGTCATGTAGGTGCCGCATTATTTTACCTATGTGTCACAAATAAATATTTTTTTAATTTGAATTTCTTCAGCTTCGCTTGTTGTGGCATAGCTCATAGGAAGCTGTCAAAAAATAGAAGTGCACTTGTGCAGACATCATTAGCACTTCGGTCTCTAACCTGTTACGGCCAATCAATGGTCTATGGCCAAAAGCCTCGACTAAAAACTAGGATCTCTGAACTCCGTAGTTGAGGCAGAGGGTTAGGGCTCCGTATCGTGGAGGTCTCTCTAACTCCGTCAATGAAAATACGGCCTGTCCGAAAAAAGTTCGTGTGACTGTGAAGTGACTCCTACAGCTGATTTTTGGATGGGTAAAACCATAGAGGCAGTAGGGACAACTGTCAAATCGTGTAGTAATTCATTCTTAGATTGGGCCCCAAACTAATCATAGGTCGGTAAGTGATACGTAGTACGAAACGCCCGTAACTTCGACCGAGATTACGGATATCGTGCTAAGAGAGTAGCCGGACCTACGGATATAAAATTAGTGCCGACTCCGAACTAAGAATGAAATGACACCACGACTTGACAGTGATTGTTCCTACTTCCGATGTGATTTTAAATAAAAAAAAAAATAAAAAAAGTTCAGACCACTACAGTCCATAGGAGAGGTTAGTAACATAAATCTTAAACACTATCCCCCTTAGGTATTACAGAACAAGGTTTTTCTTTAGGTATGGTTTAAACCTTCGAGCCTGTTTTTCAAATAAGAACCTAACTGAAATCGAAATACAGCTCCTTTTACAAAACTGACAAGTTAGTCCTGTGCTAAATTGTCAGTTTTGTAAAAGGAGCTGTAATTCTATTTCAGTTCTAAGTTCTTATTTCAAAAACAGGCTCGATGGTTTGAACCATACCTAAAGAAAAACCTTGTTTTGTAATAAGGGGGTGAATGTTAGTACAATTATACACTGGAATAAATTGGAACAGTATAATTCTTCACTAACCTGCACATGTCACATGCAGGTCAGTGAGGAGACGCATGAGCGCCGAGTCCACTCTGTCCGCTATCATTGTCAAGATGCCGTTACGGCTCCCCCTCATACTGTGCACCACAGACATGGTTTTCCTACGCATAATTGCATAGAAATCGCATGTGCGCATTTGCAAACATGCCCGAAGCACTACAGTACCGCGGAAGTCGCACAAGAATCCTGAAGATGTTGTTTTATTGGACGCGGAGTGCAATAAAGGCCCGCTTTGTGAAACTGGCCCATAGACCACCCGTGTAGAAACTTTGACTTTTACTCATCTGAAAATATTAATAAACACTCCAAAGTTACGAACTACTTTCGGATGGGCCCGTATCTTCGTTGAAGGACTAAGATAGTAGGCCTCTTTAACCTCACACAATCCTCTTGAAGGTCTATCGCTAAGCAGTTGCATCAAGGGTTTGATATCCTTCTTATCTTTACATCATCATCATTTCAGCAGAAAGACGTCCACAGTTGGGCATAGGCCTCTCCCAGGCTCCTCCACTTTGACCGGTCTACAGCGGATTCCCGCGGCCTTCACAAGGTCATCGGTCCACCTTGTGGAAGGCTTTCCCACTTTACGTCTTCCGGTACGCGGTCGCCACTCCAGAAACTTTTGGCCCCATCTGCCATCTGTTCTGCGAGCAATGTGCCCTGCCCACTGCCACTTAAGTTTGGCAATTCTTCGGGCTATGTCGGTTGCCTTGGTTCTCCGGTGGATCTCTTCATTTCTGATTCAATCGTGTAGAGAAGCTTTGGAGCATAGCCCTCTCCATGGGCGTACCCAGGGGAGGGCAGGGGTTAGGGGAGGCGGCTGCCCCCCCTGGATTTTGTTTACGTCCCTACTAACTATCTACTTTTGTCGATAAAAGTTAAGAAAAAGAGCTTTTTGCCATTTGCAATAGGTACAGAGGCCAGCACATCAAGCTACCCCAATCTGTGAAATTTCTTTGATAGTTTTTCAACTTTATCACAAAGGAATAAGGTTCATGTTCAACTAGGTGTTCAACTAGGAAAATTTGACAGTTTGGGATAGCTTGACCTGCCGGTAAAATATACAACTGTTAAAAATCGTGCGGCGTGCCCGTTCTACCTACTGGCAAGCAAAAATGCCGCGAACTTTCACGGAAGACGTCATAAACAGTTTTGCTGAAGACTATCGAAAGTTACTTTTAAAATAGTGTTAAATTAAAGAATTTACTTATATAGGTATATATATAAAAAAACACCTATTTTAATTTGTTTACTTTTTTGACTAGGTGCTTATAAAAATCTGATTTGCCCCCCCCCCCCCCTGGCCCAGAACCTGGGTACGCCCATGGCCCTCTCCATTGCCCTTTGGGTGACTTTAAGCCTTCTAATACGGTCCATTGTGATCGACCACGTTTCTGTACTATAGGAATCACTGGCGTCTTGAGACACTGCGAGCTGCGGTATTTGGGACGAGAAGATATTGCGAAGCTTCCCGAACGTTGCCCAGCCGAGTCGGATTCGACATCTTCTATCTTTACATAGTTAGTATAAAACAAAGTTTCGTTTCGTGTCTGTACGCTTAGGTAGGTACTACTATAATCAGTCTATAATGTTCCCACTGCTGGGACTCTGGCCCCTCTTGGTGAGAGGCTGTACGCTTAGATCTTTAAAACTACGCAACGGATTTCAACGTGGTTAATTTTTTATCAATAGATAGATTAATAGATAGAGAGTGATTAAAGAAGAAGGATTATACATACATATTATTATTATTCATTTATTTCAGATAACAAAGATCCATTCGATTAGTAACAATAGTCTTAACCTATGTTAGTACTTATCTAATAACACAGACAGTGGTGCCGATTCTGTTGTCACAAAATTCTCTAAACTAGACTAAAAATCACCAATCCTGTCAAAGTACGATTTCCCATTCTGAAATTGACTAAAGTGACACAAATTAACTATATTTTAGTTTGACAGCACTTAGATTGCACTGAGTTATTAGTTTAGTGAAAATGGCAATTTTGCTATTGTTGTCAGTTTCATTATTCTATTCAACCTAAAATTTTGGTTGTCTAACTAAATCTGACTATTTTTAATCGCGATTAAATAGGTGTGGAATAAAATTAGTTGTCAAGAACTAAAATTCACACCGACACCTCGACTTCTGGTGCAAAAATAGTACCTACTGTATTTTTTTTCTTTTCTTTTGCTTATATCTCGAAAATGGTGTGTCCTATCGCAGAAATAATGAAAATTTCGACCCCCTTTATAATGCCCCATACACCTTAAAGCTCAACATGTGGGTAATAATTTTTCATATTTTCCATGCAAAAAGTGAAAATTTCATATAAATCACGTCGAGGCTGCCGCCCCAGCGCGCCTCTGGCTCTAAAATAAATCACGGGGTAGGGCAAACAAGTACCACGTTGCGAAGCCAAAACATACCACGTGCGAGTCGCGATTGTCAAATTCGATTTTAGTTGTGTCAAAATTGGATTTTAAATTTAGAGATATTTTTTTGCAGAATAGCGTTAAGATTCTCATTGTCAAAAGTAAGGAAATTTTAGTTATAGTTCAGTTAGTTTAGTTCGGTGTACAACAGAATCGGCACTAGTGTGGTGACAAGTGACCTCACCAACGGGCTGTCATGTCTCCCGGCTATAGCGCGTAGAATGCTGTTGGGGATGCCACGGAGTCTGTTAAGCAGCGAGGCCGCTCTCTTACGCCGTACAGTATTGAAGCCGTCGGTACGTGCCTCAGCGAACATAGAAGACGCGCTACAGAACCGAGGCAGACACAACAGCACTCTAAATTCGTTGTTATATTGGATCCGCAGAGCATTGTAGGCCTTTTGGGTGTAGTTGAACCACAGGCTCTCCGAGTACAGTGACATGCAATATGCTTCTTGTAGGCTAATAATAATCTACTAATAATATAAAGAGGAAAGATTTGTTTGTTTCTTTGCATTGAATAGGCTCCCAAACTACTGAACCGATTTGAAAAATTCTTTCACTGTTGGGAAGCTACACTATCCCCGGGTGACATAGGCTATATTTTATCCCCATATTCCCACTTGAACGGGAACTACGTGGGTGTAACCGGGGAGCGCTACTAGTCTCTAATACACCGACTTCCACGTGGGCGAAGATGCTGGTAAAAGTTAGTAGAAATAGGGTATTTTCCCATTTGATGAAAACTATTTTAATTTCAAGATTGGGACGATATATTTAACAGAAAAATAAAAATAAATGTATTTATATCCATCACGATGCCCATTTTCTTCATTAAAAACGATTCAAATCAAATTTCTTTTTCGTTGTTTTGAATTTACTGCCAAAACGCTCCTTACGATGAGCTTTGTGTAAACAGCACCAGTGCAAATACTTAGTTTGGCGCAGTTTTAGAAGTATCTGTGCACAGAGGCACCGCACACCAGTGATTTCACTTTCTATCCATAAAAAATCTTGTTAATTATAAACACGACACTCACTTGTTTACTTACTAACTACTTTAGTTTACACAAAGTTGACGTCACGTGATAAAAAGTCATCGTAAGGAGCGTTTTGGCGGTAAATTCAAAACAACCAAAATGAATTTGGTTTAAATCGTTTTTAATTGAGAAAATGGATATTTAAAATCAATTTACTTTTATTTTTTAACCGACTTCAAAAAGAAGGAGGTTATCAATTCGACATGTTTATATTTTTTTTTTTTATGTATGTTCGGGCATAACTCCGTCGTATATAGACGGATTTGCAAAATTCTTTTTTTGTTCGAAAGGGGTTTACTCCGAAATGGTCCCATTGAAATTTCATATAGATCTGATGATGCGTTTCGGAGACAGACAACGGAACTCTTCAAAAAATTACAGCAAATCAACCGCGAATGTTGCTATCGCATAAATGTGTATTGTTTTGACCCCAAGGGTGATGAAATTTCGAATTGGTGTGGGGTAGATAACTAAAAAGTGAAAAATAAAAACTTTTTTCAAAAAAATAACAACCGACTTCCAAAGAAACACTACAAAGTGCAAAATAACTTTAATTTCGGAAGGCGGTGACAAATAATTAAAATACACATCCAAAGTCACCGACTTCCCAAATTAAAGTTATTTTGCACTTTGTAGTGTTTCTTTGGAAGTCGGTTGTTATTTTTTTGAAAAAAGTTTTCTGTTACATATTTCGTCCCAATCTTCAAATTAGAATAATTTTTAATGAATTGGAAAATACCCGATAGCGACAACAAGGGAACAACACTTTTTACCTGACTGCGCTAGAAGGTGGGTTATGTTTTTTAAGCGTGTGTATATATATTTCGTTAGCAAGCTCTGTAGCCTAAACGGCTTGTTGGATTTTAGCTTGAGAGGCGTCGTTAGATTTGTCTCAATTGTAACAGTGACATATTTCAAAATTATTATTAAAGTTAAGATGACCGATTTTTGGCGGCATAATAAATGTAGATATTCAATTTTTTTTTTTTCTCAAAACCTTTCCAGTACTCTTTAGAACAATAGAGTATAGAGTACCTATTATCAGATAGGCAGTCTCGCCATGTAAAATACTGGTATTCAGCTGCATCCGGTTAGACTGGAAGCTGACCCCAACGCAGTTGGGAAAAAGGCAAGGCAGATGATGATACCTGTTATGATGTGGTGGATAAGGTAGACTGATGACCTTGTGAGAGCCGCAGGAGTCCGCTGGATGCGGAAAGCACAGAACCGGTCTAAGTGTCGGAGCTTGGGGGAGGCCTATGACCAGCAGTGGACGTCTTTCGGCTGAAATTCATCATCATCATCATCATTCTCCTGCCCTTATCCCAATTTATTTAGGGTCGGCGCAACATGTCTTTTTCTTTCATACTTCTCTATTAGTCGTCATCTCCGTAGTCACACCCTTTCTAACCATATCATCATTCACACAGTCCATCCATCGTTTTTTTGGTCTTTCGGCTGAAATTATGAATGATGATTGTGATGTGACTCCTCAATCACACTGTGGCACGTCGGAGTACCCCCGCCTGACTAAGTAGAACCTGAAGCGGTAGCGATCCACCTGGTTACATAAGGCGCTGGTAATTTTGAATGTACTCGTAGTATTGTTGTTATGATCGATAATAGTTCTTACTGCAATCCGAAACGGGTTAAAATCTGTTGTAATAAATTCGAATAATAAATGAGCAAGCATTGTCGTAAAAATGCAAATAAAATCGTATAAAATTAGATATGAACTATTTGATAACATCGATCACTAGATGCAGTTCGGCATTTAGAATTTTATGATATATTTTTAACTATAATAATAATTGTTATTCGAGGGATAAACTGGTTTTAAAGATAATTAAAAGATGACTTTGATGATTTTTTTGATGCATTAAAGCATGTTTAATTATGTTTTGAGTACCATCACTTTATGCAAAAAAGACTTGAAAATATTACATATATTTTTTCCTTTCAAAATTATTTACGGTTAAAGAGATACACTGGTTTAAAAAAACATCATTTTGAGCGTTTTCAAGAAATCTCCGTCTTAAGGTGACACTTGTCCACATTTTTTCCATACAAACTTCGGGAGGGTTTTACTCCACTGTCTGACTATATACATAAAAAATTAAACATGGTATGGTTTTGTCTCAAAAAAGTAAAAAGCCATTAAAAGTTATGAGCCAACAAAGATTCGTTTTTCTTGCTAATTTAACTTCGATCAATGATTATTGATCGAAGTAATTTAACCTAACTTTGGGCGTATTTAAGTTATAAAACAGTGTAAAATTTCAAAAGCCAAGTCGGTACCGACAAAGCTCAATTATCCTAAAGTTCAATAAACTTAATTGGTCATTGATTTATGCAGTGGTTTTTTCAGAAAACCCGATCTTCCGAAGGACTTTTCTTAATTTTTTAAAAGCCTGTTTTACTATAACTGATCCTGCAGCTCACTCATTAATGTTGTGCGTGTAGACCAGCGTCTAACTGCTCATCACTGATACTACCTCTGTCGGACACTAAGCCTGGTGAGACAGCGTGCTTTTTAGCCAGGCCCACCAGTGAGTTCGAGCCCGCGACTAGTGTACCCTTAAGGCGATTTTGAGCAATGAATCTGTCGCCCTAGTGTGAATTTCTTCTAACGCATCGACCGCGTTCGGCGCTCCGATTGGCCTTTCACTGTTATGTTGTGATTTTTGGGTGTTTACAAATAATATCTATGTTCCACGAAAAATTACAAAAACAGGAGATCGATTACGGGAATTGACCTTCGCCCATCAAAGGAATGTTTTGTCTTTCTGTCGCAGTCGTAGAGTTTGCGCCATATCTTATGGTCCACTCATAAATCTTAAGTGTCAGTAATTAGATCAACATCTAATGAATTAATTATCTTTTTAATTAAAGATTCGGACCACTGTAATGGTGATTGGCATCTTGTTAGAACAATGTACGGTGGAAAATTCGACGTTTGACGGACGTAAAAATATCGCGGCGGGAGTCTTAGCGACTGCCGATGCCGCTCTGAACTCCACAACCAATTTTCTTGGTAATAAATACGATAACTCCTCCTGACACTATTGGGATTCTGATGACACGTAACAACTGTCAAAGATACTCGAATTAAAGCCGGGACCAACGACTTTACGTACTTTTTGAGGCATGGAGGATTTTGGTAAGTAAAGATGGTCACCCATCCACGGACTGACCGCGGCAAGCGTAGCTTAACATGGTCGATCGACTCGTTCAGCTGTTATTAGGTACTTAGCCACAACCCGCAGATATCAGTATCTACAAACTAAATGAAATTATCACAAGTAACGGAAGCACACCCATAAATATTTCGGGGCGCCATTAAGAAAGAACAGTCGTTCCATAACAGCATACAATTATTATTAATTGTTTAACAAAAAAGGCTCGCGGCTCTATGCCTGATACCTTTGCCAAACTAAACGATGTAGTATGCTAAACGGCCATCGATACCATCGTTATTGTCTATGGGTGAGCGTTCCAATTTCAATATGGTGATTGGCGCGGGTGATGTGGAGACGAATATTGATTTTTTGTTTTTGTTGTTATACTGGTGGTCGCCCGTATTTGGTCGATATTCGACCATAATTTATAATGGAGATACGTTATTATAATATTCGCTTTTTCACTCCTCCATACAAACTTTAACTCATACTCCTCTCTCCGTGTAATTTTCGTAATTAAAAAGGGGCAAGTACAAAGTTTTTGCTTCACGTTTTGATATGTAGATAACTGTTCACGTTGGTACCAATATCTATGTATATGAGTAGGAGTAGACCAAAGAAACGATTGGTTTACTATTAGAAAGAAAAGATGATATACATTAGAATCTCAATTATCCGAATCAAATAAAACCAGGGGTAGGGGAGGCTGGGTACGGTTGAAACAATTTTGCTTTGAACGCCCGTAGCACAGCCATTTTGAAAGATAACAAACAACAAAACGCTTAAAATGGAAGAGTAGACTTTTGTCTTCAAATACATCTCAGAATTAGAGATTCAAGTGCCATACTTACTAGGTAGGAAGAGTTTAATATGATAATGTGCCACTGTTTCAACCGAACCCATACCAGGGGCGGTTGAAACAGTGATGGGGGTCAGTTGAAACATACATAAATAAGTAATACAAAATCAGTTTCTTTATTCATAACCAACTAGAAATAGTTAAATTCTAGTATGTCACCATTTCTATCAGTCTTAATAGTAATGTTTTAACAATAAACTAAAATAACTAAAAAATCAAGTCAAGTCTTAATAATTAAATTAAATGATAATATAAGATTTCCGTATCTCAAATTATCTGCAGTGTATTAACAAAAATCAAAAAAGAAAAACAGTAAAAAAATAGAGATATTAGTCAGATTCGTCGCAGTTGTGGTAATATCAACAAAGTAATTTGAAAAAGAAAACAATAGAAAATACTTACTTTTTTTTTGACGAAAAAGTATAATAGGGTGCGTTGGAAACGTACACAACGCGCGAAGTGCAACGCGTCACTGTGATTTATGTCCGGACTCGCCGGCCGCGTCTCTCTACCCTTGTACCCCTCACCACACCGCTAATAGTTTACGAGTTATTAGCGTTTCTTCAACCGTACCCTGCTTCAACCGTACCCAGTCTCCCCTAGTTATTTCCAGATAAGCGAAAATCCGGATAATCGGTTTTAAAGTTAAATCAAACAATTTTTTTTTTTTGTGTAAAGGGTTTTATATACGTCTTTTTGAACTTTTTCAATACAAAGTGACATTTCGTTTTCCATTTTCGACATCGCACCGTAGATAGCCTTCTACAATCTGTAATTTTGTCTTCCGTTTCTAACGATGTTTTTCTAGGTCCTTATAATAATGTAGTAATGTACATTTACATTCAGAAGAATATTTCTTCCCAAACTGTCAAAACCACACTGTCAACAAACTTTCTACTCGACGGCCACAAAGTATATACGTTCGTCGACGAATCGGTGCTCGTGCTAAGGCGCCATCCATAAATTACGTCACCCAAATTTTATCGTTTTTAGACTCCCCAGCCAGAGTATGTAAGTAGAGTTTTAGTATTTTAGGTTTTAACGTCTGACGTCACAAAGCTTTTGACTCTCCCCCTGGCCCTTATCACACAATCTCATATTTCATTGACACCCCCCCCCCCCCTTAACGTGTGACGTAATTTAGGGATGGCCCCTACGCCTGCAGGAGGCAACCCCGTGCTGCATGGCCGAATGTCATGATTTTCAAATAAGATTGGTAGTATTTGGTAGTGATTTTATTGAAGTGAAAACTTCTATAGGCGCGTTGGGCATTTTTTCGCGACACTTACCGTTACCGTTACCGACACCTCTGTATAAAAGTATGTACATATTTTGTGTACATACGTACTTATTTATACATGCATGTTGGCATTTTTTAAGATGGAAAGAAAACAATTGAACTCGTGACACATTTTAAAAAAAGACACTCGTAATTGTTCAAGTTTTCACTTCTGTCGACTCTCCCGGAGTGCCACTGTTTTTAAAAAAATACTATTTATACTAAAAAAAAAAATAAGCGCGCGCAAAAAATAGTTTCATTTTGAATTTGGAGCAAATCACGATGCCTGTTTTGAGCTGTCTGCGAGCATCACTTTGGAAATATCCTCTTTCTGATTATTCCTGAAAGCTCTCAGGATAAAGACTAACCATCGGTCAAAAACCATTAGAAAAATACCGAATTGCTATTTGCCCCACATCAACGATGAAGACTTTTGGCCGCAGGACGTGATGTTCCGTTGCAGCATAACGTTTATGATAAAAATATGTATGTTTAGGTTACAGGGGAATCGCCACGTAACCCCGCGATTTTTTTTTTGTTGATTAAGTATGTTAAATGAATGAATAAAAAAGTAAGTAGCTCATTCATTAGATCATAATTGAAATTATAGCGAAATTGGAAGAAATCGTATACTGCCTACATACATTACAAACAAAAACAATTTCAAGAAGACCGCTCCATTGCCCCCCTGTGCAACAATCAATACAAGATGGCCGCGCAACAAATTGGTTCGATGACGCGGCGGAACACTAAATAATACTATTTACATATTGTACTGTCACTTTCCTCTCTACTTTATTATTTAATCTGTTGTTCAGAGATCCGTCGGCCTGCATTTCTTATTTTTAACATACTAAAAAAAAAGAAGTTATGCAATAGGCGCGGGTAACCCTACCTACTCGTCTACCCATAAACCTACATGGAAACGTCAGAAGTCAGGTCATCATCAGCCTATAATGTTCCCACTGCTGGGACACAGGCCTCCTCTCGGTGAGAGAGATTGGGCCGTAATCTACCACGCGGGCCCAGTGCGGGTTGGTAGATGTCATATGTCTTCGAATTTTTGGTTCTAGGACATGCCGGTTTCCTCACGATGTTTTCCTTCACCGTTTTGAGAACAGCGGTGATGAAATAATTTACACAAAGTAAAGCGCCTGGCTGGGTTCGAACTCACGACCGTAAGTAAGTCGTAAGTCGCGGCCGTTACCACTTGGCCACCACTGCTCTGAGTCTCTGCGTCAGAAGTCAGGTGCACGCTTCTAATACGTAGTTTCTTACGGATAAACTTTCAAATGTCTACTTACTCTTTTAGAAACTTCTTCAAAAAAAAAAAAAAAAAACAAGCGACTTTTGAAAAAACACTACAAAGTGAAAAATAACTTTAATTTCGGAAGACGGTGACTTTGGATAAATATTTTAATTTTTTGTGACCGCCTTCCGAAGTTATAGTAGATTTTACAACAAGTGCACAAAACAAACTATTTTTATCCGAGACTTTTAGCAGCCCGAGCCGAAGGCGAGGGCTGATAGTAATGTCGAGGATAAAAATGGTTTTGTGGACGAGTTATAAACTCTGCATTTCACTTCGATTGCGAGGAAATAAAACAGTAGTATAACATAACATTTCTTTAATTAAAATTCAAAGTAAAATTAGAACAGTTTTGAATACTGAACGAAAAGAACAAGAGCTGTTTCCCGCCGCTTTATTTTTTTTTAAATCTTACGACATTGATATTAGGCTGCAGACCTATACAGCCTACTATTAAATTAATTTTGTAATAATAATTTTCTTAAATCAACTAACCTACCGTACTTGAATTAAAATTTTAATATCTATTATATCTTAAAAAACACATAAGGCAAATAAATTAAAGTAAATATTATATAATAACAAATTCTATCTATGAACTTCTTATTGCATTTGGCTGTATGGCTCATTTTCTTTGCCTTAATATAATACATTTATGAGTAGATACGTTAATGCCCTTGTGCACAAAATTCGATTTTGTGCAGCCCTGCACAAAGAAGCACTTTCAGAGCATGAGAAGTGAAAAAAGTTATTTTTCACTTTGTAGTATTTTTCCGGAAGCAGGTTGTAATTTTTTTTTTAAGTTTTTATTTTTCACTTTTTAACTATAGTAGGTACCAACCCCACACCAATTCGAAATTTCATCATACTTGGGATCAAAACAATGCATAGGTATAATGCGATAGCAGCAATCGCGGTTGATTTGCTGTCATTTTTTGAAGAGTTCCGTTGTCTGTCTCCGAAACGCAACGTCAGATTTAAGTATATTAAATTTAAATGGGACCATTTGGGAATAAACCGCTTTAGAACAAAAAAATAATTTTTCAAATCAGTCTACATATGACGGAATTATGCCCGAACATTTATTAAAAAAAAAGACATGTTGAATTGATAACCTCCTTATTTTTGAAGTGGGTTAAAAATGTGTGTATCTCGATTTTTTTAGTGGAGGAATGTAGCACTTGCATTACACTGCATTTACTGTGCTCGAGAAGTTTCTGAGTTAGCTTCAACAAAACCTGTTTAATTCACTTTGTGTATTTTGATGCTGTTATAAAAACGTTCTGTCAATATTGTTTATATAGCAAGTAGTGGTAGACAAGTAAGTGTTTGGTTATCGTTTTTACATTATATAGGTACATAGATAATCCAAAGAATTGCCAAACTTAAGTGGCAGTTGGCAGGGCGGGCACATTGCTCGCGGGACAGATGGCCGATCAGGCCGAAAGGTTCTGGAGTAGCGACCGCGTACCGGGAGACGTAGAGGGGGAAGGCCTCCCTTAAGGTGGACCGATGACCTTGTGAAGGCCGCGGGTATCAGCTGGATGTGGGAAGCACAAGACCGGTAGAAGTGGAGGAGCCTGGGGGAGGCCTATGTCCAGCCGTGGACGTCTTTCGGCAGAAATGATGATGATGATAGATAGATAACCCAACACTTCGGTGAAGTTTACATAAAAAAAACTGTTTTTTTTTTAAACTAATCAGGAAGTTAAAGTGGGAAGTCTACCCAGGGTGATTTACCTGTTTTTTTTTTTGTTTTTGACCCTGTTAATATTTAAAGGTACAGACGCCAGCACATCGAGCTACCCCAAGCTGTCAAATTTTCCCAATTGAACATGAACCTTAAATTTATGTTATAAAGTTGAAAATCTATCAAAGAAATTTGACAGATTGAGGTAGCTTGATATTCTGGCGTCAGTACATATACCTGTGGTTACTCCTTCCGCAATGATCCTTCTTGGACGATTTATCCGTACAAAGAAAATGGGCTGAAATATTTGTTTGTTTGAACGCGTTAATCTCTTGAACTACCAGTTAAATTCTTGAGGAAGTTATAGGCTATTAATATCACGACACGGTCGGTAGGAGTCGAGCGAAAAGAAAAAAAAAGTCAGAAATCGAAATCATAGCGCCGGCGCGGCGATAGGATGCGACACATTGTGTCAGGGGCCAAGTCGGTTGTTCTATACAACCGATTTCGGCCACATAAAATCTCTCAAGGCTCAATAGACAGAACCCTTTAAGTTGTACCTTTCACGCTTACACGTTACCCACAGATAATATCACGGCCAACCAATAGAGCGTTTGTTTGGTAATTTTAGCGCGATTGTCTATGCTCTATTGTTTTCTTTTTTTACGAGTCATCGAGTTTCATTGACTGTTAGAAATTGATCTGTTCACACTTGCCACATCCGGTCAGATAAGGATTTACTATTAATATTATAATTTATATATGTTTAACATAATGGGTTTTATAAAATGGGTGGGACTATTGCCGTTTGCCAGACATCTTTAATGCCTTTCACTGCGTGCATTTATGAAAATCTATAAACATTTTAGCGTCGCAGTGGCGGTTTTGACTTGGATAGTGGTTCGCTGTCGCGCGTTAATTTAGGTATCTCCTTCGTAATAGAAATACACATTTTCAAAATGTTAAATATATACGTTATAGATAACATGTAGATTTATTATTACTGGTGGTCCCTGGGTTCGCAATTCGACCATAATTAATAAAAAAAAGCTTTTAGGTACTCTTTTTTCCTACACACAAACTTTAACTGTGACTTAGGTACTCCGTCCGCTCAGAAACGAAGGCAGATAGACCGCGCGGAACACCCAAGAGTCAAAAAACAAATACTAAAGCCTCGCATTATACAGGGTAAGTTTTTATCCAGTGCGCAAATTGTAACCATGAATTCAGCATATCATTCTGGACCCCCCTACCGCAGAAATTTTTCGCCGGTTATAAAAATAAAAATCAGCTGTTTCATGGTAGTAAAGTAAGTAAAGTACATACGTACGCGGTCAAAATGTATGGAACAGCTGTTTTTTTTTTTTACAACCGGCGAAAAATTTCTGCGTTAGGGTGTCTAGAATGATATGCTGAATTCATGGTTTCAATTTGCGCACTGGATAAGAACTTTTCCTGTATAAAATGCGACGCTTTAGTATTTGGTTTTTTGGCCTCACTCTTGGTGTTCCGCGCGGTCTATCTGCCTTTGTTTTATAATCTGAGTCCGTCCGTATACATTTCTTAAAAAGGGGTACACAGGTTTTGCTTCACGTATTAATATATAGATTTTAAAACTGATGACCTTCCGTGAAGTATAGGGTTGAGCTTGCCATAATACAAGCTCGATTTCTATAAAAGAAATTCGTTCATAATGGCTATTAAGGTAGGTATATAATAAATTACCAAACGCGTATATAGAACTACCTTTCCTTGTGTTTAAAAAAAAAGCTGATTCAGTGGCTTACAGAAAAATGTTTTTACTCTGTTGAAGAATTTGTGTCACATATCGAAGAAAGAAAGTAATGTCAATTTTGGTTTATCTAAATTTTATTTATTTTTTAATTTGACATTTACTTATTATTATTATTTTTATTTTGACATTATCATGGACATAAAATCTGACATTTTTTAACAATCTTAAAGGTAACTGATGTAGTGTTGTGACATTTTTAAATTATTTAATGCGTTGTGAAATTAAATAGGTATTTGCAATTGATTAATTTAATCAGAACTTTTTGTAACGTTTAGTGAAGGAATATTATGACATTTTGAATAATTTAATGTATTCGGAAATTAAATATTTGCACACCACATGTAATGGTAGAATGTAAATGGGCCACATTAATAATAACAACATACTACTTTGTACACCTACATTTCGGCAAATAAAGCATTACTTACTTATTTTATTTTTAGAGATTACTTTGGATTTTCGTCAATAGAAGTAACTACGAGTAATCGTGTTTCTAAAGTCTACGATTGGTAGAGTGAAGCCTCAAATATTTTACATAGTATACAAGCTTATTTTTAGTATATGCGAAACCCGAAACACGAGTCTAGTATTCTTATGTAAAGAATCTATGAACAAAATTTCAAAGCTGTATCATGAAAAATCATAAAGTTATTAGCTTGTTATGTTATGTTATGTTATGTTATGTTATGTTTCACAAACATGGTCACCAATGTCACCATAGGCCCTACGCGCCACCCGAGCGTTTGTGCTCATTGATAATAAATAGGCAGTAGGTACCTAACAGTATGACAATTGTTTTGTAATGAAATGGCGATAACTAAAAAAAAAATTTTGGGAAAAGATATAACATGGTGTAAAAACTATTGGAATCGATTCAGTTCCTTATTCTGAACAAACTATATTCAGGTTTCGCATGTACTAAAAATAATGTTGTACAACTAAAGGGTAATAGGCATTTTTTTTTGGGTGGGAAATCATCAAATAATTTCTCCCGCTCTGGGTGGAGCAGGAGGGCGTCTCAGACTTTTACTGACTAAAACCCACTGGTGTTCCCTCAGTTGCCTGTGTGCCAGGGGCGGCGGTATCTCTTTCGAGCAACCCGCACCCCTGGCTCTCTCGGTAGATCTGTGACCGACTGAAATATACGCGGGCGAATCCGCGAGTTGAAGCTTGTATAGGTATATTTTGTTTCTGCAACCGCGTGTCTTGGCAGTAGGCAGGGCACATTGCTTGCGGAACAGATGACCGATGGGGCCGCGAGGTTCAGGAGTGGCGACCACGTGCCAGAAGACGTAGAGTTGGAACGCCTCCAAGGTGTACCGCTGACCGTGTAAAGGCCACAGGAATCCGCTGGATACGGGAAGCACTGAACCAGTCGAAGTGGCGTAGCTTGGAGGAGGCCTATGTCTAGCAGTGGACGTCTTTGGGCTGAAATGATGATGAGCATGAGGAATCAGGTATCGATCGCATGGAAAAATACAGATACTCACCTGCTTACAACCTGTGCGCAGTGGTAACGGACGCGACTTACGAGTTGTAGGTCGTGCGTTCGAACCCAGCCAGGCGCAAAATCAAATTCAAAATCAAAAGTCATTTATTCAAACTAGGCTGCGAGTCAGCACTTTTTGAACGTCAAAATTACATAAGACAGTACTCCGGCTCGCCCACGCTTCACCACTTCCTAGTGCTTTAGCTGGGAAGAAGTGGCGCAACAAACTCCCCAGCAGCACAGCTGTCTGTTAAGTTGGAAGAACTTGATTCTATACAATATACCTACCTAAGTATTCAACAAAAATTAAAATTTCTATAGTAAAAATTAAAATAAATAAAATAAAATGGTTTAAACAGTCAAATAAAATAAAAATGATATGCGGAGTAACTCATATGACCTGTCAGTAGGTAAGCTAATTCTGGTTGAAGAACACAAACGTTGTCTTGAGTTAATCACAGCGACCAACAATTCTAATCGTTAAAGTAGTCGTTAATATAATAGTATGCCTTAGAACAAAGATTTGATTTTACATTAGGTAGGTACTTTGTGGAAATAATTTAATCCCCACTGCTCTCAAACGGTGAAGAAAAACATCGTGAGGAAACCGGCATGTCCTAGAACCAAAAATTCAAAGATATGTGGCATCTACCAACTCGCACTCGGTCAGCGTGGTGGATTACGGCCCACTCCCACTCACAGGGAGGAGGCCTGTGTCCCAGCAGTGGGAACGTTATAGACTGAGTATGTGTATATCTGGGGGTGTGCCACAAAATCTACTATAAAAGATCTTCAAATAGCACAAAATAAAATAATCAAACTTCTGTTTAGCTAAGATTATCACACACCTACATCCGAGCTATACAAAAACACCAAACTAATGAGCATTCATCAACTTTACACATTTAATTCCTGCGTTCTCATTAGAAAAATCCTTAACAAAACCATACACACATAATTATCCTTCCACACGAAAATATCCAAACACAGCCAAAGGAACCCTAACCAACTACAGAAGACGCGCGCCCCACGGACGCAATATGGCAGAAAAAATATAAAATACGAAGGCGTTCAACTTTATAATAATCTACCGGCAGATATCAGGAGCACATCTTCCCTCAACACATTTAAAGCCAAACTCAAGCAGTACGTCACAAATAATACAAAAATAATAAGTTAACGACATAATTTATGTTAGTCTTACACACAATAAGATTTCTACATATTCGTACCTACCTACATTACCAAATCAAAACTGTTTGCTACTGGACTACACCTACTTTAATAATGTATTTATTCGCTAAGTGAACGATGTATGTTCTTCTAGAATAAATAAAGAATCTTTAAACCCATATGTACGAGTATAACCTGTCAAGGAAATTATGTTCGCTACGTTTCAAGAAACATGGAAATACCTATATAACATTTTTTTTTTTAATCTGCCTAGCGTTTTCCTAACTATGTTGGAGTTGGTGTCCAGACTAACCGGTTGCAACTGAATACTAGTTAAACATGGAGCGACTGCATATCTTACCTCCAAAATCCAGTCCTTGGTAAGACTGGTTGTCACACTTTCGGGATTCTGACGACCCGTAACGACTGTCAAAGATCCACGAATGACAGCCGGGACCAACGGCTTAATTAACGTGCTTTCCGTGGCACCCATACAAAGTCAAAGTATTTATTTCAAATAGGCACTTAAAGTAACTTTTGAACCCTGGGCGTCTGGAATCCCAGGCCGATTTCCGGCCACCGCGCACCGTAGGCATGAGCTTGCGGACGGCGAGTAATGGGTAGCTCGCTGTCCGGTAAGGACCAAGCCCAAGTCGACGGCGCGTTGTGTTCCACGCGCGCCTCAAAAAGATGTCAGCACAAAAAGTGATGGGACCCGCAAGGGTCGATGCCTGCCAGGGGTGCGGGTTTGTTCGAAAGAGACACCACAGCCCCTGGCTTAAGGGCTACTGAAGGAACACGGGTGGGTTTTAGTCAGTAAAAGTCTGACACGCCCTCCTGCTCCACCCAGAGCGGGAGAAGTTATTTGATGATTTCCCACCCAAAAAAATAAAGGAACTTTTGAACGTCATCATTTACATTAAAATGGAATTGATTCTAGTCGCCCCTTCCAAAATGTAGTTTCGTATGGAGAAGAATGGGCAAGAAACTCCACCGTTACTCTTTTAAAATGTTTTAAGTACATTTAACATACATTCATTATATAATTGTGTGAAAACTATGCACCCAGAATATAATTATCATACCAAATTAGGTAAAAAGAATGAAATAGAAGCAATTACCTACAGATAAATTAATTTTATGATAGATACATGATGCTCACATATTTACAAACATTGTAAAGTAAGCATACGATTTTCAGTGTGTGAGTTAAAGTAATCACTGAGTGTAAATCAATGTCATGTTTATAATTAATTTTACAGTTCAATTAGCAACCAGTTTGATTTTGTCTAGACTCTAGATGGTCTTATGGAGCTGGACCAGCATGTTTCCAAGCATTCTTATCTTGGATATAATCCTCTAATTTATAATACGCTTGTTTACAAAGTTTACTTTTAATATGAGATTTAAATTTCCTTTCATTTAATTGCAATATATCACAAGGTATTTTGTTATAATATTTAACACAGTACCCCTTAAAAGATGTATGTACTTTAGCTAATCTGAAAACTGGTTAATCTATTTTGTCTTTGTTTCTAGTATTAAAATTATGTCTATCACTTATTTTATATGTTTTTAACCGACTCCAAAAATGGAGGAGGTTGTATGTTCGACTGTATGTATTTTATTTTATGTATGTTCAGCGATTTCTCCCCCATTTGTGGACCGATTCTCAAAATAATTTTTTATTTGAAAGAATATACTCCTGAGGTGGTCCCATTAGCACCAAGTCAGGATCCGATGATGGAACCCAGGGAAATCGAGGGCGACCCTCAAATGTTGTAGGTATTAACAATGTTTTTTATATATTTTCTAAATCTACGACGCTGAGCTGATGAAGGAAGGTGAAGGTACAACTCTTTAACGGTTAGGTGTTAGGTGGAGGTTCGGGCATAATTCCGTCATGTTTAAATAAATAAATAGTAAATGTATACAGGACAAGTTTTTATCCAGTGCGCAAATTTTAACCATGAATTCAGCATATCATTCTAGAACCCCTAGTACAGAAATTTTTCGGCGGTTTTACAAAAAAAAAACCAGCTGTTTCATAGAAATGTGCAATACCTACTCGGGTAAAATGTATGGAACAGCTGAATTTTTTTTGTATAACCGGCCGGGGTCTAGAATGATATGCTGAATTCATGGTTAAAATTTGCGCACTGGATTAAAACTTTTCCTGTAGAACGATTTGCAAAATTCTTACTTAAAAGACAGACAACGGAACGCACTAAATATGCATTGTTTTGACCCCAAGCATGATGAAATTTCGAATTGGTGTGGGGTAGTTAATAACTAAAAAATAAAAACTTTTTCCAAAAAAAAAAAAAAAATAAACAACCGACTTCCGGAAAAACACTACAAAGTGAAAAATAACTTTAATTGCGGAAGGCGGTGACAAGAAATTAATAAAATACATCTCCAAAGTCACCGACTTCCGAAACTAAAGTTATTTTTCACTTTGTAGTGTTTTTCGGAAGTCGGTTGTTTTTTTCTTTTCTTCCATACATGATATCTTCATAAATTAATTGGAAATGTACCGTCATAATATTAATCCTTTTAAATAGTCGCTTCAGGGATTCGCAGCGACGTAGATTATAAATGCCTGTGACCGCTCTCTTTTTTTAAAAATAAATATGGATTCAATGTCAGCAGCCCGACCCCACAGTAAAATGCCATACGACATAATGCTGTGGAAGTAGCTAAAATAGACCAAACGCGCGGTTTCTACATCTGTTAACTGTCTGATCTTTCTAACAGCATCAGTGGGCGAGCTTAGCCGCCCCGCAAGAGATGTTATATGAGGTCCCCATTGTAATTTATCGTCTCGCGTGGTTTCTAGGAACACCGTTTGATTAACAAATTCAAGTTTTTCTCCGTGCAATGTGATGATACATTAGCTACTTCTAACATTTGGTAATTTAAATCTAATGCATTTGGTTTTTGTGACATTTAGTTCCAAATTATTTACCGTAAACCAATCTTGGACCTGTAGAATAGAGCTATTCACCTTGTCAAGATTTTGGGATCGCCGGTCTATCTATCCATATAAATAAAAGGAAAAGTCCTGACTGACTCATCAACGCCCAGCCCAAACCCTTGGACCTAAAAAGCTGAAATTTTGCACAGAGGTTCCCTTTATAACGTAGACAAGGATTAAGCAAGCATTTTTCGAAATTCAATCCCTAAGGGAGTTAAATAGGGGATGAAAGTTCCGTGCGGGCGAAGCCGCTGGCAAAAGCTAGTTTTAAATATCAATGATGTGCCATCTGCAAATAACACCATCTTCGGTTCATTTAGAAGTAATGAGGGTAAATCATTAATGTAAACTAAAAAGAGGAATACAATTTTATGTAAATAAATGTACAGGTGCTTCTCGCATCATCCACGTCCATGGGTACCTACGTAACTGCGGCGCACGCGTAAGCATTGAATACTGGTGTACACCGAGATTTTGAAGTGCATCATTTCGGGCGATTTGCATACATCATAAGCTAACATTATTATATTGTGGCTAAGTAAAACATGTTGTAAAATAGATAAAAACGCTGTTTACTTTTAAAATTAAATCGGTTTTCCCGACGCGCGGGCTATAGGATAACCTATGCACTACTCAACACCTTATCATGATACTGTTATCGTCCTTAAGCGAGCCAGTCATACTAGGTACCCAAAAACAATACTATTTTCACTTAAAACTTAAAATGCCAATGCATTCCACAACTTTCTTCGACAAATCCTTTCCTGTTCAGGCCGCTCGTTTGTGGAATGCATTGCCAGTTCAAATAAAACGCGCGCAATCGTTGCCGGTGTTCAAGAGAGTCGTGAAGGAGCATTACTTGTTGTTGTGATTTTGTTGTAGGTAGCTGTTATAATTTAGTTTATATGTATGTATTTATTTATCTATTATACAGCATATTTATGAATATATCTTTGTAGGTATCTATTATATAATAAATTGTAAGTATTTATAATTTGTTGCACCAATAATAACCCCATTTTGATGTTCACGCAATCATTATCCATTCAAGGTTGCCTGGAAGAGATCGCAGAAAGCGATAAGGCCGCCCATTGTGTGTTTTTTTTAGTGTTTAATGTTTTATTTTGTCATGCTTTTTCTGGTGTACAATAAAGCGTATATAAATAAATAAATAAATATTTTTACACGCTTTTTTATTAGCTTCACCTGTATGTATGTTTGTAACCGACTTCTTGGGGCGCGATTTTGACCCACTTTAAACGGCCAGATTTCGTTCAAACTTGTAGATTTATCAAAGACCGATGACAATACTCTAATTTGATAAAATTATTCCATTTTTCAATTTACAAAATATGATTTTTGTTAATTTAAGTCGATAAGGTAAGAAACTTAATTTTAATGTTTTATAATTTTTCTCTACAGTCGATAAGACAGGACTTGATGTTAATTTTAATTTCCAATAATTATCTTTAGC
Source organism: Polymixis flavicincta (assembly GCA_949987655.1). Classification (NCBI taxonomy): domain Eukaryota; kingdom Metazoa; phylum Arthropoda; class Insecta; order Lepidoptera; family Noctuidae; genus Polymixis; species Polymixis flavicincta. The sequence continues at coordinate 3,181,594 of OX465198.1, read as the reverse complement.
CGATTTCTCTAATATTGACAAATTTTCGAATACTAAGGAGAATTTTAATTCTACAAAACATTAATAGTTTAAAAAAACTAAAAAATCACGCTTTTATAAATAAACCAAACTAAAAAGTAGAAAATAAATAATAGTTTAAAAAAACTAAAAAACGCTTTTTCTAGAAAACCGAACTAAATGTAATGTATAATGTAATATAATCTAATATCTTAAAAAGCACCCCACGCTTTTTAATTTTTTTTTTATTTTTTTTTCACACTATTATTAATTTATATTTATTGAAATGCGGGGTTGCGGCAATCGTCGATAGGATCCGGCAACTGGGACTCGAGGTGGCCTTGCACAAGTCCGAGGCCATGTGGTTTCATGGTCCTCGGAATGCGCCACCGACGAGTTCCCAGATAACGATGGGAGGGGTTCACATCGGCGTCGAGTCGACCATGAAGTACCTAGGACTCGTCCTCGACAGCCGGTCGAACTTCGCGGAGCATTTCCGCCGTTTGGCTTCCAGACTGGAGCGGGCCGGGGCTGCCTTGAAATGGCTCTTGCCTCATCTAGGGGGGCCAAATGCATTCTGCCGGAAGCTCGTTGTTTCGGGAGGTTCCTGTTTCGGATAGGGCGGGAGGAAACGCCCGGGTGTTTCCACTGCGAAGATCGCCCTGAGGACACGGTGGAGCACACGGTGGCGGTCTGCCCGGCTTGGGTGGAGCACCGCCGTGTCCCCGTGTAGGCGATCGGCGGCGGCGATCTCTCGCGTCCGGCCCTGGTCCAGGCCATGATACGGAGCGAGAGTGTATGGGTAGCCGTCACCTACTTCAGTGAAGCAGTGATGCTCGCGAAGAGGGAGGCGGCGCACGTGAGGGAGAGGCAGTCTATGCGCCCTCGCGACCCTAGCCGCCGCACGATACGGAGACGCCCTGGGCGTCGGGAATCCCAGGCCGATTTCCGGCCACCGTAGGCATGAGCTTGCGGATGGCGAGTAATGGGTAGTTCGCTGTCCGGTAAGGACCAAGCCCAAGTTGACGGCGCGTTGTGTTCCACGCGCGCCTCAAAGAGATGTCAGCACAATTTGCTGGGGCCCGCAAGGGCCGATGCCTGCCAGGGGTGCGGGTTTGTTCGAAAGAGATACCACAGCCCCTGGCATAAAAGTCTGACACGCCCTCCTGCTCCACCCAGAGCGGGAGAAGTAATGTGATGATTTCCCACCCAAAAAAAAAAAAACGTGTGGCACTCGGAGACTGCCGCGGTAAAGCTATTGCATAGCATTTTTTATCAACTAATGCAATTATAACGAAAATAACCTAACGGGGGTGTTAGGTTATTTTCGTTATAATTGCATAAGTATTAAATGGCTAAAATACTGCTAAAACGGTAAGAAAATATCATAAACTATCCATAAAAATCGCAATCAAATGCAAATAGCAGTCAAAATTGTAATTTTAACATATCATTCCTCCGTTGCTATGCAACAGTCCAACCTGTTGCTAGGTGTTAGGTTATTTCCGTTACGGAATTTCTGGATTCGGTCTCCACGCTCAAGGCCCGCGATAGAAGCTATGCAATAGCTTAAAAAACTCCTAACCGTTAAAGAGTTGTACCTTCCTTCATCAGCTCAGCGTCATGAGATGATGATGACCATAAGCAAATGTCTCAATAGCTTTAGAAAATAGATGAAAAATATTATTAATACCTATAACATTTGAGGGTTGCCTTCGATTTCCCTGGGATTCCGTCATCAGATCCTGACTTGGTGCAATGGGACTACCTCAGGAGTATGCTCTTTCAAATAAAACAAGAATTTTGAGAGTCGGTCCACAAATGGGGGAGAAATCGGTGAAGATACAAAAAAAAAACTAAAAATAAAAAATTACAACCGACTTCCAAAAAAACACTACAAAGCGCAAAATAACTTTAATTTCGGAAGTTGGTGACTTTGGATGTGTATTTTAATTCTTTGTCACCGCCTTCCGAAATTAAAGTTATTTTGCGCTTTGTAGTGTTTTTTTGGAAGTCGGTTGTAATTTTTTTTTTTTAAGTTTTTATTTTTCACTTTTTAGTTACCTACCCCACACCAATTCGAAAATTCATCATCCTTGGGGTCAAAACAATGCATATTTATGCGATAGCAGCATTTGCGATTGATTTGCTGTAATTTTTTGAAGAGTTCCGTTGTCTCTCTCCGAAACGCATCATCAGATCTATATGAAATTTTAATGGGACCATTTCGGAATAAACCCCTTTCGAACAAAAAAAATATTTGTAAATCCGTCTATATACGACGGAGTTATGCCCGAACATACATTAAAAAAATATATATAAACATGTCGAATTGATAACCTCCTTCTTTTTGAAGTCGGTAAAAAAATACAAACAGTGGAACAAAAAACCCCCACCTTTTTTTGAAGTCGGTTAAAAAGGAGTAAGCAAAGATCACAGCAGGTGCTGTCCTGTCTACTCCCATAGGACAAAGGCGTGAATATGTGTATTGTTTTGAATGTAATGTAATAATAAATCAAAATATAACAGTCTCAAACGAATTTGCTTTTCGTGTCTGTGCGTGTATTATGAAGAAGTACAATGTGGTCATACGAAGAGATGCGAGGGGGTCGTTTGAAACTGTCACTTAATTATACAGGAAAAGTTTTTATCCAGTGCGCAAATTGTAACCATGTATTCAGCATATCATTCTAGAGCCCCAGCGCAGAAATTTTTCGCCGGATACAAAAAAAAAATCAGCTGTTCCATACATTTTGACCACGTAGGTATTGCAGTTTTCTATGAAATAGCTGATATTTTTTTTGGTTAACCGGCGAAATACTTCTGAGCTAGGGGTTCTAGAATGATATGCTGAATTCATGGTTACAATTTGCGCACTGGATAAAAACTTAGCCTGTATACATAAACTCACGCTTTTTTCCCATGGAGGTAAGCAGAAGAGTTTCAGTGGTGCATACCATATTTCCAATTTTTATCGATATGGTCATTGATGTATCAAAAATCCAAGATACACAATGAGTGTCTCAATAACAACAATAAATAGGGCGCAATGTGCGCAGGTGTCAAATATTATCATCAGTCATCTTTCGGTCAGTCTTTTTGTAATGTCATCGTACTTTAATAAATTTAGAAATCATTTTCATTTCGAGTGCCAAAAACCAATAACTTTACTTTCTACCAGTACCTAGGTATTTTATGCAAAAATTGTGTACCTATGATTACTTGTGACGAATTTACACATATTTTTTTTAAGCAAATGTCGAATACACTTTCAATGTATGGAGTCTACAAAATGTGACGAATTTACTTTGTGGCGAATGTGTACAATAACCCGTTTTACCATAACTATAACCACTGACGTATAATAGGGTATTTTCCGATTTCATAAAAACTATTTTAATTTGAAGATTGGGACGGTATATTTAACAGAAAAATAAAAATAAATTTATTAAAAAACATTTTCTCAATTAAAAACGATTAAAATGTAATGTATTTTTCTTTGTTTTGAATTTACCGCCAAAACGCTCCTTACGATGAGTTTATAACACGTGACATGTGACGTCAACTTTGTTTATACGGCACCGGTACAAATACTTAGTTTGGCGCCGTTTTAGAAGTATTTGTGCACAGAGGCACCACACACCAGTAATATCACTTTATAGCCATTAAATATCTTGTTAATTATAAACTCGACAATCACTTATTTACTTACTAACTACTTTAGTTTACGCAAAGTTGACGTCACGTGATAAAAAGTCATCGTAAGAAGCGTTTTGGCGGTAAATTCAAAACAACCAGCAATAAATTTGGTTCAAATCGTTTTTAATTGAGAAAATGGATAGAAATCAATTTATTTTTATTTTTCTGTTAAATATCTCGTTCCAATCTTCAAATTAGAATAGTTTTTGAAAAATTGGAAAATACCCTATTGGTGACAGTTTTTAATGGTACTTTTGTTCCAGACTGTGTCACTGTGACATCTTGGATGTTTTGTATATCAATGGATAAACTAAATAGTCTCCTAGAGAAATAGCTGTGTGACTTCCAGATGGACGGACACGTGGACATGACGAAGTTGTGAAGGTTCGGTTTTGCCATTCGGCTATGGAACCCTAAAATTTGGCACCGAGTAGGTATACTGAAGGGTCATCAGGTTATCTGTACGAGGAGTACATAAGTCAAAACCCGTTTTTTAATGAGCACTCTTCTTATCAGGGAGTCGTATTATTTTACTTTAAACTGCTAAGAGCTATAAGCAGGGGAGGACGCACCATCTTATTCTGATGAAACTACTTTCTATTTCCGAGTATTAAATTAAAAATGTGTAGAACGCTGTATGTGCAGGTGTTGTTAGTGCTGTACGTGGGGTTGGCGCATTCCTGGGGTGAGTACAAGAAGCATGTTTTTTTGTTAGTCAACAATGTCCCACTGTTTGGCAAAGACTTCTCCCAAATCCTTCCAGGTTTCATTTTACTGAGCCACCTCGATACAACCCTTGCAATACGCTTCTAGATCGTCTCGCTACCTCTTCCTAGGCCCGCTCTGGGAGTGCCATCTGGATTTTCACTCAATATAATTTGCAGATGATGACGAATGTGACTTTTAGGCCCACTTGTGTTAAAACGCTTTTGTAAAATAATAAATATCCATATATACGTTGATTTGTAAAGATATCGTTAGGTATTTTAAACACTGGTAGAATAACGTTTATTTCTGCTGGTAACAATTATGAGGATTTGTATTCAGATTGCGCTAAATAGTAAAAATATTGTAAATAATTATAGAAAAGATTATTTTAAATATCGAAGCCAAAAAAGTATTGTCTGTAAGCAATTTTATAAGTAACTCGCATTTGCTTGTTTTAAAAAAAAGAAGGAATTATTTTGGTAATCTGTGGTGGAAGCTTTTTCCCGCTTTAGAAGCGGTTCAAAGGTTTAACTATCCAATGTGTGATTTTTGAGTGAAGTAGAAGTGAGACTTTAAATACTGTATTTGCACTGAAATAAACCATTAATACGTTATTCGTGGACTTATTTTACCCAGTGATCTAACACTTGCATCACAAATCACGCTTAATGCTAAACGAATTGAAAACATCGTTCCGTCTCTGCCACTTTCAAAAATGACCCGAAAACAGAACTGCTTTCTAATTAATCTGTCTTTTGTGCGGAGCTTTATACAGTTTAAAGAAACGTACTCTTCATAATTTGATAAAGGCGGATAATCAAACTCATACTTACTTCCGTACTATCGTACTCTATGCTAAATACCATTCTGACTGCCCACTCTGAATGTGATGTGTTTGCGGATGGATGGAATAAAATTAGGCGTATATGTCTAATATTCTGTGAGGGAAAGTATTCAAGGGAGTCAGTCAACTGTTCCATGTTAGTTTTTAATTTAATCACATAACACAACATAGTTATTTGCCACGTCATAATATTATTACTACGTTAGTTAATGTTATTGGTGTTACCGTTTTAACTAACCACAAATAAATGAATACGTACTCTACGTAATTTCGTGACTTACTGTGCCTATATGTCGAAAAGAATATGTTTTATTTATGATCTAACCAAATTAAACCGAATCCATCTTGTAGGAATATTATCTGGGTTTAGTTAGAATTTCCTTAGAGTGTACCTTGTGGATTACAAGTATTTTTCTCTTGTTTCAGACATTGCTGTAAGCGTAGGAGATGAGCTAAGGTTTTATACCAACAATACCATAACAAACACCATAAGATTTAAGTCCCAAAACCTCACAGCGTTAGCTTACGATGAAGTGCACAACATGATGCTGTACGTCGACAAACAGACCGACAACGACACTATTTGTGGCTATGACTTATCATCCGTAGAAACAAAATGTTTCACCAAAAGAAACGGTAGAAACATTCATGGCATCGCCTTCGACCCCGCCACGGACACAGTTTTCTTTACTGATACTACTGAAAGAAGCGTCAATTGGATTTCATTAAAACCTGGCTCTGAGAACAATGTCAACGGAAATCTTTTAATCAAGATGGACGACGGGGTCCCCCGTGATATTGTCGTGGATAGCTGTAAAGGGTACGCAAAGATTGATTAATAATGTTATGCTCGAAAATAGTAAATTTTGATTGAAATGTAAAAAGATTGTAATTGTGTCAGGGATAGAATTATAGATTAAAACTAAATTAAGGCGAGAGAGTAATGAGATATGCATACGCGGATTAAAATAATATTTTTTAACACACATGGAAAGGAAAAGTTATAATTTTTATAAATTATTTGCATCTCCCAACTATGATGGGCTCGGCTTCCTGTCTTACTGGATGCATCTGAGTACCAGTATGTAGGTACGGTCGCGGTCAAGAGTCCATTATCACGCTAAGGGTTATATTGCTATGACTCGCGGTCCAGGCCGTACCTACAGCTGTGTGTATAAGTGATGTATTAACAAGAACCAGACCGCACACCACAGAACTCACACACCACTGTCGTCGAATGATACAAAAATCATACCGTCGCACAGAGTACTCTGTCTCTGTCTGTACTTTGTTACGCGTAACTACGTATGACCTTGGTCAGTTCATACCATTGCTAAAATTCACGTTCTAATATCAAGTCTCGGTAGCTCGCAGCGTATTATCATTGATTAAGAAACACATAAGTCTGGGTTCAAATCTCCCGATGAGACCTTTATTTTTCTTTTCAACAATAATCTTCATCAGTTCGTTTATTATTCGTTATACGAGAATGTTTTTTTTTAATTACTTATATTGTTATTTAAACAAAGGATTAAGAATAATAAGTGATTACAAAATGTTTATTCGTTATCATTTTATGAAGTAGGTATAAAATAACTACTAATAATTTCTTGTTAAAACAGTTTATTTTCTCATAAAGAACAATTTATTGAAGTAAAGTAGCTAATTGGTGAACCATGATAATCAGGCTATTGTATCTTAGTAATATAATAATATTGTGCTATAATTACTACTATGTGCGGTACTCTAAAGAAACCACATTTTTCTACGCAAATCTACCCACGTAAAAATAACAAATGCAGACAAGTTATCACAATACAATTGAATGACTCAGTAGTAGTACTACTACTAGAATAAATCGACTACGAGTGACTTAGTTCTCTCAAACCTCAAAGTTAACAAATCGTATTTAAAGGACTTATTGAAGTCATAGCTTATGTAATCATTTTCATTACGAAAAGAAGATTGAAACGAAACCTCGAAATAATCCTTATTACGGATATGATACAATATTATGTGAATATTACTAGAATCAATAAAAATCAAAAATTTCAAATATTTAATTACAAATATTTATTATAATTTAATGTTTTTTGAGCTGGTTTTCGAGCTGTTTTTCGATGATGGAAACCTTCTGCGTGGATTGCACGGCGCATGGTTCGGAAATATGTGTCGAATAATTTGGCAAAATGTCTTGTCGTTTTGAAACCACTTGTGCTGTCGCTTTCTTTTATGAGCTGGGGTCTTCCACTTTGCTTTCGACGGGCAAGGGGTCCTCATATCTTTTCATCCACTGACTCACAGTATTTCACTAAAGGAAAAAAGGGGTACTGTTTTTTTTTTTTTTGGGTGGGAAATCATCAAATGACTTCTCCTGCTGAGTAGAGCAGGAGGGCGTGTCAGACTTTTACTGACTAAAACCCACCCGTGTTCCCTCAGTAGCCCGTATGCCAGGGGCTGTGGTATCTCTTTCGAACAAACCCGCACCCCTGGCAGGCATCGGCCCTTGCGGACCCCACCTGTGGTTGCTGACATGTTTGACGGCGCGCGTGTGGAACACAACGCGCCGTCCCGTCTACCACTTTTCGGCCGCAGGGGATAGGGAGAGCGGCTGACGCTATACCGACACTCCTCTTCCCCTGCGGCCCCACCGCGTCCGCCATCAAACGGTGGTGGCCCCGTCCAGGCCACGGAAGGGAAGAGCGCTGCTCAGATACACCGGCACTCCTCCTCTACCGCAGCCCGTAACCCTCAGCCGCGATGCCTCCCATTCGACATCGCGGCCCACCTCAGTTGCGGTGCACCTCACCGCAACCTACTTTTTGGCCGCTACGTCAATGGCTTGAAGGCAAAAAAGCCCTGACGAGCGGCCCCACCTTTGGGTTCCTCTTGGCTTCACCGTGGCCGAAAACGGTTACTGAGCCCCCCGCAACGACAATGCGGGAACCCACTCGGGGGGGAAAGGGGTACTGTTAGGCTACTAAACAAACATATATACTAATATGTATTACTATTTAGAAACAAAATTATTGAAAATATAAATTTCACATAAATTTTGAGTGTGTATAGTGTTATTTTCATCGTTCAATAATCTAGGAAATAAATTTACTTTGAAATTTTATATTTTTCTTCTATTTAGACGTTAATGATAATAGGTCCCGTGTGGTGTCCGGGCGTAAAAGAATAGCACCATTCCATTTCTTCCCGTGGGTGTCGTAGGAAGCGACTAAGAGACTTACTAGAGAGTGGTCAGCAGCGTTCTCTATGCATTTTACCACCATACTGCGATCGCCAACCCGCCTGCCAAGCGTGGCGATTATGGCAAACCCCCCCCCCCTCCGAAAAATTACAAGCACCATAAATAAATGGCCCCTAGTACCCGGCGGCCCACCTACCCTTGGCTACGGTAGCGGTCAAGGCCACGGTGAGGCAAGGGGTGCGAAGAATTCCCGGAAAAGATCCGGCTACCAAAATCACCGAAAACCATACACATACCTGGCAACATACAACACGCGTACACTCCGGACCGACGAGAAGATCGTCGAACTCGAGGAAGAATTGAGCAAGTTACGATGAGATATAGTAGGGTTATCTGAAGTCCGACGAGAGGGGGAGGACTCGATAATCCTCAAATCCGGTAACTTGCTCTATTATCCGGGAGGGCGACCAGCAGTCCCAAGGTGGTGTCGGGCTTATCGTCCATAAATCCCTTGTGAGCAACGTGGTGAAGATCGAGAGTGTGTCGACCAGGGTGGCGTTCCTTATACTCAGAATATCCGCAAGGTATTCTTGCTGAAGGTCATACAGGTTTACGCCCCGACCTCGTCACACCCCGACGATGAGGTGGAGACCATGTATGAGGATATTTCCAGAGCCATGCATGGTTTCAAAACTCACTTCACCGTTGTCATGGGGGACTTCAACGCGAAACTGGGCACACGAAGCGATGATGAGTTGCGAGTGGGGCAATTTGGAGTTGGACGTAGGAACCACCAGGGTCACCTACTGGCTAGTTTTATGGAGAAGGAAGGTCTCTTTATGATGAACTCCTTCTTCAAAAAACGTGAGCACAGGTGGAAAAAAGTGAGCAAAAAAGTGGACCTGGCAGAGTCCTGACGGTGCAACCAAAAATGAGATTGACTTCATTATGTCGACGAAGAGGCAAGTATTAAATGATGTCTCTGTGATCACCCAGTGAAAACTGGTAGTGATCACCGCTTGGTAAGAGGCACATTGAATTTCAATATCAAGCTGGAAAGATCTCGGCTGATGAAGTCTACGCTCCGTCCAGCACCGATCCAAGTCCAAAACCCCGAGAGCTTTCAGCTCGAACTCCACAATCGTTTTGAGTGCCTATGGAGCTCAGTGGACGATTATTACGATGGGTTCGTGGAAACTGTCCATACGGTCGGGTCTAAGTTCTTCTTCTAATTGCAAAAAGAAGCTCTCTGATCCTACCTTGCAGCTCATGAGGCAGAGGCGCGAGATGATCCTGCAGTCTTCAGACGCTGCGGTCGAGTACCGGCAGCTTAATAGACAGATCTCTAAATCCTTGAAAAGCGACCTCCGCCGTTTTAATACAGAATGTATTAAAGACGCAATAGAGCGGAATAAAGGCTCCAAGGTCTTTGCTAGGGATCTGTCTATTGGGCAGAGTCAGCTTACGAAACTGAAGACCCACTAGCACACAATAACAACCAACACCGTTCTATAAGTCACGGTGAATGAGTCGTAAGTTAACTATCATTTAAATTTATTTAGGTTTTTGTGGGTATATTGATAAAGTTTTACGAGTTTAGTGAACAAGACGAACAGAACAAGAAACTATAGTCAAAAGCGATTTTTAAAACAATAAAAAATCTAGCACACGCCGCGCGCGCGTGGGATTCGAACCCGAGACTCGTTGCGCACGAGGGCGCTAATCCAAGTACGGAAACCGCTAAGCTATCACGTCATTTGCTTTAAAGGTTGAATTTATGAAATACAATCATTTGTAGACGTATGAGAGTGTGTGTGTCTACAGTATAGAAATTACTTAATATACGAAGGTCGTAAGTTAAACCGTAGTGTCAATCTATTACTTTTTGAGATTGCTACTCCGCTTTTGGATGCTACTGTACATTCATCAAAATTTCATAAATATAAAACAATCAATATTAACTTCTTTGCTGAGATTGAAAGAAAAAGTTACAGATCTGACCGGGAATGCAAAGTAAAAACCAGGAATGTTTAATACAGTGCATTGTGAACCTAAAACCCGTGTCATACGACCCATTTTTCGAGTCAGGGTGTTGGAAATTTATGTAACTACATGACAGTCACAAGTTTTTCTTTTTTAACAGGTATATTTACTGGCTGAACACAAACCTGGCACAGCCTACAATAGAGCGAGCTCGGTTAAATGGCTCCGAGAGAGAAGTTTTTCAGAATATTACTTCCTTGCCTTGGAACGCAACTAACAATTACGAGCCTCACAGCTTGGGTTTTGACCAGCAGAGACAGCTCATATTCTGGACAGAGCCTGCGAATACTAATGACACTTTTTACCGTATATATGAATCAGAAATCAACACTAAAGAGAAGCCATATTATTATATCTTACAATATCATAGAGCATTAAATCCATTGTTTATCAATCCATCAAATACAATAACTACTTCAAAAAACAAAGTCTTATTCATAAATGTTCAGGTTGAAACGAGGGAGGTTTTCGAACGTTTAACACATGACCCTCAAAACAAAAAATATTTGTACAAAAATTTCCTGATACATTGTGATAAAATAATCGATATTGGTATAGTCGCCAACTATAAAATCGCTGATCAAATCCAGGGACAGGATTGCGAAGCACTCGAGAGTCGGGTCATTCTTGCTCCAGAATGTGATGGGCCGTTTTGTGTACACGGTATGAAAGATAATGGACAACCTATTTGCAAATGCACACCTGGTTACACCGGTGAGAGATGCGAAGTTTCAGTCTGTGAGAACTATTGTTTGCAAGGCAACTGCAGTTTCAATGATGAGGGACTTCCTGAATGCAGGTAATAGACATATTCTACTACTTCAATTGGTTAAAATTTACCCTCGAAATTCAAGATTTCTTATAAAGTTCTCGTTATTACATTTCTGGGATATCGTCATATTTTCACGTACAGATACCGCATATCAAGCTATCCCAAATCTACCAAATTTCTCTGATCTATTTTCAACTGTATAACCTCAAAATAACATACTCGTAAGGTTCATGTTCAACTGGGTAAATTTGAAAGCCTGCGCAGCTTGATGTGCTGGTGTCTGTACCTAGTAGTCTAATTTCTAGTAAATATATTTTGGAGAGCTATATTAAAGTTTCAAATGATTGTAATCTAATAATTATTTTATCAACACAGCCGCAATTTGCAAATATCGTAAGAATTCGTTGTTAATTCCGCGGGCTTCCTTGACGAATCCGTCACATTCTATCACATTTTCTTTGTTTCAGTTGTGATGCCGGTTATACCGGAGACAGGTGTGAAGTCTACGCGTGTCACGGATATTGTCTGAACGACGGCAACTGTTCCCTGAATGAGGAGCAGGAGCCAGTCTGTCAATGTGTTGTTAGCTACGAAGGCACAAGATGCGAAGGTTACACCGGTGAGAGGAGCAAGGTTTCAGTCTGTGAGAACTATTGTTTGCAAGGCAACTGTAGCTTCAATGATGAGGGACTTCCTGAATGCAGGTAAAAGATGTTCTACTGCTTCCATTGGTTCAATGATACCCTGAATATTGTGTCTATTGTATGGAAAAAGCTACAGTCACAGCGCAGTAGTCCCGGACCGTTCCGGCGCTGCCGCAGTCCGACTCAAATGAAAGAGAAGCCCATAATCTTATATTTAGTAAAAAATATTTTCGAGAGCTAATTGATGTTCCAGATCAATATAATTTACTGTTTATTTAAACAACATAGCCACAATTGAAAAAAAAAAGAAAATCGTGATAAATGTCTAATACCTCCAGCTTCCTTGACGGATCCCTCTTAATGTATTTCTACTGTCTCAAATATTCATTATTTCAGATGTGATGCCGGTTATTCCGGGGACCGCTGTGAGGTGTACGCGTGTCACGGATATTGTCTGAACGATGGTGTCTGTTCCGTGGACGAGACGGACGAGCCATTCTGTCAATGTGTTGGTAGTTACGAAGGTGCAAGATGTGAAGCTGATACAAATGCCAGTATATCCACTGCCTCTACATCCTGCTCAACTCTATCCGTAACCGATTTATTGTCGATCTTGCGAAAGCCTTCCTCAAGAAAGTTCCTAATTGTTGAAGTATAATGTACTTACGTCATTTATTATCTCTTAATATTTTTGTCATTGGTTTCTATATCTATTTACTGTATGTGTTTCTAATGTAGAACAAAAGCTTTGGTTAACAGAGTTCCAAACACAAAAGTCGAAATTGTCAACTTCATTTTGCATTCATTCAGTTTTTAACCGACGAAAAAACGGAGGAGGTTCTCAAGTCGACGTGTATATTTTTTTATTTTATTGTTTTATGTATGACCACGCGTAACTTTTTTCAGAATTGTCCGATTTTGATAATTCTTTTGTTATTGGAAAGGGTATTCTCCGAAGTTGGTCCCAAATAGAAAAATCCAACCCTAGAGGTAGGAAAACAAGGGATTATTTATTGTTTACTCACAGATTTTAATACTGAGTTGTGTATTACAAAAAGTAATCAAAAATTAAGCATGTAGTAATTAGTACATTATAGCCACAAAAAAAAAAAAAAATTTTTTTAACAAAAAAATTAAACAGCCGAAAAAACTGAAAGTAAAGAATAATAAACCTGCTTTGTTTAACTCTAATAACGAAGTTCGGAAGTCGGTAACTTTGGATATGTATTTTAATTATATGTATGTCACGGCCTTCCGAACTTAGTTGTAATGTTTAATAAATAAATATAAACAACACCATTACGGAACTGAACTCTGAAAATCATATCAGATTTGCTGGAGTCTGCAATGCTGGAGAGGCTTATTCGGCTTTACCTGAAGAGATGACGCAATTATCTTGTTTTCTATTTTGTTTTCTTTTTTATGTGAATTTCACTATATTAAACTTGTAAAGGTACACCACACATTTCTTCTTCTTAGATAGTAGCACTATTTCAAATAAATGTGAAATTAGTATAACGCATGGTCGGTGTTATCGCAAGATGGCGCTTGTCATGACGTCATCTATAACGATTCGCGGGACGTCGTTATCGCGCTCACGCCAATTTGAAATGGGTGTGAGCGCGCTCAAATCGATATTATTGTAGCTCGGAACGTGGCTTAAAAGAATGAGGTTCCTTTTTTTGCGTTTCGCGGATAGGGTTTTAGCCACGTACAAAATGGGGAATTCAAAGTTTTCTTTATCACAGAGAAAACAAAAGTTATATTTTAGTGAAAGTTTTATTTATTAAAAACGTACAAGTTGAAATTATCTATTTAAATACGAAGTTGCATGAAATGAGCAAGCAATAATTTATTTGTACTATTGAACACGACCTTTTTTGTATCGAAACTTTTTAAGATCAAAGCAACTCAACCAATAACAAAATATCCTATAACTCACTAGTGAATAATAGTAATGAAAAAGTCACAGTTTGATAATAGGTGTCATTATGTGCCTAATCGCGGTGAAATTAGAGCCATTTTATGAGCAAGTGTGTTGAAAAGATTGTTAAACTCGTCAAAATGTAGGGAACACCTGATTTTTTTTTCGCGATTTCGGGTTTGGTCCCATAGTAAAAGTTGTTCATAATGATGAGTACAATCATGTGTTTAAATATCGGTCACTAATTACCAGCCACCCTATATTTAGATAATAAAATTAATATGGTACAAATCAATTAAAAATCCTATTAGAACCATTTTCGACTTCTACGCGGATGAAGTCGCTGGCAAAAGCTCGTGCACTGGAGCATAACGCAGCGCAACCCCGACTCACTGGGGAATCGCCGCAGACAGTTCCGACTCACCGCGAACTATGCGGCACCCGGTTCCGACTCACTGGAACCACAACTGGCCCTGGCAAGCATCATAACATGCACTGACTCAGCCCACTATCGACCTCCGGTCTCCGGGGGGGAGTGATGTAACGACACTACAAATAAAAATGCTTCGCAACAAATACCGATGAACACAAAAAGAAAAGTGGCGCCATCTACAATGCAACAGGCGAACTATCTAAGCATTTCTACATCGCGCAATCAGAGTTTACCACACCACTCGAACATATACAAAAATCCCGACATCAACTGTCGGGCAGTTGCCCGGACCAGACACAATACCCGTCTGGTCGGAGGATCCTCCTTTACCATCATGGGTATGAGTGAACTTTACGCCCTGTTCCTCATACCTCTAAACACCTATAAACACAGCTCTTTCTCGACTTAAACGATAAGAATTATATGGGTATCAGCGCATATTCAATGATAAAACGTTTTCAAAAAGTGTTTATGTCTAACGGGAGCACGTCACTAGATTTATCTAATTGTGAACTGAGATGCGTTTGTTTGCGCAATTAATGTATTCTTAATTAAATGCAAATAGAAACATTTGTTACTCTAATTTTTTCAATAAATAATATTGATCATAATATATGATATGATGTTGTTTGATTATGCCGTATCTCATGCTTTAGTCTTAAGCAAAACATATATGATCTCATCCTTAACCCATGTAACACCTTTGTATACCATGTTTTATGCAAATAAATAAATACTGTGTGTACATAAATCTATCTATATAAATAAAAAGAAAAGTCCTGACTGACTGACTCATCAACGCCCAGCCCAAACCGTTGGACCTAGAAAGCTGAAATTTTGCACAGAGGTTCCCTTTATTGTGTAGACAAGAAATAAGGAAAGATTTTAATTTCCGCGCGTGCGAAACCGCTGGCAAAAGCTGGTAATAAATTATAGTACATTATGGTACAAGTGTGTAACGTTGGTGATTATCGCTGAGGCGCCATTGAGACCCGAGCCGTCAGGCGAGGGTCTTAAGAGAGCCGAGGACGATAATCATCAATACACACGTGTATCATACGACGTTTTTCAACACACTTGCGAAGAAAATAATACTAAATCATCATCATCATCATCATCCATCATCATCCATCATCATCATCCATCATCATCCATCGTCATCCATCGTCATCCATCGTCATCCATCATCATCCATCATCATCCATCATCATCATCCATCATCATCCTTCGTCATCCATCATCATCCATCGTCATCCATCATCATTCATCACCACCCATCATCATCCAGCATCATCATCATCATCATCCATCATCATCCATCGTCATCCATCAGCATCCATCATCATCCATCATCATCATCCAAAGTCATCCATCATCATCCATCGTCATTCATCATCATCTATCATCATCCATCATCACTCATCATCACCCATCATCATCCAGCATCATCCATCATCATCATTCATCATCATCCATCGTCATCCATCATCATCCATCATCATCATCCATCATCATCCAGCATCATCCATCATCATCCATCATCACCCAGCATCATCCATCATCATCGTTTTTAAGAACAAAGCAACTCAAACAAAAAGCAACCTATAACTCACTAAGAACAAAGCAACTCAACCAATTCTATAACTCACTAGTGAATAATAGTAATGAAAAAGTCACAGTTTGATAATAGGTGTCATTATGTGCCTAACTGTAGTGAAATTAGAGCCATTTTATGAGCAAGTGTGTTGAAATAGTACATTATGGTACAAGTGTGTAACGTTGGTGATTATCGCTGAGGCGCCATTGAGACCCGAGCCGTCAGGCGAGGGTCTTAAGAGAGCCGAGGACGATAATCATCAATACACACGTGTATCATACGACGTTTTTCAACACACTTGCGAAGAAAATAATACTAAATCATCATCATCCATCATCATCCATCATCATCCATCATCATCCATCGTCATCCATCGTCATCCATCATCATCCATCATCATCATCCATCATCATCCATCGTCATCCATCATCATCCACCGTCATCCATCATCATCTATCATCATCCATCATCACCCATCATCATCCAGCATCATCATCATCACCATCATCCACCATCATCCATCATCATCATCCATCATCATCCATCGTCATCCATCATCATCCATCATCATCATCCATCATCATCCATCGTTATCCATCGTCATCCATCATCATCCATCGTCATCCATCGTCATTCATCATCATCTATCATCATCCATCATCACCCATCATCATCCAGCATCATCCATCATCATCATTCATCATCATCCATCGTCATCCATCATCATCCATCATCATCATCCATCATCATCCATCATCATCCACCATCATCCAACATCATCCATCATCATCCAGCATCATCCATCATCATCATCGTTTTTAAGAACAAAGCAACTCAAACAAAAAACAACCTATAACTCACTAAGAACAAAGCAACTCAAACAAAAAAAAAACCTATAACTCACTAAGAACAAAGCAACTCAACCAATTCTATAACTCACTAGTGAATAATAGTAATGAAAAAGTCACAGTTTGATAATAGGTGTCATTATGTGCCTAACTGTAGTGAAATTAGAGCCATTTTATGAGCAAGTGTGTTGAAAAATATATTACAATATTGTTTGACTGGGTCGCCAAGTCCATATAAATATTTACTTATAGACAAAATTAGTGTTATCGGCAGCACATACAAGTTTGTACTTCAGAGGTTTTCTTGAAAAAAGTCTGAAGAGCAAAGTTACGTATCTCTACGATTACAACCGAAAATAATAACTGGAGACTAACTGTAGACTTAAATAGCTGTCACTTAGACACAATTTGATAATTAAAATATTTTTAATTATGAGGTCCAGCAATAGTCCGCAACGGGTTATGTGCGTTGAATTTGTTTTTTTCATTTCTCGTATGCAAATACATAATAAGTATGAGCAGAACAGCTGTAATTATTATTTTTGTTGTTTTGTTTCACCATCATTTTGCGGTGTACAGAAAGCACCTCTTTCTAGTTTTCATAGATATAGTGCTCACGGTCTCAGAGTCAAATGACCGTGTGACGAAAAGACAGACGACGGACTTACTGATTGATCATCGTAACTGATGGACTAGTCAGAATTATAAGGGTTCTGTTTTGCCATTCGGCAAAGGAACCCAAAATTATTAGTTATTCGTTATCTGTGCGAGGAGTAAATACAGGAAAACCAGTTTATTTAATGAGAACTCTTATCAGGGAGTTGTATTCTAATGCTTTAATCTGCTAAGAGCGAACAGCAGGGGAGGACGTACCATCTTAGTCTGTTGAAACTACTTTGTATTTACGAGCATTAAATTAAAAATGTGTGGAACGCTGCATGTGCAGGTGTTGTTATTGCTGTACGTGGGGTTGGGGCATTCCTGGGGTGAGTACAAGAAGCATGTTTTTTTGTTAGTCAACAATGTCCCACTGTTTAGCAAAGGCTTCTCCCACATCCTTCCAGGTATCCTTTTCCAGGGCCACCTCAATACAACCCTTGCAATACGCATCTAGATCGTCTCGCTACCTCTTCCTGGGCCGGCTTCGGCAGTGCCATCTGGTTTTTCGCTTCATATAATTTGCAGATGATGATAAATGTGACTAAAAGTCACATTTATCCCCACTTGCATCACAAATCACGCTTAATGCTAAACGAATTGAAAACATCTTTCCGTCCCAGCCATTTTCAAAAATGACCCGAAAACAGAACTGCTGAATATCTTTCTGACTGCCCACCCTGAATGTGATGTGTTTGCGGATGAATGGAATAAAATTAGGCGTATATGTCTAGTGTTCTGTGAGGGAAAGTATTCAAGGGAGTATGTCCACTGTTCTATGTTAGTTTTTAATTTAATCACATAACTTAACATAGTTATTTGCCAGTTTTGCCACGTCATAATATTGTTTCTACGTTAGTTAATGTAATTGGTGTTACCGTTTTAACTAACCATAAATAAATAAAAACGTACTCTACGTAAGTTCGTGAGTTACTGTGCCCATCCGTTAAAAAGAATATGTTATATTTATGATCTAACGAAATTAAACCGAATCCATCTTGCAGGAATATTATCTGGGTTTAGTTAGAATTTCCTTAGAGTGTACCTTGTGGATTACAAGTATTTTTCTCTTGTTTCAGACATTGCTGTAAGCGTAGGAGATGAGCTAAGGTTTTATACCAACAATACCGTAACAAGCACCATAAGATTTAATTCCCAATACCTCACAGCGTTAGCTTATGATGAAGTGCACAACATGATGCTGTACGTCGACAAACAGACCGACAACGACACTATTTGTGGCTATGACTTATCTACCGTAGAAATCAAATGTTTTACCAAAAGAAACGGTAGAAACATTCATGGTATCGCCTTCGACCCCGCCACAGACACAGTCTTCTTTACTGATACTAACGAAAGGAGCGTCAATTGGATTTCATTAAAACCTGGATTTGAGAACAATGCCAACGGAAATCTTTTAATCAAGATGGACGACGGGGTCCCTCATGATATTGTTGTGGATAGCTGTAAAGGGTACGCAAAGATTGATTAATTATTGCCCCAAAATGGTAAATTTTGATAGAAATGTGAAAAGATTGTTATTATGCCTGGGATGGGATTGTACATTAGAACTAAATGAAGCCGAGAGTGCAATGACAAATGCTCACGTCTATCAAACGATATTTTTAACACACACATGGAAAGGAAAAGTTATATTTTTTTATAAATTATCTGTATCTCCCAACTATGATGGGCTCGGCTTCCAGTCCTACTGGATGCAGCTGAATAAAATTAATTAAAATCGAAATAAACTTAATAACATTTCATAAACAATAAATCTTTATTGATTTCTTTGCTGAGATAGAAAGAAAAACTTACAGCTCTGACCGGGAAAGTCAAAAGCAGGAATTTTTAATGTAGTGGATAAACCTAAAAGCGGTGTTATAAGAGTCCTCTTTCGAGTGAGTATGTTCAAAATCTTTGTAACTTCATGATACTCACAACAGTTTTTCTTTTTTAACAGGTATATTTACTGGCTCATCACAAACCTGGCGCAGCCTACAATAGAGCGAGCTCGGTTAAATGGCTCCGAGAGAGAAGTTTTTGAGAATATTACTTCACTGCCTATCAATACTACTCACAATTTTGAGCCACACAGCTTGGCTTTTAACCAGCAGAGACAGGCCATACTCTGGATAGAGCCTGCAAACACTACTACTGACGAAATTTATCAATTGCATTTATCAAAAGTGAATACGAAAGACAAGAGAGTTATCCTTAATTTTTCTAATAAATTTAATCTATTATTTACCCATCCATCAAATACATTGACTGCATCAAAAAAAATATTCTTCGTCGTAGACTTTCGCGAAAATATACGGAAAGTTTATGAATTTACATTGAGAGATGTCGCTGAAGATATTAAATATTTATTCCATGTGCAAAATGATAAAAACATCGATGTTGGTATAGTCGCCAACTATAAAATTGCAGACCAAATCCAGGGACAAGATTGCGAAGCACTCGAGAGTCGGGTCATTCTTGCTCCAAAATATGATGGACCGTTTTGTGAACACGGTATAAAAGATAATAGACAATCTGTGTGCAAATGCACTCCTGGTTACATCGGTGAGAGGTGCGATGTTTCAGTCTGTGAGAACCATTGTTTGCAAGGCAACTGCAGTTTCAATGATGACGGACTTCCTAAATGCAGGTAAAATATATTTAACAACTTCAAAATAGGATTGGTTTAAAATTACCCTCGACATTAAAGATTTCTTATAAAGGAAATCGGAATCTTTCCTGGATATCGTCATATTTTCGGGTACTTAATAGTCTAGGAGAGCTATATTAAAGTTTTTAATGAAGTTTCCAATAAAGGGCGATCTACCGATTTCCCTGAAGCAAAAACTCGTCGATATGGCTATCCTACTACTGCTATGACTGGTCGCTCACCGAGTCCAAAAGTTCCGTCTTCAGTTTTGCCAAAGAGCAATGGAGCGCAGTATTTTAGTAGCAAACGGGAATCCTAGACGTACGAAAATAGGCTGCCAGGCTTAAATGGGACTGGGCGGGTTACGCCAGCCGCATGCACAGGGACCGTTGGGCAATAGTCTCCACACAGTGGGCGCCTGAGGGTGGACGGCACCGCCGAGGCTGGCCAAAGAAGAGGTGGCGAGACGACATAGCAAGGTTTAGATCGAGGTAGCCGAAAAGGATGCCTGGAAGGATTTGGGGTAGGCCTTTGCTAAGCAGTGGGACAGTGTAGGCTTTTTTATTTTTTTATTAATGTTTCTCATGATTGTAATCTAATAATATTATTATATCAACACTGTCGCAATTTACAAATATCGTAAGAATTCGTTGTGTATTCCGCGGGCTTCCTTTACGAATCCGTCGCACTCTATCTCATTTTCTTTGTTTCAGTTGTGATGCCGGTTATTCCGGAGACAGGTGTGAAGTCTATGCGTGTCACGGATATTGTCTGAACGACGGCAACTGTTCCCTGAATGAGGAGCAGGAGCCAGTTTGTCAATGTGTTGGTAGCTACGAAGGTACAAGATGCGAAAGTTACACCGGTGAGAGGAGCAAGGTTTCAGTCTGTGAGAACTATTGTTTGCAAGGCAACTGCAGTTTCAATGATGAGGGACTTCCTGGATGCAGGTAAAAGATACTCTACTACTTCCATTGGTTCAATGATACCCTCGATATTGTGACAGTTGTATAGAAATAAGCTACAGTCACTGCGCTGTACTCCCGGACCGTTTCAAACGGAAGAGAAACCCACAGTCGTATGTCTAGTAAAATGTTTTTGAGAGCTAATTGATGTTCCAGATGAATATAATTTACTAATTATTTATACATCATTGCCGCAATTTGCAAAAAAAAATGTGTGAAATTTCTAATATCGCGGGCTTCCTTTACGAATCTGTTTTAATATATTTCTACTGTCTCAATTATTCATTATTTCAGATGTGACGCCGGTTATTCGGGTGACCGCTGTGAAGTGTACGTGTGTCACGGATATTGTCTGAACGACGGTGTCTGCTCCCTGGATGAAGAGGAAGAGCCATTCTGTCAATGTGTTGGTAGTTACGAAGGTGCAAGATGTGAAGCTGATACAAATTCCACTGTATCCACTACCTCTACGTCCTGCTCAGCGGAAAGAAACCTAACTCTACTCGTAGCTGATTTATTGTCGATCCTGCGAAAGCCTTCTTCAAGAAAGTTCCTAATTGTTGAAGTATAATGTACCTAAAACTTTACTTAATATCTTTAAAAAAAACAGTGGTTTCTGTTACTGTGTACTGTATGTTACATTTGTTTTTAATGTGGAGTCTGGTTTACAGCATTCTGTTTTTAATAAATACAACATGATAATTCAATAAAAACTGCGCACATTGGATTGTTTAAGATAGAGACTCTCTATACTCATCATTCCAAGTAGATTCCGAGTAGAAAGCTGTGTGGCAGGTAATTAACAAAGAAACTGGAAACACAAAACAGCGAGATCAGAATGAGTTAGCTCTAAAAATTGATAATGAAACCATTTCAGATAAGTTACAATTTGCTGAGACTCTAGAAAATTTCTTTACCAACATCCCAATAGAAGTTACGAAATCTCTCCCCTCATCATCTGTATTAGCTGAATCTCTTCTTAAAGAAAACTTCAGCAAGGACATTCCAAGATTTGAATTCAAACCCATCTCTATTGCCAAAATTAAAACAGCATTTAAAAGTCTTAACATAAAAAACACTGAAGACTTATGGGGGATTTCCGTTAAGGTTCTCGAAAATATCATTGACACAATTGCCATATTTAATCAATGTTTAGACAGCGGTACGTTTCCTGACTTAATGAAACATAGTAAAGTAGTACCAATTTTCAAATCGGGTAGTAAGAGTGATCCCTCTAATAATAGACCTATATCTGTGCTTCCAGCATTGAGCAAAATTTATGAAAAAATATCCTGGACCAGATGTTGTCACACTTTAACTCGAATGGGATTTTACATAGTCGACAGTTTGGTTTCACGAAAGGTAGGTCGACGACTGACGCAGGAGTAAAACTCATCAGTCACATTTTGGAATCCTGGGAGAATTCCCAGGAAGCCATTGGCATTTTCTGTGACCTCTCAAAAGCGTTTGACTGCGTTGACCACAATACACTGATCTGTAAATTACACCACTACGGAATTCGTGGACAAGCTGCTGATCTTGTACTTTCCTATTTATCAAACAGGCAGCAAAAAGTAAACGTTAATGGGGCGACGTCCTCGGGGTCTCTAGTTAAGATGGGCGTGCCTCAAGGTTCAATTCTTGGCCCTTTTTTATTTCTAGTTTATATAAATGACCTTCCTTACCTGATGGCTAAATTCTCGGATATAATTTTATTCGCTGATGATACTTCTCTTAATTTTAGAATAGATAGAAAAGATACGGATGTCTTACATGTCAATTATAGTCTAGCTGTTCTTTCGAAATGGTTTGCTGCTAATAATCTTTTACTCAATGCGAACAAAACTAAATGTCTTAAGTTCTCGTTACCAAATGTACCCCAAGTAGGTCTAAACTTAAAACTTGATGGCAAGAAACTGGATGCTATTTCGGAAACTGTATTTTTGGGAATTACTTTAGATTCAAAATTGCAATGGGGTGCTCACATTAGAGCTCTTTCAAGTAGATTAAGCTCAGCTGCTTACGCAGTAAGAAAAATAAGGCAGTTGACTGATGTAGCCACAGCTAGTTTAGTTTACTTTGCTTATTTTCACAGTATTATGTCTTATGGCATTCTGCTGTGGGGATCGGCAGCTGACGTAGATTCAATTTTCATTTTACAAAAGAGGACAATCCGCGCAATCTATAAAATGGGGCCTCGCGAGTCTCTTAGAAACAAATTCAGCGAAATTGATATTTTAACTCTGCCTTTTCTTTATATCTTAGAAAATATCATATATGTTCGCAAAAACTTAGGCCTTTTCAAAAAACGATGCGATTTCCATAATCTGAATACACGTAGTAAAGATGAAATTGTGATTCCAAAATTTAGGCTGACTAAAACTAGCAAGTCATTTCTCATAAACAGTATCCGCTTCTATAACAAGTTGCCAAAGTCGGTTACAGAACTTAGCGATGGAAAGTTTAAAACGCACATCAAACGTGTCCTTATCAAAAAAGAATATTATAAGATAAGAGACTACGTTGAAGACAGGCAAGTTTGGCATTAATTCCTTCTGCACATGTGGCTTCCCTGTTACCTCATTAACAGCATAACTATGTGAAAGTCTATTAACTGCTCTCAAATACAATGGTCTTTTATATTCTTTTTATTTTTACAATGCTGACATATTCTCGTCATTATTTGACGTTATACATCAATTTTATTTAGGTTCATTTTATTTATGTAGATTATTTTACATATTGTGAATGAGAGAACGTTGTAGGCCTTACTGACTGTAGATTTGTAGACGATTTTCTATTCTGTATTCGTCTAAGTACCTGGTACTTATTGACAGGCCTGCGCTGTCCTCCCATACATTTAATCTCTGTAATTTGAAAATATTGTTAAAGCCAATTATTTTTAAAAGAGTAAGTTATATGATGATTTCCCACCCAAAAAAAACCGTGTGACGAAAAGACAGACTGACGGATTTACTAATTGATCATCGTAACTGATGGACTGGTCAAAATTATAAGGGTTCTGTTTTATAGGCCCATCTCACTTCTGAACCATGTCTACAAGCAGTTCTCCAGAGCCATCACGAACCGTCTAGCGCGCAGGTTTGACGACTTCCAGCCTCCCGAACAAACCGGATTCCGTAAAGAATTAAGCACAGTAGACCACATACATACGCTGCTGCAGGTTATATAGAAGACCGAAGAGTATAACCTGCCTCTCTGTTTAGCGTTTGTGGACTATGAAAAAGCCTTTGATTCGATCGAGACATGGGCTGTACTGCAGTCCCTCCAACGGTGCCAGATCGACTATCGGTACATCGAGGTGTTAAAGTGTCTGTACGAAAACGCCAGTATGTCAGTCCGACTCCAGGACCAGACCTCGAAACCTATCCTTCTACAGCGAGGTGTAAGACAGGGAGACGTTATCTATCCGAAACTCTTCACCGCTGCACTGGAGGATGTCTTCAAGGTTCTGGACTGGAAAGGGGCTGGCATCAACATCAATGGCGAGTACATCACTCACCTTCGGTTTGCCGATGATATAGTTGTCATGGCTGAGACCATGGATGACCTCAGTACAATGCTCGATGATCTCAGTAGAGCTTCCGAAAGAGTGGGTCTTAAAATGAACATGGACAAGACAAAGTCATGTCCAATGTCCGTGTAACAACACCCACTCTCGTAACGGTCGGAGGCGCTGCACTCGAAGTTGTGGACGAGTACGTTTACCTAGGACAAACTATCCAGTTAGGTAGGTCCAACTTCGAGAAAGAGGTCAATCGTCGAATCCGACTCGGCTGGGCAGCGTTCGGGAAGCTTCGCAATATCTTCTAGTCCCGCATACCGCAGTGTCTCAAAACGAAAGTCTTTGACCAGTGCGTGTTGCCAGTGATGACATATGGAACCGAAACAATCGAATCAAGCACAACATGATTTAAACATATTACACACCTGGCTCCAGTCAAATTTGCTGACCATAAATGCTTCAAAAACAAATTATATTATTTTCACAGCAAAAAACAAAAAAAAAATTGATACCCATACATAGTCAATTAACAATTAACGGTCAAATAATAAACAAAACAAACTCAGAAAAATATCTGGGCCTACTTCTTGATAGTGGACTTACATGGAAGCCACATATCGAAAAAATTCAAAGCAAACTTCTATCCCTATCAGGTGCCCTTCGGCCCATATCCCGATGCTTGCCCAGACATGTGCGGTACACAATCTATAATTCTTTGGTCAAGCCTCATCTAGATTACCTAATTGAAGTATGGGGATCAGCAGCTAAGAGCAACTTAAATAAACTACAGAGATCACAAAATAAACTAATTAGGTAAAACGTTATTTCGATATGATT
Organism: Polymixis flavicincta; assembly: GCA_949987655.1. Taxonomy (NCBI): domain Eukaryota; kingdom Metazoa; phylum Arthropoda; class Insecta; order Lepidoptera; family Noctuidae; genus Polymixis; species Polymixis flavicincta. The sequence goes on along the minus strand of OX465198.1, from coordinate 3,156,248 downwards.
ATTTAACACCGACCATAAAAATTCAGAAGGAAACTGGACTAATGAATCTATCACAAAGCTACAAATTCAACACCTGTATCCTGATTAGAAAAATTATAACAATGAACTCACAAATAACTTTTACCAAAAATATAGACCACCACAAATGTAATACGAGACAGGCAAATAATATACTTACGTTTGAAACCACCTCGAACTAACTACGGAAAAAAGAGCATTCTGTACGAAGGAGCCCAGAATTTATAATAAGTTACCAAAAGACACAAAAGAGGCTAAAAGCTTATCAACCTTTAACGACACATTTTGAAGGATCTTTCATTAATGGAACGTTATGGATAGATTTGTAAATTTTACTGACACTACGAAAACTAACCCTAAACTAAATAACCTACAACCCTACACCCACTTACTTACCGTACGAAAAGCACCATTTTATGTATGAAATCCAAAAACAATGTTTCTGTTTATATCGCTTATTCAAACGCACTGTGCCACGGGCCTTATCAACCTATGTAACTTTGTTCGCGCCGCAGCGTATGCGCGCAGTCGCGCACTCACAATCTCCACTACCATTTTTAACATCTACCCTGCTAAAAACGCTAATCGGTTATTTTGTTTACTTATTATTGTATTTTCTCTGTAAGTGATTAATGTAATCTTTTGAGACATAAATGTCTTAAATCATAAACGTGGTCGCTCACATTGGGCCTCATAAGAAGGCTTAAAGTCACCCAAACGGCGATGGAGAGGGCTATGCTTGGAGTTTCCCTGCGTGATCGAATCAGGAATGAAGAGATCCGCAGGAGAACCAAGGTAACCGACATAGCCCGAAGAATTGCCAAACTTAAGTGGCAGTGCGCAGGGCACATTGCTCGCAGAACAGATGGCCGATGGGGCCGAAAAGTTCTGGAGTGGCGACCGCGTACCGGAAGACGTAAAGTTGGAAGGCCTCCCACAAGGTGGACAGATGACCTTGTGAGGGCCGCAAGAGTCCGCTGGATGCGAGAAGCACAGAACCGGTCAAAGTGGCGGAGCTTGGGGGAGGCCTATGTCCAGCAGTGGACGTCTTTCGGCTGAAATGATGATGATAATGTTTTGCCATTCGGCTATGGAACCCTAAAATTTGGCACCGAGTATACTGATGGGTCATCAGGTTATCTGTCCGAGGAGTAGATACGGGAAAACCCGTTTTTTAATGATAACTCTTATCAGGGAGTCGTATTCTCATGCTTTAAACTGCTAAGAGCGATCAGCTGGGGGAGACGTACCATCTTATTCTTTTGAAACTACTCTAAAAATGTGTAGAACGCAGTGTGTGCAGGTGTTGTTATTGCTATACGTGGGGTTGGCACATTCCTGGGGTGGGTACGAGAAGCAGGTTTTTCTCTTTTCTTCATTAGTCAACATTGTCCCACTGTTAAGCATTGGCCTCACCCAAATCCTTCCAGGTATCCTTTTCCAAGGCTACCTCGATCCAATCCTTGCAATACGCATCTATGTCGTCTCGCCACTTCTTCCTAGGCCGGATTCAGCGGTGACGTCAATCCATATTTTATTTTAATTTAATTAATGTGACTTTAAAATGCCCTTGCATCACAAATAACACTTAACGCCAAACGAATTGAATACATCATTCCGTCTCTGCCGTTTTCAAACAATACATGGAAACAGAACAATGTTTCAAAATATATTTGTTGTTTTCTCACTAATCTGTCTTTTGTGTGGAGTTTTATATAGTTTAAAGAAACGAACTCTTCATAATTTGAAAAAGGCAGGAAAAAGAATATGTTTTATTTATTATCTAACGAAATTAAACCGAATCCATCTTGTAGGAATATTATCTGGGTTTAGTTAGAATTTCCTTAGAGTGTACCTCGTGGATTACAAGTACTTTTCTCTCGTTTCAGACATTGCTGTAAGCGTAGGAGATGAGCTAAGGTTTTATACCAACAATACCGTAACAAACACCATAAGATTTAAGTCCCAAAACCTCACAGCGTTAGCTTACGATGAAGTGCACAACATGATGCTATACGTCGACAAACAGACCGACAACGACACTATATGCGGGTATAACTTATCTTGCAAAGACACCAAATGTTTCACCAAAAGAAACGGTAGAAACATTCATGGCATCGCCTTCGACCCCGCCACAGACACAGTCTTCTTTACTGATACTAATGAAAGGAGCGTCAATTGGATTTCATTAAAACCTGGATCTGAGAACAATGCCAACGGAAATCTTTTAATCAAGATTGACGACGGGGTCCCCCGTGATATTGTCGTGGATAGCTGTAAAGGGTACGCAAAGATTGATTAATAATTGCCCCAAAATAGTAAATTTTGATAGAAATGTGCAAAGATTGTTGTTGTGCCTGGGATGGGATTGTAGATTAGAACTAAATGGAGCCGAGAGTGCAATCAGAAATGCTCACGTCTATCAAACGATATTTTTAACACACACATGGAAAGGAAAAGTTAATTTTTTTATAAATTATCTGTATCTCCCAATTAGGATGGGCTCGGCTTCCAGTCTTACTGGATGCAGCTGAATAAAATTAATTAAAAGCTAAATAAACTTAATAACATTTCATAAACAATAAATCTTTATTTATTTCTTTGCTGAGATTGAAAGAAAAAGTAACAGCTCTAAGCAGGAATGTTTAATACAGCGCATTGTGAACCTAAATGCAGTGTGATAAGAGCCATCTTTGAGTGAGTGTTTAAAATCTATCTAGCTTCATGATAGTCACAATAGTTTTTCTTTTTAACAGGTATATTTACTGGCTCAACACAAACCTGGCGCAGCTTACAATAGAGCGAGCTCGGTTAAATGGCTCCGAGAGAGAAGTTATTGAGAATGTTACTTCACTGGCTATCAACACTACTCACAATTTCGAGCCACACAGCTTGGCTTTTGACCAGCAGAGACAGGCCATATACTGGATTGAGCCGCTGAACACTAATGACACATTTTACCAAATGTATAAATCCAAACTCAACACTAAAGAAAAGACACGTGTCTTGCATTATTTTATAGCAAGTAATCCATTGCTTATCAATCCATCAAATACAATAACTAATTCAAAAAACAAAATCTTCACCTTGATTGATTTAAAGTGGGTTTATGAACTTACTGATGATCCTAGTAAAGATGATCTTAAAAATATATTCGATGTGTATTGTGATAAAATGATCAATATTGGTATAGTCGCCAACTATAAAATCGCTGATCAAATCCAGGGACAGGATTGCGAAGCACTCGAGAGTCGGGTCATTCTTGCTCCAGAATGTGATGGACCGTTTTGTGTACACGGTATGAAAGATAATGGACAACCTATTTGCAAATGCACACCTGGTTACACTGGTGAGAGATGTGAAGTTTCAGTCTGTGAGAACTTTTGTTTGGAAGGCAACTGCAGTTTCAATGATGAGGGACTTCCTGAATGCAGGTAAAAGACATGTTCTACTACTTCCATTGGTTCAAATTTACCCTCGAAATTCAAGATTTCTTATACAGCTCTCGTTATTACATTTCCTGGATATCGTCGTATTTTAACGTACAGATACCGCACATCAAGCTATCCCAAATCTCCCCCCCGAGTGGGTTCCCGCATTGTCGTTGCGGGGGGGCTCAGTAACCGTGGATTCCGGCCACGGTGAAGCCAAGAGGAACCCAAAGGTGGGGCCGCTCGTCAGGGCTTTTGCCTTCAAGCCATTGACGTAGCGGCCAAAAAGTAGGTTGCGGTGAGGTGCACCGCAACTGAGGTGGGCCGCGATGTCGAATGGGAGGCATCGCGGCTGAGGGTTACGGGCTGCGGTAGAGGAGGAGTGCCGGTGCTTCTGAGCAGCGCTCTTCCCTTCCGTGGCCTGGACGGGGCCGCCACCGTTTGATGGCGGACGCGGTTGGGCCGCAGGGGAAGAGGAGTGTCGGTATAGCGTCAGCCGCTCTCCCTATCCCCTGCGGCCGAAAAGTGGTAGACGCGACGGCACGTTGTGTTCCACACGCGCGCCGTCAAAGATGTCAGCAACCACAGGTGGGGTCCGCAAGGGCCGATGCCTGCCAGGGGTGCGGGTTTGTTCGAAAGAGATACCACAGCCCCTGGCATACGGGCTACTGAGGGAACACGGGTGGGTTTTAGTCAGTAAAAGTCTGACACGCCCTCCTGCTCTACTCAGCAGGAGAAGTCATTTGATGATTTCCCACCCAAATATATTTAGCTATCCCAAATCTGGCAAATTTTTCTGATCGATTTACAACTTCACAACATAATCGTAAGGTTCATGTTCAATTGCGTAAATTTGAAAGTCTACGGTAGCTTGATGTGCTAGTGTCTGTACCTAGTAGTCTAATTTCTAGTAAATATATTTTGGAGAGCTATATTAAAGTTTAAAATGATTGTAATCTAATATTTTTTTATCAACAGTGTCGCGATTTGCAAATATCGTAAGAACATTCTGAATTCCGCGGGCTTCCTTGATGAATCCGTCACTCTCTATTATATTTTCTTTGTTTCAGTTGTGATGCCGGTTATTCCGGAGACAGGTGTGAATTCTACACCTGTCACGGATATTGTCTGAACGACGGTAACTGTTCCCTGAATGAGGAGCAGCAGCCAGTCTGTCAATGTGTTGGTAGCTACGAAGGTACAAGATGCGAAGGTTACACCGGTGAGAGGAGCAAGGTTTCAGTCTGTGAGAACTATTGTTTGCAAGGCAACTGCAGCTTCAATGATGAGGGTCTTCCTGAATGCAGGTAAAAGATATTCTACTACTGCCATTAGTTCAATGATACCCTCGATATTGTGTCAATAGTGTGGAAAAAACCTATAGCCACAGCGCAGTAGTCCCGGACCGTTCCGGCGCTGCCACAGTCCGACTCAAACGAAAGAGAAGCCCATAGTTTTTTATCTAGTAAAAATATTTTCGAGAGCTAATTGATGTTCCAATATAATTTAATAATTATTTAAACAACACAGACACAATTTGAAAAAAAAAAAATCGTGAGAAATGTCTAATACCTCCGGTTTCCTTGACGGATCCCTCACTGTCTCAAATATTCATTATTTCAGATGTGATGCCGGTTATTCCGGGAACCGCTGTGAAGTGAATGCGTGTCACGGATATTGTCTGAACGACGGTGTCTGTTCCCTGGACAAGGCGGACGAGCCATTCTGTCAATGTGTTGGTAATTACGAAGGTGCAAGATGTGAAGCTGATACAAATGCCAGTATATCCACTACCTCTACATCCTGCTCAACTCTATCCGTAACCGATTTATTGTCGATCTTGCGAAAGCCTTCCTCAAGAAAATTCCTAGTCGTTGAAGTATAATGTACTTACCTCATTTATTATCTCTTAATATTATTTTCATTAAGTAGCTTCTCATTCTGTTTTTAATCAAAATCAAAATATTTTTATTTCATATAAACCTGCATGGGCACTTATGAAACGTCAGAAGCTAGGTGCACGGTTCCAAATTGTAGTTTCCTATGGAGAAGAGCCGGCAAGAAACTCCACTGTTACTCTTTTTAAATAATTGGCTTTAACAATGTTTTCACATTACAGTGATAATAGGAATGGGAGGACAGTGCAGGCCTGTCAATAAGTACCAGGTACTTAGAGGAATGAAAATACAGAATAGAAAATCGTCTACAAATCTAGTCTGTAAGGCGTACGACGTTCTCTCATTCACAATATGTATAATAATCTTCATAAATAAAATGAACCTATTTAAACCAACTGGCATGATTTCCATGACATCACTAAAAAATAGTCGATATTAAAATTGATGTATAATGTCAAATAATGACGAGAATACGTCAGACATTTTACAAAATAAAAAATTAAATTAAAAATTAAAAAAACCCCCGACCCTAACAAAAACTCTAAAAAGTAAAAATAATATCATTTATAGGCTTTTTAAGATGAAGGTAATATTTTGATCAAGGCATTGTCAAGTCGGGGGACGGCTAATGAAAATGCTAGGCCTCTGTTTGGCGTTTTATTGACTATTTCTTGCTTTTTAAACTTAATGTCTCGCTCGCTTAAATCTGCGCATCGTTGCGTATTTTTCCCACAGTGAAGTTTGTTACTAATTTATCCTCATTCCTCGTCCTGATCACTATTTATCTATAATCTATTCATTGAGACCTTTTCAATGAGCCCAAACACGATACTTTTGCTGTTTGTTGGTGAGTAACTTGGGCATCCTGGAAATTCCAAGTGTTGCTCCAGCATCATTTCAAGAATAGAATAGAATAGAATAGGATTTTATTTTGCAAATATGGGTAGTACACAATAGTTGTTAATATACATTATAGGTCAGCCATATTTTACCATTCGGCATGCAAACATTTACATTATTTATGTAAGTTGTACTTACATTTTGAAACCACAGAAAATAAAAATAAAAAATCGTTCCAATTATCCTAATCAATAGAATTATCATTACAATTACAATCATTATTACAATTATCATCACAATTTATTTTTTCCTTTATTTCAATAAACACATACAAATTACATTTTTAAATATTAGAATATAAAATATATAAAAATATTTAAAAATATAAAAAATAGTATCCCACCGGTATCGGGAACAGGGTCCAAGCTACCGGCGGTCAGGGCTCCAGAGAGAGGAACCTCCTGACAATACGAGCCGTGTCCAGGAGTACCGCTTTCTGGATCAAGCCTTTGATCCAGCTGCCTAACGAGAGCCTCCTCAGATGTTGGTCGAGGCTCTTGGCTATCAAGCCATTGGCTGAAACGACTATCGGTACAATGATCGCTGAGTCCACATCCCACATGTCGACAACCTCGCGAGCCAAGTCAAGATACTTGATTTGTTTATCTTTCTCGGCTTTCACGAGGTTCCCGTCATGCGGGACCGTTATGTCAACGATCATTGCACGCCGCTCTAGTCGATCCACCACCACTATATCAGGTTTATTGGCAACAATAGTCCTGTCAGTGATGATGGATCGATCCCAGTACAGTGTGACATGTCCATTTTCGAGAACTGGGTCGGGCACATACCTGTAGTACGGCACTTCCGATTCCACAAGGCTGTATTTTAGAGCAAGTTGCTGGTGGATAATCCTGGCTACAAGGTTGTGCCTATGCAAGTACTCTTCGTTAGCAAGACGAGAACACCCGGAGACTATGTGTCTTATTGATTCTCCCGGACGGTGGCATGCCCGACAGATGTCAACCGTACCATCTTTCACAATGAATCTCCGGTAATTGTTCGTCATGATAACTTCATCCATAATTGCACAGACAAAACCTTCGGTTTCCCCAAAGAGGTCACCGAAACGCAGCCAGGCTACGGACGCTAGTTGGTCTACATCGGGTCCATGTAGGGCCCGGAAAAAGCGTCCGTGAAGCTCCTTACTCTGCCATACCTCCATGCGATCATTAGTGTCAAGCACTACAGGCTTGGGCCAGTCCTCTTTAGCCAAGGAGAGCGGGGTGAGGCCCTTGTCCACCGCGGCCACATCTCGATGCATCCCCACGTCGGTCTCTAAAAAATATTCCCTGAGACTGCATATCTCGCGATTGTGGAGGGTCTTAGCGTTTAAGAACCCTCGACCTCCACACTTTCGCGGGATATACAGTCTCATTACCGATGACCGTGGGTGATGCATTCGATTTGCAGTCAGCAGCGTACGGACCCTCCTATCCAGGGCGTCGAGTTCGGTCTGAGTCCATTTGAGTATGCCGAAAGAGTACATCAAGACCGGCATGACCCAACCGTTGAAGGCGCGCACCTTGTTTCCGCCTGATAAAAGACTATTAAATACTTTCTTCAGGCGGCCAAAGAAGCGCTCCTTCAACGATTGCTTCATGTCAGTAACATTGATGCCCAACGCTTCCGACATACCCAAATACTTATAGGTTTCGGTTGCGGAGAGGGCTCGAAGGTTTATGGAATCCGAGAGTTGGGTTCCCACGGATTCCACAATCTCCCCTCGCTTTACATGCATGACCGCACATTTGTCCACACCAAATTCCATCCTGATGGCGCTACTGAAGGTTTCAGTTACTTTCAGTAGCTTCATCAGTTGCAAATTGTTGGGGGCAAAGAGTTTTAGGTCATCCATGTAGAGGAGGTGAGATATAACCTGACCACCTCTCCTCAGCCGATAGCCTATACCTGAATCCTCCAGCAGTGTGCTTAGAGGATTCAGGGCTAGGCAGAACCAAAGCGGACTCAAACTGTCGCCCTGAAATATACCTCGCTCGATCCTTATCGGCTCGCTATTCCTCTGGATGTTTCGACATCCTGGATATCGAAGGACCGTCCTCCATTGCCTCATACATGACATCAGGAAGGTGCGCAGAGTTGTATCTACTTTATACAACTCTAGCACCCTCATGAGCCATGTATGTGGCACTGAGTCATAGGCCTTCTTGTAATCTATCCAACATGTCGAAAGATCCTTTCGGGAACGGCGAACCTGTTGGCTAATGGCCATATCAATGAGGAGCAGCTCCTTAGTACCGCGGGACCCGTTCCGACATCCATTTTGAGAGACAGACATGATGGAGTTAGTGTCTATATGATTGTAAATTTTCGCTCTCAAAATGTCATCACAATTATTATTACCATTATTATTACAAATATCATCCATCACTACAATTATCATTATAATCAAAATTACCACTAAATAAATCAATTATTCAACTAATACATTTTTCTCTGTTAGAAACTCAGTTACACTATAGTACGTTTTATCTATCAAAAATTTACGTAGTCTACTCTTAAACAGTACTGTATTTAAATCTTTCCAACCACTTGGTAATTTATTGTAAATAAGTGAGGCCATGCAATAAACACTGTTACGCATCAAAGTGGTTTGACATGATACTTGACATAGCTTGCTATTGTCTCGCCTATTCCTGGGGAATACATCAGCCAGGCGTTCAAAACGACTTGGATTCTGCTTTACAAACAAAGCTACTTCGAAAATATAAATACAAGGAAGTGGTAAGATATTGTATTGCTTGAAATATGGCTTGCAACTGTCTGTACTTTGCAGTTTAAATAATGATCGGAGACATCTCTTTTGGGCCTTGAATGCTGTATCTTTATCAGTTGAATTCCCCCAGAAAATGATGCCGTAGCGTATGCGAGATTCAACTATGCCGTAATAAGCCGTAAGACGTGTTTTGATATCTACTATGGAGGATAATTTATATAAGACATACGCAGATGAACTCAGTTTTTTACACATAATATCTATATGCGCTTTCCAATTTAAGCTGTAATCTATTTGTAATCCTAAAAATTTGGTATCTCCTGCTTGACCAATATTGTCATTTTTATAATGTATGTGAAGATTAGTTACGCTGGGTGTACGCTGTCTAAAGTGCATTATATTTGTCTTACTTAGATTTATATTTAAGTTATTTTTGTCTAGCCATTTAATAAGTGAGTCAAGAGAACTATTAATGTCATTTTCATATGTAATTGCGTTTTTACAAGGGATCGTTACTGTGCTATCGTCTGCAAACATAGTCATAGGTTGTTCAAGGGACATGGGCATATCATTGACATACAATATAAACAAAAACGGGCCCATAACGGTTCCTTGTGGCACACCGTATGAGATTTTACGTTCTCGTGATCTTGTTATCTCTTCATGTTTATTAACTATATTAATGTGGCTAACTTCGGTTATTTGTGTTCTATTTTCTAGATAAGATTTAATAAGCTCGAGCACGTTACCTCTAATGCCGTATGCTTCTAATTTATTAAGTAATATATTATAATGGACATAATCAAACGCCTGGGTCATATCGCAAAATAAAGCACATATGGGGGATCGTTTATCCATGTTTTTAATAATAGCATTCAAAAAGTCATAAATAGCCATATTTATGGTTTTGTGCTGTCTGAATCCTTTTTGTTCTTCACAAAGTATATTATTTTTTTCCATGAAATGATACATTTCCTTGTAGATGTATTTCTCAAATATCTTTGAAACAACCGGTATGAGTGAAATTGGCCTATAATATTCCATCAACTCCTTATCTTCTTTCTTAAATAGAGGTTTAATAATGGCCTTTTTTAAAGCATCTGGATATTTACCCGCACAAATAATGAGGTTGAGTATGTGACTTAGATGCCCGCAAGGTTACTTTGTTCGTTTAATATCATTGAAGTAATAGAATACCAAACTTCGAGTTGATCAGACCCGTGGAAGATGCTCAAATCCCTTCATTAACCAGAAAAGGGCTGATAATCTTCAAACGGCTGAGCCGATTTTGATGAAACATGTCTAAGAACACTCCCGACTAATACACCTTTCAATAAAAAAAAAAACAAAATGAAAATCGGTTCATCCGTTCGGGAGCTACGTTGCTTCAGACAGACAGACACACACACACACACACACACACACACACACACACACACACACACACACACACACACACACACACACACAGAGACACGTCAAACTTATAACACCCCGTCGTTTTTGCGTCGGGGGTTAAAAATAATAAAAAAGAACATTGTAATTTGGGAGCAGTTAATAGACTTTCACATAGAGTAATGCTGTTAATGAGGTACCAAGGAAGCCACATGTGCAGAAGGAATTAATGCCAAACTTCCCTGTCGTCAACGTAGTCTTTTATCTTATAATGTGCTTTTTTATAAGGACACGTTTGATGTGCGTTTTAAACTTTCCATCGCTAAGTTCTGTAACCGACTTTGGCAACTTGTTATAGAAGCGGATACTGTTTATTAGCAATGACTTTCTAGTTTTCTGTCTATCTATCTAATATAAAAGGAGAAACTGACTGACTGATCAATCAACGCACAGCCGAAACTATTAAGACTGGAAACGTGAAATTTTGCGCACGGCTTCCTTTTATAATGTAGGGGTTTTTAGAAATTCGACCTTTAAGGGGGTGAAAAGGGGGGATTTTGTTTGTATGAAAAATCTTATTCCTTGAGTTAATAAACTTGAAACTTGGCACAAATACTTTTATAAGTAAATTATAAAGTTGGTTTTTATCGTTTTTCTAAGCTACCCCCTAAATTAGGGGTGTCAAAGTTTGTATGGAAGAATTTTAACTCGCCGTCTGATTAACTAGAAATTCAGTATTTATGTATAAAACCAAAAATAAAGAATAACGTGTATCAGGGTTTTCGAAAACCTGCCCCTAAAGGGGTAAAAAACGGTAGTTAATTTTACAAGGGGTGATTTTGCTTCGTGTCTTGGTTAACTCGAAAATTGGTATAAATAACCTATAAGTCAAACAATGTAAAAGAAACAAAAGACTTTGAAAAAATTAACCCCTTTGAGGGTGAAAAGGGGGATATACATAGTTTGTTTGAAGAGTTTTCTGTGGAGAAGTAAATAAAATACCTACACATACACCTGAGCCATATTAAATATTGGGCACGCAACGATTGCGGCGGTAAGTCCCCTCTTTGAGGAGTGGCTTGAGAGGTGGCATGGTGTCCTCGACTTCCGCCTGACGCAGGTCCTCACCGGACACGGCTGTTTCGGGAGGTTCCTGTTTAGCATAAGGTGGGAGCAAACGCCTGGGTGTTTCCATTGCGAAGATCGCCTTGAGGACACGGTGGAGCATACGGCGAAGGTCTGCTCGGCTTGTGTGTGCACCTCCGTGTCCTCGTGGAGGCGATCGGCGGCGGCGATCTCTCGCGTGATAACTTCCGACTCTTACGCGGGCAAAGCCGCGGGCGGATTCTAGTAGTTAATATAAATTTTGGAATCACAATTTCATCTTTACCTCATCATCTGCCTAGCCTTTTCCCAACTATGTTGGGGTCGGCTTCCAGTCTAACCGGATGCTGCTGAATACCAGTATTTTACATGGAGCGACTGCCTATCTGACCTCCACAACCCAATTACTGGGTAATACGATACGTCTTGGTAAGAATGGTTGTCAGACTTTCAGGCTTCTGACGACCCGTAACGACTGTCAAAGATCCACAAATGACAGCCGGGACCAACGGCGTAACGTGCTTTCCGAGGCACGGAGGGGTCTTGGTATGTAAAGATGTTCATCCATCCACGGACCAACCGCGGCAAGCGTAGCTTAACCTGATCGATCGACCCGCGCAGCTATTGTAACATTCATCTTTACCTACTACGTGTTTTCAGATTATGGAAATCGCATCGTTTTTTAAAAAGGCCTAGGTTTTTGCGAACATACAAGATATTTTCTAGGATATAAAGAGAAGGCAGAGTTAGTATATAAACAATAATAATGTATATAAACCACTCGATTACGGAACGGAACTCTGAAGACGATATCAGAGGGACAATTCTGGTAATTTTAAGAACGTTCACAGTCTGATCTCAGTGTCAATCTGTCAAAAATTCCCATACATTTTAGTCAAATTTTTGAAATTCGATTGTCGCCGAGATGACACTGCGAACGTTTTTAATTAGTAGAATTGGCCTTCTGATATGCTGTACCTAGTCTGCAATACCGGAGAGGCTTATTCGGCTTCACGTGAAGAGATGACGCAATGTTTTCTTTTTATGTGAATTAATCTTGAATGCAATACTAACATAGTTTTAAGACCTCTGTTACTAACATTGTATGGACAATTCTTAATATGTCTGAAATAAATGTATTTGATTTGATTATTTGATGACACAGACTCATCAGTAAAACTGCGCACATTGGATTGGTAGTATTATTAATGATGAGAAAAGAAAAATACTTTCTATACTCATAATTCCAAGTAGATTGGCACACGCGGCCGTTGGCCCTGTAGTTAGGAGTATTTACTTGAAATGAAAAGTTAAGATTTTTTTTCTAAAAACGTCATCAGGTAAACCCATTACGGCTGCAGTTTCGCTGGCCAATTTCATTTGAATTTTAAAAATGTGCATTTTTTTGGCCATTGACATTTTTAGTTTTCTATTTTGATACTCAACACGTGGGTAAAGTATTGCCAGCTTATTTAATTTGACCCTGCATATTAGTTACTAAACCAGTGTCTCTGTATGATGGCGCCTGTGAAAGCTTACAAATGATAAAAATACAGTTTTTATTATCCGACCAGCTTTTGCCAGCGGCTTCGCCCGCGCGGAACTTTCATCCCCTCGAGCTTCGGGTCATATTATCATATAATTCATTTTACGTTTAAAATGAAGTAAGTCGGTAAATTCCCGAAGAGCAAGCTATAGGATAACCTCTCCATACATATAAAATGCTTTGTCCTGAATGACTGACTGACGGATCAACGCACAGCCTAAACCGCTGAACGTAGAGACCTGAAACTTTTTTGTGTATGACGAAGGCATCCGGTAAGAAAGGATTTTCCAAAATTCTACTCCTAAGGGGATGAAAAATGGACGCAAAGTTTGTATGGGACAGCGTGATTCCTTGGTCCAATCTACTTCAAATTTTGCATAAACATTCTTTAACAGAATTGATGGAAGACGTGTTTCGTATTTAAGCCCAACGGGGTTCAAAAGGGGTAGAAAGTTATTTTGGGGGTGATTTGCGTCGAAGTTGATATCAATATTCTTTAGTGCTTTGGATTTAAATTAAATTGTATTTTGACTGCGGTAGGTGTAGTATTTCGATTTCGTTGTATCCATATACTATACTAAAGATTGTTATATTTGCTTGTTAAACGATCCGAGGTTGCCAGAGAAAACTTTAGGGAACAAGTTAAGGAGTTGCTTGTCAATATTGGCATGGTTGGTTGTTCCGCATCCCGCTTGCTCTTGATCGAGCACAGCATGTACCCGTGCCGGTGCAGGCGCCAGTTCAAGGTCAAACTCCCGAATGAAGTCGCGACCAAGCAGCGGCGGTCCGCCTGCGCGCACTACGTACACATTCATGGTATGCGTTCGGCCCAGATACGATACAGGCAAATAAACAACACTGATAGTTTCTATGTTTTCCCCCGTATAACCAAATAACTTTTTGTTGGTGACTGACAATGGTAATCGTTTAAAATTCGAGTTGTAGGTTTTCTCTGAGATGCCACTTACTGCTGAACCACTATCGATTTCGAACTCTAAAGCTAGACCACTGATTATTACACGCTCCGTCATAGGTTTCCCTTTCAAGCACCGATTGTTGTAAAAAGACTCACCATCGTCTCCGTCGTCCACAGTTCATTTTAACGTAATATTTTGTATCTTATAACAAAAGTAATATGGTACAAATCAATTAAAAATCCTATTAGAACCATTTTCGACTTCTACGCGGATGAAGTCGCTGGCAAAAGCTCGTGCACCTATAAACACAGCTCTTTCTCGACTTAAACGATAAAAATTATATGGGTATCAGCGCATATTCAATGATAAAAACGTTTTCAAAAAGGGTTTATGTCTAACGGGAGCACTTCACTAGATTTATCTAATTGTGAACTGAGATGCATTTGTTTGCGCAATTAATGTAATCTTAATGAAATGCAAATAGAAACATTTGTTACTCTAATTTTGTCAATAAATAATATTGATAATATTATATGTTATGATGTTGTTTGATTATGCCGTATTTCATGCTTTAGTCTTAAGCAAAACATATATGATCTCATCCTTAACCCATGTAACACCTTTGTATACCATGTTTTATGCAAATAAATAAATACTGTGTGTACCTAAATCTATCTATATTTAATAAAAAGAAAAGTCCTGACTGACTGACTCATCAACGCCCAGCCCAAACCGTTGGACCTAGAAAACTGAAATTTTGCACAGAGGTTCCCTTTATAATGTAGACAAGGAATAAGGAAAGATTTTAGGAAATTCAACCCCTAAGAGAGTTAAATAGGGGGTGAAAGTTCCGCGCGGGCGAAACCGCTGGCAAAAGCTGCTAATAAATTAAATATATTACAATATTGTTTGACTCGGTCGACAAGTCCATATAAATATTTACTTATAGACAAAATTAGTGTTATGGGCAGCACATACAAGTTTGTACTTCAGAAGTTTTCTTGAAAAAAGTCTGAAGAGCAAAGTTACATATCTCTACGATTACAACCGAAAATAATAACTGGAGACTAACTGTAGACTTAAATAGCAGTCACTTAGATGTGTCTAAATGATAATTAAAATATTTTCAATTATGAGGTCCAGCAATAGTCCGCACCGGGTTATGCGCATTGAATTTGGTTTTTTTTCATTTCTCGTATGTAAATACATAATAAATATGAGGAGAACGACTGTAATTATTATTTTTGTTGTTTTGTTTCACCATCATTTTGCGGTGCACAGAAAGCACCTCTTTCCAGTTTTCATAGATATAGTGCTCACGGTCTCAGAGTCAAATGACCGTGTGACGAAAAGACAGACTGACGTACTTATTGATTGATCATCGTAATTGATGAACTAGTCAGAATTATAAGGGTTCTGTTGTGCCATTAGACTATAGAACCCAAAAAATTGACGCAGAGTGTACTGAAGGGTCATTAGGTTATCTGTGCGAGGAGTAGGTACGGGAGAACCCGTTTATTTAATGAGAACTCTTATCAGGGAGTCGTATTCTCATGCTTTAAACTGCTAAGAGCGATCAGCAGGAGAGGACGTACCATCTTATTCTGTTGAAACTACTTTGTATTTACGAGTATTAAATTAAAAATGTGTAGAACGCTGTATGTGCAGGTGTTGTTAGTGCTGTACGTGGGGTTAGCGCATTCCTGGGGTGAGTACGAGAAGCAGGCTTTTTTATTAGTCCACACTGTCCCACTGTTTAGCAAAGGCCTCTCCGAAATCCTTCCAGGTATCATTTTCCAGAGCCACCTCGATCCAACCCTTGCAATACGCGTCTAGATCGTCTCGCTACCTCTTCCTGGGCCGGCTTCGGCAGTGCCACCTGGTTTTTCGCTTCATATAATTTGCAGATGATGATAAATGTGACTTTTAGGCCCACTTGCATCACAAATCACGTTCAACGAGTTGAAAACATCGTTCCGTCTCTGCCATTTTCAAAAATGACCCGAAAACAGAACTGCAATGTTTTAAAATATGTTTTTTTTTCTTACTAATCTCTCTTTTATGCGGAGTTTTATACAGTTTGAAGAAACGTACTCTACATAACTTGATAAAGGAGGATAATCAAACTTACTTCCGTACTATCGTACTCCAAAGCTGCTAAATACCCTTCTGACTGCCCTCCCTGAATGTGATGTGTTTGCGGATGAATGGAATAAAATTATGCGTATATGTCTGGTGTTCTGTGAGGGAAAGTATTCAAGGGAGTCAGTCAACTGTTCCATGTTAGTTTTTCATGTAACTTATCATAGTTATGCGCCACGTCATAATATTGTTTCTACGTTAGTTAATGTAATTGGTGTTACCGTTTTAACTAACCATAAATAAATGAATACGTACTCTACGTAATTTCGTGACTTACTGTGCCTATATGTCAAAAAGAATATGTTTTATTTATGATCTAACTAAATTAAACCGAATCCATCTTGCAGAAATATTATCTGGGTTTAGTTAGAATTTCCTTAGAGTGTACCTCGTGGATTACAAGTACTTTTCTCTCGTTACAGACATTGCTGTAAGCGTAGGAGATGAGCTAAGGTTTTATACCAACAATACCATAACAAGCACCGTAAGATTTAAGTCCCAAAACCTCGCAGCGTTAGCTTACGATGAAGTGCACAACATGATGCTGTACGTCGACAAACAGGCCGATAACGACACTATATGTGGGTATAACTTATCTTGCAAAGACACCAAATGTTTCACCAAAAGAAACGGTAGAAACATTCATGGCATCGCCTTCGACCCCGCCACAGACACAGTCTTCTTTACTGATACTAATGAAAGGAGCGTCAATTGGATTTCATTAAAACCTGGATCTGTGAACAATGCCAACGGAAATCTTTTAATCAAGATGGACGACGGGGTCCCCCGTGATATTGTCGTGGATAGCTGTAAAGGGTACGCAATGATTGATTAATAAGTGCTACAAAATAGTAAATTTTGATAGAAATGTGCAAAGATTGTTATTGTGCCTGGGATGGGATTGTAGATTAGAACTAAATGGAGCCGAGAGTGCAATCAGAAATGCTCGCGTCTATCAAACGATATTTTTAACACACACATGGAAAGGAAAAGTTATATTTTTATAAATTATCTGTATCTCCCAATTAGGATAGGCTCGGCTTCCAGTCTTACTGGACGCAGCTGAATAAAATTAATTAAAAGCGAAATAAACTTAATAACATTTCATAAACAAGAAATCTTTATTTATTTCTTTGCTGAGATTGAAAGAAAAAGTAACAGCTCTAAGCAGGAATGTTTAATACAGTGGATAGTAATCCTAAAAGCGGTGTAATAAGAGTAATCTTTCAAGTGAGTGTGTTCAAAATCAATGTAACTTCATGATAGTCACAACAGTTTTTCTTTTTTAACAGGTATATTTACTGGCTCAACACAAACCTGGCGCAGCCTACAATAGAGCGAGCTCGGTTAAATGGCTCCGAGAGAGAAGTTATTGAGAATATTACTTCACTGCATATCAATACTACTCACAATTTGGAGCCACATAGCTTGGCTTTTAACCAGCAGAGACAGGCCATACTCTGGATTGAGCCTGCGAACACTACTACTGACGCAGTTTATCAAATGTTTTTATCAAAAGTGAATCATAAGAAAGACAAGAAAGCTATCCTTGATTTTCCTAAAATATTTAATCCATTGTTTATCCATCCATCAAATACATTGACTGCTTCAAAAAATTTTTTCTTCGTCGTAGACTTTCGCGATTATTTAAGGAAAGTTTATGAATTTACATTGAGAGATGTCGTTGAAGATATTAAAAATATATTCCATGCGCAAAATGATAAAAACGTCGATGTTGGTATAGTCGCCAACTATAAAATCGCAGACCAAATCCAGGGACAGGATTGCGAAGCACTCAGGAGTCGGGTCATTCTTGCTCCACAATGTGATGGACCGTTTTGTGTAAACGGTATGAAAGATAATGGACAATCTGTGTGCAAATGTACACCTGGTTACACCGGTGAGAGGTGCGATGTTTCAGTCTGTGAGAACTATTGTTTGCAAGGCAACTGCAGTTTCAATGATGAGGGACTTCCTGAATGCAGGTAAAAGATATTCTGCTACTTCCATTAGTTCAATGATACCCTCGATATTGTGTCAATTGTATGGACAAAAACCTACAGCCACAGCGCAGTAGTCCCGGACCGTTCCAGCGCTGCCGCAGTCCGACTCAGACGAAAGAGAAGCCCATAGTCTTATATAGCTAGTAAAGTTATTTTCGAGAGCTAATTGACGTTCCATCATCATCATCATCATTTCAGCCGAAAGACGTCCACTGCTGGACATAGGCCTCCCCCAAGCTCCGCCACTTCGACCGGTTCTGTGCTTCTCGCATCCAGCGGACTCCCGCGGCCCTCACAAGGTCATCTGTCCACCTTGTGGGAGGCCTTCCAACTTTACGTCTTCCGGTACGCGGTCGCCATTCCAGAACTTTTTGGCCCCATCAGCCATCTGTTCTGCGAGCAATGTGCCCTGCCCACTGCCACTTAAGTTTGGCAATTCTTCGGGCTATGTCGGTTACCTTGGTTCTCCTGCGGATCTCTTCATTCCTGATTCGATCACGCAGGGAATCTCCAAACATAGCCCTTTCCATTGCCCTTTGGGTGACTTAAAGCCTTCTTATGAGGCCCATTGTGAGCGACCACGTTTCGGTTCCATATTTCATCACTGGCAACACGCACTGATCAAAGACTTTCGTCTTGAGACACTGCGGCATGTGGGACGAGAAGATATTGCGAAGCTTCCCCAACGCTGCCCAGCCGAGTCGGATTCGACGATTGACCTCTTTCTCGAAGTTGGACCTACCTAACTGGACAGTTTGTCCTAGGTAAACGTACTCGTCCACAACTGCGAGTGCAGCGCCTCCGACCGTTACGAGAGTGGGTGTTACACGGGCATTGGACATGACCTTTGTCTTGTCCATGTTCATTTTAAAACCCACTCTTTCGGAAGCCCTACTGTGGTCATCGAGCATTGTATACTGAGGTCCTCCATGGTCTCAGCCATGACAACTATATCATCGGCAAACCGAAGGTGAGTGATGTACTCGCCATTGATGTTGATGCCAGCCCCTTTCCAGTCCAGAACCTTGAAGACATCCTCCAGTGCAGCGGTGAAGAGTTTCGGAGAGATAACGTCTCCCTGTCTTACACCTCGCTGTAGAAGGATAGGTTTCGAGGTCTGGTCCTGGAGTCGGACTGACGTAGTGGCGTTTTCGTACAGACACTTTAACACCTCGATGTACCGATAGTCGATCGTGGCACCGTCGGAGGGACTGCAGTACAGCCCATGTCTCGATCGAATCAAAGGATTGACGTTCTATATGAATATAATTTCCTTATTACACAATATGTCCGATTTCAGACTGTACAAACTTTAAGGGGTGGTAGTTTGCTCTGTTCTATCAATAACATTATTCTACATGTGGGGTCGGAACCCACACCCTCCTGAATGGCAGCCATTTTTGTGTTTTGGTCGCCTTTTATGGAGCGAGCATACTAAAAGTACAGTAACTTTGAAATTTAAAGCCAAATTATAACTAAAAAATACTTTTAGCAACAGAAAAGTATTAACAATGGGTTAAATAACTCAAATAATAACATTAAATGCTGCATCATCTTAAAATAAATGCTAAATCAGCAATCAAGCAACAATGTCTCTTAAACCATTTGTCATACAATCGAGTTTTTGGTATCATTGTTTAGGTGAACTTAACATCTGTTAGACGTGTAGAAAAAAAAAAGTCGTTCCTAGGGGTGAATTTTGTAATAACCTCGATTAACCAAAAAAACGATGTCATTTTTTTTATTTCAAGATGATGTAGCATTTAATGTTATTATTTGAGTTATTTAACCCATTGTTATTACTTTTCCGTTGCTAAAAGATTTTTTTTAATGATAATTGGGCTTTAAATTTCAAAGTTACTGTATTTTTACAAAACATAAAAATGGCTACCATTCAGGAGGGTGTGGGTTCCGACCCCACATGTAGAATAATGTTATTGATAGAAAAGAGCAAACTACCACCCCTTTAAGTTTGTACAGTCCGAAACCGGACTGTACAAACTTCAAGGCGTCCCCTGAAAGGGGGGGTTTTGCAAAATCGCCACGCTTGGCAGGCGGGTTGGCAATCACAATAAGGTGGTCAAAATGCATAGAGAACGCTGCTGCCCATTCTCTAATAAGTCCCTTAGTCGCCTTCTACGACACCCACGGGAAGAAATGGAATGGTGCTTTTCTTTTACGTCCGGCACCACACGGAACTAGATCCAGATGAACATAATTTTCTAATATTTTGTTTAAACAACATTGCCGCAATTTGCAAAAAAATCGTGAGAAATGTCTAATACCACGGGCTACCTTGTCGGATCCTCATAATGTATTTCTACTGTTTCACATTTTCATTTTTTCAGATGTGATCCCGGTTATTCCGGGGACCGCTGTGAAGTGTACGCGTGTCACGGATATTGTCTGAACGACGGTGTCTGTTCCCTGGACGAGGAGGAAGAGCCATTCTGTCAATGTATTGGTTGTTACGAAGGTGCAAGATGTGAAGCTGATATAAATGCCACTGTATCCACTACCTCTACATCCTGCTCAGCGGAAAGAAACCTAACTCTACTCGTAGCTGAATTAATGTCGACCTTAAGAAAAGCTCAAGAAAGTTCCTAATTGTTGAAGATTAATGTACCTAATACTTTATTTAATATCTCTTAAAATAATCAGCACTTTCTGTTACTGTATACTGTATGTATGTGTTTTTAATGGTTTACAGCATTCTGTTTTAAATAAATGATAATTTAATAAAAACTGCGCACATTGGATTGTTTAAAGTATTTAATGACGAAAACACAAAAAGAAAGAAAAAAAATTATTTATTGGACTTGCACAGGAATGTTACAAACTTACTAGGTACAGTATAATACGATAATTAAACACATAAAAGAGAGAAAAAACTAAAACACTACTATGCTACACTACTATTTAAATTAACATATGATTTATACAACAACAAAAAGTAAAATAAAAAACCAAGTCCTGTACGAAGCCAAAAGGCCACTATTTCAGCATGATGCTGCGACGTTTAAGGCCAAGTGGTAACGGCCGCGGCTTACGAGTTGTAGGTCGTGAGTTCGAACCCAGACAGGCGCTTTACTTTGTGTAAATTATTTCATCACCACTGCTCTCAAAACGGTGAAGGAAAACATCGTGAGGAAACCGGCATGTCCTAGAACCAAAAATTCGAATACATGTGACATCTACCAACCCGCACTGGGCCCGCGTGGTGGATTACGGCCCAATCCCTCTCACCGAGAGGAGGCCTGTGTCCCAGCAGTGGGAACATTATAGGCTGATGATGATGATGGCAATTAGAGAAATGAAGATAAACTAAGGTTTTGAGAGGTTTAAGAATTCCAATTTCAAGAAAGACAAAAAACGATGATAATAAAACAAAACCAAAGTGCAAGAAAGAAAAAAGACTTTCCATACTCATCATTCCATGTATATTGGTAAAACTCAACTCAAAGCATTTATTTCAAATAAACCAATTAAAGCCACTTTTGAATTGTCAAGGTCGGTGAGTTAGAAAGATGAAGCTAGTTGCCCATTCCAAAGCGTAGGTACCTATGGAGAAGAACGGGCAAGAAACTCCATGGACATGGCTTTTAAAATCGTGATATTGTTACAAAAAGTCGGATACATCATTATGTTGAAATTATCAATGTGAGAACGATGTAAAAAGATGTGCACATTAAAAGCGTCTGTAATTTTAAAAAAAATACAATTCAGAACTTAAAATAAGCCGTGGGAGCTAAGAGATGAACAGTCCTACTGGTGGCGACAAGCGGCCGTTGGCCCCATCATCATCATCATCATCATCATTTCAGCCGAAAGACGTCCACTGCTGGACATAGGCCTCCCCCAGGCTCCTCCACTTCGACCGGTCTTGTGCTTCCGACATCCAGCGGATACCCGCGGCCTTCACAAGGTCATCGGTCCACCTCGTGGGAGGCCTTCCAACACTTTTTAAATGTTGCAGCATCATACTGAGATAGTGGCCTTTTGGCCTCGTATAGGACCTTGTTTTTATATTTACTTTTTTTTTAATAAGTATAATTTTAATAAGTACCTAGCGTAGCGTTGTAGTGTTTTAGTTTTTTAGTGTTTAATTTTATTGTGTTGTAGTTATGTTTGTGATATTCCTGTGCGAGTCTATTAAATACTTTTTCTTTCTTTTCTTTCTAATAGTAATCTACTACAATATAATATAAATAATATGTGTTGATACAATAGTCGGAATAACTAGTCGGCGCAGCGCCCCAGACGGGTTAATGAAATATGTGGCTGAAGGAGCGTGACTGCAGAGTCTACATCAGGTCTTCGCGCGACCTAGGTTACAGCGAACCACGTCGTTGAGCCCGTGAAGAAAACCGAAATTCGGCTTGTAACTTGTCGACGTCCAATAAATGTCGAAGAAAACTCAATATTATCCAAAACGGAAACAGATTTGTATTATTGCAGTATTTGATCATCAAAATTTATTTTTTATTTTTTATCGTGTAGTAGTTCAAACAATAAATTCGTGCCGCCATTGATGTCTCCCAAATCTGCAGTGCGGGATGTCAGAATAAAACACATTTAACAATCGTTTTTCAGGATCGAAGTTTAAATGTAATGAAAAATATAAGGAGAGTTTTCTTAAAAAGTTTGGAATGCAAATCAAAAGAGTTTTAACTGTACCGAATTAACGCTACAGTACAATATCTATATTTAGTAAAAAGTTAGTATATTTTTATTAATTTATTTTCCAAGCTTCTAGTCAAGGAAACTTCGATTTAAAATTTGACTGGCCTGCTGTTACTTGGGACTGCAACATGTCTCGCGAAATATTGTTGTTGTACAGACGCCAGCTCAGCACATCGAGCTACCCCAACCTGACATTTTTCTTTAATAGATTTTCAACTTTATTACAAAAACATAAGATTCGTGTTCGATTAGGAAAATTTGACAGTTTGGGATGTGCTGGCGTCTGAACCATAGGCACACCTCTGCCTAACTCTACGGGAAATACTGGCGAGATGTTATGCTCCTTTATACAATATCGCACACAGACAGATTAGTTACCTAGTCAGAGTGACGGCAAGTTGTCATATGTACACTTTACTTAACAACTAAGTGACAAAGCGTTCCCGTTTTCTAGTACCGGTACTAGAAAACAACCAAAATAAGATGAGAAGACGATATACGTCTAACCCTAGGGAATACTGGAACTGAGTTGCAGAGGACATAGCATAATAGAGACAGTTTGAAGAAGGATATGCCAAAAGGTACATCGAGCTTCGGGTCATATTATAATTCATTTTATGTTTTTAATGAAGTAAGTCGGTAAATTCCCGAGGAGCGAGCTATAGGATAACCTATCCATACATATAAAATGCTATAGGATAACCTATCCATACATATAAAATGCTTTGTCCTGAATGACTGACTGACGGATCAACGCACAGAAACTTGGAGGGTGTTTGAAAGGATTTTTCATAATTATACTCCTAAGGGGATGAAAAATGGAGGCAAAGTTTGTATGGGACAGCGTGATTCCTTGGTCCAATCCACTTCAAATTTTGGGGGTGATTTGCGTCGAAGTTGATATCAATATTCTTTTGTGCTTTGGATAAATCCTGAAAAATAAAATTAAAATCAAAATAAAATTAAAGTTAAAACTTTTGACTGCGGTAGGTGTAGTGTTTCGATTTCGTTGTAAAACTTTATTTTAATTTCATGTTTATTTAACCTTAATCTCTACACTATAATAAAGATTGTTATATTTTATAGGTATCAAACATTTTACCGTAATATTTTATATCTTCTATCAAAATTAATATGGTACAAATCAATTAAAAATCTTATTAGAACCATTTTCGACTTCTATGCGGATAAACTCGCTGGCAAAAGCTCGTGCACCTATAAACACAGCTCTTTCTCGACTTATTAGATAAGAATTATATGGGTATCAGCGCATATTCAATGATAAAAACCTTTTCAAAAAGGGTTTATGTCTAACGGGAGCACTTCACTAGATTTATCTAATTGTGAACTGAGATGCATTTGTTTGCGCAATTAATGTAATCTTAATGAAATGCAAATAGAAACATTTGTTACTCTAATTTTGTCAATAAATAATATTGATAATATTATATGTTATGATGTTGTTTGATTATGCCGTATCTCATGCTTTAGTCTTAAGCAAAACATGTATGATCTCATCCTTAACCCATGTAACACCTTTGTATACCAGGTTTTATGCAAATAAATAAATACTGTGTGTACCTAAATCTATCTATCTATCTAAATAAAAAGACAAGTCCTGACTGACTGACTCATCAACGCCCAGCCCAAACCGTTGGACCTAGAAAACTGAAATTTTGCACAGAGGTTCCCTTTATAATGTAGACAAGGAATAAGGAAAGATTTTAGGAAATTCAACCCCTAAGGGAGTTAAATAGGGGGTGAAAGTTCCGCGCGGACGAAACCGCTGGCAAAAGCTGCTAATAAATTAAATACACGGTTAATTTTAGATCGTTCTGGAGCCGAAACACAGTAACTCCAAATGAGTAATAGTTACTATTGGCATTGTTATTATATTTTTAAGACGTCTAATAAAGAAGTTAGAAATTTATCACTTTTTTTCTGTCATACGAGTAAAATTTTAGTAGCACTTTCACTATTTCATTCATAAACGCAAGATCGTACGCGATCCGCTCGGTGATGACGTAGCGCGGCACAGCTGTGCGTGTGCGAATCAGTTGATTGCGTAGGTACCTACTCGCGGTGGGTCAATAGACGTCGGACGAAAAACCAGCTGCAAGTAAGTACCTACACTACCTACACAAACCTCAATCGTTGGTTGGTGTAAGTTCATTTACCTCCATCATCTCTCATTGTATCGGAAGCACGGGATTTACAGTCTCCTCGTAAACGAGAGAAATTAATTGACATTTAACTCACCCCTCTCGCATCACGATATCACCTAGTACACAAGGCTACACATCAAGCGATACATTTCCAGTTTACGCTGATCTCGTGCTGTACGAAAATCGTTTACAATGCGAGATCAGCTTATACTGGAAATGTATAGCTTGATGTGTAGCCGTGTGTACTACCCGTCAACTAGACACGACGAGTACGCTTGGGAGTTGCATTTAAGGCCTTGAATCGAGTGTCGACCAATCGAGCTAATAGGTACTTAATAAACATACGAGTACCTACCTACCATAATACTGCCTAAAACATTTTTTTGCGACAATGCTTGCGGCGGCTTCTACAAAGGCAGGCAATTCAAACAGAAAAATGAATCGTTTAGTGAGTCGCATAGAGTTCATTATTAGTTGGAGGTGTCCCTTACTATGAAAACATTGAACCGAATTAAGACCTTATTTAAATAACTTTAACCGCGTAATTCGGTTGTGAACCTTGAACCCTTGTACAGCCCGGTCGGACACGAGACAATAGATTTCTCAGAATATTTTTAGTAAACTGCGGACCTACTAACCTAGTTTGGTGAAATTTCTATTTTTCCCCGTTAACGGTTATGAAATAAAGTCTAAATTCGCTTATCTTATTTTATTTGTGTACCTATTTAACGATTGCGTATTTATTTAAAAAAAAGTCGGCGCGTAGGCAAAGGTAGCGGCGATCAGCGAACTCTGTCATCTGTGAACTAGGTACCTACGCTTAAATAAATAGACATAGTAAAACGGCAGCCATAGGTTTAGAAACACGTACCTATGGATGTAATTTAATCCATTCGAATTCATTTTCCATATTTACTATTGGCTAATTGGTCCCGTGTGTGTTGCCGGGCGTATAAGAATAGCACCATCCCATTTCTTCCCGTGGGTGTCGTAGAAGGCGACTAAGGGATCTACTAGAGAATGGGCAGCAGCGTTCTCTATGCATTTGATCACCTCACTGCGATCGCCAACCCGCCTGCCAAGCGTGGCGATTATGGCAAAACCCCCCTTTTGGGGGAGGCTTATGTCCAGCAGTGAACGTCTTTCGGCTGAAATGATGACTATTGGCTAACATTGAATCGCCTGGCCGCCATTGTGGTACTACGACGTGGGTACCTAGCGTTCGAAGTACCTACCTACTCCAGTATATCTTCCTCTAACGCGGTCCGCGTTGCACGTGTGCGGGCGCTCGAAACTGTCCATGATCGAGGAGGCGCTGAGTTGCGGCCAGAATGGTGGAGGTGAAGGGAACTTGAGGGTCGTTGATTCCACGTGCGCGCAGTGAGTTCAGGTATTCCGGCTGAGCTTACAATCCTCTAGCCTCTTCCAAGTTATGGTTCGCAATCCCATAAAAATCCACATTTCACACACAGATTGCACTCATTTTTGGCGCGTAATTAGGTTGCGCGTGCGGTGTACGTGACCTAATACAGCGAAACGCGACACAATACTGGGAAGGAATTCGGAACAAGGAAGGGCGGGCGGTCGGCTAGACGGGGGTCGGGGGCGTGGCTAACGGATCATGCTGTCTGATCGATGAATGGATTTTTCAATGGATATCGTTCGCATGTGTTGCCGTTTGTCGATACGTTTTATACGCACGTATACATTGATCGCAAGGAAGCGTTACTTCGAGTTCTCATTATTTCACTCAAGAAAACAATAAATTTAATGATTCGTGTTTTTTTTTTTGTTGTTTATTTAAAATAATAGTCTCAATCGATTCTAGTTCGATGATCGAGTTCATGGCTTTCGGTTCCAGAACGACCTAAAATTAGCCGTGTATATTACAATATTGTTTGACTCGGTCGCCAAGTCCATATAAATATTTACTTATAGACAAAATTAGTGTTATGGGCAGCACATACATGTTTGTACTTCAGAGGTTTTCTTGAAAAAAGTCTGAAGAGCAAAGTTACATATCTCTACGATTACAACCGAAAATAATAACTGGAGACTAACTGTAGACTTAAAAAGCAGTCACTTAGACACAATATGATAATTAAAATATTTTCAATTATGAGGTCCAGCAATAGTCCGCACCGGGTTATGCGCATTGAATTTGGTTTTTTTTCATTTCTCGTATGTAAATACATAATAAATATGAGGAGAACGGCTGTAATTATTATTTTTGTTGTTTTGTTTCACCATCATTTTGCGGTGCACAGAAAGCACCTCTTTCCAGTTTTCATAGATATAGTGCTCACGGTCTCAGAGTCAAATGACCGTGTGACGAAAAGACAGACTGACGTACTTATTGATTGATCATCGTAATTGATGAACTAGTCAGAATTATAAGGGTTCTGTTTTGCCATTAGACTATAGAACCCAAAAATTTGACGAAGAGTGTACTGAAGGGTCATTAGGTTATCTGTGCGAGGAGTAGGTACAGGAAAATCCGTTTATTTAATGAGAACTCTTATCAGGGAGTCGTATTCTCATGCTTTAAACTGCTAAGAGCGATCAGCAGGGGAGGACGTACCATCTTATTCTGTTGAGACTACTTTGTGTTTACGAGTATTAAATTAAAAATGTGTGGAACGCAGTATGTGCAGGTGTTGTTATTGCTGTATGTGGGGTTGGCGCATTCCTGGGGTGAGTACAAGAAGCATGTTTTTTGTTAGTCAACAATGTCCCACTGTTTAGCAAAAGCCCCTCCGAAATCCTTCCAGGTATCCTTTTCCAGAGCCACCTCAATCCAACCCTTGCAATACGCGTACGCGTATAAATACGTACTCTACGTAATTTCGTGACTTACTGTGCCTATATGTCAAAAAGAATATGTTTTATTTATGATCTAACTAAATTAAACTGAATCCATCTTGCAGGGCAGGCATATTATCTGGGTTTAGTTAGAATTTCCTTAGAGTGTACCTCGTGGATTACAAGTACTTTTCTCTCGTTACAGACATTGCTGTAAGCGTAGGAGATGAGCTAAGGTTTTATACCAACAATACCATAACAAGCACCGTAAGATTTAAGTCCCAAAACCTCGCAGCGTTAGCTTACGATGAAGTGCACAACATGATGCTGTACGTCGACAAACAGGCCGATAACGACACTATATGTGGGTATAACTTATCTTGCAAAGACACCAAATGTTTCACCAAAAGAAACGGTAGAAACATTCATGGCATCGCCTTCGACCCCGCCACAGACACAGTCTTCTTTACTGATACTAATGAAAGGAGCGTCAATTGGATTTCATTAAAACCTGGATCTGTGAACAATGCCAACGGAAATCTTTTAATCAAGATGGACGACGGGGTCCCCCGTGATATTGTCGTGGATAGCTGTAAAGGGTACGTTCCAATTCTAGATACTCCAAAAGTATACAAATTTTGATGCAAGTGTGCAAAGATTGGTATTGTGTCTGAGATGGAACTGTTTATTAGAACTAAATTAAGCCGAGAGTGCAATGAAAAATTATCAGGTCTATCAAACTACATTTTCAACACACATGGAAAGAAAAATATAAATTATCTGTATCTCCCAACGATGATATGCTCGGCTTCCAGTCTTACTGGATGCTGAATAAATCAATTAAAAGCTAAGTAAACTTAATCAAATTTCATAAACATATAAACCCCCTTATTTATAAACGCTGCTTCAAGTTAAGTAATGATTAGCGACTGATAATTAGCCATACAGTTTTGACGTTTGAACATTTCGTAACTTTAATCATCGTTTATGAATACACCCCAAAATCTTTATTACTGTTTTGCTGACATAGAAAGAAAAAGTTACAGCTCTGACCGGGAATGTAAAAAGCAGGAATCTTTAATCCAGTGCATTGTGAACCTAAAAGCGGTGCAATAAGAGCCATCTTTTGAGTGAGTGTGTTCAAAATCTATGTGAGTTCATGATATTTTCTCTTCTTCTAGTAGTTTCCTTAGTGCGGCGAGTGGTATTTCCTCTCCTCTTTCTCTTGGCGATCAGATTTCCTCTTTGTTTTCCCACCTCCCCAACAATCTCAATATGGCCCACATCAACGCCCATAGTGTTCCTGGCCATTACTCTGATCTTCTGGCTTCCTTTAACTGTGCACATGTAGATGCTTTGCTTATCTCCGAGTCCTTTCTTAAACCCTCTCTCTCATCTATTCAGTTTGCCCTTCCTGGCTTTGTTCTTATCCGTAATGATAGAACTGGGAAGGTGGTGTTGCCATTTACTTGCGTACTAATATTTTCTACAAAATTATCAGCACGTCACCATCTTCCTACTCGGGGTCAGCGGAGCATCTTTTTCTTGAAATTACCTTGTATCACACTAAATTGTTGCATGGAGTCATTTACAGTCCTAACCTCAGTATTGATTACTTCGACTCGTTTGATACGCTTTTAAATGATTTCTGTCTCACTTATGATCACGTAGGTAGTCTAGACGGGGGATTTTAATACTTGTTTACTTAAAAACGACAGTCGTACTCATAAATTTCAATATATTTTATCCTCTTTTAACCTAAATATTCTGTTTCTTTCTGCTACTCATCATTCATTCAACGGAAAAAACATTAACATTAGGTTATAAATTATAAATATTTATTGATTTTAGTAATATTCAAAAAGTGTCATATCCGTAATTTGGATTATTTTCAATAGGTTTAGTTTCAATCTTCTTTTCGTAATGAAAATGAACACTTAAGCTATAACCTCAATACCTAAGTCCTATTAAATACGATTTGTGAAGTTTGAGATTTGAGTTAGAACGAACTCACTCGCAGTAGAATAAAAGTAGCGCAGTATTACTGAGTCAGTTAATTGTATTGTATTGTCTGCATTTGTTATTTTTATGTGGGTAGATTTGCGTAGATTATTGTGGTTTCTTTAGACTACCCCAATATTATTATATTACTAAGATACAATAACCTTTCATAGTTCACCAATCAGCTTTTCATTATATTATTATTCTGGTATTTTAATAATTATATCGAATAATACAAGAACAGATGAAGATTATTGTTGAAAAGAAAAAGAAAAGTCTCATCGCGAAAATTGAACCCAGACCTATGAGTTTCATAATTCAAGACGATACGCTGTGAGCTACTAGAACATTTTAGCATTGGTATTAATCAACCAAGGTCATGCCTAGTTACGTACTCTGTGCGACCGACGCAGACGGTGTGTTTTTTGTTTCGTTCGACCTTCGATGCCAGTGTGTGTGTTCTGTGGTGAGCGTTCTGGTTCCGTGTTGATACATCACTTATACACACAGCTGTAGGTACGGCCTGTACCGCGAGTTTATAGCACTATAACCCTTTACATAAATGGTTAAAAAATAAATAAAATAGTCACAATAGTTTTTCTTTTTTATCAGGTATATTTACTGGCTCAACACAGACCTGGCGCAGCCTACAATAGAGCGAGCTCGGTTAAATGGCTCCGAGAGAGAAGTTTTTGAGAATATTACATCTCGGCCTATCGACACTACTCGCAATTTGGAGCCACACAGCTTGGCTTTTAACCAGCAGAGTCAGGCCATACTCTGGATTGAGCCTACGAACACTACTACTGACGAAGTTTATAAACTGTATTTATCGAAAGTGAATACGAAAGACAAGATATCTATCATAAGATATCCTGAATCATTTAATCCATTGTTTATCCATCCATCAAATACATTGACTGCTTCAAAAAAATCATTCTTCCTCGTAGACTTTCGTGTTAATATAAGGAAAGTTTATGAATTTACATTGACAGAGTCGCTGAAGATATTAAAAAAATATTCCATGTGCAAAATGATAAAAACATCGATGTTGGTGTAGTCGCCAACTATAAAATTGCAGACCAAATCCAGGGACAGGATTGCGAAGCACTCGAGAGTCGGGTCATTCTTGCTCCAGAATGTGATGGACCGTTATGTGTACACGGTATGAAAGATATTGGACAATCTGTGTGCAAATGCACACTTGGTTATACCGGTGAGAGGTGCGATCTTTCAGTCTGTGAGAACTATTGTTTGCAAGGCAACTGCAGCTTCAACGATGACGGACTTCCTGAATGCAGGTAAAATATATTTAACAACTTCAAAATAAGATTGGTTAAAAATTACCCGTGACATTGACGATTTCGTATAAAGGAAATCGGAATCTTTCCTGGATATCGTCATATTTTCAGGTACTTAATAGTCTAGGAGAGCTATAAAGTTTTTAATGAAGTTTCCAATAAAGGGTGATCTACCGATTTCCCAGAAGCAAAAACTCATCGCTATGACTATCCTACCCATCCTAATCAACAGGGCTCAGACCTGGTCGCTCACCGAGTCCAAAAGTTCGGTCTTGAGTTTTGCCAAAGAGCAATGGAGCGCAGTATTTTAGTAGCAAACGAAATGAAAAAAACCTGCTGCCTTCCAAAACGGGAATCCTAGACGTAGGAAAGGCTGCCAGGCTAAAATGGGACTGGGCGGGTTACGCCAGCCGCATGCACAGGGACCGCTGGGCAATAGTCCCCACACAGTGGGCGCCTGAGCGTGGACGGCGCCGCCGAGGCTGGCCCAAGAAGAGGTGGCGAGACGACATAGCAAGGTTTAGATCGAGGTAGCCGAAAAGGATGCCTGGAAGGATTTGGGGAAGGCCTTTGCTAAGCAGTGGGACAGTGTAGGCTTATTTATTTTTTAATTAATGTTTCTCATGATTGTAATCTAATAATTATTATATCAACACTGGCGCAATTTGCAAATATCGTAAGAATAAGTTGTGAATTCCGCGGGCTTCCTTTACGAATCCGTCACACTCTATCACATTTTCTTTGTTTCAGTTGTGATGCCGGTTATTCCGGAGACAGGTGTGAATTCTACACCTGTCACGGATATTGTCTAAACGACGGAAACTGTTCCCTGAATGAGGAGCAGGAGCCAGTCTGTCAATGTGTTGGTAGCTACGAAGGTACAAGATGCGAAGGTTACACCGCTGACAGCAGGGTTTCAGTCTGTGAGAACTATTGTTTGCAAGGCAACTGCAGCTTCAATGATGAGGGACTTCCTGAATGCAGGTAAAAGATACTCTACTACTTCCATTGGTTCAATGATACCCTCGATATTGTGACAATTGTATGGAAATAAGCTACAGTCATTGCGCAGTAGTCCCGGACCGTTCCGGCGCTGCCGCAGTCCGACTCAAACGAAAGAGAAACCCACAGTCTAGTTAAAATGTTTTCGAGAGCTAATTGATGTTCCAGATGAATATACATTACTAATTATTTATACATCATTGCCGCAATTTGCAGAAAAAAATGTGAGAAATTTCTAATATCGCGGGCTTCCTTTACGAATCCGTCTTAATATATTTCTACTGTCTCAAATATTCATTATTTCAGATGTGATGCCGGTTATTCCGGGGACCGCTGTGAGGTGTACGCGTGTCACGGATATTGTCTGAACGATGGTGTCTGTTCCGTGGACGAGACGGACGAGCCATTCTGTCAATGTGTTGGTAGTTACGAAGGTGCAAGATGTGAAGCTGATACAAATGCCAGTATATCCACTGCCTCTACATCCTGCTCAACTCTATCCGTAACCGATTTATTGTCGATCTTGCGAAAGCCTTCCTCAAGAAAGTTCCTAATTGTTGAAGTATAATGTACTTACGTCATTTATTATCTCTTAATATTTTTGTCATTGGTTTCTATATCTATTTACTGTATGTGTTTCTAATGTAGAACAAAAGCTTTGGTTAACAGAGTTCCAAACACAAAAGTCGAAACTGTCAACTTCATTTTGCATTCATTCAGTTTTTAACCGACGAAAAAACGGAGGAGGTTCTCAAGTCGACGTGTATATTTTTTTATTTTATTGTTTTATGTATGACCACGCGTAACTTTTTTCAGAATTGTCCGATTTTGATAATTCTTTTGTTATTGGAAAGGGTATTCTCCGAAGTTGGTCCCAAATAGAAAAATCCAACCCTAGAGGTAGGAAAACAAGGGATTATTTATTGTTTACTCACAGATTTTAATACTGAGTTGTGTATTACAAAAAGTAATCAAAAATTAAGCATGTAGTAATTAGTACATTATAGCCACAAAAAAAAAAAAAAAAAAACTTTTTAACAAAAAAATTAAACAGCCGAAAAAACTGAAAGTAAAGAATAATAAACCTGCTTTGTTTAACTCTAATAACGAAGTTCGGAAGTCGGTAACTTTGGATATGTATTTTAATTATATGTATGTCACGGCCTTCCGAACTTAGTTGTAATGTTTAATAAATAAATATAAACAACACCATTACGGAACTGAACTCTGAAAATCATATCAGATTTGCTGGAGTCTGCAATGCTGGAGAGGCTTATTCGGCTTTACCTGAAGAGATGACGCAATTATCTTGTTTTCTATTTTGTTTTCTTTTTTATGTGAATTTCACTATATTAAACTTGTAAAGGTACACCACACATTTCTTCTTCTTAGATAGTAGCACTATTTCAAATAAATGTGAAATTAGTATAACGCATGGTCGGTGTTATCGCAAGATGGCGCTTGTCATGACGTCATCTATAACGATTCGCGGGACGTCGTTATCGCGCTCACGCCAATTTGAAATGGGTGTGAGCGCGCTCAAATCGATATTATTGTAGCTCGGAACGTGGCTTAAAAGAATGAGGTTCCTTTTTTTGCGTTTCGCGGATAGGGTTTTAGCCACGTACAAAATGGGGAATTCAAAGTTTTCTTTATCACAGAGAAAACAAAAGTTATATTTTAGTGAAAGTTTTATTTATTAAAAACGTAGGTACAAGTTGAAATTATCTATTTAAATACGAAGTTGCATGAAATGAGCAAGCAATAATTTATTTGTACTATTGAACACGACCTTTTTTGTATCGAAACTTTTTAAGATCAAAGCAACTCAACCAATAACAAAATATCCTATAACTCACTAGTGAATAATAGTAATGAAAAAGTCACAGTTTGATAATAGGTGTCATTATGTGCCTAATCGCGGTGAAATTATAGCCATTTTATGAGCAAGTGTGTTGAAAAGATTGTTAAACTCGTCAAAATGTAGGGAACACCTGATTTTTTTTTCGCGATTTCGGGTTTGGTCCCATAGTAAAAGTTGTTCATAATGATGAGTACAATCATGTGTTTAAATATCGGTCACTAATTACCAGCCACCCTATATTTAGATAATAAAATTAATATGGTACAAATCAATTAAAAATCCTATTAGAACCATTTTCGACTTCTACGCGGATGAAGTCGCTGGCAAAAGCTCGTGCACTGGAGCATAACGCAGCGCAACCCCGACTCACTGGGGAATCGCCGCAGACAGTTCCGACTCACCGCGAACTATGCGGCACCCGGTTCCGACTCACTGGAACCACAACTGGCCCTGGCAAGCATCATAACATGCACTGACTCAGCCCACTATCGACCTCCGGTCTCCGGGGGGGAGTGATGTAACGACACTACAAATATAAATGCTTCGCAACAAATACCGATGAACACAAAAAGAAAAGTGGCGCCATCTACAATGCAACAGGCGAACTATCTAAGCATTTCTACATCGCGCAATCAGAGTTTACCACACCACTCGAACATATACAAAAATCCCGACATCAACTGTCGGGCAGTTGCCCGGACCAGACACAATACCCGTCTGGTCGGAGGATCCTCCTTTACCATCATGGGTATGAGTGAACTTTACACCCTGTTCCTCATACCTCTAAACACCTATAAACACAGCTCTTTCTCGACTTAAACGATAAGAATTATATGGGTATCAGCGCATATTCAATGATAAAACGTTTTCAAAAAGTGTTTATGTCTAACGGGAGCACGTCACTAGATTTATCTAATTGTGAACTGAGATGCGTTTGTTTGCGCAATTAATGTATTCTTAATTAAATGCAAATAGAAACATTTGTTACTCTAATTTTTTCAATAAATAATATTGATCATAATATATGATATGATGTTGTTTGATTATGCCGTATCTCATGCTTTAGTCTTAAGCAAAACATATATGATCTCATCCTTAACCCATGTAACACCTTTGTATACCATGTTTTATGCAAATAAATAAATACTGTGTGTACATAAATCTATCTATATAAATAAAAAGAAAAGTCCTGACTGACTGACTCATCAACGCCCAGCCCAAACCGTTGGACCTAGAAAGCTGAAATTTTGCACAGAGGTTCCCTTTATTGTGTAGACAAGAAATAAGGAAAGATTTTAATTTCCGCGCGTGCGAAACCGCTGGCAAAAGCTGGTAATAAATTAAATATATTACAATATTGTTTGACTGGGTCGCCAAGTCCATATAAATATTTACTTATAGACAAAATTAGTGTTATCGGCAGCACATACAAGTTTGTACTTCAGAGGTTTTCTTGAAAAAAGTCTGAAGAGCAAAGTTACGTATCTCTACGATTACAACCGAAAATAATAACTGGAGACTAACTGTAGACTTAAATAGCTGTCACTTAGACACAATTTGATAATTAAAATATTTTTAATTATGAGGTCCAGCAATAGTCCGCAACGGGTTATGTGCGTTGAATTTGTTTTTTTCATTTCTCGTATGCAAATACATAATAAGTATGAGCAGAACAGCTGTAATTATTATTTTTGTTGTTTTGTTTCACCATCATTTTGCGGTGTACAGAAAGCACCTCTTTCTAGTTTTCATAGATATAGTGCTCACGGTCTCAGAGTCAAATGACCGTGTGACGAAAAGACAGACGACGGACTTACTGATTGATCATCGTAACTGATGGACTAGTCAGAATTATAAGGGTTCTGTTTTGCCATTCGGCAAAGGAACCCAAAATTATTAGTTATTCGTTATCTGTGCGAGGAGTAAATACAGGAAAACCAGTTTATTTAATGAGAACTCTTATCAGGGAGTTGTATTCTAATGCTTTAATCTGCTAAGAGCGAACAGCAGGGGAGGACGTACCATCTTAGTCTGTTGAAACTACTTTGTATTTACGAGCATTAAATTAAAAATGTGTGGAACGCTGCATGTGCAGGTGTTGTTATTGCTGTACGTGGGGTTGGGGCATTCCTGGGGTGAGTACAAGAAGCATGTTTTTTTGTTAGTCAACAATGTCCCACTGTTTAGCAAAGGCTTCTCCCACATCCTTCCAGGTATCCTTTTCCAGGGCCACCTCAATACAACCCTTGCAATACGCATCTAGATCGTCTCGCTACCTCTTCCTGGGCCGGCTTCGGCAGTGCCATCTGGTTTTTCGCTTCATATAATTTGCAGATGATGATAAATGTGACTAAAAGTCACATTTATCCCCACTTGCATCACAAATCACGCTTAATGCTAAACGAATTGAAAACATCTTTCCGTCCCAGCCATTTTCAAAAATGACCCGAAAACAGAACTGCTGAATATCTTTCTGACTGCCCACCCTGAATGTGATGTGTTTGCGGATGAATGGAATAAAATTAGGCGTATATGTCTAGTGTTCTGTGAGGGAAAGTATTCAAGGGAGTATGTCCACTGTTCTATGTTAGTTTTTAATTTAATCACATAACATAGTTATTTGCCAGTTTTGCCACGTCATAATATTGTTTCTACGTTAGTTAATGTAATTGGTGTTACCGTTTTAACTAACCATAAATAAATAAAAACGTACTCTACGTAAGTTCGTGAGTTACTGTGCCCATCTGTTAAAAAGAATATGTTATATTTATGATCTAACGAAATTAAACCGAATCCATCTTGCAGGAATATTATCTGGGTTTAGTTAGAATTTCCTTAGAGTGTACCTTGTGGATTACAAGTATTTTTCTCTTGTTTCAGACATTGCTGTAAGCGTAGGAGATGAGCTAAGGTTTTATACCAACAATACCGTAACAAGCACCATAAGATTTAATTCCCAATACCTCACAGCGTTAGCTTATGATGAAGTGCACAACATGATGCTGTACGTCGACAAACAGACCGACAACGACACTATTTGTGGCTATGACTTATCTACCGTAGAAATCAAATGTTTTACCAAAAGAAACGGTAGAAACATTCATGGTATCGCCTTCGACCCCGCCACAGACACAGTCTTCTTTACTGATACTAACGAAAGGAGCGTCAATTGGATTTCATTAAAACCTGGATTTGAGAACAATGCCAACGGAAATCTTTTAATCAAGATGGACGACGGGGTCCCTCATGATATTGTTGTGGATAGCTGTAAAGGGTACGCAAAGATTGATTAATTATTGCCCCAAAATGGTAAATTTTGATAGAAATGTGAAAAGATTGTTATTATGCCTGGGATGGGATTGTACATTAGAACTAAATGAAGCCGAGAGTGCAATGACAAATGCTCACGTCTATCAAACGATATTTTTAACACACACATGGAAAGGAAAAGTTATATTTTTTTATAAATTATCTGTATCTCCCAACTATGATGGGCTCGGCTTCCAGTCCTACTGGATGCAGCTGAATAAAATTAATTAAAATCGAAATAAACTTAATAACATTTCATAAACAATAAATCTTTATTGATTTCTTTGCTGAGATAGAAAGAAAAACTTACAGCTCTGACCGGGAAAGTCAAAAGCAGGAATTTTTAATGTAGTGGATAAACCTAAAAGCGGTGTTATAAGAGTCCTCTTTCGAGTGAGTATGTTCAAAATCTTTGTAACTTCATGATACTCACAACAGTTTTTCTTTTTTAACAGGTATATTTACTGGCTCATCACAAACCTGGCGCAGCCTACAATAGAGCGAGCTCGGTTAAATGGCTCCGAGAGAGAAGTTTTTGAGAATATTACTTCACTGCCTATCAATACTACTCACAATTTTGAGCCACACAGCTTGGCTTTTAACCAGCAGAGACAGGCCATACTCTGGATAGAGCCTGCAAACACTACTACTGACGAAATTTATCAATTGCATTTATCAAAAGTGAATACGAAAGACAAGAGAGTTATCCTTAATTTTTCTAATAAATTTAATCTATTATTTACCCATCCATCAAATACATTGACTGCATCAAAAAAAATATTCTTCGTCGTAGACTTTCGCGAAAATATACGGAAAGTTTATGAATTTACATTGAGAGATGTCGCTGAAGATATTAAATATTTATTCCATGTGCAAAATGATAAAAACATCGATGTTGGTATAGTCGCCAACTATAAAATTGCAGACCAAATCCAGGGACAAGATTGCGAAGCACTCGAGAGTCGGGTCATTCTTGCTCCAAAATATGATGGACCGTTTTGTGAACACGGTATAAAAGATAATAGACAATCTGTGTGCAAATGCACTCCTGGTTACATCGGTGAGAGGTGCGATGTTTCAGTCTGTGAGAACCATTGTTTGCAAGGCAACTGCAGTTTCAATGATGACGGACTTCCTAAATGCAGGTAAAATATATTTAACAACTTCAAAATAGGATTGGTTTAAAATTACCCTCGACATTAAAGATTTCTTATAAAGGAAATCGGAATCTTTCCTGGATATCGTCATATTTTCGGGTACTTAATAGTCTAGGAGAGCTATATTAAAGTTTTTAATGAAGTTTCCAATAAAGGGCGATCTACCGATTTCCCTGAAGCAAAAACTCGTCGATATGGCTATCCTACTACTGCTATGACTGGTCGCTCACCGAGTCCAAAAGTTCCGTCTTCAGTTTTGCCAAAGAGCAATGGAGCGCAGTATTTTAGTAGCAAACGGGAATCCTAGACGTACGAAAATAGGCTGCCAGGCTTAAATGGGACTGGGCGGGTTACGCCAGCCGCATGCACAGGGACCGCTGGGCAATAGTCTCCACACAGTGGGCGCCTGAGGGTGGACGGCACCGCCGAGGCTGGCCAAAGAAGAGGTGGCGAGACGACATAGCAAGGTTTAGATCGAGGTAGCCGAAAAGGATGCCTGGAAGGATTTGGGGTAGGCCTTTGCTAAGCAGTGGGACAGTGTAGGCTTTTTTATTTTTTTATTAATGTTTCTCATGATTGTAATCTAATAATATTATTATATCAACACTGTCGCAATTTACAAATATCGTAAGAATTCGTTGTGTATTCCGCGGGCTTCCTTTACGAATCCGTCGCACTCTATCTCATTTTCTTTGTTTCAGTTGTGATGCCGGTTATTCCGGAGACAGGTGTGAAGTCTACGCGTGTCACGGATATTGTCTGAACGACGGCAACTGTTCCCTGAATGAGGAGCAGGAGCCAGTTTGTCAATGTGTTGGTAGCTACGAAGGTACAAGATGCGAAAGTTACACCGGTGAGAGGAGCAAGGTTTCAGTCTGTGAGAACTATTGTTTGCAAGGCAACTGCAGTTTCAATGATGAGGGACTTCCTGGATGCAGGTAAAAGATACTCTACTACTTCCATTGGTTCAATGATACCCTCGATATTGTGACAGTTGTATAGAAATAAGCTACAGTCACTGCGCTGTAC
This sequence comes from Polymixis flavicincta, assembly GCA_949987655.1. NCBI lineage: Eukaryota > Metazoa > Arthropoda > Insecta > Lepidoptera > Noctuidae > Polymixis > Polymixis flavicincta. The sequence continues at coordinate 3,116,844 of OX465198.1, read as the reverse complement.
TCCCGGACCGTTTCAAACGGAAGAGAAACCCACAGTCGTATGTCTAGTAAAATGTTTTTGAGAGCTAATTGATGTTCCAGATGAATATAATTTACTAATTATTTATACATCATTGCCGCAATTTGCAAAAAAAAATGTGTGAAATTTCTAATATCGCGGGCTTCCTTTACGAATCTGTTTTAATATATTTCTACTGTCTCAATTATTCATTATTTCAGATGTGACGCCGGTTATTCGGGTGACCGCTGTGAAGTGTACGTGTGTCACGGATATTGTCTGAACGACGGTGTCTGCTCCCTGGATGAAGAGGAAGAGCCATTCTGTCAATGTGTTGGTAGTTACGAAGGTGCAAGATGTGAAGCTGATACAAATTCCACTGTATCCACTACCTCTACGTCCTGCTCAGCGGAAAGAAACCTAACTCTACTCGTAGCTGATTTATTGTCGATCCTGCGAAAGCCTTCTTCAAGAAAGTTCCTAATTGTTGAAGTATAATGTACCTAAAACTTTACTTAATATCTTTAAAAAAAACAGTGGTTTCTGTTACTGTGTACTGTATGTTACATTTGTTTTTAATGTGGAGTCTGGTTTACAGCATTCTGTTTTTAATAAATACAACATGATAATTCAATAAAAACTGCGCACATTGGATTGTTTAAGATAGAGACTCTCTATACTCATCATTCCAAGTAGATTCCGAGTAGAAAGCTGTGTGGCAGGTAATTAACAAAGAAACTGGAAACACAAAACAGCGAGATCAGAATGAGTTAGCTCTAAAAATTGATAATGAAACCATTTCAGATAAGTTACAATTTGCTGAGACTCTAGAAAATTTCTTTACCAACATCCCAATAGAAGTTACGAAATCTCTCCCCTCATCATCTGTATTAGCTGAATCTCTTCTTAAAGAAAACTTCAGCAAGGACATTCCAAGATTTGAATTCAAACCCATCTCTATTGCCAAAATTAAAACAGCATTTAAAAGTCTTAACATAAAAAACACTGAAGACTTATGGGGGATTTCCGTTAAGGTTCTCGAAAATATCATTGACACAATTGCCATATTTAATCAATGTTTAGACAGCGGTACGTTTCCTGACTTAATGAAACATAGTAAAGTAGTACCAATTTTCAAATCGGGTAGTAAGAGTGATCCCTCTAATAATAGACCTATATCTGTGCTTCCAGCATTGAGCAAAATTTATGAAAAAATATCCTGGACCAGATGTTGTCACACTTTAACTCGAATGGGATTTTACATAGTCGACAGTTTGGTTTCACGAAAGGTAGGTCGACGACTGACGCAGGAGTAAAACTCATCAGTCACATTTTGGAATCCTGGGAGAATTCCCAGGACGCCATTGGCATTTTCTGTGACCTCTCAAAAGCGTTTGACTGCGTTGACCACAATACACTGATCTGTAAATTACACCACTACGGAATTCGTGGACAAGCTGCTGATCTTGTACTTTCCTATTTATCAAACAGGCAGCAAAAAGTAAACGTTAATGGGGCGACGTCCTCGGGGTCTCTAGTTAAGATGGGCGTGCCTCAAGGTTCAATTCTTGGCCCTTTTTTATTTCTAGTTTATATAAATGACCTTCCTTACCTGATGGCTAAATTCTCGGATATAATTTTATTCGCTGATGATACTTCTCTTAATTTTAGAATAGATAGAAAAGATACGGATGTCTTACATGTCAATTATAGTCTAGCTGTTCTTTCGAAATGGTTTGCTGCTAATAATCTTTTACTCAATGCGAACAAAACTAAATGTCTTAAGTTCTCGTTACCAAATGTACCCCAAGTAGGTCTAAACTTAAAACTTGATGGCAAGAAACTGGATGCTATTTCGGAAACTGTATTTTTGGGAATTACTTTAGATTCAAAATTGCAATGGGGTGCTCACATTAGAGCTCTTTCAAGTAGATTAAGCTCAGCTGCTTACGCAGTAAGAAAAATAAGGCAGTTGACTGATGTAGCCACAGCTAGTTTAGTTTACTTTCCTTATTTTCACAGTATTATGTCTTATGGCATTCTGCTGTGGGGATCGGCAGCTGACGTAGATTCAATTTTCATTTTACAAAAGAGGACAATACGCGCAATCTATAAAATGGGGCCTCGCGAGTCTCTTAGAAACAAATTCAGCGAAATTGATATTTTAACTCTGCCTTTTCTTTATATCTTAGAAAATATCATATATGTTCGCAAAAACTTAGGCCTTTTCAAAAAACGATGCGATTTCCATAATCTGAATACACGTAGTAAAGATGAAATTGTGATTCCAAAATTTAGGCTGACTAAAACTAGCAAGTCATTTCTCATAAACAGTATCCGCTTCTATAACAAGTTGCCAAAGTCGGTTACAGAACTTAGCGATGGAAAGTTTAAAACGCACATCAAACGTGTCCTTATCAAAAAAGAATATTATAAGATAAGAGACTACGTTGAAGACAGGCAAGTTTGGCATTAATTCCTTCTGCACATGTGGCTTCCCTGTTACCTCATTAACAGCATAACTATGTGAAAGTCTATTAACTGCTCTCAAATACAATGGTCTTTTATATTCTTTTTATTTTTACAATGCTGACATATTCTCGTCATTATTTGACGTTATACATCAATTTTATTTAGGTTCATTTTATTTATGTAGATTATTTTACATATTGTGAATGAGAGAACGTTGTAGGCCTTACTGACTGTAGATTTGTAGACGATTTTCTATTCTGTATTCGTCTAAGTACCTGGTACTTATTGACAGGCCTGCGCTGTCCTCCCATACATTTAATCTCTGTAATTTGAAAATATTGTTAAAGCCAATTATTTTTAAAAGAGTAAGTTATATGATGATTTCCCACCCAAAAAAAACCGTGTGACGAAAAGACAGACTGACGGATTTACTAATTGATCATCGTAACTGATGGACTGGTCAAAATTATAAGGGTTCTGTTTTATAGGCCCATCTCACTTCTGAACCATGTCTACAAGCAGTTCTCCAGAGCCATCACGAACCGTCTAGCGCGCAGGTTTGACGACTTCCAGCCTCCCGAACAAACCGGATTCCGTAAAGAATTAAGCACAGTAGACCACATACATACGCTGCTGCAGGTTATATAGAAGACCGAAGAGTATAACCTGCCTCTCTGTTTAGCGTTTGTGGACTATGAAAAAGCCTTTGATTCGATCGAGACATGGGCTGTACTGCAGTCCCTCCAACGGTGCCAGATCGACTATCGGTACATCGAGGTGTTAAAGTGTCTGTACGAAAACGCCAGTATGTCAGTCCGACTCCAGGACCAGACCTCGAAACCTATCCTTCTACAGCGAGGTGTAAGACAGGGAGACGTTATCTATCCGAAACTCTTCACCGCTGCACTGGAGGATGTCTTCAAGGTTCTGGACTGGAAAGGGGCTGGCATCAACATCAATGGCGAGTACATCACTCACCTTCGGTTTGCCGATGATATAGTTGTCATGGCTGAGACCATGGATGACCTCAGTACAATGCTCGATGATCTCAGTAGAGCTTCCGAAAGAGTGGGTCTTAAAATGAACATGGACAAGACAAAGTCATGTCCAATGCCCGTGTAACAACACCCACTCGCGTAACGGTCGGAGGCGCTGCACTCGAAGTTGTGGACGAGTACGTTTACCTAGGACAAACTATCCAGTTAGGTAGGTCCAACTTCGAGAAAGAGGTCAATCGTCGAATCCGACTCGGCTGGGCAGCGTTCGGGAAGCTTCGCAATATCTTCTAGTCCCGCATACCGCAGTGTCTCAAAACGAAAGTCTTTGACCAGTGCGTGTTGCCAGTGATGACATATGGAACCGAAACAATCGAATCAAGCACAACATGATTTAAACATATTACACACCTGGCTCCAGTCAAATTTGCTGACCATAAATGCTTCAAAAACAAATTATATTATTTTCACAGCAAAAAACAAAAAAAAAAAATTGATACCCATACATAGTCAATTAACAATTAACGGTCAAATAATAAACAAAACAAACTCAGAAAAATATCTGGGCCTACTTCTTGATAGTGGACTTACATGGAAGCCACATATCGAAAAAATTCAAAGCAAACTTCTATCCCTATCAGGTGCCCTTCGGCCCATATCCCGATGCTTGCCCAGACATGTGCGGTACACAATCTATAATTCTTTGGTCAAGCCTCATCTAGATTACCTAATTGAAGTATGGGGATCAGCAGCTAAGAGCAACTTAAATAAACTACAGAGATCACAAAATAAACTAATTAGGTAAAACGTTATTTCGATATGATTATTTAACACCGACCATAAAAATTTAGAAGGAAACTGGACTAATGAATCTATCACAAAGCTACAAATTCAACACCTGTATCCTGATTAGAAAAATTATAACAATGAACTCACAAATAACTTTTACCAAAAATATAGACCACCACAAATGTAATACGAGACAGGCAAATAATATACTTACGTTTGAAACCACCTCGAACTAACTACGGAAAAAAGAGCATTCTGTACGAAGGAGCCCAGAATTTATAATAAGTTACCAAAAGACACAAAAGAGGCTAAAAGCTTATCAACCTTTAACGACACATTTTGAAGGATCTTTCATTAATGGAACGTTATGGATAGATTTGTAAATTTTACTGACACTACGAAAACTAACCCTAAACTAAATAACCTACAACCCTACACCCACTTACTTACCGTACGAAAAGCACCATTTTATGTATGAAATCCAAAAACAATGTTTCTGTTTATATCGCTTATTCAAACGCACTGTGCCACGGGCCTTATCAACCTATGTAACTTTGTTCGCGCCGCAGCGTATGCGCGCAGTCGCGCACTCACAATCTCCACTACCATTTTTAACATCTACCCTGCTAAAAACGCTAATCGGTTATTTTGTTTACTTATTATTGTATTTTCTCTGTAAGTGATTAATGTAATCTTTTGAGACATAAATGTCTTAAATCATAAACGTGGTCGCTCACATTGGGCCTCATAAGAAGGCTTAAAGTCACCCAAATGGCGATGGAGAGGGCTATGCTTGGAGTTTCCCTGCGTGATCGAATCAGGAATGAAGAGATCCGCAGGAGAACCAAGGTAACCGACATAGCCCGAAGAATTGCCAAACTTAAGTGGCAGTGCGCAGGGCACATTGCTCGCAGAACAGATGGCCGATGGGGCCGAAAAGTTCTGGAGTGGCGACCGCGTACCGGAAGACGTAAAGTTGGAAGGCCTCCCACAAGGTGGACAGATGACCTTGTGAGGGCCGCAAGAGTCCGCTGGATGCGAGAAGCACAGAACCGGTCAAAGTGGCGGAGCTTGGGGGAGGCCTATGTCCAGCAGTGGACGTCTTTCGGCTGAAATGATGATGATAATGTTTTGCCATTCGGCTATGGAACCCTAAAATTTGGCACCGAGTATACTGATGGGTCATCAGGTTATCTGTCCGAGGAGTAGATACGGGAAAACCCGTTTTTTAATGATAACTCTTATCAGGGAGTCGTATTCTCATGCTTTAAACTGCTAAGAGCGATCAGCTGGGGGAGACGTACCATCTTATTCTTTTGAAACTACTCTAAAAATGTGTAGAACGCAGTGTGTGCAGGTGTTGTTATTGCTATACGTGGGGTTGGCACATTCCTGGGGTGAGTACGAGAAGCAGGTTTTTCTCTTTTCTTCATTAGTCAACATTGTCCCACTGTTAAGCATTGGCCTCACCCAAATCCTTCCAGGTATCCTTTTCCAAGGCTACCTCGATCCAATCCTTGCAATACGCGTCTATGTCGTCGCGCCACTTCTTCCTAGGCCGGATTCAGCGGTGACGTTAACCCACATTTTATTTTAATTTAATAAATGTGACTTTAAAATGCCCTTGAAACACAAATAACACTTAACGCAAAACGAATTGAATACATCGTTCCGTCTCTGCCGTTTTCAAACAATACACGGAATCAGAACAATGTTTCAAAATATGTTTGTTGTATTCTCACTAATCTGTCTTTTGTATGAAGTTTTATATAGTTTAAAGAAATGTACTCTTCATAATTTGATAAAGGCAGGAAAATGAATGTGCTTTATTTATGATCTAACGAAATTAAACCGAATCCATCTTGTAGGAATATTATCTGGGTTTAGTTAGAATTTCCTTAGAGTGTACCTCGTGGATTACAAGTACTTTTCTCTCGTTTCAGACATTGCTGTAAGCGTAGGAGATGAGCTAAGGTTTTATACCAACAATACCGTAACAAACACCATAAGATTTAAGTCCCAAAACCTCACAGCGTTAGCTTACGATGAAGTGCACAACATGATGCTATACGTCGACAAACAGACCGACAACGACACTATATGCGGGTATAACTTATCTTGCAAAGACACCAAATGTTTCACCAAAAGAAACGGTAGAAACATTCATGGCATCGCCTTCGACCCCGCCACAGACACAGTCTTCTTTACTGATACTAATGAAAGGAGCGTCAATTGGATTTCATTAAAACCTGGATCTGAGAACAATGCCAACGGAAATCTTTTAATCAAGATTGACGACGGGGTCCCCCGTGATATTGTCGTGGATAGCTGTAAAGGGTACGCAAAGATTGATTAATAATTGCCCCAAAATAGTAAATTTTGATAGAAATGTGCAAAGATTGTTGTTGTGCCTGGGATGGGATTGTAGATTAGAACTAAATGGAGCCGAGAGTGCAATCAGAAATGCTCACGTCTATCAAACGATATTTTTAACACACACATGGAAAGGAAAAGTTAAATTTTTTATAAATTATCTGTATCTCCCAATTAGGATGGGCTCGGCTTCCAGTCTTACTGGATGCAGCTGAATAAAATTAATTAAAAGCTAAATAAACTTAATAACATTTCATAAACAATAAATCTTTATTTATTTCTTTGCTGAGATTGAAAGAAAAAGTAACAGCTCTAAGCAGGAATGTTTAATACAGCGCATTGTGAACCTAAATGCAGTGTGATAAGAGCCATCTTTGAGTGAGTGTTTAAAATCTATCTAGCTTCATGATAGTCACAATAGTTTTTCTTTTTAACAGGTATATTTACTGGCTCAACACAAACCTGGCGCAGCCTACAATAGAGCGAGCTCGGTTAAATGGCTCCGAGAGAGAAGTTTTTGAGAATATTACTTCACTGCCTATCAATACTACTCACAATTTTGAGCCACACAGCTTGGCTTTTAACCAGCAGAGACAGGCCATATACTGGATGGAGCCGCTGAACACTAATGACACATTTTACCAAATGTATGAATCCAAACTCAACACTAAAGAAAAGACACGTGTCTTGCATTATTTTATAGCAAGTAATCCATTGCTTATCAATCCATCAAATACAATAACTAATTCAAAAAACAAAATCTTCACCTTGATTGATTTAAAGTGGGTTTATGAACTTACTGATGATCCTAGTAAAGATGATCTTAAAAATATATTCGATTTGTATTGTAATAAAATGATCAATATTGGTATAGTCGCCAACTATAAAATCGCTGATCAAATCCAGGGACAGGATTGCGAAGCACTCGAGAGTCGGGTCATTCTTGCTCCAGAATGTGATGGACCGTTTTGTGTACACGGTATGAAAGATAATGGACAATCTGTGTGCAAATGTACACCTGGTTACACCGGTGAGAGGTGCGATGTTTCAGTCTGTGAGAGCTATTGTTTGCAAGGCAACTGCAGTTTCAATGATGAGGGACTTCCTGAATGCAGGTAAAAGATATTCTGCTACTTCCATTAGTTCAATGATACCCTCGATATTGTGTCAATTGTATGGACAAAAACCTACAGCCACAGCGCAGTAGTCCCGGACCGTTCCAGCGCTGCCGCAGTCCGACTCAGACGAAAGAGAAGCCCATAGTCTTATATAGCTAGTAAAGTTATTTTCGAGAGCTAATTGACGTTCCATCATCATCATCATCATTTCAGCCGAAAGACGTCCACTGCTGGACATAGGCCTCCCCCAAGCTCCGCCACTTCGACCGGTTCTGTGCTTCTCGCATCCAGCGGACTCCCGCGGCCCTCACAAGGTCATCTGTCCAACTTGTGGGAGGCCTTCCAACTTTACGTCTTCCGGTACGCGGTCGCCATTCCAGAACTTTTTGGCCCCATCGGCCATCTGTTCTGCGAGCAATGTGCCCTGCCCACTGCCACTTAAGTTTGGCAATTCTTCGGGCTATGTCGGTTACCTTGGTTCTCCTGCGGATCTCTTCATTCCTGATTCGATCACGCAGGGAATCTCCAAGCATAGCCCTTTCCATTGCCCTTTGGGTGACTTAAAGCCTTCTTATGAGGCCCATTGTGAGCGACCACGTTTCGGTTCCATATTTCATCACTGGCAACACGCACTGATCAAAGACTTTCGTCTTGAGACACTGCGGCATGTGGGACGAGAAGATATTGCGAAGCTTCCCGAACGCTGCCCAGCCGAGTCGGATTCGACGATTGACCTCTTTCTCGAAGTTGGACCTACCTAACTGGACAGTTTGTCCTAGGTAAACGTACTCGTCCACAACTGCGAGTGCAGCGCCTCCGACCGTTACGAGAGTGGGTGTTACACGGGCATTGGACATGACCTTTGTCTTGTCCATGTTCATTTTAAAACCCACTCTTTCGGAAGCCCTACTGTGGTCATCGAGCATTGTACACTGAGGTCCTCCATGGTCTCAGCCATGACAACTATATCATCGGCAAACCGAAGGTGAGTGATGTACTCGCCATTGATGTTGATGCCAGCCCCTTTCCAGTCCAGAACCTTGAAGACATCCTCCAGTGCAGCGGTGAAGAGTTTCGGAGAGATAACGTCTCCCTGTCTTACACCTCGCTGTAGAAGGATAGGTTTCGAGGTCTGGTCCTGGAGTCGGACTGACATAGTGGCGTTTTCGTACAGACACTTTAACACCTCGATGTACCGATAGTCGATCATGGCACCGTCGGAGGGACTGCAGTACAGCCCATGTCTCGATCGAATCAAAGGATTGACGTTCTATATGAATATAATTTCCTTATTACACAATATGTCCGATTTCAGACTGTACAAACTTTAAGGGGTGGTAGTTTGCTCTGTTCTATCAATAACATTATTCTACATGTGGGGTCGGAACCCACACCCTCCTGAATGGCAGCCATTTTTGTGTTTTGGTCGCCTTTTATGGAGCGAGCATACTAAAAGTACAGTAACTTTGAAATTTAAAGCCAAATTATAACTAAAAAATACTTTTAGCAACAGAAAAGTATTAACAATGGGTTAAATAACTCAAATAATAACATTAAATGCTGCATCATCTTAAAATAAATGCTAAATCAGCAATCAAGCAACAATGTCTCTTAAACCATTTGTCATACAATCGAGTTTTTGGTATCATTGTTCAGGTGAACTTAACATCTGTTAGACGTGTAGAAAAAAAAAAGTAGTTCCTAGGGGTGAATTTTGTAATAACCTCGATTAACCAAAAAAACGATGTCATTTTTTTATTTCAAGATGATGTAGCATTTAATGTTATTATTTGAGTTATTTAACCCATTGTTATTACTTTTCCGTTGCTAAAAGATTTTTTTTAATGATAATTGGGCTTTAAATTTCAAAGTTACTGTATTTTTACAAAACATAAAAATGGCTACCATTCAGGAGGGTGTGGGTTCCGACCCCACATGTAGAATAATGTTATTGATAGAAAAGAGCAAACTACCACCCCTTTAAGTTTGTACAGTCCGAAACCGGACTGTACAAACTTCAAGGCGTCCCCTGAAAGGGGGGGTTTTGCAAAATCGCCACGCTTGGCAGGCGCGTTGGCAATCACAATAAGGTGGTCAAAATGCATAGAGAACGCTGCTGCCCATTCTCTAATAAGTCCCTTAGTCGCCTTCTACGACACCCACGGGAAGAAATGGAATGGTGCTTTTCTTTTACGTCCGGCACCACACGGAACTAGATCCAGATGAACATAATTTTCTAATTGTTTAAACAACATTGCCGCAATTTGCAAAAAAATCGTAAGAAATGTCTAATACCACGGGCTACCTTGTCGGATCCTCATAATGTATTTCTACTATTTCACATTTTCATTTTTTCAGATGTGATCCCGGTTATTCCGGGGACCGCTGTGAAGTGTACGCGTGTCACGGATATTGTCTGAACGACGGTGTCTGTTCCCTGGATGAGGAGGAAGAGCCATTCTGTCAATGTATTGGTTGTTACGAAGGTGCAAGATGTGAAGCTGATATAAATGCCACTGTATCTACTACCTCTACATCCTGCTCAGCGGAAAGAAACCTAACTCTACTCGTAGCTGAATTAATGTCGACCTTAAGAAAACCTCAAGAAAGTTCCTAATTGTTGAAGCATAATGTACCTAATACTTTATTTAATATCTCTTTAAAAAAAAATCAGCACTTTCTGTTACTGTGCACTGTATGTATGTGTTTTTCATGGTTTTCAGCATTCTGTTTTTAATAAATACAAACAACATGATAATTTAATTAAAACTGCGCACATTGGATTGTTTAAAGTATTTAATGACGAAAACACAAAAAGAAAGAAAGAAAAAATATTTATTGGACTTGCACAGGAATGTTACAAACTTACTACAGTATAATACGATAATTAAACACATAAAAGAGAGAAAAAACTAAAACACTACTATGCTACACTACTATTTAAATTAACATATGATTTATACAACAACAAAAAGTAAAATAAAAAACCAAGTCCTGTACGAAGCCAAAAGGCCACTATTTCAGCATGATGCTGCGACGTTTAAGGCCAAGTGGTAACGGCCGCGGCTTACGAGTTGTCGGTCGTGAGTTCGAACCCAGACAGGCGCTTTACTTTGTGTAAATTATTTCATCACCACTGCTCTCAAAACGGTGAAGGAAAACATCGTGAGGAAACCGGCATGTCCTAGAACCAAAAATTCGAAGACATGTGAAATCTACCAACCCGCACTGGGCCCGCGTGGTGGATTATGGCCCAATCCTTCTCACCGAGAGGAGGCCTGTGTCCCAGCAGTGGGAACATTATAGGCTGATGATGATGATGGCAATTAGAGAAATGAAGATAAACTAAGGTTTTGAGAGGTTTAAGAATTCTAATTTCAAGAAAGACAAAAAACTATGATAATAAAACAAAAACAAAGTGCAAGAAAGAAAAAAGACTTTCCATACTCATCATTCCATGTATATTGGTAAAACTGAACTCAAAGCATTTATTTCAAATAAACCAATTAAAGCCACTTTTGAATTGTCAAGGTCGGTGAGTTAGATAGATGAAGCTAGTTGCCCATTCCAAAGCGTAGGTACCTATGGAGAAGAACGGGCAAGAAACTCCATAGACATGGCTTTTAAAATCATGATATTGTTACAAAAAGTCGGTTACATCATTATGTTGAAATTTATCAATGTGAGAACGATGTAAAAAGATGTGCACAGTAATTAAAAAAAGAAATTACAATTCATAACTTAAAATAAGCCGTGGGAGCTAAGAGATGACCAGTCCCTACTGGCGGCGACAAGCGGCCGTTGGCCCCATCATCATCATCATTTCAGCCGAAAGACGTCCACTGCTGGACATAGGCCTCCACCAGGCTCCTCCACTTCGACCGGTCTTGTGCTTCCGACATCCAGCGGATATCCGCGGCCTTCACAAGGTCATCGATCCACCTTGTGGGAGGCCTTCCGACACTTTTTAAATGTTGCAGCATCATACTGAGATAGTGGCCTTTTGGCCTCGTATAGGACCTTGTTTTATATTTACTTTTTTTTTAATAAGTCTAATTTTAATAAGTACCTAGCGTAGCGTTGTAGGGTATTAGTTTTTTAGTGTTTAATTTTATTGTGTTGTAGTTATGTTTGTGATATCACAAAAGAAAATAAAGAAAGAAAAAGTATTTCTTTCTTTTCTTTCTAATAGTAATCTAAATACAGTATAAATAATATGTGTGGATACGATTAGTCGGAATAACTAGTCGGCGCAGCGCGCCAGACGGGTTAATGAAATAAGTGGCTGAAGGAGCGTGGCTGCAGAGTCTACGTCAGGTCTTCGCGCGACCTAGGTCACATCGAACCACGTCGTTGAGCCCGTGAATAAAACCGACTTCGGGCTTGTAACTTGTCTACGTCCAATAAATGTCGAAGAAAACTCAATATTATCCAAAACGGAAACAGATTTGTATTATTGCAGTATTTGATCTTCAATTTTTTTTTATTTTTATCGTTTAGTAGTTCAAACAATAAATTCGTGCCGCCATTGATGTCTCCCAAATCTGCAGTGCGGGATGTCAGAATAAAACACATTTAACAATCGTTTTTCAGGATCGAAGTTTAAATGTAATGAAAAATATAAGGAGAGTTTTCTTAAAAAGTTTATAATAAAATTAAAATTTAAACTTTAATTTTATTTTGACTGCGGTAGGTGTAGTGTTTCGATTTCGTTGTAAAACTTTATTTTAATTTCATGTTTATTTAACCTTAATCTCTACACTATAATAAAGATTGTTATATTTTATAGGTATCAAACATTTTAAGGTAATATTTTATATCTTATAACAAAATTAATATGGTACAAATCAATTAAAAATCCTATTAGAACCATTTTCGACTTCTACGCGGATGAAGTCGCTGGCAAAAGCTTGTGCACCTATAAACACAGCTCTTTCTCGACTTATTAGATAAGAATTATATGGGTATCAGCGTATATTCAATGATAAAAACGTTTTCAAAAAGTGTATATGTCTAACGGGAGCACGTCACTAGATTTATCTAATTGTGAACTGAGATGCGTTTGTTTGCGCAATTAACGTATTCTTAATGAAATGCAAATAGAAACATTTGTTACTCTAACTTTGTCAATAAATAATATTGATAATATTATATGTTATGATGTTGTTTGATTATGCCGTATCTCATGCTTTAGTCTTAAGCAAAACATGTATGATCTCATCCTTAACCCATGTAACACCTTTGTATACCATGTTTTATGCAAATAAATAAATACTGTGTGTACATAAATCTATCGACTTATATAAATAAAAAGAAAAGTCCTGACTGACTGACTCATCAACGCCCAGCCCAAACCGTTGGACCTAGAAAGCTGAAATTATGCACAGAGATTCCCTTTATTATGTAGACAAGAAATAAGGAAAGATTTTAGGAAATTCAACCCCTAAGAGAGTTAAATAGGGGGTGAAAGTTCCGTGCGGGCGAAACCGCTGGCAAAAGCTGGTAATAAATTAAATATATTACAATATTGTTTGACTGGGTCGCCAAATATGAATATTTACTTATGGACAATATTAGTGTTATCGGCAGCACATACAAGTTTGTACTTCAGAGGTTTTCTTGAAAAAGTCTGAAGAGCAAAGTTACATACGAGTATCTCTACGATTACAACCGAAAATAATAACTGGAGACTAACTGTAGACTTAAATACCAGTCACTTAGACACAATATGATACTTAAAATATTTTCAATTACGAGGTCCAGCAATAGTCCGCACCGGGTTATGTGCATTGAATTTGTTTTTTTCATTTCTCGTATGCAAATACATAATAAGTATGAGGAGAACGGCTGTAATTATTATTTTTGTTGTTTTATTTCACCATCATTTTGCGTTGAACAGAAAGCACCTCTTTCCAGTTTTCATAAATATCGTGCTCACGGTCTCAGAGTCAAATGACCGTGTGACGAAAAGACAGACTGACGTACTTATTGATTGATCATCGTAACTGATGGACTAGTCACAATTATAAGGGTTTCTCTTTTGCCATTCGGCTATGGAACCCTAAAATTTGGCACCGAGTATGCCGAAGGGTCATCAGGTTATCTGTGCGAGCAGTAGGTACGGGAAAACCCGTTTTTTAATGAGAACTCTTATCAGGAAGTCGTATTCTTATGCTTTAAACTGCTAAAAGCGATCAGTAGGGGAGGACGTACCATCTTATTCTGTTGAAACTAATTTGTATTTACGAGCATTAAATTAAAAATGTGTAGAACGCTGTATGTGCAGGTGTTGTTATTGCTGTACGTGGGGTTGGGGCATTCCTGGGGTGAGTACAAGAAGCATGTTTTTTATTAGTCCACACTGTCCCACTGTTTAGCAAAGGCCTCTCCGAAATCCTTCCAGGTATCCTTTTCCAGAGCCACCTCAATCCAACCCTTGCAATACGCGTCTAGATCGTCTCGCTACCCCTTCCTGGGCCGGCTTCGGCAGTGCCACCTGGTTTTTCGCTTCATATAATTTGCAGATGATGATAAATATGACTTTTAGGCCCACTTGCATCACAAATCACGCTCAATGCTAAACGAGTTGAAAACATCGTTCCGTCTCAGCCATTTTCAAAAATGACCCGAAATCAGAACTGCAATGTTTTAAAATATGTTTTCGTTTTCTCACTAATCTGTCTTTTGTGCGGAGTTTTTTACTTGCGTACTATCGTACTCTAAAGATGCTAAATGCCCTTCTGACTGCCCTCCCTGAATGTGATGTGTTTTGCGGATGAATGGAATAAAATTATGCGTATATGTATGTCTGGTGTTCTGTGAGGGAAAGTATTCAAGGGAGTCAGTCAACTGTTCCATGTTAGTTTTTAATTTAATCAAGTAACTTATCATGGTAATTTGCCACGTCATAATATTGTTTCTACGTTAGTTAATGTAATTGGTGTTACCGTTTTAACTAACCATAAATAAATAAATACGTACTCTACGTAATTTCGTGACTTACTGTGCCTATCTGTCAAAAATAATATGTTTTATTTATGATCTAACGAAATTAAACCGAATCCATCTTGTAGGAATATTATCTGGGTTTAGTTAGAATTACGTTAGAGTGTACCTTGTGGATTACAAGTATTTTTCTCTTGTTTCAGACATTGCTGTAAGCGTAGGAGATGAGCTAAGGTTTTATACCAACAATACCATAACAAGCACCATAAGATTTAAGTCCCAAAACCTCACAGCGTTAGCTTACGATGAAGTGCGCAACATGATGCTGTACGTCGACAAACAGACCGACAACGACACTATATGTGGGTATAACTTATCTTGCAAAGACATCAAATGTTTCACCAAAAGAAACGGTAGAAACATTCATGGCATCGCCTTCGACCCCGCCACAGACACAGTTTTCTTTACTGATACTACTGAAAGAAGCGTCAATTGGATTTCATTAAAACCTGGATCTGAGAACAATGCCAACGGAAATCTTTTAATCAAGATGGACGAAGGGTTCCCCCGTGATATTGTCGTTGATAGCTGTAAAGGGTACGTTTCCAATCATAGTTTTATAATACTCCAAAAGTATACAAATTTTGATGCAAGTGTGCAAAGATTGGTATTGTGCCTGAGATGGAACTGTTTATTAGAACTAAATTAAGCCGAGAGTGCAATGAAAAATTATCAGGTCTATCAAACTACATTTTTAACACACATGGAAAGAAAAATATAATTATCTGTATCTCCCAACAATGATATGCTCGGCTTCCAGTCTTACTGGATGCTGAATAAAATCAATTAAAAGCTAAGTAAACTTAATCAAATTTCATAAACATAAACCCCCTTATTTATAAACGCTGCTTCAAGTTATGTAATGATTAGCGACTGATAATATTAGCCATACAGTTTTGACGTTTGAACATTTCGTAACTTTAATCATCGTTTATGAATACACCCCAAAATCTTTATTTACTGTTTTGCTGACATAGAAAGAAAAAGTTACAGCTCTGACCGGGAATGTAAAAAGCAGGAATCTTTAATCCAGTGCATTGTGAACCTAAAAGCGGTGCAATAAGAGCCATCTTTTGAGTGAGTGTGTCCAAAATCTATGTGAGTTCATGATATTTTCTCTTCTTCTAGTGGTTTCCTTCGTGCGGCGAGTGGTATTTCCTCTCCTCTTTCTCTTGGCGATCAGATTTCCTCTTTGTTGTCCCACCTCCCCAACAATCTCAACATGGCCCACATCAACGCCCATAGTGTTCCTGGCCATTACTCTGATCTTCTGGCTTCCTTTAACTGTGCACATGTAGATGCTTTGCTTATCTCCGAGTCTTTTCTTGTTCTTTATCTTTATCGGCTTTCACGAGGTTCCCATCATGCGGGACCGTTATATCAACGATCATTGCACGCCGCTCTAGTCGATCCACCACCACCACTATATCAGGCTTATTGGCAACAATAGTCCTGTCAGTGATGATGGATCGATCCCAGAACAGTGTGATGTGATGGACATGTCGTCCATTTTCGAGAACTGGGTCGGGCACATACCGTGTAGTACGGCACTTCTGATTCCACAAGGCTGTATTTCAGAGCAAGTTGCTGGTGGATAATCCTGGCTATAAGGTTGTGTCTATGCAAGTACTCCTTGTTAGCTAGACGAGAACACCCGGAGATTATGTGTCTGATTGATTCTCCCGGACGGTGGCATACCCGACAGATGTCAACCGTGCATGTAGATTTATTATTTCTAGTGGTCCCTGGGTTCGCAATTCGACCATAATTAATAAAAAAAGCTTTTAGGTACTCCTCTTTTCTACACACAAACTTTAACTGTGCCCTAGGTACTCCGTCCGCTCAGATTATAAAACAAAGGCAGATAGACCGCGCGGAACACCAAGAGTGAAGCCAAAAAACCAAATACTAAAGCGTGGCATTGTATATAATGCGAGGCTTTAGTATTTGTTTTTTTGACTCTTTGGTGTTCCGCGCGATCTATCTGCCTTTGTTTTATAATCTAAACCAAGAAACAAAAAACAAATACTATTAATGTCATATTTATAATTAATTTTACAGTTCAATTAGCAACCAGTTTGATTTTGTCTAGACTCTAGATGGTCTTATGAAGCTGGACCAGCATGTTTCCAAGCATTCTTATCTTGGATATAATCCTCTAATTTATAATACGCTTGTTTACAAAGTGTACTTTTAATATGAGATTTAAATTTCCTTTCATCTAATTGCAATATATCACAAGGTATTTTGTTATAATATTTAACACAGTACCCCTTAAAAGATGTATGTACTTTAGCTAATCTGAAAACTGGTTAATCTATTTTGTCTTTGTTTCTAGTATTAAAATTATGTCTATCACTTATTTTATATGTTTTTAACCGACTCCAAAAATGGAGGAGGTTGTATGTTCGACTGTATGTATTTTATTTTATGTATGTTCAGCGATTTCTCCCCCATTTGTGGACCGATTCTCAAAATTATTTTTTATTTGAAAGAATATACTCCTGAGGTGGTCCCATTTGCACCAAGTCAGGATCCGATGATGGAACCCAGGGAAATCGAGGGCGACCCTCAAATGTTGTAGGTATTAACAATGTTTTTTATATATTTTCTAAATCTACGACGCTGAGCTGATGAAGGAAGGTGAAGGTACAACTCTTTAACGGTTAGGTGTTAGGTGGAGGTTCGGGCATAATTCCGTCATGTTTAATTTCATAATCTGTATTTTAGATAGTTAGTTAGCGATATTTCATATTTTCATACAGTAATATTGCCAAATTAATCAAAACACGTAATTTCACGTAAATATTTGACGGCTATTTGCGACGTTGCCAACTTTCAGAACAAACGCTCTTGATCTTTCTAACAGTATAAGTGGCCGAGCTTAGCCGCCCCGCAAGAGATGTTATATGAGGTCCCCATTGTAATTTATCGTCTCGCGTGGTTTCTACGAACACCGTTTGATTAACAAATTTCAGTTCTTCTCCGTGCAATGTGATGATACATTAGCTACTTCTAACATTTGGTAATTTAAATCTAATACATTTGGTTTTTGTATCATTTAGTACCAAATTATTTACCGTAAACCAATCTTGGACCTGAAGAATAGAGCTATTCACCTTGTCAAGATTTTGGGATCGTCGGTCTATCTATCAATATAAATAAAAGTCCTGACTGACTCATCAACGCCCAGCCCAAACCCTTGGACCTAGAAAGCTGAATTTTGCACAGAGGTTCCCTTTATAATGTAGACAAGGAATAAGGAAGGATTTTTCGAAATTCAATTACAAAATGAAACTGCTAAGTTGTAGGTAAATTTGACGGCGCGCGGCAGAAAATGCGCGCGTGTGTGTCTAGTGAAGTACGCTACGCACACATGCAAACCGCTATGCGTCGGACGCCAGGAACAAACCAACATGAGCCTTTGCCACTTTGTATTCGAAATAAATTATACGACTCTTTTATAGTTCGTGAAATATTGTTTGTACTGATGAATGTTATCACCTAGAACGGCGTATTTAGTGGGTAATGTTACACAAAAAGCACAGTTTGAATTTTATTTCGTGATATTTATTTATAGACCTAAATGCATTGTGATGTTGCTTCTACAGTTTCAATAGTACAGACGCCAGCAGGTCAAGCTATCCCAAACTGTCAGATTTTCCCAATTGAACATGAACCTTATTCCTTTGCGATAAAGTTGAAAACCTATCAAAGAAATTTGACAGATTGGGGTAGCTTGATGTGCTGGCCTCTGTAACTACTAGTATGAAATGTAAACGATGAGTTAAAAAATTCGGCCAAGTACAAGTTGGATTTGCACACAAATAGTTTAGTACCACGGTAATATTATACACTGATAAAATCACGTTTCTTGTATTGGGGCTCCCTTTATTTTTAATTTAATTGTGTCTTAAAGCGGTCACTAATATATTTATATCAAATGTGCACATTTAAAGAATTTACCGCGATTTTAAAGTGATGCAATCCTTAAGGTGAACCTAGTCCACATCGTTCCAATACAAACTTTGGGAGTGTATTACTCCACTGTTCGCAAATGTACAGAGGCCAGCATCATCCCAGCACATCAAGCTACCCCAATCTGTCAAATTTCTTTGATAGTTTTTCAACTTTATTACAAAGGAATAACTTTCATGTTCAATTGGGAAAATTTTACAGTTTGGGATAGGTCGACCTTCTAGCGTCTGTACATCAAAAATTAAACATGGTATGGTTTTGCTTTATTATCAATATTGTCTGTACGGAAACAGGACACTAAAATGAAAAAGCATTAAAACGTTAGGAGCCTACAAAGATTAGTTTTTCATGCTCATTTAACCTAACTTTGGGCGTGTTTAAGTAATAAAAGAAGTGTAAAATCCCCAAAACTAAGTCGGTACCGACAAAGCTCAACTATCGAAAAGTTCAATAAACTGTATTGGTAAACTTTATTTATGCGATAAAACGTTCTGTATGACTGTTTACTCCAACATGCATCTGCTTCTACTGGTGTCATTGCAATACCTCCATTGTTGACTTCACCCCGTGATATTGCAGCTGCCTTTTCTTTTTTGGCAGCTTCTCGCATCGTCTCTTCTGCAGTAATACGCTACATTTCAGCCACATTTGCATGAATTACTGCATCTATGGAATTGTCAACGATGCCAATTCGTTTGTATAGCTATACAAGCAAATTGGCATCGTTGACAATTCCATAGCTGCAGTAAGCTCATTCAGATTGGAAAGACCAATTCCTATCATTAATGCTCCTGACAATAAGCCTGTATTGACATTTAAATTTAAGTTTTCTTCGTTGCATGTTTCTAATTTAAAAAGCGATCCACACATACAACATTTAAAATCAAATTTTGTAATGAGTGCCATTTGTATTTTCTTTACAATTTGTAAACTATTCAACCGGCAACCAAATTGGCGCCATGTTTGTTAATTAAAAGCAATTGATTCATAAAATAAGTAAAATCTATAATTCGCCTTCCATCTACATCTGGAATTTCCTGAAAGAATGAAAACCGGGAATGTAGATAGTTAAAAAAGGGTAAAACTTGTAATTAAGTTACGTACTTTAGCGGTTAAAATGCAATTTACCTACATTACAAATGATATGAAATAAATGACCATGTTATTTATATTTCTGTCAGAATGCACTGTTAAAATTGTCGTTTGGTCAAATGTGCTTTCATTCTCCTGTAACAGTAAATCAGTCCGATAATGTACCTGTATAGTAAGTGGTGTGTTCTTTTTTCATAAATGTAATGAAAAAAACAATACATGAAATAAACGATGTAGGTGTATAGATAGGGAAAAATTACCTCTGTTAAATGAGACTTAATATTTTCATTTGGCGTATTTACTGGCCCCTGCTGCATTTCAGCTTTTTTCTGCCTAAAATAAATAGGAAATATGATTTTTTGATAGAATGGAATACAAAGAATACGTCAAAATACACATAAGCATTCTAGTTCCCAAGAAACATGACACTGTTATTTTAAACAGTCGTGTAAAAAATAACGAAACGAGACCTCCTCGACATTGAGAAGTTCCTATCGCGAAAAAGTGTAGAGTACATCCGCGTGTGTTGTTATGTAAATACCTGTTAACTATAATATTACAGAATAAATGTAAAGTAAACATTTCAAATATTAAAAGTAACATTCTTACCTGTAAGCTTCCCTTGCGCTTTTTAAACTATCGGCCAAAATTTATTTTTTCATTTTGACTGAACCATAAGATTTATTATTTTCTCTTTTGCCCATTATCATGAACTATGTCTGAAAATAATGGATTGAATTTATATTTTAGATTTCATTTTCTTTTAAAATATTCACTATAGAATATCAAAGCAAAATGTGTAGAATATATTACAATAAATAATTAAAAAATACTCCCTTGGATCAAGATGTGTTGGTCACGCTATTTTCTTGGCGAATTGGCGAGATTACGTGGCGCATAAAGTGGCAACAGCGAGCGATACGTCCTCCCTCTGGAAGCGCGCGGCGCGGACTAAAGCTAAGGTCCGCGCATCTTGAAATTTGTATCGATTTATAGCATTGCATACAAAAATTGTTTAAAAATATTGTTTTACTTTAAAATAAACAGTTATTTTTTTTCATGCAAGCTGACATAGTACCCTTAGTTATTACCTAACTTTTGATTGAATTTAGATTAAACATACATAGATAAAAAATGTTATTTCAGACGAAAAATTATCATTAACTCTCTGTTTTTCGGAATTATTTTTGGTGTATTTCTGTATGAAACTTAAAAAATTGCTTTGAGCACTCCAAATATAAAAGTACAGTCCTACCCCAAACATTTTTATAAATTACTAAACTATTATATCTTCCATGTAACAAAGCATCAAAAGTTGGCCGAAAGTAAAATTTTATGAAACATCCTTTGCCGAGACAAGGTTTTTACTAATTTAGGTAAACAAATTGAAATTTTTTTTTGAGGGCTCCCTAGATTAATAATGAAATTTTCTCGGACATATGTTTATTTTTATTTTTTGGCTATATCTAAACCATAATCACTCATCAAAATTCGAGTCAAACGCTCAAATTCAAGAAAAAACGTGATAGCGCCCTTAAGAGAGTTAAATAAAAGTTCGGCGCGGGCGAAGCCGCTGGCAAAAGCTAGTTTTAAATTTCAATGATGTGTCTCTGCAAATAACACCATCTTCGGTTGATTTAGAAGTAAATAGGGTAAATCATTGATGTAAACTAAAAAGAGGAATAAAATTTTATCCAAATAAATATACGGGAGCGTTTCGCATCATCCACGTCCATAGGTACGTAACTGCGGCGCACGCGTTACTATTGAATACTGGTGTACACCGAGATTTCGAAGTGCATTTCGGGCGATTTATATAAATATATCATACTGCTAACATTATTATACTGTGGCTAAGCAAAACATGTTGTACAAAAGATAAAACGCTGTTTACTTTAAAAAAAAAAAAAGAACGGTTTTCCCGACGCGCGGGCTATAGGATAACCTATGCACTTCTCAGCACCTTATCATGATACTGTTATCGTCCTAAAACGATTTAGTCACACCCAAATACAATACTAAAATTTTATGAATCAGTGACCTTAGTGTGTTCGAACACATCGAGCGCGTTCTGCTCTCCTATTGGCAGTGGATTGCTGAAGGACAAATCGGAGCGTTGAATGCGCTCGATGCGTTAGATCGAGATCTTAAGGTGACACTTGTCCACATTTTTTCCATACAAACTTTGGGAGGGTTTTACTCCACTGTTTGATGTACAGAATATTCTAAACATGGTATGGTATTGTCTCATTATTAATATTGTCTGTACGGAAACAAAATACTAAAATAAAAAGCCATTCAAAAGTTATGTGCCAACAAATATTCGTTTTTCTTGCTAATTTAAACTAAGTTTGGGCGTGTTGAAGTAATAAAAGCAGTGTAAAATCTGTAAAACCAAGTCGGTACCGACAAAGCTCAATTACCGAAAAGTTTAATACACTTAATTGGTCATTGACTAAAGCAGTGGTTTTTTCAGAAAACCCGATCTTCCGAAGGACTTTTCTTAATTTTTTACACGCCTGTTTTACTATAACTGATCCTGCAGCTCACTCAATAATGTTGTGCGTGTCGACTAGCGTCTAACTGCTCATCACTGATACTACCTCTGTCGGTCACGAAGCCTGGTGAGACAGCGCGCTTTTTAGCCAGGCCCACCAGTGACTTCGAGCCCGCGACTAGTGTACCCTTAAGGCTTAATTAAATCCACGCTTAGGACCTTCAGCATTTGGGCGCACTAAATTTGTGGGCGAGTGCGGTAATGTAGCCGTTTAGTCTTTAATTGGTCGCATTTTTAATTTATTATAAAAAAATAACGCATATTTGTAAAAAGAAACAAAATCAAATCATTTTCTTTTGTATTGCAAAGCAGTAGACATTTTTTTTCTCTTTTGTTAAAAATGAAGGAGTAAAATGGTTTCATCTCAACGATTTGGAGGTGATTTGGTGTTTTTTTTCTTATTATTTGATACCTATAGCAAAGTAATGCCTAAACCAAATGACGTATCATATTATGTAGATTACTAACTATTTTTTTTTTAAATGTCATTTCTTTGTTAATGCCGACGAAAACTGGTTTCATCTGCATGCTGTTTTCAACCATTTTTGTCACATTAGGGCTTCTGTACTCACAACCGGTGCGCGTATGACCAGATTTCAGAACATTAACGAAATAAAGTAATTTTTCAGTTTATAGTGTTTTTCCAGAAATCGGTTGTTTTTTTTTTTTTTGGAAAAACTTTTTATTTTTCACTTAATAGTCATTTTTGAAGAGTTCCGTTGTCTGTCTCCGAAACGCATTATCAGATGAAAAATCTACATGAAATGACAACATGAAAAAACCATTTCGGAATAAACCCCTTTCGAACCAAACAAAAATTTTGCAAATCGCATATATGACGGAGTTATGCCCGAACCTTCACCTAACTCCTAACCGTTTAAGAGTTGTACCTTCCTTCATTAGCTTAGCGTCATGAGATGATGATGACCATACGCAAATGTCTCAATAGCTTTAGAAAATAGATGAAAAACATTATTAATACCTATAACATTTGAGGGTTGCCCTCGATTACCCTTGGATTCCATCATCAGATCCCGACCTGGCGCCAATGGGACTACCTCAGGAGTATATTCTTTCAAATAAAAAAAGATTTTTGAGAATCGGTCCACAAATGGGGGAGAAATCGGTGAACATTCATTAAAAAAAAAAACAGATACGGTGGACATACATATAACCTCCGCCTTTTTTTGATGTCGGTTAAAAAGGAGTAGGCAAGGATCGTAGCAGGTGCTGTTCTGTCTACTCCCATGGGACAAAGCCGTAGGTAGTAGCCGTATAGGGTGAAATGTGCGCAGGTGTCAAACAGTATCGTCATTCATCTTTCAGTCAGTCTTTTTGTAGTGTCATCGCAATACCGTCTTTACCATAAGGGCACACGGGGCCCGTGACCAGGGCCCCCCATGCTCAGGGGGCCCCGAAGTACTGACAATTTCTCTCACATTTGTTCTCAAAACATTTTGCCAACGCCAAATTTTTGTTTTTCGGGTTACACTAATTAATAATTCGCTATCTTTACTTTCCGAAAGGGCCCTAAATTCTTGTGTGCCCAAGGGCCCCAGCATAGTTTAAGACGGCCTTGGTCATCGTACTTTAATAAATTTAGAAATCATTTTCATTTCGAGTGCCAAAAACCAATAACTTTGCTTTCTACCAGTATTTTATGCAAAAATTATGTACTTAAGATAACTTGTGACGAATTTACACATATTTTTAACCGACTTCAAAAAGAAGGAGGTTATCAATTCGACCTGTTTATATATTTTTTTTTTTTTATGTATGTTCGGGCATAACTCCGTCGTATATAGACGGATTTGCAAAATTCTTTTTATTCGAAACAGGTGCCATTGAAATTTCATATAGATCTGATGATGCGTTTCGGAGACAGACAACGGAACTCTTCAAAAAATTACAGAAAATCAACCGCGAATGTTGCTATCGCATAAATATGCATTGTTTTGACGCCAGGATGATGAAATTTCGAATTGGTGTGGGGTAGGTAACTAAAAAGTGAAAAATAAAAACTTTTTTCAAAAAAGTAACAACCGACTTCCTAAAAAACACTAGAAAGTGCAAAATAACTTTAATTTCGGAAGGCGGTGACAAATAATTAAAATACCTATCCAAAGTCACCGACTTCCAAAATTAAAGTTATTTTGCACTTTGTAGTGTTTTTTTGGAAGTCGGTTGTTATTTTTTTGAAAAAAGTTTTTATTTAAGCTAGTTGCGAATACACTTTCAATGTATGGAGTGTTAAAATGTGACGAATTTACTTTGTGTCGAATGTACAATAACCCGTTTTACCATAACTATAACCACTGACGTATAATTGGTGACAGTTTTTAGTGGTACTTTTGTTCGAGATTGTGTCACTGTGACATCTTGGATATTTTGTATATCAATGGATAAAGTAAATAGTCTCCTAGAGAAATAGCTGTGTGACAACCAGATGGACGGACACGTGGACATGACGAAGTTGTAAGGGTCCGGTTTTGCCATTCGGCTATGGAACCCTAAAATTTGGCACCGAGTATACTCGGTAAAATTTGGCACCGAGTATACTCGGTAAAAACGGGTTTTGACGTATGTACTCCTCGTACAGATAGCCTGATGACCCTTCAGTATACTGAAGGGTCATCAGGCTATCTGTACGAGGAGTACATACGTCAAAACCCGTTTTTTAATGAGCACTCTTCTTATCAGGGAGTCGTATTCTTTTACTTTAAACTGCTAAGAGCGATCAGCAGGGGAGGACGCACCATCTTATTCTGATGAAACTACTTTCTATTTACGAGTATTAAATTAAAAATGTGTAGAACGCAGTGTGTGCAGGTGTTGTTATTGCTATACGTGGGGTTGGCGCATTCCTGGGGTGAGTACGAGAAGCAGGTTTTTCTCTTTTTTTTATTAGAAAGAAAGAGAAAGAAAGAATACCGTTTATTTGGACACAGTTCGTGTAACACAAAATAAATAGCAAAAAAAAGTGAAAATAAATAACTAGGTACTATATAATAATTATGTGCCTCACGACTGCGCCAAAAAGGTTCATTTCAGCATTAATGCCAGACAGATGCTGTCTGACGCTGGTTTTCTAATGAACCTTTAGGGACAAGTGACGAGGAGTACAAACAGTTTCAGCATAAGCAAATAAATATTTTTATTTATAAATAAACACATCATAGAAACTTACAAAAACAGAATAAACGAAAAAAACAGGAGCTCAGCGAAACATAGTTATGTATACATTGGATTCGTACACGATGCACTCACAAAGCGCTGTAAGCCGCCGCACGCGGCGGACATTACACTGTCAGTTATTTCGCTTTTACAAGAAAAAAAAAATTATTAGTCAACATTGTCCCACTGTTAAGCATTGGCCTCTCCCAAATCCTTCCAGGTATCCTTTTCCAAGGCTACCTCGATCCAATCCTTGCAATACGCATCTATGTCGTCTCGCCACTTCTTCCTAGGCCGGATTCAGCGGTGACGTCAATCCACATTTTATTTTAATTTAATTAATGTGACTTTTAAATTCCCTTGCATCACAAATAACACTTAACGCCAAACGAATTGAATACATCATTCCGTCTCTGCCGTTTTCAAACAATACATGGAAACAGAACAATGTTTCAAAATATATTTGTTGTTTTCTCACTAATCTGTCTTTTGTGTGGAGTTTTATATAGTTTAAAGAAACGAACTCTTCATAATTTGATAAAGGCTGGAAAAAGAATATGTTTTATTTATTATCTAACGAAATTAAACCGAATCCATCTTGTAGGAATATTATCTGGGTTTAGTTAGAATTTCCTTAGAGTGTACCTCGTGGATTACAAGTACTTTTCTCTCGTTTCAGACATTGCTGTAAGCGTAGGAGATGAGCTAAGGTTTTATACCAACAATACCGTAACAAACACCATAAGATTTAAGTCCCAACACCTCACAGCGTTAGCTTACGATGAAGTGCACAACATGATGCTGTACGTCGACAAACAGACCGATAACGACACTATATGTGGGTATGACTTATCTTGCAAAGACACCAAATGTTTCACCAAAAGAAACGGTAGAAACATTCATGGCATCGCCTTTGACCCCGCCACAGACACAGTCTTCTTTACTGATACTAATGAAAGGAGCGTCAATTGGATTTCATTAAAACCTGGATCTGTGAACAATGCCAACGGAAATCTTTTAATCAAGATGGACGACGGGGTCCCCCGTGATATTGTCGTGGATAGCTGTAAAGGGTACGCAAAGATTGATTAATAATTGCCCCAAAATAGTAAATTTTGATAGAAATGTGCAAAGATAGTTATTGTGCCTGGGATGTGTGAGTGCAATGAAAAATGCTTACGCGGATCAAACGACATTTTTTTTTAACACAAACATGGAAAGGAACCCCCCCGAGTGGGTTCCCGCATTGTCGTTGCGGGGGGGCTGAGTAACCGTGGTCTCCCATCCACGGTGAAGCCAAGAGGAACCCAACGGTGGGGCCGCTCGTCAGGGCTTTTGTCTTCAAGCCATTGACGTAGCGGCCAAAAAGTAGGTTGCGGTGAGGTGCACCGCAACTGAGGTGGGCCGCGATGTCGAATGGGAGGCATCGCGGCTGAGGGTTACAGGCTGCGGTAGAGGAGGAGTGCCGGTGCTTCTGAGCAGCGCTCTTCCCTTCCGTGGCCTGGACGGGGCCGCCACCGTTTGATGGCGGACGCGGTGGGGCCGCAGGGGAAGAGGAGTGTCGGTATAGCGTCAGCCGCTCTCCCTATCCTCTGCGGCCGAAAAGTGGTAGACGGGACGGCGCGTTGTGTTCCTCACGCGCGCCGTCAAAGATGTCAGCAACCACTGGTGGGGTCCGCAAGGGCCGATGCCTGCCAGGGGTGCGGGTTTGTTCGAAAGAGATACCACGGCCCCTGGCATACGGGCTACTGAGGGAACACGGGTGGGTTTTAGTCAGTAAAAGTCTGACACGCCCTCCTGCTCTACTCAGCAGGAGAAGTCATTTGATGATTTCCCACCCAAAAAAAAAAAAAAACATGGAAAGGAAAAGTTATATTTTTTTTTAAATTATCTGTATCTCCTAACTATGATGGGCTCGGCTTCCAGTCTTACTGGATGCAGCTGAATAAAATTAATTAAAAGCTAAATAAAGTTAATAACATTTCATAAACAATAAATATTTATTTATTTATTTGCTGAGATTGAAAGAAAAAGTTACAACTCAACAAGCAGGAATTTTTAATACAGTGGATTGTGAACATAAAGTCGGTGTGATAAGAGTCATCTTTCAAGTGAGTGTGTTCAAAATCAATGTAACTTCATGATAGTCACAACAGTTTTTCTTTTTAACAGGTATATTTACTGGCTCAACACAAACCTGGCGCAGCCTACAATAGAGCGAGCTCGGTTAAATGGCTCCGAGAGAGAAGTTATTGAGAATATTACTTCACTGCATATCAATACTACTCACAATTTCGAGCCACATAGCTTGGCTTTTAACCAGCAGAGACAGGCCATACTCTGGATTGAGCCTGCGAACACTACTGACGCAGTTTATCAAATGTTTTTATCAAAAGTGAATCATAAGAAAGACAAGAAAGCTATTCTTAATTATCCTAAAATATTTAATCCATTGTTTATCCATCCATCAAATACATTGACTGCTTCAAAAAAAATTTTCTTCGTCGTAGACTTTCGCAATAATTTAAGGAAAGTTTATGAATTTACATTGAGAGATGTCGCTGAAGATATTAAAAATATATTCTGTGCGCAAAATGATAAAAACCTCGATGTTGGTATAGTCGCCAACCATAAAATCGCTGACCAAATCAAGGGGCAGGATTGCGAAGCACTCAGGAGTCGGGTCATTCTTGCTCCACAATGTGATGGACCGTTTTGTGTACACGGTATGAAAGATATTGGACAATCTGTGTGCAAATGCACACCTGGTTATACCGGTGAGAGGTGCGATGTTTCAGTCTGTGAGAACTATTGTTTGCAAGGCAACTGCAGCTTCAACGATGACGGACTTCCTGAATGCAGGTAAAATATATTTAACAACTTCAAAATAAGATTGGTTAAAAATTACCCGTGACATTGACGATTTCGTATAAAGGAAATCGGAATCTTTCCTGGATATCGTCATATTTTCAGGTACTTAATAGTCTAGGAGAGCTATAAAGTTTTTAATGAAGTTTCCAATAAAGGGTGATCTACCGATTTCCCTGAAGCAAAAACTCATCGCTATGACTATCCTACCCATCCTAATCAACAGGGCTCAGACCTGGTCGCTCACCGAGTCCAAAAGTTCGGTCTTGAGTTTTGCCAAAGAGCAATGGAGCGCAGTATTTTAGTAGCAAACGAAATGGAAAAAACCTGCTGCGTTCCAAAACGGGAATCCTAGACGTAGGAAAATAGGCTGCCAGGCTAAAATGGGACTGGGCGGGTTACGCCAGCCGCATGCACAGGGACCGCTGGGCAATAGTCCCTACACAGTGGGCGCCTGAGTGTGGACGGCGCCGCCGAGGCTGGCCCAAGAAGAGGTGGCGAGACGACATAGCAAGGTTTAGATCGAGGTAGCCGAAAAGGATGCCTGGAAGGATTTGGGGAAGGCCTTTGCTAAGCAGTGGGACAGTGTAGGCTTATTTATTTTTTAATTAATGTTTCTCATGATTGTAATCTAATAATTATTATATCAACACTGGCGCAATTTGCAAATATCGTAAGAATAAGTTGTGAATTCCGCGGGCTTCCTTTACGAATCCGTCACACTCTATCACATTTTCTTTGTTTCAGTTGTGATGCCGGTTATTCCGGAGACAGGTGTGAATTCTACACCTGTCACGGATATTGTCTAAACGACGGAAACTGTTCCCTGAATGAGGAGCAGGAGCCAGTCTGTCAATGTGTTGGTAGCTACGAAGGTACAAGATGCGAAGGTTACACCGCTGACAGCAGGGTTTCAGTCTGTGAGAACTATTGTTTGCAAGGCAACTGCAGCTTCAATGATGAGGGACTTCCTGAATGCAGGTAAAAGATACTCTACTACTTCCATTGGTTCAATGATACCCTCGATGTTGTGACAATTGTATGGAAATAAGCTACAGTCACTGCGCAGTAGTCCCGGACCGTTCCGGCGCTGCCGCAGTCCGACTCAAACGAAAGAGAAACCCACAGTCTAGTTAAAATGTTTTCGAGAGCTAATTGATGTTCCAGATGAATATACATTACTAATTATTTATACATCATTGCCGCAATTTGCAGAAAAAAATGTGAGAAATTTCTAATATCGCGGGCTTCCTTTACGAATCCGTCTTAATATATTTCTACTGTCTCAAATATTCATTATTTCAGATGTGATGCCGGTTATTCCGGGGACCGCTGTGAGGTGTACGCGTGTCACGGATATTGTCTGAACGATGGTGTCTGTTCCGTGGACGAGACGGACGAGCCATTCTGTCAATGTGTTGGTAGTTACGAAGGTGCAAGATGTGAAGCTGATACAAATGCCAGTATATCCACTGCCTCTACATCCTGCTCAACTCTATCCGTAACCGATTTATTGTCGATCTTGCGAAAGCCTTCCTCAAGAAAGTTCCTAATTGTTGAAGTATAATGTACTTACGTCATTTATTATCTCTTAATATTTTTGTCATTGGTTTCTATATCTATTTACTGTATGTGTTTCTAATGTAGAACAAAAGCTTTGGTTAACAGAGTTCCAAACACAAAAGTCGAAACTGTCAACTTCATTTTGCATTCATTCAGTTTTTAACCGACGAAAAAACGGAGGAGGTTCTCAAGTCGACGTGTATATTTTTTTATTTTATTGTTTTATGTATGACCACGCGTAACTTTTTTCAGAATTGTCCGATTTTGATAATTCTTTTGTTATTGGAAAGGGTATTCTCCGAAGTTGGTCCCAAATAGAAAAATCCAACCCTAGAGGTAGGAAAACAAGGGATTATTTATTGTTTACTCACAGATTTTAATACTGAGTTGTGTATTACAAAAAGTAATCAAAAATTAAGCATGTAGTAATTAGTACATTATAGCCACAAAAAAAAAAAAAAAAAAACTTTTTAACAAAAAAATTAAACAGCCGAAAAAACTGAAAGTAAAGAATAATAAACCTGCTTTGTTTAACTCTAATAACGAAGTTCGGAAGTCGGTAACTTTGGATATGTATTTTAATTATATGTATGTCACGGCCTTCCGAACTTAGTTGTAATGTTTAATAAATAAATATAAACAACACCATTACGGAACTGAACTCTGAAAATCATATCAGATTTGCTGGAGTCTGCAATGCTGGAGAGGCTTATTCGGCTTTACCTGAAGAGATGACGCAATTATCTTGTTTTCTATTTTGTTTTCTTTTTTATGTGAATTTCACTATATTAAACTTGTAAAGGTACACCACACATTTCTTCTTCTTAGATAGTAGCACTATTTCAAATAAATGTGAAATTAGTATAACGCATGGTCGGTGTTATCGCAAGATGGCGCTTGTCATGACGTCATCTATAACGATTCGCGGGACGTCGTTATCGCGCTCACGCCAATTTGAAATGGGTGTGAGCGCGCTCAAATCGATATTATTGTAGCTCGGAACGTGGCTTAAAAGAATGAGGTTCCTTTTTTTGCGTTTCGCGGATAGGGTTTTAGCCACGTACAAAATGGGGAATTCAAAGTTTTCTTTATCACAGAGAAAACAAAAGTTATATTTTAGTGAAAGTTTTATTTATTAAAAACGTAGGTACAAGTTGAAATTATCTATTTAAATACGAAGTTGCATGAAATGAGCAAGCAATAATTTATTTGTACTATTGAACACGACCTTTTTTGTATCGAAACTTTTTAAGATCAAAGCAACTCAACCAATAACAAAATATCCTATAACTCACTAGTGAATAATAGTAATGAAAAAGTCACAGTTTGATAATAGGTGTCATTATGTGCCTAATCGCGGTGAAATTATAGCCATTTTATGAGCAAGTGTGTTGAAAAGATTGTTAAACTCGTCAAAATGTAGGGAACACCTGATTTTTTTTTCGCGATTTCGGGTTTGGTCCCATAGTAAAAGTTGTTCATAATGATGAGTACAATCATGTGTTTAAATATCGGTCACTAATTACCAGCCACCCTATATTTAGATAATAAAATTAATATGGTACAAATCAATTAAAAATCCTATTAGAACCATTTTCGACTTCTACGCGGATGAAGTCGCTGGCAAAAGCTCGTGCACTGGAGCATAACGCAGCGCAACCCCGACTCACTGGGGAATCGCCGCAGACAGTTCCGACTCACCGCGAACTATGCGGCACCCGGTTCCGACTCACTGGAACCACAACTGGCCCTGGCAAGCATCATAACATGCACTGACTCAGCCCACTATCGACCTCCGGTCTCCGGGGGGGAGTGATGTAACGACACTACAAATATAAATGCTTCGCAACAAATACCGATGAACACAAAAAGAAAAGTGGCGCCATCTACAATGCAACAGGCGAACTATCTAAGCATTTCTACATCGCGCAATCAGAGTTTACCACACCACTCGAACATATACAAAAATCCCGACATCAACTGTCGGGCAGTTGCCCGGACCAGACACAATACCCGTCTGGTCGGAGGATCCTCCTTTACCATCATGGGTATGAGTGAACTTTACACCCTGTTCCTCATACCTCTAAACACCTATAAACACAGCTCTTTCTCGACTTAAACGATAAGAATTATATGGGTATCAGCGCATATTCAATGATAAAACGTTTTCAAAAAGTGTTTATGTCTAACGGGAGCACGTCACTAGATTTATCTAATTGTGAACTGAGATGCGTTTGTTTGCGCAATTAATGTATTCTTAATTAAATGCAAATAGAAACATTTGTTACTCTAATTTTTTCAATAAATAATATTGATCATAATATATGATATGATGTTGTTTGATTATGCCGTATCTCATGCTTTAGTCTTAAGCAAAACATATATGATCTCATCCTTAACCCATGTAACACCTTTGTATACCATGTTTTATGCAAATAAATAAATACTGTGTGTACATAAATCTATCTATATAAATAAAAAGAAAAGTCCTGACTGACTGACTCATCAACGCCCAGCCCAAACCGTTGGACCTAGAAAGCTGAAATTTTGCACAGAGGTTCCCTTTATTGTGTAGACAAGAAATAAGGAAAGATTTTAATTTCCGCGCGTGCGAAACCGCTGGCAAAAGCTGGTAATAAATTAAATATATTACAATATTGTTTGACTGGGTCGCCAAGTCCATATAAATATTTACTTATAGACAAAATTAGTGTTATCGGCAGCACATACAAGTTTGTACTTCAGAGGTTTTCTTGAAAAAAGTCTGAAGAGCAAAGTTACGTATCTCTACGATTACAACCGAAAATAATAACTGGAGACTAACTGTAGACTTAAATAGCTGTCACTTAGACACAATTTGATAATTAAAATATTTTTAATTATGAGGTCCAGCAATAGTCCGCAACGGGTTATGTGCGTTGAATTTGTTTTTTTCATTTCTCGTATGCAAATACATAATAAGTATGAGCAGAACAGCTGTAATTATTATTTTTGTTGTTTTGTTTCACCATCATTTTGCGGTGTACAGAAAGCACCTCTTTCTAGTTTTCATAGATATAGTGCTCACGGTCTCAGAGTCAAATGACCGTGTGACGAAAAGACAGACGACGGACTTACTGATTGATCATCGTAACTGATGGACTAGTCAGAATTATAAGGGTTCTGTTTTGCCATTCGGCAAAGGAACCCAAAATTATTAGTTATTCGTTATCTGTGCGAGGAGTAAATACAGGAAAACCAGTTTATTTAATGAGAACTCTTATCAGGGAGTTGTATTCTAATGCTTTAATCTGCTAAGAGCGAACAGCAGGGGAGGACGTACCATCTTAGTCTGTTGAAACTACTTTGTATTTACGAGCATTAAATTAAAAATGTGTGGAACGCTGCATGTGCAGGTGTTGTTATTGCTGTACGTGGGGTTGGGGCATTCCTGGGGTGAGTACAAGAAGCATGTTTTTTTGTTAGTCAACAATGTCCCACTGTTTAGCAAAGGCTTCTCCCACATCCTTCCAGGTATCCTTTTCCAGGGCCACCTCAATACAACCCTTGCAATACGCATCTAGATCGTCTCGCTACCTCTTCCTGGGCCGGCTTCGGCAGTGCCATCTGGTTTTTCGCTTCATATAATTTGCAGATGATGATAAATGTGACTAAAAGTCACATTTATCCCCACTTGCATCACAAATCACGCTTAATGCTAAACGAATTGAAAACATCTTTCCGTCCCAGCCATTTTCAAAAATGACCCGAAAACAGAACTGCTGAATATCTTTCTGACTGCCCACCCTGAATGTGATGTGTTTGCGGATGAATGGAATAAAATTAGGCGTATATGTCTAGTGTTCTGTGAGGGAAAGTATTCAAGGGAGTATGTCCACTGTTCTATGTTAGTTTTTAATTTAATCACATAACATAGTTATTTGCCAGTTTTGCCACGTCATAATATTGTTTCTACGTTAGTTAATGTAATTGGTGTTACCGTTTTAACTAACCATAAATAAATAAAAACGTACTCTACGTAAGTTCGTGAGTTACTGTGCCCATCTGTTAAAAAGAATATGTTATATTTATGATCTAACGAAATTAAACCGAATCCATCTTGCAGGAATATTATCTGGGTTTAGTTAGAATTTCCTTAGAGTGTACCTTGTGGATTACAAGTATTTTTCTCTTGTTTCAGACATTGCTGTAAGCGTAGGAGATGAGCTAAGGTTTTATACCAACAATACCGTAACAAGCACCATAAGATTTAATTCCCAATACCTCACAGCGTTAGCTTATGATGAAGTGCACAACATGATGCTGTACGTCGACAAACAGACCGACAACGACACTATTTGTGGCTATGACTTATCTACCGTAGAAATCAAATGTTTTACCAAAAGAAACGGTAGAAACATTCATGGTATCGCCTTCGACCCCGCCACAGACACAGTCTTCTTTACTGATACTAACGAAAGGAGCGTCAATTGGATTTCATTAAAACCTGGATTTGAGAACAATGCCAACGGAAATCTTTTAATCAAGATGGACGACGGGGTCCCTCATGATATTGTTGTGGATAGCTGTAAAGGGTACGCAAAGATTGATTAATTATTGCCCCAAAATGGTAAATTTTGATAGAAATGTGAAAAGATTGTTATTATGCCTGGGATGGGATTGTACATTAGAACTAAATGAAGCCGAGAGTGCAATGACAAATGCTCACGTCTATCAAACGATATTTTTAACACGCACATGGAAAGGAAAAGTTATATTTTTTTATAAATTATCTGTATCTCCCAACTATGATGGGCTCGGCTTCCAGTCCTACTGGATGCAGCTGAATAAAATTAATTAAAATCGAAATAAACTTAATAACATTTCATAAACAATAAATCTTTATTGATTTCTTTGCTGAGATAGAAAGAAAAACTTACAGCTCTGACCGGGAAAGTCAAAAGCAGGAATTTTTAATGTAGTGGATAAACCTAAAAGCGGTGTTATAAGAGTCCTCTTTCGAGTGAGTATGTTCAAAATCTTTGTAACTTCATGATACTCACAACAGTTTTTCTTTTTTAACAGGTATATTTACTGGCTCATCACAAACCTGGCGCAGCCTACAATAGAGCGAGCTCGGTTAAATGGCTCCGAGAGAGAAGTTTTTGAGAATATTACTTCACTGCCTATCAATACTACTCACAATTTTGAGCCACACAGCTTGGCTTTTAACCAGCAGAGACAGGCCATACTCTGGATAGAGCCTGCAAACACTACTACTGACGAAATTTATCAATTGCATTTATCAAAAGTGAATACGAAAGACAAGAGAGTTATCCTTAATTTTTCTAATAAATTTAATCTATTATTTACCCATCCATCAAATACATTGACTGCATCAAAAAAAATATTCTTCGTCGTAGACTTTCGCGAAAATATACGGAAAGTTTATGAATTTACATTGAGAGATGTCGCTGAAGATATTAAATATTTATTCCATGTGCAAAATGATAAAAACATCGATGTTGGTATAGTCGCCAACTATAAAATTGCAGACCAAATCCAGGGACAAGATTGCGAAGCACTCGAGAGTCGGGTCATTCTTGCTCCAAAATATGATGGACCGTTTTGTGAACACGGTATAAAAGATAATAGACAATCTGTGTGCAAATGCACTCCTGGTTACATCGGTGAGAGGTGCGATGTTTCAGTCTGTGAGAACCATTGTTTGCAAGGCAACTGCAGTTTCAATGATGACGGACTTCCTAAATGCAGGTAAAATATATTTAACAACTTCAAAATAGGATTGGTTTAAAATTACCCTCGACATTAAAGATTTCTTATAAAGGAAATCGGAATCTTTCCTGGATATCGTCATATTTTCGGGTACTTAATAGTCTAGGAGAGCTATATTAAAGTTTTTAATGAAGTTTCCAATAAAGGGCGATCTACCGATTTCCCTGAAGCAAAAACTCGTCGATATGGCTATCCTACTACTGCTATGACTGGTCGCTCACCGAGTCCAAAAGTTCCGTCTTCAGTTTTGCCAAAGAGCAATGGAGCGCAGTATTTTAGTAGCAAACGGGAATCCTAGACGTACGAAAATAGGCTGCCAGGCTTAAATGGGACTGGGCGGGTTACGCCAGCCGCATGCACAGGGACCGCTGGGCAATAGTCTCCACACAGTGGGCGCCTGAGGGTGGACGGCACCGCCGAGGCTGGCCAAAGAAGAGGTGGCGAGACGACATAGCAAGGTTTAGATCGAGGTAGCCGAAAAGGATGCCTGGAAGGATTTGGGGTAGGCCTTTGCTAAGCAGTGGGACAGTGTAGGCTTTTTTATTTTTTTATTAATGTTTCTCATGATTGTAATCTAATAATATTATTATATCAACACTGTCGCAATTTACAAATATCGTAAGAATTCGTTGTGTATTCCGCGGGCTTCCTTTACGAATCCGTCGCACTCTATCTCATTTTCTTTGTTTCAGTTGTGATGCCGGTTATTCCGGAGACAGGTGTGAAGTCTACGCGTGTCACGGATATTGTCTGAACGACGGCAACTGTTCCCTGAATGAGGAGCAGGAGCCAGTTTGTCAATGTGTTGGTAGCTACGAAGGTACAAGATGCGAAAGTTACACCGGTGAGAGGAGCAAGGTTTCAGTCTGTGAGAACTATTGTTTGCAAGGCAACTGCAGTTTCAATGATGAGGGACTTCCTGGATGCAGGTAAAAGATACTCTACTACTTCCATTGGTTCAATGATACCCTCGATATTGTGACAGTTGTATAGAAATAAGCTACAGTCACTGCGCTGTACTCCCGGACCGTTTCAAACGGAAGAGAAACCCACAGTCGTATGTCTAGTAAAATGTTTTTGAGAGCTAATTGATGTTCCAGATGAATATAATTTACTAATTATTTATACATCATTGCCGCAATTTGCAAAAAAAAATGTGTGAAATTTCTAATATCGCGGGCTTCCTTTACGAATCTGTTTTAATATATTTCTACTGTCTCAATTATTCATTATTTCAGATGTGACGCCGGTTATTCGGGTGACCGCTGTGAAGTGTACGTGTGTCACGGATATTGTCTGAACGACGGTGTCTGCTCCCTGGATGAAGAGGAAGAGCCATTCTGTCAATGTGTTGGTAGTTACGAAGGTGCAAGATGTGAAGCTGATACAAATTCCACTGTATCCACTACCTCTACGTCCTGCTCAGCGGAAAGAAACCTAACTCTACTCGTAGCTGATTTATTGTCGATCCTGCGAAAGCCTTCTTCAAGAAAGTTCCTAATTGTTGAAGTATAATGTACCTAAAACTTTACTTAATATCTTTAAAAAAAACAGTGGTTTCTGTTACTGTGTACTGTATGTTACATTTGTTTTTAATGTGGAGTCTGGTTTACAGCATTCTGTTTTTAATAAATACAACATGATAATTCAATAAAAACTGCGCACATTGGATTGTTTAAGATAGAGACTCTCTATACTCATCATTCCAAGTAGATTCCGAGTAGAAAGCTGTGTGGCAGGTAATTAACAAAGAAACTGGAAACACAAAACAGCGAGATCAGAATGAGTTAGCTCTAAAAATTGATAATGAAACCATTTCAGATAAGTTACAATTTGCTGAGACTCTAGAAAATTTCTTTACCAACATCCCAATAGAAGTTACGAAATCTCTCCCCTCATCATCTGTATTAGCTGAATCTCTTCTTAAAGAAAACTTCAGCAAGGACATTCCAAGATTTGAATTCAAACCCATCTCTATTGCCAAAATTAAAACAGCATTTAAAAGTCTTAACATAAAAAACACTGAAGACTTATGGGGGATTTCCGTTAAGGTTCTCGAAAATATCATTGACACAATTGCCATATTTAATCAATGTTTAGACAGCGGTACGTTTCCTGACATAATGAAACATAGTAAAGTAGTACCAATTTTCAAATCGGGTAGTAAGAGTGATCCCTCTAATAATAGACCTATATCTGTGCTTCCAGCATTGAGCAAAATTTATGAAAAAATATCCTGGACCAGATGTTGTCACACTTTAACTCGAATGGGATTTTACATAGTCGACAGTTTGGTTTCACGAAAGGTAGGTCGACGACTGACGCAGGAGTAAAACTCATCAGTCACATTTTGGAATCCTGGGAGAATTCCCAGGACGCCATTGGCATTTTCTGTGACCTCTCAAAAGCGTTTGACTGCGTTGACCACAATACACTGATCTGTAAATTACACCACTACGGAATTCGTGGACAAGCTGCTGATCTTGTACTTTCCTATTTATCAAACAGGCAGCAAAAAGTAAACGTTAATGGGGCGACGTCCTCGGGGTCTCTAGTTAAGATGGGCGTGCCTCAAGGTTCAATTCTTGGCCCTTTTTTATTTCTAGTTTATATAAATGACCTTCCTTACCTGATGGCTAAATTCTCGGATATAATTTTATTCGCTGATGATACTTCTCTTAATTTTAGAATAGATAGAAAAGATACGGATGTCTTACATGTCAATTATAGTCTAGCTGTTCTTTCGAAATGGTTTGCTGCTAATAATCTTTTACTCAATGCGAACAAAACTAAATGTCTTAAGTTCTCGTTACCAAATGTACCCCAAGTAGGTCTAAACTTAAAACTTGATGGCAAGAAACTGGATGCTATTTCGGAAACTGTATTTTTGGGAATTACTTTAGATTCAAAATTGCAATGGGGTGCTCACATTAGAGCTCTTTCAAGTAGATTAAGCTCAGCTGCTTACGCAGTAAGAAAAATAAGGCAGTTGACTGATGTAGCCACAGCTAGTTTAGTTTACTTTCCTTATTTTCACAGTATTATGTCTTATGGCATTCTGCTGTGGGGATCGGCAGCTGACGTAGATTCAATTTTCATTTTACAAAAGAGGACAATACGCGCAATCTATAAAATGGGGCCTCGCGAGTCTCTTAGAAACAAATTCAGCGAAATTGATATTTTAACTCTGCCTTTTCTTTATATCTTAGAAAATATCATATATGTTCGCAAAAACTTAGGCCTTTTCAAAAAACGATGCGATTTCCATAATCTGAATACACGTAGTAAAGATGAAATTGTGATTCCAAAATTTAGGCTGACTAAAACTAGCAAGTCATTTCTCATAAACAGTATCCGCTTCTATAACAAGTTGCCAAAGTCGGTTACAGAACTTAGCGATGGAAAGTTTAAAACGCACATCAAACGTGTCCTTATCAAAAAAGAATATTATAAGATAAGAGACTACGTTGAAGACAGGCAAGTTTGGCATTAATTCCTTCTGCACATGTGGCTTCCCTGTTACCTCATTAACAGCATAACTATGTGAAAGTCTATTAACTGCTCTCAAATACAATGGTCTTTTATATTCTTTTTATTTTTACAATGCTGACATATTCTCGTCATTATTTGACGTTATACATCAATTTTATTTAGGTTCATTTTATTTATGTAGATTATTTTACATATTGTGAATGAGAGAACGTTGTAGGCCTTACTGACTGTAGATTTGTAGACGATTTTCTATTCTGTATTCGTCTAAGTACCTGGTACTTATTGACAGGCCTGCGCTGTCCTCCCATACATTTAATCTCTGTAATTTGAAAATATTGTTAAAGCCAATTATTTTTAAAAGAGTAAGTTATATGATGATTTCCCACCCAAAAAAAACCGTGTGACGAAAAGACAGACTGACGGATTTACTAATTGATCATCGTAACTGATGGACTGGTCAAAATTATAAGGGTTCTGTTTTATAGGCCCATCTCACTTCTGAACCATGTCTACAAGCAGTTCTCCAGAGCCATCACGAACCGTCTAGCGCGCAGGTTTGACGACTTCCAGCCTCCCGAACAAACCGGATTCCGTAAAGAATTAAGCACAGTAGACCACATACATACGCTGCTGCAGGTTATATAGAAGACCGAAGAGTATAACCTGCCTCTCTGTTTAGCGTTTGTGGACTATGAAAAAGCCTTTGATTCGATCGAGACATGGGCTGTACTGCAGTCCCTCCAACGGTGCCAGATCGACTATCGGTACATCGAGGTGTTAAAGTGTCTGTACGAAAACGCCAGTATGTCAGTCCGACTCCAGGACCAGACCTCGAAACCTATCCTTCTACAGCGAGGTGTAAGACAGGGAGACGTTATCTATCCGAAACTCTTCACCGCTGCACTGGAGGATGTCTTCAAGGTTCTGGACTGGAAAGGGGCTGGCATCAACATCAATGGCGAGTACATCACTCACCTTCGGTTTGCCGATGATATAGTTGTCATGGCTGAGACCATGGATGACCTCAGTACAATGCTCGATGATCTCAGTAGAGCTTCCGAAAGAGTGGGTCTTAAAATGAACATGGACAAGACAAAGTCATGTCCAATGCCCGTGTAACAACACCCACTCGCGTAACGGTCGGAGGCGCTGCACTCGAAGTTGTGGACGAGTACGTTTACCTAGGACAAACTATCCAGTTAGGTAGGTCCAACTTCGAGAAAGAGGTCAATCGTCGAATCCGACTCGGCTGGGCAGCGTTCGGGAAGCTTCGCAATATCTTCTAGTCCCGCATACCGCAGTGTCTCAAAACGAAAGTCTTTGACCAGTGCGTGTTGCCAGTGATGACATATGGAACCGAAACAATCGAATCAAGCACAACATGATTTAAACATATTACACACCTGGCTCCAGTCAAATTTGCTGACCATAAATGCTTCAAAAACAAATTATATTATTTTCACAGCAAAAAACAAAAAAAAAAAATTGATACCCATACATAGTCAATTAACAATTAACGGTCAAATAATAAACAAAACAAACTCAGAAAAATATCTGGGCCTACTTCTTGATAGTGGACTTACATGGAAGCCACATATCGAAAAAATTCAAAGCAAACTTCTATCCCTATCAGGTGCCCTTCGGCCCATATCCCGATGCTTGCCCAGACATGTGCGGTACACAATCTATAATTCTTTGGTCAAGCCTCATCTAGATTACCTAATTGAAGTATGGGGATCAGCAGCTAAGAGCAACTTAAATAAACTACAGAGATCACAAAATAAACTAATTAGGTAAAACGTTATTTCGATATGATTATTTAACACCGACCATAAAAATTTAGAAGGAAACTGGACTAATGAATCTATCACAAAGCTACAAATTCAACACCTGTATCCTGATTAGAAAAATTATAACAATGAACTCACAAATAACTTTTACCAAAAATATAGACCACCACAAATGTAATACGAGACAGGCAAATAATATACTTACGTTTGAAACCACCTCGAACTAACTACGGAAAAAAGAGCATTCTGTACGAAGGAGCCCAGAATTTATAATAAGTTACC
The DNA here is from genome assembly GCA_949987655.1 of Polymixis flavicincta. Taxonomy (NCBI): domain Eukaryota; kingdom Metazoa; phylum Arthropoda; class Insecta; order Lepidoptera; family Noctuidae; genus Polymixis; species Polymixis flavicincta. The sequence continues at coordinate 3,075,524 of OX465198.1, read as the reverse complement.
AAAAGACACAAAAGAGGCTAAAAGCTTATCAACCTTTAACGACACATTTTGAAGGATCTTTCATTAATGGAACGTTATGGATAGATTTGTAAATTTTACTGACACTACGAAAACTAACCCTAAACTAAATAACCTACAACCCTACACCCACTTACTTACCGTACGAAAAGCACCATTTTATGTATGAAATCCAAAAACAATGTTTCTGTTTATATCGCTTATTCAAACGCACTGTGCCACGGGCCTTATCAACCTATGTAACTTTGTTCGCGCCGCAGCGTATGCGCGCAGTCGCGCACTCACAATCTCCACTACCATTTTTAACATCTACCCTGCTAAAAACGCTAATCGGTTATTTTGTTTACTTATTATTGTATTTTCTCTGTAAGTGATTAATGTAATCTTTTGAGACATAAATGTCTTAAATCATAAACGTGGTCGCTCACATTGGGCCTCATAAGAAGGCTTAAAGTCACCCAAATGGCGATGGAGAGGGCTATGCTTGGAGTTTCCCTGCGTGATCGAATCAGGAATGAAGAGATCCGCAGGAGAACCAAGGTAACCGACATAGCCCGAAGAATTGCCAAACTTAAGTGGCAGTGCGCAGGGCACATTGCTCGCAGAACAGATGGCCGATGGGGCCGAAAAGTTCTGGAGTGGCGACCGCGTACCGGAAGACGTAAAGTTGGAAGGCCTCCCACAAGGTGGACAGATGACCTTGTGAGGGCCGCAAGAGTCCGCTGGATGCGAGAAGCACAGAACCGGTCAAAGTGGCGGAGCTTGGGGGAGGCCTATGTCCAGCAGTGGACGTCTTTCGGCTGAAATGATGATGATAATGTTTTGCCATTCGGCTATGGAACCCTAAAATTTGGCACCGAGTATACTGATGGGTCATCAGGTTATCTGTCCGAGGAGTAGATACGGGAAAACCCGTTTTTTAATGATAACTCTTATCAGGGAGTCGTATTCTCATGCTTTAAACTGCTAAGAGCGATCAGCTGGGGGAGACGTACCATCTTATTCTTTTGAAACTACTCTAAAAATGTGTAGAACGCAGTGTGTGCAGGTGTTGTTATTGCTATACGTGGGGTTGGCACATTCCTGGGGTGAGTACGAGAAGCAGGTTTTTCTCTTTTCTTCATTAGTCAACATTGTCCCACTGTTAAGCATTGGCCTCACCCAAATCCTTCCAGGTATCCTTTTCCAAGGCTACCTCGATCCAATCCTTGCAATACGCGTCTATGTCGTCGCGCCACTTCTTCCTAGGCCGGATTCAGCGGTGACGTTAACCCACATTTTATTTTAATTTAATAAATGTGACTTTAAAATGCCCTTGAAACACAAATAACACTTAACGCAAAACGAATTGAATACATCGTTCCGTCTCTGCCGTTTTCAAACAATACACGGAATCAGAACAATGTTTCAAAATATGTTTGTTGTATTCTCACTAATCTGTCTTTTGTATGAAGTTTTATATAGTTTAAAGAAATGTACTCTTCATAATTTGATAAAGGCAGGAAAATGAATGTGCTTTATTTATGATCTAACGAAATTAAACCGAATCCATCTTGTAGGAATATTATCTGGGTTTAGTTAGAATTTCCTTAGAGTGTACCTCGTGGATTACAAGTACTTTTCTCTCGTTTCAGACATTGCTGTAAGCGTAGGAGATGAGCTAAGGTTTTATACCAACAATACCGTAACAAACACCATAAGATTTAAGTCCCAAAACCTCACAGCGTTAGCTTACGATGAAGTGCACAACATGATGCTATACGTCGACAAACAGACCGACAACGACACTATATGCGGGTATAACTTATCTTGCAAAGACACCAAATGTTTCACCAAAAGAAACGGTAGAAACATTCATGGCATCGCCTTCGACCCCGCCACAGACACAGTCTTCTTTACTGATACTAATGAAAGGAGCGTCAATTGGATTTCATTAAAACCTGGATCTGAGAACAATGCCAACGGAAATCTTTTAATCAAGATTGACGACGGGGTCCCCCGTGATATTGTCGTGGATAGCTGTAAAGGGTACGCAAAGATTGATTAATAATTGCCCCAAAATAGTAAATTTTGATAGAAATGTGCAAAGATTGTTGTTGTGCCTGGGATGGGATTGTAGATTAGAACTAAATGGAGCCGAGAGTGCAATCAGAAATGCTCACGTCTATCAAACGATATTTTTAACACACACATGGAAAGGAAAAGTTAAATTTTTTATAAATTATCTGTATCTCCCAATTAGGATGGGCTCGGCTTCCAGTCTTACTGGATGCAGCTGAATAAAATTAATTAAAAGCTAAATAAACTTAATAACATTTCATAAACAATAAATCTTTATTTATTTCTTTGCTGAGATTGAAAGAAAAAGTAACAGCTCTAAGCAGGAATGTTTAATACAGCGCATTGTGAACCTAAATGCAGTGTGATAAGAGCCATCTTTGAGTGAGTGTTTAAAATCTATCTAGCTTCATGATAGTCACAATAGTTTTTCTTTTTAACAGGTATATTTACTGGCTCAACACAAACCTGGCGCAGCCTACAATAGAGCGAGCTCGGTTAAATGGCTCCGAGAGAGAAGTTTTTGAGAATATTACTTCACTGCCTATCAATACTACTCACAATTTTGAGCCACACAGCTTGGCTTTTAACCAGCAGAGACAGGCCATATACTGGATGGAGCCGCTGAACACTAATGACACATTTTACCAAATGTATGAATCCAAACTCAACACTAAAGAAAAGACACGTGTCTTGCATTATTTTATAGCAAGTAATCCATTGCTTATCAATCCATCAAATACAATAACTAATTCAAAAAACAAAATCTTCACCTTGATTGATTTAAAGTGGGTTTATGAACTTACTGATGATCCTAGTAAAGATGATCTTAAAAATATATTCGATTTGTATTGTAATAAAATGATCAATATTGGTATAGTCGCCAACTATAAAATCGCTGATCAAATCCAGGGACAGGATTGCGAAGCACTCGAGAGTCGGGTCATTCTTGCTCCAGAATGTGATGGACCGTTTTGTGTACACGGTATGAAAGATAATGGACAATCTGTGTGCAAATGTACACCTGGTTACACCGGTGAGAGGTGCGATGTTTCAGTCTGTGAGAGCTATTGTTTGCAAGGCAACTGCAGTTTCAATGATGAGGGACTTCCTGAATGCAGGTAAAAGATATTCTGCTACTTCCATTAGTTCAATGATACCCTCGATATTGTGTCAATTGTATGGACAAAAACCTACAGCCACAGCGCAGTAGTCCCGGACCGTTCCAGCGCTGCCGCAGTCCGACTCAGACGAAAGAGAAGCCCATAGTCTTATATAGCTAGTAAAGTTATTTTCGAGAGCTAATTGACGTTCCATCATCATCATCATCATTTCAGCCGAAAGACGTCCACTGCTGGACATAGGCCTCCCCCAAGCTCCGCCACTTCGACCGGTTCTGTGCTTCTCGCATCCAGCGGACTCCCGCGGCCCTCACAAGGTCATCTGTCCAACTTGTGGGAGGCCTTCCAACTTTACGTCTTCCGGTACGCGGTCGCCATTCCAGAACTTTTTGGCCCCATCGGCCATCTGTTCTGCGAGCAATGTGCCCTGCCCACTGCCACTTAAGTTTGGCAATTCTTCGGGCTATGTCGGTTACCTTGGTTCTCCTGCGGATCTCTTCATTCCTGATTCGATCACGCAGGGAATCTCCAAGCATAGCCCTTTCCATTGCCCTTTGGGTGACTTAAAGCCTTCTTATGAGGCCCATTGTGAGCGACCACGTTTCGGTTCCATATTTCATCACTGGCAACACGCACTGATCAAAGACTTTCGTCTTGAGACACTGCGGCATGTGGGACGAGAAGATATTGCGAAGCTTCCCGAACGCTGCCCAGCCGAGTCGGATTCGACGATTGACCTCTTTCTCGAAGTTGGACCTACCTAACTGGACAGTTTGTCCTAGGTAAACGTACTCGTCCACAACTGCGAGTGCAGCGCCTCCGACCGTTACGAGAGTGGGTGTTACACGGGCATTGGACATGACCTTTGTCTTGTCCATGTTCATTTTAAAACCCACTCTTTCGGAAGCCCTACTGTGGTCATCGAGCATTGTACACTGAGGTCCTCCATGGTCTCAGCCATGACAACTATATCATCGGCAAACCGAAGGTGAGTGATGTACTCGCCATTGATGTTGATGCCAGCCCCTTTCCAGTCCAGAACCTTGAAGACATCCTCCAGTGCAGCGGTGAAGAGTTTCGGAGAGATAACGTCTCCCTGTCTTACACCTCGCTGTAGAAGGATAGGTTTCGAGGTCTGGTCCTGGAGTCGGACTGACATAGTGGCGTTTTCGTACAGACACTTTAACACCTCGATGTACCGATAGTCGATCATGGCACCGTCGGAGGGACTGCAGTACAGCCCATGTCTCGATCGAATCAAAGGATTGACGTTCTATATGAATATAATTTCCTTATTACACAATATGTCCGATTTCAGACTGTACAAACTTTAAGGGGTGGTAGTTTGCTCTGTTCTATCAATAACATTATTCTACATGTGGGGTCGGAACCCACACCCTCCTGAATGGCAGCCATTTTTGTGTTTTGGTCGCCTTTTATGGAGCGAGCATACTAAAAGTACAGTAACTTTGAAATTTAAAGCCAAATTATAACTAAAAAATACTTTTAGCAACAGAAAAGTATTAACAATGGGTTAAATAACTCAAATAATAACATTAAATGCTGCATCATCTTAAAATAAATGCTAAATCAGCAATCAAGCAACAATGTCTCTTAAACCATTTGTCATACAATCGAGTTTTTGGTATCATTGTTCAGGTGAACTTAACATCTGTTAGACGTGTAGAAAAAAAAAAGTAGTTCCTAGGGGTGAATTTTGTAATAACCTCGATTAACCAAAAAAACGATGTCATTTTTTTATTTCAAGATGATGTAGCATTTAATGTTATTATTTGAGTTATTTAACCCATTGTTATTACTTTTCCGTTGCTAAAAGATTTTTTTTAATGATAATTGGGCTTTAAATTTCAAAGTTACTGTATTTTTACAAAACATAAAAATGGCTACCATTCAGGAGGGTGTGGGTTCCGACCCCACATGTAGAATAATGTTATTGATAGAAAAGAGCAAACTACCACCCCTTTAAGTTTGTACAGTCCGAAACCGGACTGTACAAACTTCAAGGCGTCCCCTGAAAGGGGGGGTTTTGCAAAATCGCCACGCTTGGCAGGCGCGTTGGCAATCACAATAAGGTGGTCAAAATGCATAGAGAACGCTGCTGCCCATTCTCTAATAAGTCCCTTAGTCGCCTTCTACGACACCCACGGGAAGAAATGGAATGGTGCTTTTCTTTTACGTCCGGCACCACACGGAACTAGATCCAGATGAACATAATTTTCTAATTGTTTAAACAACATTGCCGCAATTTGCAAAAAAATCGTAAGAAATGTCTAATACCACGGGCTACCTTGTCGGATCCTCATAATGTATTTCTACTATTTCACATTTTCATTTTTTCAGATGTGATCCCGGTTATTCCGGGGACCGCTGTGAAGTGTACGCGTGTCACGGATATTGTCTGAACGACGGTGTCTGTTCCCTGGATGAGGAGGAAGAGCCATTCTGTCAATGTATTGGTTGTTACGAAGGTGCAAGATGTGAAGCTGATATAAATGCCACTGTATCTACTACCTCTACATCCTGCTCAGCGGAAAGAAACCTAACTCTACTCGTAGCTGAATTAATGTCGACCTTAAGAAAACCTCAAGAAAGTTCCTAATTGTTGAAGCATAATGTACCTAATACTTTATTTAATATCTCTTTAAAAAAAAATCAGCACTTTCTGTTACTGTGCACTGTATGTATGTGTTTTTCATGGTTTTCAGCATTCTGTTTTTAATAAATACAAACAACATGATAATTTAATTAAAACTGCGCACATTGGATTGTTTAAAGTATTTAATGACGAAAACACAAAAAGAAAGAAAGAAAAAATATTTATTGGACTTGCACAGGAATGTTACAAACTTACTACAGTATAATACGATAATTAAACACATAAAAGAGAGAAAAAACTAAAACACTACTATGCTACACTACTATTTAAATTAACATATGATTTATACAACAACAAAAAGTAAAATAAAAAACCAAGTCCTGTACGAAGCCAAAAGGCCACTATTTCAGCATGATGCTGCGACGTTTAAGGCCAAGTGGTAACGGCCGCGGCTTACGAGTTGTCGGTCGTGAGTTCGAACCCAGACAGGCGCTTTACTTTGTGTAAATTATTTCATCACCACTGCTCTCAAAACGGTGAAGGAAAACATCGTGAGGAAACCGGCATGTCCTAGAACCAAAAATTCGAAGACATGTGAAATCTACCAACCCGCACTGGGCCCGCGTGGTGGATTATGGCCCAATCCTTCTCACCGAGAGGAGGCCTGTGTCCCAGCAGTGGGAACATTATAGGCTGATGATGATGATGGCAATTAGAGAAATGAAGATAAACTAAGGTTTTGAGAGGTTTAAGAATTCTAATTTCAAGAAAGACAAAAAACTATGATAATAAAACAAAAACAAAGTGCAAGAAAGAAAAAAGACTTTCCATACTCATCATTCCATGTATATTGGTAAAACTGAACTCAAAGCATTTATTTCAAATAAACTAATTAAAGCCACTTTTGAATTGTCAAGGTCGGTGAGTTAGATAGATGAAGCTAGTTGCCCATTCCAAAGCGTAGGTACCTATGGAGAAGAACGGGCAAGAAACTCCATAGACATGGCTTTTAAAATCATGATATTGTTACAAAAAGTCGGTTACATCATTATGTTGAAATTTATCAATGTGAGAACGATGTAAAAAGATGTGCACAGTAATTAAAAAAAGAAATTACAATTCATAACTTAAAATAAGCCGTGGGAGCTAAGAGATGACCAGTCCCTACTGGCGGCGACAAGCGGCCGTTGGCCCCATCATCATCATCATTTCAGCCGAAAGACGTCCACTGCTGGACATAGGCCTCCACCAGGCTCCTCCACTTCGACCGGTCTTGTGCTTCCGACATCCAGCGGATATCCGCGGCCTTCACAAGGTCATCGATCCACCTTGTGGGAGGCCTTCCGACACTTTTTAAATGTTGCAGCATCATACTGAGATAGTGGCCTTTTGGCCTCGTATAGGACCTTGTTTTATATTTACTTTTTTTTTAATAAGTCTAATTTTAATAAGTACCTAGCGTAGCGTTGTAGGGTATTAGTTTTTTAGTGTTTAATTTTATTGTGTTGTAGTTATGTTTGTGATATCACAAAAGAAAATAAAGAAAGAAAAAGTATTTCTTTCTTTTCTTTCTAATAGTAATCTAAATACAGTATAAATAATATGTGTGGATACGATTAGTCGGAATAACTAGTCGGCGCAGCGCGCCAGACGGGTTAATGAAATAAGTGGCTGAAGGAGCGTGGCTGCAGAGTCTACGTCAGGTCTTCGCGCGACCTAGGTCACATCGAACCACGTCGTTGAGCCCGTGAATAAAACCGACTTCGGGCTTGTAACTTGTCTACGTCCAATAAATGTCGAAGAAAACTCAATATTATCCAAAACGGAAACAGATTTGTATTATTGCAGTATTTGATCTTCAATTTTTTTTTATTTTTATCGTTTAGTAGTTCAAACAATAAATTCGTGCCGCCATTGATGTCTCCCAAATCTGCAGTGCGGGATGTCAGAATAAAACACATTTAACAATCGTTTTTCAGGATCGAAGTTTAAATGTAATGAAAAATATAAGGAGAGTTTTCTTAAAAAGTTTATAATAAAATTAAAATTTAAACTTTAATTTTATTTTGACTGCGGTAGGTGTAGTGTTTCGATTTCGTTGTAAAACTTTATTTTAATTTCATGTTTATTTAACCTTAATCTCTACACTATAATAAAGATTGTTATATTTTATAGGTATCAAACATTTTAAGGTAATATTTTATATCTTATAACAAAATTAATATGGTACAAATCAATTAAAAATCCTATTAGAACCATTTTCGACTTCTACGCGGATGAAGTCGCTGGCAAAAGCTTGTGCACCTATAAACACAGCTCTTTCTCGACTTATTAGATAAGAATTATATGGGTATCAGCGTATATTCAATGATAAAAACGTTTTCAAAAAGTGTATATGTCTAACGGGAGCACGTCACTAGATTTATCTAATTGTGAACTGAGATGCGTTTGTTTGCGCAATTAACGTATTCTTAATGAAATGCAAATAGAAACATTTGTTACTCTAACTTTGTCAATAAATAATATTGATAATATTATATGTTATGATGTTGTTTGATTATGCCGTATCTCATGCTTTAGTCTTAAGCAAAACATGTATGATCTCATCCTTAACCCATGTAACACCTTTGTATACCATGTTTTATGCAAATAAATAAATACTGTGTGTACATAAATCTATCGACTTATATAAATAAAAAGAAAAGTCCTGACTGACTGACTCATCAACGCCCAGCCCAAACCGTTGGACCTAGAAAGCTGAAATTATGCACAGAGATTCCCTTTATTATGTAGACAAGAAATAAGGAAAGATTTTAGGAAATTCAACCCCTAAGAGAGTTAAATAGGGGGTGAAAGTTCCGTGCGGGCGAAACCGCTGGCAAAAGCTGGTAATAAATTAAATATATTACAATATTGTTTGACTGGGTCGCCAAATATGAATATTTACTTATGGACAATATTAGTGTTATCGGCAGCACATACAAGTTTGTACTTCAGAGGTTTTCTTGAAAAAGTCTGAAGAGCAAAGTTACATACGAGTATCTCTACGATTACAACCGAAAATAATAACTGGAGACTAACTGTAGACTTAAATACCAGTCACTTAGACACAATATGATACTTAAAATATTTTCAATTACGAGGTCCAGCAATAGTCCGCACCGGGTTATGTGCATTGAATTTGTTTTTTTCATTTCTCGTATGCAAATACATAATAAGTATGAGGAGAACGGCTGTAATTATTATTTTTGTTGTTTTATTTCACCATCATTTTGCGTTGAACAGAAAGCACCTCTTTCCAGTTTTCATAAATATCGTGCTCACGGTCTCAGAGTCAAATGACCGTGTGACGAAAAGACAGACTGACGTACTTATTGATTGATCATCGTAACTGATGGACTAGTCACAATTATAAGGGTTTCTCTTTTGCCATTCGGCTATGGAACCCTAAAATTTGGCACCGAGTATGCCGAAGGGTCATCAGGTTATCTGTGCGAGCAGTAGGTACGGGAAAACCCGTTTTTTAATGAGAACTCTTATCAGGAAGTCGTATTCTTATGCTTTAAACTGCTAAAAGCGATCAGTAGGGGAGGACGTACCATCTTATTCTGTTGAAACTAATTTGTATTTACGAGCATTAAATTAAAAATGTGTAGAACGCTGTATGTGCAGGTGTTGTTATTGCTGTACGTGGGGTTGGGGCATTCCTGGGGTGAGTACAAGAAGCATGTTTTTTATTAGTCCACACTGTCCCACTGTTTAGCAAAGGCCTCTCCGAAATCCTTCCAGGTATCCTTTTCCAGAGCCACCTCAATCCAACCCTTGCAATACGCGTCTAGATCGTCTCGCTACCCCTTCCTGGGCCGGCTTCGGCAGTGCCACCTGGTTTTTCGCTTCATATAATTTGCAGATGATGATAAATATGACTTTTAGGCCCACTTGCATCACAAATCACGCTCAATGCTAAACGAGTTGAAAACATCGTTCCGTCTCAGCCATTTTCAAAAATGACCCGAAATCAGAACTGCAATGTTTTAAAATATGTTTTCGTTTTCTCACTAATCTGTCTTTTGTGCGGAGTTTTTTACTTGCGTACTATCGTACTCTAAAGATGCTAAATGCCCTTCTGACTGCCCTCCCTGAATGTGATGTGTTTTGCGGATGAATGGAATAAAATTATGCGTATATGTATGTCTGGTGTTCTGTGAGGGAAAGTATTCAAGGGAGTCAGTCAACTGTTCCATGTTAGTTTTTAATTTAATCAAGTAACTTATCATGGTAATTTGCCACGTCATAATATTGTTTCTACGTTAGTTAATGTAATTGGTGTTACCGTTTTAACTAACCATAAATAAATAAATACGTACTCTACGTAATTTCGTGACTTACTGTGCCTATCTGTCAAAAATAATATGTTTTATTTATGATCTAACGAAATTAAACCGAATCCATCTTGTAGGAATATTATCTGGGTTTAGTTAGAATTACGTTAGAGTGTACCTTGTGGATTACAAGTATTTTTCTCTTGTTTCAGACATTGCTGTAAGCGTAGGAGATGAGCTAAGGTTTTATACCAACAATACCATAACAAGCACCATAAGATTTAAGTCCCAAAACCTCACAGCGTTAGCTTACGATGAAGTGCGCAACATGATGCTGTACGTCGACAAACAGACCGACAACGACACTATATGTGGGTATAACTTATCTTGCAAAGACATCAAATGTTTCACCAAAAGAAACGGTAGAAACTTTCATGGCATCGCCTTCGACCCCGCCACAGACACAGTTTTCTTTACTGATACTACTGAAAGAAGCGTCAATTGGATTTCATTAAAACCTGGATCTGAGAACAATGCCAACGGAAATCTTTTAATCAAGATGGACGAAGGGTTCCCCCGTGATATTGTCGTTGATAGCTGTAAAGGGTACGTTTCCAATCATAGTTTTATAATACTCCAAAAGTATACAAATTTTGATGCAAGTGTGCAAAGATTGGTATTGTGCCTGAGATGGAACTGTTTATTAGAACTAAATTAAGCCGAGAGTGCAATGAAAAATTATCAGGTCTATCAAACTACATTTTTAACACACATGGAAAGAAAAATATAATTATCTGTATCTCCCAACAATGATATGCTCGGCTTCCAGTCTTACTGGATGCTGAATAAAATCAATTAAAAGCTAAGTAAACTTAATCAAATTTCATAAACATAAACCCCCTTATTTATAAACGCTGCTTCAAGTTATGTAATGATTAGCGACTGATAATATTAGCCATACAGTTTTGACGTTTGAACATTTCGTAACTTTAATCATCGTTTATGAATACACCCCAAAATCTTTATTTACTGTTTTGCTGACATAGAAAGAAAAAGTTACAGCTCTGACCGGGAATGTAAAAAGCAGGAATCTTTAATCCAGTGCATTGTGAACCTAAAAGCGGTGCAATAAGAGCCATCTTTTGAGTGAGTGTGTCCAAAATCTATGTGAGTTCATGATATTTTCTCTTCTTCTAGTGGTTTCCTTCGTGCGGCGAGTGGTATTTCCTCTCCTCTTTCTCTTGGCGATCAGATTTCCTCTTTGTTGTCCCACCTCCCCAACAATCTCAACATGGCCCACATCAACGCCCATAGTGTTCCTGGCCATTACTCTGATCTTCTGGCTTCCTTTAACTGTGCACATGTAGATGCTTTGCTTATCTCCGAGTCTTTTCTTGTTCTTTATCTTTATCGGCTTTCACGAGGTTCCCATCATGCGGGACCGTTATATCAACGATCATTGCACGCCGCTCTAGTCGATCCACCACCACCACTATATCAGGCTTATTGGCAACAATAGTCCTGTCAGTGATGATGGATCGATCCCAGAACAGTGTGATGTGATGGACATGTCGTCCATTTTCGAGAACTGGGTCGGGCACATACCGTGTAGTACGGCACTTCTGATTCCACAAGGCTGTATTTCAGAGCAAGTTGCTGGTGGATAATCCTGGCTATAAGGTTGTGTCTATGCAAGTACTCCTTGTTAGCTAGACGAGAACACCCGGAGATTATGTGTCTGATTGATTCTCCCGGACGGTGGCATACCCGACAGATGTCAACCGTGCATGTAGATTTATTATTTCTAGTGGTCCCTGGGTTCGCAATTCGACCATAATTAATAAAAAAAGCTTTTAGGTACTCCTCTTTTCTACACACAAACTTTAACTGTGCCCTAGGTACTCCGTCCGCTCAGATTATAAAACAAAGGCAGATAGACCGCGCGGAACACCAAGAGTGAAGCCAAAAAACCAAATACTAAAGCGTGGCATTGTATATAATGCGAGGCTTTAGTATTTGTTTTTTTGACTCTTTGGTGTTCCGCGCGATCTATCTGCCTTTGTTTTATAATCTAAACCAAGAAACAAAAAACAAATACTATTAATGTCATATTTATAATTAATTTTACAGTTCAATTAGCAACCAGTTTGATTTTGTCTAGACTCTAGATGGTCTTATGAAGCTGGACCAGCATGTTTCCAAGCATTCTTATCTTGGATATAATCCTCTAATTTATAATACGCTTGTTTACAAAGTGTACTTTTAATATGAGATTTAAATTTCCTTTCATCTAATTGCAATATATCACAAGGTATTTTGTTATAATATTTAACACAGTACCCCTTAAAAGATGTATGTACTTTAGCTAATCTGAAAACTGGTTAATCTATTTTGTCTTTGTTTCTAGTATTAAAATTATGTCTATCACTTATTTTATATGTTTTTAACCGACTCCAAAAATGGAGGAGGTTGTATGTTCGACTGTATGTATTTTATTTTATGTATGTTCAGCGATTTCTCCCCCATTTGTGGACCGATTCTCAAAATTATTTTTTATTTGAAAGAATATACTCCTGAGGTGGTCCCATTTGCACCAAGTCAGGATCCGATGATGGAACCCAGGGAAATCGAGGGCGACCCTCAAATGTTGTAGGTATTAACAATGTTTTTTATATATTTTCTAAATCTACGACGCTGAGCTGATGAAGGAAGGTGAAGGTACAACTCTTTAACGGTTAGGTGTTAGGTGGAGGTTCGGGCATAATTCCGTCATGTTTAATTTCATAATCTGTATTTTAGATAGTTAGTTAGCGATATTTCATATTTTCATACAGTAATATTGCCAAATTAATCAAAACACGTAATTTCACGTAAATATTTGACGGCTATTTGCGACGTTGCCAACTTTCAGAACAAACGCTCTTGATCTTTCTAACAGTATAAGTGGCCGAGCTTAGCCGCCCCGCAAGAGATGTTATATGAGGTCCCCATTGTAATTTATCGTCTCGCGTGGTTTCTACGAACACCGTTTGATTAACAAATTTCAGTTCTTCTCCGTGCAATGTGATGATACATTAGCTACTTCTAACATTTGGTAATTTAAATCTAATACATTTGGTTTTTGTATCATTTAGTACCAAATTATTTACCGTAAACCAATCTTGGACCTGAAGAATAGAGCTATTCACCTTGTCAAGATTTTGGGATCGTCGGTCTATCTATCAATATAAATAAAAGTCCTGACTGACTCATCAACGCCCAGCCCAAACCCTTGGACCTAGAAAGCTGAATTTTGCACAGAGGTTCCCTTTATAATGTAGACAAGGAATAAGGAAGGATTTTTCGAAATTCAATTACAAAATGAAACTGCTAAGTTGTAGGTAAATTTGACGGCGCGCGGCAGAAAATGCGCGCGTGTGTGTCTAGTGAAGTACGCTACGCACACATGCAAACCGCTATGCGTCGGACGCCAGGAACAAACCAACATGAGCCTTTGCCACTTTGTATTCGAAATAAATTATACGACTCTTTTATAGTTCGTGAAATATTGTTTGTACTGATGAATGTTATCACCTAGAACGGCGTATTTAGTGGGTAATGTTACACAAAAAGCACAGTTTGAATTTTATTTCGTGATATTTATTTATAGACCTAAATGCATTGTGATGTTGCTTCTACAGTTTCAATAGTACAGACGCCAGCAGGTCAAGCTATCCCAAACTGTCAGATTTTCCCAATTGAACATGAACCTTATTCCTTTGCGATAAAGTTGAAAACCTATCAAAGAAATTTGACAGATTGGGGTAGCTTGATGTGCTGGCCTCTGTAACTACTAGTATGAAATGTAAACGATGAGTTAAAAAATTCGGCCAAGTACAAGTTGGATTTGCACACAAATAGTTTAGTACCACGGTAATATTATACACTGATAAAATCACGTTTCTTGTATTGGGGCTCCCTTTATTTTTAATTTAATTGTGTCTTAAAGCGGTCACTAATATATTTATATCAAATGTGCACATTTAAAGAATTTACCGCGATTTTAAAGTGATGCAATCCTTAAGGTGAACCTAGTCCACATCGTTCCAATACAAACTTTGGGAGTGTATTACTCCACTGTTCGCAAATGTACAGAGGCCAGCATCATCCCAGCACATCAAGCTACCCCAATCTGTCAAATTTCTTTGATAGTTTTTCAACTTTATTACAAAGGAATAACTTTCATGTTCAATTGGGAAAATTTTACAGTTTGGGATAGGTCGACCTTCTAGCGTCTGTACATCAAAAATTAAACATGGTATGGTTTTGCTTTATTATCAATATTGTCTGTACGGAAACAGGACACTAAAATGAAAAAGCATTAAAACGTTAGGAGCCTACAAAGATTAGTTTTTCATGCTCATTTAACCTAACTTTGGGCGTGTTTAAGTAATAAAAGAAGTGTAAAATCCCCAAAACTAAGTCGGTACCGACAAAGCTCAACTATCGAAAAGTTCAATAAACTGTATTGGTAAACTTTATTTATGCGATAAAACGTTCTGTATGACTGTTTACTCCAACATGCATCTGCTTCTACTGGTGTCATTGCAATACCTCCATTGTTGACTTCACCCCGTGATATTGCAGCTGCCTTTTCTTTTTTGGCAGCTTCTCGCATCGTCTCTTCTGCAGTAATACGCTACATTTCAGCCACATTTGCATGAATTACTGCATCTATGGAATTGTCAACGATGCCAATTCGTTTGTATAGCTATACAAGCAAATTGGCATCGTTGACAATTCCATAGCTGCAGTAAGCTCATTCAGATTGGAAAGACCAATTCCTATCATTAATGCTCCTGACAATAAGCCTGTATTGACATTTAAATTTAAGTTTTCTTCGTTGCATGTTTCTAATTTAAAAAGCGATCCACACATACAACATTTAAAATCAAATTTTGTAATGAGTGCCATTTGTATTTTCTTTACAATTTGTAAACTATTCAACCGGCAACCAAATTGGCGCCATGTTTGTTAATTAAAAGCAATTGATTCATAAAATAAGTAAAATCTATAATTCGCCTTCCATCTACATCTGGAATTTCCTGAAAGAATGAAAACCGGGAATGTAGATAGTTAAAAAAGGGTAAAACTTGTAATTAAGTTACGTACTTTAGCGGTTAAAATGCAATTTACCTACATTACAAATGATATGAAATAAATGACCATGTTATTTATATTTCTGTCAGAATGCACTGTTAAAATTGTCGTTTGGTCAAATGTGCTTTCATTCTCCTGTAACAGTAAATCAGTCCGATAATGTACCTGTATAGTAAGTGGTGTGTTCTTTTTTCATAAATGTAATGAAAAAAACAATACATGAAATAAACGATGTAGGTGTATAGATAGGGAAAAATTACCTCTGTTAAATGAGACTTAATATTTTCATTTGGCGTATTTACTGGCCCCTGCTGCATTTCAGCTTTTTTCTGCCTAAAATAAATAGGAAATATGATTTTTTGATAGAATGGAATACAAAGAATACGTCAAAATACACATAAGCATTCTAGTTCCCAAGAAACATGACACTGTTATTTTAAACAGTCGTGTAAAAAATAACGAAACGAGACCTCCTCGACATTGAGAAGTTCCTATCGCGAAAAAGTGTAGAGTACATCCGCGTGTGTTGTTATGTAAATACCTGTTAACTATAATATTACAGAATAAATGTAAAGTAAACATTTCAAATATTAAAAGTAACATTCTTACCTGTAAGCTTCCCTTGCGCTTTTTAAACTATCGGCCAAAATTTATTTTTTCATTTTGACTGAACCATAAGATTTATTATTTTCTCTTTTGCCCATTATCATGAACTATGTCTGAAAATAATGGATTGAATTTATATTTTAGATTTCATTTTCTTTTAAAATATTCACTATAGAATATCAAAGCAAAATGTGTAGAATATATTACAATAAATAATTAAAAAATACTCCCTTGGATCAAGATGTGTTGGTCACGCTATTTTCTTGGCGAATTGGCGAGATTACGTGGCGCATAAAGTGGCAACAGCGAGCGATACGTCCTCCCTCTGGAAGCGCGCGGCGCGGACTAAAGCTAAGGTCCGCGCATCTTGAAATTTGTATCGATTTATAGCATTGCATACAAAAATTGTTTAAAAATATTGTTTTACTTTAAAATAAACAGTTATTTTTTTTCATGCAAGCTGACATAGTACCCTTAGTTATTACCTAACTTTTGATTGAATTTAGATTAAACATACATAGATAAAAAATGTTATTTCAGACGAAAAATTATCATTAACTCTCTGTTTTTCGGAATTATTTTTGGTGTATTTCTGTATGAAACTTAAAAAATTGCTTTGAGCACTCCAAATATAAAAGTACAGTCCTACCCCAAACATTTTTATAAATTACTAAACTATTATATCTTCCATGTAACAAAGCATCAAAAGTTGGCCGAAAGTAAAATTTTATGAAACATCCTTTGCCGAGACAAGGTTTTTACTAATTTAGGTAAACAAATTGAAATTTTTTTTTGAGGGCTCCCTAGATTAATAATGAAATTTTCTCGGACATATGTTTATTTTTATTTTTTGGCTATATCTAAACCATAATCACTCATCAAAATTCGAGTCAAACGCTCAAATTCAAGAAAAAACGTGATAGCGCCCTTAAGAGAGTTAAATAAAAGTTCGGCGCGGGCGAAGCCGCTGGCAAAAGCTAGTTTTAAATTTCAATGATGTGTCTCTGCAAATAACACCATCTTCGGTTGATTTAGAAGTAAATAGGGTAAATCATTGATGTAAACTAAAAAGAGGAATAAAATTTTATCCAAATAAATATACGGGAGCGTTTCGCATCATCCACGTCCATAGGTACGTAACTGCGGCGCACGCGTTACTATTGAATACTGGTGTACACCGAGATTTCGAAGTGCATTTCGGGCGATTTATATAAATATATCATACTGCTAACATTATTATACTGTGGCTAAGCAAAACATGTTGTACAAAAGATAAAACGCTGTTTACTTTAAAAAAAAAAAAAGAACGGTTTTCCCGACGCGCGGGCTATAGGATAACCTATGCACTTCTCAGCACCTTATCATGATACTGTTATCGTCCTAAAACGATTTAGTCACACCCAAATACAATACTAAAATTTTATGAATCAGTGACCTTAGTGTGTTCGAACACATCGAGCGCGTTCTGCTCTCCTATTGGCAGTGGATTGCTGAAGGACAAATCGGAGCGTTGAATGCGCTCGATGCGTTAGATCGAGATCTTAAGGTGACACTTGTCCACATTTTTTCCATACAAACTTTGGGAGGGTTTTACTCCACTGTTTGATGTACAGAATATTCTAAACATGGTATGGTATTGTCTCATTATTAATATTGTCTGTACGGAAACAAAATACTAAAATAAAAAGCCATTCAAAAGTTATGTGCCAACAAATATTCGTTTTTCTTGCTAATTTAAACTAAGTTTGGGCGTGTTGAAGTAATAAAAGCAGTGTAAAATCTGTAAAACCAAGTCGGTACCGACAAAGCTCAATTACCGAAAAGTTTAATACACTTAATTGGTCATTGACTAAAGCAGTGGTTTTTTCAGAAAACCCGATCTTCCGAAGGACTTTTCTTAATTTTTTACACGCCTGTTTTACTATAACTGATCCTGCAGCTCACTCAATAATGTTGTGCGTGTCGACTAGCGTCTAACTGCTCATCACTGATACTACCTCTGTCGGTCACGAAGCCTGGTGAGACAGCGCGCTTTTTAGCCAGGCCCACCAGTGACTTCGAGCCCGCGACTAGTGTACCCTTAAGGCTTAATTAAATCCACGCTTAGGACCTTCAGCATTTGGGCGCACTAAATTTGTGGGCGAGTGCGGTAATGTAGCCGTTTAGTCTTTAATTGGTCGCATTTTTAATTTATTATAAAAAAATAACGCATATTTGTAAAAAGAAACAAAATCAAATCATTTTCTTTTGTATTGCAAAGCAGTAGACATTTTTTTTCTCTTTTGTTAAAAATGAAGGAGTAAAATGGTTTCATCTCAACGATTTGGAGGTGATTTGGTGTTTTTTTTCTTATTATTTGATACCTATAGCAAAGTAATGCCTAAACCAAATGACGTATCATATTATGTAGATTACTAACTATTTTTTTTTTAAATGTCATTTCTTTGTTAATGCCGACGAAAACTGGTTTCATCTGCATGCTGTTTTCAACCATTTTTGTCACATTAGGGCTTCTGTACTCACAACCGGTGCGCGTATGACCAGATTTCAGAACATTAACGAAATAAAGTAATTTTTCAGTTTATAGTGTTTTTCCAGAAATCGGTTGTTTTTTTTTTTTTTGGAAAAACTTTTTATTTTTCACTTAATAGTCATTTTTGAAGAGTTCCGTTGTCTGTCTCCGAAACGCATTATCAGATGAAAAATCTACATGAAATGACAACATGAAAAAACCATTTCGGAATAAACCCCTTTCGAACCAAACAAAAATTTTGCAAATCGCATATATGACGGAGTTATGCCCGAACCTTCACCTAACTTCTAACCGTTTAAGAGTTGTACCTTCCTTCATTAGCTTAGCGTCATGAGATGATGATGACCATACGCAAATGTCTCAATAGCTTTAGAAAATAGATGAAAAACATTATTAATACCTATAACATTTGAGGGTTGCCCTCGATTACCCTTGGATTCCATCATCAGATCCCGACCTGGCGCCAATGGGACTACCTCAGGAGTATATTCTTTCAAATAAAAAAAGATTTTTGAGAATCGGTCCACAAATGGGGGAGAAATCGGTGAACATTCATTAAAAAAAAAAACAGATACGGTGGACATACATATAACCTCCGCCTTTTTTTGATGTCGGTTAAAAAGGAGTAGGCAAGGATCGTAGCAGGTGCTGTTCTGTCTACTCCCATGGGACAAAGCCGTAGGTAGTAGCCGTATAGGGTGAAATGTGCGCAGGTGTCAAACAGTATCGTCATTCATCTTTCAGTCAGTCTTTTTGTAGTGTCATCGCAATACCGTCTTTACCATAAGGGCACACGGGGCCCGTGACCAGGGCCCCCCATGCTCAGGGGGCCCCGAAGTACTGACAATTTCTCTCACATTTGTTCTCAAAACATTTTGCCAACGCCAAATTTTTGTTTTTCGGGTTACACTAATTAATAATTCGCTATCTTTTCTTTACGAAAGGGCCCTAAATTCTTGTGTGCCCAAGGGCCCCAGCATAGTTTAAGACGGCCTTGGTCATCGTACTTTAATAAATTTAGAAATCATTTTCATTTCGAGTGCCAAAAACCAATAACTTTGCTTTCTACCAGTATTTTATGCAAAAATTATGTACTTAAGATAACTTGTGACGAATTTACACATATTTTTAACCGACTTCAAAAAGAAGGAGGTTATCAATTCGACCTGTTTATATATTTTTTTTTTTTTTATGTATGTTCGGGCATAACTCCGTCGTATATAGACGGATTTGCAAAATTCTTTTTATTCGAAACAGGTGCCATTGAAATTTCATATAGATCTGATGATGCGTTTCGGAGACAGACAACGGAACTCTTCAAAAAATTACAGAAAATCAACCGCGAATGTTGCTATCGCATAAATATGCATTGTTTTGACGCCAGGATGATGAAATTTCGAATTGGTGTGGGGTAGGTAACTAAAAAGTGAAAAATAAAAACTTTTTTCAAAAAAGTAACAACCGACTTCCTAAAAAACACTAGAAAGTGCAAAATAACTTTAATTTCGGAAGGCGGTGACAAATAATTAAAATACCTATCCAAAGTCACCGACTTCCAAAATTAAAGTTATTTTGCACTTTGTAGTGTTTTTTTGGAAGTCGGTTGTTATTTTTTTGAAAAAAGTTTTTATTTAAGCTAGTTGCGAATACACTTTCAATGTATGGAGTGTTAAAATGTGACGAATTTACTTTGTGTCGAATGTACAATAACCCGTTTTACCATAACTATAACCACTGACGTATAATTGGTGACAGTTTTTAGTGGTACTTTTGTTCGAGATTGTGTCACTGTGACATCTTGGATATTTTGTATATCAATGGATAAAGTAAATAGTCTCCTAGAGAAATAGCTGTGTGACAACCAGATGGACGGACACGTGGACATGACGAAGTTGTAAGGGTCCGGTTTTGCCATTCGGCTATGGAACCCTAAAATTTGGCACCGAGTATACTCGGTAAAATTTGGCACCGAGTATACTCGGTAAAAACGGGTTTTGACGTATGTACTCCTCGTACAGATAGCCTGATGACCCTTCAGTATACTGAAGGGTCATCAGGCTATCTGTACGAGGAGTACATACGTCAAAACCCGTTTTTTAATGAGCACTCTTCTTATCAGGGAGTCGTATTCTTTTACTTTAAACTGCTAAGAGCGATCAGCAGGGGAGGACGCACCATCTTATTCTGATGAAACTACTTTCTATTTACGAGTATTAAATTAAAAATGTGTAGAACGCAGTGTGTGCAGGTGTTGTTATTGCTATACGTGGGGTTGGCGCATTCCTGGGGTGAGTACGAGAAGCAGGTTTTTCTCTTTTTTTTATTAGAAAGAAAGAGAAAGAAAGAATACCGTTTATTTGGACACAGTTCGTGTAACACAAAATAAATAGCAAAAAAAAGTGAAAATAAATAACTAGGTACTATATAATAATTATGTGCCTCACGACTGCGCCAAAAAGGTTCATTTCAGCATTAATGCCAGACAGATGCTGTCTGACGCTGGTTTTCTAATGAACCTTTAGGGACAAGTGACGAGGAGTACAAACAGTTTCAGCATAAGCAAATAAATATTTTTATTTATAAATAAACACATCATAGAAACTTACAAAAACAGAATAAACGAAAAAAACAGGAGCTCAGCGAAACATAGTTATGTATACATTGGATTCGTACACGATGCACTCACAAAGCGCTGTAAGCCGCCGCACGCGGCGGACATTACACTGTCAGTTATTTCGCTTTTACAAGAAAAAAAAAATTATTAGTCAACATTGTCCCACTGTTAAGCATTGGCCTCTCCCAAATCCTTCCAGGTATCCTTTTCCAAGGCTACCTCGATCCAATCCTTGCAATACGCATCTATGTCGTCTCGCCACTTCTTCCTAGGCCGGATTCAGCGGTGACGTCAATCCACATTTTATTTTAATTTAATTAATGTGACTTTTAAATTCCCTTGCATCACAAATAACACTTAACGCCAAACGAATTGAATACATCATTCCGTCTCTGCCGTTTTCAAACAATACATGGAAACAGAACAATGTTTCAAAATATATTTGTTGTTTTCTCACTAATCTGTCTTTTGTGTGGAGTTTTATATAGTTTAAAGAAACGAACTCTTCATAATTTGATAAAGGCTGGAAAAAGAATATGTTTTATTTATTATCTAACGAAATTAAACCGAATCCATCTTGTAGGAATATTATCTGGGTTTAGTTAGAATTTCCTTAGAGTGTACCTCGTGGATTACAAGTACTTTTCTCTCGTTTCAGACATTGCTGTAAGCGTAGGAGATGAGCTAAGGTTTTATACCAACAATACCGTAACAAACACCATAAGATTTAAGTCCCAACACCTCACAGCGTTAGCTTACGATGAAGTGCACAACATGATGCTGTACGTCGACAAACAGACCGATAACGACACTATATGTGGGTATGACTTATCTTGCAAAGACACCAAATGTTTCACCAAAAGAAACGGTAGAAACATTCATGGCATCGCCTTTGACCCCGCCACAGA
Source organism: Polymixis flavicincta (assembly GCA_949987655.1). Lineage (NCBI taxonomy): Eukaryota > Metazoa > Arthropoda > Insecta > Lepidoptera > Noctuidae > Polymixis > Polymixis flavicincta. The sequence continues at coordinate 3,053,588 of OX465198.1, read as the reverse complement.
CACAGTCTTCTTTACTGATACTAATGAAAGGAGCGTCAATTCGATTTCATTAAAACCTGGATCTGTGAACAATGCCAACGGAAATCTTTTAATCAAGATGGACGACGGGGTCCCCCGTGATATTGTCGTGGATAGCTGTAAAGGGTACGCAAAGATTGATTAATAATTGCCCCAAAATAGTAAATTTTGATAGAAATGTGCAAAGATAGTTATTGTGCCTGGGATGTGTGAGTGCAATGAAAAATGCTTACGCGGATCAAACGACATTTTTTTTTAACACAAACATGGAAAGGAACCCCCCCGAGTGGGTTCCCGCATTGTCGTTGCGGGGGGGCTGAGTAACCGTGGTCTCCCATCCACGGTGAAGCCAAGAGGAAACCAACGGTGGGGCCGCTCGTCAGGGCTTTTGTCTTCAAGCCATTGACGTAGCGGCCAAAAAGTAGGTTGCGGTGAGGTGCACCGCAACTGAGGTGGGCCGCGATGTCGAATGGGAGGCATCGCGGCTGAGGGTTACAGGCTGCGGTAGAGGAGGAGTGCCGGTGCTTCTGAGCAGCGCTCTTCCCTTCCGTGGCCTGGACGGGGCCGCCACCGTTTGATGGCGGACGCGGTGGGGCCGCAGGGGAAGAGGAGTGTCGGTATAGCGTCAGCCGCTCTCCCTATCCTCTGCGGCCGAAAAGTGGTAGACGGGACGGCGCGTTGTGTTCCTCACGCGCGCCGTCAAAGATGTCAGCAACCACTGGTGGGGTCCGCAAGGGCCGATGCCTGCCAGGGGTGCGGGTTTGTTCGAAAGAGATACCACGGCCCCTGGCATACGGGCTACTGAGGGAACACGGGTGGGTTTTAGTCAGTAAAAGTCTGACACGCCCTCCTGCTCTACTCAGCAGGAGAAGTCATTTGATGATTTCCCACACAAAAAAAAAAAAAAACATGGAAAGGAAAAGTTATATTTTTTTTTAAATTATCTGTATCTCCTAACTATGATGGGCTCGGCTTCCAGTCTTACTGGATGCAGCTGAATAAAATTAATTAAAAGCTAAATAAAGTTAATAACATTTCATAAACAATAAATATTTATTTATTTATTTGCTGAGATTGAAAGAAAAAGTTACAACTCAACAAGCAGGAATTTTTAATACAGTGGATTGTGAACATAAAGTCGGTGTGATAAGAGTCATCTTTCAAGTGAGTGTGTTCAAAATCAATGTAACTTCATGATAGTCACAACAGTTTTTCTTTTTAACAGGTATATTTACTGGCTCAACACAAACCTTTTTTTTTTTTTTTTTTTTTTGATTACGGGGGGAAATCCTCATGGATGTCCTCCACCCCGGGGAGGGCGGAGGGGTCTGTCAGACTCTTACTGACTAAAACCACCCCGGTGTTCCGTCTCTCACGTACACCGGGGATCACGGGAACTAGTAAGTCTTCCGCGATCCCCGACTAGTGCCGGCCCGCCTATGCAGGCCACCTCGCGATAGGGGGGGAGTGAGGTGTTAAACTCCCCCCCCACATCAATGAGAGGCGCGCGTGGAACACTACGCGCCGCCATCTCGGGTCCTAAGAAGTAGGGGGCGACGGATTCCCCAGTCCGTCGCCCCTGGACCCATTTAGGGGGGCTGGAAGAGGGCGTTGTCCGCCCTCCGCCGACGCCCGGTGCGTCTGCTGCGGATCGGGTTAGCGGAAGCTATCTCCCGCTCCCTCTCCGCAGCCTCCTTCTGTGAGATGACTGTCTCGCAGAAGGACACCACCGCGTCCCAGGACTCCTCGCTGTCGACCATCGAGTCGACAACGGCCGGCAGCGACAGGTCACTGCCTACTCCTGAGATGAGGGCACGGCGCGGCTCCGTCCAAGCGGCACACTCTGCCAGCGTATGCCACGCCGTGTCCTCCCGACAGTCGACGCAGTGGTGACACCGAGCGTCCGGCTCCCTGTTTATGCGACACAGGTACTTCCCGAAGCAACCATGCCCCGAGAGCACCTGTGTCACCCGAAACGACAGGGAGCCGTGCCTCCTCCCGAGCCAGCGCTCGAGTACTGGCCGGATCGCCCCGATGGTGGCGGAGCCGGCGGTAGGGCGTGAAAGCCTGTCCCGCCATTCCGCCACCAGGGCTGCGCGAAGCTGTGACCGGCGCAACTCCAAATGTCGCGGCGTCAGCCACTCGCCCCGCGCCCTCGAGTCCTCGCGCCACCGATGCAGCGACGCGAGTACCTTCGCCTCGAGGTCCCACGGTGGGGATCCGGCCAGTACGCAAGCCGCCTCGTAGGAGATCGTGCGATATCCCCTTATGACTCTGACGGCCATAGCTCGCTGCGGTTTCCGCAGGACAGCGATGCTGCCGGCCGTCAGGTCAGCCGCCCAGATCGGGGCCCCATACAGGGCCATCGATCGCACGATCCCCACGTAGAGCCGCCTACAGGCGGCGCTCGGGCCCCCCAGATTGGGAAGCAGCGTTGACAGCGCCCCAGCCGCGCCCAACAACTTGGGCGCCAGCCGCTGGAAGTGGGGTCCGAAGTCCCACCGGCTGTCGAGCACCAATCCTAAATACTTCATGGTGGACTCGACAGCAATTCGGGACCCCCCGACCACGATGTGTGATCCCGGCGGTGGCGCCCGCCGGGGGCCATGAAAGACCATGGCCTCCGACTTATTGAGGGCCACCTCCAGGCCAAGACGCCGTATGCGGGTCACCACCTGTGACACCGCAGCCGTCGCCAGCAACGCTGCCTCCCTGTACGAGCTCCCCCGGGCTGTGACCAGCGTGTCATCTGCATAACACGTCAGGTCCACGCCCGGCTGGAGCTCGCCCCTCAGCACCCAGTCGTACCCGATGTTCCACAGGAGCGGTCCCACGACCGAACCCTGTGGAACACCGCACGACATGCGGCGCTGGTTTCCGCCATCACGTCCCATGTAGGTGACACACCTATCCGCCAGATAGGCCCCAACAATGCGGCGGAGGTACGGAGGCACCCGATGATACTGCAGTGCCTCCCGGATGCAGCTCCAGGGCAGGGTGTTGAAGGCGTTGGAAATGTCCAAGGACACCGCCAACATCACCCCGCCCCGGGACACAGCTTCCTCCGCCAGGACTCTCACCCGCGATATCGCGTGGATGGTGGAGCGCCCGTGCCGAAAGCCGAATTGGCTCTCGGCTAGGTCAGGCCCCTCCCTGCTTAAGTGTCCGACGAGGCGGGCGGCGATAATCCGCTCAAACATCTTACCCACCTCGTCGAGCAGCACTATGGGCCTGTACGCGGACGGCGAGTCCGCGGGGCGCCCCACCTTCTTGAGCAGAACCAGACGACCAGATTTCCACAAAGTGGGAAACTGGCCCTGCTCAAGGCACGCGGTGTAGAGTCCTCTCAGTTGGGGCTCTAGCTCCTTCAGAGCGAGGGCTAGCACTATGCCGTGAATACCATCGGGCCCCGGAGCCACGTTCTTGGCCCGGAGCCGCATCACGGCCGCCCTCATCTCTGGCTGTGTCACCTCTGGGACGCTGATGGGCTATCCTCTGCCAGGGGTGCGGGTTTGTTCGAAAGAGACACCACAGCCCCTGGCATACCCCCCCCCCCAGTGGGTTCCCGCATTGTCGTTGCGGGGGGGCTTAGTAACCGTGGTCTCCCATCCACGGTGAAGCCAAGAGGAAACCAACGGTGGGGCCGCTCGTCAGGGCTTTTGTCTTCAAGCCATTGACGTAGCGGCCAAAAAGTAGGTTGCGGTGAGGTGCACCGCAACTGAGGTGGGCCGCGATGTCGAATGGGAGGCATCGCGGCTGAGGGTTACAGGCTGCGGTAGAGGAGGAGTGCCGGTGCTTCTGAGCAGCGCTCTTCCCTTCCGTGGCCTGGACGGGGCCGCCACCGTTTGATGGCGGACGCGGTGGGGCCGCAGGGGAAGAGGAGTGTCGGTATAGCGTCAGCCGCTCTCCCTATCCTCTGCGGCCGAAAAGTGGTAGACGGGACGGCGCGTTGTGTTCCTCACGCGCGCCGTCAAAGATGTCAGCAACCACTGGTGGGGTCCGCAAGGGCCGATGCCTGCCAGGGGTGCGGGTTTGTTCGAAAGAGATACCACGGCCCCTGGCATACGGGCTACTGAGGGAACACGGGTGGGTTTTAGTCAGTAAAAGTCTGACACGCCCTCCTGCTCTACTCAGCAGGAGAAGTCATTTGATGAATTCCCACCCAAAAAAAAAAAAAAACATGGAAAGGAAAAGTTATATTTTTTTTTAAATTATCTGTATCTCCTAACTATGATGGGCTCGGCTTCCAGTCTTACTGGATGCAGCTGAATAAAATTAATTAAAAGCTAAATAAAGTTAATAACATTTCATAAACAATAAATATTTATTTATTTATTTGCTGAGATTGAAAGAAAAAGTTACAACTCAACAAGCAGGAATTTTTAATACAGTGGATTGTGAACATAAAGTCGGTGTGATAAGAGTCATCTTTCAAGTGAGTGTGTTCAAAATCAATGTAACTTCATGATAGTCACAACAGTTTTTCTTTTTAACAGGTATATTTACTGGCTCAACACAAACCTGGCGCAGCCTACAATAGAGCGAGCTCGGTTAAATGGCTCCGAGAGAGAAGTTATTGAGAATATTACTTCACTGCATATCAATACTACTCACAATTTCGAGCCACATAGCTTGGCTTTTAACCAGCAGAGACAGGCCATACTCTGGATTGAGCCTGCGAACACTACTGACGCAGTTTATCAAATGTTTTTATCAAAAGTGAATCATAAGAAAGACAAGAAAGCTATTCTTAATTATCCTAAAATATTTAATCCATTGTTTATCCATCCATCAAATACATTGACTGCTTCAAAAAAAATTTTCTTCGTCGTAGACTTTCGCAATAATTTAAGGAAAGTTTATGAATTTACATTGAGAGATGTCGCTGAAGATATTAAAAATATATTCTGTGCGCAAAATGATAAAAACCTCGATGTTGGTATAGTCGCCAACCATAAAATCGCTGACCAAATCAAGGGGCAGGATTGCGAAGCACTCAGGAGTCGGGTCATTCTTGCTCCACAATGTGATGGACCGTTTTGTGTACACGGTATGAAAGATATTGGACAATCTGTGTGCAAATGCACACCTGGTTATACCGGTGAGAGGTGCGATGTTTCAGTCTGTGAGAACTATTGTTTGCAAGGCAACTGCAGCTTCAACGATGACGGACTTCCTGAATGCAGGTAAAATATATTTAACAACTTCAAAATAAGATTGGTTAAAAATTACCCGTGACATTGACGATTTCGTATAAAGGAAATCGGAATCTTTCCTGGATATCGTCATATTTTCAGGTACTTAATAGTCTAGGAGAGATATAATAAAGTTTTTAATGAAGTTTCCAATAAAGGGTGATCTACCGATTTCCCTGAAGCAAAAACTCATCGCTATGACTATCCTACCCATCCTAATCAACAGGGCTCAGACCTGGTCGCTCACCGAGTCCAAAAGTTCGGTCTTGAGTTTTGCCAAAGAGCAATGGAGCGCAGTATTTTAGTAGCAAACGAAATGAAAAAAACCTGCTGCCTTCCAAAACGGGAATCCTAGACGTAGGAAAATAGGCTGCCAGGCTTAAATGGGACTGGGCGGGTTACGCCAGCCGCATGCACAGGGACCGCTGGGCAATAGTCCCCACACAGTGGGCGCCTGAGCGTGGACGGCGCCGCCGAGGCTGGCCCAAGAAGAGGTGGCGAGACAACATAGCAAGGTTTAGATCGAGGTAGCCGAAAAGGATGCCTGGAAGGATTTGGGGTAGGCCTTTGCTAAGCAGTGGGACAGTGTAGGCTTTTTTTTTTTTTTTTAATGTTTCTCATGATTGTAATCTAATAATATTATTATATCAACACTGTCGCAATTTACAAATATCGTAAGAATTCGTTGTGTATTCCGCGGGCTTCCTTTACGAATCCGTCGCACTTTATCTCATTTTCTTTGTTTCAGTTGTGATGCCGGTTATTCCGGAGACAGGTGTGAAGTCTACGCGTGTCACGGATATTGTCTGAACGACGGCAACTGTTCCCTGAATGAGGAGCAGGAGCCAGTTTGTCAATGTGTTGGTAGCTACGAAGGTACAAGATGCGAAAGTTACACCGGTGAGAGGAGCAAGGTTTCAGTCTGTGAGAACTATTGTTTGCAAGGCAACTGCAGTTTCAATGATGAGGGACTTCCTGGATGCAGGTAAAAGATACTCTACTACTTCCATTGGTTCAATGATACCCTCGATATTGTGACAGTTGTATAGAAATAAGCTACAGTCACTGCGCTGTACTCCCGGACCGTTTCAAACGGAAGAGAAACCCACAGTCGTATGTCTAGTAAAATGTTTTTGAGAGCTAATTGATGTTCCAGATGAATATAATTTACTAATTATTTATACATCATTGCCGCAATTTGCAAAAAAAAATGTGTGAAATTTCTAATATCGCGGGCTTCCTTTACGAATCTGTTTTAATATATTTCTACTGTCTCAATTATTCATTATTTCAGATGTGACGCCGGTTATTCGGGTGACCGCTGTGAAGTGTACGTGTGTCACGGATATTGTCTGAACGACGGTGTCTGCTCCCTGGATGAAGAGGAAGAGCCATTCTGTCAATGTGTTGGTAGTTACGAAGGTGCAAGATGTGAAGCTGATACAAATTCCACTGTATCCACTACCTCTACGTCCTGCTCAGCGGAAAGAAACCTAACTCTACTCGTAGCTGATTTATTGTCGATCCTGCGAAAGCCTTCTTCAAGAAAGTTCCTAATTGTTGAAGTATAATGTACCTAAAACTTTACTTAATATCTTTAAAAAAAACAGTGGTTTCTGTTACTGTGTACTGTATGTTACATTTGTTTTTAATGTGGAGTCTGGTTTACAGCATTCTGTTTTTAATAAATACAACATGATAATTCAATAAAAACTGCGCACATTGGATTGTTTAAGATAGAGACTCTCTATACTCATCATTCCAAGTAGATTCCGAGTAGAAAGCTGTGTGGCAGGTAATTAACAAAGAAACTGGAAACACAAAACAGCGAGATCAGAATGAGTTAGCTCTAAAAATTGATAATGAAACCATTTCAGATAAGTTACAATTTGCTGAGACTCTAGAAAATTTCTTTACCAACATCCCAATAGAAGTTACGAAATCTCTCCCCTCATCATCTGTATTAGCTGAATCTCTTCTTAAAGAAAACTTCAGCAAGGACATTCCAAGATTTGAATTCAAACCCATCTCTATTGCCAAAATTAAAACAGCATTTTAAAGTCTTAACATAAAAAACACTGAAGACTTATGGGGGATTTCCGTTAAGGTTCTCGAAAATATCATTGACACAATTGCCATATTTAATCAATGTTTAGACAGCGGTACGTTTCCTGACTTAATGAAACATAGTAAAGTAGTACCAATTTTCAAATCGGGTAGTAAGAGTGATCCCTCTAATAATAGACCTATATCTGTGCTTCCAGCATTGAGCAAAATTTATGAAAAAATATCCTGGACCAGATGTTGTCACACTTTAACTCGAATGGGATTTTACATAGTCGACAGTTTGGTTTCACGAAAGGTAGGTCGACGACTGACGCAGGAGTAAAACTCATCAGTCACATTTTGGAATCCTGGGAGAATTCCCAGGACGCCATTGGCATTTTCTGTGACCTCTCAAAAGCGTTTGACTGCGTTGACCACAATACACTGATCTGTAAATTACACCACTACGGAATTCGTGGACAAGCTGCTGATCTTGTACTTTCCTATTTATCAAACAGGCAGCAAAAAGTAAACGTTAATGGGGCGACGTCCTCGGGGTCTCTAGTTAAGATGGGCGTGCCTCAAGGTTCAATTCTTGGCCCTTTTTTATTTCTAGTTTATATAAATGACCTTCCTTACCTGATGGCTAAATTCTCGGATATAATTTTATTCGCTGATGATACTTCTCTTAATTTTAGAATAGATAGAAAAGATACGGATGTCTTACATGTCAATTATAGTCTAGCTGTTCTTTCGAAATGGTTTGCTGCTAATAATCTTTTACTCAATGCGAACAAAACTAAATGTCTTAAGTTCTCGTTACCAAATGTACCCCAAGTAGGTCTAAACTTAAAACTTGATGGCAAGAAACTGGATGCTATTTCGGAAACTGTATTTTTGGGAATTACTTTAGATTCAAAATTGCAATGGGGTGCTCACATTAGAGCTCTTTCAAGTAGATTAAGCTCAGCTGCTTACGCAGTAAGAAAAATAAGGCAGTTGACTGATGTAGCCACAGCTAGTTTAGTTTACTTTGCTTATTTTCACAGTATTATGTCTTATGGCATTCTGCTGTGGGGATCGGCAGCTGACGTAGATTCAATTTTCATTTTACAAAAGAGGACAATCCGCGCAATCTATAAAATGGGGCCTCGCGAGTCTCTTAGAAACAAATTCAGCGAAATTGATATTTTAACTCTGCCTTTTCTTTATATCATAGAAAATATCATATATGTTCGCAAAAACTTAGGCCTTTTCAAAAAACGATGCGATTTCCATAATCTGAATACACGTAGTAAAGATGAAATTGTGATTCCAAAATTTAGGCTGACTAAAACTAGCAAGTCATTTCTCATAAACAGTATCCGCTTCTATAACAAGTTGCCAAAGTCGGTTACAGAACTTAGCGATGGAAAGTTTAAAACGCACATCAAACGTGTCCTTATCAAAAAAGAATATTATAAGATAAGAGACTACGTTGAAGACAGGCAAGTTTGGCATTAATTCCTTCTGCACATGTGGCTTCCCTGTTACCTCATTAACAGCATAACTATGTGAAAGTCTATTAACTGCTCTCAAATACAATGGTCTTTTATATTCTTTTTATTTTTACAATGCTGACATATTCTCGTCATTATTTGACGTTATACATCAATTTTATTTAGGTTCATTTTATTTATGTAGATTATTTTACATATTGTGAATGAGAGAACGTTGTAGGCCTTACTGACTGTAGATTTGTAGACGATTTTCTATTCTGTATTCGTCTAAGTACCTGGTACTTATTGACAGGCCTGCGCTGTCCTCCCATACATTTAATCTCTGTAATTTGAAAATATTGTTAAAGCCAATTATTTTTAAAAGAGTAAGTTATATGATGATTTCCCACCCAAAAAAAACCGTGTGACGAAAAGACAGACTGACGGATTTACTAATTGATCATCGTAACTGATGGACTGGTCAAAATTATAAGGGTTCTGTTTTATAGGCCCATCTCACTTCTGAACCATGTCTACAAGCAGTTCTCCAGAGCCATCACGAACCGTCTAGCGCGCAGGTTTGACGACTTCCAGCCTCCCGAACAAACCGGATTCCGTAAAGAATTAAGCACAGTAGACCACATACATACGCTGCTGCAGGTTATATAGAAGACCGAAGAGTATAACCTGCCTCTCTGTTTAGCGTTTGTGGACTATGAAAAAGCCTTTGATTCGATCGAGACATGGGCTGTACTGCAGTCCCTCCAACGGTGCCAGATCGACTATCGGTACATCGAGGTGTTAAAGTGTCTGTACGAAAACGCCAGTATGTCAGTCCGACTCCAGGACCAGACCTCGAAACCTATCCTTCTACAGCGAGGTGTAAGACAGGGAGAAGTTATCTATCCGAAACTCTTCACCGCTGCACTGGAGGATGTCTTCAAGGTTCTGGACTGGTAAGGGGCTGGCATCAACATCAGTGGCGAGTACATCACTCACCTTCGGTTTGCCGATGATATAGTTGTCATGTTTGAGACCATGGAGGACCTCAGTACAATGCTCGATGACCTCAGTAGAGCTTCCGAAAGAGTGGGTCTTAAAATGAACATGGACAAGACAAGGGTCATGTCCAATGCCCGTGTAACAACACCCACTCTCATAACGGTCGGAGGCGCTGCACTCGAAGTTGTGGACGAGTACGTTTACCTAGGACAAACTGTCCAGTTAGGTAGGTCCAACTTCGAGAAAGAGGTCAATCGTCGAATCCGACTCGGCTGGGCAGCGTTCGGGAAGCTTCGCAATATCTTCTCGTCTCACATACCGCAGTGTCTCAAAACGAAAGTCTTTGACCAGTGCGTGTTGCCAGTGATGTTGACCAGTGACCTTGACCAGTGCGTGTTGCCAGTGATGACATATGGAACCGAAACAATCGAATCAAGCACAACATGATTTAAACATATTACACACCTGGCTCCAGTCAAATTTGCTGACCATAAATGCTTCAAAAACAAATTATATTATTTTCACAGCAAAAAACAAAAAAATTGATACCCATACATACTCGTAGTCCATTAACAATTAACGGTCAAATAATAAACAAAACAAACTCAGAAAAATATCTAGGCCTACTTCTTGACAGTGGACTTACATGGAAGCCACATATCGAAAAAATTCAAAGCAGACTACTTATCCCTATCAGGTGCCCTTCGGGCCATATCCCGATGCTTGCCCACACATGTGTGGTACACAATCTATAATTTTTTGGTCAAACCTCATCTAGATTACCTAATTGAAGTATGGGGATCAGCAGCTAAGAGCAACTTAAATAAACTACAGAGATCACAAAATAAACTTATTAGGTAAACCGTTATTTCGATATGATTATTTAACACCGACCATAAAAATTTATAAGGAAACTGGATTAATGAATCTATTACAAAGCTACAAATTCAACACCTGTATCCTGATTAGAAAAATTATAACAATGAACTCACAAATAACTTTTACCAAAAATATAGACCACCACAAATGTAATACGAGACAGGCAAATAATATCCGTTTGAAACCACCTCGAACTAACTACGGAAAAAAGAGCATTCTGTGCGAAGGAGCCCAGAATTATAAAACGAGTAAGTTACCAAAAGACAAAAAGAGGCTAAAAGCTTATCAACCTTTAATAAAATATTGAAACGCCACATTTTGAAGGATCTTTCATTAATGGAACGTTATGGTTAGATTTGTATTTTTTTTTTAAGTAAACTAAATAACCTCAACCCTACACCCACTTACTTACCGGACGAAAAGCACCATTTTATGTATGAAATCCAAAAATAATGTATCTGTTTATATCGCTTATTCAAACGCACTGTGCCACGCCCACGGGCCTTATCAAGCAAACTTTGTTCGCGCCGCAGCGTATGCGCGCACACTCACAATCTCCACTAACATTTTTAACATCTACCCTACTAAAAATGCTAATCGGTTATTTTGTTTACATATAATATTGTATTTTCTCGGTAAGTGATTAATGTAATCTTTTGAGAAATAAATGTCTTAAACCATAAACGTGGTCGCTCACAATGGGCCTCATAAGAAGGCTTAAAGTCACCTAAAGGACGATGGAGAGGGCTATGCTTGGAGTTTCCCTGCGTGATCGAATCAGGAATGAAGAGATCCGCAGGAGAACCAAGGTAACCGACATAAGAGGTAAGAGGGGCTTGTGGCTAAGAAACAATAGCCGCACGGGTCAATCGATCAGGTTAAGCTACGCTTGCCGCGGTTGGTCCGTGGATGGGGTGATCATCTTAACATATCAAGACCCCTCCGTGACTCGGAAAGCACGTTAAGCCGTTAGTCCCGGCTGTTATTTGTGTATCTTTGACAGTCGTTACGGGTCGTCAGAAGCCCGAAAGTCTGACAACCAGTCTTACCAAGTGGTATCGTACCTCCACAACACAGTAACTGGGCTGTGGAGGTCAGATAGGCAGTCGCTCCATGTAAAATACTGGTATTCAGCTGCATACAGTTAGACTGGAAGCCGACCCCAACATAGTTGGGAAAAGGCTAGGCAGATGATGATGAGGTAAGAAGAACAGGGTGTAATTTCGTTGTCCTTTATTAGATTAGGGAAGACCCTCCGACCAGACGGGTGTTGTGTCTGGTGGGCAACTGCCCGACGATAGATAGCCAGACGTTGTATATATTTTAGTTGCGCAGGAAACTCTGCTTGCGAAATGCAGAACTTTGCGTCACGTCATCGCGTCAGTGTGATGCGTAATTCGCATGTGGCATGTAGATGCCGCCACAAGCCCATAATTTAAAAAATGTTGATAACAAAATACTGTTTCGGTTACCGTATTTCACATCAAAGAACCCTAAAATAATGAAAGAGTCATAATAAGAACTCAAACTTGTTGCAAACAGTATTTTTAGATATGGTTGAAGTAGTTTCAGGAACTACGTCTGGATTGCACTGCACAGCTGCTTGATAGAAATGTTAAAGAAGAAAAAAATACCCATAGACATTATGGTAGGGTTTAGCTCGGATACGACCAATGTGTGTTCTTGTCACATGATACATCTATCAGCATCAAAGCTTGCCTCAAATTACCTATGTATGTGGAAGATTTGTTACGCTGTATTGGGGCTCACTTAAGCAGAAGCTCAAATCTTAAGTGGCAGTGGGCAGGGCACATTGCTCGCAGAACAGATGGCCGATGGGGCCGAAAAGTTCTGGAGTGGCGACCGCGTACCGGAAGACGTAAAGTTGGAAGACCTCCCACAAGGTGGACAGATAACATTGTGAGGGCCGCAGGAGTCCACTGGATGCGAGAAGCACAGAACCGGTCGAAGTGGCGGAGCTTGGGGGAGGCCTATGTCCAGCAGTGGACGTCTTTCGGCTGAAATGATGATGATGTTTTGCCATTCGGCTATGGAACCCTAAAATTTGGCACCGAGTATACTGATGGGTCATTAGGTTATCTGTGCGAGGAGTAGATACGGGAAAACCCGTTTTTTTAATGATACCTCTTATCAGGGAGTCGTATTCTCATGCTTTAAACTACAAACAGCGATCAGGAGGGGAGGATGTACCATCTTATTCTGTTGAAACTACTCTATATTTAGGAGTATTAAATTAAAAATGTGTAGAACGCAGTGTGTGCAGGTGTTGTTATTGCTATACGTGGGGTTGGCACATTCATGGGGTGAGTACGAGAAGCAGGTTTTTCTCTTTTTTTTATTAGTCAACATTGTCCCACTGTTAAGCATTGGCCTCTCCCAAATCCTTCCAGGTATCCTTTTCCAAGGCTACCTCGATCCAATCCTTGCAATACGCATCTATGTCGTCTCGCCACTTCTTCCTAGGCCGGATTCAGCGGTGACGTCAATCCATATTTTATTTTAATTTAATTAATGTGACTTTAAAATGCCCTTGCATCACAAATAACACTTAACGCCAAACGAATTGAATACATCATTCCGTCTCTGCCGTTTTCAAACAATACATGGAAACAGAACAATGTTTCAAAATATATTTGTTGTTTTCTCACTAATCTGTCTTTTGTGTGGAGTTTTATATAGTTTAAAGAAACGAACACTTCATAATTTGAAAAAAGCAGGAAAAAGAATATGTTTTATTTATTATCTAACGAAATTAAACCGAATCCATCTTGTAGGAATATTATCTGGGTTTAGTTAGAATTTCCTTAGAGTGTACCTCGTGGATTACAAGTACTTTTCTCTCGTTTCAGACATTGCTGTAAGCGTAGGAGATGAGCTAAGGTTTTATACCAACAATACCGTAACAAACACCATAAGATTTAAGTCCCAAAACCTCACAGCGTTAGCTTACGATGAAGTGCACAACATGATGCTGTACGTCGACAAACAGACCGATAACGACACTATATGTGGGTATAACTTATCATGCAAAGACACCAAATGTTTCACCAAAAGAAACGGTAGAAACATTCATGGCATCGCCTTCGACCCCGCCACAGACACAGTCTTCTTTACTGATACTAATGAAAGGAGCGTCAATTGGATTTCATTAAAACCTGGATCTGAGAACAATGCCAACGGAAATCTTTTAATCAAGATGGACGACGGGGTCCCCCGTGATATTGTCGTGGATAGCTGTAAAGGGTACGCAAAGATTGATTAATAATTGCCCAAAAATAGTAAATTTTGATAGAAATGTGCAAAGATTGTTATTGTGCCTGGGATGTGTGAGTGCAATGAAAAATGCTTACGCGGATCTAACGACATTTTTTTTTAACACAAACATGGAAAGGAACCCCCCCGAGTGGGTTCCCGCATTGTCGTTGCGGGGGGGCTTAGTAACCGTGGTCTCCCATCCACGGTGAAGCCAAGAGGAACCCAACGGGGGGGCCGCTCGTCAGGGCTTTTGTCTTCAAGCCATTGACGTAGCGGCCAAAAAGTAGGTTGCGGTGAGGTGCACCGCAACTGAGGTGGGCCGCGATGTCGAATGGGAGGCATCGCGGCTGAGGGTTACAGGCTGTGGTAGAGGAGGAGTGCCGGTGCTTCTGAGCAGCGCTCTGCCCTTCCGTGGCCTGGACGGGGCCGCCACCGTTTGATGGCGGACGCGGTGGGGCCGCAGGGGAAGAGGAGTGTCGGTATAGCATCAGCCGCTCTCCCTATCCTCTGCGGCCGAAAAGTGGTAGACGGGACGGCGCGTTGTGTTCCTCACGCGCGCCGTCAAAGATGTCAGCAACCACTGGTGGGGTCCGCAAGGGCCGATGCCTGCCAGGGGTGCGGGTTTGTTCGAAAGAGATACCACGGCCCCTGGCATACGGGCTACTGAGGGAACACGGGTGGGTTTTAGTAAAAGTCTGACACGCCCTCCTGCTCTACTCAGCAGGAGAAGTCATTTGATGATTTCCCACCCAAAAAAAAAAAAAAAAAAAAAAAACATGGAAAGGAAAAGTTATATTTTTATTTTAATTATCTGTATCTCCTAACTATGATGGGCTCGGCTTCCAGTCTTACTGGATGCAGCTGAATAAAATTAATTAAAAGCTAAATAAACTTAATAACATTTCATAGACAATAAATCTTTATTTATTTATTTGCCGAGATTGAAAGAAAAAGTTACAGCTCAACAAGCAGGAATTTTTAATACAGTGGATTGTGAACATAAAGTCGGTGTGATAAGAGTCATCTTTCAAGTGAGTGTGTTCAAAATCAATGTAACTTCATGATAGTCACAACAGTTTTTCTTTTTTAACAGGTATATTTACTGGCTCAACACAAACCTGGCGCAGCCTACAATAGAGCGAGCTCGGTTAAATGGCTCCGAGAGAGAAGTTATTGAGAATATTACTTCACTGCATATCAATACTACTCACAATTTGGAGCCACACAGCTTGGCTTTTAACCAGCAGAGACAGGCCATACTCTGGATTGAGCCTGCGAACACTACTGACGCAGTTTATCAAATGTTTTTATCAAAAGTGAATCATAAGAAAGACAAGAAAGCTATCCTTAATTTTCCTCAAATATTTAATCCATTGTTTATCCATCCATCAAATACATTGACTGCTTCAAAAACATTATTTTTCGTCGTAGACTTTCGCGATAATTTAAGGAAAGTTTATGAATTTACATTGAGAGATGTCGCTGAAGATATTAAAAATATATTCCTTGCGCAAAATGATAAAAACGTCGATGTTGGTATAGTCGCCAACTATAAAATCGCTGACCAAATCCAGGGACAGGATTGCGAAGCACTCAGGAGTCGGGTCATTCTTGCTCCAGAATGTGATGGACCGTTTTGTGTACACGGTATGAAAGATAATGGACAATCTGTGTGCAAATGTACACCTGGTTACACCGGTGAGAGGTGCGATGTTTCACTCTGTGAGAACTATTGTTTGCAAGGCAACTGCAGCTTCAATGATGAGGGACTTCCTGAATGCAGGTAAAAGATATTCTGCTACTTCCATTAGTTCAATGATACCCTCGATATTGTGTCAATTGTATGGACAAAAACCTACAGCCACAGCGCAGTAGTCCCGGACCGTTCCAGCGCTGCCGCAGTCCGACTCAGACGAAAGAGAAGCCCATAGTCTTATTTAGCTAGTAAAGTTATTTTCGAGATCTAATTGACGTTCCATATGAATGTAATTTCCTTATTATACAATCAACATTGTTGCAATTTGCAAAAAAATCGTGATATTCCCCCTTATTCATAAACGCTGGTTAAAGTTAAGTAATGAGTAGCGTCTGTATAACCATACATTTTTGACGTTTAAACATCATTTAACTTTAATCATCGTTTATGAATATGGCCAATGTCTAATACCGGGGCTTCCTCGAAAGAGTAAGCCCGAAGTCTCCTATCTAGTAAATATATTTTCGAGAGCTATACTGATGTTTCAGATGAATCATCATGTCAGCCGGAAGACGTCCACTGTTGGACATAGGCGTCCCCTAAAAGGGGGTTTTGCAAAATCGCAGTGTGGTAGTAGAATGCATAGAGAACGCTGTATGGTGGTAGAATGCATAGAGAATGCTGCTGACCATTCTCTAATAAGTCCCTTAGTCGCCTCCTACGACACCCACGGGAAGAAATGGGATCGTGCTTTTCTTTTACTTCCGGCACCACACGGAACTAGATCCAGATGAACATAATTTTCTAATTGTTTAAACAACATTGCCGCATTTGCAATAAAATCGTGAGAAATGTCTAATACCACGGGCTACCTTGTCGGATCCTCATAATGTATTTCTACTGTTTCACATTTTCATTTTTTCAGATGTGATCCCGGTTATTCCGGGGACCGCTGTGAAGTGTACGCGTGTCACGGATATTGTCTGAACGACGGTGTCTGTTCCCTGGACGAGGAGGAAGAGCCATTCTGTCAATGTATTGGTTGTTACGAAGGTGCAAGATGTGAAACTGTTATAAATGCCACTGTATCCACTACCTCTACATCCTGCTCAGCGGAAAGAAACCTAACTCTACTCGTAGCTGAATTAATGTCGACCTTAAGAAAACCTCAAGAAAGTTCCTAATTGTTGAAGGTTAATGTACAGACGCCAGCAGGTCAACCTACCCCAAACTGTCAAATTTTCCCAACCGAACATGAACCTTATGCTTACGGTATAAAGTTGAAAATCTATCAAATAAATTTGACAGATTGGAGTAGCTTGATGTGCTGGCGTCTGTTCCTTATTACTTTATACTCTTTAAAAAAAAATCTGTACTTTCTCTTACTGTATACTGTGTGTATGTGTTTTAATGGTTTTCAGCATCGTGTTTTTAATTAATACAAACGACATGATTATTTAATAAAAACTGCGCACATTGGATTGCTTAAAGTATTTAATGACGAAAACGCAAAAACAAAAAAGACTTTCTATACTCATCATTCCAAGTATAATGGTAAAACTCAACTCAAACCATTTATTTCAAATAAACCAATTAAAGCCACTTTTGAATTGTCAAGGTCGGTGAGTTAGATAGATGAAGCTAGTTGCCCATTCCAAAGCGTAGGTACCTATGGAGAAGAACGGGCTAGAAACTCCATGGACATGGCTTTCAAATATCATGATATTGTTACAAAAAGTCGGTTACATCATTATGTTGAAATTATCAATTTGAGAACGATGTAAAAGATGTGCACATTAAAAGCGTCCGTGATTTAAAAAAAAAAAATACTAAGAGATGACCAGTCCCTACTGGCGGCGACAAGCGGCCGTTGGCCCCATCATCATCATCATCATCATTTCAGCCGAAAGACGTCCACTGCTGGACATAGGCCTCCACCAGGCTCCTCCACTTCGACCGGTCTTGTGCTTCCGACATCCAGCGGATACCCGCGGCCTTCACAAGGTCATCGATCCACCTTGTGGGAGGCCTTCCAACACTTTTTAAATGTTGCAGCATCATACTGAGATAGTGGCCTTTTGGCCTCGTATAGGACCTTGTTTTTATATTTACTTTTTTTTTTAAATAAGTCTAATTTTAATAAGTACCTAGCGTAGCGTTGTAGTGTATTAGTTTTTTAGTGTTTAATTTTATTGTGTTGTAGTTATGTTTGTGATATTCCTGTGCGAGTCTATTATATACTTTTTCTTTCTTTCTTTTCTTTCTAATAGTAATCTACTACAATATAATATAAATACCTAATATGTGTGGATACGATTAGTCGGAATAACTAGTCGGCGCAGCGCGCCAGACGGGTTAATGAAATAAGTTGCTGAAGGAGCGTGGCTGCATCAGGTCTACGTCAGGTCTTCGCGCGACCTAGGTCACAGCGAACCACGTCGTTGAGCCCGTGAATAAAACCGACATTGGGCTTGTAACTTGTCTACGTCCAATAAATGTCGAAGAAAACTCAATATTATCCAAAACGGAAACAGATTTGTATTATTGCAGTATTTGATCTTCAAATAATATTTTTTTTTATCGTGTAGTAGTTCAAACAATAAATTCGTGCCGCCATTGATGTCTCCCAAATCTGCAGTGCGGGATGTCAGAATAAAACACATTTAACAATCGTTTTTCAGGATCGAAGTTTAAATGTAATGAAAAATATAAGGAGAGTTTTCTTAAAAAGTTTGGAATTGAAATCAAAAGAGTTTTAACTGTACCGAATTAACGCTACAGTATCTATATTTAATAAAAAGTTAGTATATTTTTATTAATTTATTTTCCAAGCTTCCAGTAAAGGAAACTTGGATTTAAAATTTGACTGGCCTGCTGTTACTTGGGACTGCAACAAAGCTCGCGAAATATTGTTGTTGTACAGACGCCAGCTCAGCACATCTAGCTACCCCAACCTGACATTTTTCTTTAATAGATTTTCAAGTTTATTACAAAAACATAAGGTTCGTGTTTGATTAGGAAAATTTGACAGTTTGGAATAGCTTGATGAGCTGGCGTCTGAACTATAGGCACACCTCTGCCTAACTCTACGGGAAATACTGGCGTGATGTTATGCTCCTTTACGCAATATCGCACACAGATTAGTTACCTAGTCAGAGTGACGAAAGTTGTCATATGTACACTTTACTTAACAACTAAGTGCCAAAGCGTTCCCGTTTTCTAGCACCGGTACTAGAAAACAACAAAAATAAGATGAGAAGACGATATACGTCTAACCCTAAGGAATACTGGAACTGAGTTGCAGAGGACAGAGCATAATAGAGACAGTTTGAAGAAGGATATGCCAAAAGGTACATCGAGCTTCGGGTCAGATTATAATTTTACGTTTATAATGAAGTAAGTCGGTAAATTCCCGAGGAGCGAGCTACAGGATAACCTATCCTTACATATAAAATGCTATAGGATAACCTATCCATACATATAAAATGCTATAGGATAACCTATCCATACATATAAAATGCTTTGTCCTGAATGACTGACTGACGGATCAACGCACAGAAACTTGGAGGGTGTGTTTTTTGTATGACGTAGGCATCCGGTAAGAAAGGATTTTCCAAAATTCTACTCCTAAGGGGATGAAAAATGGAGGCAAAGTTTGTATGGGACAGCGTGATTCCTTGGTCCAATCTACTTCAAATTTTCAAAGATTGTTATATTTTATAAGTATTCAAACATTTTTAACATAATAATGTGTATGTTATAACAAAATTAATATGGCAAAAATTCAATTAAAAATCCTATTAGAACCATTTTCGACTTCTACGCGGGCGAAGTCGCAGGCAAAAGCTAGTGCACCTTTAAACACAGTAGTATGATTATAATAATATCGCCATTCATAATTATTAATATATTATATCAATTAATTAATATTGATAATAATATATGAATAAAATATTGTTTGATTACGCCGTATCTCCTATGTTTTTTTACTGTGTGTACATACATAAATAATAAAATGCAATACAATGTTGGTTGACTGGGTCGCCCAAGTCAAACAGTGAAGGGTTCCGTAGTTCTTATGAATATTTAATCATGGACAATGTTAATGTTTTAGGCCGCACCTACAAGTTTGTACTTCAGATGATATTTTGAAAAAAGTCATCATCTACCTAGCCTTTTCCCAACTATGTTGGGGTCAGCTTCCAGTCTAACCGGGTGCAGCTGAATACCAGTATTTTACATGGAGCGACTGCCTATCTGACCTCCACAACCCGGTTACTGGGTAATACGATACCCCTTGGTAAGACTGATTGTCAAGACTTTCGGGCTTCTGACAACCCGTAACGACTGTCAAGATCCACAAATGACAGCCGAGACCAACGGCTTAACGTGCTTTCCGAGGCGCGGAGGGGTCTTGGTATGTAAAGATGGTCACCCATCCACGGACCAACCGCGGCAAGCGTAGCTTAACCTGGTCAATCGACCCGTGCAGCTATTGTTATTTAGCCACAAGCCCCCCCACAACTTTTCTCTTCATACTTTTTTCTTGAAAAAAGTAAGTTATCTCCGTATAAAAAGACGTTTTATTCTTTACTGTAGACTTAGCAGTCAGACACATCATAATTGAAAATATTGTCAATAATGAGGTCCAGCAATAGTCCGCACCGGGTTATGTGCATTGAATTTGTTTTTTTCATTTCTCGGTTGCATACATTATGTACGAGTATGAGGAGAACAGCAGTGATTATTATTTTGGTTTATTTATTTATCACAAACACTGCTATCATTACAGGAATTTCCTAATGCGGTAGCGTGGTCCTTAATTAAACTATCTTAAATGACTATCTTAAGTAACTATCTTAAATAACTATCTTAAATAACATAACACATACAATATTACTTTTGTGAATTCATTCAGAGAACACGTAAATAAATCGATCCTGTCAGCCGTGTCGTTCAGTGCATGCAAGGCGCGCGTCAGTGGCGCTTTGCTGAGCAAGTTGGTTCGTGCGCGTGGCACTGCTAGTAACCGTGGCTTCCGGCGCCGCGAAATGTAATTGTCAGGCACATTCAGACAAATCTCCTTCAAAACACCGGAATTATAGGTCTTACCACGTAATAGTTTGAATACATATGATGTAATAGCTAAGTCCCTTCTTGTCTCGAGTTTGTTGTACCCGACCATACCGATAACGAACAAGGTTGGGTACATCAACGGATAGAAGGGATAGACACCGTATAGTTTCATGTACAAATATCTGGTGAATTTGTTTTGTATGCGCTCCAACATGAGACTATATTTTGTCTCATGCGGAGCCCATATGACAGCATTATACTCAAGCTGAGTTCTTATAAGCGTATTGTACAATGCTGCAACTGCTTTAATATTTGTATAACTCGATGCTCGTCGAAGAACGAAACCCAGACTTCTGTAAGATTTCTTACAAACATTTACTACATGGTCACGAAATGTTAACTCAGTGTTTAGGCCCACACCCAGATCGCGTACCTTTTCTACCCTCTCAATTAATGTACCTTCAAGCTTATACTCGTGGTGTTGTGGTTCCCTCATTCTGCTAAAAGTTATGACTGAGCATTTTTTTACGTTAAACTGCAGTTTGTTTTTCCTACTCCAGTCAGCTACACGATCTATATCTTGCTGCAGTCGTGCACAGTCACTTTTATCTGTAATGGCCATAAGCAACTTTAGATCATCCGCGAATAACAGACAAGTGGCACCCTTGACAACCTCCGGCAGGTCATTTATCATAATAATAAAGCTCAGCGGACCCACATTACTGCCCTGGCTTACTCCTGATCTTGTATAATAAGGTTCAGATTTACAACCAGCATATTCTACAAACTGCCGTCGATCCCTCATGTAGTTAGCAAAGAACTGAAGCAATTTGGGAGTACATCCGACTGCTGCCAGCTTTTCTAACAATATGTCATTATCAACTAAATCGAAAGCCTTTTTGAAATCAAAGTAGGCAGCGTCGACTTGTACTCCAGCATCAACATTTGGAACCACGTACGACATAAAGTTCAGTAAATTGCTGGTTGTGCTACACGCCGGTCGAAATCCGTGCTGGGCGTCGGATAATAAACTGGAAACTTGCTCTAATATGCACCTTTGTATGGTTGACTCGAAAACTTTAGCTGGAGTTGACAGAATTGCCACCGGCCTGTAGCCACTCACGTCTGAATCCATCCCTCTCTTAGGTATTGGAATCATGGTTGTTTTATTTCACCATCAGTTTGTAATGCACAGAAAGCACCTCTTTCCAGTTTTCATAGATATAGTGCTCACGATCTCAGAGTCAAATGACCGTGTGACGAATCCGGGGATATCACACGATCTCCGGTGAGGCGGCGGGCCTCCTTGCCGGATTACCGCCATGGGATCTGGAGGCAAAGGTCCTCGCGCACTGTGGCGGTGGAGTGGCGCGAAGAGGCCAAACGCCGGGGTGTAACTCCGGTGCCGCGAGAAATCGCGGCACAGCGGGCAGAACTCCGGCGGGATCTCATGGCGACATGGAGAGTGCGATTGTCGCAACCCAGTGCTGGGCACGCCACGATTGCGGCGGTAGTTCCCCTCTTTAAGGAGTGGCTTGAGAGGCGGCATGGCGTCCTCACCTTCCGCCTGACGCAGGTCCGCACCGGAAACAGCTGTTTCGGGAGGTTCCTGTTTCGCATACAGGCGGGAGGAAATACCCGGGTGTTTCCACTGCGAAGATCGCCCTGAGGACACAATGGAGCATAAGGTGCCCGGCTTAGGCGGAGCACCACCGTGTCCTCGTGGAGGCGATCGGCGGCGGCGATCTCTCGCGTCCGGCCCTGGTCCAGGCCATGGTACGGAGCCAGAGTGCATGGATAGCTGTCACCTGCTTCTGCGAAGCAGTAATGCTCATGAAGACGGAGGCGGCGCACGTGAGCCAGAGGCAGTATATGCGCCCTCACAGCCCTAGCCTCCGCAGGAGATGCCCTGGCTGATTCCCGGCCACCGTAGGCGTGGGCTCGCGGACGGCGAGTAATGGGTAGCTCGCTGTCCGGTCAGGACCAAGCCCAGGTCGACGGCGTGTTGTCTTCCACGCGCGCCTCAAAGAGATGTCAGCACAAACCGATGGGGCCCGCAAGGGCCGATGCCTGCCAGGGGTGCGGGTTGTTCGAAAGAGATACCGCCGCCCCTGGCACACAGGCTACTGAGGGGAACACGGGTGGGTTTTAGTCAGTAAAAGTCTGATACGCCCTCGTGCTCCACCCAGAGCGGGAGAAGTTATTTGAAGATTTCCAACCCAAAAAAAAACCGTGTGACGAAAAGACTGACTGACGGACTTCTAATTGATCATCGTAACTGATGATAAGGGTTCTGTTTTGCCATCCGGCTATGGAACCCAAAAATTTGACGCAGAGTGTACTGGAGGCTATCAGGCTATCTGTGCGAGGAGTAAATACGGGGAAACCCGTTTATTTAATGAGAACTCTTATCAGGAAGTCGTATTCTTATGCTTTAAAATGCTAAGAGCGATCAGCAGGGGAGGACGTACCATCTTATTCTGTTGAAACTCTTTTGTATTTACGAGTGTGAAATTAAAAATGTGTAGAACGCAGGGTGTGTTGGAATTGTTAGTGCTGTACGTGGGGTTAGCGCATTCCTGGGGTGAGTACAAGAACTCAAGAATCATGTTTTTCTCTTTTTTAAATTAGTCAGCACTATCCAACTGATAAGCAAAGGCCTCTTCCAAATCCTTACAGCAGGCTTAACATGTCACTTTCTATTTCTATTCTACTGTGGAATAGAAATCGTTTGCCTACATTTCTCGGTGAAAAACTGTCAGCTGTCTATGCGGAAACGTGATTTTTGTCTACTCAAAACGCTTATCTACGGTCCTTGTGCTAAGCCTGCTGGTACCATTTTCCAGAGCCACCTCGATCCAACCCTTGCAATACGGGTCTAGGTCTACGACATGGGATCTGGAGGCAAAGGTCCTCGCGCACCTTTGCCTCCAGATCCCATGGCGGTAATGGGAGCACAGCTGAAGATCGCCCTGAGAACAAAATGGAGAATAAGGTGCCCGGCTTAGGCGGAGCACCACCGTGTCCTCGTGGAGGCGATCGGCGGCGGCGATCTCTCGCGTCCGGCCCTGGTCCAGGCCATGGTACGGAGCCAGAGTGCATGGATAGCTGTCACCTGCTTCTGCGAAGCAGTAATGCTCGCGAAGACGGAGGCGGCGCACGTGAGGGAGAGGCAGTATATGCGCCCTCACGGCCCTAGCCTCCGCAGGAGATGCCCTGGGCGTCAGGAATCCCAGGCTGATTCCCGGCCACCGTAGGCGTGGGCTTACGAACGGCGAGTAATGGGTAGCTCGCTGTCCGGTCAGGACCAAGCCCAGGTCGACGGCGCGTACTGTTCCACGCGCGCCTCAAAGAGATGTCAGCACAACCTGATGGGGCCCGCAAGGGCCGATGCCTGCCAGGGGTGCGGGTTGTTCGAAAGAGATACCGCCGCCCCTGGCACACAGGCTACTGAGGGGAACACGGGTGGGTTTTAGTCAGTAAAAGTCTGACACGCCCTCCTGCTTCACCCAGAGCGGGAGAAGTTATTTGAAGATTTCCAACCCAAAAAAAAAACCGTGTGACGAAAAGACAGACTGACGGACTTACTAATTGATCATCTTAACTGATGGACTAGTTATAAGGGTTCTGTTTTGCCATCCGGCTATGGAACCCAAAAATTTGACGCAGAGTGTACTGGAGGGACATCAGGCTATCTGTGCGAGGAGTAGATACGGGAAAACCCGTTTATTTAATGAGAACTCTTATCAGGAAGTCGTAATCTCATGCTTTAAACTGCTAAGAGCGATCAGCAGGGGAGGACGTACCATCTTATTCTGTTGAAACTCTTTTGTATTTACGAGTGTGAAATTAAAAATGTGTAGAACGCAGGGTGTGTTGGCATTGTTAGTGCTGTACGTGGGGTTAGCGCATTCCTGGGGTGAGTACAAGAAGCATGTTTTTCTCTTTTTTAAATTAGTCAGCACTATCCAACTGATAAGCAAAGGCCTCTTCCAAATCCTTACAGCAGGCTTAACATGTCGCTTTCTATTTCTACTCTACTGTGGAATAGAAATCGTTTTCCTACATTTCTCGGTGAAAAACTGTCAGTTGTCTATACGGAAACGCGATTTTACGTGATCTATTCTTCCGACGACAAAACGCTTGTTTACGATCCTTGTGCTAAGCCTGCAGGTAGCCTTTTCCAGAGCCACCTCGATCCAACCCTTGCAATACGGGTCTAGATCGTTTCGCTACCTCTTCCTGGGCCGGCTTCGGTAGTGCCATCTGGTGATTCGCTTAATTTCATTTGCAGATGATGATGAATGTGACTTTTAGGCCCACTCGCATCACAAATCACGCTTAATGCTAAGCGAATTGAAAATATCGTTCCGTCTCTGCCATTTTCAAACAATACACAGAAACAGAACGATGTTTTAAAATATGTTTATTGTTTTCTCACTAATCCGTCTTTTGTGCGGAGTTTTAGATACATAGTATAAAGAAACGTACTCTTCATAATTTGATAAAGGCAAATAATCTCATACATACTCAGCTAATTTATTTACCTACACCTCAATCACGAGGATCCATTGTCGCAAATGCAATACTTTCCGTGATTTACTGTGGGCCTCTCTGTAAAAAGAATATAATATTGTTTTATTTATGATCTAACTAAATTAAACCGAATCCATCTTGCAGGAATATTATTTAGGTTTACTTAGAATTTCCTTAGAGTGTACCTCGTGGATTACAAGTACTTTTCTCTCATTTCAGATATTGCTGTAAGCGTAGGAGATGAGCTAATGTTTTATACCAATAATACCGTAACAAACACAATAAAATGTAAGTCCCAAAACCTCACAGCGTTAGCTTACGATGAAGTGCACAACATGATGCTGTACGTCGACAAACAGACCGACAACGACACTATATGTGGGTATGACTTATCTTGCAAAGACACCAAATGTTTCACCAAAAGAAACGGTAGAAACATTCATGGTATCGCCTTCGACCCCGCCACAGACACAGTCTTCTTTACTGATACTAATGAAAGAAGCGTCAATTCGATTTCATTAAAACCTGGATTTGAGAACAATGCCAACGGAAATCTTTTAATCAAGATGGACGACGGGGTTCCCCGTGATATTGTCGTGGATAGCTGTAAAGGGTACGTTTCCACTCATAATTTAATAATGCTCCAAAATTACACAAATTTTGATGCAAGTGTGCAAAGTTTCTAATTGTGCCTGGGATGGGATTGTAGATTAGAACGAATTGAAGCCGTGAGTGCAATGACAAAACGAAATTTTTAACATACATGAAAAGGAAAAGTAATAAAATTGTTTTAATCATCTACATCTCCCAACTATGATGCGCTCAGGTTCCAGCCTTACTACGGATGTAGCTCAATACCAGGATATGTACACATGTAATAAAATATCATAAATAAAAAAATCTATGTTTGCTTCTTCGCTGAGATTGAAAGAAAAAGTTACACCTCTGACCGGGAATGCAAAGTAAAAAGCAGGAATGTTTAATACAGCGCATTGTGAACCTAAAAGCAGTGTAATAAGAGCCATCTTGGAGTGAGTGTTCAAAATTTATTTAGCTTCATGATAGTCACAATAGTTTTTCTTTTCAACAGGTATATTTACTGGCTCAACACAAACTTGGCGCAGCCTACAATAGAGCGAGCTCGGTTAAATGGCTCCGAGAGAGAAGTTTTTGAGAATATTACTTCACTGCCTATCAACACTACTCACAATTTGGAGCCACACAGCTTGGCTTTTGACCAGCAGAGACAGGCCATATACTGGATTGAGCCGCTGAACACTAATGACACATTTTACCAAATGTATAAATCCAAACTCAACACTAAAGAAAAGACACGTGTCTTGCATTATTTTATAGCAAGTAATCCATTGCTTATCAATCCATCAAATACAATAACTAATTCAAAAAACAAAATCTTCACCTTGATTGATTTAAAGTGGGTTTATGAACTTACTGATGATCCTAGTAAAGATGATCTTAAAAATATATTCGATGTGTATTGTGATAAAATGATCAATATTGGTATAGTCGCCAACTATAAAATCGCTGATCAAATCCAGGGACAGGATTGCGAAGCACTCGAGAGTCGGGTCATTCTTGCTCCAGAATGTGATGGACCGTTTTGTGTACACGGTATGAAAGATAATGGACAACCTATTTGCAAATGCACACCTGGTTACACCGGTGAGAGATGCGAAGTTTCAGTCTGTGAGAACTATTGTTTGGAAGGCAATTGCAGTTTCAATGTTGAGGGACTTCCTGAATGCAGGTAAAAGACATATTCTACTACTTCAATTGGTTTAAATTTACCCTCGAAATTCAAGATTTCTTATACAGCTCTCGTTATTACATTTCCTGGATATCGTCGTATTTTAACGTACAGATACCGCACATCAAGCTATCCCAAATCTGGCAAATTTCTCTGATCGATTTTCAACTTCAGAACATAATCGTAAGGTTCATGTTCAATTGGGTAAATTTGAAAGTCTACTGTAGCTTGATGTGCTAGTGTCTGTACCTAGTAGTCTAATTTCTAGTAAATATATTTTGGAGAGCTATATTAAAGTTTAAAATGATTGTAATCTAATAATTTTATCAACACAGCCGCAATTTGCAAATATCGTAAGAATTCGTTGTTAATTCCGCGGGCTTCCTTGACGAATCCGTCACATTCTATCACATTTTCTTTGTTTCAGTTGTGATGCCGGTTATTCCGGAGACAGGTGTGAAGTCTATGCTTGTCACGGATATTGTCTGAACGACGGTAACTGTTCCCTGAATGAGGAGCAGCAGCCAGTCTGTCAATGTGTTGGTAGCTACGAAGGTACAAGATGCGAAGGTTACACCGGTGAGGGGAGCAAGGTTTCGGTCTGTGAGAACTATTGTTTACAAGGCAACTGCAGCTTCAATGATGAGGGACTTCCTGAATGCAGGTGAAAGATATTCTACTGCTTCCATTGGTTCAATGATACCCTCGATATTGTGTCAGTAGTGTGGAAAAAACCTACAGTCACAGCGCAGTAGTCCCGGACCGTTCCGGCGCTGCCGCATCCGACTCAAACGAAAGAGAAGCCCATACTTTTTTATCTAGTAAAAAAGTCTTACGAATCCGTCTTAATATATTTCTACCGTCTCAAATATTCATTATTTCAGATGTGATGCCGGTTATTCCGGTGACCGCTGTGAAGTGTACGCGTGTCACGGATATTGTCTGAACGACGGTGTCTGTTCCCTGGACGAGGCGGACGAGCCATTCTGTCAATGTGTTGGCAGCTTCGAAGGTGCGAGATGTGAAGCTGATACAAATGCCAGTATTTCCACTATCTCTACATCCTGCTCAACTCTATCCGTAACTGATTTACTGTCGATCTTGAGAAAGCCTTCCTCAAGAAAGTTCCTAGTTGTTGAAGTATAATGTAGTTACTTACCTCATTTATCATCTATTAATATTTTTAAATTAAGTAGCTTGTATAGTTATCTATTTACTGTATGTGTTTTTAATGTAGAATAAAAGCTTTGGTTCACAGAGATCGAAGCACAAAAGTCGAAAATTGTCAATATCATTTTGCATTTAATTCTGTTTTTAATGTTTAATAAATATAAACAACACCATTACGGAACGGAACTCTGAAGATCATACCAGATTTACTGGAGTCTGCAATGCTGGAGAAGCTTATTCGGCTTCACGTGAAGAGATGACACAATGATCTTGTTTTTGATTTTGTTTTTTTTTATGTGAATTTATTCTTCAATGTAATACTAACATAGTTTTAAGACCTCTGTTACTAACATTATATGGACAATTTTATTTACGTCTGAAATAAATGTATTTGATTTGATTTGATTAATTGTAAACACAGGCTCATCAGTAAAACTGCGCACATTGGATTGGTTAAAGTATTTAATGACGAAAAAGAAAAAGAAAAAAGACTTTCTACAGTCATCATTCCAAGTAGATTGGTACAAGCGGCCGTTGGCCCCGCCGTTAGGTGTAGGTTACTTGAAATGAAAAGTAAAGGTTTTTTCTAATAACGTTATCAGGTAAATCCATCACGGCTGCAGTTTCGCTAGCCTATTTCATTTGAATTTCGAAACACATACAGTAAGTTTCACAAAAAATTGCATAAACAGGTGACCTAATCCCCCCCGAGTGGGTTCCCGCATTGTCGTTCCGGGGGGCTCAGTAACTGTGGTTTCCCAGCCACGGTGAAGCGAAGAGGAACCCGAAGGTGGGGCCGCTTGTCAGGGCTTTTGCCTTCAAGCCGATGACATAGCGGCCAAAAAGTAGGTTGCGGCACCGCAACTGAGGTGGGCCGCGATGCCGAATGGGAGGCATCGCGGCTGAGGGTTACGGGCTGCGGAAGAAGAGGAGTGCCGGTGCTTCTGAGCAGCGCTCTTCACTTCCGTGGCCTGGACGGGGCCGCCACCGTTTGATGGCGGACACGGTAGGGCCGCAGGGGAAGAGGAGTGTCGGCATAGCATTGGCCGCTTTCCCTATCCCCTGTGGCAGAAAAGTTGTAGGCGGGCCGGCGCGTTGTGTTCCACGCGCGCCGTCAGAGATGTCAGCAACAACTGGTGGGGTCCGCAAGGATCAATGCCTGCAGGGGTGCGGGTTGTTCGAAAGAGACACCGTCGCCCCTGGCACACAGGCAACTGAGGGAACACGGGTGGGTTTTAGTCAGTAAAAGTACCCTACCCAGAGCGGGCGAAGTCATTTGATGATTTGCCAACACAAACAAAAAAAAAAACTGCCAAAGTTTGGTAAAATTAGCAAGAAAAACGTAAATTTGTTGGCTCCTAACTTCTTAGTGGCTTTTTATTTTAGTATTCTGGTTCCGTACAGACAATATTAATGACGAGACAAAACCATACCATGTTTAATTTTTGATGTGCATCGTCGAATACACTCCCGGAGTTTGTATGGGAAAAACTAGATTCACCTTAATCATAAGTTTCATGTTCAATTGGGAAAATATGACAGTTTGGGGAAGTTTGATGTGTTGGCGTCTGTACATTAAGGCAACCAAACACCTGTTATGTTTCTCGCGTCCGGCCCTGGTCCAGGCCATGGTACGGAGCGAGAGGGCATGGGTAGCCGTCACCTCCTTCAGCGAAGCAGTAATGCTCGCGAAGAGAGAGGCGGCGCACGTGAGGGAGAGGCAGGTTATGCGCCCTCGCGACCCTGGCCGCCGCAGGATACGGAGACGCCCTGGGCGTCGGGAATCTCAGGCCGATTTCCGGCCACCGTAGGCATGGGCTTGCGGACGGCGAGTAATGGGTAGCTCGCTGTCCGGTAAGGACCAAGCCCAAGTCGACGGCACGTTGTGTTCCACGCGCGCCTCAAAGAAATGTCAGCACAAAAAATGATGGGGTCCGCAAGGGCCGATGCCTGCTAGGGGTGCGGGTTTGTTTGAAAGAGATACCACAGCCCCTGGCATACGGGCTACTGAAGGAACACGGGTGGGTTTTGGTCAGTAAAAGTCTGGCACGCCCTCCTGCTCCACCCAGAGCGGGAGAAGTTATTTGATGATTTCTCACCCAAAAAAAAAAACACCTGTTATGTTATGGCTTTAGGAAATTCGTAAAAAATGTAAGCATATAGGCGTTCCACGAAAAATAACAAAAACATAATGATCGATTACGAGCGTTGACCTTCGCCCATCATATGGTGTTATTTTTCGTAGTTAAAGTATTGCCAGCTAATTTAATTTCATCCAGTATATCTACATTCTCCATACTACATTATGGAGTGCAAATAAAGATATTATTATGAAGAAAAAACACCAATTAACTATATCTTCGTAAAACACACACACACATTTCGCACATGGATAAAACAATTGTTTACGGTATTGTTTAATAACGCACGTTGCATAGGTTATTTACAATGAAGAAAATAAATTGAACAGCACACATCTAGGGCAAAAAAACGCAATTTACGTGACGGAACATCTGTCCCCAACATACAGCAGCTACATGCTGCAGCTAGGATAAAAGCCAGGGAACTTGGGTATAAATTTGTCTGGATCCGAGGAGGTAGAATTTTCATGCGTAAAGATCAAGAATCTGAGCACATCTTGATCAAAAACATGGACACCATAAATAAGTTAATTTAATTTAGTTTTTCTGTATCTCAACTATATAATCGCAGCAATGGCATTTTTTATGTTTGTTAAAATTCGCGGTTATTAATATTTATTACCAAAATACCAGAGGTCTTCGTACGAAGACCCATACATTTTGTCAACAATTATCTTTAGAAAACTATGACATTGTTATACTGACTGAGACATGGCTAAATAGTAGTGTCTTGAGCACAGAGCTTTTTGACGGTAGATATATAGTATACAGAAGGGATAGAGACGGTAGGAAAAAGGATGGAGGGGGTCTGTTGATCGCGGTATTAAAGAAGATAAAATCGAAACGTATGGGTCACTGGGAAAGCCAATGTGAAGATCTTTGGATAACTATCGATGTACCGTTTACGAAATCTATTCGTCAAATAGCTTTGTGCGCAGTGTATTTGCCACCCCCTGTAATCTATTCTATATCTATACATATAATAAATCTGTAAAGGAACTTTTTCTGTACATTTAAAATATTTCGAAAATAATTGCTTGGGGTGGTAAGGGATAATCAACAGATGACATTTTAACCCTTATCAAAATTTTTGTCTGTAGCTCAGTTTTTCAGTTTCTATGTTGAATAGATCAAGTATCACGACAAAAGAACGAAACTAATATGGTTATCTTTCATACTCAAATATTGTTTATAACTCAGAGTTTATATTAGTCTTTGTTTCATCGCAATCGCTTCGGTCAACCTATCTAAATAATTTAAAGTGTTCAAGAAGAATTTATTTACGTAATGTTGAAACACTTAGCGACATCTATTGGCGTGAAACGGTACTAACGAATACTTAATATTAACACGTCATTCTCATTTAAGTTACTTACTGTGTCTGTGTTATTTCAAAAAGTAATGATACTGATTACAAAAATCGCTTTCCGTTGGTGGTTGATTCCCACGAATCAAAAAAGCTAAAAGAATTTCAAATAAAAAGTTGTGATAATATTAACTGACGTGGTGTTCTGAGTCATATACCTAGAATGCAATGTTAGATAAATATTTATTAGTTTTGTCAATCAAATTAATACAAATAGAGGGGAAGAAATCTCATTTTTGTGATAAAAGTCTTAGTAGCGCCATCTAGCATAATGTAGCAAAATTAGAGCGGCTAGAGGAACATCTCCAAATTCTTAATCTCTAGCGTCAGTAACGCCATCTAGGTTTGAATAGCAAACATGCAAAGACAACAACTTGATTTCGCGCGAAATTTGATAATGTTAAATTTAAATGCGTGTTTACAGCATTACTCGATTCAAATAATGGGAGTTTTGGGAGTAAAGAGTTGTAAATATTTATGTGCTAATTTTCGTGATGTTAGTTTTCGAGGTGGGGAGGGGTTCAAGCGAGGTCGGATGGTGAAAGTCAGGAAAAAAATTCCAAAGTTGCGACCATAACTACTGGTGGATTTGAGTAAATAGATAGGTTTTCACACGGGCAACTGTAGTTATGTCGATGCTCTTCCGAGCAACATCGCTTACAGAGAAGCATTTTCTTAGTTAAAACAAGTTTAAAAATGTATTTATTTATCCATTTGGCATCTCCAACAAAGGATACATTACCTACACAGGAACAATAGAAATCACAATAGTAAAATATTGACAATTTTAAAGTCGCTTTTTTAAATATAATTATTTATTGGTCTACAAATAAATGTATGGCTGAACAAAAGAAACACTGAAACATTTTTGATTACAATTTACAATAAAAAGGCATCGCAACTGAGAGTCGCGGAGGATCGCTCTGTTACGTCCATTATCCTCGGGATCGGGCTCTCTCTCTTCCTGCTGCCTGCGTCAGCAGCGGGGAGAGAGGTGGGGGCGCGCGCGGTATGGCACTACGTAGCAACAACATCGTACTTACTATGTTCATAGAAAACCCGTGCTATACAATTAAATAGCTTTTTTTGCCTGGTTTGGTTTTTTTTTCAACAGCGCTTTTAATGTGGATAATGACCGACGTTGCGGGGCGTAGGTAATGGTAACATTCGCAGCGAGCATGTCTTTACGCCGTGTGCTAAAATCAGTGTTGCTCGCTCGCATGTTTTGCCGTAGGTACTACTGACTGCACGAATACTTGCTTGGTAACATATTAGGTGCATTTTGACCCGTGACGCCGGTCAGTATCCACCTTTACAGCGTGATCTTTCTTCATCGTGATAACGCCATGGTCCCACGGGCCGTTAACTGAAAGGTGGCGTCAGGTGTTACTGCACTGCTACCTGTCGAGGCCTATCGCAGTCCGTGCAGAGCATTCCCACTGCTGTGGTTTTATTCAGTGGTCAACGTTTGATAAACAAAGCTAAAAGACACGCGCCTGTACGGGCCGAGATAGGCGCCCGCCCCCGCGTGGAATAATGCTTCAGCACACTCAACCAGACGCGCAGTCGATTTATTGAGTAAGTACAGTAAAAGCTCCTTATTCGTGCTTCCTTCATTCGCGTTTTCACTATTCGCGGATTAAAAAAATGCGACCCAATTCCTATATCCGCGGCTAAAGATTTATTTATTTGCGGGTCTAATCGGTACATCGGTACATACATATTAACAAATAACAAAAAGGATTCCAATAGGTATCCAACCCAATATCCTTTGTAAACGCGTCGTCAGATGGACTATAAAAAAGTGAAATAGACCTTATTACAACTTCGCCCAAGTACATTGTCAAATGATATCGCCGCTGTATTGGTTCGGCCTTTGACATCTACAATAGCCGCCTTCGCCGCGGTCGGTGTTTTTAACCGACTTCAAAAAGAAGGAGGTTATCAATTCGACATGTTTATATTTTTAATGTATGTTCAGGCATAACTCCGTCGTATATAGACGGATTTGCAAAATTCTTTTTTTTTTTCGAAAGGGGTTTACTCCGAAATGGTCCCATTGAAATTTCATATAGACAGGGCCCGATCTAGCTATTTAGCCGCTCCGGGCAAAAATAACATTCGCCGCCCTTTGCACTAACACCATCAAAGATGGTATGACCATAATTATGTGATATTCTTTTAACTATATAATATTCACATACGTTAGTCTACTACGGCTTCTGAACAAGTATACAAAAATTCATGAGAGTAGGTATGTTTGTAAGTATACATTTTGCCGCCGCTCATTTTTGCCGCTCTGAGCATTTGCCCGGCTTGCCCCCCCTTAGATTGGGCCCTGCATATAGATCTGATGATGCGTTTCGGAAACAGACAACGGAACTCTTCAAAAAATTACAGCAAATCAACCGCGAATGTTGCTATCACATAAATAAGTATGCATTGTTTTGACCCAAAGGATGATGAAATTTCGAATTGGTGTATGGTAGGTAACAAAAAAGTGAAAAATAAAAACTTTTTTCAAAAAAATAACAACCGACTTCCAAAAAACACTACAAAGTGCAAAATAACTTTAATTTCGGAAGGCGGTGACAAATAATTAAAATACACATCCAACGTCACCGACTTCCGAAATTAAAGTTATTTTGCACTTTGTAGTGTTTTTTGGAAGTCGGTTGGTATTTTTTTTTTTTAAGTTTTTTGAGAATGTAAACAAACATAATGAAACCAACCTCATCACCATAAAGTATATTTATATATCATCATCATCATCATTTCAGCTGAAAGACGTCCACTGCTGGACATAGGCCTCCCCCACATTTATAAATGCTGCGACTTAATAGACATTCCATCCTTTGGTACGAGCCGCTTTGCGTGTTTTACCTATTGTTTCATCTTTCCATTTATTGCAAAATGTTGAAATTTTTTTTTTACTTAAAAACGATTTTCGACGCGAAAAAATCTGTTTAACGCATAGAAATGCTTGATCGTTTACGCCTTGGAGAGTCGCTTGCATCCATATCACGCTCATACAATTAATCAATATGGTCAAAAACTTCAATAAAATTGTTTTTTTTTTTTGTCACTTAGGAACGTATCCCCTATAATCCCATATAAGTTACCATTCCATAGTCACGGTTTCTGTATTCGCGGTAGGTATTTTACGGAACGTATACCTCGCGAATAAAGAGCTTTTACTGTACCTACGGCAGGTGCACATTTATTATAAAATGAGCCTCGACCAGGCGCTTTGATCTATATTTATTCTTAAAAATCTGAGTGAGACTTCGTCGCAATATCATTATAACCCCTAAAGACGCCTGCAGGCCTAGACAAAACACCTTTCTGTTAACGTTCACGATAAACTCTACGCCAGAATATATGGGAATGACATTACCGTGTCCTTTCCGCAGGTAATGTCATTCCCATACATTTTGGCGTACCGTTTAGCGTGAACGCCAAGAGTAATGTGTTTTGTCTCTAGGCTCTGGACTGCATTCGAAAGCTGTGGTAGATTCCTACCAGGATAGATCGGAAGATCGGAGGAGTGGTACCTACACCGTCAAAGCGACACATTATTGTTTTCCGACATGCACGCGAACGAAGTCGCGGGCACAGCTAGTACGTAATAATAGGTCTTTACCTATGAAATTGCCGTTTTGTATGAAAAAATTTAAACGAATTTTTTTCATGAATTTTTTATTTGTATTAATCGAAGTAATCACCCATGCAATCAATGCATCTTTGCCATCGCAGTGGCAGTTTATTGATGCCCTTCTTAAAGAAATCAGCTGGACGGGAGGCAACAAATTCTTCAAAGGCATTTTGTACTGCCTCTCGGGTATTAAATTTTTTTCCCGCCAAGAAGTTATCCAAATTCTGGAAAAAGTAGTAGTCTGTAGGCGCAAGGTCTGGTGAGTAGGGCGGATGATGGAGAGCTTCCAACCCCAGTTCTTGCAACTTGGAGACCGTCTGCTGTGCAGTATGAGGTCGCGCGTTGTCGTGCAGGAGCAGCGGAGACGAGCGATTGACCAATGCTGGTTGGAGATGCGCCAGCTTCTCCATCATTGTGTTCAGTTCTTCACAGTACACATCTGCAGTAATGCTCACCCCGTTTGGTAAGAAGCTGTGATGAATCACACCGGCGCTAGACCACCAAACAGTGACCATCACTTTTCTAGGGGTAAGTTTTCGTTTAGGGCATTGTTTAGGTGCTGAACCAGGATCCAACCAACTTGCTGAGCGCTTACGGTTATCAAACAGAATCCATTTTTCATCGCAGGTAACAATGCGGTTCAAAATTCCTTCATTTGTGTGTCTGTTGAGCAGTGCAAGGCACGTCTCGACGCGTACTTCGCGCTGGCGATCATTGAGTTCGTGGGGCACCCATTTGTCAAGCTTTTTTACCTTGCCAATTTGACGCAAATGGACCAATATTGTTTTGACGCTAACGTCGAAAGCTGCTGCTAATTCAGCCGTAGATTGTGTATCATCAGCTTCCACAATCGCCTTTAATTCGTCATTGTCGACCAAAGTCTTCGGACGACCGCGAGGTTCATTTTTCAGGTCGAAATTTCCAGAACGGAAGCGAGCAAACCAATAACAGGTGGTGCGTTGGTTTGTAGTGTTAGCTCCGTAAACGTCGTTGATGTTGCGTGCCGCTTGTGCCGCGTTGCTGCCACGACGGTACTCATATTCCATAATTACTCGAATTTTTAACGTATCCATGATGACGAAAAAGATTGAAATGCGATGAAAATGTAACACTAATCAATAAAGAAATGACTACTTTTAGAAAAAAAAATCCATGTTTTTAAAATAAAATTAATTTGAAATTAGAATTCTTAGCCAAACAAAAATTATTTTGATTTGAAATGGCCAGTACTGCAGAACGGCAATTTCATAGGTAAAGACCTAATACTTTGGACTGCTTCCTGGAATGTTGTAATGTGATGTTTGAACAGTCGGGCTTGCACGCCTGTATTGTTGGTGACTTTAATTTGGCCAACATCGAGTGGAACTTGGTAAATGACTCGGTTAACAATTATACTCCTCCTGGGATTAGTAATTTACTTGTAGATTTTATTCACATGCACAAATTGTCACAAGTTAATGACATTATGAATGTGTCTGGACGAATACTTGATCTCGTATTAACTAACTTACCTTCTTGTAGCGTAACTGCGTCTCCAAATCCCCTTAGCAAGATAGATGTCCTACACCCCCCAATCGAAATCCTACTGCAAGCGACTAAAGAAACCCATCTTCCATATAACTCCCAAAACATAAGACCGAACTTTTTTACTTGAAAATTTCCAACGATCTTAATAACGTAAACTGGGATGAAATGTTTGAGATGTCTGGCGTCAACGAAATGCTTCGTGTTTTTTATGGTACAATTCGAAATATTATAAAAATGCACGTACCTTCTAAGTCTTCTGTTAAATGCAAAAAATATCCACCTTGGTTTAATAAAAGCTTTAAAGGAGAAGGAGAAAATTATAAAAACCCTATGGATGAGCTTGAATTCAAATTATTAGGCAAACGGTGTTCCAAATTAGCTACAAACTGTTAAAATAACTACATAAAAGACATAGAAAATGAAATCTCCAAGAATCCAAATCGCTTCTGGGCATACATTAAAGATAAGAGAGGTGGCTCTAGTTCTTTCCCCACCACAATGACTAACGTAACCGCTGTATCATCAGATGGTCCAGAGATATGTGAAATGTATGCGTCACATTTTTCCTCAGCATGCAGCGTTGCGAAAGCAAACCACAGTGAAACAGCTTCTGATTTTCTTTTTAACATGAAGAATAACAGTCTACCACTTACGGCCCCTGTAATTGATCGTGAATGCTTATTGAATAGGCTCAAGTTACTCGACCTTCGTAAAGGAGCTGGCCCTGATGAGATCCCGCCAATATTTATCTCTAAATGCGCCCCCGCTTTGGTATCCCCATTATTGTTAATTTTTAATAAATCTCTCAGAACAGGTGTTTTCCCAGACTACTGGAAAAAAGTAAAAGTGGTGCCAATTTATAAAAGTGACGAGAAAGATCACTTAAATAATTATAGACCTATCACTATTTTGTCTACTTTCGCCAAGATTTTTGAATCTTTAATCTGTCAGTCTGTCATTCAGAATCATTTTAAACTTTATTTAAGCGATTCGCAACATGGTTTCGCTTCTTCTAGATCAACTTGTACTAACCTTGCAACCCTTACAGAGATGTTAACTGATGCCATTGACCGTGGCAAGCAAGTCGACGTAATTTACACTGACTTTAGCAAAGCCTTTGACCGCGTTCCTAACCATGTACTTTTATCCAAATTATCAGCGTACGGAATCACCGGCACACTCTACAATTGGCTAAAGACATATCTTGAAAATCGGTTATTTTTTGTCGCAGTTAATGGTTTCCAATCTGAAACCTACAGGACCACCTCGGGGGTTCCCCAAGGCTCGCATGTCGGT
The DNA here is from genome assembly GCA_949987655.1 of Polymixis flavicincta. Taxonomy (NCBI): domain Eukaryota; kingdom Metazoa; phylum Arthropoda; class Insecta; order Lepidoptera; family Noctuidae; genus Polymixis; species Polymixis flavicincta. The sequence continues at coordinate 3,015,463 of OX465198.1, read as the reverse complement.
CCGATTCTGTTTAATGTGTTTGCTAACGACATCCCGCACTGTCTCAAATTCTCAGAATCATACATGTATGCAGATGATCTAAAATTCTCCAGGATAATTGAGTCTAATGTTGATTCTGCCTTACTCCAGAGCGATGTCGACTCGTTGATTCAATGGTGCAACGACATCATTGTCGTCGTAATGACAATAAACGTTAAAAGAGCTTTCACGTCAAACACACCCGGAAAAAGAATTTCACGGCAAGTGTTTACCATGTGGGCCCTGCAATCGTCCAGGAGGTGGAACAAATAAGGGACTTGGGGGTTGTTTTTGACAACGCACTTACATTCGTGTACACCTCATGTCGAAAATGTCATTAAAAAGGCATCTAGAATGCTAGGATTGTGATAAGGAATGCTGCTGGTTTCAGGCGCAGTAGCACCAAGATCTTATTGTACAATTGTATTGTTCGTAGCATCTTGGAATACTGCAGCACAATCTGGAAACCTCATTATGCCACGCACAACCTTAGACTGGAGCGAATACAAAAGACATTTCTTTGGCATCTGGCTTATGCTTGTGGAATTTCTAAAAGAAAAAGGTCATACAAAGACAGACTGTTACATTTTAAGATGGTTTCATTGGAGAAACGTAGAAGAATTGCCGACGCCATATTCTTATTTAAAATACTCCCGTGCAAAGTTGATTGTCCGCAATTACTAAGCCAGTTCCAGTTTAGGGCCCCTGCTAGACTCCCTCGTTTTCCTGTCACTCCCTTGCACCCCCCCACTCCGTAGAACAGTGCTTGGCGCAAGCTCTGTCGTCCCTCGACTTTGTAAACTGCTAAACAGTTTCAGCGATCTTGTTGACGTGCACGCCGACTCATTTGCCAAATTCAACAGCATAGCGTTTAATGATATGTAATTTTTTATCTTCATTTTTGTGTTTTTGTGTTTATTTTTATTTTTTAAAATATCGGTGTCTCCATGATTTGTGTCAGACCAATTTTTATTTCATTTGTATTTTTATTTCGTTTGTATTGTAACTTTCACAATAGTTTTAACTTCTTTAATTTATACTTAGTTCTTAATTCCATAGTGCTTGTGCACGATCTTTACGTTTATGGGGCATGCGGTGCTAACCTATAAGAAATTGTTACACATAACCTTATATATAAGTAAAATAATAGGTCTTTACCTATGAAATTGCCGTTTTGTATGAAAAAATTTAAACGAATTTTTTTCATGAATTTTTTATTTGTATTAATCGAAGTAATCACCCATGCAATCAATGCATCTTTGCCATCGCAGTGGCAGTTTATTGATGCCCTTCTTAAAGAAATCAGCTGGACGGGAGGCAACAAATTCTTCAAAGGCATTTTGTACTGCCTCTCGGGTATTAAATTTTTTTCCCGCCAAGAAGTTATCCAAATTCTGGAAAAAGTAGTAGTCTGTAGGCGCAAGGTCTGGTGAGTAGGGCGGATGACGGAGAGCTTCCAACCCCAGTTCTTGCAACTTGGAGACCGTCTGCTGTGCAGTATGAGGTCGCGCGTTGTCGTGCAGGAGCAGCGGAGACGAGCGATTGACCAATGCTGGTTGGAGATGCGCCAGCTTCTCCATCATTGTGTTCAGTTCTTCACAGTACACATCTGCAGTAATGCTCACCCCGTTTGGTAAGAAGCTGTGATGAATCACACCGGCGCTAGACCACCAAACAGTGACCATCACTTTTCTAGGGGTAAGTTTTCGTTTAGGGCATTGTTTAGGTGCTGAACCAGGATCCAACCAACTTGCTGAGCGCTTACGGTTATCAAACAGAATCCATTTTTCATCGCAGGTAACAATGCGGTTCAAAATTCCTTCATTTGTGTGTCTGTTGAGCAGTGCAAGGCACGTCTCGACGCGTACTTCGCGCTGGCGATCATTGAGTTCGTGGGGCACCCATTTGTCAAGCTTTTTTACCTTGCCAATTTGACGCAAATGGACCAATATTGTTTTGACGCTAACGTCGAAAGCTGCTGCTAATTCAGCCGTAGATTGTGTATCATCAGCTTCCACAATCGCCTTTAATTCGTCATTGTCGACCAAAGTATTCGGACGACCGCGAGGTTCATTTTTCAGGTCGAAATTTCCAGAACGGAAGCGAGCAAACCAATAACAGGTGGTGCGTTGGTTTGTAGTGTTAGCTCCGTAAACGTCGTTGATGTTGCGTGCCGCTTGTGCCGCGTTGCTGCCACGACGGTACTCATATTCCATAATTACTCGAATTTTTAACGTATCCATGATGACGAAAAAGATTGAAATGCGATGAAAATGTAACACTAATCAATAAAGAAATGACTACTTTTAGAAAAAAAAATCCATGTTTTTAAAATAAAATTAATTTGAAATTAGAATTCTTAGCCAAACAAAAATTATTTTGATTTGAAATGGCCAGTACTGCAGAACGGCAATTTCATAGGTAAAGACCTAATACTTTGGACTGCTTCCTGGAATGTTGTAATGTGATGTTTGAACAGTCGGGCTTGCACGCCTGTATTGTTGGTGACTTTAATTTGGCCAACATCGAGTGGAACTTGGTAAATGACTCGGTTAACAATTATACTCCTCCTGGGATTAGTAATTTACTTGTAGATTTTATTCACATGCACAAATTGTCACAAGTTAATGACATTATGAATGTGTCTGGACGAATACTTGATCTCGTATTAACTAACTTACCTTCTTGTAGCGTAACTGCGTCTCCAAATCCCCTTAGCAAGATAGATGTCCTACACCCCCCAATCGAAATCCTACTGCAAGCGACTAAAGAAACCCATCTTCCATATAACTCCCAAAACATAAGACCGAACTTTTTTACTTGAAAATTTCCAACGATCTTAATAACGTAAACTGGGATGAAATGTTTGAGATGTCTGGCGTCAACGAAATGCTTCGTGTTTTTTATGGTACAATTCGAAATATTATAAAAATGCACGTACCTTCTAAGTCTTCTGTTAAATGCAAAAAATATCCACCTTGGTTTAATAAAAGCTTTAAAGGAGAAGGAGAAAATTATAAAAACCCTATGGATGAGCTTGAATTCAAATTATTAGGCAAACGGTGTTCCAAATTAGCTACAAACTGTTAAAATAACTACATAAAAGACATAGAAAATGAAATCTCCAAGAATCCAAATCGCTTCTGGGCATACATTAAAGATAAGAGAGGTGGCTCTAGTTCTTTCCCCACCACAATGACTAACGTAACCGCTGTATCATCAGATGGTCCAGAGATATGTGAAATGTATGCGTCACATTTTTCCTCAGCATGCAGCGTTGCGAAAGCAAACCACAGTGAAACAGCTTCTGATTTTCTTTTTAACATGAAGAATAACAGTCTACCACTTACGGCCCCTGTAATTGATCGTGAATGCTTATTGAATAGGCTCAAGTTACTCGACCTTCGTAAAGGAGCTGGCCCTGATGAGATCCCACCAATATTTATCTCTAAATGCGCCCCCGCTTTGGTATCCCCATTATTGTTAATTTTTAATAAATCTCTCAGAACAGGTGTTTTCCCAGACTACTGGAAAAAAGTAAAAGTGGTGCCAATTTATAAAAGTGACGAGAAAGATCACTTAAATAATTATAGACCTATCACTATTTTGTCTACTTTCGCCAAGATTTTTGAATCTTTAATCTGTCAGTCTGTCATTCAGAATCATTTTAAACTTTATTTAAGCGATTCGCAACATGGTTTCGCTTCTTCTAGATCAACTTGTACTAACCTTGCAACCCTTACAGAGATGTTAACTGATGCCATTGACCGTGGCAAGCAAGTCGACGTAATTTACACTGACTTTAGCAAAGCCTTTGACCGCGTTCCTAACCATGTACTTTTATCCAAATTATCAGCGTACGGAATCACCGGCACACTCTACAATTGGCTAAAGACATATCTTGAAAATCGGTTATTTTTTGTCGCAGTTAATGGTTTCCAATCTGAAACCTACAGGACCACCTCGGGGGTTCCCCAAGGCTCGCATGTCGGTCCGATTCTGTTTAATGTGTTTGCTAACGACATCCCGCACTGTCTCAAATTCTCAGAATCATACATGTATGCAGATGATCTAAAATTCTCCAGGATAATTGAGTCTAATGTTGATTCTGCCTTACTCCAGAGCGATGTCGACTCGTTGATTCAATGGTGCAACGACATCATTGTCGTCGTAATGACAATAAACGTTAAAAGAGCTTTCACGTCAAACACACCCGGAAAAAGAATTTCACGGCAAGTGTTTACCATGTGGGCCCTGCAATCGTCCAGGAGGTGGAACAAATAAGGGACTTGGGGGTTGTTTTTGACAACGCACTTACATTCGTGTACACCTCATGTCGAAAATGTCATTAAAAAGGCATCTAGAATGCTAGGATTGTGATAAGGAATGCTGCTGGTTTCAGGCGCAGTAGCACCAAGATCTTATTGTACAATTGTATTGTTCGTAGCATCTTGGAATACTGCAGCACAATCTGGAAACCTCATTATGCCACGCACAACCTTAGACTGGAGCGAATACAAAAGACATTTCTTTGGCATCTGGCTTATGCTTGTGGAATTTCTAAAAGAAAAAGGTCATACAAAGACAGACTGTTACATTTTAAGATGGTTTCATTGGAGAAACGTAGAAGAATTGCCGACGCCATATTCTTATTTAAAATACTCCCGTGCAAAGTTGATTGTCCGCAATTACTAAGCCAGTTCCAGTTTAGGGCCCCTGCTAGACTCCCTCGTTTTCCTGTCACTCCCTTGCACCCCCCCACTCCGTAGAACAGTGCTTGGCGCAAGCTCTGTCGTCCCTCGACTTTGTAAACTGCTAAACAGTTTCAGCGATCTTGTTGACGTGCACGCCGACTCATTTGCCAAATTCAACAGCATAGCGTTTAATGATATGTAATTTTTTATCTTCATTTTTGTGTTTTTGTGTTTATTTTTATTTTTTAAAATATCGGTGTCTCCATGATTTGTGTCAGACCAATTTTTATTTCATTTGTATTTTTATTTCGTTTGTATTGTAACTTTCACAATAGTTTTAACTTCTTTAATTTATACTTAGTTCTTAATTCCATAGTGCTTGTGCACGATCTTTACGTTTATGGGGCATGCGGTGCTAACCTATAAGAAATTGTTACACATAACCTTATATATAAGTAAAATAATAGGTCTTTACCTATGAAATTGCCGTTTTGTATGAAAAAATTTAAACGAATTTTTTTCATGAATTTTTTATTTGTATTAATCGAAGTAATCACCCATGCAATCAATGCATCTTTGCCATCGCAGTGGCAGTTTATTGATGCCCTTCTTAAAGAAATCAGCTGGACGGGAGGCAACAAATTCTTCAAAGGCATTTTGTACTGCCTCTCGGGTATTAAATTTTTTTCCCGCCAAGAAGTTATCCAAATTCTGGAAAAAGTAGTAGTCTGTAGGCGCAAGGTCTGGTGAGTAGGGCGGATGACGGAGAGCTTCCAACCCCAGTTCTTGCAACTTGGAGACCGTCTGCTGTGCAGTATGAGGTCGCGCGTTGTCGTGCAGGAGCAGCGGAGACGAGCGATTGACCAATGCTGGTTGGAGATGCGCCAGCTTCTCCATCATTGTGTTCAGTTCTTCACAGTACACATCTGCAGTAATGCTCACCCCGTTTGGTAAGAAGCTGTGATGAATCACACCGGCGCTAGACCACCAAACAGTGACCATCACTTTTCTAGGGGTAAGTTTTCGTTTAGGGCATTGTTTAGGTGCTGAACCAGGATCCAACCAACTTGCTGAGCGCTTACGGTTATCAAACAGAATCCATTTTTCATCGCAGGTAACAATGCGGTTCAAAATTCCTTCATTTGTGTGTCTGTTGAGCAGTGCAAGGCACGTCTCGACGCGTACTTCGCGCTGGCGATCATTGAGTTCGTGGGGCACCCATTTGTCAAGCTTTTTTACCTTGCCAATTTGACGCAAATGGACCAATATTGTTTTGACGCTAACGTCGAAAGCTGCTGCTAATTCAGCCGTAGATTGTGTATCATCAGCTTCCACAATCGCCTTTAATTCGTCATTGTCGACCAAAGTATTCGGACGACCGCGAGGTTCATTTTTCAGGTCGAAATTTCCAGAACGGAAGCGAGCAAACCAATAACAGGTGGTGCGTTGGTTTGTAGTGTTAGCTCCGTAAACGTCGTTGATGTTGCGTGCCGCTTGTGCCGCGTTGCTGCCACGACGGTACTCATATTCCATAATTACTCGAATTTTTAACGTATCCATGATGACGAAAAAGATTGAAATGCGATGAAAATGTAACACTAATCAATAAAGAAATGACTACTTTTAGAAAAAAAAATCCATGTTTTTAAAATAAAATTAATTTGAAATTAGAATTCTTAGCCAAACAAAAATTATTTTGATTTGAAATGGCCAGTACTGCAGAACGGCAATTTCATAGGTAAAGACCTAATACTTTGGACTGCTTCCTGGAATGTTGTAATGTGATGTTTGAACAGTCGGGCTTGCACGCCTGTATTGTTGGTGACTTTAATTTGGCCAACATCGAGTGGAACTTGGTAAATGACTCGGTTAACAATTATACTCCTCCTGGGATTAGTAATTTACTTGTAGATTTTATTCACATGCACAAATTGTCACAAGTTAATGACATTATGAATGTGTCTGGACGAATACTTGATCTCGTATTAACTAACTTACCTTCTTGTAGCGTAACTGCGTCTCCAAATCCCCTTAGCAAGATAGATGTCCTACACCCCCCAATCGAAATCCTACTGCAAGCGACTAAAGAAACCCATCTTCCATATAACTCCCAAAACATAAGACCGAACTTTTTTACTTGAAAATTTCCAACGATCTTAATAACGTAAACTGGGATGAAATGTTTGAGATGTCTGGCGTCAACGAAATGCTTCGTGTTTTTTATGGTACAATTCGAAATATTATAAAAATGCACGTACCTTCTAAGTCTTCTGTTAAATGCAAAAAATATCCACCTTGGTTTAATAAAAGCTTTAAAGGAGAAGGAGAAAATTATAAAAACCCTATGGATGAGCTTGAATTCAAATTATTAGGCAAACGGTGTTCCAAATTAGCTACAAACTGTTAAAATAACTACATAAAAGACATAGAAAATGAAATCTCCAAGAATCCAAATCGCTTCTGGGCATACATTAAAGATAAGAGAGGTGGCTCTAGTTCTTTCCCCACCACAATGACTAACGTAACCGCTGTATCATCAGATGGTCCAGAGATATGTGAAATGTATGCGTCACATTTTTCCTCAGCATGCAGCGTTGCGAAAGCAAACCACAGTGAAACAGCTTCTGATTTTCTTTTTAACATGAAGAATAACAGTCTACCACTTACGGCCCCTGTAATTGATCGTGAATGCTTATTGAATAGGCTCAAGTTACTCGACCTTCGTAAAGGAGCTGGCCCTGATGAGATCCCGCCAATATTTATCTCTAAATGCGCCCCCGCTTTGGTATCCCCATTATTGTTAATTTTTAATAAATCTCTCAGAACAGGTGTTTTCCCAGACTACTGGAAAAAAGTAAAAGTGGTGCCAATTTATAAAAGTGACGAGAAAGATCACTTAAATAATTATAGACCTATCACTATTTTGTCTACTTTCGCCAAGATTTTTGAATCTTTAATCTGTCAGTCTGTCATTCAGAATCATTTTAAACTTTATTTAAGCGATTCGCAACATGGTTTCGCTTCTTCTAGATCAACTTGTACTAACCTTGCAACCCTTACAGAGATGTTAACTGATGCCATTGACCGTGGCAAGCAAGTCGACGTAATTTACACTGACTTTAGCAAAGCCTTTGACCGCGTTCCTAACCATGTACTTTTATCCAAATTATCAGCGTACGGAATCACCGGCACACTCTACAATTGGCTAAAGACATATCTTGAAAATCGGTTATTTTTTGTCGCAGTTAATGGTTTCCAATCTGAAACCTACAGGACCACCTCGGGGGTTCCCCAAGGCTCGCATGTCGGTCCGATTCTGTTTAATGTGTTTGCTAACGACATCCCGCACTGTCTCAAATTCTCAGAATCATACATGTATGCAGATGATCTAAAATTCTCCAGGATAATTGAGTCTAATGTTGATTCTGCCTTACTCCAGAGCGATGTCGACTCGTTGATTCAATGGTGCAACGACATCATTGTCGTCGTAATGACAATAAACGTTAAAAGAGCTTTCACGTCAAACACACCCGGAAAAAGAATTTCACGGCAAGTGTTTACCATGTGGGCCCTGCAATCGTCCAGGAGGTGGAACAAATAAGGGACTTGGGGGTTGTTTTTGACAACGCACTTACATTCGTGTACACCTCATGTCGAAAATGTCATTAAAAAGGCATCTAGAATGCTAGGATTGTGATAAGGAATGCTGCTGGTTTCAGGCGCAGTAGCACCAAGATCTTATTGTACAATTGTATTGTTCGTAGCATCTTGGAATACTGCAGCACAATCTGGAAACCTCATTATGCCACGCACAACCTTAGACTGGAGCGAATACAAAAGACATTTCTTTGGCATCTGGCTTATGCTTGTGGAATTTCTAAAAGAAAAAGGTCATACAAAGACAGACTGTTACATTTTAAGATGGTTTCATTGGAGAAACGTAGAAGAATTGCCGACGCCATATTCTTATTTAAAATACTCCCGTGCAAAGTTGATTGTCCGCAATTACTAAGCCAGTTCCAGTTTAGGGCCCCTGCTAGACTCCCTCGTTTTCCTGTCACTCCCTTGCACCCCCCCACTCCGTAGAACAGTGCTTGGCGCAAGCTCTGTCGTCCCTCGACTTTGTAAACTGCTAAACAGTTTCAGCGATCTTGTTGACGTGCACGCCGACTCATTTGCCAAATTCAACAGCATAGCGTTTAATGATATGTAATTTTTTATCTTCATTTTTGTGTTTTTGTGTTTATTTTTATTTTTTAAAATATCGGTGTCTCCATGATTTGTGTCAGACCAATTTTTATTTCATTTGTATTTTTATTTCGTTTGTATTGTAACTTTCACAATAGTTTTAACTTCTTTAATTTATACTTAGTTCTTAATTCCATAGTGCTTGTGCACGATCTTTACGTTTATGGGGCATGCGGTGCTAACCTATAAGAAATTGTTACACATAACCTTATATATAAGTAAAATAATAGGTCTTTACCTATGAAATTGCCGTTTTGTATGAAAAAATTTAAACGAATTTTTTTCATGAATTTTTTATTTGTATTAATCGAAGTAATCACCCATGCAATCAATGCATCTTTGCCATCGCAGTGGCAGTTTATTGATGCCCTTCTTAAAGAAATCAGCTGGACGGGAGGCAACAAATTCTTCAAAGGCATTTTGTACTGCCTCTCGGGTATTAAATTTTTTTCCCGCCAAGAAGTTATCCAAATTCTGGAAAAAGTAGTAGTCTGTAGGCGCAAGGTCTGGTGAGTAGGGCGGATGACGGAGAGCTTCCAACCCCAGTTCTTGCAACTTGGAGACCGTCTGCTGTGCAGTATGAGGTCGCGCGTTGTCGTGCAGGAGCAGCGGAGACGAGCGATTGACCAATGCTGGTTGGAGATGCGCCAGCTTCTCCATCATTGTGTTCAGTTCTTCACAGTACACATCTGCAGTAATGCTCACCCCGTTTGGTAAGAAGCTGTGATGAATCACACCGGCGCTAGACCACCAAACAGTGACCATCACTTTTCTAGGGGTAAGTTTTCGTTTAGGGCATTGTTTAGGTGCTGAACCAGGATCCAACCAACTTGCTGAGCGCTTACGGTTATCAAACAGAATCCATTTTTCATCGCAGGTAACAATGCGGTTCAAAATTCCTTCATTTGTGTGTCTGTTGAGCAGTGCAAGGCACGTCTCGACGCGTACTTCGCGCTGGCGATCATTGAGTTCGTGGGGCACCCATTTGTCAAGCTTTTTTACCTTGCCAATTTGACGCAAATGGACCAATATTGTTTTGACGCTAACGTCGAAAGCTGCTGCTAATTCAGCCGTAGATTGTGTATCATCAGCTTCCACAATCGCCTTTAATTCGTCATTGTCGACCAAAGTATTCGGACGACCGCGAGGTTCATTTTTCAGGTCGAAATTTCCAGAACGGAAGCGAGCAAACCAATAACAGGTGGTGCGTTGGTTTGTAGTGTTAGCTCCGTAAACGTCGTTGATGTTGCGTGCCGCTTGTGCCGCGTTGCTGCCACGACGGTACTCATATTCCATAATTACTCGAATTTTTAACGTATCCATGATGACGAAAAAGATTGAAATGCGATGAAAATGTAACACTAATCAATAAAGAAATGACTACTTTTAGAAAAAAAAATCCATGTTTTTAAAATAAAATTAATTTGAAATTAGAATTCTTAGCCAAACAAAAATTATTTTGATTTGAAATGGCCAGTACTGCAGAACGGCAATTTCATAGGTAAAGACCTAATATTATCTTAAAATTGTAACTGTGTAAACAATTGTTGGTTAGCCATTTAAGAAAATAAATAAGTAAATAAATATTTAAGATGACTTATGCAAGTGTCAACATTGTATCATGTTATGATATTGTTATCAACTCAAGCGACGCAGTCTACTGCGAAGATCGCCCTGAGGACACGGTGGAGCACACGGTGGCGGTCTGCCCAGCTTGGGTGGAGCAGCACCGTGTCCTCGTGGAGGCGATCGGCGGCGGCAATCTCTCGCGTCCGGCCTTGGTCCAGGCCATGGTACGGAGCGAGAGGGCATGGGTAGCCGTCACCTCCTTCAGCGAAGCAGGGATTCTCGCGAAGAGGGAGGCAGCGCACGTGAGGGAGAGGCAGTCTATGCGCCCTCACGACCCTAGCCGCCGCAGGATACGGAGACGCCCTGGGCGTCGAGAATCCCAGGCCGATTTCCGGCCACGGTAGGCTTGAGCTTGCGGACGGCGAGTAATGGGTAGCTCGCTGTCCGGTACCTCGCACCTCAAAGAGATGTCATCACAAAAATGATGGGGCCTGCAAGGGCCGTGCCTGTCAGGGGTGCGGGTTGGTTCGAAAGAGATACCACAACCCCTGGCATACGGGCTACTGAAGGAACACGGGTGGGTTTTAGTCAGTAAAAGTCTGACACGCACCCCTGCTCTACCCAGAGCGGGAGAAATTATTTAATGATTTCCCACCCAAAAAAAAGCGACGCAGCCTAAATAGGTACCCGGTTTTAATACTAAATCTATCTTTAAATTAATACGTGAAGTAAAATTATTATTCTTTGCAGGTACCTCTTTTAGGAAAATTCTGCGGGCGGAAGAGTGCAGAAAGATAATATTATTATCTGTCTTCTATAATATAAAAATGAATCTCTATTGCCCTTGATCACGGCATCACACGTGAACGGCTGAACCAATTTTGCTAATTATTTTTTTGTTGTGTTCCTTATGCTAATTATTTTTTTGTTGTGTTCCTTATAGTCATGAGAAGGTTCTTATGAAAGAAAACAAATAAGTTTTAATATTAATAGACAACGTCTGTGGGGTCAGCTAGTTTTTATAATAATGCATAAGAAATACATTAATCCCTCGTCTGTTAGGCAGGGCCTAATAACAATAGAAAAGCAATTGTATTAATTACTTGACAGTTTAAGATCTGTTCTTGTCATTTGGCTAACGAACCCTGAAAATTGGCACCGAGTATACCAAAAGGTCACCGAGCTATCTGGCGCTGAGTAGCTACGGGATAAATTGCTCATTCATCTGAACTTTTATCAAGGAGTCGTTCTTATTTTCATCACCAGCTTAATTTAAAATACCTGCAGGTTTAGCATGGCGCTTCTTATTTCTACTCTACACACATCGACATGTAGTAATAATTTTATATGACATTTATGTAATTTTATTTTAATGACATGAATTATAATTCATCTGACAATTTGTATTTTTAGTCCTTTGACATTTGTACTACTTATTCTGAATTTATTTTATGATGTGTCATGTTATTTTCATAATTATACAATTAGATAATCGAAAATGTACCTAAATATTTTCACATCTTTTTAGGTAATGATACAGTGTACTTTATATTTATTTGTAACATCTCTTATACCTACCTGTATTATGCAAATAAATGATTTGATTTGATTTGATCTCTATTTCTCCTTCTTTTTGAAGTCGGTAAAAAAATTAGCTATCTTCTTCTATTGTACAGTAGCCCTCACTAATGGTGCCCCAATCTCAAAAAACAATAGATTGACACTTCGCTTTAACTTACGACCTTCTTATAATAAGCAATTTCTATAGGCTATAATACTATATACACACACACTCTCATACGTTTACGAATGAATGTATTTCCTAAATTCAACCTTTAAAGCAAATGGCATGATAGCTGAGCGGTTACCGCACTTGATTATCGCGTTTGAGCGCAGCAAGTCGCGGTTTCGAATCCCACTCGCTGTGTGATAGTCTTTTTATTGTTTTAAAAATCACTTTTGAGTATAGTTTCTTGTTCTGTTCTTCTTATTCACTAAACTCGTAAAACTTTATCACTATACCCACAGAAACCTAAATAAATTTAAATGATTTACGACTCATTCACCGCGACTTATAGAACGGTGTTGGTTGATATTGTGTGCTAGTGACGTGTGTTTCATCTATTAGTGTTCTTCTAATTCATTTTAAAATGTAAGCAAATTTAAATATAGAAATGAAAGCGAATATTATTGCGCTGCATAAAAGTGGACTTAATGCCTATATCACAAATACCTATGTGATGAAACCGGACTGAGTGTGAGTATTATGATTTAAATATATATTAAACATTTATTTAATTAAAGTATAACTGCTGATCCTTGTAGTTATTTTAAAACGTTTTATAAATATCATAATGTCTAAATCGTGGTCTAAATAGAATAAAAATATAAAATTTCGATGTAAATTTATTTCCTAGATTATAGAACGATGAAAATAACATTATACTTAATATTTATGTGAAATTGCCCTTTTAAATAATTTTGTTTCTAAATAGTAGGTAATACATAAAGTGTGTATTTTGCTTAGTAGCCTAACATTACCCCTTTTTTGTTTTAGTGAAATACTGTGAGTCGGTGGGTGAAAAGATACGAGGAAGGCGGTAGCCTTGCCCGTGGAAAGCAAAGTGGAAGACCCCAGCTCCTATAACAGGCACACGTTCAGCGAATTTGAAACAAGTGGTTTCAAAACGACAAGACATTTTGCCGAATTATTCGACACATCTTTACGAACCGTGCGCCGTGCACTCAACGCAGAAGGCCAGCTCGAGAATCTGCTCAAAAAACATAGTTAACGGAAAAAACATTAACATTAAGTTATAAATTACAAATATTTATTTATTTTAGTAATATTCAAATAATATTTTGTCTTATCCGTAATCTGGATTATTTTGAGGTTTAGTTTCAATCTTCTTTTCGGAATGAAAATGAACACTTAAGCTATAACCTCTTTAAGTCCTATTAAATACGATTTGTTAACTTTGAGGTTTGAGTTAGAACGAACTCACTCGCAGTAGAATAAAAGTAGTACTACTGAGTCATTTAATTGTATTGTGACAACTTGTCTGCATTTGTTACTTTTACGTGGGTAGATTTTTGTAGAATATTGTGATTTATTTAGAGTACCGACACACAGTAGTAATCAGCACAATATTATTATATTACTAAGATACAATAGCCTGATTATCATAGTTCACCAACTAGCTTATTTACTTCAATAAATTGTTCTTTATGAGAAAATAAACTGTTTTAACAAGAAGTTATTATTAGTTATTTTTATACATTCTTCATGAAGTTATAACGAATAAACATTTTGTAATCATTTATTATTGGTAAACCTTTATTTAAATAACAATACGAGTAATAATAAAAAAATGTTACATTATTATTCTGGTATATTAATAAATCGAATAATAAAAGAACAGATGAAGATGATTGTTGAAAAGAAAAATTAAAGCTTCATCGCGAGATTTGAACCCAGACCTATGAGTTTCTTAATCCAAGACGATACGCTGCACGCTACCAGAACTCAAATTACAAATGTAAATTTTAGCAATGGTATGAACCGACCAAGGTCATGTCTGTCGTCGCCGACGGTATGTATAAAATACAGAGACTAACGCCAGTGTGTGAGTGGAGCGGTGAGTTTTGTGTATACACACAGCTGTAGGTACGGCCTGGACCGCTACTTCATAGCAATATAGCCCTTAGTATGCGACTGCATTAGTGAATCTTGATAGTTAATAGTCTCATCATTTAGTTAATAGTCATGTCTATTCTTCCGTCGACAAATCGTTGCTCGTGCTAAGCCTGCTGGGGTTAGTAGTATTTTTTCAATTCTATGAATTGTACAAGTACCTAGATAAACAAAAATGTTAATAATATTAAGGTATTAAAAAGTTCGTCCGCATCATTGGCAACGGGAAAAGTGCCCAAAAGGCTGGCAGCATTGCCATACAACGTGGCAATGCTTTGGACTCTTTGGCTTTTACTTCATCATCATCATCATTTCAGCCGAAAGACGTCGGAGTTTCCCTACGCGATCGAATCAGAAATGAAGAGATCCGCAGGAGAACCAAGGCAACCGACATAGCTCGAAGAATTGCCAAACTTAAGTTGTAGTGGGCAGGGCACATTGCTCGCAGAACAGATGGCCGATGGGGCTTTTACTTAATCATTAAATTAATCGCTATCGCTAAGGCCCACTTACACAACTAATAACGAAATCATCATCATCATTTAAGCCTAAAGACGTCCACTGCTGGACATAGGCCTCCCCAAACTCCTCCACTTCGACCGGTCTTGCGCTTCCCACATCCAGCGTATTCTTGCGGTTTTCATAAGGTCATCGGTCCATCAGCTTGTGGGAGGCCTTCCTACTCTACGTCTTCCGGCACGCGATCGCCACTCCAGAACCTTTCGGCCCCATCGGCCATCTGTTCTGCGAGCAATGTGCCCTGCCCACTGCCACTTAAGTTTGGCATTTCTTCGGACCTGGCATATTCTATGACACAGAAACGTTGTCGCTCACAATTAGCATTATTAGAAGGCTAAAAGTCACCCAAAGGGCAAAGGAGAGGGCTATGCTCGGAGTTTCCCTACGTGATCGTATCAGGAATGAAGAGATGCAGAGACGCAGGAGAACCAAGGCAACCGACAATAATAACTAAATGCGTTGAACAAATTTAGATCGTTGTGGCCATCTTGAAACGATTGACAGAAACAGAACGCATAAATATGCGTTGTTTTAGCAATCGCGATTGCTTTGCTGTAATTTTTTGAAGAGTTCCGTTGTCTGTCTCCGAAATGCATCATCAGATCTATATGAAATTTAAATGGGACCATTTCGTAATAAACTCCTTTCAAACAAAAACAGAATTTTGTAAATCGGTCTATAAATGACGAACATACATAAAAAAAGAAACACGTCGAATTGGTAACCTCCTTCTTTTTGAAGTTGATTAACTACTTAATGAAAAAAATATTAAGAGATAATAAATGACGTAAATACATTATACTTCAACAATTAGGAACTTTCTTGAGGAAGGCTTTCGCAGGATCGACAGTAAATCGGTTACGGATAGAGTTGAGCAGGACGTAGAGGTAGTGGATAAACTGGCATTTGTATCAGCTTCACATCTCGCACCTTCGTAACTACCAACACATTGACAGAATGGCTCGTCCGCCTCGTCCAGAGAACAGACACCATCGTTCAGACAATATCCGTGACACGCGTACACTTCACAGCGGTCCCCGGAATAACCGGCATCACATCTGAAATAATGAATACTTGAGACAGTAGAAATACAATAACATGGATCCGTCAAGGAAGCCCGAGGTATTAGACATTTCTCACGATTTTTTTTCGAATTGTGGCAATTTGAAACTTTAATGTATTAAAGTTTCAAATGTTTACAATGATTTTTATCTTCTAGTACAAATGTGACTATTAGGTACGTGAAAATATGACGATTTCCAGGAAATGGAATTTCGAGAGCTTTATATGAAACTTCAATTTCGAGGGTAATTTTAAACTAATTTAATTTTAAAGTTGTTAAATACTAAATTTTACCTGCATTCAGGAAGTCCCTCATCGTTGAAACTGCAGTTACCATGCAAACAATAGTTCTCACAGACTGAAACATCGCACCTCTCACCAGTGTAACCAGGTGTGCATTTGCAAACAGATTGTCCATTATTTTTCATACCGTGTACACAAAACGGTCCATCACATTCTGGAGCAAGAATGACCCGACTCTCGAGTGCTTCGCAATCCTGTCCCTGGATTTGGTCAGCGATTTTATAGTTGGCGACTATACCAACATCGATGTTTTTATCATTTTCCGCACGAAATATGATTTTAATATCTTTAACGACATCTGTTAATGTAAATTCATAAACTTTTCTTAAATTTTCGCGAAAGTCTACGACAAAGAATGATTTTTTTGAAGCAGTCAATGTATTTGTTGGTTGAATAAACAATGGATTAAATATATTAGGATAATTTATGATAGCTCTCTTGTCTTTCGTATTCACTTTCGATAAATACAGTTGATATACTGCGTCAGCAGTAATGTTCACAGGCTCAATCCAGAATATGGCCTGTCTCTGCTGGATAAAAGCCAAGCTGTGTGGCTCCAAATTGTGAGTAGTGTTGATAGGCAGTGAAGTAATATTCTCAAAAACTTCTCTCTCGGAGCCATTTAACCGAGCTCGCTCTATTGTAGGCTGCGCCAGGTTTGTGTTGAGCCAGTAAATATACCTGTTAAAAAAGAAAAACTTTTGTGACTATCATGAAGTTACATACATTTTGAACATACTCACTGAAAAGATGGCTCTTATTACACACACATGGCTCTTTTAGGTTCACAATGCACTGAATTAAATATTCCTGATTTTTACTTTCCCGGTCAGAGCTGTAACTTTTTTTTCAATCTCAGCAAAGGTACTCGTATTATGTTAAATAAAGATTTTATGGTTATGAAATTTTGTTGAGTATAATTTAGCTTTTAATTAATTTTATTCAGCTGCATCCAGTAAGACTGGAAGCCGAGCCCATTAAAATCAAATCAAATCAAAATATTTCGCTTCACATAAACCTGCATGGGCACTAATGAAAGGTCAGAAGCTAGGTGCACGGTTCCAAATTGTCGCTTCCTATGAAGAAGAGCCGGCAAGAAACTCCACGGCTACTCTTTTAAAAATAAATTGGCTTAAACAATGTTTTCAAATTACAGTGATAATAGGTATGGGAGGACAGTGCAGGCCTGTCAAAAAGTACCAGGTACATAGAGGAATGAAAAAAAAAAATACAGAATCGAAAATCGTCTACAAATCTAGTCTGTAAGGCCTACAATGTTTTCTCATTCACAATGTGTAAAATAATCTACATAAATGAAGTGAACCTATTTAAACCAAGTGACATGATTTTCATGGCAATTACTAAAAAAAATGTCGGTATTAAAATTGATGTTAAATTTTAAATCATGACGAGAATATGTCAGACATTGTAAAAAATAAAAAGAATAAAAAAGAACATTGTAATTTTGGAGCAGTAAATTGAAGCAGACTTTCACATAGTTATGCTGTTAATGAGGTACCAGGGAAGCCAGGGGTGCAAAAGGAATTAATGCCAAACTTCCCATGTCTTCAACGTCGTCTCTTATCTTATAATATGCTTTTTTGATAAGGACACGTTTGATGTGAGTTTTAAACTTTCCATCGCTAAGTTCTGTAACCGACTTTGGCAACTTGTTATAAAAGCGGATACTGTTTGTTAAAAATGACTTCCTAGTAATCTAGATTTTGGGATCACAATTTCATCTTTACTACGTGTTTTCAGATTATGGAAAAACCATTTTTTTTTAAAGACCTAAGTTTTTGATAACATACAATATAATTTCTAGGATATAAAGAGAAGGCAGAGTTAGTATACCATTTTCGCTGAATTTGTTTCTAAGAGACTCGCGCGGCCCCATTTTATAGATTGCGCGGATTGCCCTCTTTTGTAAAATGAAAACTGAATCTACGTCAGCTGCCGCGCCCCACAGCAGAACGCCATAAGATATAATACTGTGAAAATAAGCAAACTAACCTAGCTGTGGCTACATCAGTCAACTGCCTTATTTTTCTTACTGCATAGGCAGCTGAGCTTAATCTACTTGAAAGAGCTCTAATGTGAGCACCCCATTGCAATTTTAAATCTAAAGTAATTCCCAAAAATACAGTTTCCGAAATAGCATCTAGTTTCTTACCGACAAGTTTTAAATTTAGACCTACTTGGAGTAAATTTGGTTTCGAGAACTTAAGACATTTAGTTTTGTTCGCATTGAGTAAAAGATTACTAGCAGCAAACCATTTCTAAAGAAGCTAGGCTGTCGTTGACATGTAAGACATCCGTATCTTTTCTATCTATTCTAAAAATAAGAGATATAAATATACTATACAAGATGTTGTTTTGCATCCTCGTCAAATTTCAGGTAATTGTCATAAAAGACATAAATAATCAATTGAAAGTACAGTACCGGGCAATAACTAATAAGCGCTGCTTTTTTTGTTGTTGAAATTTAACAGTATTTCAGAATTAAACCCCTAATTCAATACAAATAAAAGAGAATCACCCGTCTACGCACACAGCGACAATGCAGCTGTGTGCGTGAGTGTCGACGTCTTACCTACGAACCAAATTCAAGCGTGCGCGACCGAGCGGCGAGCAATGAATGCCCTGAGCGACCGGTAGCAATAATTTTACGTAATTTTATTTCGCAAATCACCTACATTATTGTCATAAATTTAGTTTGATAATTACCTCTTTTTAAGCATCATTAGAATACGGAAATCTTACTAACGACAGTAATACTAGTGCGCCAAAGAAAAGTTCACTGACCTGGTATCAGATGATTAATATAATGTTCGTTTTGCTCTAATGCTATCGTTCAGCCTAAACTTTTCGTAATGATTTTGTTTTTATTTGTGGATTAAATTGGTTGATTTGAAATTTTCTTTACTACTTAACGGGCTTAGGACCGGTAATAATACCTACCTACCTTAGTTGATGTACCGATCTACTAAGTTTATAAATGTTTTTTAGGTTTGATGGAAATGGAAAGATTTGCTAGTTAAGTGTAAGTAGGTGGTGATACTTTCGACTCTTAGGTATTATTGGCGTAGTTAAAAATTTAAAATCAACTTATTTTTACACTAATAAAATTGATTAAGTTATCAACGTATTTACAAAATGGACAAATAAATAAATTACCTACTTAAGTTAACCGGAGGAGTTGTTCAAAGTTGCCACCTTCACACTCTTGGCACAATCGAGCACGACGTAGCTGGTTTTCCTTTAGTTTACGTATCACTAACACATTCGTTTTAAAGTGTCGAAAGCACTAATGATCCTTGCACGTACACTGTGGTGTGGTGCACTCCAAAGCGTCGACCAGCCTCCCGCGTGCTTGCCCGTGGTTCTCGCTGGAAGTATTCCAGGATGTCTTCCTGCAAGGCGACAGGCAGGCCTACCTACGCTGCCGCGAGCTTGAGCATGCCGGGGAACGTCAAACTACCGATGATCCCGCAGTCTCTGCGTAGCAGCCAGCATGACGCTCTGTGATGGGGGTTCCCGATCGGGAAACATTTCCGTGAACATCCGGATGGCTCCACGTAGGCTGTCTCCACTGATGGCATACAGGCGGACCATCTCCACCAACTCGACATTAGTGTAATTGTCCGTCATCTTGCACTTTGTATCGAATGACGTCTCAACAATTTACCGAGAACTGAGAAGCGCGCACGCACATTTCGGCGACATCAAACAGACTGTTGGTTCGGGGGCGGGCGGGCGGCCGCGCACGCGGCGCCCGAACGAACGATCGCGCAAGCGTTGTGAATGGATGTATTGTTTGCGTTTGTGTGTGAAAGCGTGGTTAGGCTAGTAACAGACGGGCCGCGTTTAAATACGGCTGGTTCACACTTACGGATTTTAGTAAACAGGAAAAAATATTAAAAAAAATACCTACCCATTTTATTGTTGATTTGGGTCGAGAATCATTAGCATAATAACGTCCTTGAATTTGACTAGGATGCAAATCAACATCTTGTATATGCGAGAAGTTAGGCATCAGGTAAGGAAGGTCATTAACATAAACTAGAAATAAAAAGTGCCAAGAATTGAACCTTGAGGCACGCCAATCTTAACTACAGACCCCGAGGGTGTCGCCCCATTAACGTTTACTTTTTGCTGCCTGTTTGATAAATAGGAAAGTACAAGATCAGCAGCTTGTCCACGAATTCCGTAGTGGTGTAATTTACAGATCAGTGTATTGTGGTCAACGCAGTCAAACGCTTTTGAGAGGTCACAAAAAATGCCAATCGCGTCTTGGGAATTCTCCCAGGATTCCAAAATGAGACTGATGAGTTTTACTCCTGCGTCAGTCGTCGACCTACCTTTCGTGAAACCAAACTGTCGACTATGTTAAATCCCATTTGAGTTAAAATGTGACAACATCTGGTCTAGTATGATTTTTTCATAAATTTTGCTCAATGCTGGAAGCACAGGTCTATAATTAGAGGATCACTCTTACTACCCAATTTGAAAATTGGTACTAGTTTACTATGTTTCATTAAGTCAGGAAATGTACCGCTGTCTAAACATTGATTAAATATGCCTATTAGCACAGGGGCAATTGTCAATGAAATTTTCAAGAACCTTAACGGAAATCCCCATAAGTCTTCAGTGTTTTTTTTTATGTTACGACTTTAAAATGCTGTTTTAATTGTAGCATGGATGTACCTAGAAATGGGTTTGAATTCAAAACTTGGAATGTCCATAATGAAGTTTTCTTTAAGAAGAGATTCAGCTAATACAGATGATGAGAGGAGAGATTTTTTAACTTCTATTGCGATATTGGTAAAGACATTTTCTAGAGTCTCAGCAACTTGTAACTTATCTGTAATGGTTTCATTATAAATTTTTAGAGCTAACTCATTCTGATCTAGCTGTTTTGTGTTTCCAGTTTCTTTGTTAATTAGGTACCTGCCACATAGCCTTTATTTTATTTTTAGAGATACTAATTTTGTTACTCATTAATATAGATTTAGCTTGAGCGCGGGCTCTTTTTAATATCTTAGAATAGTTTCGTACACAAATTATGAAGGGCGTGATCAGAAGTCAATGATTTTTCGTGATACAAATTAAATAATTTATCTATGCTTTTTCTAATGCCAACAGTGGCCCATTCTCTAAATTTTGGTTTATAGGTGAATGTAACTTTTTTTTACAGGACATGCTTTATTGAAGCTTGGCATACTGTAGAAAAAAATGTGCCATAGTTTATATTGGGGTCTTGTGAATCAAAACTACGCTGTTGAGAGATTGCTAAGAACATTATTATTAAGTTTTCAATTTATTTTTAGTCAGAGGTCTCAATTGAATGGTTTTATCTAGATGTAACTTTTTATCTAAGTCAAACGAGACACGCTGACCAGTATGGTCTGACCTGACGCCACTAATTAAGGATGAGTCCTTTATTTTGCAATTAGTAAATACATTGTCTATGCATGAAGCTGTGGTTGCTGTTATTCTAGTCGCTTCATTAAATATACATTTTAAATTGAATGATTTAAACAATGAGATAAGCTTTTGTCTGGTGAATTAACTAATAGATCAATGTTTAGGTCAAACACTAACTAATTTATTATCTTTACCTAATATTTCTTCCATAATGATCAAAAATTAAGGCAAGTTCGAAGCTGGTGGTCTATAAACAGATAAGAAAGTATGGCCCTCAACCTCTGCACATGCTACCTCACATAAGCGATCAACAGAGCAAGCAAGTATCAATCCTTTCTTTCCATATATCTAAAACAACTATTACATAATATCAAAGTAGCACCCCCTATCGAAAACCTATTGTACGCACTGGCAACTGAAAAATTCATTAAACAACATCCTATCCGGTTTTAACCAAGTTTCACTAAAACATTATATATCCATAATTATGATATTTAACTATTAACATTTCCACGTCTAGGATTTTGCCAGCGAAGCGATTTATATTTTGGTGATACAATAAAATACTCTTATTATGCTTCACTTTTGTCGTGTCTATAAGTTTAAAGAATTAATTATTACTTTTTTAATACTGTTTCGTCACTTAACCTAGTCTCAGTTAAATTATTAATAACTACGTGTATATTGTAAGCTAACAAAGTAGCTAATACATGTTGACTTTTCTTGGGAAGAAACATAATTATGTTCCCGAACTACTACAAAATCTCTATCAAAATTGTTAGTATCAAAATACAATAAACGGTCACTATGACGACATGCATGTCAAAATATGCATTGAATTATTTTAAAATGTAATCATTTTCTTCATAATTCAAATGATTTGGATATGCCAAAGCACATAATATTATTTTTCAACACACTTGCTCATAAAATGGCTCTAATTTCACCGCAATTAGGGACATAATGACACCTATTAACAAACTGTGACTTTTTCATTACTATTATTCACTAGTGAGTTATAGCTTTTTTTTTTATTGGTTGAGATGCTTTGTTCTTAAAAAGTTTCGATACAAAAAAGGTCGTGCTCAATAGTACAAATAAATTAATATACCTATTGCTTGCTCATTTCATGCAACTTCGTAATTAAATAGATAATTTCAACTTGTACGTTTTTAATAAATAAAACCTTCACTCAAATATAACTTTTGTTTTTTTCTGTAATAAAGAAAACTTTGAATTCCCCATTTTGTACGTGGCTAGAGCCCTATCCGCGAAAAGCAAAAAAAAGAAACGTCATTCTTTTAGGCCACGTTCCGAGTTACAATAATATCGATTTGACCGCGCTCACACACGACGTCCCGCGAATCGTCATAGATGACGTCATGACATGCGCCATTTTGTCAAAAATGACAGTTGTGCTGTTTTGTGTTAAGTCACGTCGAATCTTTAGTTAATTTAGATTTATTTGAAATAGTGCTACTATCTAAGAAGAAAAAATGTGTGGTGTATACAAGTTTAATATGGTGAATATATGTTTTAACGTTGAGTGAACACTTTTATCGCGATCACGAGCGTTCCGTATTGATGACAAAAATGACGGTTCTTAGCTGTCAGAATCGTGATATCTAACTCGGAACGCAAAATATTCGGAATGCGGCCTTAGTATAAGGCCGATCGCCATTTTTAGATGCGCGCGCATTGCTCAACTGATTACTTTTTCCCGCCATTGGCAAAAAAAAACTCAAGTCGTTTTCATAGTTGAAATTATAGTTATTTATTCATTAAAGTGACTACAAGTACTAGTTATGAAGAAAATTATGTATGTTGTAACACCGCCCGATATAAGATGTGAAGCCCTTATCGTTATGGAAATTTTATTAGGTACCTAAAAACTCCAAGGACAAAATGTTTTTTAGTATTATGTTCTTCACAAGTGTGTTGAAAAACGTCGTATGATACACGTGTCTATTGATGATTACCGTCCTCGGCTCTCTTAAGACCCTCGCCTGACGGCTCGGGTCTCAATGGCGCCTCAGCGGTAATCACCAACCTTATACACTTGTACCAAAATGTACTATTACCTAATTTTAATTTAATAGGGTGTCAATATCATTAACTATGTCCCTTTTTCATTAAAATGAATTACAGTTGTTTTATTACATTACTCATTCAATTTTGTATGTTTTATTTTATGAAAAAGCTTATTAAAAATGAACGTAACGGTAATAACAATTAGTTATAGTATTGTTACGAGCTAGGGGTTCGTGACAATTAAAAACTGCCGATATGAATTACCAAAAATAACACTTTAATTAAACTCACTAATAACACAACACAATAGCACTACGGATCACTCTTAAGTCGCACTTGAAGATCGCTTTAGATGTTCTCGCATGTATCGCTTCCAATGAACTACCCCGGGACGAGCTCCGTTCCCGCTTATATAGGGCCCTCGGATAGTTCCAGAACCTTCTACCGTAGAAGCATCTAGAATGTTCGAGTACATATCGGCCCTGACCGAACACATGTCGATAGTTCCAGAAAGTTCTAGAACATCATCGAACTTTATAGAAAGATCTTGACGATTAACTCCGCTACTCGATACGAGATGTCGCTAGTGGCAACCAAACATTAATTGTGCGGCGCAACACTGCCCCCGCCTAAGAAATGCTCGTCCCGAGCATTATCGGCCCCATAATAACGCGCCAGTCGATCCACGTGGACTATCTTAGGAGTACCTCTTGCACCTTTCTGTATCCGGTAGGTAACGTCATTGATCTTTGTCACAATCCGGTACGGTCCGTCCCAGTTAGCTTGAAGCTTAGGAGATTTCCCTTTGCTGCGGACGGGATTGTGCAACCACACTAGTGAACCTTCGTCAAACCCTTTATTGTTCATTTTGCGGTCATAACGGGTTTTCATCTTTTCAGACATTTGCTGGCCTGAGTGTCTGACGTGCTCATAAATGTCATTCATCTTGTTCCGCAAGTCACTCGCATAATCAGTTCTACTGCGTGGGGCATCAGGTGGTATTCCGGTGATCAGGTCTGCAGGTAGCCGTAATTCCCTTCCAAAGTTTGCAAAAGCTGGTGTCACCGATGTGCTTTCGTGAACAGCGCTTCGATATGACAACAAAAACGGTTGTATGTGCTTGTCCCAATCTCGTTGCCGATTTTCCACAACTTTTGCTAGGTACCTCTCTAATGTCTGATTAAATCGTTCCACCATTCCGTCCGATTGCGGGTGGTAAGAAGTTGTTCTTGTTTTATGAGTACCCATAACTCGACAAGTTTCCTGGAATATTTGGGACTCAAAATTCCTTCCTTGATCACTGTGAATCTCTAAAGGCACTCCAAAACGACAGAAAACTTCATGAACTAATTTATCTGCAACTGTCGAAGCTTCTTGATTTGGAATGGCGAAGACTTCCGGCCACTTAGTGAAGTAATCCATCACAACCATGAAATACTTGTTACCACTTTCACTTTCCGGAAACGGCCCCGCAACGTCAAGGGCTATCCTCTCCCATGGTGCACCAACATTGTACAATTTCAATGCACCTCTGCTACGCGTCTGAGGTCCCTTTACAGCTGCACAACTTGTACATTTGCGACACCAGTCCTCGACATCGTCCCGACAGTGGACCCAGTAAAACCGTTCTCGTATCTTCAGTAGAGTCCGTTTTACTCCCAGGTGACCTCCTGAACAACCATTATGGTACAGCTGCAGAACATCCGGTACTTGAGATTTAGGGACAACCATTTGCAAGTGACAGCTGTTTCCCCGAGCATTTTCCCATTTACGGCACAGGACTCCATCCTGAATCACCAAGCTGTCCCATTGGGCCCAATAGCTCTTTGTGATCGAACTCATTGCTGAGACGTCGCTCCACCTGGGCTTAGGAGCTCTGGCCTTCATCCACTCCAGAATCGGCTTGATGTCCGAATCTTCCTGCTGTGCACGTTGTAGGCTTTCCTTCCACTCGTTGCTGAGGTCTGTCCTGAGCATCCTCACAGGTACCACTTCCTTACTCTCTTGCCTAGTACAATGCTTGCAGTCTTCAGGACAAGGTCTTCTTGACAATGCATCTGCGTTGCCATGAGATTTCCCGCTGCGATGTTCGACCACAAAGTCGTATTCCTGCAGTAGCTCAATCCATCTCGCAACTTGTCCTTCTGGATTTTTGAACTGCAATAGCCATTTCAGTGCAGCATGGTCGGTTCGTAAGTGGAATTTCCGCCCCAGAAGATATTTGCTAAAATGCTGCAATGACTTTACCATAGCAAGCAATTCCCGTCTCGTGACACAATAGTTCCTCTCCGGCTTTGACAACGACTTGCTGAAGTACGCTATCACAACCTCTTGATCACCATCCCGTTGAGACAACACACCACCAAGTCCTATGTCACTTGCGTCTGTGTCAACTATAAATTCCTTGCCTGCATCAGGGTACCCCAAAATAGGTGTTTTGCATAGTCGGTCCTTTAACTCCTGGAATGCGATTTCGCAACCTTCATCCCAGCAGTAATGTCGCTTCTCCTCGGTTAGCTTATGCAGGGGTTTGGCTATATCTGCAAAGTTCTTAACAAATCGCCGATAATAAGAGCACAACCCCAAAAACGCTCTGACCTGTGTCTTGTCTTTTGGAACTGGCCAATCCTTGACAGCGGCGATTTTTTCTGGATCCGTGCGGATACCTTCTTCCGACACTACATATCCCAAAAAGCTAACTTGCCGTTTGAATAGTGAACATTTCTTCGGACTCAACTTGAGGTTGGCACTCTGGATTTTCATGAGCACGCGTTCCAGGTTTTGAAGATGTTCTTCAAACGTACGGCCTACGATGATGATGTCATCCAAGTAGACCAGACAGGCATCGCCAATCAACTTAGTTAGTACAAGTTCCATCAACCTTTCAAACGTTGCCGGAGCGTTGCACAATCCAAACGGCATAACTTTAAATTGCCACAGACCCTTTCCTGTCGAGAATGCTGTTTTCTCCTTGTCCTTGGGGTCAATTTCAACTTGCCAGTAGCCACTTTTCAGGTCCAGCGTGCTAAACCACTTTACTCCAGTAAGCATGTCCAACGTGTCATCAATTCTTGGCAAAGGGTAGCTGTCCTTCTTCGTAACGTCATTCAGACGACGATAGTCAACACAAAACCGCATGCTGCCGTCCTTCTTCCTTACCAGCACTACAGGTGAACACCATGGGCTAGATGAAGGTTCAATAACACCATCCTTCACCATTCCCTCAATCATGGTTTCTACTTCCTTTTCACGCGCTACCGGCAATCTCCTTGGCCGCTGACGGATAGGCAACTCGTCGCCTGTATTTATTTTGTGTTGAACTAAGCCAGTCTTCCCAATGTCACTATCGTTTAGGGAGAAAACTTCGGCGTACTTCAGTAACATCTTCTTCGCCTTGCTCATCTCATTTTGAGACAGAGCGCTGCGACACTCTTCTAAAAGTGTGCTCACTCTCGTTTGTGCATCCTTGCTGGGGGTCCCAGTCGATAGATATTGGCATTGACGCAGCCAATCCACTTCCTCGCAAGTACCAATCAGTGTGCCTTTTTCAATAGTCTGTTCCTGATCACAAAGGTTCAGCACACGTACCCCTGAGATGTCGGTGGCTCTGACCAAAGTTCGTGCCACTTTCCATGGAAGGTCATTGTCTACCCTTTCCACGAGTACACAACGATGAGTTTGCCCAGGATTCCGAGGAAGACTAACCGGCACAATCGTTTCTGATCTCGGAGGAAGAACAATTTCCTTAAGGCTGTACACATTCCCTGGTAACGCCCCTTCCATAAAAAGTTCCTCTCGTCCACATTTCATAACTCCCTGCTTGACGTCAATCTCGCAAAAATTCTTCCTCATAAAGTCAAGACCCAGGATGCAATCGTCCATTATATCAGCCACGATGACATTGTGCAGGTAGGTCCTGTTGCCTAGCTTCAACTCCATCTCCTTCTCTCCACGGACGTGTATGCGCTGACCGGTGGCTGTCACCAATTTAATGCGTTCCCGGTTGTATGCGGAGTCCCCAAGGAGCCGACTCATAACTTTGGAACTGACGACCGTCCGAGAGGCTCCCGTGTCTATGGTCAGCTTACAAGGCATTCCGTTGATCTCACCCTTGATGATTAAGGTGTTCCCGTCATGGGTTTGTGTGATCGAAATCCTTGGGGCTCTTTGAACATCAGCCAGCACCCGCCCCGCAGTCCTGGCTATTACTCGTTTCCCTGCTGCTGCTGGGTAGTGCTGTTAGCCGCGCTACCCTCTGGAGACCGGCCATCATGACTTTCTGCAGTTCGCTTAGGGCAACTGGATCGAAGGTGGCCCCTTTCCCCACAGCCGTAGCACCTAGGGCTGTATCCTTTACGATCGCGAACTGTAGCTGCTACAACCTCTCTGACGCGATGGGAACGATGATCCTGCCGCACAGCTTCCACCTCCAGTGCATGGGCCAAGGCGTCCTTAAGCGTCCCGTGGTGACCGAGTCTCACAGCAGCTCTAACTTCAAGGTCCCGGATGCCGTCGATGAATGCCTGCACCAGGTTCCCATCAATAAGCGCAGGTACGGACTGGTACGCTTTTCGAACCAGCTTCTCTACTTCAAGGGCCCACTGCTGCAGGTTTTCGTTACTGCGTTGCACACGATCCTTGAGCTGCGCACGAAACACGTGTTCCAGGTGAGCGTCGCCATATCTAGCCTCCAATGCCGAGCTGCTCGTAAGTCACTTCCTTACCGAGAGCTTCCAGTACATTTAAAGCCTGGTCGCGCAGGCCTAGGGTGAGGGCAGTCATAGCCTGACTTTTATTCCACCCGTTCGCCTTCATGACAGCCGCAAACTGAATTTTGTAGGCCGACCAGGAAGAAGTCCCATCGTACGGCGGCACTTTGAATCCACGTAGCGAAGGTGTTGTAGCTACGGGAGCTGCGATTCCATCCCCAAGTTTGAGGTTACCCAACTCTTGCTTCACATCAGCAATGACGTCACTAAACTTGCTGATCTGAGTTTCAGCTTCTGACAAGCGGTTGTCATGCTGGGCAACCTTCTCCTTGACCTCCTTCATGTCTTTCCCGAAGGTAGCATGAAGGTCCTTTATGAGGAGCATCTGCTCTTCCTGGCGGTGCACCTGCTCCTCCTTATCCCGTTTGAGCTGTTCTTCCAATTGACGGGCCTGCTCCTCCTGTCGGCGAGCCTGCTCCTCCTGTCGGCGAGCCTGCTCCTCCTGTCGGCGGACCTGCTCCTCTTTATCCCGTTTGAGCTGTTCTTCCAAACGGCGGGCCTGTTCCTCCTGTCGGCGAGCCTGTTCCTCCTGTCGGCGGGCCTGTTCCTCCTGTCGGCGGGCCTGTTCCTCCTGTCGGCGGGCCTGCTCCTGCAACATCATCATCAGAGCAGCAAAATCTGGTGCTGGTGATGCTGGAGCAGCTGTGGACGGGCCGGCCTCTGTGGTTGGTAGCTGGCCCTCCGACGCCTGTGGCATTGTTCCACCAAATCGCCTCTGGTCCGTCTCCTGCTGGCGTTGACTCCGGGTACGGATACCTTCCGTGTCGTCTTTAGGTAAAATCGGCATGATTTTAATCCTTGCTTCTGACACCAATTGTTACGAGCTAGGGGTTCGTGACAATTAAAAACTGCCGATATGAATTACCAAAAATAACACTTTAATTAAACTCACTAATAACACAACACAATAGCACTACGGATCACTCTTAAGTCGCACTTGAAGATCGCTTTAGATGTTCTCGCATGTATCGCTTCCAATGAACTACCCCGGGACGAGCTCCGTTCCCGCTTATATAGGGCCCTCGGATAGTTCCAGAACCTTCTACCGTAGAAGCATCTAGAATGTTCGAGTACATATCGGCCCTGACCGAACACATGTCGATAGTTCCAGAAAGTTCTAGAACATCATCGAACTTTATAGAAAGATCTTGACGATTAACTCCGCTACTCGATACGAGATGTCGCTAGTGGCAACCAAACATTAATTGTGCGGCGCAACAGTATGTTTAGAGCGATTATTTAACAATGATCCAAAACCTACTCCATCATAGTTGGGAGATGCAGATAATTTATATCTTTTCCTTTCCATGTGTGATAAACATGTCGTTTGATCGACATGATGATTTTTCATTGCACGCTTGGCTTCATTTAGTTCTAATCAACTATCCCATCCCAGGCACAATAACAATCTTTGCACACTTGCATCAAAATTTGTGTAGTTTTGGAGCATTATAAAATTATGATTGGAAACGTACCCTTTACAGCTATCCACGACAATATCACGGGGGACCCCTTCGTCCATCTTGATTAAAAGATTTCCGTTTGCAATGTTCTCAGATCCAGGCTTTAATGAAATCCAATTGACGCTCCTTTCATTAGTATCAGTAAAGAAGACTGTGTCTGTGGCGGGGTCGAAGGCGATGCCATGAATGTTTCTACCGTTTCTTTTGGTGAAACATTTGGTGTCTTTGCAAGATAAGTTATACCCACATATAGTGTCGTTGTCGGTCTGTTTGTCGACGTACAGCATCATGTTGTGCACTTCATCGTAAGCTAACGCTGTGAGGTTTTGGGACTTAAATCTTATTGTGTTTGATAAGGTATTGTTGGTATAAAACCTTAGCTCATCTCCTACGCTTACAGCAATGTCTGAAACGAGAGAAAAATACTTGTAATCCACGAGGTACACTCTAAGGAAATTACTAAATTACAACTAAACACAGATAATATTCCTGCAAGATGAATTCGGTTTAGTAAAGTTAGATCATATACAAACCCAGCTTATTTGTCCTGCCAAGGACACGTACAGACTATGCTAAAAATAATATTACCTATGAAGGAGCACAATTGTATAATTATTCACCATCTTACATAAAAAATGTGAGCTCTTTCAGCGGTTTTAAATCAAAACTATTAGATAATGGAAACCACTCACTAATAATATGACTAGCCTACTAGTTGAGAATAAAACCGTTGAAGGTGTCACCCAACCAAAATAAACAAAACATAATTTTAATACCATTGTACCTATTGTATAAGTGACTGTTATCTAGAATAAGCTTATCACAATATGTTATCTTATGTTCTCATATAATTTAGTTAGATCATAAATAAAACATGTTCTTAAATACAGATAGGCCCACAGTAAGTCACAAAAAGTACCACCCATTTGTGACCAAGGATCCTCGTGATCGAGGTGTGAATAGGTAATAAAATAGCCGAGTTTAAGATAATCTGCCTTTATCTAATTAAATTAAACTATACCTATAACTCCGCAAAAAAGACAGATTAGTGAGAAAAAATAAACATATTTTAAAACATTGTTCTGTTTCCGTGTATTGTTTGAAAACGGCAGAGACGGAACGATGTTTTCAGTTCGTTTGGCGTTAAGTGTTATTTGTGATGCAAGTGCATCTTAAATTAAATTAAATTAAGAGAAAAAATGTGGTTCGACGACACCGCTGAATCCGGCCTAGGAAGATGTGGCGGGACAACATAGACGCGTATTGCAAGGATTGCATCGAGGTGGCCTTGGAGAAGGATACCTGGAAGGATTTGGGAGATGCCTTTGCTTAACAGTGGGACATTGTTGACCAATAAAAAAAAGAGAAAAACATGCTTCTCGTACTCACCCCAGGAATGCGCCAACCCCACGTATAGCAATAACAACACCTGCACACACTGTGTTCTACACATTTTTAAATTTAATACTCGTAAATAAAAAGTAGTTTTAACAGAATAAGATGGTACGTCCTCCCCTGCTGATCGCTCTTAGCAGTTTAAAGCATTAGAATACGACTCCCTGATAAGAGTTCTCATTAAATAAACGGGTTTTCCCGTATCTACTCCTCGCACAGATAGCCTGATGCCCCTTCAGTGCACTCTGCTTCAAATTTTTGGTTGTAATCAGTAAGTCCGTCAGTCTGTCTTATCGTCACACGGTCATTTGACTCTGAGACCGTGAGCACTATATCTATGAAAACTGGAAAGAGGTGCTTTCTGTGCATAACAAACTGATGGTGAAATAAAACAACAAAAATAATAATTACAGCCGTTCTCCTCATACATACAGGGTAAGTTTTTAACCAGTGCGGAAATTTTAACCATGAATTCAGCATATCATTCTAGAACCCCAAGCGCAGAAATTTTCCGCCGGTTGTGCAAAAAAAAAATCAGCTGTTTCATAGAAAATTGCAATACCTACGCGGTCAAAATGTATGGAACAGCTGTGTCTTTTTTTTTTGGTATAGAATGATATGCTGAATTCATGGTTACAATTTGCGCACTGGATAAAAACTTTTCCTGTATGTATGCAACCGATAAATGAAAAAACAAATTCAATGCACATAACCGGGTGCGGAATATTGCTGTACCTCATAATTGAAAATATTTAAATATTTGTGTCTAGGTGACTGCTATTTAAGTCTACAATTAGTCTCCAGAATGCAAGAGAAGAGTGTTAGTGGCTTCAAGGCAGTGATTACAATGCAACAGAACACCTTTTGAAACGCATAAGGTAATGTTTTATGGTAATACAATTAACCATACACACCATATCATCAACACCCACTCACACACACATACCCACCACATCACCTACACTCTCACAGACACACCCACACATACACTCCCCAAATTAATTTTATGCCACTTTTGCCATCACAATTGTTTTACTTAATTTTTAATTTTCCATTTTGTTTTACATTTGTTGTTATTAATTTGTAATAGTGTTTTATTGTGTACCTGTAGGTTTTTTAAACAGTCATTAGTCATAAGGGAGTTGTCCTAGGGAGGGTAAGCCTGTTGATCTGTAATACAGGTTTTACCTACAACAGACACCAGTCTCTATTAAGTGTTACCTTGACTTTGTACTGTGTTTGTGAATATGAGAGAACATTATAGAATATTGATTTATTGATTATTTTCGGTTGTAATCGGTTGTATCTTTGCCCTTCATACTTTTTTCAAGAAAACCTCTGAAGTACAAACTTGTATGTGCGGCCGATAACACTAATATTGTCTATGATTAAATATTCATATGGACTACGGACTTGGGCGACCCAGTCAAACAACATTGTAATATATTTATTTTATTATTTATGTACAGACGCCAGCACATCAAGCTATCTCAATCAGTCAAATTTCTTTGCTAGATTTTCAACTTTATTTCAGAGTTTTAAGGTTCATGTTCAATTAGGGAATTTTGACAGATTGGGGTAGCTTGATGTGCTGGCGTCTGGACACACAGTTAAATACATAGGAGATACGGCATAATCAAACAATATTGTATACATATATTATTATCAATATTATTTACTGATATAATTAGTCTTACAAATTATTCTAAGTATTTGCATTTAATTAAGAATAGATTAAATTATCAGACAAACGCATCTCAGTTTACAATTAGATTAATCTAATGACGTGCTCCCGTTAGATATATACACACTTTTTGAAAACGTTTTTATCATTGAATTGGTGCCTTTTGAGTCGAGAAATATCCATAAATAATGATGCTGTGTTTAAACGTGCACTAGCTTTTGCCTGCGACTTGGTCCGCGTAGGACTCGAATTTTCGAGTCCTACGCGGACCAAGTAATAAATTAAAAAATCCTATTAGTACCATTTGGTACTAATAGGATTTTTTAACTTATTATTAATTTTGTTATCTATCGCCGAAATGTATACATGTACGCGCATAACTTCCGAACGACTGCACCAAATTGGATGATTCTTTTTTTATGTGTTCCTTATTGTCAGGAAAACGTTTGTATTACGAAAATGTATACAAATATATTTAGATTCGAATTATTGTGAAATTATTGATAATCCAAGTGATTTGATTTCACCGGAAGGGTTATATTTCCTTAGTCGCGACTGGAGAAATAAAATATGGCGGTACGATTTAAAAGTTAAATAAATAAAAAAAGTAAACGGAACGGCCCTTCAACTGTCAAGTTACCGAATATAAAATTAAAAGAAATTATTATTATTATTAATATTTGAGAGGGCTGATGTAATTCGCCTCACGATTTCTCGCCATCTACTCCAATTTTTGGAATGTAAAGTACACATAAACAGAGGATCGCTGACTGCGGATTTTAGTTGGTCAGTCCATCTCATGAGTGAGCGTCCGCGTGATCTAGTGCCTTCCACTGTACACTGCACGACTCTACCTGAAGGATATTGCTAATACATTTCTTCTTATGTTCGAATTTTTTTTTGCTAAACAACCCGAAAGACATCCACTGCTGGACAAAGGCCTCCCCCAAGCTCTGCCACTTCAATCGGTTCTGTGCTCTCGTATCCAGCAATAAGAAATAAAGAAAAAAGGGGCTGGCGACCTGGATGTGGGGCGCCGCGGCGCAGCCACAAGTCTGCGCCAGTGCGCCGTAGCCCGCAAGCTCACGTCATCAACAATGCATGACAGACAATTTTATTAATATTAGTTTTTTTATTGAAATTTTAAATCAGTGTAAATAGTTTTATATAAGTGTATTTTGTGTTGTGTAAATAATTTTACTTTTAGGTCAGTCTTTTTATTATTGAACTTATGTTAAATGCCGGTTGTAGCGACGCCGGAAATAGTGCAAGTCAACCTGCCACATCGCTCGTTGTCCAGGTTACATGTCCCCATTGCTCCCAGCCACGATTCTTCAAAGGCGAACGGGGGCTACGGATACACTATGGCAAAACTCACAAACCTCATAGTGTACCTTTGTGCCCCCCAGCCACATACCCAACATCAACAACTCCAGGTCAAAGTTTGTGGAAAACATTAGCAAAATTAAAAAATTCGACCCCGGTATTCTCGAGAGTTTTTTCGGGGCGCGAGATGGTCTGTTGCATTAAGTTTAGCACAATGTATCCGTCTTGCGACCCAGGAGAACTCACTAAGTGTCTGGGAGCAATTACTCACCTTCCCTTATAGGATTCTGCATGTGCGAAAAAATTCGGCGACTAAAAGAACCTTAACAGATCAAATCAAAGATAATTGCAATAATTCGACCCTTATTTTAGATCCCAAATTACCTGCATTCAATAACCTGTCTCATAAAGGCATATGTTCCCACGTGGAATCCAAATTAAGTGAAGGTGACATCAGGGGAGCTGCCAGGATACTGTTCAGTAGCGATGTGGTGGCGCCTTACTCCCCAGAAACTCAAACTGCTCTGGAACGCAAACATGCAGCGCCTGCGGATGGTCTCACCTTCCCCGACCCCCCCGACCCTCCTGACCTAAATTCAACCTTCTTGAACGTTTCGGCCCCACAGTTGATTGCAGCCGTGAACTCCTTCAGAAGTGGTTCCGCTGGCGGCCTCGACAGCCTGACTCCACAACATTTAAAGGATCTTATGAGTTCAGGCGCCGGGGAAGCTGGTGAGTCGCTTTTGAAGGAGCTTGCGGCTCTTATCAACCTTATGCTCACCGGCGGGATGAACGATGCCGTCATCGATGTCCTGTACGGTGCCAACCTGTGTGCCCTGCGCAAGAAGGACGGCGGTATTCGTCCCATTGCCATTGGGTGTACATACAGACGTACGGCAGCCAAAATATATTGTAAGGTATACAGTGAAAAGCTTACAAACTCAGTTTCAGCCTCTGCAGCTAGGTTTTGGCTCGAGAGGGGGCTGTGAGGCTGCCGTACATGCACTTTCCACCTTTTTAAACTCCAACACAGATGAGGTCATCCTCAAGGTTGACGTTAAGAACGCCTTTAACTCTGTGAACAGGGACACTTTGTTGGCTGAAGTCAAAAAAGAACTACCCGAAATTTATGGTTTTATTTGGCAATGTTACTACCTACAGGTACCCTTCCAAATTATTATACAAGGACAATGTTTTAGAATCTGCAGTAGGATGCCAACAGGGTGACCCTCTCGGGCCTGTCATTTTTAGCTTAGCTATTCATCCCATTATCCAGAAACTAAATTCAAAATTTAATGTATGGTACTCGTATCTAGATGATGGAACGCTAGGAGGTGACGTAGACACCGTTTTGAAAGACCCATAATTGTAGATCAAAATCTAAATTGGAGTGAACACATTAACATACAAATAGCTAGAGTCAGGAAGATGATTCATGTCTTTAAAAAATCCGCCAATTTTGTAACGGAAAATTACTACTGACAGTTTACGAGTATCAATCAATTTTAACACATTGTATCTCCACATGGGGAGGCTCAACTAAGTCAACAATGATTAGCTTAGAACGCTCGCAGCGTGCTATATTGAAAGTTATGACATTTAAGAGGTATAGATTCTCAACTGAATTACTGTACACTGAATTGCCTGTACTAACAGTGAGACAGTTATTCATATTAAATGTAACATTAAGTCAACACAAGTTTCCCCCTCATTACACAGGAAGACGAAGAAATGACATAGTATGCTCAGTCCCATCTTTCAAAACTACATTTGCTTGTAAATGTATGCAATATTTAAGTCCATTCTTATATAATAAGATATCACATTACGTCAACCTACGAAATATGACTTCATTTGCCTGTAAGAAAGTTCTTGTTGAATATTTAAAACAACTAAACTATGATAAAACGGAAAAACTATTGAAAAGCTTGACTTAAACACACATAGGACAAACAACACACAACACACACCACACCTGACAAACATCTAAACCCATATTCAAAATATCACGCTTACACACAAACTCAAGTCACTTGCTTAAACATTAATTTGTGATTAAAATCTAAAATCCTAAATTTTTAATTTTTGTGCCTGCAACTATTAACTATGTAAATGTTAGTTTCTGTGGTTAGTTTACACGAAAATAATAGATGATATAACCTAGTTATTGTCTGTAAACTTTGCATATACAAAATTTATTAGTGATCACTTTTGTTCGTAGCAAAAGCAAAATATTCTTAAATCTACCTGTTTACATTGGAACATCATATCATAGATACTAAAATATTATACTGTGAAATAATAGTGGAATGTATTTCTGTATTTAAAACTGGTTCATTGTGTAAGAGGAAGACTGTCCTACCGTGATACAGTTTCGACTAGTACGGAGGACAGTGTGAATCGAATGCTACAACTTAGACAACAATATCAGTGTAGTCATTATTTGTGAGTGATGAGTGCTTAAACACGTACGAAATAATTGTCAAGTAACGTAAGTACTTAACAAACAACAATCCTAAGATGTTAGAAAGATGAGAAACACATTAAAATAGCACATTATTGTTTAGTCAAGTGCAGGAACCTAATTCTTTTGCGTGTTTACCTACCAAATGTTAAAAATGCCTAATTATATGGTTGTACTTTTATGATGCCAATAAATAAATAAATAATTAAAAAATTGTTTTCCATTCCAACCTTTCGAAGAAAACTCACCTCATATTTTATTAAATTTTAAACTTCGATCCTGAAAAATGACTATTAAATGTTAAATTTTTCTGACATCCCATACTGCAGATTTGGAAACCATCGATGGTGGCAGGAATTTATTGTTTAAACTATTCCACCATTTTTTTCCTCACAGGCTCAACGACGTGGTTCGCTGTGACTTACGTCGACGCGCCTTTGCCAGGTGACCTAAGTTGAGCTGACGCACTGGAATGGATGTATTGAGGTAGATTCCTATTAGTTTGTTTCTATTTTTAACCGACTTCAAAAAGAAGGAGGTTATCAATTCGACATGTTTATATTTTTTTTTTTATGTATGTTCGGGCATAACTCCGTCGTATAAAGACGGATTTGCAAAATTCTTTTTTTGTTCGAAAGGGGTTTACTCCGAAATGGTCCCATTGAAATTTCATATAGATCTGATGATGGGTTTCGGAGACAGACAACGGAACTCTTCAAAAAATTACAGCTAATCAACCGCGAATGTTACTATCGCATAAATGTGTATTGTTTTGACCCCAAGGATGATGAAATTTCGAATTGGTGTGAGGTAGATAACTAAAAAGTGAAAAATAAAAACTTTTTTCAAAAAAATAACAACCGACTTCCAGAGAAACACTACAAAGTGCAAAATAACTTTAATTTCGGAAGGCGGTGACAAATAATTAAAATACACATCCAAAGTCACCGACTTCCCAAATTAAAGTTATTTTGCACTTTGTAGTGTTTCTCTGGAAGTCGGTTGTTATTTTTTTGAAAAAAGTTTTTTAAGTTTAACATAATATCCCTATTTTTAAATAATATTCTATTCACGCACGGTTTGACTTAGTGTTATATCGTAAAGAAAACATACTTTTGCGTGTGTTAGATAATAACCTAACACACGCAAAAGTGCGTTTTCTTTTATAATATTCATCATCATCATCATCATTTCAGCCGAAAGACGTCCACTGCTGGACATAGACCTCCCCCAAGCTCCGCCACTTCGACTGGTTCTGTGCTTCTCTCCGACCGTTACGAGAGTGGGTGTTACACGGGCATTGGACCTTACCTTTGTCTTGTGCATGTTCATTTTAAGAACCACTCTTTCGGAAGCTCTACTGAGGTCATCGAGCATTGTACTGAGGTCCTCCATGGTCTCAGCCATGACAACTATATCATCGGCAAACCGAAGGTGAGTGATGTACTCGCCATTGATGTTGATGCCAGCCCCTTTCCAGTCCAGAACCTTGAAGACATCCTCCAGTGCAGCGGTGAAGAGTTTCGGATAGATAACGTCTCCCTGTCTTACACCTCGCTGTAGAAGGATAGGTTTCGAGGTCTGGTCCTGGAGTCGGACTGACATAGTGGCGTTTTCGTACAGACACTTTAACACCTCGATGTACCGATAGTCGATCTGGCACCGTTGGAGGGACTGCAGTACAGCCTATGTCTCGATCGAATCAAAGGCTTTTTCGTAGTCCACAAACGCTAAACAGAGAAGCAGATTATACTCTTCGGTCTTCTGTATAACCTGCCGCAGCGTATGTATGTGGTCTACTGTGCTTAATTCTTTACGGAATCCGGCTTGTTCGGGAGGCTGGAAGTCGTCAAACCTGCGCGCTAGACGGTTCGTGATGACTCTGGAGAACAGCTTGTAGACATGGTTCAGAAGTGAGATGGGCCTATAATTCTTAATAAGGGCATTGCCGCCCTTGTTAAAGAAAAGTACCACCACCATTTTGATATACTCGTAGTAATATTGTTTGGTGGATAATGTCATCTGTCACATTAACGAAGCGTGGAACAAATGTAGAAGTACCTAATTTGACTACATGTTTATGAAAAATAACTGTCTTAACCTTTGAAAATAACTTGGATGTTGTTACAATAAATGATTACGTAGTATTTAATAATACTTGTAATATATTAAAGGTCTTCTATTGTTATTTAACATAATACGCTGATTTAAATGAGAGGGGCTTGTGGCTAAGTAACAATAGCTGCACGGGTCGGTCCACCGGGTTAAGCTACGCTTGCCGTGGTTGGTCCGTGGATGGGTGACCATCTTTACATACCAAGACTCCTCCGTGCCTCGGAAAGCACGTTAAGCCGTTGGTCCCGGCTGTCATTTGTGGATCTTTGACAGTCGTTACGGGTCGTCAGAAGCCCGAAAGTCTGACAACCAGTCTTACCAAGGGGTATCGTATTACCCAGTAACTGGGTTGTGGAGGTCAGATAGGCAGTCGCTCCATGTAAAATACTGGTATTCAGCTGCATCCGGTTAGATTGGAAGCCGACCCCAACATAGTTGGGAAAAGGCAAGGCAGATGATGATGACGCTGATTTAAATGACTGACACAATACCAACTGTCGGTTTATAGATACTCGTATGCTGAATTCATGGTTGCAGTTTGCGCACTGGTGAAAAACTTATCGTGTATATGTATATATGATTTATTTTTACGTCAAAGCGCGTGCCTTGAGTTCACGTGATGTAGCAGATGTCATACTACATTGTTGCACGGCTCGAAAACGTACCGCTGGGAGTATCGCTTATCTACATCTATATAAATAAAAAGAGAAGTCCTGATCCTGACTGACTGACTGACTCATCAACGCCCGACCCAAACCCTTGGACCTAGAAAACTGAAACTTTGCACAAAGGTTCCCTTAATAATGTGGTGTATAAGTATGTATGTGTAGCTAAAGTACAATTATTCATGTATTAGTATTAAGTAGAGAGTCGTAATAAACCATTCGTGGCGTACACACGTGTTTTGCTTGTCTTCCCGCAACCCACACACTTCATGGCGACCCTGCCATGCGCGAGCGCCGCGGCGTCGGGTTGCTACCTACCGTCGCCGGGTATCGCGTAGCGAGCGAATAGTGCAACTCAGCGGATTCCAGTGTGCCTCGGTGCACTGATTTAGAGCGTTTAAAATGAGCTCGATAAAAACAGAGACTACGACGGGAACATTCGACACGATTAGTCACGTACAAAACCACGAAAATGGGAAAATCATACTCCAAAACAGGAGATAAGGAGGTGATAATCGCGCAAAATGCATCGGGAGGAAGTAATACTACAGTTGAATCATACATTCAGATAAATAGCATTTTGTTGGCGTCGGCCTTGACAATTATTGCCGTTGCAGCAATCATAATTATTTGGAAAAAGGTCAAGGACAAACACAAGAAATGGATCGGAAAGCGAGTTGAATCCGAATTAATAAGAAAAATGCGTTTGCGGTTGTCGGGGAGGCGAGAACGTGAAGAAGGAAATGATAATAATGTGTAAAAATCAAATCAGTGCGCAGTGAAAAGTGTGAAAGTGTATTTAGAGAGTGAAAAAAAAATATATATAATAAAAAATGAACTAACTGTCTCACAACACCCATTATGGAAAAAAAAAACATTCGCAGTCCCTTTAAGAAGAACCTTAAATGAACAATTAAGTTTAGTAATAAGCCCCTATAATTAATACTTTTGTTATATTACAGTGTAACTTTGTGTCTTACAGCAACTTACAGCCTAATAATATCGGAATGTCACATGGGAAAAACAAAATATATAGGAAATATAAATTTAAATCATATGGACCAACCTACTAGGTACATTATTAATTTTATTAATCAAATGTAAGTATGTTTTAATTTCATTCTATTCTATGGAAAAAGATTTAGAAAGCATTTTAAGTGAATTAACTGATATTCAAATTAATTTAAGGAAGTTAGGTCCAAGTAGACGGTTTCAATATAAAGAAAAGGTTGAAGAAAAAATAATAAAAGCTAAAGAGCTATATTCGTTTTATAAAACTATTATAAGTATATTTACCGAGCAAAAAAGCTCGTTAGAATTAGCGGAATATATTTACGAAGTCTTGAAGGAGAGAATAGATTCCGTTTACAATAAGATTCTGACATATCATTTTGAAAGTGAAGCAGAAACAAATATATTAAACATGGAGAAGTTCGATCTAAAAACAGCAACATCTTTAATACCAGAAATGGATGGATCAGAACTTACAATTGAAAAAATTATAGACGCTGTAGAATTATACAACAGCTGTCTCAAGGACCCCGAACAAACAAAAATGTTAATTTCGTTTGTTTTGAAAACACGACTGTCTAAAACAGCAAAGTTAAAATTAAAAGGCAAATATGAAAATATTACAAGTCTTATACAGGATATCAAAACTTATTTATTGACGAAAAAGTCAGCCAACTCTGTATTTAGTCAATTAAATAATTTCAGTCAAAATAATATGTCCATTAGTGAATATGGAAATAAAATAACAGAATTGTTTATAGACCTCACCATTGCTCAAGCTGATGGTAACGAAAAGGCAAGAGAAATACTGAGACCTATAAACGAGAAATACGCGATTAAAAGATTTACAGATGGATTAAGGTATAAACGTTTAAGCACTATCATTTCAGCACGGAACTACTCAGAGTTGAAGGATGCAGTGCGTGCAGCTGAAGACGAGGAGCTGGGACAACCCACAACTTCCAACGGTATTTTCAGCACAAGGGAAAAGCCGAATAACAGGTATAATAATAAAAATATTAATTTCAACAGAAGAGGACGAAATAATTATTATAATCAAGGTTCGCGGTACCGTGGAAATTATAATACTAGTCAAAGTTACAGTAATAATAATAATTATCAGACTAGGTATAATGGTAACCCCAGAGGTAGATATACATAATACACGCGGAAGAGGTACTAATTATTCAAACTTTGGAAATAACCAAAATCCAACTAAATATTATCGTGGTAGAGGTACTCGAGGTGGATATAATCCACAAAGAATGTTTTCAGCCCAAGCGAGCGAGGACCCCCAAACAGAAAACGTAAAAACAGAGGACGAAAATCAGTTTTTTCGTTCCTAAATCATATAACATTTTAACGTGTAATAAAAATGTTAGGTACGTACACTTTAACATTAACAATACTAGGTGTTCATGGTTACTTGACACCGGCGCGTCCATTTCCGTTGTTTCTAAGAAGGTGTTATCGGAACACATTCCTGTGTATGAAGATAGAATTGTAATAAATGGTTTCGGTGGCAAAACTTATTCGCAAGGTTATGTTAATCTTACATTGCGTACTCAAAATAGTACTTTTAATCACAAATTTTATTTGTTCAATAATTTACCGTTCAAGTCGGATGGAATTCTCGGATTAGACTTTTTATCGAAATTTAATTCACATATTAACTTAGAAAATGATACAATAACACTACATAACGAATGTAAAAATATTATACCACTTTATGCGTCACCAAATATATCACGTAATTACTTGACTATTCCTGCAAGAAGTGAGTCCATTCATTATATACAACTAATGAATAATAAATTAAATAATGATTGTGTTGTATTGCCAAAACAATTACAAGAAGATTTATTTTTAGCAGCTTTAATAGTAAAGCCGGTAAATAACGTAATCCCCATCAAAATATTAAATACTAAAGAAGAATCAATTACTATACCAACTTTTCAACCAGAGATACATTCCCTAGACGATTACCAAATCTGTCAGTTTAAAAAATGTCAGTCAAACGCAGAGAGAGCTAATACCTTGTTAGGATTACTAAAATTAGATCACTTACATCCAACTGAGCGTGGGACGATAGAAGCAGTTTGTACAAAGTACAATGACATCTTTTACCTACCGGGTGATAAGCTTACAACTACTAAATCTTATGAGCATAATATTTATTTAAAACCGAATACTAGTCCCGTTTATACAAAACCGTATAGGTTGCCAAACAGTCAAAAACCAGAAATAAATAAGCAAATTAAACAAATGTTAGTCGATGATATTATAGAGGAAGCTCAAAGTGAGTGGTCTAGCCCAATTTTACTCGTGCCCAAAAAATCTAATGACGACAGCAAAAAATGGAGATTAGTAATAGATTACCGTAAATTAAATGAAGTTATACAGGATGACAAATTCCCCTTACCGAATAT
This sequence comes from Polymixis flavicincta, assembly GCA_949987655.1. NCBI lineage: Eukaryota > Metazoa > Arthropoda > Insecta > Lepidoptera > Noctuidae > Polymixis > Polymixis flavicincta. Next base: position 2,972,577 of record OX465198.1, on the reverse strand, counting down.
TACTGATATTCTAGAGTCACTTTCAGGTGCCATTTATTTTACCCATTTAGACCTTAGTCAATCATATTACCAAGTGACCTTGAACCCAGAGTCACGAAAACTTACTGCATTTACAACTAATACTGGACAATTCCAGATGAAACGGATGCCAATCATGGGACTTAAAACCAGTCCGAGTTCTTTTTCAAGGGTTATGACTATTGCCATGTCAGGTTTAACGTATGAGAAGTGTTTCATATACCTTGATGACCTTGTAATATTTGGACGTAATTTTGAAAGTCACAATAAAAACTTAATAGATGTTTTCGAGAGACTTAGAAAAGTTAATCTAAAATTGAACCCCAATAAATGCAATTTTTTTAAAAAGGAACTTTTGTATTTAGGACACACAGTGTCAGCAGAAGGAATAAGTCCGGATAAAGCCAAAATAAAAGTTGTTGAAAATTACCCAACACCAAAAAGTACAGATGAAGTAAAACGCTTCGTCGCATTTTGTAATTATTACAGAAAGTTTATAAAAAACTTTGCAGAAATAACTATTCCTTTAAATTTCTTATGTCGTAAAGATGTTCCATTTATATGGTCTGACCAGTGCGAAAATTCATTTAATTTAATGAAAAAAGCGTTAATATCACCACCCGTTTTACAATACCCAGACTTTTCAAATGAAAACGAGTTCATTTTACAAACTGATGCTTCAGGTATTGCTATAGGAGCAGTACTTTGTAATAAAGACATGCGACCAGTCGCTTATGCAAGTCGACCACTAAATAAAGCAGAGAAAAATTACCCAACTATACAGAAGGAGTTACTTGCGATAGTATGGGGAATAAAATATTTTAGGCCATATCTTCTAGGTAAGAAATTTACAATCATGACAGACCACAAACCACTGTTGTATTTATTTGGAATGAAAGATCCATCAAGCAGATTATTAAAGTTTCGATTAACATTAGAAGAATACGATTATGACATTATATACATAAAAGGAAAAGATAACGCCGTAGCAGACGCGTTGTCTAGAATTCCAATAAACTCCGAAGAATTAAAACGTATTAATGAGAACATAATCAATGTAATGACTAGAGCACAGAAAAGGAAATTAGACGAGACAAAAGACAGAAATGCTACTCCAATCACCAATAATGACACAGACGATCGGCCTGATCAACCGAGAATCGTAGAATTATTGCGGATACCGAGTAGTGCAGTAGAAATAATTTTAATAGAGGGAAAAGAGTTAAATAGGATAAGAAAACAAGTGGGTATAGATGTAGAAACCGAGTGTTTTGCATATTCCCAGAATAAAAAAATGTTATACATAAATCTTGATTTCAAAGAACAATACACGCGAGCCGTTTTTGTTGAGAAATTAAGTCAATTGAGTAAAAATATAAATGTCGACGAAATATGTATAATAAAAGGAAAAAGTAACGCGTTATTCATAAAAGAACTTATCGAAGAGATTCAAAATAAGGAAAAGTGGACCGGTCCACGGATATGTATTTTACGAGGAGTAGAAAAAGTAAATAATGAAAGAGATAAGAGATTTATTATTAATGACTATCACTTACTACCCACCAGCGGTCACGCAGGCGTCCGGAGAATGATGAACAATATTATGAGGAAATATTTCTGGCCAGGCATGGAAACAGACGTCAAAGACTTTGTAAATAAATGCGAAAAATGTCAAAAATCCAAATATTCGCGAAAAACCAAGGAGCCGATGGTAATAACCACCACAGCTTCATATGCTTTCGAGAAAGTGTTTTTAGATCTAGTTGGACCCTTAGATAAAGATATAGATGGTAATAATTATATACTTACGTTGCAGTGCGAATTAAGTAAATTTGTTGAGGCTTATCCTCTACAAAATAAGGAAACGGTCACCGTTGCAAAGGCATTTGTTAATCAATTTATTTTAAGGTTCGGAATTCCAAAAATAATAGCCACAGATAAAGGCACAGAGTTTATGTCATCTACTATGACAGAAGTCTGTACACTTTTAGGAATTGAAAAATTAAACTCAACTTCATATCACCACGAATCAATTGGTTCACTCGAAAATACGCATAAACATTTAGGCTCATTCTTAAGAATACAATGCGATAATTTTCCTGAAACATGGAGCCATTGGCTACCATTTTGGTGTTTTACTTTTAATAACACTATACATTCTTCTACAAAATATGCCCCGTATGAATTAGTTTTTGGAAAACCCAGTGAAATTCCGAGTAGAATAAGTAGTAGTATAGAACCTTTATATAATCCAGATAATTATAGTTTAGAATTAAGATATCGTTTACAAGTAGCACACAGAGATGCGCGAAATAATCTGTTAAAAAGTAAAGAGATGAGAAAAACTATGTATGACAAAAACGTAAACCAAGTGCGATATGACAAAGGTGATTTAATATTGTTAAAAAATGAAACTGCAAATAAATTGGATACTTTGTATAATGGTCCATTTATTGTTATTGAAGATAAAGAACCAAATGTAAAAATTATGAAAAACAATAAAGAAGAAATTGTACACAAAAACCGCACTAAATTGTTTAAAAAATAATGTATTACTAAATGTATTACTAATTTTATATTCTTAATCACTATACTTAGTAATTCATAGTTTAAGAAAAAAAAAAAAAAACATTTTTAACTCTTTTATATTTTTATTTTTTTTCACCAACCCCTGTGGTGTGGTGTATAAGTATGTATGTGTAGCTAAAGTACAATTATTCATGTATTAGTATTAAGTAGAGAGTCGTAATAAACCATTCGTGGCGTACACACGTGTTTTGCTTGTCTTCCCGCAACCCACACACTTCATAATGTAGACAAGGCATAAGGAAGGATTTTTCGAAATTCTTTCCCTAAGGGAGTTAAGTAGGGGATGAAAGGTCCGCGCGGGCGAAGCCCAGCGGCAAAATACAGTTTTTATTATCCGACCAGCTTTTGCCAGCGCAAAAGCTGGTCGGATAATAAAAACTGTATTTTTATTTATTTATTTATTTAAACTTCTCGCACACAAAAAAGGTACAAAGGCGGACTTAATGCCTTAGGCATTCTCTACCAGTCAACCATGGGTGATGAAGATATTAGATGGGAGGTGCTTAGGTTGAGAGGAAATATGATTTAAAAAAAAATACAAATTATATTATAAATAAGCTAGGTACATAAATAGGTTATAAACTTATAATACACATACAAGCATACATATCTACTATAATATATACTTATATATAAATGTATATATATATATAATCAAGAGAAAAATATGTTTTGATGACTCTACGCTATTCGTTATGAAAATACCTCTGCAATTTCCGCTTAAATGCATACCGACTAGTGGCCGTCCTGATATCGAGAGGAAGCGCATTCCAAAGAAGAATGGACTGGATATGAAAAGAAGAATGAACAAAGTCAGAAGTATGAGAAGGACAAAGTAAAAGAAGATTGTTAGAAGAACGCAGATTCTTAGTGTGAGAAGAACATAGATATTGGAAATGAGACACAAGATAAGATGGAGGTGTAGGAGAATTGAGAAAGGAGAAAAGCGTAGTCAAAGCGCGTAAACTTCTTCTTTGGCGAATGGGCATCCATTTGAGCTCCGACCTATAGCTCGATACATGGTCATATTTCCTAAGGTTAAAAATGAACCGGATACAATTATTGAGCAGTCTGTCGAGCTTATCCAGCAAGACCGCATTCAAATCGAAGTAGCACACGTCACCATAGTCGATGATAGGGAAAATCAATCGATTATAGGGAAAATCAAATTTTTATCATTTGTAAGCTTTCACAGGCGCCATCATACAGTGCCACTGGTTTAGTAACTAATATGCAGTGTCAAATTAAATAAGCCGGCAATACTTTACCTATGTGTTGAGAATCAATATCGAAAACTAAAAATTTAGATGGCCAAAAAATTACAAAAACAGCTGAACGATCAGGTCAGCTGCTTATGTATTTTTTTATGGAACATGCACATATTTTGAAATTCAAATGAATTTGGCCAGCGAAACTGCAGCCGTGATGGGTTTACTTGGTGACCTTATTAGAAAAAAATCTTTTCTTTTAATTTCAAGTAAACATACCTACTACAGGGCCAACGGCTGCTTGTGCCAGTCTACTTGGAATTATGAGTATAGAAAGATTTTTTCTTAATCCGTCATTAGATACTTTAACCAATCCAATGTGCGCAGTTTTACTGATGAGCCTGTGTTATCAATGAATCAAATCAAACCAAATCAAATACATTTATTTCAGACATAATTAAAATTGTCCATGTAATGTTAATAACAGAGGTCTTAATACTAAGTTAGTATTGCATTGAAGAATTAATTCACATGATAAAAAAACAAGATCATTGCGTCTTCTCTTCACGTGAAGCCGAATAAGCCTCTCCAGCATTGCAGACTCCAGTAAATCTGTTATGATCTTCAGAGTTGCGTTCCGTAATGGTGTTGTTTATATTTATTAAACATTAAAAACAGAATGAATGCAAAATGAAGTTGACAATTTCGATTTTTGGTTGATATTTCCTCGAATATCGGACATTGTAATACGTAATCGCCGGGATAATAGTAAAATTCGTGTTCAGCCAGCTAAGACTGCGCTAATGTATAAAAGCGTTGTATGCAGAGCGCCAACAATTTATAATAATATCCCTAACTGTGTTAAGAAATTAAATACAGAGCAGTTCAAGAAAACATTGAAAAAAATACTGACAGAAAAGCCTATTATAATGTTAAAGAATTTTTAAATGATAAATCGCTCGGAAGATACTGACTGAATCTATTCTATTTATTTTGAATCGCATGACCATTGACCTAATTTTTTAATTTAACATTATTGATAATTCTTGATTTATTTATGATAATAGTATTTTAAATTCTTATTGTCTTTCGACCTAATTTGTTCACCAGCCATGGTCAAACATGTTGAGCCAAAAAACCTTGTAACACCTATAATAAGCATCATACCATGTATATTATCTACACATGTTTTTGCAAAAATAAATCTGAATCTGAATCGACTTTTGTGTTTGGAACACTGTTAACCAAAGCTTTTGTTCTACATTAGAAACACATACAGTAAATAGATATAGGAGCTACTTAATGAAAAAAATAAGAGATAGTAAATGAGGTAAGTATACATTATACTTCAACAACTAGGAACTTTCTTGAGGAAGGCTTTCGCAAGATCGACAATAAATCGGTTACGGATAGAGTTGAGCAGGATGTAGAGTTAGTGGATAAACTGGCATTTGTATCAGCTTCACATCTAGCACCTTCGTAACTACCAACACATTGACATAATGGCTCGTCCGCCTCGTCCAGGGAACAGACACCGTCGTTCAGACAATATCCGTGACACGCGTACACTTCACAGCGGTCACCGGAATAACCGGCGTCACATCTGAAATAATGAATATTTGAGACATTAGAAATATATTAAGACTGGAGGGGAAATTTACCATTTATGGTAGGCGATCGAGAAAATATTTTATTTTTAAGTGGACTGTATTTAAAGGTTTGCTGGTGATCGCCTAGAGGGAGCAAAATGAACAGGCGAGCTTGGGAATGGATGAGGGGATAGATGAGAGGCTGGATTAGAGGAAAAGCACGCACCTTTGGTCTCCGCAGCTCGTGACACGTGGCTGCAGACGGCGTGATCCGATCGGCACGAATGGCGGCGTTCCTGATTGCAGCACTTATGTCGCTCACATGCATCCACTATATTTCACTCGCGGTAATGTTCATCATGATGAAAGCGTTTTTATAGCGAAGCGGGGCGGGCGCAGTGCGGTATCTGCACGGCGCAGTATTTCGAGACGGACTAAAGTCTTCTATCATGGCGCGTATATAGTCGCGTGCGTTGCGAGGGAGAAAGGGATAACGCTCGCCTGTTCAGACAGTGACGTCAAATGACAGGACTAATCTATATACGAAATTTCAATATTAGAAAATCGAGAGATGGCGTGACCATTTCCCCCCGGCTTTAAAGGGTTGCCTTTAAAAGGAAACAAAATAAAATGAGCCGTGTTAGGTGTACTACCGCATAACCTATCCACAAGCTAATACAGCGTTATGAATTAAATTGATCTAAATTAACCTTAACGGAACACTTATAACGAAAACTATTAACTAAATACCTAAACTAAGAGAGAGATCCAACTTCGGGTTAGATCTCACTGAGTCGGTAGCGGGCAGAGACGTACAACAGGGCGCACGTAACTACCCTTCGCGGTTTTTACAGTAACAACGCGGGTTGTACCGTCTTTAGACGTGTGCAATTTCTCTATGATAGCTAAGGGCCATGAAAGCGGCGGAGAATTATCATTAATAACAATGACTAACGTACCCTCCTGTATAGGGGCTGCAGGACTATTCCATTTAGACCTAGCCTGAAGCTGGTGAAGGTATTCCGAACGCCAGCGCCGCCAGAACGACTGCACGAGTTTATCAAGCAGAGTATGTCTCTGAAGCAAGCTAGAGGAGTCTGCTTCAGGAGCGGGAAGTGACGACAATGGCGCTGTGTTCAGGAAATGTGCAGGGGTTAACGCGGATGATTCAGCAGGGTCACTACTCAGTGCTGTAAGAGGACGCGAGTTAACTAATGCCTCGATTTGAACAAGAATAGTTAAAAGCTCTTCATAAGAGAGGATCTGTTGGCCTATGACTTTGAAGAGATGCGTTTTGATTACCTTGACCATGCTTTCCCAACATCCGCCGAAATGTGGTGAAGCGGGCGGAATAAACTTCCAATCAATGTGACTCATGGAAAGTTCTTCCTGAAGATGGGTACGATATTGTCTGTTGAGAAACTTATAGAGATCGCGTAAATAAGAATTTGCACCTACGAAACAAGTACCGTTGTCGGTGTACAAACATCGTATAGGGCCGCGTCGTGAGAGAAATCGTTTTAGAGCTGCCAGAAATGACACCGTGCTTAGATCCGTCGCAACTTCAATATGCGTAGCGCGCGTCGTCAAGCATGTGAAAATGCATAACCAGGCTTTACGGCTTTTAACACCTCGACCACGCACTGGCGTGTACTGCAGCGGTCCTGCGTAATCACAACCGGTATGTGTGAACGCTTTATCTACCTGCTTGACGCGATGGCTAGGAAGGTCAGCCATGAGAGGAAAGACCGGGCGAGGACGGAACTTAAAACAGACGTTACATTTATGTATTCTGTGGCGAATTATTCGCCGTGCAGCTAAAATCCAATACTTATGCCTGAGTAAGGACATAAGCAACTCTGGACCGGCATGGAGATATTTCCTGTGATAGAAATCAACAAGAAGGTCAACGACATGGTCGTGACGCGGTAAGAAGCAAGGATGCTTATAGTTGTAAGGTTCGTCCGAATTAGACAGACGACCGCCAACGCGTATGATGCCGTGCTCATCGAGAAACGGCTTGAGCTTAAGAAGCGCGGGAGAACAAGGTACATTATTATTTAAATTTTCAATGTCGTTACTAAAATGAACAGCCTGGACAACTCGCAACAATTTATACTCTGCAAATTCAAGGTCAGAGCTTGAAACAGAAGCCGCATTAGGAAGTTGTCCAAGAAACCTAAAGACATAAACGATGGCGCGTAGTAACTTAGACCACGACGACATGCGCAGCGCGAGTGCATAGATCGGAGATTCCGCGACCTCAACGACCACGGGATGAGAAACAGACTTCCGTTCGGGTACATCCTCGGCTTCTGCCCTGTGGTCACAAGGTTCTATGGGCCACTCTGACGGATCATGGGAAATCCAAGAAGGCCCATGATACCACAAAGGATGTTGCAGAAGTTTAAATGGAGTAACTCCACGAGAAAGGCAATCGGCAGGATTCTCAATACCCGCGACGTGATGGAAACAAGTAGCGGGAACCAGCTCTATTATTTTAGTAACGCGATTGGCGACAAAAGTCTGCCAGCGGTGCGGAGAGGAATAAATCCAAGCAAGTGCTACCTTGGAGTCAGAAAATGCGTATATCTTATTGATGGGGTAGTGGGGCGAAACTGTGTCTCGAACCTTGCAGAGCAACTGAGACAACAGAAGGGCCGCGCACAACTCCAGTCTCGCAACCGAAATGGTTTTGACCGGCGAAACCTTGGACTTGGCACAAACTAACTGCACCGAGTAGTTAGGACCAATGCGGACTTGCAAATATACGACTCCACCGTAAGCGCGTTCACTGGCGTCAGCAAATCCTATTAGATTGACAGTGCATCCGTCGACCAACCCAAGATGACGTGGAATAACAATTTGATTGAGCGCGGAAAGTTCAATACAAAATTGCTTCCAAGCAGCGACAATATGGTCGGGAGGTGCGTCATCCCACTCACACTTTGATAGCCAAAGCTCTTTGATCAAGAGCTTAGCGTACAAAATTGTGGGAGCAACAAAACCCAGTATGTCCCACAGTCGAGCCACTGTGGACAACATAGTGCGCTTGGTGCATTTATCATCGGGCGGTGCGACGTCAAACCGGAAACTATCACAGGATTTGTCCCAGCGTAAACCGAGTACCTTATGCGGTACAGACCTCTCAAACTCAATGTCTGGAGAAGCCTTATGAGAATCAGGTAAGTGCGCGAGAACCTCTTTAGAATTGCTTGTCCATTTGACAAGGTCAAACTGGCCTCGCTTGAAGAGCTGAATAAGTTCTTCACAAAGCGAAATTGCTTGCGGAGCGGATGTGACACTACAAGCGATGTCATCCATATATAAAGCGGAGGTGGCAACAGCTGCTGCAGCGGGAAAGTTGTCGCCTTCATCAGCGATCAACTTGCGGACAACACGTAACGCGTGATATGGACTGGACTTGAGTCCAAAACAAACACGATTAAATTGATATACGGATAAAGGTTCACAGTTGTTGAAACGATAGAAAATCCGTTGAAATCTACGGTCAGATTCACGAACGCCGATATTGAGAAACATCTGTCGGCAATCAGCTGACAGGGCGACTTGGAAAAGACGAAACTTTATTAGGATGTTAAATAAGTCACCCTGTAGATTGGGGCCGGCATGCAAAATGTCGTTAATCGACTGACCCGATGTAGTCTTACAACTAGCATCTAAAACCACACGAAGTTTAGTGGAGGTCTTATCTTCGCGAACTACGCCGTGATGCGGAATATAATACGAGGGAAGAGAATTGTCCTCGTTGTTGACAACCGGACTCAAAAAGTCTTTATTTATATAGTCACGAATGACGTCATTATAGGCGCCGCGTAACTTGAGCGATGCATCAAGTTTGCGTTCTAAACAATAGAAGCGTCTAAGTGCGGCAGCGTATGAGTCACCTAGCGAATACGGGTCACCACAAAAAGGTAACGCTACAACATATCTACCACTGTCATCGCGAACAGTGGTAGCGCGGAAGTGTTCTTCACACTCGAGTTCCTTATGGCTCTGCGAGGGCGGTGCGGAAATCTCTTCAAGCTCCCAAAATCGCTTGAGAAGAGAATCCATATTATTTTCTTGAAGAACAGCACAACAAGACATAGTATAATTAGAAGTATGTGACGTAGGTACGGTACCCATAATCACATAACCCAATAATGTCTCAATAGCGGGAGGTATATTATGTTGATTGTTGCGTACCACATTATGCAATAATATGTGTGGTAATATGGCGGCCCCTAACAGGGCATCGATGTTTCCCGGCTGCGCAAAGTCAAAATCTGCCAGCGGTAGCATCTCGAGATGTGTGAGTTGAGAAACGTCTACCTGTGCGTTAGGCAACGTGTCCGTAATACGTTCTACGACAAGTGAGGAAATGTCAAAATTAATGTCCTTATTAAAACGGGAATGTATTTTAATGTCTACGGAACCCTTGCAAGATTTTTCCGACCCACCGATCCCTTTGATTATTAATTTCGTATTCTTAAAGTTATGCCACAATCCGAGGCGTTTGAAGCAATCAGAAGTAATAAAATTACTCTGTGACGCACTATCTAGTAAACAACGAATTGTACGCGGTTTGTTACTGACATCGTAAACAATAACTTGTGCTGTTGCCAACAAGACCGTTGTGGACGCCATACATTGCTGCTTGGCATCGCGCTGAACATGACAAACGCTTGAGCGTTCACTGCGGTCATACGCAATGGATGTCGTACACAACGAAACCTCTGACTGGGAAACGAGCGGGGTGGCTATAGTACCGGCGGCGGCGGTCCCGGTGGTTTTATCGAAATGTAATAATGTATGATGTCGCTGTTTGCATGAGCGACATCTAGAATTACTAGAACAATCACTTGTTTTATGTTTTATACTTAAACAATTAACGCAAGCTTTGTTTTCTTTCACACATTTAAAACGAGCAGTCGGATCTAAATTATTAAAAGCGGGACATTTAAAATAATGTTCGTGCTCAATATTATTGCACAGACACTTACGCGAATTATTATTATTAGATTCTGAACACGCTACGTAAGATTGTGGGTTAGGAGGGACGGGATTACTCTTGCTATTTCGCGATTTATTCAACCTTTGCTTATCATACTTATCATTTGACGAGCTAGATGCACTAGGCTGCGTATTATGATATATTCGGCACTGATCTTTGATGAACGAAAAGAAACTATCTAGAGTAGGTATTTTATGTTTACGTTCCGTCATCTCGAAGGCACGAACCGTTTCTAGGTCGAACTTTTTTAAAGCAAGTTGTAATAATATAAAGTCGGACAGATCATTTAATTTTAAGTTTTTAAGGGCGTTAACGGCGGTAGTAAAGTTATCTATGAACAGCTGGAAATTCGAAACAGAGGCGGGTCCGGACAATTTAAGATTTAAAGCCTGATCAAGGTACGTGGACGCGAGGACGCGAGTATCTTGATACCTATCAAGGAGTGACTGGAATATCCCCTGATAATTCTCAGCACTAGGAGTTACACCTGCAAATACGGAATGCGCTTTCGGTGACAGTTTACCTAATAAATAGTACAACCTGTCAGCATCGGTCAGTGAGTCATTATCGTGCACTGTTGACTTAAAGCTAGCATAGAATAATGGCCAATTCCGTATATCGCCATCAAACGACATAAGTTCGATAGGAGGTAGTCGTGGCGCTGGCCGCGCCGGCGTGGCGGGGCTGTGGTTCGCACTTCTACCTTCCAACTGCGATTGTATGCGCTTGATGATACAATACAGATCTTCGAACGACATGTACGCTTGGTAATTGGGCTTTGCTTCGGGGTTAATTGAAAGTAACTTTGCGTTATAAGTGTCCAACAAATGATGAAAGTCTGTTCGAATATTATCTACTGTCATACAATAACTAAGAAATGATTCTTTGTTAGCTTCAGAAGTGTTAGCGGTTTTTGAGCGCTCGTATATGTCTTGAATACGCTCAAATAAAACATTCCGTTTAGCTTCCACTATTGTTAATTCCCTTTCTTTCGACATGTTTAAGTCGTTATAAGTATATACGAACCAATCTAACTATAATTATCTAAAGTAAGGTAGACGAAGTTATGCGGTAGTGTTTTACCTAGGTTGGCAAAAACTATATTGTTAATTGGCGGTATCACTAAAAGATGCTTGAAATATCGAATTTCAAGGCAACTATGATAGTTTTTATTACAATAATTATGTATGTAGGTAGCTACTTGCGTATATTACCTACATAGGTGCGGGATTTTCAATAATTATGTATGTAGGTAGCTACTTGCGTATATTACCTACATAGGTGCGGGATTGACCACTTAATGGGTATAATTAATATGGGGGAATATGGATTATAAATCCTTCCCCTGCGGGTGAGTTATGCGATTGAATCCGGCTCGAAGGACCAAAAAATGGAGGGGAAATTTACCATTTATGGTAGGCGATCGAGAAAATATTTTATTTTTAAGTGGACTGTATTTAAAGGTTTGCTGGTGATCGCCTAGAGGGAGCAAAATGAACAGGCGAGCTTGGGAATGGATGAGGGGATAGATGAGAGGCTGGATTAGAGGAAAAGCACGCACCTTTGGTCTCCGCAGCTCGTGACACGTGGCTGCAGACGGCGTGATCCGATCGGCACGAATGGCGGCGTTCCTGATTGCAGCACTTATGTCGCTCACATGCATCCACTATATTTCACTCGCGGTAATGTTCATCATGATGAAAGCGTTTTTATAGCGAAGCGGGGCGGGCGCAGTGCGGTATCTGCACGGCGCAGTATTTCGAGACGGACTAAAGTCTTCTATCATGGCGCGTATATAGTCGCGTGCGTTGCGAGGGAGAAAGGGATAACGCTCGCCTGTTCAGACAGTGACGTCAAATGACAGGACTAATCTATATACGAAATTTCAATATTAGAAAATCGAGAGATGGCGTGACCAAAGACGGATTCGTAAAGGAAGCCCGCGGTGTTAGAAATTTCTCACATTTTGCAAATTGCGGCAATGATGTTTAAATAATTAGTAAATTATATTCATCTGGAACATCAATTAGCTCTCGAAAATATTTTTACTAGTTATAAGATTATGGGTTTCTCTTTCGTTTGAGTCGGACTGCGGCAGCGCCGCCGCCGGGGCGGTCCGGGACTACTGCGCTGTGACTGTAGCTTATTTCCATACAATTGACGCAATATCGAGGGTATCATTGAACCAATGGAAGTAGTAGAGTATTTTTTACCTGCATTCAGGAAGTCCCTCATCATTGAAGCTGCAGTTGCCTTGCAAACAATAGTTCTCACAGACTGAAACTTCGCATCTCTCACCAGTGTAACCAGCACCCTAATTGCGTAACTCACGATTCATCATAATCTGTATCGTTTTGAAACGGATTGTTAAACCATTGCTTCATATGTTCGAAAAATGTGTCTGTTCGACAACATAAATAACGCAATGAATATTGTTTGACTGTGAAGACGAAACCAATTATGATCAATCGTGAGTTACGCAATTAGGGTGCAGGTGTGCATTTGCAAATAGGTTGTCCAATATCTTTCATACCGTGTACACAAAACGGTCCATCACATTCTGGAGCAAGAATGACCCGACTCTCGAGTGCTTCGCAATCCTGTCCCTGGATTTGATCAGCGATTTTATAGTTGGCGACTATACCAATATCGATCATTTTATCACAATGTACCGTGAAAATTTTCTTCAAATGTTTGCTATGAAGGACATCTGTCGTTAAATATTCATAAACTTTCCTTATTTCAACTTGAAAATTTATGTGTAAGAGTTTGTTTTTTGAAGTAGCTATTGTATTTGATGGATTGTTATTAAACCATTGATTTAATCTTGTATAATAATTCAAGACGGTTGTTTTGTATTTAGTATCCAGTTTGGATGAATATAGTCGGTACATAATTTCATTTGTAGTGTTCAACGGTTCAATCCAGTATATGGCCTGTCCCTGCTGATTGAAAGCCAAGCTGTGAGGGTCAAAATAGTGAGTAGTGTTGATGGGCAGTGAAGTAATTTTCTTAAAAACTTTTCTCTCGGAGCCATTTAACCGAGCTCGCTCTATTGTAGGCTGCGCCAGATTTGTTTTGAGCCAGTAAATATACCTGTTAAAAAGAAATCCTGTTAACTATCATGGAAATAAATATTTTCTTCAACAGCGCACCGCTTTTAGGATCACAATGCAGTGTTTTGTGAACACACCTGATTTATACTTTGTATTCCCGGCCAGAGCGCATTATTTTAATCCCAGCAAAGACCTATTCAAATGTGTTAGATTTTATTTATTTTTCATTTGCAAGGATGTTTAAACTAGCGTTTGTTAAGCGTTTGTATTCGTAATTGCACTTTAAGAATTTATTTAGTTCTAATCTACAATAGCACCTCGGTTGGTGCGACAGACTTTGCACACTTGCATTAACATTGAGATCTGCAATCAAATGTATATAATTAAACTATGATTGGTAGCATACCCTTTACAGCTATCCACGACAATATCACGGGGGACCCCGTCGTCTATCTTGATCAATAGTTTTCCGTTGGCATTGTTCTCAGATCCAGATTTTAATGAAATCCAATTGACACTCCTTTCATTAGTATCAGTAAAGAAGACTGTGTCTGTGGCGGGGTCGAAGGCGATGCCATGAATGTTTCTACCGTTTCTTTTGGTGAAACATTTGGTGTCTTTGCAAGATAAGTCATAGCCACATATAGTGTCGTTGTCAGTCTGTTTGTTGACGTACAGCATCATGTTGTGCACTTCATCGTAAGCTAACGCTGTGAGGTTTTGGGACTTAAATTTTATTGTGTTTGTTACGGTATTGTTGGTATAAAACCTTAGCTCATCTCCTACGCTTACAGCAATGTCTGAAACAAGAGAAAAATACTTGTAATCCACAAGGTACACTCTAAGGAAATTCTAACTAAACCCAGACAATATTCCTGCAAGATGGATTCGGTTTAATTTTGTTAGATCATAAATAAAACATATTCTTTTTGACAGATAGGCACAGTAAGTCACGAAATTACGTACGCGCTTACAGCAATGTCTGAAACGAGAGAAACATACTTAGCTAAATAACCCACTAGTGAGTATTGTATCGACATATACAAGATTTATTGTTAAGAGAAGATTTGGAAGTGGAGTCCTTATAAGAGTAGTTAGGTACCTACCTCAAAAAGCACACCACGCTTTTTTACATTAATAAGATTTCATTGATTAATCACTCTATCCTTACTTTGTAGTTTGGTTCTGTATTAAACCGTGTTTTTTTTGTTTCTTAAACTGTTACTTATTTACATTTGTTTAGTTCGGCTAACTACAAGAACGTACAAATTCGTTTTTATTAGCTGTTTTTGCCAGGTTAATTTATTTATAAAGTTAATGCTTTTTAACCCCCGACGCAAAAACGACGGGGTGTTATAAGTTTGACGTGTCTTTGTGTGTCTGTCTGAGGCAACGTAGCTCCCGAACGGATGAACCGATTTTGATTTAGTTTTTTTTGTTTGAAAGGTGTATTAGTCGGGAGTGTTCTTAGACATGTTTCATCAAAATCGGTTCGGCCGTTTGAAGATTATCAGCTCTTTTCTGGTTGAAAAAGGGATTTTAGCCTCTTCCATGGGTCTGATCAACTCAAAAATTGGGATTCTATTACTTCAATGATATTAGATGAAAAAAAAACCTTGAACTGATGCTGGAGCAACACCTGGAATTTCCAGGAAACCCAAGTTATTCACCAACAAACAGCAGAAGTATCGTGTTTGGGCTCATTGAAAAGGTCTCAATGAATAGATTATAGATAAATGGTGATTTAAGGGAGACATTAAGTTTAAAAAGCAAGAAATAAAAATTAAATTTAAAATTTAAAAAACCCCCGACCCAAACAAAAACTCTCAAAAGTAAAAAATAATAGGTATTTATAGGCCTTTTAATTTGAACGTAATATTTTGATCAGGGCATTGTCAAGTCGGGGGACGACTAGACCTCAGTTTGGCGTTTTCATTGACCGTCCCCCGACTTGACAATGCCCTGATCAAAACATTACGTTTAAATTAAAAGGCCTGTAAATATTATTTTTTACTTTTTAGAGTTTTTGTTTGGGTCGGGGGTTTTTTAAATTTTAAATTTAATATTTTCACCCGTCCTTACTAATAAGCGTATATTTGAAATTAATCTGTTGTCTTGAAGTAGGTAAGTTAAATTCGAGTTGCACGATTCCTTTACATGTATGGATAGATAGATACAGGCGAAGCTAATTAAAGCGTGATAAACATGCAGCCTGTGGACCAAGTATACCCTGCGGGCATACAGCGACCTGCGTGTACAGTATAATAACGCATTCAGGGTGCTTCTGGGGCTGCCGTGGCGTAGTGCGTCAGGGATGTTCGCGGAAGCGTGCGTCGACGGGTTCGCCGCGATTATGCGGAAGCGATGCGCTTCAATGGTGGCGCGCCTGCGCACCTCCACCAATGGCATCCTGATTGTGTTTTCATACCGGTGGGACCTCTGGGACTCTCCCCTCTTATGAAGATGGGTAAACGTCCACACACACGTATCCAAATAATCTTGTGTACCATTGGACGAACAGTTCAATGGTTTCATTGGTTGTCTATTATTATTTAATACTAACATTAGGCTAAGTTACACTACTAATAACATTTAATATATGGATGTTTATTCCGAAATAAAATATTTTAATTTTAATTTGAAAAATATACATATACAACGAGTAACATAATTAACGCAAAACCTCATACACACCAATTAGAGTGTTGAGTTAAAAGCATAATACAATAACCAAAACTATTTTTTAACCCCCGACGCAAAAACGACGGGGTGTTATAAGTTTGACGTGTCTGTGTGTGTGTGTGTGTGTGTGTGTGTGTGTCTGTCTGTCTGAGGCAACGTAGCTCCCGAACGGATGAACCGATTTTGATTTAGTTTTTTTTGTTTGAAAGGTGTATTAGTCGGGAGTGTTCTTAGACATGTTTCATCAAAATCGGTTCGGCCGTTTGAAGATTATCAGCTCTTTTCTGGTTGAAAAAGGGATTTTAGCCTCTGATCAACTCAAAATTTGGGATTCTATTACTTCAATGATATTAGACGAATAAAATAACCTTGAACTGATGCTGGAGCAACACCTGGAATTTCCAGGAAACCCAAGTTATTCACCAACAAACAGCAGAAGTATCGTGTTTGGCCTCATTGAAAAGGTCTCAATGAATAGATTATAGATAAATGGTGATTTAAGGGAGACATTAAGTTTAAAAAGCAAGAAATAAAAATTAAATTTAAAATTTAAAAAACCCCCGACCCAAACAAAAACTCAAAAAAGCAAAAAATAATATTTATAGGCCTTTTAATTTTAACGTAATATTTTGATCAGGGCATTGTCAAGTCGGGGGACGGTCAATGAAAACGCTAAACAGAGGCCTAGCCGTCCCCCGACTTGACAATGCCCTGATCAAAATATTACGTTAAAATTAAAAGGCCTATAAATATTATTTTTTACTTTTTTGAGTTTTTGTTTGGGTCGGGGGTTTTTTAAATTTTAAATTTTTTATAGCTAATTTATTAAGAAATACGCGTCGACTCAAGCATTACTTTATGCATTTAAAATTTACTGTTATTTCTTCTGAAATAAGATTGAATTTTCTTTGACTCAATCAGTGGTAGGTATGGCATAATACATAATTTAAAAAAAAAATACTTATATTAAAAGTTACTGAAATCAATTTAGTACTTTCAGGTCTTTCGTCTATTGTGTTACACCTTGAATATAAAAACAATTAAACCTTTATACGACGGCTCATACAAAGTGGCCAGCAAACTGGACAGTCACTTCAAGGTCGTTTTCTCATAGATTTTTATTTGAATATTGAATCTTATGAACATTTACGAACCGCGTTAGAGCACACTGGCCCGTCAAGTCAACAGACTGACCAGCGTTCAAGTTCGTCGCGCGCAATCACAGATTCTCGCCTTTTTTCAAGATGGCCTGTGTACTGGCCACCGTACAACCGCGCATGAACATTTGCTGTCATCGCGTGTATACATACGTTACGTGTTTACAAGTGCTAAGGTAATAAAAAGTCATGTCTTCTCGGAAAAAGTAAGTGAAACTATTATTTCATAGTATATACCTTGATGTTATGTGCAAACGTAATTGAGGATAATAAGAAAAACGTGTATTTTTGGAGATTGAATACAAACCGGTCTGTTGAAAAAATTGAACCTAAAATTTGACAACCTAACTTTGAGCTGTTTGAGTTTTTATTTTCGAGTAATACCTATGTACCAAATATTATCGTTTTACAACATGTATATAGGCATTTGTTATAATTTAATAATAATTTTACCAAAACCAATCTTGTTCGGCAGTTATAATCTATTAGGTACTATGAATATTTTGGTTTATTTTTTCGCCATTTTTTGCAGGTTACGAAAATTGTTCTGTAATAGTTTTGCAATGTAATTTCCTCATTGTTTTAGACACACGTACACTTATCGGGAGTTGGAGTCACTAGATGAGGACCGATGGAATGAGTTCGTGGGTATAACAGATGACCAGGCTACACAATCAGACGTCGGTGGTGATTCTGATGCTGATGATTGTTTCGACAACAGTGTTACTTTGAATACCAGCATCTTGAGCACACGTAGTCAAAGTAATGGATCAGTTACTGGAACATCGGCTTCATCACAACCATCACAGGAATTTTTGTTTCTGCTACCATCACCTATCCCACCCATTTTAGTTGTGTCAAAATTGTTTTAAATATAGAGATATTTTTGGCAGGATAGCGTTAAAATTCTCATAGTCAAAAGTAAGGAATTTTAGTTATAGTTTAGTTCGGTGTGCAGACCCCAGCAGGTCAACCTATCCTAAACTGTCAAATTTTCCCAATTGAACATGAACCTTATTCCTTTGTGATAAAGTTGAAAAACTATCAAAGAAATTTGACAGATTGGGGTAGTTCGATGTGTTTAAGTTTAATTGGGGTGCTTGTTACGAAAAAGCCATCCTTTTTCGAAGTCCAAGATGGTGGACGTCATTTTAAATGTATTTATAATATGATATGATATGGGTGTCAATTCCGAAGTAAATTTATCGCAGATCAACATCAATACTGCTATCGATGTTGATCTGCAATAAATAAATAATTTCATAAATATTGTTTACTTGTGACAACCCTGGCTGATGGGTTACTGTCTAGACGATGTCGGTATTTTACCAAAGATCAGAGGCGTCGAATCGAACTACTGTATGATTTTTATACTGTGGTATTGTTCACTCCTGCTTCTGTTAAGCATTGACACTTTATTTTTGAATTGGATAAGATAAATAGTTACGATTAAGTGTGAGGCTGGGCAGCGTTCGGGGAGGCTTCGCAATATCTTCTCGTCCCAAATACCACAGTGTCTCAAGACGAAATTCTTTGACCAGAGTGTATTGCCAGTGATGACCTATGGTACAGAGACGTTGTCGCTCTCAATGGGCCTTATCAGAAGGCTTAAAGTCACCCACAGGGCAATAGAGACGGCTATGCTCGGAGTTTCCCTACGCGATCGAATCAGAAATGAAAAAAAAAAACTTAAGTGGCAGTGGGCAGGGCACATTGCTCGCAGAACAGATGGCCGATGGGGCCGAAAGGTTCTGGAGTGGCGACCGCGTACCGGAAGACGTAGAGTGGGAAGGCCTCCGACAAGATGGACCGTGAAGGCCGCGGGAATCCGCTGGATGTGGTAAGCACCACCAAGGCCTATGTCCAGAAGTGGACGTCTTTCGGCTAAAATGATGATGTTATTGATTTCGTTATTAGTTGTGTAAGTGGGCCTTAATGATCAAAAGTTAAATTAAATTATGATAAAGTAAAAGTCAACGAATCAGCATTGCCATACGAGGTGGCAATGCTGCCAGCCGTTTGAGCACTTTTCCCGTAGCCAACGATGCGGATGAGCTTTTGGATGCCATAAGGCATCAAAAATCATAAGATTATTAACTTATTTATCTAATTACTTGTACAATTAATAAAATTTGTGATGAGAAAGACTACTCACCCCAGGAATGCGCCAACCTCACGAACAGAACTAACAACGCCAGCACACACTGCGTTCTACACATTTTTAATTTCATACTCAACAAGAAGGTTGTGTCAACAGAATTAGATTGTACGTCCGCCCCTGCTGATCGCTCGTTAAATTTTAAGCAATACGCTGATATTCGGCTGTTATATAACCAGACATTTTAAATAAACTAAGAAGTGATAAGAACAAGAATGACTCCCTGATAAGAGTTCACATAAATTAGCAGTTTATCCCGTACCTACTCAGCGTACAGATAGTTTTGATGACCTTTTGGTATACTCGGTGCCAATTTTCAGGGTTCGGTTGCCAAATGACAAGAACAGAACTTAAGCTGTCAAGTAATCCACCGTAGGCATGGGCTTGCGGACGGCGAGTAATGGGTAGCTCGCTGTCCGGTAAGGTCCCAAGTCGACGGCGCGTTGTGTTCCACGCGCGCCTCAAAGAGATGTCAGCACAAAAAGTGATGGGACCCGCAAGGGTCGATGCCTGCCAGGGGTGCGGGTTTGTTCGAAAGAGACACCACAGTCCCTGCTTAAGGGCTACTGAAGGAACACGGGTGGGTTTTAGTCAGTAAAAGTCTGACACGCCCTCCTGCTCCACCCAGAGCGGGAGAAGTTATTTGATGATTTCCCACCCAAAAAAAAAAGCTGTCAAGTAATTAAAACATACACACTAACACACACTTGCACACACTAACACACTTGCACACACTCACACACACATACACACACACAAACACACACCAAGAGCTGCTAAATTAAAGTTTTATTTTATTTTATATTATTTTTATTTTCTTTTAACCGTCTAAAACATTGTTAGCTACCACTTACAGGGAGAGCGAGACAGCTCCGACACAAGTACTTTTGTAACTAGCTGGGGCTGCCTCAATTTATGTTTGACACAATGTTTACGATGAAATAAATATTTTTGTATTTTTTGTAATTAACACAATTTCTTTTCTCTGGCATGCCTTTTAAGTTTTGTCGTTCACATGTTTGCCGCGTATTTTTAATTTAGAACTGCTCAATATTCAAATTTGTTGGAATTTTTAATATCATAACAATTGAAGAAATTAGGATTAATGCAAATGTTTTTTTATTTTTATTTTTTTGGGTGGGAAATCATCAAATTACTTCTCCCGCTCTTTTTTTTTTTTTTTTTGGGTGGGAAATCATCAAATGACTTCTCCTGCTTAGTAGAGCAGGAGGGCGTGTCAGACTTTTACTGACTAAAACCCACCCGTGTTCCCTCAGTAGCCCGTATGCCAGGGGCTGTGGTGTCTCTTTCGAACAAACCCGCACCCCTGGCAGGCATCGACCCTTGCGGACCCCACCTGTGGTTGCTGACATCTTTGACGGCGCGCGTGTGGAACACCACGCGCCGTCCCGTCTACCACTTTTCGGCCGCAGGGGATAGGGAGAGCGGCTGACGCTATACCGACACTCCTCTTCCCCTGCGGCCCCACCGCGTCCGCCATCAAACGGTGGCGGCCCCGTCCAGGCCACGGAAGGGAAGAGCGCTGCTCAGAAGCACCGGCACTCCTCCTCCACCGCAGCCCGTAACCCTCAGCCGCGATGCCTCCCATTCGACATCGCGGCCCACCTCAGTTGCGGTGCACCTCACCGCAACCTACTTTTTGGCCGCTACGTCGTCGGCTTTGAGGCAAAAGCCCTGACGAGCGGCCCCACCTTTGGGTTCCTCTTGGCTTCACCGTGGCCGGAATCCACGGTTACTGAGCCCCCCCGCAACGACAATGCGGGAACCCACTCGGGGGGGTCCCGCTCTGGGTGGAGCAGGAGTGCGTGTCAGACTTTTACTGACTAAAACCCACCCGTGTTCCTTCATTAGCCCGTATGCCAGGGGCTGTGGTATCTCTTTCAAACGAACCCGCACCCCTGACAGGATTAATGCAATTGTTTAGTCACAACGTTGCACAGTGCGGCCGCCCCATACTTGAAAGCGGTCAACATTAATTTTAACATTTGAATGATGCAGAATGAATAAAAACGTCTTAATTTATTAAATTGTCATTGTTTTAGTTTATGAGTGGTCAATATTACCCACTATTGAGTAATTTTATAGGTTCTTAGAGGAGTATTCACTATAAACAACGTTGTTATTATTTCACGGATTATGACAACTGTTTAAAGGTTATTATTAGTTCGAATCTCTTCTCTATTAGCAGTACTGTAATAGAGATAGGCACCTAACGACTACTAAAATGAAAAATCAAGTAGGTATTTTTGACATGTATGTTTTCAATAATTTAGAAAGAAAGTTTCAATCGGATTCACGGCTTGGCAAGCATATAATATGTCATCTAAATCTTGCACTTTCAAAACTTTTCTGATAAGATTAATATTACCTACTACAAACACGAGTACGTTTTTCCGGTGGTAAAAAAGATCCATTCTATACGCTACTAGTCGAGCAAACTCCTTGTTTCGGAGATCGATGGGTTGCTGTTCGTGATCGAACTTTACCTCAGGCAAGTCAATTGTATTGTAAAATAACTCGTTCACATCCCATAAACTACTTTAGTAAATGTTTGCAAATGGGGCAATTCGTTTTCAGTATAATTAACTCTTTATAGTGTTCTCTCTTACAATCCCAACTTTTTGCAGGATCTTGAAATATCAACTCTGCCAGTTCACGACGTGTAAAAATTAGTACGCGCCCTACAATAAAAGAATAATAATTACTTCAAGATTAGCAAACTTTAGCAAGTTTTTTTTTCATACCACAATAAAAGAAGGTTTAAGGTACATTTTTCTATAGGGTTTGTTGCAAACAGTTACGAACTGTTGTAAATTTTACTCTCGTGAAATATATTTTTTTTTTTGTAAAATTTGAGCTTATTAAGTTCACCACTATTATCTTATTAAGTTAATGCGTTATGTAAAAATCTATTATATTATAATAAAGTAGATACCTTGAGCTGCAGAAGCCATGTTTTAGAACTTCACTGACTTTTGTCGTTTTGATATTAAAAAAGCAACAGAGAACTGCAATTTTACTGAACGTATTCTAGTCAACCGATTGTAGAGTGTTTGAATTGTTGTAATCTTACATTTTGTCATAAATCTACCTTCATATTTACGCATTTTGATGAAGCAACTATTCAAATATTATAAGCCATTTTTTTTTTACCTACCCTCAAGTTTTCGAAATTGGTTTTTGTCCGACCCCGGCCGCTCTGTGCGTTGTTTTGAATCTGTCAGGTCACGAATGTACGGAAATGAATTTCAATAATTTTCTATAACTTCCGAAGATGCCTAACACGGCTTCAGTGTTTTGAAGAGATAACATCTGTGCTCCATGATGAAGCCCCATGTCTGCGGACTGTCGAACGCTGGTATTTAGAATTTCAGCGTGGACATACCAGTCTTAGTGACAAATCTCGTGAAGGACGTCCAAAATCTGCCTTCACTGAAGATAACGTCGTTGCTGTGAGACAACTAATCCTCGAAGATCGTCATGTGACATATCGGGAGATAGAGGCGTTATTAGGCATCTCAGGGATAACCATTCAGAAGATTTTGCGTGAGGCGCTTTGTGTGAGAAACCTAGTTTCTTGTTGGATCCCGCATTTGGTTTCTGACGATTATAAGGCGGCCCGCGTCAGTTGGTGTAAGAAAACTCTTCAAAGGTTCAAAAGAAGACAGTCAAATCACGTGATGAATCTTGTATCTATGCCTACGATCCTGATTCCAAACAACAATCCACAATCTAGGTGTTCCAAGACGAGCCCAAGCCGACTAAAGGTGTTCGCTCTCGAAGCGCTTCAATGAAGATGGTGGCTACGTTCGTGGCAAAAACGGGTCATGTTGCAACGATTGTACTTGAAGATCGTAGAAAGATTAATGTAGAGTGGTATACCACAGTTTGTTTACCACAAATCATCGCCGGATTGCGGAAATCTAACCCAAAGCGACGCATCATCCTACACCATGACAACGCAAGCTCACACAGCGCTCGTGGAACGATTGAATATTTGAAGCAGGAAAACTTAGAAATTCTAGACCATCCTCCATACAGTCCCGATCTAAGCCCTAACGATTTCTTTACATTTCCTAAAATTAAGAAAACTCTTCGTGTTCAAAGGTTCCAGTCAGGTGAAGAAGCATGTCGATGCTTTCAAATCAGCCATTTTGAACACCCTTACTTTGGAGTGGAATAAATGGAATGAAATGGAAGAGCGGCTTGTGGCTAAGTAGCATAAGCTGCACGGGTCGATCGATCAGGTTAGGCTACGCTTGCCGCGGTTGGTCCATGGATGGGTGACCATCTTTAAATACCAAGACCCCTCCGTGCCTCGGAAAGCACGTTAAGCCGTTGGTCCCGGCTGTCATTTGTGGATCTTTGACAGTCGTTACGGGTCGTCAGAAGCCCGAAAGTCTGACTACCAGTCTTACCATTGTAAAGATGAAATTGTGATTCCAAAATTTAGATTGACTAAAACTAGCAAATCATTTCTAATAAACAGTATTCGCTTCTATAACAAGTTGTCAAAGTCAGTTACAGAACGTGTCCTTATCAAAAAAGCATATTAAGTATAAGATAAAAGACTACGTTGAAGACACGGAACTGTGGCATTAATTCCTTCTGCACATGTGGCTTCCCTGGTACCTCATTAACAACATAACTATGTGAAACTCTATTAACTGCTCTCAAATACTTACGTTCTTTTTATTTTTACAATGCTGACATATTCTCGTCATTATTTGACATTATTTGTCCTAGTACCTGGTACTTATTGACAGGCCTGCACTGTCCTCCCATACAGTTTATCTTTGTAATTTGAAAGCATTGGTAAAGCCAATTATTTTTTAAAGAGTAACCGTGGAGTTTCTTGCCGGCTCTTCTCCATAGGAAACAACAATTATAATAATATATGAAATTTCAATGGGACCATTTCGGACATAGTTATTCTTTCCATAGCAGGTAGCTAGTGATTTTAAGGGCTAGGCAACTTTCAGAGGCACTTAAGTAACTCGTGTGGCATAGGTGTATAGTACTCTCATTTCGCCAACAGGCTTAGCACGACGCTTCCTATTTTTAAGAATAGACAGTCCTTTTTCAATACAAAGTGACATTTCGTTTCTCCATTTTCGACATCGCACCGTAGATCTATATTATAGCTATATATTATAGCCTTCGCAAGTTATAAACCTGTTACTTGTCGGTTCGTATTTTATTATTCCGAAAATTTGGCTTGCTGGTAGAAACTAGCCTTCGAACATAATAATTCGTATATAAGAACTAGCCAAGTCAGACCTTAGGCTACAAAATTTTCGGAATAATAAAATACGAACCGACAAGTCTAACAGGTTCAGAACTTGCGAAGGCTAAAATATAATTCGTATATTAAAACGAGCCAAGTCGACCGTCAACGACCGTCTTCTTCTGTAATATAAGAACCAGAAGAAGACTACCATTTCATGAAATTCTCGAGCATTTCATGATGTGAACAAATCTACATTATGGCCACGACATATAGATATAGATATATATTATCTTTCTGCACTCCTCCATATTAACTTTAACTGTGCCAGTCTTCCGTCCGCAGAATTTTACTTCACGTATATAGATAGATTAGTATTAATCGCTCAAAATCGGCTAATGAGACACAATTGATTTTCTATTGTAATGGAGCCTCAAGGCTCCGCGCCGCTGTCAACCGAATCGGGTGGGTACCCAGGGCCGGATTTAGGGGAGGGCAACCGGGGCTACAGCTCCAGGGCCTCCACAAAAGAGGGCCCCCCACAATAGAGAATTCGAGATTTTTTTTTTCAAATTCCGAGTAGTAAACACTAGTTAACAACTTTTCTTTTGATCTTTTTTCGCCGTTTTACATATACCTTTGTACAAATATGATTTATGAAAATGAAAATTATTAAATAGGCTTCGAACGACGATGGGACAATGCCGTCTATCAAAGCTTTGTCTCCTGAGCATTGAAGTAGACTTAGTACTTAGTAGAACTGGATTTCGACGAAATCATCAACGATTTTTCGGCGAAAAAAGTTCGGAAGGTTCCGTTCGTTAACGCTAAAAAAAAATTTCTGATAATTCTTGTTTCCGATTATATTTATATGTGTTTGTGAAATACTAAATGAATCTACATGGTTTCTTAACTAACTGGGGTAAATGAGGTAACTTTATTTAGGAAATAATTTGGGGGCCTCCACTCCTTTTTTGCCCCGAGGCCTCCAGACCTCTAAATCCGGCCCTGTGATCCCAGAGCTTTCTGACATAACTTATTTTCACAAAGATGAAGCCTTAGGTTCTGAGTAGTGGCCTCATGTAGGTACTTTTAATACTTGCGTGTTTGTGGCGTTCGCTCAGTGACACCTGGGCAGGTACCAGGTGAGAAAGCTAAAAATAAGTGTTACTTTACTTAAAACATGGCTGATTTTATACTTAAGTATTGTAGAAAATTACTCTGAAGTAATATCAAAAGTATCAGACACTTTCCATGGACCGGAACTTTTGTCAGACGCTTTAAAGCTGTACAAAAATTATATGAACCACTTTGACAGCCGATCACGTACTCAACTCGTTATGCCGCACATTCCACAGGACGCCGATCACGTACGGAATATCAACTTCCGTATAGTTTGTTTAAAAATCACGAATTCAAATTGTGACCTGGGATACTTTTGATATTACTTCAGCTAGTAATATTCTACAATATACTTATACAGGAAAAGTTTTTATCCAGTGCACAAATTTTTACCATGAATTCAGCATATCATTCTAGACCCCCTACCGCAGAAATTTTTCGCCGGTTGCACAAAAAAAAAAACAGCTGTTCCATACATTTTGACCGCGTAGGTATTGTACTTTTCTATGAAACAGCTGATTTTTATTTTTGTAACCGGCGAAAAATTTCTGCGGTAGGGGGTCTAGAATGATATATGCTGAATTCATGGTTACAGTTTGCGCACTGGATAAAAACTTACCCTGTATATAAAAATCAGCCATGTTAAATTTAGTAAAGTAACACTTATTTTTAGTAACCTTTCTCATCTTGTATCTGCTCAGGTGTCTCTGAGCGAACTCCACAAACACGCAGGTATTAAAAGTACACGAGGCCACTACTAAGAACCTAAGGCTACATCTTTGTGAAAATAACTTATATCAGAAAGCTCTCGGATCTTGCACCAAGTTGATAACAATATCATTTAACAGGATAATTTGTTGACACTTGTACAGGTCATCCTATATAACCTATGGACCGCGCGTCGGGAAACCCGATTTTTTATCTTAAAAGTAAACAATTGTTTTATCTATGTGCGATATGTGTGTGTGTGTGTCTGTGTTTTACGAAGAAATCGTTAATTGGGTTTTTTTATTCATATCGCGACCTACGACTTACCGAGTTGTAGGTCGTGAGTTCGAATCCAGCCAGGCGCTTTACTTTGTGTAAATTATTTCATCACCACTGCTCTCAAAACGGTGAAGGAAAACATCGTGAGGAAACCGACATGTCCTAGAACCAAAAATTCGAAGACATGTGACATCTACCAACCCACACTGGGCCCGCGTGGTGGATTACGGCCCACTCCCTCTCACCGAGAGGAGGCCTGTGTCCCAGCAGTGGGAACATTATAGGTTGATGATGATGATGATGATTCATATTTTTATTTGCACTCCATAGTGTATGGAGAATGTAGATGAGTGAAATTAAATTAGCTGGCAATACTTTACCTACGTGTTGGACATTGATTTCGAAAAAAAAAAACACCATAATTATGATGGGCGTAGGTCAATGCTCGTAATTCATTAGCTGTTTTCGCAATTTTTCGTGGAACGTCTATATCGCATTCAAATTGTTTATTTTTAGAACATAGGTAAATTACAGATATGTCAATATTATTGAAAGAATGAACGCTATGTCTTGCCGTCAACGGCGCACAAATATTCTGATTATAATTTAATTAATTAGTGATAAGTAGGACAAAACATTAAAATAACAAAACAAATTAATAAAACGAAATTATAACAATAAAATTCATAATATTGCTTAGCCTTGAATCCTCTAAGCACACTGCTGGAGTTTCAAACGAGTTGCAAACCTGTAATACTAACTATCGATGATCGCAAGGAAATATGGCGAAACAAGGAGCTTCACGGGCGCTTTTATCGGGCTCTTCATGAGCCCGGTGTTGATTTCTTAGCGTCCGTATCCTGGCTACGTTTTGGTGACCTTTTCGGGGAAACTGAAGGTTTCGTCTGTGCAATTATGGATGAGGTTATCTTGACGAATAACTACCGGAGACATATTATGAAGGACGGGACGGTGGACGTGTGTCGGGCATGTCACCGTCCGGGTGAGTCCATCAGACATATTATCTCTGGTTGTTCTCGTCTGGCTAACGGCGAATACTTGCACAGGCATAACCAAGTAGCCAGGATTATTCATCAGCAACTTGCTTTGCAATATAAACTTGTGGATTCTGAAGTACCGTATTACAAGTATGTGCCCGACCCAGTTCTTGAAAATGACCATGTCACGTGTTACTGGGACCGATCTATCATTACTGACAGGACTATTGTGGCCAATAAGCCTGATATAGTGGTGATAGATCGGTTAGCGCGCCGCACAATTATAGTTGATGTTATCATTCCACATGACGGGAACCTCGTGAAAGCTGAGAAAGAGAAGCAAATGAAATATCTTGACTTAGCACACGAGGTTGTTGACATGTGGAATGTGGACTCGGCTGTAATTGTGCCGATAGTCGTATCAGCCAATGGACTGATGGCCGAAAGCCTCGATCAACATCTCTCGAGGCCCTCGTTAGGCGGCTGTATCAAAGGCCTGATTCAGAAGGCAGTACTCCTCGATACGACTCGCATCGTGAGGAGGTTCCTGTCTCTAGAGCCCTAACCACCGGTAGCTTGGACCCTGCTCCCAATATCGGAACCCTATTTTATATATTTTTAAATGTTTTTTTTAAATTATTTGTTTTATAAAAATATTTAAAATGTAATAAAATAAGTACTAAAATGAATAAAAGAAAAATTAATAATATTGCTTAGCCTTGAATCCTCTAAGCACACTGCTGGAGGATTCAGGTCTGGGCTATCGGTTGAGAAGAGGTGGTCCGGTAATATCACACCTCCTTTACATGGATGACTTGAAACTCTTTGCCCCCAACAATTTGCAACTGGTGGAGCTACTGAAGGTAACAGAAACCTTCAGTAGCGCCATCAGGATGGAATTTGGTGTGGACAAATGTGCAGTCATGCATGTAAAGCGAGGAGGAAGTATAGAATCTGTGGGAACCCAACTTACGGATTCTGTACCATCCCTCTCCTCAACCGAAACCTACAAATATTTGGGTATATCGGAAGCATTAGGCATCAATGCTGCCGACATGAAACAATCGCTGAAGGAGCGCTTCTTTGGCCGCCTGAATAAAATGTCAAATAGTCTTTTATCAGACGGAAACAAGGTGCGTGCCTTCAACGGTTGAGTCATGCCGGTTTTGATGTATTCTTACGGCATACTCAAATGGACTCAAACGGAACTTGACACCCTGAATAGGATGGTCCGTACATTGCTGACGGCACAACGGATGCACCACCCACGGTCATCAGTGATGAGACTGTACATCCCGCGGAAGTGTGGGAGCCGAGGCTTTTTAAATGCTAAGACCCTCCACAACCGCGAGATTTGCAGTCTCAGGGAATATTTCCTTAACACTGACGTGGGGATGCATCAAGATGTGGTCGCAGTGGACAAGAGCCTCACCCCGCTCTCCTTGGTGAAAGAGAACTGGCGGAAACCTGCAGTACTGGATACTAACGATCGTAAGGAAGTATGGCAAGGCAAAGAGCTACACGGACGCTTTTTCCGGGCTCTTCATGGGCCTGATGTAGACTTTTTGGCGTCTGTATCCTGGCTGCGTTTCGGCGACCTCTTCGGGGAAACCAAAGGTTTTGTCTGTGCGATTATGGATAAAGTTATCATGACGAATAAATATCGGAAATACATTGTCAAGGATGGTACGGTTGACATCTGTCGGGCATGCCACCGTCCCAGTGAATCGATCTGACATATCGTTAGCGGTTATTCTCTTGCTAACGGCGAGTATTTGCACAGACAATCTAGTAGCTAGAATTATCCACCAGCAACTTGCTTTGCAGTACAACCTTGTGGAGTCTGAAGTACCATACTACAGGTATGTGCCCGACCCAGTTCTCGAGAATGGTCACGCCAAATTGCACTGGGATCGATCTATCATCACTGACAGGACTATTGTAGCCAAATAAGCCAGATATTGTGGTGATAGATCGCCGAGACCGTCGTGCAATTATTGTTGATATTGCTGTCCCTCATGACGAGAATCTTGTGAAAGCTGAGCAAGATAAGAAAATCAAGTTTCTTGAATTAGCTCACGAGGTTGTCGACATTTGGGACGTGGACTCAGCAATCATTGTACCGATAATCATTACAGTAAATGGCCTAATAGCGAAGAGCCTCGACCAACCCCTCAGGAGGCTCTCATTGCACGGCTGGATCAAGGGCTTGATTCAGAAAGCAGTACTCCTAGACACGGCACGCATAGTCAGGAGGTTCCTTTCTCTAGAGCCCTGACCACCGGCATCTTGGACCCTGCTCTTGATGCCGATGGGCCACAATTTTTTTTTTTTTACGTTTTTTGTATTTTTTTTTTTTTTATACATATATACGTTGCCCCACACTAGGAATTTCTCCTGTATTGTGGGTGCGTTTACAAACATTTAAACTCACATACACAAACGTCCATACCTGGAACAACTACTTGTAGATCGTACAAATATTTGTTCAGTGCGGGAATCGAACCCGCGACACGCAGCGCAGCAGTCAATCGCTTAGCCACTGCGCCAACCGTGTCGTTTGAAAATACTTAATAAGTATTAAAGGAAATAAATGAAATAAAATTAATAAAACAAATTTCAGTAGATTACAATTAGTCGTCAAGGTACTCATTAATTGTGTGATATACTTTTATGATTAATAAATTAAGGACAGCATTTTTGAAATTGTGTATGTCAAGATCTTTAATTAAAATGGGTTTAATTGTGGTTTAATTTCCAAAAACCATAACATAACAATTGTTTGTTTGCCTTAATGTATAGATGCCAACACATCAGAGGGGCAATTCTACTAATTTTAAGAACGTTCACAGTCTGATCTCAGTGTCAATCTGTCAAAAATTCCTATACATTTTTGTAAAAATTTTGAAATTCGATTGTCGCCGAGATGACACTGCGAACGTTTTTAATTACGAGAATTGGCCTTCTTGTTTCCCCAAACTGTCAAATTTTCCCAATTGAACATTAAGCTTAAGGTGAATCTAGTCATCATTTTTACCATACAAATTTCGGAAGTGTATTAATCCACTGTTCGACAATGCACATCAAAAATTAAACATGGTATGGTTTTGTCTCATAATTAATATTGTCTGTACGGAACCAGAATTCTAATATAAGAACCCACTAAAAACTTAGGAGTTAACAAAGATACGTTTTTCTTTCTAATTTGACCTAACTTTGCACGTGTTTAAGTAATAAAATAAATGTAAAACCTCTAAAACTCAGTCGGTACCGATAAAGCTCATATATCGAAAAGTTCAATAAACTTAATTGTTCACTGAATTACGCAGTGGTTTTTTCATAAAACCCGATCTTTCTAAGGATTTTTCTTATTTTTTTACGCGCCTTTTTCACTTTAATTGATCCTGCATCTCACTCAATAACGTTGTGCGTGTAGACTAGCGTCTAACTGCTCATCACTGATACTACCTCTATCGGACATGATGCCTGGTGAGACAGTGTGTTTTAAGCCAGGCCCACAAGTGACTTCGAGTCCACAACTAGATTCCCCTCAAGTGATAAGCTCCGCCACTTCGACCGGTTCTGTGCTTCCCGCATCCAGCGGATTCCACACAATCCTTATTCCAATTTATTTGTGGTCGGCGCAACAGGTATAAAAAAAAAAGATTATTCACTTCACACGTCTCTTTGGTCATCTCCGTAGTCACACTCTTTCTAACCATATCATCATTCACACAGCCCATCTATCGTTTCATTGTTCTCTCCCTAGTCAAGTCCCTACTCTCATAGCCATTGACATTCATCCTCAAAACTTTCCTCACGACATTTTCGTCGTTTTGTGTCGTTGTATATCACATGACAACCGATTTCCACACAACTTTTCAGCTATCGGTACCACTTTCAAACTTCCTCTTATGTACTCATTTCTTATTCTACCCATTCGTGTATGTATGTAAAGCATATTACAGTATTTCGGAATTTTTAACAAAAAAAAATCTGGAATGTTGACATGCCAATGAAATACATGTATTGTTTGTCCTTGACATAAGTTTTTGTATAGTGACATTAGTATTTTAAATTGACATTAATATTTTTAATTGACATCAGTATTTTATATTGACAATGGTATATAGTATTATATTTTTGTGTTATATTTGTTTTTAGTCTGTGTGTTATGCAAGGTAACTGACAATTTTTTTTCAAATACATTCGTTTCTATTGATATTTATCAATAATTATTTTGTAATTAAAACTTTTTGTATTTTATTTAATCATTGAGACTTGCCTAATCAAAAGTCTAGCTTTTTTTAAACCACAGACAAACAGGAACCAGTCCGCCATATTAGATCGCGTTCGCGCCAAATTCTTCGTAACGACATTTAGGGCTGTCAATCTGAGCTGTTGCACTGAACACTGTTGATTTACTGTCGATTTATTAGAAATGAGGCGTTTTGCGCGCTTTGAATATTAATTGATGACGAATGGTAGTCATGAGAAAGAGGGGCTTGTGGCTAAGTATTAACAGCTGCAAGGGTCGATCAATCAGGGTAAGCTACGCTTGCCGCGGTTGGTCCGTGGATGGTTGACTATCTTTACATACCAAGACTCCTCCGTGCCTCGGAAAGCACGTTAAGCCGTTGTTCCCGGTTGTTGGATCTTTGACAGTCTTTACGGCTCGTCAGAAGCCCGAAAGTCTGACAACCAGTCTTACCAAAGGGTATCGTGTTACCCCTGGGTTGTGGAGGTCAGATAGGCAGTCACTCCATGTAAAATACTGGTATTCAGCTGCATCCGGTTAGACTGGAAGCTGACCCCAACATAGTTGAGAAAAGGCTCGGGAGATGATGGTAGTCATGAGAAGGTTTAAGGAGACTAGTTTTTGACCGTAGTTTTGCCTGTTATAGTTACGGCTGCATTTTTTAAAAAAAAATATTTATTTATTGGCTTATAAAAAAGTGTTACAGTATAGGTGCGACACTGGATCCTGCACTAGGATACCCTGTGTTGCAGGATCCAGTCTTTTCCGACAGATTGTATGAAATTATGATAGGTAAAATACAAGAGCAACGGTTTAAGTAATAAAGTAAATTCACTAAAACTAAGGCTAAATTATTCACTAAAACTAATACTAAATAATAATTCAATAAAACTAATACTAAATAATAATTGGCCATAACTAATAAGAGGAAACGAAAAGTATGTATGTTAATATGTATGTAAATAATTTGTTTTATTGTTCCAAAAGCAGTGTTACAGTTTATTCTTCCACGAGTTATTGATAGAGCAAGAACTATGCAATGCAATACAGTACTAAATATAATATTAGTGGAAGAGATCACCTGTATCCGGTACTAGTTAAAGGAAAAACTGTTTTACAAGAGACAGGGCCTTCTTCTGCCAGGGATTTTCAAGTAACATCCCGAAATAAATAATCTAACTTAAATTCATATGTTCGAATTATATTTACGATCCAACTAACCGTTGTATCAAATCATGAATTAAAGTTAAATTATTTGTTTCGGGATTTTACGTGAAAATCCTGAAAATTTGGTAGTTGCAAGTTTAGTTAAATATAGCTTTTACACATCTTAAATAAAGCTTATCTTCAACTTACTGAAGATTTGTCCCGAATCCCGGGGAAAAAAAATTCGTCCTAAGGAAGTCTCCGTTTCTTGTCTCTGTTCTTCGAAGTTTAGGCAAATAGGCACTACCTATTCTTATCACTGGTAATAAAAGGATACACAAAAATTAGGAACAAGTTAATAAAAGAAGCTAACTAAAAATTTTGATTGTGCTGTGTAGGTGTGCTGTGTAAGTGTGGTGTGTACGTGTGTTGTGTGGTGTGAGTTGGTTGGTATAGTGAGTGTGACAGTGTATTTGATTGGATATCGACAGTGGAAAGGTAAAGCAGCTAAAGCGCCAAAGAGAGTATTGAGAACACCCTGGATTGTCAACTGCGAGTAATCGGTGGACTTATGCCTAAATAACTTAACTGGCAAGAGAAGAAAAAACGAAGTGTAAGTTAATTTCATTACCTATCTGCCTAGCCATTTCCCAAACTATGTTGGGGTCGGCTTCTAGTCTAACCGTTTGCAACTGAATAGCAGTATTCTACATGGAGCAACTGTCTATCTGACCTCCACAACCCAGTTACTAAGTAATATGAAACCCCTTGGTTTTTGCATTCGAATATTCGAAATATTTTATTATTCGAATATTCGAATGCAAGCCCTACTAGTTATGTAACTGTTTCTAGACTGATCTAGTGAAATGATTGTAAAAGCAGGGTACAGACTGCGGGGCGCTCCTCTTGACATTGACATTGCGTGCGCATGTCTCGCGGGTGTTCACTCCAACAATCTTTACAACTACAATCAACTAACTACAATAATTATTTTGAATTCTCGACACAGTTCAGTTTGTCCAACCCGTAGCTCGCCCCAAAACCAAGTGAACGTATCGATGGCCGGATCGCGCTTTCCTTGACCACTTGTCAAACGTCAACGCTTGGTGTTGCCACATAAATGAAAAAAAAAAAGCGCCTTGTAGTGTTGTACCTGCTTATTTATGGTATCTGATAAGCATTTACACAGATTATCGTAAGGTCGTGATTTTGATGTGCACGGAAAACAACAACGTGTGTTTCAACATGGTTGTACTTTTCGTGGAAACTCAAGGTAGTCGTTGAGTCACGCACAAGCACGACGCATGCGTCTACTTAGGGTCAGTACAGACAGAAAATCAATCCTCCTTCTCTGGCCGCAATTCAAACCAAGAGTAGCCGCGTCGCAGGCTTGCTTGAGCCAACTGTTTCGATATTCATACAATTTTCTACTTTAAGCTGTAGCTGTGGTAATCACCATCATCTATCTAGCCTTTTCCCAACTATGTTCAGGTCGGCTTCCAGTCTTACCGGATTCAAGTCTTTTTCATGAAGCGACTGCCTATTTGAACTCTACAATCCAGTTACTGGGTAATTTGATACTCAGTTACTGGGTAATTTGATACCCAGTTACTGGGTAATTTGATACCCGGTAACTTAATAATAACTTTATCAAGAAACAGATATGTTCTTGATAAAGTTATTATAAACTTACTGGGTTGTGGAGATCAGACAGGTAATACTATCTCAGTAGGAATCGCTTCAATTTTGACAGTTCCACAACATTTATGGCGTTGTATAATAGTACATTATGGTACAAGTGTGTAACGTTGGTGATTATCGCTGAGGCGCCATTGAGACCCGAGCCGTTAGGCGAGGGTCTTAAGAGAGCCGAGGACGATAATCATCAATACACACGTGTATCATACGACGTTTTTCAACACACTTGCGAAGAAAATAATACTAAATCATCATCATCATCATCATCATCCATCATCATCCATCATCATCCATCATCATCCATCATCATCCATCGTCATCCATCATCATCCATCATCATCCATCGTCATCCACCATCATGCATCATCATCATCCATCATCATCCATCGTCATCCATCATCATCCATCATCATCATCCATCATCATCCATCATCATCCATCGTCATCCATCATCATCCATCATCATCATCCATCATCATCCATCGTCATCCATCATCATCCATCGTCATCCATCATCACTCATCATCACCCAGCATCATCCATCATCATCATCCAACATCATCCATCATCATCCAGCATCATCCATCATCATCATTCATCACCATCCATCGTCATCCACCATCATCATCCAACATCATCCATCATCATCCAGCATCATCCATCATCATCATTCATCATCATCCATCGTCATCCACCATCATCATCCAGCATCATCCATCATCATCCAGCATC
Organism: Polymixis flavicincta; assembly: GCA_949987655.1. NCBI lineage: Eukaryota > Metazoa > Arthropoda > Insecta > Lepidoptera > Noctuidae > Polymixis > Polymixis flavicincta. The sequence continues at coordinate 2,936,914 of OX465198.1, read as the reverse complement.
ATCCATCATCATCATCATCATCGTTTTTAAGAACAAAGCAACTCAAACAAAAAACAACCTATAACTCACTAAGAACAAAGCAACTCAACCAATTCTATAACTCACTAGTGAATAATAGTAATGAAAAAGTCACAGTTTGATAATAGGTGTCATTATGTGCCTAACTGTAGTGAAATTAGAGCCATTTTATGAGCAAGTGTGTTGAAAAGTTGGTTACGCAATTAGGGTGCTGATAGGCTTTCGTTCCATGTAAAATACTGGTATTCAGTTGCATCCAGATACACTGGCAGCCGACCCGAAAATAAATACCTTGCCTATTCGCAACTATGTTGAGTTGGGATAAAACTTTTCCAACAAACACAATAAAATTGACTTCAACTTAATTTTAAAGTAATTTTTCACTTTGTAGTGTTTTTTCGGAAGTCGATTGTTTTTTTTTTATGTTATGGTACCTATCCCACACCAATTCGTATACCACTACTTGCTATATTATAAACAACAGTTACAGGAAGCAGCAGAATGCCATCAAGATACATTAAAAGCTAACTCAAAAACTACTGAAGCGAAGTAATTCAATTTATATGAGACGACCCCTAAAGCATGATTTATGAAATCCATCCACAATTGACGGAGATACCACGGAACTTACATATTTACAAAGAAAGAAAAACAAGCACAGACGATTTTTTTTTTTTGGTATCGGCTTCGCACGGTTTGTGCATTTAGCCAGTGTCAAGTAATTTTTCTTTTCAATCAAATAAATGGCCCGATATCAGGCGCGAAGTTACAAAAAAGTCATAGTCGTCTTTAGGCGATTCACACACGGCACCGCGCACCTCCGCGGCGGCATACAATTCGACCGCGCGGTCGGGCGGTGTACGTGTGTTAGGCATCAACGGATTTTTTAGAGACCAATGCGCCATGAGATCCACTTCACCGCCTACCGCGGCGGTTTGCGGTGCCGTGTTAATCGCCTTAGTCAGTCAAGTCTAAGTTAAGTCAAAGTACCAAAATTATACAATTTAATTTACTATTTCACAAAATTTAATAAAAATTAAATTTCGTGCAACATGTGTGTTCCAACGCGATCCCGCCAAAAACTCCTACAGACGAAATAAGAACCTCCTTTTTGAAGTCTGCTAAAAAGGCAAGATCGTTTTTTTTTTTATGCCAATATGTTCCAAGAAAATCAAACATTTACACCGTTAATACCTCAACATAAAGCACTTATCTATAACTATATTCAGTTACACAGAAACCATAAAACTATTACTATTCAATACGACATTTAATTCGGAAGCAATCATGGACACTTTATGACCGCTAACAGGTACCATAGACACACCTGGCTGATTATTAATATCGTTGTTTATGGTTGGCATAGTTTTATTGATGTCTTTATGAGTTGGTGAGTCATAGGGAATGTAGTTTATCGGTGGAGAATGTCCTGTGACCCCGAGATTCAAATCATCCTATAATGTTCCCACTACCGGGACACTGGTCTCCTTTCTGTGACAGGCAGTGGGCCGTAATCCACCACGCGGGCCCAGTGCGGGTTGGTATATGTCACATGTCCTCGAATCTTTGGTCCCAGAACATTCCGGTTTCCTCACGATATTTTTTTCTTCGCCGGTTTTGAGAGCAGTGGTGATGAAATAATTGATTAAAATTAGGTGTAAGTTAAATGTATAATTCGACCAGGGATGTTTTTTTTTTCGTCCGAAATGAAAACGAAATACGACTCGATTTGTATATTCAGCTGAAAACCGAAAGGTTCAGCACCATGATTGCGTAACTCACGATTAACCATTATCTGTTTCGTTTTGAAATAGATGGCTAAACCATTGCTTCATATGTTCGAAAAATGTGTCTGCTCAACAACGTAAATAACGCAATGAATATTGTTGAACTGTCAAAATTAAACCGATTATGATTAATCGCGTGATAAGCAATTAGGGTGCTGGTTTCCTAACGATGTTTCGTTTCACGGATGTCAACTCAGTAATGTCCAAGCTAAACTCAGAAAGTACAAATGAATTGAAAACTAACATTAGTGCTTGCTCTGTTTAAAGTTTTCAGAGCCAACATGGCCAGGGAGCGCAGTAGACAGGCAGGTTTGGAAGCAAAAAGAGTGGTTTTAGCACAGAAGTGGGGCACAATAATACCTACAGGATATCAAAAAAAAAAATTGCTTGCTTGGTCATGAACCCACAACTTCGTTCATGACAGGCGAGGCGTTTACTATGGAGAATGCGCTAAGTTAACCCGCAAAATAACAGGGTAAATTTTAACCAGTGCGCAAACAGTAACCATGAATTCAGCATATCATTCTAAACATTTTTCGTCGGTTACACAAAAAAAAATTGCTGCCGTGAATCTATTTTAATCTACGTTATACAACCTGACGCTTTATAATTCTCAGGATCAGAATCTGACGCCTAAAAAGCAAAGGAAGCAAATCACCGATAATTATGTTTTTACGTTTAACAACAGATACAAAAAAAAACTTTTTTTTAGATTAAACTGAACCTGCGCTAGCGACAAGGAAAATGGCGCTAAAAATAAAACAATGCAGTAACCAGTCTGGTTCAAAACCAACACAGAATCCTAATGTGCCAACACAATAGCTGTTTCATAAAAACACAATAAAAAATACCTAATAATTTAATTAAGTACCATTAAAGAATCTATATCCTTATATCGTAAAATCGATTCTCGAAAATCGATTTCTAATCGGTAATCGCGATATTTGTATGCAATCGATTGGTGGGATGTGGCTCTCAACATTTTTGTTTTAGAGATTGACTTTACATCATGAATTCAAGACATATCTTACATTGTTGATAGGGTTGGATAGACAAAAGCAGACTTTAGGCACTGTCAATAGTTGAATTAATGTATTTTTACAGTTGTTATTGGAACGAAGTTCGCTCACGCAGCGGTAGGAGTAAACTTGTAGAAATCGTCAAATAACGAAACAGCATTATTCTCCCTCGTAGCGCGTTTTTATTATTTCTAATAGAAAAATTCTAATCTAATTTGAAAATATTCTTAAAGCCAATTGTTTTTAAAAGAGTAACCGTGGAGTTTCTTGCCGGCTCTTCTCCATAGGAAACAACAATTTGGAACCGTGCACCTAGCTTCTGACGTTGCATTAGTGCCCATGCAGGTTTATATGAAATAAAAATATTTTGATTTTGATTTTGAAAGAGGGAGAGACAGACATAGTTTTCATGGTTTTCGAGGGTGCCGAAGCCGATAGTGAGGTCAAAATAAGAATCCAAGATTACGGCTGCAATTATGTTGTTCATCGTGGGTGTCATAAGTCATAAGTCATCATCAGCCGCGGCCGGTCATGGATGGGTGACAATCTTTACACATCGAGACCCCTCCGTACATCGGAAAGCACGTTCAGCCGTTTGTCTCGGCATTCGCGGATCCATCACAGTCGTTACAGGTAGCCCGAAAGTCTGATAACCAATCTTACCAAGGGGTATAGTAATAACTGTTATTCGCTGCATCCGGTTAGACTGGAAGCCGACCCCAAAACTTGTTGGAAAAAGACTAGGCTGATGATGCAGTCCAGCAGTCGATATTTCTAGCCCCTGAGAAGAAATGGCATAACAAAATCAGGGGTCCAAGTCTCTTTTCAAGTCCAGACATAATCTTGGTCAGATCATATGAAAACCGCATCATAGCAACAGTTGAGCTACTCCAGTTTAGAACCGAAAACCATAAATTAGGCAGTTCACCATAACTTTGGCACACACAGAACACAATCAATCAACCTCCAATGCATAACAATTTTGCATACAATCGTTTCGGAACGTATTCGGCGCGCAATCGACTCATAATATATAGTACATACTAATTCCATGGCTCATAATTGTCGGCCATATTGGTTTCATTCGCGCCAATTCGCGCTCGCCGCCATTGTGACCAATTTGTAACAATGGCAACAATTACTTTAATATTAATTAATGACGACATTTAATTGTTTGACAATGTTATTAAGTTTAATTGTGTGTTTAGGATAGGTTTATTGTTTTTCGCTAATGTGTTTGACTAGAATGGTCACCTAACTGACCTTGTGTGTGTGAAAATGAAGGACGTAAGTATGTCTGAGGCGAGGAGGAAAGTACCTATCTGTCTTAAAGACGGTTCAAAAAATAACTGAAGAATTTTCTTCAGATAATTGTTAACAAATGTATCAGAAAACGTGCAGATAGTTCCATCTACGATGGAGCGCCCCACCCTGCCCCTTTCCTTTGTTGTTGACCGGTCTTTATACCTAGGTACAAGTGTCAAGAGTGGGTCGCGTCTTCACGAAATCAATGACTTGAAATGTTTATTTAAGTAAGATATTAAATGAAACTTTTACACGTCAATACTTTGTTAGCGATTTAAAAAAAATATGGCGCCTACCGGGGTGTCCTAACTAACTGTTCGCTGAGAAGAAATGCCGAAACAAACTCTGAGGTAATGGTCTTTTAAAGTCCAAACATTATAATAATATTTGAATTTTATGTGAGTCTAACAATGCAGGGCCATCCCTGGAAAGGCTTTTTGAAGAAAGAGCCATTGCAGCTTTGAGCTGACCTGTCCCAACAGACGGCATGTATGTATCAGTCACCGTGTAGCTCAACCACAGAATAATTATGTGTCTCAACCCTATTTTAGGCTCAACGACCCGTCACAATTTACCGGCGGATGACGTCACTGACACGTTATTAGAGAGCACAAGTCGACATATTTTTTTTACAAAAATAAAAACAATCAACCAGTTCTCTCAGTCGTCTACGTGTGGTGTCCGGGCGTAAAAGAATAGCACCATCCCATTTCTTCCCGTGGGTGTCGTAGGAGGCGACTAAGGGACTTACTAGAGAATGGGCAGCAGCGTCCTCTATGTATTTTACCACCATACTGCAATCGCAAACCCGCCTGCCAAGCGTGGCGATTATGGCAAACCCCCCTCTTGGGGGAGGCCTATGTCCAGCAGTGGACGTCTTTCGGCTGAAATGATGATGATGATGATGAGTCGTCTACGAGAGTGACAAGAGTCGTACAATGCAAACATAACAGCCGTACGGGTTGGTCAAAGGTTAAGCTACGCTTGGCACGGTCGCTTTGTAGATGGGTGGTACCATATATTAGGTATATCGAGACCCTTCCATGCTTCTGAACAGCACGTTCAGCCGTTGGTCCCGGCTGTCATTATAAAGCCTCTCCTCTAAAGCCCGAAAGTCTGACCACCAGTCTTACCTAGGGGTATTGTATTACCTTGTAAGTGGGTTGTGGAGGTCAGCTAGCCAGTCATTCCATGTAAAATACTGGTATTCATCCGGTAAGACTAGAAGCCGAGAGTAAAAAAAAAAAATCGCGTCGAGATTTTGTTACGTTAGAATTAGAATTAGATTTATTTCTTAGTAGGTATATGGTACATTGAGATCCTACAATAAACATTGTTTCACACATACTACCATTGCTGGTGTAGAAATATTAATTAGTAAACTAAATACATTCAAATCAGAACTGGGTATATTATGAGAATATTATATAAAATTATGAAATCTTGGTCTCTTACAAATTATTAGACTGGTTACCATTATTTATAATGTCAAAAAAATTACAGGTTAATACAAAAATATAAGTCATAATGTCGAAAATATAAATCATAATGTCAAAGAATAAATCATGTCAAAAAATATATGTATCACAATGTCAAAATTAAAATTACATTATCAAAAGGTATGATTTAAAAATTCATTGATGGAATAAAAACATATGTCTAAAAGCCAATCAAACACCTTAACATTTAAACTTATTAATTGGTAACATTCTCAGGGCAGGTGGTAATTTATTATAAATTTTAATTGTCATACAACTGGCATTTCTACTGTATAATTGCAATCTCTGAGCCGGTACTAGTAATTTCCCGGCATTTTTTTGTTGTTCAGTCTTTCGGAGAAAAAATAAAAATAAAAAAAAAATGACGTCAGAGTGTATGTCGACTTCTTGAGTTAGATACCTACATACCTAATTTAAATTACGTACAGACTATTTAGATTGGCAATAAATTTCGATCTGTCTAAATGTGCCAACTTACCTGATGACTAAGATAACTTAGCCACAAACTTAAGTTATTCCGTACCGCTTATGATTATGATAATAAGTGCAAATTGACGACTTGGAGTGCATGTCAATTGTTTCATACCGTTCTAATCATTGCTAACTGATGACGTAAGATGGTCTGATTATGACGTCACCTAGATACAAGATTTATATATAATACTATTTATTAAACAACATTATTTTTTTGGTATAAGCGAAACCTGAATAAAGTTTGTTCAGAATAAGGAACTGAATCGATTCCAATCATTTTTACACCATTATCACACGCATTTGAGGGTTGAAACGCGGTATGGTGCGCTGCCGCAGGGTTAACGTGATGTCGCGTCGGCCGAGAGCCGCGCGCATGCGCTGACAGCCCGCGCGCCGCCTGCGGCGTCCCTCCCGCGCACACAAGTCGTATGACGCCCGCTCCAATGTTACGTCCTTCCGCGGCTCTCGTTCGCTCCCGCCAAAAATTGTGAAACTATATGTTACCTATTCTATACGTGTTGCTGATATCGTTGTAACAAGTTGTGTATCACTTGTGTATGTATTAAACTGTTTAACTTGCGAGAACGATCGTCTTTCACTCGTATTAACCACCGCCATGAGAGTGACGCCCAACTCGCGGCCATTTTAACAGCGGCTAAACGAACCCAGTGAAGTGTGGTTATTACATATTCAGTGACTACAAAGACATTATCATGCCACGAACGACGCGAGCAACCCGAGCAGCGACCGATCGCAAGGCGGAGGAGCAAGGAAGCGACGGTTACTCAGACGCGGACTGCGACGTCTGCGACTCAGTGGTGGAGCCGCGCGCCAGTGCCGGCGCCGCTACCACCCATGCACGTGATTCAACTGATGCGGCCGAGGAGATGCGCGCCCAGGGGGGCGCCGCCCTCGAGCACGCGCTCGGCGGGGCCCTCACCGGCGCACCCGCCGCAGCGCTCAACACCGAGCGGCTGCTGTCCACTGTGATGGAGTCCTTCGCCAAGATGCAGGCTGAGACTAACCGCACGCTAGTGGAAACCCTACGATCCCTACATCATAGCAACCAGCAGAATCCAGTTGCGTCGACATCGGCGGCATCGCCCACGGCGAACGCGCCTGCGACCTCTGGCGGTAACTTTTCAAAGTGCACCGCGAGGTTCGACGGGCAGTCACGCGATCCCGAGGTACTGGAGGCGTTCATCGATGCAGTGGAGGTATACAAGGAGTGCGCCGATGTGACCGACGACCACGCGCTACGCGGCCTCTCCATGTTGCTGAGCGGCGACGCGGCGGTGTGGTGGCGCGGCGCCCGGGCCTGCGTCGGCTCGTGGCCGGACGCACTCGCGCGCCTGCGCGCTACCTACGGCGTGCACAAGCCTGCGTATAGGATACTGCGCGAGGTATTCACATGTGAACAAAGTGAGTGTGAACGCGCCGAAGTTTTTATATCAAAGGTACGATCTTTATTAGTTCAATTACCCTATGTAGTACCAAGTGCGATGATAGTGGATATTGTGTACGGCTTATTACATCGTCGAATACGTAAACGGTTGTCGCGAGACACCATTAGCGATATTGATCATTTGTTAGAGAGAGCGAGACTCGTGGAAGATTCGATAACGGAATTAAAAAACACGATCGTTTCCGCGAATAACCCGAATATACCTACCGCTCCCGACCGCGGTACTACGAGTCCGAGCGCAACCACAGGTTCCAAACTCACCTCTAACTCGAACGAAAGCTCGAAACGTATTCGCATTAGATGTTCGTTTTGCAAAGCGTTCGGTCACGCGGCTAACGAATGTCGTAAGGCTACTAAAGTCGATAGTGACAATAAAACTAATAAAGTAGGTACTAGTGATAGTAAAGGTAATCCGATACGTTGTTATGGATGCGGCCAACCAGGGGTAGTCAAGTCAAAGTGTGAAACTTGTTCGATTAAACCCGCGCCCGCCAAACCGTCCGATTTTAATGTCGTAAGAGGTGACTTCTATGCGACATCGACGTCACATCCTTTGATAACTATAAGCGTAGTCGGTAAGGAAGGGGTCGCGATAGTCGATACCGGGGCTACGCACAGTGTTGCTAGCCCATTATTGTATTCGTTGTTAGTGAATAACGGCGTTGAATTCCAAGAAACCGAGCGTTATATCGGGCTCGCCGATGGCTCGTGTCATAGGAAAATGGTGAAGACCGCTACCGTAGCTGTCACCCTAGATAGTCGAAGAGTCGACACCGAGTTTATGGTATTCCCTGGTGATGACACCAGAACACTTTTAGGTCGTGATTTTATCGCTAACGCGGCTATTGTTTTAGACATAGCGCAGGAGTCATGGCATTTTGCAGATAGTCCAGGAGACCGGTTCCCGTTTTTGCAGTCTTATGTACTGAACAGCGCGGCTGTGATGCAAGCAGAGATCTGCGACGTATCATTGCGCCAAGATGAAGGTACAAGCTTGTCACCGGAGCACAGGGCCGCACTCAACGAGTTCTTGCAAGGCAGAGTCGCTCAGTTCGCTTCGGCTGGACCTCCTACAGACTTCGCTGTTCATAAGATTAAGGTAAGCGAGACACAGGAACCTTTGGCTTCTCCGCCCTTTAGATTGTCGCCGCCTAAGAGAGAGGCACTTGAGAAGGAGCTGCACAAACTTGTCAACGCTGACATCATTGAGGAATGCGAGTCACCGTGGGCATCGAATGTCGTGCTTGTCAAGAAGAAGGACGGCAGCTTCAGACTGTGTATTGACTACCGCAAGCTCAATGCTGTCACCGAACCTGACCGGTACCCTCTCCCAAGGATCGAGGACATTCTTCACGACGCAAAAACTGCTAAGTACATGACTACCCTTGACCTCCGAGCTGGCTACTTTCAAGTGAACGTCGATCCTAATGACAGGGACAAGACAGCTTTCACGACACCGCTCGGCACTTATAGATTTAAACGCATGCCAATGGGTTTGCGCAACTCAGGCGCTACGCTCCAGAGGCTGATTGACAGATTCAAGTCGAACTTGCCAGGTACCACTCTTCTAGCGTATTTAGATGACTTGTTGATATTGTCCGATGAAACCTTCGAAAAGCACCTCGCCGACTTAACCTGCGTGTTTGATCGACTCGCCTTGTTCAACCTGCGAGTAAACCGCGAGAAGAGTCATTTCGCGAGGAATTCGGTAAAGTTCTTAGGGCACATTATCTTACCAGGTGGTATTCACGTCGATCCAGGAAAGACTGCAGCAATCGTGGACATGCCGACACCTCGGAACGTAAAACATCTAAAATGTTTCCTGCAGACCTCCAGCTGGTTCAGGCGCTTTATCCCTGACTACGCAGAGGTTGCCAAACCGTTGACAACGCTACTAAAAAAGGTAAATATATGGAAATGGGGCCCGGAGCAGCAGGCAGCTTTCGAAAAGATTAAGCAGCTGCTAGTATCGGCGCCGATCCTGCGTCAGGCTGATGCGACGTTACCCTTCGTCCTCAGAACCGATAGCAGTGGGTATGCTCTCGGGGCGGTTCTCCTCCAGGGGGAGGGGACCGACGAGCGCCCAATAGAATACGCCAGCCGACTCTTGAACGCGGCTGAAAGAAACTACAGTACGACGGAGAGAGAGGCTTTAGCAGTCGTCTGGGCAGTTTCCAAGTTCAGGGGGTATATAGATGGCGCTGAAGTCGTGATCAAATCAGACCATCAGCCGCTTAGGTGGCTGATGAGTATGAAGTCTCCGAGCGGTCGCCTAGCAAGGTGGGCCCTGAGCCTTCAGGAGTATAACCTGAAAATAGAATACACACCAGGTAAGGCTAACGTTATAGCCGACACCCTGTCCCGTCCGGCATGTGCCGAAGACGTCGAATGTGACCTGTGCTGCGCTGCGGTCGACGTGCCCTCTCGTAGTCTGAAGGACCTGCGCGAGAACCAAATAAAGGACCCGGAGGTAAGTAAGATCGTTGAGGCACTGGAATCCGACGATCCCTCCAGGGGGAGGGTATGGGCAAACAAAGGGTATGTACTCGCCGAAGGTGTGTTGTATAGATATTGCCCTGAGAACGAGGAACACGACGACGCTAGTCTGGTGGTCCCCGAACAAGAACGCGCCAAAGTACTGGCCGAATACCATGATGCACCCACCGCTGGTCACATGGGCGCGGAACGTACGCTGCAACGCTTAGTCGGTAAGTACTACTGGCCGGGAATGCGTTCCTACGTTACGCAGTACGTTAAAAATTGTGTACCTTGTCAGCGTTATAAAGCAGACACTAGGAAACCAGCTGGGTTGTTACAAACGCCCGCTGCTACACGCCGGTTTGAGGTGTTAGCCGTGGACCTGTTCGGCCCTCTACCTGAAACAGCGAAAGGAAGCAAATGGATCCTGATAGTTGAGGACACCTGCACGCGCTGGGTGGAGCTGTTTGCTCTTGCTTCAGCTACCAGTGAGGAATGCGCAAAGGTACTTGTATCAGAGGTATACTTACGGTTCGGAGTTCCCAGGCGCCTTGTTAGTGACAACGGTGTCCAATTTATCAGTGAGGTAATGCAGCAGACCTGCCACGCAATGGGAATTACGCAATCACTTACCTCATTTTACCACCCCGAGGCGAACCCGGTGGAACGTAAAAACCGGGACCTTAAGCCACAGCTGGCAATTTTGGTAGGTAAAGACCATGATACGTGGGATATCCACTTACCTGCAGTCCGCTTCGCCATGAACTCAGCAGTCACATCAGGAACAGGCTACTCGCCCGCCTATCTGAACTTCGCGAGAGACATGCGCGCGCCAGCAGATGTCATGTCAGAGATGCGCACCATTATCGAGAACGATAATTATGTAGGTGACATAACTAATTATCTTAAGAAGATTTCATCGGTACTCTTAGATGCTCGTGACGTCTATGAGGGTGCCCAGGCGGCACATAAGAAGTACACCGATGAACATCGTCGACCAGCTCCGGATTATAAGGTTGGTGATCTAGTGCTATTGAAAACCCAAGGGGCTAATGACACCGGCAGAGGGCAGACGTCAAAGTTTATCCCTCGCCGTGACGGACCATATAAGATCCAGGCTGTAGTCAGCCCCACTACATACATCCTCGAGCGCCTCAGTGACGGCACGGTGTTAGGGAAGTACCATGCTTCTGTACTGACTCCCTTCGTTGGTCGCATCCAAGCTCCAGTACAGGAGAAACGTAAAAGAGGGAGGCCTCGTAGAAACTAACCCAAACACGAGGGCGTTCGTTCGGGTTAGAGGGGGAGACTATCACACGCATTTGAGGGTTGAAACGCGGTATGGTGCGCTGCCGCAGGGTTAACGTGATGTCGCGTCGGCCGAGAGCCGCGCGCATGCGCTGACAGCCCGCGCGCCGCCTGCGGCGTCCCTCCCGCGCACACAAGTCGTATGACGCCCGCTCCAATGTTACGTCCTTCCGCGGCTCTCGTTCGCTCCCGCCAAAAATTGTGAAACTATATGTTACCTATTCTATACGTGTTGCTGATATCGTTGTAACAAGTTGTGTATCACTTGTGTATGTATTAAACTGTTTAACTTGCGAGAACGATCGTCTTTCACTCGTATTAACCACCGCCATGACACCATGTTATATTTTTTCCCATAACATTTTTGCAAGTGTTATGGAAAATGTTATCACCAGTTAATTACAATACAATCGCCGTACGGTTAGGTACCTACTGCCTAATTATTATCAAAGAGTACAATTCGACGTCGCAGGTGTCGCGGGTACCGCGTGGTGACCATGTGTGTGTAGACAACTGGGTAACATAACTTAGTTCTATCACATTTACATTAAATTATATTATTTTTTCTATAATTTCGCTGTACCAGTACAGTGTCCTAATTATTGTTTGATGCGCCGGGCGACGTCTTGACGTCAAAGCCGGCGGTCGCTGGAAACCAGCGCTGGGGCTCTGTCTTGCATAGGGTCGCAGCTTTTTGCCTCATGTTTACCGCAAATAAACGTTTTTTCTTTCTTTCTTTCAAAACAAGCTTATAACATTGATTTTTCATGATACAGTTTTGAAATTTTGTACATAGATTCTTTACATAAAAATACTAGACAATTGTTTCTGGTTTCGCATATACTAACACTAGGGTTGTATAAACCATCATCATGATTCTTTCAAATTATTTGCGGCGTAAGTTGTCATTTTCTTTCACACTTCTCTATTAGTCGTCATCTCCGTAGTCACACCCTTTCCAACTATATCATCATTTACAAAGTCCATCCATCGTTTCTCTGGTTTTCCCCTACTCTTATAGCCATCGACATTCATACTGAACTTTCCTCACGACATTTCCCTCATTCCTCCATAATAATATGCCAAACCACACACGCTCACAACAACACACATAATTATGTACTCCATAACAATTACGAATGTAGAAAGCTCGTACCTGGATATGAGTCGTCATGGCTTACCAGGAAGTCTCTAAACAGACTTCGGACTCAGGTGGGTCGAAGCAAAGAAAACCTGCTCAGGTGGAGATTCACAGATGACTCTGCCCTGGAGGGTAAATGTGGTGCTGTCTCACAAACAATGGGGCACCTAATATCTTGTCCAGCGTGTCCTGTTGTCTGCACGCTACAGGAGTTGATGGACGCTATTGAAAGTACCAAGCTATCGACACGCTAAGAAGGGGAATATATATATTTTAGAAAGAGAGACACAATGGGAGGTTACAGACAAACTTGGGATGGATTAAATAGAGAAGGAGAGGCAATACTGCAGGTAGGTAGGTGTGTACCTTTTACATAATATACAATAAATACATACACGCGTAAAGATATAAATACAAAAATAAACAGGGCACAAGAGCATGGAACTGTATAATGTTGATGTTTTTAAGGCGCAGACAGCCGACTTTTAAGGACTTTTTATTGAAGATCACGTCTAAACGGCTTGTCTTATGTATTTGGAAAAATTATATGTGAAATTAGACAATTTTCTTCGTCTAAATGACGAAGAAAATTGTCTAGTTTGAATATTGTCTTTAAGTGAATATTTTAAATAATATTTTATAACGTAATGTAATCAATTGGTAAAGTAATGTCTATCGCGGACATAAAAACGATAATCACGCAAAAACTATCGGGTGTATTTCCATGAAACTTTCACCATCTAAAAGACAATTGAATCATCCAAATTTTAGTATACGGTTTTTCTTTGAATTGTGTTTGATAAATCAACATGGGTTGTTTTTCGAAAAACTTGATGCGCGTTGAGGCGGGTTCTCTTGCGAGCGACGGGCGGCAGTGCATCGCTGTAGGTAGCTGTCATCTATCGTCGCCTTAACGAGAGGAAGTGTTGTTTCTTGTAGTGTGATTCTTGTAGTAACTCCGGCGGCAGCCTTAATATCCGTGATATAGCAGACAAATTGCAGGATTGTCGCTTACCTACGTTGGTACGGGCACGTTTTACGGAATCCAGCAAGCTACGTAGGAAGCAAATGCTGCCTCCGCCAGGCCCGGGCAGAAAGACAAGACCCGAAAAGTACTAGCTTGACGTCGTAGCGGATGACATGTGAGCTACTGAATTCACCATGAGGGATTTATTTATTTATTTATTTATTTAAAAGGTACACCAACGACTTATTCACTAGGCACATTAACATAAGAAAATAACATTTGGATTTAGTTGTGGTGAATTTGTCACTTACAGGCGTACACAGCACTCACTTAAAAATAGCTCCATAAATTAGTAAAAAAAAAAAATATCAGCAGAATAAGAATTAAAAAAAAAAACAACATAATCGAAATGAGAATAGAAAATTAAACAATCAAAAATCAATATCGTAATCGAATTGAGAATAAATAAAATAAAAACGAAATTAAAATTATTGCTTGAATCAAAATTTAAACATTAAAATTTAAAAATATACTTTAAAAATAAAAATAAACTTTAAAATTAAACAGTCAAATAGAAATTCAAAATTCAAAATGGTAGAACACGATAACAATAGAGTGCAAAGAGAACATTCCAAATTTTTTTGAGTGGCAATATGCGGCCAAAAAACAAAAATAAAAATTGTAAAAAGGTAGGTTAGGTAGGTAAAAAAGTAGGTTGTAATACTAAGATGAATCGCTAATAGTTTTAAGTTTACTGCGAAACTGGGAAAATGTGTCTGTAAATATGTCAATATTGTTACTGATATCTATTTTGTTATAATTAGCCATTAATCGATTCAAGGGAGCATTAAGACCAAGGTTGGTTCTTGATGAGGACGGTGTAAAGGTATTTATTTTGCTTGAGGATCTAGTTACGGTACGCCTAGGTACAGTTATATTGATTTCTGATAATAACTCAGGTACATCGGCCAGGTTATGGATGATTTTGTAAAATAAGATCTGATCAGAAGTGCTTCTACGTTGCTCAAGTGTTAACATATTAAAGTGATTAAGCCTTTGAGAATAATTAGCGTCATGAGAGCAACTAGGGCTTCTAAAGCGTAAGTACCTGGTGAAGGCCTTCTGTATACGTTCAATCCTGTTAATATGGACACGATATGTGGGATTCCAAACTGGAGATGCGTAGTCCAGTATGCTTCTGACAAGGGTGTAGTAAAGCACTTTTAGTGTCGATGTGGACCGAAACTCCGAACAAGTTCTCCTCACAAAACCCGAAATCTTTGACGCTTTGGCGACAATCGCGTCAATATGATTGATGAATATCAGCTTGCTGTCGAGTTGGACACCCAAATCACGGATGGTATCAACTTTTTGCAGAAGAACTCCATCCAACGTATAAGACGATGATCGTACTTGTTTTTTTCGTGTAAAAGTAATGTGATAGCATTTACTTGCATTGAGAGTCATCATATTAAGTTGACACCATTCATGCACCGCATTCAAGTCTTCTTGAAGAAGAAGAATGTCACAGTCTGTTTTGATTTCCCTATACAGTTTCAAATCATCTGCAAACATGGAACATTTGCAGTGCCGTATTGAATGAATAATGTCATTGACGAATATCAAAAAGAGAATCGGTCCCAGGTGAGATCCCTGTGGTACACCGGAAGTGGAAAGATAAAACGGTGACTCATAACCCCTTACAACCACCCTCTGTTTCCGCTCAGATAGGTATGAGACAAACCACATGAGTAGTGGGCCGGATATGCCAAACTGTTCTAGCTTTGTGATAAGTACCTTGTGGTTAACCTTGTCAAAGGCACTGCTAAAATCTGTATAGATGGAGTCAACCTGCGTGCGGGAGTCCAGAGATTTGCTAATGTCATTGACGTAATGTACCAAGTTAGTGGTAGTCGATTTGCGAGCACAGAAACCGTGCTGTTGGGGAGCCAACTGCGCTCTTATGTGCGAAGTCAATACGGGACAGACAAGCGCCTCAAACAGCTTTGAAAAGATGGAAAGAAGCGATATGGGACGATAGTTCGAAGAATCGTCGACTTCTCCCTTCTTAAAAATGGGGACAACGTTAGCTACTTTCCATTGCGAAGGAAACGTCGATGATTTGATTGACTTGTTAAAAATCAACTTAAGCGGAAGAGACAGGTTAGCTGCACATTTTTTGATAAATAACGGGGGTAGGCCATCAGGTCCCGGACCCTTGCAAGCGTCAAGTTTCTTTAATTCCTTAAACACGTCTCTCTCAGTAAAAGTCATTTCACACAAAGCAGATTGGAAATAATTACGCGAGCTAGTACTTGGAGCATTCGGGCTAACGGATGGTATGAAGTTTGAAGAAAAGTGTGTAGCAAATTGTTTGCTTATTTCTTCACCAGATTTTGCAATATTCTGTCCCAAATGCATAGTGGAAGGAATGCCGCTAGATTTGGATTTTTTAGCTTTCACAAAGGACCAAAAAAGTTTTGGGTTTTGTGCGATATTTTTTTCCGTGTTCATTACATATGTCTTATAGCAGTCCTTGATCATAATTCCTGCGCGGTCGCTTAGGATTTTGTATTCATAATTATCTCTAGGATTATTATATTTTTTATAGCGAGATCTAACTTTTTCCTTCTCGTTAAGTAATCTAATAAGAGACCGAGAAAACCAAATTGGAAATTTGTCATTAGGTACTTTGTAGAGAGGAACACATTCATTAATAATACAACGAATATGTTCGTACAGCACATGCACCATAGCATCGACGTCAGGCAGTTCAGAAAATATTTTTATCCAATCTATTTTTCCTAGTTTCAAATTTATTAACTCATAGTTAGCACGTTTGAAATTAGGTTTTGAGATTATTTTGTTTTTTAACGGAGCTGGTGAAACATTGTTGACAGTGATTTTAATGGGTGGGTGATATATATCTACTTTGGACATTGGATCATTGCACTCGCTAACACTCCCTCCGTAAAAGTTAGAAAAAACTAGGTCTAAGGTTTTATTGTAACAATTTTTAACAGTATTCAGTTGCGACATATTATTTTCTGACATAAAATCTATCAAAGAGTAGCCTAACCTGTTGGCATAGTTAGTTGGGGTTGTACATGGAGAGTTAGAAAGAGTATTGTCTATGTCCCATCCGATGAAACTGAGATTGAAATCTCCTGCTATAATCGTGTCTTCTGTAGATTCCATCAATGATGATACTCTGTCCAAGAATGTATCCAGTAAGACTTGGTGAACTGGTGGCGGCAGGTAAACGGCGCAGATATTTAAATTACGGTGCCCTTTTCCCTTGGTGATTTTGAGTCTTACCCATAGATCCTCGATGTCCGATTCCCATTTTGGCACACGTATGGAATCAATACGCTTAGACACTGCGATCAGAACACCGCCACCCCTCTTGGTTCCCAGAGTTGTTGAAGCCCTATCCCTGCGATAGACGTGATACCTGGAGTCGAAAATTTCGCCGTCATTTATGCCGTCGTCCAGCCATGTTTCCGTTCCAATTATAACGTCATAGTTGCCCAGTTGTGCAGCTAGCTTAATGGAATTGAGTTTGGTTTTAATGCCTCTGAAATTCTGGTAATAGATTGTGAATTTTTAAGTACTGGTGCACGGTATTATTGCATAAGTATGGGTTGAACAATCTCAGAGTAAAGCAATGGCTTCCAAGGTTTTCATGTGTTTTGCTTGCTCGCCGTCGGCTTTTCTAACGAGAACTTTGCCATCGCGTACCCACACGTATAAATATCCCTTTTCACGTGCTGCTTTTCTAGTAGCCGCGTGGATTCTCTTATTCAACGGGGACAGGTGTTCGGATACAAAGATAGGCTTGATAGCGCCTCCATAGCCTAGATGTTGAGTACTCAGTTTTTCTTTAGGATGGGCTTTGTTAAATTGTAAGACAGATGTAAGGACTGTATCTCTCGACAATGTGCTCCGTAACTTGATGACAACCGCTCTTGGGTTTTTGCTTTCTGGATCCATTTTTCTCACGCGTACTGCAGATAATATGTCATCCTCCTTAATCGTGCTAGACACTACGTTCCCCAATTGCACAATGGTCTTTACCAGGTTTTCGGCCTTGTTTTCCGGTAAACCATTTATCTCTAAATTTTGTTGGCGTAAATTTTGTTCTATTAGGTTAACTTGCAGCGATAATTCAGAGACCGTAGTCTTGAGGAGCTCATTATTTTTATGAAGACTTTTGTTGTCGCTTTTGCATGTGTCGAGCTCGATTTTCATACGGTCATATTCAGCGCTCATGAAATTGACGGAGTGCTCCAAGCTACGAAACATTTCTTTAATCTCCCGTAATTCATTAGTAATGCAGGTTTTAATGCTTGCTGAGACCTCGGAAGATAAAACAGAACGTATTTCTTGACGAATAGTATCAAGTAGTTCATTCGTCGTGGACTCGTGAGGGTTTGAGTGGGAGTCTGAATCAGGAGAGCATTCAGTGCGCGGGCGCTTATATCTTACGCTTATATTAGATGTGCTCGGTGAACTCGCAAGGACCGCTGGTATGTTGGGCTCTGAATGGACATGTGGTAAAAAAAAAAAGAAAAAAAAAAAAAAAAAAAAAAAAAAAAAAAAAAAAACAGGGATGCAGAAGACGGTCCGAAGTGGAGGGTTAAAAGCAGGAAAGCGGACCCCGGGCTCCGAAAGGATGCAACCGAGATAACGCGAAGATGATGATGTCCCCTTTGACCTTAAGGCTTAAAGTTCCATTTCATTGAGGTTCATTAGACACTCGACGTCAGATAGCATCTGTCTGGTATGCTAAAATGAACCTTTTTGGCGCAGCCGTGAGGCGCACTATTGTTGTTAAAACATCATCTTCACTTTGATATTTGTATTTTGTCTTTCACGAACTGTAATATGTAAACCGTAATGTAAACTTCTTTCTTTCACCTCTCAAGTTCAAAGTATGGAGTTCAACACTACTGCTATGTTTAAGAACATGGCCAGCGGGCTTAGCATGACGCTTTGTATTTTTACGAAGAATAGACAGTGCTTTGTCAATACAAATACAAAATGACATTTCGTTCCTACATTTTTGTTATCGCACCGTAGATATCCTTCTACAATCTGTCATTTAGTCTTTCGTTTCTAACGATCTTTGCCTAGGTCCTTAAAAATGTAGACTATTTCAGAAGAATATTTCTTCCTAAACTGACAAAATCACACTGACAACACATTTTCTACTCGGCGGCCACAAAGTATATACGATTATCTACAAAATCATGATTCGTTTAGAACGCATAACTGTGATAATGAACAGAAAAACCTAGATATCTTATCCTATTGTATATCATTTATTTAATAGTTATGTCTATTTTTCCGTCGACAAATCAGTGCTCGTGCTAAGCCTGCTGTTCACTTCCATTTCTTTCTTACTGTACCTAACTATGGCTAGCGAACTACGAAGCTGACTGTTATAGTCATATTCGTAGTTCGCTCCTTAGCTATAAAATGAAGTGACTTTCAGTTGACGTATTGGGCAATGGCGAGAAGTCTATGCTTGAAGTTTCCCTACGCGATAGAATCAGAAATGAAGAGATTCGTACGAAACCCAAGGTAACCGACATAGCCAGTACATTGCTCGCTGAACAGTTGGCAGATAAGACCGAAAGGTTCTGGAGTGGCTACCGTGTATTGGAAGACGCAGAGTTGGAAGGCGGAGGCCTTTTCACAAGATGGACCGATGACCTGGTGAGGGCCGCAGGAATCCGCTAGATGCGAGAAGCACATATTCGGTCGAGGTGGCGGTCCTTTGGGGAGGCTTATGTCCATTTCTGGACTTCTTTCGGCTGAAATGATAATGCTGATGGCGTTCAGTTGCACAGAACAACTTTAAGGCGCTAATGGTGCTTGTTTTGTGCAACAAAAGCTGACAGATTGCCTTGTTTGACACTTTATTATAAAAATATAAAAAAACCATTAAAATCGAGTCTAATGTTGCTTTGTGCAACAAGTCAAAATGGAAGATTAGTATTTAATGACGGCTTTTTAAAGTTTAACATTCATTTCTGCAATAGTGATCTAAAACTAAAGTGACTGCGTCGCGAACAGTTAACATTGTTCTTAAATAGTGAGCCAAATGAATGTAGCATCGTACGTTTTACTGCTTCGAACGCATTAAAAATAATGATAGCACATTAAAAATCAATAATTTGATAATAAAACCATCAATATATCCGTTCAGAGGCACAGTGTTCGGCGATTATCATAATAAATACATTTGTCGGCGCCCGCGTCTACCGGACACTCTGTCCCTAACGTAGCGTTAGCAAATAAATTGATGTTGCTAGAATATTAAAATAACACTTACTGATTAGATTTTTGCTGCCCTGTAGGTAGTCTGCCTTGCTACAGCTGAGCATCGTGGGTACGATTTCCGTCGGCTAAGTGGTATTGGGTTTTATTTTTCATCAGGAATTTTTCAGAAGCAGTCTGGATTTGTGCCCAGTTCATGGCAATGTGCTCGCCTGTAGTATATTTGAACGTCGTATGTTGAACAAAATATGATTCTCGACCGTAAAACTGACAGCACGCGAAGAAAATTTTTTAAACAACAAATAGCACCAAAATTTAATATAGTAGAGCATTGCTCGAAGTACCAATCTGTAGAGATATTAAATAAGTTGCCTTCTGATCTAAAGATCCTGATCTAATAACACCCACCTGTTTAAAAAATAAAAGTCTTTTTATTAGAAAAATGACTGTATAATATATCGGAACTTAATGTCACACAATAATAAATGATCTAGTTTTTATTTTGGCATTATTTAATTTAGAATCTTTGACATTAGTATTGAAACTGTTTAACATTACATTTGAAACTTGTTGACATCATATTTTAATCCTTTTTGACATTATATTTAAAACCTTTTTGACATTATATTTTAAACTGTTTCTTAGTAGTACAGTCACGAGCAATAATATGTATACACTTACCAACTTTTAAAAGTAATTTTCTCCACTTTTACTAATTGTAATCTTATTTTATTATGAAAATAATATTTTGGAACCCACACTGTAATGAAATATCTAAGTTATCTCAAGGCTGCAATCGCTATTTAAAAGAAAATCGCTTTTGAATTTGGCGATGTGTTTACATGTTATTGCTCGTGACTGTACAGTGAAACCTGGTTAAGTGGGACCTGGATAAGTGAGAAACCTCTATTATTGAGAACTACAATGAGGTCCCGGCACTTTTTCATCGAATTACCTCTGTTAATGGGACTTTTCGAACTTGGTTAAATGAGATTTGATTTCTAGGATTTTTTCGATGTTTACCTCTATAATTGGGACTCTGGAGCTCAATTCCCTTTATAAGTGAGACAATTTATCAGGTTGGGACAGGTTACGACACGATTGTTTACAAACATTTGAATTTCTTTCGCAAAATTGTCACCTTTATAAATGGAATAACGGTACATTTCGACCTCTATAAGCGGGCCCTCTGTAAATGAGACAACTAAATTTTAAACCTGTCTAATTGGAAAACTGGATAAATGAAAACCTCTTTAAAATGTACAAAACCCTTGGTCCCTTGAGATCCCAATTAACCAGGTTTCACTGTATATTCAAAACTTTTCAGCACTGTATTTGAACACTTGGAGGTTAATTAATATTTCATAGCTGTTCTCTGTATTTATAAGTAAATTGCATGTCTATATCATTATGTTTAACACAATGTAAATTGTTTTATGAATAAATAAATGAAATGAAATACTGATGTATTTACAGATCAATACAGGATACGTTTTTAACCGTAACCATGAATTCAGAATATCATTCTAGACCCTCCAGCGCAGAAATTCTTTGGTTATACAAAAAAAAAGCTGCTGTTCCATACATTTTGACCGCGTAGGTATTGCACTTTTCTATGAAACAACTGTTCTTTTTTAGTCTTAGCGTTTCCACCTAAAAAGTCTTAATTCTAAAGCAAACATTTCTGTTACTATTGTTTTGAGGCTCTCTGTAAAATGCACTTACGAATTTATGAGTCACAAATGTATGTACGTTTAGTTCGGTCCGTTCGATTTTGTGCATACATTCGCATTAAGCATTATTTATGTCGTATTATACTTTATTTATAGTCAATATTAAATGGATTCGGACAACTGTCAGTAATAAAAATAAAATAAATACATTTTCATCTTTATCTACTGTCCGTACATATTTCGTGAAGGAACGCGGGTTGGTCCAGCAAATATCAATTTACGTGTGTGAACCACTCCGAAATATGTTATTAACTGTGGTATGTGACACTTTGACATTTGGTGACTAATAATTAAGTACGACTTCTTGCTTAGTTTAATTTAACAGAGGCCAAAATCTGGTACCAAATTCAAAAATGACAAGCGATAACCTAACATATCCGATTTCAAATGTAAAAATGATCGAGTTCGGTTCATGAAGTTTTTTGCATTATGGTTCGTGTGCGGGGGTCCGACTCGGCCGCTTTTCTGACTAGTCTCTCAGAAACACATCTCCATTAATAATGTGAGAATTCTAAATCTTATTGGCACAAATATAAAGAAGGGGTACCACGTCCTATTACTGTTTTTTCCGCGTCTGTCTATCTGCCTGATTTGAGTGTTTGATGGATGATTTGCAGTCTGGATGGCACAGGAAATCCTTTACGTATGAGTCACTAGGTACTATTAAAATAGAAAAAAAAGAGTCAAACTTTATTGCTTATTAAACAGAGATAAAAAGTAACAATAAATAATTTTGTGTTGACTTTTATGTCAACACCTGTACGCTATAAAGTGGAAACCATTTAAAAATCTATTTTTATGGTCATCGTCCTGAATTTAAGGGGCTGTTCACACTACCTGATGGCACCGTTCGTGGTTGATGTTTTTATTGAGTTGAAGTTGCTTATGGTTTTTTCCACGAGTGTAGTTTGCAATTTTCTGACATAAAAGTCAAATTCAAAGCATTTATTTCAACTTGGTACTTAAAAGGCACTTTTATAATAAAATAATAATAAATCATTTATTTTCAGGTTACAAAGACCTAGAGATAAACACCTTAACCTAAATATACCTACATATAATAATAACATTTTGTGTTAGCAAATAAAACTTAAAACTATGTTAGTATCACTTATTTGCACTAAGTCTTTGTGCGTTCCGAAGGCACTTGTCCGCGAAAGCGGCGGAAAAGCACATCCTGTGGCCAAAAGGTTTCTTCCATCACCAGATGCAGGTAGCATGTTGGTATGCGCACCACAAACGCCTTAAAGTTGACGTTGACCGTCAACATTTACATAATAGAACTGAAGTGTATTTTACTTGTTACTTGTCAGTCGTCTTATTAGCCGATTTACATGAACTTACTTCCTCAAATCGGGCGAATTATTGCTTTAAAAAATACTATATGTACCTAAGTGTATTTTATTTTCTATAGGCGACTCCCACGAAGTTAATATACTTGTGGGCGAATCCACAGTTCCAAATAAACTATCTTCGTACAGACGCCAGCAGGTCAACCTACCCCAAACTGTTAAATTTTCCCAATTGAACATGAACCTTATGCTTACAGTATAAAGTTGAAATCTATCAAATAAATTTGACAGATTGAAGTAACTTGATGTGCTGGCGTCTGTACGATTCGCCGATAGAACATGCGATTCGCCGCCGTTGCATCAATTCGTGCGAATGGATTTTATGCCGTCAGTCATACAACGTGGCAATGCTGCCTGACTTTTGGGCACTTTTTCTACTGACAGCGATTGCAAAATAATGTTTTGACGCCTTTATTGATGTTTAAAAATATTGCACCAAATATATAACAGTGACAGGAACCAGATACTTCTATTAAACAATCTATTTTTGGAATAAAAATTATAATTACCAGTTAAACCAACCTTAACCTACGATTTTTAATTGCGGCCCCTTCAATGTGTGTTAGTATTATGCGTCGCGCGTCCCGTCGGCAGTATAAAGGAGTCAACGCACTGCATTGCATTCGTAATGCACTTGAAATGAACGCGCCTCTAATTGATTTGTACGCGCCTGTCATGTTGGTAATGCTTATCATTTTTTTGTAACGTCATTTGTTGTTTTGAAGTTTGAATTTGGAATTGTTTCTATAATAGAGTGTCACATCGTTTCTGCATGAGCTGTGCAGCAGGAGGGATGAAAACAAAGCCGTTATTTTGGCTTTTCATTGGTCGATTTTTGAATTAATCACAGCCACACGGCCCGATCAGTGAGCAGTGGTGGCCCAGTGATAACGGCCGCGACTTATGAGTTGTAGGTCGTGCGTTCGAACCCAGCCAGGCGCATTACTTTGTTTAAATAATTTCATCACCACTGCTCTAAAAACGGTGAAGGAAAACATCGTGATGAAACCGGTATGTCCTAGAACCAAAAATTCGAAGATAATTATGTGACATCTACCAACCCGCACTGGACCCGCGTGGTAGATTACGGCCCACTCCCTCTCACTGAGAGGAGGCCTGTGTCCCAGCAGTGGGAACGTTATAGGCTGCGTATGTACATGGCCCGATCGATCAGGTTAAGCCACGCTTGCCCCGGTCGCTTCGTGGATGAGTGACCACCTTTACATACCGAGACCTCTCCGTGCGTCGGAAAGCACGTTAAGAGGCCTACGTACAATGAACTGTCCATACATACGTAATACCTAAATCATTTGCAACTTGAGCATATTTGCATCATATTATGATGATATTCGGATTCAGACAGTATTTATCTAGGCTCGTAGGGTTTTTTTTTCCAAAATACTTACCTGAAATGAAGTTTAAGCGAATTGCATTTCGCACATTTTTACAGCGTAAATGCCATGTTTTCTCACTGTTTTTTTGGTATTATAACCAACAATTTCCGTAATATTGTTGTCTCAGAAGTATAGCTCATATTATCAAGTTGTAAAATGTCGAAAAAAATATTAAAATACAATAAGTTTTCATTCATCATTTTTGGTATT
Organism: Polymixis flavicincta; assembly: GCA_949987655.1. Classification (NCBI taxonomy): domain Eukaryota; kingdom Metazoa; phylum Arthropoda; class Insecta; order Lepidoptera; family Noctuidae; genus Polymixis; species Polymixis flavicincta. Next base: position 2,912,479 of record OX465198.1, on the reverse strand, counting down.
ACGGAACACATCCAAATTCATCATAAATGGTCAGTAGCTAGTAGCGCTATCGCGTCAAGCCATTGTCAATGTGTGTGTGATCGTACTGCTCACTGTAGGTATGTATCCTCGACAGGTACTAACACTAGCGCAACGATAGCAATTTTCAGACGAAATATTGTCTCCGCCCGAATCCTAGTTGCAAGCTTCGGTCGTAGGATTCTTAAGTCGTTGGTCCCAGCTGTCGTACGTGGATTTTTTGTAGTCGTTATGGGTCGTCATAAGACCGAAAGTCTGACAACCAGTCTTAATCATGTTAAATACTGTAGGTATTCAGCTGTTTAGACTTGAAACTGACCCTAACATAGTTGGGAAAAGTGTTTACCCAGTAAGGGGCCATCCATAAATTACGTCACACAAATTTTATGGTTTTTTGCCCCCCCCCCCCCCCCCCCGTCCTTGTCAAATTTGGTCACACGTGTGAAACCCCCTCTCTCTTTGTGTGTATTTGAAGTACATAATTAAATGGAAACAGCAGTTTTGATAAATTTTAACTTAAATAAAAAACAATCCTTAATAAAATTAACATAACAGTCAAATGATTTAGACACTTAATGGTGATTTTTTCATGAAACGTCACAAAGATTTTGATCCCCCCTGGCCCTTGTCACTCAATTTCACATTTCGTTGACCGCCTCCCAAACCCCCATAACGTGTGACGTAATTTATGGATGGCCCTTAACAGCGGGTAATTTCGTTGACTTAATTATCATGATTCGTAGGAATGTCTTTCATTTTGACAATTTAAAAAAAAAACATTGCGTTTTTGGAGGAGCCTGGGGTAGGCCTATGTCAGCAGACACTTTTACGAACTTAAGAAGCAATGGAATGGCAATTTCCTTCGAAATGTTTCAGATTTTTATTGATAGTGTGTTACGCGATTAGCTGGTGGTGAGGGTCAGGTAGGCAATCGGTCTATGTAACATAGATACTGTACGGTTAAACTGGAAGACGATCTCAACATAATAGGGAAAAGGCTACGCATATTAACGGATTTGGTTGATTTTTGATAGCTTCTTCGTTCATCTCACTTCGAAGAGTTCCTGCAGGGTTAGCACGAGCACCGATTTGTCGACGAAAGAAAAGACATGACTATTCACTAAATGATGTACAATAGGAGAAGATAGCTATGTTCTTCTATTAAATCACAGTTATGCGTTCTAAACGAATCATGATTTTGTTGATAATCGTAAATACTTTGTGGCCGCCAAGTAGAAAATGTGTTGTCAGTGTGATTTTGACAGTTTGGGATGAAATATTCTTCTGAAATAGTCTACATTTTTATGGACCTAGACAAAGATCGTTGGAAACGAAATACAAAATGACAGATTGTAAAAGGATCTCTACGGTGCGATGTCATAAATGGAGAAACGAAATGTCAATTTGTATTGAAAAAGCCCTGTCTATTCTTCGTAGAAATACAAAGCGTCATGCTAAGCCCGCTGTAGTTACATATAGATACCTAAATACTTCTGAGATTCCCTTATTGAATAACGTATTGTCATCTGTGCTTGAGTGAACAAGAGCAAAATTCCACACAGACTTATTCTTGTACTTTAATCTTACTAAATCGAACAAAAAATCCGTATTTTCGCCAATAAGTCAAGTGTCAAACTTAAATATCGCCACAAAAAATCAGTAGATTCAAATCGTAACAACAATTTGACAGCAATACGGCGGGAAATCGTATAAAAACGTCTTCCCAAGACAATTCCTTGAACGTACCGCGGAGTGATGTGAAAACTAAATTAAAGCGAGTTACCTTTTATTTGATCGGCACAAAACTGCACTTTGTCGCGCCGACGACCGCTCGATTCCAATTAATCAATTACCATAACATAAATACGCGCGCGGCGGCAATTTTAAATGCGCCATCTTGCGTTGAGCTGTCAGTTTTGGCGCGGATTTTTTTTTTTTTTTTTGAGGAATTCTTTTCAAGGGAATACCAAGATAATTTTCAGACAAAGAAAACTGTCGGTACCTACATAGCTAATGTAGAAAAATTTGGCAATGTAAAAAGACCGGAGTGAAATATTGCTCGAAAATTATGCATTTCCTAACTAATAAGATAACACTCCAAGTCCGTGAGTCGATAAAAGGAAAACAATATTAAAAACTAGGTTTCTAAAGATTCTAAATTCAATCAAAAGGTTATTTCTCATATTATATACGGGCATTTTTTCCATGCTACTAGATAGATACTCAGAGGTGTTTCATTGTTTCAGAACATAAACTTTTAACATCTGTTTAAAAATATAGTAATAATAATGATATAATAAGTAAGTTTATAAGGAGTTTCAATCATGAATTTGTCAGTCTCAGTTTAGCAAGACCATTGCCAACCAATTGCATTTGAACTTCTATAACAGTTTTCTTCTCCTACAAACCAGAAGAATTTCTCATTTTCTCAGCTCAAAGCTCAACGCAAACTGGCCATCTACTTTGTAGCAAAAACGCTCAAACCATAGACAATGAGCGCTAACTTTTTTCACGTCCAAGGCAAAGGGCATAAGGTTGTTATTCCACAACTGTCACTTCACTGACGTTGTGTTTAACTTTGTATGTGCATCAAAGACGGATGCTATCAGGTGTACGCGTATTAAATGCTAAGGAGTACGGTAGCCCTTTTTAAATGGTTTTGTTTTATTTAAACGATTTCTGCGTTTGAATGAGTGTTTCTGAGCTTCTTGTTATTGGCAATAGATGGAGTCTTGGTTATTCTTGAGGTGGTTTTAGTGACCCTGCAGCTTGCTACTTTGAGATTCTTTAATAAATAAATAAATTGAACTTTATTTCAGACTAAGGCCCATATTTTTGTTAGTATTTTGGTGTTAGTAACAATAGTGCTTAGAAATATAGGTTAATATTGTTAGTTTTCACAAAATTAATTAATTGTTTAGTCCTAAGACTGTCGCCACCCAGTGACCCCGAAAGGGGGTCCATATTGGCTCAACTAAAGTTCTTTACCCGAAATTGTTCTTCCTAACGATTTGTAATCCGAATTATCACTCTTCCTAAAATTTTTCATCCTAAAGTTTTCATTCATACTATTTGTAGTGCTACCGGCGATGTTCATAACACTCATGTTTCCGAAAATTGTAATTAATAATATCATTAATGTAAATATATTTAAACTCCTACTGTTTTTTATCATAACGTTTTTATCCCTAAACATAATTACCATAATATTTTCACTCATACTCAGAAAGAAACATTTACCATGACCATACATGCAGCAGGCATGCAGCATGCAAGCATGCAAGCAAGCATGCAGCATGCAACATGCAGCAGGCATGGTTTCTGTCACGGCTCCGGCGCTGTGGGGCTCCGGCGATCCCACGCGAGCTTCTCGTCGCAGATGTGTTTAACGCTCACCACCGTAGGCTTCGGCTTGCTGGCCGGCATGCCGGCCAGCCTCAGCCTCGGCGGCGGGCGTTAAAACCACATCCTCCTCAGCTCGCGGGCCGCCTCGCCCCTCCGCGCCTTCGCGATTTTAAATAACACTCTAGGGGTAGGGCAAACAAGTCTACGTGGAGTCGATTTTGCAACGATTCCTTTCTTGGGGGCACTATGAATAATAGTTTAAAAGATGGTTATGTTGAGAAAATATAGGGAAACAAATAAAAGTATAATAGATGTTTATTGCTACTGACATTATGAAGTTGAATGCTTCGGAATTATGAATATTAGAGACAGAGTAGTTAGGAATTGTGATTGTTAGGATGAAAAATGTTAGGAAGAACATTTTCGGATTTCCAATAATCGGAGTTGAAAATTTAGTTGAACTTTGGCGCACCCCCCTGAAAGGGACAGTCCCCTCTAGCAGCGATCATTTTTAGAATGCTGTTGTCACTACCATGCAAACCCTGTGGCATGGAGGCTGCTTTCTTTCTCATGATGGCATGGAAACCACCTGTGCGGGTCTCCGTGAACATTCCCGAGGCGCTACAACGCCATGGCAGTCCCAACAGCATCCTAAAAGCATTATTAAATTGCACACGCAGGACGCTGTAAGCTCGACGCGTGTATGCCACCCACAAGCCACTCGTGTAAAACGATTGACAGAACGCCTTAAAAAGAGTAACTTTGACGTCTGTAGTACAACGAGCGAACCTGCGGGCAAGCATATTGCTCCTCACTGACAACGCCCTGCGCTCCCTTTCTATGTCTAGGTCATCTCTTAGGTCGCACGTGACAATGTGGCCAAGGTACCTAAAACTATCAACAACCCTAAGTGCTACGCCGTTAAGTGTTATGAGTGGAACACTGCGTGGCTGCTGCTTAGGTGATTTAAATACAAGAAGCTCGCTCTTCTTCGAGTTGTAAATGAAGCCATGCTCCAAAACTTTAGCCGTAGTAGACAGTTCTGCTACCACGGCTTCGGCTGCGTGGATCTCGGAAGCAATCCCGCGGCAACGTGCTACCTATACAAATAGTAGGTAAAATCAGCTAACCGCCAGTGAAAGTCCTGCCAAAATCTGACTTGAGATTAGCCGGAACAAACATAAAGACATTAGACAGACAATAATTCACAAAATGTTTTGTTATAAGTTCCGTTTAAACTTTCAAGTGCACAGAATAAAAAGCTTTCATCTTGACATTACAGAGATTTGTTTGGATTTTTAAGATGGCTTCCCAAAACTAGCCCCTTTCCAATTAAAAATAACCAACAAGAAAAATCGCTAAAAATACGTAAAAAAAAAAAATACATTTCGCCTTGTATTGCTGAAGTCTGTTAATTTTTTTTTTGAGAATTTCACCTCACCAAAAGTAAAAGCGCCTTTGAAGGGTTTTTTCTCAAGAAAATAGTGATGCAATGCCTCAAAGCTCTTAAATATAAACCAGTCAATCCTCCACTGAACTATGTAGGCATTCTTCAAGCCTTCGCCGTCGGCATCCGATTGTTTACAACTGTGACTTATCGCACACGACGATCGTAAAGAATGACAATAATATTAATGACTTTCTAAACTTTCCTGTTAATACTTTCATAGAAGGGCTCGTGGCTTAGTGGCTACTGACTGAGTAGAATGACTAACAAAGAAGCAGCGGCGCTTGTTTTATCTTATTGAAAGGTATATGTACGGTCGAGTTCATTAATATATTAATAATAACCTTTTTAATTAAAATATTTTTATAGGAGTGACCGTGGAGTTTCTTGTCGGCTCTTCTCCATAAGAAGCGACAATTTGGAACCGTGCACTTAGCTTCTGACGTTTCATAAGTGCCCATGCAGGTTTATGTGTAATAAAATATTTTGATTTAAATTGAAATAGAATTTACAAAATCTAGAGATTTTGTACTTCGATTTGAGCTATTTTTTTCAGTTATTAACTTAGGTTATACCGTAGGTATCAAACTCAAAATCCCCAGTTTCATAGAAAAGTGCAATTCTTACGCAGTCAAAATGTGTGGAAAAGCGAAATTTTTATACATAACCAATTAAAAAATTGCATGGTAACAGGTTGCGTCTTGATGTCCCTGCCACACTGCATACGTGAAAACAATGTAAGTAAAACGGATCAAAAAAAAAACTCCTATATCCAACTTGAAATGGGTATCAATTAGCTGTTGGTGACAAGTTGATTTCTGCCTATTCCTACCAAGTTTCACCCACACCAAAGCCATAGGAAACCGTTCAAATATTGATAGATAATCGAAAAATTCAACATGGCCGATTTTCCTGCATGTAAGCCGAAACGATCAAAATTTACCTCACGCACTCTTGTCGATTATTCACAATATTCACCGAACGCATGATCGGCGGCGCTGTAAAGAAATTAAAAAGAAATAGGGGCATAGACAACACCGCATTGTCTATGGCGGCGCCTCAAAGAAGGTTCGTTGCAACACAGAATTTCTAATGAATTTGATTAGTTTATTACGCGTGACAAGATAGACGCTTTTGATTATTTGAAACAGTAATTGTTTGAATTTTAAGTCAATTGGGCGTTGCGTCGAAAATATTTAATTTTGGGCAGCTACTGAATTACCTTTTAAATAGCAGCTTGAGCCACTTCAACATTCTCTCCATGCCTTATTACAACACCGTCGGCTTGTGTCCGGTTTTGTTGACAATTTTCTAATTGGATAAGTACTTTAGCTACGATTTCCTAGAAGCCTTAGGCTGTCATACCTATATTGTTGTAACGGCCGACATGAATCTGTAATTTTCACCAATATTTGATTTTAACATTTTTTTTTGTAAACATTAAATATCATTCACATTCTTAGACAAAGTAAATAAATTACCGATCAATACTTAAGGGGAACCTATTCGCGGGCTCGAACTCACCGGTGGGTCTGGCTGAAAAGCACGCTGTCCCACCAGGCTTTGTGTCCGACAAAGGTAGTACCCGTGATGAGCAGTTATGCTAAAACCAAAACCATACCATGTTTCATTTTTGATATAAGTACATTGTCAAACAGTGGAGTAACACACTCTCGAAGTTTGTATTGGAAAAATGTGGACTTGATTCACCTTATTGTGCCAACAAGAAAGTGCCATTACAACGATACAATGATAATTCCTTTAATTTCCATTCTAAACACGTATTTTCCCGGCTCCATTGTCTTATTTAATCAAAATTTCTTAGAGATCTTTTTTAATCCCGCCGGATTTGACTAAAAAACTGTTACAATAACTTTTTAATATTAATTTTATTTAAAAAAAGAAGCTGGCGCCTTTACCGCCGTCAGCGTTTTAGAAAAAAAATCGAACAATACGAATTATGTCAGAAAAGATATTGTGATTTATTTAGTCTACGGTTCCGCTGTTTAGTATGCAGAAAGGATAACAGATGGCGCCAATAGGTATTTGAACATTATACAACATGTTTCCAAAATCGTAATAATAATGTTATGCTAGTGCTTCCGTTCCTCGGGTCCTCGGCAAGCACGTTAAGCCGTTGGTCCCGGCTGTCATTCGTGTATCTTTGACAATCGTTACGGGTCGTCAGAAGCCGGAAATTCTGGACAGCCAGTCTTACCAAAGGGTATCGTGTTGCCCAGTAACTGGACTGTGGCGGTCAGGTAGGCAGTCGCTCCATGTAAAATACTGGTATTCAGCTACATTCGGTTAGACTGGAAGCCGACCCCAACATAGTTGGGAAAAGGCTAGGCAGATGATCGATGATCGTACTTAGGTAAATATTAAAACCCACCAAAAATATTTTCATGTAAAATGGTGCCAAGACTAGATCTTGTGATTCGCACTCTCAAAAAGTTATCAGAAGGCCAATTCTCGTAATAAAAACGTTCACAATGGTGCCGATTCTGTTGTCACAAAATTCTCTAAACTAGACTAAAAATCACCAAAATTTTGTTTATTCCTGTCAAAAGACGATTTCCTATTCTGAAATTGACTAAAGTGACACAACTTAACTATATTTTAGTTTGACAGCACTAAGATTGTACTGAATTATTAGTTTAGTGAAAATGGCAATTTTGCTATTCTGTTGTTGTCAATTTCATTATTATATTCAACCTAAAATTTTGGTTTCTAACTAAATCTGACTATTTTTAATCGCGATTAAATAGGTGTGGAATAAAATTAGTTGTCAAGAACTAAAATTCACACAGACACCTCGACTTCTGGTGCAAAAAAAGTACTGTATTTTTTTTCTTTTCTTTTGCTTATATCTCGAAAACGGTGTGTCCTATCGCAAAAATAATGAAAATTTCGACCCCCTCTATAAAATGCCAAACACCTCTTAAACTCAACATGTGGATAGTAATTTTTCATATATTCCATGAAAAAAGTGAAAATTCCATATAAATCACGTCGAGGCTGCCGACCCCGGCGCGCTGCTGGCTCTAAAAAAACACGGGGTAGGGCAAACAAGTACCACGTTGCGAAGCCAAAACATACCACGTGCGAGTCGCGATTGTCAAATGCGATTTTAGTTGTGTCAAAATAGTTTTTAAATTTAGAGATATTTTTTTGCAGAATAGCGTTTAGATTCTCATAGTAAAAAGTAAGGAATTTAAGTTATAGTTTAGTTAGTTTAGTTCGGTGTACAACAGAATCGGCACCAATGTATGTAGTCGCACTAGTCGCAGTCTTATCTCAGCGACAATCAAACGTCAAAAGTTCTCAAAAATGTATGGAAATTCACGGTTTTTTTGACAGATTGAGACAGATCAGACTGTGAACGTTCTTAAAATTACAAGAATTGACCCTCAGATCTCATGTAGAGCTAAGCTTCTAATTCTTCACCCCTAACTAAGACCTAACTTCACAAACTCTACACCTGAGTCAAAATATGTGGCTTGGCCATTTCGCTATAATGTCATGGGCGTAAGGGGAAAAAATAATGTATCCACTGTTCATCACTTTTCTGTTAATTATTAGTTCTTGTAGTAACGAAACGGCCAAGCCGCATATTTTGACTAAGGTGTAGAGTAAGGTGTGAAGTTAGGTTTAGAGTTAGAAACTTGGCTCTACATGAGATCTGAGGGGCAATTCTGGTAATTTTAAGAACGTTCACAGTCTGATCTCAGTGTCAATCTGTCAAAAAATCCTATACATTTTTGTAATTTTTTTGAAATTCGATTGTCGCCGAGATGACACTGCGAACGTTTTTAATTAGTAGAATTGGCCTTCTGATAACTTTTGGAGTGCGAGTCATATGGTTACGTCTTGGCAACATTTTACATGAAAATGTTTTTGGTGGGATTTCACATCTTTTTTTCCTGTACCTAAGTTGCTTGTGACAATTTTTTTTGGGTTATTTATTAAAACTGTTTGTGATAACAAGAAGTCCCTATATGAATTTTTAGACCTCTAGCGTCAAAATTGCGGAAGTCTCATACAAACTTCCATCCCCTGGGAATAAAAATGCCAAGTTTAAATATTTTTTGTCTTTTGTGTAGGTACTAATATTTGAAATTAAATGTCAGACTAGTCTCTGGGATTAAAAAATAATTATAGATAATAATATAATAATAAGTTTATTTATTTCTCCTCACAATAACAAACTTATTCTAGGTTTCACATATTAATTATTTGTTTTCTTAGTTAGCTATGTGAGGAGCTGGTGTCTGAGTTAGGCGAAAAAGACTGTATTACAAATCACCAGGTCCCCACCCCACGGAAGAACAGAACGTTTGCATAACAAAATATGATATTACAATACAGTGTTATATGTAATTAAGGAGATTTAAGATTACAAGCTTACTATAATTTTGGGGGTAGAAAGTTAAAAAGAAACTATGAACGTATAGTCAAGGCGCCTGTGTCTGTGTGTAGGTGTGTATGTGTCTATTCGTGTATAATGCTAATGTGTAGTGTTTAGTGTCAGGTGTAGTGTACCGATGTGTTAGTGAGAGGGTTTTGGTGCAAGTTATAAACTTATATAGTACCAATTTAACTTGAATGAAGTAGACTTTCTGTGAAATTATAATCCATTTTTTTTAACCAGTCCGAAACCAAAGACTTACATTTGGTTTTTGGCAAGGGATATAGCGTTACGGCTCGATTTACCTTATTGTATAGATTTGAACCCTGGTAGCAGAAAAACCGATGTGCAAACTTAGTTTTGAATGACGATGTATAACAGACCATATGTTTGCGACGTTTGTTTCCGATTCTTTCTGGTTCAAAGGTTGTTAGAGCATGTTGTTTCATAACCGTTCTCAGGATGAATAGCTGCCTCACAGTAAGTACCTCCCATTTCGAATAGAGATCAGTAGTTGGGTGAAAGAAAGGTAGGAACAAACTAACCTTTAGGAGTGCTCTTTGTGCTCTTTCAACTTTTAAGAGATGAGTTTTACATGCGCCACCCCATGTGGTGATACAGTATTCAAGCTGAGGCTGACAGAGAGCATAGTAGACCGACTTTATGACAGATTTAGGTGCAGTGTTTCTTAAGGCTTTAAATATTACTATAAGTCTACGCACTCTCGCTGATAGCAGATTAAGATGTTCATGAAATTTAAGATTTCTGTCAATAATAACTCCTAGGTACTTCGTAGATTCAGCGTTTTTAAGGTTGGGACACTGACAAATTGTGTCATTTGCATTTAGGCTCGAATGGGAGACAATATTCAAAGAGGGATCCGGTTTGTCATTAGTTTGAATGGAAAACGTGATGAAGGTCGTTTTTTCTACATTTAATGTAAGTAAATTCTTATTTAACCAACCGGTCACAGTGTTCATGCCTATCTGAGTTTTGGCAAAAACTTCATGCCAGGTGTTCCCGCTAAAAAGTAAGGCCGTATCATCAGCAAACGCAACAGTTTTCGAATCTGGAAACATTAACTGACAAACATCGTTAATATAGACTAGGAACAGCGTCGGTCCAAGAATACTACCCTGTGGTACTCCAAAAGTCACTGGTACCTCTTCACTAGTTATGTTACCGATTTTAACACACTGTGTTCTGTCGGTTAAGTAATCTTTAAGAAGTTTTAGTTGTAGATCCCGGATACCCAGGCTTTCAAGTTTTGTTAACAGAATAGGGACAGAGACTGTGTCAAAGGCCTTTGCTAAATCTAAAAATATTCCAATCGTTTTTCTCTTTGAATCTATGTTGTTAACTAGATAATTTGTTAGTTCTGACACAGCGTTGACATAGATGTTAGTGAAAATGTTAAAAGATTTTCAAACTAATCCTTTTCCTTTCCCACATAGCGGTTGTATCTTGTATGTCACCGTTTTGAACTGTCAATGGCATTTTTTTTTTATTTTGGCTTCGCTATTTCTTATTTTTTTTATTTTGGGTTTGTATATTTAGCCAGTGTCAAGTAATTTTACTTTTCAATCGGCCCGATATCAGGCACGAAGTTACAAAAAAGTCATAGTCACTCAAGTCAAAGTTAAGTCAAAGTTATTGTAAAGCGGTAGTAACTTTACAACAACCTATTAGGAGGTTTTGGGGCGAACACGAAAAGTCCACGTTAGTCACTTATTTTCACCTTCACTACACTTGTGCACTCCACACGTAACTAAATTGAATAATTCACTAACAAAATTTCAATTACAACTACAACGATGTAACTTTTTGGTACTTTAAACCAATAAGACATAATAATAGTGCAGAAATCAAAGGCGTTTCATCTGCCAGGGGTGCGGGTTGTTCGGAAGAGATACCGTACCGAGGGAACACGGGAAAATAAAAACGGGAAAAGAAATTAAAATACATATCCAAAGTCACCTACTTCCAAACTTAGTTATTAAAGTTAAACACAGCTGGTTTATTATTTTTTCTTTTCATTTTTTTCGGCGGTTTAAGTTTTTTGTTAAAAAGTTTGTATGTAGGTAACAATTTTTTGTGGCTATAATCTACTAATTACTACATGCTTAATTTTTTATTACTTTTTGTAATACACAACTCAGTATTAAAATCTGTGAGTAAACAATCAATCATCCCCTGTTTTCCTACCCTTAGGGTTGGATTATTTTTTTTCGAAATTTATATGGGGTCAACTTCGGGGTATACCCTTTCCAATAAAAAAGAATTCTCACAATCGGACTACTCTGTAAAAAGATATATGAGTGGTCAAACATAAAAAAAAAATACGCGTCGAATTGAGTAACCTCCTCCGTTTTTTCGTCGGTTAAAAAAGGCTTTCATCAGCCTAGTTGTATGTAAATATAACTTACTAGCTTTTGCCGGTGGCTTCGCCCGCGTGGTGGTCAAAAATAATCCCATGTGCACGTACTACCGGGATAAAAAAATGTGTTTATACAGGTTATAATCTATCTGTGTGCCAAATTTCATATAAATCCTTACAGCCGTTTTTGCGTGATTGAGTAATAAACATCCAAACATCAACATCTAAACATACAAACTTACACATGTACCTAAATGTGAAAGTTATAGGTTGAAATCAAAATCAAAATATTTTATTTCATATAAACCTGCATGGGCACTTATGAAACGTCAGAAGCTAGGTGCACGGTTCCAAATTGTCGCTTTCTATGGAGAGGAGCCGGCAAGAAACTCCACGGTTACTCTTTTAAAAATAATTGGCTTTAACAATGTTTTCAAATTACAGAGATAAAATGTTTGGGAGGACAGTGCAGGCCTGTCAATAAGTACCAGGTACTTAGACGCCCAGTGGTTACGGCCGCGACTTACGAGTTGTAGGTCGTGAGTTCGAACCCAGACAGGCGCATTACTTTGTGTAAATTATTTCATCACCATTGCTCTCAACACGGTGAAGGAAAACATCGTGAGGAAACCGGCATGTCCTAGAACCAAAAATTCGAAGACATGTGACATCTACCAACCCGCACTGGGCCCGCGTGGTGGATTACGGCCCAATCCCTCTCACCGAGAGGAGGCCTGTGTCCCAGCAGTGGGAACATTATAGGCTGATGATGATGACTTAGACGAATACAGAATAGAAAATCGTCTACAAATCTACAGATACCTACCTAAATAGTATATAATATAGTATCCTAAATATATATATATATATATATATATATATATATATATATATATATATATATATATATAAATATATATATATATATATATATATATAGTAGTATAGTGTAGTAGTATATATATATATAGTGTAAATATATATGTATATGTAGTATATATAGTATATAGTATCCTAAATCCACAATAATAATGTTCTTCTCATAAGTGACTTATCAGTCATGTTTCAAATCTCGTCGGCGGCTGTCGCGGGGAACATGGCTATGAATTTTATGCATCGCCTGCTCGCGTTCTGGGGTAGTGATGTGATTGTGTGTCGATGTCGTCCTGATATAGTTTGTTCAGATTAAGTAAGTAACTGAATCGTTCCAATATTTTTTACACCATTTTTTTTTTCCAGAATTCTTTTGCAAGTGTGAGTACGGTTAAGTACCTTTTGACTTATTACTATCAATGAACACAATACTGTTTATCCAGGTTATAATCTATCTGTGTACCAAATTTCATTCAAATCCGTTCAGCCGTTTTTGCGCGATTGAGTAATAAACATCCAGGTAGGATACTTAATCATGCATTCGTGCCAGACACATCTTTCATTATCATTCTCATTTCAGCCAAAAGATGTCCACTGCTGGGCATAGGCCTCCCCCAAACTCCACCATTTCGACCGGTTCTGTGATTCCCGCATCCAGCGGACTCTGGCGGCCCTCACAAGGTCATCGGTCCAGACACGTCTTTAGCGGATAATCTATATAATATCTATTCTTTTTATTTTTTATTAATTAAATATGAATAATTAATAATAATAATAATCTATGCTAATATTATAAAGCTGAGTTTGTTTGTTTGTTTGTTTGGTTGAACGCACTAATCTCAAGAACTACTGGTCCGATTTGAAAAATTCTTTCAGTGTTAGATAGCCCATTTATCGAGGAAGGCTATAGGCTATATAACATCACGCTAGGGTCCTAAGAGCTGAGCAAAAAGAAAAAAAGTCACGAATATTAAGTACTGGTACATGGTAGCAAGAAATTTGACGAAGACGAAGTTGCACGCCGAAGCTAGTATGTATTGATATATTTTTTTTGTTTGCCTAAATTGTACGCCTGTGTTGTACCAGTATAGGGTAAGACCTCACATCCCTCTGTCCAATTTTACTGCGATTATTCAGGGATCTAGATCTAGACCTTTAATAAAATGTAATCGTTACTTCTAAAGAAATTTACATAATTTAAGTATATTAAAATAAAATAATCATAATGCATCAGAAAGTTCATCAATCAATCAATGAAAAGTCATTTATTTCAAACTAGGCTGGTGTCAGCACTTTTTGAACGTCAAAAATTACATAAGACAGTCCCCCAAAAACGCCCGCTCTTCGACACTTCCTAGTGCTTTAGCTGGGAAGAAGAAGTGGCGCAACAAACTCCCCAGCAGCACAGTTGTCTGTTATGGTAGAAGAACTTGATTCTATACAATGTTATGTTACGATTTTTTTTTTTTTAAATTGTTCTAGAAATAATAGATCAATTGTCGAGGTCGCTAGCTAGCTACATCTTGCAATTTAACTCATTGTTAAAAATTAAAAACATGACAATGACTAGATTATGTCAACACTAAGTAAATTCAAATGAATTCACACAGTCAAATAAAAACAAACAATTATACTAATAAAGATATGACCTGTCAGTAGGCAAGGGAACTCTTGTGAAAGAACACAAACATTGTCTTGAGTTAATCACAGCGACCAACTATTCTTATCGTTTAAGTAGTCGTTGATAGAATAGTAGGTATAGCATCCGCATCGTTGTCAATATAATAAAAAATTGAAAATCTTTTATTCATAAAACTTTTTTCAAAAAAATATCAACCGACTTCCAAAAAAACACTACAAAGTGCAAAATAACTTTAATTTCGGAAGTCGGTGACTTTGGACGTGTAGGTATTTTAATTCTTTGTCACCGCCTTCCGAAATTAAAGTTATTTTGCACTTTGTAGTGTTTTTTTGGAAGTCGGTTGATATTTTTTTGAAAAAAGTTTTTATTTTTCACTTTTTAGTTACCTACGCCACACCAATTCGAAATTTCATCATCCTCAGGGTCAAAACAATGCATATTTATGCGATAGCCGCATTCGCGGTTGATTTGCTGTAAAGTTTTGAAGAGTTCCGTTGTCTGTCTCCAAAACGCATCATCAGATCTATATGAAATTTATATGGGACCATTTCGGAACAAACCCCTTTCGAACAAAAAAATAATTTTGCAAATTCGTCTATATACGACGGAGTTATGCCCGAACATACATAAAAAAAAAAAAAAAAATATAAACATGTCGAATTGATAACCTCCTTCTTTTTGAAGTCGGTTAAAAAAGACGTCTATCGACAACTCGTTCCCTCCCTACAGGGGGATAACGTTTACACAAACGGGCATCTGCATAACAAATAAGACATGGAAATTGATTTAAACGCCGCGTGGATAACGCCATGGCGTGGGGTGGATGTAATGTTGAGCTATAGCTATGAGCTGTGAGCTGTGGTGAGCTGAGGGGGATGTGGTTGATCGTTTTGTTATGTTGGTATTACCGTTGATGGTTATTGGATTACGACTATAAATATAAAGGTGCTCTTCACAGGCAATTTTTTGAGCAATTATTGCTCGGCAATACTAATGGATTAATCTGGATGAATTAAACACTAATGGATTAATCTGGAGCAACAACAGTAAATTGCCACGTGTTTCGGCAATATTGCTTCTGATTGCTCCATATATTTCATGAGTTGCCGAATATCCAATCGGTTTGGAAATGTTTAGACAATTTTCTTTCTTTCTCGTTTGAATGCATAACTACGTCTCGTTTTTTGGAGAGGAACCGACCGGCGGCGGAGGCGCCGGCGGAGGCGTATTACCTAGTTTTTAAAGTTGCTTCAAATTGCTCCATATTGTATGGCCGTACTAACAGGTTGCTGCATGTTCCCATTGCCCTAAATTACTGGATGTAGTCGTGACGTCATATTTGATGAGAATTACCCAAGATGGAGCAATTTTAGTTGCTCGTGTAAGCGCAACTTTTTTTTTGTTGGCGGTTGGGAAATCATCAAATAACTTCTCCCGCTCTGGGTAGAGAGCTGGAGGGTGTTTCAGACTTATACAGACTAAAACCCACTCGTGATCCCTCAGTTGCCCGTGTGCCAGGGGCGGCGCGCGGCGGTGTCTCTTTCGAACAACCCGCACCCCTGGCAGGCATCGGCACCAGTGGTGACCCAGTTCTAATGGTCGCGAGTTACGAGGTGTAGTTTGAACCTAGACAAAGTGCAATTAATTTCATCACCACTGTTAAAAAAAAACGATGAAGGAAAATATCGTGATGAAACCAGCAAGTCCTCGAATCAAAAATTCGAAGACTTGTGACGTCTGCCGAGTACCCGACGAGGCAAAAATAGGAAAAAAAAAACATTCAGGTTAAACTGAGAACCTTCCTTTTTTTCGAAGTCGGTTAAAAAAAGATATCATCATCAGCCTAGCCCTTACTCGACTGTTTTAGGGTTGGCTTCCAGTCTTACCGGACGGTTCTGAATACCGGTATTTTACATGGAGCGACTGCCTATCTGAACGCCACAACTCAGCAACTGCATGGGTAATACGATACCCCTTGATAAGAATGGGATCATCCATCCACGGACCAACCGCGGCAAGCGTAGCTTAACCTGGCCGATCGACCCGTGGAGTTATTTAGCCACGAACCCTCAAAGATGAAGCTAGTTGTCCATTCCAAAACGCTGTCTGTGGGTTCGAACCCAAGACCAACGACACGTAAGTCGGGGCCCTCAACACTGCGCTCAAATGCTGTTTTCTACCTCGCATTGCACCCCAAATCTGAGTCCCAACACAGCCGACCACGCCCCTCTCTTATCATTGATCAATACCAACGTAGGTACCTATAATTGCTATATTTACTGCAGCTATCTTTTAACTAATTACGTATCTTTTATCTTTTTTGGTTTGAGGGGCGATCGATTAGGCTAAGCTACGCTTGCCGCGGTTGGTCCGTGGATGGGTGACCATCTTTAAATACCAAGCCCCCTCCGTGCCTCGGAAAGTATATAAAGCCGTTGGTCCCAGCTGTCATTTGTGGATATTTGACAGTCGTTACGTGTTAGAAGCCCGAAAATCTGACAAACATTCTTACCAAGGGTATCGTATTACCCAGTTGCCGAGTTGTGGCGTTCAGATAGGCAGTCGCGCCATGTAAAATAATGGTATTCAGCTGCATCCGGTAAGACTGGAAGCTGACCCCAACATAGTTGGGAAAAGGCTAGGGCCTAGGCAAATAATGATGAACTGGCTTCATCTTTCTGACTCGTCAACCCCTTGACAATTTAAAAGTACCCCGTGTTGTTTTATTTGCAACTAGCACGTCACCCACGACTTTGTCTGTGTTTACAGCTCGTCTTACTGCGGAATAATGTAGCTTTCATATATATAGTTTTTGAGTTTAACCATTTTATTGTGAAAAACTATAAAATCTTTCCTCTTAATAATAATATATTGCATTTAATCGTTTATTTTCATAATTTAAAAAATCTACTGGACTTAAAATAATAATATTTACAGGTATTTATAACAGGTAATAATCATATTGTATCATTATATACATCCGCATCGTTGAATTATCTGGCTCATTTTTGGCCAATGAATCAGCATTGCCATACAACGTGGCAATGTTGCCAGCCAGCTGCGGCGGCGACCGCCACTGCTGACCGTGCCTGCTGCCAAAACCAACCTGCTATCAAAAACACCCCTCACCTGCACTATATGTGTATAAAACGAAGTGCATGAGAGAATTGACATCTTTTCGTGCAATTTGAGTGAATTCGCAAGAGTTTTGTTAAGTTTTGTTAGTTATAGTTAATTAGATAAGGATGGGAGTTAAGCAGTTAAGTTTGATTATGTGTTTTTATTTTTATTAGTGTTACTTAATATTTTTAAAGTTTAGAGTAAGTTGATTTTCTAATTATTTGGTGTGTGTTTGCAAACCACTATTGTATTGGGGTTTTCCTGTAAAGATAGTGTGTGTAAGTTGAATAAATAAATAAATAAATATTTTCGCAGCGTCAAAAAAAAACAGCCTTTTGGGCACTTTTTCCATTGACAACGATGCGGACGTATTTTTAATGCCTCATGATTATTTTATTTTGAGTAACTGTTTGAATATTCAAGAACTTAGAAATCTTTTAGAGTCGTAGCAGGGATCAACCCGTAGAAATATAAAACCTTCATTCTCTAGTTAGTTCTCTTTTCTCATACCTAAACGAATTTTATTCTGTCAGCTGCCCAAAATTCGTACCATACTTAACCATAAACCCCACATTACCATTGACAATACTTACGTCATTCTACCATCACGCCTTTTAACGATTAACAGTATCAGTAGGATTTGTAACTGCAAAGGGGCGTGGTCCTTTAATTCATCCATTGTGACCTTATAAATTGTTGCCAGCGCGAAAAATTAGGGTGGTTTAGAAGAAATATAAAAACCCATGTCAAGTGATCGGTTGTCTGTCAAAAGATATTAGCTTTTGTTTGATGTTTTGACGTCCGTTTTCATTTTGACAAGTACCTAGGTTATTACAGCCTCACGGGGCGATCTTGCATAGGTTAGTTTGCGGAGGTATGACCGTTTTATATAAAACCCGTCCGTACCTCGTAAAGCAAGTTAACAATTTAACGTTAGCTAGCAAAGAAACAGCAGATATTTTTTTTTTTTGAACTGTGGCTTGTAGCTTCAAAAATAATATGTGCTGTTTCCTACAAGTTTTTGAATTTTTTTTTTACTCATCATCATCATATAATATTCCCACTGCTGGGACACAAGCCTCCCTTCTGTGAGACGGAGTGGTCCGTAACCCACCACGCGGGCCCAGTGCGGGTTGGTAGATGTCACATGTCTTCTATTGTGCTTTCGTTCTAGGGCATGCCGGTTTCCTCACGATATTTCCCTTCACCGTTTTGAGAGCAATGGTGATGACATTATTTACGCAAAAAAAAAACACCTAACTACCTGGGTTCGAACACACCTACGACGACTCGTAGCTTGGGACCGTTACAACTGGGTCACTACCGAAAAATTTCAGGTCATTGGAGTCCAGAATAATTTGCCTACTAAATTTATGGTTACAGGCGGTCCATCGCTGTCCCTACCACCAAGTATACGCTCTATAGTAGGAAAATAATTACTGGCAGACATAAAAGCAACATTGGCGACAGATGTGCAGTTAATAGGTGTATATGTCGCTAATCTGGGGGCGTGGCACCGGCGCGGGCGCAGGGAGTGAGCACAATAACAATGACACATTATACGACATTATGCTTTTAATCGGGAGTTTAACAAGTCACAAATAAATTGTGTTTGTCAGCTGCTCAATTTTGAAATTCAACTGGGTTGTTACATGATCGGGGCTCTTGTTCAACACAGTACCCACAGGGCATGCAATTCCGAGTCGAGTTTGGCAACCGGAGCTCTTGTCTTGCAATGAGGCGATATTTTCTCGTTCTGGAAATTTCGAGATTTTCATGATCAAGATTTCGCCTACTTTTTCGTACAGGGTTGTTTTTTAATCAAAAGAACTTAGATAAACTGAAAAGACATCTTAATATAAATGTGAAAGTTTCTGAAGATGTTTGGATGTTTGTTACTCAATCACGCAAAAACGGCTAAACGAATTTGTATGAAATTTGGCTAGGACAGTTTTAATTACGGTAGTACGATCCCGTGGGATAATTTTCAACCTCCACGCGGGTGAACCCGCGGACAACGGCTAGTATTTACATAATTTAAAAGTCTGTCAGTCTTAAAAAAATAATATGTATAAGTATTTAAAAATAAAAGAATAATAGCATCAAAAAATTCGTCTACATTGTTGTCAACAGGGTTCCCAACCCCCCCGAGTGGGTTCCCGCATTGTCGTTGCGGGGGGGCTCAGTAACCGTGGATTCCAGCCACGGTGAAGTCAAGAGGAACCCAAAGGTGGGGCCGCTCGTCAGGGCTTTTGCCTTCAAGCCATTGACGTAGCGGCCAAAAAGTAGGTTGCGGTGAGGTGCACCGCAACTGAGGTGGGCCGCGATGTCGAATGGGAGGCATCGCGGCTGAGGGTTACGGGCTGCGGTAGAGGAGGAGTGCCGGTGCTTCTGAGCAGCGCTCTTCCCTTCCGTGGCCTGGACGGGGCCGCCACCGTTTGATGGCGGACGCGGTGGGCCGCAGGGGAAGAGGAGTGTCGGTATAGCGTCAGCCGCTCTCCCTACCTCCTGCGGCCGAAAAGTGGTAGACGTGTTCCACACGCGCGCCGTCAAAGATGTCAGCAACCACTGGTGGGGTCCGCAAGGGCCGATGCCTGCCAGGGGTGCGGGTTGTTCGAAAGAAATACCGTCGCCCCTGGCACACAGGCAACTGAGGAAACACGGGTGGGTTTTAATCAGTAAAAGTCTGACACGCCCTCCTGCTCCACCCAGAGCTGGGAGAAGTCATTTGATGATTTCCGACTCTCCAAAAAAAAAAAAGCAGAATGCTAGATAAGCTAAAATGTACGCAAGTGAGACGAATGAACGGCCACTGGTCTACTTCCTAAGCACGAAGTCCGTCGTTTCGATCGAAACAACGGACGTTTCCAACTCCGTGTCACTTACGGACAGAATATTAGTTTGGAGGCTGAACTAAAAATGAATGAAAACACGAATTGACAGGTGTCCCTACTCCCGATATGTTTTTGCCCGTCCAAAAAACTTAGTTAATTGGCTATAAGGTTCACAAGTTTCGAACCAATTTCGAACGGGCCCGTATCTTCGTTGACGGAGTTATACAGTAGGCCCCCTGGTCCGAATAGAAGGTTGTCGTTACGGGTTTTTTATCGAAGAAACGTCTAAATTGCTGACCTACAAAAAAGACTTTGATTTAGTGGACCCCCAACCTCCTACTACCAGACGGAGCAGTACTCACTTAGGGGTTTACAACAACGAAGAGGCCCCTAAAGTACAGGTTGCAGAACAGATGGCCGATGGGGCCGGAAGGGTCTGGAGTGGCGACCGCGTACCGGAAGACATAGTGTTGGAAAGCTTCCCACAAGGTGGACCGATGACCATATCAAGGCCGCAGGATTCTGCTGGATGCGGGAAGCACATGTACCGGTCGAAGTAGCGGACCTTGGGGGAGGCCAATGTCCAGCAGTGGATGTCTTTCGGCTGAAATGATGATGGTGATACTACGTGGTGTATGCGTAAGCACTCATAATAACATCATAAATACATCAAATCTATTGCCATTCTCAAAGAGCCATCGCATAGTCTGCTTATGACAATATTGAAAGTACAATCGACTCTAAATCAGTGTAAAATAAACCTTACTGTCTTGATTATAAGTTTGATTTCGGTAAAGGAAAAACACTGCGAACTAGTTCTTGCTTGATTTCAAACAAACTGAACTTTAACTAGACGACTACATGGTTCAAAATTGAATGTGGTCGCCGGGATAGATTTTATCAGATCAAAATGTGGACAGAATGTGTCTGATTCATATGTAACGGTAGTAGCACCTAATATACCTTAACATGTATCCATAAGGTTCAAATTAGCACGCAGGTGTTTTCTAAATACAATAATATTGGCCAGACACGCCCCTTGCGGTAAAAATATAGGGTGTTTCCAAAATAGGACAATTTTTGAGATATCATGCACTTCGCCGTACCTATAGTTTTTCTCAATTTGTCACCCATACATGTATGGGTGACAAATTGAGTTTAGTTATCAGGCTTCTGGCTAGGCTTTACTGGTTTCAGGGAAGTCATCTGTGTAGGGTATGGAGGGTTTGATTTCGGAGTCAGGTCAATTTTGCAATGGTTACGTATAAAATCAAAATAAATCAAAACATTATTTTATTTCACATAGTCCTATATCCTATGGGCACTTAATGAAACATCAGATCTTAAGTGCACGGTTTCAATCGATCGTTTCCTATGAATACTACCGGGATAAAGAGTACCTAGATAGGTATCCTGTATCTAGGTTATAATCTATCTGTGTGCCAAATTTCATTCAAATCCATTCAGTAATTTTGTCACAGGAATGCCACAGAGTGTCTCAGGCTGCTATGGCATCGACAAATAATGAGGTCACGCTTTGCGCTGACGGTATTATGTTTTATTCGTTTATATACATTTACATAATTACATTTTAACTTTAGTACAGATTATTTATTTAGACTGTAACTGCCCGTGACATCACATCGCTCGGGTCCTACCAGAATACCAGCGCTGCGACACTTTTTAAATGTCGCAGCATTATGCTGAGGTAGGAGCCTTTTGGCCTCGTGCAGGACTTTCTGTTTTATTTTTAATAGTTTTTACTCTCAAGTTTGTTTGTTTTTTTTTTTTATAATTTTTGTACTAGTTTATTTTATTATGTGATCTTCCTGTGCGAGTCACAATAAATACTTTTTCTTTCTTTCTTTCTTTCTTTCTAATTTTTGCGTGAAAGAATAACAAACATCCATACAACTCGTGCATCAAACTTTTGCGTTTATAATGTTAGTAAGAATTGGCTAACCGCTAGAATTGGCTAATTGCTACGTAATTGGCTAATTGCTACGTATGGTGCCGGATGTAAACCATCCTATTTCTTCCCGTGGGTGCCGTAGAAGGCGACTAAGGGGCTCACCAGAGAATGGGCAGCAGCGTTCTCTATACATTTTACCACCATACTGCGATCGCCAACCCGCCTGCCAAGCGTGGCGATTATGGAAAATCCCTCCCTGTTTGGAGGAGGCCTATGTCCAGCAGTGGGCGTCTTCGGCTGAAAGGATGATGATGATGATGATGAAGAATTGGCTTTATTAAGATAGTTTATAGCCATCGATACTACTGTTTGCCTAGTAGACTGCATCCGACCGGTCGATCAGGCTGGAAGCCGACCCCATGGTAGCCCATCGGCTTCCAGTCCAATCAGATGCAGCTGAGTATCAGTATTGTACATAGACCGAGTCGCTCTATGCAAGGGGAGGGGAAGGTTTCAAGGGGTATCCTATTACCCAGTAACTGGGTTGTGGAAAACCCAGTTACTGGGCAATACGATACCCATCGACGATACCCACGATACGAATGACAGCCGGGACCAATAGCTTAACGTGTTTTCCGAGGCACGGAGAAGTCTTTAGAACGTAAAGACGGTCACCCATCCACGGACCAACCGCAGCAAGCGTAGCCAAACCTGTTCGATCGACCCATGCGGCTATTATCATTTAGCCATAAGCATCGATCCTTACGTACCTACTTACGATTTTTTTTTTTGTTGGGCCTGCTCTTGATCTCGATCATGCCTGATGGAAAGCAATGGTAGAGGTCCATTATGTAACTAGCATGCTCAGAAGATGCCTGGTCACTGACGTTGGCAGAAGGTTCCACACTTTGGCTGTGCGCATAATAAATTAGGAGGAGAAGTGTTGAGTACAAATGGTCGGGATATCAACCAAGTGCGGATGGTACTCTGCAGTACATCAGGGACCTTAGTCTGCTATTTTTATAAATTCGTCATTCCAATACGATCCCATCGTCATTTTGCTAAAAGTTCGTAATCTGCTAAATTCATAATGGTCGATCAGTGGTCGGTCACTGGTCTCATAATAGAATTGTGTTATAATGGCATTGTCGTATTGCCATTATTATAAAACCCGTTAGTAGAAATAATTTTCGAAAAAATACTACTAAATTTGAACATTTATTCATGCCAGATTTCATTTATATGAATATATTTTAACATAATAATTTTTAACATATTATTTTAGGAACTGTCCAAGTTTTAGCAGCAGTCATTCATTTGTCATTATGTACGAGAATACCAATAAACGTCATTTCTTTCAATGGAGTGTCAGTGGCTGACCACTGGAAAGTCATAATGACGCCATTATATTAGTAGATTACCGAACTTTTCAAAATCAACAATAATGAAATCAATGATAGACCATTTTGCCACTGTTGTAATAACAGACTTGAGGCCCAGGTAGGCCGGTAGTAAAAGGATCAGGTCGTGGAGCTACTGCGCACACTCTCCGATGTCTGTAGAAAACCGACGGGCAAGCAATATTACTGAGCCAAGCTGGTAAGCCTAGCCACCAACTTCTCGTCGCCTAAAACCATTTTCTCATTGGGCATCAAAAAATTCGTCCACATCTCTGTCAATGAAAAAAGTGCCCAGAAGGCTAACAGAATTGCCACGTTGGACGGCAATGCAGATTCTTTTGGGCCAAACATAGGCCAAACCTGGCCTGGGCCTGAACTCACGAATATGACCACTTAACGATTCCACTCGTAACCACGTCAATCACACACGAATTCTTCTAATATCGTATTGATGATATTGACAAAATATCTTGGAACATACAGAATATGAAATTTCGATTCCTTAACGTTAAAAAAAAAAACTATATTGACGTAGTTTGAACGTAGTAAGATTCCGCGGGGAAACATTTTAACTATACAGAATTGGGGCCTTGGTCACGTGAAGACTCGACCAACCGCTTGGCGATGTCCCGAAATACTCGATGAGCACTCCGACTCCACGGCCCTAGTGTTTCTACCCCAAACAGCTCAAACATTGGTTATGACGTTGTTTTATTTGCGCCGTTTGGAGGTTTTTCATTACTGCAGTCGTCACAGCCCGCGTCGTACTAGGAAGATCAGATGTCACGAGGATGTCGACACAATATGTTGAATAAATAACTAACTCTCACAAAAATTCTTCATCACTTTGTGCTTTATATAATGTGTTAAATAAATCCTCTAAATAGGTACACCATACGGTGAAACAATTCCACATTTTTTCCATACAAACTTCGGGAGGGTTTTACTCCACTGTTTGACAATGTACATCAAAACTTAAACATGGTATGGTTTTGTCTCATTATTAATATTGTCGGTACGGAAACAGAATACTAAAATAAAAAGTCATTAAAAAGTTATGAACCAACAGAGATTCGTTTTTCTTGATAATTTAACGTAACTTTGGACATGTTTAAGTAATAAAAGAAGTGTAAAATCTCCAAAACTAAGTCGGTACTGACAAAGCTCAGTTATCGAAAAATTCAATAAACTTTATTGGTCATTGATTTATGCAGTGGTTTTTTCAGAAAACCCGATCTTTCGAAGGACTTTTCTTAATTTTTTACGCGCCTGTTTTACTGTAACTGATCCTGCAGCTCATTCAATATTGTTGTGCGTGTAGACTATCGTCTAACTGCTCATCACGGGTACTACCTCTGTCGGATCCGAAGCCTGATGAGACAGCGTGCTTTTCAGCCAGGCCCACCACTGAGTTCGAGCCCGCGACTAGTGTACCGTTAAAATTTTCTTATTTTTATCTTCCAGTCATTCATTTCTGCAATGAAAAAGCTTTTGGGAAACTCAACCGTGTTCGTGGGTTCGAATCCAGACAGGCGCTTTGCTTTGTGTAAATAATTTCATCACCACTGCTCTCAAAACGGTGAATGAACACCGTGTTTCCACTGGCACACGACGCGGTCCTAGAACCAAAAATTCGAAGACCAACGAAGATCTACCAACCCACACTCGGCCCGCGTGGTGGATTACGGTTCACTCCCTCTTACAGAGAGAAGGCCTGTGTCCCAGCAGTGGGAAAATTATAGGCTGATTACCTATGCTTATGCTTATAACCCATAGGTACTCAACGAGAGCGAGAACGCCCCTTCGTGGGCGTTTTAATAATTTCTTCAATAAACTCAGAAGTAGCATACGCATACCTATGTGTTAGGTATATTAGCTAGTTTAAGACTTCACAATATTCATATCTTCTCTTCTTCTTCTCACACACTATTGTCTACATTTCTTTTTCATTTCTACTTTCGCAGGTCTGCTGGAAGAAATTTCTTAAGAAATAAGCCGTACCTTTGTACTCAATTGTAATTATATCGTATCCCTATGTATTTTACTGTGTGTACCTACATAAATAATTAAATAAGATAGGGGTCATATGCTATCTTACGACTAAGTATATATTACAAGAATTGTTTTGTGGGTGGGAATTTATCAAATAACTTCTCCCGCTCTGGGTGGAGCGGAAGGGCGTGTCAGACTTTTACTGACTCATACTCACCCGTGTTTTTTCAGTTGCCTCTGTGCCAGGGGCCACGGTATCTCTTTCTAACAACCCGCACCACACGTTTCAATATAATCGCGGTAATAGCTGTTTCAGATTCGCGACAGAATGATGGTAATATTTTTTTTTATCTCAAAGTGTAAATAGGGCAAAATGGGATGTGTCTAAACCAAGTCGATCATTTTCAACTCTTTCGTCTTTACTGATGTAGGTAATGGGGTAGATAAATAAAATCACAGAAGTTTGATCACACATTCTTTAATATTGATAATAATTTGACATTATAGGCATTGCTTTTATATTTTAAATATTATACACGTTAAGTTACAGCTATATCTACTTGGTTTCTGGAGCTTAACTTTACTGAACTGATTGCGACCATAATTAACAGCTATAATAACTTGTAAGTAATTCGATAGGTAGGTAAACTGTCAAAAGTCAGAAGCAGCTTCTCAGCTGAATTTGTTAATCATAATTTAAAGACTGGTCCAAAAAGAGGGGTGGTTGTGTAAAACACAAACCGACCAATGACTTACATTTTTATTTTGACAGTTGAACAACGTTGCGTTATTTACGAGTACGTAGTTGAGCAGACCAATTCTTCGAAATTATGAAACAATGAATAATTTATCCTTTAGAATTATTGATTGATAGTGTTACGCAATTAAGGAGCTGGTCCTTAGGATGCATCACATAATTTTTGTGATGTGAAGCGCGTTCGGCATTTTTTGAGGGGTCCGTAACTTAACTTCGAGGGTCATATATTTGATTAATGGGAAGTCGACTGAACGATTGTTCGAATGGAATTTATTGTGAAACAACCTTTTATCGCCAAACGCTACTAGCTTCTGACGTTTCATAAGTGCCCATGCAGGTTTAAGTGAAATAAAAAAAAAATGATTTAATTTTGTGCAAAAATCGTAACGTAAATGTTTTTTTTTTTTTAATAATAAACAATTTTCCCTTCATTTTTGCTTTACTATCTTCCTTTTCACCAAATTTCAAGTTTCTAAATCTATGGGAAGAACGTACGATATCTTAAAAGTGTTTGATTTCCTCGATTATATAATTATATATGAAATAATATGTGACGAAAAATATATTTTTAACAATTTTATTTCAATTATTAAACTATATAATAACTAAAACATAATCGAAAGAACAGTCCATCGATAAATAAATATTCGATGACTCTTTCAGTCGAAGTAGCGTTTGGCGATAAAAGGTTGTTTCGCAATAAATTCCATTCGGACAATCGTTCAGCCGACTTTCCATTAAATCGAACATATGACTCTCGAAGTTACGTTACGGACCCTTTTTTGAGATTTTTGAGATGGAGAAAAACAATTGAACTCTCGACACCGTTACCGACACCTCTGTTTTTTAGTGGAGGTAGTTCAATAAATTAAGTCTCAATGGATGGGTTTGGGTCCAGAACTAATATTCTAATTGGAATTATAAAAACCCGTTTAGAAGATATGACCAAAATTATGATTATGAATAATGTGAAATCCTGCATTGACGATTAAAAAAATACACACGTAATTGTTCAAGTTTTCAGTTCTGTCTGCATCCCCGGAGTTTCAATTTTAATAGGCTTCAAGAGATTGACCGTAGCTCAATCTAATGATCTAATACACAAACAGTGAGTTAAGGCTGCTGGCGATTTTAAAATCTCATGCAAAAAACATATCGGATAGCAATAAACTCACGTCTCCATTAATCCACTGTCAAAATCTGCGCATGGACATTAGATTTTGAAAACGCCGGCGACTAAAGTCACTACGTGTGTTCCTAGGGTAGGGTTGCCATACGTCCGGAATTTTCCGGACATGTCCGGTAATATAGGTCTGTGTCCGGAATGCGGAGGGAATCCTAAGCCGTCCGGAATTTCAACAATTTTATGACAGTATTTTTTTTAGAAATCAAAAGTAACAAACAACATTGTATGTTATTATTCATTTTAATGTCATTAAATATTTATATTTACAAGAAAGTCAGGAATTTTTATCGAATGTCCGGAATTTACTACGGAATTTCGATATTTTGATCTGGCAACCCTAACCTAGGGTTACTTTTCCTTTGTATGTAAACGTTTTCGATTCTTCATTGAAAGAACTAGTGTTATAGGAAAAGAGATTGGATTGGAAATAAACAAATAAGTGCATTCTTTTCGTTACCCGAAACTACAGTTCTAAACCAGCAAGCTCCAAAGAAACCATGGTCCATAAACAAAAATATCCAACCGAAAATTAGCTCGGTCGGCCATTTTGAAAATGTCTCATATTTATTTGACTCATTGGTGCCATTCTTCCAGGCATAGACACATCATACATAGTGCTGCGACCGTTCACAATCGGTTCGCGATCTAGTCGATTATTCGAATCGATTTTCGTTGCACTTAAAAAAGCTGATGTCTGTGATTGGAGCAGGCTCCCAGGTAAAGGTTGTTGTCTTTCGAGTCTATATTGTAGATTCTGCTTCTCCATTTGGTGATGTTGAGTTCGGATCGCGAATCGGTTGACGTGAACCGGTATCGGTACGACTATTTTCGTGCCGGATCCGTTTTTGCTTGAGTGGCTGCCCGATGCGAGGCCTGCTTTTACGCGTTTCCATTTCGCGCGACGATTTTGGAACCATATTTTCACCTGGGGAATAGAATTTGATTTTTAATGATTGATGCAGTTTTTCTTACTACTCGTAATTCCACTAGGCACGAGATAAATTCCTAGCAGTCTATAAAAGTTACAGTAGATGCAAAACGCATACTGAAAACGTTGACATTGCAAAACATATTAAAAATTGGTTAAAAGGCAGCAAACATTATAATATAACAAAATGCATTATTATTGAAAATTCGATGACGAAATAGACGAGACACATTTTCGAGCTCTTTGGAATGACTATCACTGTTTTAATTGTATGGAATGTTACTTTTCAATGTTCATTAGAATGAATTATAATACCGATAATTGCGAAATTTACGAAGAGTATTTGCCCTTTTTCTCTAACACTGGGGAACGTCTAAATGGACACCCGAATTTTATTGAGCATTGGAAATCGAACAGTGCATTATATTTAGGCATTAATTTAGGTGTCACCTAGACTAAGTGAGGACGGGATTATATCGTGCCACAGATAAACAATATCCCTTACCTGTACTTCACTTAGCTTCAAAGCGGAAGCAATCTGCGACCTCTCAGTGAGACTCAAGTACTTCTTGGCGTGAAACTCTCTCTCCAGCTCCAGGAGTTGTTCCGAAGTGAAGGCGGTTCTTCTTC
This sequence comes from Polymixis flavicincta, assembly GCA_949987655.1. Taxonomy (NCBI): domain Eukaryota; kingdom Metazoa; phylum Arthropoda; class Insecta; order Lepidoptera; family Noctuidae; genus Polymixis; species Polymixis flavicincta. Next base: position 2,883,610 of record OX465198.1, on the reverse strand, counting down.
TGCGCGCTTTGCTCTCTCGTGCTGTGTCCGTGCTTGAATCTTCTGGGTCGGGTTCTGAGTCGTTACCTGAAGAAGGAGAAAAGGATTTATTAAGAGTTTTATAATAACACTAGCTTTAGATAGTGGCGGCGGGAACGTACTGGCGGGATAAAAAGTATCCCATATGTTAATGTTTTAAACGATTGGTGTGGAAAATTTCATCCGATCCGTTCAGCTGTTTTTGCGTGATTGAGTAACAAACTTCTAAATATCCTAACATACAAACTTTCACATTTATAAATTTAAGTACCCAGAACATTTTTATTTTATTTTTATTAACACCAATACGTACAACATCTTACAGTTACCCAAGACGATGTTATAAACACATATTAAACTATTTGTATCCATAAAATACACTTACATAAAATTTAAAAATAAGTAAGTAAACATAAAAACAAAAAATTTAATAAAAATTACAACTTCAGATATGTACGCCTTCTTCAATGCACCTTTGTGCTTCAGATGCAAATTTCGGCAGGTCATCGAAAACATCTTCCGTCGCCATATTATTAATAATACGAGCAAGTATAGAATAGTAGGAAGGTAGCATGTAAGATACAATCACGCCACAATCGTGTTTGGTTTTGTGCCGGATTGAAGACAATACGCTCGCCCTTATTACACACATGAGACTTAAACATAACAGAGGGAATTGTGGGTGTGGTTGTCAGTACACCTCTGCCCAAACCTTCGAGGGTTACCGGTGTGATGTTATTTTGTGTAGGCAGAAATATATCGCACCACACGATAACACATATTGCGAAATATCTGAGTGTGTCGATTGTAAGTGTCATGTAACAGTGAGTTATTGGAAATGGACTCCGGCTATGATGACAACCTTCTTATGGGAAAACCTTTAACGCGATTCATGGAGATAAAAATCCAAGAGGTTTAATTGTCCTTCTAGAACAGCCTTTCCCAAAGTGGGCGATAACGCCCCCCTTATGGGCGCTGCAGGCTTAATGGGGGCGGTAAGAGACTCGCTAATTCCGCTCAATCTCCGCTAATATAGCTCACAATAATTAATTTAATTTGAAGTTATAGTGGTTTTTAAGTAGGTGAAAAAATAGGGGCGTTAAAAATAGTTTATTCTCAAAGTGGGCAGTAGACAAAACAAGTTTGGGAACCCCTGTCCTAAAATGTCACGTCGCGGCATGTTGCGATATTCCATCTTAACTACGCTACAAAATGTGCTTCATCCTCGATAAAACTATCGTAATACTATGTCGAAGCCATTATTTATAAAATCAATTACCAAAAAAAAAAAAAGCGAAAAACTATTATAAAATAATCCGTCTGTATGTGTCAACAGAGCTATTAGTCAATGGGCTCCCCATTTCCCGCGCTTTCTGCAGCAATGGCGGTGCGGCGAGAACTTTATGGCTGGTCGTTTAGTCGATTTTATTGGTAGGTATGTCGTTTAGTTTCAAGCGATTATGATTTCTAAACAGTACCGATAGGTGCCTAATTGTGACTGTTTACACCTTACTTGTGGTCGCCTAGTGGTAGAGATTCGAACATATTTTTCTTTTATTTTATTGCATTTCTAATGCATTATTATTACCTATAAACAAAGGTTAGCATGCTGCACTTCTTCCCCATAGGTATAAACTTTAACTGTGCCAAATTTCATACTCGTCCGTCAGCGTTATTTTCATAAAAAAGGGTACAAAAAGTGTTTAGAAAAAAGAAAGAAAGAAAAAACGTTTATTTGCGGTAAACATGACGCAAAAAGAACAGGAATACAAAAATAAGAAAAGGTTGAGGGAAACATGCGTCACATCCACGCAAAACGGCTATCGCTCAGCATTATGCTGCGACCCTATGCAAGACAGAGCCCCAGCGCTGGTTTCACATACCTACTTCCTATACTTACTCCCAATAACCGACGAAAGATTTCAACGCTACAGGGTTTAGAAATATAAGCTGAATTCTTACGACCCTGTAAAACAGACATTGAAACAAATTCGCACAACAAATTCACAAACAACTTGTTGTGTTGCGTTGCCTATATCCGGGCCTAGAGACAAAATACATTTCTATTAGCGTTCACACCAAGTGCTACGCCAAAATGTATGGGAATTACATTACCTGCGGAAAGAACACGACGTAACCTTTCCGCAGATATTGTCATTCCCATACATTTTGGCGTAGCGTTTGGCGTGAACGCTAACAGAAATGTGTTTTGTCTAGGGCTGCAGAAGGACTAGTTTGTAATAACAATACCTTATATAGGGAACATATGCTTGACAATTCAGTAGCTTTCCGGCTTCACACGAAACAAAAAAAAAACTGAGAAATACTTACAAAATAAACTTCTTGATTATCTTACAAATCTCACTTCCAAACGATAATAAAATACGTCCCTCTCCAACGTCAAATCATGTTTTTCGTCGATGTCAATCTCTCCCTAAGTTTTTGCGCAGTCATAACCCCGGGGCCGAATGGACGATAAAAAGCGACGGCCGAGAACCAAAAGCCGAGAGCCGAGTCAGCGCCACGCCCCGTGGTGGACAAATCTAATGATAAGATAGCTGGGGTGAGGACCCGGGGTGAGACGGACTTGACGTGGCTTGTAAGATTTTGTGAGAAATTTGTTACATGTGAGATTTTGAAAAATAACGAACAGTTTTAATTCCTGGAGATCCAATTGATCCGCACGGGTCGATAGATCAGGGCCTAGAGACAAAATATATTTCTGTTAGCGTTCACGCCAAACGCCTCGTCAAAATGTATGGGAATGACATTACCTGCGGAAAGAACACGACGTAATCTTTCCGCACCGGGGTCACCTTCTAGTTCACCGGATGCAGTTGAATACCAGCATAGTGTCAGCTGAAAACACAAGGTCTACCACCTGACGCTGATGGTAAAACTTTAGTCATAAATTTGTACAAAAATTAATTGTTGTTTGTGTAAATCAATACGAAGTGGGTAGTTACCTATAAGTATTCATAAGGATCACTCAGTTCAGCAAATTTAAAAACATTGAATTACTCCCAACTTTTTAACAAAAGGTATTTGTTTTGTGGAATTTATTGTACAAATATATTCGGAACATACATTTTAGGTTATATAATAGATGTACGGAAAAGTCAACCTAAACGTTTTTACAACGATCTCTCAGACAAAATGGTGTCTGTACTGAGTGATCCAATGATACTATCATAGATACCTGGAATTAGCTTCAAATCCCTAGACGGTTTTATAAAACATTGTGACAATTTGTTTACAATTTTTTTAGATATAAATTCAGTCAGTAGAGTAAGTTTATGTTGAGATTTAGATGATGGCCGTTTTTGCAAAATGTCTGAATTGAGTGATCCAAACTTTAGGCAATAACTGAAGACCCTTGAGAGTTACAATTTTTTTTATTTGGGCTATGAGTTTTGACTATTTTTGACTAAATGTACAATCAGATTTTATCACGAAATAAAAAAAGATCACTCAATCCAAATGCACATTAGCATATAATAGAAAGAGACAAAGAGAGAGCCCTACCTGTGTTTATTATTCTAACGTAGGTATGGTACTCGTGGGTTGCAGCTGAAAATCATGGTGGGCAAGTGGTAGCGGCCACGACTTACGAGTTGTAGGTCGTGAGTTTGAACCCAGCCAGGTGCTTTACTTTGTGTAAATTATTTCATTACCACTGCTCTCAAAACGGTGAAGGAAAACATCGTGAGGAAACCGGCATGCCCTAGAACAAAAAATTCAAAGACATGTGACATCTACCAACCCGCACTGGGCCCGCGTGGTGGATTACGGCCCAATCCCACTCACAGAGAGGAGGCTAGTGTCCCAGCAGTGGGAACATTATAGGCTGATGACGATTATATGCTAGTGTGTTATACGCACACTAGCATATAATCATCATCATATTTATCTCTGATTTCACTGGAAAGATCAACTTAATCGAAGATTATAATTATAAATACAAAAGGCGCACCGCGACGACGGGCGACCGCGACGTTTGCTTCCGTGATTTTTTTGCAAAACGCATTTAACATTTCTATAGATTTTCTTCTTTGTGTGCTAACCGCGTAAGCCCAGGTCGTCTGTTTCTACAATACTGACGCAAGCATAGACTTTTTCTTAGAAACAGTTAATAAGTTCTTCAAAATCAAAATAAAATACCTATTACGATACTAAATACGTGCTAGCCAACACGTAGCCACTTCTTAAATACCGACCGCACCAACAGTTTCCATGAAAACCACGATAAAGGATCCCTTTAGCAAATAAATATATTTATTCCTTACGACCGAACAGCGATTGACAGTTATCGAGAGCGCCAAATGAATTGTAAAATCCGCCATCTTTAATTTGCCGTCAAAAAAGAACGATTCGAACGGGGAATAGACAATACAACTGCATAAGCAAACTTTGTAGACGCATAAAGTCCCCGCGCGATCGCGTTTCGAATTTTAAATTATATTGTTTGAGCGGCGAGTTAAATCGATTGTGAAGTCGAATGCATTTTAGTCGAATCAGATGTATCGATTACGTTAAACAGTCCGTTCAAAATGGCAGTCACGTTCTATTTCAGTTTAAATTTTCTCTCTGTCACTTTGGCAGTTTTCCTCGAATGAATGATGAATTGGGAATCAATGTGGCGTAAAACTGATGATATATTTGTTTACTTGGTTATTTTAGCGTTAATGCTGTTCCTACATTATACTGTCCGCCAATTTTCTTATCTGATGGCTTTCAAGATGCTCGAAGCATTGTGGTTGTCATTGCACATTTTTGTCCAATGAATCTTCTCAGAAACCGTAGCTAAGTAAAGCTACGGTTTCTGATAGACGGTAGACGGTTTTCTGGTAGACGGTACCGGATCTCAAGGGAAAATTTTAATTAATTTAATTAAACAAATCGTTAGGACTTTTGAGTCTGGAAGGTTTATAACTTAAAGATAAAACCTGATAGCAGTGGTGACCCAGTGGAAACGGCCGCAGCTTACGAGTTGTAGGTCGTAGGTTCGAACCCAGATAGGTGCTTTACATTGTGTAAATTATTTCATCACCACTGCTCTCAAAACGGTGAAAGAAAACTTTGTGAGGAAACCGGCATGTCTTAGAACACGTCTTGTCACCTAGATGAGTCCTGAGTCTGGGCAGTCGGAACATAATAGGCTGAAAATGCAGAGATTGAACCTTGTTTTAACCTCCTTGTGTTCGTTTTGATAAAAAAATCAGGCTCATTATTTCTTACAAATTCCGTACCATTCCGTTCCTCAATCAACGGCAGGGTCCAAATTTCATAGACTAAAATTATCATCTAGCCAGTTGCACGTCTTGTCTACATTGCACTGCAAAAAAAAACTACAGAAAACGGTCAAGAACTTTTCTGATCGATAGAGTTACTTGATTGACGTTGACATGATTGTATTAAGTCAAAAAAGCAACAATGGATACATAATTTACCTACTTTTGCAAGCACTACCTATGTAAATAGACTTAACTAAAGCATTTGACTGCATAGATAATGCTCTTTTTTTCCAGATATGTTAGTTCATTGATACCAGATATGCATAATTTTCAGTGTGTAAGTTTTAAAAAAAAACAGGTTTCCGACAATTTACCAGGAAAAGGTTTATAATATCTTCATATTAAATTATGGAGTGCCTCGAGGCAGAGTTTTGGGACCTAAATTAATTTGTAATGAAATGAAATGTTTATTTTTGTAAGTAGATATTTTATGACACTTTAACACGTTAATACTTTGCTGGACAATATTTTAAAACTAGATGGCGCCGGCATTTATTCGCCAAGTGATTCCTGACATGAAATGTAATAGGTACTTAGATGATTACTTTGACATTATTATGTACTGTGAGTTACCCCGTTAAAAAGGCCTTATGGACCACTTGTAATGTCTTTTTTTTTAAAATCGACTACATACGTTCCTTAGGCAGTTATTTTTGATAAATATTGATAAGTTTTAGGCAATGGAGAGTCCCCTTGTGGAGAAAGGAAATAAATTTAGGTATATTTGGCACAGACTGAAAGCACTAATTATGTTCCAAGATTGTGGCAGTAACTACCACGCAGATTCTGCAGTCATAAGGTTTCGTAACAAATAAAAACGTTATGTCAACAGCAATCACAAAAATAAAAAGTGACAGATGTCACCTGAACAATTCGCGCCAAAAGCTAAATAGTTCAGATGCGTTCGGATACGCGTCAATTTCACGCTACAGATGCTTTCGAGTGGCGTGAAATAGTCTTTGTAATGTCAAGCAGCCATTCCTAATTGGTTTATTTGTTGATTTTCTACGTTTAGGGGAATGCATGTGAACTGTTTCGAGTGCTTATGAAATGTAGGGAGTAGAATTGTTAGCATTCGTTTCATTCAATTTGGATTCGAAATTGTGATAACCAAGCAGAGATTTTATTTTGAAATCTGGAAATGATTCACATGACACTCAGTTCTACGGCAATTATAATTATTGGTAAATATTTCATACATTTGCGATATGTAAATGTCTTTTGTGCTTGGGGTAGGTAATAGTGTTCAATATTTTTGACCGAAAAAATATGTAAGATTTCAACCGCTAATAACTACAAGAGTTTAGTGATAGAGTAATAGATGAGTATTCAGAAGATAGGTCATATTTATAAAAAAAAAATAAGCAAGATGTAATTCGCCTATGACGTCACGCATGTGCATGCGCATGCGCGGGACCCACTATTTTTCACAATGAGTCAAAATTCCAATTCATATAGCACGAAAACGTGTTTAGTTAGAACACTGATTCTGGGAGTTGACAAAGCACTATAGGAGATAGCGAGAAACAACAAAAATATAGACCAGAATAGGATAAAAAAATAATAGTATGAATTTGACAATAACAAAGAACTCCATTTATCGTCTCATTTCGGCAGTACATATGCTCAGAAATGAAAAAAAAAACCCTATCGAAGAAAACACATTAAAGTAAACTAAACAATCACTACTGCGCCATTCCATGACAAATGACGCAGCAATTATTGATGTAACCACAGTCCAGCCGACCAGCGATCATGCTAAGGATGTTGTTGGGGCTGCCACGTATTCTACGCACCAAGAATGCGCACCCTATACGCATCGTAGCGTAAAGTGCAGGCAGGCTAAGGAAGCACTTCCTGTGATCGATGCTGGCCTCACAAAACAGGTTCTCCGTCTAACTAAATCACAGCTGCGTGCAGTTATAAATAACCTAGTTCTCAATGCCAAGAAAACTAAATGTATAAAGTTCGCCTGACCGAATGTTAAGAATCTAGGACCGAACATCGTCGTAGATAATGAGGTACTTGAGACTGTAGACTCGGCCGTTTTTCTAGGCATAACAGTAGATGCCAAACTTCAGTGGGGTTCACATATACCAAGCCTAGCGGGAAGGCTCAGTTCGGCCGCCTACAACGTCAGGAAAAGAAGACAATACACTGACGTTGACACAGCGCGGTTAGTCTATTTTAGTTATTTTCATAGCATTATGTCCTACGGCATTCTGCTGTGGGGCAAAGCCGCAGATATTCAAAATATTTTTGTTCTTCAAAAACGAGCAATGTTCGAGCTATTTATCAACTAGGTGCTAGAGTTTCTCTTAGAGAATTTTATAAAGATATTGGTATACTCACCGTGGCATCGCAATTCATCTTGGCCAACATCTTATATATAAGGCAAAACATACACTTGTACACTAAAAACAGTGATTTTCATAATATTAATACTAGAAATAAGGACAAACTACGTGCTCCCTTTCACCGGCTTCATAAGGTTCATAACTCATTTATTGGTCTTGGTATAACCTTTTATAACAAGCTTCCCTCTTCTGTGCTAGATTTGAATTTTAATGCGTTTAAAGCTAAAGTAAAATTCAACCTTTGCGCAAAGGCATACTATTCAATCAACGACTACTTAAACGATAAGAATAGTTGGTCGCTGTGATTAACTCAAGACAATGTTTGTGTTCTTTCACCAGAGTTTCCTTGCCTACTGACAGGTCATATCTTTATTAACTTAATTGTCTGTTTTTATTTGACTGTATAAATTCATTTGAATTTACTTAGTGTTGACATAATCTATTCATTGTTTTTTATTTTTAATAATGAGTTAAATTGCAAGATGTAGCTAGCTAGCGACCTCGATAATTGGTCTATTATATCTAGAACAATTTTAAATTTTTATATTTCGTATCCTACCATTGTATAAAATCAAGTTCTTCTAACATAACAGACAGCTGTGCTGCTGGGGAGTTTGTTGCGCCACTTCTTCTTCCCAGCTAAAGCACTAGGAAGTGTCGAAGGGTGGGCGTGTTTTGGGGAACTGTCTTTTGTAATTTTTGACGTTCAAAAAGTGCTGACACCAGCCTAGTTTGAATAAATGACTTTTGATTTTGATTTTACAGCAGCTGTAACTGGCCATGGGTCATTTAACAAACATCTCTTTGTCTTAGGAGTAACAGACAGTCCGCTGTGCAGGGCCTGCATGGAGGACGACGAAACAGCAGCGCACGTGCTGCTAAACTGCCCAGTGGTCGCCAATTTCAGGGCTAAATACTTCGGTAACCCAGGTACCCTACGTGAGATTGTCAGCAACACCAAGGCGTTGCTGGCCTTTCTCGAGGAGCTGGGGTGGATCGAATGACAGATTCACCCACCCGTACGCAAAATACGCGCTTTGACGTGGAGTTGCGGACAACAGCCCGTATTACCTACTACCTATTTATTACCCTATTAGATGTGGTGCTGGAGACGAATGTTGAGAATACCTTGGACTGCCAAACGCACCAATGCATCGATCTTAATCCAGCTTCGAATAAAAACCCGATTGTCAACCACATGTCAACAACGCATTCTCTCCTATTTCGGCCACATAGTACGCAGAGGTGATGAAAGTTTGGAAAAACTGATTGTGGTTGGGAACACCGAAGGCAAACGATCGCGCGGTCGATCACCAACACGATGGACCGATCAGGTGAAGGAATCATCGTCCTCTAAATTCTACACGGTGGTGAGGGATGCGCTGGACAGAAACCGGTGGAGGCGGATCATCCGCTCCAGGTGCAACTCCGAAGCTGACCACGATCCTCAGATATGAGGGACCGACTACAGAGAGAGATTTATTACCCATCGTAGCGTAAAAGCAGTCTACGCGATGTTCAGCAAACCGAATATCCAATCTCTCTGGTTATCACTTACCATTACCGAAAAAAAAAAAACAGGATTATACAAACGTTTTTCCATAGTATTTTTATAAAGATTATGAGTGAAATTATAAATAGATAGAACTATAATTCTCATTCTATCTTGATGCGTAAAAATGATCTCTCATCTACATAATAACAGTAAGGATCAACGTGAGAGAAACAAAAATACTGCAACTGTCCGCCGCTTCAAACCACAACCAGCTCAACGCTGGCCTCACTCACACCCGCTCTGCCACATCAACGTCATCGCTACAAGGTCACTGATAACAAAACATCAAGGTCTACACCGGCAGCGTGGGAACCGTCCACTGATAACAGACCTTCTTTGGCGCGCCTCTACCGAACTACACACACACCGCCACGGGTCTCGAAGTTTGCAAACATTGTTATTAGTATTACACACAACACAGTAACTGTTATTTTTTTGACGTACCTGTCAGTTGTCAGGTCTTATCTCCAAACTGTATAGCATCGCATCACCGTCTTACCTCCAAACACTCTGCCAGGGTTGCGGGTTTGTTCGAAAGAGATACCGTAGCCCCTGACACACAAGCTACTGAGGGAACACGGGTGGGTTTTAGTCAGTAAAAGTCTGACACGCCCTCCTGCTCCACCCTGAGCGGGAGAACGTATTTGATGATTTCCCAACCAAAAAATAAAAAACCTGCAAACACTGCGTCACTTGCTGCGCTGTGATTGGCCGCAGCGTCTTGTATTCCATTGATTACAAACATCATACATCACCGAGAACCAACACCTTCTTATCACTTTTTCACATCCGTTTGAACACGTCATAGGCACCGTCTTACGAGTATCTCGATCCGCAGATCCGCACTCCGTAGATCCGCTGAGTTAGAACTCTCGCAAATACTTTTTTTTTTTTTTTTAATCCGTCTGAATACGACGGAGTTATGCCCGAACATACATTAAAAAATAAAAAACATGTCGAATTGACAACCTCCTTCTTTTTGAAGCTGGTTAAAAAACATATCGGAAGGCATTTATTCAAATGCACTTCGAACGTCAAAATTACTTAAGACAGTCCTCCAAAACGCCCTTCACTATTTTGATTGTGAGTGTGAACTCAGAATTACGTTGCAGACCATCTCGCTGAACGAGACACTTCCACTTTATCTTCAAAAATTCCACTCACTAAGACTGACTTACTCGTAAACAATCTATCCTCAGATTATACAACAAAGGCAGATAGACCGCGCGGAACACCAAGAGTGAGGCCAAAAAACCAAATACTAAAGCTTCGCATTTTATGTAACATACAATGCGACGCTTCAGTATTTGTTTATTTTTTTGGTTTAGATTATAAAACAAAGGCAGATAGATCGCGAGTCAAGAAAACAAATACTAAAGCCTCGCATTGTATACAATGCGACGCTTTAATATTTGGTTTTTTGGCTTCACTCTTGGTGTTCCGCGCGGTCCATCTGCCTTTGTTTTATAATCTGAGAATCTATCTATCTAAAGACAGTACAAACTGTGGAGGTGCCATTATCAATTGCAAGGTACATAGGTATAGGTCTTTTTTAAATCTTCATTTAATTATGGACTTATAAAACCGTAACGCGTATGACAGTCCCATCATCTCCTAAATAAACCATGCTTACGATTACATTTGGGCCATGAACCTGAACAGACTCTTCGCATCCAGGTCTACGTTAAAAATATGAGCTCTAGTCAAAATCAAAAATCAAAATATTTTATTTCATATAAACCTGCATGGGCACTCATGAAACGTAAGGAGCTAGGTGCACGGTTCCAATTTGTCGCTTCTTATGGAGAAGAGCCGGCAAGAAACTCCACGGTTACCCTTTTAAAAATCATTGGTTTTTACAATGTTTTCAAATTACAGTGATAAAATAAGTATGAGAGGACAGGGCAGGCCTGCCAATAAGTACCAGGTACTTAGAGGAATGAAAATACAGAATAGAAAATGTATACAAATCCAGTCTATAAGGCCTACAACGTTCTCTCATTCACAATTTGAGAAAGAATCTACATAAATAAAATGAACCTATTTGAACCAAGTGACATGATTTCTATGACAATGACTAATAAATAGTCGATATTAAAATTGATATATTATGTCAAATACCTAATGACGAAAATGTGTCAGAAATTGTAAAAAATAAAAATTTCGTTGAATTTGTTTCTAAGAGACTCGCGAGGCCCCATTTTATAGATTGCGCGGATTGCCCTCTTTTGTAAAATGAAAATTGAATCTACGTCAGTTGCCGATCCCCACAGCATAACGCCATAATACATAATACTGCGAAAATAAGCAAAGTAAACTAACCTAGCTGTGGCTACATCAGTCAACTGCCTTATTTTTCTTACTGCGTAAGCAGCTGAGCTTAGTCTACTTGAAAGAGCTCTAATGTGAGCACCCCATTGCAATTTTGAATCTATAGTAATTCCCAAAAATACAGTTTCCAAAATAGCATCCAGTTTCTTGCCATCAAGTTTTAAGTTTAGACCTACTTGGGGTTCATTTGGTAACGAGAATTTAAGACATTTAGTTTTGTTCGCATTGAGTAAAAGATTATTAGCAGCAAAACATTTCGAAAGAACAGCTAGGCTATCGTTGACATGTAAGACATCCGTATCTTTTCTATCGATTCTAAAAATAATAAAATTATATCGGAGAAGTTAGTCAGCAGGTAAGAAATGGTCATTAATATAAACATAAACTAGAAATAAAAAAGAATTGAACCTTGAGGCACGCCCATCTTAGCTAGAGACCCCGAGGACGTCGCCCCGTTAACGTTTACTTTTTGCTGCCTGTTTGATAAATATGAAAGTACAAGATCAGCAGCATGACAACAACATGTAATTTACAGATCAGTGTATTGTGGTCAACGCAGTCAAACGCTTTTGAGAGGTCACAGAAAATGCCAATTGTCAAAAGTCGTCGACCTACCTTTTGTGAAACGAAACTGTCGACTATGTAAAATCCCATTTGAGTTAAAATGTGACAACATCTGGTCTAGCATGATTTTTTCATAAATTTTTCTCAATGACAGGATTTAAATAAAGCCTACAGCGAAAAAACCTTGTGAAGAATCAGACGAGTAATATCTAAGGTGTGTTCGTGTCATCATTACGCTGGAGAAAACAAAGGAAAACGTTTGTATGGAACTAGCACTCAGTCCATCGTGGGCATTTTGAAGAAAAACCGAAAATCTCTGTTTAAAATTCCAGATTTGTAGGTCTAAGGGTTTGGACTAGGTGTTGACGAGTCAGTCAGTGAATGTTTCGGGGCTTTTCTTTTTAATCGAATATAAAAAAGGGACACATTACACTATAGCCGGGAGACCAGACAGCCCGTTGATAAGGTCACTTGTCACCTGTACACTGTCTGTGTTATTAGTTAAGTACTAACATAGAGGTTCCGTGTGGTGCCGGACGTAAAAGAATAGCACCATCCCATGTCATCCCATGGGTGTCGTAGAAGGCGACTAAGAGACATACTAGAGAATAGGCAGCAAGGTTCTCTATGCATTTTACCACCATTTTGCGATCGCCAACCCGCCTGCCAAGCGTGGTGATTATGGCAAATCCCCTCCTTTTGGGGGAAGCTTATGTTCAGCAGTGGACGTTTTTCGGCTGATATGACTATCGTCATAATTAAGACTATCGTTACCAATCCAATCAATTACTAGTACTATTACACCGTTATTAATAAACCGATTTGAAAAAAAATGGTCAAGATATGATTAGTGTTAATGGTGATATAATAACTTCCATATATTCGCCATCTACGTCTCAGTGCCCCAGAGGCTGAAGAGCCGATAAAGTTTTCTAGAATTTAAGGTGCGTGGGTTCAGCTTGTGCAGCCAATAATAACGGTCTCACAGCAAGATGTAATCTGTGGCGGGAGCTGTATAAACCACCTGACAATTTGATCGAAGCATCTAAGAGCATCCCGCCTGGGCACGCGTTACCGTGTCAGACTTGGAAATCTCTAAATAGACTTCGAACCCAAGTCGGCCGGAGCAAAGACATCCTTCACAGATGGGGTTCACGTATGGCTCAGATCTCAAGTGTGTATGCGGTACCTCCCCACAGACAATGGCTCACGTTCCATCCTGCGTCGCATGCATTTGATGATCTTATGACTGCGTCAATGATTGGAGTTCACGCAGCTGAACTTTGGGCCAAATATGTTTGAACGTTTTGCCCTAAATACGCTAAGGAGAAGAAAAATAAGTCCTGTCACTATTATTTACTTAACAAGTATACGAATTTGTATGGAGCATACCACAGCTAAAAAGAGTTTGCTTTTGTTTAAACGGTGCAAAGCTACAGCGCAAAAACGTTGTGAAGAATCAGACGAATAATATCTAAGGTGTGTTCGTAATAGCCGAACTGTCGCGAAGAGTAGGGCGATTTGTCAAATTCCACTTGATATATAGCCGGGAAAATGTGGTGGGTACAAATCTATTAGTTAAAGACATTTTAGGCAATTATTTCAAAGCATTTCGGGGTAGGTATCCAAGCGTATATTAATGTCTTCATGGCCAAGTGGTTAATTTATCTTCTCTTGCACGAGTTTGTGGGTTCAAAGCTGGACAAGTTAGAATGTGACTATTTCAATTCAAATAATTATGTGCTTTCTAAGGTTATCTTGGACATTACTAACATCGGTGAAGGAAAACATCGTGAGAAAACCTGGACTTCTAGTCTAGACAATTGCTTTTGCTAGCGTCTTCGTATATCGTCACGTGAGAAATAATAAAATCTTTCATTTTCATAATCTTTCATTTAGAGATTTCCCAAGTACCTACTCGGTACCCCACGGTCCGTTCACTAAAATGAATGTTCTTTGGCAGTACCTACGGAACTCAGATGTTTAAGTTCAAATTCTTGGTTTCGTGTGGGAAGCTAAGGATCCAATATACTTTGCCCTAACAAAAAGATACGGCTCATTATTTGAGATTGCTACCAATTGAAAACTTAAGTAGGTAGATTTTATGGGTTATTTCATGATAAATGATTTTATGTCTGTAAAATTAGATATGTAGAAACACTTTTACACGTCAATCATGTTTTTGAAACTAGACGAGTTCGGCGTTTTGGTAGGTCGTATACATTACTCAGACTGCCAGAGCATGATTACATCAACGCAGTAGCACAATGTCATTAGCATAGCTTATGTACAGTCGCCAGCAGGTCAAGCTATCCCAAACTGTCAAATTTTCCCAATTGAACATAAACCTTATTCCTTTGTAACAAAGTTGAAAGACTATCAAAGAAGTTTGACAGATTGGGGTAGCTTGGTGTGCTGGCCTCTGTACCTAAAGGTTTAGACGGTTGTTTGTCTGTCAGGGAATTAATTTAAGATTTTTATAAGTAGGATGCCTGGAGGAATTAGGGGGAGGCCGTTGGTCAGTAGTGGGACAGTGTTTGGTAATAAATAATATTTAACAATAATGATTATTTAAATCTAGATGTCATGTTTATATGTACTTGGCTAGGACAACCAAATAACGACACATAACATGAATAGTGTTTTTTTTTTTTTGGCTGGGAAATCATCAAATAACTTCTCCCGCTTTGTGTGGAGCAGGAGGGCGTTACTGACTAAAACCCACCCGTGTTCCCTCAGTAGCCTGTATCCCGGGGGCTGCGGTATCTCTTTCGAACAAACCCGCAACATGAATAGTGTTACTTTATCGTAACGTTGTTGTGACGTTACACATGTTACGTTTTTAATTTGTAAATCTAATATGGCATTGATATTAATATGTTGTAAATTATTGTATGAATCTACACCGCCGAATCGGGACACTGTACTGGTAGCGTATGTATGTAAATACTAAAACAAGTAATACTTAATAAATTGTGTCAGATAGCCTAACACATATTTCAAATTGCTCTTTTTATTTACAGTGCCAAGAAGTCACTCTGATTTCTAGCAGATGTTCTGAAAAGACTAAGAAACCTAATCTGCTTCCGGACGGATGTACGCTGGTTGAAATGACTAACGATGGCCGCCATGGCCTACGGAAAATGGTCATTCAAAGAGCCAAGTGTGGAAACCAACCCCAAGAACAGACAGATATACTTATGTGCAAAGAAAGTTTACAAACCTTGATTAGTTTCTTCTCCGCCATCACTTTCCGCTTCACTCCCCACACTGACAGGACTCTCTCTCTTCTCCTCCTCTCTGTTCTCCCTCACAGGAGCTGCTCCAGACCCTAGCACCCTTGACAACCATGGCTCTGGATATCCTAATAAAAACGGGAAACCATTTTGTTGCAAAAATGGCGCGTAATATCGCATTTGATTCAATCCGTCTAATCTCTCATTTTCATCTTCTTCTGAATTTCTGGAACTTTCAGATATATTGTTTTCTATATCGATTTCAGGTGATTTTCGGTCTCCGATTATCGATTCGATCGAAAATGGTTTTGGTACTTTCTTCTGGGTTTGGGTCTCGCCTAGTTCTATTTTTGATTCCATTTCTATCACACACTTTTCTTCAAGTCACTTTTGTGTTTTAAATCACTAAGAAACAGTCTTTTTTTATACTTCTTTACTTAACGTTCCATCTTTATTTCTATTTATTTACTTTTTTAATACGTGTCTAATTTTCTTAATCTTTCAGGTTTTAATTTGTCACTGTCTTGCAGATTTTTTTTTTAACTGTACCTACTTAGCACACCGAAGTTCAATATTGAATTTATTAATATCACTCATACATTGGCAAAAAATACTGTTCAATTTTACTAAAACTAATATCAAAGTCCTATTTGAAACTTAAACTTTAAAAATATAAAATCACTACACGTGAATGCAATGTCCATACGTCTTTACTCCGCGAGCATCGCGCGTAAACTCTCTAGCGGCTCGCCACGCCTACATACGGGGTGTAGTCAAAAAGTTATTTTATTTTATTAGTACTAACCACTGGACGAGGGAATGTAAGCTTTATTGCTAGCGTCATAATACTTCTGTCTTTATCATCCAACTACACTGCTAACGAGCCTATTATCTATTACTACTGAAACCAAAACCACCTTTACCTTAATCACATTTAAGTTCACTTTTGTTAAGCACCGATATACTCTATTGCCAAACAATTATCATTGCAATTTAATCCCTATCTTCATCCCTACAACGTTCATTACAAAAAAAGCCCAACATGAATATACGACCTTATGCTTCTGTCAAACAAATGATTAAGAACACTTTTGTGTGAGGCGCGAAAGGGATAGCTAGTTTCTGTTTGATAAGTTAGAGGGAGATAGTGGTAGTGATATTTGTGGAGGCAGTGTGCAGTGGTAATTGGTGGTGATCACAATGTTTTGTCGGTGTCAGCACGGGGTATAAATTTCATCGTTTTGTGCCCCGTTTGGTTGCGCACAGATGACTTACTTTTCACTTTTGATTTTGACGTTTCTTTTTTCAAATAAGGAATTTTGGTTTGACATGTTCTTTTTATGCTGTTGTGTAGTAAAATGTCGTTCAGCTTCAATGTACGATGATCTTAAGGTGACACTTGTCCACATTTTTTCCATACAAACTTCGGGAGGGTTTTACTCCACTGTTTGACATAACTCCACATCAAAAGTTTTGTCTCATTATTAAAATTGTCTGTACGGAAACAGTAGGTATATTAAAATAAAAAGCCATTAAAAAGTTATGAGCTAACAAAGATTCGTTTTTCTTGCTAATTTAACCTAACTTTGGGCGTGTTTAAGTAATAAAAGGAGTGTAAAATCTCGAAAACCAAGTCGGTACTGACAAAGCTCAACTATCGAAAAGTTCAATAAAGTTAATTGGTCATTGATTTATGCAGTGGTTTTTTCAGAAAACCCGATCTTCCGAAGGACTTTTCTTAATTTTTACGCGCCTGTGTTACTTTAACTGATCCTGCAGCTCACTCAATAATATTGTGCGTGTAGACTAACTGCTCATCACTGATACTACCTCTGTCGGACACAAAGCCTGGTGAGACAGCGTGCTTTTTAGCCAGGCCCACCAGTGAGTTCGAGCCCGCGACTAGTGTACCCTTAAAAGTCTTATCTGTAAAAATTACGAACTGCCGGCCGTGCTGTCGGGCAGTTATACCTAGATAAGAATAGGTACCTACTAAATTATGATTGGTCGTTTTCTTATCATTTCGTTTCTTTGAAATGCTATTCGCTGTCGATTTAGATTGTAGGTATGTACCTATTTTATTTGCCTCACATAGGAGAATCTTCTTTAGCTTTTGCAACTGCGCAAGACTGAATCATCTAAGCTAGTGCTTAGGTACAGTCGCCAGCAGGTCAAGCTATCCCAAACTGTAAAATTTTCCCAATTGAACATAAACCTTATTCCTTTGTGATAAAGTTGAAAAACTATCAAAGAAATTTGACAGATTGGGGTAGCTTGATGTACTTTAATTGTCACATTTAACACAAATCTTACATGCGCTAGGTTAGATTACCTACGAAACGCATTATTTACGGAAACTTCAGAAAAAAATCTTTAAAAATCAATTAAGGTAAACGCAGGTATTAACGACCCCCCTAAGGCAATTTTAAAATCAACCCTACTTTTTTAGTGTACTGGTTCCTCTAAAGATTAATAGTTTAATTTTATATGCTAGTGTTATGTATTAAAAATGTATTTACTGAATCAAATACATTTAAATAAAGGATTATCTTATAAAAAATAATTTACAATGTGACTTAGTCGATTGTTGCAATTACCGACCCATAAAAAAGGCTGTGAAGCTATTAACGATTTTTATGCAGCTATTCCCGATCGTGTATAAGAGGAGGCCTTTTTTCAGCAATGGAATGTATATAAGCTAGTGATGATGATGATAACAACATAAAAATGCAAATACTTATTCGTATTTTTTTTAATCGTTATTTTTAATAAATTAAATTAGTACTTCTTAGTAATACCTATGAACTAAATAATTATAAACTTTTAAATTAATCAACATAATACTATTAATACACATATATATTTTAATATAAGGATTTCAAACTCTAGGATATTTCCTTATGCTATTGAGATCATAATCATTTTTGCTTCGGCGAGTTGTGTTTCACTGCATACTTTTCGCCGCTTTTGTGGCTCCATAATTCTGGAAAAAAATATAATTGTATGTTTTATGTTGCTTTAGCCAAGAAGTAGCATTTATTAATAGGTACCTACCTATTATGTCATAAAAGTAGGTGACAAACTAAATTGTGAATGTGCTTTAACTTTATTTTATTTTTTATTAACTTTAATTTATTATTTATTTGTAATGCAATGTTTTTATGTGTAATATTACTATAATGTACTTAGAATGTAATTTTTATTAATATTTCCGTGTAATTTGTACCGCTTAGTATGGGAATAATTTCCTGAAATAAATGATTATTTAATTTAATTTAAATAATCTATATACGATCGGTAATAGCTTCTTATAGTTGCTATTGCCGACCCTCATGGGTCGGTAATAAAGTATGTAAGTATAAACATAAATTGTATTACCGACTCATAAAAATATGGTTATTTTAATTCAATTGACCTACGGACTATAAAATATATTATAATTGATTAATGTCACAAAAAATATGGACAAATGCACACTGTTTTAAACACAAAAACAATGATTTATTACTGTAACTATTCAATATCGATCCTCGAAAAATATCATAACTTTGGTTAAATTGAGAACGCTAAAAGGTGAAAACTAGACAAAAAAGTTTAGTCGCTAATAGATTTTTATAAAGACCGATAGCTTAGATTTAAACTGGTCCATAAAAATACTTGTGTTAATGTGATTTAGTAACATAAAAGAAAAATAAAACGAAAAGTAACGTTGCTGCAATTGCCGACCTATGGGTCGGTGATAGCTGCCACGACTAAAACTGATGAAGCTAACACCATCCCATTTTAATTTAAAATTTTATCGTTTCTAATTACTTTTTATTAATAAAATGCCGTAAGAAATCAAGAGTTGACACTTAAATGAATACATTTAGTAATATAAGATAAAGTATATATGTCATTTGTTTGTATAAATGTCTTAAATAGAAAAGTCACGTACTTACTTGAAGGAACAAGGGAACAGTACGACAATTCCTGCGTCCACGCTGCCCCGCAGTAACTGACGTATTTTATCTCTTTTTTTCACAGCTACTCACACTAACGTAAAAGTATACGATGCTCAAGGAATAAACGCGTGTGTAACTTTGCCTACCTATAGCTAGAATAGTTCTGGAAACGTAAAAATTTCGAATTACTTTTATAGGTCGGTATTAACTACAGATTTTCGATGGGTCGTTGATAGCTGCGTTTACCTTAACTTGTTTTGTAGGTATTCAAATGTTATACCTATGTCGTATCTCTATTTATTTTACTGTGTATATACAGGATAAGTTTTTATCCAGTGCGCAAATTTTAACCATGAAGTCAGCATATGTTTCATAGAAAAGTGCAATACCTACGCGGTCAAAATGTATGGAACAGCTGATTTTTTTTTTTGTATATCCGGCGAAAAATTTCTGCGCTAGGGGGTCTAGAATGCGCTGCTGAATTCATGGCTACAATTTGCGCACTGGATAAAAACTTTTCCTGTATAGGCATGACGGAGTTATGCCCGAACATACATAAAAAAAAACATACCGAATTGGTAACGTCCTCTTTTATGAAGATGGTTAGAAAAAAAAATTGAGAATCGGTCTACAAATGGGGGCGAAATAGATGAACATACATAAAAAATAAAAATAAAACATACAGTGGAACATATAACCTCCTCCTTTTTTTGGAAGTCGGTTAAAAAGTAGCATAGTAGCTCCTTACTTCTTTAATAAAATAATTCCAACACATTCACGCCTTTAATCCCCAGTGTATAAGCAGCAGCACTTAATTCAACGTCTATCACTGTCAGGTATTATTTGCGTACATCTCTGCTTATGTCTCGAGGGAATATAACCACACAATCTGTACCGCAAGCTATGACAGCCGGGAATTTGTTTATTGTGGTTCTTACCACGGGCGTAGCCAGGGGGTTTTGGAGGTTCAACCCCCCCCCCCCCCCCCCGAAAACTTCAGATATTAACATTCATAGAATTAAAATAAGAACAGGCGTGCGGCATATCTCATTGATTACCAACTATTACCTACATTAAAATATACGGTGGTTTGGATTGAAAGCAGCTATGACTCTCACCTCCCCTACTCCAAAATCAGCTTTGGAATGCTTAGATAAGTGTGACCAAAAACTATAACCAAATATTTAAACATTGTTGCAAATATTGGCTACCATACCTGGTTCCACTGCTACCCCAGAAAGGACCCTCTGAAACCTAAGAAGACTTAAAAACGACTTGCGAAACAACGAGTGAAAACAGACTGAACGGCTTGGCTCTCATGAACATTCAATATGGGATAGAAATTGATGCGAATGAAGTAGTGGATATATTTTAAAAGAAAAACAGAAGATTATTTTTGTAATACCTATTCTGTGTTTCTGTGATATATAATCGATATTTTTTTTTTTTTACTTTTATTATAATCTAGCTTTTGGCAGCGGCTTCGCCCGCGCAGAACTTCCATCCCCTATTTAACTCCCTTAGGGGTTTATTTCGAAAAATCCTTCCTTATTCCTTGTCTACACCTCAGTTTCAGTTTTCTAGGTCCACGGGTTTGGGCTGGGCGTTGATGAGTCAGTCAGTCAGGACTTTTCTTTTGCTGTTCCATACATTTTGACCGCGTAGGTATTGCACTTTACTATGAAACATCAGATATTTTTTTTTTTTGTATAATTGGCGTAAAATTTCTGCGCTAGGGGTTCTAGAATGATATGCTGAATTCATGGTTACAATTTGCGCACTGGATAAAAACTTACCCTGTATAGATGGATTGTCCCACTGCTCAAAAAATGACTCCCCCAATTCCTTCTAGGAGATTTTTTCTGTATGTATTTGTCACATCTTTAATATTTTTCGTAAATAAGGGTTATGTTACTTAGTTTTAGTCGTTTTATTTTCTTGAACCAAATACTAAAATCCCAGTGCCCAGGTCTATGCGCAATAAAATATTTTGATTTTGATTTCGAAAGAAGAAAAAGATGGGACCCGAACGGTTGTTTTCAAGTAAAACACAATTATTATAAAAACTTCAGCTCCTTATGCATTGCAATTTGTCAGAAATCATTCAAGCCACCTCAGACAAAATATTTTGAGCGCAGTGAATCCACCCGTTCTTATTAAAAATCCTTATTATCCCCGTTTGAACTTTCCATCTGTCCAACCCACTCTCCCACATCTAAAGCCAGCACGGCCACTTGGCTGGCGCGGTGGTCATTAGCGAGCAATTTGTCCCCTCCCCCCGCCACTTCGCCACCCCTTCTAAATTGATTGTGGCTATTTGGTACACCGCTGATGTATACAAGATAATTTACGATTTGTGTGGGTAGTTTGATGGCTTCTAGTGTCACTGAAGGTATTGCTTTGATTTTGTCTTGATTTAGAATTTACTCGTATTTATAGTTCCTACCGTGATGCTCGTGAACGGGTCTGGTCGTCTTGCTGACCATGTTTTGTTATTAGTAATTAACTGTTTACTTATTATTAACCGACTTCAAAAAGGAGGAGGTTATCATTTCGGATGTTTTTTTATGTATGTTCGGGCATAACTCCGTCTTAAATAGACGGATTTGCAAAAATCTTTTTTGTCCGAAAAGGGTTTATACCGAAATGGTTCTATTTTTTCATATAGATCTGACGATGAGTTTCAGAGACAGACAACGGAACTCTTCAAAAAATCACAGCAAATTGATTACGCAATCATACGATATAACATCACACCTGTTCACTCGAAAGGGATAAGCAGGTGCATTCAGTATATTCGCTGCCCTAGTTCAACAGTAAGATACCGTAAAAAAAATAAAAAAAATTGAGATAAGTTTTGTATCATGTGAAAAATTTGCTCTTCTGTCTGGTTCAAAAATCGGATATTTGTAAAACGCAACCAAAGTGCCTAAATTTCAATATCTCACTGAGACATTTAAGCATATTTTTACCGACCTTTAGTTCAAGATTCTGACATCTTAAGATATTTATAAAGTCAGGAAGATTTTTACTTTTCTTTTATTTCTACACTGAGACTTCTTCAAATGTCCCTATATGGAATTATAAAAACACATTTCAATTAACAACGAGTGAATTAATGACACTAAAATCATAAAAGTATGAATAACTCAAAACATACTTTGTACAATATATCTTACTGTTGAACTAGGGCAGCGATATCAGGGTATCGGTACACCCACATTTTCTATCAAAGTTAATAACAGTTGCATATTTTTTTCGTTGAAGAAGAAGTAACCTTTATTCATTTGAGAGCAGTGGTGGCCAAGTGGTACCTAACGGCCGCGACTTACGACTTTTAGGGCGTATACGCGTAGGTTCGAAACCAGACGGGGGATTAACTTTGTGTAAATTATTTCATCACCACTGCTCTCAAAACAGTGAAAGAAAACATCGTGAGGAAACCGGCATGTTCTAGAAACGAAAATTCTAAGACATGTGACATCTACCAACCCGCACTGGGCCCGCGTGGTGGATTACGGCTCTCCCTCTCAGAGAGGAGGCCTGTGTCCCAGCAGTGGGAACATTATAGGTTGATTCTGCAATAACTCCAAATCACCTTCGTCCATCCGAAACTTCCCAGTCCAGTCTCGTATAGAGTTCTCACAAACAAAACTACACCTAAGCTTTAAATTGACTTCCCAAATATCTTCACGAACTGAATGCGTTATTGCAACGACAATAAATTTTATAACAATAGCTCATTCAGCCATATTGGACCATTAACGATCGATACTGGAGTTAAGACGTAAGGATTTCTAATGCCGATATTTATGAGTCGTGAGGGAAATCATTGATTGAGCTTCGATCATAAAGAGAGGTGAAGTGACTCATTTGAACCGACTTCATAAAGGAGGATACCTACATACAATTCTCTCAATTCGTCTATACAGGATAAGTTTTTATCCGGTGCGCAAATTTTAATCACGAATTCAGCATATCATTCTATACCGCAGAAATTTTTCGCCGGTTTTACAAAAAAAAAAAAAATTGCGTTCCATACATTTTGAATTTTTCTATGAAACAGCTGTTTTTTTTTTGTATAAACAGCGAAAAATGTCTGCGGTAGGGGGTCTAGAATGATATGCTGAATTCATGGTTAAAATTTGCGCACTGGATAAAAACTTATCCTGTATGTTTTGTATGTTTGTTCCTCTGTATCTCCGGCAATTGTAGATCGATTTTGAAAATACTTTTTTTGTGGTTTGGGTATGACTTATGGGTGGTCCCGAATTTGATTAACTTTGCTTGAATAGTTTCGCGTTAGCCTCGATAATACGTTTTTTTTTTAAATCTATTTTGTGTATCTTGATGATACTCTACTATTACCTGTCATTTGTTTACTTAACAAGTAGTGGTACCTATAGGTATGAATTGGTGTGGGGAAGTACCATAACTAACAATAAAAATAAAAACTTTTTCCAAACAAAATAAAAAATACTTTAAAAAAATACACTACAAAGTGAAAAATAACTTTAATTTCGGAAGTCAGTGACAAAAATATATCCAAAGACATCGACTTCCGAATTCAAGTTATTTTTCACTCTTTTTTTTTTAGTAAAATTATAACTAAAGTAGATATCCAATATTAATTAAGTAAATCTGATGTATTTTCTAATAAATTGTCTTTCTATGGTAAATAGGTCTTATTTATTTTATGATTGTATTTTTTTTTAATATTTTATAACACTTTGAAATAGGATACATAATTTGTATGTACGTTTTGATTTAGCTATGTTTATGCTGTGTACTTCTTTAAGAGACAAATTCACCATGCTAATAGATAAAAGGTGAATTTTTAGAAGTTCTTTTTTATGTAACATGTTATTACTGTTATTAGTGAATAAGTAGTTGGGGTACCTTATTTATATAAATAAATAAATTTGTAAGTGTTTGCTGTTCTTCATCGGTAGTAGTTCAGTTGGAATTTAACGAAAGTACTAGCTTTAGGGCCAGCGCCCACTTACGGCACGGCACGGCAAGGGATTTTTGAGCCACGAATACAAATGAAACTTAATAGCATGGTAGTAAAATTCAAATTTCAACGGCAACGATGTCGCGGTATCCTTTTTTTTTTTTTTTTTTGGGTGGGAAATCATCAAATAACTTCTCCCGCTCTGGGTGGAGCAGGAGGGCGTGTCAGACTTTTACTGACTAAAACCCACCCGTGTTCCTTCAGTAGCCCTTAAGCCAGGGGCTGTGGTGTCTCTTTCGAACAAACCCGCACCCCTGACAGGCATCGGGCCTTGCGGGCCCCATCATTTTTGTGCTGACATCTCTTTGAGGCGCGCGTGGCAATCATCATTCATCAGCATCATCATTTAAATTTGAATTTTATTGTCTTACAATTAAGTTATATTCCTATTCGTCGCATAAAAATCCCTTTCCGTGCCGTGCCTTTAGTGGGCGCAGGCCCTTAGCCAGCGGCTTCGCCCGCGTTACCCAAATTAAACAAAACCTTAACAAATTATTCAGCTGAATCATCCTCATAATCACTGTCTATTGGTGAAAACCGCATGAAAATCCGTTCAGAATGTTTTAAGTTTATCGCGAACAAATAGACAGACAGACGCGGCGGGACTTTGTTTCTAACCACTTCAAAAAAAAGGAGGTTATCATTTCGTCATGTTTAGGTTTTTTTAAAGCATCTATGTTAGGGCATCATAACTCAGTCATATTGGTATAGACGGATTTACAAAATTCCGTTTTTGTTCGAAAATGGTTTACCTACTTCTTTTGTAGGTTTATATAAAATACCTAAGAAGTATTCATAGTATAATTTCAAGACCTAACAAGTCTGGAACTATAGATAGATCGATGACGTCACAAGGTCCTTTTTTATTGTCTCCTTGTATGTTTTGTCATCCAATTTGCATTTATTTACAAGACAGATCTTTACCGTGATAATTATTTGTGATTAGTCATAAACTATGCCTATTGTAATGTTTTTAATACTTGCATAGAGCCTTGTTTGGCATCAAAGACACCGTGGTTGTTGTTGTAGGTATGTATTACTAAGGTATTGAATTAGTAGGATCTTTTTTTTTTTTTTTTTGGGTGGGATATCATCAAATAACTTCTCCCGCTCTGGGTGGAGCAGGAGGGCGTGTCGGACTTTTACTGACTAAAACCCACCCGTGTTCCTTCTGTAGCCCTTAAGCCAGGGGCTGTGGTGTCTCTTTCGAACAAACCCGCATCGCGAGTAATGCAATAATGTCGGATATATTCTAAGAAACGCTTTGTAAACCACTCCAAACAAACATTTGCCGACTTATTACAAAAGGCGATTTAACTTCAGTCAGTTTTTGCATTACCAACTTTTCTTCTATTTGGGTAAAGTTCTAAATACAAAAATGACAATTTAGCACTGGACTAAGTTGTCAGTTTTGTAAAAGGAGCTGTATTTCGATTTCAGTTAGGTTCTTATTTGAAAAACAGGCTCGATGGTTTAAGCCATATCTACCTACCTAAATAAAAACCTTGTTTTGTAATAGGGGTATTGAAGTTTGACTTTAGTAATATAGTTTTTCAAAATTGTCTGAATAACTTAAGTGCGTATTTTATAATTACATAGATTATAATTAAGTAATTGACTTCTAGGTTATTGGAGACTGGAAAGATACCTATAGCTATCAAAACCTATCCACTAAGATTATCGAAGCACCAAACTACACATTCAAAATCAAAATCAACTCCAATTCCTACAAGCATAGCTGCAACTAATTCCCAAAATAAACTATCTCCTGGGACTCCGTAACCCTAACGATTCCCAATCATTGACATTCGCGCGCTCACACCAAACACAACCTCTAATCGAATCAGCGACATCTAACGTGTAATCCAAACAAATGACACTTCCAAGCATTAATACGAAACGGGAACGCGCCATTACCGCGCCCCCGACATAAATCCACGATAATATAATAAACTTATTCATAACAAACTTAATATCGCTATAAAATTAAATATTAAAACACGCTTTGTAGTGCTCAACGATCCACGCAAATTGCTTTCCGTATCCACCCGTCCCTTTCTTATCCCCATATAAAAGACAGAGACAGCACTTTATTTGTCAGTTCGTCGCTGCAGTTGTTCTGTAAGTAATGAGGACCGTCACGCCCCGCAATCAAATTCCGGCGCCATGATTGGTCGTTTAACAGGGTTCGAAGTTTGAAATGCTCTTTTTTTTTCGCTGTAATTTTCGTTCATTATCTTGGACTATGTGTAAATGACGCGTTCAGCCGACGGTAATTTTTAATCTCGTTAGCGAGCTTACGATTCATTAAATTGTTTTGTAATTTGTTTATTGTGGGTAATTTAATTTTGGATAGTTTGTTTTTTGTATTTGTGTGTTTGTTTGTTTGGGCGTACCTACGCCCAAACAAACAAACACACATCTTAGAAAAAAACATCTTAGGTAAGTATCGCCACATTTTACACCCCAAACTACCTAGTTTGGGGTGTAAAATGTGGCGATACTTACCTAAGATGTTTTTTTTTTCATAGTTTGTAGTTCTAAGTTCCTTCTAATATACAGGGGCTTAATTATACTTATTCGTACTTCTTGCCGTTTCATTCTTCAGTAAAGTTTTAACTCTACGGAGGTCCCTGATTCTTTTCACTTCTATGGGTTTGATTTCTTTAAATCATCCTCATCCATTCCACAGCCCGACTTCACCCATTCCTGGGCATAGGCCTCTTTTTTCTTGTTACATTCCCCACGCTCCTGTGCCAGCCTCATCCAGGATTTTCCCGCGATGTCATCAATGTCGTCAACCTATCTCGCTGCCGGACGACCGACATCACGTCTTCCAGTCCTTGGACGCCAGACTGTTGCAGCCTTACTCCACCTGTCATCACTACGTCTTACCAGGTGTCCTGCCCAACTCTACTTGACCTTCATAGTACGCTTTCTGATATCGAAGACCTTCATACGTCTTCGTATCTCGACGTTTGGAACTTGGTCTATTACCAATGCCAAGCTCGGAACGCTCCATGGCTCTCTGTGCAACTCTCAGCCTGTACACAGTCTCCTGAGTAAACCTTCACGTCTCAGCACCATACGTCATTGTGGGCTGAACACGTTTATAGAGGTGGGACTTCAGACATTGTGTAATTTTGGCTGATCTCAAAATGTCATCCAGTTTTTTAAATGGCCCACCGAAGCTGAATTCTTTTCGATATCTGTTTGTTGATTCTCTTTGCCAAAAGAAAGAAAAACTACGAGCAATATTCTTTATACAGTAGGTACTTCTTTATGAATCTCTGCTTAAGATAACTCTTAGAAAACCAACTGACCTAAAGTCTCAGTGGTTCCGATCCAGGAATGATTTTTCTTAATTGTCATTTTTTTATTATTAAAACCTAGCTTTTTCCCACGGCTTCGTCTGCGTGGATATCGGTTATCGCGGTTAAAAACCTATGTCCTTCTCCATATCCTAAGCTATATCTCTGCCAAATTTCATGATGATCGGTTCAGCGGTTTAGGCGTGAAAGCGAACAGACAGACAGAGTTAAATTTCACATTTATAATATTACTAGCTTTAGCCCGTGGCTCCGTCCGCGTATATCGGTTATTGCGTAAAAAAGTAGCCTATGTCCTTCTCCATATCCCAGACCATATCTCTGCCGAATTTCATGACAATCGGTTCAGCAGTTTAAGCGTGAAAGCGTAACAGATAGACAGACAGAGTTATTTTCGCATTTATGATATTAGTAGGTATAGTAGGGATAAAAAAAACAGTTTACATACATTTTTTTTGAATATACCACACTATTTAATTCGTAATTTATTATTATTTTCACATTAAATTCGTATGCCCCACATTGTTTTTCCTTCTCAGCTCGCCCCAATAAAATCACTAACACCAATAAAATATTCAAAACATCACAGAAAATATGAATTGCAAATGCTAACAACAAACACTTTTACTTCCCTAAAGATATTCGATAAAATTATAATAAAACATTTCGTTACGCGAATCCGAATGTCATCTCACATCACTATTTGAGTGCACTTAAAAACCGTTACTAATGTCACATTTTGATTGCAAACTTATTATTACTTCTAAATCAAAAGAAAATAAACCTTTACGTAAAGGAAATAAGTTGTATGTGACAGAAAAATGGTATTTGTGTTTTGTTGGCAGAATACAACAGTCGGTGTTATATTATAGTGGTGAGGCAAATGAAATTGAACCTTACGATTTAGTGAATACTCTGCATTTTCCAAAGAAATGTAGTCGGAATTTCACTGATGCAGAACCAAAATAAAGATGCATTGTGTACATTGGTTGCAGAATTTTATTGTCCAAGAAATAGAGCACAAAATTGGTTACATTTAATTTTATCAATAGTACAAGTTATTTTTGTAATAGCGATGCGAATGTGCGCGCTTTACCCTCGAAAATAGCGGTCTTTTGACATTTTTGACAGTTGCTAAAGGGAAGTAACATTTGTGATTAAATAAGTTATTCCTAGAGTGATAGGCAGAGCCTAAAAGGGTTTCAAGTACCGACTTTATCAGACAAGAAGGCTTCCTCTTAGCATGATGCTGTAGGCTACTATGGAATCCAGCACAGCACAGCGCTGATTTTCAGTGGTCATACCCTACTTGACAAAGTTTGTCTTCAATTTTGTTTGTTTTTCCCAATAGGGTTGATATCAGCACCTTAATTGCGTAACTCACGATTAATCATAATCTGTTTCAATTTGACAGTTCAACAATATTCATTGCGTTATTTACGTTTTTGAGCAGACACATTTTTCGAACATATGAAGCAATGGTATAACAATCCGTTTCAAAACGAAACAGATTGTGATTAATCGTGAGTTATGCAATTAGGGTGCTGGTCGTCGCCATATTAAATTTTGAAAACTTTAGGTAATGTCTTTACTGACACCTAGTAATATTAATTGTTCTCTAGTGACACTTACATGATTAAAACAAATCGATAGAAGTAAGAATCATCAAAACCGGCCCACCCGTTTGGTCTCTAGAGAGCGCCACAAAGGGACAAGTTCATAAGCTAATAAACACATTACCCTCATTTGCGTCGTGCATTCGTGTTAAAACAGATAGGTAACTTCTTTCTTATGAGTATGGTTTAACCTATACCTCGAATTTAAGGTAATTATTAGGCTAAAAATAATAGCTAATTACGATATACTTATCAACAACTTTGTTAAAACTAATTATAACTAATTGCCTATTAAGAGATGCAGTAACGCAGCGGTCACTTATCTGTACGATGAGTAACGCTAAGCCACATCATCCATCACACACACAGCATCGTATGAGCAGGGTGCTTACTCTGGAATATAATTCCGATAGATCGATATTGGTCAAACGTCAGTTGGTTGAGTTAAACGTCAGGGATTGGCTAGACTTAGTGAGTCCAGCCAATCCCTGACGTTTGACTTACAATTCCAATGTCGATCTATCGGAATTATATTCGAGAGTAAGCACCCAGGCCTAGACGAAACAAATTTATGTTAGCGTTCACGCCAAACGCTATGCCAAAATGTATGGGATGAAATTACCCCCGGAAACGTTACGTCGAGCGTCTTGTCCTTTCTGCAGGTAATGTCATTCCCATACATTTTGGCGTAGCGTGTTTTGTCTCTAGACCCTGTTTGTTTATTTTTATTTTATCACTAGCTTTTGCCAGCGGCTTCGCCGGCGCAGAACTTTCTTCCCCTATTTTACTCCTTTAGGGGTTGCATTTCGAAAAATTCTTCCTCATTCCTTGTCTACATTATAAAGGGAACCTCTGTGCAAAATTTCGGCTTTCTAGGTCCAAGGGTTTGAGCTGGGCGTTGACGAGTCAGTCAGTCAGGACTTTTCTTTTTATTTATATAGATAGATGTAGGGTAGAGCCATGATAAAAAAATAAAAGTTAACATCGGTCGTTCGTTTACCAACTTAGTACAACTTACCTTGATTGAATATGTCCTAAACTATGCATAAACAGAGTGTTGTTTCTTTTTCAACGACTTCAAAAAAGGAGTTTCTAATTTCGGTTATTTTTAGGGTTCCGTACCTCTAAAGGAAAAAACGGAACCCTTATAAGATCACTTTGTTGTCCGTCCGTCCGTCCGTCCGTCCGTCCGTCTGTCAAGACCGTTTTTCTCAGGAACGCGTGGAGGTATCAAACTGAAATTTCTATATGATCCTTAGTTCTACTGTCCCTGGAAGCTGTAGAAAAATCAACCTTCTAAGTCAACGCAATCAAAAGATACAGCCATTTAGGCCGCAAAATTCCGCAAATTTTCGAAACTCGCACGGGAATCAAAACCTACAGGGTACTTCCCGTGAACTTAGAATCTTGAAATTTTGTACGAAGTCACGTCTTATAGTACAGATATAGGAAAAATTACGAAAACCGAAAATTTTTAGTTTCGTCATATAAAAAAAAATATTTTTGACAATTTTGAACTTTTACTTATATACCCACAGGTTTGTACGGAACCCTCGGTGCGCGAGTACAACTCGCACTTGACCGGTTTTTTTTTTACGTCAGAACTCCGTCATTTTTAAACCGATTTGAAAGGGTAAAACTTGTAGGATATAAACACTGTCAAATTCTGATGAGTATTTTTTTATTTAGCTTCAATACATATTTTTTCAGTTTAATGTATTTTGATGATGTTGTAATAATAACTTCCTATTTACAAAGTTATTTCCTAAGCGTGTGAAGGTATAAGAATTTGTGTGGGGTAGGTATACATGCTAAAAAGTGAAAAATAATAAAAATATTACAAAACATAAATGAAAATAAGCAGGCAGAATTCGAATCCGCGCCGTTTGTTTTCGTGAAAACGTTATAGGTACCTACAAGATATTTTTACGTAGGGTTTGGAAACAAATGTTTATATTGTTCCCGAAACAGTTGTAGCCGTTGTATTTGCTCGATACTAGATTTAGTAGGTTCATTGCATTCGTTATAAAGTAAACTTTCACCGGTTATGATATTTTTCAGTTTTGAGCAATATTCACAGCCAATATTAGACGACATCTTAAACTATTTTGCTATTTGCAACAAATTCTCTTAAGGTTTCAGACACGGCCGCTGGTTTTGTATTTGCTCGATATCTACTATTTTAGATGTTTTAAGCTCAATGCATTCGTTTTGGTGCGAGCTTTCGTCGATTAGGATTTTTTTCCATTTCTGAGTATATTTACTGCCGATATGGATATTAAAAAATAAATAATAATAATAATAATTTAAATTAATTTTTAAACCTATTTCGGACAGTATTTTTGCTGTTTCTCTCCATGCCCCAGTAGTGCTTTGTCAACTCTTGACAACGACTCTAGAATCAGTGTGCCTACCGAAATGCGTTTTTACGCTATACGAATTGAAAAATTCCTAGTCGAAATCGACTCATTGTGAAAATTCCTAGTCGAAATCGACTCAATGTGAAAATTCCTAGTTGAAATCGACTCATTCTGAAAATAGAGGGTCGCGCGCATGCGCATGCACACGCAACTTGAAGTCATAGGCAAATTATATCATGCTTAAATAATGTTATAAATATGACCTATATTTTAAATGCTCAAACATTAGCACTAAAATTCTCGTAGATAACTACGAAAGTTTTAGTGCTAGAAATCTCTAGCGTTTGAAATCTTACATGTTTTTTTCGGTCAAAAATATTGAACTTACCACCAGAGTACTCCGAGTGAAAAGACGTTTTAGTGCTAGAAATCTCTGGAGTTTGAAATCTTACATGTTTTTGTAAGTCAGAAATATTGAACTTACCACCACAGTACTCCGAGTGAAAAGACATTTTCACGTCAAAAACAACAACTTCCAAAAACAACCCAACAAAGTGAAAAATAGCTTATTTATCATTTTGTAGGGTTTTATTTCGAAGTCAGTTGATTTTTGTTTATCAAAAAATTTTACTCTTATTTAACAATCTGATTCCATTGACGTCAGTTATAGGACACTAGTAGCGTTCCACGGTTTCACCCGCGTAGTTCCCATTCCCGTGGGAATACGGGGATAAAATATACTATATAACCTATGCCACCCGGGGATAGTGTAGCTTCCCAACAGTGAAATAATTTTTCAAATCGGTTCAGTAGTTTCGGAGCCTATTCAATGCAAACAAACAATCAAATCTTTCCTCTTTATAATATATTAGTAGAAGTAGATAAAACAAGTCTAAAAAAAACACATGCATGAATATTTTGAGCATCCTGTATAAAATATTTTGTACAAAATATGAACAGCTAAACAGATCATAACAGTTTATTGATTTATACATGGCCGTCTCGCCACTTAAGTGCGTCTACGACTGCACGAGTCCCCTAGCCAACCACAATACACGTAGGGGGATGGGGGACTTTCGGGAAAATATTGGTAAAGGTAGATCCATATTAAAGCGAAATGTGCAGAGCATTTTATTTGACTGAAATATTTTGACAAAGATACACTAGTTTTTTTTTTATTCTTCAGAATAAAAAAAAACTGGATTCTTTATGAATGAACCAACAATGCCACGAAGGCTCAAAAGATAAAACCCTCAGGATCTAATAATAAACCTAGACTGAATCGAAAAGAGGATGCTATGCCTATGGACAAGTACCGCGCAAGTCTGACAAACAAATCCCTACCTATTCAGGCAAATATTACAATTTAAATAAAAGCTTCTAAAAAGAGGGGAAGCATCATAGGGCAAAAAAGGAAAGAATGGTAGGGCATGAAAAAAGAAAGAATCATAGGGCGTGAAAAAAATAATAATCATAGGGCATGAAAAAAAGAAAGAATCATAGGGCGTGAAAAAAGAAAGAATCATAGGGCATGAAAAAAAGAAAGAATCATAGGGCATGAAAAACTAAAGAATCATAGGGCGTGAAAAAAGAAAGAATCATAGGGCATGAAAAAAAGAAAGAATCATAGGGCGTGAAAAAAAGAAAGAATCATAGGGCGTAAAAATATAAAGAATCATAGGGCGTGAAAAAAAGAAAGAATCATAGGGCGTGAAAAAAGAAAGAATCATAGGGCATGAAAAAAAGAAAGAATCATAGGGCGTGAAAAAAGAAAGAATCATAGGGCATAAAAAATAAAGAATCATAGGGCGTGAAAAAAAGAAAGAATCATAGGGCGTAAAAAAATAAAGAATCATAGGGCGTGAAAAAAAGAAAGAATCACAGGGCATGAAAAAAATAAAGAATCATAGGGCGTGAAAAAAGAAAGAATCATAGGGCATGAAAAAAAGAAAGAATCATAGGGCGTGAAAAAAGAAAGAATCATAGGGCATGAAAAAAAGAAAGAATCATAGGGCGTGAAAAAAAGAAAGAATCATAGGGCGTAAAAAAAGAAAGAATCATAGGGCGTAAAAAAAAGAAAGAATCATAGGGCATGAAAAAAGAAAGAATCATAGGGCGTGAAAAAAGAAAGAATCATAGGGCATGAAAAAACTACAGAAACATAGGGCATGAAAAAACTACAGAATCATAGGGCATGAAAAAACTACAGAATCATAGGGCATCTAAAAAGGAAAGAATCAGGCATTAAACACTTTATCCTTCAACAGGAAAGTGCCCCAAAGGCTGGCAGCATTGCCACGTTGTATGGCAACTCTGATTCGGGTGGGAAATCATCAAATAACTTCTCCCACTCTGGGTGGTGAAGGAGGGCGTGTCAGACTTTTACTGACTAAAACTCACCCGTGTTCCCTCAGCTGCCTGTGTGCCAGGGGCCACGGTATCTCTTTCGAACCACCCGCATCCTTGAAGAGTCGACTAACCGCTTGGCCATGCCTCGAAAACTAAGTGGGCACTCGGATCCCATGGTTTCAACCCCAAACGGCTCGAACATAATATAGCTCCCAATAAGGTTGCAATATTTTGGCCATTTAAGGTTTTGAGCACTTCTCAGTAGGTCTCTCAGCTATCTCCATCTTACCCGTATGGGTTGTAGTGTGGCTGACCCCTCATACAAGAAGTTAGACAGTTTATTACAAACATCTTTTAGGTAACGTTTTTTATATGGGAAATATCTCCATGTCCGGGAAAATTATTTAACGATAATATGACAACAGTTTGATAACAACTGATGACGAGGGTATATAGGACGCAGTAGTTACAATATACTGGTTAAACCAATATTTTAAACCATAATCATCTAGTTCAGATGCACCTAAAAAGATAGATCGCGACAAAGTAAACACAAAATACATAATAGCATATTATTAATAACTCAACCCTGTTTTCCGCAAACTCGAAACCACAACATAATCTGTGGCATGTAATTTGGCGCGCTGTCACGATGACAGCTCGGCGGAAGGGGCGTGGCTTCCGGCCGCGTTCCGTTTTACTTAACGCACGCTCGCAAAATGACACGACCCATTAAAATCGACCAGTCTTACTTGGACTACCCTCCGATTTGCTTTGATCTTAAATGTTGACAATCTTTGAGATTCAAGTGGTTGGGGAAATGAGTATTTTGAATTGTTAACTGATTACATTTTGGTTATATTTTTATGGTTGATTTCTTGTTAGATTTTGTAAGATGTTTCAGATTTTTTGATAGATTCTTCATAGTGGACTATTAGAAATTGAATAGGGGTTTACCACATTAACACATAATTTAGATCCCACTTACTTATGTAGCATAAATGCCAGTGACTGGTTTGAATGCGGTGCTGATTTTCAACTTAGGTGCTAAGCCCAGCGCACTTTTAAGACCTTCCTTTAGGTGTTGATTTGTGTTAGTGAAAACCGATACCTATTAGTTTCGTATTCGGATATAAATTTGCGCTTATTGCATTGACTATATTGTTTACATTTGTCACAAATTTTTACTCTTGAAAGAACATCATCATCATCTGCCTACAGCCTAGAGCCCGACTTCGCCCACTGCTGGGCGTGGGCCTCTCATTTCTTAATTTGGCTGGAAAGCTATAGCTATGATGACATTGAAAACATTATTATTAATCTAACCTAGTGGACAGACTCGAACAGACACATTCACACACCCACATGCACACACACTCATCATAAATCTAACCACACACATTCTACCCCTATTCTTATCGGAAACTGAATGTATTTTAGAATGAAATTCGGTCTATTAGCCTGATGCCAAGCATGGAACGCTACATGGCTCTCTGTGCAACTCTCACCTAGCCTCCTGCGTGAGCGTCCACGTCTCAGCACCGTACGTCATGGTGGATGGAACACAAGTTTGTAACCATGAATCGCCTATCCATAAGACTCCCGAATAGCCCAGTAGGCAATTATTGCAGAGGCTAAATGACATCCGTTCCGCATCCTTAACTTGACAAAAGAAACTAATGCCTCTAAATATTATATTTAATAACCGTAGTTACCGATATAAACCACCATTAAGGGTGGTCTCCTATAAATAATCTTTAACAATATGTCAAGAGCTCCTCGGAAACTGGCCATCTTCACTAATGGGATAATTAATAATGTCAAGATTTATCGCTTGGAACGGAACGACGACACGCCGCCATTTTGACTACAGATAAAAAAAGTAATTGAAATATTTTTGAAGATCTGTTTACAAATTATTAGTGATGCGGTTGAGATGTTTTTACGCTAATTTAATTTAGTGCTGTGACGTGAGAAACATAATTCATGTTTCTTACTCAATGTTTTTGCAGGGAAAAATTACTGTTAGGAAACTAACATAAGCTACCTACCGATAGTAAGTGTTGATACGGTTGACCCTAGAGAGGGTCCATAGACTGACTAGGGGGCCCAGAATTTGATATTTTACATGTAATAGTAGCTAAACCATAAACCAGGCACAAACTCACTGCGAGCTGTAACTGTGAAATACCACATGGAAAAACCCAATCTCACATGTCGTAGATGTCACGTCTTTGAATTTTTGGTTGACATGCTGGTTTCCTCATGATGTTTTCCTGCACCGTTTCGAGAACAGTTGGGCTGGGTTCGAGCTTAAGGGTACACTAGTCGCGGGCTCGAAATCACTGGTGGGCCTGGCTAAAAAGCTGCCTCACCAGGCGTCGAATCCGACAGAGGTAGTATCAGTGATGAGTAGTTAGACCATAGTTAGACGATAGTCTACACGCACAACATTATTGAGTGAGCTGCAGGATCAGTTATAGTAACACAGGCGCGTAAAAAAATAAGAAAAGTCTTTCGGCAGATCGGGTTTTCTGAAAAAACCATTGTTTAAATCAATGACCAGTTAAGTTTATTGAACTTTTCGATAATTGAGCTTTGTCGGTACCGACTTAGTTTTGGAGATTTTACACTACTTTTATATACTTTTATATATCCAAAGTTACGTTAAATTATTAAGAAAAACGAATCTTTGTTGGCTCATAACTTTTTAATGGCTTTTAATTTTAGTATTCCGTTTCCGTACCGACAATAATTAATAATGAGACAAAACCATACCATGTTTAAGTTTTGATGTACATTGTCAAACAGTGGAGTAAAACCCTCCCGAAGTTTGTATGGAAAAAATATGGACTTGTTCTTTACTTTGTGTAAATTATTTCATCAACATTTATGCTTACAAAAGAATAATAAACTTCACAAAAAAAGCAAACAACCGTCTAAAAAGTAAACAATGCAAAGGTATAATGAAAGTAATGGCTACCTCGTACCATTGGGGTGTACGTACCAATTACCGGCCAGCACAAATTGTAGCAAATTATCGAATTAATATTGATTCGTTATTATTGAGGCAATGTTTGCGCAAATGTTTGGACAAAGGTTGGAAGTGATGTTCACTTTTTAATTTTTATCGGGAAAGTTTTGAGTATGGTATGGTTATAATAAGATCACGTTCGCTCGGAGATAAAACTATCGCGCGTCGAAAAACATACTTTTCCGTTTTCAAATCTCGGCGCCAAGCAATGCGTTAATTTTGAATGTACTCGTCGTATTTTTGTTATGAGCGATAATAGTTCTTACTGCAATCCGATACGAGTTAAAATCCGTTGTAATAAATTCGAACAATAAATGAGCAAGCATTGTCGTAAAAATTCAAATAAAATCGTATAAAATTAGATATTAACTATTTGATATTAATAATCCATCACTGGATGCAATTTGGCATTTGAAATTTTATGGTACTTATATTTTTAATTATAATAATAATATTGTTATTGAAGGGATAAACTGGTTTAAAAAAAAATAAGAAGTGAGTTTGATGATTTTTTTTGATGCATTCAAGTATGTTTAATTACGTTTTGAGTTCGATCACGGTATGCAAAAATGACTTGAAAATATCGTATATTTTTTTGCTTTCAAAATTATTTACGGTTAAAGAGATACCTACACTGGTTTATAAAACACCTTTTTGAGCGTAGAAATCTCCGCCTTAAAGATCTAGCGCGCGGAAAAAATACGCCGTTATATTTTTTTTATGTCTGTACAAACGTGGACTAAGACCAGAGCAAGGTCAAGGGAACGAAAGATGGAATGTGTGAATGATTATATGGTTAGAAAAGGAGTTTCTACCGAGATGACGGTTTATAGAGAGGTATGGAAGAAAACCAACAGTAACAACTGTCAAAGACTACAAACATTGGCCCAAATATTCAGCAAACATTGGCGGCCAACACCCACTGTCCACTATGCCACACGGTTGCCAACGTGTGGAGGTACTCATAAAGCCGTAATTGATGGGTGCTCATGGCTCATGGCTCAATGCGTGTTATTTGTGCCTCAAACGATAGGGTTCTGTTTGTTTTGTCATATAGCCTATTGAGTTGGTAGAAGTGGCATTAGAATAGAGAAATATTAAAAAATTTAATTCAGTTACTGTAATTTAACCACCGACAAAAAAGAAACAATAGAAAAAAAAAGGATTGTGTCTTTTTAACCGACTTCAAAAAGAAGTAGGTTATCAATTCGACATGTTTATATTTTTTTTTTATGTATGTTCGGGCATAACTCCGTCAGATATAGACGGATTTGCAAAATTGTAGAGTGGGGTAGATAACTAAAAAGTGAAAAATAAAAACTTTTTTCAAAAAAATAACAACCGACTTCCAAAGAAACACTAAAAAGTGCAAAATAACTTTAATTTCGGAAGGCGGTGACAAATAATTAAAATACACATCCAAAGTCACCGACTTCCCAAATTAAAGTTATTTTGCACTTTTTAGTGTTTCTTTGGAAGTCGGTTGTTATTTTTTTGAAAAAAGTTTTTATTTTTCACTTTTTAGTTATCTACCCCACACCAATTCGAAATTTCATCATCCTTGGGGTCAAAACAATACACATTTATGCGATAGCAACATTCGCGGTTGATTTGCTGTAATTTTTTGAAGAGTTCCGTTGTCTGTCTCCGAAACGCATCATCAGATCTATATGAAATTTCAATGGGACCATTTCGGGGTAAATTCCTTTCGAACAAAAAAAGAATTTTGCAAATCCGTCTATATCTGACGGAGTTATGCCCGAACACAGTAAAGTAAAACCCTCCCGAAGTTTGTATGGAAAAAATATGGACTTGTTCTTTACTTTGTGTAAATTATTTCATCAACATTTATGCTTACAAAAGAATAAACTTCACAAAAAAAGCAAACAACCGTCTAAAAAGTAAACAATAGAAAGGTATAATGAAAGTAATGGCTACCTCGTACCATTGGGGTGTACGTACCAATTACCGGCCAGCACAAATTGTAGCAAATTATCGAATTAATATTGATTCGTTATTATTGAGGCAATGTTTGCGCAAATGTTTGGACAAAGGTTGGAAGTGATGTTCAACTTTTAATTTTTATCGAGAAAGTTTTGAGTACGGTATGGTTATAATAAGATCACGTTCGCTCGGAGGTAAAAATATCGCGCGTCGAAAAACATTCTTTTCCGTTTTCAAATCTCGCCGCCAAGCAATGCGTTAATTTTGAATGTACTCTTGTATAATAGTTCTTACTGCAATCCGATACGAGTTAAAATCCGTTGTAATAAATTCGAACAATAAATGAGCAAGCATTGTCGTAAAAATTCAAATAAAATCGTATAAAATTAGATATTAACTATTTGATAATAAATAATCCATCACTGGATGCAATTTGGCATTTGAAATTTTATGGTACTTATATTTTTAATTATAATAATAATATTGTTATTGAAGGGATAAACTGGTTTAAAAAAAAATAAGAAGTGAGTTTGATGATTTTTTCTGATGCATTCAAGTATGTTTAATTACGTTTTGAGTTCGATCATGGTATGCAAAAATGACTTGAAAATATCGTATATTTTTTTGCTTTCAAAATTATTTACGGTTAAAGAGATACCTACACTGGTTTAAAAAACACCTTTTTGAGCGTAGAAATCTCCGCCTTAAAGATCTAGCGCGCGGAAAAAATACGCCGTTATATTTTTTTATGTCTCTACAAACGTGGACTAAGACCAGAGCAAGGTCAAGGGAACGAAAGATGGAATGTGTGAATGATTATATGGTTAGAAAAGGAGTTTCTACCGAGATGACGGTTTATAGAAATGTATGGAAGAAAACCAACAGTAACAACTGTCAAAGACTACAAACATTGGCCCAAATATTCAGCAAACATTGGCGGCCAACACCCACTGTCCACTATGCCACACGGTTGCCAACTTGTGGAGGTACTCATAAAGCCGTAATTGATGGGTGCTCATGGCTCATGGCTCAATGCGTGTTATTTGTGCCCCAAACGATAGGGTTCTGTTTGTTTTGTCATATAGCCTATTGAGTTGGTAGAAGTGGCATTAGAATAGAGAAATATTAAAAAAATAAATTCAGTTACCTACTGTAATTTAACCACCGACGAAAAAAAAATTAACAACAGAAAAAAAAAACGATTATGTTTTTTTATTTAGTCTGAAATGAAGACGCCAAAGAGACGAGGCCTAGCATTAATGAATATAAGTAAGAAGTATATTATAACACAGCTAGTGTTATAATATACACTGCCTGCAACTTCGTCTGCGTCAAATCTCTTGCTCCCCGACCCACCCCGTCGCATCGAATCGCCTGGCCGTGCGAGTACTTCGTATTCGTGACTTTTTTTCTTTTTGCTCAGCTCCTTAGTACCCTAGCGTGATGTTATATAGCCTATAGCCTTCCTAGATAGATGGGCTATCTAACTCTAAAATAATTTTTCAATTCGAACCAGTAGTTCCTGTGATTTGCGCGTTCAAGCAAACAAACAAAACAAAGTCTTCAGCTTTATATAGAGTACTAGCTTTTGCTAGCGGCTTCGCCCGCGCGGAACTTTCGTCCCCTATTTAATTCCCTTAGGGGTTGAATTTCGAAAAATCCTTCCTTATTCCTTGTCTACACTATAAAGAGAACCTCTGTGCAAAATTTCAGCTTTCTAGGTCCAAGGGTTTGGCCTGGGCGTTGATGAGTCAGTCAATCAGTCAGTCAGTCAGTCAGGACTTGTCTTTTTATTTATATAGATTTTAATTTTCCGTCCCCCGACGCACGCAACGAAGCTTTGACCAAAATATAACCTACAACTTATAGTAAACTTAAAGAGCCAATGGTGCCGATTCTGTTGTCACAAAATTCTCTAAACTAGACTAAAAATCACCAAAATTTAGTTTATTCCTGTCAAACGACGATTTCCTATTCTGAAATTGACCAAAGTGACACAACTTAACTATATTTTAGTTTGACAGCACTAAGATTGTACTGAATTATTAGTTTAGTGAAAATGGTAATTTTGCTATTCTGTTGTTATCAATTTCTTTATTCTATTCAACCTAAAATTTTGGTTGTCTGACTAAATCTGACTATTTTTAATCGCGATTAAATAGGTGTGGAATAAAATTAGTTGTCAAGAACTAAAATTCACGCAGACACCTCGACTTCTGGTGCAAAAATAGTACTGTATTTTTTTCTTTTCTTTTGCTTATATCTCGAAAATGGTGTGTCCTATCGCAAAAATAATGAGAATTTCGACCCCCTTTATAACACCCCATACACCTCTGAAACTCAACATGTGGGTAATAATTTTAAAGTGAAAATTCCATATAAATCACGTCGAGGCTGCCGCCCCTGCGCGCCTCTAGCTCTAAAAAAAACACGGGGTAGGGCAAACAAGTACCACGTTGCGAAGCCAAAACAAACCACGTGCGAGTCGCGATTGTCAAATTCGATTTTTAGTTGTGTCAAAATAGTTTTTTAATTTAGAGATAATTTTTTGCAGAATAGCGTTAAGATTCTCATAGTGAAAAGTAAGGAATTTTAGTTATAGTTTAGTTAGTTTAGTTCGGTGTACAACAGAATCGGTACCATTACCTTTTAATTTTATACCTTTTAGAGGTTTTTGTTTGGGTCGGGACTCGGAGTTTTTTTTTAAATTAATTTATCTTTTCATTTGTTGGATGCAAAATTGATAAAATGCTTAAAGCGAAGTTATTTAGTGTAGGATTTCTGAACGGGCCTCCTGTTGACCTCTATCAAGTCTGATGGAAAACGATTAATGACGTCTATGATAGCTTAATAATGTCATCTTCTTTGAATAAAAACAAAGTTAGCCTAAACTTACTTACATGCTTTGAACTCCAAAAACATAAAATATTCCGTTTTTTTTTTTTAATATGTTTTAGACAAGTCTATAGCTTCATAGCTCTGTGTGCTCATTGGTGTAATCAATATATAATTTGATAATGAACGGTGTGAGTTGCGCTTACGCATCGATTCATTGTCCGTCACGCCATCGATAACATTTCAAATTGGAATTCTATTACTGACTTTAGTGACATCGGTGAAGGAAACACGTCGAGAAAACCTAGACGTATTGTTAATACCAGCTTTTGTCGAAACTTATCCCACGGGAATGTAAAACCGGGATAAAAAGTATCCTATGTGTTATTCCAGGTTACAAACTATCTGTGTGCCAAATTTCATCTAAATCCGTTCAGTCGTTTCAGCGTGATTGAAAAACAAACAACCAACCGGTTATCCTTTAAAATGAAAGTTCGCGAGCACATTCAATAGAAGCTGGCAGTATCTTCACAACGATGATGTTTTCCCATTGTTTGTCTTATTTGTTTTATCATATTTATGTGTATTTATGTATATTTATTTGTGCTTATATGTATATTATATTTATCATATATAGTCTCTAAATGTACATAGGTATAATATGTGTATATTTACTTCATCATCATCATCATTTCAGCCGAAAGACGTCCACTGCTGGACATAGGCCTCCCCAAGCTCCGCCACTTCGACCGGTTCTGTGCTTCTCGCATCCAGCGGACTCCCGCGGCCCTCACAAGGTCATCTGTCCACCTTGTGGGAGGCCTTCCAACTTTACGTCTTCCGGTACGCGGTCGCCACTACCATAACCGGCGAAAAATTTCTGCGGAGGAGGTCTAGAATGATATGCTGAATTCATGGTTACAGTTTGCGCACTGGATAAAAACTTTACCTGTATATGACGGAGTCATGCCTGAAAATACCTTTAATAAATATATACATGTCGAATTTATAACCTACTACTTTTTGAAGTCGGTTAAGAAGTAACATAGTTTATATAATGTAATATTTTAAACCATGAATTCGTATGTAAGTTATCCAACGGACAAACGTTCTATTGTAGTACAACTCTCTAGAGGGTTGTGGAGGTCAGACGAACCTACCACTGTTGCCGAAACGGTGTACCCTTTCCATTTCGTCTACTTATTTTTTTTAAAGCAACAACCTCTTAATTTAACTTGAATGAAAGTTGCTATTGAATCCAATTTATTCGACACATTTTCAGTTTTATGTATTTCCAAAGTTAACTATTAGCTAACAATAAACTTTTTTCTATTTTCCGCTTTTATAATTTCTAAAGTGCGTGACGATATAATCATTGACGTCGTGGCATCACGTTATCGTGATGCCGCGACGTCAGAGGGCCAACAATTTCTTCCGCGTGGAGGCCGGGAAGTATCCCATGACTCCATGAGAACGTACTACAGTGATAAAAAAAGAAAAAAAAAACCTGCTGTGGTTTATAATTTTTTTCTTTTCTGTTTTTTCGGTGGTTTATTTTTTTTGTTGAAAAGTTTTTTTTTTTTAATTTTAGCTTTTAAAAAAGCCTTTCCAATAAAAAAAGAATTATCAAAATCGGACAACTCTGTATGCAGTTATGTATGGTTTTACATTACAATCAGTGAGTGAACAATCAACCTTTCCTGATATCCTTTATATTAGGTCTTTACCTATGAAATTGCCGTTCTGCAGTACTGGCCATTTCAAATCAAAATAATTTTTGTTTGGCTAAGAATTCTAATTTCAAATTAATTTTATTTTAAAAACATGGATTTTTTTTTCTAAAAGTAGTCATTTCTTTATTGATTAGTGTTACATTTTCATCGCATTTCAATCTTTTTCGTCATCATGGATACGTTAAAAATTCGAGTAATTATGGAATATGAGTACCGTCGTGGCAGCAACGCGGCACAAGCGGCACGCAACATCAACGACGTTTACGGAGCTAACACTACAAACCAACGCACCACCTGTTATTGGTTTGCTCGCTTCCGTTCTGGAAATTTCGACCTGAAAAATGAACCTCGCGGTCGTCCGAAGACTTTGGTCGACAATGACGAATTAAAGGCGATTGTGGAAGCTGATGATACACAATCTACGGCTGAATTAGCAGCAG
The DNA here is from genome assembly GCA_949987655.1 of Polymixis flavicincta. Lineage (NCBI taxonomy): Eukaryota > Metazoa > Arthropoda > Insecta > Lepidoptera > Noctuidae > Polymixis > Polymixis flavicincta. The sequence goes on along the minus strand of OX465198.1, from coordinate 2,839,657 downwards.
CTTTCGACGTTAGCGTCAAAACAATATTGGTCCATTTGCGTCAAATTGGCAAGGTAAAAAAGCTTGACAAATGGGTGCCCCACGAACTCAATGATCGCCAGCGCGAAGTACGCGTCGAGACGTGCCTTGCACTGCTCAACAGACACACAAATGAAGGAATTTTGAACCGCACTGTTACCTGCGATGAAAAATGGATTCTGTTTGATAACCGTAAGCGCTCAGCAAGTTGGTTGGATCCTGGTTCAGCACCTAAACAATGCCCTAAACGAAAACTTACCCCTAGAAAAGTGATGGTCACTGTTTGGTGGTCTAGCGCCGGTGTGATTCATCACAGCTTCTTACCAAACGGGGTGAGCATTACTGCAGATGTGTACTGTGAAGAACTGAACACAATGATGGAGAAGCTGGCGCATCTCCAACCAGCATTGGTCAATCGCTCGTCTCCGCTGCTCCTGCACGACAACGCGCGACCTCATACTGCACAGCAGACGGTCTCCAAGTTGCAAGAACTGGGGTTGGAAGCTCTCCGTCATCCGCCCTACTCACCAGACCTTGCGCCTACAGACTACTACTTTTTCCAGAATTTGGATAACTTCTTGGCGGGAAAAAAATTTAATACTCGAGAGGCAGTACAAAATGCCTTTGAAGAATTTGTTGCCTCCCGTCCAGCTGATTTCTTTAAGAAGGGCATCAATAAACTGCCACTGCGATGGCAAAGATGCATTGATTGCATGGGTGATTACTTCGATTAATACAAATAAAAATTCATGAAAAAAATTCGTTTAAATTTTTTCATACAAAACGGCAATTTCATAGGTAAAGACCTATTATATTATCCCTTAAGGTTAGATTTTTTTTTCCAAATTGGGACCAAACCCTTTCCAATAAAAAAAGAATTATGAAAATCGAACTACTCTGTAAAAATATATGCGTAGTCATACATTAAAAAAAAAAATACGCGTCGAAATGAGTAACCTCCTCCGTTTTTCGTCGGTTAAAATTGGAAATCCTCAAATTACTTCTCCCGCTCTGGGCAGAGCAGGAGGGCGTGTCAGACTTTTACTGACTAAAACACCCGTGTTTCCTCAGTTGCCTGTGTGCCAAGGGTGACGGTATCTCTTTCGAACAACCCGCACCCCTGGCTGAAATACGTTGAGCCGTATTTGCGTGATTGAGTACCAATCACCAAAATATCGATTCTCACAAGCTTTCACATTTATTATATTAGTAGGATAGTACGATAAAAGCGCACATTAACATGCGGCAGTAGGTATCATAAACCAAAATTCAAGTGCATTCAAAACAACACAACACAAATCGCGAACAAAAACCGGAGTGTCAACAATTGGTAGGTAGCGTCACTCTTTCATATTGTTTAAATTCAATCGATCATTGAAATAATGCTTACACAATAATGTGAGGGTGAGTTTGTGTAGGGTGAAAATTATACTAATGTGTAGTTAGTAACACTTGTGTTACTTTTAATTTAATTTTGAGATATCATAGCATAATCAGCCTATAACGTTTCCACTGCTGGGACACTTGCCTCCTCTTTTCGACAGGGAGTAGGCTGTAATCTAGCACACAAGCCAACGCTGGTTGATAGATGTCGCATGTCTTCGATTTTTTGTTTCGATGACATGCCGGTTTCCTCACAATATTTTTCTTTACCGTTTTGAGAGCCGTGGTGATGAAATTATTTCCAGCCTGTCGGGGTTCGAACCCACCACCTGCAACTCGTCGATACCGTTACCACATCACTGCTCTCCGTTTTTGAGACATATTTTTGCAGTCAAAATGTTGTCTCAAAATAGGTACAGACGCCAGCACATCAAGCTACCCCAATCTTTCAAATTTCTTTGATAGATTTTCATCGTTATAACATACAGGAAAAGTTTTTATCCAGTGCGCAAATTGCTACCGTGAATTCAGCATTTTATTCTAGACCGGGGTAGCGCAGAAATTTTTCGCCGGATATACAAAAAAAAAATCTGCTGTTCCATACATTTTGACCGCGTAGGTATTGCACTTTTCTATGAAACAGCTGATTTTTTTTTTGGTTAATCGGCGAAATATTTCTGAGCTAGGGCTTCTAGAATGATTATGCTGAATTCATGGTTACAATTTGCGCACTGGATAAAAACTTACCCTGTATACATACGGTTCATGTTCAATTGGGAAAATTTGACAGTTTGGGGTAGCTTGATGTGCTGGCGTCTGCACCTACTTATTAGTTTACCTACAACATGCAAAATGGAGAGTCTAAAAATTGTGTAGCAGATAATAATGCACCATTCTCTGGAAGTCAAGACTTTACTCTCGGAAGATTATATCGAACTAGCTTTTTCCAGCGGCTTCGCCCGCACGGAACTTTCATCCCCTATTTAACTCCCTTAGGGATTAATATTTCTTATTCCTTGACTACATTATAAGGGGAACCTTTGTGCAAAATTTCAGCTTTCTAGGTCCAAGGGTTTGGGCTGGGCGTTGATGAGTCAGTCAGTCAGTCAGGACTTTTCTTTTTATTTATATAGATTTAGCTTTGCCTCAATTAATTATTTCTTGAGTACCTAAGTTCATTTAATCAGTTCAGTCATTAATAAGATGAACTAAGAGGGGTGTATTTTCGAAGAAATGAAGTTAAATGTTTATTTTTGTAAATAGAAGTTGAAACTTTTTTTTTTCATACAAACTTGCCTATGTCACCCCTTTTTGTGGGGAGTTTCCTAAAATCCTTTCTTAGTTGACGTCTCCCACTCATAATCTACCTCCGTGCCAAATTTCACCTTTGTTGGTCCAGGGCTTGAATTCATTATGACTACTTAAGGGGCTTAGATGAGCTAAACGCAGGTTTTGTAATGCCTAAAAGATTATGATCCACTGCAGTAAACAAAATCAGAAAAATATATGATAATCTTCAGGATATATGCTAGTTAGATAGTGTGTTGAAAACATAATACAACTAATTTCATACGATAGAAAAAAATCACGAAGTTACCTCTAAAAATTTCTTTTAAAGATTAACAACCATACTAATAATATTGCAATCATTCTGATTTTTTGTCAGATTATTCTACAAGCAAAATACTAGCATAATAGTGTTTCAATTTTTTAGTCCGATCAATAGATTATTCGTAAATCGCATTTTCCTATTTTCGAACATAATACGTATACATGTGTGCGTAAACGCCCGTGTACCGACAGTGCCGGCCGATGCCTGATGCTAGTAGGACGTGTCGCGCTTTTCGCCGCATTAATTCCGTTGAGATTGTTTACTGTTTTCGTAGGCTATTTTGTAAATTATTTGATTCTTATATTCTTTCCTTAAAAATTCTTCATTCTTGTAATTATAAAATACTTTTAGTTCAATAGCGTAAAAAACCTTGTACTTAGTTTTTAGTCATTATCATTTGTCAATATGGGAAATAAAGTTAAACCCGTTACGAGAAGTAAAAAACGTTCATATAAATCAAATGCCGAACATAGAACAATATTAATAAAAAACCCCCGACCCAAACAAAAACTCAAAAAAGTAAAAAATAATATTTATAGGCCTTTTAATTTCAACGTAATATTTTGATCAGGGCATTGTCAAGTCGGGGGACGGCTAGGCCTCTGTTTGGCGTTTTCATTGACCGTCCCCCGACTTTTTTTATCAAGATATTTAAGAATTTGGAAATGTACTGCACAGCCAGTTCGCATACCATCAGTTTTTTCAACATCGCGTTTAACTGTTACAGTATCGTATTATGTTGAAGTCTAGAATAGCATTGAAGAGTGCTGGGGATCAAACCCCATAAAATATCGGTATAATTTTTTCTTTTTATTTTTATCTTTTTATCTAAAGTACTACTATATTTAGATATATTTAATAAATACTTTTATAGATAACGAGAAAAACATTGCAAATTTAATATTTTTATATAGGCGCAAGAAAGTTGAAAATATCAACACAGAAGTTATTTCCAATGTGTAAGACTTTAATTTATTGATTTTGTTTTTAATAAATAGGAATTATAATTATGTATGAATGTTAGGTATCTATACTCCATTTGAAATAAAACATTTAAGTACACAAGCATTTTTACAGTCCATTCAACCGATTATGACTTTTATACCTTAGGCATAAGCACTATTTGCGCGCCGTTGCCGCGCCATTTATTAGAATACTCCCGAGTATTCCAATAGATGGCGCGGCAACGTAATCTCCCTTTACCGCTAGTGCTAAACTTCGTATTTGTTTTGTGTGATACTTGTTATGGCCGTCGTCGTTAGATGGCATACACGTCGATTATGTAAATGTGTGCGTGCGTTTTTCAAGGCCACATTACTGCCCTCGTTGTAGCAAATGCAGTAATCGACATTTTTTCGATTTCTCGTTTTTATCTAAAATGGAACCTGGACGCTTTCAGCTACACGTAGATATTTTTTTTATTTTTTTTTGGTACCGGAACATGGTGAATCAACAAGGAAAAATGCAGTATTTCCTGGGAAATTATCTGATATTGTTAGTATGAATGCAGCAATGATCTTAAACCAGATTAAAATGCAGTAATCACGTATTTACCAAGTTAGAATGCAGTATTCGTCTAAATACTAGTAAGAAACGCAGTACTCGCATTTTGGCTGCATTTTAATTTAGTACATTCGTATATTTGGTTATTCATTACTTTCTAAGGTGAAATGCAGTATTGGTTTATACTGCGATTCAACCTAGTATTGTAAAACAAAATATGCAAAATTGCTGCATTCTTATAGCGCATACTGTGTTTTGCATTAGTGCATCAGTCTATGCTCGTCACTCGCGGTGGTGGGACGTGTTGCAGCCGCGCGCGGCATACGACTCGTGTGTTTCGTGTTTGTGCTGTAAGATATTTGGTAAGTTGATTTGTGAACCTATTACTTTAGAGTACAAAGAGTCAATACTTTGATTTATTTTTTGATGAAACTTTTCTTGAATGCTACTTATTGTAATGAATAAATGAAACTGACCTTGAGTTTTCAAGGTACAAATTTATATATGCCTAAACATCGATACTTACTTACTTCATTTGTTTATAAAACAGAAAAATTTAATCAAATTTATAAATCTTTCTTGTAACAGACTTAAACCTACTAAAATGCAATCCCATCCTACTAATATTATATTTGTGAAAGTTAGTTTGGATGAATTGATGTTTGTTACTCTTTCACGTAAAAACCAATGAACGGATTTGGATGAAATTTGTTACACAGATAGTTTGTAACCTGGTTAAACTCATAGGATAGTTTTTATCCCGATTTTATGTTCCCGTGGGATAACTTTAGAGATGTAGTGGGTGAAACCGCTGGCAGCAGCTAGTTAGACAATATTCGTTGACAATGGATTCTACTAACAATACTACTAACAAATGTTTCTTGAACTATTTTAGCTGCGATTTTATGAAATTCTAGACTACAAATAGGTAATAAAGTTCGTATTGTATGATTTTTGTGTTTCCTGTGATATTTAAGTACAGCTGTTTATTTTGATTTCAGAAAATATGTCTGCAAATCAGCTTCGTGGTCGGAGATTAGTCGGTATGGTAGTAAAACCAAAAGAAAATAATATTCAAGAGAGGGAGGAGATAAAATTAGAGCCGACACTGGAAACTTTAACCTTGGAAATAGAACCCATTTGCAACATTCATGATTTTTCTAAGCTTTGGGCGCATCCATTTGATTACAATTACTATAATCACATTTTACAATCGCCAATTGAATATGGTTCCTCGTTAAACTTGCCGGTTGATGACTTAGAGAAGCAAATTCAAATTTTAAATGATTATTACCCAAGAGAAGAAACAAGTCTTAGTTTAATATGCCATGAAACACTCACAAAATCCCTTGAGGGCACCCCAGTTCCAGCATCATTAGAAGACCAAAATCCCGATCATAGTTTAGAAAAAAGTATTGATGACGGAAATTTTCATAATTTAACACCGGCCGCCGCTGAATTTCATTCCTCATTAAACTTACCACTAGCAGCTGAATTTGATATGCCTATAGAAATTTTTAATTATTCATTTTCCAAAGACGAAAGCTTTAGCTTAATTTGCAATAACAGAACATCCAACTCACTTGTGCCTACTCCAAAGGTGGCGGAAAATCCAATTGTAGTAGAAAGAGAAGAGGAAATTGAAGAGTTCGATAGTAGAGTCCAGACCAGTGAAGAAACGGCAATTGACAGTGACGCGCCAAAGGGCCGCACTAAAACTGGAAAGGCAAGGAAGAGAAATGTATACACAGATTCTTTAAAAATGAGAAAAGAAGTGAAGAAGGCCACAAAATTAAAAAAATTCGCTGTTAAACCAGCATGTACATATGCCTGCAAAAAAAAATGTACTGATTTTTTTTCACAATTTGAGCGTTTAGAGATCAACAAAGCTTTCTGGGAGCTTAGTTACGAGGGACAGGGATACTATATACAATCGTTAATAGAAAAACTAACCATTAACCGGCGCATTAGGGAAAGTACGTTATCCAGAAACAATACATATAAATATTTCTTCGAAAAAGATAATAAGGGATACTATATACAATCGTTAATAGAAAAACTAACCATTAACCGGCGCATTAGGGAAAGTACGTTATCCAGAAACAATACATATAAATATTTCTTCGAAAAAGAGAAACAAAACATATAAATATTTCTTCGAAAAAGATATAATATTAAGAAGACTGAGGTATGCAAAATATTTTTTTTGACCACATTGGGTTACCACCAAAAAAACGATCGCCGCGTACTTGACGCCTTAAAAAAACCAATAAATGCACAAACAGATAAACGTGGTAAGCGAAAGCACAAAGAGAAAATAGACAGAAACTTACTACGAGACCATATTGAAACGTTCCGACCAGCAATTGCACACTACAGAAGAAAACACGCACCTAACAGAAGATACCTTCCTAGCGACTTAAGCGCAACTCTCATGTTTAATGATTTTACAGAAAAACGTCCTGAAATAAAAATATCTTATGAATTATACAGACAGTTTTTAAGAAAAGACATGAACATTTCGTTTACCCAATTGGGAAACGAAGAATGTGAAGAATGCGAAGGGTATAAATTACATCAACCTACTTGCAGAGAACCAGCATCAGCATCCTGTGATGTTTGTAATTCCTATAAAAACCACCAAGTAAGATACAAAAAAGCCCGAAACTTGTATCAAGAAGATGTTGAATTGTCAGCGGCTGACCCCAACAAAATATTTTTTTCTGCTGATTTACAGAAAGTGATAATGCTACCAAGAGTTGACATGTTCAAATCAGTAATTTTTTGTCCGAGAATTATAGCATTCAATGAGAGTTTCGTACCTTTGGGCCTACGAAGTCTCCATATCTACAGCCCTTCGCCGTAGTTTGGCATGAAGCTACTTCAGGCAGGAAACAAGAAGACATCATCAGCGCTTATAAAGCGTTTTTTTCTCAGCAAACGTGACTGTTCCGATATAGTTGTGTGGACAGATAATTGTTCAAGTCAGAACAAGAACTGGGCTTTTTTTACATTTCTTGTGCAGATTGTAAACAGTTCTGAAATATTTGCTGAAAACATTACTATCAAATATTTAGAACCTGGACATACTTTTATGTCAGCTGACAATTTTCACCACCAAGTCGAAAACCAACTACAAAAAGCAGGAAAGGTGTATGATTTTTCTGATTTCATTGATTGTGTGTAGTTAGCGAATTCAGGGAAAGTTACAGTAAAAGCTATGGAAGTTTCAGATTTCTCTAAATATATGGATCATTCATCTCAACATAGACTTAAAAAGAGCACAAATAGAGTATATTTAAAAGATATTGTTATTGTGGAGGTACACAGAAACGAAAGTAAGTTGTTTGTGAAAACCGAGTATGATGGAACGCTACATGAAATTGAGTTCCTGAAAGTAAAATACTTGAAGTCATTGTCAATTCCTGATCCCATCAAAAACACTTATCCAAGAGGTATATCTAACGACAGAAAATCAGGTATTCTTGCTACAATTTCCAAAATAATTCCCCAAAATAGATTACCATTTTGGCAAAACCTCCATATCAATGATTCTTCGGCTGATCTCGTGAATAATTTGGAAGCAGGAGACTGTGATGAAACATGAAACAAATGCTGTGATTTATTAATTAGTTTTAGTTACTACTCAAAGACTGTTACTGTGCCATTATTAATTAAGTACTTAAATAATTATATTTTTTTGTTTTCTACGGAAGCAGTGTTCCGTTTAAATAATCTAATGCGAAACCTTTGAAGAATGATCTCATTTATTTTATGGTATTAAATCACACGTTATAAACATGATGATTATTAGTAGGTAATATATAGGTATTTCTAAAGAGATACATGTTCTATTATTTTAGTTAAACAACGTCCAGTATGTTTTAAAAATTCCACGTCGCAACATAAACACTGTTTAAATTTATTATAAAATAAAAGATTTTCATAATACCCAGGACTTTCCCTTTTTTCCCTATTTTATTTATTTAAATCAAGACAAGGTCAAGACTTATTTACACTGCATTATGTCTATTAGTTTAGTTGTCTTCAATTATTAACTTCGCTAATGCTAAATGCAGTTAATGTGTTTCCTAGAAACAAATGCAGTAACAAACACGAGTACTGCATTTTAATGCACTACTTTGATTTATTTGTAAATGGCGACACAAGGTCTATATGCAGTATTCAAGTTTATAAAGACCTACATTAGAAAAAATACTGTCAAAATCAAACTAAATAATAATTTGTATTTTTTGTACTTCTTCTGTAACAAAACATATGAGTTTTTTAATCAGTTGTAGTAGAGATTCAAAAAAAATACTTAACCGCGTTTTTCTCGAAACTACCATTTTGCAAGTACTGCATTTGCTGTTACGAGGGCAGATTAGGTCTTGTAGTCGTCTTAACGATTCCTTACTCGTACCACGACAATCACACACGAAATCTCCTAATACTGTATTAACAATATCGACAAATTATCTTGGAACATACAGATTATGACATTTCGATTCCTTACCGTTACATTGGTTTCTAAAAAACACGATATTGACGTAGTTTGAACATAGTAAGATTCCGCGGGGAACCATTATACCAAACCATAATTATAGAGACTGATCATTTCTGAAGCACGGATGGATTGCTTCTACGCTACGATACGAAAAAGATGCGCTTCCCTGGTGCGCCGGGTGCGGGCCAGCCCCAACATTATACTGCGGTGTATCGCGAGCAGCCTGGACTGCTTGTGTGTGAATCGCTGCTGCAAACTCTCCACTTCGGTGTTGAGCTTGTAGCAGGGATTCGCATTGTAACTATATTGGCAGTGTAGGTTACGTTTACTAACATAGGGTTAAGAAATATTGTTACTAACACATTTGAGTCATTTCTTACTTGTTTTCTTTAAATATAAATAAATAAATATAGAATTGGGACCACGTAGTTTTTGAAATTCGTGTTTAATCAGTGAGTGAATGGATGAATGAGTGTTCTTTAGCAAAAAATATTGGAATCGATTCAGTTACCAACAACAAACAAATAAATAATAATAATAATATTCTAACAAATAGGAGGTTCCTCTCTCTGGAGCCCTGACCGCCGGTAGCTTGGACCTTGTTCCCGATACCGGTGGGCTACTATTTTTTATATTTTTAAATGTTTTTATATTTTATAATAATATTTAAAAATGTAATTTATAAGTATATTTAATGGAATAAAGGAGATTCTAACAAATAAATTTTAAATTAATAAATAACAAACTGTAACACACAAAATAGTAGGTACATTATTGCAAAGTCCGTGAACTAGGCAATTGCAGGTCGAGTATAAGTTTGAAGGCCGAGCCGTAAGCGAGGACTTCACTAATATTGCCCTTTTCGCCGAGGCATATACAGGGCGTCCCACGGATATGTCACATGGAGGGAAACTACCTTGAATATTGTAGATGGAACATTTTACTGAAAGAAGACATTATTTGAATTAAAAAAAAAACTATTTAAACTGCATTCATAGATATTTAAATAATTACATGGTTGAACCGGAAATCGAACCCGTTACATGAGAAAAATAAACACCCTGTAGCTTTATCACACCGATCGAAAGGCTTTATCATAAGGATTACTTTTTGCTGAATAACATAGTGTCAAAAATAAAAGGAAGACCATGAATTTTAACATTTTTAATACAAAATTAATCAATTTATCAAATGCTCAAAATTTGTCCCATCCTGTGTTGAATACAAAGTCGCACTCTTCATGTTGTGGTGGATATTTAGAATAATACGTCTAAGTTCTGCTTGTAGCTCGTGGACACTTTCATACTGGTTCTTGTAAAAACAAATTCTAACGGTGTTAGATTTGGGGATCTCGGCACTTATGATAATGTCAATTGTATGTCCTTACGGCACGGCAATGTCAGGTTTTCATTTTTCTGAACAAAATTTTACATCAAATGTTAAAATTCATGGTCTTCGTTTTATTTGTGACACTATGTTAGTTAGAAAAAAATAATCATTATGATGAAGCCTTTCGATCGGTATGATAAAGCTACAGAATGATTATTTTTTTCATGTGACGGGTTCGATTAACGGTTCAACCATGTAATTATTTAAATATCTATGAACGCAGTTTAAATTGTTTTTTAAATTCAAATAATGTCTTCTTTCAGTAAAATGTTCCATCTACAATATTCAAGGTACTTTCCCTCCATGTGGCATATCCGTGGGTGTATAGTGTATTTATACTTTATATATTTTTATACTAAATAAAATATACTTTTTCATATTAAGTATACATTTAATTTAATTAATACTAAAAGAAAAATTGCTTTTGAATTCTAAAAATTATGGAAATTTAACTACTTTTCTTAAACGTCAGACCATTGTCGTATAAGAAAAGTTCATAAATGTCCATAATTATGTTTTCAAGCTAATGCTGTTTTTAACATGAACTGTGCATTTCAGCATGGAATAAATTGCCCATTATCTAGATGGCTTTTAGTTTTAGCAATGTCATTAAAATAGGTACGCTAAAAATACTGTTTCGGAGAAAATGTTCACTTTTTTCTCGTTTTTCCAAATCATGAAATTTTCATATACTACTATTTAAATCAATGGCTTTCATGTATTTTTCTTTTGACTTCGCTGGAAACAGATTTTCCATTGCTAATTTGGCTTCTATTCTTAAATCTGGAGGAGTACAATCAATCGCCATTTCACTCTCTGAACTTATGGAACTCATTTTAATTATTTTATATGTTTTATGTATGTAAATAACAAATCAAGACGAATTTTCAGCTTTGCCGCCAATTTTCTATTTATCATCTGTGCCGAAAGGCAACAGCTTTTATGGCTATAAACTATACAGCCACGTGAACGTAATTTGTACTTTAATTAAGAGATTTAGGTACTTTGGTATGCCAAGAATGATTAAAGAGATGCAATTAAAGAGTATTTAATAACCGCAGCACGCCGTTTCATACAACATTGCTGGAGCGAGCGTTGTAATGTTCCAAATTCAAAAAACGTTCCTGCAATTGATTTGATTTTCTTTGTCCGTAAATTCGATACTTCGCGTGTTCTTTTTTCGTAAATAATGACAATATTTCCATGCATGTTTGAAAAAAAAAATATAAGTATTCAGGATTCGCATCTAAAAATAATTTTGTAGGTATATATATATGAGGCTTAGGCCGAACTGAAGCAGATCTCGTGCCGGATACGGGACGAAATTCAGTGACAACTTAGTTGTTTAGACGAATTCAAACTAGCCTGAGTAAACGGCGGCATAACACTAGTTTTGCAACAAAGCGGGAAGCTGTTACCGTTAACTCTGTCACCAGCTCCCAAGGAGACAATCTATTAGCAACAAAGTAATCAAAGGACACAGACATTATGGCAAACTCATACAGTTCTTGTTTGTTACAGGTGGCTAGTACAAACAGGTGTTGTTGGAACAATATTAGTCAGCTATATCTTTCAGTCGATCGCAGAGCTGGCTCCTACTTACGAGTTTTGGGTCGTAGGTTTTTTTTTTTTTTTGAGTGGGAAATCATCAAATAACTTCTCCCGTTCTGGGTGGAGCAGGAGGACGTGTCAGACTATTACTGACTAAAACCCACCCGTGTTCCCTCAGTAGCCCATATGCCAGGGGCTGTGGTATCTCTTTCGAACAAACCCGCACCCCTGGCAGGCATGGCCGGGACCAGTGTGCTTACTCTTGAGTTCAATTCCGATCGATCGACATTGGAATTGTGACGTTTCGTACTCTTGAGTTCGACGCTAGCGCCAAATCGTGTTTAAATTGCGTGTCTTTTTGGAGAACTAAATGAAATCGGGATCGGGCTCGGCGTGCGGTAATCGCTACTCTTGAGTTTTTTTGACAGCTGTGTATTGCATCAATATTACGCTGGGATTGTTTGTAGATTGTGATTTTTCCAATAACAAAAGTGTAACTTTTTTGAAATTGTTTTGCATTTTAAGTGGTTTTAAACAAGTAAAAGGAGTAGGTATCATATGGCACGATTAGCAGTATTAAACAGTGTTTTACGTAATTCCCTAAAAAAGAATGGAAACAAAGACGAGAAATGTTAAGAGATTTTGGCTAAACTCAATGTATAGGTTTCTAATTAACTAGTTAATTTAATTTGATCTCATTATCTACCATCTACATAGTTTTCATATTAAAATCCAGTTGTAGATACTTATTTGAGTTTTATACGGAATATTTGAAAATAATGTAAGGTTATCGTATAATTACGTAAGTTGAAAATGAGATTTCTTATTTATGTACAGTTTTTATTTATTTTTGTTTTAAACGATAGATCTATGGATAAAACCATTTTTGCAGTTGGAATTATGTAAAGCGTACCAAGGGTTCCAAAGATATTCAAGATTTAATGTAAGAGAGAATATACCACACTACATTTTCATTGGTTTTGTTCTAAGTTTTTTTTATTATTATTAGACACACTCAATATTGTTATTTTACGTAAATAAAGAACGCCATTGGGTATTTCTTACTACAAAGGAACCAAACGCGAACAATATCTAACTGTTCTAAACAAACTAAAACTTGACTACTTTTTTTTACTATAGAAAATTGAGACCTTCTACGCCGTCTTTTTTATTAGTAGATAGTGTAGGGCATGGCAACGATCCTACCGCATGCAGCCAAAGTCATGGTTAATTTTATGATTTTAATCATTTTCTTACGCCCAAATGAATTGATTACGTCACAATTACTCAATTAAACAACTATTTATAAGATATTTATTTATTGGCCGCGTTATTTAAAGGATAAAGCATTTTAATTCTCTATTACCGGTTTATCGTAATGAGTCGAACAACACTATTGCGGCCCGTAACGTAGCTAACTTCACGTGTAATAAAATAATGGCGGGGCAATCCCAATTTCAATCCAATGTTGACAAAATTGTGTTCAAGAGTACCGAATCACGTGACTGCAAAATTGACATTGGAATTGTATTGGCTTTAGATTGAAATTAAAATTAGTTTCAAGAGTAAGCCCCCAGGGCCGGATGCGAGAGATCGCCGCCGCCGATCGCCTCCATGAGGACACGGCGGTGCTTCACCCAAGCCGGGCAGACCGCCACCGTGTGCTCCACCGTGTCCTCAGGGCGATCTTCGCAGTGGAAACACCTGGGCGTTTCCTCCCGCTTTCAACTTCCAACTTCAAGTCTTCCGGGACGCGGTGGCCACTGCAGAACTTTTCGGCCCCATCGGCCATCTGTTTAGCCCTGTCCTTATAAATTGTAAGATGTAAGTGCTAAAACGTGTATTATGGTGTAAGCTTTGTTGGTTGTCCTTAAATGATTAAACAAATTCTATTGACATTCATTGCGTTAGTATGTTGTTAACCAGACAATTTTTTCGAACCTTAATGAAGCAATGGTTTAACAATAGATTTCTATCAAAAAGATTCAGATTCTGACTGATAGTGTGTTACACAATCAGGGTGCTGATTGCAAACGTAGTTCCACTTGACAAATAAGCAGCTAATTAATTATCTATGCATATTTACATTCCTACAAGTTTTAAAATAAACAGCTTAACAAGTGACTCGTCTTCAACACCAAAAAAAAGCACCATGACATAATTAAAACTCCGTCAACACACATTGTCAACAGCCCTAATTAGAAATCCTCATTCTAATTTTAAACAAGGCAATTAAACAATTTGTTTTCGACGCTGGCAACACGCATCGCTTGCCGCAGTTTATTACTGTAGCAACATTTTACTTGCAAGTGTGAATTACGTTTTAAAATGTCAATGAGTCGTGAAATGGAGTGTTTTCGCGCCTTTGAATCTAAAAATGGCCGACAGCTGACAGCTGTGCCACAGACGTTCTGGTTGACTTGATGATGTTTTATTAGTCTTGTTCAACTTGCTAAGTATACCTAGTGATTTGGTGCTTTTGTTTTAATTATGATGGCAGGGTAATTTAGAACTTAAAATTTGCAGATTTGATAAAAATCTTGATGACTAAAATTTACCTTTTATGGGCAAACAATAACTTTTGCCAAAAAAGATATAAAGCAGTGGCAACGGAAATATGTGGGCTATTCCAGTATTGGTATGGTAACCAAGTCAATCGGGTGAAATGGAATGATACAGTCTCTGAGCCGTATAGGTTGGAGTGCGGGGTGAGACAGGGTGGTCTGACGTCTCCCAGGCTCTTCAACCTCTACGTGGATAACCTGATAGGCGCACTCAGCAGCATGCGTGTCGGATGCAGTGTTGATGGGGTTAGAATTAACAACATCAACTATGCAGATGACATGGTGCTGCTGGGTCCGTCGGCGGGAACAATCAGAGAAATGCTTAAAACGTGTGAGACCTACGCTGCTGCACATGGTTTAAAATATAATGTGAATAAATGTAAATACATGGTCTTTGAGGTCAGTGGCAAACGCCGTAGAGAAGGACCCGAGTTACTAATTAACGGGTCACCCATGAAAAGGGTGTCAAGTTTTAAATACCTGGGGCATTGTCTTGTCGCTGAACTCAGGGACGATATGGACATTGAGAGGGAGCGCAGGGCTCTAGCGGTCCGGAGTAATATGTTGTCCCGTAGATTTGCGCGGTGTACAGACCAAGTAAAAATTACACTTTTCAAGGCTTATTGCCAAAGTTTGTACACGGGCAATCTATGGGTCAATTGTACGAAGAGATCGCTGGATGCCCTGCGCGTCCAATATAACAATGCTTTCAGGATGTTGTTGAGGCTGCCTCGTTACTGTAGCGCGTCGGAAATGTTTGCGCAAGCGCGTACCGACGGCTTCCATGCAATTATACGCAAAAAAACTGTGTCGCTACTGAGGAGAGTGAGGGGTAGTCAAAACAGCATCCTGAAAACTGTAGTCGAGAGCTTCGGCTCTCCGATTGTACAGCAGTTTGTGCGGAGGCTGATTTTTACTAACACTAGGCAATAAGTTTTTATGTTACTAACACTATATGGATATTTTATGTCCGAAATAAAAGTATTCTATTCTATTTCAAATCAAATCAAATCAAATCAAAAGTCATTTATTCAAACTAGGCTGAGAGTCAGCACTTTTCGAACGTCAAAATTACATAAGACAGTCCCCCAAAAACGCCCACCCTTCGACACTTCCTAGTGCTTTAGCTGGGAAGAAGAAGTGGCGCAACAAACTCCCCAGCAGCACAGCTGTCTGATAAGTTGGAAGAACTTGATTCTATACAGTAATAGGTAAGTAATTAAATTTCATCAAAAAAATTGAAATTTCAATATTAAAAATAAAAAAAATAAATAAAAAAAAAAATGGTTTATACAGTAAAATAAAATAAACAATGCTATGGAGTAACTCATATAACCTGTCAGTAGGTAAGCTAATTCTGGTGAAAGAACACAAACGTTGTCTTGAGTTAATCACAGCGACCAACAATTCTTATCGTTTAAGTAGTCGTTGATTGAATAGTATGCCTTCGAACAAAGATTTGATTTTACTTTAGCTTTAAACGCATTAAAATGTAAATCTAGCAAAGAAGAGGGAAGCTTGTTATAAAAGGTGATACCGAGCCCAACGAATGAGTTATGAACTTTATGAAGCCGGTGAAAGGGACCACGTAGTTTGTCCTTATTTCTGGTATTAATATTATGAATATCACTGTTTTTAGTGTATAAGTGTATATTTTGCCTAATATATAAGATGTTAGCGAAGATGAATTGTGATGCCACCGTGAGAATACCAATATCTTTAAAAAAATCTCTCAGAGAAACTCTAGCACCTAATTGGTAAATTGCACGTACAGCTCGTTTTTGCAGAACAAAAATATTTTGAATGTCAGCGGCTTTGCCCCACAGCAGAATGCCATAGGACATAACGCTATGAAAATAACTAAAATAAACTAACCGAGCTGTATCAACGTCAGTGTATTGTCTTACTTTCCTGACGGCGTAGGCAGCCGAACTGAGCCTTCCCGCTAGGCTTGATATGTGTGATCCCCACTGAAGTTTGGCATCTACTGTGATGCCCAGAAATACTGCCGAGTCTACAGTTTCAAGCACCTCATTTTCTAAGACGATGTTGGGTCCCAGATTTTTTACATTCGGCAAAGCGAACTTTATACATTTAGTTTTCTTAGCATTGAGAACTAAATTATTCGTGGTAAACCAATCCGTAACCATTGAGAGTGCACTGTTTACGTCGTCAAAATCTTGTCTATTCCTGTCTACTTTAAAGATAAGAGAGGTATCATCAGCAAACAGTACAACGTCACAGATACCCTTTAAATAGAATGGTAAATCATTAATGTACACTAAGAATAAGAATGGACCCAGTATTGAGCCTTGAGGTACACCTAACTGAACTGGTAGCCCGGAAGATTTCACACCATTAATATCTACACATTGGTGCCTATTATTTAAATAGGAGTTTATTACGTTAAGCGCTTCATTTTGAACACCGTAATGACGTAATTTACGCAAAAGCGTGTCATGGTGCACGCAATCAAATGCTTTGGAAAGATCACAGAAAACTCCAATAGCATTTTGTGAGTTCTCCCATGCGTTAAATATGTGTTTCAGCAGGGCAACACCCGCGTCTGTAGTCGAACGACCTTTTGTAAAGCCATATTGTTCATCATGAAGGAGGCTATTTAAATTAAAATGTCTTAGCAACTGCTTGAGTATTAACTTTTCAAATATTTTACTAAATGCAGGTAAGATAGAAATGGGCCTAAAATTGCCAACGTTATTTTTATTACCCGATTTAAATAATGGTATGACTTTACTACTCTTCATGAGGTCAGGAAACGTTCCTAAATCAACACATTTATTAAAAGTAATAGCTAGATAGGGGGCTACGATGTCGATTATGTTACTTAAAAGTTTAATAGAGATGCCCCAGTAATCACCAGTGTTTTTAGACTTAAGTGTGTTAAAAATATTAACTACATCACGAGGCGTTACATGTTCGAAACTAAATAAGAGACTACATTTGGGCACACTACTATGCAAAAGGTTTTCCGCTTCAGACGGGGACGAATTTAAGGTGCGAGTCGTAGTTAAAGGTATGTTGGCAAAAAACTCATTAAATGCCTCAGCTACGTCAGCAGCTTCATTAACTAATTTATTGTTGACTATAATCTCTAGTTGCTTTTCCTGTTTAACCGACTTACCCGTTTCATTATTAATAATTTTCCAAGTGGTTTTTACTTTGTTATTGGAATTTTTAATTGTATCGCTTAAAAATTTTGATTTAGCAAAGACACAGACTTTTTTAAATAATTTTGAATAATTTCGGACATACTCTAGAAAAGGACTATCAAATCTGTATTTTTTCAAACCATATAACTCGTATAGTCTCGCTCTACTTCTATAAATACCTGGAGTGGCCCATTGGTTGAAGCCAACGGAGGTGCCATTAATCTCAATGGTTTTGGTCTTGAAAGTAGATTGGTATTCTTTTTGCACAACTTCAAAAAGTGATCCAAAGATTTTATTAGGATTCTCATGCTCTGCTATAGATGGTGTAATTCTATGAGCTACATTATTTTTAAATTTGTTGCAACGACTAGCTGTATATGGCCTGCATTCTACTTTATGCGGCTTTTTATGTAATGGTACAGGGAAGCTAGCCAATAATCCACAGTGGTCAGACGTCAAGTCAGATAATACTAATTTATTTTTGGCATCACAATCACTAAATATATTATCAAGACAAGTCGACGTAGAAGCCGTGATCCTAGTAGGTTCAAAAAACAAGTTATTTAAATTAAAAGACCTAAACAGATTAAGTAGTCTAATACTTAATGGAGAAACATCTAAAATATTAATATTAAAATCTCCACACAAAATTATACTTTTATTACTTGATTTTAACTTACTGAGTAAATCCTCCATTACCGATTCAAAACTAATAAAATCCCCAGAGGGTGGACGGTAAACGCAAATTATAATGTAACGCTCGAGTTCAACACAAGACAACTCAATAGTACGCTCAATAGAAAGATTAACTAAATCTAAACGTTGTTTACATTTCAACTTGTTTGAAACAAGGACTAAAGATCCACCGCGAATAGCAGTCTTTCTTACAAATGCACTTTGTACGGTAAAATTATCATCATTAATAAACACTACTTCGTGTTCTTTCAACCAGTGTTCAGTCAGACATAGCACCTGAACATCATAGTTCTCCAAAAATAAGCTTAACTCTAGCTCTTTGCCGGATAGACCCTGCATATTTTGATGAACAACATTCAACATAATATGCGGCTTATCTGTTGTCGCACCTAATAGTTTAAACTACTAGGCGTATCAAAAGTAGTGTTAGTAGCACTACTAACAGTACGCGATGGTAAACTACAGGTACCAGTGTCATGGTGTAAACTGTATGCTAAGAGATTAGCAACTTGTCTCCTACAACTAGGTGGCAAATACATTGTATAATTTGTCAGCTTGTAATCAGAAATAAATTGATTACAATCAAAAAATAAAATGGCGTCACTGTGACGACTTGTCCTATTAAAAATTAACATATTTAAATTATAAATGTGCCTATTTTGCTCATAAGATAAGTAATGTGAATAAGGCAATGCACATAAAATAAATTTACAATTATTGGTCTCATTGAGATGTAACATCAAATGGACACATTTAATTATGTCCTTTTTTGTAACATTTAAGCTATCCCCGCATAATAATATTACAGTTGAACTGGGGTTTATTTTAGACAACTTAATATTACTTATTAATTGGCTAATACTGGCACCGGGTGAACAATTATTAATTACATATTGTTGAGAACACTGATTAAATATTTTACCTAAACCTTGACCAAATTTGTCAGAAAATACATATGTTGTGTTAATCAAATTAATCTTATTATTATTACCATCACAGCTACCTACTGGCTGAGCTGCTGAGGTTGTGGGTGTGACAAGTTGAGGCTGAGGTGCCTGAGAACAGGCACAGCTAAAAGAGAGGTTATTTGTTAGAGACTCATACCTCTCTGCATTGTACTTGACTAAGTCCGCCAACTCACCAGCCTCCTGCATACGCTTACTCAGGTCTTGTTGAGTAGCCTCATATTTACTGAATATATCCTTTAGAGCATGTTCCCTAACAAACAATTCATCCTGTAGGTGCTGAGTGTCAGTAACATACAAGGTATTACATAATTGCAATTCACTATAACATTTATTCAATTCTCGTATTAAATTTAAATTTTGTTGCCTAAGTTTTGTGTTTAATTTGTTAACTTTTTGCCTTTTTAGTGATTTCTGATATTTTCTAATTAGTCTATTAATTTTAATATATTTTTTTATTTTATTGTGACTAGTGAACAATCTGTTTTTGGTGATGGTATCATCAGTTAAGTCTATCGTTACAATTGGCTCAACATGCATGGGTTCAGACCCGCTACCAACCAACTCATCATAGAGACTGCTGGTGATCGCAGACTCTTCACTGGCTCTGAGAGATGCCGCATGGGTAATTGTGTTGTGGGCCCTGCTTAATTCCAGTTCCAGTTCAGATATCCGTCTCAGAGCCAATTCGTGTGTATCAGTACAATGATGGTAATTTGATACAAGTTGACGGAGGTGTTGATGCTGATCAAGTATGTCCATATGGTTTACATGTAGTTCAGCCAATTGGTTCTTAAGCTCAGTGTTCCTCTTATTGATTAACTCTATTTCAACCTCGCTGTCTTCCCTTTCCTGTATCAGTTGATTGCACTGCTTTTGACTTGATTCTAATTCCTTCAACGTAGCCCTCAGTTTTTCTTCTAAGGATGCAGCTCTACGGGTCAACATATTAACAGATTAACCCTAGAGGCACCCTGGAATGAGAGAAGAGAAAGCTAAGTGTGTGAAAAGAATAAGAGAGAGAGATGAGATGTGGACAGTATATACTAGGATGAAAGGCCTATATGGAAGTTCAATAAACAAGTAAACAAAACAAAAGAATAAAAGTTTTGAAAAAAGTAATCACAAGTTATGGGATGAAAATTGAATTATTCATAGGGAGAATAATAATAAATATTAAAAGGAGTGTCTAAATTGAGATACTTAGTAATTTTTACGATAAAAGGGGGAAAAGAAACAGCAAAATAAAGTTTGCATAAATGGTTGGGGGTAGGTTGATAAGTTATTGCAAATCCAGTTTCTAACATCAATTAATTTCTATTACTTCTAATTAAGTACTTATACATGACAGAAATATGTAAGGTAATAACGTACAGTGATTTATAAGGGGTTTTTAACGTAATTTGAGTGATTTTATCCTACTATTGCATGAACTTAGTGTCCAGCACCGTATTATATTTTATAGATTTTTTACAACGTAGCTCACTGAGACGAGCAGTACAAACGTTAAAGGGGAAAAGATGCAACGAGAATTATTAAAATTATGGATAAATAGGCTTAAATTAAAAGAAATACTCCCCGGGTTAAGTGGTGATTTCAAATCCGTCCGTTGGATGACAGCTGGTACTAGTTAGTTGATTTTTCTTTGATTTTGCAACGAAATAACTCACTAACACATATCCTTATTATTTATAACTACATATATCGAAATTAAGTACGTTTTTGGTTAAATAAACGCGAAATACATTAATTTTACAATTTAATTCTAACACCAAAATATTTGACGGCCGGCTGCCAGTATTGCCAGCGAAAAAAAAAAAGAAAAAAAAGTTTAAAGTTTTAAAGTATTCTAATGGTCCATCAGCTAGGGGTGTCAGACTGGGTTAATTCGAATACAAATGCATTGTGTAAACTTATAAAGTGAGTCAATAGTAATCTTTTAGAAAAACAATTGAATACTAAAATGATACCTAATCATGAACTTAAGTTTCAGCACTTATTGGATATTATGCTAACGACAGATCTCGGCGATAAGCTTAAGTCCAGGAATGTATGGCCAGCTTTGGGTTCCACCTCGATGAAACCCAAAGCTCATCTCCGTACCTACGTTGGCCGAAGCAAAGAAAACCTGCATTGGTGGAGAGTTTTAAAAGACTCCGCCTTAGATTGTGAATGTGGTGCTGTTTCACAAACGATGTGACACTTATGTCCTGCGTGTTGTGTCAGCTACACGCTACATAAATGCCAAGCACGTAGCCGAATTCTGTACCGAGTCCATTTAGATTGCCATCGACACGCTAAGAGGAAGAAGAAATCAACTCATGTTGTCCTGACCGAATCTCGACCATGTCAACCAATCGCAGCAGGGACTAGCCATCGACACGGGATATTATAATGCACAAGTTTTTGCACAGATGGCGCACTCTCTTTTCCTCACTCTCATAACCTGACGGGGCGGCAATCCATTACGACCGGGAGAGATTAGGCGCAGAATCACTGGCTTAACATGCTTTCCGAGGCACGAGGTATCACAACTCCAACTTTCCAACTCTGGGCTGTTGGTAAGACATTTCTGACGGAAAAAAATCAAATAGCATATGGTCGGTTTTGGTAACCGACCCAAGGATTTCAAGTTAGCACTGACCAACGAGCCAGTACAGTGTTTTATTGAGACGCCGAGTTCATAAGCTTGGTGTAATAGGTTTCGGTTATTTACATGGTAATTAGGCACTTGTGGTGTTACTTGCCAACTCTATAAGCATTCATTATCTACGAAATCAAGATCCTAAACGGTGACACACGATTTAAAATCACTAAAAATAAATTAGCCATCGATTGTGCTAAATACTCGCATCATGAAACGAACGCGCCTCTATCTGTTCGCGCCAAAACAAACGTCAAAATTCCCGCCCATCTGTATCAATCACTTTGACAGCTCGAGAATAGGGTTGACAAATAGTGTTAAATGGAAATATGAATTCACAAATGGCTATTTTATCGTTTTAAATTACGCCCATTAAAAATTATTTGCGATAGAAATAAAACTTTTAAATACGTATGTACATTTGTTCAATTCTTATCTCTAGCCAAGTCTACTGAGCAACAAGAAGAGACAAATCTTAAAGTGAACTCGGTATTAGGTATTCTATAATATATTTTTTTCCGAATTCAACTTGTAAAATTTTTTTTATGTATGTTCGGACATAACTCCGTCATATACCTATGTATAGACGGATTTTCAAACACTTTTTTGTTCGAAAGGGGTTTATTCCGAAATAGTGCCATTTAAATTTCATAATATACTCAGATCTGATGATGATTTTCGGAGACAGACGACGAAATTCTTAAAAAAAAATGACAGCAAGTCAACCGCGATTGCTGCTATCGCATAAATATGCATTGTTTTGACCCCAATGATGATAAAAAGTGTGGGGTAGATACCTACTATAACTAAAAAGTGAAAAAACAAAACCTTATTCCAACAAAAAAAAAACCGACTTCCGGAAAAACATTACAAAGTGAAAAATAACTTTATTTTCGGGTGGAGATGAAAAAAAAATATACTTAGGTACATATCCAAAGACTATTTTTCACTTTATAGTGTTTTTCCGGAAGTCAGTTGTTTTATATTGAAAAAAGTTTTTATTAAGCAAGCATACTACTACCTACTTGATTATCCTTAAATTAATAAGTACTAGATTCTGCCCGCGGCGTTGCCTGCCTGGAGATTGGAAATTAATCCACGGGTACGTGCTATCGCGACAAAAAGTAGAAGTTACTGCTTATAGCATCAGCTATCTACCAGTGAAAATCCCGTCAAACACGGTCCAGCCGTTTCGAATATCAGCCGGAACAAACAGAGAGGAATAATAATTTGTGTTTTAAACACTGAGGAATTTTCCATAAGTAATCCGACGAGGCTTGTTATTTGTTAAGCAAAATAAAATGTAGTGTGTTGTTTTATATAGTACCTATTTACTACCCTCCCAAACAATAGGTTATCCTGGTTCCGCACCTGTCGACTAGAAATGCAAAATAGGTATTTCAACATTGGCCATAACATGTGAGAATTTTGTAGGCCTTGTAGACTATTTTCTACTTTTATTATGTTGTCGACAGGCCTACACTTTCCTCCTATGCCTAACACTAAGTAATTTGAAAACATTGTACAAACGCCAGCACACCAACTGTCAAACTGTCAAATATCCCCAATTGAATATGAACCTTATTCTTTTGAATTAAAGTTGAAAAACGATCAAAGAAATTTGACAGATTGGGATAGCTTGATGTGCTGGCCTCTGTACATAAAAGCCAATGAGGGTGTTCTTTAATATTCAAGCCACCAGTTGGCGCCACTTTGACAAGAGGTCTTCCAGTTCGACAATGAACTTAAAATATTTTATGTCATTCGTTTCATTCATTCGTTCACCATTCAGTCTGTAAGCGCTTTGATACTTGACAGAACCTGACGTTTCAGTGCTGCCAGAAAACCCTCATTGTTTTTAAAAGAGTAGGTTACCGTAGGTACCCGTGTAGTTTCTTACCGGCTCTTCTCCATAGGAAACGACCAATTGGAACCGTGCACCTAGCTTCTAACGTTTCTTAAGTGTCCATATATGAATGTGTGAAAAAAAAAATGATTTATGAAAATATAACTTTACGCCTTGCTTCCCCGAAGGAATAGGCAGTGGTGTAGGTACCTATAGTACACGTAGATATACGGGTGTATGTACTTAGGTACGTCATTATCACTTCACAATACAGCCCTTAACACCCCACAATTGCTCGTTAAGCATTGATGGCTTCGTTAATTGCAAACGGACACAGAATTAGATACTAATGAAACAAACGAACGTTATAAAGACATCGGATTGATTGTCTTGCATGCCGCTCGGTACGAGGCATGTTAATTTGAATTCTTTTAACGGAGATTGTCGGGTTGGTTTTGTGAATGTTTTATTGGAATCCGTAAGAGGATGCGGCGTTTCGTGCTTACGCTATTTAAGTATGATGCTACATCGTCGCGATAACGTGGACTGACACTTCATTATGCAGCTGAATACCATTGTTTTACATGGAGCGACTGCCTTACTGACCACAATGATGTTTCTAGTTAGCACGATACCCCAGTGGGTACGAATTTTATCAAGATATAATCAGTACAAAATAAAGTTAAATATCTGTCGAAACTTCTCACACGTAGGTATCAATATCTGTGAAGTTTTGCTATTTAGGTAGGTACAATACAAAATTAAAAATCGGAAGCAACAAGCTTGCTATGTGATTGTTATCAGCTTTGGTGCTGTCACCATAATGAAGTGTGCACTTTTTTTTTTTTTTTTTTTTTTGGAATTGGCATCTCGCAGTTGACCTTGAGAGGCCGTGACTGCTCAACCGGACTTTCCTGTGAAGGTTTTTAGAACTCTAAAAGCCTCCAGCCAGGGCGTAAAACCTACTTAAACCTAAAACGACTGCGCACTGAGGGCACCCCCTGTGGGGTACGAACCTCGGCTCAGGGAGTCGCTGGCGGGGGGCAGCTAGTACTACTGGGGACAGGCTGGATCAAGATATTATTTTCATGATTATTATACGGGGAATTTAAAGCTACTGGCTCAGCTGCGGCGCGGGCTGGCGCATCAACGAGCAAGGGACGGTCGGGATGAAGTGTGCACGACGCAGTAATCACTTAAGTACCTACTGGGTTTGAAAATCGGGCAAGTGCATGCAAAAATAAGTTGTGTTGTAGGCAGTGGCGTAACTACAGGGTGGCAAGTCTGCAAAATGCCACGGGCCCCTAGCCGGAAGGGGCCCCCGGTCAGAAGAAAATTCCAACTCCCAACATTTATTATTACACATTTATCGAAAATCAAGTAATTATAATTATAAATTTTGTATGTACCTACTTTTATTATTTATTATTAAGTAAACTCTTACAAGTAAAAGTATTTAAATTATAAGTATTATACAATAAAAAATACTATTATTGTTGGTTCAGCTTCTTTATATTTGGGGGGGGGGGGGGGCATTCGATGAATAGGGTATTTTCCGATTTCATAAAAACTATTTTAATTTGAAGATTGGGACGAAATATTTATCAGAAAAAAAAAAAAAATATTAATACACATTTTCTCAATTAAAAACTATTAAAATCTAACGTATTTT
The DNA here is from genome assembly GCA_949987655.1 of Polymixis flavicincta. NCBI lineage: Eukaryota > Metazoa > Arthropoda > Insecta > Lepidoptera > Noctuidae > Polymixis > Polymixis flavicincta. The sequence goes on along the minus strand of OX465198.1, from coordinate 2,814,137 downwards.
TCGTTGTTTTCAATTTACCGCCAAAACGCTCCGTACGATGACTTTATAACACGTGACATGTGACGTCAACTTTGTTTATACGGCACCGGTACAAATACTTAGTTTGGCACCGTTTTAGAAGTATTCTGCCGTCATAAGAAAAAAGGCCGTAACTGACAATTTTGTCAAAAATGTGTTATTAACATATTCGGAATCAGCAAAGAAAATGCTATCTTATGGACTTACTCACAAAGCTCTAACTCGTATGAGATTAGAGATATCATAAGGATTTTAGGCTTAACTACGACATAAATTCTGTTTTTTGAATCTGAAAAGCCTTAATTACACAATAACGGCCTTTTTTGTTAGTATTTTCGTATTGCTAGTCTGGAAGGCCGCAATTACCAATTAGGGCTTTTTAAATAAGCAAAACCTCTCAATTTACTACGGTAAAAAGCCCTAACTTCGCAATAAGGGCTTTTCATATAAGTTTTTTGAAGGGACACGCGTGTGGAAGTGGGCGCGGGGAGAGTAATTTGGAACCGCACGTCGCTCAGTAGGTATACCGCCGTTTACCCGAATTTTATTTGCCAATATCATTTGCCATAATAGTCAACAGCCATAATATCATACGACATTTGCCATAATAGTCAACAGCCATAATATCATACGACATAATCTCATTTGCCCTACTCTAATTTGCCATATTAGTCACGTGCCAGAATCATTGTTTCCCATAAAGTCACTTACCATAACATCATTTGTCATGATCATTGTAAGCCCTAATTATCACATGCCATAATTATGATATGCCATAACATAATTTGCCATCGACATCGGGTGTGTAACGGTTGTTTATATCAAGAGAAATTGGATGCAATTGGGACTTTAGGGCACCCCGACTCGGACAGGTTAGGTTAGGTTAGGTTAGCCATCTCGGTGTCACCACTGCGTCGACTGTCGGGAGGACACGGCGTGGCACACGCTGGCAGAGTGTGCCGCTTGGACGGAGCCACGCCGTGCCCTCATCTCAGGAGTAGGCAGCGACCTGTCGCTGCCGGCCGTTGTCTCCTCGATGGTCGACAGCGAGGAGTCCTGGGACGCGGTGGTGTCCTTCTGCGATACAGTCATTTCGCAGAAGGAGGCTGCGGAGAGGGAGCGGGAGATTGCTTCTGCTAACCCGATCCGCAGCAGACGCACCGGGCGTCGGCGGAGGGCGGACAACGCCCTCTTCCAGCCCCCCTGAATGGGTCCAGGGGCGACGGACTGGGGAATCCGTCGCCCCCTATTTCTTAGGACCCGAGATGGCGGCGCGTAGTGTTCCACGCGCGCCTCTCTTTGTTGTGGGGGGGAGTTTAACACCTCACTCCCCCCCTATCGCGAGGTGGCCCGCATAGGCGGGCCGGCACTAGCCGGGGATCGCGGAAGACTTACTAGTTCCCGTGATCCCCGGCGTAAGTGAGAGACGGAACACCGGGGTGGTTTTAGTCAGTAAGAGTCTGACAGACCCCTCCGCCCTCCCCGGGGCGGAGGACATCCATGAGGATTTCCCCCCGTAATCAAAAAAAAAAAAAAAAGAAAAGGTTAGGTTAGCCATCCCCTTCGTGGTTATTTTTTTATAAACCACACAGAAGTAGGAGCCCCGCAAAGCGGGGCTCCGTCGACCTAGCCCACCATCAACCATGCACAGAAAAAAATTAGTAGGTAAGTATTAGAATTAAAAACAAGTTTAATAATCAAACTATATAATTATAATTAGGTAGTACAATTTCTTTTTTAATGCAAATACAAATTTGATAGGTACTAAAGCACGCAAAAATTCTTCTTTTGTATGCCATTTAAATATTATGTCTAATAATTATTATGGCACATAAAAATAAGGCAAACAATACTTATGGCATTCGTATCTTATGGTATCTAAAAATCGGGCACTTAAAAGTATGTCATATGTCTTTTAGGGCAAATGAAACATTCGGGCAAATGAAATTCGGGTAAATGAAATTCGGGAAAATGATGATTATGGCATATAATCTTCGGACAAACAATAGACAACCGAAAAATACATGAAACCAGCATTGCAGAAAGAAAGAAGACTAGAAAGGAAGAGAAGATTTCAAAGAAGTATGCTCTAAAACCTGGATGTGATGAAACTTGTAAAAGAAAATGCACTTCGATGATTCCTGAAGGTAAAAGAAAAGCAATTAATGAACTGTTTTGGTCCCTAACGTGGAGCGAACAGAAAGTGTTCATCTCGAGCCATACTTCTAGAGTAACACCTGCAAGAACAAAGAAATTTTCCGCAGATTCGAACCAAAAAAAACAAGAAGATAATTATGATTCAGAGTGCTGGTAAAAGTTCCTATATGTAAACTATTTAAGATGATTATTGGTTGTGTTGTGTTTTATTTTATTGTCAAGAGATATATTTTTGTTTTATGAGTATATAATATGTTTTGTTGATTTTGTTTAGATACATAATGAGAAAAATGTGATTAATAAAGATGTTCCTTCAAAAATTATTTGTTAATTATTACTAGCAAGAATTGGTTACTTTTTTTTTTTGGGTGGGAAATCATCAAATAACTTCTCCCGCTCTGGGTGGAGCAGGAGGGCGTGTCAGACTTTTACTGACTAAAACCCACCCGTGTTCCTTCAGTAGCCCTTAAGCCAGGGGCTGTGGTGTCTCTTTCGAACAAACCCGCACCCCTGGCAGGCATCGACCCTTGCGGGTCCCATCATTTTTTGTGCTGACATCTCTTTGAGGCGCGCGTGGAACACAACGCGCCGTCGACTTGGGCTTGGTCCTTACCGGACAGCGAGCTACCCATTACTCGCCGTCCGCAAGAATTGGTTACTTCAAAACGCTTCATAGTAATAAGGTAACTGGTGTTAGTTATGTACCTACTTGTGTCTTACGTATTATTTTAAGTTTGACTGAAAATAGAACATAAGAGACTGACTCATAATAATAAAGTACGTATTTTAGTAAATAGTTTTGGTTTCATTTTAATAAGTCTTGTTTACAATCGACTGACGAAGGCTTTTATTTCCTTTACACAAAATACCTATGCTGCAATGCCTGCTTTGAAAACGATTCGTAACTTAGTTTACTATCAAAAAAAGGCGCAACTGCACATTTAAGGCTTTACATGCAAGGATTTCGGCTTTAGGAAGATCGAATTCCTTCTATGAAAAGCCGCAATTACATTCTACGCTATTACGCCCTTTCAGATAAGTATTTCACAATTTATTATTATATTTCTGCTAAAACAAAAGGGAAAAATAAAAATAAAAACAATACGCGTTTATGAATTTACATAAATTATGGTTCAAAATAAAGCCTATATTTTTTGACGTCTTATAAAACAAGAATCACTAACTAAAACCATTCAGTAAGTCCTGGGCCATCATTTTAGATAAAACGTCAATTATCTCGGAATCAACGTTGACGTAGTTACGGCCTTCTTTCATATGACGGCAGTATTTGTGCACAGAGGCCCCGCACACCAGTAATATCCATTAAAAATCTTGTTAATTATAAACTCGACATTCACTTATTTACTCACTAACTACTTTAGTTTACACAAAGTTGACGTCACGTGATAAAAAGTCATCGTAAGAAGCGTTTTGGCGGTAAATTCAAAAAAAAGAAAAATAAATTTGGTTTAAATCGTTTTTTATTAAGAAAATGGATAGAAATCATTTTATTTTTATTTTTCTGTTAAATATCTCGTTCCAAACTTCAAATTAGAATAGTTTATGAAAAAATGGAAAATACCCTATTTGCCACGGGCCTCGAACGGTATAGTTACGCCACTCACATCATTTTTATTTCATCCCTCGATTACGATGGGGAGACCGTAGTGGTCTTTTTTTGTAATTTTATTATGTATACTATTGTGTTATGCGGTGTACAAAGTATGTACACCACACCTTTTTCCAATATCATCAGTGGATTGCAAATAGTCTCTGAATAAAATGAATGCGCACCTTAAAAACTTAGAAGTTGCTGAAATAACCTGTCATTGGTTGTGTATTACCTACCTTCCAAGCAATTATTCACCTCATATTTAGTTTCTAGTTAGTGAAAGTGAATTCAAATCTGCGGTGCCGACTCCAGATTTTTTTTTATTTCAAGTTTTTTTTTTTTTTTGTTCTAAAAGCTATTTTACAACAACAGACAGTATAATTTTTCCCTGACGGGCGTGACGGCCAGAGAATCGAACTCAGGAACTCACGCTCAGCATTCGCGTTTGCCAGTTGCGACTATTATACCAACCAGGCACGCCATCTGTTATTCAATAGCACTTGTTTATAGTCTGAAATGTAAAAATATGAAACGTGCACTGCCATCTAGTGTCGAGTAGCTATTTTCCAAGGTCACATGGAGTGAATCATAGACAAAATCATAAATCATTCAGCTGGTTTCAATTATTACTCGGCATATTTTCATAGTCCGATTCAAATATGAAAATATTGCTGAAAGTACGGTTTTTTAATTGAGTCGGTCAATAGCAGTTTTACGGTCACGTTCAAAACATTCAAACACCAATACCTTGATAGCAGTAAAGTTACTATAAAGAACAAATGGCCATAATATTTTCATACATTTGTTATTTACTAAAGAGAAGAAATATTGAAAAAAAAAAATTGTTCAAATATTTAAGTAATTCATGGTAGTTTGTCGTAAAACGAATGATTTCCAAACGCACTTTTGCAGCGGCAAGAAAAAAGAACAAAAATAAACACGTCAGCTGTCAAAATTTGTTGTGTCATGTCGCTGAATTATACATTGTGAATTTGTCTAAAATAAAAATAATTTAACCCATATAGTTTATAACTGAGCTAGAAAACTACCGCATCGGTCTCACCACCATGCATTGGTACGGGGGCAGCATCGCGGAAGCGGTGAATTTATCAAAGCAAAGAAATGCCATTTTCGTGGTATTCGTCGAAGGTAATTCTTTTTTTTTTTCTTTTGTATTTCGGTTTCAAAACTTGTGCAATATTGATTGATGCAGTATTTTACGCATTTTTGTTTGTACAAATGTAGGTCGATTCCTATGTCAAGTTTGTGAGGTTAGTGACAAACATTTTGACGTCATAGAAAGGAAGATTTCGTTATGTATTTATGTATGTTTATTGTTCGTAAATAGTGGGAAAAACAATCGTTTATGCTAACGTACCGGTGTCTACTGTTAATTGACTTGTACCTACTTGCTTTTCCATTCTTGTTAACTCTAACAGGGAGTTATTATAGAATACTACAAACAGTGGCACAAGGGTGTACTGGTCTGGTATACCTATTATGGGGAATACCAAATCTCACAGCTTCGAGAAATCCATTATTCATAAAACACTACACTACACTTAAACTTGTACGCGTGATACAATGGAAGATTAAAAAAATAGAATAAGAGAGATTTATCATGATAGGCAGAGAGAGTTATACCTTTCTTCTCTCTCATGTAACTATTAATGTGCCTAAACTTGACACATCCTTGAAAGTTTACTCTTAACTCCCATCCAATTATCGAATCGCCTCCGAGAGAGGTATACCTTTCTGCTCACTCATGTAATGAACTGTGCCTAAACGTGACACATGCTTGAAATTTAACTCTCACCTGTCATCCAAGTATCGAATCCGTATCGGCCACATAAGAGCACATGCTCGTAACCTATTGTTGTCCAAAACAAACAACAGTCACAGCAGCTGAAATCTGCATGGGATGGATACCATGACTCACAATACACAGTGGCAGGGATGTTGACGCACAACCTGTTATTCTGCTGATTCAATATGTAGTTCTGTACCCAGGCCTGGTGAACAATTTCGTCAGTAATAAAAAAAAAGAGTCAAAAAGTGTGGAACAACAATTTTATTCTTTGTATAACACGTCGGCTCTCGGTTCGTATTCAAATACAGATTGTTATGCCTACCTACCGACAATTATCAGATTTAAGTATGAAGATTCTACGACAAAATCAATTTATACCTACAGTGCAGCTGCCAAGCGAATGCTTTCCTGAAATCTGTTAGTTTCATACAAACAAATATAATGTTTTACGAATTTAATTACAAAACGAGTTCTAACTTTAAATCTAGCTAAAGCTCTGAGCTGTTTTTGCATTTGCAACTTTATATCGATACAAATTGTGATTTGATTTCGAAAACAATAATGACAAGCATCGGACTAAATTGTTAGTTTTGTAAAAAGAACTGCATTTCTACTACATATTTAGTTCCTAATTCAAAAATTCAAAAACTGGCTTGGTGGTTTAAACCTGACACAGGCCCGGATCTAGGGGGGGCAAACCGGGGGCCCCAAAATCATAATATAGTATGATTAAAAATAAAAAACTTGCTCTACAAAGCGCCTAGCACACGGAAGCCTGGTTGGCGCACCGTCGACTTGTAAGAAAGAGGCACCACACAGGCACACACCTTATAAATTTATCTCAAACGCTGGGACAGGGGCGCCACTATCGAGTGTCTGACCTGACCTAATTAAATACCTTGTTTTGTAATAAGGGGGAATATATGGGCACGCCACGATTGCGGCGGTAAGTCCCCTCTTTGAGGAGTGGCTTGAGAGGCGGCATGGCGTCCTCACCTTCCGCCTGACGCAGGTCCTCACCGGTCACGGCTGTTTCGGGAGGTTCCTGTTTCGGATAGGGCGGGAGGAAGAGATACCACAGCCCCTGGCATACGGGCTACTGAAGGAACACGGGTGGGTTTTAGTCAGTAAAAGTCTGACACGCCCTCCTGCTCCACCCAGAGCGGGAGAAGTTATTTGATGATTTCCCACCCAAAAAAAAAAAAAAAGGGGGAATATAAATATTACTAACTTTTGCCAGCGGCTTCGCCCGCGCGGAACTTTCATCCCCTATTTAACTCCCTTAGGGGTTGAATTTCTAAAAATCTTTCCTTACTCCTTGTCTACATTATAAAGGGAACCTCTGTGCAAAATTTCAGCTTTCTAGGTCCAAGAGTTTGGGATGGTCGTTGATGAGTCAGTCAGTGAGTCAGGACTTTTCTTTTTATTTATATAGATATTGTACAACTGTCGCCGTCGGTGTACAACAGTTTGTAAGTGCGAATCCAGACAGACCCGTGACTTTGTGTTAATTATTACATCACCACTGCTCTGAAAACGGTGAAGGAAAACATCGTGAGGAAACTGGCTTGTCCAAAACTAGCATCTACCAAATCGCACTTCGGCCGAAAATACGGTTTTCTTGCCTAGAGAGCATATCCCCAGGTTCTCATTCTCTTGGCAGTCGGAATGTAACTTAAGTTGTACACACGCCAGCAGGTCAACCTACCCCAAACTGTCAAATTTTCCCAATTGAACAAGAACCTTATGCTTACGGTTTAAAGTTGAAAATCTATCAAATAAATTTGACAGATTGGAGTAGCTTGGTGTGCTGGCGTCTGTACCTCAACTTAAAAAACCAAAGTCTACTTCATAATAAATTTTTTCTTTTAATTTAATTCTTTCGTACAGTCAAAGTAAACATTTACCTTATAAGTACAAACAAGAGCCCATCATAACTACCAGTTAACAACAACACAAATAAACAGTGATGCCCACCTGTTAGTGAGTCAGCCCGTATGTCTCACGCTACATTGCCAACTGTACACTCAACGGCAAGAATATCGAGACACTTTGTATTGATAGAGAAATTGTTAATTTGGTTTGATAAAACACGATTAAATTTTAATAAAATATATTATATTAAGTAGGTACTGAAAATACCTACAAGGTGGCAAAATATAGAACAAAAACCGCCCAAATGCGAGTCGGACTTGCACACGAAGAGTTCCGTTGTAGAAGGCAAAAAACGCCGAAAAGAACACGTCTCTTTTATGGAGACCTCCTTTCATCATTCATTATTTCAGCCGAAAGACGTCCACTGCTGGACATAGGCCTCCCCCAGGCTCCTCCACTTCGATCGGTCTTGTGCTTCTCACATCCAGCGGATTCCCGCGGCCTTCATAAGGTCATCGGTTCACCTTGTGGCAGTGGCGGCTGGTAGGTCATGAAACTGGTGGTGCACTTTACTAGCTCACTAAGTATTAGGGGTACCTAATAAGTAAAAAAATAAAATTGATTTATTTCAGATAAGTAATTTAAATCTAAACGAATAAAAAATAAGCAATAGCATTCAGTTTCACGTAAATTAAACTTCGCGGTCACAATAATGAGTCGGTCATTCAATATGGCCGGCATGCAAACTTCGCCAAACCTCGGGCGCTCTCGGTAATCGACGCTCGGTAATATTCGGGTCAGTTCGACAAACTTCGGTTCCCCCGTGCGGCGCACGAAAATGGATAAATTACTCCTTAACGCTCCATACATTTATGTCAACTATCTTCTGTCTCACGCGCTAGGCGTTATAGCTCGGATCTCATAGAAATGTATGAGCATTCGCCGTGCACCTAGCGCACGAGGGATGTTCTGTACCGCGAAAATAAGTCTTAATAGTTTAGCAAAGAGCTTATATTGTTTCGTCAGCTTTGTTAGTATTACATATACCACAACCAGTGGCCACAATGCGTTTTTTAAACATTTTGTGATTCTTTCTACACCTATTAAAATCTAGTAGTTCAGCGCACGAGTGCACTTAAGGGACGGCCGCCCCTGGTGGGAGGCCTTCCCACTCTGTCTTCTGGTAAGTGGTCGCCACTACAGAACCTTTCGGCCCCATCGGTCATCTATTCTGCGAGCAATGTGCCCTGCCCACTACCACTTAGGTTTGGTAATTCTTGGGGCTATGTTGGTTGGCTTGGTTCTCCTACGGATCTCTTCATTCCTGATTCGATCACGTAGGGAAACTCCTAGCGTAGCCCTCTCCATTGCCCTTTGGGTGACTCTAAGCCTTCTGACAAGGCCTATTGTGAGCGATCACTTGTCTGTGCCATAGGAAACCTCCTTTGTATTAATTATTTGGTGTTATAGCAACAATAGAAAAACGCAATAACACACTCAACTTTACTTTAACATATTACGGTTGCTGTGATACAGCCCGCTGCAAAAATCGCCGAAAAGCCGTTGGTGTGGGCTGTTATTTGTCAATCTTTGACAAAGATCGCCCGGAGTTTGGCAACCAGTCTTACCAAGGGGTATCGTATTACCTAGTTACTGGGTTGTGGAGGTCAGATAGACAGTCGCTCTATTCAGCTGCATCAGGTTGGATTGGAAGCTGACCCCAAAGGCTAGGCAGCCGAAAAGGCTAGGCAGATTGGCAGAATGAATCTTGTCTTTGAAATTTTCTACATGTGTACAGATGTTTGTTCTCAACTGTACTAGTCTGGCAGTATGCCACGTTGCAGCATCATTGTACGAGAATTGGCAATTGGCACCGCTGGCCGTGACAAAAAACGTTTTATTGGTTAAAGTTGCAGTTTAAAATGTGATTTGGTAAATTTTTAACTTATTTTGGGTTAAAATTAGATGCAAACCCAGGAACATTAAGTACCTACTTATCTATAAAAATAAATAAAAGTGAAATGAAAGTAAATGCGGTGCTCATACCAATTTTTATTTTTGAAATTGTCATTCTGTTTATCTGTTTGTTGTTCTTGTTCCGGCTTATCTCCTCAACGGCTGGACAATTCACCGTCACTGAAATCAAAACAAAAGTCATTTATTCAAATTAGGCTGAGAATTAGCACTTTTCGAACGTCAAAATACATAAGACAGACCCCCAAAACGCCCACCCTTCACCACTTCCTAGTGCTTTAACTGGAAAGAAGTGGCGCAACAAACTCACCTAATAAAGTCATTTCATAGGCTGAGAATGAGCACTTTATGAACGTGGAAGTACATTCACCTCTTACTGCCAGCTGGGAAGAAGATGTGACGTATAGAGGTATGAGGTACAGGGTGTAAAGTTCACTCATCTTCCATAGAACATTGAGTTTCCTACGACCATACGGGTATTGTGTCTGGTGGGCGTTTTTTTGGCAATGACATCTTGCAAGTCCTACCTAGGAAGTTGCTGGCTGCGTAATCGGACTTTTGTGTGGCTAACTCAATTAATGAAGGCCTCCAGGCAGGGCTTGGAAAGTTAAAACTAAGCGACTACACGCTAAGGGCACCCCTGTGGGGTACGAATCTCGGCTTAGGACCCCGCTGGAAGAGTGCAGCAAGGGACGTGGCCTGTACGTCCCTTGCTGCACTCTTCCAGCTGAATTCACTATAGTAAAATTAATATAAAATCTTTTTATTTCAGGCATTTTTGACCCATACATATTGTCAGTAGAACGACTTAAAACTATGTTAGTATTTAAAATCAAGATTACATTTAAGTATTTGCCGCCCTCTGGGGCCCCGGGCACACGCACTTGTGCTTGAACCCAGTGCCCCAGAAGGGGGCTCTCCGGCTTGTGGCTGAGCACTCAACGATTCCTTACTCGTAACCACGTCAATCACACACGAAATCTGCTAATATCATATTAATAATATCGACAAATTGTCTTGGAATATACAGAATATTATGACATTTCGATTCCTTACTGTTCGTTACATTGGTTTCTAAAAAAAACACGATTTTGACGTAGTTTGAACGTAGTAAGATTCCGTGGGGAATAATTGTAACAACACAGAATTGGGGCCTTGGATCGGATAGATTATAATTTAGTGACGAATTTAAAGCTTCAGACTCAGCAGCGCGGGCTGGCTTGAGCTAGCTCGGGGTGGGCAAAAATTGATGTCGGGACATTGTATATTTGCTAGTTACACGATAAAATCTGCTTGCGTAATGCAGGCTTATGTCAACGTCCATACCATGTTGAAAACACCGGTTCTCGTCCGATCACCGAAGTTTAAGTTTAAGCAACATCGGGCGCGGTCAGTACTTGGATGGGTGACCGTCTAGGAACACCGCGTGACGTTAGTTTACTGCCAGGGGTGCGGGTTTGTTCGAAAGAAATACCGCAGCCCCTGGCACACAGGCTACTGAGGGAACACGGGTGGGTTTTAGTCAGTAAAAGTCTGACCCTCCTGTTCCACTCAGAGCGGGAGAAGTTATTTGATGATATACCACCAAAAAAAAAAAAAACATCCAGGCTTCAAATCAAATCAAATCAAATCATTTATTTCTTTGCAAATATGGGTATAGTACATAGATGTTTTAATAATAAAGTTCTCCATATTTTACCGAGACATGGGCATGCAAAGGTTTACATTTCCTAATAAAAAATCAAAAATAAACATTGGTATTACAAATAAAAAAATAAAAATAAAAAACGAAAAATACAAATCAAAAATGTCAGCGTGGTCACAGCAATAAAAAAGACTAAATAATGTCAAACAGAATTATAAAACCAGCATCAAAGTTATTATGTCAATCAGAGTAACTATGTCAATCAGTCAGTGAATTATCATTAAGAAAATCGTCAATCGTGTAATAGGTTTTCATAATTAAAACTAGCTGACCTGACAGACGTTGTCCTGTCCGTCCAATAGTCATTCATACAGAATCCCTACCCTACCTACCCTACCTACCCTACCTACGCTATAAACCTCACGGAGCCCGAGACCTTTCCAACGAATGCAAAACCGTGGAAATCGGTTCGTGCGTTCTGGAGTTATAGCGTCAGGAAGGAAAACCCGACTTATTTTTATATAGTAGATTTGTTTTAGCTTATGAAGTCAGTGTGAGACGTAGTTCGCATGTGGCGATGTAGATGCCGCCAAACTCGCAACAAACTCCCCAGCAGCCTCTATAGGTCGCGTCATGTAAAAAGAACGCTGGTAAACAACATGCGCACTTGACGAATTATTGGTCTCTTTGGTGGTATGAGGTGGGTTTTTCAACAAACGAAGACGGCGAGCGAAAGGCTAGTTCAAACATGAAATAATAGGCCTAGTACTTTCGTGCGCGAGTGTACCCATACGCAAACACCCTCCACTTTCTTCGAGCGTTATTTTTACGTGACGCGTACAGTACCTGAGGACGTACCTATTATAAAGTGCTATTTCGACGGCGAAGTGCCAATATCACCTAACTAACAAAGTCAAAAATTTACACAAACTCAAAAAAACGTTTAATTTCTTGATGAGTAAAAAAATTGTTAATTCATTTATTAATTTAGATTATTAATAAAGTATGCTTTATACACGGTGAAATTTAAATGGTTGTTTTCCCGCAGCGAAATGGTTTTGTCTTGGTAGTAAAATAGTTTTATAAACAAATAAAATATTAGAAACAAAAAATGGCAGATTAACCATTGTGAAAAACAAAACTCGAAAGCGACCACGAACCAAGAGTTCCGATACCTACGTTCTGCGCAAGCCGGGCGCCGCCGCCGAGCGGCCGCGCGGCCGTTGACCCGCGTGCGTTTCAATCAGCTGATCGTATTCTTGATAATAAGCTGTACCCAACAAGCTATTCAAATTTTCCCTACATACTTTTACGAGCTTAGGACCGTCATAAATACTTTTTAGGTGCAATTTACTGAACAAGAAATTAACATAAAAATTAATTAATAAAAACAAGTTTATCATAATTTTCGGACTTGGATACCTAAAAAAGTTTGAGGCGTCTTTCAAAATTTGAATCAACTTATTTACAATAATTTTAATTAATTTGACTACCTACTTTTAAATGTTCACAATTTACAAAAGTACGAGTAGGTACTTACACTTCACGGTAACGGAGCAATTGTTCGTAGTGCAACTGCAAGCCACTACGTTGAATACACAATGGAGCACGTTTTAATTGATTGCCTTTCAATTTTAATAAGGTGTCTCTGTCACTTCTTACGATATTGAAATGAGGTGGCCATTAATTATCACACATTATCACTAAAACGCTCTTGATGCGCACACACACTCGCGAATAACATGTGGGTTATTTAACGCCCAAAAATGTTCGAGTCTAACTCGCGTAAAAGTTCCTTCATCTGTCCACAAAATGTTCGCATTTTGACTGTCGATTAACCACTGACAAAAAGTAATTCTGTTCTGCGCGTCGTTTTCATGGAGGGCATGAACTCTGCGATAATCATAAGGATGAAGTCCTTCAGAGTTGAGTAGTTTCCAGACGTAGTATTGGCTTACGCCAAACCTAAGCCGCAGCCTTACGTGTACTTCGCCGAGGATCCCGTTCAAAGTACTCGATGATCTATTCGTCGAGCTCTGGCGAAATAACGGCCGATCGACCTCTGCCCTGTGCAACTGCTGATGTCCGGAACTGTTCATGATCGTCGAGTAGCCGCTGTGTCGCTGCTACGATCGTCCGAGCCGATGGCCGAAGACGAAGCGATTCCAAGTGTGGCAGCTCCGCGTAAAGTCGACGGGCATCAAGGGTGTCATAATCAGCCCTAGCGTACAGATGCACCATAGCGACGTACTCCAAATTGCAATAATTGTAATGGCGATCCATTGCACTGATAACGCGTGTTTCACGTACGACATTCGCGGGAAAACTAAGTGCGCCGCCGCCGCCGGCGCCGCGCGCCGTCCCGCTCAATGGGAAGCCGGCGCGCTGCTTGGTTTGTAATTGTTGTTAGTTTGTAGTTTATGCCATATCATTACACGCGAGAGCTTATTTTGCTTTGAACATTTATAAATCGGTATTTTCTTTGTCGGCGCCGCGGCTGTGTTTTGTGTTGTTGCTTGAAAACTAATTTATGACATAGTACCACATGCGAGAGTTTATTTTGCTTTGAACATTTATGCATCATTGTTCCTTTGTCGGCGCGGCGCGGCGGTGCGGCGGCGCGTGCGTTTCGAGTAATACCTACAAGTTACCTCCAGTGTTACTATTGATTCTCACGCTTTCGAGTTGATGAATATTTTTTTAATTATTTCAAAACAAAAAACATTTTTATTTTTTTACTTTTACTCTATGGTTCGAAGGGACTCCTTATGGCAAGTTGTTCTGCCGCGGGAAAACAACCATTAAAATTTCAGCGTGTATATTATGCTAAAAACGTATATTTTATGATAGTGTAGTAGGTAGAAATAGAAATAGAAATAATATTTATTCGCATAAAACATGGTATATAAAGTTGTTTCAAGGTACATTATAGAGCATACATGTTTCGCTTATATCATAGCATGCAAATATTGTTACATTTAAAGATATCTCCCGTCAGTAAATTCTTTAATGCTGTAAAAGTTATTCGTTTTTAACCATTCATACAATTTTTTTTTTTTGAACAATCTAAGATCTAAAGTTTTTAAGTCCCTTGGAATTTTATTGTACACCCGAACACACATGGCTAAACAGCTTTTATTGTATTTAGCCAGTCTCGGTAAGTCACTTAATATAAGCCTGTGAGGATCACGCCGGTTTCGAGGATATACATCATCTGCCCTTTTAAACAGGTCTTTATGTTTCTTAACAAACATGCAAACTTCATAAATATAGAGAGAGGGTAGCGGTAATAAACCAAGTTCTTTAAATATAGGCCTGCAAGATTCATCAGGTTGAAGCCCATATATTGCACGAATACATTTTTTTTGGGCAACAAATACCCTATTCCTATCGGAACTATTACCCCACATGATGAACCCATATCGTATTAAGGATTCGACATAAGCATGGTAGGTAGTAATAGCAGTTTTAATGTTTGTTATATTTTTCACCTTTCTGAGTGCGTATACGAATTTATTTATTCTTTTAGATACATCATCCACTTGTGCTTTCCAATTGATGTCCTGGTCTATTATTACTCCAAGAAATTTTGTTTGTGTAACCGCGTTAAGTTTTGGTATGTCAAGTTTTAAATTGTATTTATTATTATTTGATTTGTTAAATTGTATGTACACGGATTTATCTAAATTAATTTTCAAGTTATTCATGTCAAGCCATTCAATTAGTTTGTCAATTGTATTGTTAATTTCTGCTTCATGGTCGTCAATTGTATTAGTCTTTTTATCGGACGTCACTATAATGGAAATATCGTCAGCGAATAGTATGCATTTATGATTTGTTATGTCTGTGATTGAATTTATATAGAGTAGGAACAATATAGGGCCTAATACACTTCCTTGTGGGACGCCATAATTGTTGCATTTATACTCGGATGAGTATGATGTCATGACATTATTTCTACCTAATTTTGCAATAATAACACGTTGTTGTCGGTTATTTAAGTATGACGAAATCCACTGAAGTGCATGTCCCCTTATCCCAATTACCTCTAGCTTTCGTAGCAACAGGTCATGTGACACTAGGTCAAAAGCTTTAGACAGATCAAAAAACACTCCTGTAGTCAGATAGTTTTTATTAATATTGGATAGTATTGCTTTTATCAGAGAGAAGGTGGCTAATGTAGTTGATTTGCTTTTTTGAAAGCCATATTGATCTTTATTAATTATGTCAAACTTGTTACAGAAATTAACTATTCTTTTGTACATGCATTTTTCAAATATTTTTGACAGAATCGGTATCAAGGTTATTGGGCGATAATTATTTATACAATCTTTTTCTCCCTTCTTAAAGAGTGGTTTAATAATGGACAGTTTTAAGGTATCTGGGAAAGTTCCAGAAGAGAATGATAAATTAATTAAATGTGTAAGAATTCCAACTATTTCATTAATGCATAATTTAATAATTTTAGTATTAATTTCGTCGTAGCCCTCTGAATTCGTGTTGGATAGCGATAATATTTCTGTTCTCACCTCATTTTCCGACACCGGTCTAAGAAACATCGAATCATGAATTGAGTTTTTACTACGGCCAATTTGTGTATTTGTATGTGTTGATTTGTGTGCCAGATTGATGTAGTGATTATTGAAGGCAGATGCTATTTCGACGGGGTTTGTAAGTATTGTGTTATCAACTTTAATGTTATCTATGTTATCTTTGAAGTTAGTACTAAGTATTTCATTTTTTACAACTGTCCAAGTGGCTTTGCATTTGTTTTCACTCCTGTTTATAAACTTTATGTTAGCATTTCTTTTCGAATAATGAATACATTTCTTCAATAAATTTGAGTATGTTGTATATTTAATTTTGCTAGCCGAGTTTTTATTTTTATAGTAAATGTAGCGTAGTGTCCTTTTGACTTTGCAACTTCCTCTTAGCCCCTTGCTTATCCAATTTTGTTTATTTCTATTATTAACATTTACTTTTACCTTTATTTTTGGGAAGCAAAGTTTATAGAATAGGCTTAATATTTCATGAAACTTATTGAATGCTATGTTTAAATCATTTTCCATAAGTATTTCGAACCATGATAGATTCTTCAAGCATTCCCGAAATTTTTGAATGTTCTCCATATTATAGTCTCTCTTATAAATATAATATGTGGCTAGTTTTTGAGTTTTATGTTTTAAAGGAATACTTAGCATTTGAGCAGTGTCGTGGTCAGATAGATAGGTAGGTAGGTTAGGTAGGTATGTAGTTGGTAAATAGACACGTTGGTTAAGTTGGGAGGTATTTCCCCATTTCAATTTAATGCTGTTGCAACTAAAAATACACTTAGGAGATTTCAGTAAAACATTCGAATAACGCCTTTAAATTCAAACTAATAAAAAAGTGAATTTCTCGAAAAATGTCAGTTAGGAGTCATTGGCACTTCGCCGTCGATTTGTTGCTCCACTTATTTTTGCACTAGGAAGTGGTGAAGGGCGGGCGTTTTGGGGGACAAACTTATGTAATTTTGACGTTCAAAAAGACGGCCTAGTTTGGATTAATGGTTTTTATCCAAACTAGACCGTCATAATTGATCTTTTGCAAAAACGGGATGATGCCACTCCTCCTGTACAGCTCTATATTTCTCTTACACAGGAGCCATGATAGCATCAAAATGGCATAATGCGGCCCCCTAATCGTAATTTTGCGTTTTATAAACTACTTGTTTTTGCTCGCGGCTCCGCCCACGTGGATGTCGGTTATCTATACTATCTAATACTTAATATTATAAAGAGGAAAGATTTGATTGTTTGTTTGTTTGCATTGAATAGGCTCCGAAACTACTGTGCCTATTTGAAAAATTCTTTCAATGTTTCCCAACAGTGCTACACTATCGCTATAGCTACACTATCCCCGGCTATATTTTATCCCCATATTCCCACGGGAACGGGAACTACGCGGGTGAAACCGCGCAGCTCTGCTAGTCGCTTATAAAAGTAGCCTATGTCTTTCTCCAAATCCCAGGCTATATTTCTGCCAAATTTCATGACGATCGGTTAAGCGGTTTAGGCGTGAAAGCGTAACAGACAGACAGAGTTACTTTCGCATTTATATTAGGGATTATCAAATACACATACATAAACTCACGACTTCTTCGCACGGGGGTAAGCTGAGACTACAGAACGCCACCTTCTGCGATCCTCAGATACTCCTTGTCTCCTCCTCGTTTATAATTATGTTTATTGAAATCATATTGATCGTGTGAAAACCGCGGTTGATGTATTAATTGATTTTCGATAAGATATTGCACAACTATTTATGTAGGTACCTACCTACCGTTAGATTGATTAAAATGATGACGTCAAACTAGATTTGTGGACTGTTGAAGAGTTCCGGTTAAGTATCTATTGGTTAATTTGTCATGCCACCTAAACAATATATTCTAACAGTAGTAAGCTATCATAAGGTTTATTGGAAGGTGGCTAACAACCACGGTTTTTAGATGAAAAGATTTTGTTGTTTCATACTTTTATAGCGTGATATTTTAGTAGACGGGTTTTCGTTTTTGAACTTACTTTTTGTTGAAATTATTTTGGGGTTTGCTCACAATTTTTTTTTTTTTATTACGCGTCATGAGATAGACGGCTGCCGCTGCCAGATGGACGGACGGCCAGCGGACGCTTAGTAATAGGATCTCGTTGGTTACCCTTCGCGTACGGAACCCTAAAAACCATATCTGATTTGTCAAATTATAATTAGAAGTTACGAGGGAACAGGGCCTCAAGTCTGCTATTGCAATAGTGTCAGAATGGTCGATCATTGATTTCATAATTGTTGATTTTGACAAGTTTTGTAGTCTACTAATATAATGGCGTCATTATGACTTTCCAGTGGTCAGCCAATGACACTCCATTGAAAGAAATGGCGTTTATAGGTAATCTCTTACATAATGGCAAATGAATGACTAATTGCTAAAAAAATTACAGTTCCTAAAATAATATGTTAAAAAATAAAAAAATATACACAAATATACATATAAATGAATTCTGGCATGAATAAATGTTCAAATTTCGTAGTATTTTTTCGAAAATCATTTCTACAAACGGGTTTTATAATAATGGCAATACGACAATGCCATTATAACACAATTCTGTTACGAGACCATTGACCGACCACTGATCGACCATCAAGAATTTAGCAGATTACGAACTTTTAGCAAAATGACGATGGGATCGTGTTGGAATGACGAATTTATAAAAATAGCAGACTAAGGCCCCAGATGAACATACATATGTACAGACGCCAGTACATCAAGCAACACCAATCTGTCAAATTTCTTTGATAGATTTTCAACTTTTTTTACATAGGCATAAGGTTCATGTTCAATTGGGTCATTTAAATAATCAAATTAGGCTCAGAATCAGCTCTTTGTACACGTCAAAATTACATCCGGCAGTCCCCCAAAACACCCGCCCTTCACAATTTCCTGGTGCTTTAGCTGGAAAGAAGAAGTGGCGTAATAAACTCCCCAGCAGCACAGGTGTTGTCTGTTAAGAGTACCAAGACTCTGTAATATAGGTAGTTCCCAATCCTGGTAGTATCCATTATTTAATTAAATGTTAACGTCACTAACGGCGCAGTGCTGACAGGCGAAGTAAGGGTGGCACAGTCTGCCAGGGGTGCGGGTTGTTCGAATGAGATACCGTGGCCCCTGGCACACAGGCAACTGAGGGAACACGGGTGGGTTTTAGTCAATATAAGTCTTACGCGCCCTCCTGCTCCACCCAGAGCGCGGGAAGTTATTTGAGGATTTCCCACCCTCAAAAAATAAAATAAAAAAAGGCGGCGTCCAAGGACTGGAAGACGAAATGTCTGTCGTTTATGTTCTATGTTATGGGTTTGGTTTCCGCACTTAGTCTTCAAGTGAACCATGTTGCGTGAGCCATGGCGGCCTTCGGTTCTTATTCCAGCCAGCCCACTTCCCTCCAGAAGTTGGCTATAACTCCTGGTTTGTTGAGAATATCTGTGTAACATTTGGGTGCCCCGAGGGTTTCTGTTCTAATCTGGGATGTCGGTTGTTCGGCGGCGAGATATTTTATACATGGAGTAAAAAAATTAAAGAATTCAAATTCAAATAATTAGTTTTATTTGTAGACAAGAACGCAAGACTAAGACTCATCATAAGACTTATCTGTCTTAGTAGCTTCCCGCAAGGACAGGGGTCGCCAAATTGTATCGGCTTCGACTCAGGAGTAGTAAGTAGGTCGTGAGTTCGAACCCAGGCAGGCGCTTTACTTTGTGTAAATTATTTCATCACCACTGCTCTCAAAACGGTGAAGGAAAACATCGTGAGGAAACCGGCATATCCTAGAACAAAAAATTCGAAGACGTGTGACATCTACCAACCCGCACTGGGCCCGCGTGGTAGATTACAGCCTCCTCTCACCGAGAAGAGGCCTGTGTCCCAGCAGTGGGAACGTTATAGGCTGATTATGGTATGAATCCGGAGTCTGGATTTGTGCCAGTATGCTCGCCAACTATTCATCATCATTTCAGCCGAGAGATGTCCACTGCTGGACATAGGCCTCCTACAGTTCGACCGGTCTTGTGCTTCCCATATCCAGCGGATTCCCGCGGCGTTCACAAGGTATCGATCCACCTTGTCTCCCACAAGGTTCCTTCAACCTTCCCACTCTACGTCTTCCGGTACGCGGTCGCCATTCCAGAACCTTTCGGCCCCATCGGCTATCTGCTCTGCAAGCAATATGGGGCTGCCCACTGCCACTTAAGTTTAGCAATTCTTCGGACTATGTCGGTTGCCTTGGTTCTCCTGCGGATCTCTTCCTATCGCCACCTATTTATTACATGTGACTTGAAAATAATTGGCGAATTGTGGGTGTACTATAGATTCACCTCTGCTCAACTCTTCGGGGAAACAAAGCGTGATGTTACGTATTTGTGTTTGATATGACTAATTAATACTGGGTGTAAAATAGGGGTCGAAATTGCCCTAACTGGATTTCTATTATTGCAGCCTTGCAGGTTACTGATTATGATCTCTTAAGCTAGGTATTGCATGCTGTCATTGCCACCACGCCTCCAAAATAACTGTGTGTCATTGAAAACACCGTGTCATGCATAATTATAAAGAGGAAAGATTTGATCGTTGTTGTTTGTTTGCATTGAATAGGCTCCGAAACTACTGAACCGATTTGAAAAATTATTTCACTGTTGGGAAGCTACACTATCCCCGCATTACGCAATTAGGGTGCTAGGTGTATAAACTCTTCGCATGTGGCGATATACATGTCGCCACATCTATTATGAATAAAAATAAAGTCCTGAGCCTAGAGACAAAATACGCTACGCCAAAATGTATGGGAATGACATTACCTGCGGAACAGTTACGTCGTGTTCTTTCCGCAGGTAATGTCATACTCATACATTTTGGCGTAGCGTTTGGCGTGAACGCTAACAGCAATGTGTTTTGTCTGGGCCTGCTGACTTGACTGACTGACTCATCAACGCCCAGCCCAAACCTTTTGACCTAGAAAGCCGAAATTTTGCTAAGAGGTTCTCTTTATAATGTAGACAAGGAATAAGGAAGGAATTTTCGAAATTCAACCCCTAAGGGAGTTAAATAGGGGGTGAAAGTTCGACGCGGGCGAAGCCGCTGGCAAAAGCTAGTAAGTATTAATATTTCAGGCAAACTTGCATCAGTCGTAAGCCAGGATCGTACGTACTCTAAAACATTATTTAACATTTTCATTATTTTTGGTGAAGAGCGGGCGTTTTGGGGAACTGTCTTATGTAATTTTGGCGTTCAAAACGAGCTAATTCTCAGCCTACTCCTCAGATTATAAAACGCGCGATCTATCTGCCTTTGTTTTATAATCTAAACAAAAAAAAAAAAACAAATACTATAGCGTCGCATTGTATGTTACATAAAATGCGACGCTTTAGTATTTGGTTTTTTGGCTTCACTCTTGGTGTTCCGCGCGATCTATCTGCCTTTGTTTTTACCTATAAAAACCAAAAAACCAAATACTAAAGCGTCGCATTGTATGTTACATAAAATGCGACGCTTTAGTATTTGGTTTTTTGGCTTCACTCTTGGTGTTCCGCGCGATCTATCTGCCTTTGTTTTATAATCTAAACAAAAAAAAAAAAAACAAATACTATAAGCGTCGCATTGTATGTTACATAAAATGCGACGCTTTAGTATTTGGTTTTTTGGCTTCACTCTTGGTGTTCCGCGCGATCTATCTGCCTTTGTTTTATAATCTAAACAAAAAAAAAAAAAACAAATACTATAGCGTCGCATTGTATGTTACATAAAATGCGACGCTTTAGTATTTGGTTTTTTGGCTTCACTCTTGGTGTTCCGCGCGATCTATCTGCCTTTGTTTTATAATCTAAACAAAAAAAAAAAAAACAAATACTATAGCGTCGCATTGTATGTTACATAAAATGCGACGCTTTAGTATTTGGTTTTTTGGCTTCACTCTTGGTGTTCCGCGCGATCTATCTGCCTTTGTTTTATAATCTAAACAAAAAAAAAAAACAAATACTATAGCGTCGCATTGTATGTTACATAAAATGCGACGCTTTAGTATTTGGTTTTTTGGCTTCACTCTTGGTGTTCCGCGCGGTCTATCTGCCTTTGTTTTATAGGTAATCTGAGGCCTACTCTAAATAAATGACTTTTGATTTTTTAACGGTTACTAGTAAACTTGGTTTTAACGAGTTTGCTCTTGTTCCCAGGTGACAACGAGATGTCAGTGGAGATGGCAGCCACAATAGATGACAGCGTAGTGCTGGACCGCCTGTCAGACCAGGGCAACTTCCTAGCTGTCAAGCTGAAGAGTGGGTCCGACAACTACACACACTTCGCGCAGATTTGTATCCTTTATAACGATATGCCCTTTATATCTGGACGTTTTGATTTAGATTAGTGGTCGCCCAATTAGTCGTAATTCTACCATAATTCGTTTAAAAAGTAATTTGTCTCTAATGCATCCCACTATCCTACTTCCTGCTATAATGTTTACATAATATAAAACTTGTTTTTAAGTTTTTTTTTTTTTTCACTTTTTAGTTATAGTACACACCAAATCGAAATTTCATCATCCTTGGGGTCAAAACAATGCATATTTTATTTTATAGCAGCAATCGCGGTTGATTTTCTGTCATTTTTTGAAGAGTTCCGTTGTCTGTCTCCGAAACTCATCATCAGAGGCCTTAGTGCGAGTTTCATTTTACCATCTCGTTCAAACGCTTCGAGCGCGTTTGGCGCTTCGATTGGCCCTGAATTGGTGACGGACCAATCGGAACCCCGCCGAAAGCGCTCGAAACGTTTGATCGAGATGGTTAAATAAAACTCACACTAGGGCCACAGATCTAAAAAAGTCCATTAGTCCATTTCGGAATAAACCCCTTTCGAACAAAAAAAAATATTTTTGCAAATCCGTCTATATATGACGTATGCCCGAACATACATAAAAAAAAAATTAAATAAACACGCCGAATTGATAACCTCCTTTTTGAAGTCGGTTAAAAACAAATTCTATTTTCGTGTTTGTACGCTTATATCTTTTAAACTACGGAACGGATTTTAATGTGGTTTTCATCAACAGATAGAGTGATTCAAGAGGAAGGTTTATGTACATATGTATAACTAGTTATGCCCGCGACTTCGGCCCGCGTGGAAGTCGGAAATTATCCCGCGGGAATGCACTACCAGGATAAAAAGTATCCTATGTGTTAATCCAGGTTATAATATATCTATGCGCCATATTTCATCCAAATCCATTCAGCCGTTTTTGCGTGAAAGAGTAACAAACATCCATACAAACTTTCGCATTTAAAATATTAGCAGGATTCGCTTTTTACTCTCCTTTTCCATGCAAACTTTAACTGTGCCATAATTCTACTCCTCCGTCCGCGTATTTACAAAAAGCTACAAGATACAAAGTTCCGTTTACGTTTTCATCATTTATTCTTGCTTGAGTCAACATGCCCGGACTATGTATGTTGGGGTTGGAGTTTTACATGGAGCGACTGCCTATCTGACCTCCACAACCCAGCTACTGAGTAACATTATACCCCTTTATAAGACTAGTGATTGTCTGAGTTTCGGGCTTCTGACGACCCGTAACGACCGTCAAAGGTCCACGAAAGACAGCCGGGACCAACGGCTTAACCTGCTTTCCGAGGCACGGGTGGTCTTGGTATTTAAAGATGGTAACCCATCCACCAACCGTGGCAAGCGTAGTTTGACCAGCAGGCTTAGCATGAAGATTTATATTTCTACTCTACCGTAGTAGAATAGAAATTGCTTGTCTAAATTTTTCGGTGAAAAACTATCAACTGTCTACACGGAAACATCATTTTTCTCTACTCTTCCGTGGACAAAACGCTTATCTACGGTTCCTCGTGCAAAGCCTGCTCGTCGACTAACGGCATATACTAAAGTTCTACAATAAATTGTACCCATTATCTTTAACGCAATCATTCCCTAACTCCACAACCAGATCAATTCGTGCCGGTGCCCTCACTGTTCTTCATAGGTCGGAATGGCACGCCACTGGAAGTGGTCTGCGCTGGCGTGCAGCCAAGCAACCTGGCAACCAGGATAGATAGGATCCTTGAGGAGCACTGTGAGTATATTCCTGTTCCTACCAATTCATAGGTTGAAATGGCACGCCTTTGGAAGTGGTCTGCGCTGGTGTGCAACCCAGCAAGTTAAAGGCGTTGTAGTGGGCCATAATAAATTTCGCGTGCCCGATGCGGGTTGGTAGATCTCACATGTCTTCGAATTTTTGGTTCTAGTACATGCCGGTTTCCTCACGATGTTTTCCTTCACCGTTTCGAGAGCAGTGGTGATGAAATATTTACGCAACGTAAAGCGCCTGTCAGGGTCCGAACCTACAACCTACAACTCGTTAGTCGCAGCCGTTACCAGTGTGTCATCACCAATGTTCGGATAATCGGGCGCTTATATACCTGAACTTCTTCCCGCTGGGCACGCCACGATTGCGGCGGTAAGTCCCCTCTTTGAGGAGTGGTTCGAGAGGCGGCATGGCGTCCTCACCTTCCGCCTGACGCAGGTCCTCACCGGACACGGTTGTTTCGGGAGGTTCCTGTTTCGGATAGGGCGGGAGGAAACGCCCGGGTGTTTCCACTGCGAAGATCGCCCTGAGGACACGGTGGAGCACACGGTGGCGGTCTGCCCTGCTTGGGCGGAGCACCGCCGTGTCCTCGTGGAGGCGATCGGCGGCGGCGATCTCTCGCGTCCGGCCCTGGTCCAGGCCATGGTACGGAGCGAGAGGGCATGGGGAGCCGTCACCTCCTTCAGCGAAGCAGTGATGCTCGCGAAGAGGGAGGCGGCGCACGTGAGGGAGAGGCAGCATATGCGCCCTCGCGACCCCAGCCGCCGCAGGATACGGAGACGCCCTGGGTGTCGGGAATCCCAGGCCGATTTCCGGCCACCGTAGGCATGGGCTTGCGGACGGCGAGTAATGGGTAGCTCGCTGTCCGGTAAGGACCAAGCCCAAGTCGACGGCGCGTTGTGTTCCACGCGCGCCTCAAAGAGATGTCAGCACAAAAAGTGATGGGACCCGCAAGGGTCGATGCCTGCCAGGGGTGCGGGTTTGTTCGAAAGAGACACCACAGCCCCTGGCTTAAGGGCTACTGAAGGAACACGGGTGGGTTTTAGTCAGTAAAAGTCTGACACGCCCTCCTGCTCCACCCAGAGCGGGAGAAGTTATTTGATGATTTCCCACCCAAAAAAAAAAAAAAAAAAAAAAACTTCTTCCCGCGAAAGTATAATAGGGACATTCCTTTCTGAATAAATAAAGTGATCCTTGGGTTCCCAGGATTGAACAATTTTGTAAAAACAACTATAACAAACTTAATGAAATTATAGCAGTGGTTATTTTGATTTATTATATTTATTTTGTTCAATTCAAATGGAATATCAATAAAAATTTATAATGTGCACAATGTGGTGGAAATTGATTAACTATCTAACAGATTAGTGATCGAATCGACGAATTTATTGTATTTTATACGAACAGAAGACAATTTTTTTTGTTCAGTATTTATATTTTTGATTGCTAAAAAAGTTCACAGTTGTATTTTTTTATTATTGATATTCCCAAGCAAGCAACACAAAAAAAATTGTCTACATAAGAGTAGGTAGATGACTTTATCCAAAATCTATTCGTGCAAGTGCAAAATGCAAGTGAGTGAGACAGAAAATAATATTACCTGGCCAACGTAATTAGACGACCGGCAGAAATGACGTAATTCGGTCAAAAACGCGGCTACGATAACGCAATGAAGGGATGTCCGCATTATTCTTTCGTGGGAATAAAAGTGAAGTTATGTATATTAGCTCCCGATTATCCTATCTCTGGTAATCACTGGTCTAGTTGACGATTCTGACACGGTTTGCATAAATTGAACATAAAATGGTGTTTGTTACTAAATGTGCCTCGTTCACGGCTGATGGAAAGCCATGGATAACGTCTACAATGGAGTGAGCCAGACCATAGCCTGTTCACTCTTTCATCTTTGAAGGCTGGATTATAGGTGTAGAATGAAATCTAGAAGAGTCATCATAAAATTCATGGTCAAATTAAAGAAGCTAGCAATACTTTACCCACTTTTTAGGTATTGGACACTAATGAAACAAACAAAAAATCTTTCGTAATTACAACCTTGTTAGAAACTGAAAATGATACGTAAATTAAGGTGAATCTAGTCCACATTTTTCCCAAACATATTTCGGGACTGTATTACTCCACTGTTCGACAATTTACATCAAAAATTAAACATGGTATGGTCTTGTCTCATTATCAATAATGTCTGTACGGAAACATAATACTAAAATTACAGCCATTAAAAAGTTAGGAGCCAAAGCTAATTTTGGGCGTGTTTAATTAATAAAAGAAGTGTAAAATCTCCAAAACTAAGTCGGTACCGACAAAGCTCAAAAAGTTCAATAAACTTGATTGGTAATTGATTTATGCAGTGGTTTTTTCATAAAACCCGATCTTCCAAAGGACTTTTCTTGATTTTTTACGCGCATGTTTTACTAGATCTGATCCTGCAACTCACTTAATTATGTTGTACGTGTAATCTAGTGTCTAACTGCTTATCACGGGTACTACCTCTTTCGGATACGAAGCCCGGTGAGACAGCTAGCTTATCAGCCAGGCCCACCACTGAGTTCGAGCCCGCAACTAGGTTCCCTTTAAGGCTTGGGATTTTAACGTTATTGAAAATTCTACACGTAGGTAAAGTATTGCTAGCTAATTTAATTTGACCCTGTATACTCCTCTTCCAGTCAAGGACAAGCAGCCAACCGTGTCATCAGCCCCGGCCGGGGTGCAGGCGTCCACGTCTGCCACCAACACCACCCCGTCGACCATCCAACCGTCCAGCACCCAGCCGACCGTCATCCAGCAGAACATGCAGCAGACTGTCAGCTTCATGCAGACGGAGCAAGCTGCTATGCTGCAGCAGGCTGCTGCTGATGAAACGAAGGTGGAAACTGAGCTAGGTGAGTAGCTTATATGGAACTAGTTTTGCCCGTGTCGAATGTAAAAAAGTAGCTATTAGTATGGTCTATCACTCAGAATACAGAAAGAACCAGAAGCCGCGAGCGCGCCTAATTCTGAAGCTTCAAAAACTACTCTTAAATAGAGTAGTTTGACGCGCAGACGATCAGTCACTCTGTGACTGTCGTATCGCGCGACGTGTTATACCGGTGTTCAATTTATTTAAATTATGCCGTCTTGTGTCGTTCCTACCTCAAAAAATTCAGCGGGGCTAAAAAAAAAACAGGATGGGATCCCATTTCATGTACAAGTAGCGCATTCAGTTATTGTCTTATTTAATTATTGAATAATTTGTTCAATTTGTTATTGTCATCGTGAATAATGGGTCCATCTTGTAGGTGTTGCCAATTTAAGAGTTTTGATTTCTCGGAGTATGTGTTTATCTACTTTAATAAATATTTTTTTAACTACTTAAAAAAATAACGTTATCAAAGCAAACCGTATGTATTTAATGCATGAATAGAAAAGGAGTATAAAATTTTGATTATATTATTTTCGTACCCCCAATACTCTCAACATTTACCCCAAAAATGGGCAAATAATGTCTGAGCTAGCAATATTACGCGGGTGGGAAGTGAGGCGAGCGGGAGTCTCTTGTTTTGTTTTTGGATACAGCCTGCAGCTTGCAGTATCAGTTGAACGCGGCTTCTGGTTCTTTCTGTATTCTGAGGTCTATCATATGTTACTCCTTTTAACATCTGCTATCTGTCTGTGAAAGTCCCGTTAAAAACGGTCCAGCCGTTTCGGAGATTAGGCAGAAAAAACAGACAGTTTTTTTTTTTTTTTACTAGTACCGTATGCATTTAATAAAAAACTGTTATTTTGTCATTTGAAACAGACTCTTCAATTTTATTTATTTTTAGTAGGGCAAATGATTGGATGATTGTCCCATTTCTTCCAGTGGGTGTCGTAGAAGGCGACTAAGGGATTTACTAGAGAATGGGCAGCAGCGTTCTCTATGCATTTTACCACCATACTGCGATCGCCAACCCGCCTGCCAAGCGTAGCGATTATGGCAAAACACCCCTTTTGGGGGAGGCCTATGTCCAGCGGTGGACTTCTTTCGGCTGAAATGATGATGATGATGAAATGATTGGTCGTACTCGCAATTGTGTTCAAAATGACACTCATTTTTTACCGAGATGACTGCCTCGTTGTTGTAGTGACCGCAAACGCTATTGCTGAGCACGAGGTCATGGGAACGATTCCCAGGTCCGGCAAAGTATTATATGGTTTTTCTATGTGATATTAAGTCATAAGTAATTTATTTCATAAAAATATAGGTACATTGTGTTGAAAATTTAAAAAATAACATTATAAAATTGCAACTAAAATTAAATTATTAAAATACATTTAGAAAAGTCAATAAAAACAATAAAGGTCAATTAAGAATTAAAGTACAATAGATCATAAATAATAAATGTCAAAGTAATAAAATCAATCATAAGTTACAATGTCGTAGGATTCATAGGTCATCTAGGAATTCATTGATGCTGTAATAAATAGCCTTTCCCCAATAAATAGGTCCTCAATTTGTTTTTAAATAAATTAACACTGTAAATGGTTTTGAATTCTGTAGGTAACCTGATGTACAAAAATACAGACTGGTACCTCGGACTATGTTTGACAACTTTTAATTTCGGTTGAATAGTGTTGGGCAAATCTTTCCTACGTGTGCTAGCTCTAGTTTGTCTTTGCTCATCAGTCTCAATATTTCTCATTAGCAGGACGGACTCTGGATCTGTGCCCGGTTGATGGCAAAAGGTTCGCCCCCTGTTACATGGGACATAAACATAACTGGCGTAACGTGGGTTAGAGGTAGCCCCCTGCCCAAGCCTTCGGGGAAACAAGGCGTGATGTTATCTTAAAACAAACTTTTCCAAAAATTACTTTTTTTTTTTCTTGTCTGATTATTTTCATGTTACCCGATACTGCCATCTTTTTTTTATCAACCCGCACCCCTGGCAGGCATCGGCCCTTGTGGACCCCTTGGTCACCCTGCGACGGGTCAGCACAGTGGCCCCGCCGCCTACCATTTTTCGGCCGCAAGGGATAGGGAGAGCGGTCAAAGCTATACCGACACTCCTCCTCCCGCACCGCGTCCGTCATCAAACGGTGACGGCCCCGTCCAGGCCACGGAAGGGATGAGCGCTACTCAGAAGTACCAGCACTCCTCCTCCGCCGCAGCTTGTACTCTCAGCCGCGATGCCTCCCATTCGACATTGCGGCCCACCTCATTTGCGGTGCACCTCACCGCAACCTACTTTTTTTAGCCGCTACGTCGTCGGATTTGAGGCAAAAGCCCTGATGAGCGGCCCCACCTTGGGGTTCCTCTTCACTTCCCGTGGCTGGGAGACCACGGCTAATGAGCCCCCCCGCACGAGACTGCGAGAACCCCTACTTGTGTAGAATACCTACTTGTTACGAAAATCATTTCAAAATAACATAACAGTCGGATTGTAACTTATGTTATTGTTTAAAATAAAAATGAAACTGGAGGAGCTAGCGTTGAATCTGTAATCAATTCCCAGCATCGGGTTCCCCCCGCGCCAAGATCCCCAAGCCCAGCCCCGCGGCCACGCCCCCGACCCCTGCCGACATGGTGTGTGACGGCGACCTGTGCGTGCGGCGCCCCAACAAGCCCGACGAGCCGGGGCCCAGCCAGGCCCCCACGCCCAGCCTGCCCGACTCCACGGAGAATGTACAGGTGCGTAATAAAATAAAACAAGGACTTTTTTAATGTGGCTTGTGGCTAAGAGCCGCACGGATCGATCAGGTTGAGCTACGCTTGCCGCGGTTGGTCCGTGGATAGGTGACCATCTTGACATACCAAGACCCGACGTTGGAAAGTACGTTAGTCCTAACTGTCATTTGTGGATTTTTGACAGTCGTTACGGGTCGTCAGAAGCCCGAAAGTCTGAAAGTCAGTCTTACCAAGTGGTATCGTATAACCCAGTTACTGGGTTGTGGAGGTCAGATAGGTATTCGCTCCATGTAAAATACTGGTAGCTACATCCGGTTAGACTGGAAGCTGATCCCAAATTAGTTGGGAAAAGACTAGGCAGATGATGATTTTTGATGAAGATTTATTTGATTTAGTTTTAAAAATATCGCGCCGTGATATTATCGCGATATTTTAACGTAATTTTATTTGCGCCAGTTTGAACATCTCCAAACAAGTTGGTTCACACAATCGGCGCCAGCAAATTTCGCGCCGCATTCTGCGCGGGAGTCGCTTCACTTAGGCCAGCCGATATATTCAGTAAAAATCTTGCCGTGACAACTTATCAGTCAAAACTGTCAATCCCTAACATCTGCTAACTTCAAGTGGAATGACAACTCATGTCGCATTAAAATATCGCTGCAGTATTTGATCGCGCATTGAATTTTCAACTTTCGGTGTGTGGACAAAGCATTGAGAATCCAGCGCAGTGTATCTCAGCACGTCTAAAAAAAAATGTTCAATTTTCAACTATCGGCGCTAAGCATTGTGTTGAAATTTCAGTGTGCGAAAAAGTCCTGCCGGAGATGTACCGTGTAAACGCAGACGACAGCGGTTCCTTTTTAAAGTTTTTATAATTCTGAATGTGAGGCAAAAGTTTTCAAAAGACCGGGAAATTACATGTTTTAAATAATTGATGCTTCATAGATTACGCTCTGGTCACTACCCATCCCGCAAGTTTGGTTATTTGATGAAGAAAATGAGTTCTCTCAATTGTGAAACATGCGGAACGGTTGAAGATGTTCACCATCTACTTATGGAGTGTACTAAGACAAAGAATGAAAGAGAGACACTGTTGAGCAGAATGAAAGTAAACAAATATGGTATTGGTCCGTATGTGAAAGTTTTAGCGCAACCTTCAACTGAGATGGCAAAACTACCTACTTATTGATTTGTTTCGAGATTAATCATGTTTATTGTATTCGTAAGTGTAGCTTAAAGCAAGTTTAAGTTATGATGAGGCTGACATACCATTGTGGGTAAAAGAAATTATATATAATATATAATTATTATATAGAATAAAAAAATTTATTGATGTCCGGTACCGTGTGGTGCCGTATTTTACATGGAGCGAATACCTATCTGACCTCCACAACCCAATAACTGGGTGATCCGATACAATGGTATGATTGTCAGACTTTCGGGCTTCTGACGACCCGTAACGACTGTCAAAGATCCACAAATGACACCCGGGACCAACGACTTAGCGTGCTCTCCGAAGCACGGAGGGTACCTACTTTGTATGTAAAGATGGTCACCCATCCTAGGACCCACCGCGACATGCGTAGCTTTACTTGTTCGATCGACCCGTGTGGCTGTTATTACTTAGCCACAAACCCCCCAACATGTACAGTTATATATTTTAATAATTTGGCGTACCTATTCAATATCATCTTGTATGGCTTTAATTGTCACAGCATGTTTAGCAAATATTCTTAGTAAATCTTAGAGAATTCTCAGTTGAGATTACCAGCACCCCAATCTACCAGGAGTGCGGGTTGTTCGAAAGAGATACCGCAGCCCCTGGCACACAGGCAACTGGATGAACACGGGTGAGTGTTAGTCAGCAAAAGTCTGACACGCCCTCCTGCTCTACCCAGAGAGGGAGAAGTCATTTGATGATTTCCCACCCTGATTTCCAAAAAAAACCGACACGGCAATTACAGAACACACTTTCAATCAAGATCCAAACGAATTTGGTGTAAATTGCTAATTTATTGCTTATAATCAAATCAACCAAATCAAAATATTTTATTTTACATAAACCTGCATGGCACTTATGAAACGTCAGAAGCTAGGTGCACGATTCCAAATTGTCGCTTCCTATGGAGAAGAGCCGGCAAGAAACTCCACGGTTACTCTTTTAAAAATAATTGGCTTTAACAATGTTTTCAAATTACAGTGATAATAGGTATGGGAGGACAGTGCAGGCCTGTCAATAAGTACCAGGTACTTAGAGGAATGAAAATACAGAATTGAAAATCGTCTACAAATCTAGTTTGTAAGGCCTACAACGTTCTCTCATTCGAATATGTTAAATAATTTACATAAATAAAATTAACCTATTTAAACCAAGTGACACGATTTCCATGAAATCACTAAAAAATAGTCGATATTAAAATTTATGTATTATGTCAAATAATGACGAGAATATGTCCAGGCATTATAAAATAAAAAAAGTTTAATATTGACGGCTTTACAAGTTCGTTTCTGCAACTGGCTGAAAACAGGCCACAGTTATTTTTTTTATTTTTTAAATTGCAACCATATTGCAGGAATCTTTCCTTCACGCTGCAGAAAGTACAGGAAGTGTGGAAGAGAAGATGGAACGCGCTAAGGAGTTGATAGAAGCGAGGAGAAGAGAAAAAGCAGACAAGGAGAAAGAGGTAGGGAGTCCTTATCAGTAGTATTTTGAGGTGGTAGCGGGCGGGGATAACTTGATCAGTTTTGTCTGTAGGATATAAGTCCAAGTAATATTGAACATACAGGGCTTACTTGAAGGAGACATTTACATATAAATGTACCGGTTTCGGGAGTTTTTTTTTTTTTTTTTGATAGAGCACTTTTCGTCACCATACGTGACGAAAAATGAATGTTTTTGAACCGACGAAAAAACTGAGGAGGTTACTCAATTCGACGCGTATAATTTTTTTATGTATGACCACGCATAACTTTTTCCACAGTAGTTCGATTTTGATAATTCTTTTTTTATTGGAAAGGGTATACCCCGAAATTGGTCCCATATAAATTTAGAAGAAAAATTCCAACCCTAAGGGTAAGAAAACAGGGGATGATTGATTGTTTACTCACAGATTTTGCATGAATTGACGTCATTGATACATGCGCTGGCGTAATCGAATAGGCGGTTACATAGCTCAGTGCTGTCGACGTGGGACTACGTTTCCACTGGAGTACACGAATGTGACCCACGACTATGTACAGCTCGCAAAATCGTAGCGCAGTTTTGGATTGATTGGATTGCAGTGGCACGTGCGTAGCCTCTCCGTGCGCCGTGCCACGCTATACATAATCGTGGGTCTTCGTGTTCTCCAGTGGAAACGTAGACCCACGATGTCAAAAAAATTAATACACGTAGCTAAAATGCGCCGCGTGCCCGTGCACAGCATGCGCCGCGGTGGGCCCGCGCCTTTATTAGAGACATTTGCATGTTTATTTTAGAGTAATTAGATAAATTGTTCCGTGTCGTGCCGGACGTAAAAGAATAGCACCATCACATTTCTTCCCGTGGGTGTCGTAGAAGGCGACTAAGGGACTTACTAGAGAATGGGCAGCAGCGTTCTCTATGCATTTTACCACCATACTGCGATCGCCAACCCGCCTGCCAAGCGTGGCGATTATGGTAATCCCCTCCCCATTTGTAGGAGGCCGATATGCAGCAGTGGACGTTTTCGGCTGAAGTAATGATGAATTAGGTAGCATTTTTGGGGGGCTGTTTGGTAACGGCCGTGACTTACGTGTTGTAGGTTTGAACCCAGACGGAGCGCTTTACTTTTTGTATTTCAACACCACTGCTTTCGAAACGGTGAAGGAAAACATCTTGAGGAAACCGGCATGTCCTAGAACCAACAATTCGAAGCCATGTGACAGCTAGCAACCCGCACTGGGCCCGCGTGGTGCATTACGGCCTCACTCCCTCTCACCGAGAGGAGGCCTCTGTCCCCAGCAGTGGGAACATTATAGAAGGCAACTTATTGCCACACTTCTAACGGTTTGCCTTCTCTTTTCTTCTCGTAGTTGGAGAAAGAGAAAGAGATAGAGCGTCGGCAGGCAGGCAAGGGAGTCGCAGAGCTCAAGAGGTGGCAGGCAGATCAAGAGCTGAAACAGATACAGGTAAGAAATACTTAAACAGATACAGGTAAGAAATACTTAAACAGATACAGGTAAGAAATACTTAAACAGATAAGGGTAATAAATACTTAAACAGATACAGGTAAGAAATACTTAAACAGATACCCTCATTTTAAAAAGCTTCGAGTTCAATGTTTTTGGTTAGTAAATGAGTTCTAAATACCGGGATAAAAGTATCATATGTGTTGTATGTAAAAACAAACTGTTTGTGTTTGTTCCGACTAATCTCCGAAACAGTTAAACAGATTTTGACGGGACGTACACACTGAAAGATAGCTGATGTTTTAGGGAGTCATGTTTTTGAGCACGTGGGACGGATTTCGATGTAATTTTGCACACAGATAGATCATGACCTGGGTTGGGACATATCGCACCCTTAGTAATGTAAGGGCCATGAAGAACCAAAATTATCGAAGACACGTGACATCTACCACAATTTTTTTAATGTCGCAGTATCACGCTGAGATATGGTCTTTTATGGTCTTTTGACCTCGTACAGGAGCTTCTGTTTTTATTTTATTAAGTACTGTTGCTACCCCCGGCTCCGCCTGCGTCAATGTTGTACATTGTTCATACTATTATACATAATTCCCATCCCCTATTTCACTCCTTTAGAGGGGGTGTTTCCTAAAATTATTTCTTAGCTGACGTCTCCTACTCATAATCTACCACAATGCCAAATTTCATCTTCATAGGTTTAGTAGTTTTTTGAGATTTCGTGATTAATAATTCAGTGGAATGAATGTATTCATTGAATGAGTGAGCTTTCGCAGAATATATCTTTTTTAGTTCGGTATGTGATACCGATAAATGAAAAGTTGTGTGGAAATCGGTTGTCATGGTATGGGCATGTGACACGGAGGAATGAGGAAAATGTCGTGAGGAAAGTTTTGAGTATGAATGTCGATGGCTATAAGAGTAGGGGGAGACCAAAGAAACGATGGATGGACTGTGAATGATGATATGGTTAGAAAGGGTGTGACTACGGAGATGACGACAAATAGAGAAGTGTGGAAGAAAAAGACATGTTGCGCCGACCCCAAATCAATTAGGATAAGGGCAGGAGAATGATGAATGATGAGTTTGGTTTGTGATATTTATTTGCGAGTCAGATTAAATACTTTTTCTTTCTTTACCAACCCGAACCGGGCCCGCGTGGTAGATTATGGCCCACTGCCTTTCACGAAGAGGAGACTTGGGTCCCAGCAGTGGGAACAATTTATGTTGATTATAATGATGATGACTCGGGTGTAGTTACAGGCAAAAGTTAGTTATTCATATGAAAATCAAAATCAAAAGTTATTTATTCAAACTTGACTGATGTCAGCAGTTTTTGAACGTCAAAATTACATTTAAGACAGTCCCCCAAAATGCCCGCTCTTTACCACTTCCTAGTGCTGTAGCTGGAAAGAAGAAATAATTATAATTCCCGGTCTCCTCAGGAGGAACGTCGTCGCGAGAAGATGGAGGACAACCTGGCGCGCCAGCGCATCCTGGAGCAGATCGCGCAGGACCGCGCCGAGCGACGCGCGCGCGACGGCCCGCCCACTGCGCTGCCCGCGCAGGCCGCGCAGCCCGCACCCAGTATGGACAACTACTTCTACAATTATAATAATACAGGATAAGTTTTTATCCAGTGCGCAAACTGTAACCATGAATTCAGCATATCATTCTAGACCCCCCCAGTGCAGAAATTTTTCGCCGCTTATATTATTATTATTTCAGCCGTTAACGTCCCACTGCTGGGCAAAGGCCTCCCTACTCTCTTTCCACCTCTCTCTCTTCGTAGGTTATAAAAAAAGTCTGCTGTTTTATAGAAAAGTGCATTACCTACTCGGATGAAAAATTTCTACGCTGGGGTGTCTGGAATGAAATGCTGAATTCATGGTTACAGTTTGCGCACTGGTTAAAAACATATCCTGTATTATAAAGGGTGTAAAAAAACTCATCACATAGCCGTCAACTACGTTTTCTGTACATCAAAGTAACATTGTCATTGAAATACAAAAAAAAAAAACTTAAGATGTACAGACGCCAGCAGGTCAACCTATCCTAAACTGTAAAATTTTCCCAATTGAACATGAACCTTATTCCTTTGTAATAAAGTTGAAAAACTATCAAAGAAATTTAACAAATTGGGGTAGCTTGATGTGCTGGCCTCTGTACAGTCTCGAACAAAAGTAACACTCAAACCCGTCCCCAATTATACGTCAGTGGTTGTAGTTATGATAAAACACATAGTTTTTGCAAATTCAACCTTACACTCATGACTTAAAGTGGTTTTTACAAAGCAATGTCCAAAAAGACTGACTAAATAATGACTGACGATGCTATTTGATGGGCACGCCACGATTGCGGCGGTAAGTCCCCTCTTTGAGGAGTGGTTTAAGAGGCGGCATGGCGTCCTCACCTTCCGCCTGACGCAGGTCCTCACCGGACACGGTTGTTTCGGGAGGTTCCTGTTTCGGATAGGGCGGGAGGAAACGCCCGGGTGTTTCCACTGCGAAGATCGCCCTGAGGACACGGTGGAGCACACGGTGGCGGTCTGCCCTGCTTGGGCGGAGCACCGCCGTGTCCTCGTGGAGGCGATCGGCGGCGGCGATCTCTCGCGTCCGGCCCTGGTCCAGGCCATGGTACGGAGCGAGAGGGCATGGGGAGCCGTCACCTCCTTCAGCGAAGCAGTGATGCTCGCGAAGAGGGAGGCGGCGCACGTGAGGGAGAGGCAGCATATGCGCCCTCGCGACCCCAGCCGCCGCAGGATACGGAGACGCCCTGGGCGTCGGGAATCCCAGGCCGATTTCCGGCCACCGTAGGCATGGGCTTGCGGACGGCGAGTAATGGGTAGCTCGCTGTCCGGTAAGGACCAAGCCCAAGTCGACGGCGCGTTGTGTTCCACGCGCGCCTCAAAGAGATGTCAGCACAAACCGATGGGGTCCGCAAGGGCCGATGCCTGTCAGGGGTGCGGGTTGTTCGAAAGAGATACCGCCGCCCCTGGCACACAGGCTACTGAGGGAACACGGGTGGGTTTTAAGTCAGTAAAATTCTGACACGCCCTCCTGCTCCACCCAGAGCGGGAGAAGTTACATACCAAACCAAACAATCACTGTATGTAATTGCCCCCCCCCCCTGATTAGCCCCCTAAAATATTTCTTAATTTCATTAAGCAGTGGGTCCTTTTTCCAGCATCAGGTGACGGCGGTGGCCGGGCTCGCATTCAGTTCAAATTACCGGACGGCACGTCGCACACGGCACATTTCAGCGCAGAAGGCACTCTTCGCGATGTGCAGCGATATGTCGCTGACAATCTACGTGTAAGTAACAAAACTCAAAGCATATATTTCAATTAAACCATTTACAGACACTTTTGAATTGTCAATAAGTCGATCAGTTGGAAAGTTGACGCTATTTGCCCATTTCAAAACGTAGATATAGATGGATAAGAACCGACAAGAAACTCCAAGGACACTCTTTTAAATCAAGATATTACAAAATTGTTGGTGCGTTATTCTTTTTGCTTCTTTAAGTGAGAATAATGTAAATAAATTAAGAAACCAATCTGAATATAAGATTAAAAATAAACCCTGGAAATAAGGTGTTTTCCAGTTTTATAAAAACTATTTTGATTTGAAGAATGGGACAATATATTTAACAGAAAAATAAAAATAAATTTATTTAAATCCTATTTCACAATTAAAAACGATTGAAATCAAATTTTGTTTTCGTTGTTTTGAATTTACCGCCAAAACGCTCCTTACGATGACTTTTTATCACGTGACATCGTGACGCCAGCTTTGTGTAAACGTCACCTGTACAAATACTTAGTTTGGCGCAGTTTTAGAAGTATTTGTGCACAGAGGCATCACACACCAGTAATATCGTTTTTTATCCATTAAAAATCTTGTTAATTATAAACTCGACATTCACTTGTTTACTTACTAAAGATAAAGATAAAGATAAAGATGTATTTATTTGTTTAAACATGTGTAAAAAGATACATAAATATGCACATATGGATGGAAAGTTTAAAATTGTAGGTTCAACATGTTTTGCCATATTCGGCGTACAAAATAGCTTATAATATTTAGTCACAATTACAAATAAGATTTTTTATTTTTTATTATTATACTCAAAATTAAAACAATTCAAATAGATACACAATCAGTCAATGCAAAAAATATAGTCAAAAAAAACAAAAAATAAATTATAACTACTAACTACTTTAGTTTACACAAAGTTGACGTCACGTGATAAAAAGTCATTGTAACGAGCGTTTTGGCGCTAAATTCAAAACAACGAAACATTAATTTGATTTAAATGGTTTTTAACTGAGAAAAAAAAAAAAAAACTTTTATTTTTCTGTTACATATT
The DNA here is from genome assembly GCA_949987655.1 of Polymixis flavicincta. Lineage (NCBI taxonomy): Eukaryota > Metazoa > Arthropoda > Insecta > Lepidoptera > Noctuidae > Polymixis > Polymixis flavicincta. The sequence continues at coordinate 2,776,196 of OX465198.1, read as the reverse complement.
TCGTCCTAATCTTCAATTTAGAATAGTTTTCAATAAATTGGAAAATACCCCATTAGGAGATAACCAGTGTCAACCGATGGCGCCCGTTCACTCATTACGTCGATGTCCCCCCTCTGTATTTATACATTCATTCATTCTTATATAAATGTCTTCTTTTTCAGCTCTCAGCCTCATCATTCGCTCTCTGGACAGCATTCCCTCGTCGCGAACTAACGGACGCCGACGCAAGTCTGCGAGGTTTACAACTAGCGCCCTCTGCCGCCTTGCTAGTTATACCACGACGCACTGCCGCCATCATAGCCAGGCCTTCCGCTGTGTCCAGCCTTATCAGTGAGTATCATAGCCTTATAAGTATCATAAGCTTACAACTAGCGCCCTCTGCCGCCTTGCTAGTTATACCACGACGCACTGCCGCCATCATAGCCAGGCCTTCCGCTGTGTCCAGCCTTATCAGTGAGTATCATAGCCTTATAAGTATCATAAGCTTACAACTAGCGCCCTCTGCCGCCTTGCTAGTTATACCACGACGCACTGCCGCCATCATAGCCAGGCCTTCCGCTGTGTCCAGCCTTATTAGTGAGTATCATAGCCTTATAAGTATCATAAGCTTACAACTAGCGCCCTCTGCCGCCTTGATAATTATACCACGACGCACTGCCGCCATCATAGCCAGGTTTTCCGCTGTGTCCAGCCTTATTAGTGAGTTTCATAGCTTTATCAGTATCATAGACTTACAACTAGCGCTCTCTACCGCCTTGCTGCAAAATAATGACCAGCTGGCCCAACAGTCTTCCTGCCAACATAACATATGAACAAAAAAAAAACATGCGGGGGCAGTCTTTGGGGACTGCCGATAGAAGTGAAAAGTAAGTAACTTGTGCATACATACATAGTATACATATAGCTCATGGAACGCGTGCGGTGATGATGACGCGAGTTTCACGCTTTTTGGTCACCCAAAAAGTACACACACATATATACACAGTGTACATATAGCTCATGGAAAGCGTGCGGTGACGATGACGCGAGTTTCACGTTTTTTATTCACCCAAAAAGTACACACATAAATGCAGTATACATATAGCTCATTGAAAGCGTTCGGTGTCGATGACGCGAGTTCCATGATTTTTGGTCACCCAAAAAGTACACATAATCGTCTGCTTACGGGTAAAAAGTAATAAGTGAAGTCTGTGTCGTTTCGAGTAAATGACATGTGTGTGTGTTATGTTTTAATTTGATTTATTTCATACACATTAATTTAAAAACTGTTAAACCCAAATGTTGCACTAATTACACTTCTTTTAAGATATACTCTTATGTAATCTGTACTATAAGTAAAAACTGTGTATAATTAAATTTAGATGGAAAGGCATTTAATATGTTTTACCTGTAGAATTTTAGTGTATGGCTGTCACTTATTGGGTACCAATAAACTTCATACAAAAGTGATCAATACCAAGCCACTCAGAAAGTATTGCGAAAAATGATTTAATTTCTGAGAGAGGCCAGTTATAATCTATTTTGAAAATATGATTATTTGTAAGAAGAATTAAGTTTTTAGCGGGATCGCGTTGGAATATGTCGCACGAATTTTCGTTTTCATGAAATTTCGTGAAATAGCGAATAAATTCAATTGTATAATTTTGGTAGTGAATTATGCAATTTAGTTACGTGTGAGTGCACAAGTGTAGTGAAGGTGAATATAAGTGACTAACGTGGACTTTTCGTGTTCCCCCAAAAAACTCCTAATAGGTCGTTGTAAAGTTACTACCGCTTTACAATAACTTTGACTTGACTGACTATGACTTTTTTGTAACTTCGTGCCTGATATCGGGCCATTTACTTGATTGAAAACTAAAATTACTTAACACTGGCTAAATGCACAAACCGTGCGAAGGCAAAGCAAAAAAAAAAAAGAAGTTGAATTAGGTACGTTCCGATTTCAAAATTTCCCTCCACGTTGTTTGCGAGTTAATTTAAATTATCGTGTATCATTATAAAATGGATCTGCGTCAGAACATTCTCGCGCTATGATTTTTTACGATTTCAAGTGTCGCCTGAAACCGGACGAATCGTACGATAGACTACAAATGGCATTCACGGATGAAGGCCCTTCTAAGGCAACCGTATATCGTTGTTAAAATGAATTCAAGCGCGGTCGACTAACTTTGGGGAATGAAGAAGGTAGTGGTTGCCCTTTGACGGCTGTTACCTAAGAAAACGTGCTAGCAGTGAAAAATTTACAATAGGCGAGTTACGTATCAAGAGATTCAGCGCACACTGCATGTTGGATCGGGAAACCTTCACGAAAATCTACGTGCATCTTCGCGTGAAGAGGATAGTTTCAAGCTGAGTGCTGCACAACCTCAGCGATGCTCAGAAGCAGGCCCGGGTGGAATGGTGACGTGATATGATGAACAAATTTGAAGCAGGCTCGTCTCAGCGTGTTTACGACATCATTACAGGTGATGAGTCTTGGATTGGAAGCGCCTGTCGACGGTTTGGGTGTCAGTGTTCAAAATGAATCAACGCAAAGTGACGCGATCTAGAAACGGGGGGAAGATTTTGATCGCGAGCTTTTGTAATTTGGCTGGCTACTTGGTGTTCATTCCTGTACGGAACCAAAGAAGCATTAACGCTGAATGGTATACTACCAAATGCTTGGAAGAAGTTTTCTCTGTTGTGAGCAACAAGCAACCAAACACATGGCTCTGTGGGCTACTGCTCCTCCACGACAACGCGCCTTCGCACACCGCGCTCAAAACGAGGGACTTCCTGTATAGCACGCCGGTCAAACTCCTGGGAGGACCCAGGAGTTTGACCGGCGTGCTATCCAGGAAGTCCCTCGCTAAGTAAAGAAGTCACACGTGTGACTTCTTTTTATTCCCGAAAATGAAAAATAAGATCAAAAGGATACAATAGGGTATTTTCCGATTTCATAAAAACTATTTTAATTTGAAGATTAGGACGACACATTTAACAGAAAAATAAAAATAAATTTATTAATACACATTTTCTCAATTAAAACCGATTAAAATCAAATTTAGTTATCGTTGTTTTGAATTTACCGCCAAAACGCTCCTTACGATGACTTTTTATCACGTGACATGTGACGTCAACTTTGTGTAAACGGCACCGGTACAAATACTTAGTTTGGCGCCGTTTTAGAAGTATTTGTGCACAGAGGCACCGCACACCAGTAATATCACTTTATATCCATTAAAAATCTTGTTAGTTATAAACTCGACATTCACTTATTTACTTACTAACTACTTTAGTTTACACAAAGTTGACGCCACGTGATAAAAGTCATCGTAAGAAGCGTTTTGGCGGTAAATTCAAAACAACGAAAAATAAATTTGGTTTAAATCGTTTTTAATTGAGAAAATGTATAGAATTCAATTTATTTTTATTTTTCTGTTAAATATCTCGTTCCAATCTTCAAATTAGAATAGTTTTTGAAAAATTGGAAAATACCCTATTATCGTCGCCGGAAGATGCTGCTCAGTTTTTTTTTTTTTTTTTTTGGATTGGAAATCATCAAATAACTTCTCCCGCTCTGGGTAGAGCAGGAGGGCGTGTCAGACTTTTATTGACTAAAACCCACCCGTGTTCCCTCAGTAGCCCGTATGCCAGGGGCTGTGGTATCTCTTTCGAAACAACCCGCACCCCTGACTGTCAGGGGTGCGGGTCTGTCAGGGGTGCGGGCCTGTCAGGGGTGCGGGTCTGTCAGGGGTGCGGGTTGGTTCGAAAGAGATACCACAGCCCCTAGCATAAGGGCTACTGTAGGAACACGGGTGGGTTTTAGTCAATAAAAGTCTGACACGCCCTCCTGCTCCACCCAGAGCGGGAGAAGTTATTTGATGATTTCCCAAACAAAAACAAAAAAACCCGCACCCCTGACAGGATGCTGCTCAGTCAGTTGTCAGCGTTCGAGCAGGCTGTAAACGAGGTATCTGCGGCGGACTGGAAAAAGTGTTTCTAAAACTGGTTCAGACGCATGAAACTTTGTATAGAGGCTAGTGGAGAGTACTTTGAATGTAATAAAAAAAAATTTTACCTATAGAACATTTTATTTTATTTTCGCAAAACTTTCTGAGTGACCCACGTAATTTTTGATTTTTGAATGATTCTTACTAAACTCAAAAAAAAAAAGGTCAATAACTATTAAAACTTTTATTTCTAAGCGGAGCACGTTGATCACGCGCGTACGCAATGTGACAACTGCGATCGATCGCTCTCGATCTAACTGGCAAAAAATAATAAATTACATTTATTCCATTTTGGCTGTTTAATTAGCAAACAAAGTAGAAATATTTAATTAGTAAAATGGAATAAATAACTTTATTATAATTAAAAAAAAAAAAAAAAAAAAAAAATTAAAAATTCATTTATTTCAGGTACAAAACCCATAATTGAAAACATCTTTAAAAAATTACATTATTGAATAAAAGATACACAAAATTAAATACAATATAAATACAACAATAACACAGAAATTAAATACAATATAAAAACAACAAGAACACACAAATTAAATAAATTAAATTGAAATTCATTATACATAATCAATACATATTCATTACAGAAGTCTCTTACGAGCGACACTATATGTAACTTGCCTGTCACAGCAGTGTCGCATGTAAGGACAGTCCAACCTACTTGCTATCATACTCAGAACGGCATTGGAGCTGGCCCGCACTCTGCGCACAAGAGACGCGCAGCGCTTCCGCATGGTCGCATGAAAACAGTCCGTGCGCGCCCATGCGAACATACCTGAAGCGCTGCAGTAGCGAGGCAGACCCAAAACCGCTCTGAAAGCGTTGTTAAATTGAATGCGGAGGGTGCTGTAGCTTTTCTGCGTGTAATTGGCCCACAGGCTGCAGGTGTACATGGACGTGCAATATGCTCTGAAAAGAGTTATTTTAACGCCATCCGAGCAACGCGCGAACCTGCGGGCCAGCATATTAGCTCTTTTAGATAAAGCCCTCCGCTCCCGTTCCAAGTCAGCATGATCCCTGAGGTCAGCCGTGACTATATGCCCTAGGTATTTAAACTGATTCACCCTGTCTAAGGGTACACTATTTAGACGTATAGGTGGTACATAATCGGGGCATATAGCACCACCAGCCTCAAAGACCATGTATTGACTTTTCTTAATATTATAAACAAGTCCATGTTTAACCGCGTAATCCTCACACGTCGCTATCAACTTCCTTAAGCCACAAATCGATGCGCTCAGCAGCACCATATCGTCAGCATAGCTTAAATTGTTGACACACACGTCATCTACATGACAGCCGACGTGCTGATTGCTCAGCGCGACGATCAGCGCGTCCATGTAAAGGTTGAATAACGAGGGTGAGGTCAGTCCGCCCTGCCTAACACCGCACTGCAACCGATAAGGCTCCGACACTGCCCCCGACCATCTGACGCTGTTGACCTGGTGCGTGTACCAATATTTGAAAATGGTAACAAGTTCTGGTGGTAGGTTGATACTCTCAAGTTTTTTCCACAAGAGATCATACGCCACCAAATCAAAGGCCCTGGACAAGTCGAGAAAACACGCGTATACCGGGGTTTTACGGTCATTATAGTATTTGACGGTATGCTTAAGACACAGTATGGCACTTTCCGTTGATAATCGGGGTCTAAATCCAAACTGATTATCGTGCAGAGATATATATTTACTTAACTGTGTATTAAGCAAACCGTCAAACACCTTCGCTGTAACTGTAGCTAGAGAAATGGGCCTATAGTTGCTTTTATCAGCCAAGTCACCGGTTTTATCTTTAACTATAGGCACAACCACAGTTTTCATGAGATCCGGCGGAAGATAAGAATGGCTCACGCACAGCGAGTAGAACATTGCTAATACTCTGTTTATATGTGAGCCCGCGTGAACCAGGTGTTCAATGGATAGAGAATCATGACCTGGACTCTTGCCTTTTGTCATACTCTTAATGGTTATGGCAACATCCTTGGCACTAAACCTCACCCCTACTATCCCTTCAGGTAACTCACCATTGAAAACCCCACACGCCTGACCCAAAGGTGACTGAACAGAAAATTGACTCTTAAAGATTTCAGCAATGCCTTTACAATCACTCACCCCCTCGACACTCACCGGAAGTCCAGGTTTGACGTTAACTTTGTTGGTGTTTTTCCAAAACCCTCGAAAATCACCTTTGGCGTGCTTTTCCGCCAGACTGTCCATTTTGATCTGGGCTTGATTATCTTGACACCATTTTAACTGAGATTTAAAAACTCTTCTGCTAGCACACATTTCATCGTACATAAGGCCAGCTTTGGGTTTACCGCACGATACCCACTCCGTAAACTTCATTCTAGCCTTCCGATGAGCCTCGCTGACGTGTTTATTCCAACCCACTATGCGTGTCCCACTCCTATTCCTCCTAAGTCCCACTCGACCTGCCACGGACGCAGCACGAAGGGCGGACACAATATCAGAGTACATCCCATCAAGAATACGATGGTGATAGGGGTCATTGCAATACAAATCAGCACAATTTATACACTCGGTAGGAAAGTCAATTAACCTTAAACGTTTATGACACTCTGTAGTATATTTAGCGATCTGTTCTGTACTTCTAGTGCCCCACGTTACAGTGTTATCGTCCAATGACATTTTATTAAGTAATTTAGGTGTAAGTAACTCAAGGTCACACTCTATGATTAGAGGAAAATGATCAGACCACAGCGTATCATAATTTACGTAAACATTCGTGACAGAACTTTTTGCTGATTGCGTAACTATACAATGATCTAACCAGCTGCATGTACCGTGCGCGTCACTTATGAATGTGTATGTACCCGAGTCCACACCGAGCATGTCAACATCAATACACGACCAATATTGTTCACTACAAAAACTAAAAAGCTCTTTATAAAATAACTCGTGTAGGTCAGCATTGTAATCACCTAACATAAAAACCGATTGAATATTGTGTTCTTCTATAATAGCACTTACCGCGCTTAAGCAGTCCGTAAAGTCCGGTAGGTTATCCGCACAATTAGTAGGCATATAGATACTCATCACAACCACAGGTCGGTCCTTTGTTGTCACTTTTAATGCGCTAATACGAGCGTTATCACACTGCAACACTGACACTTGTTGAAAAACACTGCTTCTCCACAGTATAGCGACGCCGCCAAACGGCCTACCGCGCAAAATACCGGCGGACGTGTCCACCGCCGACGTTCCTGTGTATCCGAAGCTGCTGTCGATTGTGCCTAGATACGTTATTTCGTCAGGCAGTAACCATGTTTCTTGCAGTGCAATTAGGTCACAGGTGCGACACAATTCCCGAACACTATCTACTGATCGCTTGACGTTTTTACAGTTGAAGCTAGCAAATCGGTAGCCATATCTATCCATTATTTTGTTGTTTAGCGCCGTCCACAGAGGAGAATCTGTGCGTATTTCGATAATTAAAATTCATGAAGCGTCTAAATATGATACCAGCAGGCCATATATTTTCATCTAGGTATAATGAAACTTTTGATTCAGACACAAAAAATTTGTACGCATTATGGCCCTTGTCTTTTCTCATTTTAATTTTCTCAAGACGTATATTTTCCTGTGTTTTATGGTAAATGTATGTACGTATGTCATCTTCCGTTGTTTCGGCGTGAATATTTGTAATGAGTATCGGAATTTTCTTTTCAGCTGCTTTAAAATTACAATCTAAATCCTTCGCAATTCCTGACTTGCCTGCAAAACGGTATTTAGTCCTCTTCTTATACGAAACTTGTTGCCATTCCTCGTCTTTATTACAAAGTTTTAGAGAGATTTCATTAGCATCCGTACATTGTAGATTCGCTAATAAAGCCATATCGGTCAGCTGACTCGCTATGACTACCTGCGCTTGCGAAGCCGCGACCTGCCCGGGCGATTGTACGCCCGAATGATGTTTCGATGGCTCTGACGTAACCACCGCGCTCGACGCTAAGTCACACTCATGCGTCATCGCAATGTTGACACTGCCAGCCGGTGCCGACCGTTGCTGTCGAGTTCCCTTCAACTTTGAATTCTCACTTTTTTGCTTTAGTTTCTCATCTACCCGCATAATTTTTCTGTATCGAGGTGGAGTTTTCTTACAGCTATCACTGCCCATCCTACTATTGTTGATGATGCAATCCTCATTCATCGAAGAATTATGCACGTTTGAAAGTCCCATAGGGCCACTGTCGAGTAACCATGCACCGCGTCTAGTGTTTACTTTAAACGCGGATGATGGTGGCAATGAGTCACATTTAATTTTAAAGAATTCATCTTTTATCTCGTTCAGGTCATCTAGGGTGGCATATGTGGATTTCATCTCGTTAATTGACGTTTGCATCCGTACTATGTCCTTTAGAAGTTTCGTGCAGTCTAAGTGATCAAACGTGATCGGCGGGAGCTTTTCTAACTGCCGAGCCACAAACACTGGGATTTCGGTTGGTTCTGCAGATTTAAACAACTTGATTATATCTGCCATATCTCGTTCTTCTTTCCCTTTGTTTTTCCGGACCACTTTGCGCAACTCCGTTGGTATGGAGTCAAACAGAAGCGACTTGGAAGTCTTAATTTCTTCACTCGTAAACGAAGAAGTACATATCCGCACCAACGTAACCTCGTCTATCACAGACACCTTGTTTTGGATGTATGATAACATCTCGTCTATCACAATATTACACTTGCTGCACTTTACAACGTTCGTCATTTTTGCAAAATTAGCGCTATCGATATGCGCGACCTTCCCGTAAGATAGCGCGGGCGCGACTGAATAATTAAGGTGTTAAAATTATAAGGTTCATATGTATCTATGTCATAATATAATAAAAATAAATGCGTTTAGGACATTTTCTCAAAATAATACTTCCCATTTTACCGCTTAAACTATAAAACGTAAAACGCTTTAACTGTATTTATTATTGATTATCTGTGTAAACTGAAGGGGATTTAAGCCATAACATTGTTTATTATGTTAAACTGCATTTATTTATTTTTTTCATTATGTGAGAAGATATTACTTTTACAACTCCCTATCTCTTCAGCCATTGGACATTGCATTTATTCGGTTTTACCAGTACTTAGATAGCGCGTAAAAAATTACATGTGACTGCATTTTTTACTAGATTTAGTAAAAAAATGCATTTATCTTGTTTTACCAGTAAGCAGACTATATATACACAGTATACATGGGTAAGACCGCGAAAAATTGTACAGTTACATTCATGATATCATAACACACGTTACGTACATGAGTGAATGTTACGTACATGACCATTATAAACCTTAGCTCACATCATTGCAGTATCGAAGTAAAAGTCCAAGTTTATTAATCAAAATTGAATTGTAAAGTTATACAAAAATTTATAGGAACAGAAATTAGAAACGAAAAAATAAATAAAGTGTGATTAAAACAATCCTGTAGAAATAAGGTAAGTTATGCAAAACGTAAATCAAAACCTCTTAAAAATAAATTATTAACGTATTAGGTCCTAACCATTTAACTGACGTACTAGAGTACGTCGTAATTTGCTTGAGTAGACTCAAGCAAATTACAACTTATATAGGTACCTACTATGCGTTTTAATTGAGAAGATACTCGCGACAGCGACGTCACAATTTTCATAGTTTTTTACCATTATCAATGTCTGAATGACAACAATTGACAGCTATCTTCTTATTTAAACCGCATAGTAGGTACTAGGTACCAATCAAAACAAATCAATCAGTCTTAAATCTTTTTTTATAAATTATTTGATTTTCATTTATTATGAACTAGTTTTATTTTAATTTACACTTTAATAAGCTATACCTCTTTATAGCGTCTAACAAGAGAAGCAAAATAATAAATAAACAAATCTTGACTGCGTATAATTTAAATGTAATAAATAATGCACTAGTCATCACGAGTGTATTCTCCGCTTAACATTCGGTCATGACTGTAACGTTACACATTTTGCTACATACTGTTACATTCATGACAAAAAACGCGTGGGACATAAACTAAAACTTAAATTTAACTTAAATTGCGGACAGCCCAAGACTGCGAAGTAGTTTAATTCTTTTGTGTAATAGTAAACCTACATACACTCGTATAACAGTAAGACAGAATATAAATAATTACTTTGTAATCAAATACTTTTTTTTGGCCAGAAATCCGTTGCCGACACAGAACACCATTTCACTCGAAAAATAATGACAGTTTCAATTTTTTCAATGTTGGCATCGTGTTCAATGGTGTTGCCACGCAAGAAAATACTAGAAGTGGCTGGATCATTGTTATAGTCTGGCAGTAATTGATGTTACTTTCATGACGTTACACACACACTAAAATTTAGGACACGTTTTTAAAAAATATTAAAAAAAATATTCGTTACGTTATTTAGAGAAATCTTTACATTAAAACGGTGGTTAAGTATAGCAAAACTTTAACATAACTTAAAAATACGGGATAGCCATTCCATTTCGTAAGCGATGGTAGGTTTTATTACAAGGGTGGTAGTTGGACAAATATTTTTTGTATGGAAGTGAAAGAAGTAGGTACCAATGAAAAAATTACAAAAAAAAGGCAAATTGTTTAAGATAGCTTAACTTTTGTGGAATTATCTCAAACAACACAAGCATATCATTCAGTACAATATGCAACTAATCCCATTTATCAAATAACCTTGATGTTATAAAATAAATAAAATGCGGACAATTCAAAATTAACAAATGTACAATTTTTCGGGGTTTTACCCACATATAGCTCATGGAAAGTGTTCGGTGTCGATGACGCGAGTTCCATGATTTTTGTTCACCCAAAAAGTGTTCAACGCGCCTGAAGAAGTTTTCACTTCAAAAACAACTTTGAAACACACTCTTCTTGTCCACAGCATTCTTCACACAAATCTTCACCACCATAATTCTGGAGCCATCCCAGAACCTGCTCAACTGGCTGCGCGCGCGCCTGTTCCCGCCGCCCGCCAGCCCGCCGCGCGCGCGCGCCCCCGCGCCCCCCGGGCCCGCGCCCGCGCCCCCCGCGCCGCCGGCCGCGCGCCGCCGCGGCAACATCCACCGCCTGCCCTCCGACCGCGCGCCCGATGACGACAACAACACATGGAATGGTAATTCTACTCAGCAAATGTAATCGCAACGATGTGGGAAAAATATAGTATAAGGAAAAAAATTGACTTCGTTTATGAACGAACCTCTCTATTCGTTGGCGAAATTCAACTTAGCGTGTGGGATAGTGCAGTGGCGCCGATGCCTTTGGTAATGCAGATGTCTCTAGACGCCGAAGATTTAACATCAGGGCGTAAGATTGTTTGTCATCCAAATCACCCGACTTATTATAACACTATAACTCACAAATGGGAGCAGTATACGCCTTAAAACTTTTGAAATTCAATCAGAGATAGTTTCGTTTCTATATGAAGTGTAATTTCTTTTTTGGGGTATAGGCTAGTCCGCACTAGAATATTTATTATTTATGTAAAATTTATTTTGTTCCTATAATAATTATCTATGGTTTTAATACTTTTTTTGGACTTATTAGCAGCTCTTGCGTGCTCGTTAGTCATTTAATTTCGATAAAATCGTTAAATTAGTTCGTTTTCGCGACATTTATGATTTTATTTATTACTGTTCAGCCATTTTGATGCTTTTAAATATTGCTCTAATGCGGGCATGGCTTGAACGGACTGTGCGCTTTGCGCCATTCAGGATGAGCGCAAATATCTTTGCAATAAGGCTGGCCAAACATGGCGATTATCGCGTTGTTAGTTGGTATGCTCGACGCAAATTGCGACTGGCGGTCACGACTAAAAGACGCTTGACTATTACGTATGAATGAGAATGTTGTAGAACTAATCTGAGTAGTTATACTTAGTAGTAGAATATGAGTCGGTAACTACCAAAGAATGTTAGTTGAACAACCAAGCAAGTACTAACGCGATTTATCGCCCTTATGTAGCCAGCTTTAAGATCTGGCTACTCTGACGTGAAACCTGCGCAGGATGCGATTTCGTCGATTTTTTCAATGACCAAGCCAACAGACGAAAGGACGTAAAAACATAGCGGTAGAATTTTATTGTACACGGGATTTTCAACTCTCTGCAAGGCGTTCAGTGTTTTTTCGACGCGCTGGGATGCACTTTGTCTTTGATTCTCAACGCTCGGCCCAAGAGCGTTCATTCCACGCGGGCTGGCAACGGCGCATTTTTAGCAGTTTTTCATGATTATTTCATTATTTTCTATTTGCATTACATACTTAGTACGATTAAATGTTTTTATTAAAGAGTAAATGTTAAAAATTATTATAATGCGTTGTTGCCAGCCCGCGTCGGATGAACGCTCTTAACACAAAGAGTCGTAAATCCCGTGCACGACAAAAATGCCGCCGCGAAATTATAACGTCATTTTATTTGCGCCAGTTTGAACATCTCCATACAAGTTGGTACACACAATCGGCGCGAGCGCATTGCGTGCCGCATCTTGCGCGGGAGTCGCTTCACTTCGGCCAGCCGATATATTCTGCAAAAATCTTACACTGAGAACTTATCCGTCAAAATTGTCAATCCTTAGCATCTGCTAACTTCAAGTGGAATGACAACTCATGACGCTTTAAAATATCGCGCATTAAATTTTCAACTTTCGGTGTTGGACAAAGCATTGAGAATCCAGCGCAGTGCATCACAGCGCGTCGAAAAAACAAAAAAAACAAATTGTTCGCTTTGAACTCTCGGCGCGTAGCAGTGGATGTCGACTAAGTTTTCATAATAAGATTTTTATAGAATCGGCCGATAGCTATACAGTATGTTAGGTTAAACGAGGGACATACTTCAAAGGGGTGTGGTACTCATGAAAATATACAACTTTTACTATGGGTATGCACACCAAAATATAAAGAATATACACCGGAAATTTTAAATGGTTGTTTTCCCGCGGTAGGACAACTTGCCATAGGGAGTACTTTCGAAGCATAGAGTAAAAGTAAAAAAAAAATATTTAAAAAAAATTGTAATAATTAAAAAAAAAAATATTCATCAAATCGAAAACGTGAGAATCAATAGTAACACTAGAGGAAACTTGTCGGTACTACTAGAGGGAGCAGCGATGCATAAATGTTCAAATCAAAATAAACTCTCGCACGTGGTGACTTTTCACAATGGTTAATCTGCCATTTTTTGTTTATAAAACGATTGTATTACCGAGACAAAACCATTTCGCTGCGGGAAAACAACCATAAAAATTTCTCGGTGTGTAATATAATCTATAATGGAACAAAAACAAATTTTACAAATTGATTTTGTACGTAAATAGCTACATTAGTTAAAAAAAACTATGTCGCAGCTAGTAACGCCCACCTCTAAGACGGAGATTACAGCGTTCCAAATACCAGAAATTAAAATAAATACAGAAGAGGCTTAAAAAAAATATGTTAAAAAATAATATAGTTCCCAACATTTTGTCCAGTTATGCGAACATAAATGCGACGACAAAGCAAAGCAAGACAAAGCGGTTGATTTTATTTTCGCGTTTTCAGTGTTGGTCCCTTAGTAAAGTATGTCCCTCGTCTAAAATAACACACTGTATAATATGAATATCACCTCAGATTATAAAACAAAGGCAGATAGACCGCGCGGAACACCAACAGTGAAGCCAAAAAACCAAATACTATATAAAGCGTGGCATTGTATATAATGCGAGGCCTTAGTATTTGTTTTTTTGACTCTTGGGTGTTCCGCGCGATCTATCTGCCTTTGTTTTATAATCTAAACCAAAAAAATAAACAAATACTGAAGCGTCGCATTATATGTTACATAAATGCGACGCTTTAGTATTTGATTTTTTTGGCCTCGCTCTTGGTGTTCCGCGCGGTCTATCTGCCTTTGTTTTATAATCTGAGAGTATCACAATTCCATTCGCCCGGTGCGAATCCTATACTTTTAGCATCTATGATAAAAAGTTTTCGCAAATACAGGGACGTGTCGTTGCTTATTGAGTGAGTAACTAAGATATTACTCTGGTGCTTTATAAAGATAAATCTCGCTTCAGAAAACCGACCAAATCGCCTTTTGCGGTGCTAAAAGTATCAAGTGTGTGCCGGGCACTAGGGCCAGTTCCTCGAGTATGAACGGCTGTGATTGGCTGTCGATAAATAATTCAACCAATCAGGAGCGCGCTTGATAGTTTGTGTAATTCATTTTGCGATGAAACTGAGCCTTAAGCTGTCATAGAGCAGGGATACTCTGCAATTATTATAATTATAACGGTTTGAAAGGAATGATTATCACTGCACAGTCTTAAAATGTCTGCAAACTTATGAATATATCTGCAGTCTTTACTTAAAGTTGTTGATATGATTTGCAACACTATAGTGTTTAAATACGCTTGACTATTATTTTTATTAATTAATATTAGTCTTTCATATCACATGTTCAATGCAAAGGGAAATGGGCGTACCGACTTGTCATATTTCAACTTGGATGGAGAAAAACGGCTATACGATCTAAGTTTGAAAAACTAATAGTGTTTATTTATTAACTATGCCATTTGACAGCTGTCAATGGTCTTCTCTTTAGCATTGAACTACTGTCACGAAATAGTTAAGCTGTGGTTATTATAAATATGTACGTTAACTCTGCAACTTTGCATCCATATCACATAAGATCATATTACTCTGTATAAAACCTTATTTCATGTGAAATACGAGTGATTGAACTTAAATATTACATTAGATATTAATATTTGACTAAAATGAAATGTATAATCATTTCTTGTCACTATAAACTAAATGTATGAATATTTTCTATGTATATATTGACCAATGAGTAAAAAAAAAAAATCGAACTCTCGAGTTAAAAAAAATACGCATAATTGTAAAATTAGTTGGAAATTAAAATGTTTCTTTGCATTTTGTTTTCAGCTATGAAAACGGGGACGATTCTTATATTATTTATTTTACTATTTACGTTTCGTGTTGAAGAATTTAAATGAAATGCTTTGGCCCGTTCCATTAATTAAACCTTTGTTAATATCTAAGTACTTTCATTTAAAAACCCTGGTATAAGTATTGAAAAACTAAAAAAAAAACCACATGGGGTTAAGCAGAAACTACAGAGAAAGCGTCGTTCGAATTGTTTTCAAAATGGCGGCCATTTATATTTCTTTTTCTAACGTCATATTGAATGGGTCAAGGCTACAATAATTATGTTTTCTAGATTAGTTATGAACTATTGTCAAATTTTCGTTGTAATTTATAATTTATATTAAAATTTGAAATAAATATATGTTATATATGTACATTGGTTTGTTTAATTTTTCTGTGTTTTTATTCCTGAAGATATTTTTAAAGTTTAAGTACCTTGAGTACGTTCTACCGACCAAGCTCGGTCCTGGTCCCCGGTAATCATTCAGTTTCCATGACAGTTTAGCGCCATGTACTCGGCCACATGCGGACTACGCATCACACGACGTTCGACACGCGACTAAAATAACAACGTCCCGACATCAAACGTCGCGCAGTAGCCCACCAGACCAAAAGGTCCACTTGGAGGATCCTCCCTTTTCTATGGTAGATGGGTAAACTTTCACCCTGTTCCTCATACCTCCAACCAAGAACCTAGTGCCAAAGACATCGATGCGAAAGCTGAAACCATGAATAAGCACTGGTTATAAACTTATCCTGGCTATCGAAGACGACTATGGGCTAGCGCTCTCTTTCTGAAAACATACATAAGAGAGAGAAAACACATCATTGCCTCGTCCCTACGTGTGTATATAGAAAGAGAGCGCTATCCCACAGTTGTCTTCACTCAGGTATTTAGAGAGTTGCCTCCACTTTTATCTTGTAACTTCTTGGTTTAGTTAGATATGCTCTCCACATTCGGTTTCATTGGTGAAATTGACACTAAGTGGCGTTAAACATAAGTTTTTTTAGGTTCTTAATAAATTTTGATGATCTGTGAATAAAAACAATCTGTAGAGAATGAAAGCGAGCAAAGAATTTAATAACAAAAGACAGTCATGTTTGTCCTTAGAGTATTTTCCTCTCTACAGAAATCAACCTGTTTATTACACTTGAAAATGCATTATACTGTCACGTGGTATACAGCAATACCAAAACTGATCGGGGTCTATTACCAGCATAGTTTAGTTTTACCATAAGACATGGCGCACACTAAGCGACATGCGACGGTGACAGCTCGGCGACTAGACGCAACGCAGGCTGCGGCCCGCAATTTTCAATTTTGTTCAAAGCTCTGAACACTTGCTTCGAGTTGCAGTCTCAACGACAGGGTAAAGGAGTATTACAGCAACTAGAAGCACGGATGGTGCACACTCACCCTCGGCGAAAGTCACATGCGATAGGTCAGCGTCTGTCTTCGCATGATAACCACCTAGATATTTGCAACTAGAGGCTCCAGATTATTCCCAGGCTCAAATACTTAAAGAAAATGCTTGCTTCCCGCACGACATTTGTCGTAACGACCAGTCGCAGACGCAAACGACAACTCTCGCTGGTGCTAAAGCGAAATCAAAGAAATAGGCATTACATTCAGAATTTCGAACGACAACAGCTCACGAGTCACGAAAGAAGATTAATTATTGCGTGACGAAAATGCATTTAAATTCCAGTGTTACTTAAGAAAGTTTTTCAGTAATTAACGGGGAGAATAGAGTAATTACTTGCGTAACTGTTGGCTTGCAAAGATTTACTTTTCAAGTCGTGATATTATAGGACCGAGTACAGATCCCTGTGGGACTCTTCCAGGGATGGAAATAGAAATAAATATTTAGACAAGTTATCGATGAAAATGATATCCATGTAGGTTTGTTAAATGTTAAAGTATGTAGGTAAGTAGGTAAGTTTTAAAACTGTATTCCGATTCACTGTTATATATTTTGCTTGATGGAGTCAAATGCCTTGCTTATTATACGTAAGCGTGACATCGTGTTATGGCTTTTACTTTTTATTAAGTTTAACGGTGTCATCGCAGGTTCAAGCGAAGGTAATAAATTATTGCCACTTACGTGCGTAACCAACTGTCTTTTTTAATATGTTAAATTAACCTTGGAACTGTGCTTTATTATGGTGTACCTATAAATTTAGTTACGTTACGGGTAGGGAATAAAATCGAGTCGATAATGGTGCCGATTCTGTTGTCACAAAATTCTCTAAACTAGACTAAAAATCACCAAAATTTAGTTTATTCCTGTCAAACGACGATTTCCTATTCTGAAATTGACCAAAGTGACACAACTTAACTATATTTTAGTTTGACAGCACTAAGATTGTACTGAATTATTAGTTTAGTGAAAATGGTAATTTTGCTATTCTGTTGTTGTCAATTTCATTATTCTATTCAACCTAAAATTTTGGTTGTCTGACTAAATCTGACTATTTTTAATCGCGATTAAATAGGTGTGGAATAAAATTAGTTGTCAAGAACTAAAATTCACGCAGACACGTCGACTTCTGGTGCAAAAATAGTACTGTATTTTTTTTTTTCTTTTATTTTGCTTATTTCGACCCCCTTTATAAAAACCATGGGGTTTTTCACCTCTAAAACTCAACATGTGGGTAGTAATTTTTCATATTTTCCATCCAAAAAGTGAAAATTCCATATAAATCACGTCGAGGCTGCCGCCCCCCTGCGCGCCTCTGGCTCTAAATAAAACGCGGGGTAGGGCAAACAAGTACCACGTTGCGAAGCCAAAACAAACCACGTGCGAGTCGCGATTGTCAAATTCGATTATAGTTGTGTCAAAATAGTTTTTTTTAATTTAGAGATATTTTTTTGCAGAATAGCGTTAAGATTCTCATAGTGAAAAGTAAGGAATTTTAGTTATAGTTTAGTTAGTTTAGTTCGGTGTACAACAGAATCGGCACCATTGGCAACCTTCTCAAGAGATTGAATCTCGAAGAGGGATTGATATTGAATTTCCTATCGTCAAGCATCTTTGAGGAGATAAGTAGTGCCCCACATCTTTTCAGAATAAATAAATAAAACGCTAGTATTTGCCAGATAGGCTTTTTGTTGAGCGTCTCCCAAAACCCTAAAAAAATGCAAAAAATATTTGAAGATGTATCTTACTCCCTTTCATAAATAATCAGCCTGTATCTACTGGCCCACTGTAGAGCAACGGCTTGCCTTTCCTTTTTCCACTCAACTCGATCCTGGGCCAATATGAGCCAATCCCTCATGTAAGCGTCAAGTTCGTCCCTCCATCTACGCCTGGGTCTTACGCAATGCCGTTGGACGTTTTGAGAGACCCACGCTGTGGTGGTCTTAGTACCTATATGTACTAAGTACCTATGGTACTCTTAGTCCACAATGCATCCGAGATGTGGCAAACTTGTCCGGCCCGACCCCATTTGACCTTGTGCTCCTACTTTCATGTCTTAAAGAAAAAACACGCTGGAGAGAGTGGCTCGTCTTCCTAAAGATGAAAACGATCGCAAACAATAAATATTTATGAATTCACCAGCCGACACTTCAGGTAAATTAACTTACTAATCATTCAAGTCTTATTAATCAAGATCTGCACGTAACAAGTCAATCACGCATCGCCGTCCGTTATCTTGTATCAGTTTTTAGTAAAAACTTTTTACTAACATAATTTTGGTGTCAAATCATGCATAATGCAGTAGGTGTCTAAGTATAATTTTGGTTTCGAAAAGTAAGACATAGATTTTGATCGGTTAGATAGTAGAGCGACTTAAGTCGACTAACACTTTAGAGTTGTTTAAATTATGGAGCTAAATATTTAGTTAATTGAAATCCGGCCAGAAGTAGGTAATATGAAAATTCCTTTATTCATTTTTAGTTCTTATTAAATACATTTTTAAATATTTTTATAAAACAAAATTTTTAAAAAACATTTAAAAATATATAAAATAGGGATCCGCCGATATTGGGAGCAGGGTCCAAGCTACCGGTGGTTAGGGCTCCAGAGACAGGAACCTCCTCACGATGCGAGCCGTATCGAGGAGTACTGCCTTCTGAATCAGGCCTTTGATCCAGCCGCCTAACGAGAGCCTCGAGAGATGTTGTTCGAGGCTTTCGGCCATCAGTCCATTGGCTGATACGACAATCGGCACAATGACAGCCGAGTCCACATTCCACATGTCAACAACCTCGTGTGCTAAGTCGAGATATTTCATTTGCTTCTCTTTCTCAGCTTTCACGAGGTTCCCGTCATGCGGAATGGTAACATCGACTATCATTGTGCGGCGCGCTAACCGATCTATCACCACTATATCAGGCTTATTGGCCACAATAGTCCTGTCAGTAATGATAGATCGGTCCCAGTACAACGTGACATGGTCATTTTCAAGAACTGGGTCGGGCACATACTTGTAATACGGTACCTCCGAATCCACAAGTTTATATTGCAAAGCAAGCTGCTGGTGAATAATCCTGGCTACTTGGTTATGCCTGTGCAAGTATTCACCGTTAGCCAAACGAGAACAACCAGAGATAATATGTCTGATAGACTCACCCGGACGGTGACATGCCCGACACACGTCTACCGTCCCGTCCTTCATAATATGTCTCCGGTAGTTATTCGTCAAGATAACTTCATCCATAATTGCACAGACGAAACCTTCAGTTTCCCCGAAAAGGTCACCAAAACGTAGCCAGGATACGGACGCTAAGAAATCAACACCGGGCTCATGAAGACCCCGATAGAAGCGCCCGTGAAGCTCCTTGTTTCGCCATACTTCCTTGCGGTCATCGGTAGTTAGTAGTACAGGTTTGCGCCAGTTCTCTTTAGCCATGGACAGTGGGGTGAGTCCCTTATCCACTGCGACCACATCACGGTGCAGACCCACTTCGGCTTTTATAAAATATTCCCTGAGACTGCACACCTCGCGGTTGTGGAGGGTCTTGGTATTCAGAAAGCCTCGACCCCCGCACTTCCGCGGGATGTACAGTCTCATCAAGTCATCACCGATGATCGTGGGTGATGCACCCGGTTTGCAGTCAGCAGTGCACGGACTCGTCGATCCAGGGCGTCGAGTTCAGTCTGAGTCCATTTGAGTATGCCGAAAGAGTACATCAAAACCGGCATGACCCAACCGTTGAAGGCGCGCACCTTGTTTCCGCCTGAAAGAAGACTAACTAATACCTTCTTCAGGCGACCAAAGAAGCGCTCCGTCAACTTGCTTCATGTCGGCAGCGTTGATGCCCAACGCTTCCGACATACCCAAATACTTATAGCTCTCGGATGAGGAGAGGGATCTGAGGTGTATGGAATCCGAAAGTTGAATTCCCTCAGATTCCATAATCTACCTCGCTTTACATGCATGACTGCACATTTGTCCACACCAAATTCCATCCTGATGCGTTACTAAAAGCTTCCTCCATTGCCCCATGCACGACTTAAGGAAGGTGCGTAGAGTTGTATCAATCTTGTACAACTCCAGCACTCTCATGAGCCATGCATGTGGCACCGAGTCGTAGGCCTTCTTATAATCTATCCAGCATGTCGACAGATCCTTGCGGGATCGACGAACCTGTTGGCTAATGGCCATGTCGATGAGGAGTAGCTCCTTAGTACCGCGGGAACCATTCCTACATCCATTTTGAGAGGAAGACATAATCGAGTTTTTCTCAATGTGCGTATTAATTTTCGCCCTCAAAATGGATGTAAGAAGTTTATAAACCGTTGACAAACATGTAATCGGTCTATAATTCTTGGGTGCCGCGGGACTACCTGATTTATGGAGCAGGCGGGTAACGCCTGTTGTTAGGAACAGTGGTAGCGACCCAGACTCTAAGGTTGACTGGAATTGAGATGCCAGGCGATTGTGTGAACTAGTAATCCATTTTAGCCAAAAGTTATGCAGTCCGTCCGGTCCCGGTGATTTCCAATTCGGTAACGGACGGACTGCTTTGGCTACGTCTATTGATGTAATGGACACCGGTTCCATTTCTGGTATTGGTTCACACAATCGCTCGACATCCTGCATCCAGTCTGCCTCAACGTGACAGACGGGCACCGACCAAATGCTCCGCCAAAATATTAAAATAATTATTAGGTACTCTTAACTTATGCTTATCAAATGTTAACTGCAATTTGACTGCAATACAATGTATCAAATCGTTTTGTGTCAATTTGGCTCCATCATCTACCTAGTCTTGCCACTATGCTGGGGTCGGCTTCCAGTCAAACGGGATGCAGCCAAGTACCAGTATTCTACATGAAGTAACTGCTTAACTAACCTCCACAACCCAGTTACTGGATAACACGATACCCCTTGGTAAGACTGGTTTTCAGACTTTCGGGCACCGACCCCTAATGACTGTGAACGATCCACGAATGACAACCGGGACCAACAGCTTTTATTTGTACGGTTGGAAATCATCAAATGACTTCTCCCGCTCTGGGTGGAGCAGGAGGGCGTGTCAGACTTTTATACTGACTAAAACCCACCCGTGTTCCCTCAGTTGCCTGTGTGCCAGGGTCGACGGTGTCTCTTTCGAACAACCCGCACCCCTGGCAGGCTTTGGCCCTTGCGGACCCCACCAGTTGTTGCTGATATCTCTGACGGCATGCGTGGAACACAACGCGCCGTCCCGCCTACTACTTTTCGGCCGCAGGGGATAGGGAGCCCCTGCGGCCCCACCGCGTCTGCCATCAAACGGTGGCGGCCCCGTCCAGGCCACGGAAGGGAAGAGCGCTGCTCAGAAGCACCGGCACTCCTCCTCTGCCGCAGCCCGTACCTAACCCTCAGCCGCGATGCCTCCCATTCGACATCGCGGCCCACCTTAGTTACAACCTACTTTTTGGCCGCTACGTCATTGGCTTGAAGGCAAAATCCCTAACGAGCGGCCCCACCTTTGGGTTCCTCTTCGCTTCACCGTGGCTGGGAGACCACGGTTATTGAGCCCCCCCGCAACGACAATGCGGGGACCCACTCGGGGGCGTGACCAACAGCTTAACGTACTTTCCAAAGGTCAGACGGGTCTTGAAATTTAGAGATGTCCACCCGTCCTCGGACCGAACGAGCCGCGTGGCTGGTCTTGCCTGCTTAGCTTTTATAATAAGAATTAGTTCCACTAATTTCCGCAGGACTGCTTTCGCGGGACGGACTCTAGGCGCAAACGCGAATGCTGAGCATGGAGTTGTTCCCCAGCTTTAATAGGCAGTATCATTAGATTTTCCTCACTAGGCTTGCCTGCTATTTGGGTCTGCTAATATAACTCTCTAATTTGGTTCACTTTAAACCTCTTTCTACCTCTAACGTTGCCAAACAGCTGTCAAAGACTTCAACAGAACAATACTCCCGTACGAACTCAACCATGACCGAAGCACACGCAACACGTCGGCGACTTATCTACAGCTGTTAATTTTCACATCGTCGTATGCGTCGAACATAACTTACGCTTTCCTCTCTTTCGGGGTAACAAACCTTTACTAATTTAAGCAAAGATTAACGTACCTTCAATGAATTTGAAGGTGAAACTTAGGTAGGTAGGTACAGTATGCCGCACGTCGATAGTAACATGCAGTATGTTGGGACATGTCACCTCAAATCTGCAAAGGCTCTTTCTTCAAAAGACTCTTCTAGACCCTGCATTTTTAGACTCAAATCATCATCATCATCTGCCTAGCCTTTTCCCAATCACTGGACACTGAACATTTGTCAAGGAGCGACTGCCTATATGACCTCCACAACCCAGTTACTGGGTAATACGATACCCAGTAACTGGACGACAACGATACGATACGGTACGATACGATACGGTATTGAGTAAGACTGGTTGTCAGACTTTCGGTCTTCGGTCATGGAAATCATGTCACTATGTTTAAATAGGTTCATTTTATTTATAAAGATTATTTTACATTATTGTGAATGAGAGAGCGTTGTAGGCCTCTTAACAGACTGTAAATTTGTAGACGATTTTCTATTCTGTATTCGTCTAAGTACCTGGTACTTATTGACAGGCCTGCACTGTCCTCCCACACATTTTATCTCTGTAATTTGGAAACATTGTTAACGCCAATTATTTTTAAAAGAGTAACCGTGGAGTTTCTTGCCGGCTCTTCTCCATAGGAAACAACAATTTGGAACCGTGCACTTAGCTTCTGACGTTTCATAAGTGCCCATGCAGGTTTATATGAAATAAAATATTTTGATTTTGTTTTATTTTTTTCGGGCTTCTGACGACCCGTAACGACTGTCAAAGATCCACAAATGACAACCGGGACCACCGGCGTAACGTGCTTTCCGAGGCACGAAGGGGTCTTGGTATGTAAAGATGGTCACCGGTGGTGGTTTTAGACTCAAATACAACTGTAATATTATAATGTTTGGACTTTATAAAAGAGACCATGACCACAAGTTTTGTTTCGAAATTTCTTCTCAGGGCTCAGTCATTTAGGAAATGCCGTCGTCACCTAGTTTGAAAATATTTACCAACAAAATATTGTTTCAATAGACTGAGACGTCAGCTTTATAATACACTTGCTTCTGACTGCGACATCACCGTCATCGTTCATGGAATCTTGGCCATCGTGGGTGATGTACGGGTGTGAGGTGTAACCCATCCTTTGATTCAGAGAATGTAACACCGTGGGGTTTTAATCGGCACTAAAGAGTACCTACTAGGATTCCGATTATCCTCTTAGCGAGACGAAAGGTTTCCATAGGGATTCCCAACGAAAATAGACTATTGAGAACAGGTAAGGATGAGTAATGGCAAATTTTTGAGTTCGAAGGATAAACTGTTTTATCTGAATTTTTGCCGGTCATCACTCGCCGATATTTTTTCTTATTTCGATAGGAGGAAGTTCATTTAAATACTTAATTCGCTTTAGTAACGGGAACTTCGTAAATCAATCAGATGTTGGAGTGTCGTTGAAAACTGGCTCAACGTTCCTCCGAAACGAAGTTGCAAAAAAAAACAGAATAAGGTACCTATCGACGCGGAAGTGAGGTGGTTTACACTTTTTGAAACTTAAAATGTGGAAATATCAATAAATAACCATCGAAAGTTAAGACTGCAGCCAAGAAGCATCCTGGGCATCCTAAATGAGATGAGGCGATACTTCTCTTCTGGTCAGCTTTTGAGCCTGTATAAAGCTCAAGTGCGTTCTTATATGGAATATTGCAGCCACTTATGGGATGGCTCAGCAAAATACCAACTTGCTGCCCTTGACTCGGTGGAACACAGAGCAAAAAGGCTCATAGGCGACGAAACGTTGGTGGCTAAGCTTCACAGCTTGGCTCATCGGCGTATTGTTGCTTGCCTATCGATCTTCTACAGACTGTACTTCGGAGAGTGTGCGCAGGACCTCCACGTCCTGATCCCACCATCGCCCTTTTAGTACCGGACTACCAGAGGCACTGCAGGGTACCATCCGCACTTGGTTGATATCACGACCAGTCGTGCTCAGCGCTACTTCTCTACATTTATTATGCGCACAGCGTGTGGAAATCTCAGCTTGCGTCTGCGTTCCCTTCCACATTTAACCCGTCCACCTTCAAAACAGCAGTGAACAGGCATTTTCTCGGCACGCTCAATCCACCATCGACCTCATCAATCGCTTTCCATCACACTTGATCGAGGTCAAGAGCAGGCCGATTTAGAAATAACATATATGTAAACGCTTTACGCGTAGCCACAAATTAGAAAGAATGTAATAAACATAAATGCAAATAAATAGACTATGCTAAGTGATGCTAAACGACACTTTCGCTACTAGCGGCCATTTCTCCTGGACACGTCACGAATTCACGATTTATTTATCTTCTATAAGCAGTTAGACGCTCGTCTACACGCACAATGTTATTGAGTGAGATGCAGGAGCATTTTTGGCAAAAAAATCGCGAAAAAATTAAGAAAAGTCCTTCAGAAGATCGGGTTTTATGAAAAAACCACTGCATAAATCAATGACCAATAAAGTTTATTGAATTTATTGTTAATTGAACTTTGTCGGTACCGTCTTGGTTTTCGAGATTTTACACTCCTTTTATTACTTATACACGCTCAAAGTTAGGTTAAATTAGCAAGAAAAACGAATCTTTGTTGGCTCATAACTTTTTAATGGCTTTTTATTTTAGTATTCTGTTTCCGTACAGACAATAATAATAACGAGACAAAACCATACCATGTTTTATTTTTGATGTACATAGTCAAACAGTGGAGTAAAACCCTCCCGAAGTTTGTTTGGAAAAAATGTGGACAAGTGTCACCTTAATGAATAGGTAAGTAACAGACCCTTATGCCCATCGATGTTGGGTAATCTCCATTTCTGCCTTTGAATGAATGAATGAATGAATGTCTTTATTTGCCAGAAACAGGATACATTTTTCAACTACAGAAACTCCTTTATGCCAGATTGCAGGAATTTACTAGGTATAATGGCCGACAACTGACAGTTGTCCCATAGACGTTGTGGTTCAGTTGAGGATGTTTCATTAGTCTTGAGACTGCCTATTTGACCTCTAAGACCCAGTAGGTCTTAGGGGTCAGATAGGCAGTCGCTCCATGTACACCCGACTACACTTCAAGCTTTAATTTCCAGTATAAGCTGATCGCGGATTGTATAGCATTTCCGTACAGTGCGCGGTCAGCGTAAACTGCAAATATACAACGTGAAACGGAAAGGGTATATACATACCAAGGGCACGGCTTCTTTGAATGATAACGATATTGGAAGGGTTTTTTAATCCTATCTCTACATGTTCGGAAGTTAAGAGAATTTTTAATACATTGAAACCAGAAACCGAACTTTTCAAATTGAAATAAATACATCACTCAGAAGAGATTTATCGTGACATTGACAAGTAACTTGGAAAGTTATTGACCTACGGAGTGCAGTGACACGTTTGTTATGATTTGAATTTAAAAAACCAAACTTCGGTAGTGTTTTACTCCACTGTTTGACAATGTACAGTCGCCAGCAGGTCAAGCTATCCCAAACTGTCTTAATTTTCCCAATTGAACATAAACCTTATTCCTTTGCAATAAAGTTGAAAAACTATCAAAGAAATTTGACAGATTGGGGTAGCTTGATGTGCTGGCCCCTCTGTACATCAAAAATTAAACATGGCATGATTTTGTCTCATTATGAATATTGTCTGGAAACCGAAAGCTGGAATTATGTATAGTGATTCTATACCAGCTATTATCTTTAGTACTTAAGGATAGCAATAAGGTTTCTGTTACATCCTGTATAGCTTGATGTGTAAGCGTGTGTACGTATTAGGCTATTTCCGGTTAGACTGGAAACAGAACCTTACGTAGGTAGGAAAAGGCAGGTAGATGTAGATGTCCTATACAGAGTAGCATCGACGCGTAAACTGAAACCATGAATTCAGCACATCTAGACTGACTGAATAGATTGTACAGACGCAAGCACATCAAGCTATCCCAAACTGTAAAATTTTCCCAATTGAACATGAGCCATATACTTATGTCATAATGATCAAAATCTATCAAAGACATTTGACAGATTGGGGTAGCTTGATGTGCTAGCGTCTGTACCTGCCAACCTATATATGAGGGTTTTCTGAAATGATGTTCAGTAGCTGGCAGCACTGAGACGTTAGGTCCGGGCATCTGTCAAAAGTGTCAAAGCGCCTACAGACTGAATGGTGAACGAATGAATGAAACGAATGACATCTAATATTTTAAGTTCATTGTCCAACTGGAAGACTTGTCAAAGTGGCGCCAACTGGTGGCTTGAATATTCATAAACACCCTCATTAAGTCCTGTAAAAAAAACATCTTACTTTTTAGATTCGGTGAAATTTTTGCTTTCCCTACTTTTCTAATGCAATAAATATAATTCTACGTATTCTACAAATGTTTTACCTTTCTTATGTTCTTAATTTACGGCTACGTGTCAAGATCTTTCTACGGATAATGTCTAGATGCGTTTCAAGATAAACTTTACTTTGTAGGTCAGCTATTTTGTAATTAGAATTGTTCTTAATTACCTGTGGACTGTGGAAGCGAAATTAGATAAGTATCAAATCAAATCAAAATATTTTTATTTCATATAAACCTGCATGGGCAGTTATGAAACGTCAGAAGCTACGTGCACGGTTCCAAATTGTTGTTTCCTATGGAGAAGAGCCGGCAAGAAACTCCACAGTTAGTAAAGAGATACCGCGGCCCCTGGCACACAGGCAACTGAAGGAACACGGGTGGGTTTTAGGGTTTTAGTCAGTAAAAGTCTGACACGCCCTTCCGCTCCACCCAGAGCAGGAGAAGTTATTTGATGATTTCCCAAACTAAAAAAAAAACAATCCATTACCTACATAATATCAAAACCTCTTCGTGCCTCGGAAAGCACGTTAAGCCGTTGGTCCCGGCTGTCATTTGTGGATATTTGACACTCGTTACGGGTCGTCAGAAGCCTGAAAGTCTGACAACCAGTCTTACCAAGGGGTATCGTGTTACCCAGTAACTGGGTTGCGGAGGTCAGATAGGCAGTCGCTTCATGTAAAATACTGGTGTTCAGCTGGATGAGGTTGGATTAGACGCCGACCCCGACAATCGGAAAAGGCTAGAGGTAGATCGACTAGAGTTTTCAAACGGGCACGTGTTATTTGTACCCATAGCTGTTACTTCGCGTGGTATTTTTATTGATGGCAAATTTTATTCGCTGTTATTGTTAATTACACATTAGTGTCGGAAGAAAAATTTCAAACCGATAAACACTCTTTTGGCTATAAGGCTGCCTGAACTGTGCTTATATTAACCAATAGAATTCAAACTTGCTCCACTCCGTAAGGATGGAAAACGTTCTATTGGTTAACATAGACACAACTCCACTCCTTCCTGCTCTTCTCCGCTTCAATGGATAGGCAGCGTAAAGGGGAAGCGCCATCGCCAGGGTAGGCAAAATTCAAATTCTCTTACGTTTTTTAACAATTTGCAGGTGTTGTATGTTGATCCTGTTGAATGATTATTTCATGAAAAAGCCATTCAAGGGAAGTAAATGAGCTTAGAGGGATGCATCAATGATTTTTAACCGACTTCCTAAAAGGAGGCAGTTATGTGTTCGACTGGATGTACTTTTTTATGTATGTTCATTGATTTCTCCCCCAATTGTGGACCTATTCTCAAAATTATTTTTTTATTTGAAAGAGTATACTCCTGAGGTGGTCCCATTGGCACCAACTCAGGATCTGATGATGGAATCCCAGGGAAATCGAGGGCAATCCTCAAATGTATGATAGGTATTATATTAACAATGTTTTTCATATATTTACTAAAGCTTTTGAGATATTTGCGTACGGTCATCATCATCTCATGTCACTGAGCTGATGAAGGAAGGTACAACTCTTTAACGGTTAGGAGTTAGGTGGAGGTTTGGACATAACTCCGTTGTGTATAGACCGATTTGCACAATTTTTTTTTTTTGTTCGAAAGTGTTTTATTTAGAAATGGTCCAATTTCATATAGTATGATATAATTTATTTCATAAAAACAGTACTTAGATTACGTTACAGTTAAGTGCTGTGGTAAAGTACACAAAAGTTTTAGCACACGAAACCGATCTAGAAGGAACCTGTATTTCGGCTAACAGCGCACATCTCTTTGTTATGTAAAATGGTTGAATGAGTGACTGTGAGAGGGTATATAATTGTGTGTGTTTGTGATGTTAAGGCGACACTTTGCGCGGGCTCGAACTCACTGGTGGGCCTGGCTAAAAATCACGTTGTCTCACCAGGCTTCGTATCCGACAGAGATAGTATCAGTGGTGAGCAGATAGACGCTAGTCTACATGCACAACGTTATTGAGTGAGATGCAGGAGCATTTTTGAAAAGTATCAAATCAAATCAAAATATTTTTATTTCATATAAACCTGCATGGGCAGTCATGAAACGTCAGAAGCTAGGTGCACGGTTCCAAATTGTTGTTTCCTATGGAGAAGAGCCGGCAAGAAACTCCACAGTTAGTAAAGAGATACCGCGGCCCCTGGCACACAGGCAACTGAAGGAACACGGGTGGGTTTAGGGTTTTAGTCAGTAAAAGTCTGACACGCCCTTCCGCTCCACCCAGAGCAGGAGAAGTTATTTGATGATTTCCCAAACTAAAAAAAAAAACAATCCATTAGATACCTACATAATATCAAAACCTCTTCGTGCCTCGGAAAGCACGTTAAGCCGTTGGTCCCGGCTGTCATTTGTGGATATTTGACACTCGTTACGGGTCGTCAGAAGCCCGAAAGTCTGACAACCAGTCTTACCAAGGGGTATCGTGTTACCCAGTAACTGGGTTGCGGAGGTCAGATAGGCAGTCGCTTCATGTAAAATACTGGTGTTCAGCTGGATGCGGTTGGATTAGACGCCGACCCCGACAATCGGAAAAGGCTAGAGGTATTTTCAAACGGGCACGTGTTATTTGTACCCATAGCTGTTACTTCGCGTGGTATTTTTATTGATGGCAAATTTTATTCGCTGTTATTGTTAATTACACATTAGTGTCGGAAGAAAACTTTCGAACCGATAAACACTCTTTTGGCTATAAGGCTGCCTGTCCATTGGAGCGGAGAGAAGCGGAACTGTGCTTATATTAACCAATAGAATTCAAACTGTAGAAGGATTAATGTAAAATATTTCACGCAACCGTCGCCGTCTGGGCTGCGTTTGTGACCGGACGTGTGAGCGTAAACGACGCAAAATTAGTATGTAAGGATCGGAACTGGTGGCGATGACGGTCTGTAGTTTTTGCCTACCT
The DNA here is from genome assembly GCA_949987655.1 of Polymixis flavicincta. NCBI lineage: Eukaryota > Metazoa > Arthropoda > Insecta > Lepidoptera > Noctuidae > Polymixis > Polymixis flavicincta. Next base: position 2,746,486 of record OX465198.1, on the reverse strand, counting down.
CCATGGGAGTAATGCGTGCTTTTTAATTTAATTTATAATAATGTGTGTTTTTTAATAATGTGTATAATTTAGTACAATAGATATTTGCATACCTATTTAGGTAGGATATGGTCATCAGCACTTTTATTATTGTATATATCACCTCATGTAACTACCCATTTCCAAGCAAATAAATGATTTGATTTGATTTGATTTGATTTGAAACTTGCTCCACTCCGTAAGGATGGAAAACGTTCTATTGGTTAACATAGACACAACTCCGCTCCTTTCCGCTCTTCTCCGCTTCAATGGATAGGCAGCGTAAAGGGGAAGCGCCATCGCCAGGGTAGGCAAAATTCAAATTCTCTTACGTTTTTTAACAATTTGCAGGTTTTGTATGTTGATCCTGTTTTAATGATTATTTCATGAAAAAGTAATTCAAGGGAAGTAAATGAGCTTAGACGAGGGATGCATCGATGATTTTTAACCGACTTCCTAAAAGGAAGCAGTTATGTGTTCGACTGGATGTATTTTTTTATGTATGTTCATTGATTTCTCCCCCAATTGTGGACCTATTCTCAAAATTCTTTTTTTATTTAAAAGAGTATACTCCTGAGGTGGTCCCATTGGCACCAACTCAGGATCTGATGATGGAATCCCAGGGAAATCGAGGGCAATCCTCAAATGTATGATAGGTATTATATTAACAATGTTTTTCATATATTTACTAAAGCTTTTGAGTTATTTGCGTACGGTCATCATCATCTCATGTCACTGAGCTGATGAAGGAAGGCACAACTCTTTAACGGTTAGGAGTTAGGTGGAGGTTTGGACATAACTCCGTTGTGTATAGACCGATTTGCACAATTTTTTTTTTGTTCGAAAGGGGTTTATTTAGAAATGGTCCGATTTTAAATTTCATATAGGTAGTATAATATAATTTATTTCATAAAAACAGTACTTAGATTACGTTACAGTTAAGTGCTGTGGTAAAGTAAAGTACACAAAAGTTTTAGCATACGAAACCGATCTAGAAGGAACCTGTATTTCGGCTAACAGCGCCAATTCCCTTGAGTTACAATAGGATAGAGTTCCCAAATGCTAGCATTTTACAAAAAAATGGAATAAAAAGTAGTCTAAGGTTGTATTCATGGTCTGCACCTCTCTTTGTGTTATGTGATATGGTGAATGAGTGAGTGTGAGAGGGTGTGTATAATTGTAAGTGGGTTTGTGATGTTAGATGAGTGAACACATGAATTTGTGAGATAGGTACATGTTTCATATGAGTTTCATAGTAAAGTAGCGAGAAATCGGGGCTTAAACCCAAGGTTACCTAAAGGGACGTGACCTAATCGACGCCATTTTGCAGTAAACTGCATTAGCTCAGTTTTTTTTTTTTTTGATGGGTTACACACTTGAGAGGTTCATGTTCAATTGGGAAAATTTTACAGTTTGAGGAAGCTTGATGTGCTGGCGTCCGTACAACCTGACACTGACCAGAGGGGCGATTCTGGTAATTTTAAGAACGTTCACAGTCTGATCCCAATCTGTCAAAAATACGTCGAGTTTTCATACATTATATTTTTGACATTTGATTGTCGCCGAGATGAGACTGCGACTAGATTTTGAACATTTTTAATTAGGTACGAGAATACGCCTTCTGAAAATTTGAATTTCGCCACTTTAATGCAAATGTATTAAATGTAAGTTAATTCGAATAAGGATATAGGAAGTGTCAATTGGCCCAACGTTGTCAACTCTCGTTTCATTTCATTTAAAGTATGGCCCCTTCTAATAAAGCCTGGATCATACTGTTACCGACTGTTAAGCAAAATGAAACATTTTCGCCTTAGAAAGTGGTTACGTCAAATTTCGTAATTATTCTTTAAAACTGTGTAACAAAATACCTTCTTAAACCGTACTAATGATTGACAGATTGTGACACAAAAGCTAAGTAAAAACAATACACTTCCGTCTTAATCATTGTTACAACAGTGACTAAAGCGAACGCGACCCAAATTTAAAAACAAAAACTTTCTCAAATTCTCGCATTTTCTCCCGTTTTCCTAAAATCGCTCGTTGGTTGCACATTTTAAGGCAAAATCGGACAGGACATGAATTTTAATGTGTAAAAAGCGAAAGTCGTGACGGAGTCGTTTTATTTTGTTGTACCGCAGTATGAAGACGTCTTTAGGTGAAAGAAGAAATGGGTTACCGACCTCTTCGCGGTTCGCGCGCTTAGTTCTGACCAAGCATTTGGCGCGAAATGTCGCCTGACAGCTTGACGTACTTTTTAATTCGACGCGCGTGTATTATAAGGAAAAACGTTTCTAAATAAATTTAATTAATTAATAATGGATTTAAAAGAAATAATAAAGTGGTTTATTCCGTGTTTTCATATTTTCTTATTAAAAAAAGTGAAAATGTGCTGTCGTTTGACTTATATCTGTTTGTTTTTACTTTTTATTTTGCGACCCAGTTATGGCGCAAACGCAAACAGTCTAGTTAGTGAAGATAATAATATAAATACCAAAAATGTAGTTAATTTTAGTAATTTAGACAATAATAATAACCAAAGTGATTATTTTGTTATGAAAATGCAAAGGAATAAAGAGGTTGACACATCTGTCGGTAAGTTAAACATTTTTTAAATGGCTATTTATTCAAATCTTTCATTATCTATTTATTTTAAAGACTTAGCTACAGACAGGTATAAATAGAAGTAAGTAATATGTACATACTACATCATAGTCAAATAGTTACGCAAGACGTGGAATATTTAATATACCTACCTAGGTTCATTTATAAGATGTAAATAATATTTAACATCAACTAAAATGCAACAAATAATTCCGAGTTTTAATGTCCGCACTTCGTCCAGCCTTTGTCCGGTCCTGTCACTTGTCCGAACTTTTCGAAAAAATAATGATACCTAAGAGCCAGAACCTATAAAAATAGAATAGAATAGAATGATACCTAATGGGGAAGCGCCAAGGTAACCGATTTTTTTTTTACGTTTTTTGCAATTAGCACGTCATAGTGTCAGGCTGAATACACGCGCGTTTCAAAGAGATGTCAGCATCAACTAGTGGGGTCCGCAAGGGCCGATGCCTGCCAGGAATGCAGGTTGTTCGAAAAAGATACCGTGGCCCCTGGCACACAGGCTACTAAGGGAACACGGGTGGGTTTTAATCAGTAAAAGTCTGACACGCCCTTCTGCTCCACCCAGAGCGGGGGAAGTTGGTTGATGATTTCCTAACATAAAAAACCTCTGAAGTTCAAAATGACTTCTTCACGAATTCCCTGACGCACACTCCTTAAAAAAAAGTAAGTAAAATAATTATGTACAAAATAATGAGATAATTGTATTTTGAAAAGGAAATTTGACCTGCATGTTTCAGGATCGTCCGAATTCATTGACCTTTTGCGCCCTTCGTCTCGAAAGGAGTTTAAATGACTCTTTTAATCAAAAAATTATAAGATAAAAATATAGATAGTTGTTTCCGTGCTATCTATCGCCTATGTTGCACCTGCCATGTTTCGACTTTGCATCAGCCTAAGGTTGACTGATAGAAATTGCCTCAAGCAGTAACTCTCGCTTTACTTTTCCATAAATAAATGACAGTATTTTGTTTACTTTTGCATAAATAAATAAATAGCCTAACCTCAAATAAAATCACAGCATTCATATCTTGGTTACCTAATAATGGTGGCTCTATCACGGCAGAAATTTCAATCAAGGTCATCGATGTCACCCTGAAACCGACAAGAAATAGGAAGACGATGTCTCATGTTTGTAAGTAGACATTTATTTGTAAAATAAAGACATTTGTCTACGCCATAGAAACATGTTCATCGAACGAAGCACACAAAGTGTAAAATTAGAGCTTAAGGGGACACTTTGCGCGGGCTCGAACTCACTGGTGGGCCTGGCTAAAAATCACGTTGTCTCACCAGGCTTCGTATCCGACAGAGATAGTATCAGTGGTGAGCAGTTAGACGCTAGTCTACATGCACAACGTTATTGAGTGAGATGCAGGAGCATTTTTGGAAAAAAAATCGCGAAAAAATTAAGAAAAGTCCTTCAGAAGATCGGGTTTTATGAAAAAACCACGGCATAAATCAATGACGAATAAAGTTTATTGAATTTATTGTTAATTGAACTTTGTCGGTACCGTCTTGGTTTTCGAGATTTTACACTCCTTTTATTACTTAAACACGCTCAAAGTTAGGTTAAATTAGCAAGAAAAACGAATCTTTGTTGGCTCATAACTTTTTAATGGCTTTTTATTTTAGTATTCTGTTTCCGTACAGACAATAATAATAACGAGACAAAACCATACCATGTTTTATTTTTGATGTACATAGGCAAACAGTGGAGTAAAACCCAACCGAAGTTTGTATGGAAAAAATCTGGACAAGTGTCACCTTAATTAACATGTTTCTGCTAAAAGCCACAATGTGCATTATTGGTGGTAATTTCAATGAGTTTAATATTTGAAAAAATATTTCACTGTTGGGAAGCTACACTATCCCCGGGTGACATAGGTTATATTTTATTCCCTTTTTCCCACGGTAACGGGAAGAAGAAGGTTGCCATTGTTATGATTCTCCAGTATTTTATGTCTGCGTTCAATAACATTTAGATTCATTTAGTGTTAGGTACCATAATTATAATGAAAAATTAGGGGGGTTTTTTAAATCGAGAGGTGGGAAGAATATATCCCTTTGTTTTATTTCTGAAATCCGCATCAAAATCGGTTCAACCAAACGCGAGATAATCGCGGACAAACATACAGGTCAAATTGAGAACCTCCTTTTTTTTGAAGTCGGTTAAAAAGTGTATCATTCTTACATTGATACAGAAAATTCATCATACGACCAATCTCTGCAGAGTTATAATCCTACTAATATTAGGTCTTTACCTATGAAATTGCCGTTCTGCAGTACTGGCCATTTCAAATCAAAATAATTTTTGTTTGGCTAAGAATTCTAATTTCAAATTTATTTTATTTTAAAAACATGGATTTTTTTTTCTAAAAGTAGTCATTTCTTTATTGATTAGTGTTACATTTTCATCGCATTTCAATCTTTTTCGTCATCATGGATACGTTAAAAATTCGAGTAATTATGGAATATGAGTACCGTCGTGGCAGCAACGCGGCACAAGCGGCACGCAACATCAACGACGTTTACGGAGCTAACACTACAAACCAACGCACCACCTGTTATTGGTTTGCTCGCTTCCGTTCTGGAAATTTCGACCTGAAAAATGAACCTCGCGGTCGTCCGAAGACTTTGGTCGACAATGACGAATTAAAGGCGATTGTGGAAGCTGATGATACACAATCTACGGCTGAATTAGCAGCAGCTTTCGACGTTAGCGTCAAAACAATATTGGTCCATTTGCGTCAAATTGGCAAGGTAAAAAAGCTTGACAAATGGGTGCCCCACGAACTCAATGATCGCCAGCGCGAAGTACGCGTCGAGACGTGCCTTGCACTGCTCAACAGACACACAAATGAAGGAATTTTGAACCGCATTGTTACCTGCGATGAAAAATGGATTCTGTTTGATAACCGTAAGCGCTCAGCAAGTTGGTTGGATCCTGGTTCAGCACCTAAACAATGCCCTAAACGAAAACTTACCCCCAGAAAAGTGATGGTCACTGTTTGGTGGTCTAGCGCCGGTGTGATTCATCACAGCTTCTTACCAAACGGGGTGAGCATTACTGCAGATGTGTACTGTGAAGAACTGAACACAATGATGGAGAAGCTGGCGCATCTCCAACCAGCATTGGTCAATCGCTCGTCTCCGCTGCTCCTGCACGACAACGCGCGACCTCATACTGCACAGCAGACGGTCTCCAAGTTGCAAGAACTGGGGTTGGAAGCTCTCCGTCATCCGCCCTACTCACCAGACCTTGCGCCTACAGACTACTACTTTTTCCAGAATTTGGATAACTTCTTGGCGGGAAAAAAATTTAATACCCGAGAGGCATTACAAAATGCCTTTGAAGAATTTGTTGCCTCCCGTCCAGCTGATTTCTTTAAGAAGGGCATCAATAAACTGCCACTGCGATGGCAAAGATGCATTGATTGCATGGGTGATTACTTCGATTAATACAAATAAAAAATTCATGAAAAAAATTCGTTTAAATTTTTTCATACAAAACGGCAATTTCATAGGTAAAGACCTATTATTATAAACTAGCTTTTGCCAGCGGCTTCGCCCGCGCGGAACTTTCATCCCCTATTTAACTCCCTTAGGGGTTGAATTTCGAAAAATCCTTCCTTATTCCTTGTCTACTTTATAAAGGGAACCTCTGTGCAAAATTTCAGCTTTCTAGGTCCAAGGGTTTGGGCTGGGCGTTGATGAGTCAGTCAGCCAGTCAGGACTTCTCTTTTTATTTATATAGATTTTAATGTGAGTTTGTGATGATGTGATGTTTCTTTTGTTACTCTTTCACCCAAAAACGGCTGAGCGGATTTAAATGAAATTTGCCACACAGGTAGTTTGTAACCTGGAATAACACAGGATGGGTTGTGGGATGGGATAGGATAGTTTTCGACCTCGAAGGAGAAGCCGCTGGCAAAATCTAGTCTATAATAATTTCTAAGCGATATTCGTCACACGAAGCAACGATTTCGCTACAAAAATTACGATTATTAGTCGTAGGTTATGTGAGTGAAATCACAGTGAATTAAGTGTTTTTTGGTGTATAAAACGTGACGCATAAAATTCTCGCTCCTACTTATACTAGCCGCGGTAACGAAACCATAGCGAGTTATAATTCGACGCCAACGCCATCTAGTTACGTTTTTGGAAACTTTTTACTTTATTTAATGAGAAAATTTGTTTTTTTTACGATTTATGGTAATTGTCATCACCGCCTGCTTATGGACATCTGCTTTGCCAAAGGAATAAAAGTTTTGTCTTTGGATAGTATATTTTTTTTTTTAAATATGTGTGTAAATGTAGAGAAAAAACTGTTTCTTTTTTCTGACTATGCCGTAAACTTTATGGTGTATGAATTCTTCAAAATCATCATAATTTTCGCTGACCACTGGACATAGGTCAAGAAAATAATAATAATAATCTAATCTAATCTAAATTATTATAAACGTGAGTTTGTATGTTTGGTTAATTACTGTATTTGGATGTTTCTTATTCAATCACGCCAAAATTACCATACGGATTTGCATGAAATTTGGTACACAGACAGTTTATAACCGGGATTAACACATAGGATACTTTTATCCCGGTAGTATGTTTCTGTGGGATAGATAATTTTCGACCGTCACGCTAGCGAAGGCGCTGACAAAAGCTAGCAATCCATTGTTTATCTGTAACCATTATTTAAATTGGTTCTCAAATCAAAAGGGTACCTATGTCATGCTCACCTAAATGTCTCACTGATGGTGGCGCGTGTGTTGGATCATTCGGTTCCCTAGAAAATGGTTGAGCTGGATGGTGCTGATCCACGCGTCATGTTCGTGAACGGGCGCCGTCAGTTGAGACTGATCATATCCTAACTGCCATGGCTTATTTTTAATCTTATACAGGGTAAGTTTTTATCCAGTACGCAATTTGTAACCATGAATTCAGCATATCATTCTAGAACCCCTAGCGCAGAAAGTTTTCGCCGGTTGTACAGAAAAAAATCTGCTGTTTCATAGAAAAGTGACCTACGCGGTCAAAATGTATGGAACAGCTGATTTTTTTTGTGTATCCGGCGAAAAATTTCTGCGCTAGGTGGTCTAGAATCTAGAATGATATGCTGAATTCATGGTTACAATTTGCGCACTGGATAAAAACTTTTCCTGTATATATTTTTTTTTTTACAATGTTCTCACATATAGAAGCACCAAGAATAATGTTCCCAAGATTTTGTACTACCCATGATTTAAAAGAGTGTCCTTGGAGTTTCTTGCCCGTTCTTCTCCATAGAGATAGTCTACGTTTTGGAATGGGCACCTAGCTTCAACTTCGATTTTTGTTTGACAATTCAAAAGTGCCTGTAAAAGGTTTAATTGAAATAAATGCTTTGAGTTTGAGTTTGAATCCAGTGAGTTTTACCGTCGTCGGAGAGATTGCGCTCCATTCCAATCAAATTATTGATTGATATAATAAAAGTTAAAAGTTCAGATTTTTTCCTTTGTGTTCACCCGATTACCTCTATGGATACCAATTTAAACTTTCTAGGTCATCTGGGTTAGAGTTTTGGTCCATAGGTCAGTCAGTAATGAAAATGACGATTTTTGGACGTTGAAATCTAAATAACCGTTTGATTTAAGTGTGTGCACCGCTCCTCACCCCGCTACTTCACGGCCGCCGCGCGCCGCCAGTATGAGCCAAATTTGATATGTTTATGTAAAATGGTTTTTGAGTGATGGGGGTCAAAAGTGGCTCCAAATGGTTCGTGTAATATTACACACGGTGCTGCTCGCCATGAACTTGGCTTGACATGCTGCCGCGTGTCTAGCTGAATTATTACTTTTTAGTATTATATTTCCTTCCGTATTGGAAATTGATCCGTCATTTCATACACATAGGGAGAACAATTGCGTAAGCTAAAAAGGATGCTTCCAACCTGGAAGGTTGGAAGCATCCTTTTGTTGTTGGAAGAAAAATACTTGTAGGAAGCCTTGTTGTAAGAAAAATACTTGCTTGGAACATTGATCCGTAACTGTTTAAGAATAAGATGCAAAATCTCGTACACCAAAATAAACTGCCAAAAAAATACGTCACATACGTGTATAAACCACCATAATTGGTAAGTTTCTAGGGTTTCTCGTTGAAGCGCAAGGATCGATTTTAAGGTTTTTGAAAAACAATTTCTTATTTTTCAACGGTATCGATTATATAAAAAATAAAATTGTACAACATAAGCACAAATTAAGACCCATTGTCGTAAAAAAAATCGTAGTTGTATGTCATGCCGTTTAAGAGATACGGCAATTTGCTAAACGTTACTCCAGCGGCATCTTGAATAACTCTGAAACCTCAAGACGCACAAATTTCATTTTTTGGGCACAATTAGGCACAAATTAGATTTATTTAAGTAGCTAGTTTGTATTCAGCTACGACCACCGGTTAAAAAACATGCCGCTGGGGTGACGTTACTCCAGCGGAATCTGTTTTTCGTGAATATCTTTGGATCGGCTGGAAGCACAAATTCTAAATTTCGGGCACATTTACACGAGACGGGGTACTAATTATCTGTCAAGCCGAAATCCTGAAAAGCGACAACATTCCGCTGGAGTAACGCACACATTATAGTACGGTTGGCAACCCTAGTCAGGGACCATGCTTTCGGAGGCACGGAGGGGTCTTGGTACCTGGCTGATGATCGATGGACCCGTGTGGCTGTAATTAGGTAGCCACAAGCCCCTCTGCATCTTGCTTGCGTGTTAAATAAAATAGATACATGCGCGAACCGAAGAGTAGAAAGTGAACATTTTAAATCTTTCTCGTTACTTGTTTTAAAAGTTGTAAAAACGAAACCAATCATAATTACATCAGAACGAAGTCGTTTATTAACATTGTTTACGCTTTTACTCTTAATTATTTAAATTGAGCTGCAAAAAGTAATTCTATCTATAGGTACCTACTTAATCTAAACTTAATATTATGAAGAGAAAATATTAAATTTTTTGTTTGTTTGTTTGTTCCGCTTTCATGAAAAAATGATACATAGGTAGAGGTGATCTGGATTGGACCACGGGATCAAGACTTACGAGTAAGGCGCAGACAGCCGACTTTTAAGGACTTTTTATTGAAGATCACGTCTAAACTGCTTGTCTTATGTGTTTGAAAAAATTATACGTGAAACTAGACAATTTTCTTAGTCATTTGATATGTGAATATTTTAAATAATTTTTTTTATAACATAATGTAATTAATTGGTAAAGTAATGTCTTTCGCGGACATAAAAACGATAATTACGCAAAAACCATCGGGTGTATTTCCATGAAACTTTCACCATCTAAAAGACAATTTAATCACCCGAAATTTAGTACACGGTTTTTCTTTGAATTGTGTTAGATAAATCAACATGGGTTGTTTTTCGAAAAACTTCATGCGTGTTGAGGCGGGGTCTCTTGCGAGCGACGGGCGGCAGTGCATCGCTGTAGGTAGCTGTCATCTATCGTCGCCTTAAGGTTTCTTTAGTCAATTGCGACGCGACAATTGTAGAACAATTTCCATGAAGTTTTCATAAAAATTTGTTCAACGAGAGCCACATCGCGCCTGTTTGTGGAAACCTTTATGCAGATGAAACATAGAGATGGGTCTAAAATTAATAAGCTGCTAAATTAACACTGCAAATTTTTTTTAGTGTCAACACCTGTTAAATAAATTCTGAGATAGTTGTTAAATTTAACAGTCAACCCACAAACACTAATGAAAACAGATGTAGATGTGGCACAGATAACAATTTCAGAACACAGAGGCGTCAGGTACTCTGCGCGGTGCTACCCCGCAGTCGCACCACACACGGATATATTTGACCGCAGGCAGATGGCTATGAAGTTATGAACAAAACAAAGGAAAGGAAAGGACAAAATGATGTTCCGTCTCTATTGAATTGTTTTCAAGTTAGCAAACTTACGATTAGCAACTCAGTTCAGTGTTCAGTCAGACAGATTGTTATTTAGTCGAGTTGATTTAATTAACTGCTAACTGCTGAATTCGGAAAAGTATGAAGGGAATGAGAATTAATTATGTTAACAATCTGTCTGTGATTAAATTTAACAGTTGCTAAAAATAACTGCTAATTTTAAGTGTTAATTTTTGTTAGCATTAGCATTTAGCAGTTTTGTTATTTTTTAACGTTTAAGCCCATCTCTAGCTGAAACAGCGGGGCGTAGCTAGCTAGTCTATTATACTAATTTTAACTTACTAGCTTCTGCCAGCGGCATTGCCCGCGTGGAAGTCGGAAATTATCCCGCGGGACCGTAGGTATGTACTACCGGGATAAAAAAGAATCTTAAGTGTTAATCTAGGTTAAGTATAATCTATCTGTGTGCCAAATTTCATCCAAATACATTCAGTAGTTTTTACGGGAAAGAGTAACAAATATTCATACAAACAAACCATCGCGTTTGTGTTATTAGTAAGGATTATATTATGCATACTAAGGTTAATTTTATAAAGGGTAAGTTTATAAAAAACAAAATCAGCTGTTTCATAGAAAAGTGCAATACCTACGCGATCAAAATGTATGGAACAGCTGAATTTTTTTGCATAACCGGTGAAATATTTCTACGCTAGGGGGTCTAGAATGATACGCTGAATTCATGGTTACAGTTTGCGCACTGGATAAAAACTTTTCCTCTATAAACATTGCATTGCCTGCCCGCAATATTACTTCGTTTTCTCGACTTTTGTCTTCTTCTACTATCTCCTGACAATAACAAACACAACAAAATAATATTTACTAAAATTGGTCCAGCAGTTCACGTGTGATGACGTAACCAAGGGAAATGGAGATTAATTTTAATAAATATAGAATAATAATTATGTATCATAGTTGTAGTAAAACTGTAAAATAATCATAGTAAAAACAGAAAAGAAAATAATTAGCAGAGCATGGTTTCGATCCACGGACCTCTGGGTTATGGGCCCAGCACGCTTCCACTGCGCCACTCTGCTTGTGAGAGAGAGGTTCAAATTGTACCGTCAGTATCTATGGCTGATGCAATAAAACAAAACGTTCGTGAAACAGACTAGCCTAGCATACGAGCCCTGTGAATAAGACGAATGACGTGAGTATCATCATCATCACTTCAGCCGAAAGACGTCCACTGTTGGACATAAGCCTCCACCAAAAGGGTTTTGCCATAAACGCTATGCTTGGCAGGCGGGTTGGCGATCGCAGTATGGTGGTAAAATGCATAGAGAACGCTGCTGCCCATTCTCTAGAAAGCCCCTTAGTCGCTTTTACGACACCCACGGGAAGAAATGGGATGGTGCTATTCTATTACATCCGGCACCACACGGAACTGCGTGAGTATAGGTGCATACATCGACAATAAATTGACATGAAAGCATCATGCTGAAAACGTGTGCAATAAATTAAGTACAACGGCTTACGTACTCTATATAGGTATATAGCCTTTCAGAAAAGTTAACATAAACACATTAGTGACAGCATAATATCATGGTTTAGTTGCTTCCTCGCTAATATTTGGTGTTTCTGGGGATACTTCAGGGAGAGAGAAATAATATTTAGGGCCTAAAAACGTTGCCTTCGATCAATGACAGGTCTTAAAACTACAGAAAGCTGTCAACCGGTTGTTACATTGCGTCTTAAATGTCAACGACAGTCTAGCTGGGGCCTAAGTCTACTAATTTATAAACGTTACAATGGTCTCTCAATGGTGTGTTTTTGACAGTTTTTGTATGGCAAATCTGTCAAAAACTTACCATTGAGAGACCATTGTGACGTTTATAAATTAGTAGACTTAGGCCCCTGGTCTTTCGAAATGGTTTGCTGCTAATAAATAATCTTTTACCCATTGCGAACAAAACTAAATGTCTTAAGTTCTCGTTACCAAATGTACCCCCAGTAGGTCGAAATTATAAACTTGATGACAAGAAACTAGATGCTATTTCGGAAACTGTATTTCTAGGTTTAGATACAAAATTGCAATGGGGTGCCCACATTAGAGCTCTTTCAAGTAGATTAATATCAGCTGTTAACGCAGTAGGAAAAATAAGGCAGTTGACTGATGTAGCCATAGCTACATAGGTTAGTATACTTTGTATTTTCAGAGTATTATGTCTTATGGCGTTCTGCTGTGGAAGTCGGCAGCTGACGTCGATTCAACTTTCATTTTACAAAAGAGGGCAATACGCGCAATCTATAAAATGGGGCCTCACGAGTCTCTTGGAAACAAATTCAACGAAATTGATATACTAACTCTGCCTTCTCTTTAGATCCTAGAAAATATATTGTATGTTCACTAAAACTTAGATCTTTTCAAAACAAGATGCGATATCCATAATCTAAATACCTACACGTGGTAAAGATGAAATTGTGATTCCAAAACTTAGATTGACTAAAACTAGCAAGTCTTTTCTAATAAAAAGTTTCCGCTTCTACAACTTGCCAAAGTCGGTTACAGAACTTAGCGATGGAAAGTTTAAAACTCACATCAAACGTGTCCTTATCAAAAAGCATATCATATGGATTATGATAAAAGACTACGTTGAAGACAGAGAAGTTTAGCATTAGTTCCTTCTGCATATGTGACTTCCCTGGTACCTCATTAATAGCTCCCAAATTACAATTGTATTTAATTTTTTTACAATGTCGGACATATTTTCGTCATTATTTGACATTATACCTAGGTACAGACGCCAGCAGGTCAACCTATCCTAAACTGTCAAATTTTCCCAATTGAACATGAACCTTATTCCTTTGTGATAAAGTTGAAAAACGATCAAAGAAATTTGACAGATTGGGGTAGCTTGATGTGCTGGCGTCTGTACATCAATTTTATTATCAACTATTTAATAGTGATTGTCAAGGAAATCATGTCATTTGGTTGAAATAGGTTAATTTTATTTCTGTAGATTATTTTTAACCGTCTTCAAAAAAAGGAGGACGTTACTTATAATTATGTTCGACTGTGTGTATTTTTTTAAATGTATGTTCACCGATTTCTCCCCCATTTGTGGACCGATTCTCAATTTTTTTTTTTTTGAAAGATAATACTTCTGAGGTAGTCCCATTGGCACCAAGTCAGGATCTGATGATGGAATCCCAGGGAAATTGAGTGCAACCCTCAAATTTTATAGGTATTAACAATGTTTTTCATTATTTTCTGAAGCTATTCAGATATTTGCGTATGGTCATCATCATCTCATGATGCTGAGCTGATGAAGGAAGGTACAACTCTTTAACGGTTAGGAGTTAGGTGGAGGTTCGGGCATAACTCCGTCATATATAGACCGATTTGCAAAATTCTTTTTTTTTCGTAAGGGGTTTAATCCGAAATGGTCCCAATTAAATTTCATATCTGATAATGCGTTTGGGAGACAGACAACGGACCTCTTCAAAAAAATACTTTCATTTTGGAAGGCGGTGACAAGAAATTAATCAAATACATATCAAAAGTCACCGACTTCCGAAATTAAAGTTATTTTTCGCTTTGTACTGATTTTCCGGAAGTCGGTTGTTTTTTTTTTGGAAAAAGTTTTTACTTATTGCGAATGAGAGAACGTTGTAGGCCTTACACACTAGATTTATAGACGTTTTTCTGTTCCGTATTTTCATTCCTCAAAGTACCTGGTATTTATTGAAAGGCGTGCATTGTCCTCCCATACCTATTATCACTGTAATTTGAAAACATTGTAAAAGCCAATTATTTTTAAAGGAATTTCTTGCCGGCTCTTCTCCATAGGAAGCGACAATTTGGAACCGTGCACCTAGCTTCTGACGTTTCATAAGTGCCCATGCAGGTTTATGTGAAATAAAATATTTTGATTTTGATTTTTGAGATAGTGACTACCAGGGTGGTTTTAATGAAGTAAACCCTCCCCGGTCTTATCCCCGAATCCCGGGCGCCTTTTGAAGGTATCCCCGCGAAATAAAATATAAATAAAGTCGTATAGGTACACCTACTACGCTTTGCAATGGGCAAAAATCTTACAACCATATCATCTTTCACTCTCATCCATCCAAGTTTTAATATCATCATTACTTGGAACAAATGACATAAACAAAAACGTCAGAACATAGCGATTACCTCTAATTTTCTCTAAGCTATAAGTTTTTACGTTTACTGTATTAAGGTCAGTGGATCGAAGCATTTCCTAGTCATTTCATGCTTGTGGAAACCTGTTGTTATCGTAAATGTCTTTAGAGGGAGAATGGAAGAAGAAAATAGTATTACGCTGACCCGAAGTAATATGCAGGGCCGGATTTAGAGGTCTGGAGGCCTCGGGGCAGCAAAGGAGTGGAGGCCCCCTGCCCATCACAAATTATTTTCTAAATAAAATAAATCATTTGTTGTGAAACCAAATAGATTCTTTTAGTATTTAACACACATATATAAATGTAATCGAACCTTCCTACACTTCCGAGCTTTTTTCGCCGAAAAATCGTTGATGATTTCGCCAAAATCCAGTTCCCAAAGTAAGTCACTTTCAACGCTCAGGAGAGAAAGATTTGATGACGGTATTGTCCCATCGTCGTTCGAAGCCTATTTTTATAATTTTCATTTTCAATAATCATGTTTCTACAAAGACAAAAGGTAAAACACCGAAAAAAATATCTAAGGAAAAGTTTTTAACTAGTGTTTACTAGTCGGAATTTGAAAGATTTATTTCTCCGAAGTCTCTATCGTCCTTCTTTTGTGGAGGCCCCGGGGCTGTAGCCCCGGTTGCCCTCCCGTAAATCCGGCACTGGTAATATCCATCAAGGACAGGCAGATGATAGTTTTTTTTTTTTTTAGTTTGGGTTATCATCAAATAACTTCTCCCGCTCTTCCCTATCCTATTCTAGATTGCACTGAAAGTATGTAAACTGTAAAACTGATTCTATAATAAAAATATTTCATTTCAATCACCGTCTTTTAATTTTTTAAGCTTATTAATACGAGTAACAAATTGGGCCGACAAGCCGGCAATTTTAGCCGACTATAGTCGCCGACTACAATTAATATGGCCGACTAGTCGCCGACAATCTCCGACTACAATTAATATGGCCGACTAGTTGGTACATCACTAGTTATTATGGTTTATTCACATACCCGTGTATTTTGACTAGAGTTTTCGATCTTTTTTTTCGGGGTGGTAAACAACTCCTTCCGCTCTGGGTGGAGCAGGAGGACGGGTCAGAATTTTACTGACTAAAACCCACCCGTGTTCCTTCAGTTGCCTGCGTGCCAGGGGCGGCGGTATCTCTTTCGAATAACCCACACCCCTGGCAGAGGAATATGATGATGAGTGTCTTTAGAAGGCTTTTAAACCTACTGCAAAAACAAGAAGGTTCTTAGCATAATCAGCCTATAATTTTCCCACTGCTGGGACAGGCCCTATTAGATGGAGTGGGCCGTAATCAGTGCGGGTTGTTATACAGGGTCAAAATAAATTAGCTGGCAATACTTTTCCCACGTTTTGGGTAACGATATCGAAACGAAGGAACGAAAGAAAAAACCTCATCATTCAGTGAGCGATGGTCATCCCCGGCCCGTAGGTAAGGTCAGGATCAGCAGGTTTTTTTTTTCTTGGAATATGCGTGAGTATATTTTTTTTTTACGAAGTTCCAAAAAACAAACCAATCTGTCAAATTTCTTTGATCGATTTTCAACTTTAATGTATAAGCTTAAAGTTCATGTTCAATTGGGAAAATTTGACAGTTTGGGGTAGCTTGATGTGCTGGCGTCTGTACATGCAGTCCCACCATACCCTGTACATGACAAGTCTTTTTTTTGGCTCTAGGATCAAGAAAATTCCGGTTACCTTACGATGTTTTAATTTACCGTTCCGTGATTCTTAAATCGGCTGTGTTTTGTTTATGTGTGTTTGTTTTTACACAATATGTGCGGCATAAGGTAGCTAATGTTCCGTGTGGTGCCGGACGCAAAAGAATAGCACCATCCCATTTCTTCCCGTGGGTGTCGTAGAAGGCGACTAAGGGACTTACTAGAGAATGGGCAGCAGCGTTCTCTATACATTTTACCACCATACTGCGATCGCCAACCCGCCTGCCAAGCGTAGCGATTATGGCAAAACCCCACTTTTGGGGGAGGCCTCTATCAGCAGTGGACGTCTTAGGCTGAAATTATGAAAGTAACTAACCCCATGTAAATATATTAAGTACAAGTATATGTATAAAGTATAAAAGGGAAGAGCCCACAGGGCATAAAATAATTCGTCCGTATCGCTGCCAGTGGGAAAAGTGCCCAAAACGCTGGCAGCGTTGCCACGTTGGATGGCAATGCTGATTCTTTGACCTATGAATAGGCCAGCCTTCTGGTCATGTGAAGAGTCGACCAACCGCTTGGCGTTGTCCCGAAATACTCGATGCCATGGGCACTCGGACCCCCCACGGCCTTAGTGTTACGTGTCCTAGAGCTAGCACGTGGGAAAGATTTGCCCAACACTATTCAATCGAAATTAAAAGTTGTATTTTTATACAACAGGTTGCCTATAGAATTCAAAACCATTTACAGTGTTAACTTATTTAAAAACAAATTGAGGACATATTTATTGGGGAAAGACTATTACAGCATCAATGAATTCCTAGATGACCTATGACATTGTAACTTAGAATTGATTTTATTACTTTGACATTTATTCGACGGCGCGTTGTGTTCCACGCGCGCCTCAAAGAGATGTCAGCACAAACCGATGGGACCCGCAAGGGCCGATGCCTGCCAGGCGTGCGTGTTTGTTCGAAAGAGATACCGCAGCCCCTGGCATACGGGCTACTGAGGAAACACGGTTGGGTTTTAGTCAGTAAAAGTCTGACACGCCCTCCTGCTCCACCCAGAGCGAGAGAAGTTATTTGATGATTTCACACCCAAAAAAAAAAAACCTTCTGTACTTTTTCTAAATGTATTTAATGAATTTTATTTTAATTGCAACTGTATAATGTTATTTTTTTAAATTTTCAACACAATGTATGTACCTACCTATACTGTTATGAAATAAATTACTTATGACTTATTAATTTATTATATTTGCGCCGTTTGAGGTTTAGGTACCTAATATAAATGATTGATGTTTTGTTCTTAAGAATCCTACGACCGAAGCTCGCAACTAGGATTCGGGCGGAGACAATATTTCGTCTGAAAATTGCTATCGTTGCGCTAGTGTTAGTACCTGTCGAGGATACATACCTACAGTGAGCAGTACGATCACACACACATTGACAATGGCTTGACGCGATAGCGCTACTAGCTACTGACCATTTATGATGAATTTGGAAGTGTTCCGTAATACCAAAAATGATGAATGAAAACTTATTGTATTTTAATATTTTTTTCGACATTTTACAACTTGATAATATGAGCTATGCTTCTGAGGCAACAATATTACGGAAATTGTTGGTTATAATACCAAAAAAACAGTGAGAAAACATGTCATTTACGCTGTAAAAATGTGCGAAATGCAATTCGCTTAAACTTCATTTCAGGTAAGTATTTTGGAAAAAAAAACCCCTACGAGCCTAGATAAATACTGTCTGAATCCGAATATCATCATAATATGATGGAAATATGCTCAAGTTACAAATGATTTAGGTATTACGTATGTATGGACAGTTCATTGTACGTAGGCCTCTTAAGTATAGTTTTTGCTCAGTAAGGACGTCCAAACGCTAAGTATGAAAAATTAAGTGTTTAGCAAATAAGTCTTCAGAGTTCTTGCCTTTTTTGTTGGTTTTGAATACTTTAGTGTCGTGTAATTAGGTAAAAACACAGCCATTCCCTTTCCTCTACTTACTTCAATGCTGGAAATTAAAAAAAAAAAATGTATTGCATCTCGCAGTTCACCTTGAGAGGCCGTGACTGCTTAACCGGGTTTCCTGTGAAGATTTTTAGTGATACTAAAAGCCTCCAGCCAGGGCATAAACCTACTTAACCTAAAGCGACTGTACGCTGAGGGCACCCCCTGTGGGGTACGAACCTCGGCTCAGGGCGTCACTGGCGAGGGGGGGGCAGCTAGTGGGACAGGCTGGATCAAAGTATTTTCTTGATTATTATTCGGGGAATTTAAAGCTACTGGCTCAGCTGTGGCGCGGGCTGGCGCATCAACGAGCAATAGGGATGGTCGGGGAAACTAAAAATGCTGTATCTGGGCTATCTATACAAAAATTTATAGGTACAGTCGCCAGCAGGTCAAGCTATCCCAAACTGTCAAATTTTCCCAATTGAACATAAACCTTATTCCTTTGTGATAAAGTTGAAAAACTATCAAAGAAATTTGACAGATTGGGGTAGCTTGATGTGCTGGCCTCTGTACCTAAACAAACGAATAAATCAATGATAAGTGCCTGTTTGTAATTTCAAAATAACAGCTTTACGTCGTGTGCTAATCTTTATTAGTAAGGCATGAAAATATATCCGTTATTTACAAAATAGAAACAATTTTTTTATACGTTTTTGTCTCACTGGTTGTTTCGGCTAAACTCCGAAACGGCTGGATCGATTTTGACGAGACTTTGACTGGCAGCCAGCTAATGTTATAATTATGCCTGCAAAACTCTCAGAGGACGCATCGACAGTTCGGAACTCCTCGAAGTTTTCTGTCGACTATTTGTTCCCGACAAATTCATCAGTCATCGTCAAAGCCAAATCTGTTTGCGCCGCCGCGCGCCGTTGTCTAAAACTGTTGCCAGAGCTGAGTCTCCTGTGTGTCGTACTTTAAGGATGCTTAACGCCCTTTTGACCACCTATCCTGAATGTGATCTGTTTGCTGATGAATTGAGCATAATTATGCGTGTATGTCTGATGTTTTGCGAGAGTAAGTATGCTAGGTTGTCCTCTATTATTTGTTAGTACCTATTTGTATTTTTTTTATTTGCTATACCTGTATCTCTATGTTAATTAATGTAATTGGTGTTACCGTTTTAATTAACAATAAACAATAATATTAACAATACCCCAGTAGTACGTTCCCTTGGAATAATTATTGACATCCACGCAGGTGAAAGCACGGGCACACGTAGTATAATAAAATAATAATTAATTAAAATGGGGCTGGGGGATTTTATTAATGAGGCGAGTTTGTTCTCGGAATAATCTCTCCGTAAGCTATAAAAATATTTGTTTCTGATCGGAAATCAAACTCGAGACACGTAGTGCAGAAGCCGTCGTCCTTGCCACTGCGACTACCGTTCTATTGACCAGCTAGGTATTCGAACTTATGACCCTGAAACTGGATGCTGCCATCATGGTCAAACACTTGCAAATGTATAGTTTAATAATATTTGTTTTCCTTCAAAGTCAGTTGAGATTCTTCACCTTGTCATATTGACATACGACACTGCAACCTCTAGAATATAGTCAAATACTTAGTTAATTTTCTTAGAAATAACATAAGGGTATGTCCAGACCTGGCAAACGCGCCGCGAATGCGCCGCTTGCGAGCCGCTCACGAGCCGCTTGCAAACTGCGCGCGTGCTGCACGCGTGCTACTACTGCAACTGTTAGTTGCGCCCTCAGATCATATCTTTGTTCTGTGGTAGTGGCGTTTCTATGTACCTTCTTTGTTCTGTGGTTGCGCCTCTGGCGTGAACTTACACATCGCTCGCATGGTGCACGGGAGCTGCACGCGTACCGCGCGCGTGCAGGTTGCGTGCATGCACGTCAGTGTTCGCTGCTATTTTCAACCTTCACCTTCACTTCGTTACTTGCTTTCGACGATGGCGGACGATAACACTATTGCCACCATCATTACTGCAGTATCAGCTATTTTATTAGCGAAGTGTTTAGAAGAAAAGAATATGCGACGTTGTGACGACGACGACTTCGGTTAGTGCGCGGTTCACGCGCAGTGCACAGCTTGCGCGCGAACGGTGCTCGGACGGTGCTCGGACGGCGCAGGAGCGGCGCGCGAACATGAAATACGTGCCTGCAACACGCGCGCTGCTCGCGCCCACCCACCCTTATGCCCTTTCCTCACGAACGGGTGGATTTATAAAGACTTTATTTAGAAAACTAAAGAAAGACTCGCAGTTTCAGAAACTTTATTCAGAAAAGTGTATACAGAATATTACGACTTATGGGGAACCTAGTCTCGGGCTCGAACTCACTGGTGCGCCTGGCTAAATCACGCTGTCTCACCAGGCATGGTGTCCGACAGAGGTAGTACCCGTGATGAGCAGTTAGACGCTGTCTACACGCACAACATTATTGAGTGAGCTGAAGGATCAGTTATAGTAAAACAGGCGCTTAAAAAATTAAAAAAAGTCCTTCGGAAGATCGGGTTTTCTGAATAAACCACTGCATAATTCAATGACCAATAAAGTTTATTGAACTTTTCGATAATTGAGCTTTGTTGGTACCGACTTAGTTTTGGAGATTTTACACTTCTTTTATTACTTACACACGCCCAAAGTTAGGTTAAATTAGCAAGAAAACCGAATCTTTATTGGCTCCTAACTTTTTTATGGTTTTTAATTTTAGTTGTCTGTTTCCGTACAGACAATATTAATAATAAGACAAAACCATACCATCTTTAATTTTTGATGTACAGAGGCCAGCACATCAAGCTACCCCAATCTGTCAAATTTCTTTGATAGTTTTTCAACTTTATAACAAAGGAATAAGGTTTATGTTCAATAAGGAAAATTTAACAGTTTGGGATAGCTTGACCTGCTGGCGACTGTACATTGTCAAACAGTGGAGTAATGGTTACACTCCCGAAGTTTGTATGGGAAAAATGTGGACTAGGTTCACCTTAACTATGCGCTCTCCCAAAAAGAGAGTGTGTGCCACATGTAAGCTCGTTCTTTATGTTTGCCGATGGGTTATCCCGTCGGACACACGGCTTATATATACCCACATAAATAAATAAACAATTAACAAAGAGAACGAATCCAATACGATCGATATCGCAGATTAGGTAGCACTAGAAACATACATAATTACCGTACCGACCGGTTTGAATCTGTTACAGCATGCCGCTGGACCACTTTCTTCCCATACCTATCTATATTTACCATGCCAAGATAGCTATGAGAGCAATAGTGGCCAAGTGGTAACGACTGCTACTTAGGGGCCAACCATAAATTACGTCACACAAATTGTATGGTTTTTTGACTCCCCCCGTCCGTGTCACAGGTGGTCACACTTGTAAAACCCCGTCCTCGCTTGGGTGACGTCACATATTTTAAAATTTTACATTTAGACGTAAGAGTAGGTAAGTAGAGTTTTTGTATTTTAGGTTTTACCATGTGACGTCTCAAAGCTTTTGACCTTTTGGCCTTTGTCACACAATGTCACATTTTGTTGACACCCTTCCCGTCCTTAACGTGACGTAATTTATTATTATTATTTATTTATGTCAATCAACATTGGATCATACAATTAAAATAGATTACAAATTATTGAATAAGTTACAAAATTACATTTAAAATAGAAAATTATACATTATTATTTAAACAAAATTAAAACAATATCTTAACATTAGTCAGTACGTGAATCATGCAGCAGTGGTTCAAGTACTGACAGTCAAAACGTTCAGCAAAATTTATGGATGGTCCCTTAAATCGTGGTTTCGACGTTTAGAACACAATCGCTTTACTTTGTTGTGTAAATAATTTCATCGCCACTGCTCTCCATACGGCGAAAGCAAACATCGTGAGGAAACAGACATGTCCTAGAACAGGGGTCGGCAACCTTTTGAGTCGGAAGAGTCAATTTTTTTATATATTTCATGTTTTTAAAGAGCCACAAGAATATAAAATATCATACAGATTACGAAACAAGTCACAGTTATTATTGGTTTCACAGTAAAATTGCGTGAAATCGGGGTTTAAACCCAAGGTAACCGAAAAGGAGCGTGGCCTAATCTACGTCGTTTGCAAACTCGCCATTGTTTTTAACCGATTTCAAAAAGAAGGAGGTTATCAATTCGACATGTTTTTTTTTTTTTTTATGTATGTTCGGGCATAACTCCGTCGTATATAGACGGATTTGCAAAATTCTTTTTTTGTTTGAAAGGAGTTTACTCCGAAATGGTCCCATTGAAATTTCATATAGATCTGATGATGCGTTTCGAAGACAGACAACGGAACTCTTCAAAAAATTACAGCAAATCAACCACGAATGTTGCTATCGCATAAATATGCATTGTTTTGACGCCAAGGATGATGAAATTTCGAATTGGTATGGGGTAGGTAACTAAAAAGTGAAAAAAAAAAGCTTTTTTCAAAAAAATAACAACCGACTTCCAAAAAAACACTACAAAGTGCAAAATAACTTTAATTTCGGAAGGCGGTGACAAATAATTAAAATCCACATCCAAAGTCACCGACTTCCGAAATTAAAGTTATTTTGCACTTTGTAGTGTTTTTTTGGAAGTCGGTTGTTATTTTTTTGAAAAAAGTTTTTATTATTTGATAGCTCGCCAGGCGAAGGGAAAATCTATATAATTAAAAAGAAAAGTCCTGACTGACTGACTCATCAACGCCCAGCTCGAACCCTTGGACCTAGAAAACTGAAATTTTGCACAGAGGTTCCCTTTATAATGTAGACAAGGAATAAGGAAGGATTTTTCGAAATTCAAACCCTAAGGGAGTTAAATAGGCGATGAAAGTTCCCGCGAAGCCGCTGGCAAAAGCTAGTAAATAATATTTGCGTATGGAACTAAAGAGCCGCAGCGTCACATCCAAAGAGCCGCAAGTGGCCCGCGAGCCACAGGTTGCCGACCCCTGTCCTAGAACAATAAATTCGAAGACATAATTATGATAGCTACTAAACTGCGCAGCCCGCGTAGTGGATTACCTGCAGCCGAGATGGGAGTGTTTCTGGAAGAGCGGAGCCCTGTGTCCCAGCTGTGGGAACATTATAGGCTATGATAGCTATATTTTGCAACTTCTTTAAAGTAATTAAACATAGAATCAAAGGCGTATCTTAAGTTTCGGAGTGTACCTATTCTGATAAGGGAATGAATCAGAGCGCAGTTCCCAAAACAGTTCACCTTCAAGCTTCTTTGTAAGGCGATTAGAATGTCTTTTTGATGGCGTTTCGCAATGGCGTAACTTCTATTATTGATCCTTGATGCAGAGGAAATTGGGCCCCATCACCAATTTCAAGCGGCTGATTTTTAAAAACTCTTTTAGATATCTGAACTTGATTACAAAATTAGGAGTTACTTTGTAGATTTAGTATTATAATAATAATAATAATTTATAATTTATCATTTATTCTCTCTTCACAAAGCTGACTTAAATTTAAAGTGTAGAAATAATGTCCCAGCTGTATGCCATCCTTGTGAGAGACTGGTGCCTGATATAGGTTTTTGGAAAAAACCTGTGATTCAGGTCACCAGGCCCCTTCCACGGCTAGCATTAGCTTTACAAAGATACCGTGCAAGAGTTGAAGTTAAGTAATATTCATAAAAAGAAAATCAAACTAGGTGAGAGTTAAACAATATGCTTAACACAAATAAAAATTAAAAGAAGAACTAATATAAAAAATAAAAAATAAATACCTAATCATAATTTCTGCAGAAGTTATTGAGTCATGTTGTGAGACGGTGTGTGAGCAGTGTGAGTGTGTTTATCTTGTGTGAAGTGTTAGTCTATTAGACGTATGTGAGTCATTCAGAAGAGCAGTGTGAGAGTGAAGGTGACTTTTTGTAGAGTGAGTGCAGCGAGTGTTGTTTTTCAAGAAGATGAGGAACAGTTAAAAATGTTTTGGGTTGGTCAAAATTAGCTTTATTTCAGGACGGTCAAAAGATTCTCAGTTTTTTGATAGTCTAGGGTTTTTAAGTATTTTTTAATTTCTCTAATGCAGCTTGATCGAGTTTTAGGATATAGGTTTAGGATTTTATTTAATTTGTTGTAAAGATAATGACCAAGGAAGCAATAAAATCTTTTTGGGAGTGTGGTTTTAAATTGAGCCGTGGGACATACCCTACCCTTTCGTCGGTTCTCTTTGAGTAGCTTAGCATCAAACTGCATTTGAGAATGTTTTTTAAGTAAAGTACGTAGTATGAACGTTTGTCTGACAGTGAGAGTATCCCATTCTTTGTATAGGTCAGTAGTCGGAAAACGAAAGGGGAGACCAGCTCCAACCTTGAGAATGGCACGCTGTGCCCTTTCAACTTCGATGAGGAGTGTTTTTGCGGCACCTCCCCATGATGTGATGCAGTAATCAATAAGTGATTGGCATAATGCATAGTAAACCATCTTAATAGTTTTTCGGTCAGCCGAGCGTCTTAGGGTTTTGAAAATGTAAATTACTTTTCGTAACCTGGTCACAAGGATTTCTAGGTGTGGTTTAAAGGTTAGGTATTGGTCAATAGTGACTCCAAGGTATTTGATATTCTCGGCCATTTCAAGGGAAGAGCACGAGCACTGGGTATTTTCAATGCCACAGGTGTGAGCAGTAATTGCTAGAGTTGAGGGTGGGAGCAGGTTAGATCTTTGAGCAAATGCTATGTACTTTGTTTTGGAGACATTAAGAGTCAAAACATTGTCTAGAAGCCAGTTACTAACACGATTTAAACCTTTTTGTGCAACATCGAATACCTCCTCCCATTCGTCAGCATCAAAGAACAGTGCAGTATCGTCGGCAAAGGTGATGATCTTTCCTTTAGTAGAGAAAGTTGGCAAAGGTCATTAATGTATACCAAGAAAAGTGTTGGGCCAATTATACTACCCTGTGGTACACCAAAAATGACTGGGAGCTCATCACTGAGCGAGTCATTTATCCTTGCTCGTTGTTTCCTACCAGTAAGATAGTCCTCCATCAGTTTCAAGGAGATTCCTCTGATACCGAGCCGTTCAAGTTTTTTTAGAAGGTGCGGAATAGAGACTGTGTCAAACGCTTTTGCAAGGTCGAGGAACACCGTAAGGCATCTCCTTCTGTCACCCAAGCTGGCCACAATAGAGTTTACCAACTCGTGAACTGCATCACTGGTACTTTTGCCAATTCTAAAACCAAATTGTGAGGACGAAAGGAGATTATTTGCTTCCAAGAACCTAACTAGACGTTGGTTTATAAGGCGTTCTAAAATCTTGGACAGGGCAGGTAAAATGGAGATGGGCCGGTAGTTATTGACACAGTCTTTTTTTCCAGCCTTATGGATGGGCTTGATAACAGCTATTTTAAAAGCTTTGGGAAAAACTCCCGTTGAGATTGACAGATTGCAGATATGTGCAATGGGAGACGAGAGGTAGTTTGCGTATCTTTTAATGATTTTGCTGCTAATCTGATCGATTCCCACCGCACAATTCTCCTTCAGGTCTTTAATGAGGTTGCATATTTCTTGTTCATCGGTAGGAAGAAGGACAAGCGAGTTTAGAGGAGTTAACGATGTGTGATCACTGTTGTGGCAAGGTGTTGTAGATTTGGAAGTGGAAATTTTATTTGCCAACCTTGCTCCCACGTTCACAAAGAAGCTGTTGACGTCATTTATATCCGCCTCGGGACTAGTAGATGACAAAAGGCAGGACGAGAAGTCTGTCCTCTTGTCAGAACCACTAATTTTTTTAATGACTTCCCATAACTGTTTTTTGTTACCCTTTGTATTTTCCATTTCCTGTTTTTCATACCTCTTCCTTGCTTTTTTAAGCAGAGAGGAGCAAAAATTTCTATAGCGCTTGTATGTCAATTTTAGTATCTCGTCATCAGGTTTACGTTTTAATTTCTTATGTAAGTTATCCCGGTTTCTTAAGCAGCGAAGAATTCCTGTAGTTATCCATGGTTTGGTTATTAGTTTCCTTTTTGAAGTTTTAACAATGCTGGTATTATTTTTGATTGCTGAGGATAGTTGAGCAACGAGGAGATCAGTGGATACGATAGCGTCTTGACAGTCAATGATAGGCGTGTAATCCATGTTCTGGATTAGTTTCTCCAGATTGTCGAAGTTAACCGAGCAATATGTTTGATTAAGATACTTCAGACGCGTTTTAGGTCTGCAACTAATAGCTACACTCTCGTGATCAGTGATAGATGTTTCGAAAACAAAACAGCAAGCGTCCATTTTAGTTTTCAGTATCATGTGGTCTAAACATGTTAACCCATGTGTTGGCAGAGTATGAGCCGGGAGCAAGCCATGGCTAGCCAAGGTGTTCAAGTAGTCGAAGGATCGTTTATCGGAACTGTTTGGAACTATATTGATATTTATATCACCACAAAAGAAAATGTTTTTAAACGTTTTTAGATTGCTTAGTAGCGTGTTAATTGAGTCTGAATTATTAGGAGTTACTTTGTAGATTTAGATATTCAGAAAATGTTCTGAATGAAAAGAACCTAGGCAGGTGGAGCGAGCTCGATTTTTTGTTATTGTAGCATAACATAGTAGTAGGTATTCTAAAACCCTCCAAGGGCCAACCGTGCTTTGGTGTTTTGGCAGACTTTCCGGCCCCCAAACACCGCGGGCCAAAGTGCCCCGCAATACTACACTGGTACGAGAGTTACGCCACTGCCGTTTGGAATGACTGGGAAAAGTTTCATCATGCTGCTTCACCTTTGCGACCGTTACTCAAAAACCGTTAGAACTTCTGCTTCCCGTCACAAAATAATAGAGCATGACCCCATACGGTTAACTCGTTCAATACCATAAGATTTGTATCTCTACCTACGATATTCTTATGGTTATGGTTTAGTGGCTATGGGTGCCAAATACAGTACCCGGCAATAAATATTGCACATCGACCTTTGGAAAGAGACAATCGGCTAATTTAGGCTTCGTAGAGCGTTATCTCTGTCGCACACTACCTATGTGACGTTTTGTCAGTCGTTGTTCAAATGCGATAGAGTGCGTCCAGTTCAAAATATATATTTAGAGTTGTTAACACCCCCAAATTTAAATAATTTAAAGTTGTACTATGGCATCTTGATGGCATCTCTTTCTTATTTTATTTTGCCCCAACCTAAAGCCATCACTCATAGAAAAATTGGTGTATTAAAGAATAAAAAGAATTATCAAAAGAAGCGAAACATAATTGTTTTAACAACTCCTAATAGATACCGGACTGTTTGTATTTCGTGCGACAGAGATAACGCTCTACGAAGCCGAAATTAGCCGATTGTGTCTTTCCAAAGGTCGATGTGCAATATTTATCGCCGGGTAGGTACTGTACTATATTAATTACTTGAGGCACTTAGAAGGGGGGGGGGGGGGGCTAGTCGGTCGAGGAAACTCACACAATCTCACGTCTGGAAGAAGTTTTTTTTTTTTTCGCAGGAAAATTGGAAGGTTATGTTAGGTAGGTTATATTTAGGTGATGTTAGGTATTGTTATATTAAGTAAACCATTTTTCTCCGCTGAAACATGGCAAAATTTTACAAAATATTATTTGTCGAGGCTATGCGAACGCCACAAAGTAGCATAGTAACTCCTCCGCCAGCCAAACGCAACACAAATCAATCATAAATAAGCACAAATTTAAAAAAAAAAAAAAAAAACTAAAAAACTCGCTTTTAGCACTAAAAATTACAAAAGAATTCGGACATTTAGTTTGATGACTCAAGAGTTTTCCCTTTGCCAAATCTTCATTAGATCGCAGGTAAACAAACATAAACAATTTCAGTTCGTGATGAACGATAAATAATTACCTATGCGAAATGGTTATAAGTAGGTCTCTTAGTAGTAGGTATCTTTATTAAATATTTACTATGATTTATTATGAAAGAAAGCATGGAGCGTTTATGTAATCCTTACTCTTTTTGGACAAAACGCTCCACGCTTTCTTTCATAATAAATCATCGTTTTATCATCCAAAGAAGCCGTGCCCTTTCCGTTACACGTTGTCCTATATGATAATTGTACTAACAAGGATTTGATAGTCGCACTCGCAAGGGAAGCTTGTGAACTTCGGGGCAGTTCGGGTTTTGATTCAAGGGCCGAGAAAAGTGTTCGTAGGAAATCTGCAAGGAAGCCCGATTTGTGGCCCGTTTGTGACATTAGACGTTGCTTTGTGTACCCCTAATCAGCATACACCATTCATCATCACTTCCCTGTCCTTATATCAATTTATTGGTGATCGGCGCAACATGTCTCTTTCTTCTACACTTCTCCATTCTTCGTCATCTCTGTAGTCACACCCTTTCTAACCATATCATCATTCACACAGTCATCCTTCGTTTGTTTGGCTACTTTTATAGCCATCGACTCAAAACTTTCCTCACGACATTTCCGTCATTCGTATCACATGCCTTTTCAGTTACCGGACCCACTTTCAGACTTCCTCTTATGTACTCATTTCTTATTCTATCCATTCGTGTAACACCACATACCCCTCGTAGCATTCTCATGTCAGCTACATTATCATCATCATCATCATCATTTCTGCCGAAAGACGTCCACTGCTGGAGATAGGCCTCCCCCAGGCTCCTCTACTACGACCGGTCTTGTGCTTCCCACATCCTAAGGATACCCGCGGCCTTCACAAGGTCATCGGTCCACCTTGTGGGAGGCCTTCCCACTCTACGTCTTCCGGTACGCGGTCGCCAATCCAGAACCTTTCGGCCCCATCGGCCATCTGTTCTACGAGCAATGTGCCCTGCCCACTGCCACTTAACTTTGGCAATTCTTCGGGCTATGTCGGTTGCCTTGGTTCTCCTGCGGATCTCTTCATTTCTGATTCGATCGCGTAGGGAAACTCCGAGCATAGCCCTCTCCATTGCCCTTTGGGTGACTTTAAGCCTTCTGATAAGGCCCATTGTGAGCGACCACGTCTCTGTACCATAGGTACAGCTACATGCAATTGCCTTTCATTCATCCCTTTTCTGGCCCGAAATTCTGACCCATACAAGACAGCAGGTCTAACCATGGTTTTATAATATATCTTCCCTTCTAGCCTCACTAACAAAAATGTTAAACACGCTTTTATTTTCATTTCCAGGCCGGACATTCGGTCGTCCAATGAAAAAGATGATGCAGGCGCTTATCCCGCTAGTGTTCCAAATCGGCGCAGCGTCCACGTGGGCAGTCGTCGCCGCGCTGGTCGGAGTCAAGACACTGATCGTCGCGCTGGTTATACTGAAGGTGCTGCTTCTAGCAGGCGCTGCTAAGGTGACATTACTGCATATTAGTTAGTGTTAAGCATGATGTCTATGTGGGCAGTAGTCGCCGCACTGGTCGGAGTCAAGACGCTGATCGTCGCGCTGGTTATACTGAAACTGCTGCTTGTAGCAGGCGCTGCTAAGGTGACATTACTTTATATTAGTTAGTGATAAGCGGGGTGTCAATGTGGGGTGAAGTACCGCGCTGGTCGGAGTCAAGACGCTGATCGTCGCGCTGGTTATACTGAAGGTGCTGCTTCTAGCAGGCGCTGCTAAGGTGACATTATTTTATATTTGTTAGCGATAAGCGGGGTGTCTATATGAGTAGAAGTCAGCGCACTGTTCGGAATCAAGACGCTAATCGTCGCGCTGGTTATACGGAAGCTGCTGCTTCTAGCAGGCGCTGCTAAGGTGACATTACTGCATATTAGTTAGTGTTAAGCACGATGTATATGTGGGCAGTTGTCGCCGCACTGGTCGGAGTCAAGACGCTGATCGTCGCGCTGGTTATACTGAAGCTACTGTATAAGGAAGGCGCTGCTAAGTTATATCTCTCTTAAGTGTAAAAGTGGTGAAATTTGCTCGAACTTAAGATTAAATTATATGAGCTCACTTAGCTGTTAAGTTTGCATCAAGTTGATCGATGACAGATGATGATGAAGAGCAATAGTAACGGCCGCGACTTAAGAGTTTTAAGTTGTAGGTTCGAAGCCAGACTGGCGCTTTACCTTGTGTAAATTATTTCATCACCACTGCTCCCAAAACGGTGAAGGAAAACATCGTGAGGAAACCGGCATGACCTATTGTGCCTATAGCCAAAAAAATCGAATACATGTGACATCTACCGACCCGCACTAGGCTCGTGTGGTGGAGACAAGAGGCCGCTGCTGGGACACAGGCCTCGGAGGCCTGTGTCCCAGCAGCGGCAGTGGGAATGTTATAGGCTGATTATGTATGTCCGACCAAACAGACAGTCTATTTTACAACTAAGCAAAGTTATTTAAGTGTTAAAACTGTTTGAAGCATTCGTTATTTTAGTCTTCACTATATATTTAAAAAAATCGGTTGTCTGTAAAGTCGGTTTACTGACGATAGTTGAACGTGACAACGTCATAAGATAATACTATTGTTTATTATTGTATTATTGTATAGCAGCTGTCCACGCAGACGCATCGCTTACTCAAGTAGGAGAGAGACTGATGTCGAACGCTGCTGAACGCGGAGGCCGATTGTGCCTCTTTGTCGGTCGTTCCGCGCTCTCGCTTGCACTTCAAGCCTTAAATGGAACGCCTCAGAGCGAGGTAACGCCGCATGAGTCATGTTTTTTCGTGCGTGCAGCCGGCTCCATCGAATTATAAGACGTTGTCACGTCAAAACAAATTCCCCCGCCCCGTCTGTTTGTCTGTCTGCCCGTTTGCGATAAACTCAAAAAATACTGAATGGTTTTTCATGCAGTTTTTAGTTTCACTAATAAATAGATAGATGAGGAAGGCTTGGTTGTATAATTTGGTGAAGTTTAAATTGGATAACGCGCGCGAAGCCATCGGCAAAAACTAATTCATTATAATATTTTTGTGAAAGAACGTGAGTGAACCGAACAAACAAACAAACTACTTACTGATCACGAGGTCATTGCACTTGACACTGCCCCACCACCCAATTGTACACAAAGTCAAAGTCACTTCGTCGATCTTGAACGAATTTTGTACAGTACTTACCTATGGCTTTAAACTGTGGTAAGGATGCATATCCGGCACGGGTCGAAATCTTTTCCTATCCTAAGGGCACGTCTTCCCTACCATTACGGCGCGGCGCGCGGCGCCCGGCGCCCCCCAGTCTACTCCTTGATATGCAATGGTCTCTTTAGCACCATGATACATGAGGCCTTCGTGGCTATATCGTGCAAATCTTGGGGTTCATTCGATTAATCGAGATCAAACCATGCTAGGAAGGTGCAAAAAATTGTACAATTTATTTTGTCACCAAGTTATAGAAAATAAAAAGAAATCCATTCTAATTCTATATTTCATTCAAATACAAGGTAAAATTAGCTGGCAATACAATACTTAACCCACGTATTGGATATCGAAAGAATTTTTTTTTTTTGCGTCATTCGATGGGGGAAAAATTACAAAAAAAGCTGATTAGCTTTTTTTGTAATTTTTTGTGGAACATTGATACTCGTATTTATTACCATGATGGCGCGCCTGCGCTCCTCCACCAATGGCATCCTGATTGTGTTTTCAGACCGGTGGGACTCTCCCCTCTTACGAAGATGGGTAAATGTCCACACACACGTATCCAAATAATCTTGTGTACCATTGGACGAACAGTTCAATGGTTTCATTGGTTGTTTTTTATTATGTAATACTAACATTAGGCTAAGTTACACTACTACTAAAATTAATGGATGTTTAACCGAATTTTATTACGAATTTCCAAAAACCATAACGCTTCGTTGCCTGAATGTAGGACGTGTCATAATGTCAATTATAACAATCACAGTTTTGAACAAAGTGAAATTAAAAGTAAAGAAAAAAGTAAGAAAGTGATGGAAAATGTTGTTTTTTTTTTGTGTCATTAGTTTTCAATATCGATACATGGTTTCGAATTTTTGATGCTAGGACATATCGGCTTCCCCACGATGTTTTCCTTCACCGTTTTGAGAGCAGTGGTGATGAAATAATTTACACAAAGTAAATCCTAGACGTAGGCAAAAAGGCTGCTGGGCTAAAGTGGGATTGGGCGGGTCACACCAGTCGCATGCACAGCGACCGCTGGACAAGTCTCTATACAGTGGGTGCCTGAGCATGGACGGCGCCGCCGCGCCGTGGCCGGCCCAAGAAAAAGTGGCGTGACGACCTAGACGCGTAGGGCAAGGGTTCGATCAAGGTGGCCCTGGAAAATGATGCCTGGAAGGATTTTGGGGAGGGCTTTTGCTCAGCTGTGGGATAGTGTAGGCTAATAAAGAATATAAATAAGAACACTCCCGACTAATTCACCTTTCAAACAAAAAAACTAAATCAAAACCAAAATCAGTTCATCCGTTCTAGAGCTATGATGCTTCAGACACACACACATACCTACACAGACAGACACGTCAAACTTCAAAAACCCCGCCGTTTTTGCGTCGGGGGTTAAAAAGTGTGCTTGCGTTCGAATCCACGACTCCACGTAAGTCGCGGCCGTTACCATTATGCCACCAGTGCTCTTCTACGTTATTATAATCACCTAAAACTCATTGTCTTTGACCCACACTCCAAGGTCATTACCTGTCATCTAGTAAAAGAAATAAAAACGTATAACACACATATTTGGCTATTTTATATACGAGTGAAAGTTACTTCTACAACCGGATTGAGGAAAGGGACGCAGATATGACTTTAGGAAGAGTTTGAAAGTGATAGGTATAGTGTCAGTATTGGGTGCTATGCCTTTGCTGATTTTGCTGAGAAACGATTCGATTGATGTCACCTTGATATTGAAGGTAGTAAGGTGCGTTAACACGAGCGATCTAAAATTGCTCCGTCTTTGGTAACACTAGCTGCCCCCCCCCCCCCCCCGTCGGTGACGCCCTGAGCCGCGGTTCGTACCCCACAGGGGGTGCCATCGGCGTGCAGTCGCTTTAGGTAAAGGGCTTATTACACTTGGCTGAATTTAGTCATCTAACTAGTCATCTAAATTCAGAAGCAACATTAAAAGCTATGGATGCTAGCTTGCTAATTGCGATTACACTTGACTAAATTCAGTAACGACTCAATTTAGATCACTAAATTCAGCCAAGTGTAATAAGCGCTTAAAGTAGGTTTATGCCCTGGCTGGAGGCTTTTAGTATCACTAAAAACCTTCACAGGAAAGCCCGGTAAAGCAGTCACGGCCTCTCAAGGTCAACTGCGAGATGCCATACACAAAAAGAAAGGGAGGTGGTTTGTATACCCAACAATATAGATAGAAGACGACTGTCAACGATGATTTTGATTATTTACTAGCTTCCACCCGCAGCTTCGCCCGCGTGGACGTCGGAAACTATCACCCGGGAACGTACTACCGGGATAGAAAGTTTTGCGTGAAAGAATAACAAACATCCATGCATACAAACTTTCACGTTTATTATCACTTATCAGTAAGGATTTCGTCTTGAGTACCTACCTAATATTTTATGATTTTTGGTACCTATACTTGTTGGTGTGTGTTAGGTGACAATGGCAAATATTTTTTATTTTATGTTTCGTAACAATCGTAACGTTTATTACGTACCTACCATTGTATAGAATCAAGTTCTTATAACATAACTGACAGCTGTGCTGCTGGGGAGTTTGTTGCGCCACTTCTTCTTCCCAGCTAAAGCACTAGGAAGTGGTAAAGGGCGGTCATTATGGGGGACTGCCTTATGTAATTTTGACGTTTAAAAAGTGCTGACACCAGCCTAGTTTGAATAAATTACTTTTGATTTTGATAATTACCAAAATATGATGATTATTTGTCTAAGAAGTACTAGAACTTGCATAATCAGAGTATTTTTCTATCGAAGTTCAAATTTTCTTACGTTTATATTAATTTCCAGGTCAGGTTGTATGTTGATCTAATACATATATGATTTGCGGCCATAACAATTATCTATTTATTTAAAAAACCCTTGTAATATTATAAATGTGACAGTTTGTTTGTTTAGAGTTTGTATGTCTATTTCAAAATGTAGATCACCCAAAATCATGCCAATAGAGAGTTGCCAAATTTTTCCCATTTTTTTAAATTGGCTATTTACATCTAAAAAATGTTATAGGTAACCTACCTCTCGTCTAGTAACAATACTTATAACAGTACTTTCTTCGTAATAGAAATAGAAAGAGACATTGATATACTATTGTACATTGTACTGACAGCCCCGGGCCCTTTATGTTGGCAGCTGTTGACGAACGGTATTCTGAATTTCTGACAGTTACACAGGTGGGTATTATAATGTTGGTAACTTGAGCACGTGCGTTATAGAGAGAAATAATAAAATAAATAGAAAGAAGCCTTCTAATTCTTGTCATATTCACGTTTTTTTTTGTTTCTAGTTTGTATGTTATTTTCTACAGGGTTAAGAAACTTACAATAAATATGTTATTTTTAAATTGTACTAGCTTATGCCACCGGCTTTGCTCGCGTGGAGGTCGAAAATTATCCCATGAACGTACTCGTACTACCGAGATAAAAAACTATAACTATCATATCATATTGACATTGTAAATTAAACAGGCGAAGACACTATTCCCTATGATACAGTTAACACTAGTTTACGGACCAGGGGATTCAAACTTGTGTAAGTATACTTTTACAATGCTTTTATGTCAATAAAACTTATGGTATTGCATTGTATATGCATCCACAGGTTAATAAACTATCTGTGTGACAAATTTCATCCAAATCCGTTCAACCGTTTTTGCGACAACATCCAAAAATACAAACTTTCACATTCGTAATATTAAGTATGATTTTTTCATGGTAATAGTTTTGTTCTATTTCTTCTTCTGCAAGAACCCAAGTTTGGGTGAATGCGTCCTCCAAGGATGCCGCGCCTATTGGTCTTGGTCTTGTGCTATTTGATCGCTCTAGTTTGAACCGACAGTTTTACCTGTCTCGTCTTTATAAGATAAGATAAGATATTCATTTATTTGCCCAAACATGAGTACTACAAACAGAGCTACTCAGATCGATCGTTGATAGTTCAATTATTGCAAAAAACCATCAAAGTGCAGAAGAATATTACTGAGGTTTATATAGGTTTATATCATTCATTTACCAGGCAACCGACATAACCCGAAGAATTGCATAACTTAAGTGGCAGTGGGCAGGGCACATTGCTCGCAGAACAGATGGCCGATGCGGCCGAAAGGTTCTGGAGTGGCGACCGCGGAGAGTTGGAACGCCTCCCATAAGGTGGACCGATGAATCCGCTGGATGCGGGAAACACAGAACCGGTCAAAGGGACAGAGCTTGGGAGAGGCCAATGTTTAGCAGAAGACTTCTTTCGGCTGAATTAAAATATTATTAACGACTTGTCGATATGGAGACATTTGAAGGAGGCCTTTCTCTCGTCTTTCGGCAGAAATGGTGATCATGATATCATTCATGTCTATCTTCACAATATGCTCATCAACTATTTCTCTCCAATTCCAGGTGGGCGCCCTCTTCGGTCAGAAGACGCACGGCAGCAGCCACGGCTGGGAGGCTCCGCACCAGAAGGAGATACATCTGCACATACACAATGGAGGGCATCCCGAGGTGCACGACGAACATGGAGCTATTTGTAAGAGCATTTCAATTGTTAAATTTATTATATTCGAGATATGGGGCCATACATAATTACGTCACACAATTTTTTTATGGTTTTTGACCCCAAGGACGGGGGCGTCCTTGTCACATGTGGTCACACTTGTGAAACCCCCTCCTCCTTGTGTGACATCACATATTTTTCAATTTTGTATTTAGAAGTACATAATTATATGAAAGCAGCAGCTTTACCATTTTTATTTTATATTAATAAAAAAAAAAAAACTTTAATAAAATTAAAATAAAGTCAAATAATAATTTAGACACTTAACATGTGAAGTCATAAAGCTTTTGATCCCCCCTGGCCCTTGTCACACAATGTCACATTTCGTTCACCCCCTCCCACCCCTTTAACGTGTGACGTAATTTATGGATAGCCCCTACATAGAGGCTAGTAATAACAGCTGCTCCGTGTGGTGCAGTACATCAAAGAATAGCACCATCCCATTTCTTCCCGTGGGTGCCCATTCTCTAGTAAGTCCCTTGGTCGCCCTAAGGGACTTACTAGAGAATGAGCAGCAGCGTTCTCTATTCATTTAACCACCAGCCAAGCGTGGCGATTATGGCAAAACCCCCCTTTTGGGGGAGGCCTATGTCCAGCCGTGGACGTCATTCGGCTTAAATGATGATGATGATGAATAATAGCTGCAAAAGTTGATCGATCAGGTACAATTCGTTTGTCGCAGTTGGTTCACCATCTTTACATACCAAGACCCCTCCGTGCTTCGGAAAGCATGTTAAGCCGTTGGTCAACCGGCTGTCATTCGTTACGGGTCGTCATAAACCCGAAAGTCTCACTACCAGTCTTATCGTATCGTATTACCCAATAACTGGCGTATGGAGGTCAGATAGACAAACGCTCCGTGTAAAATACTGGTATTCAGCTGCTTCCGGTTAGACTGGAAGCCGATTGGGCTGAGACATATGTATAATATTGCTGAGTGCTTAAGTAATGAAGCAGGTTTCCAGTTCCGATTCTCAGTATCGGTAGCGATTGGTGCCGAAAGACCCAAAGTTGTAGGTAGTGTTTTTTTGGTATACGCGAATGGCACCTCAAAACTAAACCAAGTACAAGATTTGTCAGCGTCTAATATTCCAGAGCAATGATTACACTGGCAGCTGTCTAAAGCGGTTTAGACACAATATAAATATGGACAGTACAGAAACTAGAAACAAAAATGTTCGAAACTGCACATTGACACAGACGCGCGCATACAGGACCCGTAAGCGATAGTCGCGGTGCTCTCAGTCGCGGGTGCCGTGTTTAGACCCTAATTTCCATACTGGTGCTTTAGATATCCTGTTCAGTTTCTTTGGCGAAATTCGCCCTCAGTCGTACACAAATGACTTGAAAATAAATTCACGCTGTAACCATTAACTGCATCGATTTTGCACAGAAAAATGTGACACACTGCTTGTCTAGGTAATCAGTTTGATTGATGAACGAGATGTTCTCAGCAGCTGGATGGAACCAAGTACTGGATACACTCTTCGTATATATTGGCAGTTGGACCGAATAGCTCCAGAATTTTGTTAGAAAGTTCCTCAAACAGCTGCTTGTGTACTTGAAACTCATACAAATTAAAAAAAACATTGTGCAGTTTTCTTGCCTAAAATATCTTGTTTTACTTAGTGTCAGAATGGAAGCAAGTACCCCCTGTAGGGGTAACACCTGTGTCCCCTGTGGGTAACGGTTACTACTTCGGGGCCCAACCCTATCAAACACCTGCAGGGGTCAAACCGGTGGGTAATGGGTTCTTCATCGGGACTGCCCCCACGGAAGCAACCAGAAGAATACTTAATATTAAGTTCTAGAAGATTAGAGAAGATCAGTAAGTGGTTAGTTGAGGGATTGTAACCACAGAAGCTTGTCTATTTCACTCTGTGATATCTCTTAAGGAGGATGCGCTAAGATACCCGCAAAATATTAATTTTCTTACACTGTTTGCAGTTTGTACGTCATGTTGTGTGTTGATTAAAATAATAATTCGCGACAGTTAAAAATAAGGTTTTACAGAATTTTAATAATTAAATTTATCATTTGGTACAACCCATTCAGTTCATATAATCCCATTGAAAAATAAAATTGCCATACTCAAGTGGCAGTGGGCAGGGCACATTGCTCGCAGAACAGATGGCCGATGAGGCCGTAAGGTTCTGGAGTGGCGACCGCGTACCGGAAGACGTAGAGTGGGAAGGCCTGTCACAAGGTGGACCGATGGCCTTGTGAAGGCCGCGGGAATCCGCTGGATGTGGGAAGCACAAGACCGGTCGAAGTGGAGGAGCCTGGGGGAGGGTTATGTCCAGCAGTGGACGTCTGTCGGCTGAAATGATATTGATTATGACAAAAATCCCATTGACTGACTTTTTCATGAAATAGTAATTCAATGAGATTATAGGAACTTAAATTAAAGGGTTTTTTTCAAAATACAGCCTGACCTAAAAATTGCCAAAAATCTTAAGAAAATTTGAATTTCGCGGGCTTTCCCAAGGGTGTTCCTGACATTTAGATTTTACCCTGTTTCACCACATCATAAATTTCTGTTCTTTTGGTTATCTGTCTGCTTAAATCTATCCGGACACTGAAGTTGGCCGTTTTCGTTCCCCAGAATCTTCTGTGAGCACTGAGATATTATTACGTATATTTTTTTTGTTTTTTCGTCTTATTTGTATTATCTTGGTCTCTGCGTCTTTTGGTATAAGCACGAGAGCAAAAGTGACAGGTTGCAAAATTATCGCATGCTTGATCATTGTCTATGCTAACGTACTTGATTCTAACTTACTTACAACGTACCTACTTTGTACAAGTTTCTTTGTTTCTGAATCGTCTTCAACACAAATAATTGAATTGCTATTTTCGTATATCTCTCGTTGTGTGACACACTAATAAGAGTTTGAATCCTTTTGAAAGATATTGCTTCATTTGTTCGAAAAAGTCTGCTCAATAATGCAATGAATATTGTTGAACTGTGAAAATGATAGTCATTCGTGCTGTTGTGACTACGCAGATTCAGGAATTGTTTTAAAATTGTCTTCTCGCAATACCGCATACCTATCTCTTCTCTTTTATAATATATCTTCGGCGTATCTTTTTGAGACTACCTTCCACGTCTTAAAAGTTGTGCTTACTCACATCCTTAAATAGCTATATTTGTCATATTTTCTTAGAAAAACCATAAATAAGTAAATTTTTCCGTCAAAACAGGGTCGTATTAAGTTAGCTAGCAAATTTCCGCAGACATGAATAATATCGATATTTATACAGGAAAAAATAAAAATGTATAAAATTGATGATTTTATTTTTTGTGGTCCTAGAGGTAGAAGGTGACCTTCGGTTATTTTGGTAAGTACTGAATTGAATGATTTGTATTTTCGTTAAAGGATATCGATACCCCATCGTCTGTGAAGTTCACACAAAGCCAACTATTTTTGGATAATGATACTAGTTTTGTCAGCGACTTCGCCCGTGTGGCGGTCGGAAATTATCCCTCAGGAACGTATTACCGGGATAAAAAGTACCTTCCCTATGTGTTAATCCAGGATATAAACTATCTGTGTGCGACTTTTCATCCAAATCTGTTCAGCCGTTTTCTCGTGATTAGGTAACAAACATCTAAACATCTACTTTCACATTTATAATATTGTATACTTAATATATTTTTATTTGATCATGTTTAGATACCGATACCATTACTTTGCTGAGTATTGCTAGCTAATTCAATTTGACCCTGTAGATCTCAAAGGCCATAGAAGACATTTGGGATTTTGTTATCAACAACCTTTGCATTCCTAGAAGTAGTATTGAACAGTTATAAACCGAGAAAGTGATTCTGCAAAAGCAAAAGAAGTTTTTTTCGATGACGCATGACGCATGACATGCCAGTTGCCTAGAAAAATGGAATCAGTGAAAGTTGAGATAAGATTATGTGTGGGAAACGTTAATTAGTTCGTGTAATCGAGTCAGAGTAGCTTTGCCTTGCGTGTACTTGACGCAATGGTGAAATAATGGGTCTTAAACGAGTTTTTTACCATTATGTATGCACGAGTTACGTTGCAGAAACAAACGTCTCGAAAATATTAATAACGGAACATTTTTGAAGCGTTATTTTTTGTTACATCTGTTGTCAAATAGCAGAACTTTTAAAATCATATTGAACTGCTTACGACATCTATGACCAAATAGCGTAACTATTTAAAACGTTATGACTGCAAAACCATTTTAGTTGCAATGTTATGAACTAGGTGGCGCTACAAAGGCTCTTACTTTTTAAGTTTTAGTCAATCAACTATTTGCAAACCATCTGAAACCTATAAAAATGCTAAACGATCACAAATCTATAATTTACTTATTTATTTCTATTGCATAGTTTATTTTTCCAAATCTTTTCATTCTTTTTTCTACACCGTTAGATGGCGTTACTGGACACGCACTTTTCTTTAGTTCGTTTACTCACTACTAGATGGCGCTGTAACGAATTTCTTTTTTACAGCTGGTTGGAACAGAGATGGCTCACCGGCAGCTTCGGCATCAGATAATAAGAACATCAACCTGGTTATTAACCCTTACGCAGCAGCCGCAGGTCCTCAAACTATCAGCACGCCTTACGGGAACTACGTAAGAGTTGATAATACTCCTAGCGCTTTGTCTTCGTTATCCAGTCTAAGCACGTAGATTATTTTGTATGAACGAGGTATCAAAATTATTTGGTATTAAAGAAATTTTGAACAAAACTGTTAGCTACCTTCAGTGTATTATAAGATAAAATCCAGAAGTACTCTGTTCGTTTATTGATAATTGAGAAAAGCACAAAATAATACCCTACGTAAATTGGCTGCGTTTTATACATTTCATACAACTGCCAAAAAACTACAGTTGTGATTTGAATACTCGGAAAATTTACGTTGGTAGTCAATTTACAAAAAAAAAAAACTCCTTGACTTTACCTGGAATTATGTACGAGACATTCAAAAAGTTAGCATTTATTCAGTCTAGTGTTCTGTCAATTATCATAGATACAACCAATCGCACATAAGTGTAAGCAATTTGACATTGACCTTTATGTCGTAGTCATAAGAGCGATTTTCGTAGTGTAAGTGTCACAATTGATGATTGTCTGTTCAGTTGACAGAGTATTTATTGGGGAATCAATGATTATTACAGTAGGTATCACTTATGTACATTCCGTTCACAGTTATTTTACCTTTGAAAGCAGCAACCTTATTTTAAGGGGAATAAAGATCACTTTGATATTGACAAACTTGTTAGAGACAGCAACCCAAAATCTAAGTTTACTTTGATTTTGACAGTGATGCAAAAATTCGAGGTAAAATAATTGTGAACGGTGGTAGTGACTGCTAGAATTTGCTCATTTCTCGATGAGGCCATGTTTAGTAAGTTATCTTTGTTGGGCAAACAGCTATTTCTTGCTAAAAAAATGTAGGTAAACGAACTAACTAAACAAATAAATACAAAAACAAAAGGACACTTAGGCGTCGAAGTACAGTCGCCAGCAGGTCAAGCTATCCCAATCGGTCAATTTTTTTTAATAGTTTTTCAACTTTATTCCAAAGGAATAAGGTTTATGCATAATTGGGAAAATTTGACAGTTATTGTTATAATTAAAAATTAATAAAAGCTTGGTATAGCTTGACCTGCTGGCGACTGTACCGTATTCGTCCGCATCGCTGTCATCAGGAAACGTGCCCAGATGACTGGCAGCATTGCCACGTTGAATGGCATTTAATAATAATAATATAATAATAAGTCCGCGTTTCCTCACGGTGCTTTCCTTTACCAAAGTCACTAATATCCAAGACTAACTTCGAAAGTATTAAAAAGTTTTTACTTTATTTTAAAGTTACTAATAATAGCTTTTGTGCTATTTCCAACTAAGGAATCAAAATAGTCGGCATCATTGAACATTTTGCATTTTGATTATAAAGCCAACTGCCGATCGTGATATTCAGGGATCGATTCCTTGGAAACGCAATGTTTTTTTTCTCAGTTTTTGTTAAATTCCTAGTATTTGGAGTTGGATATCCCAGAATTTGGATACGCTCCGACATAAAATATAGAACTAATTATATCTATGACTTGTCAAAAAATTCTAAATCTGCGTATAGTCTGTTCTAAAACTTTATAAACAATATAAATACATACATATTGTAATACAGTAATATTTACTTATTACGTGGAAAACTATAAATAAAATAATAGTGGAATACTTAGTAGGTTTTATGTAATTTCTATTGTCAATCGTTAGTGCTTGATTTTAGAAATACTTTCGCTTTTTCTTTTTGCTTTAAAGGCTTTGTCAGCTTTTTGACTTTGAGTAAGTTACCAAGAAATACTAATTTAAGAAGGTATATTAGAAAATAAAACTAATATTAAGTAGAACTAAAATGTATTTATTCTGTATTCCTAAAACTTAGATTTTATGTGTATATAATAAATTATTACTGCATTATTTTGGGAGTTTTTTTTTTGCTATCTTTAATTCGATCAATATCCAATAGACATTTAGGAATGCATGCCGAAAGGCACCATTAACCAC
Source organism: Polymixis flavicincta (assembly GCA_949987655.1). Taxonomy (NCBI): domain Eukaryota; kingdom Metazoa; phylum Arthropoda; class Insecta; order Lepidoptera; family Noctuidae; genus Polymixis; species Polymixis flavicincta. The sequence continues at coordinate 2,703,939 of OX465198.1, read as the reverse complement.
AATGAGCAAGCTGAATTGTCAGTGGCCCGCGGTCATATTAGCCGTGGAACCTTTTGGGTATATGTACGAGTTCTTGAGTGGTGATGACTTCGAATCGGCAAACGGAAGGGCGATCTTCGGTGGGTGGCTGGTAGCAGCTGGATGAGCATTGCCGAGAATCGAGCTGAATAGCGTATGATGCTTCGGTAATCCCAGGCTGATTCTCGGCCACCGCAGGCTCGGGCTTGCGGACGGCGAGTAATGGGTAGCTCGCTGTCTGGTAAGGACCAAGCCCAAGTCGACGGCGAGTTGTGTTCCACGCACGCCTCAAGGAGATGTCGGCACCAACTGGTGGGGTCCGCAAGGGCCGATGCCTGCCAGGGGTGCGGGTTGTTCGAAAGAAATACCGCCGCCCCTGGCACATAGGTAACTGAAGGAACACGGGTGAATTTTACTCAGTAAAAGTCTGACACGACCGCGCCCTCCTACTCCACCCAGAGTGGGAGAAGTTATTTAATGATTTACCACCCTCGAAAAAAAAAATGGCGTGCCATTGGAGAGGCATGTATCCAGCAGTGGACTGATGCAGGCTGATGCTGAAACTATCATAATTATTTGCCAAGGGAACGTGCTACCGGGATAAATAGTATCCTATGTGTATAAATATTCTACAGTTTGAGAATAACTGATCCAAAGCTTATGACAAACCTGAGGAGCAATTCTGCTAATTTTAAGAACGTTCACAGTCTGATCTCAGTGTCAATCTGTCAAAAATTCCTCGAGTTTCCATACATTTCTGACACATTTTTTAAATTCGATTGTCGCTGAGATGACACTGCGAACGTTTTTAATTACGAGAATTGGCCTTCTGCTGTCTGAGGTAAGCAAGATTGAAATCGGTTTTTCGAACAGGCTTGACGTCAATCAATCAACTCAGCCTATCGCAGTCCACTGCTGGACATAGGCCTCTCCCAGGCTGCGCCACAACACTCTATCCTCCGCATTCCGCATCCAGTCTGTCTCAGCCACCTTTTTAAGGTCGTCGGTCCATCTAGCTGGGGGGCGTCCCACACTACGCTTGCCGAGACGCGGTCTCCACTCCAGGACTCGTCTGCTCCACCGTCCATCGGTCCTTCGACAAACATGGCCAGCCCACTGCCACTTCAGCTTGCTCACTCTATGAGCTATGCTCACTCTGTTAGCTAGGCTTGACGTGATAGACCTCTATTATTTGTGAAATTTTGGAACTCATCAAAGAAGATGCTCAAGAAAGAGAAACCTATAGTTTTCAGTCATAATCCTTACAAGTGACTTTTTTAGGTAGATACCTGAGCGTCTCAGTAGCTTCAAAAATACTACTAATATTGTAGTTTAAACTAAGTAGTGTAGTGAAAAATTTGGATGTTTAGTTTATTGGATATTTGTTAATCAATCACGCAAAAACAGCTGATCGGATTTAGATGAAAATTGCCACATAGATCGTTTAAACATGGATTAGCACAAAGGACATACTTAATTCTCAAGAACACGAAGACGAAGTTGCGGGTAAAACCTAGCTTATTATAAATAGATATCAGAAAAGCTCGCCTCGTCAAATTTTGAACATGTCTGCATTAGAATCTAGCGGCGACTCGCTACCCTTGACATGACGTAACCTTGCAGACTGGTTCCAGCGATCAAAATGTTAGAATTCACTTCTAACCAGTATATTTCCACTTTTATGGGTTTATTTATGACTACCTGTGTCTTGTGGGGTTGTGGGACCTGGATTGTGGGGCTGCCCCATAACTCACAGACTGTGAGTTATGGGGCAGCCTGTTATTTGGTCAGTAAGCCGTCTTACCTGCTTGCTGCCGTCGTTCTGAAAAGTGCATAAATGAAATTAAATGTGTATTTATGTATGTAAGTATTTATTGAATAACATAATCGAATACAATGTAAGCACTGGTGTGCCGAGCCATCCGGCCTGCGCTCCTTCTGCAAGATAGGCCATGGTGTCCAAATCAGTCGACAGCTTTAACGCACTGGCAGTGATGTGGAGGCCGCGCATGAAGTGCCCAGACGCAGACAGGTAGCGAGCCGGAAAGTGGTGTCACCCAGCATGGTGACTATGTTGGCTAACAGCAGTGCCTGAAGCCAGAGGCCAGAACCCCATTCTAACTCCGTACTACGTTACTCAGAGAGCAGTGGTGGCCAAGTGGTAACGGCCGCGACTTACGAGTTGTAGGTCGTGAGTTCGAACCCAGACAGGCGCTTTACTTTGTGTAAATTATTTCATCACCACTGCTCTCAAAACGGTGAAGGAAAACATCGTGAGGAAACCGGCATGTCCTAGAACCAAAAATTCGAAGGCATGTGACATCTACCAACCCGCACTGGGCCCGCGTGGTGGATTACGGCTCAATCCCTCTCACCGAGAGGAGGCCTGTGTCCCAGCAGTGGGAACATTATAGGCTGATGATGATGACTACGTTAGTCCATCTCAAATTCTACGTACGGCTTACTGGACTGAACAACCTACAGTAGGTAGGCTAAGTATAAATCTCATACTATGAGTCATAGGAATTTAATTTTTAACTTATCTGCATAAAAGTGTCACAATTGTAACATTTCTTGGAACCCGTGACCTCATAGATGACGCCATTTCATCTTTGAACATTCAGTTAACACTGATGACTGCATGATTTCACCCACTCAGTGTGTTGGTATGCATACTTAGTTTCCAGCATCTTGTGGCTTAGAGAGCCCTTTTAGTCGCTTTCCAATGTATGTATAAACTGCTACTGCTATTGGATCTACAAAATCGTCATGAGAAATTCTTACAGCCAGTTGCAGAACATAACTTTAACTTTTAAAAGCCGTCATTAAATACTAATCTTCCATCCATTAAGTAATGAAGCATTAATGTTTTTTTTTTTGGGTTTTGGCTTCGCACGGTTTGTGCATTTAGCCAGTGTCAAGTAATTTTACTTTTCAATCAAGTAAATGGCCCGTTATCAGGCACGAAGTTACAAAAAAGTCATTGTCAGTCAAGTCAAAGTTATTGTAAAGCGGTAGTAACTTTATAACAACCTATTAGGAGTTTTTGGGGGGAACACGAAAAGTCCATGTTAGTCACTTATTTTCTTGTGGTCCTTGTGCACTTACACCGCTTACACGTAACTAAATTGAAAAATTCACTACCAAAATTATACAATTTAATTCGCTATTTCACGAAATTTCATGAAAATGAAAATTCGTGCGACATGTTCCAACGCGATCCCGCCAAAAACTCAGCATTAATGTTTGTCTTTGTGCAACTGGGTATCAAGTGGGCATACACAGGAGCGGCACTATTTTATTTTTGGGCATGACATGTCGCAGGGCAACCTATGAGCTGCTTAACCGGATTTACCTGTACCTTCATAAATTAAGGCTTCCAGCCAGGGCATAAAAGCTTAAAACTAAAGCGACGCCGGAGAGCAGTGGTGGCCAAGTGGTAACGGCCGCGACTTACGAGTTGTAGGTCGTGAGTTCGAACCCAGCCAGGCGCTTTACTTTGTGTAAATTATTTCATCACCACTGCTCTCAAAACGGTGAAGGAAAACATCGTGAGGAAACTGGCATGTCCTAGAACCAAAAATTCGAAGACATGTGACATCTACCAACCCGCACTGGGCCCACGTGGTGGATTACGGCCCACTCCCTCCTCACAGAGAGTAGGCCTGTGTCCCAGCAGTGGGAACATTATAGGCTGATGATGATGATGATGAAAGCGACGCCCGCGCCACGCTAAGGCGACTCCACGCTAAGCCGAGGTCCATACCCACAGGGGGCATCCCCTGTGAGGTTATTATTTAGGGTTATGATTTAATGCTACAGGCTCAGTGGCGTGAGCTAAAATGAATAAATTACTTTTGATTTGCAAAAAAGCCACTTTGTGTAACAAAGACTTATAACAGTCTTGAAAACTAGTCACAGTCAATACACACCCACTCAAGTTGTCTAAAAATGTTGCAACGTCTTCCAAATAAGTTGATACACCATTTTGTTTTAGTATTCATTGTCAAATTGTTGCTTCATTTACTAGCATCCTTATCTGTAAACTGTTTATCGATGTTTGTTAAGCTAATATCCTGGAAACATTATCTGTAAGGCTTTTTTTTTAAACATTGAAGTTTAGGCTCTCGTTTGACCACTAACTTACCTGGCGATGATGCATTGCATGCCTCCACCACCGCGGGCGCTGCAAATGTAACATGTTAAAGAAAAACCGTCCAAGTGCGAGTTGGACTCGCCCACTGAGAGTTCCGTACGTAGGCACAATATTATAAATAGTTCAGGAATCGATTCGCGGTTTTTCATTGGCTTTTTTGTACTTTTAATTGTTTTTTTTTATGATTGCATTACAAGTGTACAGTTTTCAGATTTTTCCCTGTATTTGTAGTATAAAGCGAAATTACTTTCCAAATTTCATAGTTGTAGGTCAACTGAAAGTACCCCATACATTTTGATTGCCTTGAGAGTGTCGTTTTTGCGGAATATACAGCCGTATCTTTTTTTTGCGTTAATTTAGAAGTTTGATTTTTCCACAGCTTCTTAATTTCAACTCGATACCTTCACGCGTTCCTGAGATAAAGAGTCTTGACAGTCAGACGGATATATAGACAGACAAACGGACAGGCGGACAAATAAGTGATCCTATAAGGGATCCATTTTTTCCATTTGAGGTACGGAACCCTAAAAATGAACATGGGCCATGACAGACGGATAAGGAACTTTGATCCAAGATCTTGTTAATTTTGTGAACCTCCTTGTTGTTGGCTGTTTCCCGATTGCTATAAACTAGTACAGTCAGTACTAATATAGCCTGAGAAATTCCTTGGAGTCTTCAAGTCTCCAATGAATTGGTTACTACTAGACAAACATGTAGAGAGCATTGGTGACCCAGAGGTAGAGGCCCCGACTTAAGAGCCATTCCACGACTCTATTCCATTCCATTCCAATCATGGATTCGAACCCAGGCAAGCACTTTACTTTGTGTAAATTATTTCATCACCACTGCACTCAAAACGGTGAAGGAAAACATGGTGAGGAAACCGGCATATCACAGAACCGAATAATTTGAAGACATGTGACATCTACGAACCCAACTGGGCCCGTGTGACGGATTACAGCCCACTTCCTCTAACATAGAGGAGGCCTGTGTCCCAGCAGTATGAACAAAATAGGCTGATTATGCGATTGCCCATTCCAAAGCGAAGTAGGTTCCTATGAATAAGAACGGGGAAAAAATCAAAAAACTCGGGGTACATTGAGATCTTACATTAAACATTGTTTCACACATACTACCATTGCTGGTGTAGAAATATTAATTAGTAAACTAGGTACATGCAATTCAGAACTGTGTAAATTATGAGCATATTGTATAAAATTATTAAATCCTGGATTTTTACACATTATTAGACTAGTTAGCATTATTTATAATGTCGAAAATATTAATGGTTAAATCAAAAATATAAGTCATACTGTCGAAAATATAAATCATAATTAAATTAAATTAAATTAAATAATCATTTATTTCAGGAAATTATTCCCATATTAAGCGGTACAAATTACACGGAAATATAAATAAAAATTACATTCTAAGTACATTATAATAATATATAATGTCAATGAATAAATCATGTCAAAAATATAAATCACAATGTCAAAATTAAAATTACATTATCAAAAAGTATGATTATGTATGAAAAATTCATTGATGGAATAAAAACACATGTCTAAAAGCGAATCAAACATCTTGACATTTAAACTTATTAATTGGTAACATTCTCAGGGCAGGTGGTAATTTATTATAAATTTTAATTGTCATACAACTGGCATTTTTACTGTATAATTGCAATCTCTGATTGTTTTGTATTGTTTGTTTGTTGTTTTGCTGTCTCCGTTTTAATCTTTAAACGTAACATAGTTTCTGCCAGGGGTGCGGGTTGTTCGAAAGAGATACTGTCGCCCCTGGTACACAGGCAACTAAAGGAACACGGGTGGGTTTAGTCAGTAAAAGTCTGACACGCCCTCCTGATCCACTCAGAGCGGGAGAAGTTATTTGATGATGGTTCTTTTTTGTCAGTAAAAAAAACAAAACGTAACATAGTTTCTAAGCCGTTCCACTAACAGTATTATATGGGCCAAGATGAAATAAAAAGATTTTATATTACGTCCGTGTGAATGTCTGTTGCTAATCCAGCTCTGTGGCATATTGGCGCCACTTTTATGTCAGCCTTCACATCTAAACCTGCAACTGATTGTCAACGACTGGTTGTCAAGCAACTCGTTGAGCAACCGACAACCGCACGTGCTAAGTACATGTTGTATGCAAGCTAATGTGATATTTATATATTGCTATCTTTTGCCCGCGGCTTCGCCCGCGTCGATCAAAAATCAAAATCAAAACATTTATTTCACATAAACCTGCATGGGCACTTATGAAACGTCAGAAGCTAGGTGCACGGTTCCAATTTGTCGCTTCCTATGGTGAAGAGCCGGCAAGAAACTCCACGGTTACTCTTTAAAAAATAATTGGCTTTTACAATGTTTTCAAATTACAGAGATAAAATGTATGGGAGGACAGCGCAGGCCTGTCAATAAGTACCAGGTACTTAGAGGAATGAAAATACAGAATAGAAAATCGTCTACAAATCTACAGTCTGTAAGGCTGTTGAAAAATATCCCACCATAAAGTATTCTTTGGGTTGGTTCAGTTTATAAACTATCTGTGTGCCAAATTTCATCCAAATCTGTTTGACCGTTTCTACGTGATTGAGTAACTGACATCCGAACATAAAAACGATGTCTACATAACTGCCTTGATCAACTAAACTCCAGCAGGCTTAGCACGAGCACCGATTTGTCGACGGAAGAATAGACATGATTATTAACTAAATGATGTACAATAGGAGAAGATAGCTATGTTTTTCCATTAATTATCACAGTTATGCGTTCTAAACGAATCATGATATTGTAGATAATCGTATTACTTTGTGGCCGTCGAGTAGAAAGTTTTGTTGTCAGTGTGATTTTGACAGTTTGGGAAGAAATATTCTTCCGAAATAGTCTACGTTTATAGGGACCTAGACAAATATCGTTAGAAACGAAAGACTAAATGCCAGATTGTAAAAGGATTTCTACGGTGCGATAACAAAAATGTAGGAACGAAATGTCACTTTGTATTGAAAACGCGCTGTCTATTCTTCGTAGAAATACAAAGCGTCATGCTAAGCCCGCAGCATGCCTCGGAAAGCACGTTAAGCTGTTGGTCCCGGCTGTCATTTGTTGATCTTTAACGGTTATTGTCAGAGGCCCAGAAGTCACGACCAGTCTCACCAAGTATATAGTTTTACCCAGTACCTGGGTTGAGGTCAAATACACAGTCGCTTCTTGTAAAAATATTTAAATTAGAAATAAATAATATGATTCATCTTCTGTCTAACCTTTTCCCAACTATGTTGGGGTTGGCTTCCAGTCTAACCGGATCCAGCTGAATACCAGTAATTTACACTGACTGCGTGCATATCTGACCTCCACAGCCCAGTTGCTGGGTAACACGATAACTTTCGAGATTCTGACGAATTACGGCTGGACCAACGGCTTAACGTGCTTTCTAAGGCACGGAGAGGTCTTGGTATGTAAAGATGGTCACCCATCCACGGACCAACCTCGGCAAGCGTAGCTTAACCTGATCAATTGACCCGTGCGGCCGTTATTATTTAGAAATAATTGATTATTCTGCACAAACAAAACGCACAGTGTTTTTTTGGAAGTCGGTTGTAATTTTTTTTTTTTAAGTTTTTGTTTTTCACTTTTTAGTTACATACCCCACACCAATTCGAAATTTCATCATCCTTGGGGTCAAAACAATGCATATTTATGCGATAGCAACATTCGCGGTTGATTTGCTGTAATTTTTTGAAGAGTTCCGTTGTCTGTCTCCGAAACGCATCATCAGATCAGATATGAAATTTTAATGCGACCATTTCGTTATAAATCCCTTTCGAACAAAAAAAGAATTTTGCAAATCCGTTTATATACGACGGAGTTATGCCCGAAAATACCTCCTTCTTTTTGAAGTCGGTTAATAAAATGCACACATACAAAGTAACCAAAAGCCCCGTATTCCAGTAAAAAATGTTTACAATTTTTTCCATTACTTGTTAATGTCAGGGCTCAAGCCCCTTATGATTAATTAATTAACTAAGGTTTTTTGGCGGGATCGCGTTAGAACATGTCGCACGAATTTTCATTTTCATGAAATTTCGTGAAATAGCGAATTAAATTGTATAAGTTTGGTAGTGAATTATTCAATTTAGTTACGTGTGAGTGCACAAGTGTAGTGAAGGTGAAGAAAATAAATGAGTAACGTGGACTTTTCGTGTTCCCCCCAAAAACTCCTAATAGGTTGTTGTAAAGTTACTACCGCTTTACAATAACTTTGACTTGACTGACAATGACTTTTTTGTAACTTCGTGCCTGATAACGGGCCATTTACTTGATTGAAAACTAAATTACTTGACACTGGCTAAATGCACAAACCGTGCGAAGCCAAAACCCAAAAAAAAAAACATTAATTAATTATTAAAAAATGTTAAACAGTAGCGTTCTAACTAATAAAACCGAAGTAACTTTTAAATATCACATTTAATAAGACCTCTCAACAGCTAATCTTCAATTCAATTTTAATTTCATTCCTTTTTCAAATCTTCTAAATCTGAATAGAATCACGCTGCGCGGGCGACTAATGCTGTTACGTCACATCTTGACGCCCTTGGAACACGCGTTGAATAATAATATTTAAAAGTCAAATTATTTACCTGTTTTTAAATATTATTAACTTGGTAAAATATTGTAATTTTGAGGCGTTTGTTGCTATCGTGAACTTTTTGTAGTATGTCATAGATAAGTAATATTATTACATATAGAATCTATAACCTTAGCTTTTTAGCCGAATCCTTAGGCAGAGGGTACACACATATTTGGCCAGTTATGTTTAAGTCTCAAATAATAGGGGCGAGCCTATTACCATCAACCTCAGACGCACAAATTCAGACTCCGGGCTGCAAATGAGAATTTCAGATATATAAACCCAATAGCACTTTGTCCAACCCGAGAATTGAAGTCAGCACCCTGAGCTCGGTAGTAACGTCTAGCGACCAATAGACAAACATGGCAGTAAAAAAAATCTTTAAAATCCCTGTATAAAACATAAAAACACAGACACATGACACACACAAAATAATAATAAAAGAATTTAAAAATCTTCGTCTTCGAAAAAAATCTTCTTTTCTTCTTAATCTTCTGAAATCTTCTGATCCATCGCAGAAACGAAGGGATAAAACGTAACCTCTATCAGGCTATGTCTGAAACATCTGTAAGATACAGACAAAGCCAAGGAGAGGCTAGGTCAAGATCCCTGTGATGAGTAGAGGACTAAGGCGGTGCCGATGATGGGAGCACGCTGTCCCAGGCGAGGCGGAGATTGAGCAGAAGACGATCCTGGGGTCTTGATGGGATTCTTCATGGTGAGAAACAAAGCTTCAAAATGGTGCCTTGGTATAGTTCAATCCATAAAGACCCCCACTCTTTGACACTTGTACTGAGATTGGTGAAAAACAAAGGAAATGGGCATAGAGGGGCCCGTCATTGTGGATTGAACTATCTGTAATTATTGCTGGCTTGAAGTTGTTTTTAGGATCTAGAATGCTTAACTTAACTAAACATATACAACAGTTTTAGCATATGCGAAAACCGAAACACGTGTCTAGTTTTTTTATGTAAAGAATTTATGTACAAAATTTCCAAACTGTATCATGAAGAAACACGAAGTTATAGTCTTGTTATGTTACATAATTGTCTACACAACACTGTCCGCTGTGCGTCCTGCAGGCTTAGCACGAGCACCGATTTGTCGACGGAAGAATAGACATGACTATTAAATAAATGATGTACAATAGGATAAGATAGCTATGTTTTTCTATTCATTATCACAGTTATGCGTTCTAAACGAATCATGATTTTGTAGATAATCGTAGATACTTTGTGGCCGTCGAGTAGAAAGTTTTGTTGTCAGTATGATTTTGACAGTTTGGGAAGAAATATTCTTCTGAAATAGTCTACATTTATAAGGACCTAGACAGATATAGTTAGAAACGAAAGACAAAATGACAGATTGTAGAAGGATATCTACGGTGCGATAACAAAAATGTAGGAACGAAATGTCACTTTGTATTGAAAAATCACTGTCTATTCTTCGTAGAAATACAAATTGTCATGCTAAGCACGCAGCGTCGTATTGTGCTCATTGATAATAATTAGGCAGTAGGTACCTAACCGTAGGGCGATCATATTGTAATTAATTTTGTGATAACATTTTCCATCAGACGTGCAAAACTTTATTGGGAAAAAATTTAACATGGTGTAAAAATATTATTGGAATTGATTCAGTTTCTTATTCTGAACAAACTATGTATATTCAGGTTTCGTATATACTAAAAAAAAAAAAAAAAAGAAATAACCGCCGAAAAACCGAAAAGTAAAAAATAATAAACTTGCTTTGTCCAACCCCAATAACCAAGTTCGGAAGGCGGTAACATATAATTAAATACATATCCAAAGTCACCGACTTCCGAACTTAGTTATTGGGGTTGGACAAAGCAAGTTTATTATTTTTTACTTTTCGGTTTTTCGGCGGTTTAATTTTTTTATTAAAAAGTTTTTATTTTATAATTTCTTGTGGCTATAATCTACTAATTACTACATGCTTAATTTTGGATTACTTTTTGTAATGAACAACTCAACTAAAATCTGTGAGTAAACAATCAATCATCCCCTGTTTTCTTACCCTTAGGGTAGGAATTTTTCTTCGGGGTATACCCTTTCCAATAAAAAAAGAATTATCAAAATCGGACTACTCTGAAAAAAGTTATGCGTTACAGTTATACATAAAAAAAAAATACGCGTTGAATTGAGTAACCTCCTCCGTTTTTTCGTCGGTTAAAAATTATGTTGTATTCAACAAAAATATCACGCCCTCTTCCCATTGGAGTAGGCAGAAACAACAGTACATGATGCCTACGCGGTAAATGTATGGAACAGTAAATATATTTTTTTAGCTTCAGAACTATGTGTTGAATTCATGGTAAGTCGTTGTGCGTCGACGTCCTTGCCAGCCTGTATAACCTGCCTGCCTGTCTGCTTGTAGCCTGCTTAATTGTTTTTTTTTTTACTCTCTAATAAAAAACATTTAATCGTACTGTATAAAATAGAAAATAATTGAAGTAAATACCAAAATAACTGTAAAAAATTAGCATAAAATCTTGAAAATACCAACGATCTAGTGCATGGCTGAAAACAATGTTTACTTTTGTTTGTATTTAATGAAATAATCAAGAAAAATCGCTTTAAATACACCGTTGCCAGCCCGCGTGAGATGAACGTTCTTAACAGTAAGTCGACGTAAAAATATCGCGGTGGCAAATTATCGCTCACGGGATTTTCGACTCTAGGCGCTGAGCAGAGCGTTGAAGATCCAATGAGCTAAATAATCCTACCACGATTTTATTACGTCAGGGAGGGAGGGGGGGGGGTGCGGACTTTAACATTTGATTGATTTATATATAAATTACAGTCCTGACCAACGGTATTATTAACACGAGTTTCATTTAATTAATTAAATTACTTAAAAACGTAGGTAATCTAAACAGGGTAAATTTTTAACCAGTGCGCAAAACTATTTTGTCACTTCAATGAAAATGCACGTAAATTCTGTAGTTCAAAAGATATCAACGCGCGCTAACTTTTCATTTAAATATTATTTTGTAATTAATATTTTTTTAAATTATTATTTGCTGATTATTTCGTATTGATTTGCTAAGTTCACTTGTCACTGACGCTTGTAGCGTTAGTCACTTCACTTTGTAAACTGTTGCCCGTACCACATGACATCGAGGCTCACACACCCATGCAATAAGAGGAAACCAAATTATATTAAGTCAAATTAATTTTAAAGCGCAGGTGTCTCACAGCCACACGGGTCGATCAATCAGGTTAAGCAACGCTTGTCGCGGTTGCTCTATGGATGGGCTAGTGCCTTTGCAATATGGTAGCAGTAACGTTAGTAAATAAATTACAAAATGAGAACTCGTCAGCTGTTTGAACACAATATTAGACACACATACTTGTAACAACAAATATAATAGTTTCGTCACTTGGTAGTTCAGTTGTATATACCGCAGACGTTTTCTCGACGTTCCTTATATTTGATCCATACTTTCACAGTCCCTAATAATCTATATAAATAAAAAGAGAAGTCCTGACTGACTGACTGACTCATCAACGCCCAGCCCAAACCCTTGGACCTAGAAAGCTGAAATTTTGCACAGAGGTTCCCTTTATAATGAAGACAAGGAATAAGGAAGGATTTTTCGAAATTCAACCCCTAAGGGAGTTAAATAGGGGATGAAAGTTCTGTGCGGGCGAAGCCGCTGGCAAAAGCTAGTCCCTACTAATATTATAAATACGAAAGTAACTCTTGTCTGTTTGTCTGTTACGCTTTCACGCCTAAACCGCTGAACCGCTCGTCATGAAATTGTTACGCGATAATCGATATTCAAGCGAGTGGAATCGCGGACGAAACCTGGTATTATATGTAGGAAGCGCTAAGATAGCCCGCGGCATTCAAATGGTCTTACGCTGTTACAATTTGCCTGTCAGTGTCAAGTTTATCATCAATTAGCTGACATATAGGAGCAGTGGTGGCCCAGTGGTAACGGCCGCGACTTACGAGTAGTAGGTCGTGAGTTCGAACCCAGACAGGCGCTTTACTTTGTGTAAATTATTTCATCACCATTGCTCTCAAAACGGTGAAGGAAAACATCGTGAGGAAACCGGCATGTCCTAGAAACAAAAAAATTCGAAGACATGTGACATCTACCAACCCGCTCTTGGCCCGCGTGGTGGATTACGGCCCAATCCCTCTCACCGAGAGGAGGCCTGTATCCCAGCAGTGGGAACATATATAGGCTGATGATGAAGATTTCTGAACGCCGGGAATCAAATGTTCTGCCTCTCAGTGTCAAGATTATCAACAATTGGCTGACATATGGCAAATAATTTAATTTAATGTTTTGTGTTTCATCATTTCAGCCAAAAGACTACTGCTAGACATAGGCCTCCCCTAAGCTTCGCCACTTCGACCGGTTCTGTGCTTCCCGGCCTCCGGACTCCTGCGGCCCTCACAAGGTCCTCGGTCCGTCTTGTGGGAGGCCTACCTTCTTAACGTCTTCCGGTACGCGCTCGCCACTCCAGAACCTTTCGGCCCCATCGCCCATCTGTTCATTTTGTGTTTAGTTACAGAAATTACCTACAACAGTACCATACCGTAGTGACGTATAGAATCAAGTTCTTCTATCTGAACAGACAGACAGCTGTGCTGCTGAGGAGTTTGTTGCGCCACTTCTTTGTACCAGCACTAGGAAGTGGTGAAGGGCGGGCGAGCCGGGGTTCTGTCTTATGTAATTTTGACGTTAAAAAAGTGCTGACTCGCAGCCAACTCGTAGTTTGAACAAATGAGTTTTGATTTTGAAACCCAATTAATTATAGGCAGTCGCTGTCTTAGACCCGAGTTCACCAACGCATGGTTAATTTTAAAACAGCCGGTTAAGCCATAACCGGCTGATTAACAATATTTTGCTGTTCACCAAGCACTAACCATTGGTTACGTACTGTAATCGGATGGTTAGCTTAAACGACGTGGCCAACTCAGTTTAACCGTTGGTTAATGCTTTCTGATTTGAAGTTTTGCATTGTGAATCACTTTTAGTTACAAATTCAAGACGCTTTGAGTTACTTATTCTTTGAAGAAGATAATGTGTTAGATGATTTTGAAGATAATATATAATTTTGCACACTCCCCGTATATTCCAACACGTCACAATAATTTCGAGGTATATGATGAAAAGCTTTTGGTACGAGATTTCGTACATACAAACGTAGAGAGTGCTCTGGAATTACTTGATTTGATTGAAAATAAGTTTGAATAGCCAAGAACGTTTGCAGTGAGTGCCGAAAGCATTAAATTTGTCAGCCACATGCTTCCGACCCCATTTTTTTCGCCATTTGTCGTAGCGTCTTTTACAAAAAAATGTTAAACCAGTCGATCATTCGGTCATTTTCGACTCACTCATTCAAAAACGTTCGGTTATTTAACCGTTGGGTAGAATTGAATAGTGAACTCGAAAAAAACGCTGTTTGTTAAAACACATGTTTAATACTAACAAGACGGTTACGTAATCAGTGGTTATGTTGTAGTTGGTGAACTCGGGTCTTAGTGTTAGTATTCAGCTGCATCCGGTTAGACTGGAAGCCGACCGATAGTTGAAAAAGACTAAGTAGATGATGAATTTTTGTACTTCTCTAAAAGTTTTTTTATTTACTTTCTTTTGTACATATTAAGTATATTTTTAAATATTTTTGCAAAAATTATACAAAAACATTTAAAAATGTAAAAAAATAGTGGCCCTTCGGCATCAGGAGCAGGGTCCAAGATGCCGGTGACCAGGGCTCTAGAGAAAGGAACCTCCTGACTATGCGTGCCGTGTCTAGGAGTACTGCTTTCTGAATCAAGCCCTTGATCCAGACGCGCAATGAGAGCCTCCTGAGGGGTTGGTCGAGGCTCTTCGCTATTAGGCCATTTACTGTAATGATTATCGGTACAATGATTGCTGAGTCCACGTCCCACATGTCGACAACCTCGTGGGCTAAGTCAAGTTACTTGATTTTCTTATCTTGCTCAGCTTTCAGCGTTCTCTATGCATTTTACCACCATACTGTGATCGCCAACACGCCTTCCAAGCGTGGCGATTATGGCAAAACCCCCCCTTTTGGGGAAGCCTATGTCCAGCAGTGGACGTCTTTCGGCTGAAATGATATTCTAATATTTAAAAATGCAATTTGTGTGTAATTAATGAAATAATTAATAATATGTACGTACATGCACGAGTATTCTCTTATGATTCTCAAATAAATTAAATGAATTTGAATTTCACAATCCAACGAAATGTAATAAACACTTTTAAGGTAATATAGTTGAACGAACTTTGATGGCGTTTACATTGGTATGATACCTACGCTCGCTAGTGGGAAGGTCACCGGAATAATAAAATGTTATTTATTCTAACGATTATCGTACATATGAAGAACTCAGAATTCAAAATAAATCAGTTTTTTTTTTTCTATAAAAACTGCTTGTTAAAACTCACAGCCGCACGGATCGATCGAACAGAATAAGGTAAACTTGCCGCGGTTGGTCCATGTATGGGTGACCATTTTTACATACCAAGACCCCTCCGTGCCTCGGAAAGCACGTAGTCCCGACTGTTAATCGCGGATCTTCGACAGTCGTTACGGCTCGTCAGAAGCCCGAAAGTTTGACAACCAGTCTTACCAAGGGATATCGTGTTACCCATTAACTGGGTTGTGAAGGCCAGATAGGCGGTCGCTATATGTAAAATACTGGTTTTTCATTCTGCATCCGGTTAGACTGGAAGCCGACCTCAATTTAGTTGGGAAAAGGCTAAGTAGCTACACTTGCCGCGGTTGGTTCATGGATTGCTGACAATCTTTACATATTCGCGATTCACACACGGCACCGCGCACCGCCGCGGCGGCATACAATTCGACCGCGCGGTCGGGCGGTGTACGTGTGTTAGGCATCAACGGATTTCTTAGAGACCAATGCGCCATGAGATCCGCTTCACCGCCTACCGCGGCGGTTTGCGGTGCCGTGTGTTAGGCTCTTAAGTGCCTCGGAAAGCACGTTAAACCCTTAGTCTCGTCTCTTTGACTGCCGTTACGGATCATTAGAAACCCGAAAGTCTGACAACCAGTCTTACTATCTAATCAATAACAATTTGTTTTTTTTTTCATGTGTTCGAAAAGTGTCTCCTCAACAACGTAAATAGCGTGATGAATTTTGTTGTTCGTCAAAATGAAAGCCTTTTCTAGTGTTAGTGTGTAAAACAATTATCCCGCTGCTTCCAACTTATCCTTCTAATATTATAGACTAGCTTTTGCCAGCCACTTCGCCCGCATAGAGGTCGGAAATTATCCCGCGAGAACTTACTACGGGGATAAAAAAAATCCTATTTGTGACCAAATAACATAAAGCGTTTTCTAGCTGACATAACTGTGTTAAATGTTTCAGTGTACCTACTAACAACAAGTTCACATTAAATCAACTTTTAGTAACTATACAGTATCGGGCTTGTATTTACATTTTCTTTTCTTCGCACGTTTTTTCAACACATCTGACATTGGCAGAATTGTCGACATCGGCACAATTGCCATAAACAAAAATAGAATAGAATAGAACTATGTTAAATGTGCTCTTACTGAGTTATGACAACCAGCACCCTAATTGCGTAACTCACAATTGATCATAATTGGTTTCGTCTTCACAGTTAAACAATATTCACTGAGTTATTTATGTTGTCGAACAGACACATTTTTCGAACATATGAAGCAATGGTTTAACAATCAGTTTCAAAACGATACAGATTATGATGAATCGTGAGTTACGCAATTAGGGTGCTGGTACTTTGAAGGCGTAAAGCGTTTTCTAACTGACACAACTATGTTAGGTGAGCTTCTACCAATGCCGTGTTCCGAAATGCAACAAAAGTGATAATATCGCGAACCCGACCAAATTGAATAGTCAAAAAATTTAAGAGCTATCAGATCATTAGTACCTACTGATTTTTATTTTGGTTGGCTTCGCGATATTATCGCTATTTGTCTAATACGGAATGCGCCCCAAGTTATGACAACTTGGTACGTTCAGAAGAGATCTACTTATTTAAGTAAACATTTCTTATTTGTTTCTATATTTCAAACTATTATCCCCTGGTACTACCGGGATAAAAAGTATCCTATGTGTTAATTTAGTTTATAATCTATCTGTATGCCAAATTTCATCCAAATCCTTTCGGCCGTTTTTGCGTGAAAGAGTAACAAACATCTATACAAACATCGAAACATACATACAAACTTTCGCGTTTATAATATTAGTAAGGATGTGAATGTTTGGATGTTTGTTAATCTATCACACAAAAACGACTGAAACGATTTAGATGAAATTTGACACACAGTTGGTTTATACACCTGGATTAACGCATAGGATATTTTTTGTCTCGGTAGTACGTTCCCGCGCATATTTACTTCGTTTACATACTCAGGTACTCAAAACCTCAATAGAATACTAAACTTGAAGACGAAAAAAACCAGTGCCATCTATTGCCAAGAAGTCATTTAAAACAAGAATAAATATCTATTATAACATAATAATTAAATCAATTCAAGATTCGCCTGTCTCTGATTCTAACTGATTATCATACATTAATAATAACCGTTTTAAGTTGACATTTTACAAAAGCCGGTTTTGCCCCCCGAGGGGGCATAGTTTGTATGGCCGGAGGGGGGCAGGGCATGTCTAGGAGAACTGGTCGTCTCTGTGATAGCAACTATTCAAGGTTTTCTAGTGTTTTTCCATGCAAACCACGTTTTTTTTCTTCACGTTCTAAGTATTATTCTTTATTTCTTGAATAAAAGTTGTGTTTGTTAGTTGTATTTTGTAGTGGGATGTTTGAAAGAAGTTTGAACATTTTTACAAAATCTTTGTCACTTTGGTACAACATCTGAAATCTGCCTAAAACTTTTTCTAACTATGTAAAGGTGCAATTTATTAAGCAATTATTGCTCGGCAAAACTAATGAATCAATCTGGATCAATTAAGTGGATCAAACTGGAGCAACAACAATAAAATGAGGGAATTGTTTCGGGAATATTGCTTCAGATTTCTCAACTCAATATGAGTTGCCGAATATCCAATTGGTATGGAAATTTTGATTTATATCTCGTGTGTACGTATAACTACTGCTCGTTTTCGCGAGAGGAACCGCCCAGCGGCAGTGCCTAATTTTTAACCCCCGACGCAAAAACGACGGGGTGTTATAAGTTTGACGTGTCTGTGTGTGTGTGCGTGTGTGTTTGTGTGTGTGTGTGTCTGTCTGAGGCAACGTAGCTCCCGAACGGATCAACCGATTTTGATTTAGTTTTTTTTGTTTGAAAGGTGTATTAGTCGGAAGTGTTCTTAAATGTTTCATCAAAATCGGTTCAGCCGTTTGAAGATTATCAGCTCTTTTCTAGTTGATTTTGAGCATCTTCCACGGGTCTGATCAACACGAAATTTGGTATTCTATTACTTCTAATATGTTAGACGAACAAAGTAACCTTGAACTGATGTTGTGTGTCAATGAAAACGCCAAACAGAGGGCTAGTATTTTCACTGGCCGTCCCCCGACTTGACAATGCCTTGATCAAAATATTAGCTTCAACTTAAAAGGCCTATAAATATTATTATTTTTACTTTTTAGAGTTTTTGTTTGGGTCGGGGGTTTTTTTTAATTTTTAATTTTATTTTATTTAAGTTGCTCCATATTGCATGGTATTGTGTGGGCGTATCTCTGGCAACAGGTTGCTACATGTTGTCATTTCTTTGAATTGCTGGATGTAGTCGTGACGTCATAGTTGACGTTGCCCAAGATGGAGCAATTTTAGTTGCTCGTGTAAGCGCACCTTTAGGGTCGGCTTTCAGTCTCATCGTATGCAGCTGATTCTCAGTATTTTACATAAAGAGACTGCCTATCTGGCCTCTACAACCCAGTTACTGGGTAATAAGACTGGTTGTCAGGCTTCTAACGACCAGTAATGAGATCTATGTATGACAGCTTTGACCAACGGCTTAACGATTTCCGAGGAACGGAAGTATGTCATCATGTCCACTGCTGGACATAGGCCTCCCCCAAAAGGAGGGTTTTGTCATAATCGCCACGCTTGGCAGGTGGGTTGGAGATCGCAGTATCGTGGTAAAATGCATAGAGAACGCTGCTGCCCATTCTCTAGTAAGTCCCTTAGTCGCCTTCTACGACACCCACGGGAAGAAATGGGATGGTGCTATTCTTTACGTCAGGCACCACACGGAACCATTGCTCTCAATCTATTGACGATAAAAACTGCCGAAAAACTGTTCTGCCGTTTGTCAGACTTTAAGTAAGTTATTGTTAATACAGATTTTGATTGAATAAATCCATACTTACTAATATTATAAAAAGGTAAATTACTTTTGTTTGTAACTTTGTATGTACGAGGTGATCACTGGAACTCCCAGTCAGATCCGACAAAAGTATTTTTGCACTGAATGTTCCTTAAATGTGAAAGGTTTACATCACACCACGATAAAAATCAGAACGCTAAGACGAAACGAAATAATATGGGGGGCGATTCGATGCTAAGGGATATAATATCTTTACATAGTATAAAACAAAATCGCTTTTCGTGTCTGTACGCTTTAAATCATTAAATTCCTCAACGAATTTTAATGCGGTCTTCATCTATAGACAGACTGATTCAAGACGACGGTTTATATGTATATACGCCTACCTCCATGAGGGCAACGCCGCTGGCAAAAGCTAATATGTTTTGTCCATAATCAGCCTATAATGTTCCCACTGCTGGGACACAGGCCTCTTCTCAGTGCGAAGGAGTGGCCCGTAATCCAACACGCGGGCCCAGTGTGGGTTGGTAGATGTCACATGTCGTCGAATTTTTGGTTCTAGGACATGCCGGTTTCCTCACGATGTTTTCCTTCACCGATTTTGAGAGCAGTGGTGATGAAATTATTTACACAAAGTATGTCATAACGAAGCTAGTAAATAATATTAATAACTTAGAAACAGTTAAAATATATCGAAGTGTAAAGTCTAAGTTCTAGACATAAGGTCGTCAATTCAAACCTGACCTCGATACTAACTTGGCGAGCCCCTCCCAGGACAGGTATTAAGTCAGTCTAGAAGTGTTAATCTTGTCTACAATCTAACATAGAGAATAATCTACATTTAAACTAGTATTATAAAGAGGTTTGTACGTTTCGATGGCCTATAAGTCGATACACACGAAATTATTTGTGGGCCACATCAGAAGGCCAATTCTCATAATTAAAAATGTTCGCAGTGTTATCAAGGCAACAAACGAATGTCAAAAAATTGTCAAAAATGTTTGGAAACTCGAGGTGTTTTTGACAGTTTGACACTCAGATCAGACTGTGAACGCTCTTAAAATTACGAGAATTGCCCATCCGAAATACTTATTTGACAATCAATACGCGATAAGTTTTTAACAAGTGCGCAAAAAATCAGCCGTACCATACATTTTTGACCGCGTAGGTATTTCACTTTTCTATGAAACAGCTGCTTTTTTTTATAACCGACAAAAATTTCAGCGCTGGGGGGTCTAGAATGATATGCTGAATTCATGGTTACAGTTTGCGCACTGGTTAAAAACTTATCCTGTATCAAAATCAAAATCAAAAGTCATTTATTCAAATTAGGCTGAGAATCAGCACTTTTCGAACGTCAAAATACATAAGACAGTCCCCCAAAAAACGCCCATCCTTCGACACTTCCTAGTGCTTTAGCTGGGAAGAAGAAGTGGCGCAACAAACTCCCCAGCAGCACAGCTGTCTGTCTGTATAGTTAAGTAAAATATTGTATTTTGTTTACTAGGAGAAAATCCAAGTCCTTCGGAAAGCACGTTAGGCCGTTTGTCCTGGCTGTCATTCGTGGATCTTTGACAGTCGTTACGGGTCGTCAGAAGCTTGAAATTGTGACAACCAGTCTTACCAGGGGGTGTCGTATTACCCAGTGACCGGGTTGTGGAGGTCAGATAGGCAGTCGCTCGTTTTATTTTTTAGCAGATTAAATTGAAATGCCCAAATCAGGCCTCCCCACGTTGAGGCAGAGGGCCTTACCCGCACCGAGCGCGTGTGGTATCACACGCGGGCCCAGTGCGGGTTGGTAGATGTCACATGTCTTCGAATTCTTGGTTCTAGGACATGCCGGTTTCCTCACGATATTTTCCTTCACCGTTTTGAGTGCAGTGGTCATGAAATAATTTACACAACGTAAAGCGCATTTCAGGGTTCGAATCTACGACCTGCAACTTGTAAGTCGCGGTCGAATCCATTGGGCCATAACAGCCGTCTTAAACTGACTGAATCATAGTTTATAAAACATCATGAAATTGCGTTAAAATCGACACATCCGTTAGGTGTTACCGATGGCACAGACAGATAGAAAAAGGAATTCAGACTCCCCCTCTTTTTGAAGGCAATTTTTAATGTGGTAGGTACTCAAAATCACAACATATTTATTACTCAAAAAAAAAAAAAAATTCAAGAATCGATTTCAAGTTTTCAACAAAATCGTTATAAATAACTCGATACCTAAGTTTCGAATCCGGATTGTCTATGACATCATAAGCCACGTAGTAAGATCATCTCAAAGTCACTTTAGTCAACACTACAGGTCAAATACATTATACCTTTTTTTAGAATGGTAAGGACAGACCGCTCTCCGGACCAAGGATATTCTGTAGACTTGTTTGATTTTCAATTAAGAATATTATGCTAGCAACGATATTTATGTTTTGACTTCGATATTTGAAATCTGAATGGTGTGACGTAGTGACAGAAAATAAAAGATGGACGCCTTGAAATGTCAATGTCAAGTTGGTGTCGAAATTTGAACGAATTCGAATATTTAATGGTAGTTTGGAAGGCAAAATATCTATGATCAAATGGTGTTATGAAATCGTCATTTACTTTTGCTTTTTTTTATTTTTCTTGATAAAGTCTTACAAAAACTCCAGAACGGCTGGACCGATTTGGCTAATTTTGGTTTTGAAATATTTGTAGAAACCTGTCCAAGGAAGGTTTAAAAAGTGAGAAAATATATATTAAACAAAAAAAAATCAATTTCCAAAAAAAAACCAACCGATTTCCGAAAAAACATTATATAGAGAAAAAAATAATTTAAATTTCGGAAGTCGGTGTCTTTGGATACCTATGTATTTAAATTTTTCACGTTACATTTGTCACCGCCTTCCGAAAATAAAGTAATTTTTCACTTTGTTGTGTTGTTTCGGAAATCGGTGTTTTTTTCATTTGAACATGTTTTTATTTTTCACTTTTTAGTTATATATCTACCCACCCCGCACCAAATTAAAATTTCGTCATCCTTGGGGTATTCTCAAAATCAAAACAATGCATATTTATGCGATAGCAGCAATCGCGGTTGATTTGCTGTCAATTTTTTGAAGAGTTCCGTTGTCTGTCTCCGAAACTCACTATCGGATCTATATGAAATTTTAATGAGACCATTTCGGAATAAACCCCTTTCCAACAAAAAAAGAATTTTGGAAATCCGTCTATACATGACGGAGTTATGCCTGAAAATACATTGTAAAATAATTATATTATAAACATATCGAATTGATAACCTCCTTCTTTTTGAAGTCGGTTAAAAGTAAAGTCAACGTTTGTTAGTCTAATAAAAAGGTCAGACAACTTTTATTGGCTGTATGAAGTTATCTAGCTAGTTTTAATGATAAAAATCCCTTTTCTAGTTTCGTCCTGATTCGTCCCTGCATACCTATGCACCCCGTTTGTTGGTAAATTTGACGAAAAACAGAATTTATTACAACGAAAACGTGAGAATTAGACTATATTGAAAATGCAAATAAATCATTCATCACAAAATAAAAAATATACTAACCTATTCACAAATTAAAAAATGGCGCCGAAAAATTCTTCCTCATCGCTGTCGACTGGTAATGTTCCCAAGAGACTGGCAGCATTACCACGTTGTATGGCATTGCTTAGCCGCTAGCCAAGGTGGAAACCAGCCCTTGGGTCACGGTTTAGAGATCACTCATGTTATACAACACAAATGTTAATTCTGTATTCAAACTAGTCCACAAAATCACTTTTAAATGAAAATCTGTACATCAGTGATTTATGCTATGTGATTCTTGACGTTTACCTATGGCCTGCCTTTTAAGAATATGATATTAGCCTCTCTCCCAAAAATTGATTTTTTTTTAATAGTCTACTTATGAGTTAAACATAGAAATATATAGTACCAGCCTACCCTGGGGCCTTAGTCTGCTATTTTTATAAATTCGTCATCCCAACACGATCCCATCGTCATTTTGTTAAAAGTTCGTAATCTGCTAAATTCATAATGGTCGATCAGTGATCGGTCAATGGTCTCGTAATAGAATTGTGTTTTAATTATAACACCCGTTAGTAGAAATGATATTCGAAAAAATACTACTACTAAATTTAATCATTTATTCATGCCAGATTTCATTTAAATGTATATATTTTTACATATTATTTTTTAACATATTATTTTAGGAACTGTCAAAATTTTAGCAGATCAGTTATTCATTTGTCATTATGTACGGGATTACCAATAGATGCCATTTCTTTCAATGGAGTGTCAGTGGCTGACCATCGGAAAGTCATAATGACGCCATTATATTAGTAGATTTCCAAACTTGTCAAAATCAACAAATTTTGAAATCAATGATAGACTATTCTGACACTATTGTAATAGCAGACTTGAGGCCCTGTCTCGCGGCACCACCCGCGTGGATGTCGAAAATTATCCTACGAGTTTAAACTATCGGGATAAAAATATATTATGTGTTAATCCAGGTTATATGTGTGCTAAATTCCATCTAAATCTGTTCAGTCGTTTTTGCGTGAAAGAGTAACAAACATCTAAACATACTAACTATTACATTTTTAATATTATAGTAGGATAGAACTATGTACAGACGCCAGCACATCAAGCTACTCCAATCTGTCAAATTTATTTGATAGATTTTCAACTTTATACCGTAAGCATAAGGTTCATGTTCAATTGGGAAAATTTGACAGTTTGGGGTAGGTTGACCTGCTGGCGTCTGTACCATAAAACCACGTGTCTTGATGATTTAGGAAGGCTAAAGGTCCGTGTAATTAGCAAATAGCAATTAATTAGCACTTTATAAACAAAACAATGCCACATAGGAAATAAGACTACATAAAAGCTGCCTTTGTCTGTTTGTCCGCATTTTTCACAGAAAAGGCTGAACCGACACGAAATATTTCATCACAGCGAATAAAGATGAAAATTACAACCATTTTTTTACAAGAATACTTTAAAGATTATCATGACTTGGAGGATATTCTATTCAATTAATAAAAGAGGAAAAAATGCAAATTGCGAATCTGTGTTGCAATGAAAATGGCGGTAATACAAAGTATCATCGAGACGCGGGATAAGCGAAGGTATTTCAGTATAATGCCAATCATGTTTTAAATTCTTGGCACTGGATATACCTACAGCCTTTTACAATTTTAATGAGATGCATAGGAATTCGACATTTACAAAGTTTATAAATGGTTGCGAAATTGTAACAGTTCATCATAATTATGTGTCAAGGATCTATTAAAAGTTAAATTAACACATCACAAAGTTTGTAAATATGGTAAAAAAAATATATATCAAACGGTGTTCTAACAATCAAATAAGAAAAATAAATTAAAAACTTCAGTAGTAGCAAACTCTTTTGAAATTAGAATACATCTATAAAATTTCGAAAATTCACAATAAATAACCAATTCAAAATGAAATAATTAATAAAAAATAAATAATGATACTCACCGTGAAATAAGTATTTCGGGCAAAGACAACACAAAATTTAAAAAATATATTTATAAAAAATCCTACAGACCTTCATACGTCTGTACACAAAGACACACAAACCAAACTGAACGATAATCGCTACGGAGCGAGATATCGATACGAGAATCGATTAAAAATCGACAAAACAGGTTGTAAGTTTAATTATCTGGCATTATGATGAGACTGTTAGGTTAGACTCTTGCCTCTTGCCGGATTTTAAAACGATGTTCGAAAAAAATATGGCGCGGATTCGTAGACTGAGAATTATTTTGAGTTTTTGGAGGGAAACTTTTGAATGGGTTCTGTAGGTGAAGACTGATGAACATACAATGTGATATCTCTTTTAGAAAACACTGAATATGTGTTTAGCAGTAAATTTTCTTCAACTAATAATATAGAAAATTACTTAATTCTGAATGTCGTGGCCATCGGAAGACGGAAGGCCGCATTGTCTGAGTCAGCTCTGAATATAGAAAATAATGTGTACTTATTTAATAAATTGTAGACAAACAATGAAAACAAAATAATCATAACGTTTGTATATTTTTTACTGACTTTCTAAATTACGAGCTACAGTTCAAAGCTAGCTTTGAATGAAGGATAGTTGCACAAGGCAGTGCAATAGGCCCATGACACGGAGGAGACAGTAGAATCATAATATAAATGTGAGATTTTTGCGCTAGCAGACAAAAAGATAAACAGGAGATGCAGCCAAGCGGGAGGTGGAGACGAGTCCTCAGTCCTCAAGTGACTGACGACCTTATAAGGGCTATTGGTACAGATTGGATGGCAGATGGCAGTCGGTCTTTGAAAAATACTTATATTCAGCTGCGTCGGGTTCGCAGGGAAGCCGACCCCAACATAATATATGATATGATACGATACGTTGGGGTCGGTTTCCAACGGACTGATTGAAGGTACAGTCCCTTAGTCGAGAGAATGTGGTTTTCACACCCACTGGTTTCACACAAACGGCACGTCCGAAAGTAGTTGATCCCTTAGAAGAACTGTAATTATTCGGGAGTAAGGACAACTGTCAAATAATTTAATTATTCATTATTTTGGGGCCCGAACTAATCTTATGTCTGTAAGTGATACGGAGTAGAAAACGCCGCTAAATTCAGCCAAAACTACGGACTTCGTGCTCAAGAAAGTGGACCTCCTGGAACCCCTTTTAAAAAATGCCATCTCTCAGGTCAACATATGAGGCTATCCGCTATTTAGCCGGACTTGCCTGTGGTGTTCCTGCCTCAATAAATAAAGGCCTCCAACCGGGGCTTAAAACCTTAAAACCAAGCGAGGACCATGGGTTAGGGTGACCTTGGAAGTGGGGCAGCAAGGGACGGGCAGGATCGGAACTATACGCGTTGATTCGACGGACTGTAAGTATTTTGCCTCGTGCCGTTTTCTTACTCGCCCACGGATCGCCAAGCCCCTTCTCTCAAATGTCAATGTTCAAGGACAAGCGACGAGCCGAAATGTCAAACTATTTATTATTATGTGAATAGATATTAGGCACAGACGCTTATGTCGCTAAACTGGCCGCCATAACGATAATATATTATTGTAATTTGGTTGGATGAGGTCGCATTTGTGAATTAGATGATATTTTCCAAAGAGGTGGGCTGAGGTAACCTCCTAATTTATGATTAGCCATAGTCTCATGTAGGCCGAAGTAGAAACCTGCTCAGATTCACAGATGACTCCAGCCTGGAGTGTAAATGTGGTGCTGTCCCACAAAAAATAGGGCACTTAATATCTTGTCCAGCGTGTCCTGTTGTCTGCACGCTACAGGATCTGATGGACGCTGCTGAAAGTGCCAAGCTCGTAGCGAAATTCTTCGCTGACTTTATTTAGATTGCTATCAACACGGTAAGAAGATTAGCCATAGTTTTTCGTGATAGAGGTAATCACTTATCTGCAAAAGTGACGATAAGTCCACTGCACCACTACCACCTAGCTGCTGCCTTTTTGATTGACTAATTGTTGAGAATATGGCAATGTAATTTCACCTTAATTTTATTTTTGGTGTTGGTAACTGGGTCACTCTGTTTCATATACATTACATTGCTATAATGACACAAATAAATACATCAAAAAATGCGGGGAGGGAAATTTGGAAAGTTGTAAATAAATGCACTAACAAAGAGAAGATGATTCAGCGGGAACTTAAACTTAAGGTTGATGGACGAATTGTAGTGGATCCAGAGGAAATAACTAACTTACTAGTGAATCAATTTGATTATAAAGGAGTTACTGATGCAGATGAAGGAGACCTTGCCACGGCATTTCTCCATCTATGCACGGACAAGGTTAGCAGTGATATGCATATTTCTCCTACCACTCCAAACGAGTTAAGTACCATAGTTAAAAGAATGGAAAACAAACATTCCTGTGGGTATGACGAAGTGCCGATTTGTCTATTCAAAGACCACATTGAAATATTAGCTGAGCCTCTATCAGACTTCTTTAATAAATGTATAAAAGAGGCTGTTTTCCCAGACCAACTGAAAATGGCGAAAGTAATACCTGTGTATAAGAAGGGAAGTAAGTCTGATCCTAAAAACTATAGACCCATCTCTCTATTACCAGTACTGTCAAAATTGTTTGAAAAGATTCTTAAAATTCGACTTTTAACACACTTGCGAGTAAACAAAGTGTTAAATAAAAGACAATTTGGGTACCAAAAGGGTGTTGGCACTTCAGACGCCATATATACTTTATTGGATGATGTGATAAGCAAAATTAATAATAAATTGAGAGTTGCAGGGATTTTCCTAGATTTAAGCTCTGCATTTGACACAATTGACCACGATTTACTTCTTACTAAAATGAGTCATTACGGAATAAGAGGAAATGCTTTGCAACTGTTCTCTTCCTACTTAAAAAACAGGTGGATGTACGTTGAAATTGATAAAACTCAGAATAATTATAAGAAAAGGTATAAATCCAAAATTGTACGCATATCGACGGGTGTCCCGCAGGGATCTATTTTAGGACCTATTTTATTCTTATTATTTATTAATGACCTGATTAATTATTTAAATACAATTTTACCGGACATTAAATTAGTAATTTTTGCAGATGACACAAATGCCATAGTGGCAGCTAATGACATGGTAGAGTTGACAGAAAGGGTAAATGCTACGTTACAAGCTTTTCATGTGTGGTTTACGGCGAATAAATTGCTTATCAATAGTAAAAAGACCCAAATAATGTTATTTAAAACTACAGCCCGTAACAAAGATAACTTAAATGTTGCATTAAATGAAGACGACATTGAGCTCGTTTCAGAAGTAAAATTTTTAGGTATACATATTGACCAACTTTTAAACTGGAAACCAGAATTAAAAACAATTGATGCTTCGGTATCGTCTGCATGTTATGCTCTGAGAGCTCTGAGAAACGAAATCGGCATAGAACAGCTAAAAATGGTATATTTTGCGCTAGTGGAGTCAAAAATTAGATATAGCATACTTTTTTGGGGAAATAGCTATGATTATAATAGTAGAAGAGCTTTCATACTACAAAAACGTGCAATTAGAACCATGGTCCGCATCTCACAGAGAGAAAGTTGCCGACAATATTTTATAAATTTAGGCATACTCACAGTGCCAGGTCTTTATGTACTGATACTTTTAAGTAATATGGCCAAATACATACAAGATTATGAGACAATAGAAGAACGGCAGATTAGGGAAGGCACACGTAGACTGGACTTAAAGAATAAAAATTTTACAAATAAGAACCTAAAAATTGTTAAACACAGTCCACGATACCAGTCTGTAAAATTATTCAACAGGCTGCCTTTAGACATCAAAAGTGCCGTATACAGTAGCGCTTTCAAAATAAAACTGAAAAATTACCTATTGAATAAGTGTCTATATGCTCTAGAAGAACTGTGATTTTAATGAATTGTAATTGTGTCAAGATAATCTTGGGTTGAAAAATTTTGTTTCATTCTGTTAATTCTAATTTATTGATCTAGGCATATTTTTATTTATTTTCTATTATTTTTGAATGAATTTGATTTAATTTTACCAATCTATATTAATTTGTATTTTTATTTTTATTTTTTATTGTTGTAATTGGTTTTTTTGTTGTTTGTAAATATAATTTGTGTATAAGTTCAGATACAAGTTACTTGTTGTATGAATAAATGACTATGACTATGACTATATAAAAACTGTCATGGTGTTCATAAAAGTGTTCATATATTAAAACCTTTTTCGCTTATAAAACTGCGTTCTTTATTTTATTACAACACTAATTTTAGAATTGCATTAGCTATTCAGAATTCCAAAAGATATGGTGAAACTTTGCTGGCGACCATTCAAGTAGCGCAAAAACGTCGACTTTGCTCAAAGAAGGTTGTCAAAATAATGACCTCATTACAAGCATTTTTAAGTACAATCATGTATTTTTTTTAACAGATGAAGGCAAGTAATTTAAATGCGGTTTTCTATTTAGGTCTTTATTTAGAGGCTCTGATACAAAAGTTATACCGTCTTTTTACAAAATACGATCTAACTTTAGTACTACTTAGCTTATAGCTCTGGGCCAGTTTTAGCGTTCAAAACTTTATTTCTATATCGGTTAATAATGACAACTTTTTTTTTGGGTGTTGGCTTCGCATGGTTTGTGCATTTAGACAGTGTCAAGTAATTTTTCTTTTCGATCAAGTAAATGGCCCGATATCTGGCACGAAGTTACAAAAAAGTCATAGTCGATTTTAGTTACTCAAGTCAAAGTTAAGTCAAAGTTATTGTAAAGCGGTAGCAACTTTACCTGTTAGGAGTTTTTGGGGGGAACACGAAATGTCCACGTTAGTCACTGCATATGCATCTTTTTATTAAATCGTCTAACAGTAGAACACGACCAATTAGAAGGCAGTATACAAACATGCTACACGTTAGTGGACATAACACTGCATTATTAAGAAAAAGTGTTTTATGTATGTGCCCGATTATCTTTAACAAAATACCCGATGGAATAAAAAACGAGTCCATTCCACTGTTTAAAAAGAAATTGACAGTGTTATTAATTGATAAATGTTATTACTCCATAAGTGAATTTTTAAATGATAAAACTTTATAAGTAGTTACCTAATTCATTAATCTTTTATTCTTTATTTTAATTTATTGACCATATTATAAGAATTTTCATATATTATTGATTATTGTAGACTATTAAGCACTTGTGCTAAATGTTTTTGCATGCCTAATTTAAGGTAGAATGTACACGGATCTCTTGATTATAAAACCATCTGCATTTTTTTTGTACCTACTTTCTATGCAAATAAATAATTATTCTATTATTCTATTCACTTATTTTCACATTCACAACACTTGTGCACTCACACTTAACTAAACTGAATAATTCACTACCAAAATTATACAATTTAATTCGCTATTTCACAAAATTTCATGAAAATGAAGATTCGTGCGATATGTTCCAACGCGATCCCGCCAAAAAATCTCTAATGACAACTTAGCACCTTACTAAATTATCAGTTTTTTTTAAAGAACAGCATTTCTGTACATATTGGGTTCTTAATTCAAAAACGGGCGGTTAAAACCAGAGGCGTAAATGCGTAATCTATCAGTAGGAATTGCATCTATTTAGACAGTTTCACAATATTCATGGCGTTGTTTACGTGGAGCAATTATTTTGAAATGAAAGAAAATGAAAGCAAATGAATAACAACTTTCAAAATGTTTCAGATTCTGATAAATAGTTTGTTACGCGACGATCTAAAGAAAAACCTTGTTTTTTAACCGACCTCAAAAAGAAGGAGGTTATCAATTTAACATTACTCCGTCCTATAAAGACAGACGGATTTTCAAAATTCTTTTTTTGTTCGAAAGAGGTTAATTCCAAAATGGTCCCATTTGAATTTCATATCGATCTGACGATACATTTCGGAGACAGAGAACGGAACTCTTAAAAAAATGACAGTAAATTAACCGCGATTATGATCCCAAGGATGATGAAACTTCGAATTGGGAAAAGAAAACATTTTCCAATAAAAAAACCGATTTTCGGAAAAACCCTACTAAAGTTATTTTTCACTTTGTAGTGTTTTCCCGGAAGTCGGTTGTTTTTTTATAAACACTATGCCAGTATCAACGTTTGTCGTAAACCGAGCTTCTCATAACGTAAGAGCCGAAGTTGACTGACTCACTAAACCAACTTCCAGTTTAAGTAGCTATTAGGTATGTCACAGAGTGAATACAATTTTGCAATTTGTTATTTGGCCTCTAACACACACATGGGTTTTTCAAACATATTCTAAAGTAGATTTACAACTTGTGCATACACAAAACGGTGAAGGAAAATGTTGCGAGGAACACGTGTATTGGAATGTTTATGTATTTCCTTCTTCATGGGATTAAGAGGGAATGGCAAACTGCCCCGTAGAGAGTATGACTTATGGGGGTATGGCATGGTTTATGGATTTGACTGTACCTGATCAATTTTTCATGCTACCACTTATAAACAGTGCAACTATGTCGGCAACTATAGAATTGGAGGTATATAGACGGAGGTCGCCTTGATTCACAAAACATGGTTATTGATGAAGTAGTTTATAACTTATTGAAGTTGAGGGGCTTGTGGCTGAATAACAATAGCTGCACGGGTCGATCGGTTAGGTTAACCTACGCTTGTCGCGGTTAGTCCGTGGATGGGTGACCATCTTTACATACCAAGACCCCTCCGTGCCTCGGAAAGCACGTTAAGCCGTTGGTCCCGGCTGTCATTTGTAGATCTTTGACAGTCGTTACGGGTCGTCAGAAGCCCGAAAGTCTGACAGTCTTACCAAGGGGTTTCGTATTACCCAGTAACTGGGTTGTGGAGGTCAGATAGGCAATTGCTCCTTGTAAAATACTGGTATTCAGCTGCATCCGGTTAGACTGGAAGCCGACCCCAACATAGTTGGGAAAAGGCAAGGCAGATGATGATGATGAAGTAGTTTATAAATAGCTGTCCCAGTTATCATATGATACCATTCACAATCAACTTCCCAGGTGCCATCTTAGTTTACTAGTGCTCCAGTAACTTCACATTCCTGATAAAAGGTACTTAAATTACCAGCAGTAACGGGGTTTACTTCAAAATTCCAAAGTAGCTCAAACATTGAGCAACCCCAATAACTAAGTTCGGAAGGCGGTGACATAATATAATTAAATACATATCCAAAGTCACCGACTTCCGAACTTAGTTATTGGGGTTGGACAAAGCAAGTTTATTATTTTTTACTTTTCGGTTTTTCGGCGGTTTAATTTTTTTATTAAAAAGTTTTTCATACTACCACTTATAAACAGTGCAACTATGTGGGCAACTACAGAATTGGGCCTAGACGAAGATCGCCGTAATTTACAAAATTCCAAAGTTGCTCAATGTTTGAGCTACTTTGGAATTTTGAAGTAAACCCCGTTACTGCTGGTAATTTAAGTACCTTTTATCAGGAATGTGAAGTTACTGGAGCACTAGTAAACTAAGATGGCACCTGGGAAGTTGATTGTGAATGGTATCATTATGATAACAGGGACTGCTATTTATAAACTACTTCATCAATAACCATGTTTTGTGAATCACGGCGACCTCCGTCTACCTCCAATTCTATGGTTGCCTACATAGTTGCACTGGTTATAAGTGGTAGCATGAAAAATTGATCAGGTACAGTAAAATCCTTAACACAATCTGCTAATGAAGAAAATGGATTTATTAATGTAGCTAAATATTCTTGGACAAACATGAAAATTACATAAGAGTTAGCAGAAAGGCAAAGGGTAAATAAAATAATTTTCACCAGATATTAAATATCCAAGGATTTTCAATCGAAAAAATTATAACCGTGAAGCAAATGGTTTTACCGAGAGGACCTACGAGTGGCATTATCAGTCCCAACAGTGGGAACTTTATAGACCGATAGTTATGTCACTCAAAAGGTTCACGTTTGAAGGCGGTTCAATAAAGTTGAAATTAAAATTAATACACACTCGTGGGCACACGTGTCTATTAATTTTAATTTCAACTTTATAGACTATGTTTAAATCACCATAAACCAGGTTGTAGGCGCCGGCGCCATTTTTTGCCGGCACCACTTTTTGTGGCAACTCTGGTAACTGGTTAAATTACCGGTTATTACTGCTGATGTCATCACCACATTCTTCATGTAACGTGTCCGTTTGATGGGTAACGTAGCCGTCATCACGCGTGTCTGTGTTCGTCGGAAACATTAACTAGTAACTTATTTACCTACATACCCATTAGCCTCCTATTTATAGACGAGTTCAAAAAAAGAAGGAGGTTCCATCATTTATAAACCAATTTGAAATTCTTCTTTTGTTTAACCAACACGCACGGGTCCCGCGTGGTGGATTACGGCTCCCTCTCATCGAGAGGGATCTAAACATACTATATTCACATTATTTATATAAATTAGGAGTAAATCTGTGTCTGACCATTTCGTGTTTCTTGGCATTTATTACCCCTTATAAACGTTGCTTAAAGTTAAGTGATGTTAAAACGTCAAAATAAACAGTTTAACAGTCGCTAATATTTACTTACCACTTTAAATAACGTTTATAAATAAGGGAGAATAATTGTGTTCGCAAAACATAATTATTCTCGTGGTGTAAAGCTGCAGACGAGAGTCCAGAAAGGGTCTAGACTAGAGAAAAAAGAGAAATTAACTGCAAACCCGAGCGCGGGAGCGGGTCCAGAGTGGATTCGTAGTTCTTCGAAGATGTCACATGTCTTCAAACTTTTGGTTCTAGGGCATACCTGTCGTCACGATATTATCCTTTATTGTTTTCAAACCAAATGGTATTGAAATAGTTTACACAAAGTAAAGCGCCTGCCTGGATTCGTAAGCCGTGGTTATTACCACTGTCCACCACTACTCTCTATGAAAAAAAAAAAAAAACAATTTGCTTTATGTCAGCTCGCTCTTAGGCCACGTCAGCAGCACCATTCACCAGGAATCACCACCACAGAGTCCACTCTGCTACTGAAAAATCTGGTAATTTTGAATGTACTTGTCGTATTGTCGTTATGAGCGATAATAGTTCTTACTACAATCCGATACGGGTTAAAATCTGTTGTAATAAATTCGAATAATAAACGAGCAAGCATTGTCGTAAAAATGTAAATAAAATCGTATAAAATTAGATATTAGCAATTTGATTATAAAGAATCTATCACTGGATGCAGTTTGGCATTTGAAATTTTATGGTATATTTATAATTATAATAATAATTGTTATTGAAGGGATAAACTGGTTTTAAAGATAATTAAGAGGTGATTTTGATGATTTTTTCGATGTATTAAAGTATGTTTAATTATGTTTTGAGTTCCATCACTGTATGCAAAAAAGGCTTGAAAATATCATAATTTTTTTTGCTCTCAAAATTATTTGCGATTAAAGAGATACACTGGTTTAAAAAACGATATTTTTGAGCGTTTTCCATAAACCCAAGTCAATCCCAATAAGACGAAGTCGCGAGCAGAAACTAGTCTCCAATATAAAAGTCATCTTCCTCATGTCAGAGTGACGTTGCGGCCATTAAGTACAATTTTCCTGGTTTTCTCGTGACTTCGTAAGTTATAATTGCTGGCAACTGGTAGTCTCGTCAGCGATTGAAAAACTCACAAGGTTTCTTTTAATTGATGAGCGATTAATACTTATTATTGCTTCTTTGATATTTAGCCTTCGACTGTGTTGTAAGAAAACTTTATCAACTACTTTTCGTACCGACTTTTCTCTATACATCTTCACGACACGTTTTAGCGATTGTGGTATATCTAATACATCCACATTTCGCCAGTTATGTTTGTGTAGTAGAGGACGAATCGATAGCCATTCAATTTAAATAGTCTTAGTTTTACAATTTAATTTTAAAAACAACACATTTCCTATATCCTTACTTCATCGTCACCATCATTTCAGCCGGAAGACGTCCACTGCTGGACATAGGCCTCCTCCAAAAGGGGGTTTTGCTATAATCG
The DNA here is from genome assembly GCA_949987655.1 of Polymixis flavicincta. NCBI lineage: Eukaryota > Metazoa > Arthropoda > Insecta > Lepidoptera > Noctuidae > Polymixis > Polymixis flavicincta. The sequence continues at coordinate 2,669,284 of OX465198.1, read as the reverse complement.
CCACGCTTGGCAGGCGGGTTGGCGATTGCAGTATGTTGGTAAAATGCATAGAGAACGTTGCTGCCCATTCTCTAGTAAGTCCCTTAGTCGCCTTCTACGATACCCACGGGAAGAAATGGGATGATTATGCTATTCTTTACGTCCGGCACCACACGGTATAAAACCTAACTTAACTAAAATTAATAAACTGAATCAAAACGTCGAAATCGTCATCCCCATAGCTGTCAACTGGTAATGTACAGAAGCCAGCATATCAAGCTAACCCAAACTGTCAATTTTTTTTCATAGTTTTTCAGCTTTATCACAAAGGATTAAGGTTTATGTTCAATTGGGAAAATTTGACAGTTTGCGATAGCTTGACCTGCTGGCGACTGTACCCAAGAGGCATTGCCTCATTGTATTTATTTGAATTAATGGGTTTAGACATCAGAAATCGTCAGATTGCTTTGCTTACAAAAATCTAAACTCATTTATTCAAACTAGGCTGAGAGTCAATTTTTGAATGTCAAAATTACATAAGACAGTCCCCCAAAACGCCCACTCTTCACCACTTCAGTGCTTTAAAAGAAGTGGCGCAACAACCTCCCCAGCAGCACAGCTGTCTGTAAAGTTAGAAGAACTTGATTCTATAGGTATGTTAAATACTAAGTAATTAACATTACGAAACATAAAACATTTAATAAAACTATTTGCCATATATGTCTGCTTGTTTTTTAGCATAGGCCTCCCCAAGCCAGTAACATCCATAACAAGGAACATACTCCACGCCGCTACGGAGAAACCCTATTAAGAAAAACCCAATCTCGCTTCCCTGATCTGGGAATCGAACCCATACCGCGGCACCCCGAGCAGCCAGCACTGCCAGCAGTCGTCAGTCAACTTTGCTATTTTTATACCAGCAAAGTCAGACGATTTAAGTATGCTGATATTTTTTAATTTCGTCTAAAAAGTTGGTTAGAGCAATAGTAGCTTATTAGAGCAGTGGTGGCCTAGCGAGTTGTACATTGTGGGTTCAAACCTAGGCAGGCTCATAATTTGTATATTGCATTACCTCTCATGCTCTCAAAAGCTGTGAAGGCAAACATCGTGAAAAAACCGGCATGTCTTGAGACCAAACACTCGAAAACATATGACTTCTACCAACCCGCACTGGGCCCGCGTGGTGGATTATGGCCCACTCCCTCTCACAGAGAAGAGGCCTGTGTCCCAGCAGTGGGAACGTTATAGGCTGATTATGCTATGATATTCTAGAAGACAATGTTATATTTTATTCTTTTTATTTTTACAATGTCTGATATATTCTCGTCATTATTTGACATTATACATCAATTCTAATAACGACTGTTTAATAGTGATTTTCATGGAAATCATAATTTGTTACTTGGTTTAAATACTTTAATTTTATGAATGTAGATTCTTTTAGGTATTGTGAATGAGAGAACGTTGTAGGCCTGCACTGTCCTCCCATACCTATTACCACTGTAATTTTTAAACATTGTAAAAGCTTATTATTTTTGAAAGAGTAGCCGTTGAGTTTCTTTCCGGCTCTGCTCCGTAAGAACCGACAAATTAGAACCGTGAACCTAGCTTCTGACGCTTCATAAGTGCCCAAGCAGGTTTTTTTTGAGATTCTTATGGTGAAGGAAATCATTTAAATCTAAAGTCTCCCTCATTTTAGCCTGAAATAAAAAACCGATCAAACGTGGTTATCATTTCTCGTTCCGTCGCCCATCCTTTCTCATTCGCTAAATAATAATATCACAAATCAGCTGTTACCAGTCCGCCATGTTAGTTAGGTATGCTTTTTTTTTAATCAAACGGCAAACGGCAAAGGAATGCAAGGTTGTGTCTGTCACGGAATATTTAATATGTCTAACATTAATGATGTCGGCTGAGCGTGTGTTCGTTTTAATTTAATTTAGAATTAGATGGTAATGGGGAATCGTGTTACCCTGTTGCTAGTTTGTGGAGGGCAGATAGATGGTCACTCCATGTAAAATGCTGCATTTGATTAGACTGGAAGCCAACCCCGACATAGTTTCGAAAAGGTTATGCAGATGATGATGGGAAGAAAAAATGTGTAACATTATTGCTGTGAAGACAGGCTCTTATCCGGCTTTAAGATCTTGCAGATAACATAAATTCAAGCCTGTTCTCCAAAATAGTAAAGGAGGGGGCTTCGGGAATCTCGAAGTCCTCTCCATTGCCCTTTGGATGACTTTTAGCCTTCTAATAAATCCCATTGTGAACGACCACGCTTTAGTGCCTTAGGCCGTCACTGGTATCATGCACTGGTCAAAGAATTTTTCACTGACAAGATACTGCGGTATTTGGGACAAAATCCGCAGAAGAACCAAGGTTTCCGACATGATCATCATTTTAACCAGTCTATCATGACAGGCCTCCTCCCTGAGAGGGAGTGGGCTGTAGTCTACCTTGCGGGCCCAGTGCGGGTTGGTAGATGTCACATGTCTTCGACTTTTTTGCTCGAGACATGCCGGTTTCCCCACGATGTTTCCTTTCACCGTTTTGAGAGCAGTGGTGATGAAATTATTTTCACAAAGTAAAGTGGCTGTTTTCGTTCGAACTTACGACTTACAAGTAGCAAGTCGCGGTCATTACCACTCGGTTACTACTGCTCTACCGACATAGCCCGAAGAAATTCTCAAACTTAAGTGGGCAGGGCACATTGCTCGCAGAACATGGCCGATGGGCCGTAAAGTTCTGGAGTGGCGTACCGGAAGAGGTAGCTTTGGAAGGCCTCCTACAAGGTGGACCGATGACCTGGTGAATGGCCGCAGGAATCCAATGGATGCGGGATGCACAAATGACAGAACCGGTCAAAGTGGCGATGCTTGGGCCTATATCCAGCAGTGGACCTCTTTCGATTAAAATTATGATGATAATTGGCAGTTCAAAAGTAAATTGAATTTAATTATTTGATTTTAAGTTTGAAAAGTCATATAAAAACATAGTGCCTTAAAATGTGGCCTAAATTTAAGGCACTATGTTTTTGTATGACGTATGAAGTTTTTTTTGATATAAGAAAAATAACATCGTTAAGCTACCCACATCAACTTGAACGTTATAATTAAAAAGTAAGGCAGGGCTAAAGCCTAGGTGTTCGGTCTAAAGTCTAGACTTCTCGTCTAAAGGTCAGTTGTAAGTCTAGGTCATTCGACCGAGGTGGTGTGGGCAGGACACCTACATCTACATTGTAAAATAAACTTAAATGTTTTGTGATATTATAAGAATACAGAACAATAAAAACCATGTGTCGGGACTAAGAATTAATATTTCCGCAAGCACACGTACAGACGCCAGCACATCAAGCTACCCCAAACTGTCAAATTTTCCCAATTGAACATGAACATTATGGTTATGTTATAAAGTTGAAAATCTATCAAAGAAATTTGACAAATTGGGGTAGCTCGATATGCTGGCGTTTGTAACTATTTTGGACCGGAATTATTATAAAAAGCAACTGACTTAAAAAAAAAAAAAACACTAAAGTGTTATTAAATTCGGAAGTCGGTCGTTTTTTTTAGTAAACTTTTTATTTATCGCTTTTAAATTGTGGTACCCCATACGACTTAGTTTACCTTCACTGGCTAAGTAAATAACAATGAGATAAAATTATTGTAACTTCATCAAAAAAAACTAATTGGAAAAAAGCGTATTAGGAAACTAACTCAAAAACCATCTGGGGTGCGGGTTGTTCGAAAGAGATAGCGTCGCCCCTGGCACACAGGCAACTGAGGGAACACGGGTGGGTTTCGGTCAGTAAAAGTCTGATACGCCCTCCTGCTCCACCCAGAGCGGGAGAAGTTATTTGATGAGTCCCCACCCAAAAAAAAAAACGTTAATCAGAACTTGATCAAATTACCGAGTGGTCTATATAAGGACCACTCGGTACTTTCAAACCAAAGAGCAATTGTTCAAATCGGTTTTCAAATGCCTGAGGACTGAGAAAACTACAATAAATAATTAAAAAACAAGAATTGAGTGGGGGTACCCCTCCTTTTTTAGTCGGTTAAAAATAAGTTTGTATTTCGCAAAAAAACCTATGAAAAACAAAGTTACTTCTGCAGTTGTAACCAAGAGAACGGCATGAAATCAAACGGGTGGCATTTTTGTAATTTGGCTATGGAATCAAGTGACAAGCATAAATAGTGTTTAATTTATTTATAGCTACGATAAAATAATCAATAAATAATTCCTAAATTACTTTTCTTTTATTTTTGTCTTCTATAATTCTTCAATTGACATTTCGCAACTTTTTTGTAAAAAGACAAACTTTTTTAAATGTCTGTGACTTTGAATGCCAATGATAAATATGTCTAATGTCAATTATTTCGGTCATAATTGACATTCATCTGTTATTTTGTAATGTCAGAAGTTAAATTTGTTGTTATTTTCTGCAAATTATTACTTTTAATGAAGATTTTTTTATGTTCCTAAGATATTATATTAATTACGAAATATATTGAAACGACTAATATAGTTTTTTTAAGATAATGTAATGCTTACAAAATATGGACTTTATCGTACGCGATGTTTATATTTTTTATTTTTATAAATCTCAATTCTGTTCCAGCCTAGATGCTACATGTCTCCGACTATTTTAAATTTTCGTCATAGACACCGATTCCCCTATTTATTTGGAAACTTGCCTTGTAAATGGTGGTGCTACTACCATTTTACTAATGTGTTTGATCGTGAATGAGGCTCCTGATTACTGTTGAGGATCTCTCCTTAATATATTCTTTCATTTCAGTCCATAAGACATCCGCTTTAGAATGCATAATCAGGGTATAATGTTGCTACGGCTGCTGACGGAAGACGCTTTGTATTTATACGAAGAATAAACATTGCTTTTTCAATACAGTGACATTTCGTTCCTACATTTTTGTTATCGCACCGTAGATATCCTTCTACAATCTGTCATTTAGTCTTTCGTTTCTAACGATATTTGTCTAGGTCCTTATAAACGTAGACTATTTCAGAAGAATATTTCTTCCCAAACTGTCAAAATCACACTGACAAAAAAACCTTCTACTCGACGGCCACCAAGTATCTACGATTATCTACAAAATCATGATTCGTTTAGAACGCAACTGTGATAATGAATAGAAAAACATAGCTAACTTATCCTATTATACATCATTTATTTAATAGTCATGTCTATTCTTCCGTCGACAAATCGGTGCTCGTGCTAAGCCTGCTGGGATACATTCCTCCTCTCTGTGAGAGGGAGCGATTTAATTCACCACGCGGGCCCAGTATGGGTTGAAGGATGTCACATGACTTTGAACTATTGATCCTAAGACATGGCAGTTTCCTCATGATGCTTTTCCTTCACCGTTCCTTTAACAGAGAGAAGGCCTGTGTCCCTTTAGTGGGAATATGATGATATTATGTACTAGCCTTTCCCCGCGTGGAAGTCGGAAATTTTGCCGCGGAAATGTCCCACCGGGATAAAAAGTATCGTATGTGTTAATCTAGGTTATAATCTATCTGTGTACCAAATGTCATCAAAGAGTAACTAACATCCATACATACAAACTTTCGCGTTTATCGCGTTTAAGCAAAGTAAGAATACCAATATAAGTCTTGCAGCTACTGGGGTATTTTGGATTGTTGACAAATAAATAATCACTAGTTTACAAAATTTTACTTTTTTTAAACCCCGAAATAAATGTATCTAAATATGTTCACCTAACTTCCTTAAACCTAAAAGAGTTAGCAGAAACATTTTATCACGTCACAATTTCTTCCTGCAGTTAATGTTTTTTTTGACCACCTAACATGGTGACGACAATTTATTGTTTATTTGTTCGCTTTAAACGACAATTATCTTGTTTCTGATTGATTCAAAATGTCGAGTAGAAAGTGTAAACAAAGTTCTGATCGTTTATGTTATGTTTGTGGACAGTGTACATATTTTCAAAAAAGAGAAGACCCGTAGTAGATTCGTCAAAAATTGCTTATTTCATTATTTTGGATTTCCTGTTGCAAATCCAGATAAAAAGTGGGTGCCATACGTGTTTTGCGAAAGCTATAGAATCGTCTTACTACAGTAGTCATATAGTAGTTTTTGTTCATTTATTTTTCTAGTTACACGAGTTATATTCCCAGATCTAACATAATATCCTCTCAAACACGTAAATATCGTTTGATATTGAAAATGTTGCGCTGGGCGGATGTGGACGAATACCAGTATCAAACTGAACCAATAGGGATCCTTGAGACGAATCGTAAAACCATAAATTCAGAAGTCACTTTATTCAAACTACAACGTCAAAATTACATAAGGCTGTCCCCCAAAATGCGCCCTACACCACTTCCTGTGCTTTAGCTGGGAAGAAGAAGTGGCGCAACTAATTCTCCAGCAGAATTGCATAGCATTTCCATATTGTCAAACAGGACCATCAGTTTCATACCAAGACACTTTCGTTCCTCAGATAGCACGTTAGCCTTCTGTGGGATCATTTCAAAATTCAGACAACCAGTCTTTTGAAGGGCTAAGAAATAATGTGGAGTATAAAGATTTATATTTCTATCGTGCTACTACTCACTAACTGGGTTTTGGTAGTCAAATAAGAATTCACGACATATAAAATATAGCAATGTTGTATTCAGCTGAGTCCGATTAGAGTTTTAAAAGAAACACCAACATCCAAAAACAAAAAAAACACTCTTAATTTCGGAAAAATGTGCATTGGGTTTTGTATTACGTTTGGTTTATGCCACCGATTTTCGAATGCAGTTTTTTTTTTTTTACTAAGTGATTTATACACATACAAACTTAAACCTTTAAACGAGCAATTCTTGAATACAGGATACGTTTTTAACCAGTGCGCAAACGGTTCCCCCCGAGTGGGTTCCCGCATTGTCGTTGCGGGGGGCTCAGTAGCCGTGGTCTCCTGGTGCGGAAACACGGTGAAACGAAGTGGAACCCAAAGGTGGGGCCGCTCGTCAGGGCTTTTGCCTTTAAGCCGATGACGTAGCGGCCAAAAAGTAGGTTGCGGTGAGGTGCACTGCAATTGAGGTGGGCCGCGATGTCGAATGGGAGGCAGAGGAGGAGTGCCGGTGCTTCTGAGCAGCGCTCTTCCCTTCCGTGGCCTGGACGGGGCCACCACCGTTTGATGGCGGACGCGGTGGGGCCGCAGGGGAAGAGGAGTGTCGGTATAGCATTGGCCGCTTTCCCTATCCCCTGCGGCCGAAAACTTGTTGGCGGGCCGGCGCGTTGTGTTCCACGTGCGCCGTCAGAGATGTCAGCAACGGCTGGTGGGGTCCACAAAGGCCAATGCCTGCCAGGGGTGCGGGTTGTTCGAAAGAGACACCGTCGCCCCTGGCACACAGGTACTGAGGGAACACGGGTGGGTTTTAGTCAATAAAAGTCTGACACACCCTCCTGCTCTCTACCCAGAGCGGAAGAAGTCATTTGATGATTTCCCACAATCCAAAAAAAAAACCTACATATCTACTACATATTCTAGATTCAGACCCAGCCGTTGATTAATCTCAGAACAATCTGCACCTAACTGGTAGCTTTTACCAATTAGTTTGGCATTTTAAGCGGAAAATTAAATGTTATGTTGCTAATCGTTAAAACACGAAAATCCTGTCTGTGTGATGTGAACACCGACAGTCGCAGGAACCGTTTGATCTAAACGTAATTAATTATTAAGATGTTTTTTTTTTCGGGATAGAAAATAGGAGTACCTACAATTAAATGTTATACATAATATCTTACTAAAACTAAACACTTATTATAACTACTAGCAACGTTATCCACTTATTATTACTAAAATTTAAATTTGGGCTAGCTTTAAGGATCCTGCATACAGCCGCGACGCGACAACACAACGCGACTCACGTACTATGAAAACTGTGTAGCGGCACTACAGAAAAATACTTCGCAACAAATACCTTGAAACACAAAAAGTGATGTGGCGCCATCTACAATGCCACATGCGACTACGCAAATCTGGACGTCACAGGAATCTTACATCGCGCAGTCAGAGTTTACCACGAGACTCACATATATACAACATCCTTACATCAACTGTCGGGCAGTTGCCCACCAGACACCCCTTTACTATAGAGTATGAGTGAACTTTACACCCTGTTTCTCATTCCTCTAAAACTGCATGGAAATTGTTCTACATGTGTCCAATGGCGCCTTCTTGAAGAAGCCTATATGCGATCTCATTAGTATGAAATATGAAGGATGTTAAATAGGTACTAAGATGATATGAGTATGAATGGGGGAGTAAGGTACCTTAGGGGTTTTCACTGAGACCTTATGGCCAAACACTAGATTATGAATGAGAAAGATATTGCTAATCCGTTGCTTCAATTCAAATGTTCGAAATTTTTTATTTTTTTACCAACGTAAATAACGAAATGAATATTGTTTAACTGTCAGATTGAAAAACATTCCTACTGTTAGTGTGGTACGCAATTACCGCGCTATTTAGAACGTAGCTTTTTGCGAATTTAACTACGGAACCTTCAACATTATAGCGAGCGATCGCGGTTTTAAGTATTTTTTTGGTAGGTAGGTATATCAAGCAACTCAGGAATCTTAATGGTCCAACATAATGCATAAAATAAAACTACTACATTTTGTACCCAAAATATAATGTGCCATATTTATACAGTTGCAAGCTCTTTGCGAACTCGGGAACCGGGATTAGTAAATTGAACACTGAGATTCAGATTATGCTCATTTTCTTTTTTACACGCTTTTTATTAGCTTCACCTGTATGAAAGGTTAAGGTTAAGGTTAAAAAAATATTTTATTTAAAAAAAGCGTGGGGTTCTTTTAAGATATTATCAAAATGATAATCACTCTACTCATATCTATCAATAAAATATTTATAACTATTGACACCATGCAACCCCGCTTTTTTTTAAATAAAATAATATTTTTTTTATTCACACTATTATTAATTTATATTTATTGAAATTTTTAACACTATTCTTAATTTAAATTTATTAAAATAAATTTTCTATTTTTTAGTTCGGTTTTCTATAAAAAGCGTGTTTTTTTGTTTTTTTAAACTATTATTTTTTGTGTGTAACGCAATGAATATTGTTGAACTATCAAATTGAAACAGTTACGCAATTAGGGTGTAGTAGTTACTGAGATCAGCGCTTTCAAGCAAACAAACAAACAAACTTTTCAGCTTTATAATATTACAAAATCTTCAGCTTTATTATATTAGTATAGATAATCCGATATGATATGATATGGAACTCAATTGGAGTTAGACAACCGAAACCTGGATGAGGCTGGCACAGGAGTTTGGGGATTGGCACAAGAAAAGAGGGGCCAGCAGTGCGTGAAATCTGGCTGTAGATGATGTTGATGGAAATACGCCCGCTCCCAGTAACATGGGACTTAAACATTTTAGGTAAATTCTGCCTACTCCATCTTGGAATGTAGGCGTTATGTTAAGATCATTGTAACTATTAATCCGTTAACTGAGTAGGTATCGTGTGAATAGCAAGGTTATGTTGTGACGTCACCACGACATGCGCGGGCGCAAGCTGAGGAGTTTTTATCGTGAAGAAACACCGTTGTGATAAAATGAGTAAGGTTTAGGAGCTAGGAGATGTCTTTACAAAGTTATGTGAGGTTTAGAAAAAAAGTATTTTTTTTGCCCTTTTTCGGCCTGGGCGATTACCTGACTGCGCCAGAATGAGGGTTATGTTTATCGAGTGGATGTATACAGGGTAAGTTTTTATCCAGTGCGCAAATTGTAACCATGAATTTTATTCAGCATATTATTCTAGAGCCCCTAAGCGCAGACATTTTTCACCGGTTATCCAAAAAAATATCAGCTGTTTCATAGAAAAGTGCAATACCTACGCTGTCAAAATGTATGGAAAAGCTGATTTGTTTTTGTATATCCGGCGAAAAATTTCTGCGCTAGGGGGTCTAGAATGATATGCTGAATTCATGGTTACATGGCCTAAACGGCGTGATGATATTAGCTTGAGAGGCGTCATTATATACGTCTCAATAAATTGTGAGAGTGAGACCGGGTATATCTATTACAATAATAAAAATAAAAATGGCCGATTTTTGGCGGCACATTCTTTTTTTTTTCTCAAAATCTATTTATGCATGTAACACAAACTTTTGCGACTAAAAACTAAGTTCGGAAGGCGGTGACATATAGTTAAATACATATCTAAAGTCACCGACTTCCGAACTTAGTTATTGGGGTTGGACAAAGAGACTTTATTATTTTTTACTTTTCGGTTTTTCGGCGGTTTAATTTTTTTATTAAAAAGTTTTTATTTTATAATTTTTTGTGGCTATAATCTACTAATTACTACATGCTTAATTTTTCTTTACTTTTTTTGTAATACACAACTCAATCTGCGAGTAAACAATCAATCATCCCCTGTTTTCTTACAATTAGGGTTGGAATTTTTCTTCGAAATTTATATGGGACCAACTTCGGGGTATATCCTTTCCAATAAAAAAAGAATTATCAAAATCGGACTACTCTGGAAAAAGTTATGCGTGGTCATACATAAAAAAAAAAAATACGAACGTCGAATTGAGTAACCTCCTCCGTTTTTTCGTCGGTTAAAAAATGTATTACATTCATAGCATCGAGCGTTTTATTTTCTTTAAGAATTTTGGTGGTTTCCGTTGGAAAGATCTCACAGCGATACGCAATGTAATAACCGCTTATTGCCAATAACTGGGCCCAAATCCAGACTACGGGTTGGTACTGAGAAATTCTGACAAGACATATGCGTTCACCCAACGCGGGCTGGCAACAACGCATTTATAGTAGTTTTTCGTCATTATTTCATTAAGAGCATGCATTCCACGCGGGCTGGCAACAACGCATTTGTAGTAGTTTTTCGTGATTATTTCATTAAATACAAACAAAAGTACATTTTTTTTTTCAGCCAAGCACTAGATATTCTGTATTTATGATTATTTATAACACAATAATTGATCATACTAAATAATGCAAACAGAAAATAATTGACGGTATGTCGATTTTTGTAATTAAATAGCAAAATCACTGTCACAAAAATAGCATACAAACAAAAAAATACCAATGATCTAGTGCATGGCTGATAAACATATTTACTTTTGTTTGTATTTAATGAAATAATCGCGAAAAACTGCTATAAATACTACTACTAACTGAATACTATAAGCAATCTCATGCAGTCGGAGGCAATAAAGGTCTTTATTGTTAAATTTAAGATGATGCCTCCGACTGCATGAGATTATGCTTATAGTATTCAGTCTAATAGTGGTCCTTTTGAAAACAGTTTCTTGTTTCCATCTTTTATATTAAAGTTCACTTTTTAGGCAGTCGGGTTTTTTGATTTTGTTTTTTTTTTTAATTTATTTAATGTATTTTTGTAAGTCCCGTGTGGTGCCGGGCGTAAAAGAATAGCACCATCTCATTTCTTCCCGTGGGTGTCGTAGAAGGCGACTAAGGGACTTACTAGAGAATGGGCAGCAGCGTTCTATAAGCATTTTACCACCATGCTGCGATTGCCAACCCGCCTGCCAAGCGTGGCGATTATGGCAAATCCACACATTTTGGGGGAGGCTTAAGTCCAGCAGTGGACGTCTTTCGGCTGATATGATGATGATGATGATTTTGTAAGAACACTTTTAAACGTCAATCATATTTTTAAAACTAGATGAGGTCGGCGTTTCCTATCCGATTACTGTGAGAAGAAAGGCCGAAACAAACTCAGAGGTCACAGTCTCTTTTAAAGTCCAGACATAATCTTGGTCAAATCATGTGAAGTCCATGTTTATTGGTGTCTGAAAACTAATAAAGAATAAAAAAATAAAAAAAACACGAATTTAAAAGAGATAATTAATTAAATAAATATATTGTAGCATAAATATTTTAAATAATTAATTAAACTCGATTTCAAATATTCTTTCTGTCATCATATCATTAAAACCACTACAAACTATGAATGTCTATGATATAACATGACTTTGCCAATACAACTCTAGCTCGTAGACTAGAGCATCCGGGTCATCTCATGCATAAACCATGACTGGTATGTCAGCTGTTGGACTAAGATCGCCAAACCTCGCGGTGACAGGGACGGGTAGAATAGTGATACAGCGTAATATCACGCCTTTATTCCCAGTAGGTGTAGGCAGAGATAAACCTCTAGTAGGTAGCATAGGTAGTGGTGCCGGACGTAAAAGAATAGCACCATCCCATTTCTTCCCGTGGGTGTCGTAGAAGGCGACTAAGGAACTTACTATAGAATGGGCAGCAACATTCTCTATGCATTTTACCACCATACTGCGATCGCCAACCCGCCTGCCAAGCGTGGCGATTATGACAAAACCCTCCTTTTGGGTGAGGCCTATGTCCAGCAGTGGATGTCTTTCAGCTGAAATGATGATGATGATGAGGTAGCATAATAGCATAGCATAAGCCTATAACGTTCCCACTGCTGAGACACAGGGACTCCTGGAGGGACCTCTCACAGAGAGGGGAAACCGGCATGTCCTAGAACCAAATTTTCGGAGATATGTGACATTGCCATCGTAATACAGTTTGTAACTGGTACGGGGGTCAGAGTGAATCGGTTTCGTAATAACCTGAATAGTCACCCACCACCAGTGAGTCCAGCCAATCCCTGACGTTTAACCCAACCAACTGACGTTTGACCAATGTCGATCTATCGGGATTATATTCCAGTGTAAGCACCCAGGTCTCGGACTTGGACAAGGCTGTTTCGAGCAAGAAGCGGAACGTCTTGTGTTACAGGCAGTACAGGGTGCTTCATGTACTGCCTGTAACCAATTAGTACTACCAATACTAATTGGTAATGTATTTTTAAATTTGTAGAACGTAAGTAATAGTGTGTTTTTTTTTTTATGGTTATCATTCTTTTGGCAAAAATAAAGATTTATTCATTTATTTACCTACCTTATTTATTTACCTGCACTGGGTCCTCGCTACAGTTGGTACCAGGCGCGGTCGCAGCCAGACTTTGGGGGGGCGTTACAGACAAAGACTACCCAACATAGTTGGGAAAAGGCTCGGCAGATGATGATGAGTTTGGGAGGCCTAATCAAACCAAAATCAAAATAATTTATTTCACATAAAACCTGCATGGGCACTTATGAAACGTCAGAAGCTAAGGCACGGTTCCAATTGGTTGTTTCTTCTGAAGAAGAGCCGGCAAGAAACCAGTACCATACGAATTACTGGAAGTGTCGATTCACCTACTTGTTGCCAGGGTTGGTTGGTTGGTTGGTTGCCAGATGTCCGGTATTTAAGCGTACAGTCCGGTATTTTCAAGCCCTGTCCGGTAAAAAATAAATGGTCATACCGGACAGAACAATGTTTTGAGTAAGTAGGTACTTATCTAAAAGTACCTAGGTACACATACAGTACACCATAATAAATTAGTTTTAGAAGAATGATTCAACTTTATTATTTGTTCATTGGAAATTCCTATTATTTTTGATAAACATACCTATCTAGCTTATTTTGTTAAGTAAGTAGTAGATTATAATATTCATACCATTGTTTAATAAAGACTTTCTCAAAGTTAGTATAGTCTTGGCGACCACAATTTTATGACTGCATTATATTTTGTTACCAACACTAATTAAGTTGATTTATGTGATGTTGATTAATTAAAATAAAATATTAGTATAAAACCGTATTTTTTTGCGACCTAGCATACGCAAATTTGGAGTTGTCCGGTATTTTTTCGCGACTCACCTGGCAACCCTACTTACTAATAAAATAATTTCGGGCGAGTTCTTTCGTGCGAGTCGATCAATAAGCCTTCGCTATCGTAAAAAAACATCTAAGAATAATATCTCATTCATTAATATAGGTACTAACGTGCCTAGTTTGAACTCAGAACCTCACGATAATCAACTGACCTTGGGTGGGCCGACTACACCATCAAGTAGTGACCCCATAACCAAAGCTAATACCTACTGCATTCTTGAACCTATTTTGGTATGTGTGGATGTATGTATGTATGACGTCAGTCTACCTGAACACGTTTCTAAGAACTAACGACTTAGACCAGTCCTGATTTTGAGGAGCTACAAATATTTGAGGAGGTGGTATATTTTACATAGAGACAATGATATTTTACACTTATAATTGCTTAGATTGTCCTGAAGATTTTTTGGATCATACGGTGGAGGTCTGCCCGGCTTGGACGGAGCACCACCGTTCTTGTGGGGGTGAACGGCGGCGGCAAACTCTCGCGTGTGGCCCTAGTCCAGGCCGTGGTACGGAGCGAGAGTGCATGGGTAGCCGTCATCTCCTTCTGCGAAGCAGTAATGCTCACGAAGAGAGAGGCGGCGCATGTGAGGGAGAGGCAGTATATGCGCCCCCACGGCCCTAGCCGCCGCAGGAGACGCCCTGGGCGTCGGGAATCCCAGGCTAATTCCCGGCCACCATAGGCGCAGGATTGGGGATGGCGAGTAATGGGTAGCTCGCTGTCCGGTAAGGACCAAGCCTAGGTCGACGGCGAGTTGTGTTCCACGCGCGCCTCAAAGAGATGTCAGCACCAACTGGTGGGGTCCGCAAGGGCCGATGCCTGCCAGGGGTGCGGGTTGTTCGAAAGAGCACACAGCACACAGGCAACTGAGGGAACACGGGTGGGTTTTAGTCAGTAAAAGTCTGACACGCCTTCCCTCATTATTGCTCATTAATTGCGTTATTTACGTTGCCGAGAAGACAATGTTTTCGAATAAATGAAAGAATGGATTCACAATGATTCAGATTCTGATTAATAGTGTGTTACTCAACTAGGGTGCTCGTCAGAACCTGGCGTCAGTCACAGAAGTGGCAAAATCTTCTTTCATAAGCCTTCTTATTAAATGCTTGTAGGTAAGCGTCATCTGTGGCTTCATGAACTTGTACAAATGGACATAAACATCGGTTTATGTCACAATGTTACCAAATCTTATTATTTAATGTGACGTACAGTCGCCAGCAGGTCAAGCTATCCAAAACTGTCAAATTTTCCCAATTGAACATAAACCTTATTCCTTTGTAATAAAGTTGAAAAACTATCAAAGAAATTTGACAAATTGGGGTAGCTTGATGTGCTGGCCTCTGTACCTATATGACGGCACGGTTGGCGTAGTAATTTAGTGAACGATTCCCGCACGGAAAAAATATTTGTATGGTCTGGCTGTTTGTGTACATAAGTGAGTTTAAATTTTGTAAACGCACCCACACAATACGGGAGGAATTCCGAGAGTGTGGCAACGTTTAAAAAAAAATACAAAAACGTCAGTAAATGCCACATCCATTTTTCTCACATCCTTGTATCCGACCACGCATTCTTGGTCATTCGTATTTTTGGGACAAATATGCGCGTTTGATTCGCCATATTGATATGTGAGGCCACAGGTTTGTCAACACAAAGACTTTTAACGGAAACTCGTTGAAATGAAACAGAGAAACGAATAAATTACATGATTATCAGGTTTAATGGCCGAAGCTAGTATAATTAACGGATTAATTACATCTGAATTATCTGGGTATCCTTACTGAATGTAAATATATTCGTAGAATACTAATTGATAGGTACGAGATGTGATGTAACTGAGAGATTGACATTGTTCAGTGTTCATAAAGTAGTTAGCTACTTAATTTGTTTGTGGTTGTTAATTTGTAATGCCAACTATTTATTGTTTGGTAGCGCCATCTAACGGTGGTTATAAAAACCACATAGTAAGAGACATCTATTAGCGAGTAGCGGTGCTATGTCAATGTGTAGAACAGAGGGTTACAAAAGTTCGCATGGTTCAAATACTAGATGTCACTAGCTAGACTTATTTGAGTGCGCATGTCAAAAATTCATGTCAGTCATTCACACATCATTTTATTTAGTGATATCGTAAAAACGAGTCGAATTGTGAAAATATTCGGACGTGGTGTCTTCGGGCATGAGTGCCATATATATACGGACGATTGTGTTAAATAGAATAATCTGGACAATGCACTAGTGGACGATAAAACGGGGGTGTATCATGGTGGTCAAATCCTGAAAGGAAAATTGACTTCATTGCAGTTTCCCTCTGAATTTCCGTGTGGTGCGTTCTGTTCAACTACTAACTTGTTGTGTTTCGCATTCCGAAAATGATGTGACTATTACAACGGTGTGTATAGTGAATAACTAATTGTCTATTTTTGACAACGTTTTTCGATCTATATTTATCGACAGTGATTCCATTTTATTGAATTACTTGTATGAAGACTCGCAAATTGCGTAAGTTGCACATTTGTTTTTGATATTTCAGCGTCCGTACGTTATTTAGCCCGTTGGTTGCAGTTGCTAATGCAAAAGCACATGAATTTATGCTAAAAAGATACATAAATGAATGTTTACATAAATAGTAAGTACACAAAGGCAGACTAAATTTCAGCTGTAGTTACTACTTAAGTAGGGACAGCTATAACATTTTTTGCAATTACTAAAACACGATTTAAAAAAAAAGAACTGATAAATAAAATATTGCAAGGTATTCACAGACAACGAAAAAAAAAAGAATTTTTAAATTTCCCAAAAACAAAACGTAAATTAAAATACCAATCCTTTACAATACAATAAAATAATGTTTTGACGGTTTAATATTTGCAAATCTAGTTGGCTATGCTTCATCCAATAAGAATGTTTCATATTTTGATGATAACATTACGCTATCAATTGAATTGTCTAGTATGATTCTTATGTCAATTTTTCTATCAATAATGGAGTATGTGGAAGCAGTGGCCCGAAGCAGTGGTGGCCTATTGGTAACAGCCACAACTTAGTTGTAGGTTCTAACCCAGCGCTTTACTTTGTGTAAATTATTTCATCACCACTGCTTGCTGAAGGAAAACAATGTGAGGAAACCGACTTGTCCTAGAACCTAAAATTCGAAGACATATCACAGCTACCAACCTGCACTGAGCCAGCGTGGTGAATTACAGAGCAGACCTGTGTCCCAGCAGTGGGAAAGTTACAGGCCAATTATGGAGTATATTCTTATAACAATCCTACATTGCTATATTTAAAAGGCTATCCTATTCCGTCCCTTTCCAGGACAAAGACCTCGCTCCACTCCTTCCAACTTTCATGCCCTTGCAATTTTGACCATATCAATTCATTTTGTCCCATCCATCTACTTTGTGGCCTCCTGCAACCCCGCCGTACTGCCTCAAGGCAAACATTTATATGCAGTTTGGTCCCACAGTGTTTCTAGCATGTGGCAGACATGGTCCTGCCTAGTCCCATTTATATTGGGCAGGCTTTTTAGCCACGTCAGCTATCATTGCGACTACTATTAGCAACAATGAAATATTGTAATCTATTGATATAAAAAAATAAGAAATACTGTACATTGAGAACGGCTAGACCAATATGACTTTTCTTGGCTATTAGAGAAATAAAAATTTAAAATCAGTTCACGATTATTATTTTATAAGAGAAATGCGTATTGCTTAGGCAGGACCAAATCTGTAGTATCAGCAAGTTTGATCTAAAAACTGATTCGAAATCATGTAACATTATTTGTAACAACTTCCTATCTCTCATTAACCAAACCAATGTTAATTAAAACTAATTAACATGGAATCTGATTCAAAATAAATTTTTCATTGATTTCATGATGGTAGGTGGTTACCGTAGTGTGAAACTAATTAGCGTAGCCTTGTTAATTAGCCAACGTCATTGATAGTAGGATTGATAAGTAGCCCTATGTTATGTCCAATCCTGATCTTAGGCTTGTATACACGCCAAGGACCTTCATCATTTGGTCGCACTTTTGTGGGCGAGTGCGGGGTGATGTAGCCGTGCAGTATTTAATCGGTCGCATTTTTAATATAACAAAAATAATGCATATTTGTAAAAAATTACAAAATCAAATCATCTTCCTTTGTATTGCAAAGAAGTAGACATTTTTTTTTAAATCTTTTGTTAAAATAAAGGAGTAAAATGGTTTCATCTCAACGATTTGGAGGTGATTTGGTGTTTTTTTTTTTTCCTTATTATTTGATACCCATAGAAAAATTATGCCTAAACCAAATGACGTATCATAATAATATGTAGATTACTTACAATTTTTTTCAAATGTATTTTGTTTGTAAATGCAGACGAAAAGTGGTTTCATCTGCATGCTGTTTTCAACCATTTTTTGAGAGGGCAGCCTTAGCCTTAATACCTGGTTTTAATGTAACAGTGTTTTAATTCCACTGACTGCCTAAGAATGAAAGAATACTCACCGTTTATTTGAACACAGTTCGTGAAACACAAAATAAAATAACAAAGAAAAAAAAGAAAAACTAGGTACAACACTCTGAATGTCAACTAACATTTGCGTGGGCATTCCCTTGTGTTATGGGAAAATTCATCCAAGCTAAAGCCTTGGAAGCACTTCTTGTCTAACAGAGTTGTAACAGCATGGAATAGACTCCCAGAAAATGTTGTGATGGCTCCCACACTTAACTGTTTCAAGAATAGATTAGACAGATTAAATATCTCCAAGCTTTTTGATACATGACGCATCAGCTAATTAGCTGCTAGTATGTTTAACCAAAAAATAATAAAACAGTATATACCTCACGGCGTCATGAAGGTTTATTTATGCGATACAGATGCTGTCTGAAGCTGATTTTAAAATGAACTGCAGTATTGTCTCTCTTTTTACCTTGAATCCATCCTAAGATTGTCTTAAAAAGATTGCTTGCAACAATAATGGCCGGCCAGAAAAAGAATACACAGTTTTCATATGGGAAATAACACCATTAACATTTTGTACCACTAAGTACAGAAGGCATGATGATGATGATGATGATCATCATCATACAGAAGGCATTAGCATAACGCTTTCTATTTCTACTCTACCGTACAATCATCATCATCATCATTTCAGCCGAAAGATGTCCACTGCTGGACATAGGCCTCCCCCAATTTGAGGGGGGGTTTGCCATAATCGTCACGCTTGGCAGGCGGGTTGGCGATCGCAGTATGTTGGTAAAATGCATAGAGAACGCTGCTGCCCATTCTCTAGTAAGTCCCTTAGTCGCCTTCTACGACACCCACGGGAAGAGATGGGATGATGCTATTCTTTACGTCCGGCAGGGTACACGGTACAACCGTAGAATACAAAATAAAAAAATCGCGTGTCTACATTTCTCTTTCTCGGTACAAAACTGTCAACTGTCTACACGGAAACGTCGTTTTTGTCTACTCTTCCGTCGATAAAACGCTTCTCCACGGTTCTCGTACTAAGCCTGCAGCAAAAGTATACAAACATCCCTTCCTCTGCCATTGAAGTGTGAACTTACAACAAATCTTATTTGGATTATTATATTAATAATATTATGAGGTCCATTTAGGTCCATCCATTTTTAAACAAATGTCCAAAATATTGTTGGGAAAAATATGATTTACTTGATGAGGTACTTTCTAACTAATATAAAAGCCAGGGGGTAAGGGACTACTCACTTATTCAGCTCTGTTCAGCTTTTGTCCATAGAAAACAACGATTTTGTACTTATGAGATGCGTACGCGTCCGTTCAACCGCGGAAATCTGAACTGACTCTGTACTAGATCGTTGTTTTCTGTGGACAAAAGCTGAACAGAGCTGAACACGTGTATTCAGCTCTGTTTTCGTTGCAATATAAAAAATGTTCAATATGCCATTTCATCTGTAATTTTTATAGTGACCATTATAAAGAAACTTCTATTAACTATCGTTAAATTTCTTTTTGGAACTCTCCCTCTATTTTATTAATAAGTAAGTGATGAAACTGTCATCCGGATAGGTCATAAAAAGCCCATTAAAATGTAAGAAAAGCCTTAGGACTTAGATGAGCCCCTTGCTCCTCAAGTTCTGAGCTGTTTCCACAAAAATAATGACTGACTGCTTGTCAAGACTTTCGGGCTTCTGACGACCCATAGTGACTGTCAAAGATCCACAAATGACAGCCGGGACCAACGGCTTAACGTGCTTTCTTAAGTGCCATGTTCCGAAATGCAACAAAAGTGATATTATCGCGAACCCGACCAAATTGAATAGTCAAAAAATTTAAGAGCTATCAGATCATTAGTACTGATTTTTATTTTGGTTGGCTTCGCGATATTATCACTATTTGTCTAATACGGAATGCGCCCAAGCACGGAGGGTTCTCGGAATGTAAAGGTCACCCATTCACAGACTAACCGCAGTAAGCGTAGCTAAACCTGCGTTGCTATTCTGTAACCACCTCACCACGTGAAGTGAGCGTGGAGTGAGCTGTCAGTGTCAGTTCACCTAATGCTTGGTAAATCCCTAACATCAGTGGGGTGACATTGTCAGCTCACTCGACGCTTACTTCACGCGGTTAGATGGTTACAGAATCGACATGGTGATCGAGCCGTGTTGCTGTTAATTACTAGCCACAAGCCCCTCCACAAGTATCACCATTCATAAACGGTATTTTAGTACCTGGGTCATTCTCAGGAGACTCATTATGTGGTTGACTTCGGTGTCATTTTTGTTATCTAATTTAGGCATGAAATATCAAATCTAGAGTTAACACTCTACTACTAACATGCTTTAAATTAACTCTAGATTTGATATTTCATGTTAACAAGGCCTAAATTAAAAAAAAATGACACCGAAGTCAACCAAATAATGAGTCTCCTGAGAATGACCCACCTACACCTTTTAATAAATAAGTGAGGTCTATTTGTTGCTGACCTAGTCTGCAAGGCTTTTTGTAACCCCCTTTTTTCTAAACCTCTAAGTATAAATACCTTATTCCACGATTATAGGAAACTATTTCGTCTGTGTACTTTTCTAGGTCTGTAGGTTTCGGGCAATATAATGGTTTATCAGCTGATCTTTAACCTTTACAACGCCCACTCGTAATTTTACCAAGAAGGGTGGGAGTATCTCCGTTCCAAGTGAATCAGATGCAATGAGTCAAGTGGCCATGACATTCTGTTTGATTGGAAAGACATTTGTTTGGATTTTAAGTAAGAAGGATCATGATAATGTGCCATGGACTGATTGATCGAGTCGATTTTCGTAATTTTATAGAGCATTAGCTTTTCCCGCGGCTCCGCCCACGTGGCTGTCGGTTATCGCGTAAAAAAGTACCCCCATGTTCTTCTCCATATCCCAGGTTATATCTCTGCCAAATTTAATGACGATCAGTTCGGCGGTTTAGGCGTGAAAGCGTAACACACAGACAGACAGAGTAACTTTCGTATTTATAATATTCGTAGGTAAGTAGGTAGGTAGTAGGTTCCGAGTCGTGTCGGACGTATAAGAATAGCTCCATCCTCCATTTCTCCCCGTGGGTGTCGTAGAAGGCGATTAAGGGACTTACTAGAGAATGGGCAGCAGCGATCTCTATGCATTTTACCACCATAATACGATCGCCAACCCTCCTGCCAAGCGTAGTGATTATGGCAAAACCCCCCTTTTGGCGGAGGCCTATGTCCAGCAGTGGACATCTTTTGGCTGAAATGATGTAGTAGAGATCAGAATTTTCGCGATTAGAATGGGCATTGATAGCGGTAGAGGCATATTTTTCGCAAATGCATCAAAGAAGCAGGCCCGCTGCAAAGATTGAATAGACCGGCAATTTGATGACGAATCTTGTACCTACTAAGTTTCTTCTTAAAGCTAGACAGAGGTGCAGGCCCGATGTGGCCGATAGGTTCTGGAGTTGCGACCGCGTACTAGAAGACGTAGCGTTGAAAGGCCTCCCACAAGGTGGACCGATGAACTGGTGAACGCAACAGGAATCCACTGGATGCGAGAAGCACATAACCGGACGAGGTGGCGGTACTTGGGGGAGGCCTATATCCAGCAGTGGACGTCTTTCGGTTGAAATGATGATGATGATGATGATATGTGAAGTATCCATTATGACGTTTCCAATGATTTAGAGCATCATTCGTGGCTCAGTAATAACAGTTGCACGAGGCGATCGGTTAGGTTAAGCTACGCTTGCCGCGGTTGCTCCGTGGATGGGTGACCATCTTTACATACCAAGACCTCCCGTGCCTCGGAAAGCACGTCAAGCCGTGTTAGTCCCGACTGTCATTCGTAGATCTTTGACAGACATTACGGGTCGTCAGAAGCCCCAAAGTCTGACAGTCAGTCTTACCAAGAGGCATCGAATTACCCAGTAACTGGGTTGTGGAGGTCAGATAGGCAGTCGGTTCATGTTGAATACTGGTATTAAGATGCATCCGGTCAGACTGGATCTTGAACATAATTAGCTGGGGATAGTTCGAAAGGGCTAGCTAGGTAGCGCACAAATTCCCATGATCCCTGGTCCAAGTGTGAGAAGGGAACACTGGGGTGGCTCAGTAAGAGTCTGCCAGACCCCTCCGCTCACCCAAGAGCGGAGGACAGCCATGACGATTTTCCACCCCGGAATAAAATAAAAAATAGTTTCAAAAAACTAAAAAACGTGCTTTTCTAATTTCTAGTTCGGCTAACTACTAAAGCGAGTTTTTTTTTTTTTTTAATTGTTTTAGGCCAGGATAATGCCACAATTTTATGAAATTTTTGAATTGTCATCGGTCCTTGATAAGTGTGCAGTTTCAATCTAATTCAACGTTTTGAAGCGGGTCAGAATCACGTTCAAAGATTCCGATACATGCACAGGATAAGTTTTTAACCAGTGCGCAAACTGTAACCATGAATTCAGCAAATCAATCTAGACCCCCCAGCTGATTTTTTTTTCTATAACCGACGAAAAATTTTTGCGCTGGGGGGTCTAGAATGATATGCTGAATTCATGGTTACAGTTTGTGCACTGGTTAAAAACTTATCCTGTATACCAATCTAATGAATGGGTGTTAAAAAGGCTAGCTATGCAGATGTTGACGTTGATGTAAAGACCAGCAGTACCACTCCATGTTTTTCTCCTTAACTCTCAAATCAACTCGTAAATTACACCAGTTCAATGAATTGTATGGTATAAACAGTCATTAGTTTACTCGTAGTGTTTTGTAGATCCGGGTGGTGTGACGTCATTGCTAATCTCGGATTTATTATTGTACGTTAACTATGGTGTTCTATGCGTCTATGCTCAGTTGTTGCTGGTATGTTCTCCTTAGGACTTCGCAAAGTTTCTTAGGAACAAAAGGGCGAGAAAATAAAATAATGCTCGCTAAGCGAGATCCCCCTCGCTATTAATTCAAAGCCACGTAGCGTTTTTATAGATAGACGATTGCTATTTCACTTTTGGGAGCTTTGCATAAGATATTATGAAGAATATACATAAGCAGCCTATAATGTTCCTACTACAGGGACATTGGTCCTCCTCTCTGAGGGGAGGGAGGAAATCCTCCACGCGAGCCTAGTGCGAGTTTTTAGATAATACTGTGGAGATTTCAAAGATGTCAAGACGAAATAAAGATCACAGCAGGGAAAACATGGAGTAAGCCTTTGCCAAAGTTGAGCAAACAGACCTGGGCCTAGAGGCAAAACACATTTCTGTTAGCGTTCACGCCAAACGCTACGCCAAAATGTATGGGAATGACATGCGGAAAGACGTTTCCGCAAGTAATGTCATTCCCATACATTTTGGCGTAGTGTTTCGCGTGAACGCTAACAGAATTGTGTTGTCTAGGCCTGTTGGTTGTCGGTGTCACCGACTCGCCAGAATATTTAGATTAAGATTCAAACTATGGTAAAAAATTATATGTCTGGATAAAGTTCTTATGTTATTATTATGTGCTAGCGCATCACGACACTGCACTGGAGCCTCATGGTAGCTCCTCCAGTGGTAGTGAGGGGTGGTATTGTGTTCAACGTAAACCATTCCAAATAACCACACGCGTGATGCAAGCTTAGTTTCTTCAGAAGATAAGGCCCCACTTTCTCTGATACTTAGATAGAATTAGAGACTTTCCTAAGGAAGATTTGCTTTTCTTTGCGCGCAGGCGTTTTTTAAGTAATACTTATACATACGTATATTTTTATTATTTACTTGATTCTATATATTGGCGTGTGCTAGCTGACATAACAATTAATTTAATTTCATGTTTTAGGTTTAGTAATGTTAATTACTTACTTACCTATTATTGTATAGAATCAAGTTCTTCTAACTTAACAGACAGCTGTGCTGCTGTGGAGTTTGTTGCGCTAATTCTTCTTCCCAGCTAAAGCACTAGGAAGTGGTGAAGGGTGGGCATTTTGGGGGACTGTCTTTGGAAATTTTGACGTTCAAAAAGTACAGACTCTCAGCCTAGTTTGAATAAATGCCTTGATTTTTGATTTTGATACAAAATAATTGTACTTTGAAATAATTAATAGTGGATCGGTGAAAGATGGGATTTGTAAATGTAAGCCGTTAGGAATCTGCTTGTATTAACCCGTCACCACTGGGCTCCAGTCTTGTGATACATTTTCTTGGGTAGCTCTTCCAACCTATCGATGCACAACAACTGCGAACAGCCCGAGGGGGCAATAGTCCAGGGGCCCAAGTCTGCTATTTTTATAAATTCGTAATTCCAGCACGATCCCATTGTCATTTTGCTAAGAGTTCGTAATCTGCTAAATTCATAATGGTCGATCATTGGTCGGTCAATGGTCTCGTAATAGAATTGTGTTATAATGGCATAGCCGTATTGCCATTATTATAAAACCCGTTAGTAGAAATGATTTTGGACAAAATACTACTATTTTGAACATTTAATTATGCCAGATTTCATTTAAATGTATATATCGGCGCAAATACAATTGTTCATCTATTTTAAGATTTGAAATTAATAAGCTAAATAATTTGATTGTTTGAAATTAGTTCACAAATTATTGGTTGATTATTACGGGATAAAATTAGCGTTAAAAACATATTACTACCTTGCATATTTAAAACATTAACAAAATTAATTCACTATACTTAACCTAAAAATGTGCACATGCGACGATTACTATAAATACGGCCGCACTGTGGTGCTCGATTCATTCTTGTTCGAGCTGCCGGACAGTGCGGACCTCTCTGGGACGTCGTTACGCTGTCATTTGAATAAACGAAGCTTTGAAACAAATCTTGAAGTTTTCTTTTGGAAATCGAAGATGAGTGATCACCACGAAGACGACATCAGTGACGTCAGCTATGCTGACGTCACACTTTTTAAAAACACGACACGAGACTTTCTCCCGTCATCAGAAGTGGGATTGCAAGAAGCTCCTACCCAAGCCGCTTCCACATCAGCTCGTTCTCCACCTGATCAACCAGAACCAACCAACACAGAGCACCATGAGCCTGTGTTCGTCACAAATACACCATTGGAAGCTGTACTACAATCAAGACCGCAAACATACGTTCACCATGGAATGCAGATGGATGGGATACCACCACAATTCCTGATGCAAATGATGGAAATGATGCATAAAATGTCGGAGCGCTTATGTGTTCCGTCCACCGAACCAAAAATAAGAATCAAGGACGTCTACTTACCATGTTTTGACCCGGACACCCACGTCGGTGTACGAGAATGGTGTCAGCATATAGATCAAGCGATTGAAGCCTACAAGCTGAATGATTTCGATGTTCGCATGAAAGTCTGCAGCCTATTGAAGGGGCGTGCAAAAATGTGGGTCGATGATTGGATGGTGACTACTACTACGTGGGGAGAGTTGCGGAAGAACCTCATCACCACGTTTGAACCTGAAAATAGATACTCCCGAGATATTCTCATGTTCAGGGAACATGTTTACGACTCAACTAAAGACATTGCGGATTTTTTGTCACGTGCATGGATCCTATGGAGAAGAGTGACTAAAGACAAACTGGGAGATGAACACGCTGTTGAAGCAGTGATTGGATGCGTTAACGACGAACGTTTGCGTATCGAATTATTGAATGCCAGAGCAACCACGGTTCCTGAGCTCATCTCGGTTGCAACAACTATACGGAAGAAGCGTTCTCACCCAAGTTCAAGTTCCACAATACATACCAAGCGTCCACGTTTTTCGGATACACAATCAACATCAAGTTGCCGCATATGTAAGAAGACCAACCACTCCACCAACGATTGCAGATTCAAGCCTCCGGAGACTAAACCTGAAGCTGACAACAAGGACCCAAAGACACCAACCACACCTGCCTGTACCTATTGCAAGAAACCAGGCCACTCTTATGAAACTTGCTTCAGGCGTGAACGTGCGGTGACTTCAAATGTGAACTGCGTAGCAAGCAATAAGTTGGCGCCAATCACCATCAAAATAGGCGAAAGGCTTTTGCAGGCTGTGTTCGATAGCGGGGCGGAATGCTCAGTTATACGAGAGTCTATCGCAACAGTTGTACCTGGTCAAAGGAGACCAGTAGTCAACTACCTGAAAGGAATTGGTCAATTCCCTGCACTATCGTTAACCAAACTAATAACTGTATGTGTTATAGACACCACCAGTATTGAGTTGGAGTTTTACGTACTGCCCGACAATGAAATGTCAACAGACATTTTAGTGGGTATGAACCTGATCCATGGTACTAACCTAAGTGTGTTAATCACATCCGACGGGACGAAGATAATTCAAAAGACACTCGTCAATCATATGAGTACCAGTTCTCCTATCTTCAACAACCTCGACTGCGACCTAACCAACGAAGACGAAGTCGTGCAACTACGACGACTTCTGAATAAATACGAACACCTGTTTATTCGTGGATATCCCAAGACACGGGTGAACACTGGTGAATTAGAAATCAGACTGAAAAACCCCGATAAATTCGTAGAAAGAAGACCATATCGTCTCAGTCCAATGGAGCGAGAGAAGGTCAGCGCCATAATTCAAGAACTCCTGGAACACAACATCATCCGCGAGAGCAAATCTCCTTATTCAAGCCCCATCATTTTAGTCAAGAAGAAGAATGGTGACGACCGACTTTGCGTGGACTTTCGAGAACTTAACTCGAATACTCTACGTGACCATTATCCGCTTCCACTGATTTCTGATCAAATTGACCAGTTGGCAAATGGTCATTTCTACACAAGCCTTGACATGGCGGCTGGTTTTCACCAGATTCCGATTGGTGAAGCCTCCATAGAGAAGACCGCCTTCGTCACACCAGATGGTTTATATGAATACCTCACCATGCCCTTTGGTTTGAGCAATGCTTGTTCAGTTTACCAGCGATGCATCAACAGAGCTCTAACATCATTGTTGGGAACAGCTGCACAGGTCTACGTGGATGACGTGTTGAGTAAATGCACAGATTTCCCTGAGGGAATATCACACCTGGAACGAATCCTCATTGCACTGCAAGACGCTGGATTTTCCATCAACGCTGACAAGTGCAGTTTCTTCAAGCGATCAATCGAATATCTCGGAAACGTGGTTTCTGATGGACAAGTACGACCAAGCCCGCGAAAAGTAGAGGCTCTCGTCAAAGCTCCAGTACCTAAGACTGTCAAGCAGGTCAGGCAGTTCAATGGCCTGGCAGGATACTTCAGAAAATACATACCGGACTTTTCTCGTATAATGGTACCTCTCTACGAACTAACGAAACAAGGTGCTAAATGGGTATGGACAGATAAACACGAGAAAGCCCGTAACACTATCATCGAATGCCTAACGTCCGCTCCTGTACTTACATTATTCCAAGAAGAAGCACCCATACAACTATACACGGATGCAAGTAGCCTCGGATTTGGTGCAGTACTTGTACAAGTAATTAATGGACGACAACATGCAGTTGCTTTTATGAGTATGAGAACCACGGAGGCCGAAAGTCGCTACCACTCCTACGAGTTGGAGACATTGGCAGTGGTGCGTGCTATAAAACACTTTCGCCAGTATCTTTATGGGCGAAAATTCATCGTGATTACGGACTGCAACGCATTAAAAGCATCCAAACACAAAAAGGATCTACTGCCGAGGGTTCATCGCTGGTGGGCGTTCTTGCAAAACTACGACTTCGAAGTTGAGTATCGCAAAGGTGAACGTCTGCAGCATGCTGATTTTTTCAGTAGAAACCCAACTGAGTTTGCAGTCAATATTATGACAAGAGACTTGAACTGGCTCAAAGTTGAACAGCGGCGCGACGAGGAACTGCGCCCAATAATGGACAGCCTCGGTGACAATAACCCTATAGAAGACTATGTCTTGGAGGACAACGTCTTAAAGAAGAACGTCAATGATCCTGTATTTGGTCAGCAGCTTAGTACAGTTGTTCCCAAGTCTTTTCAATGGAGTATCATCAATTCTTTTCACACGGCACTGAAACATCCCGGCTGGGAAAAGACATTGCAGAAGATCAGAGAAACTTATTGGTTCAATAAAATGAGTTCTACTGTCCGAAGATTTGTGGATAACTGTGTCATATGCCGAACATCCAAAGGAAGATCCGGTGCCATTCAAGCACAATTACATCCAATACAAAAACCAACGGCTGCCTTTCAAGTTATTCATATGGACATAACAGGGAAACTGGGCACTCCAGATGATCAGCAGTACGTTATAGTCACCATTGATGCCTTTTCGAAGTATGTTTTACTCTACTTCGCCAGCAACAAAAACCCACACAGTACATTGGCTGCCCTGAAACGTACTGTGTATTTATTTGGCGCACCGGTCCAAATCATTGTCGATGGAGGAAGAGAGTTCCTTGGCGAGTTCAAAGACTACTCTGACCAGGTCGGAATAAACATCCACACTATAGCTCCAGGAGTCAGCCGAGCAAATGGCCAAGTTGAAAGGGTTATTGCAACTATCAAGAATGCTTTGGTCATGATCAAAAACTACGAAATAGAGCAGTGGCACACTGTACTTGAAGAACTTCAACTGGCAATCAACTGTACAACTCATCGTGTCACCGGTGTTGCTCCACTGACACTTATCACACAACGGAAGCACTGCGTACCTCCTGAGCTTCTCAACCTGGTGGATATTGACAATGAAACCATTCAGATCGAAGCACTTACTCAACATGTACAACAGAAAACCCTTCGTTCTAGCGAACAAGACAGACAACGCTTCAATCTACGTAAGGCCAAAATTCATCATTTTCAAAGAGGAGACTACGTATTGATTAAGAATAATCCTCGCAACCAAACCTCGCTAGACCTTAAATTCAGCGAGCCATATGAAGTCTGTAGGATACTGGAAAATGACCGATATTTGGTAAAGAAAGTTGTCGGCAGAGGACGACCCCGCAAGGTCGCCCATGATCAGCTACGCCGTGCTCCACAACCTGGTGAACAGTTGACCGTATCGGCGGGAAACCAATCACCTACACACCGAGACCCTGCAGTACCAACCGAGCCTATTCCAACAACGTCACGAGAAGAGCTGCAAGCACAGCCACACCACGACCTACAGGATGACCCATCAGAATAACGGTAAGACACTCAAATTCAATCATTCCAAATAATCCTACGAGAACCTTTAACACATCTACGATACGCCGATAGAACCTCCGAGAACCCGTCGAGAACCTCCGAGAACCCGTCGAGAACCTCCGAAAAACCTTCGAGAATCTCCGAGAACCTACAAACCATAATATTTTCAAACATACAAGACAGTTGTGTGATTATGTAACAACCATTAGAAAGCAACACTAGTTGCTTAACAGATATCCAACTCACAGAAAATTCTTATTCGCTTACAGGTAATCACAACGAGAATCAGCGAGGCTGGTGCAGAGCGCGCACCGCCTGTCAGTATGGCCGTATCGGCGCAAATACAATTGTTCATCTATTTTAAGATTTGAAATTAATAAGCTAAATAATTTGATTGTTTGAAATTAGTTCACAAATTATTGGTTGATTATTACGGGATAAAATTAGCGTTAAAAACATATTACTACCTTGCATATTTAAAACATTAACAAAATTAATTCACTATACTTAACCTAAAAATGTGCACATGCGACGATTACTATAAATACGGCCGCACTGTGGTGCTCGATTCATTCTTGTTCGAGCTGCCGGACAGTGCGGACCTCTCTGGGACGTCGTTACGCTGTCATTTGAATAAACGAAGCTTTGAAACAAATCTTGAAGTTTTCTTTTGGAAATCGAAGATGAGTGATCACCACGAAGACGACATCAGTGACGTCAGCTATGCTGACGTCACACTTTTTAAAAACACGACACGAGACTTTCTCCCGTCATATATTATATAATTTTACATATTATTTTTAACATATTATTATTTTTAGACCTGACAAAATTTTAGCAGATTACCCCTAAGTCAGTCATTCATTTGTCATTGTGTACAAGATTACCAATAAATGCCATTTCTTTCAATGGAGTGTCAGTGGCTGACCACTGGAAAGTCATAATGACGCCATTATATTAGGTCTTTACCTATGAAATTGCCGTTCTGCAGTACTGGCCATTTCAAATCAAAATAATTTTTGTTTGGCTAAGAATTCTAATTTCAAATTAATTTTATTTTAAAAACATGGATTTTTTTTTCTAAAAGTAGTCATTTCTTTATTGATTAGTGTTACATTTTCATCGCATTTCAATCTTTTTCGTCATCATGGATACGTTAAAAATTCGAGTAATTATGGAATATGAGTACCGTCGTGGCAGCAACGCGGCACAAGCGGCACGCAACATCAACGACGTTTACGGAGCTAACACTACAAACCAACGCACCACCTGTTATTGGTTTGCTCGCTTCCGTTCTGGAAATTTCGACCTGAAAAATGAACCTCGCGGTCGTCCGAAGACTTTGGTCGACAATGACGAATTAAAGGCGATTGTGGAAGCTGATGATACACAATCTACGGCTGAATTAGCAGCAGCTTTCGACGTTAGCGTCAAAACAATATTGGTCCATTTGCGTCAAATTGGCAAGGTAAAAAAGCTTGACAAATGGGTGCCCCACGAACTCAATGATCGCCAGCGCGAAGTACGCGTCGAGACGTGCCTTGCACTGCTCAACAGACACACAAATGAAAGAATTTTGAACCGCATTGTTACCTGCGATGAAAAATGGATTCTGTTTGATAACCGTAAGCGCTCAGCAAGTTGGTTGGATCCTGGTTCAGCACCTAAACAATGCCCTAAACGAAAACTTACCCCTAGAAAAGTGATGGTCACTGTTTGGTGGTCTAGCGCCGGTGTGATTCATCACAGCTTCTTACCAAACGGGGTGAGCATTACTGCAGATGTGTACTGTGAAGAACTGAACACAATGATGGAGAAGCTGGCGCATCTCCAACCAGCATTGGTCAATCGCTCGTCTCCGCTGCTCCTGCACGACAACGCGCGACCTCATACTGCACAGCAGACGGTCTCCAAGTTGCAAGAACTGGGGTTGGAAGCTCTCCGTCATCCGCCCTACTCACCAGACCTTGCGCCTACAGACTACTACTTTTTCCAGAATTTGGATAACTTCTTGGCGGGAAAAAAATTTAATACCCGAGAGGCAGTACAAAATGCCTTTGAAGAATTTGTTGCCTCCCGTCCAGCTGATTTCTTTAAGAAGGGCATCAATAAACTGCCACTGCGATGGCAAAGATGCATTGATTGCATGGGTGATTACTTCGATTAATACAAATAAAAAATTCATGAAAAAAATTCGTTTAAATTTTTTCATACAAAACTGCAATTTCATAGGTAAAGACCTATTATTAGTAGATTACCAAACTTGTCAAAATCAACAATTATGTAATCAATGATTGACCATTCTGAAACTATTGTAATAGCAGACTTGGGGCCCAGTTGTAAGCTCAAACCGCTCTGCGTAGAAAATACAGATATGTTGTTACTGCTATGCAAGCCCTTTTGCGTGAGCAATTCTAAGCGACTGCACCTTTTTCTATAAAAGTTTGAGATGGATCTCTATAGCGTCTAACTGCACTGCACGTGTAACAATTCTTCCCAAATTAGTGGTGACGGCATATCTCTGTGATTTCAGTCTATATAACGTTTCTGTAATACCTGTTTATCGTAAGGTGTCGTAAAGTTTTTTTTCAAGACACTGTTACAGTAGTTTTATGCAGTGTAGGGTTGGCTTGTGTATTTTCAATTTCAATTTCAAATAGACTTCATTCACAATTTTAAAACTAGTACAGCATCATAATTTCAGCCGAAAGTCGTCTACTGCTAGACATAGGCCTCCTTCAAGCTCCGCCACTTCGACCGGTTCTGTTCTTCCCGTATCCGGCGGATGCCTGCGGCGTTTACAAGGCGTTCAAGTATGCTGCCCGTCCCTTGCTCTCTTTCAACGACGCTCTAAGCTGAGTTGCGTAGCCCACAGGTGGTGCCCTCGGCGTGTAGTCGCTTAGTTTTTATTAAACCCTGGCTGGAGGCCTTAGGTTGACCAGCAAGATGTCATTACCAAAAAAAGAAACAAATTCGTTTGCTTCCGTTTCGCTTGACGTACAACGGACAAGTCATGGCCGAACTACTGCGGTTTCGCTGCTATGGTTTCGCGTGAATACCCGCCTGAATAGCGATTCTCCGAAGTGCCCCCGGTGCCCGGCTCCTCTACACAGAGCTCTGTGCTCGTAGCTATACGCAAACCATTGATTAATTTATCCTCCCTTTGATTCCTGGTATTAACATCGGCATTGCAGGTGCGTTGGGGCCTAGATTTGACCTATTTAATGAAAAATGTTCCATCTCTTTGTTATTTCGTTTCGAGCTTTTGCTATTTATTGGCTTCGCCTGCTGGAGGTCGAAATTATCCCACGGAATCATACTAACTACCGGGGTAAGAAGTATACTATCTGCTAATCTAGGTTATAAACTATCAATTTGCCAAATTTCATCCAAATCCGTTTGTTAGTTTTAGCGTTATTCAGTAACAAACATCCAAGCATCGAAACATTTACTTTCACATTTATAATATTGGTCGGATTTATTCTTTATTAACCAACGGATTTGGATGAAATTTGGCATTCCATTTTTTTTTCAATTGGATTAACACATAGGATACATTTTATCTCGGTAGTACGTTGCCACGGGATAATAAAGCGACCTCGACGCGTGCGAAGCCGCAGGCAAAAGTTAGCAAAAAATACATCATTATCATTTCAGCCGAAGGATGTCCACTTTTGGCCATAGGCCTCCCCCAAGCTCCGCCAGTTCGACCGGTTCTGTGCTTCCCGCATCCAGCAGACTCCTGCGGCCCTCACAAGGTGATCGGTCCACCTTGTGGGAGGCCTTCCAACTTTACGCCTTACGGTACGCGGTCGCCACTCCAGAACTTTTCGGCCCCATATCGCCCATCTGGTCTGCGAGCAATGTGCCCTGCCCACTGCCACTTAAGTTTGGCAATTCTTCGGGCTATGTCGGTTACCTTGGTTCTCCTGTGAATCTCTTCATTCCTGATTCGATCACGCAGGGAAACTCCAAGCATAGCCCTCTCCATTGCCCTTTGGGTGACTTTAATCCTTCCTATGGGGCTCATTGTGAGCGACCACGTTTCGGCTCCATATGTAATCACTGGCAACACGCACTGGTCAAAGACTTTCGTCTGAAGACACTGCGGTATGTGGGACGAGAAGATATTGCGAAGCTTCCCGAACGCTGCCCAGCCGAGTCGGATTCAACGATTGACCTCTTTCTCGAAGTTGGACCTACCTAACAGGTTAGTTTGTCCTAGGTTAACGTTAAAAAATATATTATCAAATCATTATCATCGTTCTTCCACCCTTGTTCCATGGCTGTGACTTGGTGTCGGTACAGCATATAACGGCACAAATAAAGGTCCATTTATTCAGCTGCATCCGGTTAGACTGGAAGCCGACCAACATAGTTGGGAAAACGCTAGGCAGATCATGATGAAAAATCTTCCAAGACTCGATGTGCCATCCCTATCAACATATTTTTTAATAACAACTAAATTTAAACAATGTTTATACGCCACAGATTTAATTATAAACTCATGAGCGTTTGTTTATAAAATATTTTTTTTTATCGACATAACATTTATTTTGTCTTTCATTCAATTGACGATGATGTGACTGACTCAGTCAAGGTCAATAAAGGTTTTTAGACTGATGTCATCGATATATTGATATTTATTTTATCTTGTGTGGTGCCAAGATTGGGTCTCCTCAACGGATCAAGGTGTGCAAAAAATGTACCTATAGTAAGGAGATCACTCCACTCACTGTCACTATGATTCTAATCTATAATAGATACTAACTAGCTTTCGCCCGCGGCTTCGCCCGTGTGGAAGTCGAAAATTGTCCCGCGGGAACGTACCGGGGGGATAAAAAAGTATCCTATGTGTTAATCTAGGTTATAATCTATATGTGTGCAAATTTTACCCCTTTAGGGGTAGATTTTCGAAAAACCCTGATACACATCATTCTTTATTTTTGGTTTTAGGTATAAATACTGAGTTTCGAGTTAATCAGACCACGCGTTAAAATTCTTCCATGCAAACTTTGACACCCCCCAATCCCCCTTTAGGGGGTAGTTTAGAAAAACAATATATTACCAACTTTATAATTTACTTAGATACGTATTTGTGCCAAGTTTCAATCTTATTAATTCAAGGAATAAGATTTTTCATACAAACAAAATCCCCCCTTTTCACCCCCTTAAAGGTCGAATGTCCAAAATCCCTTCTTAGTGCTCTCCTACATTATAAAAGGAAGCCGTTTGTAAAATTTCGCGTTCCTAGTCTTAGTAGTTTCGGCTGTGCGTTGATTGATCAGTCAATCAGTTTCTCCTTTTAATAAATATAGATAGAAGATAGATAGTAAAGAGGAAAGATTTGATTGTTTGTTTGTTTACATTGAATAGGCTCCAAAACGACTGCACTGATTCGAAAAATTCTTTCACTGTTGGGAAGCTACACTATCCCCGGGTGACATAGGCTATATTTTATCCGTATTCCCACGGGAAAGGGAACTACGCGGGTGAAACCGCGGAGCGCTGCCCAATCCTATCCTCATCATCATCATCATCATCAGCCTATAATGTTCCCACTACTGGGACACAGGCCTCCTCTCGGCGAGAGGGATTGGGCCGTAATCCACCACGCGGGCCCAGTGCGGGTTGGTAGATGTCACATGTCTTCGAATTTTTGGTTCTAGGACATGCCGGTTTCCTCACGATGTTTTCCTTCACCGTTTTGAGAGCAGTGGTGATGAAATAATTTACACAAAGTAAAGCGCCTGGCGGGGTTTGAACTCACGACCTACAACTCGTAAGTCGCGGCCGTTACCACTTGGCCACCACTGCTCTCAAATATAAATATAATAATCCTATCCTACCAAGTTCTAATTCGGGGGGAGGGTCTTGCCATAATCGCCACGCTTGGCAGGCGGGTTGGCGATCGCAGTATGGTGGTAAAATGCATAGAGAACGCTGCTGCCCATTCTCTAGTAAATCCCTTAGTCGACTCCTACGACACCCACGGGAAGAGATGGGATGGTGCTATTCTTTACGTCCGCCACGGTTAACACATAGGATACTTTTAATCCCAGTAGTTCGTTCCCGCGGTATAATTTCCGACTTCCACGCGGGCGTATTTCATAAGTCGTTGAAAGCATGAAATGAATACCTTAGCGTAACCACCTTAAGGCTTCTTCAAACAGACGCGTAACTACACTTGTAGAACGATTTCCATAAAGTTTTCATAAAAATTGGTCTACGAGAATCGCGGAGTCAGACTTTGACTGACTAAAACCCACCCGTGTTCCTTCAGTTGCCTGTGTGCCAGGGGCCGCGGTATCTCTTTCGAAAAACCCGCACCCCTGGCAGGCTATTAGTTTCAAAAACACCGTTTAACTGTTAACATTTATTTTGACGTGACGTGACGTCTATATGTCGTGCTTGTTTCATCAAAAACAACCGTTCAGTTTGAATTTTTATATTATTATGTATTATGTTTTATTCGATTATCTGCTAGTCTGCGCCCGACTGGCATCTGTTGATAGATAGCTTTTACATGATATTTCCGGCGTTTATGTCGTAGTGTTGTGCTGTGATTTATCGATGGTCGTGAAATTTATTCGATCATTCACGTGATACTGGAAATCTGCTCCCAACATTTTAGCTTTCCCAGTTTAGTGAAGGGGGACGTGTCAAGGGCTATCTCTTGTTACTTTGACCTCTAAAAAGTGCTGACGCTCTGCTTAGTTTTAGGTTTCTGTAGGTACCTCAAAAGGGAAGAACATACCCTTTTATTTTATTATATTCGGGAAACTCATAAAATAAATTGTGAATTCACTTCACATTTCCACAAAATACACGGTTTTTGAACTACTAACTTAGGTTTATTCTTGGATTAAATTCATCTCAGCTACGGAACCCTTCATTGTGTGTTGTGGACTAAGAGATATATCTTATATCGTAGTTTTAGAAAAATCTCTCCAAACACAGTACATAACTTGAAATTCACGCCTAATTTCAACACAAAACCACAGGCCAAAACTATCGCAAATGTGAAAGTATCGATAAACATTCCAACCAACGACATTTTCCCCACACTAGTACACAACTCGACATTGACCGTTGCAGATGCTCCCATTCCTGTTAGTGATGTAACGCTAACGATATTCAGTTTCTAATAGACTACAATGCTTTTAATTTTCATGCTAGCTAGCTAACTCGTCATCGTTATCATCTGCCTAGCCTTTTCCAACTATGTAGAGGTCGGCTTCCAGTCTAACCGGGTGAGATCTTCACTCAAACTTTCGGGCTTCTGACAATCCGTAACGACTGTCCTAGATCTACGAATAACAGATGGGACCAACGGCTTTACGTGCTTTCCGTGGCATGGAGTGGTCTTGGTATGTAAAGATGGTCACCCATCCATGGACCAACCGCGGCAAGCGTAGCTTAACCTGATCGATTGACGCGTGCGGCTGTTACGATAGCCATGAGCCCCTCTGTAGGTTGCTAAGTGCACAAACCTTATTGAAGATTGCATTGTATACTTTTGAAGTTTGTAGTTTATTTTATTTTATTCGGGAATCTTACACCTAACATAAATAATGTTATTAAACAATATGAAACTGAAGGCTATTTACAAGTTTCCGCTAATAAACACTTAACTTAAACAATAACAAAAAAAAAAAGGTCGGTAGGTACAAAATAACTACTTATGACTTAGGAAGTAAATAATACACGCTTAACTAATGGCAAATAAAACATAAATACATACAGAGCAAACAATTATTTTTCCTTTAAAAAGTTATCCTTACTAATGATTATAAACACGAAAGTTTGTATGTATGGATGTAGATGTTTGTTACTCAATCACGCAAAAATGGCTGAACGGATTTAGATGAAATTTGGCACACAGATAGTTTAATTTGGACTTTTTATCCCGGTAGTACGTTCCCGCAAAATAATTTCCGACATCAACGCGGGCGAAACCACGGGCGGAAGCTAGTCAAAAGTCATCGTAAGAAGCGTTTTGGCGGTAAATTCAAAACAACGAAAAATAAATTTGGTTTATATCGTTTTTAATTGAGAAAATGGATAGAAATAAATTTATTTTTATTTTTCTGTTAAATATCTCGTTCCAATCTTCAAATTTGAATAGTTTTTGAAAAATTGGAAAATACCCTATTGAGAGCTTTCCAAATAGGCCACTGCAGATCACGCCCGGTGTCTGAATGCCTTATCAACTGGTCCAGATATTACTCATAAAAAACTTTTTAACAAAAAAATTAAACCGCCGAAAAAAACTGAAAAGTAATAAACCAAACTCACCGACTTCCGAACTTAGTTATTAGGGTTAAACAAAGCAGGTTTATTATTTTTTACCTTTCAGTTTTTTCGGCGGTTTAATATTTTTGTTAAAAAGTTTTTATTTTATGATTTTTTGTGGCTATAATCTACTAATCTAATCTTAATTTTTGATTACTTTTTTGTAATACGAGTACACAACTCAGTATTAAAATCTGTGAGTAACAATCAATCATTCATCCCCTGTTTTCCTACCTCTAGGGTGGGATTATTTTACCGAAATTTATATGGTACCAACTTCGGCGTATACCCTTTCCAATAAAAAAAGAATTATCAAAATCGGACAACTCTGGAAAAAGTTATGCGTGGTCATACATAAAAAAAAAAATACGCGTCGAATTGAGTAACCTCCTCCGTGTTTTCGTCGGTTAAAAAAAAATACGCGTCGACTTGAGAACCTCCTCCGTTTTTTCGTCGGTTAAAAATTATTGTGATGATTGATATGATGAGCAGACGTTTAATCAACACTTGCAAGACACATGGTAAAAGCATGTGTATTACCAATATGTATAAAATTCTAACAACGCAATCTGACGAGAGTTTTTGGCAACAAGCCATACTACGGAAAACCATAATCGTCGTCTTACCTTTCATACAATTTTATTGAGGTGTCGCGGACAAGATGAAAAATCTGACTATTAGTCAATCTGCCTTGCCTTTATTTTGGGGTTTGGCTTCCAGTCTAACCTGCTGGAGCGACTGCCTATCTGACCTCCACAGCCCAGTTATTAGGGAACACGATACCCCTTGGGAAGACTGGTTGTCAGACTTGGGCTTCTTAGTATCCATAACGATTGTCAAAGATCTACTAATGACAGCTGGGGCCAAGGGCCGTCAAGCCCTTGGCCCCAGCTTGGCTTTCTGAGGCACTAAGGGCTCTCGAGATCATGTAATGATGGTCACCCATCTACAGACCGACCGCAGAAAGCGTAGTTAACTTTCAATCGTACCGTGCGACTGTCATTTAGCCAGGAAGAGACTTTTAATTGGTGCTTTAAAAGAGCCTAAAACCACCCTATCGCAGTCCACTGGTGGACATCGGCCTCTCCCATGCTGCGCCACAACATACTGTCATCCGCCTTCTGCATCCAGTCCGTCCCAGTCACCTCCTTAAGATCCTCGGTCCATCTTGCCGGGGGTGCCCCACACTACCCTTGCCGATACACGGTCTCCACTCCAGGACTCGTCAACGCAGCCAGTCATTGGTCCTTCGACAAACATAGCCAGCCTAATTTGCAAGCTTTTTCGGTCATTCAGGTTATTTTCCGCATAATTTCATTTCTGATCTTATCTTTCAAAGACACTCCGATCATAGCCCGCTCCATAGCTTGTTGATCGACCTTGATGGACTCTTGAAACCACTCAATATTCACCCGTCAAAATTTCGGCCTTGTTAACTTCGAACCTCGGTCTTCCCAGCACGTGTAGAATGACAAGAAAGGCACGTGCTTCAAAGATATGTTTAAAAATTGTTATAACGCGCGAACAGTGACAGTTTTCTGGTAGTTTGCCAGGGTATGACTAATTTCTATTGTCATATTTCCTCGTAGTTATTTATTACTTGTTAGTCCTTAGGAGGCAGTTCTCTGGCTACTTTTATCAGTTTTAGTGGCCCACCGACCTTATTCGACCATTCCTTCTGTAGGCCATTGAAAGGTAAGTCATTCTTCAGTCTTTTTGTCTAAAACCAGCAAAAAGGTTACATTTTGCCTTAAGCCTAAGTGCCTTTTATTCAGTGTCAAGCAAGTTTTGTCAATACAAAGATTTTCTGGTAGGGATTGCTTCGATAAAAACATCTTCTCACACAGCTTCTTAAATGCTTTTTTGTTTGGGTTTATTGTGTTCACAATAAAGTAGAAAAGCTCCGCCACTTTGACCGTTTCTGTGCTTCAACCCACCTAGTACCTTCCAACTCTATGTCTTTCGGAACGCGGTCGCCATTCCAGAAACTTTCGGCCCCATCAGCCATCTGTTCGGCGAGTAATGTGCCCTGCCCACTGCCACTTAAGTTTGGCAATTCTTCGCGCTGTGTCGGCTACCTTGGTTCTTCTGCAGATCTCTTCATTTCTGATTCGATCACTTAGGGAAACTCCAAACATAGCCGTCTCCATTGCCCTTTAGTTGACTTTTCGGCTTCTAATAAGGCCCATGGCTGGCTGGCTGGGCTTGGTCGTCCTTTTTTGCACGACATCAATTTCGATCCTGTGCCACTTGCATATTCAAGTCTAAATCGAGTCTTCTCGTTTTGCAAAAAGTACTAGCCAAGTATTTCTTCTTTCTGCCTCCTAGCATCTTCTCTATATCAAAACTCGTTTCATCCTGAACCGTAAAGCTAATTACCCATCGCAACTCGTCTTGTAATACATGTAGCGCAAGCGCACGTGACGTCACGTTACATTTGGTCTTCTATTAATAATTCGCGTTCACCGGCCCGAGTAGCGTGCCAACTATGTATACGTGTTTACAAATACCACGCTTCGGTGCTTTCGTATGAAGGTATCGGTTTATCGGGAGTTGGATTTGTCATAGTATTCTTTTTTTCTCCTTCTGTCCTTACCTAAGTAGGTACATTTGGTCCTTCTCCGCCTGAGTCCTAAAACTTATTGCTTTTTACCTCCAGTCACTTTACTTTGTGTAAATAATTTCATCACCACTGCTCTCAAACGGTGAAGGAAAACATCGTGAGGAAACCGGCATGTCCTAGAACCAAAAATTCGAAGACATGTGACATCTACCAAACCGCACTGGGCCCGCGTGGTGGATTACGGCCCACTCCCTCTCATGTAGAGGAGGCCTGTGTCCCAGCAGTGGGAACGTTATAGGCTGAGCATGTAGTATGTACGACGAGGTTAATGATTTTGACCTTATGTATCTATGTAAGCATGTATGTGGTTGGGACTTGTGGCTTAGTATTAATAACAGGCGCACGAATCGATCGATCAGGTTAAGCTACGCTTGCCGCGGTTGGTCCGTGGATGGGTGACCGTCTTTATATACCAAGACCTCCGTGCCTCGGAAAGCGTTAAACCGATGGTTCCGGCTGTCATACGTGGATCCTTGACAGTTATTACGGTTCGTCAGAAGCCTGAAGGTCTGACAACCAGTTTTACCACGGCTTCCTGATGATAATATTTTCTTGCTTCAAACTTTTTGAAGCGTAATTTTTCTGTAGTCGAAGTTTAGTATTTGAGCTTACTTTTTATATGACTCTGATGTCGCTTTGAATCGTTAAGTACTGCTTTCTTACACTTAGGTCAACGAGGTGACCAAGTTAATTGTTCGCATCATCAGTGGTGTTCTTCAGTTTGTCAAAAATGCTGGTGTATGGACAGTCCAGCAACTGGGAAATAAGGTTAAGTCAGGAACACC
Source organism: Polymixis flavicincta (assembly GCA_949987655.1). Lineage (NCBI taxonomy): Eukaryota > Metazoa > Arthropoda > Insecta > Lepidoptera > Noctuidae > Polymixis > Polymixis flavicincta. The sequence continues at coordinate 2,628,225 of OX465198.1, read as the reverse complement.
GCTTCAGTACTTTGGTGGAACGTAATATCGGGATTAAAAGTCTCCTTTTTGTTATTCCAGGTTACAAACTATCCGTGTACCAAATTTCATCCAAATCCGTTCAGCCGTTTTTGCGTGATTAATTAACAAACATCTAAACATACTATCTATGTTCATCTGTTCCCTCATAACTTCTAAATTTTATCTTCTCTTTTTGTTCGGCTCCTTATGGTAAATAGCCAATTTTTCGACCCCCATCCCTGCTCTAGTGAGATGTCGTGAGATTTGGCTCGACCCTCCCTCTCCGTAATCTCACGTGAGATATTTCAAAATGCGTATTTTTTGTGTAAAAACTTTAATCTATGCTTATTTACGTTGGATTTATGTATTGCATTTGGCTGGCTTGGCTGGCCGGTGGCGGTATAACAATCGAGGGGCTACTGTGCTACTTTGTGGCGTTCGCATAACCGCGTTAAATTTTATTTTGTAGCATTTAGCCATATTGGCGGAAAAACATGTTTTACTTAATTTAACCCGGTTTTCTCGCAATTTAACATTGTTTCTTTGCGGATTTTTTTTAAATTACGTGATGTTTGCCTAGACCCTCCCTCTCCCACTAAACGCCTCACGTAAATGGACGCCCCCTAACGACTGTCAGAGATCTTCAAATTAATGCCAACCGGACCCGACGCCTTCAATCAGTCAATCAATCCATTTATTTATTTGCAACAAATATAGGTTACATTAAAATACAGGTGGAGTAGTTAAGAGTGAGCCATGTCCATTCTGCCTGGAAACAGGCAATCGAAAAAAAAACATTAGAAGCTAATTATAAATTTAAATGTCACAGTTATAATTATTACATACATTCATTAATATGTAAAATGTCAAATTAAAATGTTACTATAGAATAAAATAAAAAGTAAATGTCCATATTTTTAAGATAACATTAATTATATTTATTTTGTATACACATTGCTGATTAACAAGTTTTGTCCATTAAAAAAATTATTAATTGAATAATAATAAAATTCTATTACGAAGGCCACTAATTTCTTTTAGAAGTTTTAATTGTATCATTTTTCATTGCATCTGGCAATTTATTGTATGTACGCACGGCTACACATCAAGCTATACATTTCCAGTATAAGCTGATCTGGCAATGTATAGGATTTTCGTACAATGCGAGATCAGTGTAAACTGGAAATGTATAGCTTGATGTGTAGCCGTGTGTACATGGTAGGACCCATACAAATAACACTTTTTGTCAATAGCGCTTTGTTACAGGGCTCGATTTGTAATAAAAAAAAATGTATTGATTTCTAACAGGTAGTTTTCTAGTTTCTGACATCGTAGGTTTTTATTGGTCTTTACAAACATGGCTATTTCCAGAACATACAATGACGGAAATGTAAGCACGTGTGAAAGCATATGTAATGGATGGTCACCCATCCAGGAGCCGACAGCGGCTAGCGTTGCTTAACCTTCCATCGACCCGTGAGGCTTTTATCATTTAGCCACGAAGCGCTGTTATCCCTTGAGCAAATGAAAGCTCTAATTGTATTTCATTCAAAATTCTCTCTTAAGGTACAGGTTTATTTTCGATACGTGTTTAGATTTTTCGCTAAATTGGGTTTTGGCGAGAATTCAAAAAATAAAAATTGGTGGTAGATTTTGGAGTTGCAGAGCAGAACTGTGTTGACAGGGCCCGATCTAGCTATTTAGCCGCTACGGGCAACAAATATATTCGCCGCCCTTTACACTAACACCATATAAGTCATGACCAAAGATGGTATAATATAGGTATATGTGATATTCTTTTTTTTATTTTTTTTTATTTATTGGCATCATAAAAGTACAACCATATAATTAAGTAGGCATTTTTAATTTGTATAATATTCACATACGTTAGTCTACTACGGCTTCTGAAAAAGTATACAAAAATTCATGAGAGTATGTTTGTAAGTATACATTTTGCCGCCCCTCATTTTTGCCGCTCTGGGCATTTGCCCGGCTTGCCCCCCCGTAGATCGGGCCCTGTGTGTTGATGATGAAGTCATATTTCGATCAATTCATTGTCACGTCGGGGGACAGTCAATGAAATCGCGAAACAGACAAGGCCTAGCAATATTGAATGTAACTAGGTACTTGTGCTATTGTAGAAAGGATAACATTTTCATTAGCCGTTCCCTGACGTGACAATGCTTTGATTAAAATATCACCTACAACTTCATCACCTGCCTAGCCTTTTCCCAACTATGTTGGGGTCGGCTTCCCGTCTAACCGGTTGCAGCTGCCTATCTGACCTCCACAACCCAGTAACTGGGTAATACGATACCCCTTGATAAGACTGGTTGTCAGACTTTCGGGCTTCTGACGACCCGTAACGACTGTCAAAGATCCACAGGTGACAGCCGGGACCAACGGCTTAACGTGCTTTCCGAGGCACGGAGGGGTCTTGGTATGTAAAGATGGTCAACCATCCACGGACCAACCGCGGCAAGTGTAGCTTAAACTGATCGATCGACCCGCGCAGCTATTGTTACTTGACCACACGCCCCTTTTTTTTTTTTTTTTTTTTTTGGGTTGGAAATCATCAAATGACTTCTCCTGCTGAGTAGAGCAGGAGGGCGTGTCAGACTTTTACTGACTAAAACCCACCCGTGTTCCCTCAGTAGCCCGTATGCCAGGGGCCGTGGTATCTCTTTCGAACAAACCCGCACCCCTGGCAGGCATCGGCCCTTGCGGACCCCACCAGTGGTTGCTGACATCTTTGACGGCGCGCGTGAGGAACACAACGCGCCGTCCCGTCTACCACTTTTCGGCCGCAGAGGATAGGGAGAGCGGCTGACGCTATACCGACACTCCTCTTCCCCTGCGGCCCCACCGTGTCCGCCATCAAACGGTGGCGGCCCCGTCCAGGCCACGGAAGGGAAGAGCGCTGCTCAGAAGCACCGGCACTCCTCCTCTACCGCAGCCTGTAACCCTCAGCCGCGATGCCTCCCATTCGACATCGCGGCCCACCTCAGTTGCGGTGCACCTCACCGCAACCTACTTTTTGGCCGCTACGTCAATGGCTTGAAGGCAAAAGCCCTGACGAGCGGCCCCACCGTTGGGTTCCTCTTGGCTTCACCGTGGATGGGAGACCACGGTTACTAAGCCCCCCCACAACGACAATGCGGGAACCCACTCGGGGGGGACCACACGCCCCTTACCTACAACTTCTTATTAAACTTAATAGGCAAATATTTTTTATTTCTAATTTTTAGAGTACCTATTGTTTTTAGATTACCGAAGTATATTCAAACAACACCACGAACATTTAACTCGTTTTAAAAACTGCATTTGATTAATCTGATCTCAAACGATCAAAATAGGTTTTTCATACCAGTCATAACGTAACATAGACAAAACAATTTTTCTAAATAATCCATCAAACATGAAACAAGAACGAAATTACATAAACATGAAAAAAAAAAGCTTCAAAAAATTCCTGCAATGTTTACAGACATAAAGAAAATAAAAATAAAACAGACGTCTGTACTAATATATCAAAATGCGAATTAGTAACAGAGAGAGAACTTCATTGAGAAAATGACGTACTACCATATGTACTGACTTATGTATGTGTGCATACGTATATACAGGCATGACGCTAGAATGACCCGACCATAATAAGTTGACACTACGGGGTGGCGCCACTGTCTGAGCCAACGCCATCTAAATCAGAACATATCGACGTTAATTCCGATTTCCACCGCGGGTCACTAAAATTGGCACAGTTTTTGTTCATGTTTTGTCTATGTGTATGTTGATGACGTGTGTTGTGGCTGACGTGGATATGCTGACCTTGTATGTGTGGGTGTTAGCATGTATTACACTGCTGGCATTTCCTGTCGGCGAATGTTTTAAATAACTGTGGTTTGTAGTTGAGAAATTGATGGGTCACGATTTTTGCAATGAAAGGTTTTGTCGTGATAAAATAATAGTATTTAACCGTATTTTAATGGTATTTCATCAACATCGTCACTATCGCAACCTATTACACTTGAAATAGGCCTCTTTTAGGGTTTGTTGCTTATCTAATCTAATCGAACTAGCCTATATTGCCAAACTGCAACGCAAACACCTCCCATTTCCCTTTTCCACATAATCCGTCTTGCTAGTGCTGGCCAATCCTTTCGGTAAGAGTCACACTCGTCCCGCCATCTTCGTCTGGGCATACCGTGATGGCGTCGTGCGTTTAGTGGTACCCAATCGGTGGTTTCTCAGCCCAATTGTCATCAGACATGCGGCAGATATGTCCGCTCCAGTCCTACTTACGTTGAGCAGGTTTCTGCGTAAAGTCCGTGACCTTGGGTTTGGCGCAGTACTGTGATCCTGAAACGGTCTGGAAGCCGCACCTCCAGGATACCGCGCTCCATGGCTCGCTAGCAAACCTCTAGCTTGGACTTCAGCTGAATTTTCAAAGACCAGCTGCATGTGTGTGTCTTTGTTTCACCCCAATCGGGAAAGTTGCAAGTCCACTAATAAGCCAATTGACGCAATGTAAGTTTTTGAACTGTCATTCCTATTGATAGTGTGTTAAAAAAGATTAAATATAAAGTACACGCAGGAGTCGTGATCTAGTCTATACTAATAATAAAGAGGAAAGATTTGATTGTTTGTTTGTTTGTATTGAATAGGCTCCGAAACTACTGAACCGATCTGTTGGGAAGCTACACTATCCCCGGGTGACATAGGCTATACAGGAAAAGTTTTTATCCATGAATTCAGCATATCATTCTAGACCCCCTACCGCAGATATGCTGAATTCATGGTTAAAATTTGCGCACTGGATAAAAACTTATCCTGTATTTTATCCCCGTATTCCTACGGGAACGGGAACTACGCGGGTGAAACCGTGGCGTAGCAAATAAATTGATAGCAGACACATTAAATTCATCTACAGCATGGCCATTTCTAATGCATAAAAAAAGGTTAAAAGTTTATCCTTGAAAATCAACAGTCATAAAATAACCGTCTCGTCTGCTAATCTCCCTGGTACTATCGAAACCGGTCCATCTGTGTATCTAGATTGTGTGGCACCCTCCATGCAGCATCTGTAGAGAGGGTAGATTTGTAACGGTCACCGTCTGGTTTTTTTTATATAAATGAGTTAACTTGTTTTTTTCAAGGGTTCCGTACTTTAAAAGGCAAAATCGGAACTCTTATAGAATCACTTCATGGCCCTTCTGGCTGTCTGTTGTCTAGACCCTTTTTCTCAGGAACGCTTAGAAAATTAATATCAAATACGTATCTATGTCCACAGAACCCAGGATAAAGAAAAAAAAATCTAGCTTTTAAGTCAACGCAATACGGCTATTTATTTGACATATTTTGACACTTGCAAATAAATAAAAACCTATAGGGTACTTCCCGTTTCACAGCACAGAAAAAGGAACAATCTCAATAAAAAGTCATTTATTCAAACTAGGCTGAGAGTCAGCACTTTCTGAACGTTAAAATTACGCAAGACAGTACACCAAATGCTCGCCCTTCACCACTTCCTAGTGCTTTAGCTGGGAAAATCGCTGAAATAGCAGAAAAATAGACCGAAAATCGTTAATTTGTAGTTTAATCATACTTAAATTTGCATTTGGAGTATTGATCGTGACGTACACATCGATGTTTGGGAGAACATTCACCTCAACTGCAAAGTTAAGTTGTTCTTGAGAAAAATTCATCCCAACGACGGAAACCTTAATTGTGCGTGGTCCAACAGGGTCTAGGCAGGGTTTTTTAAATTTTATTTCGAATTACTTTCACCGTATTATTTATACAAGGTGTAAGGGAAACGCATCCGAAAACGAAGACAGGTGATAGTGATTATCGATACAGTTACAATTTTTTTTTTTTTTTCAATTTTTACTAAAATTTTTACAATTTTTTGTACACCTACCGTGAGAACAGTTCAAAAAATTAAATTTAAAGTTTAAAAAATCCCCGACACAAAGAAAAACTCTAAAAAGTAAAAAAATCATATTTATTGGCCTTTTAAGTTGTAGGTAATATTTTGAACAGAATAGGCCTAGCGTTCTAGATCGTCATGAAATTTGGCAGCGATATAGCCTAGGATATGGAGGAGGACAACGGCTATTAACGCGGTAACCGGCATCCACGCGGGCGGTGCCGGGGGCAAAAGCTAGTTGAGTGTAAAAATACCTCAAAAAACACGAAGAACGAAAAACGATGATACTAACTTTGAACTCTTGAATTTGCGCTAATCTATTTGTCAATCTACGCCCAGCAGGCTTAGCACGAGCACCGATTTGTCGACGGAAGAATATACATGACTATTAGCTAAATGATGCACAATAGGAGAAGATAGCTATGTTCTTCTATTAATTATCACAGTTATGCGTTCAAAACGAATCATGATTTTCTAGATAATCGTATTTAATTTGTGGCAGTCGAGTAGAAAGTTTATCGTCAATGTGATTTTGGGCTTGGTCCTTACCGGACAGCGAGCTACCCATTACTAACGTGACCAGACGTCCCGTTTTGAACGGGACTGTCCCTTTTTATAATAAAGAGTCCCGGTGTCCCCGAAATGGACTCTGGGACGCAAAAATGTCCCGTTTTCTGAAACCGCGCGAAAATTTGAGTAGTCAATTTGAGTAGTGTGCAAGAGGGAGACCGCGTCGTCGGTCGACACGACGATAGCCGAGAGTGGCCAAGTCGTCATCGCTTGCGCTTTGTTGGTTAATAGGGTATTTTCCAATTTATTAAAAAAGTATTTTAATTTGAAGATTGGGACGAAATATGTTACAGAAAAATAAATTGATTTATTATATCCATTTTCTCAATTACAAACGATTTAAATCAAACACATTTTTCGTTGTTTTGAATTTACCGCCAAAACGCTCCTTAATATGACATTTTTATCAATTGGCGGGTTGTTCGAAAGAGATACCGCCGCCCCTGGCACACAGGCTATTGTTTTTTTTTTTTTTTTTTTGGGTGGGAAATCATCAAATAACTTCTCCCGCTCTGGGTGGAGCAGGAGGGCGTGTCAGACTTTTACTGACTAAAACCCACCCGTGTTCCTTCAGTAGCCCTTAAGCCAGGGGCTGTGGTGTCTCTTTTGAACAAACCCGCACCCCTGGCAGACATCGGCCCTTGCGGGCCCCATCAATTTTTGTGCTGACATCTCTTTGAGGCGCGCGTGGAACACAACGCGCCGTCGACTTGGGCTTGGTCCTTACCGGACAGCGAGCTACCCATTACTCGCCATCCGCAAGCCCATGCCTACGGTGGCCGGAAATCGGCCTGGGATTCCCGACGCCCAGGGCGTCTCCGTATCCTGCGGCGGCTAGGGTCGCGAGGGCGCATATGCTGCCTCTCCCTCACGTGCGCCGCCTCCCTCTTTCCCTCTCTTCCCTCTCGCGAGCATCACTGCTTCGCTGAAGGAGGTGACGGCTCCCCATGCCCTCTCGCTCCGTACCATGGCCAGGACCAGGGCCGGACGCGAGAGATAGCCGCCGCCGATCGCCTCCACGAGGACACGGCGGTGCTCCGCCTAAGCCGGGCAGACCGCCACCGTGTGCTCCACCGTGTCCTCAGGGCGATCTTCGCAGTGGAAACACCCGGGCGTTTCCTCCCGCCCTATCCGAAACAGGAACCTCCCGAAACAACCGTGTCCGGTGAGGACCTGCGTCAGGCGGAAGGTGAGGATGCCATGCCGCCTCTCAAACCACTCCTCAAAGAGGGGACTTACCGCCGCAATCGTGGCGTGCCCACACAGGCTACTGTGAGAACACGGGTGGGTTTTAGTCAGTAAAAGTCTGACACGCCCTCTTGCTCCACCCAGCGCGGGAAAAGTTATTTGACGATTTCCCTTCCAAAAAAAAAACACATGTGACGTCACCTTAGTGTAAACTAAAGTAGTTGTAAAACAAGGCAATGTCGAGTTTATAATTAACAAGCTTGTTAATAGATGAAAAATGGTATTACTGGTGTGCGGTGCCTCTGTGCACAAATACTTCTGAAACTGCGCCACTAAATTATTTTTACCAGTGCCGTTTACACAAATCTGAAATCTGACGTCACGTCTGGTCACGTCATAAAAATGTCATCGGAAGGAGCGTTTTGGCAGTAAATTCAAAACAACGAAAAATAAATTTTATCATAGGTAATCGTTTTTAATTGAGAAAATGGATATAAATCAATTTATTTTTATTTTTCTGTTAAATATTTCGTCCCAATCTTCAAGAGGTTAAAATAGTTTTTAATAAATTAGAAATATCCTATTGTTTGACAGATTTTTCGTTCGCCCACTTCTCGATATTTAAGTATTTGTTGTTGTTTGATGTTCGTGTACCTGTTAAATAATTAAACTTCTTTTGTTTTGGAATCATAAGTTAAGATGCCGAAACACAAGTGTCCGTTCAATGTTAACTTACAAGCGAAATATTCGTTTATCAAGCTAATAAATACCTACTCCCTCAGATGTCAGATGCGAAAAGTATCGTAGGTACAGAACTTTAAAAAAGTGTTTTTTTGTTTTTTATTGACTACCTGTTATTTAACCTAAATACCTAAACCAATGTCCCGTTTTGAGTCAAAGAATAAATGGTCACGTTACCCATTACTCGCCGTCCGCAAGCCCATGCCTACGGTGGCCGGAAATCGGCCTGGGATTCCCGACGCCCAGGGCGTCTCCTTATCCTGCGGCGGCTGGGGTCGCGAGGGCGCATATGCTGCCTCTCCCTCACGTGCGCCGCCTCCCTCTTCGCGAGCATTACTGCTTCGCTGAAGGAGGTGACGGCTCCCCATGCCCTCTCGCTCCGTACCATGGCCTGGACCAGGGCCGGACGCGAGAGATCGCCGCCGCCGATCGCCTCCACGAGGACACGGCGGTGCTCCGCCCAAGCAGGGCAGACCGCCACCGTGTGCTTCACCGTGTCCTCAGGGCGATCTTCGCAGTGGAAACACCCGGGCGTTTCCTCCCGCCCTATCCGAAACAGGAACCTCCCGAAACAACCGTGTCCGGTGAGGACCTGCGTCAGGCGGAAGGTGAGGACGCCATGCCGCCTCTCAAACCACTCCTCAAAGAGGGGACTTACCGCCGCAATCGTGGCGTGCCCAGCACTGGGTTGCGACAATCGCTCTCTCCATGTCACCATGTCACCATGAGATCCCGCCGGAGCTCTGTCCGCTGTGCCGCGATTTCCTGCGGCAGCGGAGTTACGCCCCGGCGTTTGGCCTCCTCGCGCCACTCCCATATTTGCGCGAGGACCTTTGCCTCCAGATCCCATGGCGGTAATCCGGCAAGGAGGCCCGCCGCCTCGCCGGAGATCGTGCGATATCCCCGGATCATCCTGATAGGATCTACGGTGCGATGTCGAAAATGAGGCAGCGAAATGTCACTTTGTATTGCACTATCTATTCTTCGTAGAAATACAAAGCTTCATGCTAAGCCTGCAGATAAGCTATTGGCAAAGTCACCTCTACTCCACCATAGCTAAGTATGGACCTCTACCAGACATAGCCATAACATACCTACCTATATTTCAATAAACACGTATCTTTCTATCGATAACACATTACCTTATGCCCTTGGGGCTAAAAATAAGAGTGAACGCCGTATTCGACCGCCGACGCTCTATAAGCACCCTATTATGCCCTTTACCACCCCTTTCAACCCCGTCCAGTGTTTCTGATGTGTTCTAAACTGAGGGTTTCAAATTCATAAAATGGTTGACGTGTATTTTTTTTTTAATGAAGCGCTCAGAATGTTTCTGCTGGTTTTTTCTAGAGAATATGTTGCATGGATGGACTGTGTGAATGATGATATGGTTAGAAAGGGTGTGAATACAGAGATGACGACTAATAGAGAAGTGTCGAAGAAAAAGACATGTCCCTTTACCACCCCTTTCAACTCCATCCAGTGTTTCTGTTGTGTAGAACACAACAGGGTCTAGAGACAAAATACATTTCTGTTAGCGTTCGCCAAACGCTACGCCAAAATGTATGGGAATGACATTACCTGCGGAAAGGTTACGTCGTGTTCTTTCCGCAGGTAATGTCATTCCCATACATTTTCTCGTAGCGTTTGGCGTGAACGCAAACAGAAATGTGTTTTGTCTAGGCCTGCAGATACTCTGGATGGAGCTGGAACTGAGGTTATCAAATTCACAAAATGGTTGACGTGTATTTTTTTTTCAGAACGTGTCTGAAGGTGCATTTTGGGCGATATGTGCAGACGCTTGCATGGATGGACTGTGTGAATGATAATATGGTTAGAAAGGGTGTGTGACTACAGGGATTACTACTAATAGCAAAGCTAAGTTAGTTAAGCTACGCTTGCCGCGGTTGGTCCGTGGATGGGTGACATACCAAGACAACTCCGTGCCTCGGAAAGCACGTTAAGCCCTTGGTCACGCTGTCATTCGTGGATCTTTGACAGTCGTTACGGGTTGTTGGAAACCCGAAAGTCTGACAACTACATGATTTTTTTTTCCGACAGATTCGTGATAAGTTAGTGCCAAAATGTTCTTATGTCTTGATGCAAAATATAGCTTTTTTTATTTTTTTTAAATTTTTTGGGTGGGAAATCATCAAATAACTTCTCCCGCTCTGGGTGGAGCAGGAGGGCGTGTCAGACTTTTACTGACTAAAACCTACCCGTGTTCCTTCAGTAGCCCTTAAGCCAGGGGCTGTGGTGTCTCTTTCGAACAAACCCGCACCCCTGGCAGGCATCGACCCTTGCGGGTCCCATCACTTTTTGTGCTGACATCTCTTTGAGGCGCGCGTGGAACACAACGCGCCGTCGACTTGGGCTTGGTCCTTACCGGACAGCGAGCTACCCATTACTCGCCGTCCGCAAGCCCATGCCTACGGTGGCCGGAAATCGGCCTGGGATTCCCGACGCCCAGGGCGTCTCCGTATCCTGCGGCGGCTGGGGTCGCGAGGGCGCATATGCTGCCTCTCCCTCACGTGCGCCGCCTCCCTTTTCGCGAGCATCACTGCTTCGCTGAAGGAGGTGACGGCTCCCCATTCCCTCTCGCTCCGTACCATGGCCTGGACCAGGGCCGGACGCGAGAGATCGCCGCCGCCGATCGCCTCCACGAGGACACGGCGGTGCTCCGCCCAAGCAGGGCAGGCCGCCACCGTGTCCTCAGGGCGATCTTCGCAGTGGAAACACCCGGGCGTTTCCTCCCGCCCTATCCGAAATAGGAACCTCCCGAAACAACCGTGTCCGGTGAGGACCTGCGTCAGGCGGAAGGTGAGGACGCCATGCCGCCTCTCAAACCACTCCTCAAAGAGGGGACTTACCGCCGCAATCGTGGCGTGCCCATGCAAAATATAGCTCTGTTTAAAAAATGTGTCTATTTTTCTTATTTTTTATTTATTTTGATACTTCAACGACTAGTTCACATAAACATTAACATACAATTTAGCCATAATCTATGTGGTACTACAGTGAGCTTATCACTTAAAGGTGTGCACAGCACTTACATGGTTTGCATAAGTAAACCAAGTTAATTTAAGTGATGAGAATAACAATAAAATCAAATAGGCTAGTAAAAATAACATCAAGTAAGTTTCTAAGTATAAAATTAACAATAACAAGATCAAGTAAATTAGTAATAAACATAAAATTAACAATGATAAAATCAGTAAAGTAATAATAGTGCAATTAAATTAATCAAATAAAAAAAAATACAAAAATACAGAAATAAACATGAATGACGGAATACAAACAAGAATCAATTATCACTAATTAGCAAGCAGTAAGTTGTCGTATGAGATGATTGCGAAATTGAACCAGGGTGTTGGAGAAAATATCAATGCTATTGGGTTGAATTGAATTTGAATTAATATATTATGTCATGTAAACTTAAGTCTAAGCTAACAAATTATTCAAACTATTGTATACCTAACATGGTGGAGCAGTGCAAATGCACACCAAAAAACACCAAAAAAAAAAACAATAACAACTCTATAACCACTGTCTCACAATAAACATCCTTGACTTTGACTTTGACCAGTGGTAGCCCAGTGGCAACGGCCGCTTTCCTTTGTGTAAATTATTTCATCACCGCTACTCTAGAAAACTGTGAAGGAAAACATCGTGGCGAAATTACGGTCCATGAGGCCTTTATCCTAGCAGTGGGAAAATTATAATCTGATTATGCTGTCTTTGTCCATACTTGCCAAAACCCAATTACTATTGAAGATAAATAGACCGCGCGGAACACTAAGAGAGGCCAAAAAACCAAATACTAAAGCGTCGCATTTTATGTAACATACAATGCGACGCTATAGTATTTGTTTATTTTTTTGGTTTAGATTATAAAAGAAAGGCAGATAGATCGCGCGGAACACCCAAGCCTCGCATTATGTACAATACGACGCTTTAGTATTTGGTTTTTTGGCTTCACTCTTGATGTTCCGCGCGGTCTATCTGCCTTTGTTTAATAATCAGCGGGCTTAGCATGACGCTTTGTATTTCTACGAAGAATAGACAGTGCTTTTTCAATACGAAGTGACATTTCGTTCCTACATTTTTGTTATCGCACCGTAGATATCCTTGTACAATCTGTCATTTAGTCTTTCGTTTCTAACGATATTTGTCTAGGTCCTTATAAATGTAAACTATTTCAGAAGAATATTTCTTCCCAAACTGTCAAAATCACACTGACAACAAAACTTTATACTCGACGGCCACAAAGTATATACGATTGTCTACAAAATCATGATTCGTTTAGAACGCATAACTGTGATAATGAATAGAAAAACATAGCTAACTTATCCTATTGTACAACATTTATTTAATAGTCATGTCTATTCTTCCGTGGACAAATCGGTGCTCGTGCTAAGCCTGCTGAGAATATTTCCATCTCAGCCTGGGCCAGTCGCGAGAGCAAAATTATGCAACTGAAACTCGCTAACAAAGACTGTTACGATTCTTCCTAAAGTTTTGATCTCGCCGAGTTTTGACCTATTTTCTAAATAACCCAGCCATTTTGATTACACCCAATCTGTATCGCAACTCTATAAAATGAAGCGACACTAAAAATCCGCTAATTTGTAACCAATAAACTGCCCTCTCCGCGTTCGGGGCGATTCGGGGACGCTCGGGAGAGCCGAACGATCCGGTTCAAACCGGTTACCAGGTTATTGGGGCAACGCACACGCGCGGTACATCCTTCCACCCACGTCCTTTATGCAGTTACCGTGCAATATCTGGGGATGTTAGGTATTCATAACATCACGCTTGTATTTCACAAAAAGGTAGGCAGTAGTGTTAACTAGTATTGAAATTGTTTATTCTTTTTCACGACAATCTATTTAAAAAAAAAAGTTGCTAGATCGAAGCGATGGAGTCGACATCCTACTAATATTAAATAAATAAATTGAACTTTATTTCAGACTAAGTAAGGTCCATATTTTTGTTAGTATTTTGGTGTTAGAACTGTGAAAGTTTGTGAGGATGGATGGATGTTTGCTACTCTTTCACGCAAAAACGACTGAACGGATTCGGATGAAATTCGGCACACAAATAGTTTATAACCTGGATCAATACATAAGATACTTTATTTACCTGTAGTACATTCCCGTGGGATAATTTTTGGCCTCTACGCGGGCGAAGCTGCTGGTAAAAGCTAGCTTCCTATAACCCTGAAAAGATATGGCGAAACAAACTCTAGAAGTCAGGAGTAAGAAGGTAGATGAACCTGGCTTGCACTATGATTCATTACATGGAAATGACACAATTGGCCGATATTGTTGTTTTAAGGTGTTCGTTTCAACTAACGGTTTCAGTATCGTTTGTATTGCGATAGAGGTTTAATTTTGTTTGGTAAAACTTAATTTTATAGCTTAGGTTACCTTAGCTTAGTTAGCTTACCAAGTCATCATATCATCATAATCAGCCTATAACGTTCCCACTGCTGGGACACAGACCTCTCTGTGAGAGAGTGGGCCGTAATCCACCACGCGGGCCCAGTGCGGATTGGTAGATGTCACATGTCTTCGAATTTTTGGTTCTAGAACATGCCGGTTTCCTCACGATGGTTTCCTTCACCGTTTTGAGAGCAGTGGTGATGAAATAATTTACACAAAGTAAAGCGCCTGGCTGGGTCCGAACCTACGACCTACAACTCGTAAGTCGCGGTTGTTACCACTCGGCCATCACTGCTCTAATCACCAAATAGATAACTTATTTTTTGTTGTGGGACTGGCATACTAATAAGCAAGATATTCTTCCAAAATTCATCCCAGATGTTGGATTGTGGCACACATTTTTCTAAACAACACTATCTGGATTTGACCAATATCTGAGTTTCGTGTTTGTTTTGGCATTTCTTCTCAAAGAATGAAAGCATGCGCCACTGAAATTAAAAGTCGAAAAACTTAACCTACAAAAGTAACAGTAAAAGAAAAAAAATCACTTCGTCATTCGATTGTTATCAATTTTACATTCCCATATTTCCCATCGATCTTCACCTTTAAGTCATATGCTAATTCACCTCGCTAACCTACATAGATTTCACCGTAATCTAAAAATCTAACAGACCATTAATAAAAAGAAAAAAATATTTATTACATCACCAATAACGACCTCATTTCTACCCTTAAAACTTTTTTCTAGGAACCTCCGTAGTTTACCTTGGAAACCATGACTAAGTTTCCAACAAAAGTCTATAATTTGTGATTCTTAGACTAGGCGCAGACTGTGCGACACGCGACTGCGACAGCTCGGCGACTAGCAACGACAGATTTTTTAAATACATATATGTATCTTGTTCAAGAGCAGTGGTGGCCAAGTGGCAACAACCACTGCTTCTTTCGCGCTGTAGGTAATAGGGTTCGAACCCAAGCAGACATTTTTTTTGTCACTTTATATTAAGGAAAATAATAGTTTTAAAAAACTGATATAACACGCTTTTATTGCTGACCGAACTAAAAAGTAGAAAATATTTTTTAATTACAAAGAGTTTATGTTACAGTAGTAGGAAGTCAATAATTCAATTCAGAGTAAAAAGCGTGGGGTGCATTTTCCTATATTTTCATGACTCTCCTCTCATAGATGGTTGCCAATAGAATAGTTGTAATAATTAAAATATCAAGCACCCCACGCTTTTTACTCTGAATTGAATTATTGACTTCCTACTACTGTAACATAAACTCTTTGTAATTAAAAAATATTTTCTACTTTTTAGTTCGGTCAGCAATAAAAGCGTGTTTTTTTAGTTTTTTTAAACTATTATTTATTTTCCATTTTTTAGTTCGATCAAATTTTTATCGGGTTTTTTTTTTTTTTTTTTTTTATTAGTAATTTTTTTGGAATTTTTTTATCGGGTTATTGCATTGTCATCGGCTCTTAAGACGTGTGCAAAGTTTCAAGTTGATCAGACGTCTAGAAACCAGTGAAAATTAGGCTCAAAGATTCCGTTACATACATAGATACATACATACATACAACCCGAGCTAATAAAAGCGTTATAAAAAGGGGAGTCCTTTGTTCAGCATTGGGAACCATCCCAATGCTTGCAAAGGCCCCTCCCCTTTTTCTTTAATGTTCTTCGTCTCGTTATGTTAATTACTTTGCCTACGTAATATTGTATAGAATCAAGTTCATCAAACTAAACAGACAACTGTGCTGTTAGGGAGTTTTTTGCGCCACTTCTTCTTTCTAGCTAAAGCACTAGAAAATGGTGAAGGGCGGGCGTTTTGGCGGACTGTCCTAAGTAATTTCGACGTTCGAAAAGCGCTGATTCTCAGCCTAATTTGAATATATAAGTCAGCGTTTTTTTGTCGAGCTGTCGCAATGGCAAGTCGCATAGTGTGCGATGTGGTTAAAAGCGGGTAACGAGCCCCATTGGTTGAAGTCAAGGCCAAAGCCGTATGAGTCAGCTCTTCCAAGGCGAACCAAGGTGAAATAGGTCTACCGTGTGTCTTGGTTTGAAGTTCAAGATTGTTGTGAATCCAGCGGTGGGTTTGGATGTGTTTCTTGCATGTTCTGGCGCCATGTAATTTAAGCTTTATGGGCTTGGTAGATATACTCTATGGTATAGTTGTTCTAGTACAGGGATGGCGAACCAATGGCACGCGACACAATATTTTGGGCACATCACTGATCACAAAATTCATTATGCACTACGAAAAAAAGTGTGAAGTAGGTATTAGATGACGAGCGAACGCGAGTGATCCCTACGATACGGAATGTTCCGGTGTTTTTTACATGAAGCTTCAAGGCATAAATAAAACAATTATCGTCATACTAGATCTCATTCTCGCTTTTGAGGCTAAACTGCAAGTTTTCAGGAAGTTTTATTATCACTAGAAACTATTATAGTATTTACCAAATTAGAAAAAAAAAATCAACGATTTAGAAATATATGAGAAACCAGGCGAAACCCAAGTTACTGAATAATTTATTTCTGTGATTAATTCTTCAATTAAGGATTTTTTTTTTCCCAATAATCACAAAGTTAAAATTATTTGATGGCACGTATATAACCTCATTAAACCATTGCCATTTTTCTAAAGAATTAGAAAAATGGCACGTTGATACGTAAAGGTTCGCCATCCCTGTTCCAGTATATAGTCTTCAAAACGGAGGAGGTTCTAAACAAAAGTCACTGTCCTACTTCTTTGTTTTTTTTTATTTTGTATAATTATCTTCCGCGATATCTTCGGTAATACTATATTTTACATGGAGCGACTGCCTATCTGACCTCCACAACAAGTTGCCAGGTAACACGATACCCCTTGGTAAGACTGGTGGTCAGGTATTCGGGGTTTTTTTTTTTTTCAATTTTGATGTACCCAGTTTCACTCTCACAATTAAGACGAATCTAACGGCACCTCTCTCACTGACATCGATCAAGCCGTTTAGGTTACAGAGCGTGCCAAAGAAATATAATACATACATACATGCATACATACATACACTCGAAACACATAACTCTCCTTTTGGCGCAGTCGAGTAAAAAAACAACATACAGGACCTGAAAATTGCAAAAAAACCTTATAAACTGTTTCATTTACAATGCTGGCCCACTTCTTCCGCTCCTTTAAGCATACTTTTCATCAGTAAACTAAACAGAGCTATCACTTTAAAATCGAAACCGATTAAATTATTTATGAAAGAAATGCCGAAACAGACTCCAGAGGTCATGGCCTCTTTTAAAGTCCAGGATAATTTTTTATCCAGTGCGCAAACTGTAACCATGAATTCTGCATATCATTCTAGACCACCCATCGCAGAAATTTTTCGTCGGTTATACAAAAAACATAATCAGCTGTTCCATACATTTTCTATGAAACAGCAGATTTTTTTGTATAACTGGACCTGTAACCATCATGGTTACAGTTTGCGCACTGGTTAAAAACTTATCCTGTATTATTCGAATTTGATCAAAATCAAAAGTCATATATTCAAACTAGGCTGAGAGTCAGCTCTTTTTGGACGTCAAAATTACATAAAACAGCCCCCCAAAACGCCCGCCCTTCACCACCTCATAGTGCTTTAGCTGGGAAGAAGAAGTGGCGCAACAAATTCCCTACAGGGGGCCTAAGTCTGCTATTTTTATAAATTCGTCATTCCAACACGATCCCATTGTCATTTTGCTAAAAGTTTGCAATCTGCTAAATTCATAATGGTCGATCAGTGGTCGGTCAATGGTCTCGTAATAGAATTGTGTTATGATGGCATTGTCGTATTGCCATTATTATAAAAACCGTTAGGAGAACTTATTTTCGAAAAAATACTACTAAATTTGAACATTTATTCATGCCAGATTTCATTTATAAGTATTTTTACATATTATTTTAGGAACTGTCAAAAATTACCGCCCAGTCATTCATTTGTCATTATGTACATACGGGATTACCAATAAATGCTATTTCTTTCAATGGAGTGTCAGTGGCAGACCATTGGAAAGTCATAATGCTATTATATTAGCAGATTACCAAACTTGTCAAAATCAACCATTATGAAATCAATGATAGACCATTCTGACACTATTCTAATTGCAGACTTGAGGCCCAGCACAGCTGTCTGTTAAGTTAGAATAACTTGATTTTATACAATAATAGGTAAGTAACATTACGTAACACAAAAGAATATTAAATTTGCCATATGTTAGCTAGCACCAGTGGCGGCTGGTAGGTCATGGAACTGGTGGTGCACTTTACTAGCTCACTAAGTATTAGGGGTAATAAGTAAATAAACGAAAAAATAATAATAAACAATAGTATTCAGTTTCACGTAAACTAAACTTCGCGGTGACAATAATGAGTCGGTCATTCATTATGGCATGCAAACTTCGCAACAAACCTCGGGCGCTCTCGGTAATCGACGTTCGGTAATATTGGGTTCAGTTCGACAAACTTCGGTTCCCCCGTGCGGCGCACGAGAATGGACAAATTACTCCGTATCGCTCTATTCAGTTATGTCAACTATCTTCTGTCTCACGCGCTAGGCGTTTTAGCTCGGATCTCATAGAAATGTATGAGCATTCGCCGTGCGCTTCGGCATAGCGCACGAGGGATCTTCTGTACCGCGAAAATAAGTCTTAAAAGTTTAGCAAAGAGCTTATATTGTTTCGTCAGTTTTGTTAGTATTACATATACCACAATCAGTGGCCACAATGCGATTATTAAAAAAATTGTGATTCTTTCGACACCTAGGTAAAGTAATAGGTAATACGGGCTGTTGTCCGCAACTCCACGTCAAAGCGCGTATTTTGCGTACGGGTGGGAGAATCTGTCATTCGATCCACCCCAGCTCCTCGAGAAAGGCCAGCAACGCCTTGGTGTTGCTGATAATCTCACGTAGGGTACCTGGGTTACCAAAGTATTTAGCCCTGTAATTGGCGACCACCGGGCAGTTTAGGAGCACGTGCGCTGCTGTCTCGTCGTCCTCCATGCAAGCCCTGCACAGCGGACTGTCTGTTACTCCTAAGACAAAGAGATGTTTGTTAAATGACCCATGGCCAGTTACAGCTGCTGTAACTGCACGCAGCTGTGATTTAGTTAGACGGAGAACCTGTTTTGTGAGGCGGGCATCGATCGCAGGAAGTGCTTCCTTAGCCTGCCTGCACTCACCTAGATCCAGCCATATCTTGTGATGTTGGTCCCTGGTTCGTTTCCTTACCAGAGTGCGTAGATACCCGAAGGGGAGAGGCGCGATGGGTTCTGGTCCCACTGGTGCCATACTCGACCCCCTTCTGGCAAGTTCATCGGCTGCATCGTTACCTAGCGAACCGCTGTGTCCTTTGATCCATTGAATGGTAATGTTATTGAGGCTACCTACCTGGTTTAGGCGCTGGTGGCACTCGTATATCAGCCCAGAGTCAACCGTGTGACTGTTCAGCGCTTGCAGAACAGCCATGCTGTCTGAGAGTATGCGGATTGAGTGGTCTTTAACTTCCCTGGCCGTGATAGCAGACGCGGCAAGGGAGATGCCCATGCATTCGGCCTGGAACACTGTGTTATGGACCCCCAATGGTGTGGCTATGTGTATGTTGAGGTCCTCCGAGAAACCTCCAGCACCTGTGCCACTACCTGTTTTTGATTCATCCGTGAAGATCCGTAGCTCTGCGGGGCGCAAGCCCTCGCATCGTCGATCCTCATGAAGTTGGATTTTGTATTTTTTGTCAAAGACAAATTGTTTGGGCACCCGGTCATTTATTGCCTTTGTAATGGGAAACTCACTGTTGAGTCCCTTAAGCAGCGCGGTGTGTTGAGTGTCTCTCTTACTCCAGAGATGTGCTGCCTTCAGACGCACCGCCTCCATCGTTGCTTCCTGCTGTATGAACAGGTGGAGCGGCGGTAGCCCCAACATGGCTTCGATAGCTGCAGTTAGAGTGGTCCTCATGCAGCCCGTGGTAGCCATGCAGGCTAGTCTTTGCATGCGCTGTAGTTTGTTGGTAGCTGTAACTAGCTTGGTGAGGGGCCACCAGACCACGGCCCCGTAGGTGATCATGGGGCGGATTACTGCGGTTTTCGACACCTATTAAAATCTGGTAGTTCAGCGCACGAGTGCACTTAAGGGACAGCCGCCCCTGGCTAGCACACGCCAATGTACAAACAAAACAATGAAAAGTAAAGAGCTGTGAGTAACAATGCAGCGCCATGTCTGGAACGGCCTTTTGAAGAAAGCGCCATTGCAGCTTTGAGCTGACCTGTCCCAACAGACGGCATGCGTGCATCATTATCAGTGATAGGATTAGGTAGTGCCTATTTGCCTAAACTTCGAAGAACAGAGACTAGAAACGGAGACTTCCTTAGGACTAAATTTTTTTTCCCGGGATTTGGGAAAAATCTTCAGTAAGTTAAAATTTGCGCACTGGATAAAAACTTATCCTGTATAAGATGTGTAAAAGCTATTTTTAACTAAATTTGCAATTACCAAATTTTCGGGATTTTCAAGTAAAATCCCGAAATAAATAATTTAACTTTAATTCATTTATTCGAATTATATTTACGATCCAACTAACCGTTGTATCAAATCATGAATTAAAGTTAGATTATTTATTTCGGGATTGTACGTGAAAATCCTGAAAATTTGGTAGTTGCAAGTTTAGTTAAATATAGCTTTTACACATCTTAAATAAAGCTTATTTTCAACTTACTGAAGATTTTTCCCGAATCCCGGAAAAAAAAATTGTCCTAAGGAAGTCTCCGTTTCTTGTCTCTGTTCTTTGAAGTTTAGACAAATAGGCACTACAAGTCTCCATCATTTGAAGGCCAGTAAGTGTAGAAGGATCGGTTTAATATTTCCCACTAGCTTTTGCTAGCGGCTTCGCCCGCATGTAGGTCGAAAATTATACCACGGGAACGTACTGCCAGGATAGAAAGTATCCTATGTGTTATTCCAGGTTACAGACTATCTGTGTGCCAAATTTCATTTAAATCCGTTCAGCCGTTTTTGTGTGATTGAATAACAAACATCTAAACATACAAACTTGCATCAATTATCATTTCAGCCAAAAGACGTCCACTGCTGGACATAGGCCTCCCCCAAAAGGGGGGGTTTGCCATAATCGCCACGCTTGGCAGGCGGGTTGGTGATCGCAGTATGGTGGTAAAATGCATAGAGAACGCTGCTGCCCATTCTCTAGTAAGTCCCTTAGTCGCCTTCTACGACACCCACGGGAAGAAATGGGATGGTACTATTCTTTTACGTCCGGCACCACACGGAACAAACTTTCACATTTATAATTTTAGTAGGAGCAGGAAGTAATATAGGATTTGACCCTCGCAACACATAGCAAATATTTTAAATCGACGTCAAATAAATCAGTTAAAACAAAGAAATCAACTATGACGTCATAAAAATCCTGAATATATGATAGATAGTTCACCTACATAGCCTAGATGGGCTGGATCCTGTATCTAGGTCACCTGTACCCCCCTCCCTCCATCCTCCTCCCTTCCCTCCGTTCCCCTCGCATCGACTATAAACTCCCGCCCAATAATAGAGATGCCCTGTTGTATAGTGCAATAATATCCGCGATTTTTAATGAAGAGGTAAAGCATTTAGGTAAAGCTGATTATTTATTACGCTGAACTGCCCGTGACATCACATCGCTCGGGCCCTATCATAGTACCAGCGCGGCGACACATTTTTAACCGACTTCAAAAAGAAGGAGGTTATCAATTCGACGTTTTTTAGGGTTCCGTACCTCTAAAGGAAAAAACGGAACCCTTATAAGATCACTTTGTTGTCCGTCCGTCCGTCCGTCCGTCCGTCCGTCTGTCAAGACCGTTTTTCTCAGGAACGCGTGGAGGTATCAAACTGAAATTTCTATATGATACTTAGTTCTACTGTCCCTGGAAGCTGTAGAAAAATCAACCTTCTAAGTCAACGCAATCAAAAGATACAGCCATTTAGGCCGCAAAATTCCGCAAATTTTCGAAACTCGCACGGGAATCAAAACCTACAGGGTACTTCCCGTGAACTTAGAATCTTGAAATTTTGTACGAAGTCACGTCTTATAGTACAGATATAGGAAAAATTACGAAAACCGTAAATTTTTAGTTTCGTCATATAAAAAAAAATATTTTTGACAATTTTGAACTTTTACTTATATACCCACAGGTTTGTACGGAACCCTCGGTGCGCGAGTCCAACTCGCACTTGACCGGTTTTTTTTTTTTTTATTTATATTCGGGCATAACTCCGTCGTATACATATAGACAGATTTGCAAAATTCTTTTTTTGTTCGAAAGGGATTTATCCCGAAATGGTCCCATTGAATTTCATCCCAAGGATGATGAAATTTCGAAATGGTGTGGGGTAGATAACTAAAAAGTGAAAAATAAAAACTTTTTCAAAAAAATAACAACCGACTTCCAAAGAAACAATTTCATTCAACAATTTTTTTTAAATGTCGCAGCATCATGCTGATGTAGGAGCCTTGTGGCGTCGTGCAGGACTTTCTGGTTTTATTTTTTAAATATCTTTTCCTTCCAAGTTTGTTTTTTTATAATTTTAAGGGGTACAAAGTTTTTGCTTCATGTACTAATATCATCATCATCATCTGCCTAGCCTTTTCCCAACTATGTTGGGTTCGGCTTCCAGTCTAACCGGATGCGGCTGAATACCAGTATTTTACATGGAGCGACTACCTATCTGACCTCCACAACCCAGTAACTGGGTAATACGATACCCCTTGGTAAGACAGGTTGTCAGACTTTCGGGCTTCTGACGACCCGTAACGACTGTCAAAGATCCACAAATGACAGCCGGGACCAACGGCTTAACGTACTTTCCGAGGCACGGAGGGGTCTTGGTATGTAAAGATGGTCACCCATCCACGGAACAACCGCGGCAAGCGTAGCTTAACCTGATCGATCGACTTCATGTACTAATATATAGATAGATATTATAATGTTTCGACTTAAAAAGAGACCATGACCTCTTAGTCGGCTTCGGAATCTGTTCTCAGGGACCAGTCAGTTTTGAAATGTTTTGAAATGCTGGCGCCATCTAGTTGCAAAATATTGACGTGTAAAAATTTCTTAAAAAATCCACCTACATAAACAAACATACATACATACATACTCAGCCTATAATGTTCCCACTGCTGGGACACAGACCTTCTCTCCATGAGAGGGAGTGGGCCGTAATCCACCACGCGGGCCCAGTGCGGTTTGATAGATGTCACATGTCTTCGAATTTTTGGTTCTAGGACATGCCGGTTTCCTCACGATGTTTTCCTTCACCGTTTGAGAGCAGTGGTGATGAAATTATTTACACAAAGTAATGCGCCTGGCTGGGTTCGAACGCACGACCTAACTCGTAAGTCGCGGCCGTTACCACTGGACCACCACTGCTCACATAAACAAACATTTAATTTCATTTAAGATTCGGTAGGTCGCAAATAATGTGTTTTAATTGTAGCGCAGCATCTCAGAAGATATTGATTCAAATCACACTTAAGATTTGCCCCCTTATTTTATCAACGTAGCTTAAAGTTAACAAATGATACATAGATAGCGACTGGTTTAACCAAACCTTTTGAAGTTTAAACATCTCTTAAGAGCGTTTGTTCTGAAAGTTGGCAACGTCGCAAAAAGCTGTCAAATATTTACGTGAAATTACGTGTTTTGATTAATTTGGCAATATTACTGTATGAAAATATGAAATATCGCTAACTAACTATCTAAAATATGAATAATGCTTTGCAATTATAACACTGAATTAGATATTGTAACCGTTTTAGGTGTAAAAAAGGCATTTGGAAAGTTTCCAAGTTCTTTTTTTACATCTAAAACTAAATATTCGATGTTAAAACATTAATTATTGCATTTCATAAACTGTATTTTAGATAGTTAGTTAGCGATATTTTATATTTTCATACAGTAATATTGCCAAATTAATCAAAACACGTAAATATTTGACAGCTATTTGCGACGTTGCCAACTTTCAGAACAAACGCTCTTAACTTTTAAAGCAACGTTTATAAATGAGAGAAAAAAAAAAGACATTTAAATAATGTGTTTTAACGCAGCTCGAGTTCAAGATCAACATCATCAAAGTTAATATAATATCCCATAATCATGATTCCCCCACTAACCCACTTCCCAGTTCAGTAGGTTATCCCGGGTGGTCCCGGGCAAGTCGATGACCCCTACAAATAGGTCACCATGCACCCCGCCCCGGTGCAATGTAGCTGGTGACCTGGTTGCAAGACCTGGCTGTATTTAGGTGACAGTTGATTGACTTTATTAAGAAATGTTAATGATAATTTCAATCTAAATTAGTGAAGTGTTCATATTACTAAAATGAGCGAATGGTGTTCCACAATATTTAGGGTGTAACAGAAACCCTATTGCTATCCTTAAGCACTAAAGATAACAGCTGGTATAGAATCACTATACATGGTTTCAGCTGAAAATAAAATAATCTAAGAATTGATACCAAATTTTCGGTTTCATATGTTTCTTATATTCAAATCATAACAAACGTGTCACCGCACTACGTAGGTCAATAACTTTCCACGTTACTTGCCACTATCACGTAAAACTCTTCCGAGTGATGTGTTTATTTCAATTTGAAAAGTTCGGTTTCTGGTATTTTAAATGTATTAAAAATTCTCATAACTTCCGGACATGTAGAGATAGGATTAAAAAACCCTTCCAATATCGTTTGAAAGAAGCCGTGCCCTTGGTATGTATATACCCTTTCCGTTACACGTTGCATAGGCATTTGGTCGTACAGATATCTGCACCTTTATTGCACCTTTGTTGCGTGTGTGCTAAAACAATTTTTTTCTTATTACTATACTCGCTTTTGAAAATCATCCCACGGGACGGTATTACCGGCATAAAAATTATATGTTATTCCAGTTTAAAAAATATCGAATGAGCCAAATTTCATCTTAATCCGTCGCCGTCAGCCGTTTTTACGTGAACAAACAGCCAAATATCAAAACATACAACATTCACATTAATATTAGTAGGATAGTGTAGGATTATTTGGCTCCGATAAATACGCAGACATACATGAAAATTTTCGACTTATCTGGCACACTGACATTTATCTGTAGATACTGCTTTGTTGCACAGACAAAATTCGATAGAAATTTATGAAATTCTACGTCTCATCATTATAGTCTATCGTATGGACCCACAATCGCACAATTTCTCATTAAGTGCTTTTATTGTGTCAAACAAATCCAATATTTCAAATGTGGTATATTAATATCTGTATCCGTGAATATCAGTACGTAAATCCAATACTTTTGCAAGATTTATCAGTGCTATCTAAAAAAACTACATCGCAAAAAGTTTATTTTTATTTTTATTGTTGATTCTTGTTAACAGAATTAAGCTCAGAAATGCTCTTTCAGAAGGAAATATTACTCAACTTTTGTTTACATACATAAATAACATCACGTGTGGTTTCCCCGTAGGGTTGGGCAGAGGTGTACCTCTACATTACACATACCTCCACATTTCGCCTTTTTGAGAAATTTTAGTCAGAAAACCCTAAGAATACTTTGCCCGAGCTGCCATCCTAGCACGAGAACCGTAGACAAATGGTTTGTCGTCGGAAGAGTAGACAAAAATGACGTTACCGTATAGACAGTTGACAGTTTTTCACCGTGAAATGTAAACAAGCGTTTTCTATTCTACAGTAGAGTAGAAATAAAAAGCGTCATGTTAAGCCTACTGGGAATCGAATCCAGGAGCTCTCATGCTGACCAGTAGCGCTTGCAACCACTACACTACTGCCAGGGGTGCGGGTTTGTTCGAAAGAGACACCACAGCCCCTGGCTTAAGGGCTACTGAAGGAACACGGGTGGGTTTTAGTCAGTAAAAGTCTGACACGCCCTCCTGCTCCACCCAGAGCGGGAGAAGTTATTTGATGATTTCCCACCCAAAAAAAAAAAAAAAAAAAAACCACTACACTAACGAGTAAGTCCAACCAACCATCATCATCATCCTCATCATTTCAGCCGAAAGACGTCAACTGCTAGACATAAGCCTCCTCAAAAGGTGGGTTTTGCCATAATCGCCACGCTTGGCAGGCGGGTTGGCGATCGCAGTATTGTGGTAAAATGCATAGAGAACGCTGCTACCCGTTCTCAAGTAAGTCCCTTAGTCGCCTTCTACGACACCCACGGGAAGAAATTGGATGGTGCTATTCTTTTACGTCCGGCACGACACAAAACGAACCATAGCAATCACAAACTAATACGAAACGTTTTCTTTCCCTATAAGCCTCATAATTCAAAGATACTGATGAGTCATAGGCGCTGTGAACTTGAAACAAGGTCAATAGGTCACGGCTGTAGGCGGACCGTTTTCAATATACACCAATGTGTCCAAATTGAACGAAGTATGAGCGAAGCGGACGAGTATGTAAGGATCTTAGCAGTTTTGTAGTTTTTGTCTACTCCCATGGTGTGAGTTTATTTATGTATGTGTACAAATTGGCTGGCTATGCTCGGAGTTTCCCTACGCGATTGAATCAGAAACGAAGAGATCCGCAGGAGAACCAAGGTAACCGACATAGCCCGAAGAATTGCCAAACTTAAGTGGCAGTGAACACACATTGCTCGCAGAACAGATGGCCGATGGGGCCGAAAGGTTCTGGAGTGGCGACCGCGTACCGGAAGACGTAGAGTGGGAAGGCCTCCCACAAGGTGGACCGATGACCTTGTGAAGGCCGCGGGTAATCGCTGGATGTGGGAAGCACAAGACCGGTCGAAGTGGAAGAGCCTGGGGGAGGCCTATGTCCAGCAGTGGACGTCTTTCAGCTGAAATGATGTGTAAAAATTATTTCTTATAATCTTCTTAGCGTATCGATGGCAAATAAATTCTAACATCTTTGGCCCAAAATTCGGCTGCGCGAACTCCGCTGACTGACGCAGTCATAAGATCTTCAAATGCACGGGTGACAGGGCATGCGGCGCAGGATGGTCGGTGAGCCATTGTCTGTGGGGAGGTGCCGCATACGCACTTGAGATCTGAGCCATCCGTAAAACCCTATCTCTGGAGATTGTCTTTGTCTTAAAATGGTTAAAGGGGTGTATAGTTCACTTATCCTCTATAGGAAAGGAAGGATCCTCCAACCAGACGTGTGTTGTGTCTACTGCCCGACAATAGGGTATTTTCCAATTTGGTAAAAACGATATATTTAACAGAAAAATAAAAATAAAATTTATTTATATCCATTTTCTCCACTAAAAACGATTAAAATCAAATGTATTTTTCGTTGTTTTGAATTAACCGCCAAAACGCTCCTTACGATGACTTTTTATCACGTGACATCGTGACGTCAGCTTTGTGTAAACAGCACCGGTACAAATACTTAATTTGGCGCAGTTTTAGAAGTATTTGTGCACAGAGGCACCGCACACCAGTGATTTCACTTGCTATCCATAAACAATCTTGTTAATTATATACACGACACTCACTTGTTTACTTACTAACTACTTTAATTTACACAAAGTTGACGTCACGTGATAAAAAGTCACCGCAAGGAGCGTTTTGGCGGTAAATTCAAAACAACGAAAAGCAAATTTGGTTTAAATCGTTTTTAATTGAGAAAATGGATATAAATCAATGTACTTTTATTTTTCCGTTACATATTTCATCCAATCTTCAAATTAGAATAGTTTTTAATAAATTGGAAAATACCCTATTTATGTCGGGACGTTGAGGGTGGCTGGGACATCCATGCGGAAACTGAAACTATGCCTTCAGCACCTGATTCTAGATACCCCTGTTGTAAAGAATTAAAGTGGAAGTGGTTTCGTGTGGTGCCGGACGTAAAAGAATAGCACCATCCCATTTCTTCCAGTGGGTGTCGTAGAAGGCGACTAAGGGACTTACTAGAGAATGGGCAGCAGCGTTCTCTATGCATTTTACCAACGTAGTGCGATCGCCAACCCGCCTGCCAAGCGTGGCGATTATGGCAAAACCCAGCTTTTGGGGGAGGTCTGTGTCCAGCAGTGGACGTCTTTCAGCTGAAATGATGATGATGAACGTGGAAGCTACGTTGGAAGGCCTCCCACAAGATGGACCGATGACTTGGTGAAGGCCGCAGGAATCCGCTGGATGCGAGAAGCACAGAACCGGTCGAAATGGCGGAGCTTGAGGGAGGCCTTTGTCCAGCAGTGGACGTCTTTTGGCTGAAATGATGATGCTGATAGTGAAAGTGGAAGCTTCAGGGTAGCCCGTGAAATTCAAATTTCCTTACTGTTTTTTGCAATTAGCAATTTGCAATGTCAAATGTATGTTGATTAAAATTCGAGACCGTATAGTGGTAACCGCCTTGCCACCGAATACATGGTAGCTACATCCTTAACATGGCAAAATATGGGGTACTTCACAAGGCGGCAGGAACATCGAAGTAAACCTGTTATCATAAAATTTAACACGTAATTCTGGACGACCCAACGTTAAAATTGTTCGTTGGTTATTAATTAAACCATTAGTGCTAAATATTTCTGAGCTCGCAATTTTTATTACCTACGAGCTCTAAAAAATTCACATACTTAAAACTTTTACGTCAAAATTTTATTGCTCGCAATAGCCCGATGGCTCAGTTCTTTAGAATTCCTTCGTGGCACACATAAACAATAATAATTACATATAAAAATAGCTATTCTACCTACCCTGAAACTGTGCCTCTACGCAACTAAGCAATGAGTCACACAGATTTTGCTACGAGCGCTACGGCTACAGGCCTACGCGGTTGAACTTGCTACGATTAGGTCATGGCTCTACGCCGTAGCAACGTAGCCGAAGCCGTCTTCTGTCTATTGTGCTATCCGTCACAACAAAATAAATTGGTTGTTCCGATTTCAATAATAAATAAACAGTATTGTTTTTGGTTGTTTCTGACTCGCACTCTGAGGGTTCCGTACCACCGTACAATTATTTAACACTATACAGGGTAAGTTTTTATCCAGTGCGAAAACTGTAACCATGAATTCAGCATATCATTCTAGACCCCCTACCACAGAAATTTTCGCCGGTTATTTAAAAAAAAATCTGCTGTTTCATAGAAAAGTGCAATACCTACGCGGTCAAAATGTGTGGAACAGCTGATTTTTTTTTTTTTGTTTATCCGGCGAAAATTTTCTGCGCTAGGGGGTCTAGAATGATATGCTGAATTCATGGTTAGAATTGCGCACTGGATAAAAACTTTTTCTGTGTATTTCACTAACACGTTTTTTGTATCGGGACCGCCTTTAATTTTTAGGTGTATTTTATTTTGGTTGTTTTTTGTTGCCGGCAAAAGACTTCATTGACACTGTCAAGACTTCATTTGACTACCTATCACGGTGCACGAGATACAACCCGCTTTCAGACTGACAGCAGAGGATTAGTAATAGGATCGAGAAATTCTTCATTTTTTTTTAATAACTGACAAACCGACGGTGACCGCTGGGCAATAGTCTCCACACTGTGGGTGCCTAAGGATGGACGGCCCAAGAAGAGGGTGGCGAGACGACCTAGAAGCGTATCACAAGGGTTGGATCGAAGTGGCCCTGGAAAAGGATGCTTGGAGAAATTTGGGGAGGTCTTTGCTCAGCAGTGGGACAATGTAGGGCAAAAAAAAAATCTACGCTTAATTTGGGGAGGTCTTTGCTCAGCAGTGGGACAATGTAGGGCAAAAAAAAATCTACGCTTAATTTGGGGAGGTCTTTGCTCAGCAGTGGGACAATGTAGGGCAAAAAAAAAATCTACGCTTAATTTGGGGAGGTCTTTGCTCAGCAGTGGGACAATGTAGGGCAAAAAAAAAATCTACGCTTAATTTGGGGAGGTCTTTGCTCAGCAGTGGGACAATGTAGGGCAAAAAAAAAATCTACGCTTAATTTGGGGAGGTCTTTGCTCAGCAGTGGGACAATGTAGGGCAAAAAAAAATCTACGCTTACAATCATGTGCTGAATTCATGGTTACAGTTTAAGCGACGATGTCCCTAACACAATATATAATATTTTGGAAGTTATTGAGCCTATTCTTATGGCTCATTCGTAGCATCAAACCCTGCTATACAATACATCATTATGTTCACGTAAGCGGTGAGTCACTCTCGTAGCCCGTAGCAGCTGAACTTGCTACGAGCCTACGACCATGGCAATAGGTCATGGCTTTACCGCGCTTGGGGCGCTGTTTCCATTGGTATACGGTACGATATTTCTCGTGAATGCTTTGAATTTTTGAGTTTTACCAGCCTTTTGTTCATCATCGTCTGCCTTTCTTGCACCCTAATTGCGTAACTCACGATGAATCATAATTTGTTTCGTTTTGAAACCATTGCTTCATAAGTTCGAAAAATGTGTCTGCTCAACAACGTAAATAACGCAATGAATATTGTTGAACTGTCAAATTGAAACAGATTATGATTAATCGTGAGTTACGCAATTAGGGTGCTGTTCCCAACTTTTTTTTGGGTCGGCTTCCAGTCTACTGACAGCTGAAAAAATTCGTCCACAGTGCTGTCAACAGGAAGAGTGCCCAAAAGACTGTCAGCAACTTGTGAAGTATACAGAGTGGCAGGACACGGAAACTCAAACCATGAATTCAGCCCAATGACTCAAGACGACATTTTTCATCGGATATCATTTAAAAAAAATTGTTGTTTCATAGAAAAGTGCAATATAGACACGGTCAAAAGGTGTGGTAGAGTTTTTTTTTTTCACATAATCATCATCATTTCAGCCGAAAGACGTCCACTGCTGGACATAGGCCTCCCCCAAGCTCCTCCACTTCGACCGGTTCTGTGCTTCTCGCATCCAGCGGACTCCTGCGGCCCTCACAAGGTCATCGTTCCATCTTGTGGTAGGCCTTCCAGCGCTACGCTTTTTTAAATAACTGACGATAAATTCAATGACACTTACTGAATTCATCCTGCCACCCTGTATTTCTAAAAGCTATGTTCAAGTATTTCTATTTTATTTTAACATAATTTGTCACCGCCTTCCGAAATTAAATTTATTTTGCACTTTGTAGTGGTTTTTTGGAAGTCGGTTGTTATTTTTTTTGAAAAAAGGTTTTTTTTTTACTTTTTAGTTACCTACCCCACACAAATTTGAAATTTCATCATCCTTGGGGTCAAAACAATGCATATTTATGCGATAGCAACATTTGCGGTTGATTTGCTGTAATTTTTTGAAGAGTTCCGTTGCGTCTCCGAAACACATCATCAGATCTATAAGAAATTTTAATGGGACCATTTCGGAGTGTTCCCCTTTCGAACAAAAAAAGAATTTTGCAAATCCGTCTTTAAAGGGTGACTGGTAATTAGTGACCGACATTTAAACACATGATTGTACTCATCATTATGAACAACTTTTACTATGGGGGCAAATCTGAAATCGCGAAAAAAAAAATCAGCTGTTCCCTACATTTTGACGAGTTATGCGAACATAAATGTAGGGAACAGCTGATTTTTTTTTTCGTAATTTCAGATTTGCCCCCATAGTAAAAGTTGTTCATAATGATGAGTACAATCATGTGTTTAACTATCGGTCACTAATTACCAGTCACCCTATATACGACGGAGTTATGCCCGAACATACATTAAAAAAATTATAAACATGTATTGATAACCTCCTTCTTTTTTTGAAGTCGGTTAGCAAATAAATCACGATTCCGTACCGTGTGACAATGCACACAGACCTCAGATCGTTCGATATCGCTGACTGATTGCCGCGTTTCGTTCCGCCTTACATAACCTGCGATAGCAGACGGTGAAGTCATTGTGGACGGTGAACGCGTTGTTCTACTGCTGATACCTATACTGTGACGTCATTGTGCTGCGGGTTATCCATTATATTTGAGTTAGGAGTTGCTTTAATATGCTGTGCTAAGTAAACGTGCTTTACTTCTAAGGCATGTGTGGTAGAGGGATCAAAGTCCGGCAATTAACAAGTCGATATTTTTTTAAGTTCATGTGTACGGACGACTCAGTAACTTGGGTATTTTCTTCTCGATCGATATCTATATCGTCGATAGCATTCTAAATACAGTCAGTCCATAATTTGGCTACGAGCTTGGCACTTTCAGCAGCGTCCATCAACTGGAGCGTGCAGACAACAGGACACGCTGGACAAGATATTATTGCCTCATTTTTGGTGGGACAGCACCACATTAACTTTCCATGGCGGACTGATCTGTAAGTCTCCACCTTAGCAGGTTCTCCTTGTATGCCCCTTATGTGTTATGGAATGCCCAACAAGTCATGAATAAGCATTCTGTTCAACGCTCGTTTCTTCTCTGATTGAGAAGTTATACTTTTGCAACATTTTCTTGAGGGGCTTGTGGCTAAATAACAAAGTTGCACGAGTCGATCGACCAGGTTAAGCTACGCTTGCCGCGGTGGGTCCGTGGATGGGTGACCATCTTTACATACCAAGACCCCTCTGTGCCTCGGAAAGCACGTTAAGCCGTTGGTCCCGGCTATCATTTGTGGATCTTTGACAGTCGTTACGGGTCGTCAGAAGCCCGAAAATCTGACAACCAGTCTTACCAAGGGGTATCGTATTACCCAGTAACTGGGTTGTGGAGGTCAGATAGGCAGTCGCTCCATGTAAAATACTGGTATTCAGCTGCATCCGGTTAGACTGGAAGCCGACCCCAACATAGTTGGGAAAAGGCTAGGCAGAAGATGATGACTTTTGCAAATTTTCGGTTCCTCACTTGCTGAAATACTATCCTACTAATATTATAAATGTGAAAGTTTGTACGTTTAAATGTTTGGATGTTTGTTACTCAATTACGCAGAAAAAGGTGAACGAATTTTGATGAAATTTGGCACACAGATAGTTTATAACCTAGATTAACACATAGGATACTTTTTATCCCGGTGTACTTTCCCGCGGGATAATTTCCAATATCCACGCGAGCGAAGCCGCTAGCAAAAGCTAGTCTGTATCTTAGATCTAAAAATGAATACTTATTTCCCTTGTTCACAGCATCACACGTTTTCATCACAATTCCTTTTATGTTTTGTTTGTTATTGTCAGAAAAAAGGTTTTTATGAAAGAAATTAAGAAATTTACATTAGAAAATTTTAGAAAACTTAACGACTATATTAACTTTTCGAATATTACCAATGCGAATTCAATATTCATAGTCAAGTTTGGACGACGTCTGTCGTGTCAGCTAGTAATTAATAATTATCCCAGCAAAAAGGAAAAGGGCCAACGGTATTTGCCCAACAGCGGTTTCCATCGCGAAACTTGATACTTTATCATAATTTTTGCCTTTGTGGCGTCATCTACATCGCCCTGTGCGAACTACACGTCATACTGACGGTACGCAAAATATTGCATCGCGCAAGCAAAGCTTACCGCACGATTAGCATTAACTGTGACTTCTAATGCCAGGGTCGCGGATTTGTTCGAAAGAGTTACCGTGGCCCGGCACAGGCAACTGAAGGAACACGGGTGGGTTTTAGTCAGTAAATGTCTGACACCCTATAAAGCTCCGCCCAGAGCGGGAGCAGTCATTTGATGATTTTGACGGCACGGTTGGCGCAGTGGTTAAGCGATTGACTGCTGCGGTGCGTGTCGCAGGTTGATTCCCGCACGGTACAAATATTTGTATGATCTACAAGTAGTTGTTCCGGGTCTGGCTGTTTGTGAATGTGAGTCTAAATGTTTGTAAACGCACCCACAATACAGGAAAAAATCCTAGTGTGGGGCAAAGTTTAAAAAAAAAAAAAACCCGCAAAATACCGCATTTCCCAGTTTTCCCAAACAAAAAAAAGGGTGACTTCTAATTTGACGTATTCCTTCCAAGACATTATTGAACTTCAGCGAAAGATCAGTCGTCTAAAACCAGATCTTTCCGCATGAGAAATCTAAATAGTAAAAATTCAATTGCTAATAAATATATTTCTATTTGTTACAGATACATGGCGTCCGTGGTACTGAAGAAGCATCAACTAAACTCCTCCTGTCTCCCTCTATTTTCCGCCATCTTGCATTAACGAATTTACAAAAAAAATGCGCTCCATCAACAGCCGTCCACGTACTCACAGACCGAAACTCATAAAAAAACTCAAAATAAAAAAGAAATACGAGCTTACCAACATACAAATAATACTGTGTTCCAAACTATAGTTACCAACTTAAGCGCGCGATTTTTTTTTGTTTGAAAAGAAAAAGTTTTTTAACTAAAGAGGCTTTAAACTCTGTAGTTTATGGGTGTAATATTAAATAGTTGCCTTCTCTTAGTAGTAGATAGTGTTGGTCCAATCTCTTTAATACATAATAAGTAATAATTTTTCCCCTTTATATAAATAAAAAAACTGTGTTCTAGAGGTGTTATTTAAAGAGTGAGTGAAGGTTAGTAAAGTTAATATTTCTCTTAATATTAATAGTATTATTAACTTAACAGAATTGTAGTTTATGAGACTGTGGCATAATGAGGGCATTAAAACACGAGTGTGTGATTAAAGTAACCCAAAGGGCAATGGAGAGGGCTATGCTCGGA
This sequence comes from Polymixis flavicincta, assembly GCA_949987655.1. Classification (NCBI taxonomy): domain Eukaryota; kingdom Metazoa; phylum Arthropoda; class Insecta; order Lepidoptera; family Noctuidae; genus Polymixis; species Polymixis flavicincta. The sequence continues at coordinate 2,593,779 of OX465198.1, read as the reverse complement.
GTTTCCCTATGTGATCGAATCAGAAATGAAGAGATCCGCAGGAGAACCAAGGCAACCGACATAGCCCGAAGAATTTACAAACTTAAGTGGCAGTGGGCGTCCACTGCTGGACATAGGCCTCCCCCAGGCCCCTCCACTTCAACCGGTAGTGTGCATTCCACATCCAGCGGATTCCCGCGGCCTTCACAAGGTCATCTGTCCACCTTGTGGGAGGCCTTCCAACTTTACGTCTTCCGGTACGCGATCGCAACTCCAGAACTTTTCGGCCCCATCGGCCATCTGTTCTGCGAGCAATGTGCCCTGTCCACTGCCACTTAAGTTTGGTAATTCTTCGGGCTATGTCGGTTGCCTTGGTTCTCCTGCGGATCTCTTCATTTCTGATTCGATCGCGTAGGGAAACTCCGAGCATAGCTCTTTCCATTGCCTTTTGGGTGACTTTAAGCCTTCTGATAAGGCCCATTATGAGCGACCACGTTTCTGTACCAAAGGTGATCACCGGCAACACACACTGGTCAAAGACTTTTGTCTTGAGACACTGTAGTATTTGGGACGAGAAGATGTTCCCGAACGCTGCCCAGCCGAGTCGGATTCGACGATTATTTATGAGTAGACCAAGTTGATTTAATGTTTCGATCCTTTATTATTTTTTGAAGTCCGAAATATAGTTTCAGTCTTTTTGTTAAAAAGTTCTTGGTATATCTGCTATGTCCAGCAATGGACTGCTGTAGGCCGTTAATGATATATGCCTTATGATAACTGCCTTAAAGTCTGACATCATAATTGAATTTCTACCCGGACCGAACTATGTCATAATTTTCCTACCCTTATCCTAATGTATCTGTGGTCGATGCAACATTATCTATGTATTCCACACTTCTCAATTAGGCGTGAATTACACAGTGACGGCGTAAGGTGAACGCGCGGCGCAGGCGCAGCGTACGCAGTACATTTTTAACCGACTTTAAAAAGAAGGAGGTTATCAATTCGACGTGTTTATATATATATATATTTTTTATGTAGGTTCGGGCATAACTCCGTCGTATATAGACGGATATGCAAAATACTTTTTTTGTTCGAAAGGGGTTTATTCCGAAATGGTCCCATTAAAATATCATATAGATCTGATGATGCGTTTTGGAGACAGACAACGGAACTCTTCAAAAAATTACAGCAAATCAACCGCGAATGCTGCTATCGCATAAATATGCATTGTTTTGACCCCAAGGATGATGAAATTTCGAATTGGTGGTGGGGTAGGTAACTAAAAAGTGAAAAATAAAAACTAAAAAAAAAATTACAACCGACTTCCAAAAAAACACTACAAAGTGCAAAATAACTTAAATTTCGGAAGTCGGTGACAAAGAATTAAAATACACATCAAAGTCACCAACTTTCAAAATTAAAGTTATTTTGCACTTTGTAGTGTTTTTTTGGAAGTCGGTTGTTATTTTTTTGTGCATGAAAACGTTTAAAAGCGGCATCATGTCTGCATACAAAATGTACTGCGTACGCTGCGTTTGCGCCGTGCCTTAACCTTACGCCGTTTCTGTGTAATTTGCGCCTTGGTCGATATCATCTCATCTCCGTAATCACCCCCTTTCTAACCATATCATCATTCACACAGTCCATCCATCGTTTCTTTGCTCTTCCCTACTCTTACTACGTAAATGTCCAAAATCAGTATCTTCTTTAGTAAATTGTACCAGTTGTATAACATTCCAGTGTGAATTCATAAACAATGGAGACTAAGGAAGTGGAGAAGAGCGTCGCCGCTGGCTCCGAAGATACCAACCAACTTAACAGGAATAGGGTGAGTACTTGAGTAGAGAGATTATGCCAAAAAAAAATTTACCGACGAAAAAACGGAGGAGGTTATAACTTTTTCCAGAGTAGTCCGATTTTGATAATTATTTTTTTATTGGAAATGGTATACCCCGAAATTGGTCCCATATAAATTTCGAAGAAAAAATCCAACTCTAAGGGTAAGAAAACAGGGGATGATTTATTGTTTACTCACAGATTTTAATACTGAGTTATGTATTACAAACAGTAGTCAAAAATTAAGCATGTAGTAACTAGTAGATTATAGCCACAAAAAATTGTTTAATAAAAACTTTTTAATAAAAAAATTAAACCGCCGAAAACTCGCTTTCCACACGATAAGTTTATGTGGAAAGCGATTGCCTGAGCATACATCTTGTACCACCTGAAAATGAAGGATAGTCTAAAAAACTTTTTAATAAAAAAATTAAACCGCCGAAAAACCGAAAAGTAAAAAATAATAAACTTGCTTTGTCCAACCCCAATAACTAATTTCGGAAGTCGGTGACTTTGGATATGTATTTAATTATATGTCACCGCCTTCCGAACTTAGTTATTGGGGTTGGACAAAGCAAGTTTATTATTTTTTACTTTTCGGTTTTTCGGCGGTTTAATTTTTTTATTAAAAAGTTTTTTAGACTATCCTTCATTTTCAGGTGGTACAAGATGTATGCTCAGGCAATCGCTTTTCACATAAACTTATCGTGTGGAAAGCGATTTTGGATGCATTGCCATCTGATACTTAAGCACAACTTCAGAATAGATAGACATAATAAACAGGGTCAAATTAGCTGGCAATACTTCTACAAAAAAAACATTTGAGTAGACGAACTTTGTTAATAACTTTAAATTACACTGTGATGCCAACCAAACGGCTTTTATGTTATGTTTTTTGGAAATTCGTAAAAAAAATATGTAAGTCAATACGAAAATTACCAAAACAGCTGGCCGCTTACGTTCATTGACCTTCGCGCATCCAATGTTTTTTTTTTTTTTGTTCCCTGATATCGATACCCAACCCTAATTAAATATAGAATTTAAAAAAAAACTTGACGCTCCACTGGAGCTTAGGTAATTATATCAAAAAATAGGTCTAGTTTCTATACTGTCCATATTTATACTGTGACCAGGTCCCGGATACACGTCAGAAGTTTTTAATCTAGCTACGTAAATTCTGCTACATGCAGCTTGATGCCTTAGAGCTTATTTTAGTTTGCAGCAGTCTACACCCATAGTAAAACACATTAACACTCTGATGCTCAATGCCAAGGCGAAGGGACAAGGTCTGAAGTAAAGTCTAGGTACAAGTCAAGAAAAATTCGCTGCCACCATCTTGAATTTACATTTTGACCAAAGATGAAAGTCGCATGGGAGGCATTATTCGCGCAAGTATGAACGCTGTTTTCAAATCCTATCGCAAGCCGCGTTAAAGAACTTCTTTCCGAAATAACTGTTTTTAATTTCCCTAATTAAATAAAAAATTAAAAAAAATACTTGACGCTCCACTGAAGCTTATTTATAGGTAATTATATTAACAAATAAGTCTAGTTTCTAAACTGTCCATATTTATACTGTGGCCAGGTCCCGGAAACACGACAGAACTTTTTATCTAGATAAGTAGGTTCTGCTACGTTTGCAGACCTTACTAATCTAGATTTTAAACTTAAAAATCATGGCCTTAGAGCTTATATTAGTCTGCAGTCTATACCCATTATAAAACACCCTAACACACTGATTTCAATGCCAAGGCGAAGGCACAAGGTCTGAAGAGTGTATAAATGTTATCTGGCAAGGTTGTAACGTTACATGTAGGTGTTAGGTCGTTTTAAATGAATGGTGGCTTATTTTTGTTCTAGCATTGTAGGTATAGGAATATAACTCTTGTCAGTATGTCTGTAATCTTTCCACGCCTTAACGCGAAGATTTCTTGAAAACGCTCAAAAATATGGTTTTTTAAACCAGTGTATCTCTTTAACCGTAAATAATTTTGAAAGGAAAAAATATATATAATATTTTCAAGTCTTTTTTCCATACAGTGATGGAACGCAAAACACAATTAAATATACTTTAATACATCAAAACGATCATCAAAGTCACCTCTTAATTACTTTTAAAACCAGTTTATGCCTTCGATAACAATTATTATTATAATTAAAAATATACCATAAAATGCAAAATGCCAAACTGCATCCTGTGATGGATTAAAATATTTATTAAATAGTTAATATCTAATTTTGTACGATTTTATTTGCACTTTTACGATAATACTTGTTCATTTATAATTCGAATTTATTACAACAGATTTTAACCCGTATCGGATTGCAGAAAGAACTATTATTGCTCATAACGACAATATGACGAAAATTACCAGGGCCTTAATTACTAAACGGATTTTGACGAAAGGTTGGATAGACCATGACCGCAACACACTATTTATTAGAATACTAGCTGTCCCGCCAGACGATTGAATTCGCAACTTTCTTTTTTTTTTTGTTTTTCATAAGAACCTTCTCCTGACAATAACAAACAAAGCAACTACCCCCGGGTTAGGCCATAGGATACTTCTCATAGCGGTGGTTGTGCGTTACCGTGGGATAATTTTCGACCTCCACGCACGCGAATTCGACCAAAAGCTATTCATACATCTTGATAAAATATAAAAAGAAGCATGCAATTATTTAAGAATAATTGCAAAATGCCCTTAGTGATCGATGCGAAAATTATGGCTTTGCTCATACTTTCAATACCTCCCACGGGCTCTTACAATTAGTAATCTGCAATGAACCAAAATAAATTATACACCTCGGCAATGTTCGCGTTTCCGAAACTTAAGTTTTTGTGAATGGCTTTTCAGAAGATGCATGCGCATTGATTTTTTTTTTATTGTCCTACGCTATTGCTATGTAACTAACAACTCCTTTCTATCCTTCCAGAGCTTCAAATCAAAACAACTGGTACGAAGTCAAGCGATACGCGAAACGCATTCCCCGCCGCGCGCGCTATCACCTGCGCAACCAACCACTCCAACAGTCACAATCTCGCCTACAACCGTCACAAACTCGACTCCGAGCGTCGATAACTCATCGCCTAGCGTCGGTAACTCTTCACCCAACGTCGGAAACGCGGTGAATAATGTCAGTAATGCTGCGATTAACATCGAAAACGGTACGAGTGACGTTGAAAACGCCACGAGTAATATTACAATGTCGGCCAGCGTAGAAAACTCTCCGCCTAGCTTGGGAAACTCATCGCCTACCGTCGTTAACTCGTCGCCTAGCGTGGGTAACTCACCGCGGTCCGTGGTGAACTCCGTCGCTACAGCAGAGGAAGCGAGTAATGAACGGAGTGTGAGTGACGATTCTAGTCATGTTAGTGTTAGGTGTAGTGATGTGGTTAATAGTAGTGATGTGAAAAATAGTGATAGTGATGATTTTAAGAAGAAGTTGCCCGTTGAGATTCAGGTGAGTGTTACAATACTTGACTTGCTTATATTTTTTTTCTGTATTGTTGTTGAATTTAATGATTTTATGAGCTTATGTTACATAATGTCGCCCGAAAGAGATCGCAGAAAGCGATAAGGCCGCTCATTTTACATATATTTTGTAATTATCATTTATTTTTTGCTATCAATTTTTGTGGTGTACAATACAGTACGGATAAACATATAAATAAATAATATTGTCACGGCTGTGGTTAAGTGTCCTTTGTAATTTTGGGCATTATTGCCTCTTACAATTTTCGTAAGGCTAACTTTTTGTCCCTAGTGGACTATGCTTCTTTCCAGAAAATTGCATTTCGTATTTTCAAATGGAGCTACTGACTTTACAACCGAATTATTGAGCAATGCTGACTTGCAGGTCATTACTTTAACTTCAGTAGAGGATACTTCTTTGCCAGAAGCTTTCAAGATTCCGTCTACCCTTGACGCAATATAGAACCTATTCCAACTCGTCTTGAAAATCCAAAGTTCTCTCTGGGACTCAGAAATTATGGCATATGAATGTACGAATCAGAAGGCCAATTCTCGTAATAGGGTATTTTCCAATGTTTCAAAAACTGTTCTAATTTGAAAATCGGAACGAGATATTTAACAAAAAAATAAAAATAAATTGATTTCTATCCATTTTCTCTATTAAAAACGATTTAAACCAAATTTATTTTTCTTTGTTTTGAATTTACCGCCAAAACGCTTCCTACGATGACTTTTTATCACGTGACGTCAACTTTGTGTAAACTAAAGTAGTTAGTAAGTAAATAAGTGAATGTCGAGTTTATAATTGACAAGATTTTTAATGGATAGGAAGTGATGTTACTGGTTTGCGGTGCCTCTGTGCACAAATACTTCTAAAACGGCGCCTAACTAAGTATTTATACCGGTGCCGTTTATACAGAGTTGACGTCACATGATAAAAAGGCATCGTAAGGAACGTTTTGGCGGTAAATTCAAAACAACGAAAAATAAATTAGATTTTAATTGTTTTTAACTGAGAAAAAGTGTATTAATAAATTTATTTTTATTTTTCTTTTAAATATATCGTCCCAATCTTCAAATTAAAATAGATTTTTTATCAAATCGGAAAACACCCTATTAAAAACGTTCGCAGTTTCATCTCAGCGACAATCGAATTTCAAAAATTTGTCAGAAATGTATGGAAACTCGAGGAATTTTTGACAGATTGACCCTGAGATCAAACTGTGAATGTTCTTAAAATTAGCAGAATTGCCCGTCTAACGCCCCACAGTATAGTCTTCCCACTAAGTCCGTCAACAATGAAACTGGCCTTTCGGTACTTCGAAATGAACCCTCCTGCCGATTAATTAACTATATCGGACGGGCAAAAACACAAAGGGAGTAAGGACAACCGTTAAATCGTGTTGTCATTAATTCTTAGTGCGAGCTCCAAACTAATATTATGTCTGCAAGAGCACGAGCACCGATTTGTCGACGGAAGAATTGACATGACTATTAAATAAATGTTGTACAATAGGATAAGATAGCTATGTTTTTCTTTTCATTTTCACAGTTATGCGTTCTAAACGAATCATGATTTTGTAGATAATCGTAAATACTATGTGGCCGTCGAGTAGAAGGTTTTGTTGTCAGTGTGATTTTGACAGTTTGGGAAGAAATATTCGTCTGAAATAGTCTACATTTATAAGGACCTAGACAAATATCGTTAGAAACGAAAGACTAAATGACAGATTGTAGAAGGATATCTACGGCGCGATAACAAAAATGTAGGAACGAAATGTCACTTTGTATTGAAAAAGCACTGTCTATTCTTCGTAGAAATACAAAGCGTCATGCTATGCCCGCTGTAGGTGATATGGAATAGAAAACACCCGTCAAATCGACGAAATAAAATCGGAGCGGGATGTTTTTTGGCGCATTGAATTTTCAACTCTTGGTTTTGAAACGAACGTTCAGAATCCAACAGATTACATCTGAGCGCGTCGAAAATCGAACAGTGTGTTTTACTGTTTTTTTTTTTACTTACATTTTTTTCTACCTTTAAGTACATGTACAGTCTACATCATAATTCCATTTCTTTTCAATAAAACTGTTTATCTTAAGAGCGTTTATCTCGTGCAGACTGGCAACGTCGCGTTTATAGTGGTTTTTCGTGATTATTTAAATAAATATCAAAGTTCTATTTCTTTTTTTCAGTGAAGCGACTAGATCGTTGGTTCTATTTATAATTATTTTTTAACGGTTACTAAATAAAAACATTTAGTCGTATTATGTGCAAGTGAAAATAATTGACGGTATGTCGATTTTTCTACTGAAATAAATATACTAAAGTAACTGTAAAACAAATAGCATACAAACTAATAAATACAAACAACTGAATAAAAAATTGGTACTTTGATTTAAACATAAAAGATAAAGAGAAACCGTGTCCCCTGGCACACAGGCATCTGTTGGAACACGGGTGGGTTTTAGTCAGTAAAATTCTGACACGCCGTCCTGCTCCACGCAGAGCGATAGAAGTAAAATCGCAAAAAACCACTTGAAATATGACGTTGCGCGTTGCCAGCCCGCGCCGTATGAACGCTCTTAAAAAGCTTTTTGACGTTAGTATCTCTTTCTGTTATAGGTAACATCAGGAGGCTGGGACGACTCGTACCACGAGCGTTACCGCACACGTCGCTGGCACTCGGACGCGCCGCGCGACTTGCTGTCAAACAACCCACGTGTTAGCTGTGTGTGCGGATACTGCGCCGCCTGCGTCCATTGCAGGTACTTCATCATCTTTCTAGCATCTAGAATAGTCAGTCTATGACGTCCCCACTGCTGAAACACTGACGAGTGTAAGCAATAAGCAATCTCATGCAGTCGGTTGGAGGCAATAAAGGTGTTTATTGTTAAATTTAAGAACAAGCCTCCTCAGAAGATGCCACGAGATGACTCCCTTTTATATATTTTTTCTAACAGTAATTTAAGAAAATATTGATTTTTCTTTTTTGTATTGCCCGCATTGACAAGACATCCTTGTGACATTTAATAAACACATTGTAAAGATAAAGATAAGATAAAGATGTATTTATTTGTTTAAACATGTGTAAAAAGATACATAAATATGCACATATGGATGGAAAGTTTAAAATTGTAGGTTCAACATGTTTTGCCATATTCGGCGTACAAAATAGCTTATAATATTTAGTCACAATTACAAATAAGATTTTTTATTATTATACTCAAAATTAAAACAATTCAAATAGATACACAATCAGTCAATGCAAAAAATATAGTCAAAAAAACCAAAAAATAAATTATAATTGAATCAGTAAAATTACTAAACTAAAAATATTTATTAAGTTATCTAAATTCAAAAACGTACAGACGCCACCACATCAAGCTACCCCAAACTGTCAAATTTTCCCAATTGAACATGAACCTTATGCTTATGTTATAAAGTTGAACATCTATCAAAGAAATTTGACAGATTGGGGTAGCTTGATGTGCTGGCGTCTGTACAATCGATCGTACAACGACATTATTGTATCGGCATGAAATCTCGTCGATTTGCTTGAAAACTGCACTGCAAAATTGCTAACTGTTAGTTTTCAATGAGCTGACGTACGGGAGGCTATATAGTTTAAACGCTGCGTGCCGTATTTAAATATAGCACGAAAACGCGCGAGATTTCCCTTGAGGATTGACTACGTGACGAAGAAAATACCTATTTTAAAATTAACTGAAATCCATTCAGATGTAACTGCAGGTATTGCGTTTATTCTGTATAATATGCTTTGTATTTCAGAGGACGTCGCCGCCGCCACTACTACCCGACGAAGCAGGACTCCGGCATCGTGTGCCCCGACGACTTTCCCGACTCCTCTGATGATCCAGGTAACAACAGAAATACGGGAACAATCGTATTTTGACATTATTCACTGAAATATTTAGTCGGAAGAATGTAAACTCGCGGAATGAAAAGGCTATAGTCTGACCGATACCGCTGTACCGCGCCTTTTTTTTTTTTTCTTTGGGTGGTAAATCATCAAATAACTTCTCCCGCTCTGGGTGGAGCAGGAGGGCGTGTCAGACTTTTACTGACTAAAACCCACCCGTGTTCCTTCAGTAGCCCGTATGCCAAGGGCTGTGGTGTCTCTTTCGAACAAACCCGCACCCCTGGCAGGCATCGACCCTTGCGGGTCCCATCACTTTTTGTGCTGACATCTCTTTGAGGCGCGCGTGGAACACAACGCGCCGCCGACTTGGGCTTGGTCCTTACCGGACAGCGAGCTACCCATTACTCGCCGTCCGCAAGCTCATGCCTACGGTGGCCGGAAATCGGCCTGGGATTCCCGACGCCCAGGGCGTCTCCGTATCCTGCGGCGGCTGGGGTCGCGAGGGCGCATATGCTGCCTCTCCCTCACGTGCGCCGCCTCCCTCTTCGCGAGCATCACTGCTTCGCTGAAGGAGGTGACGGCTCCTCATGCCCTCTCGCTCCGTACCATGGCCTGGACCAGGGCCGGACGCGAGAGATCGCCGCCGCCGATCGCCTCCACGAGGACACGGCGGTGCTCCGCCCAAGCAGGGCAGACCGCCATCGTGTGCTCCACCGTGTCCTCAGGGCGATCTTCGCAGTGGAAACACCCGGGCGTTTCCTCCCGCCCTATCCGAAACAGGAACCTCCCGAAACAACCGTGTCCGGTGAGGACCTGCGTCAGGCGGAAGGTGAGGACGCCATGCCGCCTCTCAAACCACTCCTCAAAGAGGGGACTTACCGCCGCAATCGTGGCGTGCCCAGCACTGGGTTGCGACAATCGCACTCTCCATGTCACCATGAGATCCCGCCGGAGCTCTGTCCGCTGTGCCGCGATTTCCCGCGGCAGCGGACTAACGCCCCGGCGTTTGGCCTCCTCGCGCCACTCCCATATTTGCGCGAGGACCTTTGCCTCCAGATCCCATGGCGCGCTGTACCGCGCCTTAGGCCATACGCCCATAGGGCGTGGTGCGACGAGGGAGCAGAGCAGGCCGCTGATTCGTCAGTGCAGGTCGCTCATTCGTCACCACTCACAGCGTCCCGTCCCCCGCCTCGCCGCGCATACCTAAGGCGCGGTACAACGGTATTGATCAGGCTATAAGCAATTTATCTTTCAACTGTCACTTTTTCGAACTGTCATTTTTGTTTGTACTAGTTTTATGAAGAGGTTTTTTTCTTTTATAAATTTGTACGTAGGGGGTAATCTCTGGAACTGCTAGTCTGATTTGGAAAATTCTTCCTGCATTTTAAAGCCCAATTCCATCAGAAAGAATGCTAAGGAAAACGAAGTCATTTGCAGCCGAGCGATGCGATTCTATAGCATATAAAATGTTGATACGTTTTTTGTTTTTTGAGGGTGGGAAATTATCAAATAATAACTTCTCCCGCTCTGGGCGGAGCGGGAGGGCGTGTCAGACTTTTACTGACTAGAACCCATTCGTGTTCCTTCAGTTGCCTTTGTGCCAGGGGCCACGGTGTCTCTGTAGCGGCACTACAAATAAAAATGCTTCGCAACAAAATCCAAGAAACGCAAAAAGAGAAGTGGCGCCATCTACAATGCCACAGGCGAACTATCTAAGAAATTCTACATCGCGCAATCAGAGTTTACCACGACACCCAGATAGGTACAAAATCCCGACATCAACTGTCGGGCAGTTGCCCACCAGACACAATACCCGTCTGGTGGGAGAATCCTCCTTTACCATCATAGGTATGAGTGAACTTTACACCCTGTTCCTCATACCTCTATATCTCTTTCGAACAACCCGCATCTCTGTCAGGCATCGGTAAAACAAGAAAATTCCAAGGACGAAGTTGCTGGCAGCAGCTTAAACCCTTTCACCCAAGAGTATTTTTTTTTTCTAACGGATCTAATTCATAAGAAGTTTTACTACAAATGCCTGGAATTAATTTATTAACAAAATATGTCCTTTTTTATTCACAGGCGCGTCTAATAACAATAACGACACTATGAGAAAATCGAGCAGTCTCGATGTCGACGACCAACCGTATTACTGTAGGTGCGTAATAAAAATATTTCAGTTATTTAAAACTCAATAATTTCTATTTTTAACCGACTTCAAAAAGGAGGAAGTTCTCAATTCAGTTACATAATTTTTTTTACCTCATTACTCCGTCATTTATAAACCGATATGAAATAAAATTATAGAATGTTCCCATACATTTTGTCAAGTTTTTGAGTTAGTTTCAATAATACGTATTTTTTACACTTAGTGTAAATTGTTTAACTTATAATAATTTCTTGTCATTGTTATTTACGAGTACTTACCAAGAGAAGGTATACGAATTTGTGTGGGGTAAAGTACAAAAAAGAAACACGATATTTCGGAAGTCGGTGCCAAAAAAACAAAAATATAATACCAAGCACACACTTCCGAAATTAATGTTATTTTTCCACATGTAAGTGCCTACCTAGTGTTTCTTTTTTTTGAAGTATTTTTTTTTTAAATTAACTCTTTTTCTGAAAAATTAACTACCAACACTTCTATGGATTGTTTTCTTTAATTCCAATCATTCAGTTTAATAGTCTAATTTATCATGAATGTAAACGTAATATTGTTTTATTTTCAGATGCCCAGAACGTAAAGAGCCCAGACCGAGGATGCTAACTAGGCATGATTCTGGTGAGAGCATCATTTTGTTAGTTTCATAATTAATTTCTAATAATAATCATAATCATCATTTCAGCCGAAAGACGTCCACTGTTGGACATAGGCCTCCCCCAAGTTCCGCCACTTCGACCGGCTCATAAACAAATATAGCAGCTTGAAAAAGATTTAATGGTAGCTTTCTGCCAGGGATGCGGGTTGTTCTAAAGAAATCCCGTGACTCCTGGCACACAGGCAACTGAAGGAACACGGGTGGGTTTTAGTCAGTAAAAGTCTGACACGCCCTCCAGCTCGTCCCAGAGCGGCGGGAGAGGTTATTGCATGATATCACACCCTTAAAAAAATGTTGTAGCTTTTTCTAAACACACACAACATCCAAGACGGTGGACGTCAGAAAGAGAACAAACGTCACAATGACGTTTTGCATTTGACAGATGACATTGACGTACAGTCCGTTCATTGTTAATTTAACTTTATGGGCGTTACTATAAGGTTCATAATAGGTTGCTGTCAGAGGAAAAGCAACTGAATGGACTTATACTATGTTTATATTACCAACATCACAAAACTTACCTATGTAATATGTATCATCCCATTTCAGACGACCACTACGAACCGACGGGTCCAGAACTGGTGTACTTTATTAGGGACACCCTCAATAAGAACATGCGCGACAGAATAGCGCTGCTCAAGATAGAACGAGAGTTACATGCGCTTGTTAATGATCCAGGGTAAGCAGACATCTTTATAGCGTCATACTGGCTTCCTACTATACGGGTGGACAGGAAAGTAAAGTAAAATAGAAAATTTTGGAGCCCCTTACAAAACCAGAGCTACAGGAATATTTTATTCTTCAATTGTGTTTCTTTTATGATTTATAATAGTTATATACAGGATAAGTTTTTAACCAGTGCGCAAATTGTAACCATGAATTCCGCATATCATTCTAGACCCCCCCCCCCCCCTACTGCAGAAATTTTTCGCCGGTTATTAAAAAAAAAAACTGCTGTTTCATAGAAAAGTGCAATACCTACGCGGTCAAAATGTATCGACCAGCTGATTTTATTTTGTATAACCGACGAAAAATGTCTGCGCTAGAATGATATGCTGAATTCATGGTTACAGTTTGCGCACTGGTTAAAAACTTATCCGGTATACAGTATGGATACCACATTATGTGCAATAATTGAAAGCACAAGTAATACTATTCTATAGAAATTAATTATTAAATTTAAAAAACTGAAATTTTCAAACAAAAAAAAAATGTGTAAATAAATTCAGAGTGTTTATTTAACACTCTGTTAAGACAACGTATCTTTGTACGTTGTCGTTTAGGTGTACCGATATTAAATTTAGGCAACAACAACTATTCAATGTTCAAGAATTCGAGTTCATTGATCCAATTTGCCACACTGTATTAGTTGAACAGACTCGTTTCTTTCATTATATCACGAATCGATTTAGTTGAAGTTTAGTCGGAAACCGGTACATGTTTGAAAAAGTACACTACGCTAGCAAGAGAGAGGTTTATACTGAAACGGGTCATATATACTCAATGACCTCTAATTTGATAAATGAACTGTTTATTTTCTAAAATTAGATTTTTCATTAGAAAACATTCAGCAGTTTCTTCCTATGCTTTAACTATATCCGCCGACCCTGGTTGCCTATCTTATTGTGACCGCACAGACGCCAGCACATCAAACTAACTCGAATCTGTCAAATTTCTTTGATAGATTTTCAACTTTATCTCTTAAGGCGCAGACAGCCGACTTTTAAGGACTTTTTATTGAAGATCACGTCTAAACGGCTTGTCTTATTGTATTTGAAAAAATTATATGTAAAACTAGACAATTTTCTTCGTCATTTGATATGTGAATATTTTAAATAATATTTTTATAACATAATGTAATTAATTGGTAAAGTAATGTCTATCGCGGACATAAAAACGATAATCACGCAAAAACTATCGGGTGTATTTCCATGAAACTTTCACCATTTAAAAGACAATTTAATCACCCAAAATTTAGTATAAGGTTTTTCTTTGAATTGTGTTTGATAAATCAACATGAGTTGTTTTTCGAAAAACTTGATGCGCGTTGAGGCGGGGTCTCTTGCGCGCGACGGGCGGCAGTGCATCGCTGTAGGTAGCTGTCATCTATCGTCGCCTTAAGCATAAGGTTCATGTTCAATTGGGGTAGTCTGATGTGCTGGCGTCTGTACATACAAATCGGATCGTTCCGTTTTACTGATGACGTTTTTTTTTTACTGTTCCAGCCGCTTCCTAGTCCGTTTCCCGGTGATGACGTCATACGGCCGTATGTTGGTGCACCGCTGCGCCGCGCTGTTCCAGCTGTCGCATCACCTCGACATGACCAATAAGACTTCTGTAATGGTCTCTAAGAGCGGTAAGTTATCATATACTAGGCTACGCTCGTGTGGATGGCGGAAATGATACCACGCAAACGTTCTACAAAAAAAAATTATACCAAGGATCTAGTGCTTGGCTGAAAAAAATTGTTCTTTGATTTGAACTTAAGAGGCCGAATTAAAAAAAAATGCGAAATTTTCCGATTTACGTGATTTAATAGACGCGATTTTACAGTTAAAATTGTGTTTTTCTACTTTAATGCACGGAATGCATCACATGAAAGATTCTTTCAATTATAGTATAATGAATGAGCTAGGTACTTTTAAATTTTTGTCATGACTATTATTGCGAGATTTAGGTTGTTTCGAAAGATTATTTTATTTACTGCCAATTATTTTTTGTCTTGATTTTTTTTTCTCAGGATGTTTATAAACTTATAGTCGACAAAATTTCGTATACGGCCTCTTAATAAAATAATCAGAGAAAATGCTCTTAAATCTGAACTTGAAACGTTATTTCCCAGGTACGTCAGGTGGCCGCATCCCCTGCACCAGCTTCAGGGAGTGGTGCACGGCCACGTTCCCGCCCAGCCCACTGCGCCACCAGCCCGACGTGCCGCATGCCAAGTTAGTATATGCTCATCTACTGCACCAGCTACAGGGAGTGGTGCACGGCCACGTTCCCGCCCAGCCCACTGCGCCACCAGCCCGACGTGCCGCATGCCAAGTTAGTATATGCTCATCTACTGCACCAGCTACAGGGAGTGGTGCACGGCCACGTTCCCGCCCAGCCCACTGCGCCACCAGCCCGACGTGCCGCATGCCAAGTTAGTATATGCTCATCTACTGCACCAGCTACAGGGAGTGGTGCACGGCCACGTTCCCGCCCAGCCCTCTGCGCCACCAGCCCGACGTGCCGCATGCCAAGTTAGTATATGCTCATCTACTGCACCAGCTACAGGGAGTGGTGCACGGCCACGTTCCCGCCCAGCCCACTGCGCCACCAGCCCGACGTGCCGCATGCCAAGTTAGTATATGCTCATCTACTGCACCAGCTACAGGGAGTGGTGCACGGCCACGTTCCCGCCCAGCCCTCTGCGCCACCAGCCCGACGTGCCGCATGCCAAGTTAGTATATGCTCATCTACTGCACCAGCTACAGGGAGTGGTGCACGGCCACGTTCCCGCCCAGCCCTCTGCGCCACCAGCCCGACGTGCCGCATGCCAAGTTAGTATATGCTCATCTACTGCACCAGCTACAGGGAGTGGTGCACGGCCACGTTCCCGCCCAGCCCTCTGCGCCACCAGCCCGACGTGCCGCATGCCAAGTTAGTATATGCTCATCTACTGCACCAGCTACAGGGAGTGGTGCACGGCCACGTTCCCGCCCAGCCCTCTGCGCCACCAGCCCGACGTGCCGCATGCCAAGTTAGTATATGCTCATCTACTGCACCAGCTACAGGGAGTGGTGCACGGCCACGTTCCCGCCCAGCCCTCTGCGCCACCAGCCCGACGTGCCGCATGCCAAGTTAGTATATGCTCATCTACTGCACCAGCTACAGGGAGTGGTGCACGGCCACGTTCCCGCCCAGCCCTCTGCGCCACCAGCCCGACGTGCCGCATGCCAAGTTAGTATATGCTCATCTACTGCACCAGCTACAGGGAGTGGTGCACGGCCACGTTCCCGCCCAGCCCTCTGCGCCACCAGCCCGACGTGCCGCATGCCAAGTTAGTATATGCTCATCTACTGCACCAGCTACAGGGAGTGGTGCACGGCCACGTTCCCGCCCAGCCCACTGCGCCACCAGCCCGACGTGCCGCATGCCAAGTTAGTATATGCTCATCTACTGCACCAGCTACAGGGAGTGGTGCACGGCCACGTTCCCGCCCAGCCCACTGCGCCACCAGCCCGACGTGCCGCATGCCAAGTTAGTATATGCTCATCTACTGCACCAGCTACAGGGAGTGGTGCACGGCCACGTTCCCGCCCAGCCCTCTGCGCCACCAGCCCGACGTGCCGCATGCCAAGTTAGTATATGCTCATCTACTGCACCAGCTACAGGGAGTGGTGCACGGCCACGTTCCCGCCCAGCCCTCTGCGCCACCAGCCCGACGTGCCGCATGCCAAGTTAGTATATGCTCATCTACTGCACCAGCTACAGGGAGTGGTGCACGGCCACGTTCCCGCCCAGCCCACTGCGCCACCAGCCCGACGTGCCGCATGCCAAGTTAGTATATGCTCATCTACTGCACCAGCTACAGGGAGTGGTGCACGGCCACGTTCCCGCCCAGCCCACTGCGCCACCAGCCCGACGTGCCGCATGCCAAGTTAGTATATGCTCATCTACTGCACCAGCTACAGGGAGTGGTGCACGGCCACGTTCCCGCCCAGCCCACTGCGCCACCAGCCCGACGTGCCGCATGCCAAGTTAGTATATGCTCATCTACTGCACCAGCTACAGGGAGTGGTGCACGGCCACGTTCCCGCCCAGCCCACTGCGCCACCAGCCCGACGTGCCGCATGCCAAGTTAGTATATGCTCATCTACTGCACCAGCTATAGGGAGTGGTGCACGGCCACGTTCCCGCCCAGCCCACTGCGCCACCAGCCCGACGTGCCGCATGCCAAGTTAGTATATGCTCATCTACTGCACCAGCTACAGGGAGTGGTGCACGGCCACGTTCCCGCCCAGCCCACTGCGCCACCAGCCCGACGTGCCGCATGCCAAGTTAGTATATGCTCATCTACTGCACCAGCTACAGGGAGTGGTGCACGGCCACGTTCCCGCCCAGCCCACTGCGCCACCAGCCCGACGTGCCGCATGCCAAGTTAGTATATGCTCATCTACTGCACCAGCTACAGGGAGTGGTGCACGGCCACGTTCCCGCCCAGCCCTCTGCGCCACCAGCCCGACGTGCCGCATGCCAAGTTAGTATATGCTCATCTACTGCACCAGCTACAGGGAGTGGTGCACGGCCACGTTCCCGCCCAGCCCTCTGCGCCACCAGCCCGACGTGCCGCATGCCAAGTTAGTATATGCTCATCTACTGCACCAGCTACAGGGAGTGGTGCACGGCCACGTTCCCGCCCAGCCCTCTGCGCCACCAGCCCGACGTGCCGCATGCCAAGTTAGTATATGCTCATCTACTGCACCAGCTACAGGGAGTGGTGCACGGCCACGTTCCCGCCCAGCCCTCTGCGCCACCAGCCCGACGTGCCGCATGCCAAGTTAGTATATGCTCATCTACTGCACCAGCTACAGGGAGTGGTGCACGGCCACGTTCCCGCCCAGCCCTCTGCGCCACCAGCCCGACGTGCCGCATGCCAAGTTAGTATATGCTCATCTACTGCACCAGCTACAGGGAGTGGTGCACGGCCACGTTCCCGCCCAGCCCTCTGCGCCACCAGCCCGACGTGCCGCATGCCAAGTTAGTATATGCTCATCTACTGCACCAGCTACAGGGAGTGGTGCACGGCCACGTTCCCGCCCAGCCCTCTGCGCCACCAGCCCGACGTGCCGCATGCCAAGTTAGTATATGCTCATCTACTGCACCAGCTACAGGGAGTGGTGCACGGCCACGTTCCCGCCCAGCCCTCTGCGCCACCAGCCCGACGTGCCGCATGCCAAGTTAGTATATGCTCATCTACTGCACCAGCTACAGGGAGTGGTGCACGGCCACGTTCCCGCCCAGCCCTCTGCGCCACCAGCCCGACGTGCCGCATGCCAAGTTAGTATATGCTCATCTACTGCACCAGCTACAGGGAGTGGTGCACGGCCACGTTCCCGCCCAGCCCTCTGCGCCACCAGCCCGACGTGCCGCATGCCAAGTTAGTATATGCTCATCTACTGCGTTGGGGTCGGCAAGAGGGCGGGCAGAAAGGGACGCCCTAAGCCAAGGTCCGTACCCCACAGGGGGTGACCTTGGCGTGTAGTCGCTTAGTTTCAAGTTTTGAATCCCTTGCTGGCATGGGCCCGGTGTGTTAGATTACAGCCACGCCCTCTCGAAGTCAGAAGGCCTCTATCCCAATAGTGCACTTCCACCCGACATTAGGGACTGCCAAACTGTTGCAGTTTTCAAAAGAAGAGTGAAAGAACATTATCTGTCCACATCGTCATAGTTGTGTATGTGTTATTTTATTTACATCATTATTATTTCCTTTATTTCAATAAATACATACAAATTACATTTTTAAATATTAGAATATATAAAAATATAAAAAATAGTATCCCACCGGTATCGGGAACAAGGTCCAAGCTACCGGCGGTCAGGGCTCCAGAGAGAGGAACCTCCTGACAATACGAGCCGTGTCCAGGAGTACCGCTTTCTGGATCAAGCCCTTGACCCAGCTGCCCAACGAGAGCCTCCTCAGATGTTGGTCGAGGCTCTTGGCTATCAAGCCATTGGCTGAAACGACTATCGGTACAATGATCGCTGAGTCCACATCCCACATGTCGACAACCTCACGAGCCAAGTCAAGATACTTGATTTGTTTATCTTTCTCAGCTTTCACGAGGTTCCCGTCATGTGGAATGGTAACATCGACTATAATTGTGCGGCGCGCTAACCGATCTATCACCACTATATCAGGCTTATTGGCTACAATAGTCCTGTCAGTAATGATAGATCGGTCCCAGTACAACGTGACATGGTCATTTTCAAGAACTGGGTCGGGCACATACTTGTAATACGGTACCTCAGAATCCACAAGTTTATATTGCAAAGCAAGTTGCTGATGAATAATCCTGGCTACTTGGTTATGCCTGTGCAAGTATTCGCCGTTAGCCAGACGAGAACAACCAGAGATAATATTTACATCATTATTATTAACATTTTAGTGATATTTATTTTAGGTGTATGTATGTGTGTTTGTAAGTATGTATGATCCAGGTATGTATGTTAGTATATTATTATTTGTTTAATTAATTTAGTGAATTATTGGTTTTGGTTATAAATGTAGTTTATTTTCCCTTTTACCCTTACACACGTTGTCTACATCTCTTTATCTTTTCTCCTATCGCAGGTATGCTGGAAGAGATTTCTTTAGAAATAAGCATCACCTCTGTACCTATTTTTGCGTTCTAATCTTCTTATCTGTTTATGTAGTGTGTACAAAAATGGTTAAATAAATAAATAAACATTATAGGCTGTATATGCTAGACTAGATCTAATTAATAGCTATGTTTTTTCAACAGGTTCATACTAAAACGTGACACCCACTCTCTGGACGAGCCGGGCGCGGGCTCGCTCGCCAACAACCGGAGCAAGTCGCTGGAGCAGAGGGAGAGGGAGTATGAGAAAGTGAGACGGCGGATATTCAGCTCGGTAAGTATCTTGGTCATCATCATCATTTCAGTCGAAAGACGCCCACTGCTGGACATAGGCCTCCCCCAAGCTGCGCCACTTGGACCGGTTCTGTGCTTCCCGCATCCGTTCCTGCGGTCTTCACTAGATCATCGGTTCACGTTGTGGGAGGCCTTCCAACGCTACGTCTCCCAGTATGCGGTCGCCACTCCAGAACCTTTCGGTCCCATCGGCTATCTTTTCTGCGAGCAATATGCCATGCTCACTGACACTTAAGTTCACGGTTTTTTTGTTTTTTGGGTGAGAAATCATCAAATAACTTCTCCTGCTCTGGGTGGAGCAGGAGGGCGTGTCAGATTTTGACTGACCAAAACCCACCCGTGTTCTCTCAGTTGCCCGTTTGCCAGGGGCGGCGGTATCTCTTTCGAACAACCCGCACCCCTGGCCGAAGTTCAAAGTGTAGGAGTGAAGTGTGTGTATTCAGTTAGTATCTTGGTCACAAAGAGAGAGTTCTGGTCAGGAATTGTACGAGTAAGACGGTATTTTTCGCAATCACGCTGTCTCTTTCTATGTAAATATTATTTAATTTTCGAAATTTGTCAGTCATTATGGGTATCGATTTAAAATAATAAAAGAAAAAAAAAATATATGTCTAGCCTTTTCCTAACCATGTTTGGGTCAGCTTCTAGTCTAAACGCATGCAGCTGAATAACAGAATTTTACGTGGAGCGTCTACCTATCTGACCTCCAAAACCCAGTAACTGGGTAATACGATACCCCTTGGTAAGACTGGTTGTCAGACTTTCGGGCTTCTGACGACCCGTAACGACTGGCAAAAATCCACGAATGACACCCGGGACCAACGGCTTAACGTGCTTTCCGAGACACGGAAGAGTCTCAGTATGTAGAGATGGTCACCCATCAACGGACCAACCCCGGCAAGCGTAGCTTAACCTGATGGATTGATCCGGCCGGCTGTTATTGCTTAACTACGAATGATACTCTCAATCACTGGAAATGACATAATGGACATCATCACACATATCATCATCATCATCATTTCAGTCGAAAGACGTCCACTGCTGGATATAGGCCTCCCCTAAGTACCGCCACCTTGACCGGTTATGTGCTTCTCGCATCCAACGGATTCCTGTGGCCTTCACCAGTTCATCGGTACACCTTGTGGGAGGCCGATCTACGTCTTCTAGTACGCGGTCGCAACTCCAGAACCTTTCGGCCACATCGGGCCTTCACCTCTGTCTAGCTTTAAAGAAGAAACTTAGTAGGTACGCGATTCGTCATAAAATTGCCGGTCTATTCAGTCTTTGCGGCGGGCCCGTAGACCGATAAGCTACCACAGAAAGACTGGTTCTTTGATGCATTTGCGAAAAATATGCCTCTACCGCTATTAACCTCATCCTATAGTCCGGTCGCGTTATAAAAATAGTGAGTCATCGTTGTCCGCCGGCCTAGCCCCACCCCTCAACCAATTAGGTCATAAGAAATTAAAAAAGCTAAGTTCACAGTGACCAGTTAACGGCAGATCTTTTGGCGAAACTGTGTTGTCTTTTGTGTGTTACCTACATAAAATAATAAAAATGAATATCTCGGCTGTTCGTAAGAATAAAATTGGATCGAGAATTCATAGTGGAGAAAGAAGACTAATTTACAATGTTTTTAAGTACTTTAAAATGTGTGATTTAAATGTTATAATCGCGAAAACTGATCCCTACTAATACCTTCTTACCTACTTAAATGCCCATAGAGCCCATCGATCTATTTAAATTTATCTCTCAGTAATTCAGGGTAACATTTGTTTTGTAGTTTGGTTAAAAAATTTAAGAGTCGTGGTGCCCCAGTGTAGGTATCAGCCCTGACATACGAGTTGTATATCGCGGGTGCGAACATAGGCACGCACTTTACTTTCTGTAAAATATTTCATCACCACTGCTCTGAAAACGGCGAAGGAAAACATCGTGAGGAAACTGGAAACATGTCCTAGAACAAAAATATCGAAGACATGGTGACATCTAACAACCCGCACTGGGCCTGCGTGGTGGATTACGGTCCCTCTCACAGAGAGGAGGCCTGTGTCCCAACAATGGGAACATTATTGGCAGATTTCGTAAAAAATTCGCTATTATGCGCTTTTTTTTTTTTTGGTACAGAAAATATGACGTTAGTATTTCCTAGCTGACTACTGTCTTCTTCTTTTCTTACATCTCTTCATACCGTCACATAAGTTAGAATTCTAACTTACCTGTTTTATTTGGTTGCAGCAAGACGAGTCCCAATGGCCGTGGCTTGCAACGGGACCTATCAAGGTGCTCACACCCGAAGGTGGCGGCAGGAATAAACTGTTGAAGGTATGTTCTGTGGTCTCTGTTTGTTTTGGTCAATGAAAGAAAGAAAAATAGATTTATATAAAAAAAATAGTATTTTCTTGTAAAAACTTTTAAGGAAATAATTGTGATAAGCAAATTGACAGCCTACATCAATTCCTGCCTTGTTGGTGTAGTGGTCGTGTAAAGTTCACTCATCCTCTATTGGTAAAGGAGGGTCCTCCGACCAGACAAGTGTTGTGTCTGGTGGGCAACTGTCCGACGGTTGATGTCGGGATGTTGTATATATGCGAGTCTCGTGGTAAACTCTGACTGCGCGATGTAAAATTTCTGTGACGTCCAGACTTGCGTAGTTCGCATGTGGCAATGTAGATGTCGCCACATCACTTTTTGTGTTTCAAGATATTTGTTGCTTAGTATTTTTCTGTAGTGCCGCTACAGTCGCAAGCGCTACTGCTAAGCAGCTTCCCTGGGTTCGATTCCCAGGTCGGGCAAAGTGGGTTTTTCTATCTGGAATTTCTCTGTGTTCTGGAGTCTGGATTTGTGCCCGGTTGATGGCAATAAGGTCGCCCCCTATTACTTTAGACTTAATCATAACTGGCAAAATGTAAGTATACTATACGTACACTTCTGCCCAACCCTTCGGGGAAACGAGGCGTGATTTTACTGCCTATTCGGAGGTTTATTTTAACTATTTAATTCTTCCCCAGGTTCAATCCCTCGAAGGCAGTGTTCCAGGATCGGCTGGGTCGTGGCGTGGTGCCCGGGGTCCTGTCTCCAAGAGTCACAGCTTCGGAGGATATGCTGCAGCAGAGCCGCACACTCCAAGGGTACTTAGTAGACAAGGTATGAGCTGTATTTCAATCACATTATCTGACCAATAAAAACCACTATCGTGTCACTCGTGTCAGCCATTATACTCTTGTTTCATCTCGTGTCTTTCTTATGTTAACCTTTGTTACTCTCGTGTCAACACGGTTTACTATCGTGTCAACTTGTGTTACTCTCGTGTCAACTTGTGTTACTCTCGTGTCAACTCAGTTCACAATAGTGTCATCTCGTGTCATCTTGTGTCAACCATCATCACTCTTGTGTACTCAACATATCAACCCGGGTCACTATCGTGTTGGCTCGTGTCACTTCTTGTCAAACTATGTTAAGCTTGTATCATCTGGAGTCATCAATTGCGGTTCAGCCATAGCACTATCGTATTATTTCGAGTCAACCATTATCACTCTCGTGTCAACTCAGTTCACTCTCGTGTTATCTCGTGTCAACCATTATCACTCTCGAGTCAAATAGAGTCATTCTCGTGTCAACTATCTAACTCTTACGTCAAACACGTAATAAAAGATACATTTTTCTAATTATTTGTTAACGTGTAACCGTGTTATTTTCGCTTTCTCCCTCACACATTATGTTATAATGTTGTTCCAGGTGACTTGGCGTCCAGCAGTTGGCGGCTGTCTCCATCCAGCTCTGGGTACAAGACCCTCAGTCTTCGCAGTACTGACTCGATCACTCCGTCGCCTACCGGTAAGTTCAATTTATCTATATAAATAAAAAGACAAGTCCTGACTTACTGACTCATCAACGCCCAGCCCAAACCCTTGGACCTAGAAAACTGAAATTTTATACAGAGATTCCCTTTATAATGTAGCCAAGGAATAAGAAAGGATTTTTTGAAATTCAACCCCCGAGAGAGTTAAATAGGGGATGAAAGTTCCGCGCGGGCGAAGCCGCTGGCAAAAGCTAGTCTATACTAATAATAAAGAGGAGATATTTAGAATTCTTTCACTGTTGGGAAGCTACACTATCCCTGGGTCGACATAGGCTTTATTTTATCCAAGTATTCCCACGGGAACGGGAACTGCGCGGGTGAAACCGTGGAGCGCTGCTATGTAACATATTTTTAATTTCCTTCATTTGTTCACAGGTGGCGCCAGTCCCGAGCCAGCAGTTAGTACGAATGTGCCCGTTACGTCTAACGTGGAGAGTGCAGGCGTGGTGTGGTGCGTCACTGACATGTCTGCTGTCCCACCCGGCGCTATGGTCATACACCCACATGTAAGAGAATATAATCCCGAGCATGTTTTTCCATCCCCGTAATAACGGGATTTTTATGCGTAATCCCGGAATCCCGGGGCTATCGCGGGATTTAACTATGTGGTTTCTAATTGGGCTCAACAAAAAAAAAACATGAGTAATTTCTTTAAAAAAATGTTTAAATATTGTTGCACAACACTCTTAAAAATAATTGGGTTATACAATGTTTTCAAATTACGAGGACAGTACAGGCCTGTCAATAAGTACCAGGTACTTAATGAAATAGAAAATGGTCTGCAAATATAGATACTGATAGCTCTAGAACGCGGGTTAGATGTTCTGAACGCGTTCAGTTTCATTGGTGAAATTCGCTCTAACTCAAGTTCAAGTTCAAGTTTCTGCGCCACTACATCCTAGAGATGAATATTCCTTCCTAATAAAAGAATGTACCTTGCAGACCGGACGTCCGCTCACCAACCCGGACGGCACGGTGTACCAGTTCGACCCGGCCAACCCGCCCGTGCTGTACGACACGGCCGTCGCGCAGACTGAACACCAGGCTGTGGAGCAGAGAGTGAGTGTTTGGCGATACCATTTTTTCTTCTCTTGTCAAATTAAATCAAATCATTTATTTCTTTGCAAACATGGGTATAGTATGTACATAGATTTTTCATAATTAAGTTCTCCATATTTTACCGTCACATAGCCATGCAAAGGTTAACATTTCCTAATAAAAATTCAAAAATAAACATTGGAATTACAAATTGAAAAAGAAAAAAGGAAACATACAAAAAAAAAATAAGACTACATAATGTCAAACAGAAATAAAAACCAGAATCAAAATATTTATGTCAATCAGAGTAACCGTATGTCAATCAGTTAGTGAATAATCACTAAGAAATAAGTCCAAAGCTTCGAATTTTACAGTATAAGTTTTTAAGCACGGGCGATTTTGTTACGTTACTATTTTGTTACGTTACGATTTTCTTACGTTACGATTTTGTTACGTTACAATTTTGTTACGTTACAATAGGGTATTTTCCAATTTATTGAAAAGTATTCTAAATTGAAGATTAGGATGAAATATGTAACAGAAAAATGAAAGTAAATAGATTTATATCCATTTTCTCAATGAAAAATGATTTAAACCAAATTTATTTTTCGTTGTTTTGAATTTACCGCCGAAACGCTCCTTACGATGACTTTTTATCACGTGACCACACTTGACGTTAACTTTGTGTAAACTAAAGTAGTTAGTAAGTAAACTAGTGAATGTCGAGTTTATAATTATCAAGATTTATGGAAGAAAGAGATATTACTGGTGTGCGGTGCCTCTGTGCACAAATACTTCTAAAACTGCGCCAAACTAAGTATTTTTACTGGTGCTGTTTACACAAAGCTGACGTCACGATGTCACGGGATAAAAGAGTTACCGTAAGGAGCATTTTGGCGGTAAATTCAATGTAACGAAAAATCTATTTGATTTCAATCGTTTTTATGAATAAGTTTATTTTAATTTTTATGTTAAATATATCGTCCCAATCTTCAAATTACAATAGTTTTTATCAAATTGGAAAATACCCTATTTTGTTACGTTACGATTTTTTTCAACGTTCGATATTGAGCTGTTAACACTAGTCGCGGTCTAAAACTCACTGGTGGGCCTGGCTAAAAAGCACGCTGTCTCACCAGGCATCGTGTCCGACAGAGGTAGTATCAGTGATGAGCAGATAGACGCTAGCCTACACGCACAACGTTGTTTGTTTTTACTGATTTAATCTATATGTATATAAATTTCGTGTCACAATGTATGTTCGCGATAAACTCCGAAACTACTGAACGGATTTTGATAAAATTTAGTAACAATTTATAATATGGTCCAACTTAAAAGATAGAATAGTTTTTATCTAAATTATTGATCTATAAATTATTATTTTATTTATAGGTACAGCTGGATCCGTGCAATGAAAAACGCCGCGGTAGGTTGGAGAAACAGCATTCATTTATTGATAATGGTAAGAAAAATTTCATACAAGAATACAAAATGATTCCAGACTCTACCGTCTGCCTCTTATCTATACATCTTCTATACATACAGATAAATAAAATTGGAGTGTCTGTTTGTAATATTAAAATAACCGCTTGAACGGTACATATACCAAAATAACATTTTTACAATTTTGTCTGTGTGTCTGTTTGTTCCGGCTAATCTCTGAAACGGCTGAACCGATTTTGACGGGAGTTCTACTGGCAGATAGCTGATGTAATATGGAGTAACTTAGGCTACTTTTATTTTTGAATTTTTATTAGTATCTGTACAGATAATAAATAATAAAAAAATACTATGCCGCGTGATTTTATTTATTTTTATTAATATCTATATAGATAATAAATTATAAAAAAATAACTGTACCGCGCGGACGAAGTCGCGGGCACAGATAGTAATACAATAATATCAAAATATGATTATATTCAAGACTGTAGGCTTATATAATACTATTTTTTTCGCGCGGCTTTACCCTCGTCAATGTTAGAAATCCCACTGGAGCGTGCTACCGAGACAAAAGACAAAACCCCCAAGTTACTTCTTATAACAGCAGCAATCTGCCAGTTCCTATAATCCTGTTAAAATCGGTCCAGCCGTTTCGGAGGTTAGCAAAAACGCACACACAGACAAAGAGAGCTATTATATTTTTGCTTTATGTATCGTGTATACTTTCATATGCATTGAGCTGTGTTCAGCTTTTGTCCATAGAAAACAACGATATTGTGTGAAGATGCGTACGCATCTGTTCAGCTTTCTGCGTCTGTTCAGTTTACATTAAAAATCGTCGTTTTATGTTGACAGAAGCTGAACAGAGATTTATACGTATTAATCCAACTGGGGCGGTCAATGGGTTACACCGCGAAGGCCACGGACTTAAAAATGTCGACCTTTCGACCTTCACGGGCGAAGCCGCTAGCAAAACCTAGTAAAGAATAAGAAAATTAACCTATAACATGCAAATTACAGAAAGCGAATGTCAACCGAACGAAGAGTGCCGCGAGAAATGTTGCTGCGACTATCGGGGAGATGAAGAATGTCAACTGAAGACAGCGACAAAAAAGGTACAGTGTTTTTAACCGACTTCAAGAAGGAGGTTATCAATTCGACATGTTTTTTTATTTTTTTATGTATGTTCGGGCATAACTCCGTCGTATAAAGACGGATTTGCAAAATTCTTTTTTTGTTCGAAAGGGGTTTACCCCGAAATGGTCCCATTGAAATTTCATATAGATCTGATGATGCGTTTCGGAGACAGACAACGGAACTCTTCAAAAAATTACAGCAAATCAACCGCGATTGCTATCGCATAAATATGCATTGTTTTGACGCCAAGGATGATGAAATTTCGAATTGGTGTGGGGTATGTAACTAAAAAGTGAAAAATAAAAACTTTTTTCAAAAAAATAACAACCGACTTCCAAAAAAACACTACAAAGTGCAAAATAACTTTAATTTCGGAAGTCGGTGACTTTGGGTGTGTATTTTAATTATTCGTCACGTACGTCGTTTATTGATTATCATCATTTGCATATCGTTTTTCTAGCTATGTTTGCGGTCGGCTTCCAGTCTAACCATTATCCATTTTTAGGGTTCCGTACCCAAAGGGTAAAACGGGACCCTATTATTAAGACTCCGCTGTCCGCCCGTCTGTCTGTCTGTCCGTCTGTCACCAGGCTGTATCTCATGAACCATGATAGCTAGACAGTTGAACTTTTCACTGATGATGTATGTCTATTGCCGCTATAGCAACAAATACTAAAAAACAGAATAAAATAAATATTTAAGGGGGCTCCTATACAAGAAACGTGATTTTTTGCCCGATATTGATAGAATATTTATTTATAGATTAATTATTAAATTAAAATAAAACAAATATTTGAGGACAACAAACGTGTTTTTTTTTTGCCGTTAATTAAAGTACAACTTTTCGAAAAAATCTAAATTTTGTCCATGGGTATCTTTTTTATCTAAACGGTCAAGTTCGACTCGAACTTGACCGTTTTTTTACTTGTGCATAGAGTTTTAATCCTACTAATATTAGGTCTTTACCTATGAAATTGCCGTTCTGCAGTACTGGCCATTTCAAATCAAAATAATTTTTGTTTGGCTAAGAATTCTAATTTCAAATTAATTTTATTTTAAAAACATGGATTTTTTTTTCTAAAAGTAGTCATTTCTTTATTGATTAGTGTTACATTTTCATCGCATTTCAATCTTTTTCGTCATCATGGATACGTTAAAAATTCGAGTAATTATGGAATATGAGTACCGTCGTGGCAGCAACGCGGCACAAGCGGCACGCAACATCAACGACGTTTACGGAGCTAACACTACAAACCAACGCACCACCTGTTATTGGTTTGCTCGCTTCCGTTCTGGAAATTTCGACCTGAAAAATGAACCTCGCGGTCGTCCGAAGACTTTGGTCGACAATGACGAATTAAAGGCGATTGTGGAAGCTGATGATACACAATCTACGGCTGAATTAGCAGCAGCTTTCGACGTTAGCGTCAAAACAATATTGGTCCATTTGCGTCAAATTGGCAAGGTAAAAAAGCTTGACAAATGGGTGCCCCACGAACTCAATGATCGCCAGCGCGAAGTACGCGTCGAGACGTGCCTTGCACTGCTCAACAGACACACAAATGAAGGAATTTTGAACCGCATTGTTACCTGCGATGAAAAATGGATTCTGTTTGATAACCGTAAGCGCTCAGCAAGTTGGTTGGATCCTGGTTCAGCACCTAAACAATGCCCTAAACGAAAACTTACCCCTAGAAAAGTGATGGTCACTGTTTGGTGGTCTAGCGCCGGTGTGATTCATCACAGCTTCTTACCAAATGGGGTGAGCATTACTGCAGATGTGTACTGTGAAGAACTGAACACAATGATGGAGAAGCTGGCGCATCTCCAACCAGCATTGGTCAATCGCTCGTCTCCGCTGCTCCTGCACGACAACGCGCGACCTCATACTGCACAGCAGACGGTCTCCAAGTTGCAAGAACTGGGGTTGGAAGCTCTCCGTCATCCGCCCTCCTCACCAGAGCTTGCGCCTACAGACTACTACTTTTTCCAGAATTTGGATAACTTCTTGGCGGGAAAAAAATTTAATACCCGAGAGGCAGTACAAAATGCCTTTGAAGAATTTGTTGCCTCCCGTCCAGCTGATTTCTTTAAGAAGGGCATCAATAAACTGCCACTGCGATGGCAAAGATGCATTGATTGCATGGGTGATTACTTCGATTAATACAAATAAAAAAATCATGAAAAAAATTCGTTTAAATTTTTTCATACAAAACGGCAATTTCATAGGTAAAGACCTATTATTATAAATGTGAAAGTTTGTATGTTTAGATATTTAGATGTTTGTTACTCAATCACGCAAAAACGGCTGATCAGATTTGGATGAAATTTGGCACACAGATAGTTTATAACCTGGATTAACATATAGGACTATACTTTTCATCCCAGTAGTACGTTCCCGTGGGATGATTTCCGAACTCAACACAAGCGAAGCCGCCGGCAAAATCTAGTACCTAAATAAATAAATGTATCTAAACATTTTTATTTGTATTTTTCCAGGAAACAGACACAAAACCGCCAAACCCCATCGAAACAAACTCACAAACAATCGCACAAGAACAAACAACACAACTACAGGAACAACCAGAGTTCGAACAACCGGCCGTTGAGCATCCGAACCAATACGAACCAACCAATCAGCAGCTAGAGCAATACAAACAGACCAATCAGGAAGGCGAACAATATGAACTACCCAATCAGCAAGGAGAACAATACGAAGTACCCAATCAGCAAGTACAACAATACGAATTACCAAATCAGCAAATAGAACAATACGCAGTACGCAATCAGGAAGTTGAACAATACGAGACACCCAATCAGCAGCAAGTATACGAACCACCGACCAATCAGAAGCCGTATGAACCTCAACGGAGTTTCGAACCGGCCAATCAGAACGTGGTGAATAACGGTTTGAATAATCGATCGGTGAAATTGACCAATGAGGAGCAAGAGATTCAGTATCAGCAAGGAGAACGATACGAATTACCCAATCAGCAAGTAGAACAATACGAAGTACCCAATCAGCAAATAGAACAATATGAAATGCCCAATCAGCAGCAAATATACGAACCACCGGCCAATCAGAAGCCGTATGAACCTCCACGGAGTTTCGAGCCGGCCAATCAGAATGTGGTGAATAACGGTTTGAATAATCGATCGGTGAAATTGACCAATGAGGGACAGGAGATTCAGTATCAGCCATATCAGCAAGGATATAGAACGGAAGAGGTAAGTTTTTACTCGAATTAAACTTAAAATAAATAATATTATTTGTGTAAATTATTTCATCATCACTGCTCTCAAAACGGTGAAGAGAAACATTGTGAGGAAACCGGCATGTCCTAGAACCAAAAATTCGAAGACATGTGACATCTACCAACCCGCACTGGACCCGCGTGGTGGATTAGGCCCAAATACGTGACGTGCTTTCCGAGGTACGGAGGTCTTGATACGTCGAAAAATGGTCACCAATCCATGGACCGACCGCGGTAAGCGTAGCTTAACTTGATCGATCGACCCGTCCGGCTATTATTACTTAGCCACGGGCCTCTCCTATATATGACCTTTTCTACCTATAAGGTTAAATAAATAAACTTAAAGTTTGCCAAAAGAGAGCAGTGGTGGCCAAGTGGTAACGGCCGCGACTTACGAGTTGTAGGTCGTGAGTTCGAACCCAGACAGGCGCATTACTTTGTGTAAATTATTTCATCACCACTGCTCTCAAAACGGTGAAGGAAAACATCGTGAGGAAACCGGCATGTCCTAGAACCAAAAATTCGAAGACATGTGACATCTACCAACCCGCACTGGGCCCGCGTGGTGGATTACGGCCCACTACCTCTCACCGAGAGGAGGCCTCTGGCCCAACAGTGGGAACATTATAGGATGATGATGATTGCCAAATTTGACTTTATCATCAAAATATTCATTGTAATCACCAGGTGACATCACCGCCTCAGATGGTGAACCACTTTGTTCATCATGAAGTGAACATGCAGGTCATGTCGCAGCATAAAGTGGCTCAACTGCCTCTACCAGATCCGAATATACGTAAGTATACAAATTATCTATAGGGTGACTGGTAATTAGTGACCGACATTTAAACATGATTGTACTCATCATTATGAATAACTTTTTAACAAAAAAAATCAGCTGGTCCCTACATTTTGACGAGTAATGCGAACATAAATGTAGGGAACAGCTGATTTTTTTTTGTTAAAAAGTTGTTCATAATGATGAGTACAATCATGTGTTTAAATTTCGGTCACTAATTACCAGTCACCCTTTATACAGGATAATTTTTTTACCAGTGCGCAAACTGTAACCATGAATTTAGCAGAAATTTTTCGTCGGTTATACAAAAAAAAGTCAGCTGTTCCATACATTTTAACCGCGTACGTATTGCACTTTTCTATGAACTGAAACAGTTTTTTTTTTTTTTGTATTACCGACGAGAAATTTCTGCGCTAGGGGGTCTAGAATGATATACTGAATTTATGGTTACAAATTTGCGCACTGGTTAATAACAACTTATCCTGTATTAAACGTGAAGCAAACACTTATTTTTGGTCAACATAATGGAACAATGAAATTATTAAATTGTCATCGGTCCTTGATAAGTGTGCAAAGTTTCAAATCAATCGGACGTTTTAAAGGGAGTGAATATCACGTTCAAAGATTCCGTTACATAGGTACATAGCAAGTTAATAAAAGCGTTAAAAAAAAGAGCGAAAACGAAGTCACAGTGCGGGCCATGATTTTCTCGTGTTGATTTGTTGTCACAATTAGAGATAACTTAGGTGTGTCTTTCAATAATCATCAAGTTTGTCAGAAGCAGTTGAGTAGGTATTCTCTATGGCAGCGCTGTCAAAAATATAAAATAATACAGAAAACGAGAAAAGTGACCGAAATCAACTCGAAGAGACGACGCGTCGCTTTGCTATAATGCAAATAAGAATGGAATTAAATATATATATATATTAATAACCATAAACCTATCCATTTTTAAACTCTGGTAATTCCAAACTATCTATATTTACAGGACAAATGCCAGTAACGAACATGACAAACATGGTGTACCAGGCCCCCATGGCCCAAGGATACAACCCTTACCAATGCAGAATTGTGAGTATAACACGTCTTTACTTTTATTTATGTGTCTCCTCATCTGCCTACACCCAACTACGTTGTGGTCGACTGCCTGTCTGACCTCCACAACCCAGTTACTGGGTAATACGAAACCCCTTGGTAAGACTGGCTGTCAGACTTCCATGTTTCTGACGGCAAGTAACGACTGTCAAAGATCCACGAATGATAGCCGGGAGCAACGGTTGAACTAGCAATCAATTTTAATAGTTAACAACAACAAGCCCCCCGAACAAGCCGGATTCCGTAAAGGCTTTAGCACCGTAGACCACATACATACGCTGCGGCAGGTTATACAGAAGACCGAAGAGTATAACCTGCCTTTCTGTTTAGCGTTTGTGGACTACGAAAAAGCCTTCGATTCGATCGAGATGAGCTGTACTGCTCTTCTGTCTCTTCAACGGTGCCAGATTGACTATCAGTACATCGAGGTGCTGAAGTGTCTGTATGAAAACGCCACTATGTCAGTCCGACTCCCGGACCGGACTTCGAAACCTATCCTTCTGCAGCGAGGTGTAAGACAGGGAGATGTTATCTCTCCGAAACTGTACACTGCTGCATTGGGGGATGTCTTCAAAGTTCTGGACTGGAAAGGGGCTGGCATCAACATCAATGGCGAGTACATCACTCACCTTCGTTTGCCGATGATACAGTCGTCATGGCTGAGACCATGGAGGACCTCAGTGAATGCTCGATGAGTTCAGTAGAGCTTCCGAAAGAATGGGTCTTAAAATGAACATGGAAAAGACAAAGGTCATGTCGAATGCCCATGTAACAACCACTCCCATGACGATCGGAGGCACTTCACTCGAAGTTGTGGACGAGTACGTTTACCTAGGACAAACAACAATGGGCCTTATCAGAAGGCTTAAAGTCACCCAAAGGGCAATGGAGAGGGCTATGCTCGGAGTTTCCCTACGTGATCAAATGAACAGATCCGCAGGAGAACCAAGGCAACCGATATAGCCCAAAGAATTGCCAAACTTAAGTGGCAGTGGGCAGGGCACATTGCTCGCAGAACAGATGTCGATGGGGCCGAAAGGTTCTGGAGTGGCGACTGCGTACCGGAAGACGTAGAGTGGGAATGCCTCCCACAAGGTGGACCGATGACCTTGTGAAGGCCGCGGGCATCCGCTGGATGTGGGAAGCACAAGACCGGTCGAAGTGGAGGAGCCTGGGGGAGGCCTATGTCCAGCAGTGGACGTCTTTCGTCTGAAATGATGATGATAATATTAACCATTATTTAACAACCCATTCAGCAAAAAGTTGTTCTGAGTGTTTTGCCTTTTATTTTTCCAAAAATTCTACCTGCCATGTGTAAAATCTCTACACCGTTACCAACGAACACTATTATTTCCACAGGAGCCGTCTCTTCAGATGTACCCGCAAGTACTACAGACAGAGGAACACAAGCTCGCTCCCTCGCCGCATCCCAACGAATCTGCTTTCAGAATCGGTGAGTTGTAGCTTATCAGTAGAAATCGGATATTCGAATGCAATTTTTAAAATGTATTTTGACGTTCGAAAAGTGCTGATTCTCAGCCTAATTTGAATAAATGACTTTTGATTGATTGATCTACCTTCAAAAATTTGATTTTGTAAAAAAAATACCGAGACGCCAGGAACCTGGAACACCGGGAATGCATAACTAGTCGGGGGATTCTTGGATTGCACAACTGAATAGTGACGCATATTTATTTAAAACTCGCTTTTGCCAGCGGCTTCGCCTGTGCGGAATTTTCACCCCCTATTTAACTCCCCTAGGGGTTGAATTTCGAAAAATCCTTCCTTATTCCTTGTCTACATTATAAAGAGAACCTCTGTGCAAAATTTCAGCTTTCTAGGTCCAAGGGTTTGGGCTGGGCGTTGATGAGTCAGTCAGTCAGGACATTTATTTTTATTTATATAGAAGATTAAAGTTTAACCACTGATGAAAATATGTGTATGTAGGATGTAAGTTTTTTGCGATACAAAAGCACATTTCATATTAGCCAACATCTCAATCATATGCATTCGAATATACGATCTCTGCTTATCACACTATTTGCTAAGAACTTACCGGACGGAAGTCCGTCTGTCCGCAAGACATCCTTTTTTTTGGGTTTTGGCTTCGCACGGTTTGTGCATTTAGCCAGTGTCAAGTAATTTAGTTTTCAATCAAGTAAATAGCCCGATAACAGGCACGAAGTTACAAAAAAGTCATAGTCAGTCAAGTCAAAGTTATTGTAAAGCGGTAGTAACTTTACAACAACCTATTAGGAGTTTTTGGGGGGAACAAGAAAAGACCACGTTAGTCACTTATTTTCACCTTCACTACACTTGTGCACTCACACGTAACTAAATTGAATAAAATCTCTACCAAAATTATACAATCGAATTCGCTATTTCACGAAATTTCATGAAAATGAAAATTCGACATGTTCCAACGCGATCCCGCCAAAAACTCCCACATCCTATGTTGTTGAACGTCCTAAGAGCATGCCCAATGGCACGTGTGGCCCCGCAGACCCCAGCTACCCGTACGCGCCCGTGGAGTACGCGGCGGGCGCGTGCGGCGCGTGCGGCGACGTGGGCGTGCAGGCCGCGCAGCACCAGCAGAGGAGGTACGTCTATCCTGCCCTGCTAATTGGGTATTTTCCAATTTATTGAAAACTATTCTAAATTGAAGATTGGGACGAAATACGTAACAGAAAAATAAAAGTAAATTGATTTATATCCATTTTCTCAATTAAAAACAATTTAAATCAAACTTATTTTTCGTTGTTTTCAATTTACCGCCAAAACGCTCGTTACGGTGACTTTTTGTCACGTGACGTCAACTTTGTGTAAACTGAAGTAGTTATTAAGTAAACAAGTGAATGTCGAGTTTATAATTAACATGATTTTAATGGATAAAAAGTCATATTACTGCTGTGCGGTGCTCTGTGCACAAATACTTCTAAAACTTCGCCAGACTAAGTATTTGTACCGGTGCAGTTTACACAAAGCTGGCGTCACGATGTCACGTGATAAAAATCATAATCAGGAACGTTTTGGCAGTAAATTAAAAAAAAAGAAATTTGATTTAAATCGTTTTGAATTGAGAAAATGGATTTAAATAAAAAAAAAATTAAATATATCGTCCCAATCTTCAAATTAAAATAGTTTTTATTAAATTGGAAAATACCTACCCTATTGTATCGACACTTTTGCGTTTTCACTTTTTTGCAGAAATGGCATCCTTAGAGGCTAAGACAGGATATGTTTTTATCCAGTGCGCAAACTGTAACCATGAATTCAACATATCAAGACCCCCCAGCACATAAATTTTTCGTCGGTTTTACAAAAAAACAAATCAGCTGTTCCATACATTTTGACCGCGTAGGTATTGCACTTTTCTATGAAACAGCAGATTTTTTTTTTGTAAAACTGCCGAAAAATGTATGTTTTTTTTATTACGATATTCACAGTACTTACAGAGGGGCTTGTCGCCAAGTAATTCCAACCGGCACCCTAATTGCGTAACTCACGATTGATCAAAATTGGTTTCGTCTTCACAGTTAAACAATATTCATTGCGTTATTTATGTTGTCGAACAGACACATTTTTCGAACATATGAAGCAATGGTTTAACAATCCGTTTCAAAACGATACAGATTATGATGAATCGTGAGTTACGCAATTAGGGTGCGGGACCGGGACCAGGTTGTGAGCTACACTTGCCGCGGTTGGTCCGTGGATGGGTGACCATCTTTACATACCAAGACCTCCCGTGCCTCGGAAAGCACGTTAAGCCGTTAATCCCGGCTGTCATTCGTGTATCTTTGACAATTGTTACGGGTCGTCAGAAGCCCGAAAGTCTGACAACCAGTCTCACCAAGGGGTATCGTGTTGCTCAGTAACTGGGTTGTGGAGGTCAGATAGGCAGTCGCTCCATGTAAAATACTGGTATTCAGCTGCATCCGGTTAGACTGGAAGCCGACCCCAACACAGTTGGGAAAAGGCTAGGCAGATGATGATTCGCAGTACTTGCATGAAAATTTTACTTTTAGATTTTCGCGTTTTTCTCGAAGACGCTTTTTTGCAAGTGCTGCATTTACAATTAGCAGGGCAGTATTATTCAAGTAAACGAAGCATCGATCGATTCTCGTAATTAAAAACGTTCAAAATCTAGTCTCAGTCTCATCTCGGCGACAAACAAATGTCAACAATGTTATCAAATTACAGTGTCAGTGTGCCTGTCAACCTGTACCAACTAAAGCTGTATCTGTAGTTTTTTTTTTAAATAAATGGTTCGTGGTTTATCCAGAATTCGAATCTAAACTTGTTATCAATACTACCCCTATATTAGTGAAATGATCCACATATGGTTAAAAAAATATATATTTAATATCAAAATACCTTATTAAATAAAATATTCGCCAGTTCAGCCAAAAATACGTAGTCTTACACATAATATCGCGCCTTGTTTCCTCAAAGGGGTGGTTAGCCATGTACCTCTATAGTACTCCACATTTTGCCAGTTACATTAAAATTCCTATGTTTAGGGCGCGAGCCTATTGCCATCAACCAGGCACAAATTCAAACTCCGTGTTGTTACTGAAATATTCTAGATAGAAAAACGCAAATAACACATTGTTAGCTTAGCTTTACTAGTCTTACATTAATATTATTGTTCTGATTCCAGCTACAGCGTGCCTTACGGTCAGATGGAGGTACCCCAACAGGTACTGCCTACGTACCCGGTCGGCAACGTGCTTCTACCGCAGCAGCACTTACAGCAGTTACCACAATACCCGGTAAGACACCATCGTCACCTTTACGCAAATTGTGGTCGGCTTCAAATCTAACCGAATGCACCTGATTACTTGTATTTTACATGGAGTAGTCTGACCTCCACAACGTTAGTTATATTCAAATCCATGTTTCCAACTGGATCGTCGTTGTTTCAACTGAAAGACGTCCACTGCTGGACATAGGCCTCCACCAAAATTTGCCACAGGTTTGCCTTAATCGCCACGCTTGGCAGGCGGGTTGGCGATCGCAGTATGGTGGTAAAATGTATAGAGAACGCTGCTGCCCATTCTCTAGTAAGTTTATTGCCCTTAGTCGCCTTCTACGACACCCACATTCTTTTACGTATAAAAATATAACTAAAACATAACTATACAATTTGAGTACCTAAACCTTCGATCAATAATAACACTAGATTATGGATTAGAAACAAAAACACATCACTCAAGTGGCTGCGATCGCATTTTAAATCTTAAAACTGAAACATAAAGTGTATTATCGTTTGCAACAAATTTTACATCAAAAATGTTTATGGAAAAAGTAATTCTATGCAATAAGGTTGAAAAAAATTATGTTGCAACATAAGACCACAACATTTGATGAATACGACACTAGATTATGGATTAGAAACAACACATCGCTCTAGTTGCTGCGATAGCAATATAAACCTTAAAACTCTAACATAAAGTGTATTATCGTTTGCAACACATCTTACAACAAAAATGTTTATGGACAAAAATACCAAAGCAATAATAAGGTTGAAAAAAAAAATATGTTGCAACATAAGACCACAACATTAGTGGCCATATTCATAAACGATGATTAAAGTTAAATGATGTTTAAACATCAAAAATGTATGGTTAAACAGACGCTAATCACTATTTAACTTTAACCAGCGTTTATGAATAAGGGGCTAGATGAATACGTACTCGGTACTAGATTTCCGTTGACCGGGAATTCTAGTACCAAGTACGTATTCATTTACTGAGGTACTATACTACAAATTTAAATCGTACCCATTGCAATACATTTCATTTGCTAATTTCGCTGTTGATCTTAGGGCTGATTTTTTAATAGTTTGACAGCTTTTGGATAGAAAATATGCCACACGGTCAGATTTATTCCTCAAATATGCCATACTGTCAGATTTATTCCTCAAATATACCACACTGTCAGATTTATTCCTCAAATAAATGCTATCTGACTATTAAAAAATCAGCCCTTATTCATATATCTTTATTTACATTCTGTAATGTTGCAAGTTGTTACAATGGCTTCAAGCTAAGGTCCAATTACGGATCCTGTAGAACACTGCAAAAAATAGAAACAAATTCCAATCATTTTTTTTTTAATAATTATATTATTAAGGCGACAATAGCTGACAGCTACCTACAGCGATGCACTGCCGCCCGTCGCCCGCAAGAGACCCCGCCTCAACGCGCATCAAATTTTTCGGAAAACAACCCATGTTGATTTATCAAACACAATTCAAAGAAAACCCGTATACTAAATTTTGGGTGATTAAATTGCCTTTTAGATAGTGAAAGTTTCATGGAAATACATATGATAGTTTTTGCGTGATTATCGTTTTTATGTCCGCGATAGACCTTACTTTAAGAATTAATTACATTATGTTTTAAAAATATTATTTAAAATATTCACAAATCAAATGACGAAAAAAATTGTCTAGTTTCACATATTTTTTTTTTTTCAAATACATAAGACAAGCAGTTTAGACGTGAACTTCAGTACAAAGTCCTTAAAAGTCGGCTGTCTGCGCCTTAACATTAATTAATTCAACATTCACACATTTTACTCCAATGATAACATAATTAATGCTTCTTTCCCAGCAATATCAGGAACAGCTCCCATGGGCGGTTCCGTCGCACGGCATCGCGCAACAGAAGCTGATGGTACCAGAGCTGTACCCCATCATGCAATACCAGCAGCCTGCTTACCAGCATTACAATATTGTGTACCCACAGGTAATTAAAATCAAAATCAAAAGTAATTTTATTCAAATTAGGCTGAGAATCAGCACTTTCCGAAAGTCAAAATACATAAGACATAGTACCCCAAAACGCCGATACAGCAGACTGTACTGCACGATCCAGCACTGAGGATCATGATCAGCCAAATAGGTTGTCATGCGATGGGCATGTGATGGTGAGGGATCAGTCAGCTGGGAAATGCCGGCGCCATCTTGTTTTTAAAATATTATATTTGAGTATGAATGTCGATGGCTATATGAGTAGGGAGAGATAAAACGATAGATGGACTGTGTGAATGACGAAATGGGTAGAAAGGGTGTTTAGGTGTAAAGTTCACTCATACTCTATTGAAAAGGAGGATCCTCCGACCAGACTGGTGGGCAACTGCCCGACAGTTGATGTCGGGATTTTGTACCTATCTCGGTGTCGTGGTAAACTCTGATTGCGCGATGTAGAATTTCTCAGATAGTTCGCCTGTGGCATTGTAGATGGCGCCACTTTTCTTTTTGCGTTACTTGGATTTTGTTGCTAAGAAATTTTATTTGTAGTGCCGCTACAGGTGTGACTACGGACTACGTAGAGGCGACATATAGAGAAGTCATCATCTGCCTAGATTTTTGCAGCTGAATACCAGTATTTTACATGGAACGACTGCCTACCTGACCTCCACGACCCAGTTACTGGGTAACACGATACCCCTTGATAAAACTGATTGTCAGACTTTCGGGCTTCTGACGACCCGTAACGACTGTCAAAGATACACGAATGACAGCCGGGACCAAGGGCTTATTGTTATTACTTAGCCACAAGCCCCCCATTGACTTATAGAGAAGTATGGAAGAAAATTCAGTAGACAGTCGCACTTGCATTTCACATTCTGTTAACACACCAACTTTAACTAGCAAAGGGTGACGCATCTATGATCACTTTAGTGTAAATGCAAACTAAGAAAACTTTTTTGTTTTTGGTTTTGGCTTCGCACGGTTTGTGCATTTAGCCGGTGTCAAGTAATTTTAATTTTCAATCAAGTAAATGGCCCGCTATCAGGCACGAAGTTACAAAAAAGTCATAGTCAAGTCAAAGTTATTGTAAAGCGGTAGTAACCTGTTAGGAGTTTTTGGGGGAACACGAAAAGTCCACGTTAGTCACTTATTTTCACCTTCACTACACCTATGCACTCACACGTAATTAAATTGAATAATTCACTACCAAAATTATACAATTTAATTCGCTATTTCACGAAATTTCTTGAAAATGAAAATTCGTGCGACATGTTCCAACGCGACCCCGCCAAAAACTCTAATAAAACATTGATAAATAAAGAAAAATTAATTCCACAGTTAAAACCTGAACGTGTCTTTTTTTCCAGGTGATCCAGCAGCCCTACCCAATCTGCCAGCAAGTCTACCCAGTCATAGACAAGCAAGCAGACCAAAGACGAAACAGTCTATCAAACCGGCCGTCAAAACGGAGCTCCGTATCCGGTTCCGCGCGAGCCACGCCCTCTAACGAAGAAAAAGTGAACTATGAAGATGGCAATAGACAAAATAATGATATAGCAGTGACGATTCAACAGATCAAGTCTCAGATGGCTCAGTTGGATACCAGAGACTATAGATATGATAGGGATAAGAGAGGAGACTGGCGCAGACGCAACAGCGGCAATGGAATACTCGGGAACTGTCCCGTTAATAACTTTAATACAAGGGTTATGGCGTGAGTATTACTTCATATCTCTAATTTACCCAATTTATTTACATAAAAATCATTAATAAAATAAAGTTAACGAAAGTCAAAAAATATTTATGCTGAAAACCGACAGTCAAAACTTGGCCATTCTAAACCACGACAGTCAAAAATCGGTCATTCTAAACAACGACAGTCAAAAACTGATCTTAATAAAAAGCGGTTGTTTATGATACACTAGCTTCCGCCCACGGCTTCGCCCGCGTGGAAGTCGGGAATTATCCCGCGGGAACGTAATACCGGGATAAAAATCCTATGTGTTAATCTAGGTTATAATCTATCTGTGTGCCAAATTTCATCCAAATCCGTTTCGCCGTTCTGCGTGATTGAGTAACAAAGATCCAATCATCTTCACAAACTTTCACATTCAAAATATTAGGGAAAACCCTTTTTTACACCTTTAGCGGTAGATTTTCGTAAACTCCTGTTACACGTTATTCTTTATTTTTGGTTTTAGGTATAAATACTGAGTTTCGATTTAATGAGACCTCGCGATAAAATTCTTCCATACAAACTTTGACTCCCCCCAATCCCGCTTTAGACCCCCTAAGTTTAGAAAAACAATAAATGACCAATTTTATAATTTACTCAGATAAGTATTTGTGCCAAGTTTCAAGTTTATTAACTCAAGGAATAAGATTTTTCATACAAACAAAATCCCCCCTTTTCACCCCCTTAAAGGTTGAATTTCCAAAAACCCCTTCTTAGTGCTCCCCTACATTATAAAAGGAAGCCGTGTGCAAAATTTCACGTTCCTAGTACTAGTAGTTTCGGCTGTGCGTTGATTGATCAGTCAGTCAGTTTCTCCTTTTATATATATAGATTAGACAAAGATTTCTTGATAGTCGTTTACTGAGCTTTTTACAAGATTTAATTATTTTTCAACACGTAACGCGCAGAGGAGTTTTCAAGATGATTTTTTTGAACGAGTGAAATACCTAATGAATGCGGAAACGACTAAACAAGTTGTAACGTAATTAACGCACAACTTCTTAAGGGGTCATTGTGCTCATCATTATGAACAACTTTTACTATGGGACCAAACCCGAAATCGCGAAAAAAAAATCAGTTGTTCCCTACATTTTGACGAGTTATGCGAACATAAATGTAAGGAACAGCAGATTTTTTTTTTCGCGATTTCA
Source organism: Polymixis flavicincta (assembly GCA_949987655.1). Lineage (NCBI taxonomy): Eukaryota > Metazoa > Arthropoda > Insecta > Lepidoptera > Noctuidae > Polymixis > Polymixis flavicincta. The sequence continues at coordinate 2,551,848 of OX465198.1, read as the reverse complement.
CGTTTGGTCTCATAGTAAAAGTTGTTCATAATGATGAGTACAATGACCCCTTAAGAGGTTGTGCGTTATTTACGTTACACCTTGTATATTATAATCACTAGTTAGCGATATTACATATTTCCATACAGTAATATTGTCAAATTAATCAAAACAGTGAAATATTTCACAGCTATTTGCGATGTTGCCCATTTTGAGAATAAACGCTCTTCTAACCTTTCCCAAACTGTGATAAATTGTAATAAAACTCAAGCGAGGTCACAGTAGGCCGTGCTCGTCCCGCTGGGAAAGGACGAAGACTACTTTTTGTCCCGGTAGCGCTTTCCCAGGGCATAATTTCCGACATCATCGCCGTCGAAGCCTTTATGCAGAAGACAGTAATGAATATTTGTTATATGTTTTCCTAGACGCGGCCCCAGCGATGACCGACACCTGACGACGGCCGCGCGGGCCATCGTCGATAGTATAAGAAGCATGCAGGCCAAGAGTACATGTAAGTTTACCCTACTTAACGTAAGCATAGCATAAGCAGCCTATAATGTGCCCACTGCTGGGACACAGGCCTCTCTGCTGGGCTGTAATCCACGCGGGCCCAGTGCGGGTTGGTAGATGTCACATGTCTTCGAATTTTTGCTTGGACTTCACCGTTTTGAGAGCAGTGGTGATGAAATTATTTACACAAAGTAATGCGCCTGGCTGGGTTCGAACGTACTACCTACAACTCGGTAAATCGTGTCCTGGGTTTGAATTTATGCCCGGTTGATGTTGATGGGTAGACTCAAAAAATTATGAGTTTCTATAGGACCTTCGGAGAAACAAAACAAAGAGAAGATTTTTTATTACCTTCAGATGTACAAAAAAACACTTATATAAACACTATGCATCATTACAACTAAGGGAAAGAGTGTTTTCGATCAACTCTGGCACCCAATGTAAGATTTAACTTGTGTTTAGGGAGCCAGCGTCTTTGCCTATTATTGAACATTTGTATCTGTAGTTGTAAGAAAACACAATATATTATTATTAAGACAACTATTTAATAACAAATGCAACTATGACGTGGCCTAACTGTACAAAATTGGACGAACTTCTTAGAGATTTTGGGAATGAAAAAACTGAGGATGTAGCACGCAGAGAAAGACTTGTACGTTAATTAACCTCACATTGACATTGCAGAAGCGCTCAAGTACAGTAAGTTAAACGTCTGATGAAATACTTATAGTTAATGTCTTATTGACTACAAATTGCTCCGAGTTAACTTACGGAAACGGTAGTGGAGCTGATGCTTTAACACTATCAAAGTACCTATGTATGGGTATATGTGCATACATATACCCATATATAGGTGCTTTGATAGTGTTAAATCCGGTAAATTTATTTATATAATTATATATAATTTCATTTTATATTAATATATTTTATATAATTTCACCAAATTTTAATTACTAATTTATTATAAATTTGGTGAAATTTGTGTATATGTTAGTCTAACAAAGCGTTATGTTATATGATTTCCAAATACAATTTTTGTTTTTTCAGATCATGACAACCGCCGCGACTACAACCGCTACGATCACAAGTACGACAGAACCGACCGACCCGACAGACCCGACTACCGGCGCCGCGACAGGGACGACAACAAGGACACGCCGCGCACCACCGACGCACCGCCGGAGCGCTACGACGCACGGAACAGGGGGCTCAGCATGCCCGTGTATAGGCAGCCTTATTTACTTAGACCAGTGAGTTTTTTTATTTTTATATTAGTGACATCGGTGACGGAAAGCGTCGTGAGGAAAACTGATTGCGTAACACACCAACAGTAGGAATGGCAGTTCAACAACACTGCCGTCCTTTGACTAGCCATGCGTTAAGCCCTAAAAGTTGTTTCCGAAGAAAGGCAAAAAAAAGAAAAAAAGAAGAATCCTTTCCAGTTACTGATTGTAGGACACATCAAATGATATTTTTTTTCTGTTTATCCTAAAGAATCCTTTCCAGTTACTGATTGTAGGACACATCAAATGATATTTTTTTCCTGTTTATCCTAAAGAATCCTTTCCAGTTACTGATAGTAGGACACATCAAATGATATTTTTTTTCTGTTTATCCTAAAGAATCCTTTCCAGTTACTGATTGTAGGACACATCAAATGATATTTTTTTCCTGTTTATCCTAAAGAATCCTTTCCAGTTACTGATTGTAGGACACATCAAATGATATTTTTTTTCTGTTTATCCTAAAGAATCCTTTCCAGTTACTGATTGTAGGACACATCAAATGATATTTTTTTCCTGTTTATCCTAAAGAATCCTTTCCAGTTACTGATTGTAGGACACATAAAATGTTTTTTTTTTTCTGTTTATCCTAAAGAATCCTTTCCAGTTACTGATTGTAGGACACATCAAATGATATTTTTTTCTGTTCGTCCTAAAGAATCATTTCCAGTTAACGGCCTACAAACTCTCATATCTTGAGAATAGTTTGTATTGTGAAAATGTTTGTTAAACAGAAAGATAGAGAATTGTGAACTCTCTTAGATTCTATTAAAAAGTAAAAAGTGAGGGTGAACTCCTGTCTAGTTAAAATACGGCAGAACATTCATTACGTTATTTTCGTTGCTGAGCAGACAAATTATTAGAACATATAAAGCAATGGATTAGCAATATCCGTCAAAATGATCCAGATGGTGCAGGACTTATTTTTTGGTTGAGAAATCATCAAATAACTTCTCCCGGTCCGGGTGGAGCAGGAGGGCGTGTCAGACTTTTACTGACTAAAACCCACCCGTGTTCCTTCAGTTGCCTGTGTGCCAGGGGCGACGGTATCTGTTTCAAACAACCCCGGACTTGATTCTAATGAGCGATATAGATGACACCACATTGATTTATTTTTATTTGCACAGTGTCTTACTTTATTGTTATTTTCAGATGACGCCGGGGACCTGGTGCCGCCGCTCACCGGGACCTGTACATCCAGGTAAGTATCTTATCTATTTCTAAATGGCAACGGAAAAATGCACAAAGCACACTGATAATTTTAGTAGGAGGGGGCAATGCAAAAAATAGATAAGTCGTTTATTTGGTGTACACAAAAGATATAACACGATAAACAAAGCACGATGAAATAATAACTAATTAATTACATGAACGTGATTACTGAGTTTACTAATTAGCGAAGTAGGTACATACAAGGTGCCAATATACTAAGAAAAAAAAAGAAAGGCATAGAGTGTAGTCTAATACAAAAATATTTTTTTCAAAGTCAAAGCATTTATTTCAAAGAGGCACTTATAAGGCACTTTTGAACGTCAACATTTACATTAAAATAGAATTGATTCTTGTCGCCCCTTTTAAATTAATGTAGTTTCGTATGGAGAAGAATGGGCAAGAAACTGCACTTACTCTTTTAAAATGTTTTAAGTACAATCTATATCTATATACTAATAATAAAGAGGAAAGATTTGTTTGTTTGTATTGAATAGGCTCCGAAACTACTGAACCGATTTGAAAAATTCTTTCACTGTTGGGAAGCTACACTATCCCCGGGTGACATAGGCTATATTTTATCCCCGTATTCCCACGGGAACGGGAACTACGAGGGTGAAACCGCGGGGCGATTCTAGTATTTAATATATCCAACTGGTAGTCCCAGAAATTACCCCTACATACAAATTTACAAACAAACAAAATAATAGTATACAACATTATTTTTAGTATATGCGAAACCTGAATATAGTTTGTTCAGAATAAGGAACTGTATCGATTCCAATAGTTTTTACACCATGTTATATTTTCCCCAAAAAAAAAAAAAAAAAAAAAAAAAACACCATTTAATTACAAAACAATCGCCATGCGGTTAGGTATCTACTGCCTAGTTATTATCAATGAGCACAAACCACGCTGGACGCGCAAACGGCGCGTGAGGCCTATGGTGACCATGTTTGTGTAGACAGCTAGATAACATAACAAGGTGATAACTTTGTGATTTTTCATGATACAGCTTTGAAATTTTGTACATAAATTTTTACATAAGAAAACTAGACACGTGTTCCGAGTTTTGCATATACTAAAAATAAGGTTGTATATCAAATTGGTCTGCAATGTTAATATCTTTTTTTTTTTTTCAGTACTAAGTCACCCTCGGCGACCACACCCGGACACACGCAACCCTCGTCAATAATCAAACACAATAAATTTACAAGCAATAATACATGTACATACGCGTATCGTAAGGGGTAAGCAGAGATATAGCTTGGTATCAAACATAGCAAATGATTGTACTTTTTGAAGAACATTTCTGTAAGCCAATCGATTACTGGAATATTCAAATAATTGTATAGTCACGAGAACTAATAATGTATACGCTTTGCTAAATTTAAAGACGATTTTCTCGTGGAATAATTATTGCAATTTTACCTAATTCATGTTGTGGTCGGCTTCTGGTCTAACCGGATGCAGCTGACTACCAACACAGTTACTGGGTAACACGATACCCCTTGGTAAGACTGGTTGTCAGACTTTCGGGCTTCTGACTACCCGTAACGACTGCTCTCCAAGGCACGGATCGCTCATAGTATGTCAAGATGGTCACCCATCCCCTGATCGATCGACCGCAAGGGTCGCTAGTGATCAGGTTAACCTAAGCTTGCCGCGGTTGGTCCGTGGATAGCCGTTATCTATACAGGGTCACATTAAATTAGCTGGCAAAACTTTACCCACGTGTTGAGTGTCGAAATCAAAAATACACACCCATCCCGACTGTGGAATGTTACTAGGTAATTTAATTTGACCCAGAATAATGTACTTTTTAAAGAACAGTAGAAAATAGTTGTACTTTGTGAAGAACGTTGAAAAAAGTTACGCTTAGAAAAGGTTGTGCTATGTAAACATCGTTAAGACACGGTTGTGCTTTCTATAAAATATTTACGGGAAAAGGGGAACAGAATCAACCTATAACGTTCCCACTGCTGGGACACAGGCCTCCTCTCTGTGAGAGGGAGTGGGCCGTAATCTACAACGCGGGCCCAGTGCTGGTTGGTAGAAGTCATATGTCTTTGAATTGTTTGGATCTAGATCATACTGGTTTTGTCCAGATTTTTCTGATGATGAGAAAAGGGATATCAATGGAAAACAAGAAAATATATCCCCGAAATGTTTATAGAAAAACATAATTACCACGCGTCAGTAGAAAATGTTGAAGTATCTAAAAACAATTATTTTGGAAATGGTTTAAATCTTACGTTTATTGAAAAAATTATAATAGTAGCAATAATATTTCTTGATGTTGTATTGGTTAATAGAAATTTACGAAACGTTTTTAAATATATAATATTTATCAATTGATCCTTCTTACAAAAACTTCTACAGCAAAAAAAAAACTTCATTAAGGTACTTCTAAGATAGAAGCAGTCGAATATACGACCAAATTAATAAGACAACTGTCAATCGTAACGTTTTCCACAAATATTTCGGTTTCGGATACTCCAAGATTCATAGCGGTCGCGTTCCTAAAACGTGGGAGCAGGACGATGAGTTACATGCCACCTCGCTCCCGCTTTTTGGCGAAAGCCCTATTATTCAAAACAATTCTTAAAAAATCATTCAAATTTAAATCAATGTCAGCAGCTTGTCAAAAATGACATGACAATGACATTTTTGACAGATTGAGTCTGAATTTAAAATGCGAACGTTCTTACAAAATACGGGAACTGTCCCTCAGTTGTATGATTATTTAAATTAAAATATTTACATAATAAAATTTATAAACCAACAGTGTTAAAATAATACAATGTACAAATAAATAAGAAAAAAAAGGAAAAGAAACATAGGGCATCAAAACATTGCCAACAGGAAAAGTGCCCTTAAAACTGGTGGCATTGCCACGTTGTATGGCAATGCTAATTCTTTGGCCGAAAATTATGCCAGCCCTCTCGTCACGGTTAACAGTCGGCCAACCACTTGGTGATGTCTTAAAAAACTAAGAGGGCACTCAGACCCCATGACCCTTGCGTTTCAACTCCAAACAGTTGTCTAATTGATTTGGTTGTCTTGTATAGAAAAACTCAATACAGTACATTTTATTAAAAAAAAACTAAAGCTCGATATCTCTGCCTACCCTCCTACATAGTAATACAAAAAACAAGTCAAAGGAATCTACGTAGTCTTAAAGATCTCACGCATAAACCGGATCTAGTCATTTTTTTTATTAAAACAATCATAGATTAGTCATTTAATTAAACTTTGTTTTTTTTAATGATTTTTTTTTAATAACTACGAAATATCCTTTGACTAAAGTTAGTGTAAAATAAGTTTAACTTATTTAAGATTTTAAGTTCTTCCCTTTTTAGTTTATTTTTGCGTGGGTATGAGTTTTGTGAACGAGAATGTGAGTGTAGAATTAAAAAAACAACTGTATCTGAAATAGATTAAGGCTTAAGAGCAATCATCCCGCGCGGGCTGCCAACGTCGCATTATTTTTAATAATAACATTAAATTGTAATAAGTACTGCAAATAGAAAGTAATAGGCAGTATGTAAATTTTTATAAGTAAGTAAAAACAAAAATAAAATAACGAAAAAATAGCATACAAACTTAAAAATAGCGGCGGACGGAAGGTATACATTTTTTTTAGACAAGCACAAGTGCTTGGCTAAAAAAAAAAATTGTAACTTGATTTAAACTTAATAAGATAATCACGTAAAACTACTTGAAATGCGACGTTGCTAGCCCGCGCATGACGAACGCTCTTCATAACATTGATACTGTATTTTTAAATTGAAATATTTATATAATTTATTTTGAAATATGTTATTACTTAGTTCATGTTAATCCCTTTTCTCACCAATTACTATTATTATTATTTTTGCTAAAACCACCAAAAATGTCTTTAAAATGATTCTCTTCTTCCTTAATAAATCTACACAAAAAATAATTAATTATCTAAATATCCGTTGAACAGAATCGTACACAAAATTCAGTTCCACGTCAACTCACCTTACTATTAGTTCTAACTTAAAGTTAAGTTAATTACTTATTACCACATGATTTCTAAGTTTTTTTTTTTAATTTAATGAACACCTTAACAAAAGACAGTTGTCAAGAACACAGTTATCTTGGATAAGCAAATATAGATCTTCGTGTAGTAGCCATTGCAATGAAATCGGTTCATCCGTTTCAGACATTGATATACAAAAAAAACCCAAGATGTAGGTACAGTCTCGATCAAAATTAACATTCAAAACTATCCCCAATTATACGTCAGTGGTTATAGTTGCAAATTTAACCTTACACGCATGACTTAAAGTGGTTTTTACAAAGCAATTTCCAAAAAGATTAACTGACGATACTATTTGACACCTGCGCACATTGCGCATTATTTATGCAGACGTTTTTGAAACGCTGATTTTGTATCTTGGGTTTTTTGGATATAAATAGTTTCAGAGCTACAACGACGAATACAGATAAACTTGAAACAACTACATGTTGCGTTGTTCACTAAATAAAAAACAATTTCACAACAATGCAAATCAAATTATTGAAAGTAAGCAGAGTTTATAAAAAAAAAAAGAATGATGTGACAATGTAATGAAAGTATACATTTACATCTCGGATATTATAGATCTCTAACATCATCTGCCTGCGTTTCTTCTATACGTGGAGCGATTGCCATCTGACCTCAAGAGGGCAGCACGATACCCTGAGGTAAGACTGGTGGTCGAACTATAAGATAATTAATAAAACTCTTATATAAATCCCGGACTAGCAAAGGGTATCAGAGAATAAGCAAATGAAATTAAATAAATGTTAGACAGTAGTAGATTTTGGTGTCATATATAAATGGATAGAACTCAATATATCTTCCCTTGAATTATATTACAGTGCAAATAGCACCCAGACTGCGTAACATACTCTTCAACCCAATTGTAAGGATTTTGAAGGAAAAACATAAAATACATTGCTTGAGCCTCGTCCTAAGCGAAAGCTTCCGACGCTTAGGAATGTGATCGTCGCGCTTGGTCAAGAATACAGGGTCAATTTAAGTTAGCTGGCAATACTTTACCCATGTGTTGAGGAAAACGAATAATGAAAAAAAACTTTAAATGACACTGTGACAACCGTGGACAATAGCGGTGGATCACTTTTCATCCTTATGCCTTATGGAATAAGGTTGAAAAGTGATTGAAGGCCAGTGTCCGCAATGGTCTATTAAGGCAACCATACGAGTATTATTTTATGAGTTTTGGAAATTGGTAAAAAAATAAGTTTTAAAAAAATACCAAAAACAGCTGAGCGATCTACGCTGACCGATTACGGGCATTGTCAATTTTTTGTTTCGTTACTTTTCATCATCGATACCGGTTACGTGGGTAAAGTATTGCCAGCTATAATAATTTGAACCTATAAAATGTCCTCGCGCAATCAATCAAGTCCCATATATACAGACGCCAGCACATCAAGCTACCCCAATTTCTTTGATAAATTTCCATCTTTAAAGCATAAGCATAAGGTTTATGTTCAATTGGGAAAAAATGACGGTCTGTACGTAATCATTCAGGTAAATGATTGCGTTATTGCGTATTTTCGCGAGAATGTCGGCTACAAGATCGTAAATGTTTGAAAAATTCATCTGAATAGCGTATACAAGGTGTAACAGACTAAACGTTTAGTAGTTTAGTCCAATAGGTTGTTAAAAAACGGTCAAAAATGGTTTTCTTTTTTAACTAACGGTAAAGGTCTTCCTTTTTTTTTTTCAAAAACTTTATATTGCCACAAAGCCGGTTGAGCAAAATTAAATCTTATTTTAAGGCAGTAAGACTCAATTTTAAATGCACAAAGTAATACTAGGGTCAACAAGATTTTCTCAATAATAAATATGAGTTTTGGTTACTGTATTAGGCTTTTAACTCAATACACTAATTGGGGTGGATAAGGTCTTGCTTTGAGGATTTGATTTGACAGCATTGGTCCACTGTTAAGTACAAAGAACTTATCAACTAAGGGTTACACGTTGTACACAACGTGTTGTTTTACATCCACGTCAAATTCAAGGAGGTAACTATGCTAATGATTCTCGACACGAATCAATAATAAAATAAGTAGACACGCATGTTAAAACGCGGCCCGTGTGATACCGCACTGTAACACAGCGATATAGTCGTGCAACACTGCCTACCGCATACGGAACGGGGCGATTCTGTTCTTTGAAAGAGGTGTCTTCTGAAATACTGTTAAACTTAAATAACTAAAAAAACAAGTATGTATTCATTAGTGAGAAAGTATCGTAATTTTATTTGATTATTTATGTATTTCATAACAGTCTCCTGAAATTTGACGAGGATGCAAAACAACACGTTGTATAACGCTATGAATATTATTGAATTGTCAAAAGAAATGAAAATGTCGTGAGTTAAGTTTGGGGTATGAATGTCCACGGCAATAAGAGTAGGGAGAGACCAAAGACACGATGTCATCGGCTGAGTGTGTTACGCATGTACAGTCAGCGTCAATAATATCAGTACGAAGACTATTCAAAACGATCTAAACAACTATGAAAATTAAACATTAACTCAATGACACAAGGAATGTTTCAGATTGAAGACAGTATACGAAAACTGATATGCTGACAAGAACTTTATCCAATTGAGACTTTAATTTTCTTAGTTGTCGAGATCATTTTGAACAGTCTGTACGTCTTGATATTTTACCACCAAGTACGTCTTGTAGTGGCTGGGTTCCGGTCTAAGACACCTGTCTGACTTGGACCTAGATCTGTCCTCACCTAATCTTCCCCTAGGAATCTATCTTGCTAGGATTTTGTAAATGATCTGATGTAACAATGTACTAGGAGACAATATTTTGATCAATAATTTTAAATTATTGTTAAATCTCTTGTGTGATTTTAATTTTATCACTCTGCTTAACTTTCTGTAGTTAACACGAAAATAATTAAATTAAACAATTATTATTATTAAATGTTCAATGTACCAAACTAGTACGGGCGGTTGTTGTCACCAAAATTTGTAAAAAAAAAAACATAATTTTTAAGAAATGAATTATCTGATTGTCAATCGCCTGTATTTATAAATATTTGTTATTAAATGAAATTCAGATTTTAAATTCGTAAATTTTGGAAGCAATTGGTTTTAATCGCGTGATGATGATATGGCTATGTTGTTCTAGCAATAGCTGTAGGTATGATTCTGAGGACCTGAATATTACACCCACTGCCAAAGAAATATCCATCCTGTTCAAATTAAAATAAAGTCATAAATAGATCTGGGAGAGCATCAAAGCGTCCCTCACTATCAATGCTTATTTATTTTCGACCTTATTTTAAATAGTAACAATGTTGATTTTTATTTGTCAGTAATAACTGTGTCATATAAGGGCCGCGGTGTTGCCTGCCATGCAAAGGCTGGAAGCTTTGTGTTTACGGTGTCAAGAAAAGCTGTCTAGAAAATCAAACTTAACTTAGTTTCCTAATTTATTCACTTTTACGGACGGGCAAAAAAATTGCGAGAGCAAGGACGGCTGTCAAATCGTTTTGTCATTCACTCATTCGCTCCCCGAACTAATCTTAGGTGATTTGTAATAGGATACGAAAACGAAAATACGGACTTCATTCTTAGAGAGTACACCCCTAGTGACGTCATGACCGTTCTAGAAAATCGTAATTAAAGAAATACCACAGATAAAGATAGACTACTAGTCTCGAACTTACGTAGCCTGTCATCACGACGCGGTATTCAATACCTACAAAATTATAAACATGTAAATACCGTTCGATTTAGCGGTATTTGTAACAATGATTGATGTCAAATTTTGATAATGGATGACTCCTTTATTTAGTAGCATATTTTTTTCATATTGCAAGGAAATTTGGTCGGATTTCAGTACAACCAAATAAGGCTAAATATAAATACACAGTATTTTATATGGAGCCAAAAAGTCCAGACACAAGTATATCCATAATTCCTTAAATGACAGCAGAAAGAACTGCGCTGACTTCCCGTCTATAAAAAGAAAATGCGGATGTCAATGTTTTCTAAAGTTGTATACATTCTCTGAATTTGTTCTTGAAACCAACTGATTTGTGTCTTGTGCTCGTTTTGACTGACACTAGAAGATACCTACCTAAATGCTTATATATTATTGCATATTTGATTTTCAACTCTCGGCGCTGGGCCGAACGATGAAAATCAAACAGTCCGTTTGTTTATTAAGATTTGTTAGTGAAAACGGACATTACTGTGCCTTTTCAACTTTCTACTGTGCATGTTCTTGAGAATTTGCTGCTAAATAAAAGACGAAATCTTAAAAAATCATCAAACTAAAAATATATATGTTTGTTTACCGCCAAAAATTGTCCTGTCGTAATAATGATTGCGTAACAACAACTTTTGACAGTTGAACTGTCATGGCGTAAGATCGTAGGACGCTATTTGTAAGAAAGTTTATTGTAACATGTAGAGTATATTATTGTTAATAATAAAGATTTTAGCCTATATCTTGTGTGTTTATTTTAATTTTTATACTTTTTTACCCACTGCAAAGCAAAGAAACCTTTTAATTTCACCAATATTGGGATAATGCCGAATATCAGGAGATATTGCTTTACTTTGTCACACATTTCATCAATAAGAGACAGATACTATTGGACAGATTTTCAGATAGTAGCCCCGTGGTCGGGAATCCAGTTTCAGATTTCGAAAATGGACCAAAAATAAAGTGTTCTACAGGGCCGTTAATTTTGGTCTGTGTTCGGCCTAACCCATAATGACATCAATAGGCAAATCTGTTAAAGAAATGGTGGGCTGTCCGTAAATCTGACGACTTTGAAAACTTTAATTTGGTCAATTTTTAGGAGGAACATCATCATCATTTCAGCCGAAAAACGTACACTGCTGGACATAGGCCTCCCCCAAAAGTGGGGGTTTTGCCATAACCGCCACGCTTGGCAGACGGGTTGGCGATCACAGTATGGTGGTAAAATACATAGAGAACGCTGCTACCCATTCTCAAGTAAGGCCCTTAGTCGCCTTCTATGACACCCACGGGAACAAATGGGATGGTGCTATTCTTTTACGTCCGGCACCACACAAAAGGAGGATATTCAGGGCGAATAAAATATCTGATATTTTTCAAATATAGTGCTTAGTTATAAAAAACTACGCTGTTTTAAACTCTGAGGGGTAGTTGCGTAATAAACTATCAATAGGAATCGGTTTCATTTTGACATTCATGGCGTTGTTTACGTTGCTAAGCAGACAATTTTTTTCGAACAGAAAGAATGGATTAGTAATAACCCAAATTGATTCAGATTCTGATGATTCGTGTGTTACACAATTAGGGTGCTGGTCGCACTGACACAAATCCCAAAGGCCGTTTATTCGCACCAAACAAGATATTTGAAAAAACTTGGGCGAACGAATTTGGTCCTACATCACGCGCTGGATTCCCCTCATCATGCCAGAGCTTAATGTAGTAAACCATCCATATTGGTATGTAACTGTAATAAGACATGTGAAACTACTATGGGTCCATTATTGTTGTTTCGTAATGAATAAAAAAACATGATGCCAGACAAAACAACAAAATAAACTCAACGCTGATCTCCAGATATGAAACAATAGGTGCTGTGTATGTGTAACAGATATTTTATTTGATCCTTACGAGGTATCAAATACCTGTTACACATATAATAACGAATTATGTATTCGAACGGCTACTGCGGTAACTGCTGGCTCTTTTGGTTGTACAGTTTGAAGTTACGGCTGAAGTTAAAATTAAATTGCACTGCCATCTGTTAGATCATAGCAGGACTACTACAAGAAAACTTAAAACAGTGACATCTAGCGGTCCTTATCACAACCGACGGAAATTACTGCCATCTAACGGTCAATAGCTGTACAAAAAATAATTTTGTAAACAATGGCATCTAATGGTGATAAGCAGTACTACAGGTTTGTTGAGTTTAAAGAAATTATCAACAGATGGCAGTATAATTCTGTTTATTTTAAACTTTTAATCTAAAGCTTTTCAACTGGTGCATGTCATTGGCTCACAAAAAATCACTTTTATAATATGTTCGGAAATCATTCGGTAGTTTCCAGGTACTTAACTAGCTGAATTTTGACGTCTATGAATTCTGGCAAATGAATTAGCAGAAAAGCCCTTTTTGAGTTGGCCTTCTACAAAAATTTAAAAAAGAGCGAATGGGCCATGGTTGACTGGTAGAGAACGCCTTGTGATAAGAACCTACAATCTGCCTATGTTGGGGTCGGCTTCCCAGCCTAACCGGATGCAGCAGAATTCCAGTTTTTTTACATGGAACAACTGCCTACCTGACCTCCACAACCCAGTTACTGGGTAACACGATACCCCTTGGTAAGACTGGTTGTCAGACTTTCGGGCTTCTGACGACCCGTAACGACTGTCAAAGATCCACGAATGACAGCCGGGACCAACGGCTTAATGTGGTTTCCAAGGTACGGAGGAGTCTTGGTATGTAATTTGTGGATCTTCAAGAATCGTTACGGGTCGTCAAAAGCACGAAAGTCTGAAAACCGATCTTACGAAGAGTATTGTATTACCCAGTAACTGGGTTGTGGAGGTCAGATAGGCAGTCGCATCATGCAAAATACTGTATTCAGCTGCATACGGTTAACGTAGAAGCCGATCCCTACATAGTTGGGAAAAGACAGGAAATGATGAGTCGACGCTTCGATGGACAAGGTTTATCATCATCATTATTCCTATTTCCAGCAGTGGACGTCTTTCGGTTGAAATGATTTCAACCGAAAGACGTCCACTGCTGGAAATAGGCCTCCCCGAAAAGGGGGGTTTTGCCATAATCGCTACGCTTGGCAGGTGGGTTGGCGATCGCAGTATGGTGGTAAAATGCATAGAGAACGCTGCTGCCCATTCTCTAGTAAGTCCCTTAGTCGTCTTCTATGACACCCACGGGAAGAAATGGGATGGTGCTGTTCTTTTACGTCCGGCACCACACGGAACACGCCACACGGACAAGGTTTATGCTTGGTCCGAAATTCTCCAGCAGAAAATTCGGAAAATAAAATCTAAAAGAAGTTTTACCTGTCACTTTAATAATACTATCCCGACGAATCAGCCGACGTTCAAGCCGATTTTATCGCGCTTTCGATGTTGAACCGAGCATTCAGAAACAGAGTGTATCACAGCGCGTCGAAAAAACACACTTTCGTTCGATTTTCCCCTCTCGGCGCTAAGCCGTACGCGAAAAAATCGCACGAAAATATTACGTCTGTGTGTGCGTCGACTTACTTCTTAGAAACTACTAATAAATTAGCAATAAATATATCCTGTAAGAAAAAACAAAAACTTAACCTTCCTTTCCTTCGCTGTCGGTTAACTCCGCTCTCCCGAGTCCATCCCCTTTGGCTCACAACAACAGTCACTTGATTAACGCTACCACTGCACCCGTCTCGCTCACTCCTAAACACACATCGTGCTCTGTCTCGCTCGCACGGGAGTAGCTTCACTTCTATTGTCTAGGTATTTTTTTTAAATTGAGATTTTTGGAATTAAGGTCTTCGTGAACGAACCAATGCAATTACCTAGAACAATCTGTGTTTAACTGTGTCTCATTAGCCAGGATTAACAGTTTAATGTTCCCACTGCTGCAACACACTCCTGTCGGTGAGGGAATGGGCCGTAATCCACAACGAGGGTCCAGGTGAGGGTAAGTCCCATGTTTCCTTCGGTTCCAAGACATTCCGGTTTCCTCACATTTTCCTTCACCGTTTTCAGAGCAGTGGTAATGAAATAATTCACACCATAGAAATATAAAAAGGAGAATAAGTAAGGGTAAGAGGGGTAAGTAAGGGTAGCGGGGGTGAAATTTGTTTTAATTCTTGGTTTAAATGCCGGGCGAAAAGTTTCTGCTGGCGGGAAGGGATTGTGTTTTGTTTTCGTCGTGTATGAAGAGAGAGGCAGGCAACGAGGCGCGGGTGAAACTTGATGTTTTTCTGCCATACTACGCCACCTTAATCTTCTTTATTTATACTTTACTATGAAAATAGTTTCTCTAAATTGCCTTTTGTAAAATGTTTTCATTAAACGTTTATTGATTTTTCTAGAACTTCTTTTGAGTTTATTCAGTTCTGGAGTCACATTTTAATATTAGTTTTTCCAATATATGCGTATGCGACATTTTTCTTTATAGGCGCTTCCGTCGTAACGAAACATTTTTGAGTTTTCTTTTGCTATATTTAATTTTTACTGGGCAATTGCGACCTACAGATTTGAGAGTTTTATGAAACTTTACATTTTTGCACTTTTCAGTCAAAACTTTTCCTTTGCCTTTTTCTTTATAGGCTCTGGAATGACCTTAACTTCATTAATTTCATTTAATGAAATGTATGATGTTGTTTTGCTTAAAGGTGAATCTATGACGACCTTAATTTAGTACCTCCTGATCTTCTTCAGTTTCCTTTGACTCTAAAGCAACCCTAAAATCATCGTCCTTTGGAGTCACAGATAACTGCTTGTCCTCATACATTTCGGTCGACAGTGAGAGCTGATCAGTTTCTTCCAACATGGACATTTGTTAATTCTCAATACTATGATCGACGATGATGTTGTTTTAAATGATTCCGTATCGTAATCATCGTTTTCCTTCGACAAGGATTCATTCTGAGGCTCTGAAACATAGCTAATGCGATTAATAAATGGATTGGCTTGACCCGATTCGTCAATCTCTTCCTCGTGTTCGGTTTCAAACACTTCGCTCGATTCATCCTCAGCACTTGCTGGTCTGCATTCCTGGCAGTTGGGCTCGTCTTCATCAATGTCATCATAGCTGTCATCATGGCAGCTTTTCTCATCATTTTGTTTTTCATTAGAAAATAAATCAGCATCATTATCTATATCAACGAAGCTCTCCTGTCCGCAACAGCTTCCTCTTGCACCGTATATTTGTGCTAGGGATGGCATCTGCACTTGAAATTTTCTCTCAATTTGTTACAAATTGTTTCGAAGCTCATACCTTCATGGTATGTATACCTATGATGAATTCAGGCAATGCCATCCATACATGCGCTTATTATTATTCACTTCTTTCTTAAATCTATGATTCACACAAAGTAGCGCCTGTCCAGGTTCAAACCTACGATCTAGAAATCGGCCAGCACTGTTCATCCTTTATTGAAATACATATAGTCAATGAAAATATCTATAATAAAAAAAAAAAAACAAAATTGAAATGATTTTTCTACTGCCTATTTTCAATTTCACTTACTATAATAGTAAAGATAAATGATTAATGATTTTATTTCTGTAAGTAGTTTTGCACAAACACATAAATACGAGTACGTCAATCAAATGCGTTTCCTATCTAACTACTCTGAGAAGAAAGGCCGAAACTAACTCAGAGGTCACAGTCTCTTTTAAAGTCCAGACAAAATTTTCGTCAGAACATGTGAAGACCATGTGGATTGGTGTCTGAAATGGTCTTTTTAGGAAAGAACCACACAGATTGAGTGGACCTCTCCAGTCAGTGCGCGCATTCATCAGTAATCGTGCAGCTCAACTCAGAACTTAAGTAGCTCAACGATAGTACGAGGTACTACACTGCTACCTGGAACTCACTAAGACCAGTGGAACTGGTTCTTAAAAATACCGGTATGTCAAGCTCTGCTAGCAACCCAAAACGTAGACAATTTGCTTGTTTGCCATCTGCCCACGTGGTGGATCTTTCAAAAGAAACCGAACATAAATAAACGAAACTCAGGCCGATCTAGCCTGTCCCTTGCTCCAGCGACGCCATAAGCCGAGCCCAGGGGGTGCCCTTAGCGAGCAGTCACTATAGTTTTACCTAAGCTTTCAAGCCCAGGGCATGAATTCACTAAAACCACTTAACGATCCCTAACTCGTAACGACGTCAATCACACACGAATTCTACTAATATCGTATTAATAATATTAGCAAATGGTCTTGGAACATACGAATATGACATTTCGTTTCCTTGCCGTAACATTGGTTTCTAAAAAAAACTATGTTGACGTAGTTTTAACGTAGTAAGATTCCGCGGGGAAGTATTATAACAATATAGGATTAGGGCCCTGGCTGGAACCCTTAATTTATTAAGTTTACCACAGGCAAATCCGTTTAAGCAGTGGACAGCCTCATGGGTTGGCCTGCGAGATGTCATTTCCCAAATAAAACACTGAAATCTCAGGTGGTAATCGAACCGGCACTCCACGCTACCTCCGGCCTCCCTGTGCCACGGTAGCTCACTTTAGTCTCATCTTTAATTTGTTCGTTCTGTCGGCCCACGACACTCGCTCCACCAGGAGCTTGGATCTGAAATTGAGAGAAATCTCAGTATTATTAAAATGTATTTTTACTTTTGTGTTACACGTTCGTTTATTCGTTTGTTAATTACATGAATATGGCCTAATATCTACAGGTACCAAATAGGAATTCAAATAGTAGATAATGAAATTAACTAACAAATTGCAGACAACAATTTGAATATTAAAGTCAGGCCAATATGTAGTCTTTTATTAAAATGCAATAGGTAGGTATCGACTTAATTTTGAACACCCCTTCTCTAGATAGATGTGTATTTTTTTTCTTGGTACTCATTGACAGGCCTGCACTGTCCTCCCATACCTATTATCACTGTAATTTGAAAACATTGTTAAAGCCAATTATTTTAAAAAGAGTAACCGTGGAGTTTCTTGCCGGCTCTTCTCCATAGGAAACAACAATTTGGAACCGTGCACCTAGCTTCTGACGTTTCATAAGTGCCCATGCAGGTTTATGTGAAATGAAATATTTTGATTTTGAAACGAGTTCACAAAAATAAGGTTCTCAGTTCGCCAGATAATATGAGAAACATCCAGTCACATTAAAAAAAAATGTTGTATTTGATAGCCCAACTCTTGAGGCAAGCATATAGGTTATTTAACATCTCGCCAGGACACTAAGGAGCCAACCAAAAAGAACGAAAGTCAGAAAGAACGCTCAGCGAAAAAACGAAGGAATAGAGGTAGCGGGCGATGTGTTGAGAAAACGGGCGAAATCACGGGCAGAATTAAGCTAGTCAATTATTATGATAGAAACACATCTTCTACCTAGCCTTTTCCCAGTCATGCTGGGGTCGGCTTCCAGTCTAACCGGATGCAGTTGAATACCAGTATTTTACATGGAGAGACTGCCTATCTGACCTCCACAACCGAGTAACTGGGTAAAACGATACCCCTTGGTAAGACTGGTTGTCAGACTTTCGGGCTTCTGACGACGACGACTGTCAAAGATCCACGAATGACAGCCGGGACCAACGGCTCAAACGTGCTTGCCGAGGCTTGGAGGAGTCTTGGTATGTATAGATGGTCACCCATCCACGGACCAACCGCGGCAAGCGTAGCTTAACCTGATCGATCGATCCGTGTGACTAATATTACTTAGCAACAAGCCCCTCTAGAACTAGCTTTAATAATAAATTAAAAAATACCAGAAAAACTGGTTCCCATCTCCCGTTCCCCGCCATATCTACACCCAGTACCGAAGTCTGCTAATTGTCGCAATTACTGAAAATGCTCTCTCATTGCTAAAACTCGTCGGCGGCCCCCCTCCCCCCTCGCTCACCCCCGAGGGGTGATTTAGGCAATAATGTCACATTACATAGACTTATGGACACTACAATCGCTAGATCTGTGCGGTTTGAAGCAAGGTTTGGATTCGGATGGGTGGGCGGTGTAAATAGTGATTTGTTGTTGTTTTGGAACTTTTATGTTGGTATTTGGGATTAAGGTTCGCTAAAAACGTTTGTAATATATGTATTAGTAACTAATAGGTATCTAAAGGGTATTTTTAACCGACAAAAAATGAGGAGGTTTGGTTTGGAGGTTGTATATTTGTTACTTATGTGTAACCAGGCATAACTTTTACATAGCCTTATTTTTCTTTTCAATATTCCGTTTTGGGAATGAAGGGAGGCGCCCGTGGCTGAAAGCCACACGAGTCAATCAATTAGGTTAATCTGTGCTTGTCGCAGTTAGTCCGTAGATGGGTGACCATCTTTACATACTAAGACCCCTTCGTGTCATCGATTTTCATGAAAAAACTAAAATTTATAAATAAAATATTACAATTTTACTTTAAAAAATAATGTTAAAGAGACGAAGTAAATAATAACGACTTATGGTATGTTTTTCTACTTTCTTCAAAAATCCTTTTCAACATTTTTCTCTTATGTTTCCTATCTGGTTCCTCTCTCTTCAACATCCAGCAATAGTCTACCACCATGTTTCCCACCTTCCTTGGTATCTGTTCTCCATAACCTTAATATCTTGGTGGAAGCGCTCACCTAGCTCTTCCCTTACGGCACTGGGACCAACGTTAAGCCATTGGTCCCAGCTGTCATTCGTAAACCTTTAACAGTCGTTACAGGGCGTCAGAAACCCGAAAGTCTAGATACCCAGTAACTGGGTTGTGGAGGTCAGATAGGTAGCTGGTAGCCGGAAGGTTAGACTAGAAGCTGACCCAACAATAAGGCTAGGCAAACGGGAAAAGGCAGGAAAATGCCCAGGGAATCGACTAAGTAAGGACGACACGACTGTTTAAGAATGTATGTAGTACCCACTTATGTATTCGTCAATTTATTAGTAAGAATATCTACTGCATCTTCTAATTATGGCAATTAACTCCCTCCTATGAACGTCCCGAGGGGATAATCTCATACTTTATGACATTTATTAAGTGGATTGATCATCGCTTTATTATCTGTATTCATTTCATCTACACAAATCAGCCACGAGTCTCATTCTATGGAACTGGTAAAATTAATTTAGTGTTTTATTAAACCATGTCAGAAAAATTAAATTAATTAATTACATCAATTTGTCATGTTATAGCTAAGAAATGTATACATCTGTGTAAGTATGACAATTCTAATTTGAATGCCGACCTCATCTAATTTATAGAATATGATTTACATGTAAATGTTATATGTAGGTAAAGTAAATGTTTGTACAAACACACTTCACTACATATTATATTATGGATAATTATACCAGGAGGCTTTTATTTTCGTGTTATGCTCTATTGTTTATTAATTAATCAAGTCCATCCGACTAAACAGACAGCTGTGCTGCTGGGGAGTTTGTTGCGCCACTTCTTCTTCCCAGCTAGAGCACTAGGAAGTGGTGACGGGTGGGCGTTTTTGGGGGACCGTCTTATGTATTTTGACGAAAAGTGCTGATTCTCAGCCTAATTTGAATAAACGACTTTGTTTTTTTTTTGTTTTAATTATAAAACAAAGCCTCCAGCCACGTTTGTTTGTCTATTCACGATAAACTCAAAAACTACTGAACTAAACAACTATCACCTAGATTCTAGGCTACCTATAGAAGTTTCTTATTTGTTCTAGGTCTTAAAACAAATAACCTTATAACCATAATTTTTGCAGACAAAAGTTAACATGCCATCACTAGAACAAAACAATTTTTACTCCAACTTCAATCAATTAATCCGCCAATTCCCTCATTCAGAGTCCGTGCCTGGCTCCCATCCAATTAGCGATGAGATTAAAGATATGCCGGGGGAGCTATTACCTAACAAATTACCTCTCGACGGTAGAACAGCCGCGCCCGGCCGCTCCCCCGCCCGCAGCCACGCAAGGCATAAGTGGGAGCGGGAGCGGGAGCGGGAGCGGGAGCGGCGAACTTATTCTTTAAGTTGTAATAAAACTTTACTCATTTTGGAAATTTTTGGGCTTAAGATTATGATTTGCACGATTTGAGAAGTAGTAGATTTGAACAAAATAGTTCCGCAGGATCGAGCAGGAAGGCGAAGTGCATAGGAATACTAATACAACTTAGATATCTAAGCTGTATTAGTGCAAATAGAAAGAAACGAAAGAAAATACGTCTATTTGCGGTAAACATCGCGTAGGTGGAGTAAGCTGACAACAGTGTCAATTTCTAGCATCAGATAGAATGACAGCTCACTTTAAGTTCACTTTACCTATGCTTTCTAGGGAGAGGCAGTATATGCGCCCTCACGGCCTGAGACGCCCTGGGCGTCGGGAATCCCAGACTGATTCCCGGCCACCGTAGGCGTGGGCTTGTGGACGGCGAGTAATGGGTAGCTTGATGTCCGGTAAGGACCAAGCCCAGGTCGACGGCGCGTTGTGTTCCAGGCGCACCTCAAAGAGATGTCAGCACAAACTGATGGGGCCCGCAAGGGCCGATTCCTGCCAGGGGTGCGGGTTGTTCGAAAGAGATACCGCCGCCCGTGGCACACAGGCCACTGAGGGAACACGGGTGGGTTTTAGTCAGTAAAAGTCTGACACGTCCTCTTGCTCCACCCAGAGCGGGAGAAGTTATTTGATGATTACCCACCAAAGAAAACCTATGTTTTCTCGGTGAGATTTTTACAGAATAGCATACTACTGATAGCTCACGTCAAGATCACTTCACCTAAGTTTTCACGGTGATATATGTACAAAATAGACCGGCAGCAATCCTTCTGGATAAAAAGATCGAATCACGGAGTTAAGGGCACACTTTGCGCGGGCTCGAACTCACTGGTGGGCCTGGCTAAAAATCACGCTGTCTCACCAGGCTTCGTACCCGACAGAGATAGTATCAGTGGTGAGCAGTTAGACTCTAGTCTACACGCACAAAGTTATTGAGTGAGATGCAGGAGCATTTTTGGCAAAAAAATCGCGAAAAAATTAAGAAAAGTCCTTCAGAAGATCGGGTTTTATGAAAAAACCACTGCATAAATCAATGACAAATAAAGTTTATTGAACTTATTGTTAATTGAACTTTGTCGGTACCGTCTTGGTTTTCGAGATTTTACACTCCTTTTATTACTTAAACACGCTCAAAGTTAGGTTAAATTAGCAAGAAAAACGAATCTTTGATGGCTCATAACTTTTTAATAGCTTTTTATTTTAGTATTCTGTTTCCGTACAGACAATAAAAATAACGAGACAAAACCATACCATGTTTAATTTTTGATGTACATAGTCAGACAGTGGAGTAAAACCCTCCCGAAGTTTGTATGGAAAAAATGTGGACAAGTGTCACCTACGATCGAACACTGTTTTCACTAAGCTAAGTTTACTTCATTCTGTCGTTGTCTGTCGAATTTTAATTAATTTGACATAGTTGCATTTTACATGTATTTTGAAAAAGATAAGTATGGTATGGTCATTTTTAAAACCTGGCGTTTTGAAAATATAGCCTCCAGGCTGTTACGGCCCCGCCGCCGCCAGATGGCGCACGGCAGGACTTACTATCGCCGTGTCTGCGCGCAGCCATGCCGCAGCGCCGGCGATAGTAAGTCCTGCCGTGCGCCATCTGGCGGCGGCGGGGCCGTAACAAGGCTACCAGGACAAAAGAAAAACGCTTATCGTCCATGTATTACGGCAGCTCCCAAACGCTGTACGTTTCATTCACTGTTAATTGTTTTAATCGCACTCACCTACCGTTATAAACGACGCTACATAGCGTCACTATACATTTAAAGATACAGATGTATCTACAGGAGTACGTGACACGTTGGATACAGGATTCCGGTGACTGTGTCCACAATTATTTCGAACCGCGGTACCAGTAGCCGGATACATTTAATTTAAATATTTTCTTCCAGCGACTGGGACCGCCCAAAATTGAATAAAAACATCTATTGTTGAAGCCAAAAATAATACGTGGGGGTACGGGGTACGGGTGGTCCCAGTAGCCGGAACAAAATATTAAAATGAAATGGATCCGGCGACTGGAACCACGGTTCGGCGGTCGCCGGAATCCTCGTTGAAAATACGGGTGGAGGACGAGTAGCCTGCTGTAGACAATAACAACCGTATAGTCTCTTCACAACTAGTACAGACGCCAGCACATCAAGCTACCCCAATCCGTCTAAAAAAAAATTAATAGGTTATCAACTTTATAACGTAATCATAAGGCTCATGTTCAATTGGGAAAATTTGACAGTTTGGGGTAACTTGATGTGCTGGCGTCTGTACCTTCCTAATACAATGCCCAATTTATTCCAGAAAAATCTATAGAAGCAGTGATTGATTATTATTTGGCAAAATTACTATGTAGATGGGGCAAAAAGTACTCCATCACAGGTAGTTTAATTGTCATCAGGTCAAGATCTGATGGGATCCTGGAGACAACGAAGTAACTCTTCTAATTTATAGACAAAGATATTTTTTTTATTTTTTTTGGGTTTTGGCTTCACACGGTTTGTGCATTTAGCCAGTGTCAAGTAATTTTCATTTTCATTCAAGTAAATGGCTTGATATCAGGCACGAAGTTACAAAAAAGTCATAGTCAGTCAAGTCAAAATTATTGTAAAGCGGTAGTAACTTTACAACAACCTATTAGGAGTTTTTGGAGGGAACACGAAAAGTCCACGTTAGTCACTTATTTTCACCTTCACTACACTTGTGCACTCACACGTAACTAAATAATTCACTACCAAAATTATACAATTTAATTCGCTATTTCACGAAATTTCATGAAAATGAAAATTGTTCCAACGCGATCCCGCCAAAAACTCCTCACTACTTGGTGTTGTTTTTGGAATGGAAAAAGTTAACATGATCTTATCGATATCTAAAAATGATTTAACAAAAATAATAATTAATTAGGAGTGAGGCGTATTTATCGTAACAGATATAAATAACAGATATTTAAAAATAACAAATAACAACTGTTACTACCAATATCACTTATCTGTTATTTTAATAACAGACCCTCAGACTGTTACAACGGCTGTTACTGTTATTTCAATATATCAGTGTCCACACAGTAACAGACTGTTACCACGGCTGTTACTTTCATACGCACTCACGCACACAAAGGAAGAAAAATATCTAGGTTTCTCTCTTCCTCATTAAGGAATGACCCTTGTTAAAAAGAGACACACCTATTATTTTTATTTACTAGGCAATATGTTTACTTCTCACTCTTACTAAAGTGGTTAAACTACGCTAAAAAGAGAAGCACCTAGTATTTATAATCCGTAAAATATAGTTGGTTGTCTGATAAGAACCAATATTTTGTAAAAAGTGACTCCTAAATTTGGTCGTGTTACTTATCTGTTACTGTCCAGTGACCATTACAAAGAAACCTAAAATATATTACATTTTTCTTTATGGCAATTTGTCTGAATGCCTATATTATCGTTGGTTTCACGGAATTCATCGCAAAATATTCCAGGTTTATACGTTTGATAACCCAACAAAGATGAAACCAATTTTATTAAGAGTAATTTGCCAGGTTTGAAATAAAAAATAATTTAAATATAATACTTTGGAAAAAGATGTCTGAATGCCTATATTATCTTTGGTTTCACGGAATTCATCGCAAAATATTCCAGGTTCATACGTTTGATAACCCAACAAAGATGAAACCAATTTTATTAAGAGTAATTTGCCAGATTTGAAATAAAAAATAATTTAAATATAAAATACTTTGGAAAAAGATGCAACAAAAAAAAAATACTGTGATCGTCTACGGACGCCTTTGATCTACATTGTCTTTCGTTTGACGTTTGACGGGATTGGTCGCAAAATGTTCCATGTATGTACGACCTTATTGTTATAGCAATAAAGATAATATTCAATTGAAAGTAATTTGGCTGATTTGTTTGTTGACATTTTATAAATTTCGTATTTTTGTAATTTTAATTTTGCTTTCGAAAGAAAACACTTTTCGTAAGAAATTACGAAAGGTGTACTGGTGAATAGTAATTGCAATTTTTTCGAAAGTGTTTGTTAGTGTTTACGGCGTATTAGTGTTTATATTCAATGTATGTATTAGTACAGTTTTTTATTTTGGGTTATTCGTTTTACAGTTAGCTAGATAGTTCTAGTTCGCTTAGTAGTTAGCTCGTTGTAGGTTGTAGCAGTAACATATTTTTTAAATTTGGTATCTAGTTAGTTCGTGAATAGTAAAACGTTTAAAAAACAATTACCATTTCGTGGATATAGGTGGTCACTACGTGACCTCCAATTTATTATGTAAATCGAAAAGACTAACCGGATGTCTAAGTCTAAAAAGAATATAAATAAACGTGATTCTATGATTTCTCATTACCCCGGCATTCTTTATTAGTCAATACTTAGGATACTGTCCCGTGTGGTAGCCGGGCGTAAAAGAATAGCACCATCCCATTTCTTCCAGTGGGTGTCGTAGGAAGCGACTAAGGAACTTACTAGAGAATGGGCAGCAGCGTTCTCTATGCATTTTTACCACCATACTGCAATCGCCAACCCGCCTGCCAAGCGTGGCAATTGTGGCACCCCCCCCCCCCCAAATGACGATGACCTCTTGAGGGCCGCAGGAATCCGCTGGATGCGGGAAGCACAGAACCAGTCGAAGTGGCGGAGCTTGGGGGCCTATGTCCAGCAGTGGACGTCTTTCGGCTGAAATGATGATGATGATGATGATGAATACTTAGGAAACGATTTTCGACTTACAATGAATCGAAATAAAGAAGATATTCAGTTGAGATTTTAATACTTATGATACGTGCGTACAAAAATATCAGGCTGTTATTTAATAACAGATATTTGGATCTGTTATTTTTGAGTAACAGTAACAGTGATAACAGATATCGTGTTTAGCCTGTTACAACCGATCTCTATAATTAATATGATGTTTTTTTTTTTTATTTCGGTTCATCAACCGACGGTAGTGTTGTCAATTGAAAAATCTGTTTTAAATCTGTTATTTTTTTGTGTAAAGTTCGCAAACATTATGAGTATCAAAAACGAAACACGATAAAACAAAAAGATTACAGTTTTTCTCAACTCATACTTTAAGTAACCACAGTAACAATGGTCGTTGACCCAAAAAAAAAACAACGAATCTTTTATTTTGTTGTGATAAGATATCGTGAAAAGGGTATTTTCCGATTTCATAAAAACTATTTTAATATGAGGACTGGGACGACCTAGCTAACAGAAAAATAAAAATAAATTTATTAAATCACATTTTCTCAATTAAAAACGATTAAAATCTAATTAATTTTTCGTTGTTTTGAATTTCCCGCCAAAACGCTCCTTACGATGACTTTTTATCACGTGACATGTGACGTCAACTTTGTATATACGGCACCGGTATAAATACTTAGACTAGCGCCGTTTTAGAAATATTTGTGCACAGAGGCACCGAACACCAGTAATACCTATCACTTTATATCCATTAAAAATCTTGTTAATTATAAACTCGACATTCACTTATTTACTTACTAACTATTTTAGTTTACACAAAGTTGACGTCACGTGATAAAAAGTCATCGTAAGAAGCGTTTTGGCGGTAAATTCAAAACAAAGAAAAATAAATTTGGTTTAAATCGTTTTTAATTGAGAAAATGGATAGAAATCAATTTATTTAAATTTTTCTGTTAAACATCTCGTTCCAATCTACAAATTAGAATAGTTTTTGAAAAATTGGAAAATACCCTATTAACTCGCCCGAATCGGGAAAATCGTCATTTTCTATAAGCGACTCGCACAAACATTATTTAGGTGAGCTAATTCGTGCAAATCTAAGCCTAATAAGCCAGTTCCGCTATACCAATTTAATTTGACACTGGTGCCGATTCTGTTGTACACCGAACTAAACTAACTAAACTATATCTAAAATTCCTTACTTTTCACTATGAGAATCTTAACGCTATTCTGCAAAAAAATATCTCTAAATTAAAAAAACTATTTTGACACAACTAAAATCGAATTTGACAATCGCGACTCGCACGTGGTTTGTTTTGGCTTCGCAACGTGGTACTTGTTTGCCCCACCCAGTGTTTTTTTTTAGAGCCAGATGCGCGCAGGGGCGGCAGCCTCGACGTGATTAATATGGAATTTTCACTTTTTGGGATGGAAAATATGAAAAATTATTACCCACATGTTGAGTTTCAGAGGTGTATGGGGACTTATAAAGAGGGTCAAAATTTTCATTATTTTTGCGATAGGACACCATTTTCGAGATATAAGCAAAAGAAAAGAAAAAAAATACTGTACTATTTTTGCACCAGAAGTCGAGGTGTTTGCGTGAATTTTAGTTCTTGACAACTAATTTTATTCCACACCTATTTAATCGCGATTAAAAATAGTCAGATTTAGTCAGACAACCAAAATTTTAGGTTGAATAGAATAAAGAAATTGACAACAACAGAATAGCAAAATTAGCATTTTCACTAAACTAATAATTCGGTACAATCTTAGTGCTGTCAAACTTAAATATAGTTAAGTTGTGTCACTTTGGTCAATTTCAGAATAGGAAATCGTCGTTTGACAGGAATAAACAAAATTTTGGTGATTTTTAGTCTAGTTTAGAGAATTTTGTGACAACAGAATCGGCACCACTATAGATTTATTTACCTACATCACATTTATATTGCCACATTACATATTGCCACAGATAATACGCTGAATAGAAGTCCATTGCATCCATATCAGAGTATATTATTATTATTATTTTATCTTGATTACTTACATAAAAAGCTTTACGTTTTCGACATATACTCGTCCACCGTGGATCAACGCTGTTATAATAAAGTGGGTGTTACGAACTGTTTTTTTAAGCAAGTGGTTCTGTAGTTAATTAATTACTAGTCTTTGCCCGCAGCTCCTGGCACGTGAAGGGCATTTACCGGAATAAAAAGTATCCCATGTTTTGATTCAGGTCATAAACTATTTGTGTGCCAAGTTTCATCCAAATCCGTTCAGTCGTTTCTGCGTGATTGAGTAACAAACAAGAATGGGCAACAGCGTTCTCTATGCATTTTACTACCTTATTGCGATCGGCAACCTGCCTGTCACGCGTGGCGATTTCGGAAAATCCCCTATTTATTGGGGGAGGTCTATGTCCAGCAGTGGACGTCTTTCGGCTTAAATTGTGATGATGATGAGTATGATTTAGTGTGTGATGTAAATGATAAGTGATTTTATTTCTGTAAGTTTGTACAAACACTTTTACACATCAATCATATTTTTTTTAACTAGTTGAGGTCGGAGTTTCCTATCTGACTACTCTGAGAAGAAAGGCCGAAACAAACCAAGAGGTCAAAGACTGTAGATCTTTGACAGATACTACGAATAGTAAGATGCCCGAAAGTTTGACAACCAGTCTTACTAAGGGGTATGGTGTTATTTACCCAAAAACTAGGAGGCTAATAGGCAGTCGCTTATGTAAAATACTGGTACTCAGCTGCACCCGATTAGACTGGAAGCCGACGGATAAAACAATAGTTATAAGGGACGGAAAAATGATGATTATTTTACAAAACTTCATACATAGTAACAACAAAGGTGGATCGCTTCCAGACCAGAACTTTTGCTGGAAGAAATCAAGAGTCATCATTTATGTTGGCGTCGGCTTGCTCCTTGGTTTCTGACGATCCGTAACGAGTGTCTAATATCCGGGACCAACAACTTACGTGCTTTCCGAGGCCCACGGAGCCAATATAGGTACCTACAATACACCAATACAGGATACATTTTTAACCAGTGCTCAAACCAAACCATGAGTTCAGCATATCATTCTAGACCCCCCGGCGTAGAAATTTTTCGTCGGTTATACAAAAAAAACATACATTTTGATCGCGTAGGTTTTATACTTTTCTATGAAACCAGTGCGCAAACTATAACCATGAATTCAGCATATCGTTCTAAACCCCCTACCAGAGAAATTTTTGCCGGTTATAAAAAAAAATCAGCTGTTTCATAAAAAAGTGTAATACCTACGCGGTCAAAATGTATGGAACAGCTGATTTTGTTTTTTTGTTTATCCGGCGAAAATTTTCTGCGCTAGGGGTCTAGAATGTCAAATCTTCGGTATTTATGTACCTATACAGAAAAAAATGTATTTTTTGCATTGTTTCTATTTCTGTTGTAATTTGGTAATGTTTGCCATAGTATGAAATAGATTAGATAAGAACTTATTATAAGTAATAATTTGAGATATATTACAAATCTGTTGGACTTACGCCCATTTTGACCGTCATCCTTTGACGTTCGAAAAGTACTGATTCTCAGCTTAATTTAAACGACTTTTGGTTTTGATTTTTGATGAATAAGGATCCCTAATACCTACCTTTCAGTATTTTATCCGTATCAGCAGTTATCAGTGCTCAGCTAATTGACAGTAAGTGACGGCAAGTATCGCGAGTGATGGCAAACAATAGCTACCGTTTGAACATAACATGTGTTTTTGTGTCAATAGCTTTAGGCTGGGGGGCTTAATGGGGACTAAGCAAATCGATAACGCTGAGCTGTGCTCGAAAATGCATTGGTTTGGTCGCCTATCGTTAGCTTTTAGGGATTCGTAACCAAACAATGCCAACCAGTGGCTACTCTCTAAGTCAACGCACACACGGACGTCGACTAAGAGTAGCCCAGGGGCTCAAGTCTGCTATTTTTATAAATTTGTCATTCCAACACGATCCCATTGTAATTTTGCTAAAATTTCGTAATCTACTAATTTCATAATGGTCGGTCAGTGGTCGGTCAATGGTCTCGTAATAGAATTGTGTTAAAATGGCATTGTCGTATTGCCATTATTATAAAACCTGTTAGTAGAAACGATTTTCGAAAAAATACTACTAAATTTGAACATTTATTCATGCCAGATTCCATTTGTATATTTTTAATGACATTACGGAACCGTCACAATTTTAGCAGATTACCGCCTTAGTTAGTTAATAAGTACGAGATTACAAATAAATGCCATTTCTTTCAATGGAGTGTCAGTGGCTGACCATTGGAAAGTCATAATGACGCCATTATATTAGTAGATTACCAAACTTGTCAAAATCAAAATTTATGAAATCAATGATAGAGCATTCTGACACTATTCTAATAGCAGATTTGAGGCCCTGCTGGAGCCTAAGTCTGCTATTTTTATAAATTCGTCATTCCAACACGATCTCATTGTCATTATGCTAAAAGTTCGTATTCTGCTAAATTCATTATGGTCGATCAGTGGTCGGTCAATGATCTCGTAATAGAATTGTATTATAATGGCATTGTCGTATTGCCATTCATTTGTCATTATGTACGAGATTCACAATAAATGCCATTTCTTTCAATGGAGTGTCAGTGGCTGACCACTGGAGAGTCATAAAGACGCCATTATATTAGTAGATTACCAAACTTGTCAAAATCAACAATTATGAAATCAATGATAGATAATTCTGACACTATTGTAATAGCAGACTTGAGGCCCAGGGTTGAGCGATGAACCAATACTACCGATTTATTAACTTCAGATATACACTTCGGGAGTAAGGACAACTGTCAAACCGTTTCGTCATTCATTCTTAGTTCGGATCCCGAAGTAATCTTATGTCCGTAGTTGTTACGGAGTAGGAAACGCCCATTATTTCGGCCGAAATGACGTATTTCGTGCTTAGAGAGTAGACCCCAGAAGTATGTCTGTCTGTTTGATACAAGATACAAGCAATATGTTTAAACCGTACCTTCTTCTTCTTAGTGTATCGATCGATGGCAACAAAAAATCAAACATATCTTTGGCCCAAAATCGCCCAAAATTCATTTACGCTTTTTTTTTTATTTTTTTTTTATTCATTTACTGCGGAGTTCCGCAGTCATAAGAAGGCCAATTCTCGTAATTAAAAACGTTCGCAGTGTCATCTCGGCGACAATCGAATTTCAAAAATTTGACAAAAATGTATAGGAATTTTTGACAGATTGACACTGAGATCAGACTGTAAACGTTCTTAAAACTACCAGAATTGGCCCTAAGATCGTCAAAAGTGACAGGAAAAGTGACAGTGCGTCGCAGGATGGAAGGTCGGACATTGTCTGTAGGCATTTGTTTTTTTTTTAAACTTTGCCCCACACTAGGAATTTCTCCTGTATTGAGGGTGCGTTAACAAACATTTAAACTCACATACACAAACAGCCAGACCCGGAACAACTATTTGTAGGTCATACAAATATTTGTTCCGTGCGGGAATCGAACCCGCGACACGCAGCGCAGCAGTCAATCGCTTAACCACTGCGCCAACAGTGCCATTAAATTCCAAATACGTGTTACTATTTGGAATTTTAAGTGATATTTTGAAAGTCTTAACATTTTCAAGAAAAGGGACTTTTCCAAAAGACATCAACGCGCGACTCATCCGTGTGCTCGTTCACCCATATATACACAGTAGGATATAGCTCATAGAAAGCGTTTGGTGACGATGATGCGAGTTCCATGGATTTTTGTTCACCAAAAAAGTGCACAACGCGCTTATAGAAGTTTTCACTTCAATCATTATGTTTAAAAAAACAACTTTAGCAAAACAAGTAACTACATCAGTTGTATGTAGACAGAATTTGAACCTACACGCACATATTTTCAACAGAACGTCAACATTTTTCACGTGTAAAAACTGCCATAACAGACTCCAAATACGTCCCACCCACCAAATATTGCCAGAATTTGTGTGCCATAGACCACAGAGTGGCTAATTGCTTTCCCACCGCGATACGACCACATAATATGTGTGCCCCGTATGTTTGATTTGCGCAGATAAGCGCCGCACAGCAAACACGACGTGACCGATGTTTTACGATTTAGATTTATTAAAATATGATTATGGGAATCGAGCCGTGGGATATTTAAATGGACTTATAGTCCGTTAATAGTTGTGCAGGTTAATATTCTTTACATACAGGATAAGTTTTTAACCAGAGCGCAAACTGTAGCCATGTATTCAGCATATTATTCTAGACACCCCAGCGCAGAAATTTTTCGTCAGTTATCTAAATAAAATCAGCTGTTCTAAACATTTTGACCGCATAGGTATTGCAGTTTTCTATGAAACAGCTGACTTTTTTTTGTTTAACCGATGTAAAATTTCTGCGTTGGGGGGTCTAGAATGATATGCTGAATTCATGGTTACAGTTTGCGCACTGGTTTATAAACGTATCCTGTATATCTCTGTACGCCCCCCTTCATGGAATACAATCTTTATTTTATTGTGGGAGTCTGAAAAATCTAAGGGGGCTCTCAGGGGGCTTGTAGCTAAGTAGTAACAGCCGCAGTCGATCGATCAGGTTAAGCTACACTTGCCGCGGTTAATGCGTGGATGGGTGACCACCTTTACACACCATGACCCCTCCATGCCTCTGAGAGCACGTTAAGCCGTTGGTCCCGGCTGTCAATTGTGGATCTTTGACAGTCATTACGGGTCCTCAGAAAGGAGTCCGAAATTCTGACAACCAGTCTTAGGTACCAAATGGTATCGTATTACCCAGTTACTGGGTTGTGGAGGTCAGATAGGCAGTCAAACCATGTCAAATACTGGCATTCAGCTGCATTCGGTTAGACTGGGAGCCGACCCCAACATAGTTGGGAAAAAGGCTAGGCAGATATGAGTCTGAAAAATCTAGGCTAAATAGATCATAAAATGTTTTGAAAATCATCATCTTAATCAAATAACCCATAGATATTCACACGCAGATAATCTCTTTAAAAATAAAATGTTTATCGATCGAACATTTCGTCAACAAATCGTGAAGATACAGAGCGACACTAAAAAGTAAATAATTCATACTTATGTTGACGTTATCTGTGACACCTGTCAATTTGCCTGCCTTAACTGACATGGCGCGGGGTTACCAGTACTTGGAATGATTTTCGGTAGACAAAAATACGTAATATATTATTTTTATTCGTTTGTATATGAAATAAATGATTTTTGTTATTATTATTAATTCGAAAAAAAAAACAGTTGCACATATTTATCTTATACGTATCGATATTTATAAAACAAAAAAATGTTTCTACCTATGTCCGTTATAGATTTTAAAACCATCCAATTGTTGTGCCCCAAACTGATTTCATTCATTATCAAAATCAAAAGTCATTTATTCAAACTAAGCTGAGAGTCAGCACTTTTTGAACGTCAAAATTACTTAAGACAGTCCCCCAAAAACACCCACCCCCCCACCACTTCACTTTCACCACTTCCTCCCCAACAGCACAGCTGTCTGTTAAGTTGGAAGAACTTGATTCGTAAAAACACAAACAAACAGAAAACAAGTAACCACAATGTTTTTCTTTTTTTTTAGCGTAGTACCACAGGCCATTAATAGGTAATAGGTACCTACCTAGTGAGGAAAAGAAAGATGTAAAGAGAGGACATAATATGTCATTCATGAGTTGGTTACTGAAGATTCCATTCAAAGAGTTTTTAGCTAATAGACAGTGCAGGCATAAAAAATAACGAATAAAAAAATAGGTTAGTTAAACGTTTGAATTTTGATCGAAGAATTAAAAACGAAGGCAGTCCATAACCAGTTATCCCGCCTTTTTTCCAATAAAATCAATGTCCTGGCGCTTTCGTATTTGCCAAATTGTTAATGAACTATCATTTTATTTTTTCAGACGTTGGTCTAGTGGCAACTAGCGCTTCTGCTAAGCATGAGAATCTGGGTTCGATTCCGAGGTCAGGTAAAGTTTTATTGGGTTTTTCTCTCTGGAATTTCTCGATAGCAACGCGAAGTCGGGACGTATGCCCGGTTGATGGCAATAGCTCATCCCCTATTACATAGACTTAAACATAACTGGCCAAATGTAAGTGTACGATAGATACAGGTACCTACTGCCTAACAATTTGGGGCATATACGCATGATGAAATGTGTTCTTTTTCCATGCAGAAGCAAACAATAAATAAAAATATCTAAATTTCCAGTCATTACAAAACCTGGCAACACCACCTATCTCAAGAAAACCCAAAAACGATTCGGAAATTACATTGTGATTCATTGCATCTGACAAGAGATGTGTTTATCTTTATCTTTAAAAGATAACAGATATCAGACATGTTGCGACATGCTGAACAACTTAACATGTTTAAATAGGCTAACTTGTTTGCTGGTTACAAATTGATGTCATTTAGATGATTGGAATTGGGAATTCTTAAGCGCTCTTGTCAATGTTGTATCCGGCGAAAAACTCAAAGTATTCGTTTTAATTTTAATTTAGAATTACTGTATTTTTTCTTTTTCTTGCAAAATTTTTTTTTTCGCTAACTATTTACGATCTTTATACTTTTGTTGCAAAATTTGTGTAATAAGGTGATATGTTTTGATGTTATTTATCCTGTAGAGGGGAGGCCCTGGTGTCCTGAAATACAGACCATGGCTTAGTTTAGGCACCAGTCCCCCGCAAACTACCAATATTGCATTTAAATATTACTGTCCATTTTTTTAGTTACTAAGTGTTATTAATGAAAGAAAATATTTTTATTTTTCTATTAAACTATTTACAGGCACTCTTGAATTTTTAAAGAGTGGGTTAGTTAGAAAGTTGAAGCTAGTTGCCCATTCCAAAACGTAGATCTCTATGGAGAAGAACGGGCAAGAAACTCCAATACACTTTTAAAATAATTGATTATTAAAATATGAAATACTAACTTTATGATTTACTTACGTATTCGTGCCAAGTTGTAAGTTTTTTAACTGAAGGAATATGATTTTTCATACAAACTAAATCCCCTCTTTTCACCAGAATCCAGTCCAGAATTTGGCTACGAGTTTAGCAGCGTCCATCAGCTCATGTAACGTGCAGGCTGCAGTAAATGGAAATATAAATAATATTTCACGCTGGACAGTAGGTACTTATTACGAGCGGTTTTTAGAGCGTTAGTGCTTACAGCTCGTCCATCATCTGCCTAACCTGGATGCCGCTAGCCATATATTCTGTTGATCAGTTGATTAAAAACATTTTCTAAATAAAAATTCGACACCCTTATCTTAATTACCTACCCCAACACATACGAATATCAAAACTAGAATACATTAAATACGTTTACATCAAACCTCCTTACCTCCACACCTCTATAACGAGCTACGATTGTCTATGGCAATCCCCCTAATGGCGCCAATTTAAGTTTAAATGAAATTTTCATCCATATTTCTCATCCCCCAGCATCCCTTGCTCCCTCGCTAACTGCCGTTTATTAATTATAGCCCAAGCAGACTAATTTCGGCGACATTATTTAATTTTATGTAGATTGCGATTTGCGCGCGAAACGAGTTTTGAAATGTGCGCCATGTTTGTTTTTGAGCTGTCATTTTAGTAACGTTTTTTTTGCTCCGTATTTTCGTTGCAAAGTTATGCATATAGTTTGATCATAGGGGCAATTCTTGTAATTTTAATAACGTCACAGTCTCTCAGCCTCGAGTACGAGTCTCCATACATTTTTGGCAAGTTGTTGACATTTGTTTGTCTCCGAATTTCCGAAATGAGACTGCGACTAGATTTTGATAGTTAATTACGATGTTTTCCCTTCTGGACACTGTTTATGTTTACATAAGAAAAACATTGATTGAGACGTACCTATGATAAAAAAATCTAACTAGAAATGTTGGACGTCTGTACCTACCTACCGCTTGTAGAAGTTGAACATTTTTCATGAATTTGTAGGTACCTATTTCATGAAAGTCATTTACCTAAATGAAGTAAGAAGGTTGAATTAATGAATAAATGATTACAATTTTGTAAAGCCGTATTTGTTACGATCGCGAATCATATTTTGTTCAACGTAAAGCTTGACACTGATTTGCTAATTGCAAAAAACGTTAGAAATTTCGAATGTCTCGGGTTACTTAATTCAATAAATTCGACAACAAGATGCATAAGATCTTCTCAAAACAAACCGCGTTCTTTAATCCGTAATCCCCGTTTAACCGGTTGTTATTAGACCCATGACCATAACGTGCTATCTACCTACTTACCTACAAAATAAATAATTTTCGTTTTTTATAAACTTCCAAAATAATTATAAATACGCAACTAAAAGACTTAAAACAACTAGAGATTGATTCAGTAACCACTTTACTAACTCTCACATTTAAATAATCACAAAAACAATAAACATTAATGTTCGACACGTCATTTTTCAGAAGCCACCAAACCGCGGTCGAAAACCAACACAGCGCATTCAAATCCGGTTCCAAAGAACACCATCTTACTCTTTCTTTAATTCAAATAAAACTATCCGTCTGTCTCGTTCTCGCACATTGCCATTGGGTTGAAAAGTTCCCGCCTTACGTCAAAAACAATGGTTGGAAGAAAGAAAAAAGAAGCGCCCATCTCCCTCACACAGTGTTCGGATATTTTAGTGAAGGAAGATTGTAAAATTATTTTTGGTTTTGTTTTGTTCTTGTTTCTTAGTTATTGACTTGCGATTTTTAAATGGAAGCGGTTAAGTGCATTTACCGAGTGATTTGTTTAGTTTTTTAAAGGTCTCTGTCGACCAGTGGTAGTTAAAATATTAATTTATTTCTGTATTACGATTTTGTGGGACATTTTAAGCAGTAATCTCTACAATTACTGTAATAGAAATATCTTAGGTCACGTTTAACTATTCTGTTCGACATTTTGAAACTCATCTCAACTCAGAGGGTTTTAGCTAAGAAATAACAGCCGTACTGGTCAATCGATCAGGTTAAGCGACGCTTGCCGCGGTTGGTCCGTGGATGGGTGACCATCTTTACATATGAATACGTTAAGCTGTTGTTCCTAGCTGTCATTCGTGGTTCTTTGATAGTCGTTACGGGTTGTCAGAAGCCCGAAAGTCTGACAACCAGTCTTACCCAGTAACTGGGTTGTGGAGTTCAGATAGGCAGTCGCTCCAACATTTTTGAGAAAAGGCTAGGCAGATGATGATTTTGAAAGTCAGTTAAAATGCCCTCCTAATACGTCACCAAGCTCATATCCCAGTATCACAAAAATGCTGCTTGAAAGTAGGCACGTACTACCTACCTATGGTGGCAGGTTAGCACCTACTTAAGTACATCCCCGAGAAAAATAAATTGAACGAGCTCTATTGCCACTAATTTGTTTGTAAAATGAGCTCCAAGCATTTTTGTATAAAGCTCTTGCTTTAGCTGTTAAGCCGTATCAAGAAGCTTTAAAGCTACTACTAAATAAACACAGCTATCTTAGTTGTTAACGTTTTTAACGGCGAAATCTTGATAACTAAGGCGACAAACTGAAATTGTAAATTCTTGTCGTAGTTACAACTAGAATACGCGAAGTACAGTGCAGAAACTAGAGTTTGAGGAAGAGAAAAATATCCAAAAAGCCCTATTAACACCTCGCAAGGTTCTTGCCTTGAGAACAGTAGTAACGTAGAAACGACGGCGACTTACGAGTTGTATGTCGTCGGTTCAAACCCTGACAAACGTTTCACTTTGTGTAAATTATTTCATCACCACTGCTCTCGAAACGGTGAACGAAAACATCGTGAGGAAACCGGCATGTACTAGAACCAAAAATTCGAAGACATGTGACATCTACCAACCCGCACTGGGCCCGCGTGGTGGATTACGGCCCACTCTCTCTCACAGAGAGGAGGCCTCTGTCACAGTCGTTGAACATTATTGGCTGATTTTGTAAAAAAAATAATCAAAAGTCATTTATTCAAACTAGGCTGAGAGTCAGCACTTTCGATGTCATAATTACATAAGACAGACCTCCAAAACGCTCGCTCTTCACACACATACAACCTGTTACTGACCCGCAAAGATGTAAGAAAATTTTAATTTCGCTAGCTTCCCTAACGTTTTCACATTAACTCCAAAAATCCACATGGGTCCTACAGTAATGCCCTATGTATTCAAATGTAACTAATTTATCAGCACACAGTAATGTGTGTCAATTTTATCAACGGTTCGTGACTTTTTGGCTTTCCAGGCAAAGTTTAGAGTCAGCACTTAAGCAGTTTACAATGAATTATTCAATCGCAAAAGTGTATTCTGATTGCCAGTGTAAGACATGGCGCACACTATGCGACTGCGATAGCTCAGCGACTAGACGCAACGACAGGGTACGGCCGACAATTTTCATGTATTATATTTTTTTTTATGGCATCTCGTAGTTGGCCTTGAGAGGCCGTGACTATTTAACTGATTTCCTGTGGTTGCCTTAACAGGACTTAAAGTCTCCAGCCAGGGACGTAAAACTACTTAAATTACTAAGCGACTGCACGCTAAGGGCACCCCCTGTGGGTTACGGGCCTCGGCTCAGGGCGTCACTGATAAGGGGACAGCAAGGGACAGGCTGGATCAAAACATTTTCATTATTATTATCAATCGGGGAATTTAACTCTACAGGCTCAAGCTGCGGCGCAGGCTGGCACTTCAACGAGCAAGTGTCGGTCGGGTTATATATTATATTCAACACAATCAGCATATAATGTCCCCACTGCTGGGACAGGCTTCCTCTCTGTGAGAGAGAGTGACCCACACCACGCAGGACCAGTGCTGGTTGGTAGATGTCACATGTCTTCGAATTTTCGTTCTAGGACATGCTGGTTTCCTCACGATGTTTTCCTTCACCGTTTTGAGAGTAGGTGATGAAATAATTTATGCAAAGTACAGCGCCTGTCTGGGTTTGTACCTAAGATTTTATCAGTTAGCCACAACTGCTATCATATTTTATTCAAAGCTCCGCACACTTATTGGCGTAGAGTTGCACAGTTGCAATGACAGGTGTTGGCGCAACACTTATTATGCGCGTGATTGACGGCGGATATCCGCGGGGTGTCGCGCCCGCACGCGGCGGCCGCTACACGCCCGCCACAGACACGCTCTCGGTTTCGGACACCTAAAATCCATAAATTGTTAGTAACAGATTTACTTAAAAATACTATTGATACGCCGTTGCACAAAGACAAAGATGCCACATTTCATAACGGATCATTAACGCTAATGATTGACTTAATTGCATGATGTGCACAAAACGACTTTAACGCACTTTACTCATGTGCTAATGGTGCTTGCTTTGTGCAACAAAAACTGTGACGGATTACCTCTGGTACTCTTAATTTATTAAGATTATTACAGGCAAGTCCGGTTAAGCAGAGGACGAAAGCAATGGTTGTACAGCGAGACGTTATTTCCAACATCAAAAAAAAAACAGACACAACGTAACACCCGTCTGGTCGGAGGATCCTCCCTTTCCAATGGAGGATGAGCGAACTTTACACCCTGTTTCTCATGCCTCTATATGTCCATTTCACACGAAGGGGTGAAGGGCGTTTCGGGGACTGTCTTATGTAATTTTGACGTTCAAAAAGTGCTCACTCTCAGCCTAGTTTGAATAATGACTTTTGATTTTTGATTGTCACAGCGTCTAAACGCACATGCGATGACAGTCGCATGCGACAGGTTAGTGTCTTGTCGTCGAGCTGTCGTAGTATAGCATGTCGCATAGTGTGCGAAGTGGTTTCTCGACAAATAGTTAAAAAGAGTATCACATTAGACATTATAATTGTGTAAAATGTAACTCGATATCGGCGTCAATATTTGTATTTGTGTACGCTTATCGAATAGATAGGCGCCACTTTTTGGTTATGAGAGCCGACATGTAAAGTTTCTTTGAATTACTAACGCCTAAACAAACGGCTTTTAAAGCGAATTTCCGAGTCTGAGTCAGGCTAAAATTCTCAGCCTGTTTCTTCTTTTAAAATCCTGCAGTTTTCTGCCAGGTAACCGAAATAGCCAGAAGAATTGCCAAACGTAAGTGGCAGTGGCAGGAAATACACATAGAACAGATGGCCGATAGGGCCGAAAGGTTCTGGAGTGGCGACCGCGTACTGGAAGACGTAGCCTTGGAAGGCGTCCCTCAAGGTGGACCGATGACCTTGCGAAGGCCGCAGGAATACGCTGGATGCGGGAAGCACAGAACCGGTCAAAGTGGCCGAGTTTGGGGGAGGGCTATGTCCAGCAGTGGACGTCTTTCGCCTGAACTAATGAAGGTGATGATGAGTTTTACAATTTAGACCAATCGATGACAAATATGTTATCATTCACAATAAGCATGACAAGTATTTCCTGTTTATAGTATCTCATCTTAAGATAAATTATCACCAAAAAATATCCAAGATCTTATTTATGAATCACACAACTCCGAAATAACCTTCAGACGTGAATCACTAAGATGTGGCAACTTCAGTAGCTAGGGAGGTAGGTACCTACCTACACAAAATACTAATGATTGTAATATAGATGAGTAGGTTTTAATACTATAATCTCCGTTCCGTGTGGTGCCGGACGTAAAAGAAGAGCACCATCCCATTTCTTCCCGTGGGTGTCGTAGAAGGCGACTAAGGGACTTACCAGAGAATGGGCAGCAGCGTTCTCTATGCATTTTACCACCATACTGCGATCGCCAACCCGCCTGCCAAGCGTGGCCATTACGGCAAACCCACCTTTTGGGGGGGCCTATGTCCAGCAGTGGACGTCTTTCGGCTGAAATGATGATGATAGAGCCTTTGTCAGCGCTGGAGTCCGAACTAGGTTCGGGACCTGTAAGACAGATCTCCAGGCTCACACCCCTGTAACATAATCATAGAACGCCACGCGATTGACTCCTGCGCTGCGTGTCGCGGGTGCGATTCCCGCACTGAACAAATATTTGTGTGTCCTACAAATAGTTGTTCCTGGCTGTTTGTGTATGTGAGTTACAGTATACAAGAGAAATTACCAGTGTGGGGCAATGCCTAAAAAAAAAATTAAGATATTTAATTTGCGAGCTTTAAGATAGAACATCAAAGAATAAAATATCAAGCTTCCTCTCAGATATAAGTACCTACAAACGCATACAAAACGGTAACATCTTAGAAATAAAGCTATACTCCCAAAGATAATAAATAAACTGATAAACTCTTAGATTTCAAAGAATGTTATCTTCAATTCCACTTTGATAGGATAAACCATAAACATGAAGCATAGACTTGAAGTTACTGTTTACCTTCGATTATACAGAAAGGCAAGGACATCGACGTACACCCTGTTACCATAGATTCTACTGAACCCCCGTGATTTCGGGCAACAGACTGTAGACAGTCAAAATTGGCTTTACCGATTGAATTCCCGCAACTACTCAGCCTGCGTAGAAACAATCTTCGAACTAATACAGGAAAAGTTTTTATCCAGTGCGCAAACTGTAACCATGAATTCAGCATATCTTTCTAGACCCCCTAGCGCAGAAATTTTTCGCCGGATACACAAAAAAAAAATCTGCTGTTCCATACATTTTGACCGCGTAGGTAGGTATTGCACTTTTCTATGAAACAGCTGATTTTTTTTTGTACAACCGGCGAAAAATTTCTGCGATTGGGGTTCTAGAATGATATGCTGAATTCATGGTTACAATTTGCGCACTGGATAAAAACTTATCCTGTATTATAAGCGCGAAAGTTTGTGTGTATACATGTTTGTTACTCATTCACGCAAAAACGGGAGAACGGATTCAGGTGAAATTTGGTACACAGTTAGATTATAACCTAGATTACCACATAGAATACTTTTTATCCCGGTAGTATGTTCCCGCGAGATAATTTTCGACTACGACGCGGGCGAAGCCGCGGGCGATAGCTAGTCTTAGAATAATCATAGGAACAGTTACGGGCCATAATCCCTTTAACCAATTTCACAATATAGGCACCACAGACAGCCCACTTGCAGAGGCTGCATTTACGCCGAGGAATCAGCCGCCCACGTCATCCTGGAATGCGAGGCCGTGGCTTTTCAACGTGAAGAAATCCTCGGAAAAGTGAGGTCGCTCCGCGAAGCTGTGAAGCTCCCAGGAAGCTTCTGTGCTTTTGGGCGGAGCTAGGCTGGCTTTGTTCGCTGGAACCCCCACAACAGACCAAATAGGAGTCTAAGTGCGGGAAAGTGAGTCTCCACCATTATCATCCATTAAAAAAAAATGTTCCATACATTTTGACCACGTAGGCATTGCACTTTTCTACAAAACAGCAATTATTTCTTTTGATAATCGATGAAAAATTTCTACACTAGGTGGTCTAGAATATTTTCGTTCAATGGACATCTTTTTATCAAATTCTTAACATAGCAAATCGTCCATTATCAATTTCTATTTGCAAATGCTTGTCAACAATAGTAATCAGAGCTATGCATATCTCTATGTAGTTTGTGGAGCTATGACAGCACAATTTTCGAGTGTCATAGACAAACCTGTCAGCCATCGCAAGTCTATTTGATAAACCTATTTATCTATGAAAGCAAAATTCAATTACGTATACTCAAATCTACTCGATCGTGATTCATCCAAAGCTCATTAAATATAATCTCAGAATTTAACAACTTATCGTTAAAGCTTAAACATAACCTTCATTTTGAAACCAACATCCACAGTCCGTTGTAAAAACAAAAAAAAACCACCGTTCAAATACGTCGTTAAGAGAAAATAAGCGAGTTAAAGAACATTATTTGGTTGTACAAACATAAAATCTGCTGCGGTATGTATAAACGGGTAGAATAAGACGATTCATGCGTGAATCCCGTCATGCTAGAGCGAGAAAAACAATTCCAAAGCGAGATGGAAGACTTTAGGGGTGGGGCGTACGAAAATCCAGCCAAACTTGAGCTTTGACAGTCTAAAAATTTGTAGGTTATGTATAGAAATGTCAGTATCAACGTATTCTGGGAGTAACGCCCAGTCGTTTTGTCCACACACGGCACAATATGACGATAATCGGTGCTACTCGTCGCCCTAATAAAATAATTCAGTTGTTTGTAACTACTGCTCTCGGGTGGATATCCGAACGCGTTCGACATTTAAATTTTATTATTTCGTTTTTATTGCGCGGCCGCTAAACTGTTTCGGTGTGTGCTTGTTTTTTAGTTGATTAAAAAAAAGTGTGAAGTGAACTTTTTTGTCTGTGTTCGTTTTGTTATTGAACTTTTTTTTTTCTAGTTGCTAGGTGAGTGATTGTTTTTTTTTTTTTTTTCATTGTAGCGATAAGTAGTTTTTAATAAAAAAAATATAAACAAAAACGTGCTGAAAATAAAAAGTTTATATTTCATAGATTTAAATTAAATCTATAAGTATTAAATTAATACGTGAAGCAAAAACTTTGTACGCCTTTCCGATTCTTACAAGAAATGGTAGAGGTCATCTACGTTGTTTCAAATCGACGAAGATTTGATTCACAAGATTTTTCAAGGTCTG
Source organism: Polymixis flavicincta (assembly GCA_949987655.1). Taxonomy (NCBI): domain Eukaryota; kingdom Metazoa; phylum Arthropoda; class Insecta; order Lepidoptera; family Noctuidae; genus Polymixis; species Polymixis flavicincta. The sequence goes on along the minus strand of OX465198.1, from coordinate 2,508,838 downwards.
CTCTAAGAATTTAGAAGTTTTTGCCAGGAAAATCTCAGATCACTTTTATCTGAAAAATTAATCTGACAGTTTGGCATATTTTATACACAAAAGCTGTAAAACCGGTATATTACCGGTACAATTTATTCCTGAGATAAAATTTATCTGACTAATAAAAAATCAGCCCACTTACTTAATATAAATTAAAGTCACTTCTCGTGTCTCTGTTTGACTACTTAGGTCTTTGAAGCTTCACAGCGGTTTACACCACCATTTAAATATTTATTCCGGAAAGTTTCTTTGTATTACATTATTAAACTTAGGAATTGACACAATATCGAGATTTATTTGAAAATAATTCAAATAAATCTCGATATTGTGTCAATTCGTAAAAACGTACGAAGCAGGGGCGGGTTGGTTGTATCTATCTAAACATAGGTATACAGGAAAAGTTTTTATTCAGTGCGCAAATTTTGACCATGAATTCAGCATATCAATCTAGGAATTTTGCGCCGGTTATACAAAAAGAAATCAGCTGTTCCATACATTTTGACCGCGTAGGTATTGCACTTTTCTATAAAACAGCAGTTTTTTTTTTTTTTGTAAAACTGGCGTATTTTTTTTTGCGCTAGGGGCTCTAGAATGATATGCTGAATTCATGGTTAAAATTTGCGCACTGCATAAAACTTATCCTGTTTAGGGTAAAACCTGGATAGTTGCCCCAGGGGTATAAATTGCCCTGATTGTAATTACTCTAGTTTCGCGGATGAATCGCATGCTATTTTCAAAGACTCTCCAATACCACTCAGCTGACCGTGTCGCATGTTTCTGTGCGAATGCATGGGAAGACAAAATACTATCAAAGTTTTTGCGGGATAGATGTCCTGTTTCTCGGCGGGGCATCGATCCTAAATGTAATTTATATGGATTAGCAATTATTCCCTATGTCGGATAGATGTCCCAAAATATAGAAGTCCGCAATAATCGCTATTACTCTAGAAATATTAAAGATAATGTTGTTTAGTTTTCAAAAATTTGTAGATAAAAAACCAAAGTACCTACAGGCCAATTTTACAAATAAAATATCTTGCTTTTTGTACTGAGAGTGATTTTGAAAAGTGTGGCAACTATCCGGATTTTACCCCACTTACTATCCTTCTGCGAAGCAGTGATGCTCGCGAAGAGGGAGGCGGCGCGGCGGCGCACGTGAGGGAGAGGCAGTATATGCGCCCTCGGCGTCAGAAATCCCAGGCTGATTCCCGACCACCGTAGGCACAGGCTTGCGGACGGCGAGTAATGGGTAGCTCGCTGTCCAGTAAGGACCAAGCCCAGGTCGACGGCGCATTGTGTTCCACGCGCGCCTCAAAGAGATATCATCAACAACTGGTGGGGTCCGCAAGGGCTGATGCCTAACAGGGGTGCGGGTTGCTCGAAAGAGATACCGTGGCCCCTGGCACACAGGAAACTGAGGGAACACAGGTGGTTTTAGTCAGTAAAAGTCAGACATGCGCTGCTGAAAACCCTGCTAACTATTAAAGCTGAAGAGTCATCATCAAGGGAGTGACTACGGAGATGACGACTAACAGAGAAGTGTGAAAGAAAATGGCATGTTGCGACGGCCACAAATAAATTGGGACCTTTTCCCAATTTATTTGCAGGAGACTGAAGATGACTGGAGCTGAAGGGTTTGTTTATTAATTGAACGCTCTAATGTCTGAAATTGATACTTTCTTTTTGCAATTGATAGCCTAATTCTCAAAAAGAGTTTTAGTCTCTTAACATCACTCTGTAACCATATGGAACTGTGGAAAAAGAAAAATTCCAAACTAACGCTAAGCGAAAACGAAGGTAACGCGCGTGCGGACAATGGGATGCGACCAAATGTAGGTCATGTGGGGGGTTCACGCAGGCAAAGTCGAGGGCAGAAGCTAGTATAAAAAAGGAGGTTAAGTAAGTTTTGGAAAAATAATTTTTATGATACATTATGAAAAATATACAAGCCACACCTCGTACCGTACTTTATATTCCTAAATCTTTAAAACACAATGTCATCATTATCGGGTCGGCTTCCAGTCTAACCTGCAGCTGAGGACCAGTATTTTACATGGAGCTACTGCCTATCTGACCTCCACAACCCAGTTACTGGGTAAAACGACATTCCTTGGTAAGACTGGTTGTCAGACGTTCGGGCTTCTGACGACCCGTACTTACTTAACAACTGTCAAAAAGCCACAAATGATAGCCGAGACAAACGGCTTAACGTGCGCTCCGAGGAACCGAAGTGTCTTAAAGATGATCACCCATCCACGGACTTACCGCGGCAAGCGTAGCTTAACCTGATCGATCAACCCTTGAAGCTGAGACTTAACCACAAGACTAAACACACTAATGTAATAAAGATTATTTATTTATAAGACTTTTTGTAGATACTTTTTTTTTTGGATTTTGGCGTCGCACGGTTTGTGCATTTAGCCAGTGTCAAGTAATTTTTAAATTTTCGATCAAGTTAATGGCCCGTTATAGGCACGAAGTTACAAAAATGTCTGTCTAGTCAAAGTTAAAGTTAACTTTACAACAACCTAATTAGGAGTTTTGGTAGGAACACGGAAAGTCAACGTTAGTCACTTATTTTCACCTTCACTACACGTGTGCACTCACACGTAACTAAATTGAATAATTCACTACCAAAATTATACAATTTAATTTACTATTTCACGAAATTTCATGAAAATGAAAATTCGTACGACATGTTCCAATGCGATCCCGCCAAAAACTCCTTTGTAGATGATATAAGTCTTTATGAAAAGTCCTATTGACATAGCATAACCAGAGACAATCTTAAGCGCTTGACAAACAGACTTCACATTCCCAACCACTCTCTGGCATTCCCTTTTGCCACCGACGCGTAGAACAGCAAGAAATATCTGTAGGGCACGCAAATATTTGATTAGATGTGGGGAACGAACCCGCAAGCCTGATTTGACTTCTAAACTAAATGTTGGACATTTAATTGCGGTGTCACAGCTTTTAGGACTTGTGAAAGCCATAGCTTAGTTTTCAAATCATTTACTTCAAATAGGCACATAAGAGGCAATTTTGAACATCAAAATCTAACTTATCGGTGATGTTCTTCAGAAAAGCCGTAGGTGCGTAGCAGCGGCGAGGTGTAAATTTTTCTAAGAGATAAAGACGAAGCAAGTCGTCTTTAACTTACTAAGTTATCAATAAAGAATTCTTACTGTTATTCTAAAATGAATATAAGAATGTAAAGAATGAAAAAAATAAATGATAGTTTAAAAAACTAAAAAAACACGCTTTTATTGCTGACCGAACTAAAAAGTAGAAAATAATTTTTAATTACAAAGTGTTACAGTAGTAGGAAGTCAATAATTCAATTCAGAGTAAAAAGCGTGGGGTGCATTTTCCTATATTTTCATGACTCTCCTCTCATAGATGGTTGCCAATAGAATAGTTGTAATAATTAAAATATCAAGCACCGCACGCTTTTTACTCTGAATTGAATTATTGACTTCCTACTACTGTAACATAAACTCTTTGTAATTAAAAATTATTTTCTACTTTTTAGTTCGGTCAGCAATAAAAGCGTGTTTTTTTTAGTTTTTTTAATTTATTTTCCATTTTTTAGTTCGATCAAATTTTAATCGGGATTTTTTTTTTTTTTTAATTAATTTTGTTTTTTTGAAATTTTGAATTTTTTTATCGGGTTATTGCATTGTCATCGGCCCTTAAGACGTGTGCAAAGTTTCAAGTTGATCAGACGTTTAGAAACCAGTGAAAATTAGGCTCAAAGATTCCGTTACATACATAGATACTTAAATACATACAACCCGAGCTAATAAAAGCGTTATAAAAATCTACTGAAAACCAAATAAAATGTGCAATATTCCTTCATCTCGGTCTCGCCGACGCATTTTTCTATATCGGTCTCTATCATAACCCGTTGTACATCGGCTTGCTCTTGTCCATATCAAGCGGTGCTACGTGAAAAGTGACATCATTACGGAATCGCTGTTGATTGAATTTTTAGTTCCCGATTATGTTTTGGCACCGAGTTAATTTAGAACATTTTTTGTTGTTGTCGTAATACAAAGCTAAAAATAACCCTTTTTGTTGTTTGAACGTTATGGTGGATTAAATACCCGTAGTGTAATTATATTTGTAGGCAATAGTAGACTCTATTGACGTGCCATTTTTCAAAGCAGTAGAGAAGCGAATCACCGAAGAGAAGCTGGTATGAATCGTGTTATATGGTGCTTTCGCCACTGTTGCGTAGTACTCGCAACCGGCGTGCGTGTATGATCAGTTGTAAGAACCTAAACTAGGCGAAAGGGTTATGTGTGTATCGTGGCAGGTGGCCTTCTGTAGTTTCTGCTTACCCACCTGTGTAGAAAGCGCGGTTTTATGTAGGTAAACCAAAAAAACAATGAATTGATGCTAGTCGCCCCTTCCAAAAAGAAATTTCGTATAAGGAGAAGAATAGGCAAGCAACTCCACCGTTATTTCTTAATAATATTTCACAATATTTTGTATTCATTAATTACCTATAGAATAGAATAATTTTATTTCGAAGTCCATAGGATTAGTAACAATTTTGCTTATCCTCTAGTGTTAGTATAGTTACAGATTACTATTAAAAACTTAAAACTCAGCATGGAGCTGCATCCACCTTCTCAACATCAGGAATCCCACCGATCAACGAATACACTGAGAACACTGTTGGTGCTGCCGCGAACACGTGACATCAGAGGTGCACATCTCTTTCTAATGATGGCGGCAAAACCATCAATGTTGTTGTTATCTGCAAACATCCCTGACGCAACAACGCCACGGCAGCCGCAGCAGCACTCTCGGTGCATTATTATATTGAACACGTAGGTCGCTGTATGCCCGCTGAGTGAAGTTGACCCACAGGCTGCACGTGTACAAGGACTGACAGTAGGCTTTGAAAAGCGTTACTTTAACTGCCCTACTTACATCGCGCAAACCTGCGGCCAGCATGTTACAACGGACAGCCAGCGACCTACGTTCCTTCTCAACGTCACAATTATCTTTAAGGTCTTCTGTACTTCAATAATTATAACTAAAAGTGTCGTCCGAGTTTGTTTCGGCCTAGTGTGTGCGTTAAAGTAATATGTTTCGACGTATTCTGTAGATACTGTTTTTGTAAAAGAAAATTTCCAAAAATCGAGGGTAGCTTACTCTAATAAATTATCTAAGCATTGCTTATATAAGCTTAAGCAAAATCAGCGTATAATATTCCCACTGCTGGGACACAGGCCTCCTGTCTGTGGGAGAGACTGGGCCGTAATCTACCTAGCGTGCCCAGTGCGGAGTGGTAGATATCAATCACATAACTTCGAATATGTGGTTCTAGGACATGCCGGTTTCTTCACTGTTTTCTTACATAATTTTGAGAGCAGTGTTGACGAAATAATTTTCACAAATTAAAGCGACTGTGTCAAACAAGCGGTGTGTTTTTCACCGTTCCTTGATTTGTCTATACCTATCTGTAACCAACAGCGGACGATAAAGTATGAAGCGTCGGAAAAATAAAGCCATGAATTATTAATTTTTTACTTTTTATGTGGGAAATCATCAAATAACGTCTCCCGCTCTGGGTGGAGCAAACTTTTACTGACTAAAACCCACCCGTGTTCCCTCAGAGCCTGTGTGCCAGGGGCGGTGGTATCTCTTTCGAACAAACCCGCACCCCTGGCAGGAAGCCATCAATTAGTATTGTCTGTGTGTCTAATTTTCAGAAACAACTGTACACCTAGACTTAAGTTAGCAACTAAGCGGTAATTTGGCGTCTCTGTTGTCAATGTTGTGTTTACCTGTAATTGGCATATAGAATATAACCTTGGGCTTAGTAAGAATAACTGCTCGGGTTGTTCGATCAGGTTAAGCTACGCTTGCCGCGGTTGGCCGTGGATGGGTGACCATCTTTACATACCAAGACCCCGCCGTGCCTCGGAAAGCACGTTAAGCCGCTGGTCCCGGCTGTCATTTGTGGATCTATGACAGTCGTTACGGGTCGTCAGAAGCCCGAAAGTCTGACAACCAGTCTTACCAAGGGATATCGTGTTACCCAGTTACTGGGTTGTGGAGGTCAGACAGGCAGTCGCTTCATGTAAAATACTGATATTCAGCTGCATCCGGTTAGACTGGAAGCCGACCCTGACATAGTTGGGAAAAGGCTAGGCAGATAATGATGATGATTAGAACATAACCGTATGAATTTTAACCTTATTTGTATTCGAATACAATGTATGTGCTGTGGTTTAATAATATTGTATTTCATACTGTGGAATATAAATATTGTCGAACTCCGGTTTCAGAGGTAAGTAGGTAGATATTTCAGCTTTGCTTCCAAAGACATCAACGCGGTCTAGAATCACAAGTACTGTAGATTCTTTTCTGTCTGTTTCTGTAATAAAGGTATTTGTACATACAATTAATAATATTTTCTAATAAAATCTTTAATCTAAACTAATATTATATAACAAAATTGAAATATTTTCTTTGTCATTGACATCATTTTGAACGGGCTATTTTGCGAAATTTGACAATAAAAACGTTTCAAATCGGTTTATTTTTCACTTTTAGCTATAGTACCTACCCCACACCAATTCGAAATTTCAGTATCATTGGTTAAAACAATGCATATTTATGCGATAGCAGCAATCGCGGTTGATTCGCTGTCATTTTTTGAAGAGGTCTGTTGTGTCTCCGAAACGCATCATCTAGATCTATATGAAATTTAAATGGGACTATTTCGGAATAAACCCCTTTCGAACAAAAAAATAATTTTGCAAATCCGTCTATACACGACGGAGTTATGCCCTTATAACATACATAAAAAAAAAAAACATGTCGAATTGATAACCTCCTTCTTTTTGAAGTCGGTTAAAAAACAAAATACAACCGAATTGAGGAACTTCTACTTTTTTTGAAGTCGATTAGAAACATAATACGCCCCAATTTTAGCGTTTCTCCACTTGAATAACTACATAAATAAAACTCAATCACCAACTTCCAGCTAAATAAATCTACAAACAAAAATAGATTTTAATTAACAGATAAGCGTGGAGTGCTTAATTAAGTATATTAAAAGCTCCTCAGCGATGATCGAGCACATTATCACTATATTAATAAACCGTTATCTAGCATTTAGGCGCGTGTTAGCGCATATCAGTGAGCTAATTTTATCAATAAGCCCTATTTATTCTAGAATCGGTAAATTATGGAAAGTTTTTAATAGTGTGCGGATCAGCGTGTTTCCTCCTCAATAAATTAAGGCCTCCAGGAATGTAATTATTATTATTAATCATTTTAATTCAGAACTCAATAATACATTCCACAACTTGTTAGTAAAAAATACTTAAAACTATGTTAGTAAAATTAATGAATATTAAAAATTGAGCTATTAAATTAAACATAATACAAAATTACATTACATTATATAGGGCACCACAAGAGCCGTGAACTGAATTCCAGTGCCTCACAACCGGGTAATCAACCTTTTCCAATATGGTATTCAGAAGGCTGTTGGTGCAGTCCCGCACGCGGCGCATCACGGCCACTTTCTTACGAACAATCGCCCTAAAACAATCCGTTTTGGCCTAAGCAAACATACCTGATGCACTGCAAAAGCGAGGCAACCCCAACAGCATACTGAAACCATTATTGTATAGGACCCGCAGGGCATTGAAAGATCTACGCGTATACCGAACCCACAGGCTGCAGGTATAAAATGACTGGCAGTATGCCTTAAAAAGAGCAATTTTTAGATGTCGTGAGCACCGTGCAAACCTGCGCGCCAGCATATTGCTTCTCACCGCCAAAGCCCTACGTTCCCGCTCCATATCCAAATCATCTGAGAGGTCCTCGGTGACCCAGAGACCCAGGTCTTGAATTTGGTGATCGTGCTCGTCTTGAAAACCTTTAACTATAAAATGACTACACGCTAAGAGCCCTGGGGCCCCTATGGGGTAAGAACTTCGGCTTAGGGCATCACTGGAAGAGGGCAGCAAGGGGTCGGCTGAATCGGAATGATGCCCGACGATTGATGTCAGGACGTTGTACATATGCAAGTTGCGCGCTAAACTCTGCTTGTGCTATGCAGTATTTTTATGTGACTTCAGTGTCATGATGTGTAGTTCGCATGTGGCGATATAGATGTCGCTACAAGTTTAATGTTAACACACAGTACATTGTTGGGATCGCTTACTTTAGCTTGGCTTCATGAATGAACACCGTAGAAACGGAAGAAATAAAACTTCAGATTGTAGAAAGATTTCTGCAGCATAGCATAAGCATATTCAGCGTTCTGCTGGGACACAGGCCTCCTTTCTGTGAGAGGGAGTGGGCCGTAATCCTCCACGCGGGCCCAGTGCGCGTTGGAACATTTATAGTGGCTACGTCATCATCCCCTGCTTAATTTTATCCCATCTATGAAGCCGGCTTCCAGTTTAACAAGATGCAGCTGAATACCAGTATTTTACATGAAGCGACTGCCCATCGCTCACAATGGGCCTTATCGGAAGGCTTAAAGTCACCCAAAGGGCAATGGAGAGGGTTATGCTTGGAGTTTCCCTACGTGATCGAATCAGGAATGAAGAGATCCGCAGGAGAACCAAGGCAACCGACATAGCCCGAAGAATTGCCAAACTTAAGTAGCAGTGGGCAGGGCACATTGCTCGCAGAACAGATTGCCGATGGGGCCGAAAGGTTCTAGAGTGGTGACCGTGTACCGGAAGACGTAGAGTTGGAATGCTTCCCAAAAGGTGGGCCGATCACCTTGTGAAGGCCGCGGGAATCCATTGGATGTGGGAAGCATAAGACCGGTCCAAGTGAAGGAGTCTGGGGGAGGCCTATGTCCAGCAGTGGACGTCTTTCGGCTGAAATGATGATGATGATGACTGTCTATCTGAAGGCTACGACCACGACCCAGATACGGGGTAATACAATGCCCCTTGGTAATACTGATTATCAGACTGTCGAGCTGTCAAATATTTACGAATGACAACCAGGACAAAGGGACTAATGCATGTTAGCTACTGTTGTCTATCATACATACTTTGAAAAGAGTAATCGGTTATTCTATTCTATAATCAATATTAACCACATTATTATTATTAATAATTCGTTATCTATCTATTAAAAGGGTACCTGTTTGTTTTAGACGCGTGTCAAGTATTAACAGTGGCTTTATTGTTATTAAAACTAAGGGGTTTTTATTTATTGGATCTCCAACAGAGGGTTCCAAATGACATGCAAGTTTATGTTGAGCAGAGACAAATACAACGACGATGACGACCAATTGTCGACGATACACGTATTTTGAACTTACGACTTGCCCCGGTTTCGCATGGTTTTACGAATTTTTTGAGCATCGACATTTCGAGAGCGTTTTGATATTCCGATCATAGTTTTGAAACTGAAACGTGAAATGACAGGAAGACAGTAATATAGAAGATAGCTGCATCCCGTAGTTTTACCCGCATAAGTTTCGTTCTTGTGGGAATATTGGGATAAAAATTATCCTAATCTTTGTGCCAAATGTCTAACAAATCTGTTCAGCCATGTTAGAGTGAAAGCGTAAAAACTAACTAACATATTAAAAATCTAATCTTTTCTCGTTAATATAATACTAGCTTTTGCCCGCGTCTCCGCCCGCGTCTCCGCCCGCGTGGACGACGAAATTTATCTCGCGTAACGGAACATACTACCAGGATAAAAAGTATTAAATGTGTTCATCCAGATATCAGACTATAAGTGTGCAAAATCGTATCCAATTCCATTCACAGCCGAAAATACAAACTTTCACATTTGTAATATTAGTAGCATAATAGAATACAATAAAATAAACTTGAAAGATAGTGGAAGCATCATTACAAAACCAAGATACTTGTCAATAACTTCTAGGGTTTCCTGTGCATCCTGCCTAGTTGCCTAGATTTCAATCTGCTGACCGTCACCCAATAATCAAGCGTTAAAAATACAGAACATGGTTCATAAAAACTCAAGTCAGTATTCTTGCCTTCCGATACTCAAAAAAATTTGTCGGAAAAATGTTTTACAAATTTGATGTTTCTCCTCAAATATTTGTGTTGAATTTGATCTGCCATCGAGCTCACTGAATATTTTTAAGGATGTCTATTTATTGACGCTTCCCGAGACCTAAGGGTTAGTTTTTACTCAAATTCAAAGCGTTTATTAAAAAAAGCATTAACAGGTACTTTTTAATTCAAATTCAAATTCAAATGTATTTACTTTGGGACAACGAGATCCAAAGGTTAGTTTACAAAAAAGAAAAAAAAAACTTAGAAAAACTATTGTTAGTACCTACTTAAATAAAATTACACATAGTTCTGCACACAGATTCCCCTGCGCTGAGACACCCCGCCACGTCATGATAACCAATAGGGAGATGCCTCCTAAAAGATCATCAGACGAACGAAATGCCTCAACACAGGGGCACGTACATCTTCAGCTATAGTTTTCAGGATGCTGTTCTGACTCCCCCGCACCCTCCTCATAAGTAACACGACTTTTTTTCCGAATGACGGCATGAAAGCCATCAGTATGAGCCTGCGCAAACATCTCAGAGGCACTGCAGAAACGAGGAAGTCCCAACATCATCCTGAAAATTTTATTGTATTGGACGCGCAGAGTGTCTAGGGATTTTTTGGTATAGCTAACCCATAGACCACCCGTGTACAAACCCTGACAATAAGCTTTAAATAGCGTGAGCTTGACTTGGTCCGTACAGCGGGCGAATCTACGGGCCAGCATGTTGCCACGGACTGACAGAGCTCTGCGCTCCCTTTCTATATCAACATCATCTTTAAGGTCGTCGGTAAGGTAATGTCCGAGGTACTACAAGCTAAATTGTGTGGTTACATCAATATTTGCTGCGTCATTTGTCATGGAATGGCGCAGTAGTGATTGTTTACTTTTATGTGTTTTGTTCTGGGGTAGTTTTAAGTATTACCAACACTAGTCTATAAGAACAATGTTACCAACAAAATGGACACCATGGTCTGAAATAAAGTTTTTTATTTATTTATTATTTTTTATTAATTCGTTATTAGTTATCATTTGCGCACATTACCGTCCTTTAAAGTATTTATGTTATATATCCATACAATAATACGTAAAGCAAAAACTTTGTATTTACCACTTTAATGAAAATTACGCGAACGGACTATTTAATTTGATGCATTGGTATTGGCTCTCACCGAGAGGAGGTCTGCGTCCCAGCAGTGGGAACATTTATAGGCTAATGATGACTGGTATTCAGCAAAATTTCAGAATGATCGGTCCAGTGGTTTAGGCGACACAGTTATAATTTCTACTGTTTTATTTATTATATTTATTTAATAGGAGACGTGTATGTGCGCTCTCATTTAGTCCAGACAGAACACTAGCGTCTAAACTCTAATAAACTTATGAACAATGTAAATATGTTTAAGAGAGAAACACTCTCAAACTACTGAAGTGGGACGATTATATTTTGTTGTATTCCAACAACGGTAACAAATAAACTTACTTTCGCATTTATAATATTAGATTTCTTAGGTTCCTTCAATTAAAGGTCCCTGAACGCACTATTACATCTCGTAGGCGTAGCGTAGCGGCCGGCGTAGCCTCGTAGACCGTCTACGATTTCCGTAGACCTACGCCCTAATTACGTAGCACTCTCTTAATCTAAATTGATTTAAATATAACAGTTTAAAAGGTTTGGGCGTAGAATTATATACGGTCTTGTTGGGAATCGATTTTAGAAGATGCTTCACAAACTAGGGAACTTAAAGCTTTTACAACATATTTCGAAGGTCAGTGGTTAAAGAAATTTTCGCCGGAGTTATTGAGCTGTTCAGAAAATATGCACAGAACAACAAATGCATTGGAGGGCTGGCACCATCGCCCTGGCGTCAAATTTCAGAAGCCCCAAGTATGTCGTTTCGCAAGGTTAATTAAGTCATAATGTATGGACGATTATGATTTTTTTTTAAAGGGAGAGAGAAGTCCCTTACTATCTGTTATTATTGATTTGATTATTTGAAAAATGTTGATTTAAACCATACATATAATAAAGAATTTTGTTAATATAATTCGCTAATCTGTAATTTTGCGTTTCTGAAGTTCTGCGCCCAAACCTTTACTACCTAATTGATGATTTTATTTAATCCGAGATTGATCTGTCATTCTGCGAATCTGTCATTACGTAAATCTGTCATTATCAGATCTTGTCATTTTGCGACATCTGGCATTTTGCGTTTCTGACATTCTGCGCCCAAACCGTTTAAAATACATTATAATTAGTGATTTATTTCTCTTGTTTTGAACTTAATAAAGTCGTTTTGTCTGTGTATTTTCTTCTATGGATTTAGATGCCGTTTTCGCTATCATTTGGAATTGTTTTTTGGGTAAAGTATTTTTTATACCCGTGTGAAGCCGAGGCGCGTCGCGAGTTACAGAGCAAATGAAAATTCTACATATGAAAAAAAAACAGTGTTGACTAAAAAAACAACCGACTTCAAAAAAGGAGGAGGTCCTCATTTCGGTTGTGTTTTTTAATGCTTGTTACATCCGAACGCCATAATTTATTAACCAGTTTGAAAAATTATTCTTTTGTTTGAAAGAGTATAGGTATTTATTTATTTGTTAACATAAGTAAATAAAATACAGATCTTATGTTTGATTAACAGAGAGCGCTATGCTATGCCCGGAGGCGTACAAATCATCATCATCATCTGCCTAGCCTTTTCCCAACTATGTTGGGGTCGGCTTCGGAGGCGTACAAATATGGTGTGGAAATTTAAATGACAATTACAATAAAAAAAATACTAAAATATAAAAAAAAACATAATAAAGCATAATAATTATGGCGATTATTGAATTAAAAATAAATTGAACAATTATATAATAATTAATACCATAAATATGTCAGACCTAAATGAGGAATTATTAAAATGTCAAAAAAAAAAACTTTGTCTAAATAATTTTATGTCAATTTTAATAATTGTAATTCTAAATTAATTCGTCATTTAAGTAAAAAAAAAAAATAGATTGTGATTAGTGAGTTTTGAGTTAGCTTCAATGATACATATTTTTTTCTACTTAGTATATGTTGATGTATGATGTATTATAGGCCTATGTCCAGCAGTGGACGTCTTTCGGCTGAAATGATGAATGATGATATGTTGATGTTATTATACCTTCCTGTCACTATTTATTTAGTTAGCGATGGTACACGAATTTGTGTGGGGTAGGTCCCACTGCTGGACAAAGGCCTCCTTATTCTCTTCCCGCCTTTCTCTGTCCAGATATGAAAGCGTAACCAAATTTTTTTTTCTCCACAGGTACATAATGTAAAACCCGCCAAACACAAAAATGTCTTCTCAAATACTACCACACGGTATCTACCGCCGGGACTCAAGCGACATCCAAGAAAAACCCCTAGAAATCGACACAGAATCGAACCCAGACCGCAGCCGATCGAACAGTCCTAAAAACATGAAGTATTACAAGCAAATAGACGAAGAAAAAACTATATTAAACCAGGGAAAAAAGTCATTCTGCATAGACGCGTTACTCTCAAGACAATTACCTGAAAGCAGTTTGCAAGATAAAATGTCACAGCAAAAATATTTGACCATCATTCACAACAAAAACTACATAGGAAGATATCAAGAAAATTATGACTCTCAAATCGAGCAGAATATGATCAATAAATGCGAGGGTCGGGAGAGTCCGAGGTCTGGGCAGAGGAGTCCAAGGTCTGGGCAGAGTAGTCGATCTGCGAGTCCAGGGTCTGATGATGGGAATCGCTCTGGGAGCTATAGTCCTCCGATTTCGCCTGGTGTTGAAGGAGGAAATGAAGAGTATGAGAGTTATAGACCAGGTGAGTTGTGATTTATTGTTTTCTTTGTATATCATTTGTTCTGAAAATTTGGTTTCTGCTAGCTTAAGCTTTGATGACTTAGTACATAAAATTCTGCATCAAAATAATCTATATATAAAAGGAGAAACTGACTGACTGATCAATCAACGCACAGCCGAAACTACTAAGACTAGGAACGTGAAATTTTGGTCACGGCTTCCTTTTATAATGTAGGGGAGCACTAAGAAGGGGTTTTTGGAAATTCGACCTTTAAGGGGGTGAAAAGGGGGGTTTTGTTTGTATGAAAAATCTTATTCCTTGAGTTAATAAACTTGAAACTTGGCACAAATACTAAGTTAAGTAAATTATGAGGTTGGCCATTTATTGTTTTTCTAAACTATCCCCTAAAGGGGGATTGAGGGGTGTCAAAGTTTATATGGAAGAATTTTATCGCGCGGTCTGATTAACTCCAAACTCAGTATTTATACCTTAAACCAAAAATAAAGAATAACGTGTTTCAGGGTTTCTCGAAAATCTACCCCTAAAAGTAAAAAAGGGTAGTCCGTGATATTAGAAATGTGAAAGTTTGTGAAGATGATTGGATGTTTGTTACCCAATCACGCAAAAACGGCTAAACGGATTTGGATGAAATTTGACACACAGACAGATTATAACCTAGATTAACATATAGAATACTTTTTATCCCGGTAGTACGTTCCCGCGGGATAATTTCCGACTTCCACGCGGGCGAAGCTGCGGGCGGAAGCTAGTATGGACATATAGTAAAAACTAGAAATAGTGGTAAAAGCCGCTCTGTTCGAGAAATATAATTAATATCAGACTTTTAGAGGTATAAGGAGGGTGGCCACTCTCATACTTTATAGAAAAGGAAAGATCCTGATCCTGAGGAAGACAACAAGACGGGTGTAGTGTTTGGTGGGCAACTACTGCCCAATAGTTGATGTCGGGACGTTGTATATACAGGGTGTTTGGCAGAACGTTGAATATACGAAAATGGTGGATTGGTGGGGTCATCTGCTACTTACTCAGCCCTAATTTATTTGGCCATGGCCCCTAGATATTTTTGATTATTGCTCTTTTTTATTATTAAGAGGAAATATTTGTAACGAATAAACTCAAAAACTACAGGACCGATTTCAAAAATTCTTTCACCATTATAATGCTACATTATGCTTGAGTAACATAAGCTATTTATATACTAGAAAAAAATATAGGAATCCCACCCGTACGAAGCCGAGACGGGCCACTAGTTATTCATAAGTTTATTAGAAAAAGCAACAAACTAAAACAGAATCTTCTCTCCACAGGAATAATCCCAAAACCCGGCCTCCTACCTCAGAACCCAGCCCTGGTCGCTGCTCAATCAGCAGCCCTATTCAACTACCCCCAGCTGTCTCAACCAGGAGCCCTGCCCCCCGGGACCCCAATGCCGTCTGCCTTCCATCACCCTGGGGACAGGGTGCTGCATCACATGCAACTGGAATGGCTGGCGCGGACTGGCATGTTTTACCATAGGATACCCGAGCTCGGAGGTACGTGGTTATGTATGTTCATTTATAGATTTTTGACTGTTTTCTTGAATATTTGTGGTTTTTTGCCAAAAGGCCCTGAAAGAGGGTGATTTTGTACCTTTTTTTTTTTTCTGTTAGAAATCATCAAACAACTTCTCCCGCTCTGGACGTAGTGAGAGGACGTGTTAAACTTTTACTGACTAAAACCTACCCGTGTTCCTTCAGTTGCCTGTACCAGGGCTATGATAAGTCTTTCGGACAAATCCGCGCCTTTGTACCTTTACCAAGAAATGTGGCTTATTTAAGGTTCGTTTTGGACCTCACAGCCAAAGTGTGAAACTCTGCCAGCGTCTGTGTTCCCTTCCACATTTGACCCATCTACCTTCAAAACATAGTGAACAGACATCTTCTAGGCACGCTCGTTTTATCATAGATATCCTCAATCGCTTTCCATTAGTCGTGATCGCGGTAAAGAGCAGGCCCAGTGAGCAAAACAAAATGTCATCATCATCATCAGCCTATAATGTTCCCACTGCTGGGACACAGGCCTCCTCTCGGTGAGAGGGATTGGGCCGTAATCCACCACGCGGGCCCGGTGCGGGTTGGTAGATGTCACATGTCTTCGAATTTTTTGGTTCTAGGACATGCCGGTTTCCTCACGATGTTTTCCTTCACCGTTTTGAGAGCAGTGGTGATGAAATAATTTACACAAAGTAAAGCGCCTGTCTGGGTTCGAACTCACGATCTGCAACTCGTACCTAAGTCGCGGCCGTTACCATTTGGCCGCCAGCAAATTGTATAAAAAGAATATTATACGCATAGTTTGAAGATAAAACGCAAAAAAATCATACAACAACTGCAACTCAGACTGTCCCAATCCACTGCTGGGCATAAGCTTCTCCCTGTCCCAAAACACCCTGTCCTCCGCCTTCCGGACCCAGTCTGTCCCAGACACTTTCTATAGGCCGTCGGCCAATCTAACTGGGGAGCGTCCCATACAACGCTTGCCAATTCGCACCTCCACTCCAGAACTCCATTGGCCATCGGTCCTACGATAGATATGGCCAGTCCACTGCCACTTCAGTTTGCTTACTCCACAAGCTATGTCGGTTACACAAAAAAATTCCAACTAAATTAAAATTACTCGCCAAACTCATACAAAAACCTAGAAAAGATAACATAGATTTAGCAAGAGCACACCATTCATCTTTTTTACCTACGTAATCTAATCTTTTACGAAACAAATGGAGGTACTTACAATACATGATCTGTAGGCGAGTTAAAGTTAATCTGTCATTGAGATAAATGTGATCGATCAAGCCTGAGACAAAATGGTAATACAATAAAATGTACATATACAATAAGGAATTGGTTTGTTGGTTGGACAGCCACAAGGGTCGATCAATCAGGTTAAGCTACGCTTGGCGCGGTTGGTCCGTGGATGGGTGATCATCTTTACACACAAAGACCCCTCCGTGCCTTGAAAAGTACGTTAAGCCGTTGGTCCCGGCTGTCATCTGTGGATCTTTGACAGTCGTTACGGGTCGTCTCGTCAGAATCCCGAAAGTCTGACAACCAGTCTTACCAAGGGTATCGTATTACCCAGTAACTGGGTTGTGGAGGTCAGATAGACAGTCGCTCCATGTAAAATACTGGTATTCAGCTGCATCCGGTTACACTGGAAGCCGACCCCAACATAGTTGGGAAAAGGCTAGGCAGAAGATGAAGCAGACAGAGATATCGATGACGGTGGATGACCTTTGATCCATCGTCCACGACACTCCTCAAAAGTAACCTGTTTCAATCTCAAATCACCGTTGAATAGCCAGAATGGCACAGCACTTGTACATATAGAAGTATGAGGAACATGGTTTAAAGTTCACACATACCCATAGGGGTATGAGTGAAGTGAGAAAAGTGAGGATCCTCCGACCAGACGGGTATTGTGTCTGGTGGGCAACTGCCCTACAGTTGATGTTGGGTTGTTGTACATATGCGGGTCGCGCGGTAAACTCAGATTGCGCGATGTAGTTACGGTGCGACGTCAAGTCTTGTGTAGTTCACATATGGCATTGTAGATGGCGCCACAACACTTTTTGTGTTTCTCAAGTTTGTTGATTTGTAGTTTCGTATGTGGTATTGTAAATGACCGGCACATACCTTACTGCTACCACCAACAGCATCCGGTTAGACTAGAAGCCGACCCAACATAGTTGGGAAAATGCTAGGCGGAAGATGCTGTCCAAGTATCCATAAAGTAAAAGTGTTCTATAAAATTGATCAATGGTACATCACCTTTTATTGCTTAGCACGCTATCGATCATTCAGGTTGTACCTGATAGTGAATGAATGTTGCCAAACTGTCAAATTGAAATCCATTCTTCTTTTCTGCTGGGACACATGCCTCCTCTCTGTGAGAGGGAGTGGGGCGTAATCCACCACGCGGGCCCAGTATATGTCACATGTCTTAAATTTTTCAATCTAGGACATGCCGGTTTCGACACGATGTTTTTTCAAATAACTTTAATTTCTACAAGTAAAAGTTGGAGAGTTATATAGAAAAAATCATTTCACAGACAGGCATATACACACGTAAAAACTATCATGTCATACGAGTACATTAATCATATTGTCATACTTATAAGAAAAATACATTTTTTTTATCTTTTATCACCACAATCAGAGACCGAATTTGACAAATAACATGTCAATCGTGCCATAGATGTTAAAACAAATATTATTTTCATCTTAAAATATTGTAGATACCTACATTATATTCTTATCACATGTCCGAAATTGACGTTCCCATTTTCTTTGTCATACAAATTAAAGATTGTGGCATACGTTATAGTGAAGGGATGGCGAACCGATATGGCACGCGTAGTTTGGTAGCACGCTACAAAATCATTTGGGCATGGGAGTATACAGCTCAGATTTCTGTGACATATATATGAAATCTGAGCGCGATATTTTCATCAACGTATGCCTGTGAGTCGTTATATTCAGAAAAAATCTGTTTCTCACATCGCATTCTGCTAAAAGTAATATATGAAACTGCAGGCTTAGCATGAGCACTGAGCACCGATTTGTCGACGGAAGAATAGACATGACTATTAACTAAATGATTTACAATAGAAGAAGATAGCTGTGTTTTTCTATTAATTAACACAGTTATGCGTTCTAAACGAATCATGATTTTGTAGATAATCGTATATACTTTGTGGCCGTCGAGTAGAAAGGGCAGCTTAAGTTTAGTTACTGCATAACATCCGGTGGACCATATGCCAATTCTGACACTTTACTAACAAACAAAAACATTCGTATAATCTAATTCTTATCGATTAATTCAAAAAAACGATGACATATGTGTCAAACATGATTAGCAGTATTAACGACCCCTAGGGTAAATAATGTTTAGCGGGGGTAACGTTGACAGGGGTAACATTCGCAATGGGTAAATAAAATTAAATAAATTAGCCAGCACTTATTTTTATGGGGTCATTTGTATTTATTAATAGATTTTGAGTAATTTGGGTAATTTGGTAAGAGTGCTAAGTAATAACAGCGACACGGGTTGGTCGATCAAGTTAAGCTACGCTTACCGCGGTTGGTCTGTGGATGGGTGACCACTTTTACATACCAAGACGCCTCAATGCCTCGGGAAACGGTTGGTCCCGGCTGTCAATCGTGAATCTTTGACAGTCGTTACGGGTCGTCAGAAGCCCGAAAGTCTAACAACCATTTTTACCAAGGGGTAACGTATTACCCCGTTATTGAGCTGTGGAGGTCAGATAGACAGTCACTCCAGTAGTAGTTGGAAATCGTAGGTTCGAATCCAGACAAACGTATTACTTTATGTAAATTATTTCATCACCACTGCTCTCAAAACGGTAGAGGAAAACATCGTGAGCTAACTGGCATGTCCTAGAACCATTTGAAGATAAAATAAAATAAACAAATAAAAATAGCCTTTATTTCCTCTGACCTTTTCTGTAAGTACACACACTTCTTATAAACTAATAACACTTAATTATTAAATCTATTCTTAACCAGATTAGCTACATATAATCAGCTTCCAGGTCAGGCTGTCTCGCGACATAGGCCTCCTCCATTTCCCTCCATTTACTCCTGTCTAGAGCCGTTCTCCGCCAACCTTTTGGCAGATCATCCTCCCACCTTTTCATCTGTCTTCCTCTACGTCTTTTCCCGTTCCTTGGGTACCATTCGGTGATCTTTTTGGTCCATTTCTCCATCTTAGCTCTCATCATGTGACCTGTCCATTTCCATTTTAGGGTTCTAGTTTTTACTTTTGTCTGCCACTTTGGTGATGTTCCTAATTTTTGTGGCTTTCCATTTGTGTAGCAGTCTAAGGTTCATCATGCTCCCCTCCATTCCTCTTTGACATACACGTAGCCTGTGTTCATTTTTTTGTGATAACGGCCAGGTCTGGCAGCCGTACGTGAGACATGGAAGAATGCAGGTGTTATATAGTTTCCTTTTTTCTGAAATGGGTACACTTGTATTCTTCATAATTTCTTTAAGAGACCAGTATCTTTGCCAGGTGTTATTTATTCTTCTGTTCACTTCTTTAGTCGATAAATCATTTACAGCTATAATCTGACCCAGATATATGTACCTACTCGTTTACATATTCGATCTCTTCTTCTTCTACTTCTATCTTTACGTTTGTCCTATTTGTCATCAATTTGGTCTTACACGTATTCATTGATAGACCTGCTTTTTTGCTTTCCGATGCTAGTTGTTCAAGCATGGTTTGAAGTGAGGCAGGGTTCTCTGCAAAAAGAATGAGATCGTCAGCGAATCTTAGGTGGTGTAAGTTTTCCCCGTTTATATTAATGCCAAATTCTTCCCAGTTCAATTGGCAAAGATGTTTTCCAGAACAGCGTTAAATATTTTTGGTGACAGCGGGTCTCCTCGTCTAACACCTCTCTGAATTTTAAATTGCTGTCCGATTCTCTCGAGCTGTACTTTGGCTGTGCTGTTGGCATATATTTGTTGGATTATGCTTAGGTATTTATTTTCCACTCCCTGATTTTTTAGTGACTTCCAAATGTAACTATGCTTCAATGAATCAAACGCCTTGTTATAGTCTACGAACGCCAGATAGAACGGGCGTTCGTATTCGTTGCATTTTTGAATTATTTGTTTGACGACATGAATATGATCGATGGTCGAATAGTCCGAGCGAAATCCTGCTTGCTCTTTTGGCTGATTGCAGTCTAGTCCTTTAGTCAACCTTTCCAATATAATCTTTATGAACACTTTGTACATATTTGCCATTAGACTAATGGGTCTGTAATTGTTCATGTTGTTTCTGTCTCCCTTTTTGTGCAGTAATATTATTGTGGATGTTGTCCATTGAGTTGGTATTTGTTCTGTAGCCAAAATTTCGAACAGAATATCAATTTGATCATTGATGACAGTTTATTTACATTTATGATAATTAATTCAAATTAATTGATTATTGTGTTACAATAATTCATGATAGTTTGTTTACTGATTGTTAATTAGTAATTACACGTCGGGGCGGCTGAAGTAAAGCTTGAATTAATTACAATATGACGTCGTTGTACCATCCATTAAACAGGGTTATTGGAAAAACACCAACAACCTCTTAAGAGGTCATTGTTCTCATCATCATGAACAACTTTTACTATGGGACTAAACATGAAATCGCGAAAAAAAACAGCTGTTCCTTACTTTTATGTTCGTATAACTCACCAAAATGTAGGGAACAGCAGATTTTTTTTTGTCAATACTCCAATAGCAAAAGTTGTTCATAATGATTAGTAAAATGACCTCTTAAGAGGTTGTTGGTGTTTTTCCAATAACCCTGTATATCGTGACCTCCGTGCTTCGGAAAACACGTCAAACCGTTGTTCCCGGCTGTCATTTGTAGATCTTTAACAGTCGTTACAGGTAGTCAGAAGCTCGAAAGTCTAACAACCAGTCTTACCAAGGTTGTTAACCAGTAACTGGGTTGTGTATACAAATACAAGCTCTTGTCAGTAATCGTGTAGCTCAACTTAGAATTATGAGCTCAATGACTCGACGAACGAACTCAAAAAGTCAAAATAAAAATTAATTCACAAATATTAAAATTATTATTTCCTTTCACTAAATATTATAAATGACATTTATAAATATTAGAATATAAAAGTATAAAACATTTGAAAATTTAATAAACAGTAGGCCTTATTGCCTTTGCCTTGCCTTACCCTTATTGGTATAAGGGTCCAAGCTGCCGGCGGTCAGGGCTCCAGAGGGAGGAACCTTCTAACAATACAAGCCGTGTCCAGAAGGAAAGTACCGCTTTCTGAATTTTATAATTTTAATAATAATTATAAAAGTCCTTGATTTTTATAATTATTATTAAAGTGTTGGTATCCAAATCCCACTATCCAAAGTGTGTCATTTGGACAGTCTACGTTGAAGACCACCTCATCTTTTCTCCGACCTTTTTCTCATTACTCAACCTGCCAACCCATCCACAATCCGAACCTGTCGACATGACAGCCTAACTGCACTATAGTCAATCAACCCCTGTTTGTAGACTACCCTCACTATTTGCCGTCAACACTGCCACCTGCGATGACACCTACCCTCTATGTCAACCCCTTTTGATAAAGAACTGGCATGAAAAAAAATAGTGTGGAAAAAATATTGTGGTAATCTGTGGTGATTTTTTTTTTGTTTGTTTTTTTAACATGTTGAATTTATAAAGAAATATACGTTTTATTTTATATTTTTCGCACAACTATTGCATGTCACGAATAAAAATACTTTCCTAATTGATGTTTTCTTTTTTGTGATTTTAAAGAAAAGATGAGAAATTCAGTTAAATTTATACAGTGTGGTAGGGACATTTGACCATGGATTCCACAGTTACCACAAATGCAGTAGGTACTATGATTCCGAACCTGAAATAATTGGGTGTTCCATATATTACCACGTCGGTATTGCACTTTTCTATGAAACAGCAGATTTTTGTTTCGATAACCGACGAAAATTTCGTAGTACGCACGGCCACACATCAAGTTATACATTTCCAGTTTATGCTGATCTCGCACAGTACGGAAATCCTATACAGTGCGAGATCAGCTTATACTGGAAATGTATAGCTTGATGTGTAGCCGTGTGTACTATGGAGCCTTGAGTTATGTATAGAGTAATCTATGTGACGTATTCTTTAGTTTAGAGCGCTGTCACAGGTCCACTAGCGCCACGCCTTTAAAAAAACATTATCTCATGACTGAAAAGGAATTATGAAAAACGGCTCAATCAGCTGTCTCGGTAAGCGTGTCTAGAATTTTCTAATACCTTTTATAAAGTTTCATATTGAGACACGAAGCAACAAAATTCGATCTAAACGGCCACATTCCTCTAGATCGTTTTTCCTTTTAGCTAAGTACAGTTGAGTAGGATAGGGATATAAAATAACTTGGAAAAATCAATACATCTAAGTCTACACAGATCTATTCCACGTGCAATAAAGTCTGAAACCATGATTCGAATCAAACACAAAATGTAATATGTATGTAACTGTGCGCCTTACCAATAAAGAATAAAACATCCATTTAAATATTATAAATCCAACACACCATTTCTAATTCCCAATTACAATATTCACAACCCAACACTGGGCAACCCCCGCAATTTAAACTGTACATTTAACGCAAGATTAGTCCTGCATCCCAACTTTGCCCAGCAATAAAAATCATTCAATTATGTGATTGCTAACAGGTGCCGCTACCCGACGGCCCCGACATATGGGGCGGCAATAAACCAGCCACCCTACTTAGTTAGGGTCACCCTTGCTTAACCTTTTTAGTTGTGAAGATAAATTGAGACAGATTATTATCTTTTTAGTAGTAATGTGTGATTTTTTAGGGTAATTCGCAAGTGTAATATTTTTATTAAGGGCTGTTTTTTCAATAGTCAGAAAAGTTTTATCGGAAAAATTAATCTGGCAGTTTGACATATTTTCAATACAAAAGCTGTCGTCAAAACGCAATACTTCATCGTGAGCATACCCTAGAACCAAAAATTCAAAGATAATGTGACATCAACCAACCCGCATTGGGCCCGCGTGGTGGACTACAGGCCACACCCTCTCAGAGAGAGGATCCTTGTACTGTGTCCCAGCAGTGGGAACATTAAAGGCTGATTATATGTGTATGTTTATGCTATTTTGCAGGCTAGATTGAACACATGACTTTATAACTCGTCTAGTGGTTTTGAGTATCTTGTAAATGGCTTACGCAAATGTCCTGCAGATCTGGTAGCGTCTTGTGACGGGTCGTTGAGCTCCCTAAAATAGGGTTGAGCTACACGGTGACTGATACATACATGCCGTCTGTTGGGACAGGTCAGCTCAAAGCTGCAATGGCTCTTTCTTCAAAAGGCTCTTCCAGATATTGCCCTGCATTGTTAGACTAACATAATATTCAAATAATATAATGTTTGGACTTTAAAATAGACCATGACCTCTGAGTTTGTTTCGGCTTTTCTTCTCAAGGAAATACCGGCGCCATCTAGTTTTTAACATATTGACCTACAAAATATTGACGGGTAAAAGTGTCTTATAAGATCTACTTACTTATAAAAACATTTCATTTCATTATTATGGGTATATTGACTGGATTAAAGGAAAAACGCAACATAACCTCAAAAGGCCACACACACTAAAAACCTCGTTAAATAAAATAATCAAATAAAAGCTTAAACAGGCATAGTACACAACACATAGTTAATTAACTGCTAGATTATGTGATCAAATAAAATTAGTAGATAAATCTTAACATGGCCGCTTCAGAAGTTCATTTAAAAATCAACAGAGCCCCGACTAGAACGTAATTTGTTGATGGTGTGTGGTGCCAGTTGTAGCGGCCATTTTGTATTTAATTATGAGTATGTTGTAGGTACCTACTTATTTGTTTTTTGAGAGCACACACATCACCTTATTCCTGATGTAGGTTTTGTTAATGATATAAATGACCAAGTATTAATTATTCGGGCAAAGTGTATTGGGTTTTTCTGTCTTGAATTTCTGGAGTATGCCCAGTTGATGGCAATAAATAGGCTCGCCCCCTATTACATGAGACTTAAACACAACTGGCGAAATGTGGTCGTAGTATAGGTACACCTCTGCCCAACCATTCGTGGAAACAAGGCGTGATGGTGTGTGTATGTATGTATGTATAAATAACTTACAACATACTCCTCCCATAGGGGGACTTCGATCCTTAATACAGGGTTATTGGAAAAACACCAACAACCTCTTAAGAGGTCATTTTACTCATCATTATGAACTACTTTTACTATGGGACCAAATCTGAAATCGTGAAAAAAAAAACAGCTGTTTCCTACATTTTGATGAATTTTACGAACATATATGTCAGGAACAGCTGATTTTAGTTTACAATGAGGTCTTAAGAGGTTGTTGGTGTTTTTCTAATAACCCTGTATACTCCTTTTGCTTTGTGTAGGTAGGCAAATATAACAAACAATAAAATTTTATTTAATTTTGTTTTAAATAAAATTAACAAATAAAATACATAAAATAAAATACAATAAAATGGCACCATCATCATTTCAGCGTTGTGTTCCGTGTGGTGCCGGACGTAAAAGAATTTCACTGTCTCATTTCTTCTCGTGGGTGTCGTAGAAGGCGACTAAGGGGCTTACCAGAGGCAGATAGGCAGCAGAGTTCTCTATGCATTTTACCACCATACTGCGATCGGCAACCCGCCTGCCAATCGTGGCGATTATGGCAATCCCCGCCCCGTTTGGAGGAAGCCTATGTTCAGCAGTGGACGTCTTCAGCTGAAATGATCATGATGATGGACCATTTCAGCCGAAAGCCTTGCACTGCTTGAAATAGGCCTCCTCCAAGCTCCGTTACTTTGACCGGTTCTGTGCTTCTCGCATCCAGCGGATTCCTGTGGCCTTCACTAGGGTATCGGTCCATGTTGTGGGAGGCCTTCCAACGGCATACATACACACAGACAACGCTCACACAATATTGCAAAGCACCTGCAAGCCACTGGTATTATAATCCATAGGTTTGAGGTAACTACAAACCATCAATCAGTTGGCCCTGGGGGCCTACGACCACCACATCATCAGCCTAACCTTTTCCCTATGTTGGGGTCAGCTTCCAATCTAACCAGATGCAACTGAATACCAGTATTTTACATGGACCGACTGCCTATCTGACCTCCACAACCCAGCTACTGGATAATACAATACCCCTTGGTAAGACTGGTTGTTAGACTTTCGGGCTTCTGACGACCGTAACGACTGTCAAATATCCACGTATGACAGCCGGGACCAACGGCTTAGCGTGCTTTCCGAGACACAGAGGAGTCTTGGTATGTGAAGATGGTCAATCATCCACGGACCAACTACTAAGCCACAAGCCTCAATGCCTACGACCACTTCTTAAAGAAATATTATTTTAATCTTACTTCAGTGTGGGAAAAAGATAGAGCATCCGGCATACCTCCATCTCTTTCAGACCATGTTTGCCAAAAAAATGTAGGTAATGATGATTACTTTTAAACTTAAATATCTTTTAAAAAGCTCACTAATCATCACAAGCGTGATTCCCCCGCCGGCACTCAGTCCCCCATTCCCCCATACCCTGGGGACTTTAAGCCAATTATCTGGCACCAATTTGTTCTCACAAACAAAGCCCAGCCCTTGCCAAATTAGATCCCCGTGTGTGAGTGAGGGGGTTGTGTCGATGTGTGATATTTTCGATAAATATTTTTTCAATTAAAATACGTTTGAGGTCGACTTAAAAAAGGAATAAATTATTTTTAGTAGGGAAACATTCATTTGTTCTTTCTTAATCATTTGTTTAAAAAAAAAAAAACCTGCGTCGTTGGTCTAGTGGCCGCATGTGCTACTGCTGAGCATGGGGTCCTAGGTTGGATTCCCGGGACGGGCAAAATGTTAATGGGTTTTTCTTTTTGGAATTTCTCAGCAGCAGCCTGGAGCGTGGATTTGTGCCCGTTAGATGGCAATAGGCTCACATGGGACTTATACATAATTGGCAAAATGTGACTACTTTAGGTACACCTCTGCCTAACTTAACGTGACCCTATGGGGAAGCCATGCGTCATGTTATGTTACATAAGTTTCTACAAACGAAAACGAGTAATATTCAATATTGGCCACCAAAATATTGACTTGTAAAAGTGTCTGATTAAATCTAGGTACAGAGGCCAGCACGTCAAGCTACCCCAATCTGTCAAATTTCTTTGATAGTTTTTCAACTTTATTACAAAGGAATAAGGTTTATGTTCAATTGGGAAAATTTGACAGTTTGGGATAGCTTGACCTGCTGGCGACTGTACTTACATAAATAAACATTTCATTTCATTAAAAAAATCTGATATAATAGTCGTACCAATTGCCTAATACGTTTTTCTAAAATTTTGTCCATTCGCCCAGAAATAAATTAACATCGTGCGAGAGGCCTAAAAAATCGATTATTTATAGGCGAGTAAATTCGTCCGTTACGACTAATAAGCCAAAAATTTGTGTCATCGATACATTCCCCTCACTAACGAGCCCCGTCGCTCGGGCGGCTCGCGGGTAAAATTCACAGTTTCAGTAAAGAATCTATTTAACTGGCTCTTTTGATAGTAGCCATATTGGATTAGGGTTTTAACGGTTTAAGGCTTGCATAAATTGTTAAGCTTGATTTAGTTCTGATTGAAATAGAATGACTTGCGGCGGGCTTCTGACGACCCGTGACGACTGTCAAAGAACCATGAATGACAGCCGGGACCAACGGCTTAAGGTGCTTTTCGAGGCATGGAATTGGTATGTAAAGATGGTCACCCATCCACGGACAAACCAAGGCGATCGATCGACCCGTGCGGTGTTATAATTTAGTTTCCGTAAAGAATCTATTTTGCTGGCTCTTTTGATGTTCGCCATATTAGATTAGGATTTTAACTGTTTTTTTTTTTTTTTTTTTTTGGTGGGAAGTCATCAAATAACTTCTCCCGCTCTGGGTGGAGCAGGAGGGCGTGTCAGACTTTTACTGACTAAAACCCACCCGTGTTCCTTCAGTAGCCCGTATGCCAGGGGCTGTGGTGTCTCTTTCGAACAAACCCGCACCCCTGGCAGGCATCGGCCCTTGCGGGCCCCATCACTTTTTGTGCTGACATCTCTTTGAGGCGCGCGTGGAACACAACGCGCCGTCGACTTGGGCTTGGTTCTTACCGGACAGCGAGCTACCCATTACTCGCCGTCCGCAAGCCCATGCCTACGGTGGCCGGAAATCGGCCTGGGATTCCCGACTTCCAGGGCGTCTCCGTATCCTGCGGCGGCTAGGGTCGCGAGGGCGCATATGCTGCCTCTCCCTCACGTGCGCCGCCTCCCTCTTCGCGAGCATCACTGCTTCGCTGAAGGAGGTGACGGCTCCCCATGCCGTCTCGCTCCGTACCATGGCCTGGACCAGGGCCGGACGCGAGAGATCGCCGCCGCCGATCGCCTCCACGAGGACACGGCGGTGCTCCGCCCAAGCCGGGCAGACCGCCACCGTATGCTCCACCGTGTCCTCAGGGCGATCTTCGCAGTGGAAACACCCGGGCGTTTCCTCCCGCCCTATCCGAAACAGGAACCTCCCGAAACAACCGTGTCCGGTGAGGACCTGCGTCAGGCGGAAGGTGAGGACGCCATGCCACCTCTCAAACCACTCCTCAAAGAGGGGACTTACCGCCGCAATCGTGGCGTGCCCAGCACTGGGTTGCGACAATCGCTCCCTCCATGTCACCATGAGAGGATTTTAACGGTTTAGGCTTGCATAAATTGTTAGGCTTGATTTTGTACTGACTGAAACAGAATGGCCAACAACTGAAATACCTAATAGCTATTTTATTCACTGATAGTGTCAAAAGGAAAAGAAAGTGTGACAGGCCGATAATGGTGGCACCAACTTAACTTAATTTAGGTATTGCTAACTTTTTCCTTCATATGAAACAAGAAATATGCGGACTGTTGACAGAATTCAGAAGAATTGCTATTGGCAAAAGCACGGTTCCCTACCTATTCGAATATGTTCCTACTGTGATTGATGACCAAACAATTTACATGCTGATAACTAAAGGACTATTAATAAGTGCACAACTCAAAATTAAAACCATAAAACTCACGCCATTTGCTCATGGGGGAGATAGGCTAGAGTTTTATATATATATATTTTTGCGCCACACTAGGAATTTCTTCCTGTATCATGGATGCGTTTACAAACATAGAAACTCACAAACACAAACACCCAGACCTGGAACAATTACTTGCAGATC
Source organism: Polymixis flavicincta (assembly GCA_949987655.1). Lineage (NCBI taxonomy): Eukaryota > Metazoa > Arthropoda > Insecta > Lepidoptera > Noctuidae > Polymixis > Polymixis flavicincta. The sequence continues at coordinate 2,480,072 of OX465198.1, read as the reverse complement.
ATACAAATATTTGTTCCGTGCGGGAATCGAACCCGCAAGACGCTGCGCAGCAGTCGATCGCTCATCCATTACGCACTGATTGTTTCCACGCTGTTATGCGCAAGCGGTGTGCGTCCCTGGTGCGCCGGGTGCGGGCCAGCCCCAACGCCATCTTGGCAATGATTGCCGAAAGATTGGACTGCCCTTAAATCCGGCATGGATGTGGCAGGCATGTTGCTGTTCCAATGCCGGTTAGAAAATTATAATTATTGTGACCGAAAAAGTTTTTATTTTATTTAATTTTAATCAGTTTTATTTTATTTTTTGTTGACCAGTAATGTGTTTTAATTTAACAATTATTGTAATTTATTTACTTAATGGTTTTTATGTTAATATATTTGTGTTGTAATTATTTGCCTGATAATGAGTCTATTGTTACTTGATAATGAATAAATAATAATAATTACGCCAACCGTTTCGTCAATATGTAATCTTTGGAACAGGCAGTCTTCACAGTCTTCAAAAACCGGATATTCGGGAAGCTTACTATGGCTTAATTCAGCTGTGGATTTTTTCTGTGCAATGCACATATCACTGATTATTTCGATCTTTCCTATCCAATTGCATAATCAGCATCTAATGTGTCGGAGTGGCCCACAATCCAACAGGCGGGCCCAGTACGGGTTGTTAGATGTCACAGGTCTTCGAATGTTTGGTTCTAGGACATAATATTTTTCTTCACCAGTTTGAGAGCAGCGGTGGAAAAAATATTTACGAATTCGCGACCTACGAGTACCACTCGTAAGGCGGGGTCGTTACCACTGGACCACCTCTGCTCCTATCGCCTCTACTTACCCTCTACTTTTAAGAAAGGACAACGATACATACTTATCATGACATACATGGGGGTGGGTATTAAGTAGGCGTGGTTAGTTCACGCATGCGCTGTAGTGTCGGTCCCTGCTCTTGAGAAACCTTCTGTTTTTGAGCAGATTTTATTTGATGTAAATTATTTTATGCCGTCTCGGGTTTTGTGATGGGTTATTTTATGTTTTAACGTGTGTTTCAAGAGCTAGGGGTAAAATATTGTCTTTATGTGTCTTTAAAATAGAATCACATTCATAATTATACGTTTTCTCCGTATACCTACCATCATTTGCCTGGCCTTCTCCTAAGTAAGTTGGGATCGGCTTCAAGTCAAACCGGATGCAACTGAATACCAGTATTTTACATGGAGCGACTGCCTATCTGACCTCTACAACCCAGTTACTGGGTAATACGATACCTTTTCGTAGGACTGGTTGTCAGACTTTCGGGTTTCTTACCACCCGTAATTACTGTCAAAGATCCACGAATGACAGCCGGGACCAACGGCTTAACGTGCTTTACGAGACACGGAGGGGTCTTGGTATGTCATGATGGTTACCCATCAAGGTTCAGACAGAGGTGTACCTACAGTTCACCCACATTTTGCCAGATAGGTTTAAGTCCTATGTAATAGGGGGCGAGCCTATTGCCATCAACCGGCTGTTAATGAGAAATTGGATTTAGAAAAACCCAATAACAAATAATTAATACTTAGTAATTTATACCATTAACAAACCTACATCAGGAATAAGGTGATGTGTGCTCTCAAAAAATTATAAATCAAATCAAAAGTAATTTATTCAAACTAGGCTGAGAGTCAGCACTTTTCACACTTCACTATAATAAGTAGGCACAATGTAATCATCAATAAGTAGGTACAATGTAATCATAATTAAATACAAAATGACCGCTGCAACTGGCACCACACAACATCAACAAATTACGTTCTAGTCGGGGCTCTGTTGATTTTTAAATGAACTTCTGAAGCGGCCATGTTAAGATTTATCTACTAATTAATAGGTCTTTACCTATGAAATTGCCGTTTTGTATGAAAAAATTCAAACGAATTTTTTTCATGAATTTTTTATTTGTATTAATCGAAGTAATCACCCATGCAATCAATGCATCTTTGCCATCGCAGTGGCAGTTTATTGATGCCCTTCTTAAAGAAATCAGCTGGACGGGAGGCAACAAATTCTTCAAAGGCATTTTGTACTGCCTCTCGGGTATTAAATTTTTTTCCCGCCAAGAAGTTATCCAAATTCTGGAAAAAGTAGTAGTCTGTAGGCGCAAGGTCTGGTGAGTAGGGCGGATGACGGAGAGCTTCCAACCCCAGTTCTTGCAACTTGGAGACCGTCTGCTGTGCAGTATGAGGTCGCGCGTTGTCGTGCAGGAGCAGCGGAGACGAGCGATTGACCAATGCTGGTTGGAGATGCGCCAGCTTCTCCATCATTGTGTTCAGTTCTTCACAGTACACATCTGCAGTAATGCTCACCCCGTTTGGTAAGAAGCTGTGATGAATCACACCGGCGCTAGACCACCAAACAGTGACCATCACTTTTCTAGGGGTAAGTTTTCGTTTAGGGCATTGTTTAGGTGCTGAACCAGGATCCAACCAACTTGCTGAGCGCTTACGGTTATCAAACAGAATCCATTTTTCATCGCAGGTAACAATGCGGTTCAAAATTCCTTCATTTGTGTGTCTGTTGAGCAGTGCAAGGCACGTCTCGACGCGTACTTCGCGCTGGCGATCACTGAGTTCGTGGGGCACCCATTTGTCAAGCTTTTTTACCTTGCCAATTTGACGCAAATGGACCAATATTGTTTTGACGCTAACGTCGAAAGCTGCTGCTAATTCAGCCGTAGATTGTGTATCATCAGCTTCCACAATCGCCTTTAATTCGTCATTGTCGACCAAAGTCTTCGGACGACCGCGAGGTTCATTTTTCAGGTCGAAATTTCCAGAACGGAAGCGAGCAAACCAATAACAGGTGGTGCGTTGGTTTGTAGTGTTAGCTCCGTAAACGTCGTTGATGTTGCGTGCCGCTTGTGCCGCGTTGCTGCCACGACGGTACTCATATTCCATAATTACTCGAATTTTTAACGTATCCATGATGACGAAAAAGATTGAAATGCGATGAAAATGTAACACTAATCAATAAAGAAATGACTACTTTTAGAAAAAAAAATCCATGTTTTTAAAATAAAATTAATTTGAAATTAGAATTCTTAGCCAAACAAAAATTATTTTGATTTGAAATGGCCAGTACTGCAGAACGGCAATTTCATAGGTAAAGACCTAATATTTAATCACATAATCTAGCAGTTAATTATATAACTGTGTGTTGTGTACTACGCCTGTGTAAGAAGCTTTTATTGATTATTTTATTTATCGCCGAGGTTACTCTAGCTTTTGCCCGCGGCTCCGCCCGCGTGGATTTCGTTTATCGGGTTAAAAAGTAACGTAAAATAGCCTATGTCCTTCTACACATCACAGGCTATATCTCTGCCAAATTTTGATTCAGAAAGACCCAGTAAAACTTTGCCCGACCCGGGAATCGAACCCAGAGGCTTCATGCTCACCAGTAGCGATTGCGACCACTAGACTAACGAGGTAGACTTGTATATAACTTACCTTATGATTTTTTTTTTTTTTTTTTTTTTTTTTTTTTGGGTGGGAAATCATCAAATAACTTCTCCCGCTCTGGGTGGAGCAGGAGGGCGTGTCAGACTTTTACTGACTAAAACCCACCCGTGTTCCTTCAGTAGCCCTTAAGCCAGGGGCTGTGGTGTCTCTTTCGAACAAACCCGCACCCCTGGCAGGCATCGGCCCTTGCGGGCCCCATCATTTTTTGTGCTGACATCTCTTTGAGGCGCGCGTGGAACACAACGCGCCGTCGACTTGGGCTTGGTCGTTACCGGACAGCGAGCTACCCATTACTCGCCGTCCGCAAGCCCATGCCTACGGTGGCCGGAAATCGGCCTGGGATTCCCGACGCCCAGGGCGTCTCCGTATCCTGCGGCGGCTGGGGTCGCGAGGGCGCATATGCTGCCTCTCCCTCACGTGCGCCGCCTCCCTCTTCGAGAGCATCACTGCTTCGCTGAAGGAGGTGACGGCTCCCCATGCCCTCTCGCTCCGTACCATGGCCTGGACCAGGGCCGGACGCGAGAGATCGCCGCCGCCGATCGCCTCCACGAGGACACGGCGGTGCTCCGCCCAAGCAGGGCAGACCGCCACCGTGTGCTCCACCGTGTCCTCAGGGCGATCTTCGCAGTGGAAACACCCGGGCGTTTCCTCCCGCCCTATCCGAAACAGGAACCTCCCGAAACAACCGTGTCCGGTGAGGACCTGCGTCAGGCGGAAGGTGAGGACGCCATGCCGCCTCTCAAACCACTCCTCAAAGAGGGGACTTACCGCCGCAATCGTGGCGTGCCCAGACTTACCTTATGATAAATTTTCATAATAAAAGCGTACTTTCCTCGTGGAGGCGATCGGCGGCGGCGATCTCTCGCGTCCGGCTCTGGTCCAGGCCATTATACGGAGCGAGAGGGCATGGGGAGCCGTCGCTTTGACTGGAATGGACAGCAGCGTTCTCTTTGCATTTTACCACCATACTGCGATCGCAACCCGCTTGCCAAGCGTGGCGATTATGGCAAAACCCTCCTTTTGGGGGAAGCCCATGTCCAGCAGTGGACGTCTTTCGGCTGATGGTCGCCTATTGACAACATTATTTTATTTAAAAATGACGAGTAACTACGTAAATTATCTAATACAAATTTTTTTGTTGGCTAATCGTCAATTCCAGAAATACGTCTTAGGCAACTGGCACGTTTTGTATTTTTTAGAATAAAGTAAAGTGTACTTTTTCTTTACTTTTCGTTGTTTCCTTGACGTATTATTCAAAACGTGACAGTTGAGGATAATTCTCCACTATAAAGCCTTCAGTGCGCTATAAATTAAATAATTATCACCCCAATCAAAATTTAAACTGCAACACATTTAAATCACTAATCACCGGCTTAACAATCACCGAAATATCACCATTTGTGATTGTGAGCATAAAAATAAACAAATTAAATTATAATAGGACTAATTGTAATCACCCTATAGATGCACCCCTAGTTATACGTTGCTATTGTAATTTCAACCTTATTGCAAGACATGTAAGATTCGAAATTCTCTAAGATATCTTATGGTAGTATTAATCGAAAAGTGCTTCGGTAAAATGAACTTTATTTTTTCTGAAATAAAGGTGTAAATGACAAATAATAGAGAATAAGTGGTGACTGGTGACATATGATGAGTTTGTCGCAATTAATTTTATTTATATTCATGTTTGTTTTAATTTGGGGGTGGGCAGAGCAATTAGATCTTGAATAAGATTACAATGAGCTCATTGAATCCCATGGAATTACGTTTTCATGAAATATACAATCCTAGTTTTAGTATATGCGAAATACGATACACGTGTCTAATATTTTTATGTAAAGAATCTATGTACATACAAAATGTTAAAACTGTATAATGAAAAATAACAAAGTTATAGGCTTGTTATGTTACCTAGTCTACACAAACATGGTCACCACGCGGCACACCCGCACCCCCCGCGCTTCCAGAATCGTGATAAGCTCATTGATAATAATTAAACAATAGGTACCTAACCGGACGGCGATTGTATTGTAATTAACTGGTGATAATTTTTTCCTCACACTTGCAAAACTTTTTTGGGACATGGTGTAAAATTATTGGAATCGTTTCAGTTACTTAATCTGAACAAACTATATATTCTATGTATTCAAACTATTAATTAAACAATATGGAGAATATGGAGGACTACTTTTTAGCAAAACATCTATGTACCATTTACCCATGTTTGCAAAAATAAATGATTTGATTTGATTTGAACATTTTCCAAAAAATGAAAACAATCGACTTCCGGAAAAACATTACAAAGTGAAAAGTAACTTTAATTTCGGAAGTCCGTGACTTTGAATTTCTAAATTTCATCTTCCTTGGGGTCAGAACAATACATATACTTATGAGATAGCAGCAATCGCCGTTGATTTGCTATCATACTTATTCTACCAAATTGGACCATTTCGGAACAAACCGCGTTCTAAAAAAAAAAAAAAAAATTTGCAAATCAGTCTAATACATGACGGAGTTTTGCCAGTAGGTATATTGGTAGGTTTAAGAATTAAATTATTGGAATACCTCTACTAGTTCAATTGTTTTTTCCCATCTCAAAGTAATCCCAACGCGCGTAAAGAAGTTTTCACTTCAAAAATTATTATAATAAAACACGATTCGAGCCCAAACTTTTCCACCTAAACTTCACTCTACACCACCATTGTCACTTGCCCAAGCGCAAAAGTGCCAAAATAACACCATAATAATAGGATCAATTTGGTACCGAATTAGGGTCGACACGGACTACACATGCCGATATTATGATCGACCCTATCTATTTGATAGGGTGCCCCATAAAAATAAAGTGGTACATTCAAATCATATGTTATGGAGTTTTGAGGACCAAGGGCGTCTGTTTAACGTAGATTTAATTTTATCTTTAAAATAAAAAAAATGCGATGGAATTTGTTTTACCAGTGCAAAATCAAACAGTAGCTAAGAAATGCTGCAAAACTGTCGTAACATAACTAGCTTTTCCCAGCGGCTTCGCCTGCGTGTAGTTCGGAAATTATCCCACGGAAAGGTAGTATCGGTATAAATCGTAAATCCTATTTGTTAATCCCTGTGTGCCGAATTTCATGCAAATCTGTTCAGCTGTTCTTGCGTGAATGAGTAACAAGCATTAAAATATCATGGCGGCTACTATTTTCATGGTGTTCAAAAACAGATTAAAAAGACTGAAATCTTTGAATTGAATTTTAACATTTATTTTGTTATTTCAGTAACTCAAACTAACATTTTCAGACTGTGTTTTGCCTAAGCTACCTCAATAATATGTTTTTAGACTTTTTCTAATATATAGTAAAATCCCCTATTACCCCGCTAGTTGTTGTACTTTCGGCTTTCGGGGTTCTAAAAACTTAAGAATCCTACGACCGAAGCTCGCAACTAGGATTCGGGCGGAGACAATATTTCGTCCGAATATTGCTATCGTTGCGCTAGTGTTAGTACCTGTCGAGGATACATACCTACAGTGAGCAGTACGATCACACACACATTGACAATGGCTTGACGCGATAGCGCTACTAGCTACTGACCATTTATGATGAATTTGGATGTGTTCCGTAATACCGAAAATGATGAATGAAAACTTATTGTATTTTAATATTTTTTTCGACATTTTACAACTTGATAATATGAGCTATGCTTCTGACACAACAATATTACGGAAATTGTTGGTTATAATACCAAAAAAACAGTGAGAAAACATGTCATTTAAGCTGTAAAAATGTGCAAAATGCAATTCGCTTAAACTTCATTTGAGGCAAGTATTTTGGAAAAAAAAACCCCTACGAGCCTAGATAAATACTGTCTGAATCCGAATATCACCATAATATGGTGGAAATATGCTCAAGTTGCAAATGATTAAGGTATTACGTATGTATGGACAGTTCATTGTACGTAGGCCTCTTAAGCGATTGTCACAGATCTACGAGTACAATTAACTGACAGTGACAGTTGAGTAACCATAGCCAAAACAAAACTGACCGATGTTATCTCTTTCAATCCCAAATACCATAGATCATATTTTACAGTCCCCTAAAGTTATTTACCCAAGAGATATACCATACATACATATAGCTACACTCGGCATCGCTCGGGGGGCGAGAATCAAATTACGCTGATTGGCGTCTTGCGCTCGACGGAGCGACTTAACGCTATTGTGTTGATATCCGAATTGTGCTACACTTGCGATTTGACGGAGAATATGTATTATTGTGTTTACGAGAAGTGGTTATGTATTGGAGACAGTTTGACGCTTTTGAAACTTAGAAGAAAAATCGTGTTTACTTATAAAAACTTTTTTCAAAAAAATAACAACCGACTTCCAAAAAAACACTACAAAGTGCAAAATAACTTTAATTTCGGAAGTTGGTGACTTTGGATGTGTATTTTAATTATTTGTCACCGCCTTCCGAAATTAAAGTTATTTTGCACTTTGTAGTGTTTTTTTGGAAGTCGGTTGTTATTTTTTTGAAAAAAGTTTTTATTTTTCACTTTTTGGTTACTTACCCCACACCAATTCGAAATTTCATCATCCTTGGCGTCAAAACAATGCATATTTATGCGATAGCAACATTCGCGGTTGATTTGCTGTAATTTTTTGAAGAGTTCCGTTGTCTGTCTCCGAAACGCATCATCAGATCTATATGAAATTTCAATGGGACCATTTCGGAGTAAACCCCTTTTGAACAAAAAAAAGAATTTTGCAAATCCGTCTATATACGACGGAGTTATGCCCGAACATACATAAAAAAAAATATATAAACATGTCGAATTGATAACCTCCTTCTTTTTGAAGTCGATTAAAAATAAGGTTTTTAAAAAGTCAGTCAGTTGCATCTTTGAGAAATAATTAAATTAAATGTTGGGATGTAACGTGTGTCGATACTCTTGCACCATCCCATCTTCCCGGCTCGGTGTGCTGTGCTGGCGCTGCCGCTGCGGCTGCGGAAAACCTCAAGCGGCGAAAGTATAACAACCTAATTGGTAATTATATTTTCGAGCCGTTTGGGGTTGAAACCCTCGGGCCGTGGGGTCCGAGTGCTCACAGCCTCTTTAAGGAAATCTCGAAAAGGCTAGTTGACATTTCCCGTGACCCAAGGGCTGGTTTCTACCTTGGCCAGCGGCTAAGCATTGCCATACAACGTGGTAATGCTGCCAGTCTCTTGGGAACATTACCAGTCGACAGTGATGAGGATGAATTAATGACGCCATTTTTTAATTTGTGATTAGGATTAGTTAAGTTAGTATTATATTGTTTTTTCATTAATTAGATGTTAATTTAAATCTTGCTTCAATGTTATTCGTGGTTTTGTGAGGTATTAAGAAGGCAAGAACACAAAAACGTGTTCCTAGGTTGACTAGGTACCAAAAAGGTTTTACTTCTTGATAGTCTTGATCTAGCTTCGTCTCCATCATCAGGATCAGTTATGAATATAGAAGAGAAAGAAAGGAAAATGCGTTTAATGGCATTACAGAAAAAAACCTTATTGTAAAATTATAAAAAAATACAGAGCCCCCAGCTTCGCATAATGTCAGATGACAACACAAGGTTTACCACCTGACGCTGATTTTCAGCTGCAACCCACGTGTACCATGCGCTAGAATAATAAACATAGGAAAGTGTGTGTCTTTAATGAGGAAAAGTCCGTCATGGACTATGTAACATTTTAATTAGAAATTCATCACAAGATTCGATAATTAATTCGGAGTTGTAATCAATTTTAAATCGGTTAAATTAAATAAATTAGTTAAGAATTAAATAACCCGATTTAGCATTTTATTTTAAATTCTCCTTTATTTCTGTTCGTTTGACTGTAAAACTCTTTGTTAAAATTATCAAAAGGTGAATTATAGAAAATAATAAGATAGGTAAAATATCCTTTTTACATTTTTGACCGCCAAAATCCAAACAGAAAACCCGCCATCTTTTCCGTAGACTACAGACCAAAGACCGTTTGCCCATAGACAATAAATGTAACCTCCTCCCGTTAGATTAGAAGCACACGTATTCATTGCTCAGGCTATAAATCTGCCAAGGGTGCGACGCACTCTGAAAGTTGCTCTACTTGCGATATACGAATTATATTGCTTTGTTTTGTGTATAGTTTTGAATTCGTAAGCTTCTGCTGAAGATAAACGGGTACAGCTTGTAAATGTATTATTTTAGAACTTTGTGACAAAATGTCGGTTAATAAAAGCATTAATAGGATGAAACCAAAGCTAACTGAGTCACCACTGAATACACCACTATGTTTTTAATTATATTTCATTTATTGTACACCAGAAAAAACATAACAAAAAAACATCTAACACTACGAAACGTACAATGAAAACAAAGTTATAAATACAATAAGCAGCGCTCCGCAGTATCACCCGCGTAGTTCTCGTTCCCGTGGGAATACGCGGATAAAATATAGCCTATGTCACCTGGGGATAGTGTAGGTTCTTAACAGTGAAATAATTTTTCAAATCGGTTCAGTAGTTTCGGAGCCTATTCAATGCAAACAAACAAACAATCAAATCTTTCCTCCTTATAATATTAGTCCATTTGGTGATTTTCACTTACTGCAGGTTAGTCTTAGTTGGTAGTAAACCAAAACACTAATAAGGATGCTAATAATATGAACTTACTCTCTCTCTCTCACACACACAATCTCTCCCTATCCCTCTCCTCTCCCTCTCTCTTACTTTGCATTGTAAACCAGACTGAATCGTCAGGCGCGCGTCGTTTAAAAATAGTAGTTAATTGTCTATTGGTACGTTATTTATGGTTGAAAGCTTTTTTTTTTTTGGAAAGTGAGAAATCATCAAATTACTTCTCCGGTTCTGGGTGGAGCAGGAGGGGGGTGTGTCACACTTTTACTGATTAAAACCCACCCGTGTTCCTTCAGTTGCCTGTGTGCCACGAGCCATACAGTATCTCTTTCGAACAACCCGCACCCCTGGCAGGCATCGGCCCTGCGGACCCCACCAGTTGGTGCTGACATCTCTTTGAAGCGCGCTTGGAACACAACGTGCCGTCGACCCGGGTGGTAGAAGGCTTCATAAAGATTTGCATATGACAATAATTGCTCAAGGTTTGATTACACTAACGTTATGTAGGCGAATCAAAGCTCACTTCAATTACATTCTTCACCTACACAACCTTTAATTTACATCATAGTGATTAATTATATGCAACAATTCACATTCACAATCGTACATTATTTAAATTACATAAGACATTTCATCACGCTTGTATTCTCAGAAAGATTGGGCAGTGGTGAACCTAAACTACACCCACATTGCGCCAGTTATGTGTTTAAGTCCAATGTAATAGGGGGCGAGCCTATTGCCGTCAATCGGTCACAAATCTACTGAGAAATTCCAAACTGCGAAATCCAATATCAATTTTTCCCGACCCGGGATCGAATCTAAGACCTTATGCTCAACAGTAGCGCTTGCAACCACTAAACCAACGAGGCAGTCCTATTATTTAAACATTGTCACACGATATACAGCAAAAATTCAGCTCTCCATCGGTTAAAGATATCTGCTTCAAAATTGAGTTGCGCCCACGCGAACAAACATATCATCATCATCATCATCATAAGCCTATAATGTTCCCACTGCTGGGACACAGGCCTCCTCTCGGTGAGAGGGATTGGGCCGTAATCCACCACGCGGGCCCAGTGCGGGTTGGTAGATGTCACATGTCTTCGAATTTTTGGTTCTAGGACATGCCGGTTTCCTCACGATGTTTTCCTTCACCGTTTTGAGAGCAGTGGTGATGAAATTATTTACACAAAGTATTGCGCCTGGCTGGGTTCGAACTCACGACCTACAACTCGTAAGTCGCGGCCGTTACCACTTGGCCACCACTGCTCTAACATAGTTACATTGCAAGTTAAATAAAAGCATGTAAAAATAACTTCATTGTCAACTAAACGAATTTAGTTACTCATCATCTTCTTAGCAGTATACCAGTATACTGTACCAGTACCTGAATACCAGTATTCTACATGGAGCGGCTGCCTATCTGACCTCCAGAACACAGTTACTGAGTAATACAATCATCATCATCATCATTTCAGCTGAAAGACGTCCACTGCTGGGCATAGGCCTCCGCCAATTTGGGGGGGTTTGCCATAATCGCCACACTTGGCAGGCGGGCTGGCGATCGCAGTATGGTGGTAAAATGCAAAGAGAACGCTGCTGCCCATTCTCTAGTAAGTCCCTTAGTCGCTTTCTACGACACCCACAGGAAGAAATAGGTTGGTGATATTCTTAACATCCGACACCACACGGAACACACAATAATATAATACCTCTTGCTAAGGCCGATTGTCAGACTTTCGGCCTTCTGACGACCCGTAACGACTGTCAAAAATCCATGAATGACAGCCGGGAGCAATGGCTTAACGTGCTTTCCGAGGGGCGGAGCGGTATGGTTGTGTAAAAATGGTCTCCACGGAACCGAATCGATCGACCCGTGCAGTTATTATAACTTAGCCACAAGCCCCCCAACTAAGTAGGTAATATCAGTAAAGACAAAGTAGAGCCACTATCCATTCAGCTAGCTGTCCTAACTTTCGGTATAAATAACAGAAGACGTTCAGTAGTCTAGAGGGGAATGTCGGACGACGAAATATACGGATTTATTTTATACTACAGAGCAGGTCGATGTTTGTCGGTACTGGTTTCATAATAACACCGCGCCTTGTGCACCTTTAGCACTGACGCCAGCACATCAAGCTATCCCAAACTGTCAAAATTTCCCAATTGAACCTGAACCTTATCCTTTTGTCATAAAGTTGAAAAACTATTAAAGAAATTTGACAGATTGAGGTAGCTTTATGTACTGGCCTCTGTACACTCACATTTCGCCGCCATTAACAAAAAAAACAAATGATGACCAGTGCTCTCAAAACGATGAAGAAATCGTCGCGAAGAAACCTGCTTGTCTTAGAACCAATTTGAAGACATTTGACATCTACCAACCCGCACTGGGCCCGCGTGGTGAAGGCCCTTATTAATATATTTGAGATACTAGCTTTTGCCCGCGGCTCCGCCCGCGTGGATGTCGGTTATCGCGTAAAAAACGTAACCAGTGTCCTTCTCCATATCCCAAGCTATATCTCTGCCAAATTTAATGACGATCGGTTCAGCGGTTTAAGCGTGAAAGCGTTACATAGGCACAGACAGACAGAGTTACTTTCGCATTTATAATATTGGGATTATCGGAAAGAAAATTCTTTACGCAGCCAAAGTTTATTCTTAAAACTCCACAAACATGCAAATCATCATCATCGTCAGCCTACAGCAGTCCACTGCTGAACATAGGCCTCTCCAATTGCAAGCCATTCAACTCGATTCTCGGCAACTGTCATCCAGTTGCTTCCAGTCACCCTGCGAAGATCGTTGCTCCATCTACCCTGAGGGCGTCCTACCTTACGTTTGCCGATTCGCGGTCTCCACTCAACACAACGTCTACCGCAACGGTGGTCGGTTCTACGGCTAATGTGGCCGGCCCATTGCCACTTCAGCTTGATAATTCTGTGAAATATGTCCAGCAACTTCGGTTCTCTGCCAGATCACCTCATTTCGGCTTCTATCTCTCAGAGATACTCCGAGTATAGCTCGTTCCATAGCTCGCTGAGCGACTTTGAATATGGACCAGCCTTACCGTGAGCGTTCACGTTTCGGCTCCGTAGGTCATAACTCCACAAACATGCAAGTACCGCTATTGAAAATTACCGTTAACATACCAATAAATTACACTAATTTACAATTCCAATTATAAATAAACAACAAATAGAAAAAGTCGTTATATCTTTATTATACGAGAACAAACATATTTACCAGGATGGGACCGACCGAACATAATTTTTAAACTTATACAAAAGCTGGGAACAGGAAAGTCACGTACTGCCAACATGACTAAACTATTTATTTATGGTATATCGACACTTGAGCACGATTTTCTATTTAGTTTCTGTACCTACATGTAGGTTTTAATGCATTTATAAGTTATTGAAAGTTTAATTTTTGGCTGTATGAGTGTTGACTTTAGCCCTTTATGTGGGAGAAAAAAAGTTGAAAGGGTTCTTTTTGGTTGAGCGTTGTGTGGGCGTGTAATAGCCTCACAAATGGGAATAGATTATTCTGTGATTTTAAAATTTATTTATTACAGTGAAACCTGGTTAATTGGGATCTCAAGGGACCAAGGGTTTTGTACCTTTTAAAGAGGTTTTCATTTATCCAGTTTTCCAATTAGACAGGTTTAAAATTTAGTTGTCTCATTTACAGAGGGCCCGCTTATAGAGGTCGAAATGTACCGTTATTCCATTTATAAAGGTGACAATTTTGCGAAAGAAATTCAAATGTTTGTAAACAATCGTGTCGTAACCTGTCCCAACCTGATAAATTGTCTCACTTATAAAGGGAATTGAGCTCCAGAGTCCCAATTATAGAGGTAAACATCGAAAAAATCCTAGAAATCAAATCTCATTTAACCAAGTTCGAAAAGTCCCATTAACAGAGGTAATTCGATGAAAAAGTGCCGGGACCTCATTGTAGTTCTCAATAATAGAGGTTTCTCACTTATCCAGGTCCCACTTAACCAGGTTTCACTGTATTTAGAATTGATAACTTCTTCTTACTTTCTATTTCATTAATAACAGTTTTCTACTGTTTTCCTATTATTTCTGACTGTAGCGATGAAATGGTACTCAGTGTGATTACCACACAAATATTCTTCACTTTGCTGAGTTTATTATTCATAGTCCGACGGAACCTTACCTAAGCTTGTGAAATTGAGTTTAATTTCACTATTTCAACTTTCAAGTTCTAATCCTACTATCCGTCATCATCATCATCAGCCTATAATGTTCCCACTGCTGGGACAGAGGCCTCCTCTCGGTGAGAGGGTTTGGGCCGTAATCTACCACGCGGGCCCAGTGCGGGTTGGTAGATGTCACATGTCTTCGAATTTTTGGTTCTAGGACATGCCGGTTTCCTCACGATGTTTTCCTTCACCGTTTTTGAGAGCAGTGGTGATGAAATAATTTACACAAATTAATGCGCCTGTCTGGGTTCGAACTCACGACCTACAACTCGTAAGTCGTAGCCGTAACCAGTTGGCCACCACTGCTCTCCTATCTATACTTATATAAATGTGAAAAGTATGTTTGGTTGGATATTTAGATGTTTGTAACTCAATCATGCAACAACGGCTGAATGGATTTGGATGAAATTTGGTACGCAGATAGATAATAACCTGGATTAACACACAGGATTCCTTTCATCCCGGTAATACCTTCCAGTGGGATTATTTCTGACCACCACGTGAGCGAAGCTGCTGGGTTAGGCTAGTAATCGATAATTCTAATCATTTCAATGCGGAAAAGTATTAAAATGCACAAAATTATAATTTATACATTTGTACATTGATTTAATATTAAAGATACGGTCGTCCGAACATTTGATGGACACGGTTGCCCTAAAAAAACACTAACGCCATCTATTAGAACTACGATGTCAATCGACGTGTCTGCTCCTAGACCTACCTACCTACCTAGTTCACTTCGCTATAGGGAAGACCATTTTGGGACCAAGTTCGAGGCGTCATTGTAACGTGCGGTCCGCCCAGTCCTTATATATATGGACATTCGTACCTAGATTTTGAAACAACACGACCCATAGGATAGGAGAAATGGCTCCAAAATATTGTCAACAGCTTTTTATTTATTAATACAACTAAGTGGTACAAACCATCAAATTACCACCACTTCTAATCCAATTCACCCCACAAAAGACCACCAATAAAAATAATACAACAATCAAACAACCGAAAAAAACATGGCGGTTCGCGCCAAAGTTTGACAGATGCGTTCATGACATTATCGTGTTGGACAAACAACACCAAATGTCGCGTTCGTGTTAAAGTAATTGTTAATTATCATTTTTATAAGCTTAACGGCGGGACTTTGATGCGATAAATTAGTTATATTAACGTTCGGTTAAATAAATAGTGGTTAAAGTGGTTCGTGTTTTTATTATTGATTTGATAAATTGAGATTGGCTAGGAATAGATTGTTTCAATTACGCGTAGGCTATCAGCTTAATCCTTTTTGTGTTACAATACCTATTTGCTAAATTGCTTTTTTTTTTCTACAACAAAACAGGGTTGTTGTCGGCTTATTAGCCATCCTAGTGAAATTAACGTATCTTTTTCAGTATAAATATTTACAAACATACAAACCTGGTCTAAAGCAATATATAGATTTATCAAACTATTTAATAAGTTAGGTATCCGACTATCCTACTTCCTACTATATAATATTATAAATATGAAAGTTTGTATGTTTATATAATTGGATAATTGTTACTCAATCACGCAAAAATGGCTGAACGGATTTAGGTGAAATTTTGCAAACAGATAGTTGGTAACCTGGACTAACATACCGATAGGACGTTCCCGTGGGATAATTTTCGACCTCCATGCGGGCGAAGCCACTGGCAAAAGCTAGCTCATAATACAAAAATATAGACTTCTTGAAGACAATCGATTGATTTCTAAGCTCGGAGAGAATTAATCTGTTGGGAATCGAACCCAACACACGACCTTGCGCGCGACCTACACGCGCAGGCGTCGTCGTGGCCGACGCGTCATCATCGGCACGCCGCGCCGCGCCGAGGCGCGGCGCGGTGGCAACATGGCTCGGCCCAACGAGCACTCCACAGATAACTATATACCTACGAGCACTCGCTTCAACGGACTCCACCGCGACGGACGAATCTCCTCTCTAACCTCATATAACTATTGTTTGTCCGGGAAAGTTTCCTATTGTTATAATCACGGCAATAAACCATTCCCTATTTAATACAGTCCACTTTTATTTGCTCCACCCGCTAACAAATCCGTAGGAGTTCCGTTAAAAAAACCAGTACTTTTTTGAGAACTGTCAAATGATACCTTTTAAACGTCACTACACCGATACAAAATCATATAAGACAAATGAGATACTTTTACCTTGAGAAATATTATTTAAAAATCACTACAAATCTTATTAATATTTGGAAATAATGACACGAGCATAAAAAAAAAACAGAAATAAATCCGTGAAGATCTTGTAGGTCTGTACTATTAGATCTCTGTATATATAGAATCACTAGAATCAATTCTATTAATATATAATGTAAATGTTGACTTTCAAAAGTATATTTTAAGTGCCTATTTGAAATAAATGGGCAGGGCACATTGCTCACAAAACAGATGGCCGATGGGGCCGAAAGGTTCTGGAGTGGAGACCGCGTACCGGAAGACGTAGAGTGGGAAGGCCTCCCACAAGGTGGACCGATGACCTTGTGAAGGCCGCGGGTATCCGCTGGATGTGGGAAGCACAAGACCGGTCGAAGTGGAGGAGCCTGGGGGAGGCCTATGTCCAGCAGTGGACGTCTTTCAGCTGAAATGATGATGATGATGACGATGAAATAAATGCTTTGACTTTGATACTAAAAATAATTGACCAAAGCCCAAGTCAGCTGTCTGCCTTACCAAATTATTGCCTAATTTTATTAGTCAAGCACAAACCTTAGAAAAACTTTAAACATACAGATATGTAAAAAAAAAATGATCCTACGATTTCCTATACAGGGTAAGTTTTTATCCAGTGCGCAAAATTGCAACCATGAATTCAGCATATCATTCTATAACCCCTAGCGCAGAAAGTTTTCGCCGGTTGTACAAAAAAAATATGCTGAATTCATGGTTACAGTTTGCGCACTGGATAAAATCTTTTCCTATATTAAAATAAACTTTCTCCAATTACCACTAATCATTATCGTTCTTCCTCAGGTGCCCCTCACGCTCTTCTGGGCAAGACTCGAAGACCTCGCACAGCCTTCACGTCGCAGCAACTCCTGGAGCTGGAGAAGCAGTTCAGGATGAACAAGTACCTCTCCAGGCCGAAGAGGTTCGAGGTAGCCACCAGCCTGATGCTTACTGAGACTCAGGTAAGAAAAAACTAGTAATTGGAACTTATTTAAACACTTTTTCTTTTCTCCGAAAATTTATTTTGTACCCAAGAATTTCATCTCATTATTTACAATGGTAAATATTAGCAGGCTTGTCATTGAAGTTCTGTTTATTGTCAACCACCCTTCATAATTTCTGTATTTGTAAGAACGTTTGAATTCTAAGGTTAGCAGTTCAATCTGTAAAAAATACCTCGTGCTTAATTTCCTTAAATTTCTGGTAACATTTTCAAATTGACTGTCGCTAAAATTCGATTCCGATTTTGAACGATTTCAACTATCCCTACTGCTAGTTCTGTAGAACCCGATAGATAAATAGGTACTTATAGTACGCACATCATCAAACAGTATTTAGATTATAAATATACAGCATAAAACACTATTCATTCCAATAATGGTGCCGATTCTGTTGTACACCGAACTAAACTAACTAAACTATAACTAAAATTCCTTTCTTTTTACTATGAGAATCTAAACACTATTCTGCAAAAAAATAGGTATCTCTAAATTTAAAAACTATTTTGACACAACTAAAATCGAATTTGACAATCGCGACTCGCACGTGGTATATTCTGACTTCGCGACGTGGTACTTGTTTGCCCTACCCCGTGTTTTTTTTTTTTTGGATTAAATGGAATTTTCACTTTTTTCATGGAAAATATGAAAAATTATTATCCACATGTTGAGTTTTAGAGGTGTTTGGGGTTTCATAAAAGGGGTCGAAATTTTCATTATTTTTGCGATAGGACACACCGTTTTCGAGATATAAGAAAAAGAAAAGAAAAAAAAATACAGTACTATTTTTGCACCAGAAGTCGAGGTGTCGCATGTCGGTGTGAATTTTAGTTCTTGACAAATAATTTTATTCCACACCTATTTAATCGCGATTAAAAATAGTCAGATTTAGTTAGACAACCAAAATTTTAGGTTGAATAGAATAATGAAATTGACAATAACAGAATAGCAAAATTACCATTTTCACTAAACTAATAATTCAGTGCAATCTTAGTGCTGACAAACTAAAATATAGTTAAGTTGTGTCACTTTGGTCAATTTCAGAATAGGAAATCGTCGTTTGACAGGAATAAACGAAATTTTGGTGATTTTTAGTCTAGTTTAGAGAATTTTGTGACAACAGAATCGGCACCATTGTCATTCAAAACACTTTAAAAATTAAAAGAAACATAATGTAACAATCACTAAACGTACTAAGTGACGTATTAAGTACCTACTATTGAGACTGCAATATTGTTATCACGTAATGCATTCCATGAAAACCTACTTTATGGCTCTTTTTTATCTTGACAAATAAATTAGAAGAAGAAATGGCTCACAATTAATCGAAATTATTAAATAATATAGAACATTTCGAGAACCACACACGAACTTGTATTTTAAGTAAATTATTGAAAGTTGATTGGTTTCTTGGCAAAAAATCTAGCTTTCGTACCTAAATTATAAGCGATCCTTATTCATGTAATAACATTCACAACAGAAATAAATATATAAATAATAGTTGTGAGAAACCCTTTTAGATTAAATCAATCAATTAAATACATACAAAAACCAACACACTCTAAATAAACTTCAAATATCAACACAGATCACAGACACTACAAACAGCCCAATTTTGACATTTGTTTTGGCGCCAACACCTGTCAACATGGCGGATTTGTGCTTACAAATGTATGTTAAGATTACAAGGGTGGAATCGTAAACGTTACGGCTTTGCAGGTTTACGAAGGTTTAAAGATTAATCTCACACCCTCGGGGTGGCTCTTAGAAATTTATACGATATTTACACCTGTTTGGATTTATACTACATAGGTACTTATATGATTTTATGGGCTAGGGGGTGGAAATATACGGTTTAGAAGTGACATAAATATTAACATTTATTTCATGCCACAAAATAACGTTAGCTTTTTTTTTCGTAGAAATGTAGAAAGATATTTAAAAGGAGGTTTTTCTGATTTCTTCAATATTTTTCGAAGTCGGTTGAAAATAATTTTATTTAATATTCTGCCCACATTAACCAGGACTTTTTTTGTCCACAGGTAAAAATCTGGTTTCAAAACAGAAGAATGAAATGGAAACGATCTAAAAAAGCCCAACAAGACTCCAAAAACAAGGACACACCACAGACTGAAGAAAAAAAACCAAAAGAAATACAAAATGAACAAGAAAAACCGTCCCCATTGGCGGGAGATTTGACAGCTGTCAAACCTATGTTAGACAGGGATAGAATTATTGCTTTAGAGAGAGAAAGGGCGATGGCTGCCGCGAATTTTAATTCGAATATGGAAAATAGGCGCGGTTTGGTCGTTATGAATCAAGATGGAGGACGGCCAATGGATATGTTTAGGCCGTACGTGGTATGAGAGTAAATTAACTTTTAGTTTTTTATTAATTTGTTAGTTGGTTGAATATAAATGACGGTAATTTTTTTACAATTTTCGGTCATATTTTATACAATAGACACATTCGAGCAAGTCGACATTCGCGCTGACGTTATAAAATCTCGACAGGAATTTGTACGTGTACTGTATTTTCAACTCTCGATGCATTGAGAATACAACAGAGTGCAGAGCGAGTGAGACTCAGTGCATCGAAAAAACATGGTGTTCGATTTTCAACTCTCGAAGCTAAGCAGAGCGTTCAAGTTCCAGTGCGCGAAAAAATCCTGCAGCGATTTTCTTACGTTCGTAGGAACTTACGAACAAAAATGTTTTTCACGAAAAATTACTGTTTTTTTTTTACTATTTTGCTGAGGAGAGTCGGTATAGGCCAGAACGTATACTATAGTTATCTAAAATTAAGTTAGCACACCCTTCCTAGTCAAGTATAGTGTATATTTCTACATTTATTGTTAAATAGTAATTATTAATAATGTAAATAATAATTATTGTAATGTGTAATCTAATAATGTAAGCGCTTGTCTTTAAATTTAAGTCATCCTATGATTGAAATTAGCTTTCCCTTTGCCGTTTTGTAAACTGACGAACTATCGACACTGGCCGAAATCAAAATAAACGAAAATAAAAAAATGCGATTTGATTTTAATGCGCACTGGATTTTCAACCCTCTGTGTTGAACCGAGCATTGATAAATCCAACAGAGTGCATCCTAACGCGTGGAAAAAACACTTCGATTTTCAAATCTCGGCGCTGAGCAGTGTACCCAGTTTGTCCTATTAGATTACATACTATTTTAACATTATTATTTAAGGACTGATGCAGGCCAAAAGTAATAGTTTTAGAGCTGGTGCACACATAAATTTTAGTAAAAAAAACAAGACCTAAATACATTTTTTTTTTTTATGTACACACGACTACACATCGAAGCTATACATTTCCAGTTTACGTTGATCTCGCACTGTACGGAAATCCTATATAATGCAAGATCAGCTTAAACTGGAAATGTATAACTTCGATGTGTGACAATATGGCATGCCCCAAGTGAACCTAGAAGGTTGTTGGCTACTTAACCTGGCTTCCCTGTGGGTGCCTTAATAGGTTAAGGCCAGGGCCGGGGCGCTAACTCAAAAACGACTACTCGCTATAGGCAGCCCCTGTCCCCACAGGACCTACGGACCTCGGAATATAGCGTCTCCGGGGGAGGACAGCAAGGGACAGGCTAGATATTTGATTTCCTGTTTTATTTCAATAATTATGCACCAGTATCTTGTAAACGGTTAACAGAATAGACAGTAGACTGTTAAAAAGATTAAGTTAAAATGATGACAGCAATTCGAAAATTGCACAAAATTTAAAAAAAAAAACTATGACCTACAAAATGCATTTTTAAATCGTTATTTTTTTCACCATTTCACCATACTACTAATACGCGCTAAATGGAGTAGAAAAATGAATCGTGTGGCAAACAGGAAAAAAATCCTGTTAGTCTAGGGTTGCAATCCTGAAAATTCAGACTGCCGTGAAAAAGTGTTTTGTGCTATCCACTTAATAAGATAATGTATGAAAAGCAAGTAAATTATTTTATTTAATACAAAAACTTTTATTTCACGAATTTACTTTATATTTGTAAGGAAACAAGTCAGTATTTAAGTATTATTAATTATAATGTAAAACTAACAAATAAGACATCTTTCCAACCAGTATTATTGTTTTTTAAGTTTACTAACGACTACGCCATTTTGTAAAAATGTAATTATAGATAATTTTAAGATTAGGTAGTGGCCATACTTTTGTGCAATATTACCTACGTTAATCCATATTTATACCGCAATATTATGATTCTGTCGACCGTTCTTTTAAATTTAAAAATCTGTAATTTTTAATGCCGTCATATTTTACAAAAACCCACCGTGAAATACGGCGTGAATATTGCGTGCCACTTGATTTCCCACACAAAAAAAAAAAATCTCGGTGATATTTTTACAGAATATGTAGAACGGCAGAAATAATATTAAATTAAGTAACAACAATGAATTAGAGGCTAATTATTATTACGTTTCTTTAGGTTTCCATAATAAAAGCTGTAATCACATTAATTGTTTTAGGAGGAAAGAAAATAAATGTCATTACTTACAAAAATGGCCGATGAGTTATATTATACAATATGGCCGGTCTGAAGTTCTGAACATAGGCGATCTCCGAACTTTCGCGGCACCAACTTCATGTTACTATTTTTCAAAGCGGGTCTTATTAGGGTAAACCCAGGATAGTTGCCCCGATTGTAATTACTATATTTTCGCGGATGAATTGCATGCTATTTTATTTATCTATCAAAAGACTCTCCAACTCCAAATACCATTTAGTTGACCGTGTCGCATGTCTGTGCAATCGCACAGACATGCGACACGGTCAACTGATGGGATGGGAAGGCAAAATGTATTCAAAGTTTTTGCGGGATAGATGTCCTGTTTCTCGGCAGGGCATCTATCCCAAAACGTAACTTATATGTATAAGGCAACTATCCCCTATGTGTGATTAATGTCTCAAAATATAGAGGTCCACAAAAATACTCAGGAAATATTAAAGATAATGTTTTTGATTTTTCATAAATTTGTAGATACAATACCAAAGTCTCGGCCAGTTTTACAAATAAAGTATTTTGCTTTTTTGACTGAGAGATAAAGAGTGATTTCAGAAAGAATGGCAACTATTCGGCTTTAACCCTATTTCATATCTTCAACAAGCATAATATATTGGCCTATAACATTCCCACTGCTGGGACACAGGCCTCCTCACAGTTTGTGGGTTGGTAGATGTCACATATCTTCTTGGACTGCCTCCTTGGAGGTCACAAGCGCTACAGTTGAGCATGAAGATTCGATTCCAGGCCGGGCAAAATTTTAATGGAGTTTTTCTATCTGAAATTTCTCAATAGGTGTTCGGGCTCTAGATTTGTGGCCGGCTGATGTCAATAGGCTCGCCCCTATTACATAGTATTTAATTTTAAATATTACTTGTAAAATGTAGTTGTAGGTACTGTAGGTACACTTCCCAACGCTTCGGTGAAACAAGGTGATGTTACGTCTTAAATTTTTTGGTTCTAAGACATGCCAGTTTCCTCACGATGATTTCCTTCACCGTTTTATGAACACCAGTCATTATTTGGCTCCAAGAATACACCATTACATTTTAGTCATCTTATAACGGCAGTCCCACTTCACTTATACAATGACTACTATTCGTTTATTTAAAAAAATGCGATTTTTGAACACATGCATAATTTAAAAAAATAAAATATAATTCACTAAGACGCATGACGTGACGTTTAATCGGTTGACATCGGCGCGGAGCCATTACAATAGAAAATCAATTGTGTCTCATTAGCCGATCTTGTAGCGATTAAAACACCCTGATATGTAGATGGAATTAATGATGGAATGTAATGGTAGGTAGGTAGATATCATCTACCGTTTGATACGTAAACATTATTAACAGGCTGGGTGTTTCATAATTCTAGATAATTATTTATTTTTCTTTGTTCCTATTAACTTAATTAATGGTACCAATGTTTTAATCGCGCCGACAGGTATTTTATGACGAATAAAATTGAGTGAACCACCTTTTTAAGACGACTAAAATGTCACGGTGTATGTTATTCCGCAGTCTTCTGCGAAAATTTCAGACCGGCCATATTGTAAAACCAATAACACTAAAACTGCACAAGAGTGGCCGTACCTTAAGTTACTACTAAATAATAATATAAACGTAGCATTAATAAAATACATTTAATCGGCGACAAGAAGTACAATTGAGGTCAAAATGAGTATGCAACTATGCAGTAAACCAATACTTATTGTCGTTCCAATAATCCCGGCCAGTAAGAGGCTACCATTTTCACACTTTATACCAAATTCTCCTTAAAGATTTTCCCGAGAAAACAGCATTTTCCTGTTTACCAAAATCACAACAAGAAGAATTATAGAACCACCCTGAAGCCAAGCTATACTAATATTAAAAAGAGGAAAGATTTGATTGTTTGTTTGCATTGAATAGGTTCCGAAACTACTGAACCGATTTGAAAAATTATTTCACTGTTGGGAAGCTACACTATCCCCGGGTGACAGAGGCTATATTTTATCCCCGTATTCCCACGGGAACGGGAACTACGCGGGTGAAATCGTGGAGCTCTGCTAGTAATGGATAAACTCAAAATCTATTCACCGATTTACAAAAATCTTTCACATACAGAAAGTTACATTATTCCGGAGTAACATGAGCTATATATAAGTCGCGGGCGAAGTACTGGTTTTATTATATTCTGGCCTTAATTGTATATGTCACAATTAATATAAAAAAACTGTATATGTGTGTAAGTGGAGTCCTGTACCATAATATTAAATAATAATCGTAAATAATATTAAATTATATGCAAATTATAAATAAAGATATAGTTGATATGTTGGAATTTGCTGTTTTATTTTCTTTACAAAAATGACGTTGATGGATGTCACCATAAGATTGTGAACACTGTTGGTGTATAATCTAAGTATATAGCGAGATTATGAACTGTCTATAAATTGTGAACTGCACCAAACTGCTTATCGACCGATGGTTTTTGCGGTTCACAATTTATTGACAGTTTATAATATCGCGATAAACCAACGGTGTTCAAATCTCGTCACCTCCTTTCCTTCTGCGGAGCAGTAATGCTCGCAAAGAGCACGCGAGTGAGAGGCAGTATATACGCCCTCACGGCCCTATTCCGCAGGAAAAGCCCTTGGCGTCGGGAATCCCAGGCTGATTCCCAGCCAACGTAGGCGCGGGCTTGCGGACGGTGAATAATGAGTAGCTCGCTGTCCGGTAAGGTCCAGGTCGACGGCGCGTTGTGTTCCACGCGCGCCTCAAAGAGATGTCAGCACCAACTGGTGGGGTATTTGGAAGAGGTACCGTGGCCTCTGGTACACAGGCAACTGAGGGAACACGGGTGGGTTTTAGTCAAAGTCTACCACGCCCTCCTGCTCCACCCAGAGCGGGAGAAGTTATTTAATGACTACGCACGCTCAACAAAAAAAAAACGGTGTTCACAATCTTAGGGGCCATCCATAAATTACGTCACACAAATTTTATGGTTTTTTGACGCCCCTCCCCGTCCTTATCACAGGTAGTCACATTTGTAAAACCCCCTGCCCCTTGTGTGACTTCACATATTTTTCAATTTTATATTAAAAAATAAGAGTAGTTATCTAGAGTTTTAACATGTGACGTCACAAAGCTTTTGACGCCCCCTGGCCCTTGTCACACAATGTCACATTTCGTTGACCCCCTCCCTCCCTTTAACGTGTGACGTAATTTGTAGATGGCACCTTACGGTGACATGGACACTGATTGTCTACAGCCTTTACTAGACAGTAAAGCTGTAGACAATCAGTGTCCATAGCTTGTCAGCGCTTGCAACCACTATATCAACGAGGCCGTTGGTCTAGTGTTCGCATAAGTCGGTTGAGCATAAGCTCCTGGGTTCGATTCCCAGGTCAAGCAGTGTTACTGGATTTTTCCATCTGGATTTTTTCAGTGCCTGTTTGATGGCAATAGGCTCGTTCCCTATTACATGGGACTTAAATATAACTGGCTATACGTGTGTGTATTAAAATAAAATAAAATCTATAAAAAAACTTTTTTTTTTTATAAATGCTTATAATATTGTAAGTACACCTCTGCCTTACGCTTCGGGGAAACAAGGCGTGATATTATTTTGTTTATGGGTCTCTAAAGATTTTTTTTTTTTTTTTTTTCTCCATTGTTTATCCTGCTCATCACAGCAATCTGTCATGGACATTTAGCTGCTCCTTTGTTCGAATTTCTTCTGAATTTGGTTTTTGTAGCAGTGAGGAATTGTCCATTGACCATTCTCACTCATTCTGCTGGAAATCTTTTAATTAAACTTGGAACACTGTTCCTCTTAAGTCTTGTGTATATAATACTTCCGGACCCCGATAAATCAGCAGCCAGTGAGTTGATGTGTTTGGAGAGTTTTTTCTGGTAGTTTGTGCTACGGGTAGCGATCTCTTGCTTTACAGTTTTGAGCTTCAGATCTTGCAGGATGTATTTATTGTGTATGCATTTAGGGATGTTGAACATGAATCTCAAAGATTTAGTCTGAAACCTTTCCAGGATGTCGATATTGCTGTTACTTGCTGTTCCCCAAAGTTCCACTCCATATGTCCAAACCGGCTTTAATATTGTTTTGTATATCAGCATTTTGCTTTCATTGGTTAACTGAGACTTTTTACCAATCAGCCAGTACATGCTTCTCAGCTTTGTGTCTAAGGTTTTCCTTTTACTCCAGATATGTTTCTGCCAAGTCAACCTTCTGTCCAGGTGCATGCCAAGGTATTTTGCACTATCTTCGTGTGGGATTTGTTCACCATTTAGTGTAATTGGGGGACAGTTTCCTTTCCTTAGAGTAAAGGTGACCTGAACAGATTTGCTTTCATTCGCCTTTATACGCCATATCTTTAGCCATTCCTCAATTTCACATATGTGTTTCTGAAGGTTCGCTGAGGCAACATCTGGGTTGGTGTGTACTGACAGTATTGCAGTGTCGTCAGCATATGTGGCGATGAGGGTGTTGTCATCTGTTGATATGTCGGCTGTAAATATGAGATAAAGTACGGGCCCCAAGATGCTCCCCTGTGGAACACCAGACTTGATTTCATACAAATCTGATGTGATGGCATTAAGTTTAACCTCAAAACAGCGCTTGTCCAGGTAACTTTTCAGTATGAAAAAGAAGGAGTGGGGCAGATATTTTTTTAGCTTAAACAGGAGTCCGGCATGCCAGACCCTGTCGAAGGCCTGGCTGATATCCAGGAAGACAGCCGAGCAATATTTTTTGTTTTCTAGTGTGTTGCTGATGGTATTTGTCAACCTATGTACCTGCTCGATGGTGCCATGCTGCTGTCTGAATCCGAATTGATGCCCAGGAAGGACGGCATTTAGATGAGGCCGCATTCTATTGAGGATGATTTTTTCAAACAACTTGCCAACCAAAGGCAAGAGGCTAATTGGTCGATAGGACGAGGCTTCCTCTGACGGTTTACCAGGTTTAGGTATCATAACAACCTGAGCAAGTTTCCACTGGAATGGGTAGTGGGAAAGTCTCAGGCAGGCATTGAAGACCATCACTAAGAACATTATACCTTTTTTAGGAAGGTTGTTTAGCAGTATGGAGTCTAATAGATCATAGCCTGGAGCTTTCTTTGCTGGCAGAGCTTTAATCTCACGGAGTAATTCAGTAGGACTTACTGCCTTTAGGGGGAAGCATAATTGATTTGGCGACTGGAGGTAGTCTGCTATTTCCTCGTCTCTATTGATGTCAGTGCAAGGTAAAGGAGTAAAAACCCTTTCCAGGTGTTCGGCAAATGCAGTTGCTTTTTCAGTTTCAGATCTAGCCCAACTTCTGTCCTGTCTTCGCAATGGCGGGATATGTTCTTTTGGTCGCTTAAGTTTCTTGGTCGCACGCCATAACGAGTAATTAGTATCCTTATGTGGGGTCAGGTAAGATAACTGTCTTTGTAGGCAAAGGTTCTCGTATTCTTTGATCACATCCTTCAGCTCTTTAGTTGCTTTGTTAAACTTAGTTTTGTCCGTAGGATATCTAGTTCTGTGCCATTCTTTCCTCATTTCTCGCCGTTCGGTGACCTTTTTCATTATGTTCTTTGGAAGTTCCGTTTCTTTTGCCTTTTTTTCCCTATTTTTAGGTGTAGAAGTGTTGGCTGCCAGGTGTATTGTGCTGTTGAACGTTTCGATAATGGTATCGATGTCTTCACCTGTTTTCAATTTGATGTTTTGGTTTAAATTACTTGTTACAATTTGTCTATACAGGTCCCAGTTGGTTTTTTTGCCGTGGATATAGTGGGTTGACTCTAGTGGAACAGCTTGTTTGAACACATTTAAAATAACTGGAGTATGGTCTGATGACAGATCCTCACATTTTTCAATCTGTAAGTAGTTGCGCCCAAGGTTCTTTGTTATATAGAAGTCTAGCAGATCTGGTATTTTATTGTTGTCTGTGGGCCAGTATGTTGGCTCTCCGTGAGAGACGCATTCTAGATTTAGGTCTAGTGTGACTTTATGTAGTTGTCTGCCCCTTGGGTTAATTAATCTTGATCCCCAATATGTGTGTTTGGAATTCCAGTCTCCTCCACAGATAAAAACTGAACCCAGTTGATTGAAGAATTGCTTGAAGACGTCAGCCCCTATTTTATGTCTAGGTGGGCAGTAGATTGCAGAGAGTGTTGTGTCATTGTTCTTGTGTTGCATTTTAATTGAAGTAGCCTGTATTTCCTCCCTTTTGTAAGGCTCAAGCGGATAATGTTTGATGTTTTTTTTGACAATTACAGCAGTCCCGCCGTGGGAGTTGCCCGAAGGGTGGTCAGTCCTATAGATTATATAATTTTCAAATTGTACGTGTGATCTTTGGGTAAGTCTTGTTTCCGATATAAGTGCGACATCGATTTTCTCAATATTCATGAACAACTCAAGCTCTTGCCGTCTGTCGGTCAGCCCATTGGCATTCCAGGTGATGATGCGGATATTTAGTCCCTCTGCGGAGCCAGGCGGGTGATTAGTTTGATCATTTGATCCATCATGCTGTCCATCATGTTTTTCATGATTGCTTGGAATCTATTGAACATTGTGTCCAATAGACTGGTGATATCATGTTGGCTAGTTTCCAACGAGGAAACTTTTGATTGTGTTGCAGGCTTGTCACTTTTGTTTTTCAAAAGCTCAGCATAGCTGGTTTTTGGAAGATAAGTCGATTTAACACTTTCGCCAGTGCTGGGTCTTTGTTCTTTGGTCACAGATGTGTATTTGAATTTTTCGATGGCAGGCTTAATTTTTAGTATCTTCTCTTTGTACTGCTTATATTTATTGCAGCCCTTGTAGCTTGCCGGGTGTTTCCCTTGGCAGTTAGCACAGATAGCATCTGTCTCCGGTGATTTGGTGCACGATGTCGTTGGGTGGTCATTTCCGCATTTAACGCATCTGAAGGGTCTGAAACATTGATTTTTCGAGTGCCCAAATCTTTGACATCTCTTACACTGCAACACCTCTTTTTTCTTGTAGGGTGCTTCAACCGTTACTTTGACGTGGTTGATGTACTTAACATTGAAAATATCTTTGTTATTAGTTCGTGGTTCTAGGTCTATGTAATAGAGGGGAAGTTTTTCTTTTGTGGTTCGATGCAACGCGTTGACTATTTGACGAACTTCATGTCCATTTGCTTGTAGATCTTCTTTGACCATATCAATATTTTCTGAGGCGTGGAGACCTCTAACCACTACTCTGTAGGCCCTTTCGCTCTTGAGTTTGTAGGTGTAGTGGTTGATGTCCTTTTCGATGAGTATATCTCTTATTGTTTTGTAAGTTTCAATGTCTGCAGGCATTAGCTTGATTATGTGTCCTGATTTTAGTGTAGTCATGGTATACTTGTTCCTTTCAATAATTTTGCTTAAGAGATCTCTTAAGGGTGTTATATCCACTATGCCGGTCACAAAAATTGGTTCAGGCTTAGGTATGTATTCTTTGTCTTTTACAGCTATAGGATCTTCATGGCTGAGAATGTCAAATGTGTTTTGCACGGGGATTGCGTAGTTAATCCGTTTAGTGGATGTTTGTTTATTTTGACCTTCTGTGGGACTATCAAGCCTTCTGCGTTTATTGTTAGGTACTTTGTCTTGCTGCCACTCTTGTTTTAGGGATTCTTTTTTCTGTTGTCCAAAAGAGTCCCTTTGACTTGCCTGGGTGATTGTTGAAGTATTATTTTGCATGTGGCTTGATTGAGAAGTGTTTACATTACTTCCCTGACTTTCGGTCTGCTTATCCATGCTTATGCATCCGCTGAATGACAAGGACCTTGGTCTAGTTTCCAGGAGTCCTTTGTGAAAAAGTTGTTGTGTGTAGGTTTTTTGGGTTTTATTATCAGTCATATCATTTGATTCCCACGAGTATGGACGATAGGGTGGTCGCTACACAGGGTGACGCCATTCCTGTGAGAAGGCTAATACAATGGTGTTCGCCAGGTTCACCAAGGTTGGCGCTCGAGACTGACATCCCCCCAGCCATGCATCCTCTTGGCGCGGTCTCCACCGTAGGATTGGGGTGAATTTTTATTGAGGCTTTCTACCTCTCGACACGGGCGGCTAAGCCAATGTCCCCGATTCTGCAGATTGACTCAACAGAGCAGCGGGTGAAGAGACCATTTCCTGTCTCCATCGCTTTGATCTTGAACGGGTTAATTAACCGCCGCCCGAAGCTCGGCGTTGTTGCTCGTTTAGCACCACCCGGGGGAGACGTGTAGGGTGGGTCTAGGAAAAGATGGTAAATCCTACGGACGCGAGCAACTTCCTCCCCCAAAGATTAATGTCATGCAAAGATATGGCCACTCATTAGTGTCTCACGCTAGAAAAAATATCTTCAAAATTGGAGAACAATGGTTCACAGACGGGCTTGAGACTAAGTTATTACAGCCGCACTGTTCAATTGATCAGGTTAAGCTGCGCTTTCCGCGGTTTGTCCGTAGATGGGTGACCATCT
This sequence comes from Polymixis flavicincta, assembly GCA_949987655.1. NCBI lineage: Eukaryota > Metazoa > Arthropoda > Insecta > Lepidoptera > Noctuidae > Polymixis > Polymixis flavicincta. The sequence continues at coordinate 2,449,496 of OX465198.1, read as the reverse complement.
TTACATACCAAGACCCCTCCGTGCTTCAGAAAGCACATTAAGCCGTTGGTCCCGGCTGTCATTCGTGGATCTTTGACAGTCGTTACGGGTCGTCAGATGCCCAAAACTCTGACAACTAGTCCTACCAAGAGGTATCTTATTATCCAGTTATAGGGTTGTGGAGTTCCGCTGGATCCGGTTAGTTTGGAAGCGGATCCCAACATAGTCAGTAGCGGATTTAGGCTTAGGCCCGTGGTTGGCAAATTATGAGGGGCGCCAATTTTTTTAAGATGACTTAAATTAAAAATCTATTCGGTTTTCTGTAAAGTGTAAGACTTCAAATTATAAAGTTTATTTTGTTGCGCTCTCACAATCTAAACGTACGAGTAGTTTCAAGGGTAGAATTTCTTTGTGAAAATATATAATCAGGAAAGTACTAATAATCCGAAATCTCTAAGAAATAGATTAAAAAAAAAAAACAACCGACTTCCAAACAACACTAGAAAGTGAAAAATAACTTTAATTTCGGAAGTCGGTGACTTTGGATTTGTATTTTATTAATTTCTTGTCACCGCATTCCGAAATTAAAGTTATTTTTCACTTTCTAGTGTTTTTTGGAAGTCGGTTGTTTTTTTTTTTTTTTTTTTTTAAAGTTTTTCTTGTGCACGTTGTAATTATAGTACCTACCCCACACCAATTCAAAATTTCATCATCCTTGGGATCAAAACAATGCAGAGCTATAGCAGCAATCTCGGTTAATTTGCTGTCATTTTTCGAAGAGTTCCGTCGTCTGTCTCCGAAACGCAATCATCCAATCTTTAATTATTTTTTTTTGCTTTTTGAGATTTTAATGGGACCATTTCGCCGTGCCGTGCAGCCTTACGTAAGTTACGAAAGAAAAAGAGCACCATATCGTCTTGGGCAAAGGGCGCCATCAAACCTAAATCCGCTACTGAACATAGTTGGAAATAGGCTAGGCAGATCATGACGTTAATGGGTAAGGGATTACCTTTTCAAGTTTGCTAAAATTATATTTGTTACAATCTTGGTCTTTGAAATTATCCGGAAAAGAACCGGATTCACCGACATAGCTTGTAGAGTGAGCAAGCTGAAGTGGCAGTGGACTGGCCATGTTTGTCGAAGGACTGATGGACGGTGGAGCAGACGAGTCCTGGAGTGGAGACCGCGTCTCGGCAAACGTAGTGTGGGACGCCCCCCAGCTAGATGGACCGACGACCTTAAAAAGGTGGCTGGGACAGACTGGATGCGGAAGGCTCAGGATAGAGTCTTGTGGCGCAGCCTGGGAGAGGCCTATGTCCAGCAGTGGACTGCGATAGGTTGAGTACTGTGACACAGGTCTGATCGCTTCGAGAGGGAGTGCACTGTATGGTTCTAGGACATGCCGGTTTCCTCACGATGTTTTCCTTCACCGTTTTGAGAGCAGTGGTGATGGCGGTGAACTAATTTACACAAATAAATTGCCTACCTGGGTTCGAACCCACGACCTACTACGCTCTCGGTCAAGAAGCTTGAAAGTATTAAAAATACGGAGAGCTGCACCGGACCTTAAGACTTGAAGATGAAGAAGTATTAAAGAAGAGTCGAATAATAATAATGATTTCCTCAAACCATATTATAACGTTTGAAACCTCAAGTTTAAATCATTCCGTAACCAGCGAAATGCACTATCAATCATAAACTGATTTTTTTTGTGGAGCATTGGTAAACCATTGCTTCAAATGTTCAAAAAATTATCAGCATAACAACATAAATAACGCAATGAATATTGTTGAAGTGTCAAAATAAAACCCATTGCATAAATATGTTCGTGTGTTATTTAATTACCTCGCTGAATCCTATGACAAAACGCCTACATACAAAGAACTTATACATTAAACTAAGTCATACAAACTATAGAACCTATACAATAAAACTAATTTATACAAACTATATCTACTGGTAGGAACAGTTAAATAACATGCGACTGCTAACGGTTCGCTTACAACACTAAATTAAGCCGAGGGGGAAGGGGGGAGTTGTTTAGGGTGACTGAGAGGCAGATAAAATAATATGGATAAAAATGTTAAAAAAAAATACGTAGTTTTGAGTGGATAAGACTGATTGAGGATGAGAAAATATTTTCTAGTTGTTTAGTGCCATAATATTTATTTATTTATTCTTCAGAAACCTGACAGTCTTATATCCAGGTAAATACATTTACAGTTGCCATTTACAAGCTTCCACAAATTCAAAACTATGTAATGAAAACTCGTCAATTCAAAATAATATGTCAATGTCATGTCAAAGAAATAATAAATATACATATGTGCTTTTATTTCACTTTAGGAAGCGGGGTATTAAAAAAAAAACCACTATTTTAATGTGTACAAAATACTTTTTAATGTTATTGTCGTATTTTATACGCAATTACTTTGATAATTTCCCAATGTTTTATCTAAAATAAGCGGCTTATAGTTATTGTTCACACTCTGTAGATGTAATGACGGATAATGTAATAATGGAACGTCAAACACCTTTTAGTTCTTCCTGTTCAAAATGTCAAGGCTGTGATTTATGTGGTAATGAATAAATCCATATGAATTTAGATCTAAATTTTGTAATCGTATTGTAATACCTTAAATCATAAACATTTATCGATACCAGAGGGCTGAAACTGGACATATTTGTAAAACTATACTTAAACATTTTTTGACGTGATAACGTCTTTTCGCTCGAGTTCTGGCAGTAGTTCAATATTTAATAATAATACAGCAGTAGTTAATAATTGTATGTGTAAATGAATAAATAAATAAATAAATTTCTGACCAACAAAAACATGTAAGATTTCAAACGCTAATAACTACGAACGTTTTTGTGCTAGAGTAATGTTTTTCCATTTAAAAGATAGTTCATATTTATAACAATTTACAAGCGGGATATAATTTGCCTATGACATCCCGCTGCGTGTGTATGCGCATTCGCGCGACCCGCTATTTTTCAAAATGCACCGAAATTCCAATTCATATAGCACCAAACCAAACCCGAAGTAAAACCATCTTGTATAACGTTTCCACGAAAAAAAAAAACGGCGCGGGCTCGAATTGCGCCGGCTTTTTTTTTTTCTTTTGTGTTAATTTTTGCCATCGACATGCTAACAAGAAAAAAAGTAGTTGTGCTTCCAACAACTCGACCAATGAGATAGTCAACAAGCTAAGCAGTCAAAATTCACAATAATACAAAAACCAGTCACCAAAAGATTCAAGACTATCTCACATTTTCCATAATCCATAGTTACCTTATATTCTGAAGTGATGTTGGCAGTATAAATTGGTGTGGAAAAACTCAGCCGCTCTGTATTCTGTACCCGTCGGAGAGAGAGAGGGAAGTAGTGCTGTCCTACTCTAGCGGTGCTTGTTATGGATAGCGGGGGGTATTCATAGTGCAGTCTTTCCAATTTGGAAAAGGGTGAATGTTTCTCTTCATATTTATTGTACTGAACCTTGTACTGAATTGATTTTGCTGTTATTATTAAAAAAGGTGATACCAATTGTACACACTAATCACATCGGTCTATGTGTGTAGACGAAACAAAAACTTTTAAGAATCATAGGCCGTCAAAACCAGAAGTTATGTATCAATTAAAGTAGCATATATAGGAAGTTGCGTGCAGTGTCAGTGTGTTAGCACGAAGGTCGTAGCATGTAACAAGTGGCATAGCTTGTAGCTGAAGCGCGTAGCACGGAGAGCGTAGCGCGGAGAGCGTAGCGCGGAGAGCGTAGCGCGGAGAGCGTAGCGCGGAGAGCGTAGCGCGGAGAGCGTAGCGCGGAGAGCGTAGCGCGGAGAGCGCAGCACGGAAAGCGTAGCCCGGAGCGTAGCAATTAGTTGGCTGCGAGTAGCCGTAGCCTGCAACTATAAATTGTAGCTGTCTAAGGATAATTAATTAATTAATATTAAATGTCATTTTTAGGGTGCTGTACCCGAAGGCAACGACCCTATTACTAGGCCTCCGCTGTTCGTCCGTCTGTCTGTCAGCGGACTGTATCTCATGATCCGTAATAGGTAGACAGTAGAAATTTTCGCAGAATGTGTATTTCTGTTGCCGCTTTAATGATAAATATTTTAAAAAAGAAGTTTAAACGAGGGGTCTCCATACAAGAGGGTGTTTTTTTCGGTGTTTTTTGGTGGTACGGAACCGCTCGCACTCGCACTTGGCCGGTTTTTTCTTAATGAAAACCTCTGCGAATATTATAATAATAATAATAATAGTTTATTGTCACAAAGAAACATACAATGGTATACACTGTTTAACAAAATGCTAACTACGCTGCAGAGGTCTGTATACAGATATTGTGAGCCCTGCCTCTCAAACTAGGATAACCTGTATTTTAAGAGACAGTGTTCAGCTGTGAGGTTACTTAAAAATAGGGATTAAACAACTGCGGACTGTGCCAATCTATTGTTCGTGTTAACAGTCTGATTGACTTTTTAAAATACAGTGAAACCTGGTTAATTGGGATCTCAAGGGACCAAGGATTTTGTACCATTTAAAGAGGTTTTCATTTATCCAGTTTTCCAATTAAACAGGTTTAAAATTTAGTTGTCTCATTTACAGAGGGTCCGCTTATAGAGGTCGAAATGTACCGTTATTCCATTTATAAAGGTGGAAATTTTGTGAAAGAAATTCAAATGTTTATAAACAATCGTGTCGTAACCTGTCCCAACCTGATAAATTGTCTCACTTATAAAGGGAATTGAGCTCCAGAGTCCCAATTATAGAGGTAAACATCGAAAAAATCCTAGAAATCAAATCTCATTTAACCAAGTTCGAAAAGTCCCATTAACAGAGGTAATTCGATGAAAAAGTGCCGGGACCTCATTGTAGTTCTCAATAATAGAGGTTTCTCACTTATCCAGGTCCCACTTAACCAGGTTTCACTGTACTATATTCTACTAAAATATTAATTGAAAGAAACAAAATTGACGATTTTCAAGAAAAATTTAAGTAAGACGATATTTTATTTTTCTCTTCGTTCTTCACCCAGACTATAGCTACAGCCAGGGGGCGTGCCCGCAGTGATTGATGTCTTTTGTTTAAACAACTTACCGCTGTTTGCAGCCACCGATACTAACGTCGATAACTTGAGACTGTTTCAGGGGTTTTTAACTTCTGTTCTAAGAGAATGGCTGGATATAGGCCTAAGCAAAATGGAAGGTGACCTAAATAGACTAACAAGAAGCTGCGCTTAGTCCTCCTCCTGATGTGATTTTAATTTACACACGAAACATCACCACCTATTTTCCCCGGAAGATTAGGCAGAGGAATAGGTAATACTTCGACGTATGCTTTTTTTTTAGTTTTTTTTTTTTGGGTGGGAAATCATCAAATAACTTCTCCCGCTCTGGGTGGAGCAGGAGGGCGTGTCAGACTTTTACTGACTAAAACCCACCCGTGTTCCCTCAGTAGCCCGTATGCTAGGGGCTGTGGTATCTCTTTCGAACAAACCCGCACCCCTGGCAGGCATCGGCCCTTGCGGACCCCATCATTTTTGTGCTGACATCTCTTTGAGGCGCGCGTGGAACACAACGCGCCGTCGACTTGGGCTTGGTCTTTACCGGACAGCGAGCTACCCATTACTCGCCGTCCGCAAGTACTTCGACGTGTGCTTGGATTTGTAATTCGTAATGGAAAGGTATTACAACGCATGCTGGAATACTCCAGTGTGATAAGGAGGCCTCACTACGCAACCCCAGTCGCTGCGGATAGAACGAGTCCAAAAAATGTTTATCCGATACCTAGGGTACTCAAAGGGAAGGCAATTTAAATATTTCTCCTACCTTGATAAACTAGGCTGCTACAAAATGAGTAACCTGGAAGCTCGAAGGGAGCTTTTGGATTTGAGATTCGCATATAAACTGCTCCAAAACACCATTGACTGCCCACAATTGGTTTATAGATTCAATCTCAGAGTACCCCGTAGACCACCTCGTAAACCTATAACACCCTTAGCTCCACCTCTTCGCCGTACAGTGTCTGGTGCTAATTCACCTATACCCCGCATGTGCAAACTCATAAACGAACGCAGCGACCTGGTTGACGTCCACGCAGACTCAATATCGACGTTTGTCAGAAGTAATTAGTATTCGCTTTTTATTCAATAACTATCTAGAATTTAAGTACCTACATTAAATCTTTAAAATTAAAGACATAATCACAAAGAGCAATTTGCATGCGTTGTTTGCCTGATAATAGTTGTGCAGTTAGATTACTTATATTATGTTCTTATCTGTAACAATTGTTGGTGTACCTTAATTAAATAAATAAACTACAAAGTACATTATATTTAAGCTGATTATGCTGGGCTAGGCTCTTGTTAATTAAAGGCATGAGACATTTAAATTTGCCTGCAGGACTGTTTGGCTACACAATGGCCAATTTTAATATTTGCCCATAACCGCAATGGCAACCGTCAATGTATTTAATGGTTGTTTAGATAATCTTATTCCTTGAATTTCAGCTAGTAAGCAAGTAGTAAAGGTAGCCACAATAACTCTATCTTGTCTATATAGTCCAGGGTCGATAATTTTTAAAACCAAAAAAAAACATAATAGGATGAAACCCATTAGAAAAGGAGGGAAATATGATAAAAATGAAAGGAAAAATAATTTACGGGCGATCTGAAGTTGGGAAGAGGATGGGGGTGAGTTTTTAAGGGTAAAAAACGGTTTTTCTCGATTTCCGGCAAAACTAAAAGTCCTATCGAAAAAAGTCAAATGGAAAAGTTGTAGATAATAAAAAGATCTAAAACTTTTGCATTTACACTTTTTTCACATAACCTCAAAATTTATGTGAAAAATTCAAAAAACCAAGTTTTTGGTTTTTTATTTTTATCTTTTACATTTTTTTTTTTTTTTAACGAAATTTTGTGAAAACTTACCTTTTTATGTCCCAAATACGCTGTAATTTATTTAATTAAAAATATTTATTTTTTCACCTTATTTTGAATTAATATCAATATTTTCAATCGAAAATTCACCCGTCAAAATATCAGCTTTTTTCAAAAAGTTAGTGTGGTTTCTGTTCGTTGAAATCTCTACTTTCCGATGGTGAAAAAAAAATATATGTTACTATGGTAAATCTTCTCAGAAAACGCAAAAATTAAAAAAAAACTTGAATTTGATTTTTTTTTTTAATTATTCTAAATCATTTTGAGCTATTTATTAAAATTTAGACTTTAATTACTCGAAAAACGTTAGATTACATGTGACGTTGATAACAAAAAAAATGCAAATAAAAATATACTACTATAATTAACAAACAAATAAGTTAATTAAATTAATATTTAATAAGACATCTACAATATTTGGAGAAAGTTGTCTAATTTTCTTTAAATTATATGCGTAGATGCTTATTTATAACAATTTTGAGATAAATTATATATATGCCTGAGTAGATATACCTGAGTGACCTACGAAAAATTGTAGCCCATCAAAAGGTATTTCGTGGAGAAGTGGGGAAGGGGCTAGGCGGGTCTGGGTCTTACTACATACATACCTACTATTATATACTATATATTTCGTAGCAGCTGTTACAACCGCTAGCCTAACCAGTATTCGAAATACAGTACAGTATACAACATCGTTTATAAAAATACACGTGCACGCTGAGTTTCTTGAAGATAATTGTGACAAGTTTACTTAAAAAAACAATAAAACTTTTCGAATCTGCATAGGAAGGTAAATACTATCTCTATTTTTATCTGTATCAATCAACTCAACCATAAAAATCGTAATATTTTCTTTAAAAAATAGTATGCTTAACTTAACATAACCTAAAGATTGAAATTAAATGATATTTTAGTACAAGATAAAAAAATAATTATCTCCTTAATTTTGCACAAACAAATTTAGTTAATCCCATGAAAAAAAAAATATTTCAAAATCTATAAAAAATATTTTAAAATCTATAAAAAATATATAAAATATATATCGTAAATATATTTCTAATAAAACAAACTTTTGGCCGATTTTCATATATATTTTATACTTTTTTATAGATTTATAATATATTATTTATACATTTTGACATTGATTTCTTTAATATTTTTTTTTTTCATGGGAGTTTATTCACGATTAAATAGTGAAGACATTATTAATTCGATTTTGTCTTTTCAGATTATCAGTATGGATGAATCAGTTTGTATCATTTGCAATTTTCGAATTCAAGTTTTTTTTGAATTTTTGCATTTTCTGAGAAGATTTACCATAGTAACATATATATTTTTTTTTACCATCGGAAAGTAGAGATTCCAACGAACAGAAACCACACCAACTTTTTGAAAAAAGCTGATATTTTGACGGGTGAATTTTCGATTGAAAATTAGGGTGTTTTTTCGATATTAATTCAAAATAAGGTGAAAAAATAAATATTTTTAATTAAATAAATTACAGCGTATTTGGGACATAAAAAGGTAAGTTTTCACAAAATTTCGTTACAAAAAAAAAAAATTGTAAAAGATAAAAATAAAAAACCAAAAACTTGGTTTTTTGAATTTTTCACATAAATTTTGAGGTTATGTGAAAAAAGTGTAAATGCAAAAGTTTTAGATCTTTTTATTATCTACAACTTTTCCATTTGACTTTTTTCGATAGGACTTTTAGTTTTGCCGGAAATCGAGAAAAACCGTTTTTTACCCTTAAAAACTCACCCCCATCCCCTTCCCAACCTCAGATCGCCCGTAAATTATTTTTCCTTTCATTTTTATCATATTTCCCTCCTTTTCTAATGGGTCTCATTCTATTATAATTTTTTTTCACTTTTCATTATTTTTAAAGGCTTCTACCCTGGTCTAATACCTACACCTCTATCCTCTATAGTCTGTGGCCCCCACAGATCTATAGAACGCCAAACAATGATGACAGACGCAAAACTGTAGCAAGTAGAAGTGCAAATAGTATCTACAAATTCAAACAGAATACAAAATCGAGGAGCGAATATCAATATTTGATATTTGGTATTGTAACGACACCCCGCTCTCGGCTGCGGCGGCCATTTTCGGTACGTGTTCGCGCGCTTTTTGACATTTAATTGACAGTATATTTTTTATAAGCTGATAAATGCTAGTGAGATGAGGCTGGCGCGTTATTCAAATAAAATAAAAATAATATTTGTTTCATGTGCTCCTATGTCATCAGTCAGTGTAGCGGGTGGAGAGGTTTCCAGGCAAGACTTATAAACAAAGAAGTTGAAAAATGCCCTGAAGAGCAATTGGGCCAGGAAAGAACTAATGAAGGGTGGGGGGGGTGAAGGGGTCACACATGGTGTTTGACAAATTAGAGAGGTCCACGCTCGAGGTTTGCCAGAGGGCTACGGAAGTGAGTATTCCGGACATCACACTAACACACCGGGTGGAGAATACGACCATCAGTGGCTGGACTACGATTCTACAGCCCTCATAATGGCAAGCGACATCTTTTTTTTTTGTGTATCTGTCCGTGATATCACAGTGGGCTCTATCAGAATACCAGCGCTGCGACACTTTTAAATGTCGCAGCATCATGCTGAGATAGTGGCCTTTTGGCCTCGTACAGGACCTTGTTTTTTTTAAAAATCTAATTTTAATGAGTACCTAGCGTAGCGCAGTAGTGTTTTAGTTTTTTACTGTTTTTAATTGTATTGTGTTGTAGTTTAAATTTGTGATATTCTTGTATGCGTCTAATAAATACTTTTTCTTTTTTTTCTTTACATCGTGGTCGGCCCAAACGGAGATGGCGGAATGAGCTGAACTTCTTCACAAAGAACTGGTCCTTAGCAGCTTTAAGCTGAGAGAAGTGGAAGGTGGGTAGAGGCCTTTGGCCTGTAGTGGGACATCACAGGCTTTTAATAATAATACCGAATAATAATTTTATGCTTTTGGGTTTGGTCCAGAAAGCGGTACTCCTGGACACGGCTCGCATTGTTAGGAGGTTCCTCTCTCTGGAGCCCTGACCTTGCTCCTTGTAGCTTGGACCTTGTTCCTGATACCGACGGGCTACTATTTTGTATATTTTTTTAAGGTATTAATATTTAAAAATATAATTTATATGTGATTATGTCGAGATAGCAGTGGTAGCCAAGTGGTAACGGCCGCGACTTACGAGTTGTAGGTCGTGAGTTCGAACCCAGATAGGCGCTTTACTTTGTGTAAATTATTTCATTACCACTGCTCTCAAAAATGGTGAGGAAACATCGTGACGAAACCGGCATGTTCTGGAACAAAAAATTCGGAAGACATGTGACATCTACCAACCCGCACTGGGCCCGCGTGGTGGATTATGGCCCAATCCCTCTCACAGAGAGGAGGCCTGTGCCCCAGCAGTGGGGACATTATAGGCTGATGATGATGTCGAGATGAAGGCAATAATAGATAATAATTTAATGTAGTCATCTCACGTATTGTTTTTTATGCTCGTATATTCAATGCAAAAATATACTTTTCAAAGAAACGCTAACGTATGGTTTATGAATCAGTCCCAAGGTTCATGAATTGAAAATTACCTGAGACTCGTTCATATTTTTTACCCCAACACTGATTGAATCTACTGAAAAAACAACAAATTCCACGTGAGGATAAAAAATGTAAAAAAAAAATATTTTTGCTGATATTTTTCAATCTCTCCGTCATATTCTGAAACACTGCTCCTTTTTTACACGACTGCTCAAAAAAGCGTATAAAACATCTATTTCCTACCCTGCCAACCCTCTTTAGCTTAAAAGAACATCATTAACACGCACGAACAGCTTTTCACCAATTTCTACGAAGAAAATTGCGTTTTTCAAGCTTTTCTCGCCGCGATTATTCCTCAAAAAGTGTAGGTAACAAAGTTTATTTTGTGTTCAGGTTTTCATAAGATCATTATCATGTATTAACTGCTATTTAAATCGGTGATTTTCATCTTACTAGTCAAAGTAGTCAAAATTATGCCTTTTTTACTTCTAAATAATTTTTAGTCTTTATGTAGGTCCCGTATGTGTCGCCGGGCGTAAAAGAATAGCACCATCCCATTTCTTCCCGTGGGTGTCGTAGAAGGCGACTAAGGGACTTACTAGAGAATGGGCAGCAGCGTTCTCTATGCATTTTACCACCATACTGCGATCGCCAACCCGCCTGCCAAGCGTGGCGATTATGGCAAAACCCCCCTTCTGGGGGAGGCCCATGTCCAGCAGTGGACGTATTTCGGCTGAAATGATGATGATGATGATGATGTAGGTAACACGGCAATGTATTACTAACGAGATAAAAGTATCCTTAGTGTCAATCCAGGTGATAGACTATCTGTGTGCCAATTTTCATCCAAATCCGTTCGGCCGTTTTTGCGTTATTGAGTAACAAACATCCATCGATCTTCATAAACTTTCACATTAATAATATTAGTAGGAGCAGGATATCTACCAAACATAATCATAGTTCACCACAAGCCACCATCATAAAAAAACAACGTTCGTCCAGAAACGGTCCAAAAGCAACAAAAGACAAAAGACATTACACCAACCGCAAACAATCAAAGACAATAGGGACGATATTTAAAAAAAAAACAACAGCTCGTCACGTCGTGGGAAGGCGGGAAGACGGCGGCCGTTGATTGGTGCAAATTGAATTTGGAATCAAGGAGCGCCGGCGGGTGAACGGGGCGGGGAGGGGTGTTGTCGTGTTGGCGATCGCTCGCTGATTGCCCGTTTGCGGTGCGACTAGACTAGCATGGATAAGACGCATTGTTTTAAATGTTTTGTTATTTTTGTATCAGAAGGAATTTGTTGGGTTTCGATTACCACAATTGGTTTGGAATTAAACAATCTAGCAATATTATATTGGTAGTCCATTATTGGCATGGCTAGCTGACATTTGACAATTGATATAATTTAATGTTCTGTGTCTTGTAATGTTAATTACTTTGCATAGGTACCTACCTGCTATTGTACAGAATCTAGCTTATCTAATGGAACAGACAGCTATGCTGGTGTGGAGTTTGTTGCGCCACTTCTTTTCCAAGCTAGCACTAGGAAGTGTTGAAGGGCGGGCGTTTTGAGGGACTGATGTAATTTTGACGTTCGAGAAGTACTGATGAGAATCAGCCTAAAGCGCTTATTACACTTGGCTGAATTTAGGCATCTAAATTCAGTCGTTACTGAATTTAGTCAAGTGTAATCGCAATTAGCAAGTTAGCATCCTAAATTCAGAAGCAAGGATGGTTTCTGACTGACTGAATCAATTAGAAGCCTAATTACAAACGCATTTAGGAAGGTGTAATCGCATTTAGTACTGACTTTACTCTTCAGTCGCTACGTAACTGTCCGTGCGTGAGGAGTTGAGGACGTACACTTTTGTTTTGTATTACTGATGCAAAACTGAGGAAAAAATGCTAAAAACTGTTGTTTTAATTTTGATAAAAATTGTGAGCTTTTCAGAACAAAAATCATGCGCCTTAAATTTTTTCGAAAATTCAATCGAGTGGGATAAAAAAAGGCTTGGTGGATTAAATTGATACTCTGTAGGGTTTTTTTTTTTGGGTAGATTGATCTGTAAAAGGCGTACTTAACATTAGTGGTTTCCTCATTATTTTTGATTGGGCACCTGATTTTTCAAAAAATTAGATAGGTACGAAAAGCCTTTTTTTTGTTGCCTTTTCAAATTCATGTAATGAGTAATTTAAAATTTTGTATTGAAAAATCATTTGCTTATCATTGTAGATTTATTCAAAATTTTGACCTCAAACTTCCTGTGCGATCATTGGTTGCCGAGAAAAATAAAATTGTTTTGTCAGTAGTTTTCGAACGATTACTGGATTTGTTTTGACGAGAAACAATTTGGAATCCAATCGCTTTTTTAAATTTGCTGTATGACCATTTTTCTTCAAGATACAGCCTATTGAAATTGACCAAAAAATTGTTTTTTTTTTTCTTTCCTTAATTTTTGTGGGAAGTATATTTTAATTGAGTCAACGGCCAGGGCTACGCAAAGGCCAAGGGGGGGGGGGTGTATGGGGCGTGACAGCTTAATATGTTAATCAGGTTGTTATTATTCGAATTATCAGAATCATGTGTTTGCTCTCAAAAATACAAACAATGCAGGAATGTCTGCATTATGATAGCGAGCTGTGTCCTCGTGCATACTCTACTCAGTTCCAAGCATTCAACATTCACACTTCGGTTGGCTATGGTAGGTATGAGCATGAACTACCTAACACGGAATCTCCTTGTAGAAGTGATCGAGACGAACCGTTTTTCCAGAGAATACTGGCAAGCTGGGTAAAAAAAAACAGCCCTTGACTGAAACTATGGTTATTTGAATAACGTTATTGGAGCAAAGGAAATGAAAGCTAAGGCCTGTCAAGATGAATTTGCCGAATCACGATAAATAAGTAGTTGCACCATAATCAATGCATTATTCATGGATGAATCAACTTTTCATTGTTGCACTCTAAAAACACAAAACAACTTGTAAATAAAGCAATACAAATTTATACAAGCACTAAACAGAAGACGATCTAATAAATTAATTCCCCGCTCCATTTCACATAAAAAGGCTGGACAGAATTAAATCACGACTAACGCCATCTAGCGACGGCCCTCATGAATACAACATGAACTAGTGACTGCTAGATGGCGGTGTTACAAATTTATCGCCACTTTTATTGTTACGACCACTTTGGCCGCGTTTCGCGGGCTTTTAGCTAAATTACTCTCATTACTTACATACTACGTTAACATATTGCTGTTTGTAGACTGTGCAGCGATTTTAGCGCTGCTTTACTTTGTCTGGTATTTTTGGAAACTGGTGCTGAAAGTTGGGGCAAAGCAAAGCCACTAAGTTTATAGTGAAACAAGGTAATTTTTTCAAGGAATATAAATAACTTGAAGGATCTCTAATTGGCTAGATGAGTTGGTGTAGGTCCTTGAAAAAGCGCAAGTTTCTAGAGATGTACGTACCCTATTTCTCAGTTCTTGCCTAATAGCTGTATCTCAAGAGACACCGATCTCATCATCATCATCATCATCATTTCAGCCGAAAGACGTCCACTGTTGGACATAGGCCTCCCCCAAGCTCCACCACTTCGACCGGTTCTGTGCTTCCCGCATCCAGCGAACTCTTTTAGATCTGATCTTACAAAAATATATCGCTTGATCGCTTCAGCAGCTAAAACTCCAAACTCACGCGATAAACACAAACAAATCGCACAGATAACATTTGGCGTCGTAATTTGGCTAATGTATCATAAACATTTTTGCTTCATCTGTTTCACTAGGCTGAGTGGGCAGTTACCGTTGCCCGGCGGCGCGGAAGAAAATATACCCTTTGTTTATGGTATTCGTTGATATTCAAAGCGCGTAATTTGTGGGGGTAAGCAGACTTAGGAGCTTTGACGCATGATAGGTTACGAATAATTGAATTATGTGTGTTCCTTGATTTTTTTTTCTTCTATCGGGAACCCATCTTTTAAAATTCTGTCCAAAAACGACTACGATTCCAAGCGAGAAAGAGACTAAATAGAACTATCCGTTTTCAGAACGAAATTGTTTGAAATTTATATTAACATACTTAAATTGAGAGAATTATAGGTAGGTAATAGTACAATTCTCTATCGAAATTTCGAAGACAAAATTTTATCAACATTCGTCACCATTTCTGCCGAAAGACATCCACTGCTGGACATGGCCTCCTCAAATTGGGGGGATTTTTCATAATCGCCATGCTTGGCAGACGCGTTGGCAATCGCAGTATGATGGTAAAATGCATAGACAACGCTGCTGCCCATATCTCGTAAGTTCCTTAGTCGCCTCCTACGAAACCCACGGGTGGAAATGGGATTGTGCTATTCTTTACGTCCGATACCACACGGAACAATTAAACTAATATTTTGTTCCTAATTTACACTAACATTTGAATTAATTTAATTCAGCAAGCGACCTACTCAGCCATCTCGTTCACAGACATTTTGACAAACTTTAAACCGACCGACCCGTATGTTGATGGTATGGTGTTTTTATGTAAATCTGCCATTGTACGAGTGCGGGGAGGATAGGATTTCTTCAGCCACTGAATTAAGTGTATTTGGAGATTTTGGAGAGATGTTAATACCACCTTTGAGATTGTTTAGTTGTGCAAGAGTTGTCTTTACTTTAATTCTTAGGTGGTTTGCAATAATTATATTATCTTTGATTATGTTGCATCAAATTGCACCGTTGTCGTAGTCGCAAGCACTACTAAGCAATAGGAGGTTTTTCTTTCTTGTTTTTCTCAATGCCACCCTGGAGTCTGGATTTGTGCTGATGTCAATCGGCTCACCCCTTATTACATGTGGTACTTATACATAACTAGCGAAATATGGTACAGACACCAGCACATCAAGCTACCCCAAACTGTCAAATTTTCCCAATTGAACATGAATCAAACTCATTTGTGATAAAGTTAAAAATCCATCAAAGAAATTTTACAGATTGGAGTAGCTTGATGTGCTGGCCTCTGTACTAGGTATAGGTAGGTACACCTCTGCCCAACCCATCGAGGGTACACAATTCAAACGATTACAAGTCAACAATCAACAACAATCAATTTGACGTCAATACGTCAAAGCCGGCTGTCATTGAAAACCAGCTCTGGGGCTCTGTTTTGCATAGGGTCGCAGCATAATGCTGAGCGATAGCCGTTTTGCGTGGATGTGACGCATGTTTCCCTCAACCTTTTCTTATTTTTGTAATCCCGTTCTTTTTGCGTCATGTTTACCGCAAATAAACGTTTTTCTTTCGTCTTTTCTTCTAAAGATCTTGAAGAATCTTGGACGGTCATAACACTGCTCATATCGGATTATCTTCCACGATTCGCCTCGACAGAACGGTTTACATTTTTGTTAAGGCCACTTAAGGTCCCAAGAATTCAGGAACAGGTTCAAGAAAACAGATAACTCCTTCTCATCTCATAGCATTGGATTTTTCATAGACCATTTAGCAACTCTATAAACTTCCGGCCAAATTTAATCTGTGTAATGTTTTCCGATTTCCGACTTGACTTGTGGCAGGCACTTACATATAGCACATCTAAATTTACTGTCAGGACAAGCCAAATTAGACCTTATTTCAGTCCAAATTGGTACATTTATCAAGTGTTGTATGAAAATAAAAGGTTGTAAACGATCTTTCTCAAATATTTTAATGGCGGTCGAAAGCGCTCGCAAATCGGCCATATTGGATTGGTTTTCCCGCTTCTTTTGTATTGATTTGAATTCGTTATCTTGTTATTTTCGCTGGTGAGGTGATTTTCTTTAGATTAGTTTGAAGAAAATATGTTTTTCTTCAGATAATGTGCATTAAAATCATTCTGTGGATAGAAAAATATGTTTGTGGGGGTGAAAAGTCGTACATAACTAAATAATAATGGATTACTTAGGTAGGTACTACATAATATATCGACTAGACAGTTCCTATAATGCGCAGCTATAGAAAAGGAAACTGCTATTAGTCACCAAATTCATAAAAACTTTGTGAATTTGTGATTATCGCAAAGAACACGAATCGCGCACGTAATTTTGGAGTTGTGCACGCAACACGAATGGCGATTCGTCCATCTGTCCGTCGTCGGTCCGTCCATCCTAGCTAGACAGTTGAAATTTTCACTGAGTGTGAATTACTTTTGCCAGTACTTCTAACAAGAAATTAAATAAGTAATTGAAAGGAGCCTCCATTCAAGAAAAGCGTATTTTTTTCCTATTTTCTTCTGCCTTGTGGTGCGAACCCCTTCGTGTGCGAGTGTCGCTCGCAATTGGTCGTTTTTTTTTTCCAATGTCGTCTCGCAGGTCAACCTAGCAGGCTGTTGACTGCTTAACTGGACTTGCCTGTAGCTGTCGCAATAAATTATCACCTCCAGCTAAAGCGACTACACGCTAAGAGCACCCCCTGTGGGGTGTGGACCTCGGCTTAGGGCGTCGCGTCGCTAAGAGCAGCAAAGGACGGGCTGGATCATTGTGAGGCTGATTTTTTTTTCGATGTCAATAACTGCAAAATACTCTTATGCATTAGTGTTGCCAGTGTTTTGATTAATAGGGTATTTTCCAATGTATTAAAAACTATTCTAATTTGAAGATTGGGACGAAATATGTAACAGAAAAATAAAAGTAAATTGATTTATATCCATTTTCTCAACTAAAAACGATTTAAACCAAATTTATTTTTCGTTGTTTTGAATTTACCAGCAAAACGCTCCTTACTTTGACTTTTATAACCTCGACATTCACTTAATTACTTACTAACTAGTTTACACAAAGTTGACGTCACGTGATAAAAAGTCATCGTAAGGAGCGTTTTGGCGGTAAATTAAAAACAACGAAAAATAAATTTGGTTTAAATCGTTTTTTATTATAGATCAATTTGTCAATCAATCAACCTCATAAATTATAACCTACTCTCGTCTACTCTTGTAGTGTATAAAATAATATTTTACGACGCCAATCTCAGTGCCCTTACCCATCTTATAGCAATCACTATAAAATAAAACTCGTAAACTATTAACTCGATATCGCTATAAAACGCTACGCTATTATGTAGGCAATCATTGCTTTTATATTGATAGACTATACGTATTACCAATACAAAATGAATAGCCATATAGTCAAGTCATTAATCAGCTATCGTGATCTTTTTGGTAAGTTATGTAAGACCAAAATAATGTGGGGCAAACATGGATTTGAAAAAAGCTTCAAGTGAATAGGGTATTTTCCAATCTGATAAAAACTATTTTAATTTGAAGATTGGTATGATATATTTAAGGGAAAAATAAAAATAAATGTATTATATCCATTTTCTCCACTAAAAACGATTAAAATCAAATTTATTTTTCGTTGTTTTGAATTTACCGCCAAAACGCTCCTTACTATGACTTTTTATCACGTGACACCGTGACGTCAGCTTTGTGTTAGCAGCACCAGTACAAATACTTAGTTTGGCGCAATTTTAGAAGTATTTGTGCTCAGAGACACCGCACACCAGTGATTTCACTTTTTATCCATAAAAAAATCTTGTTTACTTACTAACTACTTTAGTTTACACAAAGTTGACGTCACGTGATAAAAAGTCATAGTAAGGAGCGTTTTGGCGGTAAATTCAAAACAACGAAAAATTAATTTGGTTTAAATCGTTTTTAATTGAGAAAATGGATGTAGATCAATTACATTTTATTCTTCTGTTACATATTTCGTCCCAATCTTCAAATTCGAACAAGCTAGTATGAATTTCAAAGTAGATGGCGCTTTCACTTTGCTGTTAATTTTATTGAGCCGTAAATGTAGATGGCGCTGGTAGTATTAAAAGTTACAGTTGCAAAGCAAAGTGAAAGCGCCATCTACTTTGAAATTCATACTAGCTTGTTACCATAGACATTTAAATAGTTCACAATGTAACCTGCAGATGTAGCTACAAACGGAACAGGTATAACCCGACCAAAGTAGAACTGTCATGGCTACACAAACAAATCACTTCTGTTGATTCACTTAAAAAGTATTCTTGATTTATTTGCTTTACCTATGTTTAGTTTCGTAAAAGTTGGCGAGAAAGGAGCGCGTATCACTTCAACTGATAATTTATTGTATATTTACACGTTTTAATGTTAAGAAAACAATGTAAAGTGTAGTTTGTATAGTGTTATTGTTATGTGATTGTGTTTGTGTACAAAATGAAAGTTATTGAAGCTAAAATTGTAGTTTTAGGATCGCAAGGTAAGTTGATTACATTTTGATTTCTTTCAAGTTTTTGTCATGATTTCGTAATTTGTACTTCAATTAATTCGGATACCGTATTGATATCAGTTATTTCGTCATAATTTGTGGAACTTGAAGAAAAAAAGTTGAAACTAAAACATTCTTGTTGTTTACCAAGGTATTTAATTTTCAACCACTTGCAAGTCCGAGTTAATTGTTTATTGTTCTATTACGATTAGATAATAATACCTACGCATTTATCTTCTAGATCGTTGTTCTAATATTATAACTAGCTTGTGTCTATCTAATAATTTATCAACAAAAAAAAACATTTAATTCGAATTTCGAACACAATGCAGCGCGTAATTATTCGAATTTGAAGTTGAAGACTTTTTAAAATGTCAAGAAGTTCATGTATACTTACATGAACTTCTTGACATTTTAAAAAGTCTTCAACTTCAAGTTGTAAATTAATACTAAAATTAAAATAATATTAAATAAAAGTAGGTAAGTTCCAAAATCGATTAGAGGAAAAAGTATTATTGGAATGTATATTTTTTTTCCTTTGAAATTATCTAATTAGGATAATTGGAAACATATCCTTATTTATACCATACTAGCAGCTCTCCGCGGTTTCACCCGCGTAGTTCCCGTGGGAATACGGGAATAAAATATAGCCTGTCACCTGGGGATAGTGCAGCTTCCCAACAGTGAAAGAATTCAAATCGGTTCAGTAGTTTCGGAGCCTATTCAATGCAAACAAACAAACAATCAAATCTTTCCTCTTTATAATGTTAATAATATATTATTAGTATAAATGACTGACTATTTACTAAGGGTTTGGCATTTACATTTGGTCATCTAAAGCCTGTCACAAACAGAGCTATAATATAATATTATAGCGGCTTCTGGCTAAGTATTAAACAGCCACACGGGTTGATCAATCAGGTCAAGCTATACTTGACGTGGTTAGTCCGTGGATGGGTAACCATCTTCACACACCAACACCTCTCTGTGCCTCGAAAAGCACGTTAAGCCATTGGTCCTGGCTGTCATTTGTGGATCTTTGACAGTTGATACGGGTCTTCAGAAGCCCAAAAGTCTGACAATCAGTCTTACCAAGGGGTAACGTATTACCCCAGAAACGGGGTGCGAAGGTCAGATAGGCAGCTGCATCCGGTAAGACCTGGAAGACAAACCCAACATAGGTAGTTGGAAAATGCTAGGCACTAGATGACGTTAAATATTACATTATACTTTTAATACTTATTTTTTATATGGGAATAACTTTTAAATATCACTCCTTACATCAAATATCCTGCTATTCAATGCGCTACAATATCTTTAACATACCAATTTGCGTTCCTTCTCAGAGTAGTCAGAAAGGAAATGGTGACCTCATATTATTATAGTTTTTAAAAATATGACGATTGTGCGACAAACCTACTTTACAAAAATAAAATCATTTAGGTATCACAAGTGACTCATTGGTAGTTAAAATCAATAAATAAATCAAGTGTTACTTATTGAACATTTCCTGTGCTGTGGTTATACAATTATTGATGTCTACATTAACAATAACTGTAACATGTTATACTTAATGCTTAACAATTTTCAAAGTATGCAGACAAATAATATTCTAAATATATAAAAAACAATCGCAGCATGACTAAAAATCAACTTCACGGATTTGTTTTTCTTTTTCTTTTGTTGGTTTATTAAAAAATAATAAGAAATTTCATTTTGTGTGAATTTTTGAATTTTGAACAGGAAATGTGTGTCAGCTTGTAAGAAATTAAAATATACATATAAAATTAATAGTGGACCTGACAGATGTTGTTCTGCCCGAACAATCTGGGTCCAATAGTAAATCCAAATCCTTCAGGGACCAGGCAGGGTCCTAGGGGTCATGACCCCCTCAAAGCCGTAAACCTTCTTAAAAGTATTTTTTCGAAAATATAAAAAAAAATCTTATTAATATAGTCTCTTTGTCTGTGACCCCCCCAAAGTCTGGCTGCGACCGCGCCTATCAAGGACCCACTCAAACACAAAAATTCATCAAAATCGGTCCAGTTGTTTAGGAGGAGTTCAGTGATAGTAAAGATGTAAAAAAACTAAATTTAGATTAGAATCATTAGTCTATTGCCCTTATCGAACTTATTTGGCATTGGCGGCGCGGGCGCAACATGTCTTTTTCTTCCATAGGTAGGTACTTCTCTATAAGGGGTCCATTGTCAACTGCCTCGTTCGTCTCGTGGTCGCACAAGTGATTGCTGAGTCTAGACAGTAACATGCAATAGACAAAAAAATACAACCAAATTCAGAACCTCTTGTTTTTTTGAAGTAGGTTAAAAATACACAATCAATCGTATAATTTGAATGCAGTCCTAAAATATAGTCTTTGGAAATAATTAAGTTAAGGATGTAAACAAACTCAAAAAAAAAAAAAAAAAATTGAATTGTCAAGTAGTCGGCCAGTCAGAAATATAAACCTAGTTGACAGTTCCAAAGCATATCAGGTAGGTAAACTACATAGAGATAAGAATGTACAGTCGCCAGCAGGTCAAGCTATCCCAAACTGTCAAATTTTCCCAATTGCACATAAACCTTATTCCTTTGTAATAAAGTTGAAAAACTATCAAAGAAATTTGGCAGATTGGGGTAGCTTGATATGCTGGCCTCTGTACCTAGTATTCCAATTATTGGTTTTTGATGTTTCTGCCTACCCTATAGGAAAATGGCGTGAATTTATATATGCATGGTTATCCTTATCATGCTCTCTTTTCCTTCCAGGATGAAAACTAGTTAAATTAATATCAGTATAAAATTAAACTTTTCCCTGGAATAACATTTAATGGATTTCCTATTTTATTCACTTATTCAATCATTTATTTCCAATTATTAATTGTATTGTAGGTACAATATCATGGTTGTCCTGAAGTAAGGAAAAGTAGACCCAAAATGGATCTCAATTCGGCTAACGCAGAAAGTTTCTGTATTGTCTGGAGATTGAAAAAATTTAAAATTGAAAATGCTCGCTGATCAGTTTCGCAAGTTATGGACGTTTTTGTATTTATTCTATGCACGCTCATCTAAATCAGAGTAGAATACTTAAGTACACATGGGTCATTCTCAGGAGACTCATTATTTGGTTGACTTCGGTGTAATTTTTTTTTTTTAATTTAGGGCTTGCTAACATGAAATATCAAATCTAGAGTTAATTTAAAGCATGTTAGTAGTACAGTGTTAACTCTAGATTTGATATTTCATGCCTAAATTAGATAACAAAAATGACACCGAAGTCAACCAAATAATGAGTCTCCTGAGAATGAACCACATATTATGCAATCGGCTTATTCCACAAATCCCCCCTGAAAATCCCCCTTAGGGGGAAAAGTGGAATTTATGAAAAGAAAGTGTCGAATTCCCCCCTGATAATCCCCCCTAGGGGGGGAAACTGGAATCGAAAAAAATAGTTATTCCACAAATCCCCCCTGAAAGTGCCGTTGAGGGGGAAAACTGGAATCAAAAAAAATAAAGTCTCGAATTCCCCCCTGATAATCCCCCTTAGGGGGGAAAACGGGACTCTGAAAAAATCAACGTCCAGAAATCCCCCTGACGTCCTTACAATTTAAGAACGCTTAAGGCGTGCTTCTGCTACTACCAGCGCTGGGCACCGACTTGCTCGTCGGTGCTGGTTGCTAAAATATTTACCGCGGGCGCCGGCAGATATTTAACTTAGAATGCAGGAGCGAGCGAAGCGAGCTTGAAAAAAATTTTTAACCATTCAAAGTAAACGGTTGTCTATTGTTTGCCCGAAGATTATATGCCATAATCATCATTTTCCCGAATTTCATTTACCTGAATTTCATTTGCCCGAATGTTTCATTTGCCCTAAAAGACATATGACATACTTTTAATTGCCGGAATTTTAGATACCATAAGATACGAATGCCATAAGTATTGTTTGTCTTATTTTTATGTGCCATAATAAGAATAAACTTATTTATTCTGTGCATGGTTTTTTTTTCTGTGCATGGTTGATGGTGGGCTAGGTCGACGGAGCCCCGCTTCGCGGGGCTCCTACTTCTGTGTGGTTTATAAAAAAATAACCACGAAGGGGATGGCGGGGTCTATTCGCTCGCTTCACTCGCTCACACGACCCCGCCATCCCCTTCTAACCTAACCTGTCCGAGTCGGGGTGCCCTAAAGTCGCAAAATTTGCATCCAATTTCTCTTGATATAAACAACCGTTACACACCCGATGTCGATGGCAAATTATGTAATGGCATATCATAATTATGGCATGTGATAATTAGGGCTTACAATGATTATGACAAATGATGTTATGGTAAGTGACTTTATGGGAAACAATGATTCTGGCACGTGACTAATGTGGCAAATGAGAGTAGGGCAAATGAGTATTATGTCGTATGATATTATGGCTGTTGACTATTATGGCAAATGATATAAGGGTAACTTGGTTTGGAGATTCGAAAACACATAGAATACTTTTGTTTCAAAATTTTAAACTACATAGATACGTTAAAATTCCCTAGGGAACCCAATGTAACCGAAGACACAAGCAACAAAATTAATTAATTGAAAAACTTGATAATTGTTCAACTGATGTTATTTGGGAAAACTTTCACTTTTTATGCTAAATAATTTAGTTTTCTAGGTAAGTCGTGTGTACTTTGTTTTAAACTGTTTTAATTTTTATTTTTACAAAAATCAACCGATTTCCCTCATCCCTGTTTGTTTGTGATTGTTTTTACTCTTCATCATATTTTATTTTAACAAAATTCTGTCAAAAAAAGACTGATTAATGCAAATATAGTCAGTAGTTTTTTTGTTTATCACATTGTATCAGATCACAATTTTTTTTATTTACTATAAGAGCGTAGAAATCAAAACAAAATTATGTGAAAAAAAAGACTGATTAATGATTACATATAATAATGTCGTTTTTTTTGTTAGTTACATTTTATCTAAATCACTATTTTTTTATTTACTTTATGAGGGAATAATGAGGGGGAAAAGTGGAATGATCCAAAATGAAAAGGGGGATTTCTGGACTTTTTTTATATTCGGGTTCAGTTTTCCCCCTTGAGAAAGATTCTCTCAGGGGGGAATAGTGGAATAACTTAAAATGATAAGGGGGCTTTCTGGATTGATTTTATATTAGAGTGCAATTTTCCCCCCTGAGGGGGATTCTCTCAGGGGGGAATAGTGGAATAAGCCTATGCAATCGACCCCTTGATTCCAATATGAGGGAGTTTAGTACCTATGTATTCTTAATTTATTATTGAAAATCTAGTTTTTATAAAACAATAACTTTATAACAATTGGTTATGATAGTGTACGTCTTTCGGCTGAAATGATGACTGATGAATTGCATTATAAAACATATGGATGTTTTCTAATAACATTTCATTCCATAGAAAACCAACAGTTCCTAACTCCATTCTCTCCTTTCTAAAATTGAATGTCTCTAGTTACTACCTATATACTCTCTTTTGGTGACCGTACAAACTTTTTTAGTCCAAAACAAGTTATAAAACAATCATATAGTAGTAATCAGTACAATAAAACGAAGCCATGCGTATAGGTATTATCTTTAATAGGAAGTAAAAGTATTTATTATGGTGCGGCTACACCTACGAGAAACGCCGTTGATTATCGCGATGTTGGACGTGCCGTGACGGGCCTGGCTAAAAAGCACGCTGTCCGGCTTAGTGTCCGACAGAAGTAGTATCAGTGATGAGCAGTCACTCAATAATGTCTAGACTAGCGTCTACACGCACAACATTATTGAGTGAGCTTCAGGATCAGTTATAGTAAAAAAGGCGCGTAAAACATTTAGAAAATCCTCCGGAAGATCGGGTTTTCTGAAAAAACCACTGCAATCAATGACCAATTAAGTTTATCGAACTGATCGATAGTTGAGCTTTGGCGGTACCGACTTAGTTTTGGAGATTTTACACTTCTTTTATTACTTAAACATGTCCAAAGTTTCGTTAAATTAGCAAGAAAAACGAATCTTTGTTGGCTCATAACTTTTTAATGGCTTTTTATTGTAGTATTCTGTTTCCGTACCGACAATATTAATAATTAGACACCCTACCATGTTTAAGTTTTGACGTACATTGTCAAACAGTGGTAAAACCCTCCCGACGACGTTTGTATGGAAAAAATGTGGACTTGTTTCACTTTAACCGTAAGTGTAGCCACAACTTATCGCGATAATTTTACAACGGCGCGGCATTCACATTGCCATTCGACGTCACAAAACCTGAGAATTATTGCGATAAAGCGGCCACACTAACGTTTGTCATTGTGTGAGCATATCAGCCGATTCTTTACCGCGTTGTTTATCGCCATGTTGACCGTAGTGTGGCCACTGAATTTATCGCGTTCATTATTATCGGAATCTGCACCGCGTTGTTTATCGCGATGTTGGGCATTAACGTTGACCGTAGTGTGGCCGCAGCATTATTGATAGCAAAATTATTAATTATGGAATAAAAAATAATCAGTCAGATTAAGATCAAATAGGTACCAAACTTGTCGTTAAGATTAGATAATTATTTAAATATTAGACTTTGCTGCATAATGGCTGAACCAATTCATGATAAAATGATTGATGTTTATTTCGAAATTTTGATATTATGACGAGTGGAAAAATACAAAAACTGTTGCTTGTTTAGATACCTGCTGATATTTATAAGGATTACATAGGCTACTTTTTGTCTCGGTAGCACGTTCAATCAATTCAGCCTATCGCAGTCCACTGCTGGACATAATCCCCCTTATTCATAAACGCTGGTTAAAGTTAAATAATGATTAGCGTCTGTTTGACCATACATTTTTGTTGTTTAAACATCATTTAACTTTAATCATCGTTTATGAATATGGCCAATAATCTCTCCCAGGCTGCGCCCCAACACACCTTGTAATTCGCCTTCCGCATCCAGTCTGCCCCATATACTTTCTTAAGATCGGCGGTTCATCTAGCTGGAGTGCGTCCCTCACTACGTTTGCCGATACGCGGTCTCCACTCCAGGACTCGTCTGCTCCACTGGCCATCGGACCTTCGACAAACATGCCCAGCCCCAATGCACCTTCAGCTTACCTACTAAATTGCATTCCTGATTATATCCTTCAAAGAAGCGCAGAGCATAGCCCGCTCGGCCTCTCCATAGCGCTCTGAGCGAGCTTGCATTTGTTGACTAGCCCAACTGTCAGTGTCCATGTTTCGGCAGAGTATGTCATAACGGGCAGGACGCACTGGTTGGAGACATTAGTCGTCAAACATTGCGGGATAAGTGACGAGAGGACTTGACGAAGTTTCCCAAACGCCGGCAGCGCTTGGGAAACTTCGTGAAGTCCTCTGTCACTCCGTCAAGTCCTCAACCCAAATGGCTCGTTCAGTAGTACGTTCCCGTGTGATAATTTATGGCAGCAGCTGGCGAGTGTTCATCATTCATCATTATTTCAGCCTAAAGACCACCACCACCGGCCACCGTAGGCATGGGCTTGCGGACGCCGAGTAATGGGTAGCTCGCTGTCCGGTAAGGACCAAGCCCAAGTCGACGGCGCGTTGTGTTCCACGCGCGCCTAAAAGAGATGTCAGCACAAAAAATGATGGGGCCCGCAAGGGCCGATGCCTGCCAGGGGTGCGGGTTTGTTCGAAAGAGATACCACAGCCCCTAGCATATGGGCTACTAAAGGAACACGGGTGGGTTTTAGTCAGTAAAGAGAAGTTATTTGATGATTTCCCACCCAAAAAAAAAGACGTCCACTGCAGAACATACGAGTAACATAGATCACCATCCACCGCCACTTGGACCGGTTTTGTGCTTCTCAAATCCAGCGGATTCCTGCGGCCTTCACTAGATCATCGATCTACCTCGTGGGACGCCTTCCAAAGCTAAGTCTTTCATTACGCGGTCACCACTCCAGAACCTTTCAGCCCCATCGACCATCTGTTCTGCGAGCAATGTGCTCTACCCACCGCTACTTAAGTTTAGCAATTCTCCGGGCTATGTCGGTTACTTTGGTTTTCGTACAGATCTCTTTATTTCTGATTCGATGGCGTAAGAAAACTAAAGTACAAGCATAGCCCTGACTTTCGTTGAGACACTGCGGTATGGGGGACGAGAAGGCATACGTAGCTTCCCGAACTGGACAGTATGTCCCAGCGAGTGTTATGAAAGACCATTCTCCAGTCTGATCACCAATTGGTGTGCAAAGAGTGTCGACTACTTAACAGTATCACCATACTAGTATAGCCCGAAAGTCTGACAACCAGTTTTACCAAGGGGTATCGTGTTATCCAGTATGGGTTGTGGAGGTCAGATAGGCGACTGACTATTTGAGCGACTGCTCCATCTAAAATACTGGTATTCAGCTGGATCCGGTTAGACTGGGAGCAGATGATGACATCTCTAAATTAAAGTGCAACTCACTAAAGTTAGGGTATCTAAGACTAAATTGAACTAATTTTAGCCTAACGTTTAGTCTATTATGTCTCCACATCCAGACATAAGGAAGGTAGGCACCTACTATGACAAATTGTTAGATAAGGGCGGAATTTTATCAGATAAACAACAGCTGATTTTTTTTGTAACATAAAATTTCAAGGACGGCGATAAAATAAATTACTTACAATAAATTTGAATGATTTAAGATTTGTTTATATTATTTAATTTATTAATGCATTCATTGGATGTTGTAAAATCTATCAACCTATCGCAACACGTAGTGGTGGTCCAGTGGTAACGGCCCCAACTTATGAGTAGGTCATGGGTTCAAAACCGGGTGCTCATTCCGATCCAGCCTGTCCCCTGCTGTCCACTTCCAGCGACGCCCTTAACCGAGGTCTTTACCCTACAGCGGGTGCAGTTGCTTAATTTTCAGACTCCGCTGTCCGTCCGGACGGACAGACAGACGTCTGTCTGTCCGTCTGTCACCAGGCTGTATCTCATGAACCGTGCTAGTTAGGCAGTTGAAATTTTCACAAATGATGTATTTCTGTTGCCGCTATAACAACAAATACTAAAAAACGGAATAAAATAAATATTTAAGGGGGTTCCCATACAACAAACGTGAATTTTTTGCTCGTTTTTGCTCGATATTGATAACGGCAACAGGTAGACGCCTGAAATATTCACGGAATATTTAGTTATGACATATATTCAATTTAAAAATAAGTAATTAAATTAAAATAAAACTAATATTAAAGGGGCTCCCATACAACAAACGTGTTTGTTTTTCCCGCTTTTATAGATGTACGCAACCCTTCGTGCGCGAGTCCGACTCGCACTTGGCCGGTTTTTTTAAACCCTCGCCTTGGCCTTGGCCGTTAATAAATTAAATCCTCCACCTTAATTTATTAAGATAGCCACAGGGAAGTCCTGTTACGCAGCCGACAATCTCCTAGGTTGAATTGCAAGATGTGAGATAAGATTCCCAAAAAGAAAAACCAAATGCATATCTGAAGCATGCACTCCGTGCAATTTATTTCGTCAGCACTGCTCTCAAACTAGTGAAGAACACCTTCATCGAAACAAAACCGACATGACGTCCTAGTATTACATGACGTGGATTACATCTGAACAGCGAGGACACTTGTATCGAGTTGTGTCCCAGCACATTATAAAGTGGAGAGCAGTGATGGGCAAGTGTTAACGGCCCCGACTTACGAGTTGTGTCAAATTCTACGTGATAATTTGTCTTTTATTTTTTTGTATTTCAGTTACACAAATTCTTTACAAAATGCAAGGGAAAAGTTTTTTGCAATTTGTGACTTTTTGAGTACTCCAACGATGGTTGGTCCCGTTAAAGTTTTTGATCAGTATTAGAAACACGATCGATTGGCATCAAAAAATGATTTTGTGTAAAATGGCTATTTTCTTGCTAACTGTATTTTTTTTTAATCTGTGAATGTTCATCAAAATTCCATAAAAAAATTATGGATAGTCTCCTAAGACCATTTTCGCGTAGCTGCAACGGATAAGGTACTTCCCCTTACTGCCCCGCTGAAAGTTTCCACCCTGTATATAATTTCATCACCACTACTCTCAAAACGACTAAGGAAAACATTGAGGAAACCGGCATGTCCTAGAACCAAAAATTCGACAAAGACATGAGACATCTGTCAACCCGCACTGGGCCCGCTTGGTAGATTATAGCCCACTTCTTCTCGAAGAGAGGAGGCCTGTGTCCAGCAGTGGCAGTGGGAAGCAGTGGGAACATTATAGGCTGACTGTGCTATGCTTATAATAGACTGATTGCAAATCACAATATGAAGCTAAATAACACGAGATTTGACAACATTATTGATCAAGATAATCGTTCTCGTCTTAATTTAATTAGTCACTCACTTCAGCCGAAAGACGTCAACTGCTGGACATAGGCCTCCCCTAAAAGGGGGGTTTGCCATAATCGCCACGCTTGGCAGGCGGGTTGACGATCGCAGTAGGGTGGTAAAATGCATAGAGAACGCTGCTGCCCATTCTCTAGTAAGTCCCTTCTACGACACCCACGGGAAGAAATGAATTAGTAATTAATTCAAAGTTTTTTTTTCTTCTTAAACCTAAATAGGCAATTATGAAACGTCAGAAGTTAGATACGTGGTTCCAATTGGTAAAGGAATTCTACGGTGCGATGTCAAAAATGAAGAACCGAAATGTTACTTTGTATAGAAAGAGGTGTGTCTATTCTGCGTAGAAATAGAAAGGGTCAATGTAAAGCCTGCCGTATATCACGTCCTATCAAGATCACAAACACAGCTGTACATTTCTGGATTCAGTCAAACGATGCAAGCAGAAACCGCCATAAGAACATAAAAAATTAAAAACTAATATAATAATTTATATTTTCGAAATAGCTTTGTTTGTAAAGCAGAATCCAAGTCGTTTTGAACGCCTGGCTGATGTATTCCCCAGGAATAGGCGAGACAATAGCAAGCTATGTCAAGTATCATGTCAAACCACTTTGATGCGTAACAGTGTTTATTGCATGGCCTCACTTATTTACAATAAATTACCAAGTGGTTGGAAAGATTTAAAAATACAGTTTCAAAATGTAAGTACAACTTACATAAATAATGTAAATGTTTGCATGCCGAATGGTAAAATATGGCTGACCTATAATGTATATTAACAACTATTGTGTACTACCCATATTTGCAAAATAAAATCCTATTCTATTCTAAGATATGGAAAGTTTTGAACTCTAAGTAAAACAGACTCACTTTCTGATTTATAATATTACCTAGATAGATAATTCAGTCTTAGAAATCAGCCCAGCAGAGCGTTAAGCCGGAACGTGCGAGTCTGCTATATGATATTCAGCTTCTTACTTACTTATGTAATGTCGGTCAAGGGAGGTACTGAGATCTCACCTGAAGACAGTTGGTGCAATATTGTATGTAATAGATATGGAAGCAACCAGCCAGTCCATTTGCTGCCTTTTAACCGACTTCAAAAAGGAGGAGGTTCTCAATTCGTCTGTATATCAATTGTTGATGGATTTCGATTGTTTTTTTAAGGGATAGTGTATGCTTCAGTGGTGGTCCCATATAAATTTTATTAACTTTGCTTCGGTAGTTTTTGCGTTAGCCTCGATAATAAGTTTTTAATCCACTTTATTTAGGTACCTCGATGATTTGATGCTGCTTCCTATCACTGAGGTAGGGATATAAGAATTGGTGTGGGGTAAGTACCATAAGTAAAAAGGGAAAAATAAAAACTTTTCCAAAAAAAAAAAAGACTTCCGTAAAAACACGTACGAACAAGCTTTTCCAGACAATTTTTGGGGTCGACTTCCAGTTGCACCGGATGCAGCTGAATACCAGTATTTTACGTGTAGCGACTGCCAATCTGATCTCTATAACCCAGTTGCTGGGTAACACGATACCCCTTGGTAAGACTGGTTGTCAGACGTTCGGGCTTAAAAAAACAACCGTCTTCCGAAGAAACACTACAAAGTGAAAAATAAATTACATTTCAGAAGTCGTTGACAAAAAACTAATAAAAAAGAAGTAACAAGTAATAATTACTTTAATTTCGGAAGACTTCCGAAATTAAAGTAATTTTTCACTTTGTAGCGTTTTTTCGGAAGATGGTTGTTTTTTTTTAAGTGCAGTCAAATATCGTCTTGAACTTTTACTTGAACTTTTATTAGTGAAATTTTCATTTTTCGTTGAATGTTAATGTCCAACTTAACAGGCAGCTGTGCTGCTGGGGAGTTTGTTGCGCCAGTTCTTCTTCCCAGCTAAAGCACTAGGAAGTGGTTAAGGGCGGGCGTTTTTGGGGGACTGTCTTATGTAATTTTAACGTTCAAAAAGTGCTGACTCTCC
Organism: Polymixis flavicincta; assembly: GCA_949987655.1. NCBI lineage: Eukaryota > Metazoa > Arthropoda > Insecta > Lepidoptera > Noctuidae > Polymixis > Polymixis flavicincta. Next base: position 2,418,430 of record OX465198.1, on the reverse strand, counting down.
TAGTTTGGATAAATGACTTTTGATTTTGATTTTAAAATATGGACATGTGTGCAACAAGCTTGAAATAAATAAATCTGCAATTTCTATCGGACATATTAACAAACAATAGGCTCGTAGCTCTGTCTACCCTCTTCGGCCTAATCTTATCTGATAAGAGATATCGCACAGTAGTCATCCACAGTAATAAATCCTCTTGATTATAATGTCAATAACATTTATCATCAGTATTGCATGCTTGCTCGATTGCGTCAGTCTGACCGAGGATTGCGAGGTTATTTGTTGAGATAAGACGGTTTTGTTTAACTTTCGGTTTCAGTTAGTGGCAGTTGTATTGTAGGTCGTGGGTTCGAACCCGACAGGCGCTTTACTTTGTCTAAATAAATAATTTCGTCGCCACTGCTCGAAAAACGTGCTAAAAACTGTGAATAAAACATTGTGGGGAAACCGGTATGTCTTGGAACCAAAAATTCTAAGATGTGGGACATCTACCATCCCGCACTGGCCCCGCGTGGTAGATTACAGCCCACTCCCTCTCACAGAGAGAAGGCCTGTGTCCCAGCAGTGGGAACATTATAGGCTGATTATGCGATGATGCTATTATTGGAATCTAGGGTACTAAAGAATTTAAGTCTACGTTCGCACATACGTAAAGGGGCGGGAAGGGCTAAGTAATAAAATTCGAATGGGTCGATCGATCAGGTTAAGCTACGCTTGCCGCGGTTGGTCCGTGGATGGGTAACCATCTTTACATACCAAGACCCCTCCATGCCTGGAAAAGCACGTTAAGTCCCGGCAGTTATTCGTGGATCTTTGACAATCGTTACGGGTCGTCAGAAGCCCGAAAGTCTGACAACCGGTCTCACCAAAGGGTATCGTGTTACTCAGTAACTAGCCTGTGGAGGTCAGATAGGCAGTCGCTCCATGTAAAATACTGGTATTCAGCTGCATCCGGTTAGACTAGAAGCCGCCCCCAACATAGTTGGGAAAAGGCTAGGCAGATGATGTTAACACAGACGTAAAAATATCGCGGAGGGATTTAGTCGCGTACTGAATTTTCAACACAAAGCTTAACGCAGAGAGTTGATAATCGAACACTGTGTTTTTTCGACGCCCTGGGATGCACTCTGTTGGATTCTCAATGTTCAGTTCAACACCGAGGGTTGAAAATTCAATGCGCGTTACAATCCTGCCTATACTAATAATAAAGAGGACAGATTTGATTGTTTGTATGTTTGTTTGTTTGCATTGATTAGGCTCCGAAACTACTGAACCGATTTGAAAAATTATTTCACTGTTGGGAAGCTACACTATCCCCGGGTGACATAGGCTCTATTTTATCCCCATGTTCCCACGGGAACGGGAACTACGCGGGTGAAACCGCGGCGCGTTGCTAGTTCATTATATCAGCCGAAAGACATACGCCTCCCCCAAAAGGGGGGGTTTGTTATAATCGCCACGCTTGGCAGACGGGTTGGCGATCGCAGTATGGTGGTAAAATGCATAGAGAACGCTGCTGCCCATTCTCTAGTAAGTCCCTTAGTCGTTCTACGACACCCACGGGAAGAAATGGGATGGTGCTATTCTTTTACGTCCGGCACCACACGTAACCCATTACATGTTCTAAATCATCGATGTATGTATGTCCTATGCGTTTTTTCCGTGGCGCAATTCTCATAGCTTTGCTCCATCTGGGGAGAACGGAGGGTTATTTCACTTTAAGCACACAAATGTACAGAGGCGGACTTAATGCCATAGGCATTTTCTACCAGTCAACCTTTGGGTGATGCAGAGACAAACAGTGGTAGGTGCAATACATTTGAGGAATATTTTAACTTAAACGCATAAACCTAACTTAAGCTATAAATATAATACATATATACCTAACCATATATAAATATAAGCACAAATAAATGTACATAAAAAAAACTAATTGACTAAAAACAAATAAGACAAACAATGAGAAAACACCGTTGTAATGATACTGCCAACTTTTTGCGAATGTGCTCGCGAACTTTAAACTTGAAGGATAATCGGTAGGTTGCCATCCTGATTTCCTGGGGGAGCGCATTCCACAGAGAGATAGGAATGAAGTCTGTGCGGTGAGTGGGACACTGAAGCAGACGATTGTGCGATGAGCGTAGATTTCTATTGTGGTTGGCGCAAATGCACTGTAAGTGGGGGGCTAGATAAACAGGGGAAGAGGGAGAATCAGGAAATGAAAACAAGGTGGTCAGCGCCCTTTGCTCTCTGCCTACCGACCACCGACCGACTACAATCCTATGGTTCCTTCTGTCTACTATAGCCTGACCGATACCGCTGTACCGCACCTTTGGTATGCGCAGCGGGGGACGGGACTTTGTGAATCTGCGGCGTACACTGCTCTAGCTGCTCCCCCGTCGCGCCGCACCCATACTTAAGGCGCGGAACAGCGGTATCGACCAGCACCCTAATTGCGTAACTCACGATTGATCATAATTGGTTTCGTCCAGTTAAACAATATTCATTGCGTTATTTATGTTGTCGAACGGACACATTTTTATTTATTTATTTATTTATTTATTTATTTATTTAAGAGCATGGAGGACTTACAGCTATTAAAAACAGATAAAAAAGGATGCTATAGTCACCAGAAAACCAATTACAAATCCTCACGTATAGACGTAATATAACAATAATTTATGGTGTGAGCACAAAAACAAAGAAAACCACACATCGCCTTAATAAACAGAAAAGTAATATAAATACAAAGTTTTACAATTACATGACTAAAAATATAGAAAAAATAATTAAAAAAAAAACAAATACAATTAACCTACCGCTACTTGAAAAACTTAAGGCTTAAGCACCTTCTTGCCGAATTCACACTAACTGTGAAGGGATCAAAATTGTACTCTTTGCATATGTCATTGAAGTTCCTGCTTGCGCGCACAATATAACATATTGTTACGAGCTAGGGGTTCGTGACAATTAAAAACTGCCGATATGAATTACCAAAAATAACACTTTAATTAAACACACTAATAACACAACACAATTTCACAATTAATCACTCTTAAGTCGCACTTGAAGATCGCTTTAGATGTTCTCGCATATATCGCTTCCAATAAACTACCCCGAGACGCGCTCCGTTCCCGCTTATATAGGGCCCTCGGATAGTTCCAGAACCATCTACCGTAGAAGCATCTAGAATGTTCGAGTACATATCGGCCCTGACCGAACACATGTCGATAATTCCAGAAAGTTCTAGCATCGAACTTTCTAGAAAGCCCCTGTCCATTAATTTCGCTATTCGATAAGAGATGGCGCTAGTGGCAACCAAACATTAATTGTGCGGCGCAACACTGCCCCCACCTAAGGAATGCTCGTCCCGAGCATTATCGGCCCCATAATAACGCGCCAGTCGATCCACATGGACTATCTTAGGAGCACTTCTTGCACCTTTCTGTATCCGGTAGGTAACGTCATTGATCTTTGTCACAATCCGGTACGGTCCGTCCCAGTTAGCTTGAAGCTTAGGAGATTTCCCTTTGCTGCGGACTGGATTGTGCAACCACACTAGTGAACCTTCGTCAAACCCTTTATTGTTCATTTTGCGGTCATAACGGGTTTTCATCTTTTCAGACATTTGCTGGCCTGATTGTCTGACGTGCTCATAAATGTCATTCATCTTGTTCCGCAAGTCATTCGCATAATCGGTTATACTGCGAGGGGCATCAGGTGGTATTCCGGTAATCAGGTCTGCAGGTAGCCGTAATTCCCTTCCAAAGTTTGCGAAAGCTGGTGTCACCGATGTGCTTTCGTGAACAGCGCTTCGATATGACAACAAAAACGGTTGTATGTGCCTGTCCCAATCTCGTTGCCGCTTTTCCACAACTTTTGCTAGGTACCTCTCTAATGTCTGATTAAATCGTTCCACCATTCCATCCGATTGTGGGTGGTAAGAAGTTGTTCTTGTTTTATGAGTACCCATCACTCGACAAGTTTCCTGGAATATTTGAGACTCAAAATTCCTTCCTTGATCACTGTGAATCTCTAAAGGTACTCCAAAACGACAGAAGACTTCATGAACTAATTTATCTGCAACTGTCGAAGCTTCTTGATTTGGAATGGCGAAGACTTCCGGCCACTTAGTGAAGTAATCCATCACAACCATGAAATACTTGTTACCACTTTCACTTTCCGGAAACGGCCCCGCAACGTCAAGGGCTATCCTCTCCCATGGTGCACCAACATTGTACAATTTCAATGCACCTCTGCTACGCGTCTGAGGTCCCTTTACAGCTGCACAACTTGTACATTTGCGACACCAGTCCTCGACATCGTCCCGACAGTGGACCCAGTAAAACCGTTCCCGTATCTTCAGTAGAGTCCGTTTTACTCCCAGGTGACCTCCTGAACAACCATTATGGTACAGCTGCAGCACATCCGGTACTTGTGATTTAGGGACAACCATTTGCAAGTGACAGCTGTTTCCCCGAGCATTTTCCCATTTACGGCACAGGACTCCATCCTGAATCACCAAGCTGTCCCATTGGGCCCAATAGCTCTTTGTGATGGAACTCATTGCTGAGACGTCGCTCCACCTGGGCTTAGGAGCTTTGGCCTTTATCCACTCCAGAATCGGCTTGATGTCCGAATCTTCCTGCTGTGCACTTTGTAGGATTTCCTTCCACTCGTTGCTGAGGTCTGTCCTGAGCATCCTCACAGGTACCACTTCCTTACTCTCTTGCCTAGTACAGTGCTTGCAGTCTTCAGGACAAGGTCTTCTTGACAATGCATCTGCGTTGCCATGAGATTTCCCGCTGCGATGTTCGACCACAAAGTCGTATTCCTGCAGTAGCTCAATCCATCTCGCAACTTGTCCTTCTGGATTTTTGAACTGTAATAGCCATTTCAGTGCAGCATGGTCGGTTCGTAAGTGGAATTTCCGACCCAGAAGATATTTGCTAAAATGCTGCAATGACTTTACCATAGCAAGCAATTCCCGTCTCGTGACACAATAGTTCCTCTCTGGCTTTGACAACGACTTGCTGAAGTACGCTATCACAACCTCTTGATCACCATTCCGTTGAGACAACACACCACCAAGTCCTATGTCACTTGCGTCTGTGTCAACTATAAATTCCTTGCCTGCATCCGGGTACCCCAAAATAGGTGTTTTGCATAGTCGGTCCTTTAACTCCTGGAATGCGATATCGCAACTTCCATCCCAGCAGAAATGTCGCTTCTCTTCGGTTAGCTTATGCAGGGGTTTGGCTATATCTGCAAAGTTCTTAACAAATCGCCGATAATAAGAGCACAACCCCAAAAACGCTCTGACCTGCGTCTTGTCTTTTGGAACTGGCCAATCCTTGACAGCGGCGATTTTTTCTGGATCCGTGCGGATACCTTCTTCCGACACTACATATCCCAAAAAGCTAACTTGCCGTTTGAATAGTGAACATTTCTTCGGACTCAACTTGAGGTTGGCACTCTGGATCTTCATGAGCACGCGTTCCAGGTTTTGAAGATGTTCTTCAAACGTACGGCCTACGATGATGATGTCATCCAAGTAGACCAGACAGGCATCGCCAATCAACTTAGTTAGTACAAGTTCCATCAACCTTTCAAACGTTGCCGGAGCGTTGCACAATCCAAACGGCATAACTTTAAATTGCCACAGACCCTTTCCTGTCGAGAATGCTGTTTTCTCCTTGTCCTTGGGGTCAATTTCAACTTGCCAGTAGCCACTTTTCAGGTCCAGCGTGCTAAACCACTTTACTCCAGTAAGCATGTCCAAAGTGTCATCAATTCTTGGCAAAGGGTAGCTGTCCTTCTTCGTAACGTCATTCAGACGACGATAGTCAACACAAAACCGCATGCTGCCGTCCTTCTTCCTTACCAGCACTACCGGTGAACACCATGGACTAGATGAAGGTTCAATAACACCATCCTTCACCATTCCCTCAATCATGGTCTCTACTTCCTTTTCACGCGCTACCGGCAATCTCCTTGGCCGCTGACGGATAGGCAACTCGTGTCCTGTATTTATTTTGTGTTGAACTAAGCCAGTCTTCCCAATGTCACTATCGTTTAGGGAGAAAACTTCGGCGTACTTCAGTAACATCTTCTTCGCCTTGGCCATTTCATTATGAGACAGAGCGCTGCGACACTCTTCTAAAAGTGTGGTCACTCTCGTTTGTGCATCCTTGCTGGGGGTCCTAGTCGATAGATATTTGCATTGACGCAGCCAATCCACTTCCTCGCAAGTACCAATCAGTGTGCCTTTTTCAATAGTCTGTTGTTGATCACAAAGATTCAGCACACGTATCCCTGAGATGTCGTTGGCTCTGACCAAAGTTCGTGCCACTTTCCATGGAAGGTCATTGTCTACCCTTTCCACGAGTACACAACGATGAGTTTGCCCAGGATTCCGAGGAAGACTAACCGGCACAATCGTTTCTGATCTCGGAGGAAGAACAATTTCCTTAAGGCTGTACACATTCCCTGATAACGCCCCTTCCATAAAAAGTTCCTCTTGTCCACATTTCATAACTCCTTGCTTGACGTCAATCTCGCAAAAATTCTTCCTCATAAAGTCAAGACCCAGGATGCAATCGTCCATTATATCAGCCACGATGACATTATGCAGGTAGGTCCTGTTGCCTAGCTTCAACTCCATCTCCTTCTCTCCACGGACGGGTATGCGCTGACCGGTGGCTGTCACCAAATTAATGCGTTCCCGGTTGTATGCGGAGTCCCCAAGGAGCCGACTCATAACTTTGGAACTGACGACCGTACGAGAGGCTCCCGTGTCTATGGTCAGCTTACAGGGCATTCCGTTGATCTCACCCTTGATGATTAAGGTGTTCCCGTCATGGGTTTGTGTGATCGAAATCCTTGGGGCTCTTTGAACATCAGCCAGCACCCGCCCCGCAGTCCTGGCTATTACTCGTTTCCCTGCTGCTGCTGGGTAGTGCTGTTAGCCGCGCTACCCTCTGGAGACCGGCCATCTTCCCTTTCTGCAGTTCGCTTAGGGCAACTGGATCGAAGGTGGCCCCTTTCCCCACAGCCGTAGCACCTAGGGCTGTAGCCTTTCCGATCGCGAACTGTAGCCGCTACAACCTCCCTGACGCGATGGGAACGATGATCTTGCCGCACAGCGTCCACCTCCAGTGCATGGGCCAAGGCGTCCTTAAGCGTCCCGTGGTGACCGAGTCTCACAGCAGCTCTAACTTCAAGGTCCCGGATGCCGTCGATGAATGCCTGCACCAGGTTCCCATCAATAAGCGCAGGTACGGACTGGTACGCTTTTCGAACCAGCTTCTCCACTTCAAGGGCCCACTGCTGCAGGTTTTCGTTACTGCGTTGCACACGATCCTTGAGCTGCGCACGAAACACGTGTTCCAGGTGAGCGTCGCCATATCTAGCCTCCAATGCCTCGAGGAGCTGCTCGTAAGTCACTTCCTTACCGAGAGCTTCCAGCACATTTAAAGCCTGGTCGCGCAGGCCTAGGGTGAGGGCAGTCATGGCCTGACTTTTATTCCACCCGTTCGCCTTCATGACAGCCGCAAACTGAATTTTGTAGGCCGACCAGGAAGAAGTCCCATCGTACGGCGGCACTTTGAATCCACGTAGCGAAGGTGTTGTAGCTACGGGAGCTGCGATTCCATCCCCAAGTTTGAGGTTACCCAACTCTTGCTTCACATCAGCAATGACGTCACTAAACTTGCTGATCTGAGTTTCAGCTTCTGACAAGCGGTTGTCATGCTGGGCAACCTTCTCCTTCACCTCCTTCATGTCTTTCCCGAAGGTTGCGTGAAGGTCCTTTATGAGGAGCATCTGCTCTTCCTGGCGGTGCACCTGCTCCTCCTTATCCCGTTTGAGCTGTTCTTCCAAACGGCGGGCCTGTTCCTCCTGTCGGCGAGCCTGTTCCTCCTGTCGGCGGGCCTGTTCCTCCTGTCGGCGGGCCTGCTCCTGCAACATCATCATCAGAGCAGCAAAATCTGGTGCTGGTGATGCTGGAGCAGCTGTGGACGGGCCGGCCTCTGTGGTTGGTAGCTGGCCCTCCGACGCCTGTGGCATTGCTCCACCAAATCGTCTCTGGTCCGTCTCCTGCTGGCGTTGACTCCGGGTACGGATACCCTCCGTGTCGTCTTTAGGTAAAATCGGCATGATTTTAATCCCACTTCTGACACCAATTGTTACGAGCTAGGGGTTCGTGACAATTAAAAACTGCCGATATGAATTACCAAAAATAACACTTTAATTAAACACACTAATAACACAACACAATTTCACAATTAATCACTCTTAAGTCGCACTTGAAGATCGCTTTAGATGTTCTCGCATATATCGCTTCCAATAAACTACCCCGAGACGCGCTCCGTTCCCGCTTATATAGGGCCCTCGGATAGTTCCAGAACCATCTACCGTAGAAGCATCTAGAATGTTCGAGTACATATCGGCCCTGACCGAACACATGTCGATAATTCCAGAAAGTTCTAGCATCGAACTTTCTAGAAAGCCCCTGTCCATTAATTTCGCTATTCGATAAGAGATGGCGCTAGTGGCAACCAAACATTAATTGTGCGGCGCAACAATATGAAGCAATGGTTTAACAATCCGTTTCAAAACGATAAAGATTATGATGAATCGTGAGTTACGCAATTAGGGTGCTCGCTATACCATGAGACCGAGAGACCCCCGACTAGGGATGTCCTATGCCTGCCCCCCTCGCTAACACTGATACCTGACCTATACCAAAGAAACACAGATCTGATTACAAAAGAAACAACTTTTTAATGAAATCATCATATATCTAGTCTTATGTTAATGTTTCCGTCTTACGTCATTCTCCACAATGAGCTAACAAACCAGTTTTATAGAAACTATAGCGGCCGCCCACTGGTAGATAGATATTTGACCAGAATTCATTTCAAACTTAAAGTATAGGTACCTAACACATTCAATCTACCTAGCCATTTCCCAACTATGTTGGGGTCAGCTTCCAGTCTAACCCGATGCAGCTGAATACCAGTATTTTACATGGAGCGACTGCCTATCTGACCTCCACAACCCTGTGTTACTGGGTTACACGATACTCCTTGGTAAGACTGGTGGTAAGACTTTCCGGCTTCTGACGACCCCTACCAACTGTCAAAGATCTACCAATGACAGCCGGGACCAATAGCTTAACGTGGTTTCCGGAGCACGGATGAGTCTCGGTATGTAAAGATTTAAATTTATTTTAAATTACTTATATTAAAATATGTAGAAGCTTTCTGCACTCTTTCTCAATATAAACTTTAATTGTGCCTAATATCATAGTCCTCCGTCCGTGTCATTTTCGTACTTGGTTTTGTTTTTGGGTGGGAAATCATCAAATAACTTCTCCCGGTCTGGGTGGAGCAGGAGGGCGTGATAGACTTTTACTGACTAAAACCCCACCCGTGTTCTCTCAGTAGCCTGTGTGCCAGGGGCGACGGTATCTCTTTCGAACAACCCGCACCCCTGGCAGGCATCGACCCTTGCGGGCCCCATCAGTTTGTGCTGACATCTGTTTGAGGCGCGCGTGGAACACAACTCGCCGTCGACCTGGGCTTGGTCCTTAGCGGACAGCGAGCTACCCATTACTCGCCGTCCGCAAGCCCACCTAGCCTACGGTGGCCACGAATCAGCCTGGGATTCCCGAGACCCAGGGCGTCTCCTGCGTTGACTAAGGCCGTGAGGGCGCATATACTGCCTGGCCCTCACGTGCGCCGCCTCCCTCTTCGCGAGCATCTACCATGGGCTACCCATGCACTCTCGCTCCGTACCATGGCCTGGACCAGGGCCGGACGCGAGAAATCGCGCCGCTGATCGCCTCCACGAGCGGTGCTCCGCCCAAGCCAGGCAGACCTCCACTGTATACAAAGTTTTTGCTTCACGTACCTACTCGTATTAATATAGCAAATACCACTAATGCACAGTGACCAATTTATCATGAGATTTCATAGCGATGCGGCGCGGCGTTACTTGGAATGTTAAAAAAAAACTTGAATATAAATATGGTCTGGTTTTGAAAAGAAACCTGTATGACTACAAAAAAATAAAAAAAATACTTGTATCCAGTTAAAGTTAGTATGGAGGAGTGCAAAAAGCTTACATTTTCATATGATGACCATCTTTACATAGCGAGACTCCACTAATGAATAAAAGTTTTGCTAATCAGTTACATACCAATGAGACGTTTGTAAATAAAACTGATAATGGCCAACTAATACCTATACCAGCATAAAATATGTGTTACTGAGCGAAGAATAACCAAACCTGTTTTTTATTTATTGTATTGATAGTATTATTAATTGTTAAAACTGGTTGGTCTTAACGTTCAGCCGTTTTTGTTGCTGACCCACTTCTTTGCATCTCATATAAAATACCGCGTGGTTTCAACTTGTAAGACGTAAACGGACGTAAAGAAATGCCGGCGGGATTAGGATCCTACCGCGATTTTCAACTCTCCGTGTTGAATGGAACATTGAGTATCCAACAGAGATTTTCAACCCTCGCCGCTAAGTTATCCAGGATACAGGACGCGATAAAATCGTGCCGTGATTTTATTACGTTCATGGAAACGTGGGTTTAAACTTGTAAGTCGATATTCACATGGCCGTAGCGTAGAAATTGTTCGTAGGTTTCATAGAAAAGTGCAATACCTACGCGGTCTAAATGTATGGAATAGCTGACTTTTTTTTTGTATAACCGACGAAAAATTTCTGCGCTGGGGGTCGTCTAGAATGATATGCTGAATTCATGGTAATAATTTGCGCATTGGATAAAAACTTTACCTTATAAAGTTTAATTGTGCCTAATATCATTCTCCTCCGTCCGTGTCATTTTCGTACAAAGGGGTACAAACATTTTTTTTTTTTGCATATCCGACGAATAATTTCTATGCTAGGGCGCTACATCTATAATGAACTAATGATACGCTGAATTCATGGTTACAGTTAGCACACTGGATAACAATTTATCCTGTATACGCGATATGTTTGCATAATCAGCCTATAATGTTCTCACTGCTGGGACAGGCCCCCTCTCTGTGAGAGGGTGTGGTCAGAAATCCGCCACAACGGCCTAATGTAGGTGGGTAGATGTCACATGTTTTCGATTTTTTTATTCCAAGACATGCCGTTTTCCTCACGATATTTTCCTTCACCGTATTGAGAGCAGTGGTGATGAAATTATTTACAAAAAGTAGTGTCTATTTTATTATAAGATTCTTTTTAATTTAAATAAAAAGAAAATGAAAAACTGCTGTTTCAATTTGATTTCCTACTTCTAAATATAACATTGAAAAATATGTGACGTCACACAAGGGAGAGGGGGTTTCTCAAGTGTGACCACCTGTGACAAGGACGGGGGGGGTGTCAAAAAACCATGAAATTTGTGTAACGTGAGGCGGTTTCTCAAGTGTGACAAGGATGGGGGGGGGGTGTCAAAAACCATTTGTGTGACGTAATTTACCGATGGCCCCTAAGGTCACTATACATATGTCCTCTTAAGGCGACCTCTTCCGGCGTTTCCACTCATGCTTATCACTATCGTATTATTTTCTGTTCCAGGAGTTGGCAAGACCAGCCTCGTAGTCCGCTACATCGGCAAGATGTTTTCAAAGCACATCTCGCCCACGATAGGAGCTTCCTTCTTCACCTGCAATATTAATTTGGAGAATGCCAGGGTCAAACTACAGGTAATAAAATTGTCTGCTACAACATAAATAACGAATTGAATGTAAAATTAAAGCCATTCCCAGTCATCCCTACTATAATGCTCTCTGTAATCTACTGTATTGCTCTATTTGGTGACGCAAGTTAAAAGGGGACGGGGCCTGCGAGGAATTAAAAAAAAAGGTATTTGAAGAAACTATTGAAGTCGCGCTTTCAGTAATTCTGCCCCCGTAGTGTGTGATAGGGACAGCTGCATCTCAGACCAAAATTATCACAAAATTGACGAGATCGACGTTTCGTATTCCCCTTTTTCTCCTCGAAAACTGAGCCGATTCAATTATTTTTTACTTCAAAATTTTAAGAAAGAGTATGTTTAGGTTCCTATCATTTCTTTTTTTTTTTTTTTTCTTAAAAACGTTTCTATTTTGTCTGGTAGTCCTCTAATCACGGCGGTAAAAATATTGATTTTTTATTTATTTATTTAATACTTCACACACAAAAATGTACAGAGGCGGACTTAATGCCATAGGCATTTTCTACCAGTCAACCTTTGGGTGATGCAGAGACAAACAGTGGTGGGTGCTAGGTATCACGTAAGTCGTGTAACAATATTTATTCAAATATAGGCAAATATACACATAATATACCTATATGAATATACAGACTATAAATATGATATATAATATACATATAAGCACAAATAAACATATATAAATACACATTAATATAATAAAACAATTAAGACAAACAATGAGAAAACATTATCGTTGTGAAGATACTGCCAGCTTCTTTTGTGTGTGTTTTTATAATTTTTGGAGGGTCATGTTTTCTTTACTAATTAGTTGCTGAAGAAAAGAAAATGACAGGGATGTGGAGTCTAGACTAGAGGCATTATTCAGGAAGAAAAAAGGGGAATACATTTGTATGGAGAATCGTACGCCCTGTTCCCTCTTAATACTGCTGCCAGACGCCAGCTGTGCTTGGGGCGCGTGTCGCTACTATAGTGATAGTCTATTCGCGTTAAGAAAAAAAAATGACTCATCGTTGTCACTCAGCTTAGTTACACCTCTTGACCAATTAGATAATAATAAATTATAAAGATGCCTTGTATAAGTGCACATTACATTCCAAAAATCGGAGTAGATGAGATGACGAGAAATCGTGAGACGAATTACATCAGCTCCCAGACAAGAAATTTCATGAGGACCGCGACCGCTCTGACAAGAGTGTTACGAAGAAGATGAAATTAGATAGCCGTGTTCACATTGACCAGTTGAAGTAAGCCCTTCTGACATCTATACAGTTTGGAAACCACATACATGGAGCAATTCTTGGGGAATACTTTGGGAATAAGCCCTGCTGATCGCCTTAATAAAATTGCAGCAGGATCTAATCGCGCACGGGATTTTGAACTCTCGCTGTTGCACCGAACATTGACAATCCAACAAAGTGAGTCTCAGCGCGCCGAAAACATACAGTGTTCGATTTTCATCTCTTTGCACTTCGCAGTGCGTTCATGATCCAGTGCGCGAAAAATATCCACCGCGATTTTATTACATCTGTGGGAACGCAACTACCCCGCTGGTCCATGATTGTACTTATGACATATTATATTGGGTACATATGTACTCAATCCCAAATCAATGTAAAATTGTCTTGAATAAATGTAAATAAAAATGTTTTGACGACATTTGATAAGAAATGCCAAAACAAACTCTGAATTCCTGAGCAGAGGTCATGTTCTCTTTAATAATCCAGATATTTTCGTTTGAATAATCTGGGTCTGTGGGACAATGTCTGGTTTGAAGTTTTCGAGCATTTTTAACCGACGAAAAAACGGAGGAGAATACTCAATTCGACGCGTATTTTTTTTAATTTTTTTTTAATGTATGACCACGCATATATCTTTTTACAGAGTAGTTCGATTTTGATAATTCTTTTTTTATTGGAAAGGGTATACCCCGAAGTTGGTCCCATATACATTTGGAAAAAAAATTCTAACCCTAAGGGTAGGAAAACAGGGATGATTGATTGTTCACTCACTGATTGTAATGTAAAACTACGCATAACTGCTTACAGAGTAGTCCGATTTTCATAATTCTTTTTTATTGGAAAGGTAGGAACCTCGAAGTTGGTCTCATATAAATTTCAAAAAAAAAACCTACCCTAAGGGTAGGAAAACAGGGGATGATTGATTGTTTACTCACAGATTTTAATACCGAGTTGTTTTACAAAAAGTAATAAAAAATTAAGCATGTAGTAATTAGTAGATTATAGCCACAAAAAATTGTAAAGGCGGTGACATATAATTAAAATACATTTCCAAAGTCACCGACTTCCGAACTTAGTTATTAAGGTTAAACACAGCAGGTTTATAATTTTTTTCTTTTCAGTTTTTTCGGCGGTTGAATTTTTTTGTTAAAAAGTTTTTACCTTTAAGGCTAAAATATTTTCTCAAATCTGTAGACTGTTCTGTTCTACTGTTCTGCAAATCAGCGCTGTGCTGTGGATCCCATAGCACAGCATCATGCTGAGTGGAAGCCTTCTTGTCACAGTCACGGCGTGCAGCTGCCGACTATTTATGTTCTTTATGCCTATGTAAACTTATCCGTGTTTGTTATCATGATTTTTTAAATGTTATGTCATCTTTTATATGCACGTGTTTCTGTGACAAATAAAACTTATTTTTCTTTCTTTCTTACTTACTTTTTTAACGTCTACCTTTGACGGCTTATTAGTCGACTAGCTTCTGCCCCCAACTTCGTCCGCGTCACGCTTCTTGCTCCCCTGACCCACCCCGATGACGCATCGAATCGCTTGCCCGTGCGAGTACTTCGTGACATTTTTTATTTTTTGGTCGACCCCTAAGGTTTCTAGCGTGATGTTATATAGCCTATAGCCTGCCTGGATATATATGCACACGATGGATTCCGTACCACAAAGCATAAAACGCCGAAAAAGACACGTTTCTTGTATGGAGACTCCTGTAATTTTTAACTTCGTTAATGTGTCAATAAAAACGTCAAACAGAGGCCTAGCATTTTCATTAGCCGTCCCCCGACTTGACAATGCCTTGATCAAAATATTACCTTCAACTTGAAACGCCTATAAATATTTTTTTACTTTTTAGAGTTTTTGTTTGGGTCGGGGGCTTTTTAAATTTTAAATTTATAATTAAAAAAAAAATGTAGCGGCAACAGAAATACACATTCTGTTAAAATTTCGACGGTCTACCTAATTTACGGATTATGACACAGCGAAGGCTTAGTAATTGGGTCTCGTTGGTTACCCTTCGAGTACGGAACCCTAAAAAGTTAGTGGTGTGAATCCGGTTAATCCTAATTAGCTCACTTGACTTCGCATTACGATTTACGTGGGTGGCGTTATTGTCTAGAGAATTACACTATTTAAATTATTGTGAATACAGTGATTTTAAATTATTGTAATTCCGCTGCATGTGGGAAGCACAAGACCGGTCGAAGTGGAGGAGCCTGGGGTAGGCCTATGTCCAGCAGTGGACGTCTTTCGGCTGAAATTATGATGATGATGATGATGAATACAGTGAGGACATGGGCCCCACCCTGGCTCTGACCTGTAAGGTACCTATTCAAACCTAAAAAAAAATATCTAGGTACTAACTACAATACTTAATATCCGTAAGTAGTAGTTTCGTAAGTAATAGTTCACACTCGAGAGTCGATACAAAAAAAATGCGATCAAAACAAACTCTAAATTGAGTGAATAACAAATTGGCATACGCCCAGAGCTCAAACGACTGAAGTTAGAGACACATTTTTGGATGGAAGATATTATACAACTGTGGTCATATATTTCAGGTATGGGATACAGCCGGTCAAGAACGATTCCGATCAATGGCGCCCATGTATTACAGAAATGCCAACGCTGCGCTCCTAGTATTTGATATTACTAGTGTAAACAGCTTTGCAGCCATAAAGGGATGGGTCAAGGAGTTACAGAGGTAAGTGTACAATCTTATCTTATCCAAACTTCTTCAATAATTTTGCGCAATATGATTGAATCAGCCTTTAATAATATTATAAGAAAAAAAATAGTTTGTTTATAAAAGGCTTGCGTATCTTACCTCCACAACCCAGTTACTGGGTAATACGATAACCATTAGTAAGACTGGTTGGTTATTTGGAAGTCGGTTGTTTTTTTGTTAGACCAATTTAACCACGTGTTGTTTGTCAAATGCCAGCTACTAATTCACCTATATCTACCCTCTTTTTTTAATTTTGGAGGACTTGACAAATCGGTAAATGGTAAACGTATTTAAAATATTTCATTTCTGTCAATCGGTTTAAAGAGGACTCTCTGTCATCTGATCGGAATGATGTTTCAAATAAGATGTGGTGTAGGTAAGCAAGCTTAAGACTAGTTAAAGAAATCGTCTAAAACCAAGAATTCTCCCATTCCAGCAACGTCCCCGAAGCGATGGTCCTATCAGTGGTAGGCAACAAGAGTGACCTAGAAGACATGCGCGCAGTACAATCGAGTGAAGCGGCTCAGTTCGCCGCATCCATCGGTGCTCAGTACTGTGAAACCTCCGCGTTACATGATCAGGTAACTATCAGTTTGAATAAGAGTGATTAAAAGACTTACGCGCAGTACAGCCCAGTGAAATGGCTCAGTTCGCCACGTCCATCGAAGCGCAGTACTGTGAGACGTCTGCTTTATATGATCAGGTAAATATCAGTCCGAACAAAAGTGATCAGAAGACTTGCGCGCTGCATAGTTAAGCTAAGCGGCCCAGTTCACCGTGTCCATCGGCCTGCGGTACTGTGAGACGTCTGCGTTACATGATCAGGTAACGATCAGTGCGGACAAGAGTTATCAGAAGACTTGCGCGCAGTACAGTCAAGCGAAGTGGCTCAGTTCACCGCATGCATCGGTGTGCAGAGCTGTGAGACGTCCGCGTTACAGGATTAGGTAACTATCAGTGTGAACAAGTGAGCTGAAGTCTTGCGGGCAGTGATGTCCAGTGAAGCGGGAGAGTTTGCTGCGTCCATTGGTGCGCAGCACAGTACTGTGAGACGTCCACGTTACTTGATCAGGTAACTACCAGTGTCAACACGAGTGCCCAGAAGACTTGTACGCAGTACGGCCCAGTGAAGCGAAGCAGTTCGCTGCGTCCATCGGTGCGCAGTACTGTGAGACGTCTGCGTTACATGATCAGGTAACTATCGGTACGGACAAGAGTGATCAGAAGACTTGCACGCTGTACAGTCAAGCAAAGCGGGGCGGTTTGCTGCGTCCATCGGTGCGCAGTACTGTGAGACGTCTGCGTTATATGATCCGGTAACTATCAGTGTGAACAAGATTGATCAGAAAACTTGCGCGCTGCACAGTCGAGCGAAGTAGTTCAGTACGCCGCGTCTTTTGGTGCGCAGTATTGTGAGACATCGGCATTACATGGTCAGGTAACTAATTAGCGCTTATTTCAATCCTTATTGTTACACAGGAACAAAATTATTGTTACTGACACTAATTTAAACCACCACCAATATTAACTAAGTACAGTGAAACCTGCACCCTAATTGCGTAACTCACGATTCATCATAATCTGTTTCGTTTTGAAACGGATTGTTAAACCATTGCTTCATATGTTCGACAAATGTGTCTGTTCGACAACATAAATAACGCAATGAATATTGTTTAACTGTGAAGACGAAACCAATTATGATCAATCGTGAGTTACGCAATTAGGGTGCTGGTTAATTGGGATCTCAAGGGACCAAGGATTTTGTACCATTTAAAGAGGTTTTCATTTATCCAGTTTTCCAATTAGACAGGTTTAAAATTTAGTTCTCATTTACAGAGGGCCCGCTCATAGAGGTCGAAATGTACCGTTATTCCATTTATAAAGGTGAACATTTTGCGAAAGAAACTCAAATGTTTGTAAACAATCGTGTCGTAACCTGTCCCAACCTGATAAAATTGTCTCACTTATAATGGGAATTGAGCTCCAGAGTCCCAATTATAGAGGTAAACATCGAAAAAATCCTAGAAATCAAATCTCATTTAACCAAGTTCGAAAAGTCCCATTAACAGAGGTAATTCGATGAAAAAGTGCCGGGACCTCATTGTAGTTCTCAATAATAGAGGTTTCTCACTTATCCAGGTCCCACTTAACCAGGTTTCACTGTATTACAATTAGCACGTAAATATTTAGAAAAATAGGGTAGGTAAAACAATAGGAAAGTATAAATAGTCCGCACCGCAGCCGGGCCGCGCCGCACCGCGTGTTCGAACGATCACAGTTCAGTATAGCATTGCCAACGAAACTGTAAAGACTTTTACACAAATTCCGGATTTTGGTTCAACTTACGTACCGCAGTCTGTAATTTATTTCCAAATTTCAGAACACATTATATAAATGACTATGCTAGAAGTGGACCTTTATGTTTGTCCGTGCGACGCAACGAGTACAGGCGCTCCTAGTTACGGTTGTTTGTTCTGATTTTGGTTCAACTTACGTACCGCGATCTATACGGTGCGACTGTATTTTCATTCGAATGTACTCAATCATGTGGAGCGGCTCCGGCGTCTGTCCGATGCAGAACAAATGCCTCTTGTCATACCAAGAAAGAACAAACACTCATCGCGCATTTTTCTAGCGATGATTCTGTGTAGTGGTATCCGGCTGCCAGGTACATATGACTGAAGTATCAGCATTTGATCCCACGTCCTTCCCACTCGCCATAGCAATCATCATCATCATATCAGCCGAAAGACGTCCACTGCTGGACATAGGTCTCCCCCAAGCTCCGCCATTTCGACCGGTTCTGTGCTTCTCGCATCCACCGGATTCCTGCGGCCTTCGCCAGGTCATCGGTCCATCTTGTGGAAGCCCTTACAACGCTACGTCTTCCAGTACGCTACTCTAGAACCTTCTGCCCCTATCGGCCATCTGTTTTGCGAGCAATATGCCCTGCCCACTGCCACTTAAGTTTGGCAATTCTTCGGGCTATGTCGGTTGCCTTGTTCTCCTGCGGATCTCTTCATTTTTGATTCGATCACGTAGGGAAATTCCAAGCATAGCCCTCTCCACTGCCCTTTGGGTGACTTTAGGCCTTCTTATGAGGCCTAAAACTAAATTCTTATTATTTTCCAGCAGGGAATCGACCAGGTGTTCCTGAACACGGCGGCAGCTCTCCTGAACCTGTCCAATTCCAACCTGGTTTCCTCTCTGCGGTCTTATGACTCAGCTGATGTGGACACCACTAAAATACCCACAGGTGAGGGGAAATAGATGGTTATGGTGTTTTAACCGACTTTAAATAGGAGGAGGTTCTCAATGCGTCTGTGCCCTTTTTTTGTAACTATGTTCCGCTATATCTTCGGCAATTGTGTATTTGGGTAGATTTTGCGTTAGCTTCGATAGTATCAACTTTTATCTTGATGTTCTAATACAGGAAGTATTAAGACACTGTTGTTTATACAGGATAACTTTTTATCCAGTGCGCAAACTTTAACCATGAATTCAGCATATCATTCTATCAACACAGAAATTTTTCGTCGGTTTAACTACCTACACGGTAAAAATGCATGAAACAGCAGATTTTTTTTATTTTGTAGAACCGGCGAAAAATTGTGTAGCAAGTAGTGTGGTATACGAGTTGGTGTGGGTTATGTACCATAACTAAAAAGTACTTATATTGATTTTTTTGGCGAAAAAAAGCAAACGCCTTCAAAGAGAAACACTACAAAGTGAAAAATTACTTAATTTTCGGAAGTCTGTGACAAAAAAAAAAACAGATCCAAGGACATCGTTCCGAAATAAAGGTTTATTCTTCACTTTGTAGTGTGTTTTTTTTTTAATGGGTTTAACCCAATAACATTTTGCCCGACATGGGAATCGAACCCAAGACCTCAAGCTCACTGTAGCGCTTGCGACCACTAGACCAACGAGGCAGTTACAGCCAACATAAAAAATCATTTATTCGTACATACGCCAGCACATCAAGCAATCCCAAACTGTAAAATTTTCCCAATTGAACATGAACTTTATTCACTTGGAATAAAGTTTAAAATCTATCTAAGCAATTTGACAGATTGAAATAGCCTGATGTGCTGGCTACATCATGTTTCTCGAAATAACACATATTTTTCCTAGATTTCCTTTAAAACTACTGTTTTTTTTTTTTTACTACAGGCTCACCCACAGAAGAAGACGCAACACATACAGGGAAGGTAGAACTACCCGCATGGAGTATAGACAGTATTGCGCACGGAGACGTGCAGAAGAACATGTGTTGTTGACATTTAAACAGCACTAGCTTTTGTTGGAAATGAGCGCACGGGGACGAATTACCGGGATAACGTAAGAAGGGTAACCAATGGGTGCAAGCCTCGACTTTCCGTCCGTCTGAATGTCCTTCAGCGGGCTGTATCTTATGATCCGTAATAAATAGATAGTTAAAATTTTCACAGATTGTGTATTCCTCTTGCCGCTATAAAAACAATATTAAAAAAAAAAATTAGGCGTCTCGCACTTAGCCGGTTTTCTTTTTGTTCTCTACAGGATTTTTTTTTATCCAGTGCAGTGAAATTTTTCGCCGGATATACAAAAAAAAATCAGCTGTTCCATACATTTTGACCGCGTAGGTATTGCACTTTTCTATGAAACAGCAGATTTTTTTTTTTTTGTGTAACCGGCAAAAAAAAATTGCGCTAGGGGTTCTAGAATGATATGCTGAATTCATGGTTACAATTTGCGCACTGGATAAAAACTTACCCTGTATATTGTGTGCCTTTTAGTCTGTGCTAAATAAATGTATTTTGTTTCTTCTTATAAAGAGTACATTTCGAAGACAAACTTTATATATGTAACCCTTAAATTAATACACATTATAGCATTCCATTATTTTTTAGTTATGTATAAAAACAGGTCTGTAATTAGTTAATGTAAGTTAAAGTATTGTAAGTTTAGTTTCTACTTAAAATCACATTTAATTAGCATATACTTTTAACTACCTTCTGCCCACGACACACCCCGTGGCGTCGTGTTGTGTGCGCGCTATAGTATAGTTAAAATCTCGCTGCAGACTTGGTCATAAATCATAATCGGAGTAGGGATGTGCGCTGGTTGCGCGCGCTCAAGGCCATTATCGATAACAGAATCGTTATGGTTATCACGTAAACATACTGCATTAATTAAGTATTTCTATTTTTAGTTTTATATATACGTTCTTTTGTTTATATATTTAATATGCTTTGTGGTAAATTTGGTAATTAAATAAAAATAAATGTGTATTTATTTCTATCACCCATTTATAAATATATAAAACTATCGATATCACTCATTGACTGCAGTAATGCACAGGACTACGTGTGGGCGTGGCCTGCCCATAAGCCCCGTGAGTGGGAAAGAGAGCGAAACACTCGAATGATTTATGACCGAGTCTGCAGCGAGATTTTAACTATACTATAGTATTCCGTTTTCGCTCAGCATTCTTCCCGACTTTCTTTATTTTTGTTCGGCTGCTAAGATTCCTAGCGTGGTGGTAAATAGACTATAACCATCCTCAAAATTGGGCTATCTATCGGATGCAAAAAGAAGATTTCAAATTGGACTGGTAGTTGCAAAGATTAGCGCGTTCAAACAAACAAACTCTACTAGAGCTTTATTATTAGTATATATAGATTCCGTCAAGCTTACTTAAGACTTATTACTGAGTGGAATATTGGCTAACGACGTATTATAAATATACGCGTCATACACGAACATTAGAACACTCAAAAACAGCGTAACCATGAATGTAGCTACTTACTAGTACATACAATCATACGGTGCGCGAGGAACAGGAAAGATCCCACACCGATTCCTGTTGTTAGAAAGGGATAAACATATATTTAGTTACGTCACCAGCGTGTCGCCGCGTCACTGGATGGTACGTGACTAATAATACGACAGGCAATTACCTTGCATTTATCTTGCTAATATTGAACGCCGGTAACGCATCTAATATATCATTGATATTGCCGCAGTAAATTTGATTCAGACCTTTATATTTTTTTATTTGAATAAATGGCCTTTCTTGCCACATATACTATCACAAATGCTCAATTTAGATATTATATACTAAATAGTCTAAAGCTAGACACAGGGTATTGTATCATTGTTCACAGCAAAAATAACCAAGATTATGATATAATTTAGAATAAGATGTATTTGTAAAATACAGTTATATTTTTGATAATAATTACAATTTTATTTAAAAAAAAGACATTGGTTTGTTTATATGTACTGTTAGGTAAGTATAGACAATTTTGTACGTATAAAGTTTATTAATTAATAAATCAATTAAAGAATAATGTTAATTAATGGTTTATTTATTTCAACACTGGTTTCTATCCGCGACAACGTTCGCGTGGAAGTCGTAAGACTTCTTAAGAAAATAACTTTAATATCGGAAGGCGGTGACAAGAAATTAATAAAATACATATCAATAGTCACCGACTTCCGAAATTAAAGTTATTTTTCACTTTCTAGTGTTTTTTTGGGAGTCGGTTGTTCTTTTTTTGGTTTTTTTTTTTAATATTTATTTTTATTTTTTATAATAAACGTAATTCTTGAAAGTAATTTGTTCATGATTGGCTACTGAATCGATATCAGTAATTTTAAATACAGGTATTTTGTCAAAAAAAGATGTATTTTGTTATTTGACCGCCGATTGAGTCGAAAGAAAATTAAATCTTACACTAAGGCAATAAGACTCAATTTTAGACGTATAAAGTGATTCTAGGATCAACACAATTTTCTTAATAATAAGAGTTTGCTTTAAAAAAAATTTAGCCAATGGTGCCGATTCCGAAGATTTGGAAGTCTGCCTTCGTCACTCCCGTCTTTAAAAAGGGCGATAAGGCTAAAATTGAAAACTATCGCCCCATATCTAAAATTAGCCTTTTTTCAAAAATTCTTGAACGTATAGTTTATACTGATGTCTATGCGGCTTTCAAGCCAATTCTCGGTGTAGAACAGCATGGTTTTGTTAGGAACCGCTCCACCACGTCTAACTTGCTTCTGTCACAGGAGTTTATTACAGGTGGCATGGCACAGCGACAAGTTGACGTGGTTTATACCGACTACAGTAAGTGTTTCGACCGTATAGATCATTGCATGCTGCTGAAGAAGCTGTTTCTCGCCGGAATACACGGTGACCTGTACCGGTGGTTCTCCTCCTACATAGAGAACAGAACACAGGCTGTCGTGCTTCAGGGCTACACCTCTGGTTGGAGTTCTGTCCCTTCAGGCGTACCTCAAGGCTCCATTTTGGGTCCTCTGTTATTCATATTGTTCATTGCAGATATCAAACAATGATTTCGTCATTCGTATATTTTACTTTATGCTGATGACATGAAGATTCATAAAGTTGTGCGAGACATGTCTGATGCATATCAGTTGCAAGATGACCTGTATAGGTTTGAAATATATTGCATCCGTAACAAACTCCAATTAAATGTCTCTAAATGCTTTCTCCTAACATTCTCACGTTGTACCTCTTTGATAAATTTTAGTTATACCTTGAACGAACAGCTCATTAGCAGGCTAAATAGCATAAGAGATTTAGGGGTAATCATAGACAGCAAGCTTCTGTTTGATCAACATGTAAATGGCATAGTTACAAAGGCATCCAAAGCTCTGGGATTTATACTACGCACCACGGCCTGTTTCCGATCTCTTAAATCGGTTAAAATCTTGTATTGTTCTTTCGTGCGCAGCCATTTAGAATACGCGTCTCAGGTTTGGAACCCGCAGTATGAGACTTATAAGTCTCGTATTGAGGCCGTCCAAAGAAAATTCCTACGTTACGACTATCTAGATTATAGGGCTCAGCAATACTCAATTGACTACGAGCACCGCTGCAAACGGTACCACTTCCTTCCGCTGGAGATGAGACGTTGTATTGGAGACATGAGTTTACTGTTGGGTATCGCAAATGGCCACATTGACTGTCCTGAACTCGTTGCCAATCTGTCCTTACGCACGAATCTGTTGGGATTACGTCAACGACCAATATTAAATGTACAGAGGCCAGCACATCAAGCTACCCCAATCTGTCAAATTTCTTTGATAGTTCTTCAGCTTTATTACAAAGGAATAAGGTTCATGTTCAATTGGGAAAATTTGACAGTTTGGGATAGGTTGACCTGCTGGCGTCTGTACCTTTCGCACTGACTAATTATAGGCGGAATGTTTTCTCAATAAGAAGTGCACTTAGTTTCAATAGGCTTCCTATGGACCTTAATGTTGACTTGTTCTGCACCAGTGTGGCGACCTTAAGACGGCTTTTGGCACAGTTATTTTTTATGGATATTTGATTTTTCTTAAATTAACTAATTATATTTACTTGTATGTACTTTTTTTATAGACTTTTTTAGTAACTATATGTGGAGGCTTGTTATTAGCAATTTTTTATTTTACTTTTTATGTCTTTGGTTTGTTAGTCTGTAAGCCTTCTTTGAAAAAAAAAAACTGTTGTCACAAAATTCTCTAAACTAGACTAAAAATTACTAAAATTTAGTTTATTTCTGTCAAAGGACGATTTCCCATTCTGAAATTGACTAAAGTGGCACAAATTATAACTATATTTTAGTTTGACAGCACTAAGATTGCACTGAGTTATTAGTTTAGTGAAAATGGCAATTTTGCTATTCTGTTGTTGTCAATTTCATTATTCTATGCAACCTAAAATTTTGGTTGTCTAACTAAATCTGACTATTTTTAGTCGCGATTACCTAAATAGGTGTGGAATAAAATTAGTTGCCAAGAACTAAAATTCACACCGACAGCTCGACTTCTGGTGCAAAAATAGTATAGATCTACTGTATTTTTTTCTTTTCTTTTGCTTATATCTCGAAAATGGTGTGTCCTATGGCAAAAATAATGAAAATTTCAACCCCCTTTATGAACTCTCATACACCTCTAAAACTCAACATGTGGGTACTTAGTAATTTTTCAAATTTTGCATACAAAAAGTAAAAGTTCCATATAAATCACGTCGAGACTGCCGCCCCAGCGCGCTTCTGGCTCTAAAAAAAATCACGGGGTAGGGCAAACAAGTACTTACCACGTTGCGAAGCCAAAACATACCACGTGCGAGTCGTGATTGTCAAATTCGATTATACTTGTGTCAAAATTGTTTTTAAATTTATAGATATTTTATTGCAGAATAACATTAAGATTCTCATAGTCAAAAGTAAGGAATTTTAGTTACAGTTTAGTTACCGAATACACTTTTTAACTCCATACTCTAATTGAGGTGGTCTTGCGATAGTTATTTTAATGTTGTATTACACAGTAACTGGGTTGTGGAGATCAGATAGGAAGTCGCTCCATGCAAAATACTGGTTTTCAGCTAAATCCGGTTAGACTGGAAGCCGACTCCTTGTAAGGCAAAACGTTAAGAATTGTTGGTCGCTGTGATCAACTCAAGACAACGTGTGTTCTTTCACCGGAATTAGCTTACCTACTGACAGGTTATATAAGTTACTTCTTATAATTGTTTATTTTATTAGACTCTTTAATTCTTTTTTTTTAATTATTGTACACAATCAAGTTCTTCTAACATACCTAACAGACAGCTCTGCTGGGGAGCTTTTTTGCGCCGCTTCTTCTTCCCAGCTAAAGCACTAGGAAGTGGTGAAGGGTGGGCGTTTTTGGAGAGACTGTCTGTAATTTAGACCTTCAAAAAGTGCTGACTCAGCCTAGTTTGAATAAATGACTTTTGATTTTGAACATAGCTGGGTAAGTAAGGCAGATGATGAGATTACGCAATACGACAAACAGCAATTATTTTTGTGCAATTTTAGCTTTGATGAACAGAATGCATAGTTGACGGCTATGTGATGGGATTTTTTACACCCTGTATGTGTAAGATGAACGGACGATGGGCTCTAGCGTCCCCAAAATTGAAATTTAGTCAACTGGCTTGATACGTGTGATAGCCACGTATCAAGTCTGATGACTAAATTTCAATTTAAAAGGTCTTAGCTTACTAATTCAAACTCAAACTCAAAGCATTTATTTCAAACTAGCTGTGCCCGCGACTTCGTTCGCGTGCATGTCGGAAAACAATAATGTGTCGCTTTGACGGTGTAGGTACCACTCCTCCGATCTTCCGATCTATCCTGGTAGGAATCTACCACAGCTTTCGAATGCAGTCCAGAGCCTAGAGACAAAACACATTACTCTTGGCGTTCACGCTAAACGGTACGCCAAAATGTATGGGAATGACATTACCTGCGGAAAGGACACGGTAATGTCATTCCCATATATTCTGGCGTAGAGTTTAGCGTGAACGTTAACAGAAAGGTGTTTTGTCTAGGCCTGCAGGCGTCTTTAGGGGTTATAATGATATTGCGACAAAGTCTCACTCAGATTTTTAAGAATAAATATAGATCAAAGCGCCTGGTCGAGGCTCATCTATATCTATATCTATATCTATATCTATACATATAATAAATCTGTAAAGGAACTTTTTCTGTACATTTAAAATATTTCGAAAATAATTGCTTGGGGTGGTAAGGGATAATCAACAGATGACATTTTAACCCTTATCAAAATTTTTGTCTGTAGCTCGGTTTTTCAGTTTCTATGTTGAATAGATCAAGTATCACGTCAAAAGAACGAAACTAATATGGTTATCTTTCATACTAAAATATTGTTTATAACTCAGGGTTTATATTAGTCTTTGTTTCATCGCAATCGCTTCGATAATTTAAAGTGTTCAAGAAGAATTTATTTACGTAATGTTCAAACACTTAGCGACATCTATTGGCGTGAAACGGTACTAACGAATACTTAATATTAACACGTCATTCTCATTTAAGTTACTTACTGTGTCTGTGTTATTTCAAAAAGTAATGATACTGATTACTAAAATCGCTTTCCGTTGGTGGTTGATTCCCACGAATCAAAAAAGCTAAAAGAATTTCAAATAAAAAGTTGTGATAATATTAACTGACGTGGTGTTCTGAGTCATATACCTAGAATGCAATGTTAGATAAATATTTATTAGTTTTATCAATCAAATTAATACAAATAGAGGGGAAGAAATCTCATTTTTAATTGTGATAAAAGTCTTAGTAGCGCCATCTAGCATAATGTAGCCAAATTAGAGCGGCTAGAGGAACATCTCCAAATTCTTAATCTCTAGCGTCAGTAACGCCATCTAGGTTTGAATAGCAAACATGCAAAGACAACAACTTGATTTCGCGCGAAATTTGATAATGTTAAATTTAAATGCGTGTTTACAGCATTACTCGATTCAAATAATGGGAGTTTTGGGAGTAAAGAGTTGTAAATACTTATGTGCTAATTTTCGTGATGTTAGTTTTCGAGGTGGGGAGGGGTTCAAGCGAGGTCGGATGGTGAAAGTCAGGAAAAAAAATCCAAAATTGCGACCATAACTACTGGTGGATTTGAGTAAATAGATAGGTTTTCACACGGGCAACTGTAGTTATGTCGATGCTCTGCCGAGCAACATCGCTTACAGAGAAGCATTTTCTTAGTTAAAACAAGTTTAAAAATGTATTTATTTATCCATTTGGCATCTCCAACAAAGGATACATTACCTACACAGGAACAATAGAAATCACAATAGTAAAATATTGACAATTTTAAAGTCGCTTCTTTAAATATAATTATTTATTGGTCTACAAATAAATGTATGGCTGAACAAAAGAAACACTGAAACATTTTTGATTACAATTTACAATAAAAAGGCATCGCAACTGAGAGTCGCGGAGGATCGCTCTGTTACGTCCATTATCCTCGGGATCGGGCTCTCTCTCTTCCTGCTGCCTGCGTCAGCAGCGGGGAGAGAGGTGGGGGCGCGCGCGGTATGGCACTACGTAGCAACAACATCGTACTTACTATGTTCATAGAAAACCCGTGCTATACAATTAAATAGTTTTTTTTGCCTGGTTTGGTTTTTTTTTCAACAGCGCTTTTAATGTGGATAGGTAATGACCGACGTTACGGGGCGTAGGTAATGGTAACATTCGCAGCGAGCATGTCTTTACGCCGTGTGCTAAAATCAGTGTTGCTCGCTCGCATGTTTTGCCGTAGGTACTACTGACTGCACGAATACTTGCTTGGTAACATATTAGGTGCATTTTGACCCGTGACGCCGGTCAGTATCCACCTTTACAGCGTGATCTTTCTTCATCGTGATAACGCCATGGTCCCACGGGCCGTTAACTGACAGGTGGCGTCAGGTGTTACTGCACTGCTACCTGTCGAGGCCTATCGCAGTCCGTGCAGAGCATTCCCACTGCTGTGGTTTTATTCAGTGGTCAACGTTTGATAAACAAAGCTAAAAGACACGCGCCTGTACGGGCCGAGATAGGCGCCCGCCCCCGCGTGGAATAATGCTTCAGCACACTCAACCAGACGCGCAGTCGATTTATTGAGTAAGTACAGTAAAAGCTCCTTATTCGTGCTTCCTTCATTCGCGTTTTCACTATTCGCGGATTAAAAAAAACCGGTCAAGTGCGAGTTGGACTCGCGCACCGAGGGTTCCGTACAAACCTGTGGGTATATAAGTAAAAGTTCAAAATTGTCAAAAATATTACGAAACTAAAAATTTTCGGTTTTCGTAATTTTTCCTATATCTGTACTATAAGACGTGACTTCGTACAAAATTTCAAGATTCTAAGTTCACGGGAAGTACCCTGTAGGTTTTGATTCCCGTGCGAGTTTCGAAAATTTGCGGAATTTTGCGGCCTAAATGGCTGTATCTTTTGATTGCGTTGACTTAGAAGGTTGATTTTTCTACAGCTTCCAGGGACAGTAGAACTAAGTATCATATAGAAATTTCAGTTTGATACCTCCACGCGTTCCTGAGAAAAACGGTCTTGACAGACGGACGGACGGACGGACGGACGGACGGACGGACAACAAAGTGATCTTATAAGGGTTCCGTTTTTTCCTTTAGAGGTACGGAACCCTAAAAATGCGACCCAATTCCTATATCCGCGGCTAAAGATTTATTTATTTGCGGGTCTAATCGGTACATCGGTACATACATATTAACAAATAACAAAAAGGATTCCAATAGGTATCCAACCCAATATCCTTTGTAAACGCGTCGTCAGATGGACTATAAAAAAGTGAAATAGACCTTATTACAACTTCGCCTAAAGTACATTGTCAAATGATATCGCCGCTGTATTGGTTCGGCCTTTGACATCTACAATAGCCGCCTTCGCCGCGGTCGGTGTTTTTAACCGACTTCAAAAAGAAGGAGGTTATCAATTCGACATGTTTATATTTTTAATGTATGTTCAGGCATAACTCCGTCGTATATAGACGGATTTGCAAAATTCTTTTTTTTTTCGAAAGGGGTTTACTCCGAAATGGTCCCATTGAAATTTCATATAAACAGGGCCCGATCTAGCTATTTAGCCGCTCCGGGCAAAAATTACATTCGCCGCCCTTTGCACTAACACCATCAAAGATGGTATGACCATAATTATGTTATATTCTTTTAACTATATAATATTCACATACGTTAGTCTACTACGGCTTCTGAACAAGTATACAAAAATTCATGAGAGTAGGTATGTTTGTAAGTATACATTTTGCCGCCGCTCATTTTTGCCGCTCTGAGCATTTGCCCGGCTTAGATTGGGCCCTGCATATAGATCTGATGATGCGTTTCGGAAACAGACAACGGAACTCTTCAAAAAATTACAGCAAATCAACCGCGAATGTTGCTATCACATAAATAAGTATGCATTGTTTTGACCCAAAGGATGATGAAATTTCGAATTGGTGTATGGTAGGTAACAAAAAAGTGAAAAATAAAAACTTTTTTCAAAAAAATAACAACCGACATCCAAAAAACACTACAAAGTGCAAAATAACTTTAATTTCGGAAGGCGGTGACAAATAATTAAAATACACATCCAACGTCACCGACTTCCGAAATTAAAGTTATTTTGCACTTTGTAGTGTTTTTTGGAAGTCGGTTGGTATTTTTTTGAAAAAAGTTTTTTGAGAATGTAAACAAACATAATGAAACCAACCTCATCACCATAAAGTATATTTATATATCATCATCATCATAATTTCAGCTGAAAGACGTCCACTGCTGGACATAGGCCTCCCCCACATTTATAAATGCTGCGACTTAATAGACATTCCATCCTTTGGTACGAGCCGCTTTGGGTGTTTTACGTATTGTTTCATCTTTCCATTTATTGCAAAATGTTGAATTTTTTTTTTACTTAAAAACGATTTTCGACGCGAAAAAATCTGTTTAACGCATAGAAATGCTTGATCGTTTACGCCTTGGAGAGTCGCTTGCATCCATATCACGCTCATACAATTAATCAATATGGTCAAAAACTTCAATTAAATTGTTTTTTTTTTTGTCACTTAGGAACGTATCCCCTATAATCCCATATAAATTACCATTCCATAGTCACGGTTTCTGTATTCGCGGTAGGTATTTTACGGAACGTATACCTCGCGAATAAAGAGCTTTTACTGTACCTACGGCAGGTGCACATTTATTATAATTATAATGAGCCTCGACCAGGCGCTTTGATCTATATTTATTCTTAAAAATCTGAGTGAGACTTCGTCGCAATATCATTATAACCCCTAAAGACGCCTGCAGGCCTAGACAAAACACCTTTCTGTTAACGTTCACGCTAAACTCTACGCCAGAATATATGGGAATGACATTACCGTGTCCTTTCCGCAGGTAATGTCATTCCCATACATTTTGGCGTACCGTTTAGCGTGAACGCCAAGAGTAATGTGTTTTGTCTCTAGGCTCTGGACTGCATTCGAAAGCTGTGGTAGATTCCTACCAGGATAGATCGGAAGATCGGAGGAGTGGTACCTACACCGTCAAAGCGACACATTATTGTTTTCCGACATGCACGCGAACGAAGTCGCGGGCACAGCTAGTTTTATAATAAATGTGCACCTGCCGTAGGTACAGTAAAAGCTCTTTATTCGCGAGGTATACGTTCCGTAAAATACCTACCGCGAATACAGAAACCGTGACTATGGAATGGTAATTTATATGGGATTATAGGGGATACGTTCCTAAGTGACAAAAAAAAAACAATTTAATTGAAGTTTTTGACCATATTGATTAATTGTATGAGCGTGATATGGATGCAAGCGACTCTCCAAGGCGTAAACGATCAAGCATTTCTATGCGTTAAACAGATTTTTTCGCGTCGAAAATCGTTTTTAAGTAAAAAAAAAAAAAAATTCAACATTTTGCAATAAATGGAAACTTCTCCCGCTCTGGGTGGAGCAGGAGGACGTGTCAGACTTTTACTGACTAAAACCCACCCGTGTTCCTTCAGTTGCCCTTAAGCCAGGGGCTGTGGTGTCTCTTTCGAACAAACCCGCACCCCTGGCAGGCATCGACCCTTGCGGGTCCCATCATTTTTGTGCTGGCATCTCTTTGAGGCGCGCGTGGAACACAACGCGCCGTCGACTTGGGCTTGGTCCTTACCGGACAGCGAGCTACCCATTACTCGCCGTCCGCAAACCCATGCCTACGGTGGCCGGAAATCGGCCTGGGATTCCCGACGCCCAGGGCGTCTCCGTATCCTGCGGCGGCTGGGGTCGCGAGGGCGCATATGCTGCCTCTCCCTCACGTGCGCCGCCTCCCTCTTCGCGAGCATCACTGCTTCGCTGAAGGAGGTGACGGCTCCCCATGCTCTCTCGCTCCGTACCATGGCCTGGACCAGGGCCGGACGCGAGAGATCGCCGCCGCCGATCGCCTCCACGAGGACACGGCGGTGCTCCGCCCAAGCAGGGCAGATCGCCACCGTGTGCTCCACCGTGTCCTCAGGGCGATCTTCGCAGTGGAAACACCCGGGCGTTTCCTCCCGCCCTATCCGAAACAGGAACCTCCCGAAACAACCGTGTCCGGTGAGGACCTGCGTCAGGCGGAAGGTGAGGACGCCATGCCGCCTCTCAAACCACTCCTCAAAGAGGGGACTTACCGCCGCAATCGTGGCGTGCCCATCGTACCAAAGGATGGAATGTCTATTAAGTCGCAGCATTTATAAATGTGGGGGAGGCCTATGTCCAGCAGTGGACGTCTTTCAGCTGAAATGATGATGATGATGATATATAAATATACTTTATGGTGATGAGGTTGGTTTCATTATGTTTGTTTACATTCTCAAAAAAACTTTTTTCAAAAAAATACCAACCGACTTCCAAAGTTATTTTGCACTTTGTAGTGTTTTTTGGAAGTCGGTTGGTATTTTTTTGAAAAAAGTTTTTATTTTTCACTTTTTTGTTACCTACCATACACCAATTCGAAATTTCATCATCCTTTGGGTCAAAACAATGCATACTTATTTATGTGATAGCAACATTCGCGGTTGATTTGCTGTAATTTTTTGAAGAGTTCCGTTGTCTGTTTCCGAAACGCATCATCAGATCTATATGCAGGGCCCAATCTAAGGGGGGGCAAGCCGGGCAAATGCTCAGAGCGGCAAAAATGAGCGGCGGCAAAATGTATACTTACAAACATACCTACTCTCATGAATTTTTGTATACTTGTTCAGAAGCCGTAGTAGACTAACGTATGTGAATATTATATAGTTAAAAGAATATCACATAATTATGGTCATACCATCTTTGATGGTGTTAGTGCAAATTAAATTAAATTAAATTAAATAATCATTTATTTCAGGAAATTATTCCCATATTAAGCGGTACAAATTACACGGAAATATAAATAAAAATTACATTCTAAGTACATTATAATAATATTACACATAAAAACATTGCATTACAAATAAATAATAAATTAAAGTTAATAAAAAATAAAAATAAAGTTACAGCACATTCACAATTAATTACGTTAAATTCATTCGATTCAATTAAATTTTTAAAGCAATACTTAATCATTTAATAAATGGTGACGAATGGCAAAGGGCGGCGAATGTTATTTTTGCCCGGAGCGGCTAAATAGCTAGATCGGGCCCTGTCTATATGAAATTTCAATGGGACCATTTCGGAGTAAACCCCTTTCGAAAAAAAAAAGAATTTTGCAAATCCGTCTATATACGACGGAGTTATGCCTGAACATACATTAAAAATATAAACATGTCGAATTGATAACCTCCTTCTTTTTGAAGTCGGTTAAAAACACCGACCGCGGCGAAGGCGGCTATTGTAGATGTCAAAGGCCGAACCAATACAGCGGCGATATCATTTGACAATGTACTTTAGGCAGAGTTGTAATAAGGTCTATTTCACTTTTTAATAGTCCATCTGACGACGCGTTTACAAAGGATATTGGGTTGGATACCTATTAGAATCCTTTTTGTTATTTGTTAATATGTATGTACCGATGTACCGATTAGACCCGCAAATAAATAAATCTTTAGCCGCGGATATAGGAATTGGGTCGCACTTTTTTAATCCGCGAATCGACTGCGCGTCTGGTTGAGTGTGCTGAAGCATTATTCCACGCGGGGGCGGGCGCCTATCTCGGCCCGTACAGGCGCGTGTCTTTTAGCTTTGTTTATCAAACGTTGACCACGGAATAAAACCACAGCAGTGGGAATGCTCTGCACGGACTGCGATAGGCCTCGACAGGTAGCAGTGCAGTAACACCTGACGCCACCTGTCAGTTAACGGCCCGTGGGACCATGGTGTTATCACGATGAAGAAAGATCACGCTGTAAAGGTGGATACTGACCGGCGTCACGGGTCAAAATGCACCTAATATGTTACCGAGCAAGTATTCGTGCAGTCAGTAGTACCTACGGCAAAACATGCGAGCGAGCAACACTGATTTTAGCACACGGCGTAAAGACATGCTCGCTGCGAATGTTACCATTACCTACGCCCCGTAACGTCGGTCATTATCCACATTAAAAGCGCTGTTGAAAAAAAAACCAAACCAGGCAAAAAAAACTATTTAATTGTATAGCACGGGTTTTCTATGAACATAGTAAGTATGTTGTTGCTACGTAGTGCCATACCGCGCGCGCCCCCACCTCTCTCCCCGCTGCTGACGCAGGCAGCAGGAAGAGAGAGAGCCCGATCCCGAGGATAATGGACGTAACAGAGCGATCCTCCGCGACTCTCAGTTGCGATGCCTTTTTATTGTAAATTGTAATCAAAAATGTTTCAGTGTTTCTTTTGTTCAGCCATACATTTATTTGTAGACCAATAAATAATTATATTTAAAGAAGCGACTTTAAAATGGTCAATATTTTACTATTGTGATTTCTATTGTTCCTGTGTAGGTAATGTATTGTTGAGCCGCACGATTGATGTTTGGTTACCACTAGCGCCATCTCTTATCGAGTAGCGGAGTTAATCGTCAAGATCTTTCTATAAAGTTCGATGATGTTCTAGAACTTTCTGGAACTATCGACATGTGTTCGGTCAGGGCCGATAAGTACTCGAACATTCTAGATGCTTCTACGGTAGAAGGTTCTGGAACTATCCGAGGGCCCTATATAAGCGGGAACGGAGCGCGTCCCGGGGTAGTATTGGATAAGCGATACATGTGAGAACATCTAAAGCGATTTTCAAGTGCGACTTAAGAGTGATTCGTAGTGCTATTGTGTTGTGTTATTAGTGAGTTTAATTAAAGTGTTATTTTTGGTAATTCATATCGGCAGTTTTTAATTGTCACGAACCCCTAGCTCGTAACAATTGGTGTCAGAAGCAAGGATTAAAATTATGCCGATTTTACCTAAAGACGACACGGAGGGTATCCGTACCCGGAGTCAACGCCAGCAGGAGACGGACCAGAGACGATTTGGTGGAGCAATGCCACAGGCGTCGGAGGGCCAGCTACCAACCACAGAGGCCGGCCCGTCCACAGCTGCTCCAGCATCACCAGCACCAGATTTTGCTGCTCTGATGATGATGTTGCAGGAGCAGGCCCGCCGACAGGAGGAACAGGCCCGCCGACAGGAGGAACAGGCTCGCCGACAGGAGGAACAGGCCCGCCGTTTGGAAGAACAGCTCAAACGGGATAAGGAGGAGCAGGTGCACCGCCAGGAAGAGCAGATGCTCCTCATAAAGGACCTTCACGCAACCTTCGGGAAAGACATGAAGGAGGTGAAGGAGAAGGTTGCCCAGCATGACAACCGCTTGTCAGAAGCTGAAACTCAGATCAGCAAGTTTAGTGACGTCATTGCTGATGTGAAGCAAGAGTTGGGTAACCTTAAACTTGGGGATGGAATCGCAGCTCCCGTAGCCACAACACCTTCGCTACGTGGATTCAAAGTGCCGCCGTACGACGGGACTTCTTCCTGGTCGGCCTACAAAATTCAGTTTGCGGCTGTCATGAAGGCGAACGGGTGGAATAAAAGTCAGGCCATGACTGCCCTCACCCTAGGCCTGCGCGACCAGGCTTTAAATGTGCTGGAAGCTCTCGGTAAGGAAGTGACTTACGAGCAGCTCCTCGAGGCATTGGAGGCTAGATATGGCGACGCTCACCTGGAACACGTGTTTCGTGCGCAGCTCAAGGATCGTGTGCAACGCAGTAACGAAAACCTGCAGCAGTGGGCCCTTGAAGTGGAGAAGCTGGTTCGAAAAGCGTACCAGTCCGTACCTGCGCTTATTGATGGGAACCTGGTGCAGGCATTCATCGACGGCATCCGGGACCTTGAAGTTAGAGCTGCTGTGAGACTCGGTCACCACGGGACGCTTAAGGACGCCTTGGCCCATGCACTGGAGGTGGAAGCTGTGCGGCAGGATCATCGTTCCCATCGCGTCAGGGAGGTTGTAGCGGCTACGGTTCGCGATCGTAAAGGATACAGCCCTAGGTGCTACGGCTGTGGGGAAAGGGGCCACCTTCGATCCAGTTGCCCTAAGCGAACTGCAGAAAGGGAAGATGGCCGGTCTCCAGAGGGTAGCGCGGCTAACAGCTCTACCCAGCAGCAGCAGGGAAACGAGTAATAGCCAGGACTGCGGGGCGGGTGCTGGCTGATGTTCAAAGAGCCCCAAGGATTTCGATCACACAAACCCATGACGGGAACACCTTAATCATCAAGGGTGAGATCAACGGAATGCCCTGTAAGCTGACCATAGACACGGGAGCCTCTCGTACGGTCGTCAGTTCCAAAGTTATGAGTCGGCTCCTTGGGGACTCCGCATACAACCGGGAACGCATTAATTTGGTGACAGCCACCGGTCAGCGCATACCCGTCCGTGGAGAGAAGGAGATGGAGTTGAAGCTAGGCAACAGGACCTACCTGCATAAGGTCATCGTGGCTGATATAATGGACGATTGCATCCTGGGTCTTGACTTTATGAGGAGGAATTTTTGCGAGATTGACGTCAAGCAGGGAGTTATGAAATGTGGCCAAGAGGAACTTTTTATGGAAGGGGCGTTACCA
This sequence comes from Polymixis flavicincta, assembly GCA_949987655.1. Lineage (NCBI taxonomy): Eukaryota > Metazoa > Arthropoda > Insecta > Lepidoptera > Noctuidae > Polymixis > Polymixis flavicincta. The sequence continues at coordinate 2,382,356 of OX465198.1, read as the reverse complement.
GGGAATGTGTACAGCCTTAAGGAAATTGTTCTTCCTCCGAAATCAGAAACGATTGTGCCGGTTAGTCTTCCTCGGAATCCTGGGAAAACTCATCGTTGTGTACTCGTGGAAAGGGTAGACCCATATGACCTTCCATGGAAAGTGGCACGAACTTTGGTCAGAGCCACCGACATCTCAGGGGTACGTGTGCTGAACCTTTGTGATCAGGAACAGACTATTAAAAAAGGCACACTGATCGGTACTTGCGAGGAAGTGGATTGGCTGCGTCAATGCCAATATCTATCGACTAGGACCCCCAGCAAGGATGCACAAACGAGAGTGACTACACTTTTAGAAGAGTGTCGCAGCGCTCTGTCTCAAGATGAGATGGGCAAGGCGAAAAAGATATTACTGAAGTACGCCGAAGTTTTCTCCCTAAACGATAGTGACATTGGGAAGACTGGCCTAGTTCAACACAAAATAAATACAGGAGACGAGTTGCCTATCCGTCAGCGGCCAAGGAGATTGCCGGTAGCGCGTGAAAAGGAAGTAGAAACCATGATTGAGGGAATGGTGAAGGATGGTGTTATTGAACCTTCATCTAGTCCATGGTGTTCACCTGTAGTGCTGGTAAGGAAGAAGGACGGCAGCATGCGGTTTTGTGTTGACTATCGTCGTCTGAATGACGTTACGAAGAAGGACAGCTACCCTTTGCCAAGAATTGATGACACGTTGGACATGCTTACTGGAGTAAAGTGGTTTAGCACGCTGGACCTGAAAAGTGGCTACTGGCAAGTTGAAATTGACCCCAAGGACAAGGAGAAAACAGCATTCTCGACAGGAAAGGGTCTGTGGCAATTTAAAGTTATGCCGTTTGGATTGTGCAACGCTCCGGCAACGTTTGAAAGGTTGATGGAACTTGTACTAACTAAGTTGATTGGCGATGCCTGTCTGGTCTACTTGGATGACATCATCATCGTAGGCCGTACGTTTGAAGAACATATTCAAAACCTGGAACGCGTGCTCATGAAGATCCAGAGTGCCAACCTCAAGTTAAGTCCGAAGAAATGTTCACTATTCAAACGGCAAGTTAGCTTTTTGGGATATGTAGTGTCGGAAGAAGGTATCCGCACGGATCCAGAAAAAATCGCCGCTGTCAAGGATTGGCCAGTTCCGAAAGACAAGACGCAGGTCAGAGCGTTTTTGGGGTTGTGCTCTTATTATCGGCGATTTGTTAAGAACTTTGCAGATATAGCCAAACCCCTGCATAAGCTAACCGAGGAGAAGCGACATTTCTGCTGGGATGAAAGTTGCGATATCGCATTCCAGGAGTTAAAGGACCGACTATGCAAAACACCTATTTTGGGGTACCCTGATGCAGGCAAGGAATTTATAGTTGACACAGACGCAAGTGACATAGGACTTGGTGGTGTGTTGTCTCAACGGAATGGTGATCAAGAGGTTGTGATAGCGTACTTCAGCAAGTCGTTGTCAAAGCCGGAGAGGAACTATTGTGTCACGAGACGGGAATTGCTTGCTATGGTAAAGTCATTGCAGCATTTTAGCAAATATCTTCTGGGGCGGAAATTCCACTTACGAACCATGCTGCACTGAAATGGCTATTGCAGTTCAAAAATCCAGAAGGACAAGTTGCGAGATGGATTGAGCTACTGCAGGAATACGACTTTGTGGTCGAACATCGCAGCGGGAAATCTCATGGCAACGCAGATGCATTGTCAAGAAGACCTTGTCCTGAAGACTGCAAGCATTGTACTAGGCAAGAGAGTAAGGAAGTGGTACCTGTGGGGATGCTCAGGACGGACCTCAGCAACGAGTGGAAGGAAAGCCTACAACGTGCACAACAGGAAGATTCGGAAATCAGGCCGATTCTGGAGTGGATGAGGGCCAGATCTCCTAAGCCCAAGTGGAGCGACGTCTCAGCAATGAGTTCGGTCACAAAGAGCTATTGGGCCCAATGGGACAGCTTGGTGATTCAGGATGGAGTCCTGTGCCGTAAATGGGAAAATGCTCGGGGAAATAGCTGTCATTTGCAAATGGTAGTCCCTAAAGCTCAAGTACCGGATGTTCTCCAGCTTTACCATAATGGTTGTTCAGGAGGTCATCTAGGAGTAAAACGGACGCTACTGAAGATAAGAGAACGGTTTTACTGGATCCACTGTCGGGACGATGTCGAGGACTGGTGTCGCAAATGTACAAGTTGTGCAGCTGTAAAGGGACCTCAGACGCGTAGCAGAGGTGCATTGAAATTGTACAATGTTGGTGCACCATGGGAGAGGATAGCCCTTGACGTTGCGGGGCCGTTTCCGGAAAGTGAAAGTGGTAACAAGTATTTCATGGTTGTGATGGATTACTTCACTAAGTGGCCGGAAGTCTTCGCCATTCCAAATCAAGAAGCTTCGACAGTTGCAGATAAATTAGTTCATGAAGTCTTCTGTAGTTTTGGAGTACCTTTAGAGATTCACAGTGATCAAGGAAGGAATTTTGAGTCCCAAATATTCCAGGAAACTTGTCGAGTTATGGGTACTCATAAAACAAGAACAACTTCTTACCACCCACAATCGGATGGAATGGTGGAACGATTCAATCAGACATTAGAGAGGTACCTAGCAAAAGTTGTGGAAAATCGGCAACGAGATTGGGACAAGCACATACAACCGTTTTTGTTGTCATATCGAAGCGCTGTTCACGAAAGCACATCGGTGACACCAGCTTTTGCAAACTTTGGAAGGGAATTACGGCTACCTGCAGACCTGATCACCGGAATACCACCTGATGCCCCACGCAGTATAACTGATTATGCGAGTGACTTGCGGAACAAGATGAATGACATTTATGAGCACGTCAGACACTCAGGCCAGCAAATGTCTGAAAAGATGAAAACCCGTTATGACCGCAAAATGAACAATAAAGGGTTTGACGAAGGTTCACTAGTGTGGTTGCACAATCCCGTCCGCAGCAAAGGGAAATCTCCTAAGCTTCAAGCTAACTGGGACGGACCGTACCGGATTGTGACAAAGATCAATGACGTTACCTACCGGATACAGAAAGGTGCAAGAGGTACTCCTAAGATAGTCCACGTGGATCGACTGGCGCGTTATTATGGGGCCGATAATGCTCGGGACGAGCATTTCTTAGGTGGGGGCAGTGTTGAGCCGCACGATTGATGTTTGGTTACCACTAGCGCCATCTCTTATCGAGTAGCGGAGTTAATCGTCAAGATCTTTCTATAAAGTTCGATGATGTTCTAGAACTTTCTGGAACTATCGACATGTGTTCGGTCAGGGCCGATAAGTACTCGAACATTCTAGATGCTTCTACGGTAGAAGGTTCTGGAACTATCCGAGGGCCCTATATAAGCGGGAACGGAGCGCGTCCCGGGGTAGTATTGGATAAGCGATACATGTGAGAACATCTAAAGCGATTTTCAAGTGCGACTTAAGAGTGATTCGTAGTGCTATTGTGTTGTGTTATTAGTGAGTTTAATTAAAGTGTTATTTTTGGTAATTCATATCGGCAGTTTTTAATTGTCACGAACCCCTAGCTCGTAACAGTATCCTTTGTTGGAGATGCCAAATGGATAAATAAATACATTTTTAAACTTGTTTTAACTAAGAAAATGCTTCTCTGTAAGCGATGTTGCTCGGAAGAGCATCGACATAACTACAGTTGCCCGTGGGAAAACCTATCTATTTACTCAAATCCACCAGTAGTTATGGTCGCACCTCGAAAACTAACATCACGAAAATTAGCACATAAGTATTTACAACTCTTTACTCCCAAAACTCCCATTATTTGAATCGAGTAATGCTGTAAACACGCATTTAAATTTAACATTATCAAATTTCGCGCGAAATCAAGTTGTTGTCTTTGCATGTTTGCTATTCAAACCTAGATGGCGTTACTGACGCTAGAGATTAAGAATTTCTATGGAGATGTTCCTCTAGCCGCTCTAATTTTGCTATATTATGCTAGATGGCGCTACTAAGACTTTTATCACAATTAAAAATGAGATTTCTTCCCCTCTATTTGTATTAATTTGATTGATAAAACTAATAAATATTTATCTAACATTGCATTCTAGGTATATGACTCAGAACACCACGTCAGTTAATATTATCACAACTTTTTATTTGAAATTCTTTTAGCTTTTTTGATTCGTGGGAATCAACCACCAACGGAAAGCGATTTTAGTAATCAGTATCATTACTTTTTGAAATAACACAGACACAGTAAGTATGAGAATGACGTGTTCATATTAAGTCTTCGTTAGTACCGTTTCACGCCAATAGATGTCGCTAAGTGTTTCAACATTACGTAAATAAATTCTTCTTGAACACTTTAAATTATTTAGATAGGTTGACCGAAGCGATTGCGATGAAACAAAGACTAATATAAACTCTGAGTTATAAACAATATTTGAGTATGAAAGATAACCATATTAGTTTCGTTCTTTTGACGTGATACTTGATCTATTCAACATAGAAACTGAAAAACCGAGCTACAGACAAAAATTTTGATAAGGGTTAAAATGTCATCTGTTGATTATCCCTTACCACCCCAAGCAATTATTTTCGAAATATTTTAAATGTACAGAAAAAGTTCCTTTACAGATTTATTATATGTATAGATATAGATATAGATAGATATAGATATAGATATAGATAAACCAATTACAGGCACTTTTGAATTGTCAAGGTCGATGAGTTAGAAAGATGAAGCTAGTTGCCCATTCCAAAGCGTAGGTACCTATGGAGAAGAACGGGCAAGAAACTCCATGGACACTCTTTTAAAATAATGATTTTGTTACAAAAAGTTGGTTACATCATTATGTTGAAATTATCAATGTGAAAACTATGTAAAAAGTGCACATTAAAAGCGTCCGCAATTAGAACAAAGATAAAATAACAATTCAGATATTAAAATAAGCCGTAGGAGCTAAGAGATGACCAGTCCCTACGGACGGCGCCCGTTCACGGACATGACGTAGGTATACATCAGCACCATTCAGCTCAACCATTTTGAAGGGAACTTAATGATCCAACATACACACCACCACCAGCGAGACATTTGAGTGAGCATGACATACTCTCAGCTGCCAGGGCACATTCAAGTCAATGAAAGACGTACCCTGTAAATGTTTGCTTTATAGTAAGAACATAGTGCTCACACATAATATACATAATAATATGCTATGCAATTATACAAAACTAAAATTTTGAAGTTATACAAACAACAATGCAAAGATATCAGCTTTTACAGTCTTCAGCAGCCCCAACAATGTTTTCAAATGTTATTCAATTTAATTTAAGCCACATTGTGGAGCAGGACAAGCAGCGTTTAGCCAAGCATTTTTGTCAGCGATGTAATCTCCCAACTTATAATAAGCATGGCTGCATACTTAGTGTGCGTTTTATACAAGATTAAAATTTCGTTTCATTCAGTTCGAGTATGTGGGGAGGTATTTTATTGTAACATTTTAATCAGTACCCCATGAAGGATGAGTCTACTTTAGCCAGTCTGAAGCCTGGTTGAACCAATTGGAATTTCTAGTCTCAATAGTGTGCCTTTCACCTTGTTTACTGAAAAGATTTAAATTTTTCCTAACGTACATGATGTTCTCATAGATATATTGACAAGGTACCGTCATGATATTAATAACTTTGAACAGTTCCCTTAGAGAATCCCGCCTACGGAGGCCATAATAATATATTGCTCTAATGGCTCTTTTCTGCACAATAAAAATAGACTCGATATCTGCAGCCCGTCCCCACAGTAAAATACCGTATGACATGATACTATGAAAGTACCTAACTGAAATAGACTAGCCTCGCAGTTTCTATATCAGTGAATTGGCGGATTTTTCTTACAGTGTATGCTGCTGAACTTAGCCGTCCTGCAAGAGCTGTTAAATGAGGACTCCACTGTAGTTTTGAGTCGAGCATGATCCCTAGGAAAACAGTTTTATCCACGAATTCTAGTTTCTCTTTATTCAATACTATGTCACAATCAGTACTTTTAACATTTGGTAAAGCAAATCTTGTACATTAGGTTTGTTCCCATTTAATACTAAATTATTAGCAGTGAACCAATTTTGTACCAGCAGTAGGGCATTATTTACGTCGTCAAGATTTGATGCACGTCTATTTATTTTAAAAATTAAGGATGTATCGTCAGCAAATAACACCATTTGTGGTTGTTCTTTTAAAAAATGGGGTAGATCATTAATATATACTAAAAAGAGGAAAGGTCCTAATATTGAGCCTTGTGGAACACCCATTTTTATTTTTAAACTATGTGAATTGACACCATTTATATGAACTTTTTGCTGTCTATCATTTAAATAAGATTTTACTAGACTGAGCGCAAGTTTACCTAGTCCGTAATGCTCAAGTTTTAAAAGCAACGTTTCGTGATTAACGCAGTCAAATGCCTTGGAAAGGTCACAAAAGATTCCAATGGCATCCTGGGCCTCCTCCCAAGCTGCAAATATGTGTTTTAATAAGGTAACACCGGCGTCAGTCGTACAACGTCCTTTGGTGAAACCATATTGCTGATCGTGTAATATTTTGTTGGTGTTAAAAAGATTAAGCAGTTGATTGAGCATTATCTTTTCGAACACCTTGCTGAATACCGGCAGCACGGATACTGGTCTATAATTGTTAGCGTCTTTGCTGTCCCCAGATTTGAAAAGTGGTATAACCTTACTATATTTCATGAATAATGAATATGAATATTAAATCCGGGAAGACTCCTTGATCCACACACAAATTAAATATGTATGTAAGTATGGTCTCGATTATGGATGTACAAACTTTTCCATAGATCTTCGGTCAATTTGATTTTGATTTGCCGAAAATATTTTAAAACTATCATAGGGTTTATGTGCTTAAATTGAAATTCAACCGAACAGCTTGGAACGTTCGCTCTTAATAAATCAATTGAGACATCGGGGGACGAATTTAAAGCTTCCGTCGTTTTAGATGGTATAGATGGTTGGTTTTGGATGGTGGTCTATGTTAGAGCTTATGACACCACGCAAAGTCTCCAATGTATAATCCGTATTTGGTATTTTTTTCCTACCAGTTTCGTTATTAAATACTTTCCAAACTGTTTTTATTTTATTATCTGCTGATTTGATCTTGTTGCTAATGTTTTTGTGCTTAGGCTTTAGCTAACTTGCAAGTATTTCAAAAAAAAATTGGAAAATGGTAGCAACATACTTGTTGAAAGTTTCGGTGTTAATGTAAGGCTTAAGGCCATACAGCTCGAACAGTCTTTCCCTGCTTATCCTAATACCTCTAGTAGCCCAGTCACTAAATACAAAATGAGGGCATTTTTTTTTTTCTAACGTTTTACTGAATTCAGTGATCCTCATACAATTTATTTGCATCGTCCATATTACGAACGCCTAGAACATTTAATTGATTGCATAGGGTACTATTGAATTTATTTAATTTGCCCATCGTTATTGGTCAAAATTGTATTTGCACTTTTTGCAAAGTTGTTCTAAACTTAAAATTTACCGTTTGTCCAATGTGATCAGACGGCAGATAATTTACGATGGCTTTCTCCACATATTCACAATCGCAAAAAATATTATCGATACAAGTAGCAGAAGTTGGGAGTTACTCTAGTCGGTTCTGTAAAAACATTCGATAAATTGAACGATTTAAAAAGGCTTAGTAATCTACTGCTATTTGAATTTTGTTCCAAAATATTGATATTAAAATCACCACATATAATTGTGGCTTTATTACTGGATGCAAGTTTCGCTAGGGCATCTTCCATTATTGTCTCAAATAAAGAAAAGTTCTGATAGGGGATCTGTACACGTACACTACAATATGCTTATCTAGCTCAAGCTCAACACAGGACAGTTCAATACAATGTTCCACTGATAAACCAACTATGTCATTACCTACGTTGCTTAGATTTTAAACAATTTTTTATCAATCTAATAGAACCCCCACGCTGCATAAATTTACGGTTAAAACAACTGCCCACATTATAGTTTTCATAGTTAATTAGCATTTGGTAGTCCTTTGAGGCTTTGACCAATGTTCAGTAAAACAAACAAGTCAAACTTTGTTTTTTCTAAAAACAAATCTATTTATATCTCCTTTTTGATGCTTAATTATTTTATAATTTTAGAGCAAGAAGATACCTTGTTGTTGTTAGGTATAAGAATATTCTTACAATAGTTTAAAACATTATCCCCAAGACTTCAATGACATCACCAGGCTTTGAGCTCATTGTGAGTGAGGGACATGGAACCTCCTTCGTACAATTTGTAAATTCTAAATTCTCTATCACTCGGCTAGAACTATAAATATATTTAAATTAAAAAAAACCCGCATTTAAGATACATGACCTTTTGATTGAATGTTTAATCTTTAGAAGTCTAGTTTAAAACATTCTGCCTAGCCTATCCCGATTCGCGCCTCAAAGAGGTGTCAGCACGCCATGGGATCTGGAGGCAAAGGTCCTCGCGCAAATGTGGGAGTGGCGCGAGGAGGCCAAACTAACTCCGCTGCCGCGGGAAATCGCGGCACAGCGGACAGAGCTCCGGCGGGATCTCATGGTGACATGGAGAGTGCGATTGTCGCAACCCAGTGCTGGGCACGCCACGATTGCGGCGGTAAGTCCCCTCTTTGAGGAGTGGTTTGAGAGGCGGCATGGAGTCCTCACCTTCCGCCTGTCACAGTTCCTCACCGGACACGGTTATTTCGGGAGGTTCCTGTTTCGAATAGGGCGGGAGGAAACGCCCGGGTGTTTCCACTGTGAAGATCGCCCTGAGGACACGGTGGAGCACACGGTGGCGGTCTGCCCGGCTTGGGTGGAGCACCGCCGTGTCCTCGTGGAGGCGATCGGCGGCGGCGATCTCTCGCGTCCGGCCCTGGTCCAGGCCATGGTACGGAGGGCATGGGGCAGAGGGCATGGGTAGCCATCACCTCCTTCAGCGAAGCAGTGATACTCGCGAAGAAGGTGGCGGCGCACGTGAGGGAGAGGCAGTCTATGCGCCCTCACGACCCTAGCCGCCGCAGGAGACGGAGACGCCCTGGGCGCCGGGAATCCCAGGCCGATTTCCGGCCACCGTAGGCATGAGCTTGCGGACGGCGAGTAATGGGTAGCTCGCTGTCCGGTAAGGACCGAGCTCAGGTCGACGGCGCGTTGTGTTCCACGCGCGCCTCAAAGAGATGTTAGCACAAAATGATGGGGCCCGCAAGGGTCGATGCCTGCCAGGGCACACCACCGATACCACAGCCCCTGGCATACGGGCTACTGAGGGAACACGGGTGGGTTTTAGTCAGTAAAGTCTGACGCGCCCTCCTGCTCCACCCAGAGCGGGAGAAGTTATTGGATGATTTACCACCCGAACAAAAAAATACCCTATTCTGATTGTCATTTGAAAAGATTTCGTTGTTGTTTATCTGATAACCCTAGTCATGGTAAGGCCTAACAACTTATTGGCACGCACAGCCGTAGGTATCCTAGAATAGACTATAGAACAAGGAAATCCACCTTTATGACTACGCAATAAAATTGCTGATATTGCTAAATTGAATAGATACCTTATAAAATAACTAGCGACCTGCCCCAGCTTCGCACGGGGAGTATGTAGAGCATTATGGCTACATAAATGTTGTTTGTCAAGTCATCGATGTGGGACACGACACGCGCTTGAATTTATTTTCGCGCGCGTTCCTTTTTATTTAGCGACTGGCAGCGCTCCGCGATTTCACCCTCGTAGTTCCTGTTCCCGTGGGAATACGGAGATAAAATATAGCCTATGTTACCTGGGGATAGTGAAGCTTCCCAACAGTGAAAGAATTTTTCAAATCGGTAACGAAGTTTCGGAGCCTATTCAATACAAACAAACAAACAATGAAATCTTTGTAACATGTAAGATAAATGAATGTAGTAGCATAACAATCACTTATAGGTAAACTCCGCATGCATTAGGAAGTTGTACAAAATAAACGAAACTAAAGTAACTTAACTAAACTAGGTTAAAAAATGCTTCATACTCGAAAATTAGAAATCATCATACATCGCTTAGGACTAGGACTCACTTATTATATGTAGTATGTAGCTTTTGCCAGCAGCTTCAACCGCGTGAAACTTTCATCCCCTATTTAACTCCATTACCGGTTGAATTTCGAAAAATCCTTCCTTATTCCTTGTCTTCATTATAAAGAGAACCTCTGTGCAAAATTTCGGCTTTCTAGGTACAAGGGTTTGGGCTCGGCGTTGATGAGTCAGTCAGTCAGTCAGTCAGGACTTCTCTTTTTATTTATATAGATAGATAGGTGAAGATTGGTGAAAAACTAAAACTAATCGGGCAGATACTTAAGACAAGTGGTTTGAAGTTGATTAAGATTAATAGGTACTGTATCCGTCTAAATAGTTATCCTTTTATCTATTGACCTTTTTATATAACAGGAATATCTCACCATACATTGCTTTGTTATATTATATCTCAAAGGGGTTAAGCAGCGTTTTCGATGAAAACGCCCAGGCGGCTTTACATTTTCCGACATTTTCAACAATAATCGTCATATTTCAACAAATTTACGTAAAACCTTAGCAAATTATGCACCTTCCTCACAGATCATTCTGTCTATTGGTGAAAACCGTTTAGTATTTTTCAAGTTTATCGCGAACAGATAGACAGAAGCTGCAGAGCACTTTGTTTTATGATATGTAGTGATGATTTTTTTTTTTTTTTGGGTGGGAAATCATCAAATGACTTCTCCTGCTGAGTAGAGCAGGAGGGCGTGTCAGACTTTTACTGACTAAAACCCACCCGTGTTCCCTCAGTAGCCCGTATGCCAGGGGCCGTGGTATCTCTTTCGAACAAACCCGCACCCCTGGCAGGCATTGGCCCTTGCGGACCCCACCGGTGGTTGCTGACATCTTTGACGGCGCGCGTGTGGAACACAACGCACCGTCCCGTCTACCACTTTTCGGCCGCAGGGGATAGGGAGAGCGGCTGACGCTATACCGACACTCCCCTTCCCCTGCGGCCCCACCGCGTCCGCCATCAAACGGTGGCGGCCCCGTCCAGGCCACGGAAGGGAAGAGCGCTGCTCAGAAGCACCGGCACTCCTCCTCTACCGCAGCCCGTAACCCTCAGCCGCGATGCCTCCCATTCGACATCGCGGCCCACCTCAGTTGCGGTGCACCTCACCGCAACCTACTTTTTGGCCGCTACGTCGTCGGCTTTGAGGCAAAAGCCCTGACGAGCGGCCCCACCTTTGGGTTCCTCTTGGCTTCACCGTGGCCGGAATCCACGGTTACTGAGCCCCCCCGCAACGACAATGCGGGAACCCACTCGGGGGGGATGTAGTGATGATGTAGCTATACGAAAAACAGGTTCAAACAAGTTTTCTTGACTACAAATTGCAATAATAAAACTCAAATCTATTGTACCATCACCAGTTTTGGAGGCAACACCTGTATTAAATAGTGGCAAGCTGTTCACAAAAACTTTTGTATTAACTTTGTCTTTAAGTGAATCAATAAACTCTGTGCCAGTGTTATACATGATGGATGACTTGGACTTCCACACAGCTGTGGTGTCCACTATAAAATACATTATGTGTGCGCTGACAATAGCTTCGTTGATATACGGAGTGATATCGTGGTGTGTTATAAAGAAGTTCAGCAATTACAGAAACTACGTGTGTCTTAACGCAATTCTGGCAAACCTCTTGTACGTTACCTTTTATCAGAATTCACGTGATTTCCTGTTGTACATCGCAAGAATATCCCATAGGGACACTTATATGTTGTGGTCATTGGCATTTGCTGTTACAACTGATTACTTACCCGCAGTGAAGCACCACTGGTTGATAGTTCTATGTCATATGTTCTACGTAGACATTGTTAAAGTTTTCAATGTGCGTGTTACAAGAAGATATTTAAAAAGCTTCGTCTTCTGCTGGGTTGCGTCTTTAATTTTAATCGGTGTACATGTTTCTGTTGGTTTTGTTATATTTAAATACGATTTAAATATTCATTTAGATAAATGGCCAGCAGGTTTTGTTATTTTAATGTTACCCTTGTTTCTGAACATTTTACTTTACGTTGTAATTGTATTTTCACTTTTTCGTAGCTCCAATGCGAGCGCACCCACTGCTACTAACAAATGGCGTCGCTTGTACATCGCCACGTTGATATTCATATTGGGCGACGTCGCATTGTTGTCTACTTACATTGTGGTGTTTTTAAAACAAGGAAAAACACTAGTTTTACTTCCCGTCACTGAACGACGAATACGAAAAGAAATATTCTTTCTACTTATAAAGAAATGGTCTCCTAATCATACAATGAAGATGCTCGTCGCTGAAGGAGTATTCTACAAATATCTAGAATTACTTAATCTATTCATAAATCCGATAGTTTTGGCCATTTTTTTGGTCATTGTTCGAAGTAACCGAGAAATGTGGTATAAGTTTTATGTAAATAAATTAAATCAAAGGTCATCAGCGAAGCATTTAGATATCAATATGCATGAGAGAGTTATTCGAGAGCCTGCTGACAGCCGGCCGGCGCCAGCGCAACTTGGTATACAGCTCTGTAATCACAATCAAGGTTTTGAAGAAAATTGAGCATCATAGGTTTGGGAGACTCGTCTGCTCGTTATGTGGCTGAGCTGTCAAAAGAACGGCGTTGTCAGCGATTGCCATTGTATGCGTGTTAGCCGCAATTACCTGCAAGTTAGTCAGTAGGCAAATGTGGTCAAAATGTCCGCCACTAACGAGACCTATGTAATTGAACAGAGTAAATAAGGAGTTACTATTATTTTGACACCATTGACACCAATGTAAAAAATTGTTAGTATTATGCATTAAGGGCTACTCAACTAACTAACCTAACTCACTGGTGGGCCTGGCTAAAAAGCACGCTATCTCACCAGGCTTCGTGTCCGACAGAGGTAGTATCAGTGATGAGCAGTTAGAAGCTAGTCTACACGCACAACATTATTGAGTGAGCTGCAGGATCAGTTACATAAAAACAGGCGCGTAAAAATTAAGAAAAGTCCTTCGGAAGATCGGGTTTTCTGAAAAAAGCACTGCATAAATCAATGACCAATTAAGTTTATTGAACTTTTCAATAATTGAGCTTTGTCGGTACCGACTTGGTTTTCGAAATTTTACACTCCTTTTAATTCTTAAACATGGGCGTGTTTAAGTAATAAAAGGAGTGTAAAATTTAAAGTTTAAGTAATAAAGTTAGGTTAAATTAGCAAGAAAATCGAATCTTTGTTGGCTCATAACTTTTTAATGGCTTTTTATTTTGGTATTCTGTTTCCGTACATACAATATTAATGAGAAAAACCCATATCATGTTTAATTTTTTTATGTACATAGTCAAACAGTGGAGTAAAACCCTCCCGAAGTTTGTATAGAAAAAATGTAGACAAGTGTCACCCTTTTTTTTTTTTTTTTTTTTTTTTTGGGTGGGAAATCATCAAATAACTTCTCCCGCTCTGGGTGGAGCAGGAGGGCGTGTCAGACTTTTACTGACTAAAACCCACCCGTGTTCCTTCAGTAGCCCTTAAGCCAGGGGCTGTGGTGTCTCTTTCGAACAAACCCGCACCCCTGGCAGGCATCGACCCTTGCGGGTGTGCTTAGTGTCACCCTAAGAGTTGAATAGTAAAAACTGTAATTATATTTGTGTTTCTATATGTGTCAGAAAACTTTCGTTTTTCTAAAATTGATATATATTATTTTAAATTGTTAGCTTTGTGTTACAATAAGTAGGTATAAGTAATTTAGCGTTAATAGATTTTGTCATTTAATTTTGTTACACAAGTTTAAGTAATTTGAGACCTACTTCATTGATATTTATTTGTGCGTCGCCAGCGGCAAAACATATTAATCTCTATATATTAATGTGTCGTAGATTATAAAAGTTGAGCGATAATAGTCAATCAATTGATTATTGTAGTACGAAGGTGAAGGTTAAAGCCGTGTGACACGCTCGCACGAGGGGGCGCGGGCGGCGCGTGCGCAGAGTCGAGTGAGGGGAAGTGACAGCAATACGAGTCAGTTTTGTGAGGACAACGGACGAATGTAGACTTCCTCTTCTTCTACGCGGAACTGTTGGTTTGGCTGACCATTCCGATAGTGATATATTAACTGATTTGCTGAATCATCGTATTTTATTGTAAACCCACTCTATGGATTCCGTCCCGTCGAATCGAAATGATGACGGCGTTGTCGCTCAGCCATCGCTGACGCTGACATATTTTTACACCCAGATAATTATGTTTTACAATTATAACTTTTTTCTTTGATGAGCCCAAACACAACGGGGTTATTTCGTTGAGTTGAAGAGTTCCTGTGGCCACCTTCGTGCTCCATCATCAGTCCCTGGACTACAGCTGGGGCTAAAGTACAGTCGCCAGCAGGTCAAGCTATCCCAAACTGTCAAATTTTCTCAATTGAACATAAACCTTATTTCTTTGGAATGAAATTGAAAACCTATCAAAGAAATTTGACAGATTGTGGTAGCTTGATGTGCTGGCCTCTGTACTAGTCAAGACAAACCCAAATATTCGAAACACAACGGAGATATCGCGCAACTACTGGTTTTTTATTTGTCAACAATCACTATCCCGCCAAAAGCTATTGTTAATACTATATCTGCATTAAAATTGTGTAAATCTGCAATAATTGAGCTTTTTTTTACATCATATCCCTAAATTATAATTATAAAACGTCCTAATCAATCCTACATCGCTTCAGTAATGTTCACTGCACAATCTGCTTGTATACCACATACCGATGTCTACCATTGGGCAGTAGCCCACCACACACAACACCCGTCTGGTCGGAGGATCCTCCCTGCACTATGGAGGATGGAGAAACGATGCATCCTTATTTGTAAAGTACCTACTGTGAATAGAAAATACTTGTTACTAAAAAAATATAACATGCTTTATGGCTCCCGCAGACCGGCGCGATGCGACTCTAAACGACATCCTTTTCTTGAAGTTTTTATAGAAATTGTTCTAGTATAGTCACGTCGTCCCTGTTTGCGTCCAAGCCACATATTTTGACTAAGGTGTAGAGTTTGTGAAGTGAGGCCTTGCAGAGTTAGTTAGTTAGAAGCTAACCTCTACATGTGATCTGAAAACTTTTTGACAGTGCGTGTCATATAGTTTCGTCTTGGCAGCATTTCACATGAAAATGTTTTTGGTGGGATTTCACTTATTTTTGTAAGTTGCTTGTGACGATATAGTTTTTTTTTTGTTTTTTGTGTACTAACACTAGCTTACATACCAAATTTCAGCTTTCTAGGACATTAGGAAGTCTCCTAATAAAATGACTACCTAATTAATTAATAGACTATTACAATAATAGTCTTTTTAACCCCCGACGCAAAAACGACGGGGTGTTATAAGTTTGACGTGTCTGTGTGTGTGTGTGTGTGTGTGTGTCTGTCTGAGGCAACGTAGCTCCCGAACGGATGAACCGATTTTGATTTAGTTTTTTTTGTTTGAAAGGTGTATTCGTCGGGAGTGTTCTTAGACATGTTTCATCAAAATCGGTTCAGCCGTTTGAAGATTATCAGCTCTTTTCTGGTTGAAAAAGGGATTTTAGCCTCTGATCAACTCAAAATTTGGGATTCTATTACTTCAATGATATTAGACGAATAAAATAACCTTGAACTGATGCTGGAGCAACACCTGGAATTTCCAGGAAACCCAAGTTATTCACCAACAAACAGCAGAAGTATCGTGTTTGGGCTCATTGAAAAGGTCTCAATGAATAGATTATAGATAAATGGTGATTTAAGGGAGACATTAAGTTTAAAAAACAAGAAATAAAAATTAAATTTAAAATTTAAAAAACCCCCGACCTAAACAAAAACTCAAAAAAGTAAAAAATAATATTTATAGGCCTTTTTTATTAGATAAAGATTAGGTACATTACAAAAGTCTCGTTTGTAGTTGGCATTTCAGTGCCTTTTGCCCCAATGTGGTCTAAATGTCAACTAAAAAAAACAACAACATAAGTATACCAAAAGACAATTGTGTCTTTAGGTAAAATTTAGTTGTTGTTCTTTTTAGAACGCTAGTCATGGCCACGGTCGAACTACTTATTAGCTCTTAGCACGTACAGCCGTGCGTCTCACTGGAACTACGAAAACCGCCTTTACTGCTACGCAATAAAGTCGCTGTCATTGTCAAATAGAATAAAGTAGTAGTAGTATTATTATATTAGATTGAATATTTAATATAATAAATTAGTAATACTAGCACTTTGCTCGCGACTTCGTCCACGTTTTATTTTGGCCCACGCGCTGTTACTTTGTTTTCACTTACCTACCGTTCTTTCCGACTTTTTTTTTACTTCACAGCTCCTAAGGAACATTGCGTGACGTAAAATTCCTAGTCTTTTACTTTTCTCGAGAGTTGGGCTATTTAAAGAAAACAGTTTTTTTCGTATTCGACAGGTAGTTCCAAAGATTACTCCTTTTCTTTTTTGGAGGGTGGGAATATCATCAAATGACTTCTCCCGCTCTGGGTAGAGAGCAGGAGGCACGGTAGCTAGGGGGGGGCATTGTGGGGCAATAATAATAATAATAAATATTTTATTTCAGATCAAAATCCATATGTTGTTAGTTAAAGTCTTAATCTAATGTTAGTAAAATTCTGTTTACAAAATTGAAGCGACTGACACCCACGTGTGCAGCCGTATCCAGTGAGCCAGCATGGGGCTGTCCCACCTATCACACAATACACTCAGGATGCTGTGGGAGCTAGCACGTATCCTACCGAGAACAGAAGCGCACCGTTTCCGCATAATGGCATGAAAACCATCAACTCTGGCTTCGGTGAACATCCCGGAAGCGCTACAAAAGCGTGGTAGACCCAACAGCATCCTGAATACATTATTATACTGGACACGCAGGGCGTTGTATGCCCTCAGCGTATACCTGACCCACAGACTGCATGTGTAAAAAGACTGGCAGTATGCTCTGAAAAGGGTTAATTTGACTTGCGTCGTACTACGTGCAAATCTGCGGATCAGCATATTACCTCGGACAGCCATCGCCCTGCGTTCCCTTTCTATGTCCTGGTCATCATTCAGGTCATGAGTGACCCAGTGACCCAGGTACTTAAATTTTGTTACTCTGGATAACGGAGTATCATTTATGGTCACATCCGGCACGTTAGTGTAACATTTGGTGCCAGCCTTGAATACCAATAATTCACATTTTGCAATGCCCTACCTTGAAATCACAAACACACAAAAACCTTAAAAATACCAAAATCCAAGACAAATTATTATAATTAAATTGTTTGTTCATAGTTTGAGATAGAAAAATTGTAGCGATAGGTATCTAAACTTTTCCGAACATACCGCAGTTTGTGACATTCATTTCATATTTTAATGATTCTTTGTTCTGTTTATTGATTCTATGGCATTTGAAGCGCTATCACATGAAGCGATACCCATCGTCCTTCATGTGATGTGTATTTAATCATCAGTGATTGATTTACGAGCCCATGCTTCGAGGACAGATCAATTATGATATTTTTTTAACTTCCGCCCTGCCTGTAACCAATGCCTACTACCTTAAATTCGACTCTAGCTACAGCCCTGGCAGGATAGCGTGTCAGACTTTTACTGACTAAAACCCACCCGTGTTCCCTCAGTTGCCTGTGTGCCAGGGGCCACGGTGTCTCTTTCGAACAACCCGCACCCCTGGCAGGCATTGGCCCTTGCGGACCCCACCAGTTGTTGCTGACATCTCTGACGGCGCGCGTGGAACACAACGCGCCGTCCCGCCTATCACTTTTTGGCCGCAGGGGATAGGGAGAGCGGCCAACACTATCGACACTCCTCTTCCCCTGCAACCCCACCGTGTTCGCCATCAAACGGTGGCGGCCCCGTCCAGGCCACGGAAGGGAAGAGCGCTACTCAGAAGCACCGGCACTCCTCCTCTGCCGCAGCCTGTAACCCTCAGCCGCGATGCCGCCCAATCGACATCGCGGCCCACCTCAGTTGCGGTGCACCTCACCGCAACCTACTTTTTGGCCGCTACGTCAATGCTTTGAAGGCAAAAGCCCTAAGCGGGCCCACCTTTGGGTTCCTCTTCGCTTTACCGTGGCTGGGAGACCACGGTTACTGAGCCCGCCGCAACGACAATGCGGGAACCCAATCGGGGGGGGGGGAGATTACCCCTTACATACAAACCTACAAATTTTACCTCTTTATAATGAGTATAGATGAAAAACCGGTAAAGTCAAGCAAGTTTTCATTAAAATGCAGCAATAAGACTCATCTCATTCGTTTTGGAGCGTTTGGACGAAACTTAAACCTGTTGTACCATCGACAGTTTTAGAGGCCACACCTGTATAGCGGACATTGCAGTGCCAAGTGACAAGCTGTTAACAAAAACTTTTCCACTAACTTAAAGTGAATCAATCACCACTGTGCCAGTGAATCCAAGATGGAGGAGTTACTCAAAACTCTGGTTTTAACTATAAGATACACTGTTTATACGCTGACAATAGCTTCCTTGATATACGGAATGATTTCGTGGTGCGTTCTAAGGAAGTTTCGCAATTACAGAAACTACGTGTGTCTGAACGCAATTCTGGCAAACTTCTTATTCAGTTCAAGTTATCAGATCTTCCTTGCTCTCTCTGAAAGTTTAGCACCATCGGTTTCCGATACTGAACTGGTGCGTCTAATTTTTCACACTGCATTTTATTACTTGAAAACTGTGAAGAACCACTGGTTGATCATTATTGGTCACATGTTCTATGTTGACATCGTGAAAGTGTTTAATGGGCATATCCAACGGAAATATTTGAAAAGTAGCCTTTTCGGTTGGGGTATGTCTTTGATAACAACCGTTATTCAAGTTTCTAGTATATTTTTCGTATCTGAAACAGAATTAGTCATTATTTCATTCGTCATTTTAATTTTACCAGCGCTATTAAACTGTTTGCTATACATTGTGATTGTATTTTCACTTTTTCGGAGCTCCAACGCGAGCGCACCCACTGCTACTAACAAATGGCGTCGTTTGTACATCGCCACTTTGATATTCATATTGAGCGATGTCTCATTGTTGTCTTACTATGTGGCTGGAAGAGCGCGGACTGGTGTAGAATTAATATTTCAATTTTTCCCATTATTTAATCCAACAGTATTGTCAATTTTTTTAGTCGTTGTAAAAAGTAATCGAGAAATGTGGTATGAGTTCTATCAAAGGTCAGCAAGGCATCATGATATCAATATGCATAAGAGAGTTACTCGAGAGCCTGTTGACAGCCGGCCGGCGCCAGCGCAGCTTGATATACAGCACCCTAACTGTGTAACACACTTGTAATCGTTATCCGACGGTTGTGGAGGAATTTTTTTAATCGATTAATCGGTTTGAAAAATTCTTCAAGAAAAATGGAAGGCATTGCTATTGTATGTTTGTTACGTAATTAATTACCCGCAAGTTTAGAGTCAGTAGGAAAATGTGGTCCAAATGTCCACCACTAACGATACCTAAGCCAAATAAGAAATGGCGTATCAACGCGAGTGTCAGTAAAAGTAGCGTTCACTCTTCGAAAGGGAAATTGTGCAGCAGTCAAACTCGGAAACGATCTAACTATTGCCGAAAAACGAGACAGCCAAATAGGTACCTCGGTATGCATCTGGACAGCAAACAAACCTGGAGACAACACATTGAGAAAAAACGAGATGAGATGAACCACCGCCTGCAATCACTGAAATGGCTACTAGGAAGACAAGTACTCCTCGTATCTCCGACAGCAAAATACTTTTCTACAAACTACAAAGCTATCCTGAAGCCGGTATACACCTATGGAATTGAACTTTGGGGAACAGCTAAAAACTCCAATGTAGATATCCAGAAAAGATACCAAAAATGAAGTCCTGAAATTCGTAACAAATACTCCGTGGTTTACTAAAATGTCTGAGCTACATGACTGCCTCAAATTCACTACTGTAAAGGAAGAGATTGAACACAGAACAACATTATATGAAATACGCATTGATAAGCACGTCAACAGCCTGGCTTCTGTACGGAACAACCCACTGGAACACCGTTGATTGCAAAGGCAGCACACCTGGGACATAGCTTGATCTAGTCAAGCAACACTAATAGGGACGGCCCTCTGGAGGACCGTGCTCGAAAAACCAACATGACCAGATCACATCTGCTAAAGGCTTGGGAAGACAATTGCAAGATTTAAAAAAAATATTCTGATAACTATATAAAAACGGGTTAGTATTGTGCATGAAGAATTAGGTAGTAACAGCTGTAATTGTATTTGTCCTTCTTTAATGACCTATACACTATTTTAGCATAAAATGTACATATATTATATGGCTTGTAATGTATCAGAAACGTTTTGTTTTTCGAATAATTATAATATAAAAAAAGCATATTTGTTAACTTTGATAAAGGATATGTGTAAAATAACTATTTAATTGTAATTACATATATTTAATTTTGTTAAGTATTTCAAGTACGTTAAGTATTTTAGACCTACTTCATTAATGTTAGGTAAATAGAATTGAAACACAACGGGGCCATCTCGTTGAGTTGAAGAGTTCCTGTGGCCACCTTCCTGCTCCATCAAAAACCCTGGACGATACCTAGTCAAGACAAATCCAAATAGTCAGCTTCTTCCTATCGCGCCATTAAGGCGACGATAGCTGACAGCTACCTACAGCGATGCACTGCCGCCCGTCGCTCGCAAGAGACCCCGCCTGAACGCGTATCAAGTTTTTCGAAAAACAACCCATGTTGATTTATCAAACACATATCAAAGAAAAACCGTATACTAAATTTTTGGTGATTAAATTGTCTTTTAGATGGTGAAAGTTTCATGGAAATACACCCTATAGTTTTTGCGTTATTATCGTTTTTATGTCCGCGATAGACATTACTTTACCAATTAATTACGTTATGTTATAAAAATATTATTTAAAATATTCACATATCAAATGACGAAGAAAATTGTCTAGTTTCACATATATATTTTTCTAATACATAAGACAAGCCGTTTAGGCGTGATTTTCAATAAAAAGTCGTTAAAAGTCGGCTGTCTGCGCCTTAAGTAGCTATTTTATTTAAAAACATAACACATTACACATTACATAACATATTAACATTAAAATGTTGTAATCCTGCAATTTTTGGGTATTTATTTTTTAAATCATATCCCTAAAGTTACGAGAACAGTGAAGACCTACTGTCTCGTATGGGTCAGAATGTTGGGCCACAAAAGGTATGAATGAAAGGCAAAATTACATGCAGATGAGATGAGAATGTTAGGAGGGGTGTGTGGTGTTACACGAATGGATAGAATAAGAAATGAGTACATAAGAGGAAGTCTGAAAGTGGCACCGGTAACTGAAAAGTTGTGTGGCAATCGGTTGTCATGGTATGGCCGTGTGATACGGAGGAATGAGGAAAATCCGTGAGGAAAGTTTTGAGTAGGAATGAAAGCGATGGCTATAAGAGAAGGGGGCGACATAACGATGGATCGACTGAGTGAATTATGATATGGTTAGAAAGGGGGTTTTTGACAGCAGGTTGGTTTTGGCAGCAGGCACGGCCAGCAGTGGCGTTCGCCGCCGCCTCCACACGTACCGGTCTAGCACGGCTTCAGGTGATCTAGAATTTTTAAGCTCATTGCATTCCTCTTGATGCCAGCTTTCTTCGATTAAGGTTTTTTGAATTTCTGAGCATATTTACCGCCAATATGAAACGATATATGGAGTTATTTTGCTATCGTCAACTTCATACAAATTTTTAACCCCATTTTGGCCAATATTATTATTGTTTCTCTCCATGCCCAAGCAGTGCTTTGTCAAATTTTGACAACGTCACCAGAATCAGTGTTCTAACTAAACACATTTTTAGAAATTTTTAGAAACAAACGATGAACGATGAACGAATGAATGAATTTTAAAAACAAACGTGTCCGGTGAGGACCTGCGTCAGGCGGAAGGTGAGGACGCCATGCCGCCTCTCAAGCCACTCCTCAAAGAGGGGACTTACCGCCGCAATCGTGGAAACCCCGATACCTAGATAAATACCTACCTAATAAGGTAACTATACCTACCTAATAAGGTAACTATAACTATTATTCGTGAGAAATATAGACTTGCACCTCCCTTATAGGGGATTGGAGGGTTAAAGTTACAATGGAATGCCTACCCCCTTGAGAAGATGCCGTGAGTTTATGTATGTATGTTGTATTAATAAACAATATGCGCAGAATTACGTTGCGCCGTCGCGTCACGCCGGTTTGTGGGGGGCCTTAAGGCATAATATTGTCATTTTTTATTTTATTTATTTTATAATAATAAAATAAAATGTTTATTTGTACTAATAAAAAAATATACATAAGTACACAAGGATTTAGGAAACATGAAAGGGCGAACTGGTGACTCCTAAAATAGGCGGAAGCCTGTTTTTTAGGAGTCAAGGTTCCTCCAGGTATAATGACACACAACTGGTATTAATTAATTGTCTTGCAAGTACTTATAGACACAATAATTTTTTTAACAACAGTGCCTTAATTTAAATACAGTATTTTTATCATATTAAGAGACAATTGTAATAAGATTTTCGGTTTCATCATAAGTTAACTTCTGCAACCAATTTGTAAGTTTGGATTTAACTTCATGTTTAGTCAGGGGGTAAATTGGGATACGTTTATGTATTCTGTTATACAGACGCGAGCTAGTTGCCGCATATTGACGGCTGGCAAAGGAACGGCATTGGACTAAATCACACACGGGAGTGCCTTTGCGTCTTTTCAGTTTCGCAAAATCTAGATTAAGCGTAGAGTGTTTCCGTAGCACAGCGCGGAACACAAAAAGCTGTCTCACAGTTAAAACTTTGGCTTCTTTATAAAGTTGGTTAGAATAGGTATTGTTGTTACAAAGGTGTTACACATATAACATGATATCCATAATATTCTGCCGTTTCCAGCGTACACATATTTCAGGGAATTAAAATTAAATGTACCATATATTACGTCAGATCAAAAACAGGTAGTGGCACAGGGGCTGGAGTCTTCTCGGAGGACCACAACATGCACATAGCCACACCACTGGGGGTCCATAACACAGTGTTCCAGGCCGAATGCATGGACATCTCCCTTGCCGCGTCTGCTATCATGGCCAGGGAAGTTAAGGATCACTCGATTCGCACACACTCAGACAGCATGGCTGTTCTACAAGCGCTGAACAGTCACACGGTTGACTCTGGGCTGATATACGAGTGCCACCAGCGCCTCAACGAGGTAGGTAGCCTCAACAATATTACCATTCAGTGGATCAAAGTACACAGCGGTTCGCTAGGCAACGATGCAGCCGATGAACTTGCCAGGAGGGGGTCGAGCATGGCACCAGTGGGACCAGAACCCATTGCGCCACTTCCCTTCGGGTATCTACGCACTCTGGTAAGGAAACGAACCAGGGATCATCATCACAAAATATGGTTGGACCTAAGTGAGTGCAGGCAGGCTAAGGAAGGACTTCCTGCGTTCGATGTCCGCCTCACGAAACAGGTTCTCCGTTTAACAAAACCACAGCTGCGTACAGTTACAACAGCCGTAACTGGCCATTTGGGTCATTTAATAAACATCTCTTTGTCATAGGAGTAACAGACAGTCCGCTGTGCAGGGCCTGCATGGAGGACGACGAGACAGCGGCTCATTTGCTGTTAAACTGCCGTCGCCTGGTCGCTAATTACAGGGCAAAATACTTCGGTAACCCAGGTACCCTACGTGAGATTGTCAGCAACACCAAGGCGTTGCTGGCCTTTCTTGAGGAGCTGGGGTGGATCGAATGACCGATTCTCCCACCCGTACGTACCCGTGGAGTTGCGGACAACAGCCCGTTTTACCTATTTTACCCATACAATATGTCCGGTTTCGGACTGTACAAACTTAAAGGGATGGTAGTTTGCTCTGTTCTATCAATAAAATTATTCCACATGTAGGGTCGGAACCCACACCCCCCTGAATGGCAGCCATTGTTATGTTTTGTAAAAGTACAGTGACTTTGAAATTTAAAGCCCAATTATCATTTAAAAAGAAAAAAAATCAACGGAAAAGTATTAACAATGGGTTAAATAACTCAAATAATAACATTAAATGCTGCATCATCTTCTTCTATATCTATATCTATACATATAATAAATCTGTAAAGGAACTTTTTCTGTACATTCAAAATATTTCGAAAATAATTGCTTGGGGTGGTAAGGGATAATCAACAGATGACATTTTAACCCTTATCAAATTTTTTGTCTGTAGCTCGGTTTTTCAGTTTCTATGTTGAATAGATCAAGTATCACGTCAAAAGAACGAAACTAATATGGTTATCTTTCATACTCAAATATTGTTTATAACTCAGAGTTTATATTAGTCTTTGTTTCATCGCAATCGCTTCGGTCAACCTATCTAAATAATTTAAAGTGTTCAAGAAGAATTTATTTACGTAAAATGTTGAAACACTTAGCGACATCTATTGGCGTGAAACGGTACTAACGAATACTTAATATTAACACGTCATTCTCATATATGTTACTTACTGTGTCTGTGTTATTTCAAAAAGTAATGATACTGATTACTAAAATCGCTTTCCGTTGGTGGTTGATTCCCACGAATCAAAAAAGCTAAAAGAATTTCAAATAAAAAGTTGTGATAATATTAACTGACGTGGTGTTCTGAGTCATATACCTAGAATGCAATGTTAGATAAATATTTATTAGTTTTATCAATCAAATTAATACAAATAGAGGGGAAGAAATCTCATTTTTAATTGTGATAAAAGTCTTAGTAGCGCCATCTAGCATAATGTAGCAAAATTAGAGCGGCTAGAGGAACATCTCCAAATTCTTAATCTCTAGCGTCAGTAACGCCATCTAGGTTTGAATAGCAAACATGCAAAGACAACAACTTGATTTCGCGCGAAATTTGATAATGTTAAATTTAAATGCGTGTTTACAGCATTACTCGATTCAAATAATGGGAGTTTTGGGAGTAAAGAGTTGTAAATACTTATGTGCTAATTTTCGTGATGTTAGTTTTCGAGGTGGGGAGGGGTTCAAGCGAGGTCGGATGGTGAAAGTCAGGAAAAAAAATCCAAAATTGCGACCATAACTACTGGTGGACTTGAGTAAATAGATAGGTTTTCACACGGGCAACTGTAGTTATGTCGATGCTCTTCCGAGCAACATCGCTTACAGAGAAGCATTTTCTTAGTTAAAACAAGTTTAAAAATGTATTTATTTATCCATTTGGCATCTCCAACAAAGGATACATTACCTACACAGGAACAATAGAAATCACAATAGTAAAATATTGTCAATTTTAAAGTCGCTTCTTTAAATATAATTATTTATTGGTCTACAAATAAATGTATGGCTGAACAAAAGAAACACTGAAACATTTTTGATTACAATTTACAATAAAAAGGCATCGCAACTGAGAGTCGCGGAGGATCGCTCTGTTACGTCCATTATCCTCGGGATCGGGCTCTCTCTCTTCCTGCTGCCTGCGTCAGCAGCGGGGAGAGAGGTGGGGGCGCGCGCGGTATGGCACTACGTAGCAACAACATCGTACTTACTATGTTCATAGAAAACCCGTGCTATACAATTAAATAGTTTTTTTTGCCTGGTTTGGTTTTTTTTTCAACAGCGCTTTTAATGTGGATAATGACCGACGTTACGGGGCGTAGGTAATGGTAACATTCGCAGCGAGCATGTCTTTACGCCGTGTGCTAAAATCAGTGTTGCTCGCTCGCATGTTTTGCCGTAGGTACTACTGACTGCACGAATACTTGCTTGGTAACATATTAGGTGCATTTTGACCCGTGACGCCGGTCAGTATCCACCTTTACAGCGTGATCTTTCTTCATCGTGATAACGCCATGGTCCCACGGGCCGTTAACTGACAGGTGGCGTCAGGTGTTACTGCACTGCTACCTGTCGAGGCCTATCGCAGTCCGTGCAGAGCATTCCCACTGCTGTGGTTTTATTCAGTGGTTAACGTTTGATAAACAAAGCTAAAAGACACGCGAATAATGCTTCAGCACACTCAACCAGACGCGCAGTCGATTTATTGAGTAAGTACAGTAAAAGCTCCTTATTCGTGCTTCCTTCATTCGCGTTTTCACTACTCGCGGATTAAAAAAATGCGACCCAATTCCTATATCCGCGGCTAAAGATTTATTTATTTGCGGGTCTAATCGGTACATCGGTACATACATATTAACAAATAACAAAAAGGATTCCAATAGGTATCCAACCCAATATCCTTTGTAAACGCGTCGTCAGATGGACTATAAAAAAGTGAAATAGACCTTATTACAACTTAGCCTAGAGTACATTGTCAAATGATATCGCCGCTGTATTGGTTCGGCCTTTGACATCTACAATAGCCGCCTTCGCCGCGGTCGGTGTTTTTAACCGACTTCAAAAAGAAGGAGGTTATCAATTCGACATGTTTATATTTTTAATGTATGTTCAGGCATAACTCCGTCGTATATAGACGGATTTGCAAAATTCTTTTTTTTTTCGAAAGGGGTTTACTCCGAAATGGTCCCATTGAAATTTCATATAAACAGGGCCCGATCTAGCTATTTAGCCGCTCCGGGCAAAAATAACATTCGCCGCCCTTTGCACTAACACCATCAAAGATGGTATGACCATAATTCTGTGATATTCTTTTAACCATATAATATTCACATACGTTAGTCTACTACGGCTTCTGAACAAGTATACAAAAATTCATGAGAGTAGGTATGTTTGTAAGTATACATTTTGCCGCCGCTAATTTTTGCCGCTCTGAGCATTTGCCCGGCTTGCCCCCCCCTTAGATTGGGCCCTGCATATAGATCTGATGATGCGTTTCGGAAACAGACAACGGAACTCTTCAAAAAATTACAGCAAATCAACCGCGAATGTTGCTATCACATAAATAAGTATGCATTGTTTTGACCCAAAGGATGATGAAATTTCGAATTGGTGTATGTTAGGTAACAAAAAAGTGAAAAATAAAAACTTTTTTCAAAAAAATAACAACCGACTTCCAAAAAACACTACAAAGTGCAAAATAACTTTAATTTCGGAAGGCGGTGACAAATAATTAAAATACACATCCAACGTCACCGACTTCCGAAATTAAAGTTATTTTGCACTTTGTAGTGTTTTTTGGAAGTCGGTTGGTATTTTTTTTTTTTTTTTAAGTTTTTTGAGAATGTAAACAAACATAATGAAACCAACCTCATCACCATAAAGTATATTTATATATCATCATCATCATCATTTCAGCTGAAAGACGTCCACTGCTGGACATAGGCCTCCCCCACATTTATAAATGCTGCGACTTAATAGACATTCCATCCTTTGGTACGAGCCGCTTTGCGTGTTTTACCTATTGTTTCATCTTTCCATTTATTGCAAAATGTTGAATTTTTTTTTTTTACTTAAAAACGATTTTCGACGCGAAAAAATCTGTTTAACGCATAGAAATGCTTGATCGTTTACGCCTTGGAGAGTCGCTTGCATCCATATCACGCTCATACAATTAATCAATATGGTCAAAAACTTCAATTAAATTGTTTTTTTTTTGTCACTTAGGAACGTATCCCCTATAATCCCATATAAATTACCATTCCATAGTCACGGTTTCTGTATTCGCGGTAGGTATTTTACGGAACGTATACCTCGCGAATAAAGAGCTTTTACTGTACCTACGGCAGGTGCACATTTATTATAAAATGAGCCTCGACCAGGCGCTTTGATCTATATTTATTCTTAAAAATCTGAGTGAGACTTCGTCGCAATATCATTATAACCCCTAAAGACGCCTGCAGGCCTAGACAAAACACCTTTCTGTTAACGTTCACGCTAAACTCTACGCCAGAATATATGGGAATGACATTACCGTGTCCTTTCCGCAGGTAATGTCATTCCCATACATTTTGGCGTACCGTTTAGCGTGAACGCCAAGAGTAATGTGTTTTGTCTCTAGGCTCTGGACTGCATTCGAAAGCTGTGGTAGATTCCTACCAGGATAGATCGGAAGATCGGAGGAGTGGTACCTACACCGTCAAAGCGACACATTATTGTTTTCCGACATGCACGCGAACGAAGTCGCGGGCACAGCTAGTCTTGAAATAAATGCTAAAATATCAATTTTACGTTAAAATTACATCGTTTTTTTGGTTAATCAAGGTTATTACAAAATTCACCCCGGGGAACTACCTTTTTTTTTTTACACGTCTAACAGATGTTAAGTTCACCTAAACAATGATACCAAAAACTCGATTTAAGAGAAATGGTTTAAGAGATATTGATACTTGATTGCTGATTTAGCATTTATTTTAAGATACGGAGTTCGAATATATGTATAACGGTGGGCGTGGTATTTTTTATTTTGTTTTCTACCGGATGACATTTTTTAGCGTCTGGACAACAATATGACGTGTCGAGTAAGTAGAATAGAACTCATATACGCTGACCTTTCCCTGGTACCATTGATTTAATAAAAGTTCGGAATATCCTTAAAATACATGAAAAAGAATACATCCTACGACACTCGCGTTAAACTAATAATAGCCAAAATAGTAATAGTAAACGAGCGTCAGCTGCGATCACCCATGAATGAAGAATGATGAAGTGTACATTTTTGCAACTGATCCCTACGCATACATTTGCGCGTGTACCTACACACGTCACCGTGCTGTGTGGAGTTGTAGTAGGCAAATAATTTGATACACTGTGTGACGCGGGTCTTGAAACCGTAAACAAAATAAATTACGTCTCGTAAGATCGGTAAAGCTTTGATAGAAATGTAAACAAACCTGTTGATATTAAATTCTTATAACAATCACTCACATTCATCTGTATTTCGAAGGTTATAACTTGATGTGTAAAAAAGAATCCTAATAATTATTATTGTAATCTAAAACCATTGAAACAAATGCGTAGTGGACTAAGCGAATTGCCAAAAAATGCGGTAAGAATAAGACGGCTCGTTAGTGAAGTGGTTGAGCGATTAGCTGCGTGTTCTTTTATTTTGTGTGGGTTTTGAAAACTCAACCAGTGCTAATTGTGTACGTTGTAGATACCAACGCGGGTAAATATGGACTCGTCGGTCCATAGAATGTTCTCCTGCGTTTGGTTCTGCAGCCAGCGACAGAACTCAATACGAGGTCCAGGATCCAGAGCATGCAAAGCTTGCACGCGTAAGAAGTGGTATGGATGCATATCCATTGAATGGAGTAGCTTCCATACCACATACTGGTTTACGCCAAATCGACGAGCTGCTTGCCGGGTGCTCCTCCTCTTCGGTTGTTGCTGGAAATATTCCAGAATGGCGTCTTCAACATGTATAGACAAGGGTGGCCGGTCTCTGCCCCTGGCATGACCGGGGAGCTGAAACTGGCCATGGTCAAGGAACCGCAGATAAGTGCGGAATATCAAGTCTGTGTTGGGGTTCCGGGGGTCAGGGATTCCGTTACGTCTAAGGGATTGTGGGTATTCTTCGTCGGCGTACAATCGCCTCGCACCATTTAAATTTTTACCGGACAAAAAATAATACCTCATCATGGCATGGCTGGAGTATGCGTACGTCATTATGAAAACAATCACTGGGCAGTTGAAGCACACGCGGAAAAAACAGCGATCGACGTCACGCTGTGACCAATCGCAGGTGACTGGAGAAACGGAGAGCGGAGCGGCGCACGCGGGCGGGAGGGAATGCGCATGCGGTGAAACGTGAGCGGTACCTACGCCTGCGAAAAAAGCGGCCGGCTTCAAAGGATTAAATTCGCTACGAATTTTCATTGATAATTTCTACGCGTAGAGTAGGGTGCCTATAAGTTGGATTTTGATATTATTTGCCAATTTTTTGTTTTTTTTTTTATTAATTTTTTTTTTAGTTTTAATATGAAAAGTTTACTACAAATAAGTAATAGTATTCATTGATAGGTTAATATCATTTCAGTTTTCAAAAAAAAAAAGTGTAGTTTCTGTGCCATAGGGGTCTATTCCGTTCACCTATTATACCCTATTTTTTTCCAGACGCTAAAAAAAATCAGCCGGTATATATAGTACTTTACAAATAATACATTTTGAGCGTAGTGGAACAGCATGCATAGTTTCTCCATCCTCCATAGTGCAGGTAGGATCCTCCGACCAGACGGGTGTTGTTTCTGGTGCGCTATTGTCCAGTGGTAGATTGGTGTGAACTTTGCTGGAGCGATGTAGCATTTGTGTGACGTCAAATGTCTCGTGTGATATGACGTGTTATAACTTTAGAGATCATCACTCTCCTGGTCTTATACCAATATATTTGTGGTCGGCGCAACATGTCTTCTTCCACACTTCTCCATTAGTCGTCATATCCGTAGTCACACCCTTTCTAACTATATCATCATTCACACAGTCCGGCCATTGTTTCTTTGTTCTCTCCCTTCTCTTATAGCCATCGCCTTCATAGCTACTCAAAACTTTCCTCACGGACACGGATTTTCGTCATTCCTTCGTATCACATGGCCATACCATGACAACCGATTGCCACACAACTTTTCAGTTACCGGTGCCACTTTCAGACTTCCTCTTATGTACTCATTTCTTATTCTATCCATTCGTGTAACACCACACACCCCTCCTAACATTCTTATCTCATCTGCATGTAATTTTGCCTTTCATTCATACCTTTTGTGGCCCAACATTCTGACCCATACGAGACAGTAGGTCTTCACTGTTCTCGATTCAGGATTACAACATTTTAATGTAGATTATGTTTTTAAATAAAATAGCTACTTAATGGCGCGATAGGAAGGAGCTGACTATTTGGATTTGTCTTGACTAGGTATCGATGATGGAGCAGGAAGGTGGCCACAGGAACTCTTCAACTCAACGAGATGGCCCCGTTGTGTTTCAATTATTTATAACATTAATGAAGTACCTAGGTCTAAAATACTTAACGTACTTAAAATACTCAACAAAATTCAATATATATTATGTAATTACAATTAAATAATTATTATACACATACCTATCCTTTATCAAAGTTAACAAATATGTTTTTTTTTTTTAATATTGTAATTATTCGAAAAACAAAACGTTTCTGATACATTACGTAGCCATATACATTTTACGCTAAAATGGTGTATATTTAGGTAAGGACAAATACAATTACAGCTACCTAATTCTTCATGAGCAGTGGTGGCCAAGTGGTAACGGCCGCGACTTACGAGTTGCAGGTCGTGAGTTCGAACCCAGCCAGGCGCTTTACTTTGTGTAAATTATTTCACTACCACTGCTCTCAAAACGGTGAAGGAAAACATCGTGAGGAAACCGGCATGTCCTAGAACCAAAAATTCGAAGACATGTGACATCTACCAACCCGCACTGGGCCCGCGTGGTAGATTACGGCCCACTCCCTCTCATAGAGAGGAGGCCTGTGTCCCAGCAGTGGGAACGTTTATAGGCTGATGATGATGATGATGATGAATTCTTCATGCACAACATTAGCCCGTTTTTATACGGTTGTCAGAACAGTTTTTCTTCTTTAAAATGTCTATCAAATTATCTTGCAATTGGCTTCCCAAGCCTTTAGCAGATGTGTTCTGTGCTTGTTGGTTTTTCGAGTACGGTCCTCGAGAGAGCAGTCCCTCTTAGTGTTGTTTGACTAAATCAAGCTATGTTCCTTTTGTGCTGCCTTTTCAATCGACGGTGTTCCAGTGGGTTGGTCAGTACAGAAGCCAGGCTGTGACGTGCTTTTCAATGCGCATTTCATATAATGTTGTTCTGTGTTCAATCTCTTCATTTACAATAGTGATTTTGAGGCAGTCATGTAGCTCAGACATTTTGGTAAACCACGGAGTATTTGTTATGAATTTCAGGACTTAATTTTGGTATCTTCGCAGGATCTCTACATTGGAGTTTTTGGCTGTTCCCCAAAGTTCAATTCCATAGGTCCAAACCGACTTCAGGATAGATTTGTAGACAAGTATTTTGATATCGATAGATACTTGTGATTGTCTTCCTAGTAGCCATTTCAGTGATTGCAGGAGGTGGTTCAACTCATCTCGATTTTTCTCAATGTGTTTTCTCCAGGTTTGTTTGCTGTCCAGATGCATACCGAGTTATTTGGCTGTCTCGTTTTGCGGCAATAGTTAGATCGTTTCCGAGTTTGACTGCTGCACAATTTCCCTTTCGAAGAGTGAACACTACTTTTACTGACACTCGCGTTGATACGCCATTTCTTATTTCAAATTGGATCTTGGTTGCATCGGAATAATAGTAACTCCTTATTTACTAGACTGTTCAATTACATAGGTCTCGTTAGTGGTGGACATTTGGACCATATTTTCCTACTGACTCTAAACTTGCGGGTAATTAATTACGTAACAAACATACAATGGCAATGCCTTCCATTTTTCTTGACGAATTTTTCAAACCGATTAATCGATTAAAAAATTTCCTCCACAATCGTCGGATAACGATTACAAGTGTGTTACACAGTTAGGGTGCTGTATATCAAGCTGCGCTGGCGCCGGCCGGCTGTCAACAGGCTCTCGAGTAACTCTCTTATGCATATTGATATCATGATGCCTTGCTGACCTTTGATAGAACTCATACCACATTTCTCGATAACTTTTTACAACGACTAAAAAAATTTACAATACTGTTGGATTCAATAATGGGAAAAATTGAAATATTAATTCTACACCAGTCCGCGCTTTTCCAGCCACATAATAAGACAACAATGAGACATCGCTCAATATGAATATCAAAGTGGCGATGTACAAACGACGCCATTTGTTAGTAGCAGTGGGTGCGCTCGCGTTGGAGCTCCGAAAAAGTGAAAATACAATCACAATGTATAGCAAACAGTTTAATAGCGCTGGTAAAATTTTAAATGACGAATGAAATAACGACAAATTCTGTTTCAGATACGAAAAAATATACTAGAAACTTGAATAACGGTTGTTATCAAAGACACACCCCAGCCGAAAAGGCTACTTTTCAAATATTTCCGTTGGATATGCCCATTAAACACTTTCACGATGTCAACATAGAACATGTGACCTATAATGATCAACCAGTGGTTCTTCACAGTTTTCAAGTAATAAAATGTAGTGTGAAAAATTAGACGCACCAGTTCAGTATCGGAAACCGATGGCACTAAACTTTCAGAGAGAGCAAGGAAGATCTGATAACTTGAACTGAATAAGAAGTTTGCCAGAATTGCGTTCAGACACACGTAGTTTCTGTAATTGGGAAACTTCTTTAGAACGCACCACGAAATCATTCCGTATACTCGTAACAAGGAAGCTATTGTCAGCGTATAAACAGTGTATCATATAGTTCAGAGTTTTGAGTAATTCCTCCATCTTGGATTCACTGGCACAGTGGTGATTGATTCACTTTAAGTTAGTGGAAAAGTTTTTGTTAACAGCTTGTCACTTAGCACTGCAATGTCCGCTATACAGGTGTGGCCTCTAAAACTGTCGATGGTACAACAGGTTTAAGTTTCGTCCAAACGCTCCAAAACGAATGAGATGAGTCTTATTGCTGCATTTTAATGAAAACTTGCTTGACTTTACCGGTTTTTCATCTATACTTATTATAAAGAGGTAAAATTTGTATGCAAGTTTGTATGTAAGGGCCCTTACATACAAACTTGCATACAAATTTACCAGCAATTCAGTCCTATTATTTCAGCTCATAACTCTAAAAAGCTCTATAAACGATTTATTAAGGTTTTAGCGGTGCCAGAGTGTTGCATAAAAGCGTTCGACAGTACATTATTGCTCTAAATGCTTAGAGAGATAAAAATACCTATAAACAAAGAATGTAAACGTTTACTACGCCATATTATACAACCGTTATAGTCAAGTACTATAGCAAGTTCTAATATAACTAGTACATAATATTATTGTTCTATAAAATTGTTAACAGGTGCGTCTATTTATCTGATTAGCGTAACAAGGGTTCTAAACGAACTGCAATAGTAGTTTCGTTATAGCAGTGATGAACACGCAACTACAGGCCGATATTGTGATATTGTGGATATTCAGATCGCTGTTATAGTACGTGTGCAGTATTAGTAACAAAAACTTTACAATAGAGTGTTTTTGTGATGTAAGCTAATTTCAAATCACGCTAATAGAACGTCAGTGTACTATAATAGTTTTTAGATGCATATTATAATTTTTCCGATAAGCATATCACACAGACACTATTATAGAGCAGAATTATTGTATTACAACTTTTTTGGTGCCTAGCAATGCGCTTGTTAGTATTATAAATGGGTATCTATCACTATAATGACGCAAAAGTGGCACATACATGTAGATAAATGTTTCTATCACAATTACGGGATACGGTTCCGTACAAAATGTGTCTTACAAAGATTTCTACAGAGAGTCCTGACTCCAGCGATTTTTCTGAATCTTCAAGCAATGATTCAACATTCGAAAAAGATTGGATTCATAATCTTGAAATATACATTACATTCAGATGCTTATCAACATTTGTTATGCGCTATTATTACATACTGTATAATAAAGACATTTTACTAATTCTTAAGATTATTTACGCAGATGGTATATAAATAAAAATCTTTATTAATTAAATGGTTCTTTATTTTGAACTAAAAAAGAAAAACCTTTCATTTCTCATTCTTCTATCAGTCTTGATCTTACGTTAAAATCAACCCACATAAATAACTCAGCTTATACAATATCAGGTACCTAAAATATGTCAAAAACATACAATTTTAGAATATTCTCTTCACAGGAATATTCAATTTAAAGCTAGTATCAGGACTCTTAGGGCTGATTTTTCAATAGTCAGATAACTTTTATCTGAGGAATTAAAATAGCGGTTTGACATATTTTCTATAGATAAGCTGTCAAACCGCCACTTTTATTGTTTTTTACCATTCATTTGTTTTTTATTTTTTTGTTATGATTGGGAATGTTTTCAAACGAACCTAAACTCGACAGGGTTGGGTCGTGTCATTGCGGAGTTCCTATGGCCACCTTCCAGCTCCAGCATGAGACCCTGGTTACCATATAAGATCAAAGTACTCGTCAATACGAATCAAACGAGCCCAAACTCGATAGGGTTGTGTCGATTTAGTGCGGAGTTCTAATGGTCACCTTCCAGCTCCAGCATCAGGCCCTGGTTACCATATAGAATCAAAGTACTCATCAATACGAATCAAACGAAGCCAAATTCGTTGGGGTTGAGTCGTGTCATTGCGGAGTTCCTATGGCCACCTTCCAGCTCCAGCATCAGATCAGCTCCATGTTATCATAATATTGCATTGTCACGCGATATACATATGCATGCAAAATTTCAGCTCAATCGGTTTAAGATATCTGCTTCAAAATTGAGTTGTAAGAATCCACCTGGACAAACATACATACATTGCAAGTTAATATTTAAAAAAAACTTGTAAAAACACAATGTTGACAGCAGTTTTCAGCAGTCATTCCGTTTCAGAAAAATAGTAAAAAAAACACTGTGTTAATATTCAGTCATGCTCACATAGAACCCTAATTTTTGGTTGAATCCACGTTGACTGACAGTGAAAACATTATCACGGCAAGTACTATAATGGCTCTTAGAATATCAAAATCACTTTATATGATAAATATTTTAGTAAAAGCTCAACAATTCGAGGGGGGCACTTTAAATTCATGGTAAACCTATCCCTAGTTTATCAGTAAAGCTGCAGTCGCACATCATTTCCACCGTAATAGACTAATATTATAATAACAAAATAAAATCTTACTCACCTCAGATTGCTTGTATCCTTTGTAAAATTATTTTAATTATTTTTTGCACTCTGCACTATCGCGAATGTAAAATAATGAATGGTGAATGAAAAATGTGAGGTAAAGGAAACTAAACTCTTGTATAAACTCTTGTATAGTATGAAAAAGTACTCTAAAAGGTCCTACAGTAGCCAGTACATCACTATTTTGAGACCTGCATCGCTGTTACATAGATTTTAATGGACTGTTTCGTCATTTGGAACACTGCAATAAAATTATTTTGTCACTGAACAGAGATATAAATGCGCCACTTCCGAATAAAAGATACGTTCTTTGGGGTTTTATAGGACCAAGGACAGGTTTTTACAAAACGTTCTATGGTTTTTTATAGTACTAGTTTTTGCTGCTTGGGGGGTAATCTTTCCTCCCCCGAGTGGGTTCCCGCATTGTTGTTGCGGCGGGCTCAGTAACCGTGGTCTCCCAGCCACGGTGAAGCGAAGAGGAACCCAAAGGTGGACCCGCTCGTCAGGGCTTTTATGACGTAGCGGCCAAAAAGTAGGTTGCGGTGAGGTGCACCGCAACTGAGGTGGGCCGTGATGTCGATTGGGCGGCATCGCGGCTAAGGGTTACAGGCTGCGGCAGAGGAGGAGTGCAGGTGCTTCTGAGCAGTGCTCTTCCCTTCCGTGGCCTGGACGGGGCCGCCACCGTTTGATGGCGGACGCGGTAGGGCCGCAGGGGAAGAGGAGTGTCGGTATAGCGTTGGCCGCTCTCCCTATCCCCTGCGGCCAAAAAGTGGTAGACGGGACGGCGCGTTGTGTTCCACGCGCGCCGTCAGAGATGTCAGCAACAACTGGTGGGGTCCGCAAGGGCCAATGCCTGCCAGGGGTACGGGTTGTTCGAAAGAGACACCGTGGCCCCTGGCACACAGGCAACTGAGGGAACACGGGTGGGTTTTAGTCAGTAAAAGTCTGACACGCCCTCCTGCTCCTGCTCTCTACCCAAAGCGGGAGAAGTCATTTGATGATATTCCGACCCTCCAAAAAAAAAGGAGTAATCTTTGGAACTACCTGTCGAATTCGAAAAAATCTGTTTTCTATAAATAGCCCAACTCTCGAGAAAAGTAAAAGACTAGGAATTTTACGTCACGCAATGTTCCTTAGGAGCCGTGAAGTAAAAAAAAAGTCGGAAAGAACGGTAAGTGAAAACAAAGTAACAGCGCGTGGGCCAAAATAAAACGTCGACGAGGTCGCGAGCCAAGTGCTAGTATTACTAATTTATTATATTAGAAATTCAATCTAATATAATAATATTACTACTACTTTATTCTATTTGACAATGACAGCGACTTTATTGCGTAGCAGTAAAGCAAAAAACAAAAAAAAAAATATAAAAAAATTTCAAATTTTTAAAATTTTCCCGATAAGAATTTGATCGAATTTAGTTCGATCAAATTTTTATCGGGAATTTTTTTTAAATTTTAAAATTAAAAAAAAAAACCCGATATTTTTTTTTTTTTTTTTTTTGAAATTTTGAAATTTTTTATCGGGTTATTGCATTGTCATGGGCCCTTAAGACGTGTGCAAAGTTTCTAGTTGATCAGACGTCT
This sequence comes from Polymixis flavicincta, assembly GCA_949987655.1. NCBI lineage: Eukaryota > Metazoa > Arthropoda > Insecta > Lepidoptera > Noctuidae > Polymixis > Polymixis flavicincta. Next base: position 2,344,934 of record OX465198.1, on the reverse strand, counting down.
AGAAACCAGTGAAAATTAGGCTCAAAGATTCCGTTACATACATAGATACATACATACATGCAACCCGAGCTAATAAAAGCGTTATAAGAAGACTATTACTGTAATAGTCTATTAATTAAATAAGTTCCTAGTCATTTTATTAGGAGACTTCCTAATGTCCTACAAAGCTGAAATTTGGTATGTAAGCTAGTATTAATACACTAAAAACAGAAAAAAAAACTGTATTGTCACAAGCAACTAACAAAAATAAGTGAAATCCCACCAAAAACATTTTCATGTGAAATGCTGCCAAGACGAAACTATATGACACGCACTGTCAAAAAGTTATCAGATCACATGTAGAGGTTAGCTTCTAACTAACTAACTCTGCAAGGCCTCACTTCACAAACTCTACACCTTAGTCAAAATATGTGGCTTGGCCGCAAACAGGGATGACGTGACTATACTAGAACAATTTCTATAAAAACTTCAAGAAAAGGATGTCGTTTAGAGTCGCATCGCGCTGCGCGCCGGTTTGCGGGAGCCATAAAGCATGTTATATTTTATTTAGTAACAAGTGTTTTCTGTTCACAGTACTTTACAAATAAGGATGCATCGTTTCTCCATCCTCCAAAGTGCAGGGAGGATCCTCCGACCAGACGGGTGTTGTGTGTGGTGGGCTACTGCCCAATGATAGACAACGGTATGTTGTATACAAGCAGATTGTGCGGCGAACATTACTGGAGCGATGTAGGATTGATTATGACGTTTTATAATTATAATATAAGGATGTGATGTAAAAAAAAATCAATAATTCCAGATTTACACAATTTTAATGCAGGTATAGTATTAAAAATAGCTTTTGGCGGGATAGTGATTGTTGAAAAATAAAAAACCAGTAGTTGCGCCATATCTCCGTTGTGATTCGAATATTTGGGTTTGTCTTGACTAGTACAGAGGCCAGTACATCAAGCTACCCCAATCTGTCAAATTTCTTTGATAGGTTTTCAACTTTATTCCAAAGAAATAAGGTTTATGTTCAATTGAGTAAATTTAACAGTTTGGGATAGCTTGACCTGCTGGCGACTGTACTTTAGCCCCAGCTGTAGTCCAGGGACTGATGATGGAGCACGAAGGTGGCCACAGGAACTCTTCAACTCAACGAAATAACCCCGTTGTGTTTGGGGTCATCAAAGAAAAAAGTTATAATTGTAAAACATAATTATCTGGGTGTAAAAATATGTTAGCGTCAGCGATGGCTGAGCGACAACGCCGTCATCATTTCGATTCGACGGGACGGAATCCATAGAGTGGGTTTACAATAAAATACTATGATACAGCAAATCAGTTAATCACTTTCGGAATGGTCAGGCAAACCAACAGTTCCGCGTGGAGGAAGAGGAAGTCTTCATTCGTCCGTTGTCCTCACAAAACTGACTAGTCTTTCTGTCACTTCCCCTCACTCGATTCTGCACACGCGCCGCCCGCGCCCCCTCGTGCGAGCGTATCACACGGCTTAAACCGTCACCTTAGTACTACAATAATCAATTGAGTGACTATTATCGCTCAACTTTTATAATCTACGACACATTAATATACAGGAAAAGTTTTTTAAAAAAACTCAGCTGTTCCATACATTTTGACCGCGTAGGTATTGCACTTTTCTATGAAACAGCTGTTTTTTTTTTGTGTAACTGGCGAAAAATTTCTGCGGTAGGGGGTCTAGAATGATATGCAAAATTCATGGTTAAAATTTGCGCACTGGATAAAAACTTACCCTGTATAGAGATCAATATGTTTTGCCGCTGGCACTGGCGGCGCACAAATAAATATCAATGAAGTAGGTCTCAAATTACATACACAGTAAAAAAAAAATAACAAAATCTATTAACGCTAAATTACTTAAACCTACTTATCGTAACACAAAGCTAACAATTTAAAATATATCAAATTTAGAAAAACAAAAGTTTTCTGGCACATATAGAAACACAAATATAATTACAGTTTTTACTATTCAACTCACTAACAATTTTTTTACATTGGTGTCAATGGTGTCAAAATAATAGTAACTCCTTATTTACTCTGTTCAATTACATAGGTCTCGTTAATGGCGACCACCACCCCACCAACCCACCACTAACGAGACCTATGTAATTGAACCGAGTAAATAACTAACTAACTGCGTAATTGGCTAACACGCATACAATGGCAATCGCTGACAACGCCGTTCTTTTGACAGCTCAGTCACTTATCGAGCAGACCGACTCTCCCAAACCTATGATGCTCAATTTTCTTCAAAACCTTGATTGTGATTACAGAGCTGTATACCAAGCTGCGCTGGCGCCGGCCGGCTGTCAGCAGGCTCTCGAATAACTCTCTCATGCATATTGATATCTAAATGCTTCGCTGATGACATTTGATTTAATTTATTTACATAAAACTTATACCACATTTCTCGGTTACTTCGAACAATGACCAAAAAAATGGCCAATACTATTGGATTTGTGAACAGATTAGGTATTTCTAGATATTTGTACAATACTCCTTCAGGGACAAGCATCTTCATTGCATAATTAGGAGACCATTTCATTACAAGTTGAATGAATATTTCTTTTGGTATTCGTTGTCCAGTGATGAGAAATAAAAATAGTATTTTTCCTTGTTCTATAAACACCACAATGTAAGTAGACAACAATGCGACGTCGCCCAATATGAATATCAACGTGGCGATGTACAAGCGACGCCATTTGTTAGTAGCAGTGGGTGCGCTCGCGATGGAGCTACGAAAAAGTGAAAATACAATTACAACGTAAAGTAAAATGTTCAGAAACAAGGGTAACATTAAAATAACAAAACCTGCTGGCCATTTATCTAAATGAATATTTAAATCGTATTTAAATATAACAAAACCAACAGAAACATGTACACCGATTAAAATTAAAGACGCAACCCAGCCAAAGACGAAGCTTTTTAAATATCTTCTTGTAACATGCACATTGAAAACTTTAACAATGTCTACGTAGAACACATGACATAGAACTATCAACCAGTGGTGCTTCACTGCAGCCAAGTAATCAGCTGTAACAGTAAATGCCAATGACCAGAACTTATAAGTGTCTCTATGGGATATTCTTATGATGTGCAACAGGAAATCAAGTGAATTCTCATAATAGGTAACGTACAAAAGGTTTGCCAGAATTGCGTTCAGACACACGTAGTTTCTGTAATTGCGAAACTTCTTTATAACGCACCACGATGTCACTCCGCATATCAACGAAGCTATTGTCAGCACATACATAATGTATCTTATGGTGGACACCACAGCTGTGTGGAAGTCCAAGTCATCCATTATGAATAACACTGGCACAGAGTTTATTGATTCACTTATTGACAAAGTTAATTCAAAAGTTTTTGTGAACAGCTTGCCACTACTTAATACAGGTGTTGCTTCCGAAACTGGTGATGGTACAATAGATTTGAGTTTTATTATTGCAATTTGTAGTCAAGAAAACTTGTTTGTACCTGTTTTTCGTATAACTACATCATCACTACATATTATAAAACAAAGTGCTCTGCAGCTTCTGTCTATATGTTCGCGATAAACTTGAAGAATACTAAACGGTTTTCATCAATAGACAGAATGATCTGTGAGGAAGGTGCTTAATTTGCTAAGGTTTTGCGTAAATTTGTTGAAATATGACGATTATTGTTGAAAATGTCGGAAAATGTAAAGCCGCCTTGGCGTTTTCATCGAAAACGCTGCTTAATCCCTTTGAGATAACAAAGCAATGTATGGTGAGATATTCCTGTTTTATAAAAAGGTCAATCGATATAAGGATAACTATTTAGACGGATTCAGTATTAATATTTATAATTTTCAAAATGTTAGTTACCTTTTGCATTTCATGCACAGTATGGTGGAAACACCCGAGCGTTTCCTCCCGCCCTATCCGAAACAGGAACCTCCCGAAAAAACCGTGTCCGGTGAGGACCTGTGTCAGGCGGAAGGTGAGGACTCCATGCCGCCTCTCAAACCACTCCTCAAAGAGGGGACTTACCGCCGCAATCGTGGCGTGCCCAGCACTGGGTTGCGACAATCGCACTCTCCATGTCACCATGAGATCCCGCCGGAGCTCTGTCCGCTGTGCTGCGATTTCCCGCGGCAGCGGAGTTACGCACCGGCGTTCGGCCTCTTCGCGCCACTCCCGCATTTGCGCGAGGACCTATGCCACCAGATCCCATGGTGTGCTGACACCTCTTTGAGGCGCGAATCGGGATAGGCTAGGCACAATATTTTAAACTAGACTTTTAAAGATTATACATTCAATCAAAAGGTCATGTATCTTAAATGCGGTTTTTTTTTCACTCACAATGAGCTCAAAGCCTGGTGATGTCGTTGAAGTCTTGGGGTTAACTCCGGATAATGTTTTAAACTAGTTTGTAAGACAACAGAAGGTACCTGTAAGAATATTCTTATACCTAACAACAACAAGGTATCTTCTTGCTCTAAAATAATAAAATAATTAAGCATCAAAAAGGAGATCAGTAATTCTATTTTTAATTTTAAAAATAGAATTATTTTTAGAAAAAACAAAGTTTGACATTGTTTGTTTTACTGAACATTGGTTAAAGGACTACCAAATGCAAATTAACTATGAAAACTATAGTGTGGGCAGTTGTTTTAACCGTAAATCTATGCAGCGTGGAGGTTCTATTATATTGATAAAAATTGTTTAAAATCTAAGCAACGTAATGACATAATTGGTTTATAAGTGGAACATTGTATTGAACTGTCCTGTATTGAGCTAGATAAGCATATTGTAGTGTGCGTGTACAGGCCCCCTAATTATCAGAACTTTTCTTTATTTGAGTCAATAATGGAAGATGCCCTAGCGAAACTTGCATCCACATTGTAATAAAGCCACAATTATATGTGGTGATTTTAACCGTACGCGGGATTCTCTAAGGGAACTGTTCAAAATTATTAATATCATGACGGTACCTTGTCAATATATCTATGAGAACATAATGTACCTACGTTAGGAAAAATTTAAATCTTTTCAGTAAACGAGGTGAAAGACACACCATTAGAACGAGAAATAGGCACCAATTGGTTCCATCCTTCATGGGTTACTGTTTAAAATGTTACAATAAAATACCTCCCCACATACTCGAACTGAATGAATCGAAATTTAAATCTTGCATAAAACGCACACTATGCAGCCATGCATATTATAAGTTAGGGGATTACATCGCCGACAAAAATGCTTGGCTAAACGCTGCTTGTCCTGCTCCACAAGGTAGCTTAAACTAAATTGAATAACATTTGAAAACATTGTTCGAGCTGCTGAAGACTGTAAAAGCTAGATATCTTTGCATTGTATAAATTCAAATTGTAGTATTGTATAATTGCATAGCATATGTGTGAGCACTATGTTCCTACTATAAAGCAAACATTTACAGGGTACGTCTTTCATTGACTTGTATGTGCCCTGGCAGCTGAGAGTATGACATGCTCACTCAAATGTCTCGCTGGTGGTGGCGATGGCGTGTGTGTTGGATCATTAAGTTCCCTTCAAAATAGTTGAGCTGAATGGTGCTGATGCATACGTCATGTCCGTGAACGGGCGCCGTCAGTAGGGACTGGTCATCTCTTAGCTCCCACGGCTTATTTTAATTTCTGAATTGTTTTTTTGTCTTTGTTCTAATTGCGGACGCTTTTAATGTGCACTTTTTACATCGTTCTTACATTGATAATTTCAACATAATGATGTAACCAACTTTTTGTAACAAAATCATGATTTTAAAAGAGTGTCCATGGAGTTTCTTGCCCGTTCTTCTCCATAGGTACCTACGCTTTGGAATGGGCAACTAGCTTCATCTTTCTAACTCACCGACCTTGACAATTCAAAAGTGCCTGTAATTGGTTTATTTGAAATAAATGCTTTGAGTTTGAAGTTGAGTTTAATATCAATATTTTGGAACAAAATTCAAATAGCAGTAGATTACTTACTAAGCCTTTTTAAATCGTTCAATTTATCGAATGTTTTTATAGAACCGACTAGAGTAACTCCCAACTTCTGCTACTTGTATCGATAGTATTTTCTGCGATTGTGAATATGTGGAGAAAGCCATCGTAAATTATCTGCCGTCTGATCATAGTGGACAAACGGTAAATTTGAAGTTTAGAACAACTTTGCAAAGAGTGTGCGGCGCACGTGAGGGAGAGGCAGCATATGCGCCCTCGCGACCCTAGCCGCCGCAGGATACGGAGACGACCTGGGCGTCGGGAATCCCAGGCCGATTCGACGTCGCCAAGTCGACGGCGCGTTGTGTCCCACGCGCGCCTCAAAGAGATGTCAGCACAAAAATGATGGGGCCCGCAAGGGCCGATGCCTGCCAGGGGTGCGGGTTTGTTCGAAAGAGACACCACAGCCCCTGGCATACGGGCTACTGAAGGAACACGGGTGGGTTTTAGTCAGTAAAAGTCTGACACGCCCTCCTGCTCCACCCAGGAGAAGTTATTTGATGATTTCCCACCCAAAAAAAAAAAAAAACCGTGGCCATGACTAGCGTTCTAAAAAAAACAACAATTAAATTTTACCTAAAGATACAATTGTCTTTTGGTAAACTTATGTTGTTGTTTTTTTTAGTTGACATTTGCCGCAAATGTGGTCCAAATATCAACTAACTACAAACGAGACCTTTGTAATGTAATTCTAATAAAAAGACTATTACTGTAACAGTCTATTGATTAAATAAGTAGTCATTTTATTAGGAGACTTCCTAATGTCCTAGAAAGCTGAAATTTGGTATGTAAGCTAGTATTAGTACACAAACAACAAAAATAATCTATATTGTCACAAGCAACTTACAAAAATAAGTGAAATCCCACCAAAAACATTTTCATGTGAAATGCTGCCACGACGAAACTATATGACACGCACTGTCAAAAAGTTATCAGATCACATGTAGAGATTAGCTTCTAACTAACTAACTAACTAACTCTGCAAGGCCTCACTTCACAAACTCTACACCTTAGTCAAAATATGTGGCTTGGCCGCAAACAGGGACGACGTGACTATACTAGAACAATTTCTATGAAAACTTCAAGAAAAGGATGTCGTATAGAGTCGTATCTCGCCGGTCTGCAGGAGCCGTAAAGCATGTTATATTTTATTTAGTAACAAGTGTTTTCTATTCACAGTACTTTACAAATAAGGATACTTATTTTCTCCATCCTCCATAGTGCAGGGAGGTTTATAAATTCGTCATTCCAACACAATCCCATTGTCATTTTTTCTAAAAGTTCGTAATCTGCTAAATTCATAATGGTCTATCATTGGTCGGTCAATGGTCTCGTAATAGAATTTTGTTATAATGGCATTGTCGTATTGTCATTATAATAAAACCCGTTAGTAGAAATGATGAACATTTATTCATACCAGATTTCATTTACTTATACAAATATATTTTAAGTGTACGTTACCCCAGCAAGAAAGTGTCTCCTAGAGTTTATTTATTTTTATTTATTTATTTATTTTCATCTTACATCTATCATTTACAGGGTAACCCAATGCGATAAATGCTCTTATCCTAACTTAATTAAGTATCCTTAATACTAACATTCATGTATCTACATATTTTACATGTAACAAATTACGAACAATGCATTCCTTGTGAATTCACTCAGAGAACAACAGAATAAGTCAGTCTCAACCGCTATGAGGTTGAGCGTGCGGAGTGCGCGCGTCAGCGGCGCCTCCCTTACAAGTTTGGTCCGAGCGCGCGGTTCCACTAGCAATGGCGGCTGCCGTCTTCGCCACACGTACCTTATATGAGTAGAACGTATAATGTGTGCCTTATCTGCTGTAAATGTGCCCCCACATAAAAAACGTGTGCCCCCTGTCGTTTTGGTGAAAAACGGAAAAAACGATTCTTGCTGGGGTAACGTTTTTCTAGCAGGAAAATTCTAAAAGAATGATCGGAGAGAGAAAAATTGAGCATGGCCAGAGAGCTTATATGTGTGCCAAAATGTGCCCCCAAAAATAAAATCTGCCCCTTCAGGTTTTCGAGATATTGCATTTCCTGCTGGAGTAACGTTTTGGTGAATCCTATATCTCTAAAACCATTGCATTTGCCCCTGTAGAATAAACATACACGAGTAGCTCTTAATGTGTGCCCCTTAGTGCCCCAATTAGATTTAAGAAAATATTTATAGTTTTCCAGTTATCGCGGATGAAAACCCGAAAAAACATCGCAGCGCCTAAATGAGACAAGTCACAAGTTCGCTGAAAACTGTATTCGGTCCTTCTTGACGCTATTAATAACCATACAAAGTTTCAAAACTGTTCATGGATGCGTTTTTGAGTAATCTTGCTTCTTTAAGCAAGATTACTCAAAAAGCACCGCCGCCAAAGTTATGACACCTTTGTTTTGACTTTTCAAAACGAAGGTGTCATAACTTTGATTAAGTTAATATTAACAAAAAACCAAAATATGTAAACTATGGCTGGTTATCCGACCAAATTTGAATGACTACTAAAAAACGACGGATTCATACATATCGCTGACCTTCGTTACTTTACTCACTAACCGGTTCACACGTATTGTGCCTGAGTACACTGAAGTAGAAAAGTAATAAGTAATAAAATAAAGTTTTTATTGGATTATATTCTAGTAGCCGTTTCTATTACATTTATTGATAAGCCATAGGTTGGATAAATTACCAGTAAGTTTTTCATCAGTAAGGGAAATGCTGCAACCAGCCCGCGAAATTCAAAGTTTATTGCGTTTTTGTAATTTGCAGGCCAGTGCTAGGTTGTGTGTTGATTAAAATATTATTCGCGGCTGTAAGACGTATGTGGTTACATAATTATAAGCATCAAAATCACCAATACAACCCTCCAAGTTCATAAAGGCGTAGGAACAAAAAAAAAAACAGAAAAAGTCAGTTAATATTAACTTAATGCGAAAAATTCCAAGCTGAATATTTTCACCATATATTTTTGACTAAAGGCACACGATTTTGGTTCACACCTACACATCTGGGATTGAGCCGGTTCCTTGTACTTTGCCGTCAAAGTTAAGACACCATCGTTTTGACTTTTCAGCAAGAAAGTGTCTCCTAGAGTTATATGAGTAGAACGTATAATGTGTGCCTTATCTGCTGTAAATGTGCCCCCACATAAAAAATGTGTGCCCCTGTCGTTTTGGAGAAAAACGGAAAAAACGATTCTTGCTGGGGTAACGTCTTTCTAGCAGGAAAATTCTAAACAAATGATCGGAGAGAGAAAAATTGTGCATGGCCAGAGAGCTTACATGTTTGCCAAAATGTGCCCCGAAAAATAAAATCTGTGCCCCTTCAGGTTTTCGAGATATTGCATTTCCTGCTGGAGTAACGTTTTGGTGAATCGTATATCTCTAAAACCATTGCATGTGCCCCTATAGAATAAACATACACGAGTAGCTCTTAATATGTGCCCCTTAGTGCCCCAATTAGATTTAAGAAAATATTTATATTTTTCCAGTTATCGCGGTTTTATGAAAACCCGAAAAAACATCGCAGCGCCTAAATAAGACAAGGCACAAGTTCGCTGAAAATTGTATTCGGTCCTTCTTGACGCTATTAATAACCATACAAAGTTTCAAAACTGTTCATGCATGCGTATTTGAATAATCTAAAAGTCAAAACGATGGTGTCATAACTTTGACGGCAAAATACAAGGAACCGGTTCCTTGTATTTTGCCGTCAAAGTTATGACAATCCCAGATACACATCTGGATACACATTTTGGTTTACACCTACACAGGTGTAAACCAAAATCTTGTGCCTTTAGTCAAAAATATATGGTGAAAATATTCAGCTTGGAATGTTTCGCATTAAGTTAATATTAACAAAAAACCGAAATATGTAAGCAACGGCTGGTTATCCTACCAAATTTGAATGACTACTAAAAAGCGACGGATTCATACATATCGATGACCTTCTTTACTTTACTCACTAACAACACATTATTTTTAAAATATTATTTTCGGAACTGTCAAAATTTTAGTAGAATACCGCCTAAGACAGTCATTCATTTCTCATTTTCTACGAGATTACCAATAAATGCCATTTCTTCCAATGGAGTGTCAGTAGCTGACCATTGGAAAGTCATAATGACGCGATAATATTAGTAGATTACCAAACTTGTCAAAATGAACAATTACGAAATCAATGATAGACCATTCTAACACTATTGTAATAGCAGACTTGAGACCCTGACGGGTGTTGTGTGTGGTGGGCTACTGCCCAATGATAGACAACGGTGTGTTGTACCTATACAAGCAGATTGTGCGGTGAACATTGCTGGAGCGATGTAGGATTGATTATGACGTTTTATAATTATAATACAGTGAAACCTGGTTAATTGGGATCTCAAGGGACCAAGGATTTTGTACCATTTAAAGAGGTTTTCATTTATCCAGTTTTCCAATTAGACAGGTTTAAAATTTAGTTGTCTCATTTACAGAGGGCCCGCTTATAGAGGTCGAAATGTACCGTTATTCCATTTATAAAGGTGGAAATTTTGTGAAATAAATTCAAATGTTTAAAAACAATCGTGTCGTAACCTGTCCCAACCTGATAAATTGTCTCACTTATAAAGGGAATTGAGCTCCAGAGTCTCAATTATAGAGGTAAACATCGAAAAAATCCTAGAAATCAAATCTCATTTAACCAGGTTCGAAAAGTCCCATTAACAGAGGTAATTCGATGAAAAAGTGCCGGGACCTCATTGTAGTTCTCAATAATAGAGGTTTCTCACTTATCCAGGTCCCACTTAACCAGGTTTCACTGTATATGTGATGTAAAAAAAAAGCTCAATCATTGCAGATTTACACAATTTTAATGCAGGTATAGTATTAAAAATAGCTTTTGGCGGGATAGTGATTGTTGACAAATAAAAACCAGTAGTTGCGCGATATCTCCGTAGTGATTCGAATATTTGGGTTTGTCTTGACTAGTACAGAGGCCAGTACATCAAGCTACCCCAATCTGTAAAATTTCTTTGATAGGTTTTCAACTTTATTCCAAAGAAATAAGGTTTATGTTCAATTGAGAAAATTTGGCAGTTTGGGATAGCTTGACCTGCTAGCGACTGTACATTAGCCCCAGCTGTAGTCCAGGGACTGATGATGGAGCACGAAGGTGGCCACAGGAACTCTTCAACTCAACGAAATAACCCCGTTGTGTTTGGGCTCATCAAAGAAAAATTTTATATTTGTAAAACATAACTGGGTGTAAAAATATGTCAACGTCAGCGATGGCTGAGCGACAACGCCGTCATCATCTCGATTCGACGGGACGGAATCCATAGAGTGGGTTTACAATAAAATACTATGATACAGCAAATCAGTCAATTACTTTCGGAATGGTCAGGCAAACCAACAGTTCCGCGTGGAGGAAGAGGAAGTCTTCATTCGTCCGTTGACCTCACAAAACTGACTAGTCTTTCTGTCACTTCCCCTCACTCGACTCTGCGCACGCGCCGCCCGCGCCCCCTCGTGCGCGCGTGTCACACGGCTTTAACCTTCACCTTAGTACTACAATAATCAATTGAGTGACTATTATCGCTCAACTTTTATAATCTACGACACATTAATTTAAAGAGATCAATATGTTTTGCCGCTGGCGGCGCACAAATATGAAGTAGGTCTCAAATTACATACACAGTAAAAAAAAAATGACAAAATTATTAACGCTAAATTACTTATACCTACATAACGTAACACAAAGTTAACAATTTAAAATATATCAATTTTAGAAAAACAAAAGTTTTCTGACACATAGGTATAGAAACACAAATATAATTACAGTTTTTATTATTCAACTCTTAATGCATAATACCAACAACTTTTTTACAATGGTGTCAAAATAATAGTAACTCCTTATTTACTCTGTTCAATTACATAGGTCTCGTTAGTGGCGGACATTTTGACCACATTTGCCTACTGACTCTAAACTTGCAGGTAATTGACTAACACGCATTCAATGGCAATCGTTGACAACGCCGACAATCGCCAGCTCAGCCACATAACGAGCAGACGACTCTCCCAAACCTATGATGCTCAATTTTCTTCAAAACCTTGATTGTGATTACAGAGCTGTATACCAAGCTGCGCAGACGCCGGCCGGCTGTCAGCAGGCTCTCGAAAAACTCTCTCATGCATATTGATATCTAGATGCTTCGCTGATGACCTTTGATTTAATTTATTCACACAAAACTTATACCACATTTCTCGGTTACTTCGAACAATGACCGAAAAAATGGCTAATACTATCGGATTTATGAACAGATTAAGTATTTCTAGATATGTGTACATTACTCCTTCACCGACAAGTCTCTTTAATGTATAATTAGGAGACCATTTCTTTACAAGTTGAAAGATTATTTCTTTTCGTATTCGTCGTTTAGTGAAGATAAGTAAAAATAAAGTTTTTCCTTGTTTTAAAAACACTACAATGTAAGTTGACAACAATGCGACGTCGCCCAATATGAATATCAACGTGGCGATGTACAAGCGACGCCATTTGCTAGTAGCAGTTGATGCGCTCGCATTGGAGCTACGAAAAAGTGAATATACAATTACAAGGTAAAGTAAAATGTTCAGAAACAAGGGTAACATTAAAATAACAAAACCTGCTGGCCATTTATCTATATGAATATTTAAATCGTATTTAAATATAACAAAACCAACAGAAACATGTACACCGATTAAAATTAATGACGCAGCCCAGCCAAAGAGGAAGCTTATTAAATATCTTCTTTGAATATGCACATTAAAAACTTTTACAATGTCTACGTAGAACATATGACACAGAACCACTAACCAGTGGTGCTTCACCGCGGATAAGTAATCAGTTGCAACAGTAAATGCCAATGACCACAACATAAAAGTGTCCCTATGGGATTTTCCTGCGATGTACCACAGGAAATCATCTGAGTTCTGATAAAAAGTAACGTACAAAAGGTTTGCCAGAATTGCGTTAAGACACACGTAGTTTCTGTAATTTCGGAACTTCTTTAAAACACACCACGATATCACTCCGTATAACAACGAAGCTATTGTCAGCGCATACATAATGTATGTTATAGTGAACACCACAGTTTCGTGTAAGTCCTCCTCCTCCTCCTCCATGATGAATAACACTGCACAGATTTTATTTATTCACTTAAAGTTAATGAAAAAGTTTTTGTGAACAGCTTGCCACTAAGCACTTAGGTAACACAGATGTTGCCTCCAAAACTGGTGATGGTACAATAGATTTAGTTTTATTATTGAAATATGTAGTCAAGAAAACTTGTTTGAACCTGTTTTTCGTATTACTACATCATCACTACATATTATTATAAAACAAAATCCTCCGCCGCTTCTGTCTGTCTGTTCGCGATAAACTTGAAAAAGACTGAACGGATTTTAATGCAGTTTTCACCAATAGACAGAATGATCTATGAGGAAGGTTTCATTATCATCATAATCATCACTCGAGCCGAAAGACGTCCACTGTTGGACATACCTAGGCCTCCCCCAGGCGCCTCCATTTCGACCGGTCACAAGACCGGCTTCCTACATCCAGCGGATACCCGCGGCCTTCACAAGGTCATTGGTCCACCGTGTGGGAGGTCTTCCAACGCTACGTCTTCCGGTACGCGGTCGCCAATCCAGAACCTTTCGGCCCCATCGGCCATCTGTTCTGCAAGCAATTTGCCCTGCCCACTGCCGTGTACGTTACCCTAGCAAGTAAGTGTCTCCTAGAGTTATATGAGTAGAACGTATAATGTGTGCCTTATCTGCTGTAAATGTGCCCCCACATAAAAAATGTGTGCCCCCTGTCGTTTTGGAGAAAAACGGAAAAAACGATTCTTGCTGGGGTAGCGTTTTTCTAGCAGGAAAATTCTAAACGAATGATCGGAGAGAGAAAAATTGTGCATGGCCAGAGAGCTTGTATGTGTGCCAAAATGTGCCCCCAAAAATAAAATCTGTGCCCCTTCAGGTTTTCGAGATATTGCATTTCCTGCTGGAGTAACGTTTTGATGAATCGTATATTTCTAAAACCATTGCATGTGCCCCTGCAGAATAAACATACACGAGTAGCTCTTAATGTGTGCCCCTTAGTGCCCCAATTAGATTTAAGAAAATATTGATAGTTTTCCAGCTATCGCGGTTTTATGAAAACCCGAAAAAATATCACAGCGCCTAAATGAGACAAGGCACAAGTTCGCTGAAAACTGTATTCGGTCCTTCCTGATGCTATTAATAACCATACAAAGTTTCAAAACTGTTCAGCAAGATTTTTAGCAAGATTACTCAAAAACGTGCATGCGTTTTTGAGTAATCTTGCTAAAAATCTTGCTAAAAGTCAAAACGATGGTGTCTTAACTTTGACGGCAAAATACAAGGAACCGGCGCAATCCCAGATGTGTAGGTGTGAACCAAAATCGTGTGCCTTTAGTCAAAAATATATGGTGAAAATATTCAGCTTGGAATGTTTCGCATTAAGTTAATATTAACAAAAAACCAAAATATGTAAGCAACGGGTGGTTATCCGACCAAATTTGAATGACTACTAAAAAGCGACGGATTCATACATATCGATGACCTTCTTTACTTTACTCACTAACCGATTCACACGTGTTGTGCTTGAGTACACTTACCTAATACTTAAGTAATAAAATAAAGTTGTTATTGGATTATATTCTAGTAGCTGTTTCTATTATATTTATTGATAAGCCATAGGTTAGATAAATTAACAGTAAGTTTTTCATAAGTAAGGGGAATGCTCCAACCAGCCCGCGAAATTCTAAGTTTCTTGCGTTTTTTGTAATTTGCAGGCCAGTGCTAGGTTGTGTGTTGATTAAAATATTATTCGCGGCTGTAAGACGTACCTATGTAGTTACAGAATTATAAGCATCAAAATCACCAATACAACCCTCCAAGTTTATAAAGGCGTAGGAACAAAAAAAAAAGTCATCCCTACAGCATTATGAACTTAGAGCGTAATATTACACATTTACAGCAGATAAGGCACACATTATACGTTCTACTCATATAACTCTAGGAGACACTTTCTTGCTAGGGTAACGTACCTACACCCCACTGCCACTTAAGTTTGGCAATTCTTCGGGCTATGTCGGTTACCTTGGTTCTCCTGCGGATCTCTTCATTTCTGATTCGATCGCGTAGGGAAACTCCGAGCATAGCCCTCTCCATTGCCCTTTGGGTGACTTTAAGCCTTCTGATAAGGCCCATTGTGAACGACCACGTCTCTGTACCATAGGTCATCACTGGCAACACACACTGGTCAAACACTTTCGTCTTGAGACACTGTGGTATTTGGGATGAGAAGATATTAAGGTATGGCGGGATATTCCTCTTTTAGAGGTCCACATAAAAGTCCGCGATGGCATATATCTTTTTTGGATGACTTACTATACCTATTATAACTTCTATAAAATGGTCACGTACATTGCGGTAAAAGGAAAACTATTTAGACGGATACAGTATTAATACTTATCAGCTTAAAAGCGTTAGATACGAGTACCTTTTGCATTTCATGCACATAATAATCTTTTGCAATAAGTATCCCAGGAGTCACCGCAAAATAAAAACGAATGCGCGAGAAAATAAATTCAAGCGCGTGTCCCACACCGATGACTTGACAAACATGTAGCCATAATGCTCTACTCTCCGTGCGAAGCCGGGGCGGGTCGCTAGTTATTTTTTATGGTATCTATTCATCAGAAATTTTATTGCGTAGTAATCAAGGCGGATTTCCTTGTTCTATAGTGTATTCTAGCATACCTACGGCTGTCCGTGCCAATAAGTTAGATAGTTAGGCCATAGCATGACGATTTTCATATAAACAACATCTAAATCTTTTTTTTGTTTAGGTGGGAAATCATCCACTTGATGATGACTTCTCCCGCTCTGGGCGGGGCGTATGAGCGTATCAGGCTTTTACTGAATAAAACCCACCCGTGTTCCTTCAGTTGTCTCTGCCAGAGCCACGGTAACTCTTTCGAACAAATCTGCGACCCTGGCAGGCATCGGCCCTAACACACCCAGTTATAGCTGACATCTCTTTGAGGTTTTTTTTGAAGTAGTATAGCATAGTTTGGTAATCTACTAATATAATGGCGTCATTATGACTTTCCAATGGCCAGCCACTGACACTCCATTGAAATAAATGTAATTTATTGGTAATCTCGTACATAATGACAAAAGAATGACTGATC
The DNA here is from genome assembly GCA_949987655.1 of Polymixis flavicincta. NCBI lineage: Eukaryota > Metazoa > Arthropoda > Insecta > Lepidoptera > Noctuidae > Polymixis > Polymixis flavicincta. The sequence continues at coordinate 2,328,675 of OX465198.1, read as the reverse complement.
TGCTAAAATTTTGTCAGTTCCTAATATGTAAAAATATATACATAGGTATAAATGAAATCTGGCATGAATAAATGTTCAAATTTAGTAGTATTTTTTCGAAAATCATTTCTACTAACGGGTTTTATAATAATGGCAATACGACAATGCCATTATAACACAATTCTATTACGAGACCATTGACCGACCACTGATCGACCATTATGAATTTAGCAGATTACGAACTTTTAGCAAAATGACGATGGGATCATGTTGGAATGACGAATTTATAAAAATAGCAGACCCCTGGTCTTATCCCAATTTATTTGTGGTCGGCACAACATATATTTATCTTCCACACTTCTCCATTAGTCGTCATCTCCGTAGTCACACCCTTTCTAACCATATCATCTTTCACACAGTCCATCCATCGTTTCTTTGTTCTCTTTCTACTCTTATAGCCATCGACATTCATACCTACTCAACTTTTCAGTTACCGGTGCCACTTTCAGACTTCCTTTTATGTATGTACTCATTTCTTGTTCTATCCATTCACCACACATCCCTCTTAACATTCTCATCTCAGCTGCATGCAAATGCCTTAAATCATCCCCTTTGTGGCCCAACATTCTGACCCATACAAGACAGCAGCAAGTCTTCATTGTGCTCATAACTTTAGGGATATGATGTAAAAAATAAATGCCCAAGAATTGCAGGACAACAAAATTTTAATGCAGGTGAAGTTTTTTAAATAAAAGAGCGTAAGGTAAGGCGAGATAGGAAGGATCGGAACTTCTCAACTAAACAAGATAGCTCCGTTTTGTTTCGTCGACTATTTGGATTTGTCTTGACAAATACACTAGCCCAAGGTGTAGTGCAGGGTCTGATGATGAAGTTGGCCACAGGAACTCTTCAATTCAACGAGATGGGCACGATGTGTTTGAGCTCTAAATAATCAATATAATGAATATCAATCAAGAACGTCTAAAATTATACATAAATAAGTAACTAAATTAAATATAAATAATTAAAATTAGGTACTCTTCATTTACTGTCAGCAGGCTTAGCACGAGCACCGACTTGTCGACGGAAGAATAGACAACACTATTAAATAAATTATGTACAATAGGATAAGATACCTATGTTTTTTCCATTCATTATCACAGTTATGCGTTCTAAACGAATCATGATTTTGTAGATAATCGTATATACTTTGTGGCCGTCGAGTAGAAAGTTTTGTTGTCAGTGTGATTTTGACAGTTTGGGAAGAAATACTCTTCTGAAATAGTCTACATATAAAAGGACCTAGAGAAATATCGTAAGAAACGAAAGACTAAATGACAGATTGTAGAAGGATATCTACGGTGCGATAACAAAAATGTAGGAACGAAATATCACTTTGTATTGAAAAAACACTGTCTATTCTTCGTAGAAATACAAAGCGTCATGCTAAGCCCGCTGCAGGCGCTCGAGTATCTCTTTCGTGCATATTGATATTGTGATGCCTCGCTGATGACTTTTGATAGAACTCGTACCACATTCCTCGATTACTTTTTAAAACGACCAAAAATATTGACAATACGATTGGATTGAATACTTCTAAAATAAGGTATATTAATGCTACATAAGTCGACGTTTTACGAACCACATAATAACACAACAACGCGATGTCGCTCAATATGAATATCAAAGTGGCGATGTACAAGCGACGCCATTTGTTAGTAGCAGTGGGTGTACTCGCGTTGGAGCTACGAAAAAGAGAATACACAATCACAATGTATAGCAAACAGTTCAGTAGCGCGGGTAAAATTAAAATGACGAATGACATGAAGACAAAATGTGTTTCAGAGAAAAAAACAATAACAGAAACTTTAATAACGGTTGTTATCAAAGGCACACCCCAACCGAAAAGGCCACTTTTCAAATATCTCCTCTGTATATTCCCATTAAACACTTTAACGATGTCAACATAAAACATGTGACCTATAATGATCAGCCAATGGTTCTTCACTGTTGCCAAGTAACTAAATATAGGGAAACCAATTTGCAACAACAACAGTTCTTTTTCGGGATCCGGTAGTACTAAACTGTTATGGAGAGAAGCGAAGACCTGGTCAGTTGAAACGTATAAAAAGTTTGCCAGAATTGCGTTAAGACACACGTAGTTTCTGTAATTTCGGAACTTCTTTATAACGCACCACGATATCACTCCGTATATCAACGAAACTATTGTCAGCGCATACATAATGTATCTTACAGTTAACACCACAGTTTCTTGTAAATCCTCCATGTTGAATATCACTGACAAAGTTTTGGTTGATTCACTTTTTTTGGTAAGTAAAAAGATTTTAATTAAGCAATTCAGGTGTTGCCTCCAAAACTGTCAATGGTATAATAGATTTGGGTTCTATAAAACGCTGCAAAACTAATGAAACGAAGGTTATTATTGTAATTTTTGGTCACCAAAACTTGTTTCAACTTTCTTGTTTTTTCCTCTATGCTAATAACTCAGGCTAATAATATTAAAGAGCAGCATCATTTTATAGTGTTCCGTAGCCAAATGGCAAAGAACGGAACCCTCATGGATTCGTCATGTCTGTCTGTCCGTCTGTATGTCACAGCTATTTTTTTTCCGAAACAATAAGAACTATACTGTTGAAACATGGTAAGTAGATGTATTCTGTGAACCGCATTAAGATTTTCACACAAAAATAGAAAAAAAAATCAATTTTTGGGGGTTCCCCATACTTAGAACTGAAACTCAAAAAAAAACATCAAACCCATTATGTGTGGGGTATCTATGGATAGGTCTTCAAAAATTATATTGAGGTTTCGAATTTAATTTTTTTCTAAACTGAATAGTTTGCGCGAGAGACACTTCCAAAGTAGTAAAATGTGTATCCCCCCCCCCCCTGTATCTTCTAAAATAAGAGAATGATAAAACTAAAAAAAACAATTATGATGTACCTACATTACCATGTAAACGTCCACTGAAAATTGGTTTGAACGAGATCTAGTAAGTAGTTTTTTTAATACGTCATAAATCGTAAACCGCAATTTACTTTTAGTTACTTACATCATATAATAAAAATATTTTTAATATTTAATAAGTTAAGTTATATATAATAGGTTTGTACGGAACCCTCGGTGCGCGAGTCCCGACTCGCACTTGACCGGTTTTTGTTAACTTTGTTTGTTTGTAGTAGGAAGTAATCTAGAACTTATGGTCGGATTTGAAAAAACTTCATGCATATATTTAATAGACCAATTCTCCAAAAAGGTAATAAATCAATCTACGACGGAACCGAGAAATAAGAATAAAGGTCGGAAAGAACGCTAAGTGAAAACGAAGTTATAGCGTCTAAGCCAAAATAACACACGACGAAGTCGGGTGAAAAAGGGTAGTATTATTTTATTAGGTAGGTATTCGACCGCTCTAACATTGACAATGACGTCGCGGGGTTTTCTTAGTACCAGTGTGACGCAAGTCTGTCCGTGTCAATAAGTAGCTAGAACATGACTAGCGTTCTAAAAAAGTTCTAAACATCAACAAAATTTTACAAAACAATAGGAAAATGTGGACCAAATGTCCACTACATACGAGACCTATGTAACGGGATAGTCTATTAAATAAGGAATCATATTATTAGGAGACTAGAGACGACCGATCAGGTTAAGCTACGATTGCCGCGGTTAGTCCGTGGACGGGTGACCATCTTTACATACCAAGACCACTCCGTGCCACGGAAAGCACGTTAAGCCTTTGGTCCCGGCTGTCATTCTTGGATCTTTGACAGTTGTCACGAGTCGTCAGAAACCCGAAAGTCTGACAACCAGTCTCACCAAGGGGCATCGTATTACCCAGTTACTGGATTATGGAGGTCAGATACGCAGTTGCTCCATGTAAAATACTGGTAAATATTAAACTTCACGATGCTTCAGATTACCGAAAAACGGTCAAATTTGTAATAGAAATAAAACACAATTTTATTCAAACAAAAAATATTTAATACCCATTTATAAATCACTCATATAAACACGACATACATAATAATTAAACATAAACTCACTGTAGGTAACTGTACCCTTAGTCCACGTTCACGCAGACCTGTACATATCGAGGCAGAATTTTTTGGCGTACTGCATTTTCAACTTTAAGTCAACAGCCGAGCGTTGAGAATCAGACTGCATCTCTGCACGTCGAAAAAAACACTGTTCAATTTTCAACTCTATGCACTAAGCAGAGCGTTGAAGATACAGTTGAAGTAAGCGAAAAATTCCCGTCGCGATCTTACTACGTCCGTGTGTACGTCGACTTAATGTGACACTTTAAATCTTACAAAAAAAAATATTACAGCATGTCTGTCATTTTAACACGCTTTTATTAGCTTGGTATGTATGTAACGGAATCTTCGAACGTGATTTTCACCCATTTAAAGACATCTACATGTCGAATGTGTAACCATCTCACGGCGTGAAGTGAGCTGTCAGTGTCATCCCACTGACGCTCTAATCTATTCGCGTTATGAAAATAGTGACTCATCGTTGTCACTCAGCTTAGCTTATAGCTACGCCCCTTAACTAATTAGATCATAGTAAATTATAGCGTATGTCTGAATGACTTACTTCAACTGGCCAATGTGAACACGGCATGGCTCAAGCATCAGCAGTGCGATTCTGTAAAAATGTCACCGTGAAAAAATTGGGTGAAGTGAGTTTGGAGTGAACTGTGAATGCCTGGCGTCCGGTAGGATGACACTGATGACAGCTCACTCCACGCTCACTTCACGCGGTGAGATGGTTACAGAATAGCAATTCAGGTGGAATGACACTGACAGCTCACTTCACGCGGTGAGATTGTTACAGAACAGCAATGCAGATTTATTTGAAACTTTGCTCACATATCAAGGACCAACGACAAATCAATAACTTCATAAATTCGTGCCATTATCCTGGCCAGAAAAAATAAATCACGTCTTCGTAGTAACTCGAACAAAAAAAAATGAAAATAAATAATAGTTTATAACTAAAAAACACGCTTTAATAGAAAACAACTAAAAATGTTGAAAATAATTTCTGAAAAATTCAAAATGGATAGAAGTGATTAATAAATGGAGTCATTTTAACGTAAAAAAAAAGCGTCGGCCGCTTGATATTAATTTTTAATAACAATATTTTATTTTATTTGCAGTTTTTAGAAATTATTTTCTACTTTTTAGTTTGGTTTTCTATAAAAGCATTTTTTTTTTTTTTATACTAGTTATTATTTATTTTTCTGTAAGATTTCCAGGGTCACACAGAACTCTTGGACATACGTATTATGGATTTAATAATGTAAACATATTGGGCAGTTTAGTCAAGAATACAACCTAATTTAATAATAAAATTCACACAATTCAATAAATCCTTAAATTCTCACATTAGACTATTGTGTAGTCAATTTAACACAACTCAGTTTTTTTTTAACGAAATATAGTTTATTTGCATTGCTAGTCTATGACAATGTAGTTTACCGTCGCTAAGACCTACGAAAGACACGAGCTTCTATCTTAGAAGGTACTTTCTATGCTAGCTTACTTTCCTAGCGAAATTATTATATTAAGGCACACAGTACACAGTAAAATCTATAAAATATTGTTTTCAAGATTTTATATTAAGTGTAGTTTTTATATATATACCGACTGACGAGTCATAGGTCGTGGGTTCGAACCCACACAGGCGCTTTACTTTGTGTAAATTATTTAATCACCACTGCTCTCAAACCGGTGAAGGAAAACATCGTGAGGAAACCGGCATGTCCTAGAACCAAAAATTCGTAGACATTTGATATCTACCAACCCGCAATGGGCCCACGTGGTAGATGATACAGTCTATTCCGTCTCGAAGACTGGGAGACTTGTGTCCCAGCAGTGGGAATATTATAGGCTGATTCAGATTTAAAAAAAAACTACGCTATAGCGTACTATTTTCTAGAAAATAGAATGATGAATGATTCTAGAATTATACTTATAGAATCATGTACTGGTACACAGTTACACACGGCTACACATCAAGCTATACATTTCCAGTTTACGTTACGCTGATGTCGCACTGTACGGAAATCCTATACAATGCGAGATCAGCTTATACTGGAAATGGACATGGCTTGATGTGTTGCCATGTGCACGTGAATAATTTATTATCATTGCACATAAATATTCTGTAACAGAATATGAAGAAATGGATTGAGCTCTTAGAATTGTATATCCTACTAATTTTTAAATGTGAAAATGTATGTTTGTTTACCAAACGAATTTGTGTGAAGTCTGGCACACAGATCATTTATGACCTGCACCCTAATTGCGTACTCGTAACTTACGATTAATCATAATCGGTTTCGTTTTCACAGTTCAACAATATTCATTGCGTTATTTACGTTGTTGAGCAGACACTTGTTTCGAACATATGAAGCAATGGTTTAACAATCCGTTTCAAAACGATACAGATTGTGATGAATCGGGAGTTACGCAATTAGGGTGCTGGATTAACCTGTTTCGAACGGCCGGTGATTTATGACGTACTACTTGCTGTTACGATATCGTACCAACGGTAGGATACTTTTTATCCCGGTAATACGTTCCCGTTAGATAATTTCCGACCAACGAACGCATGGTCGAAACCGCTGAAAAAAGCTTATAGTTTTATAAACACTCGTTTTCTATGTACTTGGTACATTCAGTATAAACTTACTTTAAGTACTAATGCCAAATATTTTTTCATTACATTTTTTTTTTTTTTTGAACAAGGGAACTATTTTATATCTTAAAATACTTTGTAAATAAGTAATTTTATGAACAGAACTTTTTAAATACAGGTTGGAGGCCACGTGTTGGATTTCGATTCCGAAAACTAATGAAACACAAAAAAAAAATCCTTCGATGGCCCGTAATCGGTCAGCTGTTTTCGTAATTTTTCATGGAACTTTGATATTCTTTACGAATTTCCAAAAACCATAACATATCAGTCGTTTTGTTGCCTTAGTGTACATTGTCAGTGGCATTTAAAGTTTTGAACAAAATAAGAAAAAAAAATTTTTTTTTTTTTGTTTCATTAATTTCGCAAAAAGTAGTAAAATATAACTGTATAATACAACGTGTAACAAATTGAGGGTTTTCTGGCAACACTGAGACGTTAGGTCCGGGCGCGCCTAAAGACTGAATGGTGAACGAATGAAATAATCTGTTTCGTTTTGAAACAGATTGTTAAACCATTGCTTCATATGTTCGAAAAATGTGTCTGCTCAACAACGTAAATAACGCAATGAATATTGTTGAACTAGCAAATTGAAACCGATTATGATTAATCGTGAGTTACGCAATTAGGGTGCTGGAAGACCTCTTGTCAAAGTGGCGCCAACTGGTGGCTTGAATATTCAAGAACACCCTCATTAACGCAAGACCTCATACACCGTAATTAGAGTATTGAGTTAAAAGCATAATACAATTACCAAATCTTATATTTTTTACTAAGAAAATCGTGTTGACCCTAGCATTCCTTAATGCATTTGAAATTGAGTCTTAAAGCCTTGAAATAAGATACAATTTTCTTTGGCTCAATCGGCGGTAGGTATGGCAAAATAAATATTTTTTGAAATAAATGTTACTTAAATTGATTCAGTAGTAAATTACGAACAAATTATTTTCAGGACGGCGTTTTTTTTCTGTTACACTTTGTATATTATTTTTAGTGATGCAACGAATACCACTTTTACGAATACGAATATCAAACCTACTATTCGGCGAATACGAATACACGTTTTCGAGAAGACATTTTCTATTCAACTTCAACTTCTTTCACTTCGCAGCAACCTCAGAAAATAAATAAACTTGACTTGTGCTTTCGACTGACAAATGAAATGAAAGGAATGAATGAATGAATCGATCCATGGTTCGTAATGATAGGGAAACTCCCGGGCCGCGGCACTGTATAAACTATGGCCGGGGAGTCCCCCGTCGCTTCTTCGTTGCAGTTAAGGCCCTTGCACACGTCGTATTTTTACGTGCCGACGACGCGCGTTTTCCAAGTCTGCCAATAATTAGATTTGCGTACAAAGATATTAATTATTAAATATTCGTATTAGTATTCGCCGAATACGAATATTCGGTAAATGTCTACTATTCGGCGAATACGAATATTCGTATTCGTTGCATCACTAATTATTTTTGGATAAAATAGATGCCGTGAAATCTAACGTTAGAATGTGCAAGAATAGGACGAAATTTTAAAACTATAAACCTGCATAAAGTAGTCATGATTAGTACATTTCAGTCATAGATATACAAAAACCCAAGATGTCAGTGATAAAACACCGTTTTTTGCAAATTCAACCTTACACGCATGGCTCAAAGTGTTTTTTACAAAGCAATGTCCAAAAAGACTGGCTGAATGATGACTGACGATACTATTTGACACCTGCGCACATTGCGCCTTATTTATGCGGACGTTATTGAGACGCTCATTGTGCATCTTGGGTTTTTTGTATATCAACGATTTCAGCTTGGAATCCAAAAATATAGGCAATATCTTGGAAGACATTTCATATAGTAGGTAAAGGATTGTGACGAATATCAGGGTCAAATTAAATTAGTTGGCAATACTTTAACCACGTGTTGGGTATCGAAATTGAAGACTAATCAAGCAAAGACGAAAATCTTGCTTTTTTTTCAAATACGAACTTTGTTCAAATCATTAAATGACACTGTGACATGAATATTAAGGCAACGAAACGACTGTTATGTCATGGTTTTTAGAACTTCGTAAAAATCTATACTTTACTTTTACTGTCCGTTCAACCAAATTTGATTTCTATTCCGTAGGCATAAGGATGGCATTAAAAGCAAAAGAAGTGGTTACAATACCAACTGTTTGCTGCAGATGCCATTTATCATGCTACCAACGCAATAGAAGTCAAAATCAGTTGCACGGACTGTAAAAAGGTTTATTTAAATATCTAATCTTATTTCAAATAGAAATAAGTTCCACGAAAAATTACAAAAACAGCTGAGCGATCTTTGAGCACCTTTCATAGCATGAAGAATTTATTTTTGTTTGATTAATTTTTGGTAGCGATACCCAACACATAGGTAAAGTATTGCCAGCTAATATAATTTGACCCTGTACTTCTGTGACTATAGCACCATTATCAATTAAATGACTAATTACTATCTACAACTCGTCCTTATCGGGCTCAGCAGGGATGTCAAACTCGTCCGTCTGCGCCGCTGTGTCATCATAGTCTTCGCTAAAGTCTGGCATCTGGGACTGCGGTGGGAGCCCTCCGAAGCCGTACGGGTCGGGGCCGTGCACCTGGGTATACAAAATAATATAATTATTGATATTGATGGCATTATGAAGAAGAGGACAGCACACATATAGTGTACTAGCAGCGCCCCGCGGTTTCACCCGCGTAGTTCCCGTTCCCGTGAGAATACCAGGATAAAATATAGCCTATGTCATCCGGGGATAGTGTAGCTTCCCAACAGTGAAATAAATTTTCAAATCGGTTCAGTAGTTTCGGAGCCTATTCAATGCAAACAAACAATCAAAACTTTACTCTTTATTATTACTATAGACTATAGATATACATGATCAGAATTAACACATAGGATTTTTTTTATCCCGGTAGTACATTCCTGTGGAACAATTTCCGACCTCCTCATGAGCGAAGCTGGTAGAAAAAGCTAGTTAAATTATAAATCAGCCCGTCTTCCAACTAGCATGAAGATAAACTTACCTTAACATACGCAGCCTCCATCTCATGCGTCCAGGTGGTATCTTCATCGTTGGGCAACATCCATTCTTCGCAGTATTTGGCGTGGTTGAAACAGATCTGTAAAATATAAAGACAATATATTTCAAAATCTAAATATTTCATTCATGAAACGTCAGAAGCTTGGTTAAAATTTGTCGCTTATTCAAAATCAAAATCAAAAGTCATTTATTCAAACTAGGCTGAGAGTCAGCACTTTTCGAACGTCAAAAAAAAAAATAAAACATAAGACAGTCCCCCCAAAACGCCCACCCTTCGACACTTCCTAGTGCTTTAGCTGGGAAGAAGAAGTGGAGCAACAAACTCCCCAGCAGCACAGCTGTCTGTTCAGTTAGAAGAACTTGATACTGTACAATACAATAGTAAAAAATAAAATGATTTAAAGAGTCTAATAAAATAAACAATTAAGTATATTAATGTAATTCATACAACCTGTCAGTAGGTAAGCTAATTCTGGTGAAAGAACACAAACATTGTCTTGAGTTAATCACAGCGACCAACTATTCTTATCGTTTAAGTAGTCGTTAATAGAATAGTATGCCTTAGAACAAAGGTTGGATTTTACTTTGGCTTTAAACGCACTAAAATGTAAATCTAACAAAGAAGAGGGAAGCTTGTTATAAAAGGTTATACCAAGCCCAACAAATGAGTTATGAACCTTATGAAGCCGGTGAAAGGGAGCACGTAGTTTATCCTTATTTCTAGTATTTATATTATGAATATCACTGTTTTTAGTGTATACGTGTATATTTTGCCTAATATATAAGATGTTAGCGAATATGAATTGCGATGCCACCGTGAGAATACCGATATCTTAAAAAAAATCTCTTAGGGACACTCTAGCACCCAGTTGGTAAATTGCTCGAACAGCTCGCTTTTGAAGAACAAAAATATTTTGAATATCAGCGGCTTTGCCCCACAACAGAATGCCGTAGGACATAACGCTATGAAAATAACTGAAATAAACTAACCGAGCTGTTTCAACGTCAGTGTACTGTCTTACTTTTCTAACGGCATAGGCGGCCGAACTGAGCCTTCCCGCTAGGCTTGATATGTGTGAGCCCCACTGAAGTTTAGCATCTACTGTTATGCCCAAAAAAACTGTCGAGTCTACGGTTTCAAGCACCTCTTTATCTAACACGATGTTTGGACCAAGATTTCTAACATTCGGTAAGGCGAATTTTACACACTTTGTCTTCTTGGCATTAAGTACTAGGTTATTTGCTGTAAACCAATCCGTAAGCATTGAGAGTGCACTGTTTACGTCGTCAAAATCTTGTCTATTCCTGTCTACTTTAAAAATAAGAGAAGTGTCATCTGCAAACAGTATTATGGAGAAGAGCCGGCAAGCAACTCCACGGTTACTCTTTTAAAAATAATAGGGTATTTTCCAATTTTTCAAAAACTATTCTAATTTGAAGGACGGAACGAGATATTTAACAGAAAAATGAAAATAAATTGATTTCCATCCATTTTCTCAATTAAAAACGATTTAAACCTAATTTATTTTTCGCTGTTTTGAATTTACCGCCAAAACGCTTCTTACGGTGACTTTTTATTACGTGACGTCAACTTTGTGTAAACTAAAGTAGTTAGTAAGTAAATAAGTGAATGTTGAGTTTACCATTAACAAGATTTTTAATGGATATAAAGTAATATTACTGGGGTGCGGTGCCTCTGTGCACAAATACTTCTAAAACGGCGCCAAACGAAGTATTTGTACCGGTGCCGTATAAACAAAGTTGACGTCACATGTCACGTGATAAAAAGTCATCGTAAGGAGCGTTTTGGTGGTAAATTCAAAACAACGAAAAATAAATTAGATTTTAATCGTTCTTAATTGAGAAAATGTGTATTAATAAATTTATTTTTATTTTTCTGTTATAAATATCGTCCCAATCTTCAAATTAAAATAGTTTTTATGAAATCGGAAAATAGCCTATTGGCTTTTACAATGTTTTCAAATTCCAGTGATAATAGGTAAGGGAGGACAGTGCAGGCCTGTCAAAAAGTACCTGGTACTTAGAGGAATGAAAATACAGAATAGAAAATCGTCTACAAATCTAGTCTGTAAGGCCTACAATGTTCTCTCATTCGCAATATTTATAAGAATCTACATAAATAAAATGAACCTATTTAAACCAAGTGACATGATTTTTTTCATAACAAGCACTAATAAATAGTTGTTATTAGAATTGACGTATCAAATGTCAAATACATAAAATAACGAGAATATGTCAGGCATTGTACAAAATAAAAAGAATAAAAATTATCATTGTAACTTCATCATCATCATTTCAGCCAAAAGACGTCCACTGCTGGACATAGGCCTCTCCCAAGCTCTTCCACTTCGACCGGTTATGTGTTTCCCACATCCCAGGATTCCCGCGCCCTTCACAAGATCATCGGTCTCCCTTGTGGGAGGCCTTCCAACTTTATGTCTTCCGGTACGCGGTCGCCACTCCAGAACCTTTCGGCCCCATCGGCCATCTGTTCTGCGAGCAATGTGCCCTGCCCACTGCCACTTAAGTTTGGCAATTCTTACGGCTATGTCAGTTGCCTTGGTTCTCCTACGGATCTCTTCATTCCTGATTCGATTACGTAGGGAAACTCCGAGCATAGCCCTCTCCATCGCCCGTTGGGTGACTTTTAGCCTTCTGATATGGCCCATTGTAAGCGACCACGTTTTAGTGCCATTTCACATTGTAATTTGGGAGCACTTTATAGACTTTCACATAGTTATCCTGTTAATGAACCCTAGCCCACGCCCATAAGAAGAAGGCGTGATCTTATTTATTTATTTATTAAAACTTAATGCACAGGTAAAAAAAATACTGTACAAAGGCGGACTTAATGCCTGAGGCATTTTCTACCAGTCAACCTTAGGGTGATGCAGAGAGAAAACATGGCAGGTGCAACATAAGGGATAGGTTACTGGAAAATAATACAAACTAATACATAAATACATACATACATACATATAACGAACACAAAACTTTGTCTTGAGAAATAACGATAGGTAGAGGAGAAAACGAATCTAGCATATCAGCGCTGGGATGATTCTGACAACTTCTCTATATCTATTCTCTATCTTATGTATGTATGTATGATATAAATAGGGGAGTACCAATAGAAAATGGCGCCTAGTGCACGCATCACATTTGCGCCCCTTCGTAAATTATCTTCTCGGTATACACTGAGCAAAGCTAGGTTGCAAAACCTTTCTTGACCAATTATAGTCTTCAATAATGAAGGTACTCATTTCAACTTGCTAAAAAATCACAACTTACAATCCTGCAATTTTAAGCAGAATTTGACAAAAATGGACAGATTTGGAAATACGCTTTCATCCGCATATTAAACAATAAATTCAAGATTTTTTAGAAATAACAGTATGATATGGTTTATTGAGGTTTTTTTTTTTTACATTTTATATTTAGCGACGTTTCGCGCACTCCTTAGATCAGCGCCCAGGGCTCGTGCCCTGCCGGCCCCACCCTAGTTACGCCACTTGATATATATAAGATATGTTACCTCTCTCTCTGCGTCAGGCATGATATCATCATCAGGTCTGTTCTTGTACAACGACGTGATCTCGTCCTCGTTCTCCTCAAACATGCGCTCGCACTGAAATTACATAAAAATAATAACATTAAATCAAAATACTTACTTGCATAGTGAGCATTAATTCAGCGACAAATTGTATACAGACAGCTATATTTTGATTTAATATTTCAGCGACACATTGTATACAGACAGCTTTCTGTATACAATGTGTCGCTGAAATATTAAATCAAAATATAGATGTCTGTATACAATGTGTCGCTGAAATATTAAATCAAAATATAGCTCTCTGTATACAATGTGTCGCTGAAATATAAAATCACAATATAGTTGTCTGCATACAATGTGTCGCTGTATATTAAATCAATATATGGCCGTCTGTATACAATGTGTCGCTGAAAAATTAAATCAAAATATAGCTGTCTGTATACAATTTGTCGCTGAATTAATGCTCACTATGCAAGTAAGTAGTTTGTTCAGAATCTATTTCTGGCATTTTCAATATGAGTAATATTTGTCATCAGCTTCGAGTCTAACCTGATGCAGCTGAATACCAGTATTTTACAAAGATTTTTTAAGACACTTACAAGTCAATATTTTTTTTGGGTGGGAAATCATCAAATAACTTCTCCCTCTGGATGCAGCAGGGGGGCGTGTCAGACTTTTACTGGCTAAAACCCACCCGTATTCCCTCAGTAGTCTGTGTGCCACGGGCGGCGGTATCTCTTTCAAACAACCCGCACCACATCAATATTAAAAATAAAAATAAAGTTCAATATTTGAAAACTAGATGGCGCCAGTATTTCCTAGCTGACTGATCGCTGAGAATAAAATGCCGAAACAAACTCATAGGTCATGGTTTCTTATAAATGACCTCTGCAAGTGACCTGTGGGGCTATTCCTTAGCCACGAGCCAATCTTTTTCTCTTCATGATTTCAGCCTAAAGACGTCCACTGCTGGACATAGGCCTCCCTCAAGCACCGCCACTTCGACTGGTTCTGTGTTGCTTAGCACCCCATGCCTCACCGTAGCCTTAGACCGCTACCTTAGCCAGGAGTAGGCGGGCCGTCGGGTACTAAGAACCGTTTTATCTTGGTGCTTGTCATTTTTTAGGGGGGTTTGCCTTAATCACTTGGCAGGCGGGTTGGCGGTCGCAGTATGGTGGTAAAATGCATAGAGAACGGTGCTGCCCATTTTTTAGTAAGTCCCGCAGTAGCTTTTTACGACACCCATGGGAAAAAATGGGTAGTATCTGTGCTAAATAAATGAATTTTCACTCTTTTTTTTCTGCAGTGAGTTAATAAGATTATAGGGGAAAACATGGGCTGCTTGTTTTTTTTTTTTTAATAAAAGTACCAAAAAAATATTTCATTTATTAATCACTATATCCTTATTTTTTTTTTTAAATTACTTTGTACTTTACAGTATGATTTTCTATTAAAGCGTGTATTTCGTTTTAAAAACTATTATTTGTTAAAAAAATTTTAATTCGGCTAATTACATAAGCGTGTTTTTTATTTTATTTTTTTACTTTATCTTTTTTGCCAGGATACTGGCACAGATTTCTTAAATTATTGAATTGTCATTGGTTCTTGACAAGTGTGCAAAGTTTCAAATCAATCCAACGTTTTGTAGGGGGTGTAAATCACGTTCAAAGATTCCGTTCCACACAAACATACTAACTTAATAAAAACGTGTTAATAAATTGAATGATACTTACATAGTACTCCAAGCTCTTATTCAAATCGTCGTCAGTCACAAACTTGGTCTTGGAGAACTCGGGGTTCATGCCACCATCTTTAGTGATCAGCTGCATGATGGCTAGCTTGTTGGTAGACTTGTAGTACACGCGAACGTAGTCGTCCATTTTCTTGCCTGGAATATGTTAAAAAAGGAATTTAAAGGAGTATGTTCTTGGAGTATGGAGACCTTTGTACGAAACTCAGTCTATGAAACTCTAAGCATCCTACTCCAGCACCACATATCATCACATTTCATTAGAAAGGTTACGTCGTGTGGTTTCCGCAGGTAATGTCATTCCCATACATTTTGGCGTAGCGTTTGGCGTGAACGCTAACAGAAATGTGATTTGTCTAGGCCTGCAGAGCTTCTATCTGTTTTTCTTTCCACTTCCCGCAAAGTCCACGTTTCAGCAGCAGGTAAGGTACCTATTAGGTATGTTGAAACTGTTTTGTACTCCTCGTCACTTGTCCCTAAAGGTTCGTTAGAAAACCAGCGTCAGACAACATCTGTCTGGCATTAATGCTGAAGTGAAACTTTGCTGGCGCAATTCCACCCCGTCCCCCGGGCCTAGACCCGGAACTGAACCTAAAACCTTAAATTAGCCAGTTTTATTACCTGCAGGCGGTATGACGGTTTCTATTTCTACGGAGAATGGACAGTGCTTTTTCAATACAAAGTGACATTTCGTTTCTCCATTTTTGACATCGCACCGTACATATCCTTCTACAATCTGTAATTTTGTCTTTCGTTTCAAACGATATTTGTATAGGCAGGGCCCGATCTAGCTATTTAGCCGCTCCGGGCAAAAATAATATTTGCCGCCCTTGACACTAACACCATACCATAGTCATGAGTTTGCTGTTCCAAAGATGGGATGATAGTTTACGTGATATTGTTTTAATTGTATAATAGGTATTAGGTCTTTACCTATGAAATTGCCGTTCTGCAGTACTGGCCATTTCAAATCAAAATAATTTTTGTTTGGCTAAGAATTCTAATTTCAAATTAATTTTATTTTAAAAACATGGATTTTTTTTTCTAAAAGTAGTCATTTCTTTATTGATTAGTGTTACATTTTCATCGCATTTCAATCTTTTTCGTCATCATGGATTCGTTAAAAATTCGAGTAATTATGGAATATGAGTACCGTCGTGGCAGCAACGCGGCACAAGCGGCACGCAACATCAACGACGTTTACGGAGCTAACACTACAAACCAACGCACCACCTGTTATTGGTTTGCTCGCTTCCGTTCTGGAAATTTCGACCTGAAAAATGAACCTCGCGGTCGTCCGAAGACTTTGGTCGACAATGACGAATTAAAGGCGATTGTGGAAGCTGATGATACACAATCTACGGCTGAATTAGCAGCAGCTTTCGACGTTAGCGTCAAAACAATATTGGTCCATTTGCGTCAAATTGGCAAGGTAAAAAAGCTTGACAAATGGGTGCCCCACGAACTCAATGATCGCCAGCGCGAAGTACGCGTCGAGACGTGCCTTGCACTGCTCAACAGACACACAAATGAAGGAATTTTGAACCGCATTGTTACCTGCGATGAAAAATGGATTCTGTTTGATAACCGTAAGCGCTCAGCAAGTTGGTTGGATCCTGGTTCAGCACCTAAACAATGCCCTAAACGAAAACTTACCCCTAGAAAAGTGATGGTCACTGTTTGGTGGTCTAGCGCCGGTGTGATTCATCACAGCTTCTTACCAAACGGGGTGAGCATTACTGCAGATGTGTACTGTGAAGAACTGAACACAATGATGGAGAAGCTGGCGCATCTCCAACCAGCATTGGTCAATCGCTCGTCTCCGCTGCTCCTGCACGACAACGCGCGACCTCATACTGCACAGCAGACGGTCTCCAAGTTGCAAGAACTGGGGTTGGAAGCTCTCCGTCATCCGCCCTACTCACCAGACCTTGCGCCTACAGACTACTACTTTTTCCAGAATTTGGATAACTTCTTGGCGGGAAAAAAATTTAATACCCGAGAGGCAGTACAAAATGCCTTTGAAGAATTTGTTGCCTCCCGTCCAGCTGATTTCTTTAAGAAGGGCATCAATAAACTGCCACTGCGATGGCAAAGATGCATTGATTGCATGGGTGATTACTTCGATTAATACAAATAAAAAATTCATGAAAAAAATTCGTTTAAATTTTTTCATACAAAACGGCAATTTCATAGGTAAAGACCTATTATTCACATACCTTAGTCTACTACAGCTTTTGAACAAGTAGTTATACAAAAATTCATGAGAGTATGATTGTACGTTTGCATGTTTGTTAGTATTTATATACATACTTAAAATATGCAAACGGTGCAAAATTTCACGGGTGCTATCATTCTGTATGTACAGACGCCAGCACATCAAGCTACCCTAATCTGTTAAATTTCTTTGATAGATTTTCAAGTTTATTACATACGCATGGTTTATAATCAATTAGAAAAAAATGACAGTTTGGGGTAGGTTGACGTGCTGGTGTCTGTACATGCAGGGTGATAGCACCCGTGAAACTGAACAACTTTCTTCAAGGAACATAGGTCGAAATATGAAAAAATGAAATCGGGCCTCCGATACAAAATCGATCAGCTGACTGTTGATTTTGCATGGGAGGACCGATTTTTTTTTTTTCATATTTCGACCGACCGACAGATAATTTTGAGGAATTTTGCCGCCCCTCATTTTTGCCGCTCTGGGCATTTGCCCGGCTTGCCCCCCCTTAGATCGGGCCCTGTGTCGAGGTCCTTATAAATGTAAACTATTTCAGAAGAATATTTCTTCCCAAACTGTCAAAATCACACTGACAACAAACTTTCTACTCGACGGCCATAAAGTATATACGATTATCTACAAAATCATGACTCGTTTAGAACGCTTAACTGTGATAATTAATAGAAAAACATAGCTATCTACTCCTATTTTACATCATTTAGTTATAGTCATGTCTATTCTTCCGTCGATAAATCGGTGCTCATTGTAAGCCTGCTGGGAGCTTCACAGGCTTCGCGGAGCGACCTCATTGTTGCGAGGAAATCGTCACATTGAGAAGCCACGGCCTCGCATTCCAGGATGACGTGAGCGGCTCATTCGTCGGCGTCAAGACAGCCTCTGCAAAGCGGGCTGTCTGTGGCGCCTATGATATAATTCCCAAAAAAAAGTGGAAACTACGGAACACAACCTGCCGTCAAAGGTTGGTTCACAACCTTTAACAACATGATATGAAGCCTACTTACAGATCTCGTCAATCACTTCGGAGATGTACACGGCCGACCGGTGGGCGGGAACCTTCTCTTGCATGGTGTTGCCACTCGCGTCCATTCTGAAGTTGCCAACCTGAAATAATCAATTTAAATATTTTAAGTTGTTGGATTTAACACACAAAGTGTTGAGTTCCTCCTATTGACAAAACTTAGACTTTACTTTTAAGGGACAAAACTTGTTAATCAGCAATGTGTATCTAGACTAATCTATTAATATTATAAAGAGGAAAGATTTGATTGATTGTTTGTTTGTTTGCATTGAATAGGCTCCGAAACTACTGAACGGATTTGAAAAATTATTTCACTGTTGGGAAGCTACACTATTCCCGGGTGACGTAACCTATATTTTATCCACGTATGCCCACAGGAACGGGAACTACGCGGGTAAAACCGCGGAGTGCTGGGTGTTATAAATATATTTGATGTTATGGTCCGTAATCCACCACGCGGGCCCAGTGCGCGTTGGTAGATGTCACATGTCTTCGAATTTTTGATTCTAGGACATGCCGGTTTCGTCACAATGTTTTCCTTCACCGTTTTGAGAGCAGTGGTGATGAAATAATTTACACAAAGTAAAGCGCCTGTCTGGGTTCGAACTTACGACCTACATGTCGTAAGTAGCGGCCGTCAACCACTGGTTCACCATTGCTGCCAACATAGGGTCGAATTAAATTAGCTGCCCATACTTTACCCACGTGTTAGTTATCAACATCGAAAACTAATGACATATTTTTTTATTTTTTTTGCTTCGTTCGATGGTCGAAGGTCAATGTCCCGAAATCGATCAGCAATTTTTGTAATTTTTCGTGCAACAGCTATTTTTTTCGAATTTTCAAAAACCAAAACATAACAGTCGTTTGGTTAATGCGGCTAATGAGACACAATTCATTTTCTATTGTAACGGCGGTTCCATTTTTTTAGATTCCACGCCGGAATTAACCGGTAATGTACAGACGACACCAACACAACAAAGCTACCCAAAACTGTCAAATTTCTCCCCCGATTGGGTGGGCCCGCATTGTCGTTGCGGGGGGCTCAGTAACCGTGGTCCCACACACGGTGAAGCCAAGAGGAACCCAAAGGTGGGGCCGCTCGTCAGGGCTTTTGCCTCAAAGCCGACGACGTAGCGGGCAAAAAGTAGGTTGCGGTGAGGTGCACCGCAACTGAGGTGGGCCGCGATGTCGAATGGGAGGCATCGCGGCTGAGGGTTACGGGCTGCGGCGGAGGAGGAGTGCCGGTACTTTTGAGTAGCGCTCTTCCCTTCCGTGGCCTGGACGGGGCCACCACCGTTTGATGGCGGACGCGGTGGGGCCGCAGGGGACGAGGAGTGTCGGTATAGCGTTGGCCGCTCTCCCTATCCCCTGCGGCCGAAAAGTGGTAGGCGGCAGGGCCACTGTGTTGACCCGTCGCAGGGTGACCGAGGGGTCCGCAAGGGCCGATGCCTGCTAGGGGTGCGGGTTTTTCGAAAGAGATACCGTCGCCCCTAGCACACGGGCAACTGAGGGAACACGGGTGGGTTTTAGTCAGTAAAAGTCTGACACGCCCTCCTGCTCTACCCAGCGGGAGAAGTCATTTGATGATTTCCCACCCAAAAAAAAAACTGTCAAATTTTCCAAATTGAACATGAACCTTATGCTTATGTAATAAAGATGAAAATCTATGAAGGAAATTTGACAGATTGGGGTAGCTTGATGTGTAGAGTTTAGAATAAAATGGGAATCAAACTTTTCACATTTTTTATTATATCACTAGCTTCCGCCCGCGGATTCACCCGCGTGGAAGTCTGAAAATTATCCCGCGGGAACATACTACCGCATACCGGGATAAAAAGTATCCTTGTATCTATTAATGTAGGTTATAAATCTGTGTGCCGAATTTCATCCAAATCCATTCAGTAGTTTTTGCGTGAAAGAGTGACAAAGATCCATACATAAACTTTCGCGTTTATAATATTAGTAAGGATTTGTTCTGGATATTGATACCCAACACGTCGGTAAAGAATTGCCAGCTAATTTAATTTGACCCTATACAGGGTAAGTTTTTATCCAGTGCGCAAATTGTAACCATGAATTCAGCATATCATTCTAGACCCCCTAGCGCAAAAAAATTTCGCAGCTGTTTCATAGAAAAGTGCAATACCTACGCGGTCAAAATGTATGGAACAGCTGATATTTTTTTGTGTATCTGGCGAAAAATTTCTGCGCTAGGGGGTCTAGAATGATAATGTGAATTCATGGTTATAATTTGCGCACTGGATAAAAACTTTTCCTGTATAGGTACAGTTTCTACTAGGGTTGCCACCTTTTATTCATGCAGTTAAAGTACATTGGTTATTAAAGGTAAGAAAAAAAAAAGTACGTAGTATCAAAATAAAGTACAATTTATTTTTCTCTAATATGTTTAAAAACATATTTTTTATTGCTTTTTGCAATTTGTATCAGATTAGTATCTCGACTAAACAATTGCACAGCATCTTAACATTTTTTGGTGTAACATATTCACTAACTTGTTGATCCGTTTCACTATCAAAATTACTTTTTGTAGGTGTATGTGAAGTATTCTTGTCCATGATTTACTATAGCATGAATCTATAAAACTTTAAATTGTATTCATGTTGCACTAAAACCGCTTCGTACAAAACAAACAGGGGCGCATTCCGTATTAGACAAATAGTGATAATATCGCGAAGCCAACCAAAATAAAAATCAGTACTAATGATCTGATAGCTCTTAAATTTTTTGACTATTCAATTTGGTCGGGTTCGCGATATTATCACTTTTGTTGCATTTCGGAACACGGCACAAGACATTGTGACAATGACACTGACATTGTAGACATTTGAGGTTAGGTTGCGTTCATAAATTGTTAAAAACGAGTGCTAAGTGATGTGGCGCTGGCGAGTGGCGACATCGATTCAGCACCAATCGATAAATTTCGTTTAACGAAAAAATTCTTACGACTAAACTTTTCAAAATCTCAAAGAAATCAAATCATGTGAAAAAAGTATTTTCGTGTACTTTATTGTTCTCATAAAGTATAGAGTACAATTACCTAAAATAACGTACAATACTTTATAATAAAGTACGGGTGGCAAAACTAGTTTCTACAGAATTCAGAATTATTAATTACATCCACCAATGAAATGCGTGTTGATTAAAGTCATTAAAAAAACCCAATTCTATTATTGATTTCTACAATCAATATTTTTACAGCATAAAGAGAAAGATAAGCCGTTAGGATTACATGATTTAATGACACATAACTATAGTAATTTGATAGTAATCTTAACTAAAATAATAAGAAGAATAATATTTTGAAATCAAACTAAAAAAAATAGCTAAAATTTCGGTGTTTCCATTTTTTTTACCAACAATTATCAACATCATCTCATATACTCGTAACTAGACAGGTGTTAAGCCCTAAAAGATGTTTCCGAGAAAATGGCAAAAAACGCGCGAATCGTTATTACTTAACAACTGTGATACTTACGTTATTTATTGTAGGACAGATCAATTGATATTTCTTTCTGCTTATCCTAAAGAATCCTTTCCAATTAACGGTCTACAAACTCTCATATCTTAGGAACTATTTGAATTGTAAAATAGTTTGTTAGACAGAAAGATAGAGAATTGTGAACTCTCTTAGATTCTATTAAAAGTAAAAACTGACCACTACCAAGTGAGGGTTAATTCCTTTCTAGTTAAAAAGTAATCAACAAAAAGGCGGAAGGCGGTGACACATAATTAAATACATATCCAAAGTCACCGACTTCCGAACTTAGTTATTGGGGTTGGACAAAGCTACTTTATTATGTTTTACTTTTCGGTTTTTCGGCGGTTTAATTTTTTTGTTAAAAAGTTTTTATTTTATAATTTTTTGTGGCTATAATCTACTAATTACTACATGCTTAATTTTTGATTACTTTTTGTAATACACAACTCAGTATTAAAATCTGTGAGTAAACAATCAAACATCCCCTGTTTTCTTACCCTTAGGGTTGGAATTTTTCTTCGAAATTTATATGGGACCAACTTCGGGGTATATATACCCTTTCCATTAAAAAAAGAATTATCAAAATCGGACTACTTTGGAAAAAGTTATGCGTGGTCATACATAAAAAATAAAAATACCCGTCGAATAGGGTACTTTCCAATTTGATAAAAACAGTTTTAATTTCAAGACTGGGACGATATATTAACAGAAAAATAAAAATAAATTTATTAATACCCATTTTCTCCAAAAAACGATTAAAATCAAATTTATTTTTCGTTGTTTTGAAGTTACCGCCAAAACGCTCCTTACGGTGACTTTTTATCACGTGACATCGTAACGTCAGCTTTGTGTAAACAGCACCAGTACAAATACTTAGTTTGGCGCAGTTTTAGAAGTATTTGTGCACAGAGGCACCGCACACCAGTGATTTCACTTTCTATCCATAAAAAATCTTTTAATTATAAACACGACACTCACTTGTTTACTTACTAACTACTTTAGTTTACACAAAGTTGACGTCACGTGTTAAAAAGTCATCGTAAGGAGCGTTTTGGCGGTAAATTCAAAACAACGAAAAATAAATTTGGTTTAAATCGTTTTAAATTGAGAAAATGGATATAAATAAATTTACTTTTATTTTTCTGTTACATATTTCGTCCCAATCTTCAAATTAGAATAGTTTTTAATAAATTGGAAAATACCCTATTGAGTAACCTCCTCCGTTTTTTCGTCGGTTCAAAAAGTGAAAGTATCAGCTAAATGAATGATATCATCGGGATGAATACTGAAATGCTGTCGACGGTTATAAGCCTATGCAACTAATGGCCGATTCCTACAATTTACGGACATTTGTAGGTCAAACTCGTATCTTTACCAAAACTGAAGCAAATACCTCATAGCATTGCAGAGTAGACCGTCCTATACAGGATAAGTTTTTATCCAGTGCGCAAATTTTTCGCGAGTTATAAAAAAAAAATCAGCTGTTCTATGTATACATTTTGACCGCGTAGGTATTGCACTTTTCTATGAAACAGCTGTTTTTTTTTTTTTGTATAACCGGCGAAAAATTTCTGCGCTAGAGGCTCTAGAATGGTATGCTGAATTCATGGTTAAAATTTGCGCACTGGATAAAAACTTACCCTGTATAGAAGTAGCTACCACAGGCTAAAATTAGCTTACGAAACTATTTATTTTCCCAGTTCAGAAATTAAAATGCTACTATTGGTAAGCAAAACGATCCCTTTTGTTTATATGAACTGAGGATAAGACAGCTGTAGGATAAGGGGCCATCCATAAATTACGTCACACGTTAAGGGGCGGGGGGGGATCCACGAAATGTGACATTGTGTGACAAGGGACAGGGGGGATCAAAACCTTTGAGGCATCACATGTTAAAATCTAAAATACTAAAACTCGAAATTTATAACGTAAGAAACCAAAAACTTAAAAATATTACTATTATAATAATACTCGATCTATATTTCTAAGGCTTATGAACGTTTTGTCCATTATCTAATCTAAGATTACTGCACTACTATTAGACAAATGTTATTACTCAGTTAAAGACTTTTTAAATGATATAAATTTATCCTGATGATGATTGTTATAATTATTTAATTACAAATTTGACCAATTATGACATATGTACCTGACACTATAATAATATTAATTGACTTAACTTTAATTTCTGTTTTGTTTTGCTGACATAATTTAATTTACATTAATAGTTTAATTTATGTTCCTAATAATTTGCACGCCGTAAGGTAGACTGTAGCCGATCTCATTAATTTATGTACAACATCTTATGCCTGTACCTACATTCATAGCAAATAAAGTTCTGATTCTAAAATATTTGACTTCATGTTAATTTTATTAATGATTATTTTTAACAAAAAAAACACTTTTGGAAAAACTTGTTTTGATTTAATTACTTCTAAATACATAATTGAAAAATATGTGTCGTCACACAAGGAGGGGGGGGGGGGGTGTTTTCGAAAGTGTGATCACCTTTGACAAGGACGGAGGGGGTGTCAAAAAGCCATAAAATTTGTGTGAGGTAATTTATGGATGGCCCCTAAGACATATAGCATCATCAGCCTATAATGGTCCCACTGCTGGGACACAGGCCTTTGAGAGTAGGAGTGGGCTATAATCCACAATGCAAGCCCAGTGCGGGTTAATAGATTTTACGTCTTCCAATTTTCTCAGCTGTAGCACTTGCATCCACTAGAGTCTAGTGGGATGTGGAAACTTTTTCCTTCGCATGCTGTATTTACTAAAAAATATATTTTTTGGCAGTATTATTTACACCCATTTGGATCTTAAAGTCATCCCATTGCCTTGCCCCATCAGAAAGTCTTGAATCTCCTTTCTTAAATTCCTGACTTTCTCAAATGCATTACCACCAATTGTGGTTTAAGTGTGGTTTTAGATCTTTTCAACACAATATGTTCATGGGGTTTGATGGATCGACGAATTATTCCAAGAATTTCTAAAATGCACCTAAAACAATTTTTCTGATCTCTACCATATTAAAATGAGACAGTCACTTTCACGCACAATGGTCAACTTAAAGGACTAAGTGCGGAAAATAAACCCAATAACATAGAACATAGAGTATGACTTCACTTGATTTTTATTTGATTGTCGTGGGCCGGATTTCAAAGCTTCCGGATTTCAGGGCTGTAGTTTGCCCATCCCTGCACTAGACCAACGAAGTAGACAGTAAACGAATGAATTATTAACCTCGCCAACACACATTACTGTTGTACTGTTGCCATAATATTGTTAACCATAACAATTTACAAACTGATCGATTCGTTTTTATTGAATATTTATAACTTTACCTTATGATGAATGAAATACATCTTCGGTTAGTTGCAAAAAGAGACGAAAGTTATGACAAAGTTATTAATTAATAAAGTATGTACCTACACCTACTCTAATTTTGTCCATTATCAGAGGAATTTATTAAAAGATTGTAATTTTAAAAAGGCATTTGTATGACAAACAATAAATGGACATTTAAACGACCAAAGGTCTTGGAGTGATTGAATAAAACGATAAATTCAATAGTAATAAAACTTTGAACTCAAGTTACCTAGTTCATAAAATGTATTACTTACATCGACTTTTTTCCATTTATCTACTTTTTTTATCACATCGTTAAGCTCCTCGAAGGTCGTCCGGCACACTGGAATTAGAAGATAACTTCAATTAACCATCAAATCTATAATAATTAAGTTTATACCTTTCGGCAAATAAACACACCTAAACATTTCAAGTTTTTAGGGTCTATTCGCGCAGTTACCGCTACAAACAAAATTGTAAACGCAAAGAAAAGGATTGCTGGACGCATCGTTAACGCTTTATTATCTAACTAGCACCAATAAGTGTTTAATTTACAAGAAAATACAGATAAATGTCGGGAAATTTTCAATACGTGTTGAAGAAGTTTATCTTTTTTCTGTCATACACGAACTCTATTCTGATTGGTCGAGAATAAGTATTATTTGTTTTATGGTTGGTAACTGACAGCGATAAACCTACTAAATGTAATAGTGCCAGCACTAGCATAACTCTCTTGAATTTTAGGGTCTATTTTTTTCTTAGGTTATCGTGAATTTTGAAGAAAGAAGAGATTTACCTTCTTTGGGAATTTATCTTTTTTCCAGAGAGAAATTAAGTTTAAAAAATATTGTAAATTACTTATTTAGCCAGAATAACACATTTTTGTTTGAACTAGTGAAAAAAAAATGGTAGGTAAGAACCATGGCATTTTTTCATTCGGCAACACTGTCACAATACATCATTGTGTTTTTGGTTTTTGTCTATGGCTGCGTAGTTCCGAAGAGTTCGAAACAGGAAAAACATCAATGTCAAGACAATCACTTATCACATTTTTATCACATGAGCTGAATTTATTTTTGAATGTAATGTTACCAAAAAACATTTTATAATTTTTTACGGGTGGCTGGTTAGTAGTTTAGCAAAGTAAATCAGTTAAAATATTTTAAAAATTTGCCCTTTCTGACTCCCTCGATTGCCCGTTCTCCGGTTTTCCGCCCGCCGCCCCCCACCTATCAACCGACCCAACCAAACCAAACTTACCAACAGTTCGCATTCGGTCTCTATGCGCGCGGGACGTTTGCTCAACGGCATGTATAATTTTTTTATGCACATCAAATTGTTTAAAAACCTTAAAATACCTTGAATATTACTATTGCATCGTCTCGGAGTGACGTTCCAGTGAGTTTTGTGAAGAAATACGCACGTTTCGTGTAAAAATTCAGGTAAGTGACTGCTTGACAGATTGCGTCTTTTCCTATTCAGAGCTTATTATCTGGTCTTTTTAGTTGATTTTGATTGCTTTCATTTGTGTAATAAGTGTAGTGACGAAATAGGTACATGATGGATAATGCCATATTGCCTGTTACGACTTGTCCGGCGCACCTGTGCCATGACCATACGCTAATCACTCAGTCCAGTGTAGTATTGCATATTTTATGTAACCTTTCAAAAAATCATCTTATCAAATGACTGCGTCATGTGCAGTTAGAAAATCCCAATTTCATAATGAGAGAGCGCGCGATCGGCGCAACCTGACGACTTGGCAACGCGCTGCCACCCGATAAAAACTTGTTAAAAAGTTAATTTATCAAACAAAAAATATGTTATTATCCGTGGACCGGCGTGTCCCTTTGTTTTCCGTGTGAAATCGTCCCTTTGTCCTTCGATAGGGCGCGCTGGGCGCGACGCGGCACAGGAATTTCGACTCTAGAAAAGTGCCATAATACAATGATGGTATACATTGGTAGGTCGCGCAGCTCGTCGCTTGCTCGCGTCGTTTTCACAACGCCTGTGTTCGTGCGTATCTACGTGGACGACGTCAGTGTGCTCGTGCGGTAGTTTGTTTATAGTCAGTACCGGACGAATACGACATCTATTATTACAGCAGTAAGGCTCGGTATCGTATGTAGGTCGGCGTCCTCGTCGGTGTTTGTCTATCGATCTCTGCGGTGGCCAATGGCACATGTCGGCGCGGTCCTGCGCGGCCGCGCCTCACTCCGCTCTTTGGTGAAAGCCGGGCGCGCTCGGACGATATATTACAATTCATGTACATCTATACGATGTCTATAAGTACTATCTTATCATTGGAAACGCTGTTATAACACCCCCCCCCCCCTCCCCTTCACTCCGCCGCCCCTCCCGTACCCCGCCCGCGCCTGCCGGATCCGAAGGCCTACTAGATCATGAGTTTTCAAATAAGAACCCGCGAAGTTGATGTATAAATTGAAATCGTGAATGTTTTGTCGAGCGCTGTTTGGCGACCTCCGGCGTCACGGTGCGCGGGGGGAGGGTGACAGAAATAGAAGTGCGGATTGGAAACGTGCGACGTGGCAACGTCGCGCGCTCCTCCGCGCTCAGTGTCGGTTCAAAATGGCGTCTGTGCGTGATCGATACCGCGGAATTTGCGTTGAAAATGACCGTATTTGTGATGTATCTGGTTGTGAGTCGGCCGGAGGGCTACCCTGGCAGCACGGGGCGAACGCCCCGCACCCGGCACTGGCTCACGAACCTCTCAAAGTACGTATGTCAACCATATTGCGCCGACACTTTGCCCCCACATAAATACCTAGGTATGGCTAGGGTACGCTTGCAATCTCGATGATCTAGACATCTACAGCATATCCGATATTCAGTATTGAGATAACTTTAACTTTCCGCCTGCAGTGTACTCATTGCGAGAGTTAACCTCATGTATTTTACATCGTCAGACAACTTAAACTAAAGTTACGTAACATGCGTGTTTTTTAATGCGGGAAAGTGTTGTTACCAGCTAACTAGCTTTCTTTGAATGTGTTTTATCTATGAATCTCTTGGCCTTAAGAAAAAGAGAATAAATCGAGCCCGCAAGTTGCATCTGATAAATGGAAACAAAATGGCGGCGGATTTGTAAAATTAAGACGCAGTAGCGCGCTGAATGTTGGCAACGTCGCGCTTCACAGGCTGTAATTGTGTTGTGTGTAGTCGTCAGTCGACTCACTTGTTCGATAAGAAGTTTCAAGGCTATACGTTTTGTATCCTCCGTTTAACAATGGGATAAATTTAATACAAACGATAAACGAGTTTAATACTTAATGCCAGCGTATTGGTGTTGTAATTAAATTTTAGTAATAACTTGAGTTGGTCTGTGGCACTCACACATGGATGAGCTAATTGAGGTTAATACTTGGCGTGCCTGTGTTGTCTGTTGATACCTGTTTACTGCGCACACATGCACATAAACCAACAAACAAACTAGGTTGTTATTGAGTGGACGTGAGCCTTAGATAGATAGAATAATGGTGCGGACATAATCTGTATATACCTATGTTTACATCACTCCGGGCCTCAACTCAACTGATATAAATAATGCATAGTCATGAAGGATTTATTTTAAATTGAGAAATGGGTACTTTTCTACATATTTTTCGGGCTGTTTCATAATCCAGATTGTTTAATCGGTAATTGTTACATACCCAGTAGAAAGTATGGAATTCCAAGTTGAGGTCCTCGAACCGTAGTTGCATTCATGACTTGAAATAGATTCAACAAATGGTACGAATTTAAAAATAAACATCAAAGTTGATAAATAGATTAGTGTGCTACGTTTATTGTCTTCACACATTGGGAAAGGTCTTGCTTTAGGCAGCCAGCGTCATGTGTCAGCTGATAGTTGCCCTGCCAAAATTTGATTCATCATGTAATTAATTTCTTCAGGAATCAAATCAATATCTTTCCTTCTACTTCCTGTGTTGTTCTTAATTTATTTCTAACGAAAAAAAATAAACGTTTTTGGTCTTGTTCTTGACTTTCGAAACTTAGCCAGCTTTTTCGAGTTCCTTTGTTGAATCATTCTCACTTGGCTAACAATTACAACTGAAGGTGATGATGACGTGCAAATATCGCTTCGATAAATATCTACCTACCACCTTTTTCCTTTGCCTGATCTTGATATAGGTCTTTGACATCTAATTGAATACGGACTTGCAATGCAGGTATCTTTAATTCAAGGTATAATATGGCTTCTCTAATTGCCGACTGGAATTATTCTTATTTTTTCATCCATTGCTGGAATAAAAACTTCTTCGATCTCCCTTTCTATAAATCAAGTTAAGGGTTTCCCATGATGGACGTTGAAGATTGCACAATGTAGCTATTCAGATTATATGAAGAGTAGCTAATGCAAATAGGTCAGTACATTTTGAAGGGGTTCGACAGGAGAATTTTTGCACCTTGCCTCGCATTTACCATATGGATAAAAAAGCAAGGTCATAGACTTGCATTGAATTAGATTGGAATAACATTCTGTGGATTGTTTGAGAATCGTGGGCTAATTAGTCCGAAATTTATTGTGTTTGTCTCATTGATCGAAGGTTTCTGTAAAGAAATCTATATTTTGCACGTAGAATTAAGGCACATTAATTCTACGTGGAAAAATTGGGGAGAACGATGGTAAAAACATACTCTCCCGATAAGTAATACTTGGCATATTGATAGCCATAAAACTCCTTGGATCTCTGATCTTGCATTCGATTGAAAAGTTTGTAAGCTACTTACTTTGAAAACGGTTAAGAATAACCTGTTTTCAATGCATTTACTTATTGTGGATTACAGAACTGGTAGTCATAATCGTAACGGTTTATGCTGCGTTTCTAATTAATTGGTATTTGCATACGAAGTAGGTTTCATAGGCCGGTAGATAAGAAACAAAGAAAACATACTCACAAATTGTTTCCTAATTTAGATCTGAGAAAACCCGTAGCTAGTTCATAATCTATCATTCCCTCAAATCACCTGTAATTTTCTTGGCACAGGTACCACCTTCTGACCTTTATGTTCTGTCTAAAACATGGCATTTGCCATTTAAACATCTCACCAACGCATGACTTGACAAAACGATTTGTAGCAGTCATGGTGAATTTTAGAAATCATGCTAAATATGGACAATCTTTAAAAAAAAAAAAAAAGGTGCGATATTTCTTATTGTATTCATTTGATTTAGATTAGTCCAGCATTTCAATTTGTAGGTATTGGGAAAACATTTGTGCCTTTACCAATATTGATTCAATGTGCATTTTGCCAATTTTGATTCGTGTTTAGCTGGTACCTATAGCTCATCGTTAGTTCACACATAATAACTAACTTCCATCATCTGTTTTCAGTTACTTTGAATGTAGTTGGTTTCTTGAATTTTCAGCCATATTATATTGTCAAGTAACATGCTTCTTTTGGTTGGTTTACCTCCATTTAGTTCTGTTCTTCGTTGTTATGGACCCTCATGTTGTTTTTGCCACTATCATTCGTCAAGATATTTTGTTTTAGAACATGGATATTCAACTCTATTAAATTCACTTTATCATCGGTCAAATAATTTACGAGTAAAAAACCATTAGATAAACAGCTCAAAATTATGCTTATAAATCATTTTGCTTATTTTGATTTGATTATTTTGTAAGTAGTAGTAGTTGTAGTATTTCCAATAATTTGTAGTTAGATATTTAATTGGTTAGTTTCACTTTTTATTTTATTTTTAATACCTTTTGACTAAATATTTTTAGGTTTTGCTGAACCATAGGAAAGGCAGCTAAAACGAACTTATTAAAAATAAAACAACATACATATTTGAATTTGTTTCTTTTCTGTTTTGACCCATATAAACTCCCTCAGGTGATACAAAAACACAAAGTGAGAAGACAACTGTTAAGTTTTCTCATTTCTCTATCTAAACAGCTGTATATTTTAAACCCTGACCTATAGTTGCAGCTCTCGGCTGTAAGCATCACGATCTTTGTAACAATCAGAATTTGGTCCATGACATCATGCTATCTGACTACCGTACCTTTTTCCACATTTAGCAAATAAAATGGTTATACTAAGCTATTGATATTCTATACACATTATAAATCTTCTAATAACTAAACGGCCTTCTCTTGTTTTATTGAATTCAAGAAACGAATGTCTTCACACAACAAAATGTCTCCAATTCACTTGCTTCCATTCTCTGATTCTCTGCATTGATTTTATTTATTCCCCACACCAATATCCCCCGCTTGTTGTCAAGCTACATACGGTTTGAATCATTCATACACGTAACTATGATAGGAAGCACAACATTTCATACTTCAATAGACTAAGCCTGTGAAATTGATCAAGAACGATGTCCCAACAAATTGCAATCTTTTGTGCATTTCCTCCCAAGTATTTTTATTTTTATCAGTGCATTGTTTTTGGCGGGAAATAGACGCCGAGTGGCCCGGGTGTGTTCTCAATACCGACTGTTGTATAATTTTAGAGAAAGGAGATTTTGTTTTGGTCCGCCAGTGCCGCGGCGGTGGTTCGTGGCATTTCATATCGTTGCAAGTCCGTTTCGCTCGCTATTATTTCTATGGCGGCGTTGCCGTTCCGTCTAGTAGCTCGGGCTCGATTCTCGGTCGGGCCGCCGCAGTTGGAGGCGCTGTTGAGCAGTCAGTCGGCCGCGCAGCTCGGTGCGCGACGTTTGTCCGAAGGAAGGGCTCCGCTTGCGTCCCTCCAGTCCCAGCGCGTCAGTATCGCGGGTGCGAAAGAGATAGCATACAGCGCGAGCGAGATAGCGCTATGGCAGTGTCGCAACCTCGCCCACCTGACCGTGTTGACGCCGCGCTCGAAAAAGTTGCGCCGTTGCGCTATTTGGAGGCGCACGAATGTGCTCGCTCGGAGCAAGCCGTGACGCGCTATTATCTTTATTCATTGTCTCGAAACTGTTCTTTGAGTTATAAAAGGCGTTTTCTACATGTAATTGAAGATACAGACGTGTCAGCATTTAATATTCAACGGTATGTACTCATTTTTCTTAGTTTTTGACATCGATGCGTTCGGGGCCAATCGTTATCTGAATTGCAACAGATAGATAGGAGCTCACATCTCCTCGTCCAGTAAACTGGATTGACTTCTGTTCTCCTTCGTATAACATTGATTCGCATTGACGTTCGGTGAGTCGCGCTGTGTAATTGTTGGTATTTAGTCGCCATTTTCTACGTCGGTGACGAATACCGCCGCGCCGTCCTCGTTTCCCCTGGCCCGATGCAAACCGGACTTTACCGCTCTATTCTGAAAGATGATTATCCTTAACCGCCTTTAACTTTTTCTTCAAACGAGATCCGCTCGCTATGATTCATTGTGGAAATAATAATACCTAAAGATTTTCGTGAGTGACTGTACCATGAAAGAGGACAGTCCGATATCTAAATAGAAGATTTCAGAACGTGGCCATGTAAAAAGGCGGGACTTGTTCAAATGTAATTCTCTTGCACTCGATATTGTTTAGTGGCCTGCGCTGCAGACTTGAAAGTTGAGCGAGTAAGTATTTTGCGCCGGCCCGGTCGGTGTTGTGCAGCTAGCTAGGGTGTTATCGATTTGTGTACGTTTTACGCTATAAATAAGTACGAGTTTGTGTCATCGTCGTCGCTGCCGCCGGACCGGTTTGTGAACGAAACCTGTGTGGGTGCTGTGACCGGAGATTCGAAATTCCAAATTCGAATGCGCCTCGCCTTCTAGCTTTCGAGTACCTTTATGGTTCGTGTTTTAGTTGCGTAATATGTTTATAAAAGCTTAAAACATTCACCGTAGTACGCTGGTGTTAGTCACGTTGCATATTTCGTTTCTTTATTATCGTTATACAATCCGTTATTCGATAAATTCATGTTATTTGCGAAATAAGTGTAATTTAATTACGTTGACCCTGAACGGCATGCTAAAAATGCTAAACTTATAAGAAAGTGGAACGATGTCGAATGATTTACATTCAGGACGTGACGTCATTTCACGATAGTATCTTTTTTTATTTCGATTTTTCGAAAACTGCAGTTCCTACAAGACAAAGACAAGAAGTCAAGTACTGCCTCTCTACATGTGATGTGTGTTGGGTACTGTTCCCGCTGCATGCCAGAGTGCCTGACAAAATCGAAATAACCGCTATTTCAAGAATTAAACTAAATAAATATATATTATTTATTCACAAAATCAGATGGT
Source organism: Polymixis flavicincta (assembly GCA_949987655.1). Classification (NCBI taxonomy): domain Eukaryota; kingdom Metazoa; phylum Arthropoda; class Insecta; order Lepidoptera; family Noctuidae; genus Polymixis; species Polymixis flavicincta. Next base: position 2,295,271 of record OX465198.1, on the reverse strand, counting down.
GAGTTACATAATCCTTTCATCAACACCAACAATTATGCGCTGACAGTAATTAAAACAAAACAACTCCGCATGTGAAAATGGCGGGCGCGGTTATTATCACTTGTTATTTATTCAGCAACTAACGGATCGATGAACTAGATTCGTCAAAGTGAGCTGTAGCTGTAGTACAAAGTAAATACTGTCAACTTGTGTCTTGTTGAAGACAGTTTACGTGTTGAAAGAAGTACTTATTTATCGCTGAAAAATCGTTATTTCCATGATCACATGCGCGTAATGAGCCTAACTTAAACGGACGCGTTCGTCCTTAATTTTTATCAGTATTTCACGACGTGTGGTTTCCGACTTTCCGTGTACACAAAACTGAATTAATCATTCGTTACCACGTTTTCGGCCACAACAGTTCCAAATTTACGGTTTTATAATAAAAAGTACAAAGTAAAATAAATAAATAAAGTAATGGTTCGTCTTAGTTAAAATGGAGTAGGCGTGGAAGTTTATCAAATGTCATTAGTTTATCAGCCTTTTTGGTTAGATACTCATGCCCGACCGACATACATACATGACCACAACCTTGGTTTATGTCAGAAAAATTTACTGAGTGACACAATTATATATAGGCATTTGGAGTAAGGATACTTGACAAAAACAACTCCTTTAGTGCTTATTCTGACGATTATTCTAAGTTCTCACTGTGAGATCCACTTGTGCGACTTCAATCAAGTATAGGTTAGGTTACTAGGTACTGCAAGAGCAAGCATGCTGCATTCACCATCTTCTACTAAACTGCTTCATCACTTATCATGTGAGAAAGAAGGGTTTAGCAAAGATCCTAAAGTATTAATCAATTTTGTGTTTATTGTAATAGAAAATCAACAATCCATTGAACTATTGGTATACTCATGAAAAAGTAAGGTTAGATTAGTAACACCCATGGTTTATGCATTAAGCCATATCCCCCCATCCCGTTGCTAACCTCAATAGGTTTGATGACTGCATACAAGGGGGTATATTAAGTTAGCATTGGAAGCATTGCAAAGTACTACACGACTTGCAGTGTGCCGAAAATGTTAATACAAATTAAAAGAAACACTGGCCATTAATTTATGTCACAATTATCTACAACAAAAAAAAAAAAAAAGTTGAATGCTGCAAAATCTACTGCTGTGATTGGCTGAAACAATTACAGAAGCCAATCAAATTGCTTGACTAAAGCTTAACAAGTCGTGATCCATGGAGGCTGGTCATTCGAAACAGCCTACCTCCCTTCAGAAGTATATTAGGTCTCCTAGTTCCTAATTACAGATGCAAAAGACCTGCCTGATACATTTAACGGTGTCTTTGATACCTTCAGAGTCGTTTAACCTTCCAGAAAGCATGTGCTAGATGAAACCTACTTGATTTGACAAACGGAAAACATTTCAAAGCATGCTACATATGGTTCTTATGATATTAATTATATTATCTATCAGCTGAAGACACCTGCGTAGGTATTCCTGTAGATTAGGTAACCATTAATTAGATTAACATGCTTTTGACTAATGAAGACTTCTACATTGACATGTGGTTTGTCACATGGTCATAAATAATCCTTAAATACATTAACATAGGCCATTTAATGTTTTGGTATAGTTACCTACAGTTTATTGACAGTTTTAATTTTCAAAAGAAGTCTTAGGACTCTTTATGATAATTACATATGGGGTCAATTGGGACTAGGTGGCACCAAGACACGTAACATAAATGTATTTAAAAAAAGACAATTTATTGGGCCACAGTAGGTGTTAGTAAAACTATGCTAGTCAAGTAAATGGTATTACGATCATTTTTCACTATCAAAATATTTTTAATTGGGCTTAAAATGACTTGTTCTTTTTCACCACCTCCAAATTAGTTTAGATATGCCAGAAAATTATAAATTCTGTTTGTGTTTAATATTATAATCTATCTGGTGTAAAACAGACCCTCAAACTTATAAATGTCTAAAACCATAAACATACTACAGAAAACATAATAAACCATACCACAAAAAAGGTTGCATTACATTTTATATTTATTTAATTACATCTGTTGATAAAAATCTTACTCATAATATTATTCTCTATAATTCCAGGTGATCGTGTGATGGGAAATCGCTGATCATCAAAGATGATGAAACGGACAGGTGTCCCGAGGCTCGGGCCTGATGAGCCCTCGCCCATGCCTCCCCAGAATCAATCGCAGGTAAGATTGATTGAAATTATTAATATCTTGGTATATAACCAGTATGAACTGGTCTTGTTGTCAAAAGAGCTTGACACCATAAGAACTAAAGGGTTTTGTTTAAAGAAACATGGTCTTTCAGTCAAAAGATTTTTCGAAGAATGAGGAAAAGATGCTTGGAAACCATATTTTACATAGAACTAGCTTTTGCCAGCATCTTCGCCCACGTTAACTAATTTAAACAAAGTATATGTCTAAACCTTTATAAATTACTGTATTTTGGTGAAAACTGCATGAAAATCCGTTCAGTACTTTTTGAGTTTATCGCAAACAGATAGACAGACACGGCGAAGGATCTTGATGATGATAGGACTCCCTTTTCCGCACGTAGACTCCCATTCGGTCCGTTGTGCGTGGCGAAGGATCTTATAATATGTAGTGATATTGAAGGTTTCTTTCTGGTTTGAGATTTAAATGGGTACAATTTGAGCCTAGAAAATGCAACGGTAATAATGCTTTTCCTCTGCAATTTTTTTTTTTAATATATCATATTTTCCTTCATTAATCGATAATTTTGGCTATTTCCTGGCATGACCATGGTCAGTTTAAATACCCAAAACTGGTCCTAACAAAATGTAATCCCTTTGTAAACACAACAACATTTATAATAAATAGTCATTCACAGAGATAAACAGAGTTGGTCTGAATGAATTGTTCCCAACTGAACCGAAATGGTCTACACATGCAGTTGTGACCAACCAGTTTATGTCCAAAGAGGCGCGACTGGCTGTTCACAATGGTGTGCTGGTGCCTACACTGGAAGTGAATGTTGGGTGTGGCAAAAGAAGCATGATAGTGGAATAAATGCTGTGGATATGCGTTCCTTGCAAAGCATGTGTGATGTGACTATGAATGGTAGGTAAGGAATGAAATGATAAGACAATGGTTGAAAAAAATTGACAGCTGTTACGGGTCATCAGAGGCCCGAAGGTCTGACAACCAGTCTTACCAAGGGGTATCGTCATCATCATCATTTCAGACGAAAGACGTCCACTGCTGGACATAGGCCTCCCCCAAACGGAGGGGATTTTCCTTAATCGCCACGCTTGGCAGGCGGGTTGGCGATCGCAGTATGGTGGTAAAATGTATAGAGAACGCTGCTGCCCATTCGCTAGTGAGTCCCTTATTCGCCTTCTACGACACCCACGGTAGGAAATGGGATGGTGCTTTTCTTTTACGTCCGGCACCACACGGAACACAGGGGTATCGTGTTACACAGTAACGCGGTTGTGGAGGTCAGAAAGGCAGTCGCTCGCGTGTAAAATACAGGTATATAGCTGCACCCGGCTAGACTGAAAACTGACCCCAACATGTCGGGAAAAAGCTATGCAAATGTAGTGACAAATATTGAAAAGGGTGCTTAGATGGTTTGGTCTTGTTAAGATTATGAATGAAGGGCTGCTAACAAAACATATTGAGAAGGCAATTCAAACTCAAACTAAAAGCATTTATTTCAATTAAACCTTTTACAGGCACTTTTAAATTGTCAAACAAAAATCGAAGTTGAAGCTAGGTGCCCATCCAGGGGTTCGGGTTTTTTCGAAAGAGACACCACAGCCCCTGGCATACGGGCTACTGAAGGAACACGGGTGGGTTTTAGTCAGTAAAAGTCTGACACGCCCTCCTGCTCCACCCAGAGCGAGAGAAGTTATTTGATGATTTCCCAACCAAAAAAAAAAAAAAGCTAGGTGCCCATTCCAAAACGTAGATCTCTATGGAGAAGAACGGACAAGAAACTCCAAGGACACTCTTAAATCATGGGTATTACAAAATTTTGGGAACATTATTCTTGGTGCTTCTACATATAAGTGAATGGAAACGCCGGAAGGGGACCTTATTGGTGATGTTCTTCAAAAAGGTCGGGTCCCTAGTACCCACAACTGGCGTGCGTGTATGACCAGAATGATGTATGAACGTAAACGAGGTAAAAGGAGTATGTAAGGATCCTAGCAGGTGGCCTTCTGCAGTATCTGCCTACCCCTATGCGAAGAAGGCGTGAGTTTATCTACAGACGCCAGCACATCAAGCCACCCCAAACTGTTGATTTTTTTCCAATTGAACATGAACCTTATGCTTATATGATAAAGTTGAAAATCTATCAAATAAATTTGACAGATTGGAATAGCTTGATAATTATACTGGTCTTACACATCAATCTATATATTTCCAGTATAAGCTAATCTTGAATTGTATCGGATTTCCATACAGTGTGAGATCAGCATGAACTGGAAATGTATAGCTTGATGTTTAGCCGTGCGTACCAAAAACCAGCATGGATTTTTGTTTTGGCAACACTGATCGCAAAATAAAATACCAACGCAATATGAAATCCTATACATTTTTATTTAATTCTTTGTTCAATGTATTCTGGACATGTTATTTTACCTGTAACCATACGCGTATCTAATTGTATAGCCAAAAAACTACGTTAACACTTTAAATATATTTTGCTTCACCCGTACAATGGAAAAACAAAATGGCGGATGTTTAGAACGAAGTAATAATTTTTGTTTCCTTTGCGTTGTAAATGTAATGTTTCCTTTTATAGTAAACGTCGGAAGAAGTTTTAATCCCTGGAAAATAATAACTTTTGGGTGACTACAATTCAAACCTCCACAACTCAGTTACTGGGTAATACGATACCACGATACCCGTTAGTAAGATTGGTTGTCAGGTTTTCGGGCTTCTGACAACCCGTAACAACTTTCAACGATCCATGAAAGACAGCCGGGACCAACGGCTTAACGCTTTCCGAAGCACGGAGGTGTCTTGGTATGTAAAGATGGTCACCCATCCACAGACCAACCTCGACAAGTGTAGCTTAACCTGATAGATCAACCTGTGAGCCCTTATGAGAGAAAAAGAGAATAAATGATAGCGTGACGGTTTATAGGAGAGAATGGAAGAAAAAAAAAGTGTTGCGCCTGACAAGCCCTCCTGCTCCACCCAGAGCGGGAGGAGTTATTTGATGATTTCCCAGCCAAAAAAAAAACACTATCATTCAGAATCCCGAGTTATTTTGAAGAATACTGCTAATCCATTGCTTCATAAGTTCGAAAAAACTGTCTGCTCAGCAAAGTAAATAAAGCAAGGAAAGTGGTTGAACTGTCAAAATTAGAGCCGTTGCGCGTAGCGTATTACTTCGCTGTAGATATCCTAAAGGAATTGCCACCTGTGCTCTTCAAAAAGATGTCTTCTTAGCGTGTCGATAGCAATCTAAATACAGTCTGCCCAGAATTTGGCTACGAGTTTGGCACATTCAGCATCGTCCATCAACTCCTGTAGCGTGCAGACGACAGGACACGCCGGACAAGATATTAAGTGCCGCATTGTTTGTGGGACAGCACCACACTTCCAGTCCAGGGCGGAGTCATAAGTGAATCTCCACCTAAGCAGGTTTTCTTTATTTCGCCCTACCTGAGTTCGCGAAGTCTATTAAAGACTGAACTTTCAGAAAGATGAAATAAAGATTGCTAAATTTTTGCCGATGATTCAAATTTTGAACGCCAACGATTCGTCAGTTACAGTAATCGTGAACCATTAACGTGACGTTTATAGTTGATTCATATATTACTGTTGTATGTAACGGTTGGTGGCAAATAGGTCGCGTATAAATAAAGAACAAACGTAAAATTTGGAACAAATGGGAGACGGATTTCTTAAATGTATTGTTCTTCATTTTTGAAGCCTATTTTGGCTCAGTGCAGGGCTAAGGCCCCCTTTTCACCTTTCCACTTCTCTCTGTCTTGAGCAAGCGTGGACCGATCCTGCCTGTAGGCGTCAAGCTCGTCTTGCTATCTTCTCCTGTGTCGGCATCGATGTTCTAGGACCCGCATGGTGGTAGATTTGGCCCATGACTCGTCTGGCGGCAAGCGTGTCCGACCAAGTCCTACTAAACCTGGCTGCTTTTTGGGTGGCGTCGCCGTTTTGTGTTTTAGATGTTAATAAGCTTCGCCCAGTATTCGGGCACCCGAAAAGCGGCTTCACCATGCATATCTAAGTATGCCGGGAGTTCACTGTTCCATGTTTATTTTTAATTTTGGTATTTATTTAACTTAACATAATTATTGTCAACCTTCTATTTGTTTCCGATTGGTGTTGTACCTTTTTAATATACTTTAAATAAATAATTACTTTATGCATTTGAAATTGGGTGTTATTATTGCCTTTAAATAAGATTGAATTTTCCTTGGCTCAATTGGCGCTAGGTATGGTAAGACATGTTTAAAAAAAAAACAATATGACAAATTACTGAAATCGTTATGAACTAATACTAAATAGTCAATTATGAACAAACGACTTTCAGGACGTATGTTTTATTCTGTAACACCTTGTATAGATAGCTTATTTATTTAGAAATACAAAATTAATCATGACGTCTAAAATAATAATCTTTCTTTTAATGTTTTTGTATTGTTGTGTGTATACATTTTATCAGTATCGCTAATAGCCGTACCTATTCCGATAGCGATCAACGTTTTGTAAGTTCAGCGCTCTTTTGAATGTTATCGGCACGACTGTGTCGGTTATTCGCCGATGAGGAAAAGTATTGTAGGTTTTCCCGGCATAAATTCTGGCTAACAGAAGTTTTTGGTGGTTTAGAAGAAAAATAAATCTTTAACAAATACAGAAGTCATTTATTAAAATTAGGCTGAGAATTAATTCTTTTCATACAAACTTCGGGAGGTTTTTACTCCACTGTTTGACAATGTACATCAAAACATAAACATGGTATGGGTTTTGTTTCATTATTGATATTGTCGGTACGGAAACAATACTAAAATAAAAAGCCATTAAAAAGTTATGAGCCAACAAAGATTCGTTTTTCTTGATAATTTAACGTAACTTTGGACATGTAAGTAATAAAAGAAGTGTAAAATCTCCAAAACTAAGTCGGTACCTAGGACAAAGCTCAATTATCGAAAAGTTCAATAAACTTAATTGGTCATTGATTTATGCAGGGGTTTTTTCAGAAAACCCGATCTTCCGAAGGACTTTTCGGTGACGCGCCGGAGTTACTATAACTGAACCTGCAGCTCACTCAATAATGTTGTGCGCGTAGACTAGCGTCTAACTGCTCATCATGGGTACTACCTCTGTCGGACTCGAAGCCTGGTGAGACAGCTTGCTTTTTAGCCAGGCCCACCAGTGAGTTCGAGCCCGCGACTAGTGTACCCTTAAAGTTTTACATGATGCAGTCCACCAAAACGGCACGGCCTGCAACATAGACTCTTGTTGAAAATAATTTGTTAAAAGCAAAGTTTACCTTAGGATTACCGGAGTCCTCAAGTACTTTTACATAGCTCAATTTTTTTTAATTTTTTTTTGGTGAACATCATCGGGATTTTGTTACTCTCCATAATCCACCGTATAATGTTCTTACATAATCCCTACTCAGTATTATAAATGCGAAAGTAACTCTGTCTGTCTGTTACGCTTTCTCGCCTAAACCGCTTAACCGATCATCATGAAATTTCGCAGAGAAGTAGCCCAGGACATGGAGAAGGATATACACTACTTTTTTACGCGATTACCGACATCCACACGAGCGGAGCCGCTGGCAAAAGTAGTAATACATAATCTGCTTATTAGTTTTCTCACTGCTGGGACAGTGAGCCTCCTCTCGGTGAGAGGGAGTAGGCCATAATCCACCACTCGGGCCCAGTGCGTGTAGGTAGATGTCACATGTCTTCGAATTTTTGGTTCTAGGACATGCCGGTTTCCTCACGATGTTTTCTTCACCGTTTTGAGAGTAGTGGTGATGAAATAATTTACACAAAGGAAACCGCCTGTCTGGGTTCGAACCTACGACCTACAAACTCGTAAGTCTGGTGATAACAGCCTAGAGTTATGAGAGAGGAACTAGTCAATTCATCAACCACACGCGCCCAGTGTCGTTATGTGCTGGTCAATGACACGTCCCTTTAAACCAAAGCACGTCAGTTACACAGAAGTGTAAAAACAATTTTCTTATGTGTATCTAAATTGGAAACGTACCAAAACGTGGTCTATTCTGTCCGCACCGTATCGGAGCTATCCTTGGCGACAGCTCAGTTGGGTGCAATGACACTGAAAATTACCGACTAGTTTTGTTGTTAGGAACGTCATAGGTGACGAACTGCCCCTGTCTCGTGGTCGGAAGCGCATAATCTATACAAATAGAAATATAATAAAATAACATTTTTTTTTTACTAAATACTTAGCGAAGCATTATACGGTACTTAAGTTTTTTTTTTGTTTTCGAAACGGGTGGACTGATTTTGACGGGACTTTCACAGGCAGATTAGAAATAGAAATTAGGTTACGTGCAAAACAAAAAAAAAAAAAAACACGTATAGAATCAAGTTCTAGCTTAACAGACAGCTGTGCTGCTGGGGAGTTTGTTGCGCCACTTCTTCCAGCTAAAGCACTAGGAAGTGGTGAACGGCGGGCCTTGTTGGGGGGCTGTCTTATGTAATTTTGACATTCAAAAATTGCTAACTTTCAGCCTAGTTTGAATAAATGAATATTGATTTTGAAATCAAATTTATTTTCCGACATGCACGCGAACCAAGTCACGGGCTCGGGTAGTCCATACTATTGTTATAAACGCAAAAATACAATTGGTGTTTCCTTAGCGGCTGAGCGAATTTTGAAGACATTTTGAACACTGGTAGACCATGACGTGGGCTAAGTAATTGTATACTTTTATTCCGGTAGTATGTTCCCGTGGATGAGGGCCTTCTGGTTAAGTAATAACAGACAGCTGCACGGCTTGATCAATCAGGTTAAGCTACTTTTGCCGGGCTTGGTCCTTGCATTAGTCGCCATCTTCACCTACCAAGACCCTTCAGTACCTTGGAAAGCACATAAGCTGGTGATCCCGGCTGTAATTTGTGGATCTTCGACAGTCGTTACGGGTCGTTAGAAGCTCGAGTCAGTAACTGGGTTGTGGAGGTCAATAAACAGTCATCATCATCATCATTTCAGCCAAAAGACGTCCACTGCTGGACATAGGCCTCCCCCAAGCAGCGCAATTTCGACCAGTGTGCTTACTCTTGAGTTCAATTCCGATCGATCGACATTGGAATTGTGACGTTTCGTACTCTTGAGTTCGACGCTAGCGCCAAATCGTGTTTAAATTGCGTGTCTTTTTGGAGAACTAAATGAAATCGGGATCGGGCTTGGCGCGCGGTAATCGCTACTCTTGAGTTTTTTTGACAGCTGTGTATTGCATCAATATTACGCTGGGATTGTTTGTAGATTGTGATTTTTCCAATAGCAAAAGTGTAACTTTTTTGAAATTGTTTTGCATTTTAGGTGGTTATAGACAAGTAAAAGGAGTTTAATATGGCACGATTAGCAGTATTAAACAGTGTTTTACGTAATTCCCTAAAAAAGAATGGAAACAAAGACGAGAAATGTTAAGAGATTTTGGCTCAACTCAATGTATAGGTTTCTAATTAACTAGTTAATTTAATTTGATCTCATTACTATCTACATAGTTTTCATAATAAAATCCAGTTGTACTTATTTGAGTTTCAAACGGAATATTTGAAAATAATGTAAGGTTCTCGTATAGTTACGTAAGTTGAAAATGAGATTTCTTATTTATGTACAGTTTTTATTTATTTTGGTTTTAAACGATAGATCTATGGATAAAACCATTTTTACAGTTGGAATTATGTAAAGCGTACCACGGGTTCCAAAGATATTCAAGATTTAATGTAAGAGAAAATATACCACACTACATTTTCATTGGTTTTCTTCTAGGTTTTTTTTATTATTACTAGACACACTCAATATTGTTATTTTACATAAATAAAGAACGCCATTGGGTATTTCTTACTACAAAGGAACCAAACGCGAACAATATCTAACTGTTCTAAACAAACTAAAACTTGACTACTTTTACTATAGAAAATTGAGACCTTCGCCGTCTTTTTTATTAGTAGATAGTGTAGGGCATGGCAACGATCCTACCGCATGCAGCCAAAGTCATGGTTAATTTTATGATTTTAATCATTTTCTTACGCCCAAATGAATTGATTACGTCACAATTACTCAATTAAGCAACTATCTTTATGATATTTATTTATTGGCCGCGTTATTTAAAGGATAAAGCATTTTAATTCTCTATTACCGGTTTATTGTAATGAGTCGAACAACACTATTGCGGCCCGTAACGTAGCTAACTTCACGTTGAATAAAATAATGGCGGGGCAATCCCAATTTCAATCCAATGTTGACACTATTGTGTTCAAGAGTACCGAATCACGTGACTGCAAAATTGACATTGGAATTGTATTGGGTTTAGATTGAAATTAAAATTAGTTTCAAGAGTAAGCCCCCAGATCTGTGCCTTCACCAAGTCATCGGTCCATCTTGTGGGAGGCCTTCCAACGCTACGTCTTCCAGTACGCGGTCGCCACTCCAGTACCTTCCGGCCCCATCAGCCATCTGTTCTGCGGCAGTCGGTCCATATAAAATACTGGTATTCAGCTGCAGGTCAGACTGGAAGCTGACCCCAACATAGTTGGGAAAAGGCTAGGCAGATAGATGGTGATAACGTTCCTGTGGAAATTCCGTACCTCCACGTGTCTGTAGCTGCAGGCAAAAGAGAATCCCCTATATTTGTTCATCATAGTAATTATGTCCAGCAGTGGTGGACGCTTATTGGCTTCTATGTTAGGTAATTAGCTTTGTAACTCCGCGACGTAGCCGTAATTGAAATAATTACATGTCGTACCTAGTTATTTTGATTAAAAAATGTTAGTGGTCTTCAGTTAGCGTCTATTGAGTATGTGTGACCTGTTTTTTTTTTTTTTAAATAGAATGTCGATCAATAATAGGATTTAAGTACTTACTAATTAAGTAGTCTTTCTTTTGTTCGGAGTTTAGGACACGCTCGCTTAGCACCAGCACACTAATCTGATTTTTTTTGACGTTTATCGCTAATCCAATGCTTTGAATGTTGGAAAAATTGGTCTGCTCAACAACGCGAATAACGCAATGAATATTGTTGAACTGTCAGATTGAAAAAAACATTCGTACTGTTAGTGTTTTACGCAATTACCCTCATTATCTATCTGTACTTCTGTACTAATATTATAAAGAGGAAAGATTTGATTGTTTGTTTGCATTGAATAGGCTCCGAAACTACTGAACCGATTTGAAAAATTATTTCACTGTTGGGAAGCTACACTATCCCCGGGTGACATAGGCTATATTTTATCCCAGTATTCCCACGGAAACGGGACCTACGCGTGTGAAATAATTTTGCAGAAACTAAGTACATTGTAAACAGTCGAAATCCTCTTATGCTGATCCATGTATCTGGAGAAGCTTCGACTCCTGTTATAAAGAATGTCCTAGTTCAGGGGTCGAGACCTCGTTGATGTAACCCGAAGTTTGCAGGTTTAAAACCTGGCTAAAACCAATATTCGTATTCCACCTTCCCCCTCCTGCCAAATACTCCTGAAGCAGCACAATTTCTGCAGTTGTCCACGTACGTTCAAAGCCAGGATAGGTTACATAAGCTACAATAGAAAGAAATGGTTTCTTTCTGCCGCAGTCGGGCAAAAAGGGGAGGTTTCTGGTTACTTAGTATATTTCTATGACGTGCCGTTTTATTTCTAAATACAAATTTTACTTGGTAACTCGAGTGGTTATGTAAAAACCTTACATGGAAGATTTAATTTCGTTTATTTAACAAAAAAAATAGCCGTGCGGGGTTACGATTAAGCAATTCAGGCTATAGTCGTAATCATATCTTATATTACATAAAAACGTAAATAGAAATATCAAGTTACTGTTTCTCCGTAATTATGAAACTTATAATACAGGAAAGGTTTTTATCCAGTGCGCAAATTGTAACCATGAATTCAGCATATCATTCTAGAACCCCTAGCGTAGAAATTTTTCGCCGGATACACAAAAAAAAAATCAGCTGTTCCATACATTTTGACCGCGTAGGTATTGCACTTTTCTATGAAACAGGTGATTTTTTTTTGTACAACTGGCGAAAAATTTCTACGCTAGGGGTTCTAGAATGATATGCTGAATTCATGGTTACAATTTGCGCACTGGATAAAAACTTACCCTGTATAATGCTTCAAGGGGTAAGCAGCCTTCAGAATAATTTCAAAGTAAGGCGATTCTGGACATAATGATTTTTCAGAAATTAGTCTGGCTTCTAAAATCAATCGGCAGTTATTGAACGTCAAGATTACATAAGGTAGTCCCCTGAAACGTCTGCCCTTCACCACTTCCTAGTGCTTTATTCGCTGAGAAGAAGTGGCCCAACAACTCCCCAGCAGCACAGCTGTCTGTTCAGTAAGCAGAACTTACAAAATATCAAGGTATGCTTTTGGCAACACACTGTCTACTCGACGGCCACAAAGTATATACGATTATCTACAAAATCATGATTCGTTTGGAACGCATAACTGTGATAATTAATAGAAAAACATAGCTATCTTCTCCTATTGTACATCATTTAGTTAATAGTCATGTCTATTCTTCTGTCGACAAATTGGAGCTCGTGCTAAGCAGGTTGGGCCTCTCTAGCGGGAAGACCCGGGCGCTGGACAGGGTGGTGTGAAAGAGATACAATTACAGTATTCGCTTTAATATTGTCAGAATCAGAATCAGAATCAGAATTATTTATTTGTGAAACATAGGTGAAGAACATATATACATTAATCATACATGTCAAGGTCTTAAATAGATAAGTGTTGCACTATGCTTTGTCATTGTTGACATACAAATATTAAAGTCAGGTTCGTCAAAGTTAACAAAATTTTACGTTAACAAAATACATTAAAATAATCAATTTAATAATGTAATCAAATAGTCATCCAAAATTAAAATAGTCATCCAAGTCAACATTAATAATATAAATTTATAAAATTACAGAATTTAATCAAATAGTATTATCATTAAAATAGTCATCCAGGGCATAGTAACATTTCTCAAGTAATAACTTGTGAAGACACTTTTTGAATTTCTTTAATGGCATACATTTTATAGCATCAGGTATTTTATTAAAAATTTTTGGTGCAACACCAAAAAAATTTCTCCAAAAAGTTCTCTTTCTGTGAAAGTCAAGTGGTAGAACAGTTGATATTGAGGCCATCTTACAGTAAAAGTAAATATCTCAATATTTCGAGTTGTGCCCTTACATTACTTAAGGGTGCGATATAGTGACCTTATTAGTGGTGTTCTTAAGAAACATCTGGGTGCTTACTCTCGAATATAATTCCGATAGATCGTCATTGGAATTATCAGTTAAACGTCAGGGATTGGCTGGACTCACTGAGTATAGCCAATCCCTGACGTTTAACTGATAATTCCAATGTCGATCTATCGGAATTATATTCGAGAGTAAGCACCCAGGTGTTTAGTACTCGCAACCGGCGTGCGTGTATGACCAGCAGGCCTCGACAAAACACATTTCTGTTAGCGTTCACTTTGGTGTAGCGTTTGGCGTGAACGCTAACAGAAATGTATTTTGTCTCTAGGCCCTGATGTATGGACGTAAACGAGGCAAAAGGAGTATAAGGATCCTAGCAGGTAGCCTTCTGTAGTTTTTGCCTACCTTCTTGGGAAGAACGTATGAGTTTCACGTATTTTCTTTCCTATTCTATCCCCCCCAGCCCGTTGCTAACCTCAATAGGTTTGACGACTGCGTACAAGGGGGTACATCAAGTTAGCATTGGAAGCATTGCAAAGTACTACACGACTTGCAGTGTGCCGAAAATGTTAATACAAGTAATTTATAAATACATAATCAATTAATCACCTTTGAAGACCCCGTTCACCCAGTAACTGGGTTTTGAAGACCCCGTTCGCCCAGTAACTGGGGTTTGGTGGTCAGATCAGCTGTCGCTTCATGTAAAATACTGGATTTACAGCGCAATGCTTAGCGCTAAGAGTTCAGAATCGAAGAGTAAAACACGGTGTTAGATTTTCGACGCTCTGAGATGCACTTTGTTGGATTTTTAATGCTCGGTTTAACACCGAAGGTTGAAAATCGATTGCGCGAAAAAATCCCACCGCGCTTTTAATACGTCAGTGTGAGCGTCAACTAATAGACAGTACTAAGATGCATAACTAAAACATTACAGTACACAACAGATAGGCATGTGCATAAAACCATAAACAAGGCGGGGTTATCGACACGCTATCGATGTATCGACCTAGAGGTGTAGACATCTTGTTTGTGTTGCCTTATCATGGCCGGCGTAGGAGCTAATTGAACATGGAATTGTGTAAAGTTTTACACTTTGTATTTTGTGTACAATTAGTCGACCTTTACACGGACGTAACAAATTCGTTGAGATGCACTGGAGCTCAGCAGTGCATCTCAACGCGTCGAAATGTAAACGGTTTTACTGTTCGATTTTCAACTGACTGTGTTAAGACTAACAAAGGGCGACATAAAAAAAAAATGTTTATAATTCCGCATTATATTTGAATACAATTTTATTAAGAACTAGCTTTCGCCCGCGGTTCCGCCTGCGTGGTATGTCGATGAAAAGGTTCAAAGTATCCCGAAATAAAATTTCCTCAAAATATGTCCAGCTGTTTCGGATATTAGCGGGAACAAACAAACAGACAAATAAATGTTATTTTGTTATTCTAGCAAACTTTTAACACAAGCATAGCTTAAACTGATAGATGTGTGGCTGTTTTTTACTTAGCCACACGCCGTTTTGTCTCACAATATTGATGTTTAATATAACAAAGACAAACTTTTCTCATCCATAAATATAACTTCACTCTGCTTGACCCAGATACCAGAGTTAAAAATTGGCACAGATTTTTTAACTATAAAGAAAACGTGTCATAGTGCCAAAATATTTTATTCTGTGTTACTCACTGTGTTAATTAATTTGCAACGTTTTGTAATGATACATTCATTGACATCGAAGTTACGGAGAAGTTCCTTTTCCTTGTTGAGTGTATGGACACACTTATGATAGCATAATGTTTGTTACTCAATCACGCAAAAACGGCTGAACGGATTTCGATGAAATTTAGCACACCAGTTTATATCCTGGATTAACACATAAGATACTTTTTATTGCGGTAAGAACCGTAGATAAGCGTTTTGTCGACAGAAGAGTTGACAAAGATGACGTTTCCGTATTGTCAGTTGACAGTTTTGAACCGAGAAATGTAGACAAGCGATTTCTATTCTACGGTAGAGTAGAAATAGAAAGCGTCATGTTAAGCCTGCTGAATGATAATATTCCGCGCATGCGATGCCGCTCGCAAAGTTAGTATTGTAATAGTCTTTAAAGCTTTTTCTAATCAAGCCTAAGGATCAGTGGCCCCTAGTGTTTCTTTTATGCCCGGTGCCTTTAAAAAAAAAAAGGCGGTGACGTAAAATAAAAATACACCCTAAGTCACAGATTTCTGAAATGAAAGTTATTTTTAACTTTTGTAGTGTTTTTCTGGAAGCCGGTTGTATTTTTTTTCTTTTTTTTTTTGAAAAAGTTTTTTATTTTTCACTTTTTAGGTATAGTACCTACCCCACACCAATATGTAATTCCATCATCCTTGTGGTCAAACCAATGCATATTTATGCGATAGCGGCAATCGCGGTTGATTTGCTGTCATTTTTGAAGAGTTCCGTTGTCTGTCTCCAAAGCGCATCATCAGATCTATATGAACTTTAAATGTTACCATTTCGGAATAAAAACTCCTTTCAGCAAAAAAAAATATTTTGTAAATCCGTCTGTATAATTATGACGGAGTTGTGCCGTTATCCATAAAAATAATATAAAGACATGTCGAATTGATAACCTCCTTCTTTTTGAAGTCGGTTAAAAACGGATCGTTTTGCTTACCAATGTGGTAGCATTATTTATTTCCAAACTGGGCAAATAATTAGCTTTTTCTTACGCGTTCGGCGCTCCTATTGGCCCTGGATTGGTGAAGCACCAATTGGAGGAGCGCCGAACGCGTTCAATGCCTTATATCAAGATGGTAAAAACAAACTCGCAATAGGACCACAGAATGAACCTATCAACGCAGACTTTCACGTAAACAATCTCCTACAAGATTCCTATATCTGCCAATACGACAAAATGACTCATGAAGTTAAAAATAACTAGAACGCCAACGCTTGCTTCGAAATAGTTGTTATTCCGTCTCGGCCTTGGTTATATCTACCTAACTACCTGTATAATATAAAACATACTTGTAAACACGGCTATTTTTTAAACATTTGTTTATGATGGTAGTAAGGCGATATGCGTTGAATTACTGGTTTTTTTTTACCGGCTAGAACTTGACTTACCCAGTTACAATTCGTGGGTTCGATCGAACTTGAGTAGGCTCTTTACTTTGTGTCAGTTATTTCATCACCACATTCACCACTGCTCTCAAAACATTGAAGGAAAGCATCGTGAGGAAACCTATCCTAGAACCGAACGTTAAGCATGTGGCATCTATCAATCCGCGCTGAGCCCGCGTGGTGGATTACAACCCACTCCCTCTCGAAGAGGAGGAAGCCTGTGTCCCAACAGTGGGATGGGAACATTAGGCTGATTATGTAATTTATATTATTCGGGCATAAATCAGACTCGCTTGTAATAGGGGACATGTTGGTGTACATTGTTGGTGCACATATCTGCACAACCACTTCGAACGCAGACGCTAGGCGTGTATGTATGTAAACTATTTCGAATTTTGTTTCTATTTTCTTGTGGTTTCTAGGTTATTTCTGTCATAATTTGTGAATTAGTAATGAATTTGCAATTTTTTATTGTTACAGATGCAACAAGCAGGTGCAAGCAATATGCACACTCTGGCCCAGCCGGCCCAACCGCAGATATTAGGTGAGTTTCTTACATTATTTTTACCTTTATTTCCCACTAGTGTCCTGGTTCGCCCTGGTTCGTCCTGGTTCCACCGTGGCAGATCTCGCGGCGATCCTTCACCACAGCGAGCTGGATCTGTGAATTGTCAAGAGAGTATGGGATTGACGAACCAGGCTGTTTTTTTGTGTGGGAGAAGATGACCCTTTCATTTTACAATATGTCTTCAGCTGTGAAGTGCCATATTTAACCCCGTCATCTCTCCCAACAGACATCCGCTCCCCGGCCGGCCCAACAACGCTCCTCTCTGTCGGCAGCGGGAGCTTCGCCCGCACGAACGCACGGCCCCCGGCCGGCGGGCCCGTCATAAACTACCTGAAGACCAGTGCCGTGCAGTACGCAGCCAAGCAGCCACCGCCGCAGCCGCAGAGGCTTAAGGCAAGTCTAGTTCACCCTTCACATAACATCGATCAGGTTAAGCGACGCTTGCCGCGGTTGGTCCAAGGATGGGTGACCATCTTTACATACCCGTTAGTCCCGCTGTCATTCGTGGATCTTGGGGCAGTCGTTGCGGGTCGTCGGAAGCCCGAAAGTCTGACAATCAGTCTTACCAAGGCGTATCGTATTACTCGGTAACTGGGTTGTGGACGTCAGATAGGTCGAACATCATGTATTTTTGAACCGACGAAAAAACGGAGGAGGTTACTCAATTCGACTCGTATATTTTTTTTTTTTTTATGTATGACCACGCATAGCTTTTTACAGAGTAGTCTGATTTTGATAATTCTTTTTTTATTGGAAAGGGTATACCCCGAAGTTGGTCCCATATAAATTTTGAAGAAAAATTCCAACCCTAAGGGTAAGAAAACAGGGGATGATTGATTGTTTACTCACATATTTTAATACTGAGTTGTGTATCTTAAAAATTAAGCATGTAGTAATTAGTAGATTATAGCCACAAAAAATTGTTAAATAAAAACTTTTTATTAAAAAAAATTAACCGCCGAAAAACCGAAAAGTAAAAAATAATAAACCTGCTTTGTCCAACCCCAATAACTAAGTTCGGAAGTCGGTGACTTTGGATATGTATTTAATTATATGTCACCGCCTTCCGAACTTAGTTATTGGGGTTGGACAAAGCAGGTATATTATTTTTTACTTTTCGGTTTTTCGGCGGTTAATTTTTTTAATAAAAAGTTTTTATATATAATTAGTTAAGTCTGTCCCCCCCAGCCCGTTGCTAACCTCAATAGGTTTGACAACTGCGTACAAGGGGGTACATCAAGTTAGCATTGGAAGCATTGCAAAGTACTACACGACTTGCAGTGTGCCGAAAATGTTAATACAAGTAATTTAAAAATACGTATCTTCTTTGATGATGACCCAGTAACTGGGTTGTGGAGGTCAGATAGGCAGTCGCTCCACGTAAAATAATGGTAACAAAGGTAGGAAAAGGCTAAGCAGATGATGATTCTAGCTAAGTGCAAATTCCAAAACTGCACAGCCGTTTCATTCAATGTGAAACTTTCACATTTACAATACCTCTTCGATTGACACGCAAAGAACTCATTAGTATTTTTAATTTTAATCGAGTTTAGACGAAATAAAGAATCGTGTAACGACCACCAGACTTATTAAGGTCCCCTGGTCTACTCCTTGATATGCAATGGTCTCTGTATCACCATGAAACAAGATGCGTCAAGGGCTAGTGCAAATCTTGGGGTTCATCGATTAATCAAGAGAGTCTGGTCAAACCAAGCTGGGATCAAAGTCAAAGCATTTATTTCAATTAGGCACTTAAAAGGCACTTTTGAACGTCAACATTTACATTAAAATAGAATTGATTCTAGTCGCCCATTCCAAAATGTAGTTTCGTATGGAGAAGAACGGGCAAGAAACTCCACCATTAGTCTTTTAAAATGTTTTAAATACAATTTAACATGGTACATTCATTGTATAATTATGTGTGACAACGATGCACCCAGAACAAAATTGCTATACCAAAATAGGTAAAAAATGCAATTGAAGCAATACAGATAAATTAATTTTATGATAGATACTTGGTGCTCACATGTTTATGAACTTTGTAAGAGTAAGCATATGATTTTCCTAGCTAGATCAGCGCATTTCATTCATTCATTCATTCAACGACCACGAATGGAACAGTGGTGGCCCAGTGGTAACGGCGTTGACTTACGAGCTGTAGGGTCGTAGGCTCGTACCCAGTCATCATTTCAGCCGAAAGACGTCCACTGCT
Source organism: Polymixis flavicincta (assembly GCA_949987655.1). Taxonomy (NCBI): domain Eukaryota; kingdom Metazoa; phylum Arthropoda; class Insecta; order Lepidoptera; family Noctuidae; genus Polymixis; species Polymixis flavicincta. The sequence continues at coordinate 2,275,948 of OX465198.1, read as the reverse complement.
GGACATAGGCCCCAAGCTCCAGCACTTCGACCGGTTCTGTGCTTCCCGCATCCAGCGGAGTTGCGGGAAGGAGAAGTGTGGAAGAAAAAGACATATTTTTCTTCCACATTTCTCCATTAGTCGTCATCTCCGTAGTCACACCCTTTCTAGCCATATCATCATTCACACAGTCCATCCATCGTTTCTGTGGTCTCCCCCTACTCTTATAGCCATCGACATTCATACTCAAAACTTTCGTCGCGACATTTTCCTCATTCCTCCGTATCACATGGCCGTACCATGGACAACCAATTGCCACACAACTTTTCAGTTACCGGTGCCACTTTCAGACTTCCTCTTATGTACTCATTTCTAATTCAATCCAATCGTGTAACACCACGTGATATAATTTACGTAGACGCAAATAATATTTCGCCGAATTTGAAAGAAAAGGCAACTTCGAACACAATCACAATTGAACCCATAGAATTCTATAAATAGTTGTTGTTTTCTTACGTGAGAATAATATTGTAAGTTGGCAATATTTATAAATAGTATTGTTTGAACATTTGTGCGTGTGCGCTTATCTATGTAGAAGGTCAATAGGTTTTGTTTTTTCATAGGATTCAATAAGTATTTATGCTTTTGTATTTTTTTTTTACCGTTTTAGGTGAGGGTTTTCTTGAATATTCAAGCCACCAGCTGGCACAACTTTGACAAGAGGTCTTCCAGTTCGACAATAAACTTAAAATATTTATTGTCGATCGTTTAATTCATTCGTTCACCATTCAGTGCGTAGGCGCTTTGACATTTTTTACTAGTGTCCCGACCTAACGTCTGTGCTGCCATCTAGTGAACATCATTTCAGACCTCATTGGTCGGATTGTCCCATCTGCCTAGCCATTTGCCAAGAATCTTATATCAAGATCGTATATCAGATCAAATTCTTCGTAAATCTTTGTCAGTCGTTATGGGTACCATGTTACCCAGCAACTGGTTTGTGGAGATCAGATGGGCATTCGCTCCATGAAGTACTTCGCTTAGCTCTTTTGCGTGATAAGACCGGAAATCACGTAGGAGAGCAGTGGTAACTGAATGGTAATAGCACCGACTTGTGAGTACAACTTGTACACGAAAGGAGGCCCGTATCCCGGCAGTGGGAACATTGAATGCTGATTAAGTAAAGTTATTAGCTGCATCCGGTTAGATTGGAAGCTGACCACAGCGTAGTTGGGAATAGGCTAGGCAGGTGATGATGGTGACATTATCTTGGTCAAGACACATACAGATAAAACCAATGTTTGACCAATTACATAAAAAAATGTCATTACAAAACAATCACTACATTGTAAGTCCTTAGCGATAATAGGAATAAGTTTGATAATAGATAGCTTATCCATGACCTGCATTATCGAATATGTAAACAATAATCAAATGAATATATTTATTGGTAATTTATTTGTTTATGTAATTGTTGTTGTCTTTGTTATGTAATAGTACAAGCTAAGGTTAGCACTGTTGTCTTTGGTAGTACATAGGCTTAGTTTTTAATATCGACAAATTTTCTTGAAACGTACAGAAATATTTTAATTCCTTACCGTTATATTGGTTTTTACAAACGATATTGACGTAGTAACATTCCGCGGGTAATCATTATAACGATACAGAATTGAGGCCCAGTTTGAGTAAAATTTCCTGATAAATGGAAGGGTACTAAAAGAGTTATTACTTCAATCAAAAGGAGCAGTGGTGGCCCAGTGGTAGTGGCCCCGACCTACGAGTTGTAGGTCGTGAGTTCGAACTCAGTCAGGCACTTTACATTCAGTATTTAATTTCATCAGTACTGCTCTCAAAACGGTGAAGGAAAACATCCTGAGGAAACCGGCATGTACAAAAACCAAAAATTCGAAGACATTACTGTGACATCCACCAAATCGCACTGTGCCCGCGATTATGGATTTGTGGCCCACATCGACCCTCTCTGATTATAAGTAATCAATTCAGGCTATCACAACCCACTACTATCACCAACAGATCTTTTATAAGAAAACAAATTTAGCCCAGAATCTAACAACACAAATTTCTCCAACAGGCTCTACCACCACAACAGCCGAACTTAAGCGCTTTACCAGCAGCGTTAGGGCGGCAGTCCCCGGCCCCCACGCCCCTTCCGACCCCGCCAGGCGTGGGGCCCGGTGTGGGCCCGCCCGGCGTGGGCCCCGGGGCCGCACAGCAGCAGGCCGCGGGCCAGTTCCAGCGGTTGAAGGTGGAAGATGCACTGTCGTACCTCGATCAAGTCAAATACAAGTTCAATACTCAGCCCCAAGTTTATAATGACTTTCTGGATATCATGAAGGAATTTAAGAGCCAGACGTAAGTGTTTTTTTTGTATTGTTTTTTTTTTTTCTTTTAAATTACATTCTGCGTTTGAGGTTAAGTAAGTTGGGGTAAGGATAGCACGGTAATTAGGTCACACAAATCCCTAATTGTGTAACACAATTAGGGATTTTGATGTCGATGATATTTCATGCACGTCACTGTTTTAAAATATTTTATAGTTTTAAGTTTCGTAGATGTGAGTATTGTTCAGAGCTCCTTTAAGTAAACGATTATGCTGCACTGATGCCAAATTATTTTGCAAAAAAGGGCAGGGTTTGATGTTAATGATTTTGCATGAACATTATGTTTATAAAAAGATTTTCTTATTTTTAATTTATTAAAAAAAAACACATTAGATAATAGGATGTCGATGATTTTGCATGGATATTTAAATAATTTGCATATCTTTTATGGTTGATATTTTTAGAACAAAATATTACTTTTAAAGATTTTTTTATTTGAAAATAACTTAAGGTGGATGCGTCAGGGCACCCCAAGAAATTCAAATTTTCGCGAATCATATTTTAATCACATACAACCTGACAATTGCCTGCAAATTGCAAAAAAAAAAAAAACTGAAGAAAGGTTTCTTTCGCGAGCTATCTTAGTGCATCCTTCTAAAATAAGTGTTGTGACTTGAAGCTTGTATTAGAACATAGCTATAACCAATGTAATAAACCATTTTAAAGCTTATTTCCAATAATCATGCCTCATTTGAAATATTCTACTACAGTTTTGCCATATAATTTACTAATTTAGAATTTCACAACTAGTTTAGTCCAAAAACAGACCTCACTATATAAAGTATTTCCATAAAAATCAGAATGATGAAAACAATTACCGTTTGAACACCATGAAAAAATTAATGGCTGCAATTTAATTGTATCTGACTAAGTGACTACCATCATTAAAAAACAAAAGAACCGACCACTAACATGTATCCTCCATCTTAATTTTAGTTTATATTGCAGTATTGACACCCCAGGCGTCATCACCCGGGTATCGAACCTGTTTAAAGGGCATCCGGAGCTGATAGTTGGCTTCAACACTTTTTTGCCCCCGGGATATAAGATTGAAGTTCAGAGCAATGGACAGGTAAGAAAACTATGTGATTATCAGAGATCGGAGTAGGTAGATTGATTTAAGGTCGTTGACGTCAAACGTAGAGGATAATATGGATATGCCTCCAAAATACCGGAACATTTATTGTGATATTTGTTCCGGAATTTTGAAATTAGCACGAATTTGTGTTTAAGGTGAAAAACGTATTAATAATATCAATCTACGCTACCAGTGTTAGCTAATGGTGAAATAAATCAGTATTTTATTTTATACAAAAATACCTTGGAGTAGTTACACCGTATTTTGTCCCTTACTGTTGAATTAGAAATGAATTTAGAATTTCCGGTACTTCCCGCACATTGTGGATAAAATGGCATGTCCATATTATAATATCTTGACGCAAGTATATAAAATCAATCTACCTACTCCGACCTCTGGTGGTTATCTATCTAGTCGTGTTGAAAGGATGAGGGGCGGCTAACAAAAGGTTTTTACAAGGCAGCTGTGAATGGAAACAGGGAAGGGACGTCCTAGTACAGGAATGGCGAACCTCTTAGCCTCTACGAGCCATTTTTTTAAATATGGCGTTGACGTGCCAACAAACAATCTTGACTAATTGACTACTAGAAAAAAAAACTAAATACTTTTATTCATTGGTAGTCTTTATATGCAAACAGAAATAGACTTGAACTATTATGATAGAAGAAAGAAGGAGAATTGCCAAACTTAAGTGGCAGTGGGCAGGGCACATTGCTCGCAGAACAGATGACCGATGGGGCCCGAAAGGTTCTGGAGTGGCGACCGCGTACCGGAAGACGTAGAGTGGGAAGGTCTCCCACAAAGTTGACCGATGACATTGTGAAGGCCGCGGGTATCCGCTGGATGTAGGAAACACAATACCGGTCGAAGTGGAGGAGCCTGGGGAGGCCTATGTCCAGCAGTGGACGTCTTTCGTCTGAAATGATGATGATGATTAATATAATAGTAATCAACATCACACCATGAAAGAACAAATTAGTGCGACTTCTGGTATTTGGTATTAAGGTCATATGACATAGAATAGATTCATGTGAAGGTACGGTTTCTGAAAGTAACGACACGAGCTTAAGGAAATGAACTACCATACTCCTATCATACTGAACCTACCATACTGTGACTTAGGCTATAGGGCCCAAATTATACGTGCCACCAAAGGCACGCATGCCATAGGTTCGCCAATCCCTGTCCTAGGAGGACATATCGTGACATTATTGTGATAATCTTCAGAAAGATAAGGTACGAAGTTCTCGTAGAACTTGAATGAAGTAAAAGGAGTATGTAAGGATCCTAGCAGATGGTGTCGTATAGTTTCTGCCTACTCCGATAGGAAGAAGGCGTGAGTTTCATGTATTTTATGCAATTTGTTAAGTCTTTCCCCCCCATCCCGTTGCTAACCTCAATAGGTTTGACAGCTGCGTACAAGGGGGAATATTAAGTTAGGATTGGAAGCATTGCAAAGTACTACACGACTTGCAGTGTGCCGAAAATGTTAATACAACGAAATTTAATGACTCTTTATGACATTCTCGAAAGTATTGGTTTCTCAGTACACTTAGAAGTGAAAGATAGCTTGAGATTAATGGCGACTTAAAGTTGCGTTTGAGAATTAAAGGCGACTTAAAAAGTTTCTTTTGAGTATTAAAGCCGCCTTAAAAAGTTGCGTTTGAGAATATTAAAGACGACTTAAAAAGTTTGGTTTGAGAATTAAAGGCGACTTAAGTTGTGTTTGAGAAAAAACGGCGCCTTTAAAGTTGCGTTTGAGAATTAACAGCGACTTAAAAGTTGTGATTGAAAATTCGGCTGTAGTAAAGTTAGTAGTAGAGCTCCTTTTGAAAGAGTGCCCGGGAAGTACTGCTACAATGTTCCAGTTTAAGGCTGCGTTTCCACCAGAAATGAGTGAAGAGCAGCAAGGGATGTGTGTGAAAGTAACCAATAATATCGCTTCATAGTTTAAGCTAAGAGCAGTGGTGGGTACTGCCGGGCAGCCGACTTGTAGGTCTTGAGTCTGTTAACTGTTCTGCCGACCACACGGGTACGGCTACTGCCCGGTGATTGATGTCAGTACGTTGTATCTATGCTAGTTAGCGCGGTAAACTCTGCTTGCGAGATGCAGGTTTTTGCTTGTCGTACGTAGTTCGCATGCGGCGATGTAGATGGGCTACTTGTCCCATAGGTAGTACTGACTTATTTACCGTCAGATGGGTCGCCCGCTTGTGTACTTCTCGTGCAGAATACTCCAACCTCCCTTCCTCCCCAGGTGTCGGTGTCTATGCCGTCTCCCACCGGCTTCGGCACGTCAGGCCCGGGTGGTGCCAGCGTGCTGCTGGGCGTGCCGCATGCTCCGCCTCCACCTCAGCCGCAGCTTGTTCATCTGTTGCCACAAGCCCAGTAAGTATTTCATTGTTATTATTATTTAAATAGGCCATCCACTATGGGAGACGGAAGAGACTAGAAAATAAAAAGAGTCTCGACCATCATAAGAAAAGAAAGAAAATACATTTCTAAGCAATGAACACGACGAAAAATACACATTTGCCTAGAAATTTTACCCAACTATTTTGGGGTCAGCTTCCAGTCTAATCAGATGCAGCTGAATACCTTGAGTACTGGGTATAACGATTGCTCTTGGGAAGACTGGTTGTCACAATTTCGAGCTTCTGACGACCCGTAACGACTTTCAAAGATACACGAATAATAGCCGGAACCAACGGCTTAACGTGCTTTCTGAGGCACGGAAGGGTCTTGGTATGTCTAGATGGTCATCCATCTACGGGGACCAATATCTACACAAACATACTAAAAAAACAAGACAAAATGACCTTTTTGGCGCAGCCGTGAGGCACACACTGTTACAGTTATTTATTTTCACTTTATTTTTTATTGTATTTTGTTTTTCACGTACTGTGTCCAAATAAACAGTATTATTTCTTTCTTTCTTTCTAAAAAACAGTAGTCGCTTCTAAAACCTAAGATGGCTTTTGTTCAGCACTGACACAATTTATTTCATCACTACTGTCCTTAAAGCAGTGTAAGAAGATAGATGTACCCGCGTGATGGACTCTGGCCTGCCGCCCTCTTCCTCTCACAGAGAATAGGCCAAATCCCAGCAGTTGGAACATTAAAATCACGAAAGATAGATTTTATCTTCGTACTAATTTGAAGTGACTGACCTCCGCTCCGCCTCAATACTTAGCCTCCAATTGTCGACGAAAATAACAACAAAATAAATTTAAAACACATCTTCAAATTACCTAAGGTTTAATCACCATTTTACAGTTCGCGAAAGCCTTCCCAATAATAAGACAAAACGCTAGTTACTCAGTATTATGTAAATCGGGAGCCGCTGGCTATATCAATATGTAGGAGTGACGCAACAGCTGTTTGGTTCGTTCACCCTGCGCCGCGCCGCACAGCTTACAAGTCAATATTTTTGTTGCCACCTTAGGTATTTGTTGAGTTACTTGCTATGAGTTTATTTGATGGGTTTTTTTATGGTTAATGTTCAAATAAAATTAGCTGGCAATACTTTACCCACGTGTTGGGTAGCGATACCGAAAACTAATGGAACAAAAATAAATTGTTGTTTCCTAATTCGATGGGTGAAGGTCAATGCCCGTATTAGACCAGCTGTTTTTGTAATTTTTTTCGTCGAGTGTAGAATTTTTTTACGAAAACATAAGTCGTTTCGTTGCCTTAATGTACCTACATGCCAGTGTTACTTAAAAGTGTGAAAAAAAGTTGTTCGTGTTCGTTTTCTATATCCAACACGTTGGTAAAGTATTGCCAGGTAATTTAATTTGACCCTGTATATTCTCCAGAAAACTTAGTTTGACATAGGTAAATATGTAGTTGCAATTTGCGTGCACTGTCAATATTGCCATTTGGGGTCATTTCATCGTTATGTTTTGTATTGGATTGGTAGGATAAAAAAAGAATATAAAACAAAAATTGGATTGGTCAAAGATATTTTCAGTAATATCAAGATAATGGAAGTGAAATTCGTGGTCTATTTTCCAAAACTGACTTCTACCTACCATATTAGCACGCATCACTTTCACTTAAAGAGAGGAGGCATGTGTCCCAGCAGTGGGAATGCTATAGGCTGACTATGGATATGACCACTTATCTACATTTAAGTATCTGTTTTACCATGATGTCCCATCTCAAAAATTCGCCCTTTTTAATACAGGGTGATAGGGACATCGACGCGCTATCTGTAATCATGAATTCAGCTCATGAGCCCTAGCGTAGAACATTTTACTTTGTTTTTTTTTAAACCGGCCAAGTGCGAGTCGGACTCGCGCACGGCTCCGTGCCTCGGAAAGCACGCTTCCGTTAAAAAGGTTCCGTATTTTTATTATATGACTAGCTTTTGCCAGCGGCTTAGCCCCCGCGGAACTTCCATCCCCTATTTAACTCCCTTAGGGGTTGAATTTCGAAAAATCCTTCCTTATTCCTTGTCTACATTATAAAGGGAACCGCTGTGCAAAATTTCAGCTTTCTAGGCCCAAGGGTTTGGGCTGGGAGTTGATGAGTCAGTCAATCAGTCAGTCAGTCAGGACTTCTCTTTTTATTTATATAGATATAACTAACAATTTATGCTTTTTGCAATTTTTCCTTTATCTGTGCTATAAGACGTTGCTTCGTACCAAATTTCAAGATTCTGAGTTTACGGGAAGTACCCTGTAGGTTTTGATTCCCTTGTGAGTGTCGGAATTTTGCGGTATAAACGGCTGTATCTTTTGATTGCGTTGGCTTAGAAGTTTGATTTTTTCACAGCTCCAAGAGACACTAGACCTCCTGAGTATTTGATATAAATTCCAACTTGATACCTCCACGTGTTCCTGAGAAAAAGGGTCTTGACAGACAGACAGACAGACGGACGGACGGACAGACAGCAAAGTGATCCTATAAGGGTTCCGTTTTTTTCCTTTCGAGGTACGGAACCCTAAAAACAGCTGTTTCATAAAAAAGTACAATACCTATGTGGTCAAGGTTTATGGAACACCTATTTTTTTAAATAACCTACGAATAATTTCAACGCTGCCAAGGTTTCAAAATCATGCACTGGATCTATGGTACAGGTTGCACGTCGATGTCCCTGATACAATGGACCTCTATACATAGAATGTGTATTAAACGTAAGTCTTTGTTCACAGAGAGGTTGAGAAGGAAGCAGTTCGACGATCGAACTACTCTAACATGGAAATGTAAGTATATTTGTATATTTAAAAGCGAATGGTCACTCACTCATTCATACATTCGGTTCCTGAGATTGACAGGTTCAACCAAACTAATTCTTTAGATTTAAAATATTAGTATAGATGTGGATTATTTCAAGATTTTTTTCAATTCTGACCTGAGATTAGCGCATTCAACCAAACAAATTCACCCGCGTAGTTCCCGTTCTCGTGGGAATACGGGAATTAAATATATTCTATGTCACCTGGCGATAGTGTAGCTTCCCAACAGTGAAAGAATTTTTCAAATCTGTTCAGTAGTTTCGGAGCCTATTCAATGCAAACAAACAAACAATAAATCTTTCCTATTTATAATATTAGTATAGATTATATATTTACTAGGTTTTGCCAGCGGCATCGCCCGCGTGGAGGTCGGTGTATAATACATATAAACCTTCAAATCGCTCTGGCTTTTGATGAAAACCGCATTAAATCCGTTGAACCTTCAAATCGCTCTGGCTTTTGATGAAAACCGCATTAAATCCGTTGCGTAGTTTTAAATATCTAACGTACAGACACGAAAAGCGACTTACCGACCCGACATGACTATTATACAGGAAAAGTTTTTATCCAGTGCGCAAATTGTAACCATGAATTCAGCATATCATACTAGACCCTCCTAGCGCAGAAATTTTTCGCCGGTTATACAAAAAAAAATCAGCTGTTCCATACATTTTGACCGCGTAGGTATTGCACTTTTCTATGAAACAGCTGATTTTTGTTTTAATAACCGGCGAAAAATTTCTGCGGTAGGGGTTCTAGTATGATATGCTAAATTCATGGTTACAATTTGCGCACTGGATAAAAACTTACCCTGTATAGGTCTCAATATTGTGGTTTGTGTACAGGGAAACAAAAGGGAGGAAGTCTATATTCAACAGTGGGTGGAACGAGGCTATTAAGGAGGATCCACTAAGGTAGCTCGCGAAATTCTAATATTCTTCCGTTTTTTTTTTTTCTGTTTCTTATAATTGTCATTCAATTGGATTAATGTTCAGTTCAAATAAAAACGGATCGGTTTGCTTACCAATGGTAGCATTTTTTTATTACCAAACTAGGCAAATTGTACATTATTTCGTAAACTAATTTTACCTGTGATAGCTACTTTCAAATAGCGGGGTCTACTATGCGAATGTATTAGGTCTTTGCTTAATTATTACCGTAAATTATAGGAATCGGCCATAAATGAATATTGAGGGTTGTATTGAGAATTATAATTTTACTATATTTGAGAAAAAGTCTAAAAATATATTATTGAGATAGCTTAGGCAAAATGCAGTCGGAAAATGTTAGTTTTCGTTCATGAAATAACAAAATAATGTTTAAAACTCAATTCAAAGATTTCCGTTTTTTTTTAATCTGTTTTTGAACACCATTAAATAGTAGCTGCCATGTTACTACGTCATACCGCTGTATAAACTAATCAACTGAACCACTTTGTATGTGTAAAAAAAACGGAAATCTTTGAATTGAGTTTTAAACATTATTTTGTTATTTCATGAACGAAAAGTTCATGAAATAACAAAATAATGTTTAAAACTCAATTCAAAGATTTCCGTTTTTTTTTAATCTGTTTTTGAACACCATTAAATAGTAGCTGCCATGTTACTACGTCATACCGCTGTATAAACTAATCAACTGAACCACTTTGTATTTTTATTATTTTCGTAACCAAAGTAATTTTTATTTAAATAATATTTTGCATTCAGGAAGAGCAAAAAAACACATTTATAAATTATAAACCAAACAAAATAACTATATAAAATATCAGCGCATTTCTCTATACGGCAAACTGACGTCATACCCACAGACCAATATGGCGTCCACTGCGTCCAGCATTTTCGTCAAATTACGCGCGAAATATGAAAATGTAAAAAAATAAAAAATATGGCACTAATTGATTAAATTGTTTTTTTTTATGGTTTATTAGCAATATAGAATCTAATTAAGATACTTTTCAAAAATGGGTGTAATACCCTATTATATGAATCGGCCATAAATTAAGTGGAAAGGGTTTTATTAATGATTTTAATGGATAAAATTCTGTAAATACATAGGTCATGAATAATATTTTGTTCAACGTACAGACTGACACTAATCATAATAGAATTTCGCGGGCCTGCTCTGGAGCTTCCCCCTTAAATGATAATGATTGTAGTTCTGCCAGGGGTGCGGGTTGTTCGAAAGAGATACCGCCGCCCCTGGCACACAGGCTACTGAGGGAACACGGGTGGGTTATGTATCTTGCCACACCTCCGATTGAGCCAAAGAAAATGTAATCTTATTTCAAGGCAATAAAACTCAATTTTAAATGTGTAAAGTAATGCTAGGACCTACACGATTTTCTTCTAATAACTTTAGCTTTAAAAAAAACATGTTTTTCTCATTGTATTATGCTTTTAATTAAATACTCTAATTTTGGGGTGTTAAATGTTACACGTTCTATATTTTAGAATTATGTCGTACTAACCTCTCTAATTCCTCACAGGTCGGTAAACAACGCGATCGTACACAATCTATCTGTGAACGCAGCTCCTACCAACACGCTGCATCAGATCTCTCAAGCTCATCAGCAGATTGAGGCGGCCGCTATACATCACGCTTCTTCTGCACCAGGTAAGAACAAGAAGAAAACTTCTTCTAGACTTCGCGTCTAACAGTCACACATACTCACACTCGACTCACTCACTTTTCGAATTTAATTTTCCCATAGTCCAGTAATATTAACACTTTGTGGGACATAATACCTACTTCATCAATAAAACAAAATTGATTTATAAAAGTTGCAAAAAATTAATAAAATGTGCCTTTTAGGCGATTCACACACGGCACCGCGCACCGCCGCGGCGGCATACAATTCGACCGCGCGGTCGGGCGGTGTACGTGTGTTAGGCATCAACGGATTTCTTAGAGACCAATGCGCCATGAGATCCGCTTCACCGCCTACCGCGCTTTGCGGTGCCGTGTGTTAATCGCCTTATATCACAACTTATTTGACGATATCAATATAAATTGCCTAAAATGTAAATGTTTTTAAATTCGTTTATTATTTCTTAAATTACAGTTATGTAAATGATATATATTTTTCTCTCTTTACAAAGGTTCCCATGGTTATAAATATAGATGCAAGAATTATAGCGTCTTGACAAAAAAATCACTACTTAAATATGATCCTCTTTGAGAGTCTGGCGTCCACACTAAGATACCACTGTACGACGGATCACCAGAAAAATATTTACAAATTGAAATGCGTGGATCATATCTAAAGAAAAATATTAATGGAATAATATTATCTTAAGATGCCTAGATAAACAAACCTACATCAACAAGAAAATGATGAAATAAATTACCGTTCGATTCCTAATGATAAAAACTTGCGGCTGCTCATTTGAGTTCTGATGTCCTTCCCTTCACCAACCCCAAACACTACACACTTCACAAGTACTTATATCATCACGCTATGTCCCACAGGGTCTGCGCAGCCATCGAACCCGACACACGCGGCGCCAGCGCCTTCCAGCCAGCCAGTGGAGTTTAATCATGCTATTGAGTATGTTAATAAGATTAAAGTGAGTTTATTTTTAACTTAATACTCCAAAAACATGTATTTATATTGTAAGTAGATTTTTTTAGACAACCTAACATGTCAATGTTGGTCAATATTTAAAAACTAGATGGCGCCAGCGTTTCCTAGCCGACTGATCCAGAAGAAAAGCCGAAACAAACTCGGAGACAGTCATGGTCTCATTAAAGTCCAAACATTATGTTATTCGATTTTTTATAAACAAGGAATGCTAAAAATATAACGAGATGCAAAGCTTACTACTAGATCTAGTCATTATCTTTTTGCAACATTTCGGGCATAATTATGTGACATGTAAATTAAAATTGATCACAAAATCATCATCTGCCTAGCATTTACCCTACTTTGTCGGGGTTGGCTTCCAGTCTAACCAGATGTAGCTGAATACCAGTATTTTACACGGAGCGACTACATATCTGATCTCCACAACCCAGTTACCGGGTAATACGAAACCCCTTGGTAAGACTGATTGTCAGACTTTCGGGGTACTGACGACCCGTAACGACTGCCAAAGATCCACAAATATCAGCCAAATGAGATCACAAAACAATTACAATTTATTTATCCTTGTTATTATGACTGTCGTACAGACTCTAGAAAAAAATAATGCTTCCTTTACCTGACTGGAAAGAAGGATTATTTATCTACTAGCTTCCGCCCGCGGCTTCGCCCGCTTGGAAGTCTGAAATTATCCCGCGGAAACATACTACTGGGATAAAAAGTATCCTATGTGTTAATCTAGGTTATAATCTATCTGTGTGCCAAATTTCATCCAAATCCATTTAGTAGTTTTCGCGTGAAGGAGTGACAAACATCCATACATACAAAATTTCGTGTTTAAGGATTAATCATTTTAATTCAGAATATATTTACATTCCATACATTGTTTGTAAATAATACTTCACACTATATTAGTAGACTATTAATCTATAATTATGTGAAGCAAAAACATTGTACTCTTTTTTACGAAAATTACGCGGACGGAGGACTATGTTATTTGGCACAGTTAAGTTAATATTTGTTCATTATGGCCGAATATCGACCACTGGGCGTCTACTGGTTGTATATTGCTGTAAAACAAATCGACAAACAAGTTCTACCCCAGCCAAAATGATGAAATTAATTACCGTTCGAACCCTAATGATAAAAACTTGCGGCTGCTCTATTTGAGTTCTGACTACAACTTCAACCCCACCACCACTAACCACCTACCACCACCGCACTGACCACCATTTTGTTTTTACCTCCATACAGTCCCGGTTTTCAAGGCAGCCGGATAAGTACAAGCGGTTCTTGGAGATCCTGCACGCTTATCAACGAGGACATCGGGAGATGAAGGAGCCACAGGCTAAGTTGCAGACGGAGGCTGAGGTTTATTCGCAGGTTTGAAGATTTAAATTACTATATTTTGGGTATAAGATAGTCGAAAAAAAAAACGACGTTTTTTATTGTACTGAATCGAGAATCACTAGCCCTATCACCACCTGCGGGCTTAGCATGACGCTTTGTATTTCTACGAAGAATAGACAGTGCTTTTTCAATAGAAAGTGACATTTCGTTCCTACATTTTTGCTATCGCACCATAGATATCCTTCTACAATCTGACATTTAGTCTTTCGTTTCTAACGATATTTGTCTAGGTCCATATAAATGTATACTATTTCAGAAGAATATTTCTTCCCAAACTGTCAAAATCACACTGGTAATAAAACTTTCTACTCGACGGCTACAAAGTATATACAATTATCTACGAAATCATGATTCGTTTGGAACGCATAACTGTGATAATTAATAGAAAAACATAGCTATCTTCTATTGTACATCATTTGTTTAATAGTCATGTCTATTCTTCCGTCGACAAATCGGTGCTCGTGCTAAGCCTGCTGTCTTCGTTTCCGGAAGAATTTCCCTTACACTCTGTGTAACTAACCAAAACTTGTTTGTTTATCAGGTGGCAAAGCTGTTTGAGAATCAAGACGACCTGCTAGCCGAGTTCGGTCAGTTCCTGCCGGATGCAAAAGCGGTGACGAAGCCCGCGCCCGACGTGCGCGAGCGACACTACCCGCACGTGCGGTCTCCGCCCGTCACACATCATCAGGTACACTAGCTAAACAGTATTGGATAAGAATGCTCTCGGACCCACATCTATAAATGAAGTCATTTTTATTCATTCATATCGAGAGCATGAAAGAAAAGCCATTAATTAACAAAAGAGGGGAAATTCTTGGTAATTTTAAAAACGTTATCAAGTCTCAATTGAATAAAAATACCTCCGAGTTTCCAAACATTTTATAGATTACAAAAGAAAACAATTGTATGAATTTATAAATTTTGACTTTAGTCAGAAATAAAGTTTTATTAATAAGTCTGGGAACATAGAAAGCTAATCAACAGTCCCCCGCAGCCCCCGCGCGTGGACAGCTCGCCCCCGGAGCGCTTCCCGCCGGCCGCGTCGCCGCCGCATGCGCCTGCGCATCACCACCATCACGCGCCCGTGAGTACTATACCTGCATAACTTATCTTTATATTATCTCTCTCCTGGACGTGTGTGTATGTCACTGAATTCCACCTAAACGGCTGGATCGATTTGTATGAAATTGTTTGGGTGGGTCTCTGGGTGGGTTTAGATTCAATTGGACCCGGTAGGTGGCGCTGCGAACGAGTTCTAGGAAACAGGTTCTAGGACAAAGTCTGTCCAGTCAGCTAGTACAACACGACACTATCATCATAGGTTCCTACACACTTTCTACACGACGCCACATTAAAAGACCATGCGGTTTCTACACAGGTCTCAAGACAAACTACAACCTATGCCACAGTAAAACCATCTCGGGGATATAACCAGTGCGCAAACTGTTACCATGAATTCAGCATATCATTCTAGACCCCCCAGCGCAGAAATTTTTCGTGGGTTATACACAAAAAAGAAAATCAGCTGTTCCATACATTTTGACCACGTAGGCATTGCACTTTTCTGTGAAACAACAAATTTTTTGATATGCTGAATTCATGGTTACAGTTTGTGCACTAGTTAAAAGCTTATCCTGTATAGTTTCAAAAAACGTTACCTCTCTCGTGAAAATAATGACCATCACAATACCTTCCATCAGCTGGAACATGATCTGAACCCCTCAAACACCACAGATAACTAATAATTATTAAATTCTTCCAACAAAATATATTTTTTGCCCAAATTATCATCATTCATCACCATATAATGTGACAATACTGTCAGTCTTTTGGGCACTTTCTGTTGACAGCGATCCGGACGAATTTTTTGATGTCCTGTGATTCTTGTCCCTCTTTTTTATGTACAGTCGCCAGCAGGTCAAGCTATCCCAAACTGTCAAATTTTCCCAATTGAACATAAACCTTATTCCTATGTAATAAAGTTGAAAAACTATCAAAGAAATTTGACAGATTGGGGTAGCTTGATGTGCTGGCCTCTGTACATCTACATTATTGTTAATAATGGTTTTTAGTCTGTTAGCCAATACATGGCTTTATGTACATTTTTTAATAGTGAGAATAATCGTCAATATATTTTTAAACAAAATTATGTGCAATGTTACAACACAATGTCAACACGTGATACACACACACACCTCTTCCTGTACGTGGCACGAGTGTCGCTATCAGATAACGAAATAACATGTAATGATACTCTTTTATTGACCATGATTACATTGTTTACTTAGCTGATATTGAAATAACAACGCCGGTATGGTTTTAGGGAACTTTTTGCAGTAGAATTTTGTTTCAAATTGTATCTTATTTTTTATTTTTATTTCTACTTATTTGTTCTGCCGCGGCTGGTCATCAACGTAACAATCGATTCAGTAATGAGTAAACCTGCGTTTATATTTTTTGACGGTCATCATTTCAGCCTAAAGACGTCCACTGTTGGACATAGGCCTCCCCCAGGATGGGGGGGGGGGGTTTGCCATAATCGCCACGCTTGGCAGGCCGGTTGGCGATCGCAGTATGGTTGTAAAATGCATAGAGAACGCTGCTGTCCATTCTCTAGTAAATCCCTTAGTCGCCTTCTACGACACCCACTGGAAGAAATGGGATGGTGCTATTCTTTTACGCCCGGCAACACATACGGGACGGTAATTAAAAAAAAAATGCGCAATGAACGTGGGTGAACTTTCAAAATGGAACCCATTGCGATCAATTATTATTTTTATGTAACCAATTTTTTGTAGCAATGGAAAAAGTGCCGACTCTCAGCCTAGTTTGATTATGATTTGATTTTGAATAATTTGTTTAAAAAATGTGTCCATGTATGTAGTTGTTTCCAGCCCGTTCTTGTCCATAGGTACCTACTAGGCTTTGGAATGGGCAACTAGCTTCGTCTTTCTAACTGAACGACCCCTTGCCAATTCAAAAATGCCTGTATTGTTGTTTTATTTAAAATAAACACTGTTTTTTTTTTCTTAAAATCTTAACGCTAAGAACATATAAACATAGTCAATAAAAAGTGTCTCGTCGTTGTTCAGCAGCTGCCCAAGCACCAGAGCTCAGCCTCCAGCACGGTGACGGCTCCGCCACAGCCGCACCATCATCTCAAGAGATCTCCCAGCTTCACTTCATCAAGCACTATGGGTGAGTTCAATAAAAATAGTTATTTAGCACACACGAGGTTGTTGACACGTGGAATGTGAGCTCGGTTGTTATTGTGCCGATTGTCGTATTAATGGCCGAAAGCCTCGATCAACATCTCTCGAGGGTTAAGATCAAGATTCAGAAAGCAGTAATCCATGATACGGCTCGCATCGTAAGGAGGTCATGTCTCTGGATATACTCCTGATACCGGCGGACCACTATTTTCATATATTTTTTATTATAGGTTAATTATGAATTGGGTATGAAATCACATAAAAACTTGTATCTCACTTTACTAAATTGCATATGGTAGGATTGGTAGTAGCACTTTGATGTAATCGGATCACAAAGTGCTCTTGCGCACGGGTGCGCACGGGCTAGAGGGGTTCCATGGTAGTACTGTATCATCATCATTACAACCGAAAGCCGTCCACTGTTGGACATAGGCCTCCCCTAATGTGGGGGGGGGGGGGGGTTTGCCATAATCGCCACGCTTGGCAGGCGGGTTGGCGATCGCAGTTTGGTGGTAAAATGCACAGAGCTGCCCATTCTCTGGTAAGATCCCTAGTCGCCTCTTACGACACCCACGGGAAGAGATGGGATGGTGCTATTCTTTACGTCCGGCACCACACGGTACTAGTAGACTATCGGATTATCCCGGATGTTCTATATAAATACTATAGAATACTATCGAAAAGACTGTGCCTTTACTAAGTTACTAATGTTCCGTCCCTTCCCACAGCGGTGGGCGCCCCGCCTCCCAAGAAGTCCCGCGCGTCGGGCCTGACCGGGCCCACAGTGCGCGACGTGTCATACGCAGAGGCCTCCAAGCTGGCCACGGTGCACGAGTTCAACTTCTTCGACCGCGCACGCAAGGCTCTACGCTCGCAGCACGTTTATGATAACTTTCTGAGGTGAGTTATTGAGATTAGCTGAAGATAATGTAGGGAAATATAGGTCCAGACTAAAGGAAGCTTATAGGTATGATAGATTTATTGTTAAAAATGTCTATGTGTACGTATTTTTTTTTTGGATTGATGTTTTTGCAATCTAAAATCAATGTTCAGACGGATGTAATAATATCGCGGTGGTATTTTTTAGCGCCGTGCGTAGCGTAGAGGGTAAAAAATCGAAGTTTTCTTTTGCTATGCTAACATGCAACGCTGCGTGGCCTATAACCACAAAATTCGAAGACATGTGATATCTACCAACTCGCTCTGGGCCCGCGTGATTGATTACGGCCCACTCCCTCACAGTTAGCGAGGCCTGTGTCCCAGCAGTGGGAATATTATAATATGTAATCGTTTATTTGGAACATAAAACAAACATACAAAGACAATGTTAAACTATGAAAGCTGCAAATGTTAAAACTGATTATGATAGACAATGATTACAAGACAAAATATAAACAGGCATACACACAGTATTACGCACGCGGTATTATACGCGTTGTCTACATCTGTTATCTTCTCTGCTATCGCAGGCGTGCTGGAAGAGAAAAGGAAGGAAGCTTTTTCTAAGCAAGAAACTATGCCATGACCTGTTTGTTTCGGCATTTCTTCTCAGAGTAGTCAGATAGGAAACGCCGACCTCATCTAGTAAAATATGATTGACGTGTAAAGGTGTTTGTGCAAACCTGCTCACAGAAATAAAATCATTTATTGATCATACTCTGGAGTTTTGACCTGCACCATGGAAATATGGCAAGACTTTGTGTACTTATGTAAATAATAAAAATGTATCATAATTAATGCAGCACCTCATACATTAGAATTGGAATATTTGAATTAGAGTTAAAAACATAATACAATGAGCAAAACTTTTTTTTTTTAAGCTGTTATTATAAAAAAAAATGTTTTGGTCCTTTTCGCATTTAAAATTGAGTCTTGCTGCCTCGAAATAAGATTCAAATTTAATTTCCTTTGGCTCAATCGACGGTCAGTATGAAAAAATGCATTAATTTTTTTTTAACCTAGATTAACATTTACTGAAATTGATACAGTAGTCAATTATTAACAAAGTACTTTTAGTACTTACGTTTGTTCTGTTACACTTTGTATAAAAAATCAAAGTAATTGTGGATTGCTTATTTTTTTGCATTACAAACTGCATTACAATTACGGGAGTGATAAATTGTCAGAAAAATCAAAAGTAAATAAACATAGTACGTTACTGACAACACGTTTCGCGAAATTTGTTAGTTTTAACTATCTTGTCTGCCCATACAATGCCAGTGACGAAATTAAGGATGTTTGAACATACATTTGCTCTGGTTAAATTCAAATCGAGACAATGATGACAAACCGTGCGATGTGCAAATGACAGAATGTCAGTGGTGATACACGCATGCTGCCTTCCTACTGATAGTCTCAACAAAACAAAAATACGATCAAATTTTCATGCAACATCTTTCCCTAACACCAGTAAACACTATCAATCTTAATACTAACCCCTTTGGAACTGTCCACAGATGCCTCCTGCTCTTCACGAATGAGATAATCTCGTCATCGGAGCTTCTATGTGTCACGGCTCCGTTCCTGTGTCGTCACCCGGAGCTGCAGAAGTGGCTACAGGACTTCCTGGGCCCGCCATCCCCGCCGCACACGCCTACTAATACCAATGCGTTGCATGGTGAGTTTTATGATAGTTATAAGTGAATGTGTGTGTCTAATTTCAGCCAAATTCAACGGCTTATAAACACATTATTGAGTAACAAATCTGTATGTGTCGCTCTTTTCGTCTCCGCTTATTCCTCCTAAACCCCGCAACGGTTTTTGATACGGTTTTCACTCATTTAGAGAATTTCTTCTGGAAGGTTTAAATGTATTAACGTGCATATTATAGTAGAGAAAAGCCGAGAATTTCAAAGATTTAAAATGATATCATACAAAACATATTTTTGAGCGCTTTCATTGCTAAACCTTACGAGATAGATCAAAATAATGTAATACGGAATGATACATTTCTGCGATGGTATATTATCTCCTGAGAATAACCACAGTAATCATTTTTATCTGTTTCATATGACTAAAAAATAATGGGTTATCTATGAAGCTATTTTAATCAATACGATAATTTGTGCATTTAATGTAGATCAGAATAGGGTATTTTCCAATTTTTCAAAAACTATTCTAATTTGAAGATTGGAACGAGATATTTAACAGAAAAATAAAAATAAATTGATTTCTATCCATTTTCTCAATTAAAAACGATTTAAACCAAATTTATTTTTCGATGTTTTGAATTTACCGCGAAAACGCTTCTTACGATGACTTTTTATCACGTGTCGTCAACTTTGTGTAAACTAAAGTAGTTAGAAAGTAAATAAGTGAATGTCGAGTTTATAACGAACAAGATTTTTAATGGATATAAAGTTATATTACTGGTGTGCGGTGCCTCTGTGCACAAATACTTCTAAAACGGCGCCAAACTAATTATTTGTACCGGTGCCATTTATACAAAGTTGACGTCACATGTCACGTGATAAAAAGTCATCGTTAGGAGCGTTTTGGCGGTAAATTCAAAACAACGAAAAATAAATTCGATTTTAATTGAGAAAATGTGTATAAATAAATTTATTTTTATTTTTCTGTTAAACATATCGTCCCAATCTTCAAATTAAAACAGTTTTTATGAAATCGGAAAATACCCTATTGTTCCATACAGTAAAACATAAAAATGAATATCTTAGAAGATATCACAGATTTAAAATTACTAATCGCTTGCAGCGAAACGGGCGGTCGGCGGCATGCCCCGTTGCCGTCCACACCGCAGGCAGACATTCTATAGCTATACGACCTTCGTCACATACACTGTACACTCGTGCGAATTTGCGGCATGTCGCTAGTATAAACTAAGGGGTTGCTAGAGAAAAAAATGACGACTAGTACACATTTTAAGACTATATTTAGCGCGTATAAAATTCAGCTAGTATTCAGCTGCATCCGGTCAGACTGCAAGCGGACCCCAACATAGTTTGAGCTAGGCAGATGATAATTTGGCGCGTATAAAATCACGAAAACAGGGTTTACCTCGACCGGGAGCAAAGAGGAAAACCGCTTATATAATACCTATCAGTTATGGAACATTTTCCTTAGATCTATAGTAAATTTATGTATTCGTTAGTAAATAACGTTAAGCCTGGGGTTCCGGTTGTCGCGTCGTCAGAAGCTCGAAATTCTGACAAACAGTCTTACCAATAGGTGTCTTATTGCCCAGTAACTGGGTTGTGGAGATAAGCAGCGTTGCTAGTAAATAGTTGATCACAGTTCTATTTATATTGGTTGTTGAAGTGTCAGTGGCCCTAGTGTGAGTTTCCGTAAACCATCTCGATCAAACGTTATCCACCGCGTTCGGCGTTCCGATTGGTACTTCAACAATCCAGGGCCAAAAAGAAAACCCGATGCGATTTTTTCACATCCTTACATACGCCATGTCCCTTTGTCTATCTATTAGTGCTTTTATAATTTGAGAAACACTTTATTGTATCATTTGATTTGCATTTTTATTCTGAGAAATGTTCATTAGCTATATTTTAGTGTATATTAGGTAATGCGAGCAAACCAGGGGCACAGCAAGTATCTACCTTTATAACTGTTCTTTTAGGTCGTCTTTCTTATCAAAACGATTGCCTATTGTGGCATTATTCATTAGTGTCTTGCTGTGGGTGGAATACGGCCCACTCCTCGCGGTAGGCTTGTGTCTCAGCAGTCAAAGAACATAATGGACAAATTGTAATGTATTTAAATAATACAAATATAGTATTTTTTCCTATAGGCTACAATAATTCGGCATTCGGAGCCGCAAGCAGCGTATTGTTCGAACGGGAGCGCCCACAGGGAGAGAAGCTACGGTATGAGCCTATAGGGCAGTTGGGCGCACAGCTACGGCATGAGAGGCCGCAGGGGGATGCTGCTATGGATATAGGTATGTTAGATTTATTATTAAAAATGTCTATATGTGTGCGTATTTTTGGATAAATGTTTTTGCAATCTAAAATCACGGACGTAATAATATCGCGGTGGAATTTTTTAGCGCTCTGCTTAGCGTATAGAGTAAAAAATCGAAGTTTTCTTTTGCCATGCTAAGATGCAACGCTGCGTGGCCTGTTCTATAACCACAAAATTCGAAGACATGTGATATCTACCAACTCGCTATGGGCCCGCGTGATTGATTACGGCTCACTCCCTCACAGTCAGCGAGGCCTGTGTCCCAGCAGTGGGAATATTATAACGAATAAACGTTTATTTGGAACAAAAAACACACATACAAAAGACAAAGTTAAACTATGATAGCTACAAAAGTTAAAACTGATTATGATAGACAATGAGTATTAGAAAAAAATATAAACAGGCATACACACACAGTATTACACACGCGGTATTATACGCGTTGTCTACATCTCTGTTATCTTCTCTCCTATCGCAGGCGTGCTGGAAGAGATTTCTATAGAAATAAGCGTTACCTTTGTACGCATTTTTCTGTTCTTTTCTTCTTGTCTTCATCATCGAGTGAGCTAACCATTCGCACCCCTAGACCTGAGCACGTGCAAGCGCCTGGGCACGTCGTACTGCGCCCTGCCGCGCGAGGCGGCGGCGCGGCGCTGCGGGGGCCGCACGGCGCTGTGCCGCGACGTGCTCAACGACACCTGGGTGTCCTTCCCCACCTGGAGCGAGGACTCCACCTTCGTCACCTCGCGCAAGACGCAGTACGAGGAGTACATCTATCGCTGCGAGGACGAGCGGTTCGAGGTGAGGACAGTAGCATTGGTTATCTTGATTACACGATACCGTAGAAAAACTACTTAAGAAAATACTGTAGTGTCATATTTGCTCTGAATTTCAGAAAAAAATGTGCTATTCTTACATATACAATTTATCGCAGTTTAGGAAAGGTATTAATATTGTAACTCAAGCGATGTCACAGTAGACCGTACTCGCCTATGTTATGGCACCAGATACAATAATATAATGTGATTCATGGCACAAAAAATATCACTGCTCTGCTATTGTGTCAAAATGTGATTAAATCAAAAGAAAGGACAAAACCATCGTTCTTCCAATAGCAACTTGACTCCAATTACAAATTCAGTTTTTGTTTAAAACGTTTTCATTAAAAGGGTGCCTATTTTATACTAGACACTTGGGGATTGAAGTAATTAAAAAATAACTACTCCAAATCAGTACTGTTGAGACGTAGTAAACAGTCAATACTCAAAACGATTACATTTTGTATCATTTACTAGATCCATTGCATTCATGGAACAGTCATGACCCAGTGGTTAACGGCCATGATTTCCGACTTACAGGTCGTAAGTTCGAACCCTGACTAGCGCTTTACTTTGTGTAAATTATAATTATTTCACCACTACTCTCTAAACGGTGAAGGAAAACATCGTGAGGAAACCAGCATGTCTTAGACGACGCGTGATTTCTACCAACCCGCACTGGGTCCGTATAATGGCCCACGTCCTCTCCCGAAGAGGAACTTTATGTCCCAGCAGTGAGATTATAATAGGCTGATTATATTAAATCCATCTCTCGCCATTCCAGCTGGATGTCGTGATAGAAACCAACGCGTCGACCATCCGCGTGCTGGAGGGCGTGCAGAAGAAGCTGTCGCGCATGACGCCGGAGGACGCCGCCAAGTACCGCCTGGACGACTGCCTGGGAGGCCACTCGCCCACCATCCACCAGCGCGCGCTGCGCCGCATCTACGGAGATAAGGTGGTACGATCGGGTCCGGACTACTAGGCATGCTGTGCTACGCTAGCGGGCCTAGCTTGCCCAAGGGACACCTAGAAATAGGGCCTACTTTGGCTAACGAATAGGTAGTAATAGGGCCTCGCTAAGTCAATTCATAGGTAGAAATCGGGCTTACTTTGGCCAAGGAATAGGTAGAAATAGGGCCTAGTTAAACCAATTGATAGGTGGGCCTACTTTGGCCAAGGAGCATGTAGAAATAGGGCCTCGCTAAGCCAATTGATATGTAGAAATAGGGCCTACTTTTGCCAAGGAACAGGTAGAAATAGGGCTTAGTTAAGCCAATTGATAGGTAGAAATAGAGCCTACTTTGCCCAAGGGCCAGCTAGAAATAGGGCCTACTTTGGCCACTTGACAGGTAGAAATTGGTCCTATTTTGGGGAATGGGGTTGATTTTGGTTGGCAAGGGGTAAAAGAAAATAGGTTTTTGACAGGGCCAGTGAGGAAAATTTAGCTATGAGTTATGAGGTAGATTTAAGTTTGCAAAGGATAAAGAGTTCTTGAAAGGGGTAGGCGGGAAGATTTAGCAAAGGGAGATGTAGAAGAAGGGTTGATTTGGGCAAAAGGAAAAATGGATATAGGGGTAGATTTAATTTGATTGAGGGGTGATATATATCCCTATAGTGAGGGGTAGAATTTGGTTGGTATATTTTATGAGGAAACATGTTAATTAGAATGGGTGTAAATCACACTGTTGTTAAGGGAAATGGTTGAATTGTAGAGAAAAAAGATTTAGGGCTGATTTTAATAGTCCGATAACTTTTATCTGAAAAATAAATCTGACAGTTTGACATATTTTCTATACAAAAGTTGTCAAACCGCAATATTTATTTCTCGGATAAAAGTTATCAACTATTGTAAAATCGGGCCATAGCATAATCTACAAAATTATTAAGTTAGTTTAAAAACAAGGACGACAAAATTGTAGCAACTTAGATGGTGTAATTTTGGCGCTCGTTATCGAAAAAAGTGTTAAGATATGCCTGAAACGGTGGCTAGTAACACTTGCTTAGTATATAATGCATAGTTCTCATCGAAAATGCATCTCGCCTTGTCTGTGCAAAATATACTCAATTAACGCAGAGATACCATTAGCAATTCATACTGTTGTCACCATAAAATCATTACATGGTATAAAACAAAATCGCTTTTCGTGTTTGTACGCTTTGATCTTTTTAACCCGCGTAGTTCCCGTTGCCGTGGGAATACGGGTATAAAATATAGCCTGTCACCCGGGGATAGTGTAGCTTCCCAACAGTGAAAGGATTTTTCAAATTTATTCAGTAGTTTCGGAGTCAATGCAAACAAACAATCAAATCTTTCCTTTTTATAATATTAGTATAGATGTAGCGACCTCCGCGCGGACGAAACCACTGCCAAAAGCTTGTACTGTAGTAAAATTTAATTTCTGGGGATTTCCGAAACAAAATAGGAGGTAATTTCGCATAGTAACACTATTTCAGGTCTACAAATTAGTTTCAGCTATTTTTAATTTCACGGTTCGCTATTTTTTATTTAGCTTTTTTTTTATTATTTATACACAGCATTGCATGCCTTCGTCTATGCTCTTTTTATATTTAGTTTTAGTTAATTTTAAGTTGGTTATGGATTATATTGTTTTTTTTTTTTAATGCACTTTGCATTAAAGTTCTTGCCTTATGGGGTTTGAGGAGAACTTATTTTTGATCTAGCTAGAAGCTTTATTAGATGCGCATAAGAAAAGCTTAAAGTAGTGCATTTGAAGCTGTTGTAGTCTTTACGTGGTGTTAATTGTTAAACAGGATAAAATTCAACCAGTGCGCAAACTGTAACCTTGAAAATTCAGCATATCATTCTAGATCCTCTGGCATAGAAATTTTTCGTCAGTTATACAAAAAAAATCAGCTGTTTCATAGAAAAGTGCAATACCTACGCGGTCGAAATGTTTGGAACAGCTGATTTTTTTTTGTGACGAAAAATTTCTATGCTGCGGTTCTAGAATGATATACTTAATTCATGGTCACATTTTACGCACTGATTAAAATTTTATCCTGTATAGCAAGAGAGAAGGTACCCCACAAGGTATAGCAAGAGAGAAGGTACCCCACAAGGTGAACTGATCGCCGGAATCCGTTAGATGCAAGAAGCTCAGAGTCAGTCAAAGTGGCTGAGCGGAGGAGGCCTATGTCCAGTGAATATCTCTCTACTGAAATAGTGATATTTCATATCAATTAACACCATTTATCTAAGCATACTATATACCACAATACTTGAATTCAGAATCTTAGGTAATGTACATTTATTCCCACTTTTATCATCTTTAGCATTCGTTGATTTTTACTAATAAAAAACTCCTTTGATGTCTCGTTGGTCCAGTGGTCGCATAAGCTACTGCTGAGCATGACGTCCTGGATTCGATTCCCAGGTCGGGCAATGTTATTGAGCTTTTCTTTCTGGAATTCTAAATGCTGCCCGGAGTCTAGATCGTTGCCCAGTTGATGGCAATACACTTGTCCCCTATTACATGGGACATAAACATATCTGGCGAAATGTAGATGTACTATAGGTACACCACTGTCCCTCCCTTCGGGGAATTAAGGCGTGATGTTAAAAGCTCCTCCTGAATAAATTTCAGTTTCAATGGAATTTGAACTCTATGTTAAAAACGTCACAGATCATTCATCCGGTTATATAGTTGGGAAACAGGCTAGGCAGACAGTTAATTGAATTTGAACTTTATCCTGTACGACATAAGTTTGTTTTTAAACTGTATAATTATCTAAGATTCTGAATTGGAGTAAAGCTATGTTACAGGTAAGATAACAGTGTTTTCGTTGCAGGCTGTGGATATAATAGCCGGGCTCAAGAAGAACCCCGTGGTGGCTGTGCCGGTCGTGCTGCGACGACTGAAGGCGAAAGAGGACGAGTGGCGGGAGGCGCAGAAGGTAAATAACTGTCTACTAATGTTTTAAATGTTAAAGTTCGTATGTTTAGATGTTTCTTATTCAATCACGCAAAAACAGCTGAACGGATTTGGATGAAATTTGGCACACACATAACTGTATTAACTAAGAATACTTTTGATCCCGGTAGTATGTTCCCAAGGTTAATTTCTGTGGAGCCGCTATAAAAATCTGGTATAATAAACTAAAATGAAATTAAAAAACATGTGTATTAGAAATTAAATTTCTGGCAGATATATTAACTTTTTGAAAATTCTGTTTTATGTTTTGATTTAATGATACTGTTCTTTTTATTTTTTTGAGGATGGGAAATCATCAAATAACTTCTCCCGCTCTAGGTGGAGCAGGAGGGCGTGTCAAACTTTTACTGACTAAAACCTACCCGTGTTCCTTTAGTTGCCTGTGTACCAATGGCCACCGTATATCTTTCGAACAACCCGCACCCCTGGCAGACTTATCCTGGTTTCTAGAACTCAGATCAATAAATGTGGTGTCAAGTTTCATGTTAGCTGTTTAATTGGTTAAGTAAAATAACAACTGCTCATTGAATAAGCTATACTGACTTCTAATGTCTAAACTCCAGTTTTTAAATGCCATTCATGTAAAAATATTCGAAGTCATTGAGACAATGATGACAAACCGTGCGATGTGCAAATGACAGAATGTTAGTGGTGATACACGCATGCTGCCTTCCTACTGATAGTCTCAAATAGAATTTATACACACTGCTTTTAAAAAGAAATCTTACTATTCAAACTTCTGAAATTCAATCGACTTTCTACATGCGATACTTAGTGGAGGCCCATATCCAGTTGTGGAGACGGTTTCCGATGTTTTCCTGTATAGATGATTTATAAACTAAAAAGCATGGTGTATTAGGTAGAATGTACAAGAAAAATTGCAAGTTCCACATATTATAAATGACTAAATCACCCATTCCTTTTCAGGGTTTCAACAAACAATGGCGCGAACAGAATGAGAAGTACTACTTGAAGTCCCTCGACCACCAAGGCATCAACTTCAAACAGAATGACCTGAAAGCGATGCGGTCCAAGTCGTTGTTCAACGAGGTGGAGTCTGCGTTCGCGGCGAGACGGCCCGGCCCGCACGTCGTGCTGGACTATAACATGCAGAGTCGGCAGGAAGGTGAATGATTTTTTTTTTAGCTACTACATGAAAAAAAAAATCGTTTATGCTGCTCAAACAAAACGCACATTACAAAACACAGGGAACAGCCCCATATTCTAGTAAAAAGAAAAAAGTACTATTATACAGGGTAAGTTTTTATCCAGTGCGCAAACTGTAACCATGAATTCAGCATATCATTCTAGACCCCCCACCGCAGAAATTTTTCACCGCTTATTAAAAAAAAATCAGCTGTTCTATACATTTTGACCGCGTAGGTATAGCACTTTTCTATGAACCGGCTGATTTTTTTTTTAATAAGCGGCGAAAAATGTCTGCGGTAGGGGGTCTAGAATGATATGCTGAATTCATGGTTACAATTTGCGCACTGGATAAAAACTTTTCCTGTATGTCTTGTTATTGTGGGAATTACGGGATAAAAGTCTATATCTGTATACTAGTAATAAAGCTGAAGAGTTTTTTGAACGCGCGCCTCATAGAGATGTCAGCACAAACTGGTGGGGTCCGCAAGGGCCGATGCCGACCAGGGGTGCTGGTTGTTCGAAAGAGATACCGCCGCCCCTGGCACACAGGCAACTGAGGAAACACGGGTGGGTTTTAGTCAGTAAAAGTCTGACACGCCCTCCTGCTCTACTCAGAGCGGGAGTTATTTGACGATTTCACACCCAAAAAAAAAAACCATGAATTCAGCTCATGATTAGAAATATTCGCTTTGAGATCTAATATGACCTAGATATTAGACCTGGTATTAGATTGTTACGCTTCAAACTACCAACCTTGAGTTGAAGGTCGCGTACTAAATACGTACATAAACAACTACGCGGCAATTTTAACGTTTTCCTTCTTTATATAATTATGTATTCTTGTGTAATGGTGGATGTGTGTCATATATAATAATGGTTTGTTATGTTTAAAAAGGCCAAGGCTTGTAGATACATAATATTGTGATTTTAATAAGAATAGGATTGAGTTCACGTCGTATTGCGACGTTGAATATTATTCTCCACTAGTGTCTGTTCAATTTCTTGTGTTTTACATAAAATTTAAGGTGGCAGGACGGATAACGACGCGCAACTTGTATCCACGAATTCACCTAATGATTCTAGACACTCTAGCGTAGAAAGCTATTCAGTGGTTATAAAAAAAAAATGCTGTTTCATAGAAAAGTATATATAATACCTACGCGGTAAAATGAAAAAAAAAAAAAAAAGAACCGACCTCCGGAAAACACTACAAAGTGAAAAATTACTTTAATTTCGTAAGTCTGTGACTTTGGATATGTATGATTTTTTTGGAAAATGTTTTTATTTTTCTCTTTTTAGTTGTAGTACCTACCCCACACCAATTCGAAATTTCATCATCCTTGTAGTCAAAACTATGCATATTTATGCGATAGCAGCAATCGCGGTTGATTTGCTGTCATTTTTTGAAGAGTTCCGTTGTCTATCTCCGAAACGCATCATCAGATCTATATGAAATTTAAATGGGACCATTTCGAACAAAAAAAGAATTTTGCAAATCCGTCTAAATATGACGGAGTTATGGCCGAACATACATAAAAAAGAAAAAAAAAACTTGTTGAATTGAGAACCTCCTTCTTTTTGTTAAAAAGGACACAAAATCAAAAGTCATTTATTCAAACTAGGCTGAGAGTCGGCACTTTTTGAACGTTAAAATTACATAAGACGGTCCCCCAAAAACGCCCGCCCTTCACCACTTCCTAGTGGTTTAGCTGTTTACGCGTCGTCGTCCCATGCGGCCCTGTTTATCGTATGAGCCCCGTTATTTATTAGCGTTCTTTCTTACTGTTTGCGCACCTACGAAGTGTAATAGCGTGATGTTAAAGCTTAATAAGTTACCTTCCTCAAAAATGGGCTATGAAATGCAGAAAGATTTTTCAAATCCGTCTGGTAGTTCAGAGATTAGCGCGTTCAAAAAAACTAAATCTTCAGCTTTATTGAATGGTAATATTGTCTTACTAAAAAAATTGTTCAAAGAAATTATTTAGATTTTTGAATAATTGGTTCTTAGTACGATTTTATCAACATTTTAGTAACTCATAGGTGTATGTCGAGACAATGATGACGAACCGTGCGATGTGCAAACGACAGAATGTCTTTGGTGATACACGCATGCTGCCTTCCTACTGATAGTCTCTATAAAATACACATTAATAATAGTCAACATACGTTAAAAATAAAACGGGTAGATAAAATATGTAACATTCAAACATTTGTGCAACATACGTTAAAGATAAAACAGGTAGATAAAATATGTAAAATTCAAACATTTATGGCAAGCATTTTTGTCTGTTTATTTATGTACACATACATACAGGGTAAAAATTTTAATCAATGCGGAAACTAATCAACAAATACAATGTGTAACGTAAATAACGCACAGCCTCTTAAGGGGTCATTGTATTCATCATTATGAACAACTTTTACTATGGGACCAAACTTTAAACCGCGAAAAAAAAAAATCTGCTGTTCCCTACATTTTGACGAGTTATGCTAACTTATGTTCGCATAACTCGTCAAAATGTAGGGACAAAAAAAAAAGTAAAAACTACAAAAAAAAATACGCTAGCAGGTCTAGAATGATATTATTATGCTGAATTCATGGTTACAGTTTCCGCACTGGTTAAAATTTAATCCTGTATAAACAGACAAGAAGAAAGGAACAAAAAATACGTACAAAGATGATGCTTATTTCCGAAGAAATCCAATATTATAATTTTTTCTAGAATGTTGTGGAACTGTCAAAATTTAAGCGATTCCTGCTGGTAATACCTCTCAGTTTTCTAATAATAGGAAATACGTCTTCCTAAACCTGCTATAAAAACATATAAATGTTGTTAGTTCTACTTTCCTTCCGATTGAATCATCAATAATGTGCTTCAATTAAATCCAATTGTTTCCTCGTTTATTACAATTTTTACGCATCCGTTATTTGAGGTAAATGCTTGCCGTTTTTTGTAAACATGGTTGATAATTTAACAGGTGATTTTGTTATATAGACAACGCAGTTTTGATTAATACTGACGTAACAGTTATATACAGGATAAGTTTTTATCCAGTGCGCAAATTTTAACCATGAATTCAGCATATCATTCTAGAGCCTGTAGCGAATTTTTTTTTCGCCGGCTATACAATAAATACACAGCTGTATCATAGAAAAGTGCAATACCTACGCGGTCAAAATGTATGGAACAGCAGATTTTTTTTTGTATAACCGGCGAAAAATTTATGTGGTAGGGGGTCTAGAATGATATGCTAAATTCATGGTTAAAATTTGCGCACTGGATAAAAACTTTTCCTGTATTATAATACAGGAAAAGTTTTTCAAGAAAAGGAGTAGTTTAGTTATAAAGTTACTATTTATATATATATTATATAAATAGTAACTTTATAACTAAAAATATTTATTAATTAAAATAATATGAAAAAAATCCCAAAATTGGGCTAGCTTGTATCTTGGGTAGCAATAAGGAGCATGGATTTAAAATGACTGAAAGGACTAATGTTTTATTTCGATTTACGCCCTAATAATATTTCCTCTACACTATGAAGTTATCAAGAACCTACCTACCAATACTAAAAACCACCCATCTCCCTTGTCAACAGCAATAAAAATCCTCCGCGACACTGCCGAGCTGCTAATCCACCACGCACGCCGCCAGACAGCGATACAGAAGACGGAGAAGCGACGCATCAAGCGGCTGTTGAGACACTTCCTGCCTGATCTCTTCGCACATCCCAGGCAACCGCTTTCTGATGATGAGAGGGATGAAGGTATGTTCTATTGGTTGTAAAATTAATTAGAATCGGCAGAAACTTTCTAACACTACGTGACGATCTTAAGAGCGTTCAGCCGGAGCGGGCTGGCAACGTCGCATTTATAGTGGTTTTTCGTGACCATTTCATTAAATATGAATAAAAGTATGTACTATTTTTTAATAATTATTATATATGTATAATTATTCTTAATTTAAGTAATAACGTGCTGTAAACAAAACATGACGGTACGACGATTTTATAAGTAAAAATACCAAAAAAAGTTAAAACAAAATTGGACTACTCTGTAAAAAGTTATGCGTTATTTTATGCGTAAAATTATGGTAATACATAAAAAAAAAATACGCGTCAACTTGAGAACCTCCTCCGTTTTTTCGTCGGTTAAAAATAACATATAAACTTAGAATTATCAACGATATAATAATGAAAAAAAAAAAAATAGTACTATGATATAAATTTAATAAGATAATCATGAAAAACCACTATAAATGCGACGCTGCCAGTACGCGCGAGATAAACGCTCTTATCATACAATGTCGGTTCTACCGCAATAAACGTTTTGACTTTGACTTTGGCCTTATCCAGGTTATGTTGAGACAATGATGACAAACCGTGCGATGTGCAAATGACAGAATGTCAGTGGTGATACACGCATGCTGCCTTCCTACTGATAGTCTCATATACATATAAAAGATATAGTTTTAAGCATCACAAGATTCTGCAAATATTTTAGCCTTGATTAATGTAGGTTAAGGTCACAATATACATGAAACAAACATTAGTTTGTATTTATGTTTATCTCAGTCAATATTGTAACACGATTCATTATTATTATCTCTAATAGTATTCAAACGTAATAGCCCATTCTCACATGATGGATCATTTCTCATATACCGGATTCCTAATCTGGTATACAGGGTAAGTTTTTTTTTTTTTTTTTTCAATTTATTTTTTATGATTCGTAACTGTAACGGCAAAATTCACAGACCGCATTTTGATTTATCATGTGAATGGACAACTCATACGAGTATACCGGATTCTTAATCTGGTATTCATACAGGAAAAGTTTTTATCCAATGCGCAAACTGTAACCATGAATTCAGCATATCATTCTAGACCCCCTTCCTGCAGAATTTTTCGCCGGTTATTAAAAAAAAAATCAGCTGTTCCATACACTTTGACCGCGTAGGTATTGCACTTTTCAATGAAACAGCAGATTTTTTTTATAACCGGCGAAAAATTTCTGCGGTAGGGGGGGGTCTAGAATGATATGCTGAATTCATGGTTACAGTTTGCGCACTGGATAAAAACTTTTCCTGTATGAATACCAGATTAAGAATCCGGTATATGAGTTGTCCATTCACATGATAAATCCAAATGCGGTCTGTGAATTTTGCCGTTACAATTACGAATAATAAAAAATAAATTGGGAATACATCTTCTGCCTAGCCTATTCCCAACTATGTTGGGGTCGGTTTCCAGTCTTACCGGTATTTTACATGGAGCGACTGCCTGTCTGACCTCCACAACCCAGTTACTGGGTAATAAGATACCCCTTGATAAAACCGGTAGTCAGACTTTCGGGCTTCTGACGACCTTGTAACGACTAATACATGTAAATACAAAAATTTAGTTGATGCTAACATTTCTAGCTAACCTTCCCCTTAACCTCTTTCTATCATTAAGCTATATTAATAAAAACTTTTTTCAAAAAAAAAACAACCGACTTCCAAAAAAACACTACAAAGTTCAAAATAACTTTAATTTCGGAAGTCGGTGACCTTGGATGGGTATTTTAATTTAATTATTTGTCACCGCCAACAATGCATATTTATGCGACAGCAACATTCGAGGTTGATTTGCTGTAATTTTTTGAAGAGTTCCGTTGTCTGTCTCCGAAACGCATCATCAGATCTATATAAAATTTCAATGGGACCATTTCGGAGTAAACCCCTTTCGAACAAAAAAAGAATTTTGCAAATCCTTCTATATGCGACGGAGTTATGCCCGAACATACATAAAAAAAAAAAATATAAACATGTCGAATTGATAACCTCCTTCTTTTTGAAGTCGGTTAAAAATAACAATAAATATTTGTTTCTGCAGAAGAAAAAGATGACGCTGGCAGTCCAGATAGTCCGAGTGGTGAAACGCCGGAGGACAAGAACACCAATGCTGTGAAACAGGAAAAGCAAGAGGTAAGCATTTATAGAAATAAGTAGCTTTTACCTGTGGCCACAATCTGTTGGGAAATTTCCACGGGACTCACTACCAGGATAAAAGATATTTTCACATCAAATCAAATCAAATCATTTTTTATTTCTCTAACATAGGTAGTGAATACAACTCTTAAATTAAAGTCATAGATCGCTATGTTATGTCAAGAGGCGTACAAATATGTCTACATGCGAAATAAAACATCGATCATGCGAGAGGTATTAACAAATTATTAGGTAGGTATGTCAAAATTAATAATAATATGATAATAAACATTAAATATAACAGTCAATGCTAAAATAAATAATCATAAATTACAATTAGTGACAATATTCAATTAAACATTATTTCTCCAGTCAATTATATAAGTCTACATTAATTTATCATTCAAAAGTGTCCTTTGTGTCATACAGATTATCTCACCCTTCTAAAACAAAATAAAGTTGGTATGGTTAAACCATCGAGCTCGTTTTTGAAATAAGAACGTAACATAACGAAATACAGTTTGGACGGATTTGGATGAAATTTAGCACACAAAAATGTTTTTTTCAACCTGGAGTTCGGTACCGTGGGATAACAGGTTATTTTCCAATTTGATAAAAACTATTTTAATTTGAAGATTGGGACGATATATTTAACAGAGAAATAAAAATAAATTGATTTGTATCCATTTTCGCCATTAAGAACAAGTTTCTTTTTCGTTGTTTTGAATTTACCGCCAAAACGCTCCTTACGATGACGTTTTATCTCGTGACATTGTGACGTCAGCTTTGTGTAAACAGCACCAGTACAAATACTTAGTTTGGCGCAGTTTTAGAAGTATTTGTGCACAGAGGTACCGGACACCAGTGATTTCACTTTCTATCCATATTTTTTTTGTTAATTATAATCTCGACATTCACTTGTTTACTTACTAACTACTTTAGTTTACACATAGTTGACGTCACGTGATAAAAAGTCATCGTAAGAAGCGTTTTGGCGGTAAATTCAAACTTTTATTTTTCTGTTACATATTTCGTCCCAATCTTCAATTTAGAATAGTTTTCAATAAATTGGAAAATACCCTAATGTAACATAATTTTCCCCTTGTTTTGAGTACTTTTTTTTGTAAGTTCCAAAAAAAAAACATCAAATTTTCATCTCTATTGTCAAGCTGTATCTCTACCACAACACGGGAGCAATATTTTTGTTAACTAATGTTGAAATCTTTATTTGTCCACAGTCATCAGAATCTGATAACGCGTCGGACAAGAGCGGAAAAAACAACAAGAATAAAGAAAATAAACCGAAGAACAATAATAATACCGACAGCAAAGGTAAGACTAAGAACTTTTAATAGTTGATAATTTTAATAATGATCAACTATTAAAAGTTCATTATAAAAATAGTACTTTAGTTGAACCCACGACGCGGAAGACATCGTTAAATGATAAATGATTTTTTTTCTGTAAATAGGTTTTGTACAAACACTTACACTTAAACTAGATTAGGTTGACGTTGCCTATCTGAATACTCTGATAAGAAAGGCTGAAACAAACTCATAGGTCAGTCTCTTATAATCGTAGTCTGACCATTTCGGACACCAATTTACATAAATTGAATATCTACGGTGCGATAACAAAAATGTTACGAAATGTCACTTTGTATTGAAAAAGCACTGCCTATTCTTCGTAGAAATGCAAAGAGTTATGCTGGTGTAGTTAACAGTTTGAGAGACAATGATGACAAAACGTGCGATGTGCAAATGACAGAATGTCAGTGGTGATACACGCATGCTGCCTTCCTACTGATAGTCTCAACAAATTCTAAACTTTATTCAATCTTCCAATCAATAATAATCTCTTTCACAGTATTCTTAAAGTTTATTTTCCATTTTACAGAAAGTTCAATTGCGTCTGCGAATAGTGTGAAGAGGACGAGCAGTAATGAGGAGATACCAATGAAGACTGAGATTAAAGCGGAGCCACAGGATCTCGAGGATGATTACAGAGATCATCCTGCTAATGTAAGTGTTGGAGCAATAAACACGCATATTTTTCATTGCGTTTTTCTATTAAACAGCAGGTTTTTGTATAACCGACGAAATATTTCTACGTTAGAACGATATGCTGAATTCGTGGTTACAGTTTGCGCACTGGTTAAAAATTTACCCTGTATTATTACTGGAAGAATGTATCGTACGAATATGTAGGTTAAATGGATATGAGCATACCAGGGGCCTGTAGTTGGGAAGTCTGTGGCTGTCATCAGCCGTGTGAAAATTTTTGTTATAGGGAAGTTGTACAGTTGAAGGTATAGGTTATATTATAGCTTCTATAAATGAGTCTTCAATGTATAATACACTAACTTTTGCCAGCGGCTTCGCCCGCGCGGAACTTTCATCCCCTATTTAACTCCCTCAGAGGTTGAATTTAAAAAAAATCCTTCCTTATTCCTTGTCTACATTATAAAGGGAATCTCTGTGCAAAATTTCAGCCAGGTTCAAGGGTTTGGGCTGGGCGTTGATGAGTCAGTCAGGAGCTTTCTTTTTATGAATATAGAGTATAGTAAGAAACACAAAGATCCCCCCGCAGGAGGCCCGCTTCGTGTGCACGTCGTCGTGGTACCTGTTCCTGCGCGTGCACGGCGCGCTGTGCCAGCGCCTGGCGGCGGCGCGGCGCGCGGGCCTGGCACTGGGCCGCGCGCGCGCACTGGAGCGCCCGGCGCGCCCGCCCGTGGCGCACGCGCTGCGCCTGCGGCCCTCCAACCTGCCGCCCGAGGCCGCGCAGCCCGACCACTACTACGACGTGCTGCTGGACCTGGTGCGGGCCGTGCTGGACGGCAACATGGACGCGCCCGCCTACGAGGACGCTGCCAGGGAGATGCTCGGGATCAAGGTGATCACCATACATACTATAATTTGTGCATTTTATTTGATTTAATCGATCTACATTTATGTATGACGGAAAGCGACCATATTGCCATTCTAAGCGATGACCGTTTTGCCGCATATGACGCACATTTTCCCTATTCATTTTATTTTAGTTTTCTACTTTTTCATTTTATACATCTAATTGTAATGAAAGAAATGGAAATACAAGGTCAAATTAAATTAACTGACAATACTTTACCCACTTGTTGGATATCGACATCGAAAACTATTGTTGCAAAAAACATTCAAAATTTCTTCAAAACTTGAAATAACTAATATGTGGAATAATGGCCAATCCCTATAATTTTCCATTGTTGGTTAAAATTTAGGCTCTTGTATCTTCACCAATAATGAAGAAAATACCTCATCTCATAGCTTTGCATAATAGACCCCTCCGATATGAAAATAGCTATCACAGGTAAAATTAACTTACGAAACTATTTATTCGCCAAGTTTGGAAATGAAAAATGCTACCATTGGTAAAACAAAACGATCCATTTTTGTTTATAGTAACCGAGCCTAAGACGACAATGACTGTGGTTTTTGGAAATTCTTAAAGAATATCAACGTTCCACGAATGTTTTCAAAACCAGCTGATCAATTAGGGACCTTTGACCATCGAATGATGTTTTTTTTATTTGTTCCATAAGTTTTCAATCCATTCTCAAAAACCGTTTGATAACTCAAACCTGCACCAAAACCCCAACTCCATAACCTTTCCATGATTAACTAACACTCGTATTTATCTTCCAGGCCTACCCAGCCTACACGCTCGACAAACTGGTCAGCATTGCCGTTCGACAGCTACAGCACTGTGTGGCGGAGCCCTGGTCCGTGCGCGCGGCGGAACTGGCAGCCGCCGGCGGCATGCGCGGGCCCCTCGCGTACGTCAGGCGCGCCGCCAGGTACCTGCGGCAAGAACACACCGCGTTCCTCGTCAAGCTGTATGGAGGGGACACCTGCCGCGTCACGTTCGAGTTACTAGCGGGCGGCAGCGACGGCAGAGCGTCACCACACGAGCCGGAAAGACTCGACAGACATGAAACATGGCCGTTATTCCGAGAAAGATATGCCCGCCCGACGCCTACGCCTGCTCCACCCAAACCCGTCTTCTTACTACGGAACGCCAGAGCACGAGCGCCGGGTTACACGCACAACGCGCACTCGTTGCCAGCCCAAGCACAATCGTCGCACACAGACCCCGCGCGACCACACGCGAGACGCAAGCCTCCACGGCTCCACGATGCCCCAGAGTGCACGCTAGGACGGCTACTGGCCTTCCGACCGCTACAGCTGTACCAGCGCGGGTCCCTAGCGGCCGCGAGAGCGTCACACGCGGCCCTGAGCGCGCGTCGACGGGAACGTTTCCGTGCGTGGCTGCGAGCCCGTGACGCGCCGTAGCGTCGCGTGCGTCACGAATGACGCAAGAAAGCGTCACGGAAGACGCACGGTACCCCGTCGCGGCACGTTTTAGTGCTTGCAACGCGCTAGTGACATAGGACTACCCTCCAATACACCATGTCAACCTGTAAATATTCAGTCAGTGATAGTGTTACAATGTTGTTAACAGATCACAACACAATATTATTATATTTATAATAAAATTTCTGTCGTTTCATTTTTTATTCCTGTTGTCTTTTACTGGAGCAAATGGGGTTCCTATTCTTAGTTCGTGATAAACTGGGACATTCCAAGCAATGTTTTAAGGGGCTTAGATGAGCTAAACGCAGATTTTATAATGCCTAAAAGATTAGGATCCAGTGCAGTAAACAAAATCGGAAAAATATATAATAATCTTCAGATTCTTCAGGATATTTGCTAGTTAGATAGTGTGTTGAAAACATAATACAACTAATTTCATAAGATAAAAATCACGAAGATACCTCTAAAAATTTATTTTAACGATTAAAAACCATACTAATAATACATGCAATCATTCTGATTTTTTGTCAGATTATTCTACAGGCAAAATACTAGCATAATAGTGTTAATTTTTTTAGTCCGATCAATAGATTTTTTGTAAATCGCATTTTCTTATTTTCGAACATAACACGTATACATGTGTGCGTAAACGCCCGTGTACCGACTCTGCCGGCCGATGCCTGGTGCTAGTAGGACGTGTCGCGCTTTTCGCCGCATTATTTCCGCTGAGGTTTTGGAAATTATTTGATTCTTAAATTCTTCTTGTAAATATATACTTTTAGCTCAATAGCGTAAAAATAAAAAACCTTGTACTTAGTTTTTAATCATTATCATTTGTAAATATGGGAAATAAAGTTAATTAAACCCGTTACGAGAAGTAAAAATCGTTCATATTAGGTCTTTACCTATGAAATTGCCGTTCTGCAGTACTGGCCATTTCAAATCAAAATAATTTTTGTTTGGCTAAGAATTCTAATTTCAAATTAATTTTATTTTAAAAACATGGTTTTTTTTTCTAAAAGTAGTCATTTCTTTATTGATTAGTGTTACATTTTCATCGCATTTCAATCTTTTTCGTCATCATGGATACGTTAAAAATTCGAGTAATTATGGAATATGAGTACCGTCGTGGCAGCAACGCGGCACAAGCGGCACGCAACATCAACGACGTTTACGGAGCTAACACTACAAACCAACGCACCACCTGTTATTGGTTTGCTCGCTTCCGTTCTGGAAATTTCGACCTGAAAAATGAACCTCGCGGTCGTCCGAAGACTTTGGTCGACAATGACGAATTAAAGGCGATTGTGGAAGCTGATGATACACAATCTACGGCTGAATTAGCAGCAGCTTTCGACGTTAGCGTCAAAACAATATTGGTCCATTTGCGTCAAATTGGCAAGGTAAAAAAGCTTGACAAATGGGTGCCCCACGAACTCAATGATCGCCAGCGCGAAGTACGCGTCGAGACGTGCCTTGCACTGCTCAACAGACACACAAATGAAGGAATTTTGAACCGCATTGTTACCTGCGATGAAAAATGGATTCTGTTTGATAACCGTAAGCGCTCAGCAAGTTGGTTGGATCCTGGTTCAGCACCTAAACAATGCCCTAAACGAAAACTTACCCCTAGAAAAGTGATGGTCACTGTTTGGTGGTCTAGCGCCGGTGTGATTCATCACAGCTTCTTACCAAACGGGGTGAGCATTACTGCAGATGTGTACTGTGAAGAACTGAACACAATGATGGAGAAGCTGGCGCATCTCCAACCAGCATTGGTCAATCGCTCGTCTCCGCTGCTCCTGCACGACAACGCGCGACCTCATACTGCA
The DNA here is from genome assembly GCA_949987655.1 of Polymixis flavicincta. NCBI lineage: Eukaryota > Metazoa > Arthropoda > Insecta > Lepidoptera > Noctuidae > Polymixis > Polymixis flavicincta. The sequence continues at coordinate 2,236,030 of OX465198.1, read as the reverse complement.
CAGCAGACGGTCTCCAAGTTGCAAGAACTGGGGTTGGAAGCTCTCCGTCATCCGCCCTACTCACCAGATCTTGCGCCTACAGACTACTACTTTTACCAGAATTTGGATAACTTCTTGGCGGGAAAAAAATTTAATACCCGAGAGGCAGTACAAAATGCCTTTGAAGAATTTGTTGCCTCCCGTCCAGCTGATTTCTTTAAGAAGGGCATCAATAAACTGCCACTGCGATGGCAAAGATGCATTGATTGCATGGGTGATTACTTCGATTAATACAAATAAAAAATTCATGAAAAAAATTCGTTTAAATTTTTTCATACAAAACGGCAATTTCATAGGTAAAGACCTATTATAAATCAAATGCCGAACATAATGAACAATATTAAAAGGTGAGAGCATTTTATTATTACTAATTTTTTTATCAAGATATTTAAGAATTTGGAAATATCGTAACCTTTACGAACTGACTGTACAGCCAGTTCGCATAAGGTCCGTTTCTTCAGCGTTTCACTTAACTGTAACAATAGCGTATCATGTATAATTCTAGACTTGCAATGAAGAGTGCTCGGGTTCGGAATCCCAGGACATATCGATATAATTTTTTTCAACACACTTGTTCGTAAAATGGCTCTAATTTCACTGCAATTAGGCACATAATGACACCTATTATCAAACTGTGACTTTTTAATTACTATTATTCACTAGTGAGTTATAGAATTGGTTGAGTTGCTTTGTTCTTAGTGAGTTATAGGTTGTTTTTTAATTGGTTGAGTTGCTTTGTTCTTAGTGAGTTATAGGTTGTTTTTAATTGGTTGAGTTGCTTTGTTCTTAAAAACAACGATGATGATGATGATGACGATGACGACGACGACGGTGATGATGACGATGATGATGACGATGACGACGATGATGATGATATGACGATGACGACGATGATGATGACGATGACGACGATGATGACGATGGCGTTCACGATGACGATGACGTTGACGATGACGATGATTACGATGACGATGATGACGACATGACGATGACGACGATGATGATGATGATGGTGATGATGACTTTGTAGAATTATTTTCTTCGCAAGTGTGTTGAAAAACGTCGTATGATACACGTGTGTATTGATGATTATCGTCCTCGGCTCTCTTAAGACCCTCGCCTAACGGCTCGGGTCTCAATGGCGCCTCAGCGATAATCACCAACGTTACACACTCGTACCATAATGTACTATTTCAACACACTTGCTCATAAAATGGCTCTAGTTTCACTGCAATTAGGCACATAATGACACCTATTATCAAACTGTGACTTTTTCATTACTATTATTCACTAGTGAGTTATAAAATTGGTTGAGTTGCTTTGTTCTTAGTGTTGTTTTTTAATTGGTTGAGTTGCTTTGTTCTTAAAAACAACGATGATGATGATGATGATGATGATGATGACGATGACGACGACGATGATGATGACGATGACGATGACATGACAATGACGATTACGAAGACGATGATGATGATGATGATAATTTTGTAGTATTATTTTCTTCGCAAGTGTGTTGAAAAACGTCGTATGGTACAAGTGTGTAACGTTGGTGATTATCGCTGAGGCACCATTGAGGTGGTCTTAAGAGGTCTTAAGAGAGCCGAGGACGATAATAATCAATACACACGTGTATCATACGACGTTTTTATGTACTATTATACCGTAGGCATAAGGACTACTTGCGCACCGTTGCCGCGCCATCTATTAGAATACTCGGGCGTAATCTCCCTTAACCGCTAGTGCTAAACTTCGTATTTGTTTTGTGTGATACTTGTTATGGCCGTCGTCGTTGGATGGCGTACACGTCGATTATGTAAATGTGTGCGCGCGTTTTTCAAGGCCACATTAGGTCTTGTAGTCCTCATATGTCGCACTTGAAGATCGCTTTAGATGTTATTCGCATGTGTCGCTGCCAATAAACTAACTCTGAACGCGCTCCGTTCCCGCTTAAAGGGCCCTCGGATACTTCCAGAACCTTCTACCGTAGAAGCATCCAGAATGTTCGAGTACATATCGGTGTGTTCCTCTGTGGCCGGACCACAGTTTAGTACTCAGATGCTATAGTTCGAAATAATACCTACCTAAAGTCTACTTTCACCGGAATATATATATATTTTTAGTACCTCAAGAAATATCTTTTTAATTAACAATTTATGTGGTCCGGCCGCCAGGCAGTGCTCTCTGGCCGCGCCACCTCAAATTAAATAGAGTATAATGAACTATTAATAAATCAATTTGCCGAAAAAAACTACCTAAAGAGTACCTTGCATACGACAAATATAGTCCAATAAACCCCTTTAGTTAAGGAGTTATAGGTCGTAGGGTGTGGTCCGGCTGGAAGGTATACTCTGCAGCGAGTCAATTTTGCAATATTTAATATTAACTATCCATAAATCAATTTATATAATAGTACCTTTTCTCTACTCTTCGTTGAAACTTTTTTCTCTCAAGAAACTATCCATTTTGATTAATTAATCTTTAAAGTATGTGGCACGGCTAGGGAGGATTACTTTCAGCAATTAAAACTAAATATGCTTTATTTCTTTATGCCAACGAAAACTGCATAATAAGTACTTTATAAAAACATCTGGACTACATCTATAAACTTTTATTTTTATTACAAACAATGATTTTGAAAAAGGTGCACTTTTTGGTTTTTGTTTACCTATCTACCTAAGAATAGGTAGTTAATTTCACGAAGTAAGTGAAAATTTTGGTTTAAAATAAACAATAAGTATATGAAAAACAAATATAATATTGTTCATAATCAAATATTAACAATTGTTAAAACAAGGTATTGTAAATGACGGAAAATTGTTTTAAACAACAAACTAAGGTCAATAGATTGAATTTAAGCATTTAACCCTTTAAACAAGAAATAACAATGAAAAAAAGAGTGTACCAAAACCGCGTATTAAAAATATAATCAATCAGTATTACAAATAAAGGAGTTTTGAAGTTATTTTCCAACTTTAAAATGCAAGGCCTAAATTAAAAATAAAGATTTTGATAAAAATAAGTTACAATTTACAATTTTGCGTATAAATACAATGAACATTCATTTGCTGGTTTTTAGTCCTGATAACTTTAGTACCTACTTAAATCATCATATGTTTCCCAAGTATCATCCAGATTCTTGCAGTGAGCAACGTAATGGCGAATATTTGGTAAATACTCAATCACTGACAACAGTGTAAATAATTTTCCTTGTAATGTCATAGTGTCTGGAATGTCATTTAAATCAACGCCTAAATCAATTTCATAAAACCTATTGTATTAAGATTTTTTTATTGTTTATATTTGATTACGAAAATATATATTTGTTTTTCGTATGCTTATTGTTTATTTTAAACCAAAATTTTCACTTACTTCGTGAAATTATCTACCTATTCTTAGGTAGATAGGTAAACAAAAACCAAAAAGTGCACCTTTTTCAAAATCATTGTTTGTAATAAAAATAAAAGTTTATAGATGTAGTCTAGATCTTTTTATAAAGTACTTATTGTGCAGTTTTCGTTGGCATAAAGAAATAAAGCATATTTAGTTATATTTGCTGAAAGTAATCCTCCCTAGCCGTGCCACATACTTTAAAGATTAATTAATCAAAATGGATAGTTTCTTGAGAGAAAAAAGTTTCAACGAAGAGTAGAGAAAAGGTACTATTATATAAATTGATTTATGGATAGTTAATATTAAATATTGCAAAATTGACTCGCTGTAGAGTATACCTTCCAGCCGGACCACACCCTACGACCAATAACTCCTTAACTAAAGGGGTTTATTGGACCATATTTGTCGTATGCAAGGTACTCTTTAGGTAGTTTTTTTCGGGAAATTGATTTATTAATAGTTCATTATACTCTATTTAATTTGAGGTGGCGCGGCCAGAGAGCACTGCCTGGCGGCCGGACCACATAAATTGTTTATTAAAAAGATATTTCTTGAGGTACTAAAAATATATTCCGGTGAAAGTAGACTTTAGGTAGATATTATTTCGAACTATAGCATCTGAGTACTAAACTGTGGTCCGGCCACAGAGGAACACACTACATATCGGCCCTGACCGAACACATGTCGATAGTTCCAGAAAGTTCTAGCATCGAACTTTCTAGAAAGATCTTGACCATTAATTCCGCTATTCGATAAGAGATGGCGCTAGTGGTAACCAAACATCAATCATGCCGCACAACAATATTTTAAACACTAGCATTATCCGCGTAGTGTGTTTAGCAACCGTCCGGCTCGCCATCGGTCGGGCCCATAGACTACTATTTATACTAGAAAATCGGGCCGGAGCGGTCGCCGGGCAGCCGCATCGCAGTGCGTATAAAAACTACTTTCTCTTACAAATTTTTTATTGCCGTCAACCGGACGGCTGAACGCATTCCGGTTAACCGCATAGTGCGTAGGTACCCTAAAGAAGCCAGGTGGGCCTCTGCCGGCTCCATATCGCCACTTGGTTAGGTGGGGGTACTCTAATGAGCCACAGTGAGACTGGCGCCATTTCGTAAACTATGCCCTACCTTGACTTGGTGCACTAACACCTGCGATAAAGAAGACATTTGCGAGGCCAACGCTAAGTCGCTAACGCTGTCTAAGTGTGGCAGAAATCTGGTAAAAAGTTATTTACGGTTTGAATTCATTTATTTCTAAAGATTACAAATCACTTGTACAGAGCACGTGTCTGCCCGAAAAAAAAAAAAACTGTGTGCAGACAGAAACGTTAACAAAACCATGACGTTTTCTCTGACCTTGTTTAGGGATTAAACTTTTTCTTTCATGCAAAGCGACAACCCGATAAGTCCATAAAAAATTTAACTTTTATGTTAAATAATACTCTTTGGCCGTACTTAGTATAGTATTGAACATATTGGTCAACTCTTTAAGCCCAAACTATTGAATACTTTCAGTTTTTTAAATTGCTAACAGACAGAGTTACTTTTGCATTTTATTTCGTAGGATCTTACGACTTCCACGCAAACGAAGTCGCAGGCAGAAGTTAGTAGGAATATCCAAAAGCTCTTTCAGGGATAATCAAAAGAATGAACGAATTTTGATTGAAAATGATTTACAGTCTACAACTACCCACTTATTATTTGTGGAGGTATAGAATGATCGCACCGAACGGAGTGTCTATAATAGTTCATAGATGGCGGTATTTGAAACTTATTTATAACACCAGTAGATTACGATAGTTGCTTTTATTAAATACTAGTCGCCTTCAATGGCCGGTAGATGGCAGTGGTTGTTCTTGGTTTCGTTCATCGCGTGCATTTTCCTTCCTATTTTCCCTAATTTTTTACCTAGGCACTATTATTTTCCGTGTGTAATATTTGGCATTTTTTACAATATCTGCTATGGGTGCCGTGACATGGAATCTAATACAGTAGAACGATTGAAATGCATTTATTCTAAATAAAACACAACAAAACATTTAAAGTTAATTTAATGAACAACTATTAGTTACAAATGATCACGCTTTACGTTTACAGCATCAGCAGACATTCAACTAAATAATATATTAAGATTGTCGTTAATACCATTAAAATGATATATTTTGCTTTTAATAGGCCACCAAAACTCCCTCCCTCACACATCAATAGACTCAGGAATTTACTAAAAACACTGGAAAAACTAACTACCTTGGCAAAAAAGTCTAGAAATTAAAACAATAATTTTCGTTACTGGCCACACCGTAAGTCAAGTGTCAATCTATGTTTTGGAGTGGCTATAAATTACCGACAGGAAGAGAATATTTCATTATTTTTGCCAAGACGCACTACAGTCTACAATAAACTATATTAAAATCAATTATACGCTTTTTATTCTGCCAAAGGTTTTTCGCTCCTACCTAAATCACTATCTGCGATGTAGAAAAGGTAAAAAACAAATGAAATCGGAAATGTTAATTTATAGAGCAGCAAGCATAACTAGCCCAGAACATGGCACAGCATTCCAGATACAGTGGTCACGTGGGAGACACAAGTCTTCCTCATCATCGCTGTGTTAAGTTACTGTGTGTAGGTACTGGTAACACACCTGTGCGAATCGTGGTTAAAATATGTGGTTTCAATTACCAATTATTTTGAATTGAAATTGAATTGTTTCGTTTGATTAGAAAACCGAAACGACAATTTAAATGCTTTTTTATTTAATCTTCAACAGACTGAAAATGTTTACATAATTTCGTCTTTTGTTGCTATAGTTGGCAACTGGATAGTGACGTAATTATGTGTTACTTCCGGAATGCTAGTGCTAGACCATGGCCCAAAGTAACGAAAGCTCGTCCAGCAGAGGGCGCTATGTTACTTGTAAAAGACTTGCCCTATATTTTTCCGTACCTGTTAGTCATCTCATAATCACTCTCTTTGAAATGTTTTCTGCATAACCTAGAAAATCACTAGATTTAAAATTCATTATCTTCAGAGCCACTTTCTTCTTAGTGATATTTACTTGGAAATTCCTGTTAAATGTGTGTATTTATTTACAGCCAAATCCTACCTATAAACATATTTCGAGGGAACGTAAAGAAAAAGCTTAAATTCACGTATAAATTAATATATAAATATATATATGTATGTATTGCAAGTTCTAGTGTAACAAACTTTTAGCGTTATCTTTCCCATTGCAAGAAATTACTATTGAAGAAGTTTTAATATTAACAAGATGTGTGATTTTCTGCGCACCAGGCTAGATGGGCTTACTGCACTGTCCTTGACTTTTCTTTAGCTTATGATCGAGCTTCTCACAATAAGCAGAGGTGTGACTTACTACTCACATGGCCAGCCAACTTAAGCACTGCGCCTATGCCCTACTAACACGGATTCAGCGAAGAGTTTAGCCGAGGAAACGGCATGAAACTTGAATGAACTTCATAAGGCCCCATTTAGCATGAGTTTAATTTTAAAACTTATCAAAGTGTGTGTTATAAGGTGGGTACTTTCAACGTGTTATTCTCAGCTTGCACTTGGACGTTGACCGTCGACCGGTTGTGTCTCATGTGTGATTTAACAAGATCCGAATTGACAAGCGCGGCCATTAGACTCAGCTCTCCCGCCAACACTGTGGCGCATATCAGCGACGCTAATCGTGCTGAGTTCTCTGCAGGGCGTGCCCCTGCCCCCTTAACTCCTAGGATATCTAAACAGGCACCTTGTCCCGTCAAAATAGTACCACCGCCAACAGTACCAACTTCTAAAGAAGGCATGGTGCAGGTTACATAAAGATCGTCACCGTTTTCGCCACAAACTTCCATGTTTGTAGAACAATTCGAGCTAGTTACGTTCTGAGCTGGATCTTGGCCTGTTGCTATGTAAATAGCTGTGACCATATTTGCTGCATGAGCGTTATTCCCGCCTATGGAGCCAGCCAAAGCTGAGCCAGAGAGATTCTTAATCTTGTTACACCTAGCCAGAGTTCTGGCATCAGTTTTAAAAATGGTTCTTAAACTATCATTGGTTATCGTCGTCTCGCAGACCACTCTCTTACCCCTACCCTTAACCCAGTTAATGGCTGCAGCCTTTTTGTCTGAACAGTAGTTACCAGACAAACTTATGACTTCCATATCTGGGAAATAGTTTTTAAGTAATTTTAGAGCGTTTTCGGCGCCTTTGGAGACCATGTTCATGCCCATCGCATCACCCGTTGTGGCTCGAAATCTTAAGTACAATGTTGCTCCATCAACACCTATATGAATCTCTTGGAGGCGAGCGAATCTTGATGTAGAATCAAAGGCTTCTTTTATTACAGCATAGTTGTCTTTATTATCTATCCATTGTCGGCATTCATGGGCTCTTACAACGTTGGGGAGCTTGATTGCTGGGGCTCTTGTCATGCCTACGTCTTCGACGACACTTATAACTCCTCTCGTACCAATGGCTTTAGCACCTCTGTTTGTAGACGCAACTAACGCCCCTTCGGTTGTAGCCATTGGGATCATGTACGGCTTGCCATCGACAACCAAAGGACCAGCATAACCCACCGGCACACCAACGTAACCAATCACATTTTCGCAACAAGCGTTCAGCACTTTAGAATAATCATAATTTAAATAAGGCAGCTGTTTGATTGCCAATTCAGTTTGGAACCTTGATCCGACAACTTTTCTGCGCAATCTTACACCACGTAAGGGATCGCCTAATACTGCTTCTAGTCTATGTAAGGGTATATGGGACTGTTCTACGAGCATCACCACTTCTTCGTCGCTTAGAGAGACGCAAGCTCCTTCAGATCTGTATATTTCCAGGCATTCTGCCATTGGACGCTTTTTAGAGTTAAGTTTAGCCGCAGAAGAACTCGGAGACAGTGTAGGCCATTCATCTTCTAATACTCCTTCTGTTTGGGTGGAAACTTCTGAATTCGAGTCATCTCCTACTGAGAATTTAGGCTTATTTCTGGCTTGTTCTTGTACCACTTCTTTAACAGTCATATCATTCATATCTATGACCCAATTTCTTTGCTCCTCGAAGAAAACGAATTTTATAATCAAAGCGCAAAGCAGAGTTGCTATGACGATATAGTCGGCAGAAACTGAGAACCATTTGACATACGAATGTAAAAGAATATTGTCATTTGGAGCTGGGGTCAAAGTGTCTGTCGGACCTTCAATGATCCCACTATCAGAACTCCATGGCCACCTGCTGGTAAGATGGACACATAGTAGCCCTGCTGCCATAATCATCTTCACCCTCTGAACAACTGGATTCGGTTTCAGATCTGCTTCAGAAAACGGACTGTCAGGGGACATTTCTTTGCGTCCTGCAGCGAAGTCTGCTACTAGAGAAAGACAGGCTGGATAGAAAGTGACGAAAACTAGGTAGTCTACTAACAACGCCAGGCAGGCGAAAGTACACATATGTTCTAGCCTGGGTACTCCAGATAGGGCTCCAACTCCTACTAACAAGACTGCTAGGAGAGTATCCAGGGTTGCTGTGGGTCCAAGCAAAGCCAATGCTCTTCCGACCCTCTTTCCTTGGTCTTCACCAGCAGACCACCCCGCCTTCGCCATTCTAGCGCCCCTAGCCACGTCAGCGACTAACAAAAACAGAAACGGAGCGTCCTTAATACTCGCTAATTCGCTCCAGAACAAACTAGCGACCGCTGACGTGAAGATGAAGCTGGCAAATGTCGAAAACACCCCGGCAATGATGAGGAGGTACTTTGAAGCGATTTTATGGAGGTTTGAGATTTGATAGTAAGCGTAGAGGAGTGCTGCGCACCGGACAAAGGTCATGATCACTGCGTCTGCGGCCTGGTATTCGGCCTCTAGGCCCGGGCATGCTCTAGCCCATCCCGCGCAGTGTTCCGATCTGTTGCCCGGGCCATTTCTCTCAACGCTGGCGGCGCATGCAAGCAAGGCCAGGGTTGCGACGATCACTTCCCATTGGTGTCGAGCGCAGAATTCGCCGTGAGCTCCCCACACTTTCATTTCTACTGCTTAGCTGCTTACACAGCTGATATCTGGAATTAAAGAAAAGGGAGAAATTAGTTTTGAGGATGGGCCAATTGGATACGCTAAGGGCCGTTTTTTTTTTTGGGTCTATATCTATTCTTATTATGGCGATCAAAAAGCGGCTAACAGCCTACTTGCCATAAGTCTGTATTTTCTTCTGACTCAACCAATAAGTCAGAAGTGTCATACTTATTGACTGGGAAAGGATTAGTTTTGATGTTAAACACCGCAATTAGGCTAAATACACATTCTGCTTCTAGCACAAAGTAAGTGGAGTAAGTTGAACTCAATAGTTCAACGGGTGAGGTTTGAACTCACGACCTCGATATGCCATCGCCTTTGCCGTAAAATTATAGCATAGAGTTATATTAAAGAAATATCAAGTATCTCTGTATTATAGGTTTCTTCAAAACATATAATGTTCGTGTAGCGGGTAAAAAAATTATTAGGTAGTAACAAAATGGAAAAATGGTAAAAAAAACTGAATTTCCTTGAATTTCGATGCATCAAGGTCCGAATAAATGTGATATTTAAAGAAATGAGCCTCATTCCGAATTGAAGACCTTCAAATAAATATGGCATTTATTCATTACTATGGGCAGTATTTTAATAGTTAATTTTTTGACTGTGTATTTGTTGGTATTTGCGTGTAATTGAGCACAAGAGAACTTTGAGATGGTAAATCTTATTTTCCCAACTGGGAATCCAAACCGTTACAATACCAGAATTTTACCCGGAGTGACGGCCTATCTTGTGTCCACAACCCAGTTACTGGGTTATTAGTTATTCCTAGTACGATGCTTGTTGGTACGACTTGTTGTCATACTTCTGAAGACCCGTATCAATAGTCAGAGATCCACAAATAAAAATACACAACATTTCACGAGGACGAAACGAATTCAGCCAGATTATACAACCTTTGGAAGAAAGAAAAAATAAATTATTCATCACCAAGAAATTAAAAACGCTCGGTCTAGTACGACGAAACAAGAAAAAATTTTACTTCCATACTTTCATTTTCATTAAAATACCTTCAAAATGTAACGTCAAAGCTCTGTAGAAAGTTATCACGGTCAGCTGTCTGTTTTTATTAAGCACACAACTCGAAAACTGGTTTTTGTATAGGTCACTAGTGTTGTCGTTTTACAAAGTTTATCGAGCGAATCGTAACTGTTTATCGTATCCGTTGCTTTGTTTATAAATAGTGTTGTGTTTTGTGCGTAACAGGTTAGCGGAATCTGGTGTTTGGATAAAGATATATTGAGTTTGTAATTGAGATCCTAAATTTAGAACGTTCATTTTTCCTTTTAGAATTTCTTTCTCACATTAACAAACTGTACCGTGTCGTGCCGGACGTAAAGAATAGCATCATGCCATCTTCTCCCGTGGGTGTGGTAGAAGGCGACTAAAAGGGACTTACTAGAGAATGCGCAGCAGCGTTCTCTATGCATTTTACCACCATACTGCGATCGCCAATCCGCCTGCCAAGCGTGGCGATTATGGTAAATTGGAGGAGGCCTATGTCCAACAGTGGACGTCTTCCAGCTGAAATGATGATGATGAATATCCAACTATCCTATTATAAATGACAAAGTTCGTATGTTTGGATACTTATGTACGGATATTTTTTTTTTTTTTTTGGGTGGGAAATCATCAAATAACTTCTCCCGCTCTGGGTGGAGCAGGAGGGCGTGTCAGACTTTTACTGACTAAAACCCACCCGTGTTCCTTCAGTAGCCCTTAAGCCAGGGGCTGTGGTGTCTCTTTCGAACAAACCCGCACCCCTGGCAGGCATCGACCCTTGCGGGTCCCATCACTTTTTGTGCTGACATCTCTTTGAGGCGCGCGTGGAACACAACGCGCCGTCGACTTGGGCTTGGTCCTTACCGGACAGCGAGCTACCCATTACTCGCCGTCCGCAAGCCCATGCCTACGGTGGCCGGAAATCGGCCTGGGATTCCCGACGCCCAGGGCGTCTCCGTATCCTGCGGCGGCTGGGGTCGCGAGGGCGCATATGCTGCCTCTCCCTCACGTGCGCCGCCTCCCTCTTCGCGAGCATCACTGCTTCGCTGAAGGAGGTGACGGCTCCCCATGCCCTCTCGCTCCGGACCATGGCCTGGACCAGGGCCGGACGCGAGAGATCGCCGCCGCCGATCGCCTCCACGAGGACACGGCGGTGCTCCGCCCAAGCAGGGCAGACCGCCACCGTGTGCTCCACCGTGACTTATGTACGGATTGGGATGAAATTTGGTACACAGATCCAGGGAATTTTACCATCTATACTGTTCATCTTGGTAGGACGTTCCCGTGGGATAATTTTCGAACGCCACGCGAACGAAGCCGCTGGTAAATGCTAGTTTTTTTTTTTTTTTTGACACTTTGGATTCCATGCCAAAATGTCTTTTAGCTGAAAGATGATGATGAATGCTTTGTATCGATGCACAATATCCAAACCTCGTAACTTGTTTTGTTCCAATAAAAAATATTATTCTACATTGTTGTATTGTGTTCCTGCTGTATCGTTCGTAGCATTATTAATTTGATATTGGTAGGGCCTTCATGACTATAATATTATTCAGTCTCCGCGAAAATTACGTGAGAAGAATATGTGATGACGATAAACTTTACTTATTTATTAACCGGCTTCTGAAAAAGAGGAGGTTCTCAATTCGTCGGAATCTTTTTTAATTTTTATGTACGTTCACTGATTACTCGAAGACGCCTGCACCGATTTGGGAAATTATTATTTTTTTTGTTTGTAAGGGTATACATCCCAGGTGGTCCCATGGTCATCAGGTAAGGATCTGAGGATGGAAACATGGAGAAATCGAGGGAACTCATCATGTTATAAAGGCAAAAATTGGTGTGGGGAAAGTAGGTATCATAACTAAAAGTGTAAAATAAAATCTTTTTATTTTCTTTAAGTCGGTGACAAAAACTAAAATACATAGGTATCCAGACTTCCCAAATTAAAGTAATTTTTCACTTTATCGTCTTCTTTTTGGAAGTCGGTTGGTTTGTTTTACTAGTTTTTGCCCGCAACTACGTCCGCGTCGAAGTCAACTATACCAGCAGGCTTAGCACGAGCACCGATTTGTCGACGGAAGAATAGACATGATTATTAACTAAATGATGTACAATAGAAGAAAGTAGCTATGTTTTTCTATTAATTATCACAGTTATGCGTTCTAAACGAATCATGATTTTGTAGATAATCGTGTATACTTTGTGGCCGTCGAGTAGAAAGTTTGTTGTCGCTAAGATTTTGACAGTTTGGGAAGAAATATTCTTCTGAAATATCTACATTTATAAGGACCTAGACAAATATCGTTAGATACGAAAGACTAAATGACAGATTGTAGAAGGATATCTACGGTGCGATATCAAAAATGTAGGAACGAAATGTCACTTTGTATTGAAAAAGCACTGTCTATTCTTCGCAGAAATACAAAGCGTCATGCTAAGCCCGCTGATGACAGAATTCAATGGCACTCGACAATAGTGTAACAGAGAAAGAATTTGACTTCGAATCAGTCCTTGCAGATATCACTCGTACATCTGCTCATCATCATCATAATTTAAGCGAAAAGACGTCCACTGCTGGACATAGCCCTCCTCCAAGCTCCTTCACTTGGACCGGTTCTGTGCTTCCCGCATCCAGTGGATGCCTGTGGCCTTCACAAGGTCATCAGTCCGCCGTGCGGGAGGCCTTCCAAATCTACGTCTTCCGTTACGCGGTCGCCACTCCAGAACCTTTCGGCCTCATCGGCCATCTGTTCTGAAAGCGATGTACCCAGCCCATTGTCACACACACATCACATCATACACATCGCGTCGCTGCTTAGCCATTGCCAAATGTGGTCGGCGTCCAGTATTATCGGATGCAGCTGGAATCCAGTATCCTACTTGGAGCGACTGAGTACTTGACTTCCGCCACCCAGTTACTGAGTACCACGATACCCTGGTTACATTACCAAGTTACCGCCATAACACCAAAAGCCATGAAAACAGGTTTCTAAGTTAATAGCGTTTATTCTGTAAGTTGGCAACGTCGCAAATACCCAGCTGTCAAATATTTACCTGTTTTGATTAATTTGTTAATATTACTGTATAGAAATATGAAATATCGCTAACTAGTGACCTAAAATATGAATAATGATTTGCAATTATAACACTGAATTAGATGATGTAACCGTTTTAGGTGTAAAAAAGTCATTTTGAAAGTTTCCAAGTTCTTTTTTTACACCTAAAACTTAAGTATTCGGTGTTAATATATTTAATTATTGCATTTCATAATCAACATTTCAGATCACTAGTTAGCGATATTTCATATTTCCATACAGTAATATTAACAAATTAATCAAAACAGGTAAATATTTGGCAGCTATTTGCGACGTTGCCAACTTTCAGAATAAACGCTCTTAACCAAATAATTTTAGTCAAAGACGACTTAACCAACATCACATTTAAGTAAGATACAAGGTCATGCATACTTCTATTATGAAATTCCTCTCAGAATACATATTAGCTAATCAGTCGGTTAATTATCACCTCAAAAACGATGACAGCAGAGTCTAAACTCTAAAGTTACTTGAGGAATGTACGTCTAGTTTTTATGTCAAAGCTAATTCGGTGACCAGAAAAAAAAAATCGTATGATTTTTAAGGCGTAGACAAAATTTAGGTTCACAATAGGTCATTGGTACAGTGGTTTCGATTGGTGGCCCAGTAGTTATGACTGCGACTTACCGACTTTTAGTTCGTAGGTTCAAACCCAGACAGGCTCTTTCATTATCATCATTTCACCCGAAAGACGTCCGCTGTTGTGTTAGCCTCCCCAATCGCCGTCGTTGTGCTTCCCGCATCCAGCAGATTCCTGCGGCCTTCACAAGATCATCGGTCCACCTTGCGGGAGACCTTCCAACTCTACATCTTCCAGTACGCGGTCGCCACTCCAGAACTTTCGGCCCCATTGGCCATCTGCTATGCGAGCAATGTGCCCTACCCACTACCACTTAATTTTGGCAATTATTCACTGGTGCTTTACTGTTTGACTTTCAAATACACTAATCAGTACTGATCACCACTGCTCTCAAAACGGTGAAGGAAAACTTAACTAACTTAACTTAGAACCTAAAAATTTTAAGACGTGACATTTACCAACCGCACTGGGCCCGCGTGGTGGATTACTGCCCACTATCTTTCACGGAGAAGAGGCCTGAGACCCAGCAGTGGGAACAATATAAGCTGATTATGCTAATGCTAAACATAACAGAACATCGAGCCCGTATTTCCTAAACAAGTATCTAGGCAGAAAGTACGCCCATATTTCGCTAGTTATATAAAGTCGCGTGTGAGATGAGGGTCAATGAGTGATCCTGTGCCTTTCAGTGGACGAAAATCGAATCCACAGTCGCCGCAGGAGAGGCCCTGGACGTCGGGAATGCCAGGCTAATTCCCGGCCACCGTAGGCGCGGGCTAGCAGATGGCGAGTAATGGGTAGCTCCCTGTCCGGTAAGGACCAAGCTCGGGTCGACGGCGCGTTATGTTCCACACGCCTCAAAAAGATGTCAGCACAAACTGGTGGGCCGATGCCTGCCAGGGGTGCGGGTTGGTAAGACTGGTTGTCTGACTTTCGGGCTTCTGACGACCCGTAACAACTGTCAAAGATCTACGAATGACAGCCGAGACCAACGGCTTGACGTGCTTTCCGTGGCACGGAGGGGTCTTGGGTATGTTAAGATGGTCACCCATCCACGGACCAACCGCGTCAAGCGTAGCTTAATCAGATCGATCGAGCTGCACAGCTGTTATTAAGTTTTAGCAACAAACCAATGTACTTAAATGTTTAACATTTAAATATTGCCAATACAAAATGTATGCAAGCAGTATTTTTCTCGTTCTTACCAGGTCAATGAGCCTGGAATACCAGACCTAGAACTGTGTGGATTTAAGGGCTTTAGAAGAGCCCAGGGCTCACACTGCCTGTGACAGCAACATAAATTTGACAGAAGATATGGGCCCATTAATTGAGTGTTGCGTCACAACACAGCAGAGGCTAGGCAGTCGACGAATCATTTGATGGACCGGTTTTAAACAAGATTATCAAGTTTGGCTGGCCAAGTAAAATAAATAGCTAAAAAGTTGACGATGGATTTGGTGGTGGCCCAGAGGTTAATTTGGTAGTCTTATACCAGTTACGAGTTCTTTTTTTTAGGCTGGGAAATCATCAAATAACTGCTCCCGCTCTGGGTGGAGCAGGAGGGCGTGTCAGACTTTTGCTGACTAAAACCCACCCGTGTTCCTTCAGTTGCCTGTGTGCCAGGGGCCACGGTATCTCTTTCGAACAACCAGCACCCCCGGCAGGCATGGGCCCTTGCGG
Source organism: Polymixis flavicincta (assembly GCA_949987655.1). Lineage (NCBI taxonomy): Eukaryota > Metazoa > Arthropoda > Insecta > Lepidoptera > Noctuidae > Polymixis > Polymixis flavicincta. Next base: position 2,220,159 of record OX465198.1, on the reverse strand, counting down.
AAGCCAACATTAGGTGCTGACATCGCTTTGAGTTGCTCGTGAAACACAACGCGCCGTCGACCCTGGCTTGATCCTTACCTGACAACTGAATAAGTGTGAGTAGTCCCTAATCGGTCGATGGAGTCCGACATAATCCTTAGTTCTTCTCAGACATGAGGAATCCCGCACGAAAAATAATAAATAATAGTTTTAAAACTAAAAAAACCCGTTTTTATTGCTGACCGAACTAAAAAGTAGAAAATAATTTTTAATTACAAAGAGTATGTTACAGTAGTAGGAAGTCAATAATTCAATTCAGAGTAAAAAGCGTGGGGTGCATTTTCCTATATTTTCATGACTCTCCTCTCATAGATGGTTGCCAATATAATAGTTGTAATACTTAATTAAAATATCAAGCACCCCACGCTTTTTACTCTGAATTGAATTATTGACTTCCTACTACTGTAACATAAACTCTTTGTAATTAAAAATTATTTTCTACTTTTTAGTTCGGTCAGCAATAAAAGCGTGTTTTTTTAAACTATTATTTATTTTCCATTTTTTTGTTCGATCAAATTTTACCGGGATTTTTTTTTTTTTTTTTTTTTAATTAATCCATTTTTTGGAATTTTTTTATCGGGTTATTGCATTGTCATCGGCCCTTAAGACGTGTGCAAAGTTTCAAGTTGATCAGACGTCTAGAAACCAGTGAAAATTAGGCTCAAAGATTCCGTTACATACATAGATACATACATACATACAACCCGAGCTAATAAAAGCGTTATAAAAAAGGTCATAACATGCACCACACGAATGTCGTTGTCGAAAACTCAAAGAAAATTAAACCACGTCTGCCGTAATGACTTGTCGCAGATGCTACGATAGATCTGCGTCTTGTTGTAGCGACAAGATGCACACTTTGCGCTGGCACTTTAAGTACATACAAAAGTTCTTCAGAAAGAACTGGTGCGCAGTACTCGTAACCGGCATTCGCGTATGACCAGTGGTCTTAGTGTGAGTTTCACACATTCCATCCATCACATTCCATCTCGATCTAACGCGTCGAGCGCGTTCGGCGTTCCGATTGGTCCTCCACCAATCCAGGTCCAATATGAACGTAAACGAAGCAAAAGGAGTATGTAAGGATCATAACAGCAGGCTTAGCACGAGCACAGATTTGTCGACGGAAGAATAGACATGACTATTAAATAAATGATGTACAATAGAAGAAGATAGCTATGTTTTTCTATTAATTATCACAGTTATGCGTTCTAAACGAATCATGATTTTGTAGATAATCATATATACTTTGTGGCCGTCGAATAGAAAGTTTGTTGTCAGTGTGATTTTGACAGTTTGTGAAGAAATATTCTTCTGAAATAGTCTACATTTATAAGGACCTAGACAAAGATCGTTAGAAACGAAAGACAAAATGACAGATTGTAGAAGGGATATCTACGGTGCGATGTCGAAAATGGTGCAACAAAATGTCACTTTGTATTGAAAAAGCACTGTCTATTCTTCATAGAAGCGTCATACTAAGCCTGCTGGTGATATTCTGTAGTATCTGCCTACCCCTATGGAAAAAGGGCGTGAGTTAATACTGGATAAGTTTTTAACCAGTGCGCAAACCGTAACTGTGAATTCAACATTTCATTCTAGACCCCCCAGCGCAGAAATAGTTCGTCGGATGCACAAAAAAAAAAAAAAATCAGCAGTTCCTACATTTTGACCGCGTAGGTCTCTCGGTCTCTTCTATGAAACAGCTGATATTCTTTTTGTTAACCGACAAAAAAATTCTGCGCTGGGGGGTCTAGAATGATATGCTGAATTCCTGGTTACAGTTTGCGCACTGGTTAAAAACTTATACTGTATATTTAAAAATGGACAGTTGAACACGGATGGCACGTTGACACCCTGACATCCATCGGAAAGGATAACGAATTATAATTGAGTTAAGCAGTATGTACATAGACACATACCATTGCGCGTTGTTAGGTGAAAGTCAACGACATACAATTTCAAGTTAGACACGCACATAGCATCACGCCTTGTATCTCCGAAAGGTCGGACTGAGATATACTTATAGTACACCCACATTTCGCCAGTTATGTCTATTCATCATCATCATAAGCCTATAATGTTCCCACTGTTGGGACACAGGCCTCCTCTCGGTGAGAGGGATTGGGCCGTAATCCACCACGCGGGCGCAGTGCGGGTTGGTAGATGTCACATGTCTTCGAATTTTTGGTTCTAGGACATGCCGGTTTCCTCACGATGTTTTCCTTCACCGTTTTGAGAGCAGTGGTGATGAAATAATTTACACAAAGTAAAGCGCCTGTCTGGGTTCGAACTCACGACCTACAACTCGTAAGTAGCAGCCGTTACCACTTGGCCACCACTGCTCTCTGTCTATTAGTTCTATGCAATAGGGGCGAGCCTAGAGACAAAGTAGTATGTTGCATGTCTTCGTTTGTTGTGACAATCCTAAAGGCGGTTTCCCACGATCCGTGCTATTGCGGAGTATCACGCACGGCTGGCGCCCATGAACAGCCACGCATCGCAACACCATGACTTCCAACGGTGCGTCCATATTGTCATTCCAAAATGAAAATGGTGGAGTTTTTTGCCCGTTCTTCCCCATACGAAAATACATTTTGCAAGGGGCGACTAGAATCAATTCTATGTTAATATAAATGTTGACATTCAAAAGTGCCTCATCATCATCATCATTTCAGCCGAAAGACGTCCACTGCTGGACATAGGCCTTCCCCAAAAGGGGGGTTTTGCCATAATCGCCACGCTTGGAGATGTATTGGCGATTGCAGTATGGTGGTAAAATGCATAGAGAACGCTGCTGCCCATTCTCTAGTAAGTCCCTTAGTCGCCTTCTACGACACCCACTGGAAGAAATGGGAAGTGCCTATTTGAAATAAATGCTTTGACTTTGAAAAGTGAATTAGAAGCTCGCACCGAACCTCTGAAGTTATCGACTCTATCTGGAATTTCGCAGTAAGAGCCCAGATTCTGGATTTTAGTTTCTGTAAGTAGGTTTGTACAAACACTTTTACACGTCAATCATATTTTTAAACTAGATGAGGTCGGCGTTTCCTATCTGACTACTCTGAGAAGAAAGGCCGAAACAAACTCAGAGGTCACAGTCTCTTTTAAAGTCCAGACATAATCTTGGTCTGATCATGTGGATTGGTGTCTGAAATGGTCTGTTGAGGAAAGAACCACACAGATTGAGTGGACCTTTCCCATCAGTGCACGCATTTATCAGTAATCAAACAGCGCAACTCAGAACTTGAGGAGCTCAACGATTTGACGAACAGTACCAGTATAGTTAAGGCTGTACGTATATAATTTAACAAATTATCATGTAAACTTACTTTACTAAATAGCAGACTGGCAAAATTCACTTGTTTGAATGGCTAAATGATAATATTTTTTATAGCATTAAGTAATACTTTGAACATGATGAAAATTATACTAATCATTTTGCATGCTTTAGTCGTAAGCAAAACATGTATGATCTCATCCTTAACCCATGTAAGACATTTGTATACCATGTTTTATGCAAATAAATAAAGAAATGACATTTGGGTAGGCCGCATAAATTACTCAAATCTGCCAGACCATGATTAAAACTAAATGAGAAAAAAAAAAACAAACGAAAATCACCCACACAGTCATCATCATCACATTCACAATAATTAAAGCAATTTAATACTTTACAGTTGCCTACCTTCCGTAAAAGAATGGCACCATCCCATTTCTTCCAGTGGGTGTCGTAGAAGGCGACTAAGAGACCTACTAGAGAATGGGCAGCAGCGTTCTCTATGCATTTTACCACCATACTGCGATCGCCAACCCGCCTGCCAAGCATGGCGATTATGGCTAAACCCCCCCTTTTGGGGGAGGCTTATGTCCAGCAGTGGACGTCTTTCGGCTGAAATTATGATGATGAATACTTTACAAAGTAAATATTCATGTCATTGAGCCAGGTTGATAGGCTCGTCCCCCTTTTGTCTGGCGATAAGTGGGTGTACTATTGGGTATACCTCTGCCCAACCATTCGGGGAACCAGGCGTGATGTTATGTAATAAATGTTACTTTATCTCTATTCTTAGACGAGTTACAAAATATTTATGACTACGATACCATATTCGCTAGATGCTGTGATAAAATCTATAACGTCAACCAACACAATACAGCCATTGTTACTCGTATGTTTAAGAAATACATCAAGTTAAAAAAAGAATTGTGATTGTAATGGCGACGGAAGCCAGTTTGCGTATGTATGTTAAGTACAGGGTTTTTAAATTATTCATGGTTGCTAGAAGCATAGTCCAAGATCAGAAAATCTTTACAATACAGTAGTGAATTTCTGGGAATGACGATCACGTCGATTACTATAATTTACAAACCTTTATTGGTTAAAATTAATATTCTTGTATCTTTACGAATAATGAAAGTGGTGGAAATCGATTGTTTCTCTTTTTGGAAAAAGTTTTTATTTTTTCCACTTTTTAGTTACAGTACCCACTCCACATCAATTCATCATCCTTGGGGTCAAAACAATGCATATTTATGCGATAGCAGCAATCCCGGTGTTTTGCTGTCATTTTTTGAAGAGTTCCGTTGTCTGTCTCCGAAACGCATCATCAGATCTATATGAAATTTAAATGGGACCATTTCGGAATAAAACCCTTTCTAAAAAAAAGAATTTTGCAAATCGGTCTATATATGACGGAGTTATGCCCGAATCTGCACCTAACTCCTAAGTTCACAGCTCAGCGTCATGAGATGATGATGACCATACGCAAATGTCTCAATAGCATTAGAAAACATAGGAAAAACATTGTTAATGCCTATAAGATTTGAGGGTTGCCCTCGATTTCCCTAGGATTCCATCATCAGATCCTGACTTGGTGCCAATGGGACCACCTCAGGAGTATACTCTTTCAAATTAAAAGAATTTTGAGAATCGGTCCACAAATGGGGGAGAAATCGAGGAACATACATTAAAAAAAAATACGTTCGGTGGAACATATAACCTCCTCCTTTTTTGGAAGTCGTTTAAAGAGAAGTGTCGAAGAAAAAAGAATAGAACCATCTCATTTCTTCCAGTGGGTGTCGTAGAAGGCGACTAAGGGACTTACTAGAGAATGGGCAGCAGACATCGATTGCTGGACATAGGCCTCCCCAAAAAGGGAGGATTTTGCCATAATCGCTGAGCTTGGCAGGCGGGTTGGCGATCGCAGTATGTTGAAAACGCTCCTGCCCATTCTCTAGTAAGTCCCTTAGTTGCCTCCTACGACACCCACGGGAAGAAATGGGATGATGCTATTCTTTACGTCCGGCACCTTATGGAACATTGCCTAGTTTGACACTTCATTATTTAAAACTAAAGAACGATTAAAATCGAGTCCAATGTTACTTTCTGCAACAAATTTTTTTTTATTTTTTTTGGGTGGGAAATCATCAAATAACTTCTCCCGCTCTGGGTGGAGCAGGAGGGCGTGTCAGACTTTTACTGACTAAAACCCACCCGTGTTCCTTCAGTAGCTCGTATGCCAGGGGCTGTGGTGTCTCTTTCGAACAAACCCGCACCCCTGGCAGGCATCGACCCTTGCGGGTCCCATCACTTTTCTGCAACAAGTTAGATTAGTATTTGATGATGGCATTAAAAGTTAAAGGTCGTTTATGCAACTGGCTTAGTGAGCGTCAATATTATTATTAATTTTCTATGTCAATAGTATCTCTGGAACAGCCAGTCGGATAAAATGAAAATATTAGCATTTGATTGATTCTTGAGGAAGTTTGCATAAACTGCAAAAATGTAGCCGTTCAGCAGGCCTAGACAAAACACATTTCTGTTACCGTTCACGCCAAACGCTACGCCGAAATGTACGGGAATGACATTACTTGCGACAAGGACACGACGTAACCTTTCCGCAGGTAATGTCATTTCGGCGTAGCGTTTGTCGTGAACGCTAACAGAAATGTGTTTTGTCTCTAGGCCCAGACCAATTAGGGGACAATATTTCTAGCCAAAATGTGCAAAATAAAATTACTTCGTGTTGAATTTTATACGGTGCAGGTAATATTGAAATTACTTCTTGTAAAATTATAATAAAACAAGTAGACATATTTCCAAATACGTATTCACGATGTTTTATGCTTTGCTTATCGTAACATTTACAAATAGGTGATTTTCAATCGCATTCTTTCGTATTTGCGGGGTTCACGATCACGGAGAAAAGCATGCATAACACAATCAATCCTAATATTAAACGAGTAAATGCGAAAGTAACTCTGTCAGGGCAGCAAAGGACGGGCAGGATCGGAATAACGATTAATTAGGGACGAATTTAATGCTACAGTGCCGGGACGGACATTTTTGGGACGTCGCGGAGTGCCTCGGGCGGCGGCGAGGATAGAAGGACGAGGCAGCCTTTTTTTTTTTTTTTTTTGGGTGGGAAATCATCAAATAACTTCTCCCGCTCTGGGTGGAGCAGGAGGGCGTGTCAGACTTTTACTGACTAAAACCCACCCGTGTTCCTTCAGTAGCCCTTAAGCCAGGGGCTGTGGTGTCTCTTTCGAATAAACCCGCACCCCTGGCAGGCATCGACCCTTGCGGGTGTCCCATCACTTTTTGTGCTGACATCTCTTTGAGGCGCGCGTGGAACACAACGCGCCGTCGACTTGGGCTGAGACGGCAAATCTTAAACCCTGCGATTTATGGACCTTGAACGACGACAAGCGGACGTTGTATAAACTCTAGTCGCGCGGTAAAATCTGCTTGCGCGATGCAGGATTTTGCGTGACGTCAGCGTGTAGTTCGTATGTGGCGATGTAGATGGCGCCACAGTCATGTCATTTACCCTTACCTATCCTTGCTGACGCAGATTTTTTATCTGGTGTTATGATAGTATCAAAAGACAATTTTACGTAACGTCAGTGTGACGCGTAGTTCGCTTGTGGCGATGTAGATGGCGCCACAATAATGTCATCGACGCTTACCTATTCTTGCTGAGGCAGATTTATTATCTGGTCTATTATAGTGATATAATAGTATCAACAGAAACCCGGTTTTAAAGAATTGTTATCGCTGTCCTACATATTAAAATTACGCGTTAAAAATTGTCATAGTCATTTATATAATGACGAAATTCGAGCAAAATCTGCCTTAGACCTACGCCTCGCCGGTCGTGAAAATATCGCGACGAAATTTAATTGTGCATTGAATTTTCAACTCTCGGTCTTGAACCGAGCACTGAGAATTCAATGCATTCCAGTGTGTCGAAAAACACACTATTTCAATTTGAATTCTCAGCACCAGGGGTGCGGGTTGTTCGAAAGAGATACCGTGGCCCCTGGCACACAGGCTACTGAGGGAACACGGGTGGGTTTTTGTCAGTAAAAGTCTGACACGCCCTCGTGCTCCACCCAGAGCGGGAGAAGTTATTTGATGATTACCCACCCTCAAAAAAAAAGCGCTAAAGGTGCGCTTACACGAGCAACTAAACTTGCTCCGTCCTGGGTGCTTACTCTCGAATATAATTCCGATAGATCGACATTGGAATTATCAGTTAAACGTCAGGGATTGGCTAGACTCCCCCTTATTACAAAACAAGGTTTTTCTTTAGGTATGGTTTAAACCATCGAGCTTGTTTTTGAAATAAGAACTTAGAACTGAAATAGAATTACAGTTCCTTTTCCAAAACTGACAATTTAGCACTGGACTAACTTGTCAGTTTTGTAAAAGGAGCTGTATTTCGATACCAGTTAGGTTCTTATTTAAAAAACAGGCTCGACGGTTTAAACCATACCTAAAGAAAAACCTTGTTTTGTAATAAGGGGGTATGAGTCCAGCCAATCCCTGACGTTTAACTGATAATTCCAATGTCGATCTATCGGAATTATATTGCAGAGTAAGCACCCTGGTCGTCTTCAACTATAATGTCACGACTACATCCAGCAATTTAGGGCAATGGCAACATGTTGTTGCCAGAGATACGTTCACATAATACCATGCAATATGGAGCAACTTAAAAAACTAGGCAATACCCACCCGCCCCCCGCCGCCGCCCGCCGCCGGCCGGTTCCTCTCGCAAAAACGAACGAGACATCGTTTTACGTTTAAGTTTTTTTTAATAGGGGGCTTGTGGCTAAGTAACAATAGCTGCGCGGATCGATCGTTCGTGTTAAGCTACGCTTGCCGCGGTTGGTCCGTGGATGGGTGACCATCTTTACATACCAAGACTCCTCCGTGCCTCGGAAAGGACGCTAAGCCGTTGGTCCCGGCTGTCATTTGGGGATCTTTGACAGTCGTTACGGGCCGTCAGAAGCCCGAAAGTCTGACAACCAGTTTTACCAAGGGGTATCGTATTACCCAGTAACTGGGTTGTGGAGGTCAGACAGGCAGTCGCTCCATGTAAAATACTGGCATTTAGCTGCATCCGGTTAGACTGGAAGCCGACCCCAACATAGTTGGGAAAAGGCTAGGCAGATGATGATGAGGGGGCAGGCCTAATGCCACCTTATGGGCACAAATCAAAATTTAAGTACAGTCGCCAGCAGGTCAAGCTATCCCAAACTGTCAAATTTTCCCAATTGAACATAAAAGTTGAAAAACCATCAAAGAAATTTGACAGATTGGGGTAGCTTGATGTGCTGACCTCTGTACATGAACTTTGACACCAGATATCTTAAAATTTTACGATGGCATAAATTGTATTTACAATGAATACAAATCTTCACATAGTCAGCTTTTTAAATGTTTACAAATCTTAAAAAGATATTCAGGGGTTTCCAGGAAGCCGATCTACTGCTTCATTGGCACCACTCTGATTAATTTTTTGCTGGCAATGGTAGAATTTGCTCAAGATTATAAATGACGGAGGTACGCACGGCTACACATCAAGCTATACATTTCCAGTTTACACTGAACTCGCACTGTACGGAAATCCTATACAATGCGGGATCAGCTTATACTGGAAATGTATAGCTTGATGTGTAGCCGTGTGTACGAGGTAACAAAAAAAAAAACACTACGACTGAATTGAGAACCTCCTCCTTTTTGTGAAATCGGTTAAAAATGACGCTCATCAGTTTAAAAATAATAAATAAATAATGTTTTATTGCACACCTCTGACAATTTTAAACGCTATATCATTAAACATTTATGACCCCCTGTAAGTTAACGGAGAATTTTGTATTATAACTACGCATGACGTCACATGAAATCATACATTTCCTCGTAAGCCATACATATGTGCTGACTAGGGTTGCCAGGTGAGTCGCGAAAAAATACCGGACAACCCCAAACTTGGGGGGGAGGTATGCTAGGTCGCCAAAAATACGGTTTTTATACTAATATTTTATTTTAATTAATCAACATCACATAAATGGGTATACAGTGGTGAAGTGAGAGCCCGCAGACGCGGAGAGACAGCGAGCGAGGAGCGCGCGCGAGTTTTGCGTTTGAGGGATTTCATATGCCTACTTTTGTAGGCGCTTGTGACCAGTAGTACCGAGTTTCCACAAAATACATTGTTCTGTCCGGTATGACCATTTATTTTTTACCGGACAGGCCTCTAAAATACCGGACTGTACGCTTAAATACCGGACATCTGGCAACCCTAGTGCTGACCTCTCAATATACGGAGAGTAAAAAATAAAAAAAAAACATTTATTCAAATCAGGCTGAGAATCGGCACTTTTTGCACGTTTAAAATAAAAACGCCCGCCCTTCACCACTTCCTAGTGCATTAGCTGGGGACAAGTAGTGGCACAACAAACTCCAGCAGCACAGCTGTCTTATATTACAGCCTCTCTGTAGTCGATCCCTCATATTTGAGGATCGTGGTTAGCTTCGGAGTTGCATCTGGAGCGGATGATCCGCCTCCACCGGTTTCTGTCCAACGCATCCCTCACCACCGTGTAGAATTTAGAGGACGCTGATTCCTTCACCTGATCGGTCCATCGTGTTGGTGAACGACCGCGCGATCGTTTGCCTTCGGTGTTCCCAACCACAATCAGTTTTTCCAAGGTTTCATCGCCTCTGCGTACTATGTGGCCGAAATAGGAGAGAATACGTTGTTGACATGTGGTTGACAAGCGGGTTTTTATTCGAAGCTGGGTTAAAGATCGATGATATTACAGCCATCATCAGCCTAACCAGCTATGTTGGGGTCAGTTTCTAGTCTAAACGGATGCAGCTATACCAGTATTTTACATGGAGCGACAGCCTATCTAGCTCCCAGAGTTGCCACCCGTCCCGATTTTGCCGGGACAGTCCCGATTTCGAAGACATTGTCCCGCGTCCCGACGGCCTATCGATTTTGTCCCGATTTTTGACAATATGCGACAGGCTCAATCAATTCATTCACGGGTACCCAACCCAGTCACGCGCCACCGCGTCATCTACCGCGCGCCGCATGTACAGAGGCCAGCACATCAAGCTACCCCAATCTGTCAAATTTCTTTGATAGTTTTTCAACTTTATTACAAAGGAATAAGCTTTATGTTCAATTGGGAAAATTTGACAGATTGGCATAGCTTGACCTGCTGGCGACTGTACATACCGCGTTCGTTTTCGCCTCCTCCCGCGCGCGCTGTAATCTGTGGACTCTGTGGTTGTACTTTGCGGCGAGTTTCTTTCTTCGTTGAGGTGAGTGAAAAAATTACATTCGTTGGAGTGTCTAATTTCTTTGAACATGCACATGTCTTGTTCAGGCTTCATAAATAAATACACAAATGATATAGATTTACTAAAAGCGGCTCGTAAGCGTAACAATAAGAAATACTTACACATTGAAAAAATAAATTATATAAAATAAATACATATATAAACACAAAATAGTAAGTTAAGTTTCATTTTCCTTTGACTGTCTCATGGGTAATTTTTTTTCACCAAACTCCGAACGTCTCTTTTGGATGCCCGATCGTCCCGTTTTTTTTTCCCCTAAAGGTGGCAACCCTGCTAGCTCCACAACCCAGTTTCTGGGTTACTCTGGCGAAACGCTAGATTCATATACATGACTTTATAACTATCTGGCGGTTTTGAGTATTTTCTATATGGCCTATGCTAATGTGCTGCAGATCTGGTAGTGTCTTGTGAGGGATCGTTGAGCTCTCTAATAAAGGGTTGAGCTACAAGACGACCGATGCATGCATGCCGTCTGTTGGGCAGGTTGGTTCTTCAAAAGACCCTTCAAGACAAGGCCCTGCATTGTTGGACTCTAATAATATTATGTTTGGACTTTAAAAGGCCAATGACTTCTGAGTTTGTTACGGCATTTTCTTCTTAGGGATCAGTCAGCTAGATAATGCCGGCACCATTAACTTTTCAAAATATTGACGTGAAAAGAAAAAAAAAATGAAAAAAAAAGAACAACCGACTTCCAAAAAAACACTACAAAGTGAAAAATAACTTTAATTTCGGAAGTCGGTGACTTTTGATATGTATTTTATTCATTTCTGGTCACCGCCTTCGGAAATTAAAATTATTTTTCACTTTCTAGTGTTTTTTTGGAAGTCGGTTGTTTCTTTTTTGAAAAGTTTTTATTTTTAACCTTTTAGCTGTAGTACCTACCCCAAACCAATTCGAAATGTCATCATTCTTGGGGTCAAAACAATGCATATTTATGCGATAGCAGCAATCGCGGTTGATTTGCCAACTCGGACCATTTCGGAATATACCCCTTTCTAAAAAAAAATTTGCAAATCGGTCTATATATGACGGAGTTATGCCCGAACCTCCACCTAACTCCTAACCGTTAAAGAGTTGTACCTTCCTTCATCAGCTCAGCGTCATGAGATGATGATGACCATACGCAAATGTCTCAATAGCTTTAGAAAACATGTGAAAAACATTCTTAATGCCTACAAATTTTGAGGGTTGCCCTCGATTTGCCTGGGATTCCATCATCAGATCCTGATTTGGTGCCAATGGGACCGCCTCAGGAGTATACTCTTTCAAATAAAAAAATAATTTTGAGAATCGGTACACAATTGAGGGAGAAATCGGGGAACACATAAAAATAAAATACCTACAGTGGAACATATAACCTCCTTCTTTTTTAGAAGTCGGTTAAAGATCTACTTACAAATAAACATTTAATTTTGGCCTTCTGACGACCCGTAATGACTGTCAAAAATCTACTAATGACAGCCGGGACCAACGGCTCAACGTGCTTTCCGAGGCACAGATGTTATGATTTAGGCACAACCCCCACGATCCTAGACATTAATATGCTAAGTAGAAAAATGCATTACGCAAAACTTTCAAACTACACAGCTCAGCTTGACGTCGTGTGTGTGCAGCCTCAAGGACGGTGAACGCAGTGAATGCATAATTCAAACAATGACGATTATTCTCGCGACGTTTCCGGGAATTGTATGTTTTGACGTCGCTAATTCCACGGTTACGATTCGGGGAAAACCGTATGCATACAGTCCAAATGATTAAACGGTTCTTGAACAGACATATATGGCTATACGAGTAGGGGTAGACCATAGAAACGAAAGATGAACTGTACGATGATATGGGTAGAAAGGGTTTAACTTCGGAGATGTCGACTAAAAGAGAAACTTGGAAGATAAAGACATGTTGCGACGTTTAAATTGGAATAAGGACAAGTGAATGATGATACATATTCGCTTGTTTCCCCGGAAGGCATACGTCTATAGCAACATTTCCCAAAACTATGAGTTGTGACCCAGTGGTGGGTTGCGAGCGAATATTGGGTGGGCCTTGAGAATAGGGAGATACGCCCAAGTGAAGAACTCATTGATTTACCACGAGATCAGTGGCGTAGCTACCACCGTATCAGCCGTATCAACGATACTGGGCCCCCTAGTGCCCCGACGTTGTTATACAGCATGTAAAAAAATATTCAACACCTCAAATTCTTGTTGATGATGTCGCTCTTGCAGGAGTCAGGACGCTGTTTACTTTAGTTTTTAATAATGTGTATTTTAATTATTCGTCACCGCCTTCCGAAATTAAAGTTATTTTGCACTTTGTAGTGTTTTTTTGGAAGTCGGTTGATATTTTTTTGAAAAAAGTTTTTATTTTTCACTTTCTAGTTACCTACCTCACACCAATTCGAAATTTCATCATCCTTGGCGTCAAAACAATGCATTTTTATGCGATAGCAATATTCGCGGTTGATTTGCTGTAATTTTTTGAAGAGTTCCATTGTCTGTCTCCGAAACGCATCATCAGATCTTTATGAAATTTCAATGGGACCATTTCGGAGTAAATCCCTTTCGAACAAAAAAAGATTTTTGCAAATCCGTCTATATACGACGGAGTTATGCCCGAAAATACATAAAAAAAAAAAAAACATGTCGAATTGATAACCTGCTTCTTTTTGAAGTCGGTTAAAAATAAGCAATATCGTCTTTTTAAGCCTGGCTGCAGAGGGGTAAAAAGGGGGCCCCTACGTTACTGGATCTCTAAATAAATACAACCTTCTCTTTGAGATAACTCTCCTTATAATGAATTATTTTCGATTGTCACTGAATGTTTTTTCGTATTTGAATAGTCGTTAAATCATACCTACCCATGACAGCCAAGAGGTAAGTCCCGAATTCAGAAGTTTTGTTAGGTGGGTCGCGGTCCAGTCAACTTTGGGAACCACTCTATAGTATTCACCGGTCTATAGTGATTACATCGCTGTAATCGGGGGTGAGTGTAGGGGCTTGGGCACAAATCCAGATATCAGGTTGCTACTGTATAATCACAAATGTCCCGTATGTGTCGCCGGGCGTAAAAGAATAGCACCATCCCATTTCTTCCAGTGGGTGTCGTAGAAGGCGACTAAGGGACTTACTAGAGAATGGGCAGCAGCGTTCTCTATGCATTTTACCACCATACTGCGATCGCCAACCCGCCTGCCAAGCGTGGCGATTATGGCAAAACCCCCCATTCTGAGGGAGGCCTATGTCCAGCAGTGGACGTCTTTCGGCTGAAATGATGATGATGATGAATCACAAATACAAACAAACATCGGTGGACGAAAACATCGTGAGGAAACCGGCATGTCCTAGAACCACAAATTCGAAGATATGTCACATCTGCACTGGATTTGCATGGCGGATTGCAGCCCACTCTCTCTCACTGTGGCCCCAGCCGTGGGAACACTATAGGCCAAATAAGTTCTGTAAACCTGATACTTACCACTGCACACGAGCAGTGGTGGCCAAGTGGTATCGACACCAACTTACGCTGGTCGCGAGTTCGAACCCAACCACTTTACTTTGTGTTTTGAATTTCAGCATCACTGCTCTCAAAAACGGTGATGGAAAACGTGGAAACCGTCTTGTCCTAGATCCAAAAATATGAAAACTTGTGACATCCACCAACCCACATTGGACCCGCGTGGTGGAAGATCGGCCCGCTCCCTCTCACGGAGAGAAGGCCTGTGTTGCAGCAGTGGGAACATTATAGGCTCAGATTATAAAACAATTGATTTTTTGGCCTCACTCTTGGTGTTCCGCGCGGTCTATCTGCCTTTGTTTTATAATCTGAGATTATAGGCTAATTTATTATAAACTGCTAAATATTCGTGCTAGTTAGTAGGTACTCTGTACTACCGACCTTCGCAGATCAAGTTCAAATAAACCTAGTCAGTTCAAGATCGCAAATTATAACTCAAATTCAATCTCACGCACGTGTGCACGTTAATCAGTTATATAAAACACAATAATGTGCCCGCGTCGGGCCTCGTCGGAGCGCATTTTACAATATATGTTACAGAAAATTGTAAGCAATTTACACAGTTTGGAACCCGGTCGGATCTGCGCGCATGCCAACTTGCCAAGGTATCCGATCGAGTTCTTGCGTGCGCAGACCGTTGCGTTTGGCTGCCGACGAATTCGATCTGAGGCCCTTGTGTGACTTTCTTTTAACCATCTCGATCAAACGCATCGAAAGCGTACGGCGCTTTGATTGGCCCTGGATTGGTGACGGACCAATCGGAGCGCCGAATGCGGTCAATGCGTTAGATCGAGATAGTTCAAGGAAACTCACAATAGGGCCACTGATCCGTTCAGCTACTGCCGCGTACGCCCGGGTGTCGCCGGCTGAACTACAGGTCCTCTATGACAGCGTGCAGACGCGCCCAGGTCCAGCGGAATTTATATGACAGACGGACGCAGTCGTATGCCACTCATTCTGTTCCAGCGCGTCCCTTGCTGCCCTCTTCCAGGGACGCCCTAACCCGATGCCCGTACCCCACAGGATGGCCCTTAGCATGTAGTCTCTTAAGATTTAAGTTTTGAGGCCCTAGCTGGAGGCCTACATTTATTAAGGGCAAGTCCAGTTAACCAAAAAAAAATAAGTCGTATGCCACCGCGTACCCCCCGCATCCACTGTTAGCGCTACGCCAGCCCTACCGGTGTAAATCATACTTAACGAATACCTACTACATTGATCAATTTTAACAAAAAATCAGGTAACATATTGATAACTAGCTTTTGCCAGCGGCTCGCGGAAAAAAGTAGCCTATGTGCTTCTCCATATCCCAGGCTATATCTGTGCCAAATTTCATAACGATCGGTTCAGCGGTTTAGGCGTGATAGCGTGACAGACAGACAGAGTTACTTTCGCATTTAAAACATTAGTAGGGATTACATAAAGCACGAATTATTTCAATGATGGTTTGTGTACAAGTTCCAAATATAATTCGGCATTTGAGTAATAATATCAGTCTTACAAAGACGTATTTTTCAACCGACGAAAAAACGGAGGAGGTTACTCAATTCGCCGCGTATATTTTTTTTTTTATGTATGACCACGCATAACTTTTTCCAGAGTAGTCCGATTTTGATAATTCTTTTATTGGAAAGGGTATACCCCGAAGTTGGTCCCATAAAAATTTCGAAGAAAAATTTCCAACCCTAAGGGTAAGAAAACAGGGGATGATTGATTGTTAACTCACAGATTTTAATACTGAGTTGTGTATTACAAAAAGTAATCAAAAATTAAGCATGTAGTAATTAGTAGATTATAGCCACAAAAAATTATAAAATAAGAACTTTTTAATAAAAAAAAAACCGCCGAAAAACCGAAAAGTAAAAAATAATAAACCTGCTTTGTCCAACCCCAATAACTAAGTTCGGAAGGCGGTGACTTTGGATATGTATTTAATTATATGTCACCGCCTTCCGAACTTAGTTATTGGGGTTGGACAAAGCAACTTTATTATTTTTTACCTTTCGGTTTTTATGTTACCCAGTAAATATAAATTCATGCAAAAGTAATAAAATCGCGGCTGGATATCATCCCGCAGTTGATTTTCAACTCTCGGAAAGAGCGTTGAGAATCCACCTGAGTACAGCGCGAGTGAGTCTCAGCTCGTCTACGAACACAATGTTTGATATTCAACTCTCGGTGCAGTGCATTGAAGATGCATTGCTGGTGATTATGATTCATCTGTAACCGTCCCAAGTGCGGGAGGTTCCTGTTTAATAAGCCGGAAGGAAACGCCCGGGTGTTTCCACTGTATAGATTGCCCTGAGGACACGGTGTAGGTCTTCCCGGCTTGGCGGAGCACCGCCGTGTCCTCGTGGATGCAATCGCCAGTGGTGATCTCTTGCGTCCGGCCCTGGTCCAGGCCATCGTTCGGAGCGAGAGTGCCTGGTTAGCCGTCATCTCCTTTGCGAAGCAGTGATGAGGGAGGCGGCCCACGTGAGGGAGAGGCAGTATATGCGTCCTCACGGCCCGCAGGTCGCCGCATGCAGCATATGTAGGAGTGGGCTTGCAGACGGCGAGTAATAGTAAGGGTAGCTCCCTGTCCGGTAAGGACCAAGCCCGGGTCGACGGCGTGTTGTGTTCCACGCGTGCCTCGAAAGAGATGTCAGCATCAACTGGTGGGGTCCGCATGGGCCGATGCCTGCCAGGGGTGCGGGTTGTTCGAAAGAGTTACCGTGGCCCCTAGCACACAGGCAACTGAGGGAACACGGGTGGGTTTTGGTCAGTCAAAGTCGTGTGTCAGACTTTGACCTCCTGCTCCACCCAGAACGGGAGTACTTAGGTAGTTATTGTATGATTTCCCAACATCAAAAAAAAAAACCGTCCCGAGTGAAAGGCAAAGGCATCACCATACAGAGAGAAACAAGATTGATAACAAAGCTTGCTTACTGCATAATCAGCCTATATTGTTCCCACGGCTGGGCCAGTGCCTCCTGTCTGTGAGTGGGCTGTAATCTACAGGGGTCCATTACGGATTGATAAATGTCACATCTCTTCGAATTTTTGGTTCTAGGATATGCCGGTTTCCTAACGATGTTTTCCTTCATCGTTTTGAGAGCAGAGGTGATGAAATAATTTACACAAAGCAAAGTGCCTGCTCCCTCTCACCGAGAGGAGGCCTGGGTCCCAGCAGTGGGAACATTATAGGCTGATGATGATGAAAGTGCCTGCATGTGTTCGAACCCATGAGACACAACTCGTAAGTCGCGGCATAACAAGGCGAAAAATATAAATAATTTTACAAAAGAAGAATCTTGAAAAAGCAACTTTATTTGAAAAACAAGGTGAAAAATACGTAAATTAACTTCGTATTATCTAATGACGTCTGTCACCCAGTATGCATACAAATCTTCAACCAAATGTATTCATTTGTTGAGTGGCAAAACCCATAGTCACCACATCACTACTACATCAATTGTTTTAAAAAATAAGGGTTCCGCAAGCACAGAGTGCCAGCAGAAACCAAAAAGCCTCCGCTGTGCGTCCGTTTGTTTGCTAGAAGGCTGTTTTTCATGAACCGTAAGAGAAGAATATAAATTTCTGAGTGTGAATTTATATTGCCACTATAACAACAAATAGGTAAAATAAAGTTAAAAATTAAAAAGTTATTTTATGAGTTTATCCAAAAAAAACAACACAATAGTCAAATCTTTTCTCTGTAAAATCTTATAGTATAGGCTCTATGAGGAATATGAATTTGGAAATTCTCCATGATTTCAAAAGCTCTCAGAATAATTTTGGGTCGTCGTTGCATTTACAAAAAAAAAACACTTTCACAAAACGGTTTTTACAGCTAGAGTACATTGAAATAAGGATTAAAATTGCATCACTAACCTAAATCTAAAAAAAAAACAGCTATTTTTGTGACCGCAATGACGAAACGCTTCTTGGTTTATGAAGACCTCAGAATTACATGACCATTCTAAAATCAGAATTGTAAAAGAGGAAGTAGAACATAGGATACCGTTGATATTGAAATCTGAATGACACCACATATGGGACTTTAGTGAATAAAGTGAAATACTTTGAGAGGCAGATTCTTGGCTGGAAGAATTGACGTCAGCAGTCATTATCCGTGCAAGAAACCTACTAAAGATTTCCAACTGATTGCACAATAAACAGACTTTTTTTAAACTAACATATTTAAAAAAAACAGTTTATTGTGCAATCAAACTTCTTTAGCTGTGTGAATTGCATTACGAAGAATTAAAACTTTCTGACATATCATGAACAGATTTTATGTTATGGTAGGTACTTTAAAATTGCTATGTTATGGATAAAAATTTAATCAGAAATGCTAACTACTTACTTTTTTGGAAAAACCTAAATTGCCTACTTTGTAGAAGTTCCAACTGGGTGCGGGACTAAAAGAAAAATATTTCACATAAACCTATATGGGCACTTATGTAATATCAGAAGCTAGCTTCACAGTTCAAATTTGTCACTACCTATGTAGAAGTCCTATAGAAACTCCATGAACCCTGTTACAGGAGTTTGTACCACAGTTGTACGGTCTATACATCCTATGGTCACTTTTACAAGAAATAAAAATATTATATTGTATGGTGATTCAGAACCCTTTGTGTGCGACTCCGACTCGCACTTGGCCGCTTTTTTTTTTATATCTATGAATAGTTCCCACAACACTTTCTATTCAAGTTTCCTTTGCTTACTTTAAGAAAAATACATTAGGCATTAAATTATCTATGATCTAGAAAGTGTGTCAAGTGTCTTCCGCGCCGTTACTAGGTCAGTAGAGTATAAACACATTACTTTTTATTTATCAACATTAAAATCTGATTTTCTCGTAATCAAAACTTACGTGATAATATTTGCCGGCGGAAAACACTATTTTCCTGCACGTGAGGACGTTCTTATGCTCACTTGAAACTGAATACTATAGTAGCACGCAATCCTATGATACCTGTAAACTACTGACTATGAACAATGTAATTTTTCATTCATTTCAGAGTGAAAAAGAACTGAATAGGTACATCTACACACTGAAAAACGGACATAAGTAGTATCAGAAACGATCGCAGTTAAGATCTCTCTTTATTATTCAAATTAATTGAATAAATACATTGCCAAAGTTGCCTCTAAAATTTCACTTTTTCATAAATAAAAAATTTTCACTTACCAGTTTTGATATGCTGGTATTTTTTTTAAACTTTATACACGATTTTTGGAGTCTGAGCAGAGGATTTTCGCTTTGAAATAAAGCTCAGATTTATTTTTGAAATTAAAATAGTATCAGGGTAACGCACTTCTCGCCATTTTCGGGGTGACTGACGTAAAGGAATTATTTTCTACCATATGTTTTTTGTCAATGTCAAACTTAAAACGTCAGTGATAGTATTGCTATAGTTTTAGTTTTATTATTCTAAAAAAAAAAAAACAATATAGGATTCCAAGGATAAGGAGAAAATGTTTTATAATTTGTCTTTCGGTTGAATCTAATACCTACAATGCACATTGATCATAGCCGAGCTGCTCAGTCAACAGTGAGTATTTTGTGATATATTCGAGGGTTTTTTTTTTTTTTGTTGGGAAATCATCAAATAACTTCTCCCGCTCTGGGTGGAGCAGGAGGGCGCGTCAGACTTTTACTGACTAAAACCCACCCGTGTTCCCTCAGTAGCCCGTATGCCAGGGGCTGTGGTATCTCTAACAAACCCGCACCTCTGGCAGAACTTCGAGGGTTAGGTACACACGGCTACACATCAAGCTTTACATTTCCAGTTCACACTGATCTCGCACTGTACGGAACGGGAAAACCTATACAATGCGAAATCCGCTTACAGTGCAAATGTATAGCTTGATGTGTAGACGTGTGTACGTACGCACGACGACGACGCCAGATTTGCATTTCTGTGAAAACTGACTTCACCCTCACTCATTGCAATAAAAGCTATACCTACAATGCGTAGTCCGCATGGAAAACGTAAGTTTTTTTAGAGTAGCTTTATTGTGTCCGCACAGAATGCTGCCATGATCACAAATCGACACGAGCGCCACGATGTGGCCAAAAAAGAAACTTGTCCGATCTGTCATCGTATTGCCGTCAATTTTTATGTTAACATTTTACATTCTATTTAAATAGTTTTTAATGATTAAAATGATAAAATATGGGTTCCGGCCGATTAATAATGATCGTCAGCGTGGTCAGAATATGTCAAAAGGCCAAAAACTCTTCTCCGGGCATGTCTTAGATGTAGAAGAAATAGTTAGGAATCATGAAAATGCAGTAATAACTGGCGTTTATGTTGTCAAAATAACTATTTTCTGATCTCATTTTGTACGTAAATATTTTGCCTATCCATATTAATAATTATGTTCATTTCGCCTGGTTTTCAGCGTGATTGCAATATAAATGTTAGAAGACAAATTGCAAATGTAAGGCAAGCCTATCTGAAAAATATAAGAATATCTGTGCTTTAATTTACTTTATAAAAATTCTCCAGATATCCTTTAACGAAAACTAACTAAAATTATTTTAGGTTATGTTTACTGACAGATTTGTTTGTAATTAATACACGGCTACATATCAAGCTATACATTTCCAGTTTACGCTGATCTCGCACTGTACGGAAATCTTAAACAATGCGACGTCAGCTTATACTGGAAATGTATAGCTCGATGTGTAGCCGTGCGTACTACATACAAAACTTAGCTGTTTTTACAAATACCATTATAAGTAATTTCTAAATGTTTTGAAACTCATATTTACACGTGTTTCTAATGTATTTATTCACTTTTATCGTTTACCACGCAACCAAGGAAAGTGAGTACTATCCGTGGGGAAGCGGAAGTAATAGAATTTATTTATCTTTGAAGTGTTCGAGCATCCAGAAACACGACAATACATTTTCACTTAGTTATTATGATTTTTCACTTCTATTTTGAAATTATTTTTAACGTGAAGCGTCAATTTTAAGTAATGATTCCGAGGAAACTTCAGATTTACGCCACCAGATGGCAGACCCTTCGTCTTGCACGTTCCCTATTGTGATGGCTGTATTGTTAAAATCAAAGTGAATAAATATTTGCAGATTGTATATTATCTCAGAACATCGTATAAAAACACTTCTATTAAAAGCGATACTATTGTTATTGGGCTATTCTTCAAAGATAAAGATGAGTTTTCATAAGATGTATCAAAAATTTCACCTTTTCTAAAACAATATTTTCTAAAGGATAATCGTGATGCGTTTTTCGGTGTCGCCTCGGGTGGCTTCTCCACCCATGCTTCATAATAAGCTACGAAATAAGGTATAATAACGCTTGTCCCGATCCAACGCCAAAGCATAACGAAGAATGCTGTTAAAAGTATCACTTGACAAAACATGTAGAAATAGTAAGGGAAGATGATAGGGTCTGGTGTTGTTAATTTTGTGATTTTACAGACTAGCCATTGTATCATCATCCAATAGACTAGACATTGATTTGTTCCCGCGCATAGTGAGACGCAACAGTCCCATAGTCTGGCTCCGATAATGTATGGAAAGCAAAACACATCCCACCAGTTGTAACCGAAGACATCCTCGACCTGCGCGTGGAACTCTTCAGCCTGAATTTCATCGCAACGGAACCTCCTTTCCGGTTGTTTCTTCTTCTTCTTGGGTGCCATATTTGAATTTCTCCTTAAACTATAATTTTTCTTTTACTACAAGCTTCAACTCATAATTTGGGGTGAATAAATTTTGATTTATTCACGTGTTTCATGTTAAATTAACCAATTATTCAAAGTTTAGATTTCGGCATTACAAATCCTAACGTCATTCATTATAGACTGACAGACTAGTTGACATTTTCAAACATGTCATCCATAAAATAAAATATGTCATAATTTTTTTTTCTCTCTAGAACTTGGCTAAAAGGTAATGGTCTTTTAGCATGGCCTTTTAATATAAGTATTGTACGCATAGCAACACCAGCACACCTGCCGAACACGGCGGAAGTTGTGGATCAGAGCTATGGTGGCCCAGTAGAAACGAATCCTACTTAAGAGTTGTGAGTAGCGAGTTAGATGTTGATCGCAGGCAGTCATATTGTCTGCCTGATTCGGTCTAAATTACGGGCGTTTACTACTCCATATCAATTAAATTAGTTTAGGGCCGTACTATAGCCTGACGGATACCACTGTACCGCGACTTAGGTATGCGCGGCGAGGCGGGGGATGGACGTTGTGAGTGGTGACGAATGAGCGGCTTGCACTGACGAATCAGAGGCCTGCACTGTTCCCCGGGTCGCACCGCGCCCATACCTAAGGCGCGGTACAGCGGTATCGGCCAGGCTATAATTATTAATGACAAACAAGTGTTTCGTTCATAAGTGTGTATTTGAATTTGGGACCCAGAGTAGACCCCTGGTTACATCACCACTCTCTCTCTCTCTCTCTCAAAAGATGGAAGAAAACTTCGTGAGAGAACCGAGGCATGTCTAAGAACCAAAAGTTATTCATCTATCAGTTTTTCGCACTAGTGTGTATTCAAGCTTCCGCGGTTTCATTTTTGTAGCGCAATATATAGTATATCGAGTTGTTGATAATAAAATATGGAAGATGGATTAAAATGAAAGACATTCTTGCAAGGTATGATTATTTAAAGCATTCCATTAACAAAACCTTCTATAACAAAAGTAATTAACGTTATTGAATGAAACTGAGGAGATGAACTAGTTTCTACAGGTGTGTCGAATATTTCACCTCTTCTAAAACAGTATTTCCTGAAAGATTTCCGCGAAACGTTTTTCTTCTTTGTAGTTTCAAAATCATCAACAAACGCCGCAAAAAATGTATTAAAAAACGGTAAAACGAAAGATTTTCCGAAATAGTACCACAGCATAAAGAAAAACAGTGACATCAAGGCAACTTGACCAAACATGTAGAAATAATAAGGGAAGATGATGGGGTTTGGGGTTGTGGCACGAGTGATTTTGCAAATACACCACTGTATCATCATCAAGAACACCATAAATTGGTTCGAGCCTGAGCATACTGCAACGCAGCAATCCCAAAACTTCGAGCATAAGGCGTAAGGAAAGCAGAACACTTCCCAGCAACTATATTGGTTTACCTCATCTGTTTGTATGAAAAACTTTTCCCCTTCGACGTCAGCGCATGTCGGGATGTGTTTTCTATTATTCGGCGGCATTTTCTCTTGCTTTATCGTTCGGTTTTTACGTTAATAAGGTATAGTGAGAATGAATAAAGCGTGAAGGAATTCCAGTTAATGTTACTCTTGATGTAAAAAAGTAACTGAAACAAACAAAATTCCATTCCATTCCATTTTAGAAAAGGGGTGTCCTGCATGTTATAATCAAATAGTACGGCAATACTTTGAGATGAAACATAACTGATTTTTTCTCCTGATGAAATGAAACAGTAATTCCTGGCGACTTTATTGAATAAGCCCTATTTAGTGCAGCAGTGGGGTAAAACAACTTTTTTAGAACTAACGTGTACTTCGTAGGTGTAAAGACGTTTTCGGTGGAACATCACTCAATATATTACTCCACAAAGTACATACATATTACCTCAATGCTCCACAATGTAAACTTAGGTGGTAAGTTTACGAAGACACAATTATTGTGTACCTTTTCAGGTCAGCAAATCACTTCTTGATATCACCACTAATCGAAATACTATGGACATGGGCGAAGACACCTCAAACGAGATGATAACTTAATATGTAAAACAAGCAGAGACATAAAATAAAATAGTTATGACTAAATAACATGACAAATATTTGCACAGGGTATTGATTGACAGCTAAGGATTGACCGGCGTTTTAGACATAATACCAAGTACTCTGTGTAAAGCTTAGAGCATTTATCCTAAGGCACGGCACGAATTGCACCAAAAAAGATAAATTTTAGTCTACTTCTGTTTTTGACTTTGTTTTACTGACATCAAACAAATGTCATTATGTCACTAACAAGTTGTCTATGGATAAGGTTAGTTCCGTGTTGATCATGGTGTGGTGAAGTTACTTAGTTCTTTCAAGTTAATAATATTACGTATTTTAACGTAATTATTATGTTTCGGATTTAGAAATTCACACATCAACTGCAAGATTTTGTGTAATTCATGTTTCTTCAAGGATTAAACGCAGGTACTTTGTTTTCAACTGTTTTAATAAAAGTGAAAGTTTTGTCGTAGTTTGCAAAGTATTTAAAGTTAACTTTTCAAGGGAATCCGAGCTATTTATTACATGTTAATTACTCTTAATTAGACGGAGATTATTGGTCATTTAAGTTCACAAATTCTATTGTCGCTTTGTTTTTAGTTAAAACTGGTTTTCCGATCTTTAAAGTTGGCAAACAAGTTAGAAATAAATAATAGAAACTTCAGGGCCTATAATCTGCAGCCTTGAATAAGTTTTTATTCGTCGTAATGTCCGTAAGCTAATAACAAGTTATTCTTTACTTATTTGCTGCTAGCAACAAGTTTATTTTTGCAGAAATCTTTCCTTTTGTGTTCTAACAAGGTTTTGTGGATAAAGTATTAAACAAATTTGAACTTGTGTTCATGGGTGTGAAGGAAAATATTTCTTCACACATAACTAACTCAAATTTGCAAATTGATCATCAAAATTACACAACACAGTCCCCCAAAACATCCACCCTTGAACACACCCACCCACCTGGGAAGACGTGGCTCAACCCCCAGTAGAGTACCTCAGCAGCACTGGAAAAGTCCATTCAATCTGTGTGGTTATTTCCCCAAAAGACCAAATCAGACACCAATACACACATCTTCACATTATCTGACCAAAATGAAGAGACCTCTGAGTTTGTTTCGGCCTTTTTTTATATGATTGATGCATACAAGAGTTTGTACGAACCTACTTACAGAAATAAAGCCATTTATCATAGCTGTCTGTTAAGATAGAAGAAATTGATTCTATACAATAGTAGAAAAACTAATTTAACTGAGTAACCGGCAGTAAGTTCTTCATGCTCCCATAGATGTCACTGCTTGCGGTAGTGTTGGGGGTTGGGTTACCTCATCATTTCAGCCAAAAGACGTCCACTGCTGGACATAGGCCTCCCCTAGGATGGGGAGTTTTGCCATAATCGCCACGCTTGGCAGGCGGGTTGGCGATCGCAGTATGGTGGTAAAAATGCATAGAGAACGCTGCTGCCCATTCTCTGGTAAATCCCTTAGTTGCCTTTTACGACACCCACAGGAAGAAATGGGATGGTGCTATTCTTTTACGCCCGGCGACACATACGGGACTATGTTGGGTTAAGGAGGTAACCCAAATATGCTAACCCAAATAACCCTCAAATATGGCGAGGAGGGTAATGGCTGATCTTTGCATTATGCTCGTGAACGGGTGCTGTTTGTGGTGACTGATTGTCTTGCTGACCATGATTTTATTATTGTTGCTAATTTATTTTACGTAGATGGTCCTAGCTTATCACTTTCTTGTGGCCTCGAGTTGTAACAGCTATGTGAACATAATCCAGCATTTTATATGTAAACTATGATGCCCTTTATACCAGGAGGCTTTTATTTTGGTACTAGCAGCGCACCGCGGTTTCACTCGCGTAGTTCCCGTTCCCGTGATAATACGGGGACAAAGTATAGCCTATGTCACCCGGGGATAGTGTAGCTTCCTAACAGTGAAATAATTTTTCAAATCGGTTTAATAGTTTCGGAGTCTATTCAATGCAACAAACAAACAAACAATCAAATCTTTCCTCTTTATAATATTAGTAAAGAATTATGCTTTGTTTATGTGTTTATTTTTTCTGCTCGAGTTAAGTTTTCATTTAATTTGTTGGTATATTGGCATGGCTAGCCGACATATTATTTAATTAATGTTGTGTGTCAGAATCAAGTCCATCTAACTAAACAGACAGCTGTACTGCTAGGGAGTTTGTTGCGCCACTTCTTCTTCCCAGCGAAAGTACTAGGAAGCGGTGAAGGGCAGGGCGTTTTGTGGGACTATCTTATGATGTAATTTTGATGTCCGAAAAGTGCTGATTCCCAGCCTAATTTGCTTAAAAGACTTTTGATTTTGATTACTAAGCCTCTGGTACGCGAAAGTCTGCAGTTATTAACCTGTCAAGTACCTTTAATGAGACACAATTGTCATAAGCTACGTCTCTGCCAATACCTACATTTAAAAAACCAATTTTTATAGTTGACATTAAGATTGTAATCTTTTCTGATCTCTAGTATAAATTAGTTAAAAGTCAAATAAAAGTTCCAGAAATCTTATCAACTTTGTAATTGTTTTTAATACCTAATTGTTTTTTTATCATAGTGCTGCAATAGAGATAGGGACAGAAGGTCAGCTTCATACAAAAATCGAAAACAGACATATGCGCACATTGAAAAGGAAAATAGGTTTATTTGCCTCAGTTTTGCAGGATCAAGCACGTTTTTTCTAGTTACAAAAAAAAAAAATAGTTTTGCAAATCCTATGGATTTTTTCTGTTTTTTTCGTCGTGAAAGCGTTTCCAAATTTAAAAACTAACGGGGATCGTTTTTAAATTTGGAAATCTTATGGCAAGTTGTACCTATTCCTATATGAAAATAAACTTAATTTTGCATTTGATAGCCCAATTCCTGAAAGTCAAAGTCAAAGCATTTATTTCAATTAGGCACTTAAAAGGCACTTTTGAACGTCAACATTTACATTAAAATAGAATTGATTCTAGTCGTCCCTTTCAAAATTTAGTTTCGTATGGAGAAGAATGGGCAAGAAACTCCACCATTACTCTGTTAAAATGCGAGGAAGGCTTTAGGCTATTTAACAACACGTTAGGACCCCGTGGAGCATAGTAAAAAGAAAAAAGTCAGAAAGAAAGCTAAGCTAAAATGAAGTTATAGCGCCAGCAGGCGATGCGGTGCGACGCGGTGGATCGGGGGAACAAAAAAGCGGGTACAGACTAGTTGTGGTTTGAGTATTTTGTAAATGATCTACGCAAATGTCCTGCAGATCTGGTAGCGTATTGTGACGGGTCGTTGAGCTCCCTAAATAGGGTTGAGCTATACGGTGATCACTGATACATACATGCCGTGTGTTGGGACAAGTTAGCTCAAAGATGCAATTGCTATTTCTTCAAAAGGCTCTTCCAGACATCGCCCTGCATTCTTAGACTAACGTAAAATTCAAATAATAATTATGTTTGGACTTTAAAAGGGACCATGAACACAATGCAGCATTGCATATTATAATGTTTAATGCCTGGAGGCTTATAAGTGGGTATTGAGTTCTGTTTACGTTTATGATAGCACGGTTGACGCAGTGGTTAAGCGATTGACTGCTGCGCTGCGTGTCGCGGGTTCGATTCCCGCACGGAACAAATATTGTATGACCTACAAGTAGTTGTTTCGGGTCTGGGTGTTTGTGTATGTGACTTTAAATGTTTGTAAACGCACCCACAATACAGGAGAAATTTCTAGTGTGGGGCAACGTTTAATTTAAATAAAATAAAATAAAAAAATAGGATCAAGTTCTTCTAACTTAACAGACAGTGGCTCTGCTGGGGAGTTTATTGCGTCACTTCTTCCCAGCTAAAGCACTAGGAAGTGGCGACGGGTGGGCGTTTTGTGTGACTGTCTTATGTAATTTTGACGTTCTAAAAGTGCTGACTCTCGCCTAGTTTGAATAAATTACTTTTGATTTTGATTTCATGACCTCTGAGTTTGTTGCGGCTTTCTTTTCAGGGAACAGTCGGCTAGGAAATGCCAGCGCCATCTAGTTTTTAAAATATTGACCAACAAAATATTAACGTGTAATAAAAAATAATATCATTCAAAGTCAAAGTCAAAGTCAAAGCATTTATTTCAATTAGGCACTTAAAAGGCACTTTTGAACGTCAATATTTACATTAAAATAGAATTGAATCTAGTCGCCCATTCCAAAATGTAGTTTCGTATGGAGAAGAACGGGCAAGAAACTCCACCGTTACTCTTTTAAAATGTTTTAAATACAATTTAACAAAGTACATCCATTATATAATTATGTGTGAAAAACGATGCACCCAGAATAAAATTACTACTATACCAAAATAGGCAAAACTAAATAAAAAAAATGCAATTGAAGCAATACAGATAAATTAATTTTATGATGGATACATGGTGCTCACATATTTACAAACATTGTAAGAGTAAATATACGATTTTTCTAGAATATTAACAAGTAATAAGTCAGTGTGTGAGTTAGTCAATGTCGTAAATATTCGTAATCACTTATTATAATCCGTGATCAGGCTTAATAAAAAAATAAAAACTCCAAAATATTTTTTTATCTATTTTTCAGATCCCTCACCCACAAAAATGGTCACAAAAACAATTTTCGCTCTGGCAACTCTGCTTACCTACACAAACGCGGAATACATCCCCCCTGGCCCCGTCTACCCCTGCCCAAAAGACTCGACAACGACCCTATTGTACCCCTGTGTCTGTGAAAAAGGGTCGGATACAGGCTTGTACATAAAATGTGAGAATACAGGGATATCTGTGCTCAGTGTAGGGTTGGGGAATATCGCAGGATTGGGGTTGCCAGTTGAAAGATTGTTATTGAAGGAGTGTAAGATTTGTGAGTATGAATTTGGTTTATTAACTATTTTTTATAATGTATCCCTGTTTATAGCTGGCCTAGCCCATCAGACATAACACTTGTCTGGTCGGACAATCCTCGCTAAACAAAACACACTAATAGTAACATAACAATATAAAATTAAGTGTTAGCGCTGGTATTCTAATAGATGAGGAACTTTCCACCCTGTTCTTCATACCTCTGCAACGTTAACACCTCTCCGTGCGTCGGAAAGCACGTTGAGACGTTGGTTTCAGCTGTCATTCGTAGATCTTTGACAGTCGTTACGGGTAGTAAGAAGCTCAAAAAAAAAAAACGAAAGAAGTGAAAACTTGAACCTCAGATTACTTATAAAACAAAGGCAGATAGACCGCGCGGAACATCAAGAGTGAAGCCAAAACCAAATACTAAAGCGTCGCATTAGCGAGGCTTTAGTATTTGTTTTTTTGACTATTGGGTGTTCCGCGCGATCGATCTGCCTTTGTTTTATAATATAAACAAAAAAAAAAAAAAAACTAAAGCGTCGCATTGTATGTTACATAAAATGCGACGCTTTAGTATTTGGTTTTTTGGCCTCACTCTTGGTGTTCCGCGCGGTCTATCTGCCTTTGTTTTATAATCTGAGACTTGAACAATTAAGTGTGTATTTTTTAATCATCAATACAGGATTTCACATTGGGTCCTTGGGTCCTGATTGATCGACTTCAGCCATTAAAGGTGACGGTACAGATTTTTTACGATAAAAATACAAAGGGAAAGAAAGAGATAAAAGAATTAGAATTTCCTAATGAAAGAAAGGGACTTTTCCAAAAGACATCAACGCGCGACTCATCCGTGTGCTCGTTCAGTATATAGCTCATAGAAAGCGTTCGATGACGATGACGCGAGTTCCATGATTTTTGTTCATGCAAAAAAAAACTTAAAAAAAAAAATAACAACCGACTTCCAAAAACAACACTACAAAGCTCAAAATAACTTTAATTTCGGAAGTCGGTGACTTTGGATGTGTATTTTAATTATTTGTCACCGCCTTCCGAAATTAAAGTTATTTTGAGCTTTGTAGTGTTGTTTTTGGAAGTCGGTTGTTATTTTTTTGAAAAAAGTTTTTTATTTTTCACTTTTTAGTTACCTACCCCACACCAACTCGAAATTTCATCATCCTTGGGGTCAAAACAATGCATATTTATGCGATAGCAACATTCGCGGTTGATTTGCTGTAATTTTTTGAAGAGTTCCGTTGTATGTCTCCGAAACGCATCATCAGATCTATATAAAATTTTAATGGGACCATTTCGGAGTAAAGCCCTTTCGAACAAAAAAACAATTTAGCAAATCCGTCTATATACGACGGAGTTATGCCCGAACATACATAAAAAAAAAAAAAAAAACATGTCGAATTGATAACCTCCTTCTTTTTGAAATCGGTTAAAAAGTGCTCAACGCGCCTAAAGAAGTATTCACTTCAAAAATCTGACAATCAGTAGATGCGGACTGTGGAGTGTCAGATAGGAAGTTGCTCCATATAAAATACTGGTATTCAGCTGAATTTTGGGATTTTTGGAAAAGCCTAGGTCGATTGATTCATACAATAACGAATATACTTGCATCTTTTCCCAGCAAATCTCTTCGGGCCGCTCTTCCATCGCTCCACAATCAGGGTAATGGAGATAGTGGACACTCCTATCAAGACTATAGACCAGTATGCCTTCGCTGGAGTCAACAGGACGTTGCAGGAGCTGTACATGATTAATACTAAGATTGAGGAGTTCCCGAAAGATGCTTTTATGGTAAGTCTCGAAGTACAAAGTGGCACTGTCAGGAACGAACTTCATAAATATATAGTGTGTAACAAAATTAAGCCAAAACCTCGATTCAAACACCCCAATTAGAGTATTGTTTAAAATTGAGTCTTATCGGGTTGTAATAAGATGGAATTTTCTTTGGTTCAATCGGTGGTAGGTATGTCAGAATATTAAAGCTGCTCAGCAAACCTTTTTTGCATTTGATAGCTAAGTTCTTAAGAGGCCTACGTACAATGAACTGTCCATACATACGTAATACCTAAATCATTTGCAACTTGAGCATATTTCCATCATATTATGATGATATTCGGATTCAGACAGTATTTATCTAGGCTCGTAGGGTTTTTTTTTCCAAAATACTTACCTGAAATGAAGTTTAAGCGAATTGCATTTCGCACATTTTTACAGCGTAAATGACATGTTTTCTCACTGTTTTTTTGGTATTATAACCAACAATTTCCGTAATATTGTTCTCTCAGAAGCATAGCTCATATTATCAAGTTGTAAAATGTCGAAAAAAATATTAAAATACAATAAGTTTTCATTCATCATTTTTGGTATTACGGAACACATCCAAATTCATCATAAATGGTCAGTAGCTAGTAGCGCCATCGCGTCAAGCCATTGTCAATGTGTGTGTGATCGTACTGCTCACTGTAGGTATGTATCCTCGACAGGTACTAACACTAGCGCAACGATAGCGATTTTCAGACGAAATATTGTCTCCGCCCGAATCCTAGTTGCGAGCTTCGGTCGTAGGATTCTTAAGAAAGACTTATAGGCTACTCAAAATCTACTGCTTTTGCCTCGTTTACGTTCATACATCAGAGGCCCTAGTGTGAGTTTCTTTTGCCTCGTTTACGTTCATACATCAGAGGCCCTAGTGTGAGTTTCTTTTTAACAGACTTCCAAAAAAGGAGGAGGTTATATGTTGCACTGTATGTTTTTTTAAATGTATATTCATCGATTTCTCCCCCATTTGTGGACCGATTCTCTCTTAGATTCTATTAAAAGTAAAAATTTACCAAGTGAGGGTTTTTTTTTTGGAGGGTGAGTAATCATCAGAGGTCGGAGTAGGTAGATTGATTTTATATACTTGCGTCAAGATATTATAATATGGACATACCATTTTATCCATAATGTGCGGGAAGTACCGAAAAAAGTTCCGGAATTGGAATTATGGAATAAAATAATAAAAAAAAAAACATACAGATAGGACAAAATCGTTTAATATATGAATGTCTAAGTTTTGTCTCATACTGTCAAGCGTCATTTCTAATTCAACAGTAAGGGACAAAATACGGTGTAACTATTCCAAGGTATTTTTGTATAAAACAAAATACTGATTTCTTTCGCCATTAGCTAACACTGGTAGCGTAGATTTATATTATTAATACGTTTTCCACCTTAAACACAAATTCGTCCTAATTTCAAAACTCCGGAACAAATATCACAATAATATGAAGTTCCGGTATTTTGGAGGCATATCCATATTATCCTCTATGTTTGACGTCAACGACCTTAAATCAATCTACCTACTCCGACCTCTATTAATCATCAAATGACTTCTCCCGCTCTGGGTAGAGAGCAGGAGGGCGTGTCAGACTTTTACTGACTAAAACCCACCCGTGTTCCCTCAGTTGCCTGTGTGCCAGGGGCGACGGTATCTCTTTCGAACAACCCGCACCCCTGGCAGGCATCGGCCCTTGCGGGCCCCACGAGTTTGTTGCTGACATTTCTGATGGCGCGCTTGGAACACAACGCGCCGTCTCGCCTACAACTTTTCGGCCGCAGGGGATAGGGAGAGCGGCCAACGCTATACCGACACTCCTCTTCCCCTGCGGCCCCACCGCGTCCGCCATCAAACGGTGGCGGCCCCGTCCAGGCCACGGAAGGGAAGAGCGCTGCTCAGAAGCACCGGCACTCCTCTGCCGCAGCCCGTAACCCTCAGCCGCGATGTCTCCCATTCGACATCGCGGTCGCTACGTAATCGGCTTGAAGGCAAAAGCCCTGACGAGCGGCCCCACCATTGGGTTCTTCTTCGCTTCACCGTGGCTGGGAGACCACGGTTACTGAGCCCCCCCGCAACGACAATGCGAGAACCCACTCGGGGGGGGGGGGGGTCTGGGCACCTGTCAAGTATCAAAGCGCCTACAGACTGAATGGTAATGGTGGAATCGGTTCCCTACAAAAAGGTTGAGCTAGATGGTGCTAATCCACGCGTCAAGTTCGCCGTCAGTTGAGACTGGTCATCTCTTAACTTCCAGGGCTTATTTTTAATCTTATATTTAGAACTAGCTTTTGCCAGCGGCTTCGCCCGCGCAGAACTTTCATCCTCTATTTAACTCCCTTAGGGGTTGAATTTCGAAAAATCCTTCCTTATTCCTTGCCTACATTATAAAGGGAACCTCTGTGCAAAAGAACAATGGCGAAATCATAGCTGAAATTTATTGGAGCGTCTAAAAGTGATTAATATACGAAGGCAGTTCTATTATTTTTCTACGTTTTTTCAAAGTATCACATTAACTAGTTAAAGCCGGATAAAAAAGATATTTGAAATAAAAGGTTATTTTTCTGCCAAGTGACAGCAAGTACAGCATTAATGTATTAAAATCAGTTTTTGTTTGTTATTATAATTAAATGGAGTAAATGAATTAACAATACTGTTTATTTCTAAGTGGAAGTGTTCTTTGCAGGGAAGTTAAAATGTTGTACTGTAAAAAAATATAAATTACTTTCAATTAATGACGGGCAAAAAGACTAATATCCCAACAAAAAAAAAAAAAAACTTGGTTTGACTTTGACAATGGTTTTACTCATGTCATAGACGCTTGCGCTTGTGGTTCGTGTGTATTTGTTCTCGATAGTTTTCCGTTTTCTTTAATTTTTACTGCTGATCGCAATAACGTTTTATGCTTCCCAACCCTGGAATATAGAGATTTGATTCTCTTCGCCCTGGGAACGTACCAAATAAGACAAGCTCGCTCATATTATGGCGAGCATGTACGTTTCCACGGCGGGTACAGAATTGAAGTTTCCAGTTAACACATTGATTCCTCTGAATACAATCTTAGAGGCATTAGCGAGACAACACTTATAAGAGGAAAAATTAAGTCGCGTCACGTATCCAGGAAGCAATATTATGTGTATATTTTAATAGAAAATAATATTCCTGGTAGGACAGGAATCAGCGAGTATTGCTGTAATTGCTTAGTTGGTCGGCGCACAGTAGGATGTTGCGCTCATGTCTTGACGCTAGACTGGTATTTAGGATGGGCCAGACATCAGCAATATTTCAGCACCTGCAGAATTTCTGGATGAAATAATTATAAGA
Source organism: Polymixis flavicincta (assembly GCA_949987655.1). Classification (NCBI taxonomy): domain Eukaryota; kingdom Metazoa; phylum Arthropoda; class Insecta; order Lepidoptera; family Noctuidae; genus Polymixis; species Polymixis flavicincta. The sequence continues at coordinate 2,186,211 of OX465198.1, read as the reverse complement.
GAGGATGACGAAGAATAAAAATTGCTTAATATTAAAAAAAAAAATGTTTTATTGATTCTTTTGAACATACCTACTCAACATATTCCAGACGCATTCTAGGATTTTGTAAATTCTTATTTATCTGAATGTTAGCAAGTATTTATAAATTCCCAGAATACTATTATAATCCTATTGCTTCAATACCTAAAAAAATGCTGATAGTGACTGGCAGCCTCAGTCCTATAATTGTACACAGTCATGTAGTAGGTAAGTATATATACCTAAGATAAGGCCTACTAAAGAGTATTTATACCTTTTACAAGGCATTGCATGCTAAAATAACTGGGTAAGGAAAATACTAATGCAATATTGCCCTTTTAACTCCCTCGAATTTAAATTACCATTGACATAACCTACAAAAGTTCACGACTGAATTTCTATTAACTCCGGCTTTCTTGAACAAAAATTCTTGCACCAACTAATTCAGAAGTTGACGCCGAGTTTAACTAGATATTATTCATTTAAAGACGCAAGAGTTTAATCTCAGCTAAATTAATGTATGGGTGGCTGCCATTGTTCTTTCAGCTCTCTAGGTCCAAGCGTTTGGGCTGGGCGTTGATGACTCAGTCAGTCAGTCAGGACTTTTCTTTTTATTTATATAGATTATGTACATTTCAGATCCTAGGCAACCTATCAGTGTTATCAATAGACGGACACAAGATGACGAAGCTGGCCAAGGATATCTTCGCGGGCAGCGAGGCGGCCGGCAAACTGGAGAGATTGCACTTGTCCAACGGATTGTTGACTGATATGCCACCGGAAGCTTTTCAGGTACCTATCTAACTGATATCTATACATATAGGTACTGGTGGCCAAGTGGTAACGGCCGCGACTTACGAGTTGTAGGTCGTAGGTTCGAACCCAGACAGGCGCTTTACTTTGTGTAAATTATTTCATAACCACTGCTCTCAAAACGGTGAACGAAAACATCGTGAGGAAACTGGCATGTCCTAGAACCAAAAAATTCGAAGACATGTGACATCTACCAACCCGCACTGGGACCGCGTGGTGGATTACGGCCCACTCGCTCTCACAGAGAGGAGGCCTGTGTCCCAGTAGTGGGAACATTATAGGCTGATGATGATGATGATGACTAGTATTTGCTAGCGGCTCTGCTCGCGCGAAAATTAACCCACGGGAACGCACTATAGGGGTAAAAAGTATTCTATGTGTTATTAACTATTTCTGTGCCAAATTTCATCCAAATCCATTCAGTCGTTTTTGCGTGATTGAGTAACAAACATCTAAATATCTAAACACACGTGGATGTCGGAAAATCGTCGGTCCTACTCGCGGACCGAGCCGAGGTGGCGTTCTGTTAATTCCGGTTTCCCATTTATACTTTCATCCCCTATTTTACGCCCTCAGGGGCTGATTTCCCAAAAACCGTTTGTGTATGTGAGTTTAAATGTTTGTAAACGCACCCACAATACAGGAGAAATTCCTAGTGTGGGGCAACGTTAAAAAAAAAAAAAAAAATAGAGGGACATATTAAATTCATTGGGGATTTATGAAAATGGCATGATTAATGTTTTATTAAACCTCTTTTCCAAAGTTAGAAAATATCACAGATTTAGAATTTTGTTCTTGTTTGTTTTTTAAGAAACGTTGAGCCACACTAGGAATTTCTTGTTGTATCGTGGGTGCGTTTACAAACATAGAAACTCACAAAAACCCAGGCCCGCAACAAATACTTGCAGATCATACAAATATTTGTTCCGTGCGGGGATCGAACCCGTGACACGCTGTGCAGCAGTCGATCGCTCAGCCATTACGCCAGATTAGGACATTGGGTACTTTGTATCCCGATATTCCCACAGGATGGAGACATGTGGGTAAAACCGCGGGGGATATATACTATGGCGCCGAAGTACCTACTCGTCCCTCGTGCCGAGTTATTCTATCGTATTATCATACTAGACTCAAAATGGGGATAGTTCTGTGACTAGCTTCCTAGTGTCGTGTCTTCCTTATTAAAAAATATATAATAATAATATCGAATTATAATATCCACTGTGGCAACACTGGCAAAGTAGAACATTTTTAATAAACTTAAAATGACAAGTGTTGTCAAAGTAGAATAATACATTCAGTTGCCATAATAAAAATATATTTAAAAAGGTAAAATGTAGGTAGTGGAGAATCAGTTGTTGTTAGATTGTGAAAGACTATAGTTGTGCTATTAAAAGTATTAGTACAATAAGCCCAACTGTATCATCGAAGATTATTATCCACAGTTTCTTGTTTAAAAAAAAAAACAAAACATGCTTTTCCAATTCACTTTAGACATTGGCAGAATAGTCGACATCGGCTTTGCTTGCCATAATAAAAAAATAGATGAATTTTTTGATTGTTTTTTTTTTATGGATCATGTGGTCTGCAATAAAGATTTTTATTTATTTTTATCATTTATTTTCTTTTAAACTTATTAAGTATATTTTTAAATATTTTTACAAACATCATTAAAAAAAAAAAACATTTAAAAATATAAAAAATAGTGGCCCATCGGCATCAGGAGCAGGGTCCATGATGCCGGTGGTCAGGGCTCTAGAGAAATTATTATTTATTTACTTATTACGCTGCTAGCACTTTCTTGATATCTCAGCCTGAAACTAACCTTGAGTATTCCGGGCACGAGTTTTTAATCCTTTTCTATGTTTTGATTTCAGGTGCTAAAAAAACTAAAGAAGTTAGATCTACACGGAAACAAACTAGTAACACTAAAACGAAGTCAATTCAAAGGACTGAGAGACACTGAAGTATTGGATTTAAGGTAATTTTGACAAGAGATGGGTGCCTCATAAAATGTGTTTAACTTGCGTTCGTGACGTAAATAGGCACTTGGAGAAAAACATTATTTTATTTTGAAAACTCCAATGGTTTGGGTGGAAACGCAAAATCATACAGACGCTTGTTACTTTTGCTTTACAAACACAAAACCTTTTTGGTTTGTACAGCAAAACATGCATGACATCAATAAAAATCATCTTGATGTGCTAGATAAAAAAGAAACAGCTGTATTTTAATTTAACATAACCATTGATTACGTAACCGTCCTGTTAGCATTAAACATGTGTTTAAACAAACCGCGTTTTTTTCGAGTTCACTATTCAAATCTACCCGACGGATAAATAACCGAACGTTTTTGAATGAGTGAGTCGAAAATGACCGAATGATCTAATGGTTTAAAATTGTTTTGTAAAAGACGCTACGACAAATGCTGAAAAAAATGGGGTCGGAAGCATCTGGCTGACTTAAATGTTTTCAGCACTCACTGCAAACGTTCGTGGCTATTCAAACTTCTTTTCAATTAAATCAAGTAATTCCAGACCACTCACTACGTTTTAACCTTGAAATCTTGTACCAAAAGCTTTCTCGTCATATTCCTCGAAATTATTGTGACGTGTTGGAATATACGGGGAGTACGCAAAATTATATATTATCTTCAAAATCATCTAACACGTTATCTTCTTAAAAGAATAAGTAACTCAAAGCTTCTTGCATTTTTATTTTGTAACTAAAAGTGATTCACAATGCAAAACTTTAATCAGAAAGCATAAACCAACGGTTAAACTGAGTTGGCCACGTCGCCGTCGTTTAAGCTACCCATCCGATTACAGTATTTAACCAATGGTTAACAGCAAAATATTGTTAATCAGCCGGTTATAGCTTAACCGGCTGTTTTAAATTTAACAATGTGTTGGAGAACTCGGGTCTTAGATATTTGAAAAAAAAAAATTGAAGTGTGTAATATTTCAATTCGAACCAGCAGTTCCTAAGATTAGCGCGTTCAACCAAACAAACTCATCAGCTTTATAATATTAGTATAGATTTATTTATTTAAAAAATAATTTTAATAATTTTAAAAACTTAATAGAAAATAAATAACCTAAGGAAGGGCGGAGCATCCTAACACAAGCTAGCTATTTGCTTAACAGGATTCTCCCCATTGTAACTAGAATAAGCTATTAAAGTTGAAGTGACATTGACATTTTTTGATTTTGATAGAAGTTTTCTTATGTCTACTTTTCAGTCACAACAGTTTGACGAAACTAGATGGAAGCCATATCGGTGATTTGAGTAAACTTGGTTGGTGTAACGCCAGTCACAACCAACTTGGGGAGATACCAAGGTAAATAAATAAGGTTTTTGGAATCTGTAATAATTTCTTTGCCATGTTAGCTGTTTTGATGAATTTTTCCAAAAAAAAAAAACGAATTACCCTAGACCCTTTTTAGCAACATCTATAATATTTTATCATCATCTTCTGCTTAGCATTTTTCCTACTATATTGGAGTCGGCTTCCAATGTAACCGGATGCAGTTAAATACCAGTATTTTTTACATAGAGCGACTGCCTATCTGACCTCCACAACCCAGTTACTGGGTAAAATGATACCCTTTGGTAAGACTGGTTGTTAGACCCGTAACGACTGTCAAAGATCAGTGAATGATAGCCGGGACCTCATCCTTAATACGTACCTAAAATTTCTCTAATGTCACATCATCATCTGCCTAGCCTTTTCCCAACTATGTTGGGGTCGGCTTCCAGTCTAACCGGATGCAGCTGAATACCAGTATTTTACATGGAGCGACTGCCTATCTGACCTCCACAACCCAGTTACTGGGTAATACGATACCCCTTGGTAAGACTGGTTGTCAGACTTTCGGGCTTCTGACGACCCGTAACGACTGTCAAAGATCCACGAATGATAGCCGGGACCAACGGCTTAACGTGCTTTTCGAGGCACGGAGGGATCTTGGTATGTAAAGATGGTCACCCATCCACGGACCAACCGCGGCAAGCGTAGCTTAACCTGGTGGATCGACCCGTGCAGCTATTGTTACTTAGCCACAAGCCCAAAAAAATCAAATCAAATCTCACACCATTTAGTTATTTAGTAGAAGAGGTTAGTGGTATAGAAGACTTCTGTCTTGCAGCTCTGTGAGTGAAGTCAGGGCAGAATCTAGTAATATTTCATCTTTATTTTTCAGAGGCATGTTTGCAAGGAACACAGTTATAAAAGTTGTACATTTGGATAATAATAAGATCAAGAAATTGGATACAAACAGTTTTAGAGGAATGAGGTTCTTGAGGTAAGACTGGAAATAAATTGCCACAAAATAAAAATAAAATCTAAAAAAGTCAGTTATAATACGTCGTTGGTTTAGCGTGGGGTCCTCGGTTCAAACCCCAACTTTTGATAGATGATTTTATTTCTTGAAGTAAGTTTGTGCACACACTTTTACACGTCAATCATATAAAAAAAAAATCGAATGCCTTTTTATACGTTACTCCGCTTCGAACCATCCCAGGCCGATTTCCGGCCACCGTAGGCATGGGCTTGCGGACGGCGAGTAATGGGTAGCTCGCTGTCCGGTAAGGACCAAGCCCAAGTCGACGGCGCGTTGTGTTCCACGCGCGCCTCATAGAGATGTCACCACAAAAAATGATGGGGCCCGCAAGGGCCGATGCCTGCCAGGGGTGCGGGTTTGTTTGAAAGAGATACCACAGCCCCTGGCATACGGGCTACTGAAGGAACACGGGTGGGTTTTAGTCAGTAAAAATCTGACACGCCCTCCTGCTCCACCCAGAGCGGGAGAAGTTATTTGATGATTTCCCACCCAAAAAAAAACCCTACAATAATACGCTTTTGTGATTTTTTTCGTATACCTCAGCCTATCAAGTAAATGCAGAACCAATGTCATATGTGTGTGTGTGTGTTTGTACACAGATTACAAGTAAATGATGTGGTCCTCTATAATTGAAAGCGCACATTTGGATTTATCACTGTTCTATGTAATCTTGCTTGCATACAGGATTAATTTTTTAACCAGTCCGCCAACTGTAACCATGAATTCAGCATATCATTCTAGACCCCCCAGCGCAGAAGTTTAGCACGGGTTATACAAAAAAAAAAAACTGCTGTTCCATACATTTTCACCGCGTAGGTATTGCACTTTTTTTATGAAACAGCAGTTTCTTTTTTGTAAAACCGACGAAACATTTCTGTGCTGTCTAGTATGATATGCTGAATTCATGGTTACAGTTTGCGCACTGGATAAAAACTTATCCTGTATAATTGTGTAGCTTCTGTTGGTGGTCCAATAAATAAATAAATAATGTCCGTTTTCACTATCACTAGGCCACACCTAAATATAAGCCTAGCTAAAAGTGCGTTGTTGGATTTTTAACCTTCCACGCTGAGTCGAGCGTTGACAATCCAACAACGTTTTATTAATTTAAGTGTCTCTTAGTGTCAATGATAATTGAGAATTACGATTTTTCTATATCTCCTGCCAGGCGGTATTACCCTGCCTTTCAGGGTAATACCACCCTAGAAATCAAACTCAAACCATTTATTTCAAACTACCTTTTGCCAGTGCCTTCGCCCGCGCGGAACTTTCACCCCCTATTTAACTCCCTTAGAGGTTGAATCCTTCCTAATTCCTTGTCTACATTATAAAGGGAACCTCTGTGCAAAATTTCAGCTTTCTAGGTCCAAGGGTTTGGGCTGGGCGTTGATGAGTCAGTCAGTCGGGAATTTTCTTTTAATTTATATAGAATAAACCAATTACAGGCGCTTTTGAATTGTCAAGGTCGGTGAGTTAGAAAGATGAAGCTAGTTGCCCATTCCAAATCGTAGGTACCTATGGAGAAGAACAGGCAAGAAACTCCATGGACATTCTTCTCAATCATGATATTGTTACAAAAACTTGGTTACATCATTATGTTGAAATTATCAATGTGAGAACGATGTAAAAAGACGTGCACATTAAAAGCGTCCGTAATTTATTATTATTTCCTTTAATACATATAAATTACATTTTTAAATATTAGAATATAAAATATATAAAAACATTTAAAAATAGTAGCCTACCAGTATCGGGAACAGGGTTCAAGCTACCGGCTGTCAGGGCTCCAGATAGAGGAACCTCCTAACAATACGAGCCGTATCCGAGTACCGCTTTCTAAATCAAACCCTTGATACAGCTTATTATTATTATTATTGTCTCTTCCCAGACGTCTGTATCTCCAAGACAACCAGATCTCAGACATAGGTCGCGGCACCTTCTCAGCGGTGACGCGCATCGGTACTGTAGACCTCGCCAGGAATAAGATCAGTAAGGTAGACTTCCAAATGTTCCAGGCCGTCAAATATGCTGAGGTGAGTGTGACTTTTAAATTTTTTCATCATGATCTGCGTACCCTTGTAGGTAAGGAAGGGCTTGTGGTCGATCAGGTTAAGTTACGTTTGCCGCGGTTGGTCCTTGGATGGGTGACCATGTTTACATACCAAGACTAATCCAACCGATCAGTCAATTACAAGTCTAGACTTTCTTAAGCCTGCATCGATGTCGATGGTAACACCCTGAATAGACTAATTCTAAACTCCCATTTTTCTTTTCCAGTTAATAAACCTAGCCGAAAACAACATAACAATAATAGAAAACCAGGCATTCACAGATCTTTACCAAGCCGTAGTGAACATATCACACAACGCTCTATCGACCATAGAGAAGGGCGCTTTCCAGAACTGCAACAATATGACTTTGTTAGACTTTAGCCATAACAAGTTGTCTATGATCAGTCCACAGGCTTTCGATGAGAATAGTTATGCTTATACACTACAGATGGCGCATAATGAGTTCACTGACTTCTCTCAGGTGAGATAAAAGAGTTATCAAGATTAAGTTAATGACTTAATATTAATAGTACATGTACAGACGCCAGCACATCAAGCTACCCAAAACTGTCAAATTTGAACAATGTCAATTGAACATGAACCTTATGCAATTGTAATAACGACGAAATTCTATTATAGAAATTTGACAGATTTGGATAGCTTGATGCATTGGCGTCTGTACCTATATATTAAAAACAGAAAAAAGAATCACGGGGCATGAAAAAATTCGTCAGCATCGCTGTCGGTGGAAAAATTGCCCAATAGGCTGGCAGCATTGCCACGTTGCATGGCAATGCTGATTCTTTAGCCAAAGAATAGGCCAGCCCTCTGGTCACGTGAAGAGTCGACTAACCGCTTGGCGATGACTCTGAAAACCATGTGACCACTTGGACCCCATAGCCCAAGTCTTTCCACCCCAAATAGCTCGAATATACAGGCTGTAAGGGAAACGCTTCCGAAAACGAAGACAGGTGATATGCCAATGATTCTCGATACAGTATCATCAAAACATCTAGTTTTTTTTTTAATTTTACCTAATTCTTTTAGCATTTTCTGTACACTATGCTGTGAGAACAGTTAAATTGAATGAACCATTAATTGAAATTAAACACATTTAAAAACGACTCCAAGTCCAGGCGATGACTTTTGGTTTAGGTATGCCTTGTAAAGCGCCACCAAAATACAATAAATAGAAACGGTGAAGGAAAACATCGTGAGGAAACCGGCATGTCCTAGAACCAAAAATTCGAAGACATGTGACAACTACCAACCCGCACTGGACCCGCGTGGTGAATAACGGCCCACTCTCTCTTACAGAGAGGTAGCCTGTGTCCCAGCAGTGGGAACATTATAGATTGATTATGATGTTAAAATCTTACCCTTGTGATTTTTGAAGAGAAAACTTCTTAAGACGCGTTGGGCATTTTTTGAGATGGGAAAAACAATTGAACTCGCGACACTGTTACCGTTATCGTTACCAACACCTCTGTATATAAGTATGTACAATTAGTTCGTATAAGTTTTCACTTCTGTCGACACTCCCGGAGTGCCACTGTTTTATTTTAATCATAGATTTTTTGTAGAATTACACATTTTGGCGACTGGTGCCTTTAAATAGTATTGTTTTGGGCGATATTACCCTACAGTTTATTGCTTGTGGTGATATTACCCACCTTGCATTTGCAAAAAAAAAAAAAACTGTCAAAATGTTTAATTACCAGTCGACAGCGGTGCTGATGAATTTTTCGAAGTTTTATTTTAGTTCATTCGTTTTAGTTAAGTAAGGAACCATTAGCGTGCCACTGCTGAGCAAGAGCCCTCTCGGCTCTTGCTCAGCAGTGGGACGCTAATGGATTACGAACTCCCTTTTTTTTTAAAGCGTTGCAGTTGAGAATTTGTCATGCTTACTTAAATGTCTCACTGATGATGGCGCGTGTGTTGGATCATTCGGTTCCCAACAAAATGATTAAGCCGGATAGTGCTAATCCATGCGACAAGTTCGCCGTCAGTTGTCACTGGTCATCTCTTAACTTCCAGGGCTTATTTTTAATCTTATATTTAGAACTAGCTTTTGCCAGCGGCTTCGCCCGCGCGGAACTTTCATCCCCTATTTAAGTCCCTTAGGGAAAGAAATTCTAAAAATCCTTCCTTATTCCTTGTCTACATTATAAAGGGAACCTCTGTGCAAAATTTCAGCTTTCTAGGTCCAAGGGTTTGGGCTGGGCGTTGATGAGTCAGTCAGTCAGTCAGGACTTTTCTTTTTATTAATATAGATTGTTTTTATTTTTTACATTGTTCTCACATATAGAATCAACACGAATAACGTTCCCAAGATTTTGTAATACCTAATTTGATTTAAAAGAGTGTCCGTGGTGTTTTTTGCCCGTTCTTCTCCATTGAGATCTACGTTTTGGAATGGGCGATTAGCTTCAACTTTCCAACTGATCGACTTATTGACAATTCAAAAGTGCCTGTAAATGGTTTAATTGAAATATATGCTTTGAGTTTGAGTTTGAATTAATTTGAACTACTTAAATAAATTCTCTAAACTTATACGAACTTTTGTTACAGATACCCATACAAAACATGTCAGGCATACAAATCCTAAACGTGTCATACAACAAAATAGAATCCATACAGAAGCTAGCATTCCCTAAGTTGTACGAGTTAAATACTGTGGATTTATCACATAATAATATTAGTCAAATATTCAATGCTGTTTTTCAGAACCTATTTTCTATAAGGTAAGTTCTGTTTTTTTATTAGAAGTAAAAGAACGATTTCTATCCGTTTGTGTGTTTTTAACTTAAGAACTGCTTTGATGTACGGGATTTTTTTAATATAAAATATTGGCTACATGGCTTTAAGAGGCGAACAAAGGTGTAAACTTACACTACACAACCTTCTGGGTTCAATTTCCAGCGTAGTTATTCACGACCATTGGATATGCTTCCTTGCCGAATCGAACATCTTTTAATGTTATCAGAAGAGTCCGCTGAAGGCTGTTCAAAAATCCAAAACCCGAAATTTTTGTCGGTTTAAATCAAATAGACCACAGCCATTGTTCCTACAGCTACAGCAGTCATTTTCGATTCGATAATCGGTCGAATGGTCGGGAAATGCTTTTCAGGTCAGGAAAAGTTTTACAGGAATTTTCGAATAGCTTTTTTTTTTTGGGTTAAGGCTTCGCTCGGTTTGTGCATTTAGCCAGTGTCAAGTAATTTTATTTTTCGATCAAGTAAATGGCCCAATATCACGCACGAAGCTACAAAAAAGTCATAGTCAGTCAAGTCAAAGTTATTGTAAAGCGGTAGTAACTTTACAACAACCTATTAGGAGTTTTTGGGGGGAACACGAAAAGACCACGTTAGTCACTTATTTTCACCTTCACTACACTTGTGCACTCACAAGTAACTAAATTGAATCATTCACTACCAAAATTATACAATTTAATTCGCTATTTCACGAAATTTCATGAAAATGAAAATTCGTGCGACATGTTCCAACGCGATCCCGCCAAAATCTCCAGTAAAAATCTTTATCACAAGTCTTTTTATCAGGTACAGTTACGGAAAGAGATAGTAACCAGAGTAGTCGAATACAAGGTGTAACGTAAATAACTATTACCATGGGACCAAACCAGAAATCGCGAAATAAAAACAGCTTTTCCCTACATTTTGACGAGTGCGAACATTAATGTAAGGAACAACTGATTTTTTGTTCGCGATTTCAGGTTTGGTCCCATAGTAAAAGTTGTTCATAAAGATGAGTACAATGACCCCTTAAGAGATTGTGCGTTATTTACGTTACACGTTGTATAGTTGATGTTTAGTAAGAAACGGATGGAAATTTTGGAATAAAATGTAATTTTATTAATAGATACCAAACAGTTAATTTATCAAATTAAAATTGAATTCCAAAACTTACAGGTAACTTGACTTTTCTCTCTTGGTGAATGTACCTACATGCGACATAACAGTTTTTTTTTCACCAACTCATTTTGCTCTGCGGGGAAACAGATGACATACCTACAATAAATAAAATAATAAAATGTTTGTTATGCTAAGATATGAAAACTTAATATCTTGTAATATAGGTACCAGCGCCCAACCTCATTTGCATTCAACATACATTAAATATACAATAGAGCCAGAATACTTAATAGTATTATTTTATAATTTAAATTCCCGTTTTACATTTTGACAAGAACAAGAAGTATTCTAGGCACTTAAAAACCAGATAAGTAAAGAAGTTTTACCTATATTACCTATAATATAATATAATTTCTCCTTTCACAGGTTTCTTAACCTCAGCTACAATTCCTTAGAAGTAATAAAACCGGCGACTTTCGGCACTATTCCCACAGTACTAGAACTGGATCTATCGTACAACAAACTGCGCGATATATCCCGAGGCAGCTTGGCCAAGCTAGTGAGCGCTCGCCTTATTGACATCAGCTTCAATAAGCTGGAGAAGCTCTTCCAAATACCAATTAGTTTGGGGTGAGTTTAAAAAATATAATTTTACTAGCTTTTTGCAGCAGCTTCGCCCTCGTGGAGGTCGGAAATTTTCCTACGAGAACGTCCTACCGAGATAAAAAAGTATCGTATGTTTTTATCCAGGTCAAAAAGTATGTGTGTGCTAAATTTCATCGCAATCCGTTTGGCTGTTTTTCCGTGAGTGGCTTGTTGCTAAGAAATAACAACAGCACGGGCCGGTCCACCAGGTTAAGCTACGCTTGCCGCGGTTTGTCCGTAGATTGGTGACCATCTTTACATACCAAGACCACTCCGTGCCTCGGAAAGCACGTTAAGCCGTTGCTCCCGGCTGTCATCTTTGACAGTAGTTACGGGTCGTCAGAAGCCCGAAAGTCTACCAACCAGTCTTACTAAGTGGAGTTGTCATAAGGATAACCTTTAACGCGGTATCCTACATAAGCGATTCAATGCGAACGCGATCGCGAAGCGAAGCAGCTCGAATGGTACAAGCAATTGATAATCTATTGTGGTGGTCTACGTGACCAACCGCACGTTGGTGTGGAGCGGCGAAGAGCGAAGCGAAACGGACGTGATCAGTTGTTTTGAAATTTTCGCGCGAACTCGTGCGGTGCGGTGATTACTTCGTGACGACTTCGCGCGCACGTAGAACAGAGCCGCCGCGTCGCGTTGAATTCGCGTAAACCGCATCGCGTCGCTTCGCGATCGCATTCGCGTTGAATCACTCGCGTAGGGTGCCACGTAATTAGACTCGATTAAAGTATTTATAAATGAGTGAAACACTTGTGCGGTGCGGTGATTACTTCGTGACGACTTCGCGCGCACGTAGAACAGAGCCGCCGCGTCGCGATGAATTCGCGTAAACCGCATCGCGTCGCTTCGCGATCGCATTCGCGTTGAATCACTCGCGTAGGGTGCCACGTAATTAGACTCGATTAAAGTATTTATAAATGAGTGAAACACTTATTGAGCTACATTCAGATTTATTTCAACAAATTACTCTTCCTCCACAGTGAACTAAATGTCGCCCACAACAACTTATCAGAAATCAAATCCAACACCTGGCCGTCAATGAACGCACTCCTCCGACTGAACCTGTCGTCCAACATGTTGGGCGACACGTTGAGGTCGGACAGTTTCTCCAGCCTGTTGACGCTGCAAGCTCTGGATCTGTCGGACAATGGTTTGACGAAACCGCCGTGGGAGGCGCTGTCTACGCTGACCAGTTTGCAGTATTTGTATGTGCAGGTAAATATGTCATTATCTAACATAAAAAGAGCTCTTTTCGTGTTCGATTTGTTGGCGTCCAACTTGTTGGTCGATTTGCTGTCGTCCGACAAGTTGGCCGATTTGTTGACGTCCGACAAAAATTGCCGATTCGTCAGCATTCAACATGTTGGATAGTAGAAAGAAGGATAGTCGGAAGTTTGTAGGATTATTCATCTCTTACTGTTCCTTTCTCCTTGTTTGTTTATATATATATGTCTAAAAAAATACAGTTTGGGATAGCTTGATGTGCTGACGTACAGACGTCAGCACATCAAACTGACAAATTTTCTCAATTGAACATGAACCTTATGCTTATGTAATAAAGATGGAAATTGACAGATTGGGATAGCTTGATGTGCGGGTCTCTGTACATAAATCTATTTAGATAAAAAGAGATGTCCTGACTGACTGACTCATCAACGCCCAGCCCAAACCCTTGGACCTAGAAAGCTGAAATTTTGCACAGAGGTGTAGACAAGGAATAAGGAAGGATTTTTCGAAATTCAACCCCTAAGGTAGTTAAATAGGGGATGAAAGTTCCGTGCGGGCGAAGCCGCTGGCAAAAGCTAGTGTAGGTTTTTAATCCTATCTCTACATGTTCGGAAGTTATGAGAATTTTTAACACATTGATACCGGAAACCGAACTTTTCAAATCGAAATAAACACATCACTCGGAAGAGATTGATATTATTATCGTGATATTGGCAAGTATCGTGGAAAGTTATTGGTCTACGTAGTGCGGTGACACGTTTGTTATGATTTGAATTCAAGAAACATATGAAACCGAAAATTTGGTACTTATCAATTCTTAGAGTATTTTATTTCGTATGTTATACCAGCTGTTATCTTTAGTGCTTAAGGATAGTAATAGGGTGACTGACCAGTCGCGCGCTAAATTCTGTTTACGCGATGCAGGATTTGTGTGACGTCAGGTCTTTGATGCGTTGTTCGCATGTTGCTTTGTAGATGCCGCCACAAGCCTACAATATAGTTCTTCATCTTTTTCAGGACAACAACATAACAGAACTAAGCAGGTCTGCATTTGGGAACCTACCAACGACGTTCAAAGTAGATCTGTCGCGCAACCAACTGACAACTATCGCTCAGCGCACATTCAGCGGCTTGCAACAGCTGCTCGATCTGTCGCTCAGCGGAAACAAGCTGGAGCATATACCTAATGAGGCGTTTAAAGGATTGGTGGCTTTGAGGTATGTATAATAGTTTTTAGAAACACCTTAACTTAACTATGTCCTAACTGTCGCGCAACTATGTCAAAACCGTCGCGCAAATATGTCAAATTTTATTCCTATGTTATTTGTATTATATTTTTTATTGTTATTTTTATTATAATGTTTATTGTTATTTTTATTATATTGTTTATTGTTATTTTCGACATCCATTCACGATAGCTTTAGACAGCGCTTTCAGAATCCGATGGAGATAATGATGGAAATTTCATTTAAATTTCAGAAAATTGGATCTATCACATAACTTCTTAGAAAAGATTGATAATAAAACGAATGGGTTACTGGATGACTGTCTGTCGTTAGAAGAGGTAAGTTAAAAATTTGTCACTAAATAAGGTTATTGGAAAAACACCAATGACCTCTTAAGAGGTAATTGTACTCATCATTATGAAAAACAACAACAAAAAAATCAGCTGTTCCCTACATTTTAATGAGTTATACGAACATAAATGTAAGGAACAGCTGATTTTTTCCACGATTTCAGGTAACGATGAGTAAAATGACCTTTTAAGAGGTTGTTGGTGTTTTTCCAATAACCCTGTGTATTCTACATAATGAAATGCTGTACGTTGGTAAGCTCATCACTTGAGAACGGCTGGACCGATTTGGCTATATTTAGGGTTCCGTATTCAAAGGGTGAACTAGGTACACAGTTGACATTTTCACAGAGTGTAAGTTTTCCTATTGCCGCTATCATCATCATTACAGCCGAAAGATCTCCACTGCTGGACATAGGCCTCCCCCAAGCTCTTGAGTTGGAAGACCTCCCACAAGGAGGACCGATGACCTGGCGAAGATCGCCGAAATCCCCTGGATACGGGACATGACCGGTCGAAGTGGCAGAGCTTGGGGGAGGCTTCTTTCGGGTGAATTGAATGAATGAAATACAAAATACTCAAAACTGCCAAACAGTTATAAAGTTACGTGTTCAATCTAGCCTGCATGGTACTGGTGAACCGGGTTTACACTGATTCGCGGGATGAGTTTGATCAAAACTTCCATTTCATATAAAATTGCTAATTGCGTAAAATGAAATGCTTTAACAGTTCTTCAGTGTTGCTTAACTAGGAAATAAAAAAGATGGTTTTTTTTTTCTAGTTATGCAACACTGAAGGACTGTTAAATCGTTTCTTGAGGAATTCACTAACAATTTGAATGAAAAAAGTTGATTATTTTTCGTGTTGGCAGATTTTGATTTTTGAAATTGTCATTTTATTTGGGGTAATTTTTTTTTTTTGTTTGGGAAATACTTTGTAACTACGCAATAACGCCCCGTATGTGTCGCCGGGCGTAAAAGAATAGCACCATCCCATTTCTTCCAGTGGGTGTCGTAGAAGGCGACTAAGGGACTTACTAGAGAATGGGCAGCAGCGTTCTCTATGCATTTTACCACCATACTGCGATCGCCAACCCGCCTGCCAAGCGTGGCGATTATGGCAAAATCCCCATTCTGGGGGAGGCCTATGTCCAACAGTGGACATCTTTCGGCTGATTTCATGATGATGACGCAATGAAATAGGGGGTATCAAAGTAACCCTACATCGTACGTATAACTTTGATCAGTCAGTTTTATTTTTTTCTCATTATAAAGTAATATTTATTCACGTATTAGTACAGGAATCGAGAGTTATAAAAAAACCGATTATTGGACATTTTTTGTATTTTTTATAACCACAAATTTAAGAAATATGAACCATCAAAGTTCAATATTGATGAAAGTAACCCCGGTTCACGGTACTTTCTTTGTGAAATTTGGTGTATAATAAAACATTTTCATGATTCCAGGTGATCCTTAGCCACAATAAATTCGGTTTCCTGACGAAGAAGATGTTTCCCGCGAACCCTTGGATTCCCTACAGACTGCGTGAGATTGACCTGAGTTACAACGAGATACCAGTGTTGACGCACGATCTGACCTTGGGTGCTCAGAAAGTTAAGAAGTTGAATCTGGCTGGGAATTTCATTAATGATATTAGGAATAGTAAGTTATTTTTGACTAGCTTTGGCAAGCAGCTTCGCCGGCGTGAGGTCGACAATAGGGTATATTATCCTATTTCATCCAAATACGTTCAGTCGTTTTAGCGTGATTGAGTAACAAACATCTTAACATCCAAACATTCAAACTTTAGTAAGACTAGTAAGACTAGCTGTGCCCGCGACTTCGTCCGCGTGGAATTCAACAAATTTCTAAAATAAAAGTAGCCCAAGTTACAGCTTATTACATCAGCTATCTGCAAGTGAAAGTTCCGTCAAAGTCGGTCCTGCCGTTTCAGAGATTAGCCGGAACAAACAGACAGACAGACAAACAAAAATTGTAAAAAATGTTATTTTGGTAGTATTGTGTATACATCCATATGCATTTAGTAAAAAGCGGCTATTTTAATATTACAAACAGACACTACAATTTTATTTATCTGTTTATAGATTATTAAACACAATTCAACATCATCAACAGTGAGCAGTGGTGACCCAGTGCTAATGGCCGTAACTTACGAGATGTAGGTCGTAGGTTCGAACCCAGACAGGCGCTTTACTTTGTGTAAATTATTTCATCAACACTGCTCTCAAACCGGTGAAGGAAAACATCGTGAGGAAACCGGCATGTCCTAGAACCAAAAATTCTAAGACATGTGACATCTACCAACCCGCACTGGGCCCGCGTAGTAGATATCGGCCCACTACTTCTCACAGAGGAGGCCTGTGTCCCAGCAGTGGGAACGTTACAGGCTAATTATGTCTGCATCATCTGACTAGCCCTGTTCTCCAACTATGTTGGGTTCGGCTTCCAGTCTAACCCGATACAGCGAAATACCAGTATTTTACATAAAGTGACTGCCTATTTAACCTCCATTTACCAGTTACTGAGTAACACTTATTGGATGGCTCAGCAAATGACCAGCTTGCTCGGTGGAACGCAGAGCAAAAAGACTCAAAGGCGACGAAACACTGGTGGCTAAGCTTCACAGTTTGGCTCATCGGCGTAATGTTGCTTACCTGTCGGTCTTCTACAGACTGTACTTTGGAGAGTCTGCGCAGTCAGCTCCACGACCTGATCCCACCATCGCCCTTTTACTACCGGTCTACCAGACCCACTGCAGGGTACCATCCGCACTTGGTTCATATTCCGACCAGTCGTACTCGGCGCTTCTCCTCCACTGTAATTTGCGCACAGCCAAAGTGTGGACCTCTCCGCCTGCGTCTGTGTTCCCTTCCACATTTAACCCGTCTACCTTCAAAAGAGTGAACAGGCATCTTCTGGGCTGTTCCATCATGCGTGATCGAGGTCATAAAAAGACTGGTTGTCAGATATTTACGCTACTGACGACCCGAAACGACTGACAAAAATCCACAAATGACAGCCGGGACCAACGGCTTAACGTGCTTTCCGAGGCATGGTCACCCATCCACGGACCAACCGCGGCAAGCGTAGCTTAACCTGACCGATCGACGATAACGCACGGGGCGTTATTACTTAGCCATAACCCCTTTGGTATTGTTCTAAAATATGTTTTAAATTATTTTTCAGATGTTCTTGGCAATCTTACTTCGTTGGAAGTTTTGGATCTATCTCATAATAATCTGAAAGATATGATATCTAGAACATGTAAGTATTTTGTAGTAATTTTGAGAAATTAATCGTGGCTTTGGTCTAGAGGTTGCAAGCAGGACTGCTGCAAAAGAGGTCCTGGGTTCGATTACCAGTTCAGGTTCAGTTTTTCAATTAAGAGATTTTGGTAGCTGCCCGGAATATAGTTTTGCGTCCATTTAATAGCAATAGGAACACCCCTAATACATAGAATAACCGTAACTGCGGAAATTTACTTTTGCTTTCCCCTTTGTGATAAACAGTGATAGGAATAGGTAGTGCCTATTTGCCTAAACTTCGAAGAACAGAGACAAGAAACGGAGACTTCCTTAGGACAAAAAATTTTTCCCGGGATTTGGGAAAAATCTTCAGTAAGTTAAAATTTGCGCACTGGATAAAAACTTATCCTGTATAAGACGTGTAAAAGCAATTGTTACCTAAACTTGCATTTACCAAATTTTCGAGATTTTCAAGTAAAATCCCGAAATTAATAATCTAACTTTAATTCATGTATTCGAATTATATTTACGATCCAACTAACCGTTGTATCAAATCATGAATTAAAGTTAGATTATTTATTTCGGGATTTTACGTGAAAATCCAGAAAATTTGGTAGTTGCAAGTTTAGTTAAATATAGCTTTTACACATCTTAAATAAAGCTTATTTTCAACTTACAACGAAGATTTTTCCCGAATCCCGGGAAAAAAAATTTTGTACTAAGGAAGTCTCCGTTTCTTGTCTCTGTTCTTCGAAGTTTAGGCAAATAGGCACTACCTATTCCTATCACTGGTGATAAACAACCGTGATAGTAAAATTATACTTTACTATCACTTTCCAAACGTTCACAAGGTGTAAAATAACTGATAAAAATGGTCGAAAAGGTATTGATTTTTTGTATGAAACAGTTGATTTTTTTGGTGATTTCAGAGTTAAAGTCTCATACTGAATGTTTATTTATTTATTCACACACCAATAAGTACAATATCTTACAGGTTCCCAAGACGATGTTAAACACAACTTTAAACTATCTATGTATTTAAAATATACTTTAACATAAAGTTCAACAATTAACATAAAATAATGTTTATTTTTGTTCAACTTTGTACGTCTTCTTCAATGCACTTTTGTGCTCCTGATAAAAATTTTGGCAGGCTATCGAAAATATCTTTCGTCCGCAAAAGAGAGCTTTGAGAACTATGCTTCGTTTAGACCAAACTGAATCGTGTAGGGAACATTATATCAAGCTAAATATTTTAACAGTACCTTGCCTTTACATCTTAATTCTCCTTAGTCATTTACATAAAAATCTTAACAAGCTGGAGACCGAGACTGAGAGAGAATATAGAGTAAAAACTCGGAGAAAAGATCTGCCTTCTATCCTTCAAGCAAACCTTATTATTGCAAAACACTCATCAAGTGTGCAGTCAATTAATTAATTCAACAAATTACCACCAGAATTAAAGAATATTCCGAATTTGAATGTATTTAGAAATAAACTTAAGACATTATTGATTCAGAAGTGTTATATAGTACTGACGAATTTTGTAAGGATAAAAAAGTAATTATTGGTTAATTATTAGTTTTATTGCAATAATTTCATAAATAATATTTTGACATGTAATAATTAAGCAGATTTGATATGTATGTATTCTCGCTATAGTGTTTTTATTTTTTGGTTAGTGTAATCACAATATTAATCTTAAGTTCGTGGTGTATTCCTATATTTCGACACAAATGTTTTTTGTTTATGAAATAAATGAAATGAAATGAAATTATTAATAATACGAGCGGGCCTTGACAAAAGGGCAAACTTTAATAAATTTGACCTAGCCCATGGCACCTCTAGCAAAGTAAGGCGACGGCGCGCCCCCACCAAGTTGCTTACATGTATGTAGAACACCCCATGAAAATTTGAAAAGTGATAAAAGGACTTCCCGTATAACTAACAATTTTTTTTTACAATTCCAGCCGAAATTAAATTCAGCTTCCCCGAAAACATAACAGAGCTACATCTTAGAAATAATTCCCTCCAAATATTACCTACCACAAACATAATGGCGGCTAAACATTTGAAACTGTTAGATGTACGACAGAACGAGCTGACGAGCTTCGAGCCCCAATTAGTTAGGAAAATCAGACATGAAGGCTTGACGGTGTTATTTCAAGGTTAGTACTAAATATCATCATCATCATTCATTCTCCTGCCTTTCGTCATCCTCATCATCATTTTCAGCCGAAAGACGTCCACTTCTGGACATAGACTCCCTCAACCCCGCCACTTCAATCGGTTCTGTCCTTCGCGCATCCAGCGAAACATACTCTTATTTTTTAAATTTCGATCTCTTATTTCCAGGAAACAGCCTAAAATGTGACTGCTTCACACGTCCTTTAAAACATTACCTAAATCATATGAGACCATCTTTACTTAAAATGGACGAAAAATACCAAAATCTGACCTGCGCTGAACCAGTCTCATTACAAAATGAAAATCTACTGACTGTAGACGAAGATAGATTATTGTGTACTGGCAACATTGGTGTAGATACTATGATTTTGGAGCATAGCAACACTGAGGGAGAGAGTGCATTCGACTTTGTTTCTGAACCGGATTTGGCGTTTAGGGATATACAATAGTAAGTATAGTTATCTTTATTTTTTGGTTTTTTTTTTAGGATTTCGTACCCGAGGGGTAACGGGACCACTCATACTTATTCAACTCTTTGAAAAAAAAAAAAAAAACTATTTTGTATAGAGTCTGTTCAGCTTTCCGCGGCTGAACGGATGCGTACGCATCTCATACAAAATCGTTGTTTTCTGGACAAAAACTGAACAGAGCTGGGTAAGTGTGAGTAGTCCCTTAAGCGCTGTCGTCTAATGTTTTGTGGTACTGGAACGCGCTTGAACCCCTGAAAGTGTGTTTACAAAAATAGCTTCTGGTAACAGGAACTTTAGATGGACAAAGGAACACTGGACTATGTATCAATAGCTCGCGAATTTCGTTAACTATGTTAAATCTTCGGTAGTATAGTGGTAAGTATCCCCGCCTGTCACGCGGGAGACCGGGGTTCGATTCCCCGCCGGAGAGATTCTTTTTGTGTTTTTTACTAGGCATTGATTTTAAACTTTTGTGTAATGTAGATAGGAGATATACATTTTTGGTTATAATTAATTTGTTAAACATATTTTTGATTTTTCCATTCCCCGCCGGAGATATTCTTTTTGTGTTTTTTATTTGAGCAGACAACGATTAAAATCTTTTGTAACCATAATACAGGTGATAGTAATTTATGGTTTTAGGTTGGTACTTTTTGATCAATAACATTTTAAGGGGATGATCGAAGGTCAAGCTGAGCTTGCCTCGGTCGGTTAGTGGATGGGTGACCGTCTATAACAAATCGAGACTCCTCCGTGCCTCTGGAAGCGCGTTAAGCTGTTGGTCCCAAGGCTAAGCAGGTGATGATCAGAAGGCCAATAGTCGTAATTAAAAACGTTCAAGGTTTAGTCACAGTCTCATCTCGGCGACAGTCAAATGTATTCGTGAGTGTATTGTGTGTAATGTGTTTCTGTGTGTGTATGTGTTTCTGTGTGTGTATGTGTTTCTGTGTGTGTATGTGTTTCTGTGTGTGTATGTGTTTCTGTGTGTGTATGTGTGTGTGTGTGTGTGTGTGTGTAATATCTACTCGAGGTATATTTGACAGATTGAGACTGAGATCAGAGCGGCAATCCTCGTAATTTTAAAAACGTTCGCAGTCTGATCTCAGTGTCAATCTGTCAAAAATACCTCGCTTTTTCATACATTTTTGACATTTGCTTGTCGCTGAGATGAGACTGCGACTAGATTTTGAACGTTTTTAATTACGAGAATTCGCCTTCTGACTGTGAACGTTCTTAAAATTTCGAGAAATGCCCCTCAGGGTTAAAAGCATTGTTCAGCATTAACATTCTCTTCGTTTTATTAGTTCCAGTTTCTCTAGACATTATGAAGAGAGGATGATACAAGTTTGTGTAGTTTTTTCCAATTTATTTTCACCGAAGATTTTCAAACCAGCAAAATCAAAGTCAGTTATTCAAATTAGGCTGAGAATCAGCACTTTTTTAACGTCACGAACGTTAAAATGACATTAAAAAATCCCTCAAAACGCCCGCCCTTCACCACTTCCTAGTGCTTTACCTGGGAAGACGAAGTGGCGCAACAAACTCCCCAGCAGCACAGCTGTCTGTTAAGTTAGATAGGCTTGATTCTATACATAGGTAGGCAAAGTAATTAACATTACAAGACACAGAACATTATTAATAAATAATTTGTCATAATTATGTCAACTAGCCGTACCAACCATTCAATCTTCATTCCAATGAAGTTGTACTAATAGACTGCGAATTTGGACTTGCCTGTCACGTCTTCGGTAGTATAGTGGTAAGTATCCCCGCCTGTCACGCGGGAGACCGGGGTTCGATTCCCCGCCGGAGTGATTCTTTTTGTGTTTTTTTAATACAATATTCTTGTGTATTCTTCTGAAGAACATTAAAATTAGTTGAAAATGCGATAATATACTTAAAAAATCGTTTTTTTTTTCTTTGGTGCATTATGGAATCCTGGAAAATGAGTTGGTAATCGCAACAAATAATTTTCCAAGTTTTTATAATTAGCATTGTTATCTCCTAAATAAAACAATCTGCCTAGCCTTTTCCCTACTAAGTTGGGGTCGGCTTCCAGTCTAACCGGATACAGCTGCTACATTTAAATGGAGCGACTATCTATCTGACCTCTATCAACCCAGTTACTGGGTAACACGCAACCCCTTGGTAACTGGTTGTCAGGTTTACGGGCTTCTGACGATTCGTAACTCGACTGTCAAAGAACCACGAATGACAGTCGGGACCGACGGCTGAACTTGCTTTCCGATTCAACTTGTTATTTCATAAATAATAACGTTATTTTTTGCAGCGAAAAAAATCTTTTCTTAACAATTTTTTTCTAAAATGCGTCAAAAAAAAAAAAGCAATTGTCTATCTTTTTCCAGCTCCCAATCATCGATCTACGCACATTGGTTCATCACCTCCAACGAAGACGTCGGCGACTTCATCCTATACATTCGAGACAGCACAAACAAACTCCACTACTCCTCAGACGTGGCTTACAACCTCAGATCCCTGACCATCCCAATCGAGGAGCCATTCAAAATATCCCTCCAAGACGGAAAAACCCATGAAGTTTGTATACAAGCGAAAAATTCAAACAATACACCAAGAAAATGGCATCCAAGTCAATGTCAAAATGTGCCCACAGATTATAATTCTTGGCCCATAAAGTTGGTGGTTGATAAAAGGAGGCTGACGAAGAAAAAGGTTAAATATAGTTGGTTTGGAAGTAGTAGTGTTATTGGCTTGGTTAGTGATTCCATTTTGATTACTTTGTGTATATTTTTGAGTGTTTGTTTCAAGATTACCGATGATTTGTAGACGGAGAAATTAACTTCATCGGTTGGTATAATATTTTGCACGACCAATATAAACTCACGGACACCAAGACTAAGCCATTTTGCATTTTTTTCTTTTATGACAGTAAATTCAAAATTGGAACAATGATGACACAAAAATGGTGGCCAGTGTCATCTCCGTAGTCACACCGTTTCTAACCATATCATCATTCACACAGTCCATCCATCGTTTCTTTGGTCTCCTCCTACTCTTATAGCCATCGACATTCATACTTAAACTTAACAAACGATCGGCTTCTAAACTGAATGAAAACTTTTCCGTGACTTACAATTTTTAATGTTTTAGGCTTTGAAATCTTACATGAAAATTAATCGATTTAGTCCGGGAGTGTACCTAGACAACAAGGCGGTATGTGGCCCATTTGTCCGCTAAGCAAGGCATCTTAATATTTTCTGACGAGACAAAGAAAATAATCACTTCTTTTTGAGAGAAAAATTAAAATCTTTGATCAAGAATTTTCTAGATCGAATGGTTTTTAAAAAGAGTAACCGTGGAGTTTCTTGCCGGCTCTTCTCCATAGAAAACGATCAATTGGAACCGTGCACCTAGCTTCTGACGTTTCACAAATGCCCATGTAGGTTTATGCGACATACAATATTTTGATTTTGATAAATACGAGTATGACTTGGTAATATATTCTTAAAATTGTTATTTAAAATTGAAAAATAACACTTATTTTTTTATTTTGTTCTGAATCTCTTTATTAGTACTTAAAACCTACTTCACGCTGTGTTTTGATAAGTTTTTACTCGAATTTAAGAGTGGCTAACCCGCCATAATTCTCATACAAACATTTTATTTTGCAATGTCCCGCTGACAGGGTTTATGTACAAAACCGAAAATTAATGTATGTTAAATGTGTGATGTGCATGAGAGGGAAAAAATTAAGTAAAAACTTTTTGGAAATAAGTATAAAATGAAAAGAGCATTCTGGTTTTAAAATCTATGTGGCGACATCTACATCGCCACATGCGAACTATGCATCACGCAAGCACAGATTACGCGCGACTAGCGTATACCAGGTGGCCATTACGTTATCATATTAAATAGTACAGGGGTTATTAAGTCTGTTAAAAAAAAGGAAATTGAATTCGACAAACAAAATGTATATATCATGAAAATTGCCATGAAATAAACCCTTGGAAAAGGCACTAGACACCCGCCGCGTGGCGATGGTATCAATAATTCAACAAAAACTTTATGGTATTGATAACAATTAATTAAGTTTGATGTTGTTGTTGTTGTAGCTAATAAACGCAGAATAAACTTATTCCAAGTTTAAACCTTTGAAAATGTATGGTTATACCTTTGTTTTATTCCTGGTATAACTTTATTCGGTGTTTATTAGTTAGAAGGTAAAACGATGAAGTACGACGGCTACAATGTTAATTGTTATTAATTATTTTAATGAGGATATTCTTGAATTTTCAAGCCACCAGTTGGCGCCACTTTGACAAGAGGTCTTCCAGTACGACAGTACGGAAGTAACGTAAAATATTTGATGTCATTCGTTTCATTCATTCGTTCACCATTCAGTATGTAGGCGCTTTGACACTTGACAGGTGTCTGGACTTGACGTCTCAGTGCTGCCAGAAAACCCTCATTGTGTATATTTAAAATACGTAATGTGGAATACGTGGTTTCAATTAATTTTGATAACTTTATCGCCAGCTTGTATACAACGTCCTGACATCAACTGTCGGGCAGTAGCCCACCAGACACTACACCAGTCTGGTCGGAGAAACCTCCTTTTTATAAAGAGTGTGAGTGAACTATACACGCTGTTCCTCATACCTCTACATATTTTTTTTAAGGTTAATTAAATTTTTTGATAAAAAATAAAAGTATTATCACTGCCATGTTACTTTGACATTTTTACCCGACTGACCCGAATCGAAAAGGAGGGTAATGTTTTATTTACTTTAATTTATTTTGTGATAGTATAAAAGCGACATCTTTTATCACAATATTTAGCTTTAATTTGAAACTTAGAGATCTTTTTATGTGTAAAATTGTAACTTTATGTGATTTTATATGAGCTCAAAAATGTTTTTTTTTTATACAAAAGTTGATGTTGTATTTTATATTTTTTATTAAAATACTTATGTATTCTATACCGGGTGGCAGGGACATCGACCCGAGAACAGAAATCATGATTTTAGCACATGATTCTAAGCTCTAGTGTAGAACATTTTCGCCGGATAGAAAAAAAAAATGGGGTATTGCAATATTGCAGTTTTCTATGAAAAAGTATTTTGCCTTTTGATAATCGACATAAAATGTATACGCTGGGGTGTCTAGAATCATCGTCATAGGATCGACGTTGTCCCTTGTTATTAAAGTGACTCTTAAAAAAGATTTTTGTCTTGTATATAAGATTTTTTATAAGCAGGGATCGAATCTCGAAATTGACATTCCAAAATGAGCTTTATACAAAAAAAAAAAGATGTATAATTTATATTTTTAAGGAAAAAATGATAATCCGTCCGTTTTTTGATACAATTTTTATTGCAATAAATAAAGTTACTCTTGTAAATTATAAATGCAGTTTTCTTACTTTAAGTAGTTATGCACTTACGTACAGACGCCAGCACACCAAGCTTCCCCAATCTTTCAAATTTATTTGATAGATTTTCAACTTTATTACATAAACATAAGGTTCATGTTCAATTGGGAAAATTTTACAGTTTGTGGTAGTTCGATGTGCTGGCGTCTGTACATTGTGAACTAGTCTTTCCCCCTTATTACAAAACAAGGCTTTTATTTCAGGTTCAAACCGCCAAACCAGGATATTGAATTTGAACCCAATGTGTATAGAAATGCAGTTCTTTTTACAAAACTGACATCTTAGTACGATGCTAAAGAACTTTTGTAATAAGACGGTTAAGGTTTATAATACCTCCACAAAACTCCCTCTATTCTAAGGTTTTGTAATTCGTGTACCAAGCCTAATAAATGCATCAAATAAAATTACACCATACTTTATGTTACAACGATGCTCAGTCATTAATTAACATTTTAAACTGACAGATACAAAATCAAGATTGAGCATCATTCACTTGTGTACAGCATTTGCACCCGTTTTGCGTAATACAGTATTAATCAATTTTATTAATTAATTTAAATATTAACAAAATTCACAGTCGTAGAAGGCGACTAAGGGACTTACTAGAATGGGCAGCAGCGTTCTCTATGCATTTTTCCACCATACTGCGATCGCCAACCCGCCTACCAAGCGTGGCGATTATGGCAAAACCCCCCATTCTGGGGGAGGCCTATGTCCAGCAGTGGACGTCTTTCGGCTGAAATGATGATGACAGCTCTTAAAGAGGGAACAGGGCATGCGATTTTCCACACAAATGTATTCCTCTTTTTGTTCCAGAATAATTCCTCTAGAGTAATTTTTTTTTTCTTAAAATCAAGATCTGCTGTAAACACGTTCCTGTCATTTTCTTTTTTTCCGCAACTAATTAGTAAAGAAAATGAAATAAAATAACAAAAAAATGGCCTATTTTTACCGCCGTGATTAGACTACCAGACAAATTCGAAAAGTTAAAAAAAAAAATTGAATCGGCTCAGTTTTCGAGGAGAAAAAAAGGGGAACACGAAACGTCGATCTCGTCAAATTTTTTTGTGAAAATTTCGGTCTGAACGACAGCACTGTCCCTATCACACACTACGGGGGCAGTCTGACTGACAACGCGACGGGAATAGTTTCTTCAAATACCTATTTTTCAAATTCCTGGCAGGGCCCGTCCCCCGTCATAACAATAGAAAGTTATTGCTAATCCATTCTTCATTGTTACAAAAAATTGTCTGCTTATCAACGTAAACAACGCTGTGAATGTTGTCAAACTGTCAAAATGAAAGCGATTCCTATAGTGTATTACCCCATTACCATACTATGGTCTTACCACGCGTCCTAACCAAAGAGACAGGTCGCACGCGAAATTCGCGTTCATGTCAGTCAACACACCGTTTACCGCCGAGATTTGAAAATCGAACAGCCAACAAACAACGCGCCGTGATCAGAGATATACAAAAACCCAAGATGCACAGTCTCAAACAAAAGTAACATTCGAAACTGTCCCTTTAGACGTCAATGGATAAAGTTGTGATAAAAGACTTTTTTTTTTACAAACTCAACCTTACACGTATGACTTAAAGTGGTTTTTGCAAAGCATAGTCCAAAAAGACTGAAAGATGACTGACTGATAGATACCTACTAATTGCGCCCTATTTTTGCGTTTTTAAGACGCTGATTGTGTATCTTAGGTTTTTTGTATATCAATGGCTGAGATGAACTCTGTTGGGATTCTCTAAGATCGGTTCAACATCGAGTGTTCAAAATCGGGTGTGCAACAAAACAAAAAAGTTATTTTTTTGCGCACCGTCAATACAGGATTTCACATTGGGTCTTTGGGTCCTGATTGATCGACTTTTCGCACAGATTTTTTTATAAAAATACAAAGGGAAATACCCTTTCTTTCCCTAAAAAAAATAAATGATTAGAATTTCCTAATGAAGAAAGGGACTTTTCCAAAAGACATCAACGCGCGACTCATCCGTGTGCTCGTTCACCCTTTTATACACAGTATACATAGAGCTCATGGAAAGCGTTCGGTGACGATGATGCGAGTTCCATTATTTTTGTTCACCCAAAAAGTGCTCAACGCGCCTAAAGAAGTTTTGACTTCAAAAATCCCTCTGCGATTTATTACGGCCGCGGGAACGTCGATTCACTAATTTGTCAGTAAATAAGAAGGCGCCCTCTGTCGGCGCGATCACGCGTTCAGGTTAGCCTAACCCTGCGACGGACGCGTGTTCGCGCGTCGATCGCTTTGGTTAGGATACAGCCATAGTCGAAAAGATCAGAATAATTAAACGACTAAGTTCTATTATAAATATTCTTAGAATACTGGGACACGACACTAACTTTTCACTTTTAAAGGCGAAGAGCCAATGTAGCTCGCGAAATTCAAAATTTCTTATGTTTTTTGCAATTTCCAGGTTTTTTTGTAATTATTAAAATCATCAATGCAAAACCTTAAGTTCATTTAAACCCATTGAATGACTTTCAAAAGTAATTCCGGACGCGAATTATGTAAATTTGGTTTAACATACAACGTGACACTGACTGCAAGTTGCAAAAAACATAAGAAAATTTGAATGATGCGGGCTGCCTTAGCGCACGACCCTAAAATAATTTGACACATTTCGGTAGAGATCAACTAGCCCAAGTAGGTTAAAATTGCATGTCCCTCCTCCCTTCCTCTGCTTGTTTCACTACACGTTTCAAATGCTTATGCTTGTTTATGACACCGTAAAATTATAAATACCGTTACATTTTAGATAATCTATCACGCGAGATTGTGAACCGTAACATACTGCTTACAAATTAACGCATTATTTTCCGGTAGATTATAATCTATCGAAGTGACACCGGCAAATTGTGAAGTGGTATCAAGACGGATAGTACAGACGCCAGCACATCAAGCTACCCCAATCTGTCAAATTTCTTTGATAGATTTTCAACTTTATCACACAAGCATAAGGTTCATGTTCAATTGGGAAAATTTGACAGTTCGGGGTAGGTTAATGTGCTGACGTCTGTACCTTGCGCTATTACTAAATAGTCAAGTAACTGCCACTTACTTGGAAGTAGCGCTCACCGGCCGTTGCCGCGGCACGGCTCGCTTCGCTCGCTCGGCTCGCGCGCGTTTGGTCGCAATTCTAACCTAAACTATTCGGTCGGTAAGCAGTATGGTGTAGTTCACAGTTTATCGACAGTTTATAATCTCGCGAGATAGATTATAAATTAACGGTGTTCACAATCTTACAGTTACATTTTAAATTTTAGTGGAGGGGTGTGTAGTTTTAAAATTAGTCGATCTCTACCTATTTATTATTTTTTCATGACGGTCCGATGTCCTTTCCCACAGGACGTAATAAAATAGCGGCTGTATTTTTTCGCGCACCCACCCTAATTGCGTACTCACGATTAATCATAATCTGCTTCAATTTGACAGTTCAACAATATTCATTGCGTTATTTACGTTGTTGAGCAGAGCAGATACATTTACAAAGGTATGATTAATCGTGAGTTGCGCAATTAGGGTGCATTTTCAACGCGTCGACAGTTAAAAATCGAACACGGTGTTTTATGGACGCGTTGAGACTCACTCGCGTTGCACTCCGTTGGGTTCCCAACGCTCGGTTCAACACCGAAAGTTGAAATTCCAGTGCGCTAAAAATCCTGCCTCGATTTGATTACGTCGAATTAAACGTCTCAGCTATGAGACTTGTTATCTTCGGTAAACTCCACATCTTCATATGTTGGTTCGTTGTGCTTGTACATGGGGATGGTCTTGTATGGAGCAGAGACGTCGTTGAGCTCAGGGCTGTAGGAGTTCCAGTCTACGGGGTAGGAGGAACCTGGAAGAGAAAAAATACCCTGACTATAACACAATCAGCCTATAATGTTCCCACTGCTGGGACACAGGCCTCCTCCCTGTAAGAGGGCGTGGGCAGACGTTTTCCTTACGTTGTTTTCCTTCACCGTTTTGAGAGCTATGGTGATTAAATATTTTTTTTTTATTTTTTTTTAATAATAAATTTATTTAATTAAATACGTAAAGTAAAGCGCTTGCCTGGATTCGGACCCACTACTTACAATTCGTAAGTCGGGGGCAATACCACTGGGCCAACTCTGCTTTTCAAAAGTTTCAACGCATAGGTTTAAAACAGAGAACTGTTTCTTTTTTCTGTTTTTCTGATATTCCCCTAATGGGAATTCCTATTAGATGGTTTAGATTCACTCAAAGAGCAATGGAGAGGGTTATCCTTGGAGTTTCCCTAGGTGTTCGAATCAGGATGTACAGGAACCAAGGTAACCGACATATCTCGAAGAAAGTGAACAGGGCACATTTCCTGCAGAACAAAATATGGCCGATGTGGCCGAAAAGTTCTGGAGTGGAAACCGCGTCCCGGAAGATGGAAAGTAGGAAAGCCTTCACAAGGACTGATGACCTTGTGAAGGCCGCAGGAATCCGCAGTATGCGGGAAGCACAGAACTGGTCGAACTGGCGGAGATGGAGGGAGGCCTATGTTTAGTAATGGATGTCTTTCGGCTGAAATGACGAGGAATCCAGGGGTACAGGGTTGGAAATCATCAAATACCTAACTTCTCCCGCTCTGGAGCAGGAGGGCGTGTCAGACTTTTACTGAATAAAACCCACCCGTGTTCCCTCAGTTGCCTGTGTGCCAGGGGCCACGGTATTTCTTTCGAACAACCCGCACTCCTGGCAGGCATCGGCCCTTGCGGACCCCACCAGTTGGTGCTGACTTCTCTTTGAGGCGCGCGTCAAACACAACGCGCCATCGACCCAGGCTTGGTCCTAACCGAACAGCGAGCTACCCATGAAAGAAACTATAGGATGGAAGAGAGGAGAAGCAGTGGTATTCTACATATAATAAGCGTGTATGAAGGTACAATAGTAGTGTCTATTCATTCAGTTATCAACAAAATCTTATTTACATGCAGTAAAGTATATTATTACTTAATGATTCTTACCGGGATCCGGCAGACTTCTGTCATACCCTGCAATGAGAAAAAAATATGCTAAAGTTTAAATAAGATTTTGTTTTATAACTCATTTGTATTGTCTAATGATGATTATTGAATCCATTGCTGTTCTCCTTGAAGGGATGGGCAGAAGTTTATGGTACAACCTCTTGATGGCGGTTTAGTCTCATATCAGTAAGGGTCGAAAATAATTATTTGTGCTAGGTACTTATTTAGTTGACCTGACCATGCGTGCACTGAATAGACAGGTTCACTCAATCTGTGTGGTTCTTTTCTGAAAACACACATGATCTGACCAAGATTATGTCTAGAGTTTAAAAGAGTATGTGACCTCTGAATTTGTTTCGGCCTTTCTTCTCAGAGTAATCAGTTATGAAACGTCGACCTCATCTTTACTTCATAAAAGATAGCTTGATCTCTGCGACAGCTGTCAGTAAAATCACGCTTTTGACCTTGAGAGGCCGTGACTGCTCAACCGGACTTTCCTGTGAAGGTTTTTAGGATTCTAAAAGCCTCCAGCCAGGGCGTAAACCTACTTAAACCTAAAACGACTGATGCGCACTGAGGGCACCCCCTGTGGGGTACGAACCTCGGCTCAGGGAGTCGCTGGCGGGGGGGGGGGCAGCTAGTACTATCAGGGACAGGCTGGATCAAGATATTATTTTCATGATTATTAGACGGGGAATTTAAAGCTACTGGCTCAGCTGCGGCGCGGGCTGGCGCATCAACGAGCAAGGGACGGTCGGGGGTCTGATCGCTACTCGGGAGTCTTCGCGGGGCGCGAGGACCTCGGCGGCGAGGTCGGTAGGACGGTCGTCGTTTGTTTTTGTGTACTGTACTGGTGGCCCTATTCTTTTCTTGGAGAACAGTGATGGGGTCGTCTGGGTCTGAGAGGACATGTTTCGGCCTGCGAATGCTACTGATTCTACTGGGGACATAACTAGCGGCCTTCACAATCAAGGGATTGCGATGTATCTCGGCTTTATCGAAGAAACGCTTCGAGTTGCGTTTCATGAATTGAGCAATAGTGGGCATTTTCAGATCGAGATGGAGGATCTCGTTCCGAACGTACCATGGGGAGCCTGTGGCTTGGCGGAGGAAACGGTTTTGGAGGGTCTGCATCCTATGGATGTGTCGGGGGTGCGTGTGTGCAAAGACTGCACATGCATACGTCATGATGGGCCTTATGCACGCCGTGTAAATACGCAATTTGCACTTGAGTGACAATTTGCTACGTGCGTTCAGAACAGAATGCAACCTTCCGAGAGCGAAGGCGGCGCGTGAGCGCGCCTTCCTGATATGCTCAGAGAAGGAGAGGTGCTGATCTAGAATTACTCCAAGGTATTTGGCTTGCTTTTCCCAAGGGATCGGCTTGCCGAATATGGAGATGGCCGGGAGGGGGTCTTGGCGGCGCTGCGGTCTCTTAAAGAGAACCGCCTGGCTCTTGTCCGGATTTAGTTCGATTCGCCATTTCCTAAACCATGCACCGAGTACGTTGACTGCGGTCTGGAGGGATTTGGCTATCGCTTTGGAACTACGCCCAGAGTGGTAGATGGCCGTGTCGTCTGCGAACAGAGCCAACTGAGCCTTACCACTCTTGGGGATATCGCTGGTGAACAGCGTAAATATGAGAGGGGATAGCACGGCGCCCTGAGGGACGCCGGCGCGAATCGGGTGGGGTAAAATCACGCCTATGAAGTCCTGAATTTCACAATAGTACAGACAGTACCTGTCAATGTCATACTTTATGGGCATGCCGAGCTAATTAGTGATGGGCGATGAATCATCGTGACCACACACTACAAACTATCGATAATTTAAATTACACGTAATTTGAAATTAATTTTTATTGTATTTATATAGTCATAACATTATTTACATTTGTACATACTTGATCTAAAATAATAGTGAGTAAATAAAATCCAATTTCTCACCTACTCATGTAACATACCAAGCCATAAACTAAAAAAAAAGACACTCTGCCATCTCGTCCGATTTGATCATATTTGCGAACAAAAGTTTATGATAAAACAAGATTGTTCTAGCGATTCAGAAACTGATTCGGATATGGATTTGGGGTGTATTCCTTTAAGAGAATAAATGTTTACGTACGTTTAATTTAGTAACGTTTGTAATTAAATTAAACCCAATGAAATGTTACATTAGCATCGATGATAGTAAGAAACGTCGATAATTTCTAGCGACCATTTTTTATATCCTGACAACCCTAGGCATGTCAGTTTGACTTATGTCGCAGAGATCAAGCTATCTTTTATGGAGTATAGTTTAAAAAATATGATTGACGTGTAGAAAGAAGTGTTTGTACAAAATCGAATTACAGAAATAAAATCACTTATCATTTGCCGTTCACCGGGCCCAAATTCCATTTTCCTTAGGAAAACGCAATAACACTACCTGCAGGCTTAACATGACGCTTTCTATTTGTACGAAGAATAGACAGGGCTTTTTCAATACAAAGTGACATTTCGTTGCTCCATTTTTGACATTGCACCGTAGATATCCTTCCACAATCTGTCATTTTGTCTTTCGTTTCGAACAATCTGTGTCGAGGTCATTATAAATGTAGACTATTTCAGAAGAGTATTTCTTCCCAAACTGTCAAAATCACACTGACAACAAACTTTCTACTCGACGGCCACAAAGTATTTGGGTCATTCTCAGGAGACTCATTATTTGGTTGACTTCGGTGTCAATTTTTTTTTTAATTTAGGCCTTGTTAACATGAAATATCAAATCTAGAGTTAATTTAAAGCATGTTAGTAGTAGAGTGTTAACTCTAGATTTGATATTTCATGCCTAAATTAGAAAACAAAAATGACACCGAAGTCAACCAAATAATGAGTCTCCTGAGAATGACCCATTTACGATTATGTACAAAATCATATGTTTCGTTTAGAGCCCGTAACTGTGATAAGTAATAGAAAAGTATAACTAACTATCTTCAACTATTGTACATAATTTAGTTAATAGTCATGTCTATTCTTCCGTCGACAAATCGGTGCTCGTGCTAAGCCTGCGGATCAGGAATCGAAACGCATTTAAGCCCGACGTAGGTCTCTCTTAAGGGTGGCCTCTCAAAAAATGGTTGAAAACAGCATGCAGATGAAACCAATTTTCGTCGACATTTACAAAGAAATTACATTTGAAAAAAATTGTTGGTAATCTACATAATATGATACGTCATTTGGTTTAAGCATACTTTTTCTATGGGTATCAAATAATAGGAAAAAAAAACACCAAATCACCTCCAAATCGTTGAGATGAAACCATTTTACTCCTTCATTTTTTAACAAAAGAGTTAAAAAAAAATTCTACTGCTTTGCAATACAAAGGAAAATGATTTGGTTTTGTTACTTTTTACAAATGCATTATTTTTGTTATAAAAAATTAAAAATGCGACCGATTAAAGACTGCACGGCTACATCACCCCGCACTCGCCCACAAATTTAGTGCGCCCAAATGCGAGGATTGATAATATAATTTTAGGCACATTGTTCAAAAATCAAAACGATTGCCATCAACTATTACTGTGTCTTTCCAGAGTCTAGAATAGTCGGAGCCTACAAAAGAATTTGTCAAAAACATCTATTTATTCATTCAAATCAAGACAACGAGGAGGAATTTGTTCAGCTAGAGTGGTTCATAGATTGAATCTACTAAGGCAGGGATGGTGAACCTCGAGCCATTTTTTCCACAAAAATATTTATTATGGCATTCTAAGATTATAAAACAAAGGCAGATAGACCGCGCGGAACACCAAGAGTGAAGCCAAAAAACCAAATACTAAAGCATCTGAGATGGCATTGACGTGCCAACAAACAATCTTGACTTATTGACTACTAGAAAAAAACTAAATACTTTCACAATCATTGGTAGTCTTTATATGCAAACAGAAATAGACTTGAACGATGATATAGTAATCAACATCACACCACCATTAAATGAAAGAACAAATGAGTGCAACTTCTGGTACTTAACTGGATATAATAGATTCATGTGAAGGTACGGTTTCTGAAAGTAACGGAAGATGAACTTACCATACTCCAATCATACTGAACCTACCATACTGTGACTTAGGCTGTCGTGCCCGAATTATTTTGTTACGTGCCACCAAAGGCACGCGTGCCATTGGTTCGCCATCCTTGTACTAGGGATTTGTCTAAAAGTCTACCAACAATTGTAAATGAGGACAATATTACGTACCATGATGTTCTAAAGGAGGTGATGGCCAGGAGTATTCGTGATGATGACCACCACTCTGCTTCGCTTTCAACGCCGTGAAGAATGACGCCACCTGAAAAATTAAACATTTGAAAATTAACTATATATTTTATTTTTGACTAATTGGGTAATGTAGTTAGGGTTTTTTTTTGCATGGGAAATCATCAAATAACTTCTCCCGCTCTGGGTGGAGCAGGAGGGCGTGTCAGACTTTTACTGACTAAAACCCACCCGTGTTCCCTCAGTAGCCTGTGTGCCAGGGGCGGCGCGGCGGCGGTATCTCTTTCGAACAAACCGCACTGCAAGGGGCTCGTAGAATTTAACTTTTACTAAATATTATACAGGGTTATTGGAAATACACCATGTACTCATCATTATGAACAACTTTTACTATGAGAACAAACCTGAAATCGCAAAAAAGAGTGAGCTATTCCCTACAATTTGTTCATCATATCAGCCGAAAGACGTCTACTGCTGGACAAAAGCCTCCCCCACAAGGGGGGGATTTGCGATAATCGCCACGCTTGGCAGGCGGGTTGGCGAGCGCAGTATGGCGGTCAAATGCATAGAGAACGCTGCTGCCCATTCTCTGGTAAGTTCTTTAGTCGCCTTCTACGACACCCACGGGAAGAAATGGGATGGTGTTATTCTTTTACGTCCGACACCACACGGTATTTGATAAGTTATACGAACATAAATGTAAGGAACAGCAGATTTTTTTTTTTTCAGCATTATTTTGCGGCGGCTGTTTTTGGTGGTATAGACCCATAGAAACCATAAACTAATGCACATTTATATAACAACAAGCGACAAGTTTACTTGCCGTGACTCGCCACACCCACACAACACATGACCCACTGATTTTGAAAGGGACAGTCAAAACGTACAGCTATTATTGCGTTCAGAATGCCGTTGTTGCTACCCCGTATACGGGCTAGCGGAAGCTGCTTTTTTGCGCACGATGGTCTGAAAGCCATCAGTGCGCGCTTCAGCAAACATGCTAGACGTGCTGCACCGCTACGGCAGACCCAACAACCTCCTGAACGCATTATGGAATCAAGTTATTTTGGTTTTCACTCCGATTCAGCCCGTCCCTTGCTGCCCACTTCCAGCGACGCCCTAATCCGAGGCCCGTACCCCACAGGGGTGCCCTTAGCGTGTAATCGCTTAGTATTCAGTTTTTTTGCCGTGGCTGGAAACCCTCATTTATTAGGATAGCCACAAGCGAGTCTTGTTAAGTAGCCGCTAACGTCCAAGGTTGACATGTAAAGAGTCATTCCCAAATAAACCTGCTTTGTTTAACCTTAATAACTAAGTTCGGAAGGCGGTGACATAAAATTAAAATACATATCCAAAGTCACCGACTTCCGAACTTAGTTATTAAGGTTAAACACAGCAGGTTTTTTTTTTTTTTTCTTTTATTGTACAATTTTTTGTGGCTATAATCTACTAATTACTACATGCTTAATTTTTTTGTAATAGGTACACAGCTCAGTATTAAAATCTGTGAGTTAACAATCAATCATCCCCTGTTTTCCTACCCTTAGGGTTGCATTTTTTTTTTCAAAAATTTTATGGGACCAACTTCGGGGTATAATCTTTCCAATAAAAAAAGAATTATCAAAATCTAACTACTCTGTAAAAAGATATGCGTGGTCATACATAAAAAAAATAAAAAAATATACGCGTCGAATTGAGGAACCTCCTCCGTTTTTTCGACGATAAAAAAAAAGAAGTTATTTTGAGTAGGTAGTTATGTGAGTGCATACGCACTGTACGCACCCAGAATGAAGGTGGAGTCCAAACAAAAGTGAAACCAGAAAAAATGGCGTACTTAAATGCTTTTAAAAGTAATGCTACGCAGACATCAATCAAATACTTTTTCAGGCCTTAATTTAAAGCATTAAAAAAATTCAATTTCACTTCCTATCTTCAATATTATCGCCATATACTTATTTATGCCTACCGACAGTTTTTGCATTTCACGCACGGGTGCTCATGTACTCGCCAATGTAATTTAAACCTTATGACATGATTTTAAAGCACAAGAAACGCGTTCATCATATACAATGACTTTGAAAAATGTTCTTTTAATACTTTTTTCATCGTATACAAAATTGAATTCGACATTGCACAATGTTGAATACGATTGTCTATTTTGTATTGTCAATAGGTAATTATGCGTCGCTGTGCTGTGGGTATATGGTAGGGGTCCAGTGAGAGTGTGGCTTTCTCTAAATATCATCTGTCTAGACTTTTCCCTTCTATGTTTATTGAATTGAGTTTTTTTTTTTGAACTGGATCTTATAAGACACGTCCATATTGTGTTGGTCAGTATTAAAAATAACGACGGCGGCGCCAGAATTTTCTAGCTGACCGTTCCCTGAGGAGAAATACCGAAACACTCAGAGCATGGTCTCTTTTAAACCCCAAACATTATCCAATTTATTCATAAACGTTGCTTACAGTTAAGTAATGATTAGCGACATACAGACGCCAGCACATCCAGCTACCCCAAACTGTCAAATTTTCCCAATTGAACATAAACCTTAAACATATATGATAAAGATGAAAATCTATCAAATAAATTTGACAGATTGGGGTAGATTGATGTGCTGGCGTCTGTACATTTTTGACGTAGCGGCTCTTAACTTTAAGCAACGTGTTTATAATTATAAACCCTATATTATTAGAATTTTATGTGATTCTAACAAAGCATGCCATGTCTGGAAGGGCATTTTAAAGAAAAAGCCATAGTAGCTCTGAGCTGACCTGTCCCAAAAGACGCCATGTCAGTCATCGTGTAGCTCAACCCTATTTTAGGGAGCTCAACGATCCGTCACAAGACACTACCGGAGGGGAAGTTCTCGTAATTTTAAGAACGTTCACAGTCTGATCTCAGACTCAATCTGTCAAAATACCTCGATATTTCATAAATTTTTGACAAGTCTTTGACATTTGTTTGTCGCCGAGATGACACTGCGACTAAATTGGCCTTCAGATCTACAGGACATTTGCGTAGGCCATATTTAAAATACTCAAAATCGCCAGACAGGTATGAAGTCATGTATTCAATTTAGCCTGTATGGTACATATCGCCAAAATCAAAAGCGATTTTCTTTTAAATAGCGATTGCAACCTTGAGATAACTTGGGTATTTCAGTATATTATGGGTTCCAAAATATTATTTTCATAAAAAAAATAAGATTAAAATGAGTAAAAGTGGAGAAAATCACTGTTAAAAGTTGGGAAGCGTATACATATTATTGCTCGTGACTGTGCTCATATTCACCTTCAGTTGGGGTCGGCTTCCAGTGTAACCTCTTGCAGCTGTATATACCAGTATTTACATGGAGCGGCTGGGTAACCATTATGAGCCTAAATGTGTGACTGATACATCCGTCACCTCAGACGTCAGGTCAGGTCCATTTGAAAACCAGCGTCAGGCAAGAGTTGTCTGGCATTTATGCTGAACTGGGCCTTCTTAGCGCAGCCGTGGGGCACACTATAATGCTAGTTTCTGACTTCTCACCTTACACTTTAATTGATTTTTATTTTACTCTTTCCAGCAGGCTTATAATAGGTCTTTACCTATGAAATTGCCGTTTTGTATGAAAAAATTTAAACGATTTTTTTTCATGAATTTTTTATTTGTGTTAATCGAAGTAATCACCCATGCAATCAATGCATCTTTGCCATCGCAGTGGCAGTTTATTGATGCCCTTCTTAAAGAAATCAGCTGGACGGGAGGCAACAAATTCTTCAAAGGCATTTTGTACTGCCTCTCGGGTATTAAATTTTTTTCCCGCCAAGAAGTTATCCAAATTCTGGAAAAAGTAGTAGTCTGTAGGCGCAAGGTCTGGTGAGTAGGGCGGATGACGGAGAGCTTCCAACCCCAGTTCTTGCAACTTGGAGACCGTCTGCTGTGCAGTATGAGGTCGCGTGTCGTGCAGGAGCAGCGGAGACGAGCGATTGACCAATGCTGGTTGGAGATGCGCCAGCTTCTCCATCATTGTGTTCAGTTCTTCACAGTACACATCTGCAGTAATGCTCACCCCGTTTGGTAAGAAGCTGTGATGAATCACACCGGCGCTAGACCACCAAACAGTGACCATCACTTTTCTAGGGGTAAGTTTTCGTTTAGGGCATTGTTTAGGTGCTGAACCAGGATCCAACCAACTTGCTGAGCGCTTACGGTTATCAAACAGAATCCATTTTTCATCGCAGGTAACAATGCGGTTCAAAATTCCTTCATTTGTGTGTCTGTTGAGCAGTGCAAGGCACGTCTCGACGCGTACTTCGCGCTGGCGATAATTGAGTTCGTGGGGCACCCATTTGTCAAGCTTTTTTACCTTGCCAATTTGACGCAAATGGACCAATATTGTTTTGACGCTAACGTCGAAAGCTGCTGCTAATTCAGCCGTAGATTGTGTATCATCAGCTTCCACAATCGCCTTTAATTCGTCATTGTCGACCAAAGTCTTCGGACGACCGCGAGGTTCAGAAAGGTCGAAATTTCCAGAACGGAAGCGAGCAAACCAATAACAGGTGGTGCGTTGGTTTGTAGTGTTAGCTCCGTAAACGTCGTTGATGTTGCGTGCCGCTTGTGCCGCGTTGCTGCCACGACGGTACTCATATTCCATAATTACTCGAATTTTTAACGTATCCATGATGACGAAAAAGATTGAAATGCGATGAAAATGTAACATTAATCAATAAAGAAATGACTACTTTTAGAAAAAAAAATCCATGTTTTTAAAATAAAATTAATTTGAAATTAGAATTCTTAGCCAAACAAAAATTATTTTGATTTGAAATGGCCAGTACTGCAGAACGGCAATTTCATAGGTAAAGACCTAATAGCATAACGCTTTCTATTTCTACGAAGAATAGACAGTGCTTTTTCAATACAAAGTGACAT
Source organism: Polymixis flavicincta (assembly GCA_949987655.1). Lineage (NCBI taxonomy): Eukaryota > Metazoa > Arthropoda > Insecta > Lepidoptera > Noctuidae > Polymixis > Polymixis flavicincta. The sequence continues at coordinate 2,146,140 of OX465198.1, read as the reverse complement.
TTCGTTCCTCCATTTTTAGCATCGCACCGTAGATATCCTTCTACAATCTGTCATTTTGTCTTTCGTTTCTAATCTGTGTCTAGGTCGCTATAAATGTAAGAAGAATATTTCTTCCCAAACTGTCAAAATCACTCTGACAACAAACTTTCTACTCGACGGCCATAAAGTATATACGACATCACCTATCTACAAAATCATGATTCGTTTAGAACGCATAACTGTGATAATTAATAGAAAAACATAGCCATCTTCTCGTATTGTAGGTAGGTATGTACATCATTTAGTTAATAGTCATGTCTATTCTTCCGTCGACAAATCGGTGCTCGTGCTAAGCCTGCTGCTGTTGCGTGCTTTGAAGACAGTGCTAAATAATTGTATTTTCTTTCTTTCTTTGCATAAACCTACCTACATACATAAATGTTGTTTACCCAGTAACTAGGTTGTGTGAAGGTTTTTTTTTTTTTTGGGTGGGACATCATCAAATAACTTCTCCCGCTCTGGGTGGAGCAGGAGGGCGTGTCAGACTTTTACTGACTAAAACCCACCCGTGTACCTTCAGTAGCCCGTATGCCAGGGGCTGTGGTATCTCTTTCGAACAAACCCGCACCCCTGGCAGGCATCGGCCCTTGCGGGCCCCATCATTTTTTGTGCTGACATCTCTTTGAGGTGCGCGTGGAACACAACGCGCCGTCGACTTGGGCTTGGTCCTTACCGGACAGCGAGCTACCCATTACTCGCCGTCCGCAAGCCCATGCCTACGGTGGCCGGAAATCGGCAGGTTGTGTGGAGGTTAGATGGCAGTCGTTCCCCGAGGCGAAATGTAGGTCCATGTAACTCTGCCATCCCTTCGAAGGACAGGCGTGATATTAAGTTTTGTTTACTTTTAAAATTACTAACTTTTGACTGCGGATTTGCTCGCGCGTAGGTTGAAAGTTATTACTTGGGATCGTAGGTACTACCGGGATAAAAGTATCCTATGTCGTAACCTGAGTCATGTCTTTGCGTGTGCCATATCCGTTCAACGGGATAACGTGCTTTCCGAGGCACGGAAGGGTCTTGTTATGTAAAGATGGTCACCTAACCCCGGATCAACCACGGGAAGCGTTTCGTTTTGAAACAGATTGTTAAACCATTGCTTCATATGTTCGAAAAGTGTGTCTGCTCAACAAAGTAAATAACGCAATGAATATTGTGGAACTGTCAGATTGAAACGGATTATGATTAATCGTGATTCACGCAACTAGGGTGTTGATCGATCGAATCGTGCGGTTGTTATTAGGTACTTAGCCGCAAGTCTCAATATTAATGAGGATATATAATTAAGAAGCCCCGCCGCCGACACTAATACCACGCCTTTATCTTGATCTGCCATTTCATTTTGTTAAGCTTTTGTTTTATTTTGCGTTTGGTACGTCAATCTACATAGAATTTGACCCACAAAGCCTATTTTATGCGAGTTACCTGATATTGAGTATAAGAAAATAAATGAAACGTATCGTGATTAGAAAGTACGATATTGAATTTAAACATTAGGTGCAACCCGCCCGAAACGGGCGACTAAATTCGTTCGAAATTTAGCGAACAATATACGTATTTTTTTGAAATATGCTAATTAAGTCCTCTAGAGGGCGCCATATTTAATTTTGTAGGTATAAAATTTATATCTGGATGACCGAGCGTTGCTGGTTTTTTTTTTTGACGTTTTCTAAAAATGAAACCTAGCTAGATCGATTTATCGCCCCCGAAACTCCCTGCATACTAAATTTCATGAAAATCGTTGGAGCCGTTTCCGAGATTCAGATTATATATACAAGAATTGCTCATTTAAAGGTATTATGTGACGTTATAAGATATTGATAACTCATTTGTCAAATGATGGTAAGTAGTCTAGTAAGAAGTTATGAGTGAACAGATGAAGATAACATACACACATATAATTATGTATACGGGTCAAAATTATAACCCCTCCGTTTGCATCGTCCGCCCCGTTGTAAAAAATATCTACGTATTACTTACATATCAAATTACACACACATACACATTTGTACATTACATAATATTTATTTATCTAAGGAGACTACACTAATTTCAAATAATTCCAGAATCCAAAGATAACCTGAATGAGTTTTTGGATGAGAGATTATGAATATGTTTCACCAATTTATTATGTTTAACCATCTTTTATTATTATGAATTTTTTTAATAGTTTGACTAGGAGTGACATAAATTTTATTTATTTGCATGCCATTGTTTAAGGCAAACGTGATGATCTACCCCCCCGAGTGGGTTCCCGCATTGTCGTTGCGGGGGGGCTCAGTAACCGTGGATGCCGGCCACGGTGAAGCCAAGAGGAACCCAAAGGTGGGGCTGCTCGTCAGGGCTTTTGCCTCAAAGCCGACGACGTAGCGGCCAAAAGGTAGGTTGCGGTGAGGTGCACCGCAACTGAGGTGGGCCGCGATGTCGAATGGGAGGCATCGCGGCTGAGGGTTACGGGCTGCGGTAGAGGAGGAGTGCCGGTGCTTCTGAGCAGCGCTCTTCCCTTCCGTGGCCTGGACGGGGCCGCCACCGTTTGATGGCGGACGCGGTGGGGCCGCAGGGGAAGAGGAGTGTCGGTATAGCGTCAGCCGCTCTCCCTATCCCCTGCGGCCGAAAAGTGGTAGACGGGACGGCGCGTTGTGTTCCACACGCACGCCGTCAAAGATGTCAGCAACCACCGGTGGGGTCCGCAAGGGCCGATGCCTGCCAGGGGTGCGGGTTTGTTCGAAAGAGATACCACGGCCCCTGGCATACGGGCTACTGAGGGAACACGGGTGGGTTTTAGTCAGTAAAAGTCTGACACGCCCTCCTGCTCTACTCAGCAGGAGAAGTCATTTGATGATTTCCCACCCAAAAAAAAAAAAAAAAAAAAAACGTGATGATCTATTTCTCTTGCATGCTGACAATTTGTGTTGTATGTCTTGTACTCATGTTGGGGCAAATAAATGAATATCTCTTATCTTATCTTAAGATCAAGATAAGGTCTGTATTTTATTTACATAAGTTAACAAATAAATAAACTCAAAGATTTGTTGCTGTGTTTTTTATCAACATTAGAGTTATCAACCAAAAAAAAAAAAACTAAGGCATGCATACAAGTGAGCAATTAAATGAGCATTAAGATTTTTTATCGAGTCTGTAACCAGGTAAGCTAATAAGTGATGTCCATACTTACAATGGTCGAGTTCTCTTAACTTTTTTTGCATACTGTGTATGTGCTATACATGTGCATAAAAAAAACCTCTTCGAACTTACTTAAGGGGAATCTAGTCACGGGCTTGAACTCACTGGTGGGCCTGGCTAAAAATCATACTGTCTCACCAGGGCATCTTGTCTGACAGAGGTAGTATCAGTGATGAGCAGTTAGACGCTAGTCTACGCACGCACAACGTTATTGAGTGAGATGCAGGATAATTTATAGTAAAACAGGCGCGTAAAACATTAAGAAAAGTCCTTCGGAAGATCGGGTTTTATGAAAAAAAAACACTGCATTAATGAATTACGAATAAAGTTTATTGACCTTTCCGATAATTGAGCTTTGTCTGGTTTTGGGGATTTTGCACTATGGGTTTTTATTTTAATATTCTGTTTCCACACAGACGATATCAATAATGAGACAAAACCAGACCATGTTTATTTTTGATGTACAGACGGCTACACATCAAGTTATACATTTCCAGTTTACCCTGATCTCGTACTGTACGCTGTGTACATTGTCGAACAGTGGACTGTAATACACTCCCGAAGTGTGAATGGAAAAATGTCGACTAGATTGACCTTAACCACCGTACCCCACGAAATTGAAATTTTCTTACGTTTTTGCAATTTGCAGGTCAGTGCTAGGTTGCATCTCCTGTGGGGTAACGCCAGGACAGATTGGATCAATGTAGATCCGCAGATACAGATCCGGATACAGATAATTGGCGTCAAGATTCGCGGATACGGATACGGATCTTAACTTTCTTAATCAATCGGTGTTGACGCCATTTGACAATTTGAGTGACAGAACATGTTTCGACTTGCGTTGCGCGGGTCTTTCTTTTTAACCGACTTCAAAAAGAAGGAGGTTATCAATTCGACATGTTTATATTTTTTTTTTGTATGTTCGGGCATAACTCCGTCGTATATAGACGGATTTACAAAATTATTTTTTTGTTCGAAAGGGGTTTACTCCAAAATGGTCCCATTAAATGTCATATAGATCTGATCATGGGTTTCGGAGACAGACGGAACTCTTCAAAAAATTACAGCAAATCAACCGCGAATGTTGCTATCGTATAAATATGCATTGTTTTGACCCCAAGGATGATGAAATTTCGAATTGGTGTGGGGTAGATAACTAAAAAGTGAAAAATAAAAACTTTTTTCAAAAAAAATAACAACCGACTTCCAAAAAAACACTACAAAGTGCAAAATAACTTTAATTTCGGAAGGCGGTGACAAATAATTAAAATACACATCCAAAGTCACCGACTTTTGTTTTTATAGTTTAGTGTGACACTGGGTAGCATATAACGTTTGTGTTTGTTGTACGAGCTAAAAAAAATGTCTACAAAGAAGTTTAGTAGCGCAATTTGGAATTATGAATAAGGTAAAAGATCCGTCCAAAATGTAGCGGATAGGGTAACGGATCTTTTTTCTCCCGTGGATATCCGCGGATACGGATACGGATATCCGGAACATCACTAGTATATACCTACATATTTGCTAGTTGTACGGTAAACTCTGCTGGCGCGATGCAGGATTTTGCGTGACGTCAGAGAGACGCGTAGTTTCGCATGTAGCGTTGTAGATATCGCTACAAGTCCCATAAACATGGAGAAAATGTTGTTAAGGGTACACTAGTCGCGGGCTCGAACTCACTGGTGGGTCTGGCTAAAAAGCACGCTGTCTCACCAGGTTTCATGTCCGACAGAGGTAGTATCAGTGATGAGCAGTTACACGCACAACGTTATTGAGTGAGCTGCAGGATCAATCATAGTAAAACAGGCGCGTAAAAAATTAAGAAAAGTCCTTCGGAAGATCGGGTTTTCTGAAAAAACCACTGCATAAATCAATGACATGACATGACATGGCAAAGCATTATTAAGTTTATCACATGAAAAACTTAATAATGCTTTGCCTGACCTGGGAATCGAACCTAGGACCCTACGCTCAGTATAAAATAAAAAACTTAAAAAAAAAACAACTGACTTCCAAAAATACACTAGAAAGTGAAAATTAACTTTAATTTCGGAAGTCGGTGACTTTTGAAATGTTTCTGGTCACTGCTTTCCGGAATAAAATTTATTTTTCACTTTCTAGTGTATTTTTGGAAGTCGGTTGTTTCTTTTTTGAAAAAAGTTTTTATTTTTCACTTTTTAGTTATGGTACCTACCCCACACCAATTCGAAATTTCATCATCCTTGGGGTCAAAACAATGCATATTTATGCGATAGCAGCAATCGCGGTTAATTTACTGTCTTTATTCGAAGAGTTCCGTTGTCTGTCTCCGAAACGCATCATCAGATCTATATGAAATTTAAATGGGACCATTTCGGAATAAACTCCTTCCTAAAAAAAAAATGGGAATCGGTCTATATATGACGGAGTTATGCCCGAACCTCCACCTAACTCCTAACCGTTGTTGTGAGTTGTGCCTTCTTTCATCAGCTCAGCGTCATGAGATGATGATGACCATACGCAAATGTCTCAATTCCAATCCTCCTCAGGAATATCTACTCTTTCCATTAAAAAAAGATTTTTGAGAATCGGTCCACAAATGAGGGAGAAATCGGGGAACATAATGTACATTTATAAAAACTTTTTAATAAAAAAATTAAGCCGTCGAAAAACCGAAAAGTAAAAAAACGGTTTAATTTTTTTATTAAAAAGTTTTTATTTTATAATTTTTTGTGGCTATAATCTACTAATTACTACATGCTTAATTTTTGTTTACTTTTTGTAATACACAACTCAGTATTAAAATCTGTGATTAAACAATCAATCATCCCCTGTTTTCTTACCCTTATATAGGATTGGAATTTTTCTTCGAAATTTATATTGGACCAACTTCGGGGTATACCCTTTCCAATAAAAAAGAATGATCAAAATCGGACTACACTGGAAAAAGTTATGCGTGGTCATCTATAAAAAAAAAATAAAAAAAATATACGCGTCGGATTGAGTAACCTAAGTAAATTTTTCGTCGGTTAAAAAAAATACGTTCGGTGGAACATATAACCTCCTCCTTTTTTTGAAGTCGGTTAAAAAGATAAATGTCATTCATCCAAAACATCCATCGGTTTACTAAAGCTACCCCAATAAATGCCAGCACATCAAGCTACCCCAATCTGTCAAATTTCTTTGATAGATTTCGGGAAAATAACATAGAACTTCTTGACCCGCCTGCTCAGTGTCCAGACCTGAACCCCATAGAACATTTATGGGGTTTAATAAGCAAGGGTCAGGGCCTAGAGACAAAGGTTACGTCGTGTCCTTTCCGCAGGTAATGTCATTCCCATACAATTTGGCGTAGCGTTTGGCGTGAACGCTAACAGAAATGTGTTTTGTCTAGGCCTGCAGGCGCCACACTGTCAAAAATAAAGAACAGTTGGAACACTGCCTGAGTCTGGAATGGAACGTGATTACTGTTGAAGATTGTGAAAAATCTCGTAAGCTCATTACCAAAAAGAATTGCTGCCGTAATTATGGCAAAGGGTGGACCCAAAAATACTAATTTTCCATTAATAAATATTGAAATAAACCTTCATGAAACCCTTTGTTTTATTTCGAAAACTGAAAGATGTCATGGGTGCTCAATACTTTTACCCAAGGCTGTAATCTGACGACTGTACATACACATGTCACATTCAAACATAAGTAACTGACATAGCAGTTTTCAAGCTCATACAACATTGTTCCGTGCGGTAATGCAACCCGCACGCACTTTGCACCACGCTGACCAGTCGTTCAGAAATTAATCCGTTGCAAAAAAGCTGCCTGTTTGAAATTTAAATTAATTTGGTGCAAAACAGATGTCAAAACAAAATAAAACTAGACCTCGCAACTGAAACGGCGCCATAGATTAAACAAAAAATAAAATAAAAAATGGCGATCGCCGTGTCCGAGTCTTGAACATAGTGAGATGTTTTTCTTGAATGTAAGTAAGAAGCTTAGAACCTATCTCAATTGGTTTTCATTGTTATTGCACGGTCCAGTTTTAGATCAGGTATGTTTTAAAAAAGTAATTGAATAGGCATAAAAACTGCTTGATAGTAAAGTTTATTACCTACTGTCACTTTAATGCCGCGGTCCTACGGCCCGTCGACCGATGGGTGCCGGGCCAGGGTGCTTACTCTCGAATATAATTCCGATAGATCGACATTGGAATTATCAGTCAAACGTCAGGGATTGGCTAGACTCAGTCCCCCTTATTACAAAACAAGGTTTTTCTTTAGGTATGGTTTAAACCATCGAGCCTGTTTTTGAAATAAGAACTTAGAATTGAAATAGAATTACAGCTCCTTTTACAAAACTGACAATTTAGCACTGGACTAACTTGTCAGTTTTGTAAAAGGAGCTGTATTTCGATTACAGTTAGGTTGTTATTTAAAATACAGGCTCGACGGTTTAAACCATACCTAAAGAAAAACCTTGTTCTGTAATAAGGGGGTATGAGTCCAGCCAATCCCCGACGTTTAATTCAACCAACTGACGTTTGACCAATGTCGATCTATCGGAATTATATTCCAATCCAGAGTAAGCACCCAGGCCAGGCCGATTGGTTGTGGTAACCGTCGCCGGTAAGTTCAAAGGCGCGGCATGGGGGTGCCTGTCACGGCCTGTACAGCATTTACGGGAGGGTTTCTATTTGTTTTGTTTCTATAGGAATGCTCGACGGGGGCGGCGACAGTCGTCGACAGGCTTACCGACGCCTGGTGCGACCTGTCAGTTAACTGGCCGTGAAAACGCTTGGCACGGGCCGAGTAAAGCCTCGACAGGCGTAGTAACGACTGGCGCGACCCGTCAATTAACGGACCGCGGGACCTTGGCATAAAAAGGACCTTGAATGAATTGCCCTCAAAACGGCGAAGGAAAACGTCGTGAGACATGTGACATCGTTAACACGCACTGGGCCCGCGTGGTGGATTACGGGCCACTTCTTTTCAGTGAGAAGGCCTGTGTCCCAGCAGTGGGAACATTATGGGCTGTTATTTGCATCATCATCATTTCAGCCGAAAGACGTCCACTGCTGGACATAGGCCTCCCCCAAAAGGGGGGTTTGCCATAATCTCCACGCTTGACAGGCGGGTTGGCGATCGCAGTATGGTGGTAAAATGCATAGAGTACGCTGCTGCCCATTCTCTAGTAAGTCCCTTAGTCGCCTTCTACGACACCCACGGGAAGAGATGGGATGGTGCTATTCTTTTACGTCCGGCACCACAGGGAATAAAAAAAAGTGCTAGCATGCAATAAGAGATATGCATAAATGGTACTCTATTTTATTAGTCTGTACTATTTATTTGTTCTCTTTGAAATCAGTAATACTCTAGTTCTTCTAGACAAACTTGGCAGCCCTACTCTACAGGAAAAGTTTTTATCCAGTGCGCAAATTGTAACCATGAATTCAGCATATCATACTAGACCTTCCTAGCGCAGAAACTTCCGCCGGTTATAGAAAAAAAAAAATCAGCTGTTCCATACATTTTGACCGCGTCGGTATTGTACTTTTCTATGAAACAGCAGATTTTTGTTTTAATAACCGGCGAAAAATTTCTTCGGTAGGGGGTCTAGAATGATATCCTTAATTCCTGGTAACAGTTTGCGCACTGGATAAAAACTTACCCTGTATACGCTTTTTAAGGAGTTAATGAAATGACTCTGCCTTCACAGTATATTTTTGAAAATCTATACTATTAATAAAGAGGAAAGATTTGATTGTTTGTTTTTTTTTTGTTTGTTTGTTTGCATTGAATAGGCTTCGAAACTACTGAAACGATTTGAAAAATTCTTTCATTGTTGGAAAGCTACACTATGCCCGGGTGACATAGGCAATATTTTATCCCCATATTCCCACAGGAACGGGAAGTACGCGGGTGAAACCGCGGAGCGCTGCTAGACTTTTACATGCTCATTTTTTTTTATTGTTAAAAAATACTTTGATATCCATAATATAAATACTAGGAACAAACACAAATTTGTTGTATGTACCATCAACAAGGCTCAAGAAAATAGGTGGGTCATTCAGATGTCAATGTATACGCTTTTATAATAAACTTCCAAGCCATGTTCAAGATCTAAGTCTCAATAAATTTGAATCATTCATTAAACGTAAGTTGTGCCTGAAAGCCTTTTTAACCGACTTCAAAAAGAAGGAGGTTATCAATTCGACATGTTTTTTTTTAATGTATGTTCGGGCATAAATCCGTCGTATATAGACGGATTTGCAAAATTCTGTTTTTGTTCGAAAGGGGTTTACTCCGAAATGGTCCCATTGAAATTTCATATAGATCTGATGATGCGTTTCGGAGACAGACAACGGAACTCTTCAAAAAATTACAGCAAATCAACCGCGAATTTTGCTATCGCATAAATATGTACAGCTTTGACGCCAGGATGATGAAATTTCGAATTGGTGTGGGGTAGGTAACTAAAAAGTGAAAAACACTACAAAGTGCAAAACAACTTTAATTTCAGAAGTCGGTGACTTTGGATGTGTATTTTAATTCTTTGTCACCGCCTTCCGAAATTAAAGTTATTTTGCGCTTTGTAGTGTTTTTTTGGAAGTCGGTTGTTATTTTTTTGAAAAAAGTTTTTATACCGTTAAAGATTATATTGAGGACAAAAAAGCTTGGGATTGACCTGCTCCAATTTTGTATACTGAATGTTGTTTTTTTATGCTAGCCTTATACTCTTTGACATTTGATTGTTATTTACACTTTGACATTAATATTTACTTTGAGAAGTATAATATTATTATTGTTTTAATTAGGTACTGTGAATGTGAGGACTATGTGGTATTTTTATTTTTGTGTTTCATCTCTTTAATCTGGCAGTTTGAGTACTTTATGCGGCCTACCCAAATGTCCTTTCTTTGGTATTGTTCGTCAAATCGTTGAGCTCTTCAAGTTCTGAGTTGAGCCGTATGATTTGATACATGCGTGCACTGAATGGACAGGTCCACTCAATCTGTTTTGTTCTTTCCTCAAAAGACCATTTCAGACACCAATCCACATGGTCTTCACATGATCTGACCAAGATTATGTCTGGACTTTAAAAGAGACTGTGGTCTCTGAGTTCATTTCGGCCTTTCTTCTCAGAGTAGTCAGATAGGAAACGCCGATCTAATCTAGTTAAAAAAAAATATGATTGACGTGTAAAAGTGTTTGTACAAACCTACTTACAGAAATAAAATCATTAATCATTTACGCAGGCGAAGCCTTTGGCAAAACTCTAGTGAATTTTATTTTTAGAAACAGTATTAAGAAGGCGTTACACATTCGCTTTTGTAAAATTGTACTTACTTTCATTTTAGTCTTGAATCTAGACTACAGCTAGTACAATAATGTAGGTCTTAGATTATAGTCTAGTGATTTTTAATGCCTTTCCTGTTATATTAATCTAATTTTAACGAGTGCTTCTGACAACTCGAAAACTAGATGGTTTTGATTTATTAAGGAAATAAAAAATAATGTTTAATTATAGTGTGTAGTTAATAATAGTAGGTACCTCAGATCATAGAAGGAAGGTAGGTACACTGCGATACGTGTTACAAAGTTTAGCACGGAGTTTTTCACGCCGACGACGCCGTGTATTAATGGACTATACATTTATGTCACATCTATTTTAAAGCATGTGTGAGATAAACCTGCAATTAAGTCAAGCTTTTCTGTGACTTAAGTAGTGAAAAAATGGACTAGTTAAGTCACAGAAAAGTGCGACTTAATTGCGGGTTTATCTCACACAGTGATATAAAGAAACAAATAGGTAAACAAAACTGAATTTGCAAGATTTTTAACAGGAGACAATCACAAAAAGAAACAAAACAGTATGATTTTTGAACGAAGTTAGACAATGATAACTAGGTATCATGATTTAGAAAATACAATAATAACACTTTGCTCGACTCGGACATCGATATCAGCAGTCGTTCATTGCGACATTTGCGAGTAGCTAGACCAACAGTCAGTCTTTTTTACCTCAACCAGTAGCGCCATCGCAAACCCAATTAAATTCACAGATAAAAAAATATCCATAGACATTAGAGAGCATTGCGTGCCGGACAATACTTGTTTTTTTTTTGTTTGTGTTTCTGTACAGTTCTGTCATTAAGTTTCGTAGATAATGCCGTGATAAACGACTCACAGGAAACGTGTTAACTATGCTGATTACTTTGAAAATACTGGGTCAATGTGCCATAGTTTTTGTGAGCAGTTTTTTGCAATCAAAATGCGTTTATTGTAATAGAATTTTGAACGTTAACTTGGGAAGTTCTGAAATAGTTCCTTCCTATTTAGGTTGTCAATCAGCTGTTTTTGATGATCAAAAGTTACCAAAGAGAATGAAAGTCCGCAGAACGACTAAACTTCACTACTGGCTAGGTTTAAAGGCTGGAAGCGCCAGGAAAGCCGGCCATGAAAAAGTAATTAACAAAGCTCAAATATCGAAAATTTCAATAAACTTTATTGATCATTGATTTATGCAGTGGTTTTTTGATAAAACCCGATCTTCCGAAGGACTTTTCTTAATTTTTTCAATAACGTTGTGGGTATAGACTAGCGTGTAACTGCTCATCACTGATACTAGCTCTGTCGGACACGTTGCCTGGTGAGACAGGGTGCTTTTTAGCCAGGCCCATTTGTGAGTTCGAGCCCACGGCTAGATACACCACCGGTAAAAGCCCTGACAGCTAAATATTTGCGCTTGCGTTGGATCTATATAGATCCACTTGGCAGCTGAAAACTTGACGGGATAAAATAACTTTAAGAAGATATACCTTAGCAGAGCTAACAGCAATCTTGAACACCAGCAGCATCAGACCTATAGCGACAGACTTCACAGCCATGATGCTGGTGAGCACCATCCAGGTGGAGGTGGCTCCCACGTGGAAGATCACCGGTATCATCGCCATGCCCATCTTCTTCATATTCTTGCCTTCTGTTGAGAAGAGGGAGAAGTTAGCGTGATCAATAACATGATCTATACATACAAATAAATAAAATTAGAAGGGCTTGGATTAAAAGCCGCACGGTCACGTTAAGCTACAATTGGCGCGGTTGGTTCGTGGATGGGCGACCATTTTTAGGTACATATCAAGACGCCTCCGTGCCTCGGAAATGAGGTTATGCTGTTGGTCTCGGCCGCCATTCGCGGATCTTTGACAGTTGTTAAGGGTCGTCAGAAGCTCAAAAGTCTGACAGTCAAACTAAGAGGTATCATGTTACCCAGTATGTGGAGGTCAGATACGCAGTCGCTCCATGTGAAACACTGGTATTCAGCTGTTTTTTTTAGCAGACTCAAAAAGGAGGAGTATTTTTAGGGTTCCGTACCTCTAAAGGAAAAAACGGAACCCTTATAAGATCACTTTGTTGTCCGTCCGTCCGTCCGTCCGTCTGTCAAGACCGTTTTTCTCAGGAACGCGTGGAGGTATCAAACTGAAATTTCTATATGATACTTAGTTCTACTGTCCCTGGAAGCTGTAGAAAAATCAACCTTCTAAGTCAACGCAATCAAAAGATACAGCCATTTAGGCCGCAAAATTCCGCAAATTTTCGAAACTCGCACGGGAATCAAAACCTACAGGGTACTTCCCGTGAACTTAGAATCTTGAAATTTTGTACGAAGTCACGTCTTATAGTACAGATATAGGAAAAATTACGAAAACCGAAAAATTTTAGTTTCGTCATATAAAAAATAATATTTTTGACAATTTTGAACTTTTACTTATATACCCACAGGTTTGTACGGAACCCTCGGTGCGCGAGTCCAACTCGCACTTGACCGGTTTTTTTTTAATGTATGTTCGGGCATAACTCCGTCATACATAGCTACATGGATTTGCAAAATTCTTGTTTTGTTCGTAAGAGGTTGTTTTTTTTTCCGAAAAAACAATACAAAGCGAAAAAGTATTAACTTCGGGAGGCGGTGACAAATATTAAAAAAGGTACATGTCCAAACTCCTAAGTTACGAAGTCGGTTTTTTTTTGGGAAAAGTTTTATGACTATGTTTTCTCCGCGATATCTCCGTCAAATAAGTGTGCATTTAGAAAATTCGTTTTTTATTGGATAGGGTATGCTTCAGGGGAAAAATTTAATTAACTTTGCTTCGGTCGTTTTTGCGTTACTCTCGATAATACGTTTTTAATCCACTTTGTGTATCTTGACGACATTCTGCTGCTTCCTGTCTCTGTTGCTTACATAGCAAGTAGTGGTATACGCACAGAACAGATGAAAGAGGGTATCCGAATCAGTGTGGGGTAGTTACTATAACTAAAAAGACAAAAATAATAACCTTTTACTCGACTGCGCCTGAAGGAGGGTTATGTTATTCGAGTGTTTGTTTGTATGTGTGTTTATTTCTTTGAAACGCTCTGTAGCCTAAACGACTTGATCGATTTCAACTTGAGAGGTGCCGTAGATTCGTCTTAATTACGAGAGTGACACTGGGTATATCAAAATTGAAAAAAATATATATATTATATTGGCCGATTTTTGGCGCTATATCTTCATCTGCCTAGCCTTTTCCTAATCACGTTGGGGTCGGCTTCCAGTCTAACCGGATGCAGCTGAATACCAGTATTTTTTTGGCGCCATAACGAGTCTTATTTTTTTTTTCACAAACCTTTTGAGTGGGGTATCAAAATAAAGGGTTTCATAAATGGGTCTCATTAACCTCAAAAATAATTATATTAACTAAACACTGAAATAAATAATAATTTACAAAATAAAAAAACCCGACTGCCTAAGAAGTGAACTTTAAGGTGAAACAAGTCTAAGTTTTTTCCATACTGTTTGACAATGTACAACATACATCAAAACTTAAACATGGTATGGTTTTGTCTCATTATTAATATTGTCGGTATGGAAACAGAATAGGTAGGTACTATTAAAGCCATTAAAAAGTTATGAGCCAACAAAGATTCGTTTTTCTTGATAATTTATCGTAACTTTGGACATGTTTAAGTAATAAAAGAAGTGTAAAATCTCCAAAACTAAGTCGATACCGACGAAGCTCAAATTATCGAAAAGTTCAATAAACTTAATTGGTCATTGATTTATGCAGTGGTTTTTTCAGAAAACCCGATCTTCCGAAGGACTATTCTTAATTTTTTACGCGCCTGTTTTACTGTAACTGATCCTGCAGCTCACTCAATAATGTTGTGCGTGTAGACTAGCGTCTAACTGCTCATCACTGATACTACCTCTGTCGGACTCGAAGCCTCGTGAGACAGCGTGCTTTTTAGCTAGTCCCACCAGTGAGTTCGAGCCCGCGACTAGTGTACCCTTAAGTAAAAAAGTTCACATTTTAGGCAGTCGGGTATTTTTAAATTCGTTTCCATGTTGGTTGCTTTGTGAATTGCGTTCATTATATCAAACTTATGGTACCTATACTCTAAATTCAGTGAGGTGTTTATCTTTAAATAAGTGCTGAGATTGCCGTTGACAATACTTCATAGGCTGTTAACTTCACATTATGATTTAAAAGAGTGTCTGTGGAGTTTCTTGCCCGTTTTTCTCCACAGGAACCTAACCTACTACCGCTTTGGAGTCGGCAACTGGCTTCATCTTAGTCACTGAGACCCCTTGATAATTCAAAAGTGCCTGTGGTTGATTCAATTGAAATAAATGGTTAGAGTTTGAATTATACATGGTAAGTTTTTATCCAGTACGCAAATAGTAACCATGAATTCAGCTTATCATTCTAGAACCCCTGGCGCAGAAATTTATCGCCGGTTATACGAAAAAAAAAAATCAGCTGCTTCATAGAAAAGTGCAATACATATGCGGACAAAATGTATGGAACAGCTGATTTTTTTTTGTTTAACCGGCGAAAAAATTCAGGGGGTCTGGAATGATATGCTGAATTCATGGCTAGAGTTTGCGCACTGGATAAAAACTTTTCCTGTATATGACCAAACAAATGGGGTTAGCATTATTAATTGTAAATGGAATACTAGCTTTTGCCAGCGGCTTCGCCCGCGCGCATCTTTAATCCCCTATTTAACTCCCTTAGGGGTTGAATTTCGAAAAATCCTTCCTTCTTCCTTGTCTACATTATAAAGAGAACCTCTATGCAAAATTTCAGCTTTCTAGGTCCAAGGGTTTAGGCTGGGCGTTGATGAGTCTGTCAGTCAGGACTTTTCTTTTTATTTATATAGATTATAGGCTGATAAACATTGTTCCCACTGCTGGGACACAAGCCTCTCCGTGTGTCGTAATCCACCACGCGGGCCCAGTGCGGGTTGGTAGATGTCACATGTCAGGACTAAGCCCGGGTCGACAGCGCGTTGTGTTCCACGCGCGCCTCAAAGTGATGTCAGCACCAACTGGTAGGTGCGAGTTGTTCGAAAGAGATACCGCCGCCCCTGGCACACAGACAACTGAGGGAACACGGGTGGGTTTTAGTCAGTAAAAGTCTGACACGCCCTCCTGCTCCATACAGAGCGGGAGAAGTTATTTGATGATTTCCCACCCAAAAAAGAAACATGTCTTCGATTTTTTGGTTCTAGGACACATCGTTTTGAGAGTGTTGTAATAAAATAAATAAATCTTTTAATGTACTGTTTTTTTAATTGTTTTTGTATGGATCAAGTGGTCTGCAATAAAGATTTTTATTATTTATTTATTATTATTTTTAAAATAATTTACTCAAAGTGAAGTATCTGCTTGGGTTCGAACCCACGACCTCTACTCGTAAGACGCGGCCGTTCCCACTTGGCCACCACTGCTATTACATAGATAATAAATAAAAAGCAAATATAATATAGATTTAACCATTGAGGTGGTGTCTCGAAACTTTTGGAAACATAAAAAAAATATAACTTACTTCTGGTAGACTCCACACCAAACTTAGGTTTCAAATCCTTGTAATGCAGTATTCTCCCCAACTCACTGTTCCCTATATGCCTGTCATTAAAATCTTCTAACCATTTAGCTACATAATTACTAAATTCACTTAATTTATCTTGAAACTTTGCTTCTAAAACTGCTATCAAAGTGTTATCCTCCGCCATACTATTTTTGAGATTACAACAAAAAAATAAAAATATTAACAATTTTGGTAGCGACTCCATTTTGGATTTTTTGAATTTCGAATGCGCGCGTTCGCTCGCGATCCGGCAATGTGACTGTGCGATTATTATTTACATCGAAAGGTGGATGCAGTGACCAATTTCTGTTGATCCCTAATTGTTGTTTATTTGTTTGAGCGGATGGGTCTTTGTTAAATGGACTTTTCAAAGCCCCATCCGCCAATAGGTAGGTAAACCTATGTATTTATCTCTTGTTAGGCATACATATTTATCATACCTACAACTAGGTTTTATTATAAAGTGAAATTTAAATTTAAAAAAATCATGGACCTAAGCAAGTAGGTGGGCAAATTGAAAACTTTTTTTGGCATACACGACCCGTCTACAGACTTATTTTCAGCAATATTAGAGGTCTACATAAAATGGACCTGTCAAATATCATTGTAATCAGTTCGTAGCTAGTTTGATCTTATCATTAGAATTTGACGAGGCTTGCCGAACATCGTAATTATATTTTTTTAAAGAATTTTGATTTTCATTTTAATGGTTTTATTAGGCCTACCAAGCATACCAACTAAATTACCATCTAGGTAGCTCTGTAAAGTCACTCATGCCTAGAACAGTTACTTTTTAGAATGTTTAAAAACAGTTTTATACAAAAAAAAAAAAAAAAAAAAACAGCCAGGTGCGTACGGGTTCCGCAGTTGGGATGAACGATAACATTGTTGTTGAAAATCGTATTTTCCCATAAATTCCAACTGAAAATGTAAGTTGGTCGACTTCTTATCAGATCTAGTCCACATTTTCCCCATATAAACTTCAGGAGTGTATTACTCCACTGTTCGACAATGGTATGGTTCTGTCTCATTATTAATAATGATAGCGGAAGCTCTTTCCATGTTTTCGGCAATTTGTTATAAATGATTGGCGCCATGCAGTAGACACTTTTGCGCATAAGTGCTGTCTTGGCTGACTCCAGACATAGCACACTATTATCACGTCTATTGCTAGGTGCTACATCTTATAGTCGTCTAAACTGACTCGGATTTGTCTTTACAAACACAGCTACTTCAAATATGTACCAGTAAGGTAACGTTAATATTTCGTAATTTTAAAGTACGGTTCCCCTACGCCATCGAATCAGAAATGAAGAGATCCGCAGGCGAACCAAAGCAACCGACATAGCCCGAAGAATTTCCAAACTTAAGTGGCAGTGGGCAGGGCACATTGCTCGCAGAACAGATGGCCGATGGGGCCGAAAGGTTCTGGAGTGGCGACCGCGTACCGGAAGACGTAGAGTGGGAAGGCCTCCCACAAGGTGAACCGATGACCTTGTGAAGGCCGCGGGTATCCGCTGGATGTGGGAAGCACAAGACCGGTCGAAGTGGAGGAGCCTGGGGTAGGCCTATGCCCAGCAGTGGACGTCTTTCGGCTGAAATGATGATGATGATGATGAGGATGGTAGTATCTATCAAATAAAATATAGTTCATTAAACTATACAACGTGTAACATAATTAGCTCAATTACCCATTAAAGGTGTTCTTGAATATTCAAGCCACCAGTTGGCGCTACTTTGACAAGAGGTCTTCCAGTTCGACAATGAACTTAAAATATTTGATGCATTCGTTTCATTCATTCGCTCACCATTCAGTCTATAAGCGCTTTGATACTTGACAGGTGCCCAGACCTGACGTCTCAGTGCTGCCAGAAAACCCTCACTAGATATTGAGTTTAAAAAGATTAAAGTTTTGGTAATTGTGGATAACTGTTATTATTGTGAAAAACGTGTTGACCCTTCCGTTACCTACTTTATGCGTTTAAAATTGAGTCTTATTGATTTTCGATAAGATTTAATTTTCTTTGATTCAATCTGTGGTCATTATCGAAAAATTATAATATTATTTTTGGAGAAAATACTCACAAAATTTCGTGCAGGCTTAGCACGAATGACGTAGAGAAGCATTTTGTCGACGGAAGAGTAGACAAAAATGACGTTTTCGTGTACACAGTTGACAGTTTTGTATCGAGAAATGTAGACAGGTGATTTATATTCTACGGTAGAGTAGAAATAGAAGGCACTGGATATAAAACTACTTAGATTACCTACAAATAAATGACCCGTCTTCAATCATTTGGAACCGCAGATGGACTAATTTTTTCTAACCACTTAATGTGTCTAATTACATGTAGGTATTCAAGTTTCAGAAACACTAGAGCTATCTTCACTTGCTGACAGTTCCGACATTTTGAATGCAACAAAAAATATAACAACGGCATTACTATGCCGTATCGGGTTTTACTTCCTAGAAAAAATGAAAGTGTTTCATTGAAGGTTAAGATTATAATTAAGGATTATAAATACACATACCTACATACAAAAACTCACGCCTTCTCCCCGTGGGAGAATGCGCACAAAATTTACACAACGTTACCCTCTGCGATCCTTACATACTCCTCTTGCGTAACACACTATCAATAATAATCTGATTCATTTTGAAAGACCTAACCCAAACGCACCCCACCCATAATCCATCTGCCAGGGATGCGGGTTGTTCGAAAGAGATACCATCGCCCCTGGCAAACAGGCAACTGAAGGAACACGGGTGGGTCATAGTCAGTAAAAGTCTGACACGCCCTCCAGCTCCACCCAGACCGGGAGAAGTTATTTGACGATTTTTCCCATCAAAAAAAAAAATCCATAACCATTGCTACGAATGTTCGAAAAAAAAAAACTGCTCAATTTTTGACCTTTTTATTAGGACTTTTCTGAAGTTCAATACTATGTACATACTCAGCCTATAACGTTCCCACTGTTGGGATACAGGCCTCCTCTCAGTGAGAGGGAGTGGGCCGTAATCCACCACGCGGGCCCAGTGTGGGTTGGTAGATGTCACATGTCTTCTAATTTTTGGTTCTAGGACATGCCGGTTTCCTCACGATGTTTTCCTTCACCGTTTGAGAGCAGTGGTGATGAAATTATTTACACAAAGTATTGCGCCGTCGCGGCCGTAACCACTAGGCCACCACTACTCTCCGCTCAATGCTATGTGCTTCATCATAAATTGCAAACGCAGATTCCTACCTACTTTATAACCTAATTATACTTGTTCATCCTACCTAATCTAATTATGATAATAACCAGCGTGTTTTCAGTCTACAGACCAATGCTACTGGGCTTCTCAAAATTGTAGCCAAAAATAATGATGTACTGAAAGTACTCAATTATCTTGATGTGTATTATTAGAGCGAGACTTTGGATGAGGTTAGGTCTCATTGTAAGATGAGCGTTAGGAACAGGCCGCAAGCAAAGCTATTTGTAATGGTTATAGGCGAATATACTGAAGTACAATGGTATTATTTTATTGTTATAAAGTTCAAAACCGTAACTTGTAGGATCCACACTTTTTGTCTGAAATGTTTGCATATACTTTTAATATTTTATAATTACCCTCGTTTCTATTGTCACCAAATCATCAAATAGTAGCTACTGAGTATCAGTATTCTTCTAGCCGTACTCATAAATCATTGTTATTTACCAGTCCTAACCAAGTTTGATAATTGGGTGGAAGTGTGTGGTGTTTGTGAACGAGGAAGACTGACCTGCCGTGATACAGTTTTCACTAGTACAGAGGTCAGTGTGAATTAAGCTCAAACAACTGCATAACGCACACAGGTATTTATATTCACATACACTACGTAATTACACTAGTATTAGTGGATGCAAATCACAGGATTGTTGGGATTTGTAAGTAAGGTTGTTCTTTTATGTTTTCAATAAACTATTTTAATTTACTATTATAGAGGTATGAGTAACAGGGTGCAAAGTTCACTCATACCTATGATGGTAAAGGAGGATCCTCCAACCAGAAGGGTATTATGTCTGGTGGGCAACTGCTCGACAGTTGATGTCGGGATTTTATATAGACCCGAGTTTCGTGGAAAACTCTGACTGTGCGATGTAGGATTTCTTGATTTAGTTCGCCCGTGGCAATGTAGATGGCGCCACTTCTCTTTATGCGTTTCTTGATTTTGTTGCGAAGTATTTATTTCGTAGTGCCGCTACAGTATTGTATTGGACTAGGCGCAGTTTCTTTCATAGTTGGACACTTCTAGAAAGCTCGCATAAGACTCCTCTCTGTGGAGTGGGCTGTAATCCTTCAGTGCGGGTTAGTGGATGCCATATGTCTTCGAAGTTTTGGTTCTAAGACATGCTGGTTTCCGTACGATGTTTTTTCTTCAACATTTTGAGAGCAGTGGTGACGAAATTACGCCTGTGTTCGAACTCACGAACTCAAATCGTAAGTAAGTAGGCCGATACCACTGGGTCACAACTGCTCCCAGTCTCGTGGTCATCTGTTCTGCGAGCAATGTGCACTGCCCACTACCACTTATATTTGGCAATTCTTCGGGATATGTTGATTACCTTAGTTCTACTACGGACTCCTTTATTTCTGATTCGATCACGTTGAGAAACTCCAAGCATAGTCCTCTACATTGGCTTTTGGGTAACTTCATTTCAGCCGAAAGACGTCCACTGCTGGACATAGGCCTCCCCCAGGCTCCTCCACTTCGACCGGTCTTGTGCTTCCACATCCAGCGGATACCCGCGGTCTTCGCAAGGTCATCGGTCCACCTTGTGGGAGGCCTTCCCACTCTATGTCTTCCGGTACGCGGTCGCCACTCCAGAACCTTTCGGCCCCATCGGCCATCTGTTCTGCGAGCAATGTGCCCTGCCAACTGCTACTTATGTTTGGCAATTCTTCCGGCTATGTCGGTTACCTTGGTTCTCCTGCGGATCTCTTCATTTCTGATTCGATCGCGTAGGGAAACTCCGAGCATAGCCCTCTACATTGGCCTTTGGGTAACTTAAAGCTTTCTAATGAGGCCCATTGTGAGCGACCATGTTTCAGACCATAAATGTCATTACTGACAACATGCACTGGTCAAAGACTTTCGTTTTGAGACACTGTGGTGTGTGGGACGAGAAGATATTGCGTAGCTTTCCCAACGCTGCCCAGCTGAGTCGGATTCGATGATTGATCTCTACACTGTTCAAACCTTACACTAACATATTTGGCAACTTAATTGCTGCAACCAATTCGTCTCGCGCTTGGTTAGGCACAGTTCCAAGTTAACCCGTTTGGTCGGACTACCTACGGGGATCCTAGCTTAGTTACTACAACCTGTTAGAAAAGGATGTAAACTTAAAAGGTGTGCATCATTAGAAGTTATATAAGTTTTACAAAATCTGTTCAATATTTCCTATTTTCTGGTTCTTTCATCTCCGTTCATTTCTCGCTTAGCTTAGCTCACGGTATTACCTTGACACAGGTAATTCAAAAGCGCTTAAACTATAACCTAACCATAGACACTTTCACTTCTAAATTATAACAGAGAGTGAAGATAAAAAAATTTAATGAGGTCGAAATATTTTTAAATTGTCTGTGGTGTTGTTTTTTTTTTGTTTCAAAATGGTGATGAATATAATGACTACATTTACAAAAGCAACAACGTGCAGGTGAAATTAACTTTGTGGCCAAAGCTCAGCGAAGTTGTTAATTTGATACAATTTTAAACTTTACTCTTTGTACATTCGATTCACGTTTTCTTTAAAAGACTTCAAAAAAACTGGTAGGTTACTATAGCTAAAATGTGAAAAATAAAAACTTTTTCCAAAAAAAAAAAAAAACAACTGACTTCCGGAAAAACACTACAAAGTGAAAAATAGCTATAATTTCGGAAGGCGGTGACAAGAAATGAATTAAATACAAATCCAAAGTCACGACTTCTGAAATTAAAGTTATTTTTCACTTTGTAGTGTTTTTTTTGGAAGTCAGTTGTTTCTTTTTTTTTAAGTTTTTTCATAATCAAGGTCAAACACTAAATTTATTTCAAACTAGCTTTTGTTAGTGACTTTGCCCGCGTTTACCAATTTACACGAAACCTTAACAAATTATACAACTAAACCATCCTGATAAATAATTTTCTGTTGGTGAAAATCGCATAAAATCCGTTCAGTACTTTTTGAGTTTATCGCGAACAGACAGACAGACGCGGCGGGGGACTTTGTTTTTATAATATGGATTGATAATAATAATCTATATATCTTCTTCTTGTTCTTATAAATAAAAAGAAAGGTCCTGACTGACTGACTCATCAACGCCCAGCCCAAACCCTTGGACCTAGAAAGCTGAAATTTTGCACAGAGGTTTTCTTTATAATGTAGACAAGGAATAAGGAAGGATTTTTCGAAATTCAACCCCTAAGGGAGTTAAATAGGGGGTGAAAGTTCCGTGCGGGCGAAACCGCTGGCAAAATCTAGTGGACAGTATTTTCTGTCAGGAAAGAGAAAATAACTTGAGATAACATAATATAACATCGCTCCTGGTTTCCTCGAAGACTTGGGTAGAGGTGTACAGCCACATTTCAACACATAGAATAAGATTCTTTATTTGTTTAAACATGGTGTTCATGATACATTACATGCAAGTTAACCATGAGATAAATGAAGTTCTGACAAGTTCAGCCGCATTTAGTGGCGTACAAATTGGATGGTTGGCTGGTTAATTGGTAGTTATGTTTAATTCTCATGTCATATGCAGCGAGCTTATTGCCATCAAACAGCCTTATGACTGACGCCTAAATAGATTTGAACGAGAGTCATCATCAGCCTAGCCTTTTCCCAACTATGTTGGGGTTGGCTTCCAGTCTAACCGGATGCAGCTGAATACCAGTATTTTACATGGAGCGACTGCCTATCTGACCTCCACAACCCAGTTACTGGGTAATACGATACCCCTAGGTAAGACTGGTTGTCAGACTTTCGGGCTTCTGACGACCCGTAACGACTGTCAAAGCCGGGACCAACGGCTTAACGTGCTTTCCGAGGCACGAAGGGGTCTTGGTATGTAAAGATGGTCACCCATCCACGGACCAACCACGGCAAGCGTAGCTTAACCTGGCCGATCGACCCGTGCAGCTATTGTTATTTAGCCACAAGCCTCCCGAGAGTATTCTCCGCAATTTTTTTAAATCTGAAAGGTTATTGACGAAAAATAAAATGAAACAACAAGATCAAAATTACAATTTATTCTTAAACACGAATTATAACAACATCAATACAAACCCCATCACGAATACTACACTGGACATCTTTGGAGCCTGTGAAGAGCCTCTCTGTGGCGCAAATAGAGCCACGTCATGGTAGTTGGAGCTCCAGCCAATGAGGGGCTCGTCACGGTTCTGAACTCGGAGCCAGAGCTCTAGGGGACGGAAGTATCTGGGAAAATAAAACGAGTTTTTTATGAATGGGAGAGTCATTAAGAGCGTTCATCCCGGCTGGCAACGGCGCATTTACAGCGGTTTTTCGTGATTATTTCCAGAAATACAAATAAAAGTGAATATATTTTTTCAGCCATGCACTCGATCGTTGGTATTTTCAAGTTCGTATGCAATTTTTTTACAGTTATTTTGGTATCGAAACACCGTTAATTCTTTTCTCTTTGCATTACATAGCAAAATTAAATGTTTTTAAATCAAATAAAAAAAAAAAAAGTTCTCCATATTTTTCACAAGAGCATGCAAAGGTTTCCTTATAAAAATTCCAAAATAAGAGTTTATGTTAAAAGTTACAATAAATAAAACGTTCCAGTGCATGGCTGAAAAAAAAAACTTTTGTTTGTATTTAATGAAATAATCACGTAAAACTATGTACAGAGGCCAGCACATCAAGCTACCCCAATCTGTCAAATTTCTTTGATAGTTTTTCAACTTTATTACAAAGGAATAAGGTTTATGTTCAATTGGGAAAATTTGACAGTTTGGGATAGCTTGACCTGCTGGCGACTGTACTATAAATGCGTTGTTGCCAGCCCGCGTGGGATGAACGCTCTTGAATAAACACTTATAACCATATTTCCTACCATTCGTAATTATTACGACCCTAGTATCTTTTTTAACTATTGAATTGGCCTACTCTTGACCTCGCTCACGCATGGTGAAAGGTGATTGATGAGATATATGATGGAACGAGCGAGATAAGAGAAGCCTAGATAATTAGTGTGATTCTTTATAATGTGCACATATCAAAATGAGGGAATCTATGCTTAATTTGATGATCGGAAAAATCTAAATAAAAAAATTTGCTAAAGTTTTTGAAAAAGATTTTCGAAAAAAAATATTACAAAAAAAGATTTTTGCAAAAAACACATGTTTATTTTCAAATGAGGGTAGCTTTTTTCAACAATTTTTATTTTATGCGTAAGTATGCCTAATTACTTCTAATCATTATGAAGTTTATTTCATCACGATAGATAATTCAGTTTAAAAGTTACATCGTTTTGTTTAAACTGGGATCAATGTAGCGAAAAAAAAAATTATTGCATAAAAATATTTAGATTTTTTAAATATTTTTTCTGGCGATAAAATTAAGCATAGATTCCCTCATTTTGATATGTGCACATTATAAAGAATCACACTACATTCAATAGTTGGGTCAAGCTAAAGATCACAACCACTACATGTATTGATAGCGGAAACTCGGGGTAAAAAGATTAGGCTAGTGATTGAGTATCGCGTATTGCCGAGGACGCTTTTGAAGCTTCTTCTTACACAGAAACAGGCTAAAGGATGGAAGATTGAGAGAGGTCAGGTACTAGGGTTTGGGAATTTCCGAAAATTTCAAAGTCCCGGGACACGAGACAGCCTACAATCAAAGTCCCGGGAATTCCCGGGACTTCGAGACTTAAGTTTTTTTTTTAAGAGGTTTAAGCCTTTTTTGGAAAATTTTAATTGAGTAAATTTTTGGTGAAACGTAGGTACTAAAAACAAGATTTTTTTTTTGTAAAAATTCAACATTTATTGAACGGAAAATGTAATGTTAATAAATATAACGTTAATGTCAGTAATTTAATCTGAGCGTCAGCAGCTTTGTCCGACAATATGTTTCTGTTTTTTGTAATAGTGGCCTTCGGCATCTTCGGCACCGCATTTACCTGGTAATAGATTAATACCAAATTGAAAACTTTTTATATCCTCGCTGGGTAATACTCTCACGAATGAATTTACTCTTTGTGATTGCCCTTATTGTAAGTCCATCCTCTGCCGCCAAACGGGAAATTATTTCAGACAAAGATTTTTTTGTAACATATCCTGTAATATCAGACTGCTTTTCACGTTTTTTTTTTTTATCTTTTCTCGTATCGAGTCTCGATCCGAAAGTCCGGGACTCCAGACAGCTAAAATTACGAAAAGTCCCGGGACCCTATCAGGTACTCACGGGATGCTGGGAGCCAGGAGATCACCGCACTGTATCAACAGCAGTCGTAAATATTTCACGATATTTTGGTGTTTGGCGCTAACGTTTCAGTTCGAACTGGCTTTTGTCTCCACACCGTCAGATGGCGGGAGCGATGCGTTGTCCTTATCACTCTTACAGTGATGGGCGAGTGCAAGTGGCGGCGAATTTAAGACAGGGAGGAAAAGGAAAGGACTGGGAAAAGCATCCCGGAGCCTGTTCAGCTAGTAATAGAGGAAGCCTATATCAAGTTTTAGAAAATAGTCAACGACAAAAATCTAGGGTACTCACCTAACAAGAGCTTCAGGGGATATCCTGTTGGTCTTCCTTCTGGTCATAGATTTGATGATCTCAGAAGCAGGCTTCGAAGAACCAGCTTGCATTATTTCACTGAAAATAAAATTAGTTCCTATTATTGTTCTCTGTCGAAAAATGCGTGTTCGATGATGGATCGAGCGTGTTCAGAAGATGCCTGTTCACTCTTGTTTTGAAGGTGGACGGGTTAAATGTGGAAGGGAACACAGACACTGGCAGAGAGTTCCACACTTTGGTTGTGCACATAATGATAATGAGCGAGTTCTATGATCATTATTACACCTTTCGTTGTAATCATTTACGCCGAAAAACGTCCACTGCTGGACATAACCCTCCTCCAAGCATCGCCACTTCAGCCGTTCTGTGCTTCTCGCATCCAGCGGATTCTTGCGGCCTTCACAAGGTCATCGGTCCACCTTGTGGGAGGCCTTCCCACTCTACGTCTTCCGGTACGCGGTCGCCACTCCAGAAACTTTCCAGAAAGGTTCCATGTACAATGTGCCCTGCCCACTGCCGCTTAAGTTTGGCAATTCTTTGGGCTATGTCGGTTGCCTTGGTTCTCCTGTAGATCTCTTCATTCCTGATTCGATCACGTAGGGAAACTCCAAGCATAGCCCTCTCCATTGCCATTCTAATAATTCCCATTGTAAGTGACCACGTCTCAGTGCCATATGTCATCATTGCCAACACACACTGGTCAAAGACATTCGTTTTGAGACACTGCGGTATGTGGGACCATCATCGACATCGGCCATCTGTTCTGCGATCAATGTGCCCTGCCCACTGCCACTTAAGTTTGGCAATTCTTCATTACGCTTTTTAATTTTTAGTACATAAATGCGAAACCTGCACCCTAATTGCGTAACTCACGATTCATCATAATCTGTATCGTTTTGAAACGGATTGTTAAACTATTGATTCATATGTTCGAAAAATGTGTCTGTTCGACAACATAAATAACGCAATGGATATTGTTTAACTGTGAAGACGAAACCAATTATGATCAATCGTGAGTTACGCAATTAGGGTGCTGAATATAGTTTGTTCAGAACAAGTAACTGAATCGTTTCCAATAATTTTTACATCATGTTATATATTTCCCTAAAAAGTTTTGCAAGTGTGATGGGAAATGTTATCACCAGTTAATTACGATACAATCGCCGTACGGTTTTTTTTTTTTTTTTTTTTTTTTTTGGGTGGGAAATCATCAAATAACTTCTCCCGCTCTGGGTGGAGCAGGAGGGCGTGTCAGACTTTTACTGACTAAAACCCACCCGTGTTCCTTCAGTAGCCCTTAAGCCAGGGGCTGTGGTGTCTCTTTCGAACAAACCCGCACCCCTGGCAGGCATCGACCCTTGCGGGTCCCATCACTTTTTGTGCTGACATCTCTTTGAGGCGCGCGTGGAACACAACGCGCCGTCGACTTGGGCTTGGTCCTTACCGGACAGCGAGCTACCCATTACTCGCCGTCCGCAAGCCCATGCCTACGGTGGCCGGAAATCGGCCTGGGATTCCCGACGCCCAGGGCGTCTCCGTATCCTGCGGCGGCTGGGGTCGTGAGGGCGCATATGCTGCCTCTCCCTCACGTGCGCCGCCTCCCTCTTCGCGAGCATCACTGCTTCGCTGAAGGAGGTGACGGCTCCCCATGCCCTCTCGCTCCGTACCATGGCCTGGACCAGGGCCGGACGCGAGAGATCGCCGCCGCCGATCGCCTCCACGAGGACACGGCGGTGCTCCGCCCAAGCAGGGCAGACCGCCACCGTGTGCTCCACCGTGTCCTCAGGGCGATCTTCGCAGTGGAAACACCCGGGCGTTTCCTCCCGCCCTATCCGAAACAGGAACCTCCCGAAACAACCGTGTCCGGTGAGGACCTGCGTCAGGCGGAAGGTGAGGACGCCATGCCGCCTCTCAAACCACTCCTCAAAGAGGGGACTTACCGCCGCAATCGTGGCGTGCCCAGCACTGGGTTGCGACAATCGCTCTCTCCATGTCACCATGAGATCCCGCCGGAGCTCTGTCCGCTGTGCCGCGATTTGCTGCGGCAGCGGAGTTACGCCCCGGCGTTTGGCCTCCTCGCGCCACTCCCAAATTTGCGCGAGGACCTTTGCCTCCAGATCCCATGGCGGTAATCCGGCAAGGAGGCCCGCCGCCTCGCCGGAGATCGTGCGATATCCCCGGATCATCCTGATCGCCATGACCCTATGGGACGCCCTCAACCGGCGAGCTGGTTGGCGCCTCAATGTTGGCGCCCACACCGGCGCCCCGTATAGGGCCATGGACCGCACGATCCCCGCGTAGAGCCTCCGGCAGGAGGCGTTTGGCCCCCCTAGATTGGGCAAGAGCCGCTTCAACGCAGCCCCGGCCCGCTCCAGTCTGGGAGCCAAACGGCGGAAATGCTCCGCGAAGTTCCACCGGCTGTCGAGGACGAGTCCCAGGTACTTCATGGTCGACTCGACGCCGATGTGAACCCCTCCCACCGTTATCTGGGAACCCGTCGGTGGCGCATTCCGAGGACCATGAAACCACATGGCCTCGGACTTGTGCAATGCCACCTCGAGTCCCAGTTGCCGGATCGTATCCACGATTGTCGCAACCCCTTGTGTCGCCAAGTCGGCCGCCGCCTGGTACGACCTCCCTTGCGCTAGGACCAGCGTGTCGTCAGCGTAGCAGACTACACTGACGCCGCTAGGGAGGTCGGCGCGCAGCACCCAGTCGTACCCGATGTCCCACAGATACGGCCCCAGGACCGATCCCTGTGGGACACCGCACGACATCTCTCGCCGGTTCCACTCTCCGAGGTGACCGGGGTAGATGACGGCCCTGTCCGTCAAATAGGCCTCGACCACACGACAGAGGTAGGTCGGCATCCGGTGATACCGGAGTGCCTCCCTTATGCAACTCCAGGGCAGGGTGTTAAAGGCATTGGCGATGTCTAATGACACCGCCAAGACGACCCCACCCCGGGCCACAGCATCCCCCGTCGTGAGGGCTCGCACGCGCATGATGGCATCCACCGTGGAGCGCCCCCTGCGGAAACCAAACTGGCTCTCCGCCAAATCCGGCCCCACCCGCACCAGCCGCCCGACGAGGCGGTCTGCAATTACTCTCTCAAAGAGCTTGCCCACCTCGTCGAGCAGCACAATGGGCCGGTAAGCGGACGGAGAGTCCGCTGGGCGCCCCGGCTTCTTAATGAGGACCAGTTTCCCCGTCTTCCAGCGAAGTGGGAACTGGCCCTCCTCCAAGCATGCGCTTAGGAGCCCTCTTAGTCGAGGCCCGAGAGCCTGCAAGGCCAGGACCCAGGCTTTGCCGGGCAAGCCGTCGGGTCCTGGGGCGGTATTCTTGGCATTCAGCCTACGTACCGCCACTCTCAGGTCTACCTCGGTCACCTCTGATCGCCGTACGGTTAGGTACCTACTGTTTAATTATTATCAATGAGCACAATAAGACCCTGGACGCGCGGATGGCGCGTGGGACCGGTGGTGACCATGTTTGTGTAGACAACCAGGTAACATAACAAGCTTATAACTTTGTGATTTTTCATGATAAAGTTTTGAAATTTTGTAAATTTATTTTTTACATAAAAATACTAGACACGTGTTTCGGGTTTCACATATACTAAAACTAGGGTTGTATATCCAGGGTGTAACATAAACCCTAGATAACAGCTGGTATAGAATCACTATATATAGGGTGATTAGATAGGACTTTTTTTTGGCGATTTCGGGTTTGGTCACATAGTAAAAGTTGTTCATAATGATGAGTATAATCATGTGTTTAAATCTCATTCACTAATTACCAGTCACCCTATAAAGTTTCAGCTCAAAATAAAATATTCTAAGAATTGATACCAAATTTTCATACCCACATCGTAGATTTGCTCACATCAAGAAATGACCATAGGTGTCGTAGATTTGCACACCTCATGAAATTCTCTCATCTTCTTCTGGTTGTTATATTACAGAAGAAGACGGTCGACGTCAGGTTGACGGAGCCCCGCTTGGGGCTCCTATTTCTGTCTGCAGGGTTTAAAGGAACCTAACCAAATAGAACCTCGGGATGCCCCTGACGTCGACAGTCTTCTCGAAAGAAAATTCTCGAGCATTTCATGAAGTGAGCAAATCTACGATATGGCCACGACATATCTACCCTATCCGTTACACGTTGTATAACTAACCTTAACACTCGCCCAGCATCACGACTCCTGTAGATGTCACACTCGTACAGATGTCCGGTGTGACCGGACACAGAACACAGCTGCTCGAAGATCTGGAACTCCAAGATCGTAGCTAGGAAATATTTGATGTATTCCTGGAATTTGACAAAAAAACTTAATTTCTGCTGCCCAATATAATCCAACTGGTGACGACAGTTGCCCCAAACGATTAGTACAGACGCCAGCACATCAAGCTACCCCAATCTGTCAAATTTCTTCTATTTTTGAGGTTATGCTAAGGTAAACAAATAATATTGTTGAATCACGATTATCATCATCATTTCAGCCGAAAGATGTCCACTGTTGGACATAGGCCTCTCCCAAGCTCCGCCATTTCGACCGGTACTGTGCTTCCAGCGGATTCTTGCGGTCTTCACAAGGTCATTGGTCCACCTTGTGGGAGTCCTTGCAACTCTACGTCTTCTAAAACCGACTTCAAAAAGGAAGATGTTCACAATTCGCCCGGTTTTTTTTTGTATTTATATGGTATGTATGTTATGTGTCAGGAATTGTAAATCGATTACAATGCTTTTTTTTTGTGTATAGGGTATGTCTCAGATGGAATATTTTCATGAAATTTATATGGGTTCACCCGGACCACCCATATAAGTTTCATGAAAATATTCCATCTGAGGCATACCCTATACGGTCATCCAGTTATTCAATGATTATACGTGCCCATTCAAGGGAAATAAACTGTTTGTCAAATTGACAACCAACGTCAATTTGCCTTCAGACTTCGACAGTCAATGATGGGCAGTTGTAATTTGAATATGCGGACAATTTGGGTTGGAACTAGTCAATTTGATAAGCAATTCTTTTCCCCAACTTTACCAACCTGATCAGAAATGACGTGGTATTTGGAACCAGGATCGAAGTCACCTTCGTGTCTTGCGAGGGGCGGTATCACACCCTAGAACATACACATATAACATAATAATAATTGTAGAACATTACACAGGGTCCGGAGTACAAAATTAAAAGTATAATCAGCCTATAATGTTCCTACTGCTGGGACACAGGCCTCCTCTCTGTGAGAGAGAGTGGGCGATAATCCCACACGCAGGCCCAGTGCGGGTTGATAGATGTCACATGTCTTCGAATTTTTGGTTCTAGGACGATGTCTTCGTTCACCGTTTTGAGAGCAGTGAAGCGTTTGTCTGGGTTCAAACCCACGGCCGACACCTGTAAGCTGCTGTCCTCGAATCAAAAGCCAATTATTTAAGCAAGTTTCGTTAAAAATTACATAACCCGGTACCCTAAAATGCTCGTCTTTCACCACTTTCTAGTGCTTTAGCTAGGAAGAAGAAGTGGCGCAACAAATTCCCCATACCCGGCTTATTCTTGAAAATCTAACAGATGCAATCCGTTGTATTCTCTCACCTGATATCTTAGTTTCATTTGCCACCATCTTGTGTTCATGTTCTGAACCCCATCTTCGAATATTGACCAGCGCCACTGCAAGAATATAATTATCTCATTTGTTTTTTGAAAAGTTGATGCTTAACTTTAATTTGTTTAGACATTAATATGGTTCTTAAAATATTCCAAGTATCTTGATGCAGATAAAATACTTAGTAATTTAAAACATAACATCTTGTTCCCCGAAACGTTGGACAGAGGTACCTATAGATAAGGTCACACCCACATTTCGCCAGTTATGTAATAGTGGGCGAGCCTATAGCCATCAACCGGGCGACAATCGACACTCGGGCTGGTACTGCCAAATACCAGATATTAGGTAAAACTCAATAACACTCTGTTCGACCAAAGAAATGAAACCAGGATCTCGTGATTACTAGTAGCGCTTGCGACTAACTTACTTACTTACTAGCAAGACGCCGCGGTTTCATCCGCGTAGTTCCCGTTCCCGTGGGAATACGGGGATAAAATATAGCCTATGTCACCTGGGGATAGTGTAGCTTCCCAACAGTGAAATATTTTTTTAAATCGGTTCAGTAGTTTCGGAGCCTATTCAATGCAAACAAACAATCAAATCTTACCTCTTTATTATTAGTATGGATGTATAGATATAGATTAATACTTTACAGATGATTCAACTACCGCTGGCCAGCATTCAGAAAGCTACGCAATATCTTCTCGTCCCACTTAACGCAGTGTTTCAAAACGAAAGTCTTTGACCAGTGCGTGTTGCCAATGATGACATATGGCACTGAGACGTGGTCACTTACAATTGGCGTTATTAGAAGGCTTCAAGTCACCCAAAGGGCAATGGAGAGGGCTATGCTCAGAGTTTCCCTACGTGATCGAATCAGGAATGAACAGATCCGCAGGAGAACCAAGGCAACCGACATAGCCCGAAGAATTGCCAAACTTAAGTGGCAGTGGGCAGGGCACATTGCACATTGAACCTTTCGGCCCCATTGGCCACTAGGAGTGGCGACCACGTACCGGAAAACCTAGAGTTGGCCTTCCACAAGGTGGATCGATGACCTTGTGTAGGCCGCAGGAATCCGCTGGATGCGGGAAGGACATAATCTGTCAAAGTGGCGGAACTTGGGGGAGGCCCATGTCCAGCAGCCTACGCATTTTGGCTGAAATGATGATAATGATGGTGATTTAACTATTTTACATCATCAGCATTTCACTACTTATTTTTCATGCCATTTACCTCGTCACTTGACCCATTATTCGAGAAAAATCTGGCTTAGGACCACGATGTTAGTCGCGACTTAATGATATTTGAATTACATCATTGGCATCAGACGACAGCAGACCACTGCAAGACTTAGGCCTTTCGATTGCACGCCATTCAGTTCCATTATCGGCAACTCTCATGCAGTTGCTACCAGCCATCCTGCAAAGATCGTCGCTGCCCGAGGGCGTGTCCTACCTTACGTTTGCCGATTCACGGTCTCCACTCAAGAACACGTCTACCCCAACGGTCATCGGTTATACGGCTAATATAGCCGGCCCATTGCCACTTCAGCTTGCTTATTCAGTGTGCTAAGTTGATAACTCTGGTTCTCTGCAGGATTCAGAGAGACTGCAGTAATAGTTCGTTCCATAGCTCGCTGAGTTATCTTGAATTCATGGACCAGCCGTACCTACTGTGAGTCTCCACATTTCGTCTCCGTAGGTCATAAGAGGCAGAATACAGAATATTTCAAATCAGTGCAATTACTTCTCCAGGACATGATATGGCATTTTTTTGCAGTCAAAGAACCGAATAAATACTTTTTATTAAATTGTTGCTACGATACCTGGTCCACCATAAACGCGAAGGGTAAGTAGGCCACCTTCTCCAGTGCCATCGTCATCAGGAAGTTCATGCCCACCTCGTACGGGTCGTGACTCCTGGGAGGAAGAGCATATTGATATAAAAATCCTGCAAATACCTACGGACTACATACAGCAAACAAACTTAACCATACTAAAATTATTTAGGGTTTTTTAAGGTTGGGAAATCATCAAATAACTTCTCCCGCTCTGGGCGGAGCAGGAGGGCGTGTCAGACTTTTACTGACTAAAACCCACCCGTGTTCCTTCAGTTACCTGTGTGCCCGGGGCCACGGTATCTCTTTCGAAAAACCCGCACCCCTGGCAGGCATCGGCCCTTGCGGACCCCACCGGTTGGTGTTGACATCTCTTTGCGCGTGGAACACAAAGCGCCGTCGACCCGGGGTTGGTCCTCACCATCCGCAAGCCCGCGTCTACGGTGGCCGTGAATCGGCCTGGGATTCCCGACGCCCAGGGCGTCTCCAACGGACACTAGGGCCGTGAGGGGCATATACTGCCTCTCCCTCACGTGCGTCGCCTCCTTCGCGAGCATCACAGCTTCGCAGGAGGTGAGGGCTCCCCATGCCCTCTCGCTCCGTACCATGGCCTGGACCAGGGCCGGACGCGAGAGATCGCCGCCGCCGAAATTATTAATGGCTGATTTTTCAATACATAGTTAAGTATGTAACTTTTATCTGACTAATAAATATGTCGATTTGACAGCTTTTGTATAGAAAATATGCCTAACTGTAAGATTTACTCTTCAGATAAAAGTTATCTCACTATTTGAAAACTCAGCCCTCTCTCATTTAAAAACAAACTAGATAATTGGCTGAATGAACATAGATAGGCGGGGATCGTGGCTATGTTACAACAGCCGCATGCGCTGTCACTTCATTTTGACAGGGCAAAATACTTCGGTAACCCAGGTACCCTACGTGAGATTGTCAGCAACACCAAGGCGCTGCTGGCCTTTCTCGAGGAGCTGGGGTGGATCGAATGACAGATTCTCCCACCCGTACGCAAAATACGCGCTTTGACGTGGAGTTGCGGACAACAGCCCGTATTACCTATTACCTACTTCATTTTGACTTAGCGTCGTGTTCTTTCCGACTTTTTTCTGGGCTCCTGAAGGTCACAGCGTGCTGTTCATCGCCTATAAGCCCAGAATGCTGTTACTACCCACACGGGGACAGGTATGACTGTTCATTCTTCAAATCATCATCATCATTTCAGCCGGAAAGACGTCCACTGGTGGACATAGGCCTCCCTCCACTTCGACCGGTCTTGTGCTACCCACATCCAGCGGATGCCCGCGGCCTTCACAAGGTCATCCGTCCACCTTATGGGAGGCCTTCCCACTCTACGTCTTCCGGTACGCGGTCGCCACTCCAGAACCTTTCTTCAAATATTGAATCGCAATTCTCAGCTTTGTAACTTGCTATGTTAAAAATGAAAGGAGTGTCAAACAAAACTCACTTATTCTGATAAAGTCCAACTCGCTGCAGGTGAGGTAGATTGTAGACTGACAGAGTGGCTGCATTGGCCACTGCCTCGTGGAAAGCTTAAAACAGAAGACACAGTTTAAAATCTGTATT
This sequence comes from Polymixis flavicincta, assembly GCA_949987655.1. Taxonomy (NCBI): domain Eukaryota; kingdom Metazoa; phylum Arthropoda; class Insecta; order Lepidoptera; family Noctuidae; genus Polymixis; species Polymixis flavicincta. The sequence goes on along the minus strand of OX465198.1, from coordinate 2,111,210 downwards.
TTTTTTTAAAACACAATCATGACCATAGCCAGTAAAGTCTTATTAACATGATAATAGTTTAGAAGAGACAAATTATTAAAAAGGTACAAATCGCGGCACGTAAGTTCAACCAAAATGGCGGATTTTGTTTCAACTTAGGGGCCATCCATAAATTACGTCACAAATTTTATGGTATTTTGACCCCCCCGCCTTGTCACACTTGTGAAAACCCCTCCCCCTTGTGTGATTTCACATATTTTTTATTTTATATTTAGAAGTAATTAAATTAAAACCGCAGTTTTTCCATAAAAATAAAATAAAAATAATCTTTAATAAAATTAGTATTTAGTTTAGTATTTTAGATTTAAACATGTGACGTCACAAAGCTTTTGACGACCCCCCCCTGTCCCTTGTCACACAATGTTACATTTTGTTGACCCCAATTCTCTTAATGTGTGACGTAATTTATGGTTGGCCCCTTACCTGCATTGATTTTCAAACTTTAGTACACGTTATATCAATGACTATGCTAGAAGGGACCTCATTCTTTTGTGCACGCGCTCCTAACTTCGGTTATATGTTCTGATTTTGGTTCAACTTACGTGCCGCGATCTAAATTTAGAAGTGGTGGCTCAATGTTGAACAATATATGATTCGCGAACGTAACATGTGTGTATTTACAGACCAGTTATCAATCATCAATACAAGCCTCTAAGAACGGATTTTTCATAGTCATCTTATCATGTCATATGTCATCTTATGACTATGAAAAATCAGTGTTATCTTCTAGAAGAATCTGACAGTTTGACATATTTTCCTTGCAACAGCTGTCAAACCGCAATTTTTATTCCTCATTTAAAAGTTATCTCATCATTACCATCATTTCAGCCGAAAGACGTCCACTGCTGGACATAGGCCTCCCACGGGGTTTTGCCAAAATCGCGACGCTTGGAAGGCGGCTTGGCGATCGCAGTATGGTGGTAAAATGCATAGAGAACGCTGCTGCCCATTCTCTAGTAAGTCGCTTAGTCGCCTTCTATGACACCCACGGGAAGAAATGGAATGGTGCTATTCTTTTACGTCCGACACCATTATTAAAAACTAGCCTTATACGTATAAAAAACTGAAAAATGTTTAGTTAAACTAATAGTGGTTCAGAAGTAAAAAATTAGATGCAGAAAAAACACAAAAAGAATCTCTCCGGCGGGGAATCGAACCCCGGTCTCCCGCGTGACAGGCGGGGATACTTACCACTATACTACCGAAGATGTGATAGTGATTGCGAAATTACCGAACTATTGATGCGAAGTACATTTTGTACATAGTTGGATGGATTCATTCGTACATTGAACCCGCGTTGACATATCTATATTTACATCTTTTTATCTATATATTTAAAAGGAGAAACTGAGTGACTGATCAATCAACGCACAGCCGAAACTAATAGGCCTAGGAACGTGAAATTTTGTACACGGTAGGGGAGCACTAAGAAGAGGTTTTTGGAAATTCGACCTTTAAGAGGGTGAAAAGGGGGGATTTTGTTTGCATGAAAAATCTTATTCCTTGAGTTAATAAACTTGAAGCTTGGCACAAATACTTATCTAAGTAAATTATAAAGTTGTTCATTTATTGTTTTTCTAAACTGGTGGGTGTCAAAGTTTGTGTGGAAGAATTTTAACGCGCGGTCTGATTAACTCGAAACTCAGTATTTATACCTAAAATCAAAAGAAAGATTAAAGTGTATTAGGGAAAAGAAACAAGATTTTTAAAAATAACCCCTTTGAGGAAAGGGGGATATAGTTTGTGTGAAAAATCTTATTCGTTTGGTTTAGAAAACGTGGCATAAACTTATCTAGGTAAATATTAAAGATGAAAAAGACGAAAAAGTTTTTGTTTGATCACTTATATAATTTTATCTTTTCCTGACACTAATATAATTTATATATATAATATAAAATCATTTCTTATTTATACGTTTCTGAATTATAAACGATGCAAATGCGATAATTTTTTTTAAATTAAAAATTTTTCTTATTGGTAATTCTTTTAATGTTTTGGAAATATTTGTACGCCGATACTTACGGCTAAACATGAATGGACTCAAACGATGTATCTAATATCTTGCATGCTCTTGTATGTATACAATGTTTAGACAAATAAATAAATCTTATTTTATTATTTTAGTTATGACTAAAATAATAAAATAAGATCCCTGGCTATGGCCAGGAATAATCTATAAGAATACATCAGTCAGTGTATCAGTGTAGTGCAATTAGGTAGAAAAAAAAACTTCGCAAGAAATGGGAAATTGCTACTGAAGGCTGCGGGTGCAGACCTCAGGACAAGATGCTTCTCACCAGTCACCAATGCTGACCCTCCTTATATTTTAGTTGCTAAGACCAAAACTACAAACTTAGTATACACAGGAAAGTTTTATAAAAATGTGGCTGTTATTTTAGTAGATTGTAGTGTCTTACGACTTCCATGCGTACGAAGTCGCGGGCAGAAGCTAGTGCATATAAGGTGTTAAAAAATTAACTGCAAGAATTTCGTCCACTTACTCGACATCGAAAAACGAACACATAAAAAAAATGATTGAGCATTTTTATATTTTCACATAAATAAAACAATTTATTAAAATATTTTTTGTGCACTGTACGCAGGGCTGCGCTTGCGTCTTGGGCCGCCATTGTACCGATGTGATGGGAAAATTAGAATCAGCTGTTTACGAATTTGCGCCGTCGCGTGTCGTGTCGCAGGGGTGAACGACTCACGCGTGCGCCGGGGTGGCAGCGATGTCCTAGGCCGCCGGCGCACAGTGGGCTGGGATTTCAAGGTTGGGTCTTAAGAGATCAAATGTATTTTTTGGTATCTAGGCATAAATTTAAAACGTTTTTATTCTCTGACTTTTTTAATTTAACGAGTACTTTCGGAGATATAGCCATATCAAATTTGTATAAAGAGTCATGTTATTTTAGTTAAGCAATTTATTCCAATTAAATTGAAATTGAAAATAATGTATACTAAACGGCCTGAAAACCTCAATACCTACTTAGTTCTTTAAAAAAAAAAACAATGTTCGACATTTTCCACCACCATAGGTAGGTATGACGTAATTTGTTTTGAGACTTATTTCCGGGAATCAAGGGATAAGAGTGCGCGAGCGCAACAACAAGTTATGACGTGTCGTAACGTGATTGGTGTAACGATAGGGTATCTACGGAATGTTCGGTTGCATTCAAACGTACTTCAATGTTCTATTACCCACCATAATAGAAGCACTACCCCCACACATTCATTACTTACTTATTTGTTATTTTGTGTTTGTGAAAATGTTTGAAAATTTTGTGACAAACCTTGATCTTTTCGTTATTTTAAAAAACAGTGGCAGTATTAAAAATAATGACAGTTTGTGTAGTGAGATAAGGTCTAAATTTGTAGTCGAATTAAGTGATGATCACGAAAAGTCCTTAAAGTTGTTTTGTGCAAAATTTTGTTATAATTTAAATAGAAGATGGGAAAACGCTTATCGTAAAGAAAATATATTCAGAACTAAAAATAGTGAATGGTTACAAGAAAACATAATATGGCCAGACTTTATTAAGTGTTTAATAGGCAGTAATGAAGATCAACCAGCACTGAGTACATCAACTCAGTATGTATCACCATCAAAAGTTTCTGTCGGTGTCTCCACCGAACAAAGCCCAAGAAAACCTTTTTGTGAATTAGCGCCTAAACAAAAAGGTTTTCTTGGGCTTTGTTTGGCTTGCATTTTAGAGGCAATTTCATCAGGTTACCACATTGACACAGCGAAATTTCACGAATATGCTCAAGTGACCATGCAACTGTATTTGGAATTATATAGCTGGTATTATATGCCTTCAAGTGTTCATAAAGTTCTTATGCATGGTGCAGCTATTATTGAAAGTTTTGGTCTAATACCAATTGGACAGCTATCTGAAGAAGCTGCTGAAGCTTGAAATAAAGACTTTCGTAGGTACCGCCAACACCATTCCAGGAAATGCAGTAGAAAAACTACAAATGAAGACATTTTAAATAATTTATTGACCAGCTCTGATCCACTCATCTCAGCGAAACGTCACAAACTTCGCAGAAAACATAAAACTTTGTCAGTAGAAGCACAAAGTTTATTAGTAATTGAACAAGCGATAACATTTGATGATGACGAATACGAATATTTTGCATTCCTTAATGTGGATACCCTTGACAGTGATTAAATTAAAACAGTGCAGTGGCCAGTAGTGATTGTGATTTTTACTTATTTATTTTATTAGTCCTTAGTGGATTAGGCCTAAAGGGGAGACCAATACATAAAAAAAAACGCGCCTAGTTCTTAACCTCTATGGTGGTGTGGAATAGAGAACAAAATTTGAAATTGCGACCAAATCGCAGAAAATCGCAACCCGAGAATAGGCGCTAAAATAGGACAAATATACGTACTATGCATACGCAGAGTCAATTCTTTGAGAAAATTTGAGAATTTCGAGATTTTCACATTTTTTTCTTTTGCTTCATACAAAAATTACTTTGGATATTTATAACTCCGAAAATACTAAGTTATCTGAACGATCCTCATAGAAATAATTACTTATAATCGATAGATAAATCCAACACAATATTTAAAATTTCAGAAAAATAAACTTTTTTTTTTAAATGCTAAGTCCTTTACCGGCCCGTTTCAGCCCACTGTGCGGCGCCGGCACGCGTGCGGTGTACAGTGCGCATATTCAATAATTTTGTTCGAAGTGAAAATATTGCATATTTCCGAAACGGGTTGTTGTTTTGAAATCTTTTTTTCGCCAATATTTTTTATTTATAATTCTAAACAAGTCCTTACTTTTCTTGCAGTTAATTTTTTAACACCTTATATATACACTAGCTTCTGCCCGCGACTTCGATATTAAAAGAATCCATATTTCTCTTGGTCACGGCATCACACGTGAACGGCTGGACCAATTTTGCTAATTCTTTTTTTGTTGTGTTTGGTATTGTCAGGAGAAAGTTCTTTTAAAAGAAAAAAAAAATTGAAAGTTGCACGTAACATAATATATAAAATGCGAATTCAATATTCTTAGTTACATTTTTTTTTCTTATGTAATTTAGTTTTCTTTTTTATACTATGTAATTTCAGATACAATTTATTATTCATGAATAAACAAACAAACAAATTAAGACAGGACCACGCCTGTCGGGTCAGCTAGTTTTGTTATTTTATTTTATTTATTTGGAAGAACAAACATTTACACATTATATTTTACAAATAAATAGTACTTATGAAGTTATATGTATATATGTGCAACCAACAACGTTCTCCACAGATACACAAAAAGACAAAGACAATGTTGACAAAGTTATAAAAAATAAATAAGCTGTTCCATACATTTGGACCGCGTAGTTATGTCCTTATTGTCTTAAAGTAAATCTATGAAACATTACGTTTATTTATTGAAAAGTTTTCAATATATAAACAGTTTTTTTGTCTACACAAGCTAAGGGGTCTAGAATCTTATGCAAATTCATGGTTCATGTCACAGTTTGCGCGTAGATGTTCCTGGCACCCGTTATTTAAGTATAGATAATGTGTGTCGTAATTGCTGAAAGTGATTATGCCTGAAAGTGGCACCGGTAAATGAAAAGTTGTGTGGAAATCGGTTGTCATGGTATAGGCATGTGATACTGAGGAATGAGGAAAATGCCGTGAGGAAAGTTTTGAGTATGAATGTAGATGACTATAAGAGTAGGGGGAGACCAAAGAAACGATGGATGGACTGTGTGAATGATGATATGGTTAGAAAGGGTGTGACTACGGAGATGACGACTAATAGAAGAGTGTGGAAGAAAAAGACATGTTGCACCGACCACAAATAAATTGGGATAAGGGCAGGAGAATGATGATGAATTAGCACTTTTTATCGTCTTACCCAGTAACTGGGTTGTGGAGATCAGATAAGCAGTCGCTCCATGTAAATTAGAATCATTAATAAATTTATGTACCTAATTGAATTTATTCTTAGAAGGTAATTTTAATTTTATCGGTTTGCTGTGCCTTTACAGTGTCCATGTTTCTGTAACTAGCTTGAAGCCCTTTGTAACATATTTTTCCCATATGTAATGAAATAAATAAAATACTGTTATTCAGCTACATCCGGTTATAATAATAGCCTGGATGTCATCCCCAACATAGTAGGGAAAAAATAGGCAAAATAATAGTTTATTTTTAAAAGCAGTAGTCTCACCAGGGTTGGCGCCATCCCTGAACAGCTGCGGCTGCTCGGAGTACTGCAGGTAGTACTGCACGTGCGCCATCTCGTGGTGAGTGGACACCAGGTCTTGCATCGTCACTTCTGTACATTGCTTTATTCTGGAGACAAGACATAATGAAATGAAACGAAAATAACAAAATGAAACGAAAATAACAAAATGAAACGAATTGAATCGAAACGAAATGTAACGAAGTGAAACGAAATGTAACGAAGTGAAACGAAATTAAATTAAATGAAATGTTTCAAACTCAAACTCAAACTCAAAGCATTTATTTCAATTAGACCTTTCACAGGCACTTTTGAATTGTCAAACAAAAATCGAAGTTGAAGCTAGGTGCCCATTCCAAAAACGTAGATCTCTATGGAGAAGAACGGGCAAGAAACTCCAAGGACACTCTTTTAAATCGTGGGTATTACAAAATTTGTGTGTGTGGGAACATTATTCTTGGTGCTTCTATATGTGAGAACAATGTAAAAAAATGTAATAAAATAAATTAAAAAAATAAGATTCAAAATAAGCCATGGCAGATAAGAGATGACCAGTCTCAACCGACGGCGCCCGTTCACGAACTTGACGCATGGATCAGCACCATCCAGGTCAACCATTTTCTAGGGATTTTTTTTGTTAGGGAGTTTATTTCTGTAAGTAGGTATGTAGATCTTTTAAGACACTTTTACAAGTCAATGATGATGGGCGTTTTTACCTGTAGTCGATCCTGTTGCACAGATCCCAGGCGCTGGCTGTGCACTGCACACTGCGCTGTGCAGGCCGCACTAGCATGGAGCCGCGCCAGAATTCGGGAGGAACTGGCTTCAGGCCCATAGATGTGTAGAATTCCTCGGCCATTTGGAACATTCTGGAAGAAATTAAAAAGATTGGTTTTATATTGATAAGTTTTTTATTTTTCACAAAGTTTCACGTAAATCACATAGGTCAAAGATGAGTTGCTGACCAGAACCGGTTGAAGTAGCGGTGCTTGGGGGAGAGTGGAGACCTATGTCCAGCAGTGGACGTCTTTTGGCTGCAATGATGATGATGATGATTTGCTGACCTTCAAGAGTGTCACCGGCACCCTGACCCTTCGATGATATGATTTTTTTTACTTAAACCGTCTACCTAGAACCCTTGGATCCACCCTTGGCAGTATTTGTTTACCTGAGTGGGGTTCGTGGCTAAGTAAACAGGCATACGGGCCGATCGATCAGGTTAAGCTACACTTGGCGCGGTTGGTCCATGGATGGGTGACCATCTTTACATAACAAGAACCCTCCGTGTCTCCCAGCTGTAATTCGTGGATCTTTGACAGTCGCTATGGGTCGTAAAGAATCCCGATTCTCTGACCACCAGTCTTACCAAAGCGTATCGTATTACCCAGTGACTGCGTGGTGGAGGTCAGACAGGACGCCGACCCTAACAGAGAAAAACGCTAGGCAGATGATGATGATCTTTACCTGAGCGGCGTGAACCCTTGTCTCAGCATCTCGGCGGTGACGTCGATGTTGGGAGACTGCGGGAACGGCATCACCAGGTCCATGATCGACTTCCAGTTCTGTGCCCACATGTTACCTGGTGGCAAGGTAACAACGAATGAGTAATAAGTTCCTATTTAGTTAATGTTCTGTGTGTCGTAATGTTTATTAATTTGCCTATGTATCTATAGAATCAAGTTCTTCTAACACAACAGACAGCTGTGCTGCTGGGGAGTTTGTTGCGCCACTTCTTCCAGCTAAAGCACTAGGAAGTGGTGAAGGGTGGGCGTTTTGAGGGACTGTCTTATGTATTGACGTTCGATAAGTGTTGATTCTCAGTGAATAAATGACTTTTGAAAAAATTAGAGCCTTAAAAAATATACTCATCTGAAATGGTCATATATAAACAGCCTAATGTTCCCACTGCTGGGACACAGGCCTCCTCTCTGTGAGAGGGAGTGGGCAGTAATCTTCGATCAACAATAACTGGCTTGATAATAATAATTTAAGAATAAACTTATCAAAAACAAATATATAAATAACCCCCATTCGTTTCCTCGAATATCGGCCATTGTAATACGTAATCGCCGGGATAATAGTAACATTCGTGTTCAGCCAGCTAAGACAGCGCTAATGTATAAAAGCGTTGTATGCAGAGCGCCAAGAATTTATAATAATATCCCTAACCGTGTTAAGAAGTGAAATACAGACCAGTTCAAGAAAACATTGAAAAAAATACTGACAGAAAAAGCCAAATTTTTAAATGATAAATCGCGTTATTTGTATTTTTATATCTTAGTGTCTTTCGATCTAATTTGTACACCAGCCATGGTCAAACATGTAGTGCCCAAAAAAAAACCTTGAAACACCTATAATAAGCGTGTCGACACCCTTGCGCCATTTCATTTTCCTAGCACGGCGGGCTGTGCTGGTGCCGCTGCTGCGGCTACTGAGCCTCAAGCGGCGTAAATACGATGTCAAAGGTAGTCACGGTGCAGATAATTGCAACATATTTGCCTCATGCTTTTCATCTGTTTACAACCCAAACAATGGCAATACTGTTAACAATACCGCTAAATACGCGAATGTGCAATGTCAGCACACTGATTTTCTGACCCAACTGACCCTAACCACGGATTCTGTAATTAAAGCTTTAAAGGGACTGGACCCTAATAAAGGGCCCGGGCCTGACGGACTGCCTTCCATTTTTGCTATAAAATGTTGTGATATTTTGGGGGTGCCTCTCTCTATGATTTATAATAAATCATTGAGCACAGGTTCTTTTACAAAGACTTGGAAAGAAGCACGAGTAGTACCGATTTTTAAGTCTGGTGATAAGTCCGACGCGACTATAGACCAGTGTCTATTTTGTCTATTTTTGGCAAGGTGTTCGAAGCTTTAGTATATCCTATACTTTCGTGGCACGTAAAACAAACATGTATTCAAACACGGTTGTGCCAACGTCATGTTTTCAAACACGGTTCAAAGAATTAGCATTGCCATTCAACGTGGCAATGCTGCCAGTCTTCTGGGCACGTTTCCTGATGACAGCGATGCGAAGTTGCGAACGAATACTTCGACGCTTAAGTGTCCTTTTATTTTTATTTATTTAGTTATTTAGTTTACATTTTTGTGATAAGCTTACGTATTATTAGCGTGTATACCATATAATTATTATCTACACATATTTTTGCAAAATAAACAATCTGAAGCTGAATGTAATGCCTGGCTGAAAAAAAACATACTGTAATTAATATTTAATCAAATAATCACAAAAAAACCGCTAGGAAATGCGACGATGCCAGCCGGTGCGGGATGAATGCTATGGTGCACTTACCCAACAAATGCGCAGGTATGGGACCATCGGAGCGCACGCTGGTCTCCCCGTAGCGCTGCACCAGCTTCCTCCGCACGTAAGTGAACAGCTGTTTGTACAGCGGCTGTATTTGGTTGTACATCTCTTCAGCACTAGCTCTGAAGGATTGGTCTTCGTATGCTGCACGCATTTGGTCACCAGCGTCTCTGTATCCTGGAATAGAATAGAATATATTTATTGTAAAACAAGGGAAAACATACAACGTAACAACAATATGACGTAGATCTGCATGTTTTGCCATTTATGGCGTACAAAACTATATTTTTTGGTATATCTATATAATCTATATAAATAAAAAGAGAAGTCCTGACTGACTGACTGACTCATCAACGCCCAGCCCAAACCCTTGGACCTAGAAAGTTGAAATTTTGCACAGAGGTTCCCTTTATAATGTAGACAAAGAATAAGGAAGGCTATTTCGAAATTCAACCCCTAAGGAAGTTAAATAGAGGATGAAAGTTCCGCGGGGGCGAAGCCGCTGGCAAAAGCTAGTATCAAATAAATGTGCAAGGTCTTAAAATATGACGTAGATCTGCATGTTTTGCCATTTATGGCGTACAAAATTATATTTTTTGGTATATCTATATAAATAAAAAGAGAAGTCCTGACTGACTGACTGACTCATCAACGCCCAGCCCAAACCCTTGGACCTGGAAAGCTGAAATTTTGCACAGAGGTTCCCTTTATAATGTAGACAAGGAATAAGGAAGGATTTTTCGAAATTCAACCCCTAAGGGAGTTCAATAGGGGATGAAAGTTCCGCGCGGGCGAAGCCGCTGGCAAAGCTCGTGATGTTTTTATATAATTAAAATTTAGAATTAATTTAAATTATCTATAGTAAAATTTTGACCACTGGGCGGCCTCTATTAATACTAAAATTGCCTACGTCAAATGCAAAGCTAAAATAATCGCACACCCAGTGAGTTAGTAAACGTAATGGCGTTACTTTTCCGCGTGGAAAAAGGCATCCAGTTAAGTCAATGAGATAGTTCCAATTATAATGATATCACCAAATTTCTCCTGACGAATAGACTGCATTGGGTTTCACATATTATTGGATTTACGCAATACGAAATTAGTAAAATTAAGTAAACTGGGACGATAGAAACGAAGAAAAACTGTTTAACAAAAAAAAATCCGCCGAAAAAACTGAAAATAAACCTTAATAACGAAGTTCGGTGACATAAAATTAAAATACATATCGAAAGTCACCGACTTCCGAACTTCGTTATTAAGGTTAAACAAAAAAGGTTTATTATTTTTTTATTTTCAGTTTTTTCGACGGTTAAATTTTTAGTTAAAAAGGTTTTATTTCATAATTTTTTTGTGGCTATGTAATCTACTAATGACTACATCCTTAATTTTTGATTACTTTTTGTAATACACAACTCAGCATTAAAAAATCTGTGAGTGAATCATCCCCTGTTTTCCTACCCTTAGGTTTGGTTTTTATTTTTTCGAAATATATATGGGACCAACTTCGGGGTATAATTTAAATAATACCCTTTCCAATAAAAAAAGAATGATCAAAATTGGACTACTCTGAAAAAAGTTATGCGTGGTCATACAAAAAAAAAAAGAAAATAAAAAATACACGTCGACTTGACAACCTCCTCCGTTTTTATCGTCGGTTAAAAATTATAAAGACTGCAAATAATGTGCAATGCAATTAGACTGTTGGATTGATAGTATAAAATTGCTTACCAGTCGCCACAGCCGCTTGATTCGCCAACTGCACGTATCTCATGAACCGATTCCTCAATTTCGGACCCGTTTGATCCCGAAAACTCTTCCACACATACAGCAACTCACTCTCAATCCTCGAATGAGCTAAAATCCTGGATATCTCCGGATCCAGCTGCATATCACAGTAGTTAGATTCCGTCGATTCTGTGTAAGGTTGATAGTGCTGGTACGGTTGGTTTGCCAGTTGGTAGCCCTGGCTCATGTCCTGGTACTCATTGCTGTAGGGAATCCTTGGTATGTGAGGATCGTAGGGCTTCTGGCCGTAGGGACAGATTTTCGCCGAGTTATAGATTTCCTTCATTTCGGAGATTAGTTGTTGGAGCTGGAATAAAAGTTTTATGAAAGCATTTTATGGTTTTGTAGAATTGAGTTTGAGACTGTGAAGTATCTGCCGAGGAAGGGTAGAAGTTTCGTTTATGGAGGTTTATAACAGCTTAAACGATTTATGTAGCCAATAACTATCCCTCCTAATGCATCTTATCAGACAGCGATGCTGCTGGGGGGTTTGTTGCAACACTTCTTCTTCCCAGCTAAAGCACGAGGAAGTGGTGAAGGGTGAGCGTTTTGGGGGACTGCCCTATGTAATGTTGTCGTTCAAAAAGTGCAGACTCTTAGCCTAGTTTGAATAACATCCCGTGTTCCTGTAAAGCAGGACGTTGCATCAAAATCAAATGTAATTTTCGAACGTCAAAATTACATAAGACAGTCCCCCAAAACGTCCACCCTTCACCACTTTCTAGTGCTTTAGCTGGGAAGAAGTGGCACAACAAACTCCCCATACTTGGCTAGGTATGTTTGAGGACATAGATGCTAGAAGTGGAACTAAATACTACTAATTAGAAACCATATCTGGCCTTTAAGTGTTGAAGACAGCTCGGTAAACTAGTAAAAGTGATATGGAATTGTAGAATTTTGATACCAAAGAACTGAGCTTGGTATCCAGCCACATTGAAACCAGATCTTTTATCATTATTCTACGCTTTATCAGAAGTAATTACTACACTAGGAGCATTTTGCTGAAAAGGTCTTCACAGTTATTTATACCTTACCTCAGAATACTTGTCATCAGGCAAGGCCGCTCTGCTAGCCTGCACGATCTTCATTAGCTGCCGTCTCCCCTGAGGGTCGGAGAGCCTGGAGGAGTCATACGCAGCTGCCTTCCTCCAGGAGAGCCTCTCGAACTTGGAGCTGAGAGCAAGCTCCTCCAGCATACGGCGGCGATTGTACTCCGTGATGTTGGTCACGAACTTCCATTGCGACATTGTTACTCTGGAATAGGATGAAGGAACTTTGGGAAATTTTTAATGGGAGAGTTGATTATTCACGTGGCTAAAAGGTTTGGCCGTCTTTTTGACCAAAGAATCAGCATTTCCATGCAACATGGTAATGCTGCCAGCTTTTTGGCACTGACTTTTATGTCCTAGCTATGATTCTTTCCCTTTTTTTATTATATACTTGCGTTAATAAGTTAGAGGGGCTTGTGGCTAAATAACAATAGCTGCACGGGTGGATCGACCAGGTTAAGCTACGCTTGCCGCGGTTTGTCCCTGGATGGGTGACCATCTTTACATACCAAGACCCCTCTGTGCCTCGGAAAGCACGTTAAGCCATTGGTCCCGGCTGTCATTTGTGGATCTGTGACAGTTACGGGACGTCAGAAGCCCGAAAGTCTGACAACCAGTCTTACCTAGGGGTATCGTATTATCCAGTAACTGGGTTGTGGAGGTCGGATAGGCAGTCGCTCCATGTAAAATACTGTTATTCAGCTGCATCCGGTTAGACTGGAAGCCGACCCCAACATAGTTGGGAAAAGGCTACGCAGATGATGATACTTGCGTTTTAAAATGAAAACGAACAAAAAATAATTTTAGAGTTCTTATTTTAAGAATGTTAGGGAGTTTTCTAGGAAAACCTTTATGAAAGAAAGGTGGACGTACGATTCCCGGATGCATCTTAAAAAAACGTGTGTGACAGACACAATCTTCTACTTCTTACCGTGTCGATGGCAATCTATATCTATAGAGTGAGTCAATTCAGAATTCGGCAACGAGTTTGACACCTTCAGTAGCGTTCCTCAGCTACCGTAGCGTGCAGACTGTAGGACATGCTGGAGACGATATTAGGTACCCCATTGTTTGTAGGACAACACCACATAATTACACTTCAGGGTTTTCTTTGCTTCGGCCTACCTGAGTCTATTTAAAGACTTACAGGCAAGCCAAAGCAACTCAAGTCTAGGTGGAAGATTTTCAGCAGGAACGAGTGGGATGGGTAAAAAAGACACAGTGAGATTACGTTGCCAGCTACGGATCTAGGGGAGGGGTGAAAACCAGTGCACCCGCCCCGGGCGGCAGTTTCAGGGGGCGCCAAAATCATAATAGTATGATTAGAAATACAAAGCTCCACAAAGCGCCTAGCATACGGAAGCCTGGTTGGCTCACCGTCTGTCACCGTCAATTTATCTCAAATGCTAGAGAGGCGGCACTATCAAGTTTCTGCTCCAGTTCGAAAAAATGATCCGGTAAAAAACTTTGGCGAGGCGGTGACAAAGAATTAAAATACACATCCAAAGTCACCGACTGCCGAAATTAAAGTCATTTTGCACTTTGTGGTGTTTTTTTGGAAGTCGGTTGTTATTTTTTTGAAAAAGTTTTTATTTTTCACTTTTTAGTTACCTACCCCACACCAATTCGAAGTTTCATTCTCCTTGGAGTCAAAACAATGCATATTTATGCGATAGCAACATTCGCGGTTGATTTGCTGTTATTTTTTGAAGAGTTCCGTTGTCTGTCTCCGAAACGCATCATCAGATCTATTTGATATTTTAATGGGATCATTTTGGAGTAAACCCCTTTCGAAAAAGAGTTATGCCCGAACATACATAAAAAATATCAACATGTCGAATTGATAACCTCCTTCTTTTTGCAGTCGGTTAAAAAGATCCAGTGCTGGCGTTTGCTCTCAATTAGAACTATGTCGCAAGATCGTCCCTTCGACACAGTTCATGCGTGTGCGTGTTTGCTGGCAGTGCTAATACAATGAAAATAGCTTTAACGAACTTTAAGGAAATGGTACATAAGGAAGTATCGAATTATCAAAATCGTTACAACATGTTGGTGAGATTACATTAAGACTGTTCTTGAACCATACTTGATATCGCATAATTTTTGGGGAGTGTGAAGATCTTGAGGAACCTTACCTGTAGCACATTCCAGAAGCTTCTCTGTCATACTCTCGTAGAAACTGGGATGCCTCTGCTGTATTTGTGTTGACACCCTGAAAATTAAATATGATATTTTGATTAGGTGACTTCCTTGTCTCTGTTGCGGTTGTTAGCAGAACTTGTTGCGGGGCATGTTTTTGGGGTTCTTCTATTAGCAATTTATTTATAGCACCAAAATTTAAATAGATACAACCACACTGTATCCGTCTGCCAACCCCTTCGGAAAATACAGGTGTGAAATTATGGGGAGGGTGGTAGGAACATCGACGCTGAAGCCAATTTTTGTTTAATAACTTTTTTTTTACGAAACCATAATTACCTTTTCGATGTTTTGACCGCGTAGGTATTACGAGTACTTTTCTATGAAACAGATTTTTTTTTAGATAAATGTTCTTACAGTGCGTCGTCGATGCCAACCAGCTTGGTAATTTTTTGAGAATCTCACCGTGAAAGCATAGGTGAAATGAACTTAGTGAGCTGTCATTATATCAGCCGATGTATTCTGTTAAAACCTCACAGTAAACGCGTTGTTTCCTCCTCAACGGTACTTTAAGGGGGGATTTGTGGAATAAGTATTTTTTTTCGATTCCAGTTTTCCCCCCTAAGGAGGATTATCTGGAGTGAATTCGACACTTTCTTTTTATAGATTCCACTTTTCCCCCAAAGGGGGATTTTCAGGGGGGATTTGTGGAATAAGCCGGTGAAGTGAGCTTAATGATTGTCATACAACTTGATGCTAGCAATGGACACAATTGACAGCTCACTTCAAGGCCACTTCACTTTTGTTTTAACGAAGAGAATTCTCCAGAATAGCTCTAATGTATAACAGTACCTACCTATCATCATCATCATCATCATTTCAGCCGAAAGACGTCCACAGCTGGACATAGGCGTCCCCCAGGCTCCTCCACTTCGACCGGTCTTGTGCTTCCCACATCCAGCGGATACCCGCGGCCTTCACAAGGAAGGAAGGCCTCCCACAAGGTGGACCAATGACCTTGTTATTGGTCCACCTTGTGGTAGGTCTTCCCACTCTACGTCTTCCGGTACGCGGTCGCCACTCCAGAACCTTTCGGCCCCATCGGCCGTCTGTTCTGCGAGCAATGTGCCCTGCCCACTGCCACTTGAGTTTGGCAATTCTTCGGGCTATGTCGGTTGCCTTGGTTGTCCTGCGGATCTCTTCATTTCTGATTCGATCGCGTAGGGAAACTCCGAGCATAGCCCTCTCCATTGCCCTTTGGGTGACTTTAAGCCTTCTGATAAGGCCCATTGTGAGCGACCACGTCACTGTACTGGTCATCACTGGCAACACACACTGGTCAAAGACTTTCGTCTTGAAACACTGTGTTATTTGGGACGAGAAGATATTGCGAAGCCTCCCGAATGCTGCCCAGCCGAGTCGGATTCGACGATTGACCTCTTTCTCGAAGTTGGACTTACCTAACTGGACAGTTTGTCCTAGGTAAACGTACTCGTCCACAACTTCACGTGTAGCGCCTCCGATCGTCACGAGACTGGGTGTTACATGAGTATTTGACATGTTACATGGGCTTTTGACAACAGTACCTATAGTGCTAACGTATTTTCATAAAACAAAATGGCCGTCGCTCCTCAGAATCAACGAACAATACCCACTTACAAATTAGTGTCTGCGACAGACGAATCTTTCTGGTTCACCCACCAGACCTTCGAAAAACCCTGACAGTTCTGTATCTTGTTATCTTACTCAGAAAAAGGCCATAATGCACAAGATGATTGTTACAAAATCGGCGGAAATCCTTACGTTATAAGATGAATTGCGAGCGTTACAGCGATCGTGATTGTAGGTGACCTTGAGTTAGTCATACAATGTCTTTATATTGTATGGAATTGTGGTTATGATAGTGTGTCCTATGGCCTTGTGTTACATCACCCGTCACTTTGCTAAGCTGATCCCTAAAGGCTTCTTCAAACAGGCGCGACACGACACTTGCAGAACAATTTCTATGAAAACTTTATGGAAATTGTTCTACAAGAGTCTCGCGTCGCGTCTGTTTGAAGAAACCTTTATTTCTGCCTTCTAAACTGATACTGGGGTTTATCTCTTATGAGCATTCATCCCACGCGGACTGGCAACGGCGCATTTATAGCGGTTTTTCATGATTATTTCATTAAATACGAACAATTACACTAGATCGTTGGTATTCGCTTTAGAATGCCCTGTGAGTGGTTGTTACTTAAGCATTTGACATGACCCTTGTCTTGTCCATGTTCATTTTAAAACTCACTCTTTCGAAGCTCTCCTGAGGTCATCGAGCATTGCACTGAGATCCTCCATGGTCTCAGCCATGACAGTTGTGGACGAGTACGTTTACCTAGGACAACCTGTCCAGTTAGGTAGGTCAAACTTCGAGAAAGAGGTCAATTGTCGAATCCGACTCGGCTGGGCAGCGTTCGTGAGCCTTCGCAATATCCTCTCGTCCCAAATAAATACCGCAGTTTCTCAAGACGAAAGTCCTCGATCAGTGTGTGTTGCCAGTGACCTATGGCACAGAAACGTTGTCCGACATAGCCCGAAGAATTGCCAAACTTAAGTGGCAGTGGGCAGGGCATATTGCTTGCAGAACAGATGGCTGATGAGGCCGAAAGGTTCTGGAGTGGTGACCGCGTACCGGAAGACGTAGAGTGGGAAAGCCTCCCACTAGGTGGACCGATGACCGTGTGAAGGCCGCGGGAATCCGCTGGACGTTGGAAGCATAAGACCGGTCGAAGTGGAGGAGCCTGGGGGAGGCCTATGTCCAGCAGTGAACGTTTTTCGGCTGAAATGATGATGATGTTTTCATTACTACTGCCCTCAAAACGGTGAAGGAAATCGTCGTGAGGAAACCGACACGTCCTAGAACCAAAAATTCGAAGACATGTGACATCTACCAACCCGCACTGGGCCCGGGTGGTGGATTACAGCCTACTCCCGATCACAGAGAGGAGGCCTGTGTCCCAGCAGTGGGAACGTTTTAGCCCGATTATGCTTTATTATTATACTGTGGTTAATCTACTTCTTAAAATTAGTGGTACAACGTTAATAAAAGAAGCGAAAGTGTCCCTCCATTGTCAGTAGGACATCCGTCTAACTCTTGGAAACAATGGTTCAATGAAAGTGGTCACTTCAAACCACGTGGTTTAATTGTGATACCGTTCGCGATCGGAGGTCAATTTGCTAACGGA
The DNA here is from genome assembly GCA_949987655.1 of Polymixis flavicincta. Classification (NCBI taxonomy): domain Eukaryota; kingdom Metazoa; phylum Arthropoda; class Insecta; order Lepidoptera; family Noctuidae; genus Polymixis; species Polymixis flavicincta. Next base: position 2,093,428 of record OX465198.1, on the reverse strand, counting down.
AATTATGTTGTTGGAATTTTGTTTTTGATTCACTCACTAACGTTGTACGTGTAGACTAGCGTGTAATAGCTCATCACTCATCACTGATACTACGTACATCTGTCGGACACGATGCCTGGTGAGACAGCAAGCTTTTTAGCTAGGCCCACCAGTGAGTTCGAGCCCGCGATTAGATTCCCCTTAATTAATGCTTATAAAGTTATTGATGGTTTTATAACTGGCTCGTTTACTCAGTTGGCTAAAACGTACAGCATAATTTTTTTTCTATGACTATGATAGCAGTGTGTAGAGGGCATGGGGAGCCGTCACCTCCTTCAGCGAAGCAGTGATGCTCGCGAAGAGGGAGGCGGCGCACGTGAGGGAGAGGCAGCATATGCGCCCTCGCGACCCCAGCCGCCGCAGGATACGGAGACGCCCTGGGCGTCGGGAATCCCAGGCCGATTTCCGGCCACCGTAGGCATGGGCTTGCGGACGGCGAGTAATGGGTAGCTCGCTGTCCGGTAAGGACCAAGCCCAAGTCGACGGCGCGTTGTGTTCCACGCGCGCCTCAAAGAGATGTCAGCACAAAAATGATGGGGCCCGCAAGGGCCGATGCCTGTCAGGGGTGCGGGTTCGTTTGAAAGAGATACCACAGCCCCTGGCATACGGGCTACTGAAGGAACACGGGTGGGTTTTAGTCAGTAAAGTCTGACACGCCCTCCTGCTCCACCCAGAGCGGGAGAAGTTATTTGATGATTTGCCACCCAAAAAAAAAAAAAAAATAGCAGTGTGTACAAAACATGGTAAACAGGCGTTCAGCAGTTGGTGCAAATCGCATTGTAGATCATTTTTGGCAAACATTCTACCAAGAGTATTAACATTTTTCTTTAATGGCAGCATGCTATTAACTGCTAAATATAAAACAGCCTTTAAAATTCTCTTTCGTTTCAAGCACGTTTTTAGGTTTCATAAAAATATATTTTAAAAGGTACCTACCATGCGATTAACGATCGGTAAAATTGATAATAAAGCGTGTTCATTGAAATATACACACAGTGACAATCTGTTGTTTAATTTGGGTTGCCACATTATCTTTATAATTTTGTACAGTGTATTTTTTTTGTTAATCTGCAAATCTACCAAAATTTTAAAACCGACACTCAAAGTAAACAATGAAATATCCACCTCTATTAAGCACATGATCACGGGGTATGACGGTAAACTAATTTTAAAGCTTTAAAACACACTTTTTTTAAGGGTAATCTAAAAAGCAATTGGCCAAAGTGACTTTTTATGCATCTTCCAACCAATTTGTCATTTCGGTCATGCCTTGTGCAGACCACGAAGGTTATAAAGACAAAAAATGTCATATGTAATGATGTGGGTACATACTGGTACATGTAAGTGTGGCCATAAGCGTGACTAAATACAATAAGACTATCTGGGTCATGTTTACGGCGGGGTTTCGTTGAGTATACAGATGATAAGGTGCTTAGGATATTGTACCTAGTTATTATAGGATTATTTACATCGATGATGGTTTACGGGAAATACAGAACCGGGCCAAGTGGCGGAACTTGGGAGAGGCTACGTCCAGCAGTGGACGTCTTTCAGCTGAAAAGATGATGACGGTTTAAAAAAAAAGAAAAATACCGGCGCAGTGCGAGTCTCGGACACGAAGAGTTCAGTTTCTACCACAAGACAAAAAATAATAAACCTAACTTAAAAAAAAGAAAATAAATAATAGATAAAAAAAACTAAAAAGCACGCCTTAAAAACCAAACTAAAAGAGCAGAAAATAATTTCAAAAAAGCGTGGTGTGCTTGATATTAATTGATCATAAAATACATCAGAAAGAACCCCACGCTTTTTTAAATTATTTTCCGCTTTTTAGTTTGGTTTTTGCACCGTGTTTTTTAACTATTATTTATTTTCAATTTTTTGTTCTGCTAACTACAAAAGCGAGATTTTTCAGTATTTTATTTTTATTTTTGAATTATCATCGGTCCTCAATAAGTCCACAAAGTTTAAATGAAATCTGACCATTTGAAGTGGGTCAAAATCAAGTCCAAAGGAGTCGATTAGGTACAAACAAACATACAGATGAAGCTAATAAAAGTTAAAAAACACGTTTCTTGTATAGCTGTATATCCCTTTTATGTTATTTGTTGTTATAGCGGCAGTAGAAAAATAAACTGTGAAAGCCACGGATACACCAGGGGACAAATGTCCCGTGCAACTCCGATTCTACGTGTTGCTGCAACGTCGCAACAACGTTCCCAAACTGCCCCAAACTGTCCCTCAACGTTTCGCGTCACATTCTACGTGACCCGGGACATGTTTCGCGTTGACGCTCTGCGGGCAAAAACACGAATCCCGTGACAGTGTTGCGGAATGCGAGTGCGCAACTTCAATTTGTGTTTCCCGACTTCGGAGGTAATTACGCATCCACCACCTTTTCTTTCGCGTCTTCTTATTTCCCGATAAAATTATGACGGCAGCACTAATCAAGACAACCTCTTCGGGCAACATCCTTGCAACTACTGACTAGTGTGGACGGCTGCAAAGTTCTGCAACATTGTCCCCGGGAACAGTACGTAGTTCAAAATCAAAATATTTTTATTTCACATAAACCTGAATGGGCACTTATGAAACGTCAGAAGCTAGGTGCACCGTTCCAAATTGTTGTTTCCTGTGGAGAAGAGCCGGCAAGAAACTCAACGGTTACTCTTTTAATAAATAATTGGCTTTAACAATGTCTCCAAATTACAGAGATAAAATGTATGGGAGGACAGTGCAGGCCTGTCAATAAGTACCTACCAGTACTTAGACGAATACAGAACAGAAAATTGTCTACAAATCTACAGTTTGTAAGGCCTACAACGTTCTCTCATTCACAATATGTAAAATAATCTACATAAATAAAATGAACCTATTTAAACATAGTGACATGATTTCCATGACAATCACTAAAAATAGTCGATTTTAAAATTGATGTATAACCAATGTCAAATAATGACGAGAATATGTCACTATTTAAAAAATAAAAAGAATAAAAAAGAACATCTATATATATAAAAGAAAGTCGTGTTAGTTACTTCACTTATAACTCAAGAACGGCTGAACCGATTTAGCTGAAAATTGGCAGGGAGGTAGTTTAGAGCCAGGAGAAGGACATAGGACATAGGATTATCCCGTTCAGTTGTTTCAGAAATAAAAAAAGTATCAAAGTGGAAGTTGGCTGTCGAAAAACGAAAATTTTCACGGATAGGATAATAGGGTAGATAGGGTAGGGTAGGTAGGGTAGGTAGGGTAGGTAGGGTAGGTAGGGTAGGTAGGGTAGGTAGGGTAGGTAGGGTAGGTAGGGTAGGTAGGGTAGGTAGGGTAGGTAGGGTAGGTAGGGTAGGTAGGGTAGGTAGGGTAGGTAGGGTAGGGTAGGGTAGGGTAGGTAGGGTAGGTAGGGTAGGTAGGGTAGGTAGGGTAGGTAGGGTAGGTAGGGTAGGTAGGGTAGGTAGAGTAGGTAGGGTAGGTAGGATAGGTAGGGTAGGTAGGGTAGGTAGGATAGGTAGGGTAGGTAGGGTAGGTAGGTAGGGTAGGTAGGTAGGGTAGGTAGGTAGGTTAGGGTAGGTAGGTAGGTTAGGGTAGTGTAGGGTAGGGTAGTGTAGGGTAGGTAGGGTAGTGTAGGGTAGCGTAGGTAGGGTAGTGATTTTGTATGAATGACTTTTGGACGAACAGGACAACGTCTGTCGGGTCAGCTAGTTATATTTGAGAGCAGGTAGTAGACTTCACATAGTTATGCTGTTAATGAGGTACCAGGGAACCCACATGTGCAGAAGGAATTAATGCCAAACTTCCCTGTCTTCAACGTAGTCTTTTATCTTATAATATGCTTTTTTGATAAGGACACGTTTGATGTGCGTTTTAAACTTTCCATCGCTAAGTTCTGTAAATGACTTTGGCAACTTGTTATAGAAGCGGATACTGTTTATTAGAAATGACTTGCTAGTTTTAGTCAATCTGAATTTTGGAATCACAATTTCATCTTTACTACGTGTATTCAGATTATGGAAATCGCATCGTTTTTTGAAAAGGCCTAAGTTTTTGCGTACATACAAGATATTTTCAAGGATATAAAGAGAAGGCAGAGTTAATATATCAATTTCGCTGAATTTGTTTCTAAGAGACTCGCGAAGCCCCATTTTATAGATTGCACGGATTGCCCTCTTTTGTAAGGTGAAAATTGAACTACGTCAGCTGCCGATCCCCACAGCAGAACACCATAAGACATAATACTGTGAAAATAAGCAAAATAAACTAACCTAGCTGTGGCTACATCAGTCACCTGCCTTGTTTTTCTTACTGCAGCTGAGCTTAATCTACTTGAAAGAGCTCTAATGTGAGCACCCCATTGCAATTTTGAATCTAAAGTAATTCCCAAAAATACAGTTTCCGAAATAGCATCTATAGTTTCTTGCCTTGCCATCAAGTTTTAAATTTGGTCCTACTTGGGGTACATTTGGTAACGAGAACTTAAGACATTTAGTTTGGTTCGCATTGAGTAAAAGATTATTAGCAGCAAACCATTTCGAAAGAACAGCTAGACTATCGTTGGCATGTAAGACATCCGTATATTTTCTATATATTCTAAAAATAAGAGAAGTGTCATCAGCGAATAAAATTATATCCGAGAAGTTAGCCAGCGACATGTTAGTTTTTAGTTAGTCAGCGACATGTTCCGCAACATGTTACTCTATTTATCCCCTAGTGTATCCGTGGCTTAATAATTACTCCCGTCACGCGTCTATAGTTCTATCGGTAAAGGTGTCTAACTGTTTAGCATGAAACCATTCATTGACTATATTATGTCATACGTAATTGTGCAAAGAATGCTCGTCTTTCGAACGTGACTCTAACAGGAAACTACTATAATGGTAGCTTTTACAATAGAACGGAGGCCATGGCCTAGGTATTTATTTATTGGAGCTCCAACAGAGGATACTCAATTACATGCAGGTATACATAGAACAGAGCAAATACAAGTGTGCGCTTCCAATATAGGAGACCACGTCATTTACATATAGTATGTAAGACACGTACAGAGGCCAGCACGTCAAGCTACCCCAATCTGTTAAATTTCTTTGAGAGTTTTTCAACTTTATCACAAAGGAATAAGGTTCATGTTCAATTGGGAAAATTTGACAGTTGGATAGGTTGACCTGCTGGCGTCTGTACGTAACGAGAGCAGTGGTGGCCAAGTGGTAACGGCCGCGACTTACAAGTTGTAAGGTCGTAGGTTCGAACCCAGACAGGCGCTTCACTTTGTGTAAATTATTTCATTACCACTGCTCTCAAAACGGTGAAGGAAAACATCGTGAGGAAACCGGCATGTCCTAGAACAATAACTTCGAAGACATGTGACATCTACCAAACCGCACTGGGCCCGCGTGGTGGATTACGGCCCAATCCCTCTCACAGAGTGGAGGCATGTGTCCCAGCAGTGGGAACATTATAGGCTGATGATGATGATGACGTAATATTGATGGGTACGTTAAACCAGCACCTACCTAATCTTTTCCCAACTATCTTGGGGCCGTCTTCCAGTCTAATCTGATGCAGATGAATTCCAGTATTTTACATGAAGCGACAGCGTTACTGTCTTCACAACCCAGTTGCTGGGTAACACGATACCCCTTGGTAAGGCTGGTTCTCAGATTTTCGGGCTTTTGGACGACCCATAACGACTGTCAAAGATCTACAAGTCAAACTAAATGATTTGCCAAAACTCATCTAGTATAACAAAAACTGCCTAGCAATGTGCGTGCGTATCTATAACAAGATACCAAGCCATTTCAAAACATTACATCAAAAATTATTTAAGATACAGTTTTACAAGTGGTTGAATGAGTGTAGTTTCTATAGTTTAAAAGAATTTATGGATACAAAATGTTGACGCCCTGTAAGTTGTGACATTTTGAAAAACCCTGCGATTTTGCATGCTATGTTTCATCCTAGCTGAACATGTTCGTGCCATAACTATTATATATAAGAACATTGTATACCATGTTTTATGCAAATAAATCATTTATACTTATTCTTACAAATGATAGCCGCGAGAAATGGCTTAACGTTCCTCAGTATTTAAAGATCGTCATTCATCAACGGACCAACCGAAGCAAATGGTGCTTAGGCTTTGATCGACCCGTACTGCTGTCATAACTAAGCCACAAGCCTCTCGCTTGATACGTAAAATATTTCTTAAAATTCGCTCTCTGCTATCGATCAAAACAGAGCTGTCCTGCATGTGTGTGTCTATGTGGATCAAATGCGCAAAAGTAGCTCAGTCAGACCGCGGTTAGACGTACTGACAAAAAACGTCATGGATGGCAAAAAGAAGGGAGTTATGGTGGACGTTGGTTACCTGGAGTCTACTTCAGGGCTACAGAAGTAGGCCAAGATGATAAGTAACCATTTTATTTTTTTGTGGGTGGGAAATCATTAAATGACTTCTCCTGCTGGGTAGAGCAGGAAGGCGTGTATATTTTAACTTACTTTTTAACTCACTTTTACTAACTAAAACCCACCCGTATTCCCTCAGTTGCCCATGTGCCAGGGGCGGCGGTAACTCTTTCGAACAACCCGCTCCCCTGGCAGGCATCGGCCCTAGTGGACCCCACCAGTGCTTGCTGACATCTCTGACGGCGCGCGTGTGGAACACATCGCGCCGTCCCGTCTATCACTTTTCGGCCGCAGGGGATAGGGAGAGCGGCCAACGCAATACCGACACTCCTCTTCCTCTGCGGCCCCACCACGTCCGCCATATAACTATTGGAGGTGCTCATATGCGGAATTTAAACGCATATGGGAAACCTCTAACTAAGGCATCGTATGCGTGAAGCAGAAACCTCATTTCTAAAAGATGGAGAATGGAGATAGAGGGTACTTAAGACATAGGACAATGGTGCATATTATGTTAGTTTTGTTCTCCAGCATAGCATAAGCGTAATCAGCCTATAATGTTCCCACTGCTGGGACACAGGCCTCCTCTCTGTGAGAGGGAGATGGCCGTAATCTACCACGCGGGCCCAGTGCGGGTTGATAGATGTAACATGTCTTCGAATTTTTGGTTCTAAGTCATGTTGGTTTCCTCACGATTTTTGCCTTCGATGTTTTGATAGCCGTGGTGAAGTTAATATACAAAAATAAAGCGCCTGTCTGGATTCGAACCTACGACCTACAACTCGTAATTCGCGGCTGTTACGAGCCACCACTATTCTCCAGATCCAAACAAAATTCTCCCTCACAGAAAACATATTTTCAGTTTTCCTCAATCATGGTTCGAACACTGGACCTCACGGTTGGCAGCCATGTTTATATTGGTTAATAAGGTAGTAAAAACTTCGTAAGATCTTATAACAACACAATAGAATTTACATAATGTTTCTTTTGCAAGTCTTGCTGTCTTGCAGAGATCTTACATAAGCAAAAGACTATGCATTACAATGCACTCCAACGCAGATTTCACGAGCTAAGATACATTACTGTATAAAATTAACATGCAAGAAGTTGCTAATCAGTGGAAATTTAAATTGAAAATGGATTTAATTGGTACACTTACCATTCTAAAGTACTCCTGAGATAGCGCATACCGTGTGAAGAAAGCAAAAAATACTAGACGCACTGCCGCGCCTTTTCTAGCGTCCATCTTAAAAATATAACTCCCAACTGTCAGTTACAACATCAATTCAAGCACTTATTTACAAAACTGAAATGAAAACTGTTTTAAAACTTTAATTAACTTGTAAACGTATTATGTGATTAACGTTGGACATTTTCATGAATATTCATTTCATTTACAACTTTTGAATTATAAAAGTAGTTTTGATTTGCATAAATATTTTGGCGGTAATTTTTGACAGGTTATGTTTTTATATTATTCTAATATGAGGCAGTGGTAAGCAAGCACACAGCCGAGGTTTTATTTGAATTATTTAAGTATTATAATTAAGTGTTTTGAGAAAACTGTCCTCTGGGCTTTCTTGTCGTCGACTGGAGTAATATTTCCGTTGCTTTTGTTTTCTGCATGCTTTGATGAGCACTGCTCGACTTGCGAGGGAGCGGCACGAGCCAAGATTCATTTATTTATCTTGAGATTGTTTTACTTTTATTATGAAGGCATTTAAAATCAAGTTGGAGATTTCAGTTATTATGCAAAGGCAAAAGCATTAGGCAAAGCCTGAACACCATTCGCTCGGTTATCTGTCTATTTTAAAAAGACTGTGGAAACCTTATTAGCTAGGTTCAAGATCCTTTTTGGTGAGAGCACAGTTTACTTGTTGTTGATGTTATCGGGAATTTTTACCTGCTGATTACGTACCTTATTGGTTCATTCCATGCCGAAAGTGTTAAGCTAAAAAAGTGTGCAATAAAAACAAAAAACAAATTTGAAAAAAGAGACTGGTCATTTTACATGAAAAACTATCAAAGATGCCTTAAAATAAAAATAAAAATTGTAACTTTTTTTTTCGATGTTTCATGTCATCAAAACTTTTTTTTAGAACATTCAACCAGCTTTTTTTAATAGTCGACCAAGGAGTCTATCTATAGATTTTTGTCTTTTGTCTAACTGAAAAGCTAATGATATGATAGGGTCTTAAGATTCGTTTGTGTAACATTACATTATTACGTTTTGTGCCCTATCCACATGAAGGCACTGAATTAGAAGAGCATTATATAAGAACCTACCTGAATTAGACCACGTTCGTAGGGGCGTAAAGATATGGCGGTGGGATTTTTTTGCACAAAACACTGTTTGATTTTCAATGCTGGGCGGTTAGCAGTGCGTTAAATATCGAGTGCGCTAAGTGCGCTGGATATTTTTACGTCCTCGTGAATAGATTTAGAAAACTCCTGAGAAGACTTCAGTCTTCGTAGTGCTATGACCACACTGTGATGCTTGAAATTCTTAAACTATCCCTCCTTAATCTTATAGGTAAGCAGAGATATCTTCAGACAACCCGTCAGATATATTCCAGGCTAGTTACCTCGTCTGTGACTGCACATGCGACGCGCCATCGCGTGCGTTACTGCGACATACTTCACCAAGATTAGAATATTTTGTAGACAAGACATTATTGTACAGTTATAATATACGAGTGGTCGCCCATTGGTCGAAATTCGGCCATAATTCATTTAAAACCTAATACATCTCTACCTACTTAATACCTATTACAAATGCGAAAGGATCTCTATCTGTCTGTCTGTTACGTTTTCACGCCTAAACCGCTGAACCAATCGTCATGAAATTTGGAAGAGATAAACAGGATAAGTTTTTATCCAGTACGCAAACTGTAACCATGAATTCAGCATATCATTCTAGACCCACTACCGCTGAAATTTTTGGCCGGTTATAAAAAGAAATATCAGCTGTTTCATAGAAAAGTGCAATACCTACACGGTCGAAATGTATGGAGCTGATCTTTTTTTTGTATTATAGGCGAAATTTATGCGCTATTGTGTCTAGAATGATATGCTGAATTCATGGTTTCAGGTTGCGCACTGGAAATAAACTTTTCCTGTATATAGCATGGGATATGGAGAAAAGCTAGATAGTACATAAATATATTAGCTCTGCATTCTTTCCCATATAAATAACTGTTTCAAATTTACAAAGGTGGGGGTACAATGTTTTTGCTTCACGTATTAATTCATCATCTGCCTTGCCTTTTCCCAACCATGTTAGGGTCAGCTTCCAGTCTAACCGGATGCAGCTGAATACCAGTATTTTACATGGAGCGACTGCCTATCTGACCTCCACAACCCATTTACTGGGTAATACGATACCCCTTGGTAAGACTGGTTGTCAGACTTTCGGGCTTCTGACGACCCGTAACGACTGTCAAAGATCCACAATTGACAGCCGGGACCAACGGCTTAACGTGCTTTCCGAGGCACGGAGGGGTCTTGGTATGTAAAGATGGTCACCCATCCACGGACCAACCGGGCAAGCGTAGCTTAACCTGATCGATCGAACCGTGCGGCTATTGTAACTTAGCCACAAGCCCCACCCTTCACGTATTAATTAAAATACAGAATAAGTGAATTGCATATAGACACCTGTATATGGTTGTTTTCTGGACCTGTCAAAGGCTTTTGACCTGGTGAATTATGACATTCTGTGGCAAAAAATGACGGATGAAACAGACCTTCCACCTGAGCTTATAAATTATATTTAAATGTTGGTATGAAAGTCAGATAAACTGTGTTAAATGGTCAGATGCTCATTCATTACAGTATGGACTAGACTGTGGCGTGAGGCAGGGGGGGTTGACTTCACCCAGTCTGTTTATCCTGTACATAGACCGCCTGGTTGGTGAGCTGAGTAGCACTATGGTTGGTTGTTTTGTAGATGGCAAAATGATCAACAACATTAGTTACGCTGATGACATGGTGCTGCTCAGCCCATCAATCTGTAGACTAAGAAAGTTGTTGGCCATATCTGAGAGGTATGCGGAGGCTCATGGCTTGAGGTATAATGCTACCAAGAGTGAGGTGGTGGGGTTTAAAGCACGTAATAATACACCCACGAACATACCACTGATACCACCAGTGACGCTACAAGGAACATCTTTAAAAGTCGTCACTCAATTTAAATACCTCGGTCATGTGGTGACGGGTTCTCTCACAGATGACCAGGATATAGATAGGGAGCGCAGGGCGCTGGCAGCCCGAGTCAATATGCTTGCCCGCAGGTTTTCGCGGTGCTCTGACGAGGTAAAACTGACGCTCTTCACAGCCTACTGCCAGTCGTTTTACTCGTGCAGCTTATGGGTTAGCTATACGCAGAAGGCTTACAACACTCTGCGCGTGCAGTATAATAATGCGCTGAGGATGTTGTTGGGGCTGCCTCGGTTTTGCAGTGCATCGAGTAGGTATGTTTGCGGAAGCGCGAGTAGATGACTTTCACGCCATCATGCGCAAACGGTGTGCTTCAATGTTACGGCGATTCAGGGGTAGCCCTAATAATATTTTAGTTACACTGGCGGACAAGGTTGATGGACCTTTTATCAGGCTCTGGGCTGGCAGACATGTGCGTGCACACATGTAATCAAATCAAATTATTTTTATTTCATATAAACCTACATGGGCACTTATGAAACGTCAGAAGCTAGGTGCACGGTTCCAAATTGTTGTTTCCTATGGAGAAGAGCCGGCAAGAAACTCCACGGTTACTCTTTTAAAATAATTGGCTTTTAATAATAATTGTACATGTAGCCAATTAATGTTTAGGTGTTTTATTTTTAATTTATTGAGTTTTACTAACATAGACTAAGTTTAAACTAACACTAAATGGATCCATGGTCTGAAATAAAATCTTTGAATTTGAATAGATATTGCAGGTATACCTATGTATATACCTACTGAAATTTCTGGCTTCGTAAAATCTACTTTTGGTTTCAAATGTTGATTCGTCTGCCTTAAAAACAAAAATGAACAGGCATCTTTAGCCATGTTCCTTCCATCATAGAGACGTCTTATATAAGAGGTCTCTATGATGGAAGGAAGGAAGGAAAGAAGGATGTATAAAGCATGATTCAGATTAAGAGCAGGCCCATACACCATAATTTTTTTTTCGTACATATCTATATCTATAACTATACTAATAATAAAGAGGAAAGATTTGATTGTTTGTTTGTATGTTTGTTTGCATTGAATAGGCTCCGAAACTAATGAACCGATTTAAAAAATTCTTTCACTGAAGCTACACTATCCCCGGGTTACATAGGCTATATTTTATCCCTATATTCCCACGGGAACAGGAATTACGCGGGTGAAACCGCGGGGCGCTGCTAGTCATACTATAAATAGATAGAGGTAGCTGGCTGGTTTTATTTTGACAGTTCAACCACATTCATTGAGGCAGTATATGCGCCCTCACGGCCTTAGTCGCCACAGGAGATGCCCTGGGCATCGGGAATCCCAGGCTGATTCCCGGCCACCGTAGGCGTGGGTTTACGGACGGCGAGTAATGGGTTGCTCGCTGTCTGGTAAGGACCAAGCCCGGGTCGACGACGCGTTGTGTTCCACGCGCGCCTCAAAGAGATGTCAGCACCAACTGGTGGGGTCCGCAAGGGCCGATGACTGCCGGGGGTGCGGGTTGTTCGAAAGAGATACCACGGCCCCTGGCAAACAGGCAACTGAGGGAACACGAGTGGTAGTCAGTCACGCCCTCCTGCTCCACCCAGAGCGGGAGAAGTTATTTGATGATTTCCCACCCAAAAAAAAAAAAACAACATTCATTGCGTTCGTTACGCTGCTGAGAAGCAAAGCAAGTTGAAAGCTTATTAAGCCGTTCGTCAACGCTGTCATTTGTGGATTTTTGACAGTCGTTACAGGTCGTCAGAAGCCTGAAAGTCTGACAACCAGTCTGACAACCAGTCTTACCAAGGGGTATCATGTTACCCAGTAGTTACTGTGAACTAGTTGGTTTGTGGAGGTCAGAAAGGCAGTCCCTCCGGGTACAGTTGCCTGTGCCAGGGCCACTGTAACTCTTTCGAATAAATCCGCGACCCTGGCAGGCATCGGCCCTAGCAGACCCCTTCCATTGTTGCTGACAACTCTTTGAGGCGCGCGTGGAACCCAACGCGCCGTCGATCTGGGTCTGATCCTTACCGGACGGCAAGCTACCCATTGCTCACCGTCCGCAAGCCCGCGGCTATGGTGGCTGAAGTCCGGTATGGACTGCCGACGCCCAGAGCGTCTCCTACGGCGGCTAGGGGCAATCCTTACCTCTCCCTCATGCTCTCCGCTTCCTCCTTCGCGAGCATTACTGCTTCGCAAAAGGAGGTGACGGCTTCCCATGCACTCTCGCTCCGTACCATGGCCTGGACTAGGTCGGACCGGACGCGAGAGATCGCCGCTGCCAACCACACACCTTTAAAGTATGTCCCACGTTTAAGCTAACATAGGTACTGTACCTATATTTTTTGTCCTGTCTACACAATAATCTTTGCATATATTTAGTAGGTCCGTCAACGGAGAGAGCTTAATGATTTGATATATCGCTAATAACAGTAAGCGAGGAGATGTTTGGTTTAATTATCTGGCGGACACACGCGATATTGCAAGATGATCTGCTGGCAATGACATCTGTGTGTCTTACTCACTTGGCTGACTAGACATGCTATTAGAAGTTGTAACGACGAGTATGAATTAACATAAACGAGTAGAAATTGCAGAACGAAAGTTATTTACAAGGCAGATCTGAGTCGAAAGGGGTGGGCCTAGGACATAATATAGGGACCGTATTGGTGATGTTCTTCGGAAAGTACGTGTTGATATTAGTAGGATAGTGGAATAGTAGGATTCGCTTCTGCACGCGACTTCCTCTTCCTCATCGCGAAATTTCTTGTTCCCAACCCATCGTTTCGCTGGTCCACGAACTTTTTCTATTTGCTTGGCTCCTTAGCGTGATATTAAGTAGCATAGAGCGTTTCTCAAGAACTGGTCTATCAAATGCAAAAAAAAAAAAAACCTAATCCGACTGGCAGTTCCAGATACTATCGTGTTCGAACAAACAAACTCTTCAGAAATATTATAAGTATCTCTAGATAAAGAAGATACCTCTATAGACATAGATTTTTTCCACCATTTTTACTTAAAACTTACACCGTACCGATAGACCGTCGGGACAGGCCTCGACAAACGGTCAGCAAAACAAAAGAATAGCGACACGACGACGACGCGCGACGCCACATCAACAATACAAGTATGCAGACCGTATCGCCCAGTGATCGTGTCACATTTCTTACTATTGTACTCGTAGGAGTTTTATTAGAGCGCGAATTACCTATATTACGGTTGTATTTCTCGGAGGTGGGCAGAGATGTATCTACCTTTTCCCCAAGGCTTTGGACGTGTTATCATATCATCATACCAGCAGAAAGACGTCCACTGCTTGACATAAGCTCCCCTAAGCTCGGCCACTTTGAGCGGTTCCGTGCTTCCCGCGTCCAGCGGATTCCTCAGGCCTTCACAAGGTCATCGGTCCACCTTGTGGGAGGCCTTCTAACTCTACGTCTTCCGGTACCTACGCGGTCGTCACTCCAGAACCTTTCGGCCCCATCGGCCATTTTGTCTGCAAGCAATGTGCCCTGCCTGCTTACTGCCACTTAAGTTTGGCAATTCTTCGGGCTATGTCGGTTGCATTGGTTCTTCTGCGGATCTCTTCATGCCTCATTCGATCACGCAGGGAAACTCCAAGAATAGTTCTCTCCACTACCCTTTGGGTGGCTTTTAGCCTTCTAATAGAGCCCATTGTGACACTGCGATATTTGGGACGAGAAGATGTTGTACGCAACAGGAGGCTACGGCCTCCTCGAACGCTGCCCAGCCAAACGTGTGGGTGTCGGAAGTCCCCATGGGAGCTTACTACCGAGGTATTTACCTCGGTAGTATCCTATGTGTTAATTCAGGTTTTTTACTATCTGTGTGCTTCTAAATTCGTTCAGCCGTTTTTGCGTAGCATCCAAACACACTAACTTTCATACATATTTCTAGTAGGATTAGTTAGGATAGGTACCAACAATTCGCCGATTTTTTTAAAGGCTCCCACAAACAGGCGTGATGCAACCGGCGACAGCGAGACGCGATCCTTGTAGAACAATTTATATCAAAACTAGCTTTTGCCCGCGGCTCTGCCCGCGTGGATGCCGGTTATCGCGTATAAAAGTAGGTAGCCTATTTTCTTCTCCATATGCCAGGCTATATCTCTGCCAAATTTCATGACGATCGGTTCAGTGGTTTAGGCGTGAATACGTAACAGACAAACAGAGTTCCTTTCGCATTTATAATCTTAGTAGGGATTTCATGGAAATTGTTCTACGAAAAACGCGTCGCGCTTATCCTCCCTTCGCATGGACGTAAATCTATAGCAGTGGGATTTGCCCGCGCCCTGGACTTTTCAACTCTCGGCGTTGGACTGAGCAACCAGACTCCAACAGAGTGTACCCAATCACCCTCACGGCCCTAGCCTCCGCAGGAGACGCCCCGGGTGTCGGGAATCCCAGGCTGATTGCTTGCGGACGGCGAGTAATGGCTACCTCGCTGTCCGGTAAGGACCAAGCCCGTGTCGACGGCGCGTTGTGTTCCACGCGCGCCTTTAAGAGATGTCAGCACCAACTGGTGGGGTCCGCAAGGACCGATGCCTGGCAGGGGTGTGGTTGGTAAGCCGTTGGTCCCGGCTGTCATTTGTGGATCTTTGACAGTCATTACTGGTCGTCAGAAGCCCGAAAGTCTGACAACCAGGCTTACCAAGGAGTATCATGTTACCCAGTAACAGGGTTGTGGAGGTCAGATAGTCAGTCGCTCCAAGTAAAATACTGGTATTCAGCTGCATCCGGTTAGACTGGAAGCCGACCCCTACATAGTTGGGAAAAAGCTACGCAGATTGATTGAAAATTTTGGTGAAATAAAACCAACTAAAATGAATAATAAAATATTGCTTTATTTACTTACATACTTACGAACTGTTTAACTAAGAGTATAACAATAATTAATTATTAATATGTACAGTAAGGGCGCGAACAAAGTAACTAACAAACAATATTATTTTTTAGGGATAGCCAGAATAACCCGCGAAATTAATTTTTTGCTACTTTTTAGGGTTCCGTACACGAAGGGTAACCAACGGGATCCTATTATAGCCTGACCGATACCGCTGTACCGCGCCTTAGGTATGCGTGGCGAGGTGGGGGACGGACGTTGAGTGGTGACGAATGAGTGGCTTGCACTGGCGAATGAGCGGCTTGCACTGACGAATGAGAGGCCTGCACTGCTTCCCCGTCGCGCCGCGCCCATACCTAAGGCACGGTACAGCGGTATCGGTCAGGCTATACTAAACCTTCCCTTGTCCGCCCGTCTGTCAGCGGGCTGTATCTCATGATCCGTAATACGTAAACAGTAAAACATTTCACAGAATGTGCTGTTGCTGTTTTCAAAAAATAATAAAAATTAAAGCAAAGGTAAAAATTTGAAGGGTCTTCATACAAGAAACGTGGTTTTCGGCGTTTTTTACCTTGTGGTACGGAACCTTTTGTGTGCGAATCCGACTCGCACTTGGCCGTTTTTTTTTTTGTTCCGTGTGGTGCCGGACGTAAAAGAATAGCACTATCCCATTTCTTCGCGTGGGTGTCGTTCTTTATGCCTTTTACCACCATACTGGGATCGCCAAGCCGCCTGCCAAGCGTGGTGATTATTGCAAATCCCCCCCCTTATTGGGGATGCGTATGTCCAAAAGTGCACGTCTTTCGGCTAAAGGCCCACCCAACATTCGCTCCCGACCCACCACTGGGTCGCAGTGGTGGGTCGGGAGCGAATGTTGGGTGGGCCTTGAAAATAGGGAGATACGTCCAAGTGAAGAATTCGTTGATTTACCACAAGATACGTTACTGTGAAATTGATTCGATTGCACGCCGCGAAATACTGGGTCTCAGTTGCCGACAACTATCCTTGCAAACAAAAAATCTATACTAATAATAAAGAGGAAAGATTTGACTGTTTGTTTGTTTGCATTGAATAGTCTCCAAAACTACTGAACCGATTTGAAGAATTATTTCATTGTTGGGAAGCTACATTATCCCCGGGTGACATAGGCTATATTTTATCCCCGTATTCCCACGGGTACGGGAACTACGCGGGTGAAACCGCGGAGCACTGCTAGTAGGAAATAAATACATCCTTCTCTTTGAAAACACTCCTTCTAATTAAGTATTTTCGATTCTTGCTGAATGTAACTTATTTGAACACTGCTTCATTCATACCTACTCAAGTAAAGCCAAGAGGTGAGTCCCGAATTTGGAAGTTTTGTTAGGTGGGTCGCGGTCCAGTCAACTTTTGGAACCACTGCTAAATACATACGTAATACGGTCAATAATCATATTTAGTTCAACGGAAAACTTGACACTGACCGGCTAATTCCAAAAAATGGGCTACCCTGGCGTTTCCTCCTCAATAGTTTTCAGGAAAACTTAAATGATGCAGAAACATCTTGCAATGACAATAAAATGCACGAATTTTAATAAACAGCTGTGTTTTTTTTTAACAATAATGGGTTGTTAAATACATACGTAATACGGTCAATAATCATATTTAGTTCAACGGAAAACTTGACACTGACTTGCTAATTCCAAAAAATGGGCTACCCTGGTGTGTCCTCCTCAATAGTTTTCAGGAAAACTTAAATGATGCAGAAACATCTTGCAATGACAATAAAATGCACGAATTTTAATAAACAGCTGTGTTTTTTTTTAACAATAATGGGATGTTAAATACATACGTAATACGGTCAATAATCATATTTAGTTCAACGGAAAACTTGACACTGACCTGCTAATTCCAAAAAATGGGCTACCCTGGCGTATCCTCCTCAATAGTTTTCAGGAAAACTTAAATGATGCAGAAACATCTTGCAATGACAATAAAATGCACGAATTTTAATAAACAGCTGTGTTTTTTTTAACAATAATGGGATGTATTCATAAACGATGATTCAAGTTACGAGATGTTCAAACTTCAAAAATGTATGGTTCATCAGTCGCTAATCATAGCAGCGTTTATAAATAAGGGGGGATAAGTATAACTAATTATTTAACTCCAAGCTTATCTATGTACAGACGCCAGCACATCAAGCTACTCCAATCTGTCAAATTTATTTGATAGATTTTCAACTTTATACCGTAAGCATAAGGTTCATGTTCAATTGGAAAAATTTGACAGTTTGGGGTAGGATGACCTGCTGGCGTCTGTACCGGCGCCAGCACATCAAGCTATCCCAAACTGTAAAATTTTTGTTTGGTTTTGAAATAAAGTTGAAACTCTACCATATAAATTTGACAGATTGGTGTAACTTAATGTGCTGGCGTCTGTAAATGGAAGGAATAGAAATAAAATAAAAAACCGTACAAGTGCGAGTCACACTCGCCCACCGAGGGTTCCGTAAAAATTTGAAGTTTTTGTTGATGTTGTGAATGGCGGGGGATATTTTTATGATTTAATTAAAAATTATAGTTTTCAGATTTTTCTCTGTAGGTACTAGTAGTTATCAGACGATATTACTTGCCAAATTTCATGGTTCTAGGTCAACGGAAAGTATCCTTTTTGATTCCCTTGAGAGTTTCGAAATATACGTTTTTTGTGGCATAAATTGCCGTATCTTTTTTTTACGTTAATTTAGAAATTCGATTTTTTCACAGCTTCAAGAGACTGTAGACCTGAGTATATAGTTTTAATTTAAATTCGATAGGAGCACGCGTTCCCGAGATAAAGGGTCTTGACAGACATACGGACTGACGGACAACAAAGTGATCCTATAAGGTTCCGTTTTTTCCTTTTGAGGTACGGAACCTTTAAAAACAGATTTGTAACAATTATCATTCTCCTGACTTTATCCTAATTTATTTCGGGCCGGCGCAAAATGTTCTTTTTCTTCCATACCTACTTGTTCTATGTTTTAGCCCAAGTTCCCCTCCCACTGACGAAATAAAATCGCTGTGGGATTTTTTTCGCGGGCTGCTTATCGCCAAGAATTAAAATCGAACAGTAAGACATACAGTTCCATTTTCGACGCGCTGAAATGCACTCTGTTGGGTTTTCAATGGTTCAACTAAGTCCCGTATTACAGAACGTCACTCAATACTCAAGCATTACTTAAAACTAGTTTCAACCAATCAAATGGCTCTAAAATAGTTTTAACTTTTAAGTAATGCTTGAGTCTTGAGTGAGGTTCTGTAATACTAATTGTATTAAAAATCAGCTGCTTCACACATTAATATGTTATTTAAAATTAAATTACTAGATCCACAAGCTGTAAAGGAAATAAAAAATCCCCATTTTAGAATTGGCCCAATACTAAAAGTTACAAAACAATAACATTAAACAACGTAGATAAAAATCAAAGGAATTCTTATTTCTGCTCTTCCCATTATAAAAAATAAGCTTGGAAGAAAAAATTTTTTTTTTTTAACATTACCAAAA
This sequence comes from Polymixis flavicincta, assembly GCA_949987655.1. NCBI lineage: Eukaryota > Metazoa > Arthropoda > Insecta > Lepidoptera > Noctuidae > Polymixis > Polymixis flavicincta. The sequence continues at coordinate 2,074,420 of OX465198.1, read as the reverse complement.
ATACTAAAAACTTTATCTACGTTTGATTCGTCTCAACATCACTACATTCTAAAATTGGTTCATTTTCAACAACATTCATAGTATAGCGCTTTCTAGACGTATCAATATTATGTCTGCGCTTCATATGCTTCTTAAAATTTGATCCATTTGTAAAGTCCCGCTGACAATACACACATTTATACGGCTTAGCACCCGTGTGTTGTCTTACATGTAAGTTCAAACGGGTTTTAAACCTAAAAGTTTTGTTACAATACTCACATACGTAAGGCATTAAGTCTGTATGCACAATAGAATGAGATTTCAAGTGTCTTTTAACTCGGAAACTTTTACCGCACTGCTCACAAACAAACGGTTTGGCTCCGGAATGGAGACTGAAGTGGGATTGAAGATTTCCTCGAGCCCGGAAGGCCATAGGACAGAATTCACATTTGAAAGGTTTTGTGTCATCATGCGTCATCATGTGAGTACTCAAAGTACCTTTAGTAAAGAACATTTTACCGCATATATGACAAGAGAAGTCTCTGCTACGCTCTGTGTGTATGAGCTTGTGTTGCTGTAAGTTGCTCCGAGATTTGAATTCCTTTTGGCAATGTTCACATTTAAGTTCGAATTCAATTGTTTCACATTTCATCCGTTTTCTGTAGTTTTTAGTGTAAACTATTATATGGTCTTGTAGTTGGTCTTCATTCTCGAACATTGAACCACAGTTTTGACACATTGTTCTGTATGCATTGACGTGACAAGAGTTTACATGCTTTTTCAAAACTGATGCCATTGTGAAACGCTTGTCGCAAAATTCGCAGCAGTATCTTAGCCATTTCTTGTGTGAACGTACATGGTTGACAAATGATTTGTAATTATTGAGAACTTTACCGCAGTCTGAGCACTTGAATATACAGCAACGGGTGTGTATTTGTAATGCATGCAAGCGTAGAGACATAATATTCTTGCATTGAGCATCACAATCTGCACAACGGCACATATAGTCGTCCCAAGTCAATTGTTCTGACCCTTTTTCATTACTTGCAGCATTTAAATCAGAATTGTACTTCAATTTCTTTTTCTTTTTGAGTTTTTTCTTCTTAACAGCCATGTACAGAGGTGCATCACTGTCTGTGGTGTTAAAACCATCGGAATTTTGAACCATTTCATTAACACTCAGGCGTTCTATTTTCACTGCAGCCGCAGATAAGTCTATCAAAGAATTAGGGTCTACAGTCAATATTTGCAGATCCTCATTGACAATTTCCGATTTTACATCTCGTTTAGTGTCTTCAAAGTCTTCCCAATCGACGTTTACCGGTTTTCCATCATCACTTGGGTCTATTTTGAAATCAGAACGCGATATCTCATTGTCATCTTTTTTTATGAATATTTCGTTCAATTTTATCTGTGCAGTCCTCACATTGTGTAAAAAGGACCATGTACGTTCTAGTAAGTCGAAACATGAGAAGCAAATGCTTTTTGGAAGGTCTTCTGAGGTATTAACATCGATATTTATCCATAACAATTTCGTAGCTATTTTTGAGTTTATTCCTACATCTTCGTCTGGCGCTATTAGCGTTTCTTTTGTTGTTGGTTCGGCGCACAGGCGACAGTAGGCTTCGTCTTCGTCACACATAGTTAATTATCAACTGAATTTACGTAACATTTGATTGGAAATTGTGTAGTTTTCGTAAAATTGTGAATGCATCAATGATAAACAACCATTTTGACAATAGACGCGTTGGTATTGCCACTTCTATAAAATAAATATCGACTCCACTTAACTAAAAATACTGTCAGGGCTTTTACCGGTTAAAATACAACAAAAAAAAATTATTTAATGACTAAATTAACAGCAAACCGTGTGCCGTTTTCTTTTCTTATATTTTTTGGCAAAAAACAGATATTACAAAACAAAATAAAGACTCACTTGTCGAAGAATTTGACAGCAGTGTTGCCAACTCCTATAAATTCGAGTCGCTAGACTTAATATCAAAAGTCGCCAGAAAGTCGCTAAAACTGATTTTATCAGCAGGATTAGCACGAGAACCGTAGAGAAGCGTTTTATCGACGGAAGAGTAGGCAAAAATAACGTTAACGTGTAGACAGGTGACAGTGTTGTACCCAGAAAAGTAGACAAGCGATTTCTATTCTACGGTAGAGTAGAAATAGAAAGGGTCATGCAGCCTGCTGGAGTGGACTCAGAATTTTGTTCTGGGAGGGGCATAAGAGGCTAGTGGCGGTATTTAAAATTTAAATGGATAAAAAACACTAATGTTTATTTAAACTAGATGATTTCCGAACGCTCTTAATTTTTTTTATCTAGAGTTTGGGGTAGCTTGATGTGCTGGCGTCTGTACTCCAAAAGTCGCTAAAACATTTTTGTCGCCAAATCTTATTTGTGTCGCTAAGACATAAACGAAAGTCGCCATTTCTAGCGACAAAGTCGCTAAATTGGCAACACTGTGACAGTCAGTCAATTTATCAATTTTCTTTTTTTTATGGTCTGCCGTACTGGGGCCTAAGTCTACTAATTTATAAACGTTACAATGGTCTCTCAATGGTGTGTTTTTGACAGTTTTTGTATGGCAAATCTGTCAAAAACTTACCATTGAGAGACCATTGTGACGTTTATAAATTAGTAGACTTAGGCCCCTGGGTAAACGTTAGGTCCGCCTAGTATAGAAAAAACCTACTTTGTCCAAATACAACACAGGAACCGGGGCCAAAGTCTACTAATTTATAAACGTCACAATGGTCTCTCAATGGTAAGTTTTTGACAGATTTGCCATACAAAAACTGTCAAAAACACACCATTGAGAGACCATTGTAACGTATATAAATTAGTAGACTTAGGCCCCTGGACTGCCAGAATAACTTAGCGCCATTTAGTCCCATGATTGTTTTACGTGACAAGGAAATAAGAATATCTCCAAAACCGTGTAGGTAACTGTTCTGTGTTTTCACAGATTTTTTTTTTGTCAAATCGATTTTTTTTGTAACATCATCATTTCATGTTTTTTTTTGTTGTCAAAGTACTAAACCCCCTAATATACCCTATTCATTTAGTCATCCCAACCCACAGTTCTTTGTTTCCCCATATCCTGCAATAGTCCTGCACCAACCGTAGGTTTTCCATGGGTGCACAAGCAGTGCATAGTGCACATAGGAAATAAAAATTTGCCTGTTTCATTTTTCCGTGAGTTATTCAATACTAGCGCCACCCATGGCATACATTTACAGTTTTCTTCACCATTGAAAATTAAATCATACATTCATAGATTTTTCACAGAGTAGAAATTTCTTTAAAGTGTGATAGACGCACGAGCAAGTGAGCACAGTATAAAAAAGGACACTATGGAAGCTACTTAGGCCTATTCGATGAAATTATTACATTCGCTCCGTTGGACCGTTAGGGTTGTCACTCTTATGGTGCGGCTACACCTACGAGAAACGCCGTTGATTATCACGATGTTGGACGTTAACCGTAGGTGTAGCCACAACTCATCGCAATAATTTTACAACGGCATTCACATTGCCATTTGACGTTACAAAACGTGAGAGTTATTGCGTTAAAGCGGCCACACTAACGTTTGTCACTGTGAGCATAATAGCCGATTTTTTACCGCTTTGTTAACACGATATTGGGGATTGACGTTGACCGTAGTGTGGCCACTGAATTTATTGCGTTAATTGCCGGAATCTTTACCGCGTTATTTATCGCGATGTTGGGCATTGATGTTGACTGTAGTGTGGCCGCAGAATTAGTATTAGTCGAATTAAAATTGTTTTAAGGCTCGCTAAAGATACTCTAATTAACGTTAGTGACCTAGTGCTGCTTCAGGAAGACAACGTACCACCATTTTGCTACTGTATGGGCCGCATCAGCAAACTCTTCCCTGGAGTACCTATGTTGTGTAGCAGATGTACAGTCGCCAGCAGGTCAAGTTAACCCAAACTGTAAAATTTTCCCAATTGAACATAAACCTTATTCCTTTGCAATAAAGTTGAAAAACTTTCAAAGAAATTTGACAGATTGGGGTAGCTTGATGTGCTGGCCTCTGTATAGAGGCCAGCACAATCAGTATCAAATTTCTTTGATAGTTTTTCAACTTTATTGCAAAGGAATAAGGTTTATGTTCAATTGGGAAAATTTGACAGTTTGGGATAGCTTGACCTACTGGCGACTGTAAATACCTTACACGATTACTGGAGGCTCTTCAAGGAACTTTGAACTCTGCCAGCGTAAGTGTGACGGAGCAGATAATAATTGAAAGTTCAAAAACGGAGACTTTTAACGATTGTCATAGTGTGGGCATGTGATACGGAGGAATGAGGAAAATGAGTGAAGAAAGTTTAGAATATGGGTGTCGATGGCTATAAGAGTAGGGGGAGACCAAAGAAACGATGGATGGACTGTGTGAATGATGATATGGTTAGAAAGAGTGTGACTACGGAGATGACGACTAATAGAGAAGTGTGGAAGAAGAAAACATGATGAGACGGGCGCAAATTAATTGGGATAGTGCAGTGAGAATGATGACTTTTAACGGGGGAAGATGTAGGCGCCTGCGACTTTTATGTTCGCATCATGCATTTCAACAGTTCTGTGTGCTGCCGGACGTAAAGGTTCCGTGTGGTGGACGTAAAGAAAAGCACAATCCCTTCTCTTCCCGTGGGTGTCGTAGGAGTCGACTAAGGGACTTACTAGAGAATGGGCAGCAGCGTTCTCTATGCATTTTACAACCATACTGTGATCGCCAACCCGCCTGCCAAGCATTTTTTGAAATTGTTTGGACATACATTTTTGATTCTTTGAAAGAAGTTTTTCAATCGGTAGGTTATGTATCTATATTTCTATCCTTTTTATTCCACTTGCAAACTACATAGCTGGTAAATGCAACTTTAACAATGGAAAATTACAAAATGTACCTACCTACCTACCAGTTTTCTGTAAGTTTCTGTGTATCCACTTCTCACAGTGGTGACAGTGGAAAAAATTAAAGGTTATTTTTCACACTAAGGTTACTTTTTTATACATGTCAGGTAACTTTTTACAAGACCCGGCTGGCCACACTGGAGGTTTTTTTTTGTTGGGTTTTGGATTCGCACGGTTTGTGCATTTAGCCAGTGTCAAGTAATTTTACTTTTCAATCAAGTAAATGGCCCGATATCAGGCACGAAGTTACATAAAAGTCATAGTCAGTCAAATCAAACTTAAATCAAAGTTATTGTAAAGCGGTAGTAACTTTACAACAACCTACTAGGAGTTTTTGGGGGGAACACGAAAAGTCCACGTTAGTCACTTATTTTCACCTTCAGTACACTTGTGCACTCACACGTAACTAAATTGAATAATTCACTACCAAAATTATACAATTTAATTCGCTATTTCACGAAATTTCATGAAAATGAAAATTCGTGCGACATGTTCCAACGCGATCCCGCCAAAAACCACGCACTGGACTAGCGATCAGCGATGGGCGATTCCGAGATGTTTTAACAATCGAAAGAATCGAAGTCGTTAAAATAAACCATCGAGTCAACCATCGACTCGCCGTTCTACAAAACAATCGAGATGTTTTTCGATTGTTTCGAGTCAGTGGAATCATGATAAATGATAAATGATTTTATTTCTGTAAGTAGGTTTGTATAAACACTTTTACACGTCAATCATATTTTTTTAAACTAGAAGAGGTCGGCGTTTCCTATCTGACTACTCTGAGAAGAAAGGCCGAAACAAACTCAGAGGTCACAGTTTCTTTTAAAGTCCAGACATAATCTTGGTCAGATCATGTGAAGACCATGTGGATTGGTGTCTGAAATGGTCTTTTGAGGAAAGAACCACACAGATTGAGTGGACCTGTCCATTCAGTGCACGCATGTATCAGTAATCATACGGCTCAACTCAGAACTTGAGGAGCTCAATGATTTGACGAACAATACCAAAGAAAGGACATTTGGGTAGGGCCGCATAAAGTACTCAAACTGCCAGATTAACATTAAAAACGAACTGAGAAAGAGACGTACTCGTAACACAAAAACAAAAATACCACTTAGTCCTCACATTCACAATAATTAAAACAAAAATAATATTATACTTCTCAAAGTAAATATTCATGTCAAAGTATAAATATCGACCGCTAGTTTCGATTGTTTCGAGTCAGTGGAATCGACCGCTAGTTTCGATTGTTTCGAGTTAGTGGAATCGACCGCTAGTTTTCGATGGTTCGAATCGGTCATCGAGTCTCACTCGGTCCCCGAGGTCAGTCCAAAGAGTACAGTATTAGACAGTATATAATATATGGTCAGTCGATTGCATGCATTGAGTCGAGGCGCATGTTAGTTAGAGGCGAGAGCGTGCCAGACTCGAGTCGAGCGAGCTGCGCGTAATTTGTGAACATTTTCCTTAACTTAAGATTACGATGCACTGTTTTATTTTTAACTAGTTTTGAAATTCATCAAAATGCCACGGATTTTTAAACAATCGCGCCAACGAACCAACTCGCGAAACCCTAAACCATCGGGAAACAACTCTCGACTCGAATGAACGCGTCATGCGCCAGTCGCAATAACAGACCGAGTCGGACTCGAGACCAAGTCGAAACAATCGAGAACCATCGAGATGTTCGAACAATCGAAACAATCGAATAAAACCTCTCGTCATCGCGCATCGCTACACTGGACGTTTGATTCCAAGAGGAACGTGTGATAGACATGGGTTGGATTAGGTAAAGACGATAGCTAATCCACCTAATCCTAGTATTTAAAAATACCTAATCCATTTACCTAATCCGAATATTCATTCAATATAGCCGCTGGCCTGTTACCGATATTGTGTATCGTATGTGGATTGGGTAAGAAATATTCGGCATGGAGTACTTAGGGACGTTCCGTTTTTGATTTATTGTGGAACGGTGGATTAAATATATTTTTTTTTTGGGTTTTGGATTCGCACGGTTTGTGCATTTAGCCAGTGTCAAGTAATTGCAGTGCTTTTCGATCAAGTAAATGGCACGTTATCAGACACGAAGTTACAAAAAAGTCATAGTCGTCTCTATTAGGAGATTTTGGGGGAACCACGAAAAGTCCACGTTAGTCACTTATTTTCACCTTCACTACACTTGTGCACTCACACGTAACTAAATTGAATAGACTTTCACTACCAAAATTAAACAATTTAATTCGCTATTTCACAAAATTTCATGAAAATGAAAATTCGTGCGACATGTCCCAACGCGATCCCGCCAAAAACTCATTTCGTTTTTTATGCAAAGTACTAACTAGTCTAGTGGTATTCTACGTAGATGGCCTGGCGGCAGTGCTAATTAAACTTGAAACGTACGGAATACTTTCTGTGTAGACTGTGTACGAATATTTTGTGCCATACCTAATCCTAGACGCTTTGGATTAGGTACGGACTCGTATCGAAAAATACCTAATTCAATATTTAAACGTCTAGTGTCAGTAGTGGAGGTCAGACGTATGCCAATTTTTCAAACCAGTCACCCCCGCCATGTTCTGTTACCGGCAGAGCATGTATGTATAGATACGTGTTTAGAATAAACTCAATACGGGTATAATAATTATTAAATAATACGAAATTAAAGTAGTTAATATTTTGTGAAACAAAAAATGGGCAAAACTACAGAAAACAAAAAAACGACGGGTTGCACTCCGGGAGTGCCGGCAGAAGTGAAAACTTGAATATTAACGTTGTGCATTTTTGATATTTTGGAATGGTTAGGGAATAATTTTGTACGAATTGTTTTAATTATCAGTATAAAAGTACTATCATTTATGTGGTAGAATACAATATTTATTTATTGCACTATCGTACACAAACATGACAATTTATATTACATTAAAAAGTTTATCTCTCAGTAAAATCTATTTCCATCCATAATTTCGACGACTTTTTCACCATCATTATTACCAGAACCATCATCGCCAATCTCTAAAACTGATACGATCGGTCTATGATAGCTGAAGTAAGAAATTAACAGTTTTGATTCGAACATAGTTAAATGTCTAATAAAGACCGCATATTGATGCGGTCTTTATTAGAGTTAGTATCAGTTTTAGAGATTGGCGATGATGGTTCTGGTAATAATGATGGTGAAAAAGTCGTCGAAATTATGGATGGAAATAGATTTTACTGAGAGATAAACTTTTTAATGTAATATAAATTGTCATGTTTGTGTACGATAGTGCAATAAATAAATATTGTATTCTACCACATAAATGATAGTACTTTTATACTGATAATTAAAACAATTCGTACAAAATTATTCCCTAACCATTCCAAAATATCAAAAATGCACAACGTTAATATTCAAGTTTTCACTTCTGCCGGCACTCCCGGAGAGCAACCCGTCGTTTTTTTGTTTTCTGTAGTTTTGCCCATTTTTTGTTTCACAAAATATTAACTACTTTAATTTCGTATTATTTAATAATTATTATACCCGTATTGAGTTAATAATGAATTAGGTTTAACTGTGTATGTGTGTATGTGTGTGTATGTGTATGTGTGTTTGACATAGTTAAACCTAATTCATTATGCAAAGTTTATGTTGAAATCTCCACTCAAACTCATTGGCAATTCATCAAAGCTTATTCCAATTTTTTTTTGAAGCAATGCAGATGCGTCATGAGAATATGAATCAGTTTTCGTACAAGAAGTCTCGTATAGCACGCAATGACTTATCTGGAGAGATGTAAACAGCAACCACAATAATGAACTGATTATCACCAGAGAGGCAACGATTTATACAAATATCACCGCTATCAGAAACAGTAGCATTAAACATGCTATTGTATTTCACATGCACATCCATAGAATTTGTGCAATAATGAACTGTATTCATATTTTGATAAATAGCTACTCCTCCCGCTGGACGATTACTTCTTCTGAAACTCGCAACAAAGTTGAAATTCGGAATGTCAATTATTTCATCGTTACCCATATGAGTTTCTGATAAAATTAACACATTCATCTTTTTAACAAGAGCGTCAATTGCTAGATCATCTACATGCGCACGTAAACTTTGACAATTGAATGAAAAAAGAGACAATCTATTATTCTTAGAAATAAAATCTAGAAGTGTTTTGGTGATGGTTTGTAAAGGATTTTCACGTAATCGTTTCAATTTAATTGATAAATCTTCTCGATGAGTTGTTGATCTCTTTTGATTTTTTGTTGCGTTTGAATCTTCCACCTGTGCGTTTCCTACTCTGTCATGATAAAATTTCCAATCTATTTCATTTCAGCCGAAAGACGTCCACTGCTGGACATAGGCCTCCCCCAAAAAGAGGGTTTTGCCATAATCGCCGCGCTTGGCAGGTGGGTTGGCGATCGCAGTATGGTGGTAAAATGCATAGAGAACGCTGCTGCCCATTCTCTAGAAAGTCCCTTAGTCGCCTTCTACGAAACCCACGGGAAGAAACGGGATGGTGCTATTCTTTTACGTCCGGCACCACACGGAACAAAAAATGAAACAAAATAAACCTTTACTAATCGTATTTATGTAGAAATAGAAACAGTTGGTACATACAATGGTTGGCGAATATGTTCAGATAAGGGTTTCAATAACCAATGGTTACAGTCATAACGAACTCGACGAACACCAATTAAAGGATGTTTTACACCAAATGGCTTACATCGCATCGGAAAGGAAAGAATACGAATGGATGCGGCGACAGTCGATCGCGTCCGGCAGAATGTCGACGCATACGATCGGCTCAGTGGCGCTTGCGAACGTATCCGTTTCTGCGCCTAGTGAAATAGTGTCATTCCTACCGTGTTGACGTGTTCGAATTTTTGAAAAAGGCAGACGATCGAATGACGACAGCTGAAAGGATCCGCTCGGATACGACGACAGACGAACGGAGCCGATCGCGCGTTGCAGCATACTTTCTGCTACGATCGCGTGTCGCGAAAGACTACCACGGTTAAGATGCTGTGCGCGGCTTAGTAATATCGACTGTAAATACTGTTTACACGGTTTGATATTGTTTAAAGATTGTGAAATCCGTTCCGATACGATGCGATGTCGTTTGGTGGAAATAATCCTTTAGTCGCCTTCCAATTACTTTAAGAATAATAAAATATGGCCTGTTAGTAAAATTCTACTGTTAGATTCAGTTCATCGAATGAAAATCTTGTACCAAGACATGTGGGACCACCTGTTCGTATTCATATTTGTTTTCCATTATGTTGGTTTGGCAAATTGCGATTATCCACAGGTGGGTACCTTCACACCATTTATTTTTAGTAATAGTCCTCTTGACCGAATTTCGGCCCTGGCGGCGACGCTTAGCGGAGACAATCCATCCGAAGCAGGAGCTTTTCATCTTCTCCATCTCTTCTCTACAAAGTATAAAGTTAAATCGCTGTTTTTAACCGACTTCAAAAAAGGAGGAGGTTCTATGTTCTCTGTAGGGTATGCTTTAGGGGTAATCCCATATAAATTTTATTAATAGGGCTGTTACAAATTGAAGTAAGTATTCAGTTTTAGATAAATTTATCGGCGCGTGGTAGCTGATCGCGCGTGTTTGTCTAGTGAAGTACGGTACTACACATGCTAACCGTTTTGAGTCGGACGCCCAGGGGCCCAAGCCTGCTATTTATAAATTCGTCATTCCAACACGATCTCATTGGCACTTTGCTAAAAGTTCGTAATCTGCTAAATTTATAATGGTCGATCATTGGTCGGTCAATGGTCTCGTCATAGAATTGTCTTAAAATGTCATTGTCGTATTGCCATTTTTATAAAACCCGTTAGTAGAAATGATTTTCGAAACAATAATTCCAAATTTGAACATTTAATCATTCCAGATTAAATTTACATATAGGTATATATTTTTACATATTATTTTAGGAACTGTAATTTTTTTGCAGATTACCCTGTAGGTCAGTCATTCATTTGTCATTAAGTACGAGATTACCAATAAATGCTATTTCTTTCAATGGAGTGTCAGTGGCTGACCACTGGAAAGTCATAATGACGCCATTATATTAGTAGATTACTTAACAAAATCAACAATTATGAAATCAATGATAGACCATTCTGACACTATTGTAATAGCAGACTTGAGGCCCGTGGCTGCAGCCTTTGAAAATGGTAAAAAGTGAAAAAAATAATAATAGTATGAAACCCGTTCGAAAAGGAAGACAATATAACAAAAATGAAAGGAAAAATAATTTACAGGCGATCTGAGGTCGGGAAGTGAATGGGGGTGAGTTTTTAAGGGTAAAAAATGGTTTATCTTGATTTCCGGCAAAACTACAAGTCATAGGGAAAAAGTAAAATGGCAAAGTTGTAGGTGATAAAAGATCTACAACTCAAAATCAAAATAATTCTATGATAGTACAGTATGGTACTAGTGTGTAACGTTGGTGATTACCGCTGAGGCGCCATTGAGACCCAAGCCGTCAGGCGAGGGTCTTAAGAGAGCCGAGGACGGTAATTATCAATACACACGTGTATCATACGACGTTTTTCAACACACTTGTGAAGAAAATAATACTAAAAAATCATTTTGTCCTTGGAGTTTTTAGTTATTAAACTTTCCACAACATTAAGGGCTTCACATCTTATATCGGGCGGTCAACATAAATCATTTTCTTCATAACTAGTACTTGTAGTCATTTTTATGAATTTCAACAGTGAAAACGAGTTGTGAATTATTTCTTGGCTATGGCGGGAAATATTAATCAGTTTTCCAATGCGCGCATCTACAAATGGCGATCGGCCATAGACTAAGGCCGCAACACACTTGTTCGTAAAGTGAGCCTTATTACATCGTTCTTAGGGCTATAAACCGAACTATAATACACATGTGCATAATATTACGCACTAGTGCATAATAGAATTATCTCTACAAAGTTAAGTTAGTACCTAACTGAAAATAATGTGCGAGTAAACAGAGGATTTTCAGTTTAACCGGGTAGTATAGTTTTTTTTGTAACAACAAAGAGGTTTTATGCAGCTGAAATTCCATTACATTTTTTGGAACAAATAAATGTGTCCTTAATTAAGACGAAAAAAAAAATCATCTTCATCATCAAATTATTTTTAATAATACCTAATTTGTTATAAAATATTTGCATTTTATCACTAAAATGATATTTTTGAAGTATGCCGTATGGCTACATGTAATCAATCACCTTGCATTTGGCGCGCGCAAAAAAAAAAAAAAAAAAACTGGCGCGCCATTTCCCATAGTTTTCATATTTTGTTTGAAACGCATTTGTTGCTGTTTGGTAAAATGATTTATGCAATACAGGTTTGTTTTTCCTCGCAAGTGTGTGAAAAAGTGCGTATGAAACTCGTGAGCAACTTGCTCACTATATACGAGGCTGTGGGTTGCAGCCCGAGCCGTAGGCGAGGGCGTTAATCAGCCGAGTGTGAGTGTGAGTGTGAATAATAGTAATGAAAAAGTCACAGTTTGATAATAGGTGTCATTATGTGCCTGATTGCGGTGAAATTAGAGCCATTTTATGAGCAAGTGTGTTGAAGAGTCTAAAATCTGTCAAGTCAAAATAAGGTGAAAAAATAAATATTTTGCATTAAAAAAAAATACAGTGTGTTTGGGACTTTTTGGGAAGAATTTGCAGGAAATTTGCGTAAAATGATTGATTATTCAATCAATCAAAATATTTTTATTTCATATAAACCTGCATGGGCACTTATGAAACGTCAGAAGCTAGGTGCACGGTTCCAAAATGTTGTTTTCTATGGAGAAGAGCCGGCAAGGAACTCCACGGTTACTCTTTTAAAAATGATTGGCTTTACCAATGTTTTCAAATTACAAAGATAAAATGTATGGGAGGACAGTGCAGGCCTGTCAATAAGTACCAGGTACTTATACGAATACAGAGAAAATCGTCTACAAATCTACAGTCTGTAAGGCCTACAACGTTCTCCCATTCACAATATGTTAAACAATCTACATAAATAAAATGAACTTAATTAAACATAGTGATATGATTAACATGACAATCACTAAAAAATTGTTGATATTAAAATTGATGTATAACCAATGTCAAATAATGACGAGAACATGTCAGCATTGTAAAAATAAAAAGAATAAAAAAGAACATTGAGAGCAGTTAATAGACTTTCACATAGTTATGCTGTTAATGAGGTACCAGGGAAGCCACATGTGTAGAAGGAATTAATGCCAAACTTCCCTGTCTTCAACGTAGTCTTTTATCTTATAATATGCTTTTTTGATAAGGACACGTTTGATGTGCGTTTTAAACTTTCCATCGCTAAGTTCTGTAACTGACTTTGGCAACTTGTTATAGAAGCGGATACTGTTTATTAGAAATGATTTGCTAGTTTTAGTCAATCTAAATTTTGGAATCACAATTTCATCTTTACTACGTGTATTCAGATTATGGAAATCGCATCGTTTTTTGAAAAGGCCTAAGTTTTTGCGAACATACAAGATATTTTCTAGGATATAAAGAGACGGCAGAGTTAGAATATCAATTTCGCTGAATTTGTTTCTAAGAGACTCGCGAGGCCCCATTTTATAGATTGCGCGGATTGCCCTCTTTTGTAAAATGAAAATTGAATCTACGTCAGCTGCTGATCCCCACAACAGAACACCATAAGACATAATACTGTGAAAATAAGCAAAGTAAACTAACCTGGCTGTGGCTACATCCGTCAACTGCCTTATTTTTCTTACTGCGTAAGCAGCTGAGCTTAATCTACTTGAAAGAGCTCTAATGTGAGCACCCCATTGCAATTTTGAATCTAAAGTAATTCCCAAAAATACAGTTTCCGAAATAGCATCTAGTTTCTTGCCATCAAGTTTTAAGTTTAGACCTACTTGGGGTACATTTGGTAACGAGAACTTAAGACATTTAGTTTTGTTCGCATTGAGTAAAAGATTATTAGCGGCAAACCATTTCGAAAGAACAGCTAGACTATCATTGACATGTAAGACAACTGTATCTTTTCTATCTATTCTAAAAATAAGAGAAGTGTCATCAGCGAATAAAATTATATCCGAGAAGTTAGCCATCAGGTAAGGAAGGTCATTAATATAAACTAGAAATAAAAAAGGGCCAAGAATTGAACCTTGAGGCACGCCCATCTTAACTAGAGACCCCGAGGACGTCGCCCCGTTAACGTTTACTTTTTGCTGCCTGTTTGATAAATAGGAAAGTACAAGATCAGCAGCCTGTCCACGAATTCCATAGTGGTGTAATTTACAGATCAGTGTATTGTAGTCAACGCAGTCAAACGCTTTTGAGAGGTCACAGAAAATGCCAATCGCGTCCTGGGAATTCTCCCAGGATTCCAAAATGTGACTGATGAGTTTTACTCCTGCGTCAGTCGTCGACCTACCTTTCGTGAAACCAAACTGTCGACTGTGTAAAATCCCATTTGAGTTAAAATGTGACAATATCTGGTCTAGCATGATTTTTTCATAAATTTTGCTCAATGCTGGAAGCACAGATATAGGTCTATAATTAGAGGGATCACTCTTACTACCTGATTTGAAAATTGGTACTACTTTACTATGTTTCATTAAGTCAGGAAACGTACCGCTGTCTAAACATTAAATATGCCTGTTAGGACAGGGGCAATTGTGTCAATGATATTTTCAAGAACCTTAACGAAAATCCCCCATAAGTCTTCAGTGTTTTTTATGTTAAGACTTTTAAATGCTGTTTTAATTGTGGCAATAGAAATGGGTTTGAATTCAAAACTTGGAATGTCCTTGCTGAAGTTTTCTTTAAGAAGAGATTCAGCTAATACAGATGACGAGGGGAGAGGTTTCGTAACTTCTATTGGGATGTTGGTAAATAAATTTTCTAGAGTCTCAGCAACTTGTAACTTATCTGAAATGATTTCACTATCAATTTTTAGAGCTAACTCATTCTGATCTCGCTGTTTTGTGTTTCCAGTTTCTTTGTTAATTACCTGCCACACAGCTTTTATTTTATTTTTAGAGATACTAATTTTGTTACTTATTAATTTAGATTTAGCGTGAGCGCAGACTCTTTTGAATATCTTAGAATAGTTTCTTACATAATTATGAAGGGCCTGATCAGAAGTCAATGATTTTTCGTGATACAAATTATATTAATAAGATATCTCTGCTTTTTCTAATGCCAGTAGTGGCCCATTCGCTAAATTTTGGTTTAGTAGTTATCGTAACTTTTTTACAGGACATGCTTTATTGAATTCTTTAAACATTAACAGAATAACTCTCTGTTCACAATAGACGGGAGATGCGGTGAAGTCAGGCAGCGTGCTACTGCCAGCATCCAGACGCGGCCGCTACCTCGCCAACATCGCCAGGAGACAAGCAGTCGTAAGCATTCGGTGCCCGATGGGACCCAAACTGCAAAAATTACGAACGTCTTTACTAACTTCCATCACCTATTTAACCGCTTCTGGGGATCAATCAACCAAACGGAGAAAACCTGCTGAGGTGGAGATTCACAGATGACTCCGCCCTGGAGTGTTAATGAGGTGCTGTCCCACAAACAATAGGGGCGCTTAATATCTTGTCCAGCGTGTCCTGTTCAATAACGCCCCCTTCTTCAATCATTTTCAAAAATCTTTCTTTCATCTCTCGCCTTCGCTATGTAAGGAACTCTTGTGCAAAATTCCATGCGTAGTCACAGCGTGGCGATTTAAACTGTGATTTTTCTGTCAATTAGTGTATTCAAGATTGTATTCCGTTGAAGATAAGGTAATGTCGTGTATCCACTTACCTTCTAGCAACTAAAATTCCGAGTTGGTCTATTAGACAAGCATGATTTCCGTCAATCTCCGTATCGGGCAAAGTGTTTCCCATAGGAAATTAGTCTCTCTCTGTGAGACGGAGCGGGTCGTAAACCACCACGCGGGCCCAGTGCGGGTTGGTAATAGCACATGTCTTCGAATTTTTGGTTCTACGACATTCCGAGTTACTCACGATTTTTTCCTTCATAGTTTTGGAGAGCAGTGCTGATGAAATAATTTACACAAAGTAAAGCGCCTATCTGGGTTCGAACCTAGACCCTACAACTCATAAATCACGGCTGTTAACACTGGGTCACCACTGCTGGTCTATTAGATAACAAGTCATTCCTTTTAAAGTGTTAGTACTTATAACTTTGTGTTTTGTGTTAAAAAAGATTTGCTTTCTATTTCAGGACGGCACTGGTATAAAATTCAACCAGGACGCTGATCGGGTGAGCATTCAATTATAGCCGCAACTTCCACATAATAATCTCTTCTATTTTCCCTCCTAGCACACATATTTAACCATGTGTATTTATTTATTTAACCATGTATGTACACACTATATAGACAAGAAGATTAGAACAGAAAATAGGTACAGGGGTGATGCTTATTTCTAAAGAAATATCTTCCAGCATACCTGCAATAGTTACCTACTGCTGGGTCACAGGACTGACAGGCCTCCTCTCTGAGAGAGGGAGTGGGCCGTAATCCACCACGCGGGCCCAGTGCGGGTTGGTAGATGTCACATATCTTCGAATTTTTGATTCTAGGACATGCCGGTTCGCTCACAATGTTTTCTTTCACCTTTTTGAGAACAATAGTGATGAAATAACTTGCATAAAGTAATGCGCTTTTTTGGGTTCAAAACTACTTGCCTGGTGCCATTCAAAAGTACTTTGTCGCAGATGAACGCAGATGCGAAGAAGAAGATGGACGTTCTCTCGGAGGAGCTACTGCCGTACATCCTCGCGGAGCAGGAGCGGCGCACCACGCTGTACAAACGCGTCATGACGGCCATCCAAAACGGCGAGAAGGGCGTCACCATCGCCGAGATACGCAACAAGCCACCCGCCATCATTCGGAAGGGTACCAGTGTTGTTAATGTTTGATGGTCATAGGTACCGGCTGGTGTCCGCGATCAACGTCTGACTCATTCTTTATAAATATTACTGTTATTACTAACACAAAAAGAAACATCGGTCTAATTAGACGTTGAATGACCTTCCGTAAATGTTAAGCATATTGAATAAAACCATTTAGGACAAAATGTTTTTGCAAAAACCAAAAGTAACTTGGGCCTAGTACGGATTTGAACGCACATGTTTTTTGGAGGGGTAACCAGAACCACTTAATGGAGCTGTGTGCACGCAAGGGCGTGGTGCGATAGGTTCAGGTCTCACTGGTACCATGCTCGATCCCCTTCTGGCAAGTTCATCGGCTGCATCGTTGTCTAGCGAACCGCTTCGTCCTTTGACCTATTGAATGGTAATATTATTTAGGCTTCCCACCTGGTTGAGGCACTGGTAGCACTCGTATATCAGCCCAGAGACAACTGTGTGACCGTTTTAATAGTTATTTATGATACTAGTGCGGTAAGTTGGTTTTTACAAACGAGTAGACGAATGTAAACCCGAGACGAAGTCGAGGGCTTACCATAGTCACGAGTTGCACAATCACAATGTTTTTCAACACATTTGCGAGAAAACAGTACAATATGTAATGAAATAAAATTATTGTAAATCATTAAATAGCGCTCTCGCGATTTTGGCGACAAGAGACCGTTTTCTGCAATTTGTGCCTCATTCAAAATATCAGGTGGAGTAGATTCCATCAGATTCCTCGCTTGTCGCTTGAACTAATATTATTATTTTGTTTATAAATATCAGTCGGATAGTCCCAACAATCTTAGACGTTCCTAATATGAAAATGGCGCGAATTTGCAATTGGCGCCACATGCACGTGGTGAAAATTAGAACTAAATCTTTCGTCTTGAAGTGTAATAATATAACATGTATGCTCCTTTACTTTAGTAAGTAGGTACACTCCTTTATAATTGATCATACCTGCTGAGTTGCACCATACCTCATGTGCGCTTATTCTATTAATATGCATTTAGTTAATAAATAGTACTACACAGATGTGGTTGTTTCCTTTGAAACCACCCCTCAGGAACCCCAACATTACATGGCGACCCTGCCACGGGACTCTGCCAAGGGGATTGTTACTAGTTTAAATAGAGTATCAGTTTTTCAGCAATTAAAGACAGCACAACTACCTCAACGGTATAATGTGTCGCTCAACTGTGGAAAAGGAAGAGGTTTTCCTCAGCCAAAACGCGGCTGGAGGCAACAATGACGCCACGTTAAAAGAACTCGGCGGCCACGTGGAACGTCTTAGCGTTGTGACCTACATTGTTCTGGCCATTGTTGGGATTATTGCAGTTTATGTTGGCCTGCGGATGTACAGGAGCTGCCACCGTACATGGATCCAGCAGGAAATTGGGATGAGTACCATGCAGAGAATTAGGTCATCCATCAGAGGACGCACAGAAGGTACCGAAAATCAGCAATAATCCTGTGAATAATGAAACTGCTATGTGTTTTCTCAACATTTCGTAAAAAAAAACGCAGTGAGTGACCTAGTTACGCGGTATCATATTATAAAACGCAAAAACTTAAAGGCGCTAAAATTATGCTCGGACATTCAGCCATAAGACACCAAACGGAAACAAAATGCAACGTTGGACTTTTTTATTTTGCTTCATCGCAGTTACGTGCAATGTGTTACATTTATGCAATTCTATTATTAGATTAAGAATATGATTGATATTTTGGAACAAAATTATGATTTATTAGTAGAAATACGTAATTATTCAGTAAAAAAGGGACAAGCTAGATTTAAGGGAAATGTAATTTTAACAAAGTTAGAGCAAGCGAAAAGCGCTTACGAAAAATGTTGTACAATAATTGTGCAATTAGAAAAATGTAAGGATATTAAATTGGCATCTGCCATTGACCTTTATGACAAAATAAAACAAAAATACGAGGAAATAGATAAATTGTGTATTTTTCCTGTTGCAGTAGATTTAGGAAAAATGGATTTTGACCTTAAGGTGGCGTGTAGTTTGATTCCAGTACTGGACGGTGTTGAGGCCACCACCAAGCGCCTAATAGACTCCGTGGAGATGTATGCTGGCATGTTGGACGGCCCAGGTAATGCATTATTAATTACTTTCGTTTTAAAAAGTAGGCTGAATGAGAACGCAAAGTTAAGAATTACAGGAACTTATAAAACTGTTCAAGAATTAACTGATGATTTGAGGAATTATCTTTTACCCAAAAAATCATTTATGGCCATACAGATGCAGCTACAAAATATTCAACAGGGTTCCAGGTCCATGGAGGATTATGGTTCAGAAGTAGAAAAGTTATTTACGGAGCAGACAATTACTCAGGCAAATGGGAAATCGGAAGTATTTTCAATTTTAAAGCCGATCAATGAAAGCTTTGCTATAAAACGATTTTCAGATGGCCTACGTAGCTCGAAGCTGAGCACCATCATCTCAGCGCGTGGCTTCAGCAGCTTGAAAGATGCCATTCAAGCAGCGAAAGACGAAGAGTGCACGTCTTTCCAACCATCAGGTAATATTTTACATGTATCTAAAAATGGACAAGTTTCACATAATAATAGGCGTCTACAAAGTTATCAAAGAGGTGCTTTCAGTAGTCAATATGGTAACAATTACCCTCGTGAACACCAACCTAATAACAGTTACAACCGAGGTCAAGGTTCTCGTGGACATTTTAGAGCAAACCATCGGTCATCATTCAATAATCAGAGAGGTAGTAGAGGCTCAAGATATGTGAGGAACCGTACACGAGGCCAAAATACGTTTACAGTAGAGCAAGTAGATGACACGCGTCAATCTGATAAAGATGATAATGCAAGTACATCAAACCAGTTTTTTCGATCTTAAGCATTCTATATTATCATTCCAGGGTAATGCGAAGTATATAACTTTTTATATCAAAAATATTAAATACTATTGGCTTATAGATACGGGTGCAACATTGTCAATTATTAAAAATGAAATGTTACCAAAATATATCGTTGTTCATAGAGATAATACTTTAATAAATGGAATAGGTGGACAGCGACGTTCCCAAGGTTCTGTAAATTTATTATTAAAGCACGACAATGTCACGTTTCAGCACAACTTTCTTGTTTTTAATTCGCTACCATTAAGAGCTGACGGAATCATAGGCTTGGACTTTTTAGAAAAATTTCGAGCAAATATTGATCTAGATTCAAATAAATTAGCGCTCTTAAATAATAATGAACAACATTACCTACATTTTGTAGATGAACATGACAGGATGAAAAATGCTATAATTATTCCGGCACGTTCGGAATCAATTCATTTTGTTTTTGTAAATGAGAATGCAGATGAAGAATTTGTAGTGTGTAGTAAGGAGTTAGCGAAGGATGTGTTTATAGCAAACGCAATAGCAAAGGTTAGTAATCATAGAATTCCAGTCAAGATACTTAATGTTAGTGACAAGGAAGTTAGTTTGCCATCTTTTACACCAGATTTGAAAAACTTGAGAGACTATAATATTCGTCAATTTAATAAAACCAATAGCGACGTAACTAGAGTTAAAACATTGCTATCTGAATTAGATCTAAATTATTTAGATGGAGAAGAGAAACAGTCAATTGAAGCAATATGTACAAAGTATTCAGACGTTTTTCATTTAAAGGGAGATAAGTTAGCAACAACGAATATTTATGAGCAATCAATAGTTGTAAAACAGAGCTCTACTGCGGTCTACGTCAAGCCGTATAGGTTACCACAGGCACTAAAACCAGAAATAGCTAAGCAAGTTGATAATATGTTAGAAAATGATATTATAGAAGAGTCGAATAGTGAATGGTCAAGTCCAATTTTATTAGTACCCAAGAAAAGTAGCAAAGGTAACGAGAAAACATGGCGTTTAGTTGTAGATTATAGAAAATTAAACGAAGTTATTTGTGACGATAAATTTCCTTTACCAAATATAAATGAAATTTTAGATACGCTAACTGGAGCCATTTATTTCACTCACCTCGATCTTTACCAAGGATATTATCAAGTAAGTTTAGAGCGTAGAAGTCGTAAATTAACGGCTTTCACCACAAACACTGGCCAATATTGCATGAAAAGGTTACCAATGGGGTTAAAGATTAGTCCTAATGCTTTTAGCCGTATGATGTCTGTAGCAATGTCTGGGTTAACTTATGATAAATGTCTAGTGTATCAGGACGATCTCATTGTATTCGGACGAAACCTATCTAGCCATAATCGAAATTTAATAAGTGTAATGGAAAGATTGAGAAAAGTAAATTTAAAACTAAATCCCCAAAAATGTGAATTTTTGAAGAAAGAAATTCTTTATTTGGGACACGTGGTTTCAGAAAAAGGTGTTTTACCAGATCCAGAAAAAACTAAAGTGTTACAAAATTATCCTACTCCCAAAAATGCAGATGAAGTAAAACGTTTTGTAGCTTTCTGCAACTATTACCGTAAATTTGTAAGAATTTTTTCAGATATAGCGATGCCTTTGAATAAATTAAGTAGGAAAAATGAACCGTTCGTTTGGTCTGGTGAATGTCAATACGCTTTCGATTTTTTGAAAAATGCTTTAATATCGCCACCTATTCTACAGTATCCCGATTTTTCAGAGAATCATGAATTTATTTTACAGACCGATGCTTCGGGTACTGCTATTGGTTCTGTATTATGTAATAAAGATCTTAGACCAGTAGCATATGCGAGTAGACCTTTGAATAAAGCAGAAAAGAATTATCCGACTATTCAAAAAGAACTTTTGGCAATAGTGTGGTCTGTAAAGTATTTCAGACCATATTTGTATGGAAACAAATTTACCATAATGACGGATCACAAACCGTTGATTTATCTTTTCGGTATGAAAGATCCATCAAGTAGATTACTTAAATTTCGGTTAACTTTAGAAGAATATGACTTTAAAATAGTCTATGTGAAAGGAAAAGACAATGTTGTGGCAGATGCTTTATCTAGAGTTTGTATAACAACTGATGAACTTAAGAATATGAATGAGCAAGTAATAGCTGTAATGACCAGGGCACAAAAGAAAAAGTTGAATGAGCTAAGTAAGAGTAAGAATGAAGATGAAAAGAAGGCTCTCAATAAATCCATTAACAACTGGACTGATCAACCAAGAGTAGTGGATATATTAAGAAAACCGTGTGATTCAGTAGAAATGTGTTGGATAGAAGGCAACAAATTAAAAAGATATAGAGATAATGACATGATAAATGAAGAATATGAATGTTTTGCATTTATAGAGAGTAAAAAGACATTATACATTAATCTTAATTTCAAGGCACATTTCTCGCGAGCCGAATTTGTGCAGAAATTAAGCTATTTTTGTGAAAATATACGTATCAATGAAGTTTGTATGATTAAAAATAATGATAACATAGAATTCATTAAAAGTGTTTGTGATGAGATAACAACACTTACGAAGTGGTCCGGACCACGAATATGTATATTACGAGGCGTAAAAAGAATAATTTCTGACAATGAAAAGACTATAATTATGAATGACTTTCATTTACTGCCATCCAGTGGTCATGCTGGTGTGCGCAGAATGGTAAATACTATCAAAAGACGATACTATTGGCCAAGTATTGACAAGGATGTCCAAAACTATGTCAAAAAATGTACAAAATGTCAAAAATCTAAATATTATCGTTACATTAAAGAACCAATGGAAATTACCACAACCGCTGCATCGGCATTTGAAAAGATTTACTTAGATGTTGTGGGTCCTTTAGATAGAGACGAAAGTGGTAATTGTTATATATTGACTATGCAGTGCGAGTTAACAAAATTTGTTCAAGCTATTCCTTTGCCAAACAAAGAAACGGTGTCCATTGCAGATGCATTTGTTAGACAGTTCATATTAAGATTTGGTATTCCAGAAACAATAGCTACTGATCGAGGAACAGAATTTATTTCTGCAACCATGGAACAGGTTTGTAAAATTCTTAACATTGAAAAATTATCTTCTACAGCCTATCACCATCAGTCCATAGGAGCTCTTGAAAATGCTCACAAAACTCTGGGTACATTTTTAAGGATCCAATGTGGCAATCATACGGACACATGGAGCTATTGGTTACCATTTTGGTGCTTTAGTTTTAACAACACAGTCCATTCAGAAACAAACTATACGCCATATGAACTTGTTTTTGGTAAACTTTGTCGAATACCAGATAGCATTTGCGATACAGTAGATCCATTGTACAATATAGATAATTATCCATTACAATTAAAATACAGGTTACAGTTAGCACATACCGATGCAAAGAATAAATTGTTGTTAAATAAACATCAACGGAAAGAATTACACGATAGAGCTGTCAATTCTATAATATATGAGAAAGACGATTTGGTTTTATTAAAAAATGAAACTCGTAGTAAATTAGATGCACTATTTGAAGGCCCCTATACAGTTGTGGAGGATTTAGGTAGTAATGTAAAAATAGTTAAAAAAGATAAAATTGATTTAGTACATAAGAATAGGACTAGGCCATTTTGTCAATAGATTAGAGGTAATGTAGGATTTAGTTTTAAGATAACATTGCAATGTATAATGATAAGGATAAAATATAAATACTATACCATTTATTTGTAATAACTAAATATACCTATATCTGTATTACACTACCAACTTGAAAGATGTTATTTGAAAATAAGTAACTAATAATAATTTGAGGAAAATGTAAAAAAAAAAAAAGTTATCAATTCTTTTTTTTTTCGTTGTCCCCGGGAGGTGAAGTGTAATAATATAACATGTATGCTCCTTTACTTTAGTAAGTAGGTACACTCCTTTATAATTGATCATACCTGCTGAGTTGCACAATACCTCATGTGCGCTTATTCTATTAATATGCATTTAGTTAATAAATAGTACTACACAGATGTGGTTGTTTCCTTTGAAACCACCCCTCAGGAACCCCAACATTACAGTCTCATTTACTCTTTAGTATTTAAAGTGAGACAAATTTATTGAGCAAAAGCGCTTCCAATGAGGTTCGATCAGTCAGCTTATTTACTCTCGTATTATGAAACTCCTTGGTGGAATTCTTATTATAATTTATGGAAATTAAAAAAAAAACCGTAAAGAATACGCACAGTGCTATACACAGGGAATGCGGTAAAATTTGTACTCAGGTGAGAGTACCTATTTTACCGCACGTTCCGTTGTATGGTGCGTAATTTTTTACTTTCGAACCATGTATACAGGCTTTGTAAATGCAGTTTTTGAGCAAATGTGTTGAAAACATTGTTAAGGCACAATTTTGTCTTCAGGCGATGTGGCTTGCGACGTGACTTCCGTCAAGCGATACGTGCGCACGTCAACTGTTTATTACCGTTCGTCGCTCCCCAATCGCAATGACACACTATTCATTTTGAACGTAGGGCATTAAAAAATAAAACATTTCTTTCAGGCATGAAACCCATATTTCAAATTAAAATTTAAATAAAATTTTACAATACTGCCACAGAAAAGAATAAAATTTCATTAAGAGAGTAAAAATAAAATAACAGAATTGAAATTAACTATCATGTAACAAAATCGTATTTTCAATAAAATGTCAGATTGAACGGTCACAGAGTTATTAAACACACAGAAAAAGTCTAGTCATAATATAGTTTCCAAAAAATAAAATAAAAACAAAAATTAATAAAAATAATTAATAATTAAGGGCTACTCATGTCTGTTACAGCATTGGCTTATATAAGAGCAGTCAAATCGCCCAGCGATTGTTGCCAGGACGGTCTTTTTTTTTTTTTTTGGGTGGGAAATCATTAAATATCTTCCCCCGCTCTGGGTGGAGCAGGAGGGCGTGTCAGACTTCTACTGACTAAAACCCACCCGTGTTCCTTCAGTAGCCCGTATGCCAGGGGCTGTGGTATCTCTTTCAAACAAACCCGCACCCCTGACAGGCATCGGCCCTTGCGGGCCCCATCATTTTTTGAGCTGACATCTCTTTGAGGCGCGCGTGGAACACAACGCGCCGTCGACTTGGGCTTGGTCCTTACCGGACAGCGAGCTACCCATTACTCGCCGTCCGCAAGCCCATGCCTACGGTGGCCGAAAATTGGCCTGGGATTCCCGACGCCCAGGGCGTCTTCGTATCCTGCCGCGGCAGGATACGGAGACCTATGCGCCCTCGCGACCCCACGCGAGGGCGCATATGCTGCCTCTCCCTCACGTGCGCCGCCTCCCTCTTCGCGAGCATTACTGCTTCGCTGAAGGAGGTGACGGCTCCCCATGCCCTCTCGCTCCGTACCATGGCCTGGACCAGGGCCGGACGCGAGAGATCGCCGCCGCCGATCGCCTCCACGAGGACACGGTGGTGCTCCGCCCAAGCCGGGCAGACCGCCACCGTGTGCTCCACCGTGTCCTCAGGGCGATCTTCGCAGTGGAAACACCCGGGCGTTTCCTCCCGCCCTATCCTAAACAGGAACCTCCCGAAACAGCCGTGTCCGGTGAGGACCTGCGTCAGGCGGAAGGTGAGGACGCCATGCCGCCTCTCAAGCCACTCCTCAAAGAGGGGACTTACCGCCGCAATCGTGGAGCTTGTTTTTGGTTAAAAAAGACACTAGAAAGTGAAAAAAAAAAAAAAACCGATTCAAATATGTCGAATTGATAACCTCCTTATTTGAAGTGTTCGTTTCATTCTCTGTCTGATAAATTATTAACGTGTCTGTTTGCTGTCGCAGGTCTGATGTACCGCTGCCCCACCAACCGCGCGCCGCGGGAACCCGACGGGTCTGGCACCATCATGTGCGAGGACAACCTGGACCCCACGCCCATCATATTCGAGTCCTGTCTCTCCGCTGAGGATAGAGAGCTCTATGTGGCAGACAATAACTACTTCTTTTGCAACCGTAAGTTTATATTTGGAACGAAGATCCTTAACGCGCCATTGTGGTGGGAGTTGCTTGGTACAAATCTTGACGTAAGGGAAATGCGGTGTACCCCCTCCTTGCAACTTTCTCTCTTTCTACTAATTTCTTTCTATTCTGAGTTCTCATTCGCCAAGTGTGCAAAAGCGAAAGAAACCTCGCTTGTAAGTATTAATTGTCCCACGACATCTCCAGATCTTGGAATTTTTGCTTGTAAGTCAACTGTGAACCAAAGCCAATTACAAGCTTCTCTACAACAAACCGTGGCCATGCGTTGTTCACATCCAGTAGATTCCTGCAACCGTCACTAAGTCGGTAAACATGCAAATAATTGGGCCCAACCTACAACGCACCATGAGGAGTTCAGCCACTGACGTAATGATTGCTTTAACTTGTATTGACCGTTGTTCAGGGCACAAGGTGGAGGGTCCTGATCTACCGCGGAACGGGTCCAGCACGATCAGCTGCGCACCATCCGAGCGCACGTCGCTGAACTACACCAGCCAGAAGTGCGCGCTCGAAGACACCGATGATGTAGTGGTGCACTACCGGTATTATCCTGATAGAGTGAGTACCTACATTGTGTAGGAAAGATGTCATGCGAAACTCGTTAAGAGGCCGTACACGACTTTTTTTCCGATTTACGTGATTTTATACAACGGGTTTTAAAGTTAAAATACTCTATTTCTACTTATATGTTTTAATTTAATGCACCACATGAAAGATCATTTCAAGTATGATCAAATGTACGAGCTACTTTTATAATTCCCCACTTAGGTATTAATATTATATATGCGAAAATAATATACTTTCACGCCTAAACCGATGAACCGATCGTCATGTCCGGCAGAGATATAGTCTGGAATATGGAGAAGGATATAAGCTAGTTTTTACGCGATAGCCGTCATCAACGCGGGTAGAGGCGCGGGCAAAAGCTAGTTCGATAATAATTGAAACGATCTTTCATGTTGTATACATTAAAACTAATGGAAATGGAGTATTTTAACTGTAAAAGTCATCATAATCATTTTAGCCGAAAGACGTCCACTGCTGGACATAGGCCTTCCCCAAAGGGGGGGGGGTTTGGCCATAATCGCCACGCTTGGCAGGCGGGTTGGCGATCGCAGTATGGTGGTAAAATGCATAGAGAACGCTGCTGCTCATTCTCTAGTAAGTCCCTTAGTAACCTTCTACGACACCCACGGGAAGAAATGGGATGGTGCTATTCTTTTACGTCTGGCATCACACAAACTGTAAAAGTACGTCTCTAAAATCAAGTTTTTATGAAATCATCAAATAACTTCTCCCGCTCTGGGTGGAGCAGGAGGGCGTGTCAGACTTTTACTGACTAAAACCCACCCGTGTTCCTTCAGTTGCCTGTGTGCCAGGAGCCAAGGTATCTCTTTTGAACAACCCGCACCCCTGACAGGCATCGGTCTTTGCCGACCCAACCAGTTAGTGCAGCCATCTCTTTCAGGCGCAAATGGAACACAACGCGTCGTCGACCCGAGTTTGGTCCTTACCGGGCAGCGACCTACCCATTACCCGCAAGCCCACGCCCGCTGTGGCCGGGAATCAGCCTGGGATTCCCGACGCTCAAGGCGTCTTCTGCGGTGACTAAGGCTGTGAGGGCGCATATACTGCCTTTCCCTCACGTGCACCGCCTCCCTCTTCTGGAGCATTACTGCTTCGCAGAAGCTACCCATGCACTCTCGCTCCGTACCATGGCCTGGACCAGGGCCGGATGCGAGAGATCGCCACCGCCTATAGCCTCCACGAGGACACGATAATGCTCCGCCCAAGCTGGACAGACCTCCACCGTATGTTCCACCGTGTCCTCAGAGTGATCTACGCAGTGGAGATACCCGGGCGTTTCCTCCCACCTTATATGAAACAGGAACCTCCCGAAACAACCGTGTCCGGTGAGGACCTGCGTCAGGCGGAAGGTGAGGACGCCGCGGCGCCTCTCAATCCACTCCTCAAAAAGGAGACTTACCGCCGCAGTCGTGGCGTGCCCAGCACTGGGTTGCGACAACACACTCTCCATGTCACCATGAGATTCCGCCGGAGCTCTATCTGCTGTGCCGTGATTTCTCGCGGCAGCAGAGTTACGCACCGGCGTTTTGCCTACTCGCGCCACTCCCATATGTGCGCGAAGACCTTTGCCTCCAGAGACAACTATAGGTTACGACTTACGAGTGTGTGCTCTGATGTGGCATGTGGTAGGTAAGCTTCATCTGTTTGACTGACCGACCTCTTGACAATTTAAATGTGATTTTTATTGGTTTATTTAACTTTTGAGTTTAAGTTTCAAATCTAAGCAATACGTGGAATATCAGCGCAGTTCACTAAGTTTTAACGGCGAAAGAATAGACTAGCTATAAAACAACGTTCTCTTCCCGCAGACGTACAAATTTGTGTCGGAGTTGGACCCGGACCGCGAAGTCTGCGAGCACTGGAACCCGTGCCAGGTGGGCTACATTTTCAGCCTGGCTGGACCCGAACAGGCCACGCCGGCCATCGAACTGTGGCGTAAGTCTGTCTCATACCTAGTAGACTTCTTCGTGAAGGATCATCATCTCCATTACCTTTTCTCAACCACGTTGTGGTCGAATTCCAATCTAACCGAATTCAGCTGAATACTATAATTTGACACGGAGCGACTACCTATCCGATTCCGCTACCTATTCACCTGGTAACGCAATACTTCTTGGCAAGACTAGTCGTCAGACTTTCGGGCTTCTGACGACCCGAAATGTCAAAGTTCTACAAATGACAGTCGGGGCCTACGGCTTAACATGGTTTCCGTGGCACAGACGGGTCTCGGTTTGTATTGAAGAAGGAAAGAAAAATAGATTTATTTGCCACAGAAACACGTAGCATTCAAAAAGATAAGATCACATTTAAAAAAAAAAAACAGACACCTACTTACGAACACCGAAAATAAATAGTCGGCAGTTGCACGTAGTCACTGTGACAAGAAAGCTTCCACTCAGCATGATGCTGTGCTATAGAACCGCCCCGGGATGGCGCTGATTTTCTGTGGTACCGCAAACGATATAATGGAATCACTACTGTACCTATTGAATGAATGAATGAATGAATCATCTTCATTTCAGCCGATAGACGTCCACTGCTGGACATAGCCCCCCAAATGAGAGGGGTTGCTCGCCACGCTTGGCAGGCGGGTTGATGATCGCAATATGATGGTAAAATGCATAGAGAACGTTGCTGCCCATTCTCTAGTAAGTCCCTTAGTCGTCTTCTACGACGCCCACGGACGAAATGGGATGGTGCTATTCTTTACGTCCGGCACCACACGGTACGGAAGAATGAATGTCTTTATTTGCTAGAAACACGGTACATAAAGAATATTATTTAAATATTTGGTTCAGCAAGATACCGCCGACAAACTTTGTTATATTCATGATTAAAAGGTGGGTGCCATAGCTATCTCCGGGATGGCATCACATCTGCAACGCCTCTGGTATTGCAGATGTGACATATTGCTGGATAGACGTTCACTTACAATCACTTCAAACCTCTTTCGGTTATCTTTGGCTGTCAAATATTCTCATTTTAATGGTTTTTCATATTATTTCAGATGACTACAGTAAGTTGCTGGACATCTTTCTAATTTTATTAGCTATTTCCCTTCGTCCCCGTCGTTGTTGAACATCCCTTTCGATATAGAAAAATACCGTCTCGTATCGTATCGTAAGATAAAAAAATTAACAACATTTCGTGCAGTGCATTAAAACTTTCAGAAATAGTGTATTTTTACTGTAATAGCTCGTGTGTAAAATCACGTATAGACGCCAGAAAATCAAACTACTCCAAGTCAAATTTCTTTGGTACATATAATACTTTCTAAAAGTGAAACAAAAATAAATATTTGGCTACAAACATTGGATTACACACAAACAGAAAACTTATTAACATAAACACTTAGACAACTAGCTCGCACTAATTACATGCATTATACTTATACATACCCCTGATACACACACACACAAACATACACATTCGCTCACACACCCCCACACACACTCTCATACATGAGCTTCGATGATTGCATGATTTCATGATAGTTTTTATTTCATTGATAAATGTTAATAATAATGACAACAATCGTGTACGGCCTCTTAAGGGGACACTTTTCGCGGGCTCGAACTCACTGGTGGGCCTGGCTAAAAGTCACGCTGTCTCACCAGGCTTCGTATCCGACAGAGATAGTATCAGTGATGAGCTGTTAGACGCTAGTCTACACACACAACGTTATTGAGCGAGATGCAGGAGCATTTAAAGCAAAACATTCGCGAAAAAATTAAGAAAAGTCCTTCGGAAGATCGGGTTTTATGACAAAACCACAGCATAAATTAATGACCAATAAAGTTTATTGAATTTATCGATAATTGAACTTTGTCGGTACCGACTTAGTTTTGGAGATTTTACGCTTCTTTTATTACTTAAACACGCCCAAAGTTAGGTTAAATTAGCATGAAAAAGGAATCTTTGTTGGCTCATAACTTTTTAATGGCTTTTAAATCAAATCAAATCAAAATATTTTTATTTCATATAAACCTGCATGGGCACTTATGAAACGTCAGAAGCTAGGTGCACGGTTCCAAAATGTTGTTTCTTATGGAGAAGAGCCGGCAAGAAACTCCACGGTTACTCTTTTAAAAATGATTGGCTTTAACAATGTTTTCAGAGATAAAATGTATGGGAGGACAGTGCAGGCCTGTCAATAAGTACCAGGTACTTAGACGAATACAGAATAGAAAATCGTCTACAAATCTACAGTCTGTAAGGCCTACAACGTTCTCCCATTCACAATATGTAAAATAATCTACATAAATAAAATGAACCTAATTAAACATAGTGACATGATTAACATGACAATCACTAAAAAATAAGTTGATATTAAAATTGATGTATAATGTCAAATAATGACGAGAATATGTCAGCATTGTAAAAATAAAAAGAATAAAAAAGAACATTGAGAGCAGTTAATAGACTTTCACAAAGTTATGCTGTTAATGAGGTACCAGGGAAGCCACATGTGCAGAAGGAATTAATGCCAAACTTCCCTGTCTTCAACGTAGTCTTTTATCTTATAATATGCTTTTTTGATAAGGACACGTTTGATGTGCGTTTTAAACTTTCTATCGCTAAGTTCTGTAACTGACTTTGGCAACTTGTTATAGAAGCGAATACTGTTTATTAGAAATGATTTGCTAATTTTAGTCAATCTAAATTTTGGAATCACAATTTCATCTTTACTACGTGTATTCAGATTATGGAAATCGCATCGTTTTTTGAAAAGGCCTAAGTTTTTGCGAACATACAAGATATTTTCTAGGATGTAAAGAGACGGCAGAGTTAGAATATCAATTTCGCTGAATTTGTTTCTGAGAGACTCGCGAGGCCCCATTTTATAGATTGAGCGGATTGCCCTCTTTTGTAAAATAAAAATTGAATCTACGTCAGCTGCCGATCCCCACAACAGAACGCCATAAGACATAATACTGTGAAAATAAGCAAAGTAAACTAACCTAGCTGTGGCTACATCCGTCAACTGCCTTATCTTTCTTACTG
Organism: Polymixis flavicincta; assembly: GCA_949987655.1. Lineage (NCBI taxonomy): Eukaryota > Metazoa > Arthropoda > Insecta > Lepidoptera > Noctuidae > Polymixis > Polymixis flavicincta. The sequence continues at coordinate 2,043,073 of OX465198.1, read as the reverse complement.
CGTAAGCAGCTGAGCTTAATCTACTTGAAAGAGCTCTAATGTGAGCACCCCATTGCAATTTTGAATCTAAAGTAATTCCCAAAAATACAGTTTCCGAAATAGCATCTAGTTTCTTGCCATCAAGTTTTAAGTTTAGACCTACTTGGGGTACATTTGGTAACGAGAACTTAAGACATTTAGTTTTGTTCGCATTGAGTAAAAGATTATTAGCGGCAAACCATTTCGAAAGAACAGCTAGACTATCATTGACATGTAAGACATCTGTATCTTTTCTATCTATTCTAAAAATAAGAGAAGTGTCATCAGCGAATAAAATTATATCCGAGAAGTTAGCCATCAGGTAAGGAAGGTCATTAATATAAACTAAAAATAAAAAAGGGCCAAGAATTGAACCTTGAGGCACGCCCATCTTAACTAGAGACCCAGAGGACGTCGCCCCATTAACGTTTACTTTTTGCTGCCTGTTTGATAAATAGGAAAGTACAAGATCAGCAGCCTGTCCACGAATTCCATAGTGGTGTAATTTACAGATCATTTTTTGTTTTAGTATTCTGTTTCCGTACTGACAATATTAATAATGAGACAAAACCATACCATGTTTATTATTTTATGTACGTTGTCAAACAGTGGAGTAAAATCCTCCCGAAGTCTGTATGGAAAAAATGTGGACTTGTTTCACCTTAAGGTGAATCTGGTTCACATTATTTCCAAACAAACTTCGGGAGTGTGTTACTCCACTGTTTGGCAATGTACATCGAAAATAAAAAGCCATTAAAAAGTTATGAGCCAAGAAAGATTGCAAGTAAAATCTTCAAAACCAAGTCAGTAGCGACAATGTTGAAATATCGAAATGCATTGATGCAGTGGTTTTTATAAAACCCGATCTTCCGAAGGACTTTTCTTAATTTTTTACGCGCCTGTCGTACTAAAATAATCCTGCATCTCACTTAATAATGTTGTGCGTGTAGACAAGCCTCTAACTGCTCATCACTGATACTACCTCTGTCGGACACATTCCTGGTGAGACAGCGTGCTTTTTAGCCAGGCACACCAGTGAGTTCGAGCCCGCGACTAGATTCTCCTTAAATTAGAATGATTAAAACAAGGAACAAAAATTTTCTATTTTCAGAAGGAGGCAAGTCCATTCAATAATTTACCCTATAATTTCTAGAGTAGAAACTATACTGCTGCAACTTTTCGATTTGGCGACCCTCATTCCACTATTACCATACGGCACAATCTTGGCTGTTCTTAACTTCGCCCAGGAGGCTGCTCAATAACATTTTTAACCGATTTCAAAAAGAAGGAGGTTATCAATTCGACGTGTATATATATGTTTTTTTTTTAAAATGTATATTCGACATATCTCCGTCATTTAAAGACGGATTTGCAAAACTCTTTTTATACGAAAGGGGTTTATTGCAAAATGGTCCCATTCAAATTTCTTATAGACCTGATGATGACTTTCGGAGACACAACGGAACTCTGACAACAAATCAACTACGTTTTTTTTTTTTTTTTTTTTTGTTTTTTTTTTTTGAATGGCATCTCGCAGTTGACCTTGAGAGGCCGTGACTGCTCAACCGGACTTTCCTGTGAAGGTTTTTAGGATTCTAAAAGCCTCCAGCCAGGGCGTAAACCTACTTAAACCTAAAACGACTGCGCACTGAGGGCACCCCCTGTGGGGTACGAACCTCGGCTCAGGGAGTCGCTGGCGGGGGGGGGGGCAGCTAGTACTATCAGGGACAGGCTGGATCAAGATATTATTTTCATGATTATTAGACGGGGAATTTAAAGCTACTGGCTCAGCTGCGGCGCGGGCTGGCGCATCAACGAGCAAGGGACGGTCGGGGAAATCAACTACGATTGCTGCTATCGCATAAATATGCATTGTTGTGACCCCAAGGATGATGAAATTTCGAATTAGTGTGGGGTTGGTACAGACGCCAGCACATCAAGCTACTCCAATGTGTCAAATTTATTTGATAGATTTCAACGTTATACCGTAAGCATAAGGTTCATGTTCAATTGGGAAAATTTTACAGTTTGGGGTAGGATGACCTGCTGGCGTCTGTACTATACCTAAAAAGTGAAAAATAAAAACTTTTTCCAAAAAAAAAAAAAAAAAAAAAAAAAAAAAAAAAAAAAAAAAAAAAAAAAAAAAAAAAAAAAAAAAAAAAAACATCCGACTCCTGGAAAAACGCAATCCATCCATCGTTTCTTTGATCTCCCCCTACTATAAAGACGGGTAGGAATGACGATGGATATAATGGGCCTACCACACGCTCAAGCTTCACCACAGTTTTGCCTGCGCAGGCCGGTTTGTACGACGCCAGCACATCAAGCTACCCCAAACTGTCAAATTTCTTTGTTAGATTTTCAACTTTATCACATATGTATAAGGTTCATGTTCAATTGGGAAATTTTGACAGTTTGGGGGGTGTTCCATGTACAGACACCAGCACATCAAGCTATGATGTGCTGGCGTCTGTACATGGAACACCTTGCGTGTGGTTGGTAAACTTGCCGATTTGTACATGGTGTTCCGTGTACAAACCGGCCTGCGCAGGCAAAATTATGATGAAGTTTGAGCTTGTGGTAGGCCCATTATATCCATCGACATTCCTACCCGTCTTGCTACTTCGTAAGTATCACATGCCCATACCATGACAACCGATTTCCACAACTTTTTAGTTATAGGTGCCACTTTCAGACTTCGTCATAAGTACTCATTTTTTTTTCTACACCACACATCCCTCTTAACATTCTTATATCTACTTCTTTATGAAATAATTAATGACAATGTTATGTTTAGATGACCACGCGGACGGAATAAGGGGCACAACTATACATAACATCACGCTTTGTTTTATCGAAGGGTAGGGTGTACCTATAGTAGTACTCCGATGTTTCGCCAGTTATGTTTAAGTCCTATGTAAAAGGGGGCGAGCCTATTGCCATCAAGCGGGCACAAATCCTGACTCCGACCTGGGAATCGAATACAGGACTTCATGCTCAGTAGTAGCGCTTGCAACCACTAGACTAACGAGACAGGCTCTATAAATATTGTTTTAAAAAGTTTTTAAAATAATTTATTTTATTTTTCAGACACTGATGAAGGTAATAAATAAGAAAAATTAAAAATAAGTAGGAACGTTTTGTTTTTCTTCTTTTTTTCAATAAAACTTATTATTTTATTCTTTTTCTGACAGAAATTTCAAGTAAGTAGCTTGCTTGTACGAGTTAATAAAAAATGCTTTTCTAACGTCCTCTGAATATTTATTTATTCGTTTTTTTTAATGCGAATTACAATACTATCATGGTTTTTGTTTTTTAGGGGAGGGTAAGATAAATGAACGGGTGTAAAATACATTTTTTATTTTATTTTTTTATTACCGAAAGGGTCTGCTCTTGACCTTGATAACGCCTGATGGAAAGCGTTTGATGAGGTCTATGATAGAAGGAGCGTGTCCAGAAGATGCCTGTACACTCTTGCTTTGAAGGTAGACAGGTTATATGTGGAAGGGAACACAGACGCAAGCAGAGAGGTCCACACTTTGGCTGTGCGCACAACAAATGTGGAGGAGAAGTGCTGAGAACGGCCGGCTGGATCGGAATTATTGTGTGCGTTACATTGCGCACTATCGTAAACAACGAAACTTCATGCCAAAATTGAAAGTAATTTCCCAGCAATTATTAATTTTTGCACATAGTTTGGTGTGTGGAATGGCGGCTTCGTGATGGGTCGTGTTGCACCCTGTACTTCTAATACGAAATGTAATGTTCATACCTGTTACTATAACTTTGATACGTATTAATTCATTGATTCTCTTAACATTTACAGAAATCATACCCCGTGAGTATTTTATAACATTACCTACCTCTTTTTTTGTTGAATTTATTGGTGGTCTTTATTGATTATTATTGTTATATTTTAGCTGTTACCGGTATGTACCTACACTGCAATATTTTTAAACATACCTACTGAACAAAAAAAAAAAAAAAAAAAAAAAATTGTGGCGTGCAAGAATTTTGTTTCTGAGCAGGATTTGGGGATTAGAATCAATGACGTATTATAAATATACGCGTCATTCACGAACATTAGACCACTCAAAACCTGCGTAAACCATGAATGAAGCTACCTACTAGTACATACAATCATACAGTTCGCGAAGAACAGGAAAGACCCACACCGATTCCTGTTGTTAGAAAGAAATAAACATATATATTTAGTTACGTCACTTGCGTTGCGCCGCGTCACTGGTTGGTACGTGACTAATAACATGACAGGCAATTACCTGTCATATAACTTGCCAATATTTAGCGCCGGTATCGCATTAGGAAAATAATATTGAAAGAAAATTTTCAGAGGACAATAAGAATGAGACGGCATTCTTGGGCCTGAACCACGCGACGAACCCGCAGCAACTACAGATTCCCGCGGGCTACGAGTACCACGGGGTCGGCAAGTACCTGCCCAACGGACCACGGGTGAGCGAGATTACTACTGCAGCAATGCTTCTCTCGAAGCGGCGCCAACTGCATGAAAGAAAGAATGAGAATTGTAATCGATATAATAATATTAAACGTTTATTTCAACCAATAAGGGCCATACCTCACCGAAATGCCATGGCGACGTGTTAACGCGTGACAACTAGTTCTTATTGAGATGTATGACGGCTAACTCAGTTGGCGACCGACTGGCGACGTTGCCAAGTAGCCAGCGAAGCCAGAGTCGACCGCTCCGCATGCGGCGACTGGCGACGCTGGCTACCTGGCGACGTCGCCAGTTGTTTGCACGTGTTTGTATGCTCCGTCACTCACTGAGTCACCAACCAGTCGCCGCGACGCAGTGAACCGCTCTGACTGTGTCGAGAAGTACTGAATGCATTGGCGACGCGATTTGGCGACGCAGGGACGTCAGACGTAGCCATGGCAACGTCGCTGGCCACGTCGCCATGGCATTTCGGTGAGGTATGGCCCTAAAGGATCTTATAATGGGCACAATTTAAAAATAAACTTCTGTACTTACTTACCTACAGAAGAAATTAACCGAATTCCAAAAAATAAAAAAACAAAAAAGCACTACAGGGTGAAAAATAACTTTAATTTCGGAAGTCAGTATCTTGGGATTTCAATTTGAATATCACAAACTTCTACAGAGGCGACCACATACTAGAAGACATCGCGATGGAAGGAGTCCCATGAGGTTGCTACAGGAAACCACTAGATGCGCGAAGTACAGAACCGGTCGAAGTGGCGATGCTGGTTGTGGCCTTTGTCCAGCAGTGGACGTCTTTCGGCTGAAATAAGAACGTCTTACGAGAAGCCTTGTACAGACGCCAGCAGGTTAACCTATCCTAAACTGTCAAATTTTCCCAATTGAACATGAACCTTATTCCTTTGTGATAAAGTTGAAAAACTATCAAAGAAATTTGACAGATTGGGGTAGCTTGATGCGCTGGCCTCTGTACCGTGACCCTTAACATCTGAATTCTACGTTTTATTTATTTTTCAGTCTCGCGTCAGTCTACGGGAAGGTGTAAGTACTTCATCACTTACTTTTAAAATATTGACCTTTATACTTAATATGTTTAATCTAAGGGGGTCTTGTGGCTTAGTAATAACAGCCGCACTGGTCGTTCGATCAGCTTAAGCTACGCTTGCCGCGGTTGGTCAGTGGATGGGTGACCATCTTTACAAACCAAGAGCCCTCCGTGCCTCGGAAAGCACGTTAAGCCGTTGGTCCCGGCTGTCATTAATGGATCTTTGACAGTTGTTACAGGTCGTCAGAAGCCCGAAAGTTTGACAACCAGTCTTACCAAGAGGTACAGTGTTACCCAATAACTGGGTTGTGGAGGTCAGATAGCCAGTCGCTCCATGTAAAATACTGGTATTCAACCGGTTAGACTGGAAGCTGACCCTAACAAAGTTGGGGAAACAAACCTGTAATCGCGAAAAAAGAAATCAGCTGTTCCCTACATTTCTGTTCGCATAGCTCGTCAAAATGTAGGGAACAACAGATTTTATTTTTTCGCGATTACAAGTTTGGTCCCATAGTAAAAGTTGTTCATAATAGAGTACAATGACCCCTTAAGAGGTTGTGCGTTATTTACGTTACAACTTGTATAGTAGGATAATTCACGGCAAAATGACTCGCATAACTTAATACATGACGTACCTCCTACACATAGGTAATTGTAATGGTTAATTATGTGCTTTACATTTCACGTTACAGGCTTTGCCCGTAAGTTTTAAAACCTGGATGTTTTTGTTTTTGTTTGACGTTTTCTGAAAATTAAACCTATCTAGATCGATCTATCGCCCCCGAAACCCTCTGCATACTAAATTTCATGAAAATCGTTGGAGCCGTTTTCGAGATTTTTTATAAAATTGCTCGTTTAAACGTCTCATTTACGACCTGCACCCTAATTGCGTAACTCACGATTAATCATAATCGGTTTCAATTTGACAGTTCAACAATATTCATTGCGTTATTTACGTGATTGAGCAGACACATTTTTCGAACATATGAAGCAATGATTTGACAATCCGTTTCAAAATGAAACAGATTATGATTAATCTTGAGTTATGCAATTAGGGTGCTGTTAAAATCTAAAATAAACCGGCGGGGTATTTGCGTTACACACTTAGTGTAGCACTGGTGGCCCGGTGGTAATGACCGTGACTTAGGTACGAGTTGTAGGTCTTTTTTTTAATTATTTTTTTGGGTGGGAAATCATCGAATAACTTCTCCCGCTCTGGGTGGAGCAGGAGGGCGTGTCAGACTTTTACTGACTAAAACCCACCCGTGTTCCTTCAGTAGCCCTTAAGCCAGGGGCTGTGGTGTCTCTTTCGAACAAACCCGCACCCCTGGCATGCATCGGCCCTTGCGGGCCCCATCATTTTTTTTGTGCTGACATCTCTTTGAGGCGCGCGTGGAACACAACGCGCCGTCGACTTGGGCTTGGTCCTTACCGGACAGCGAGCTACCCATGACTCGCCGTCCGCAAGCCCATGCCTACGGTGGCCGGAAATCGGCCTGGGATTCCCGACGCCCAGGGCGTCTCCGTATCCTGCGGCGGCTGGGGTCGCGAGGGCGCATATGCTGCCTCTACCTCACGTGCGCCGCCTCCCTCTTCGCGAGCATCACTGCTTCGCTGAAGGAGGTGACGGCTCCCCATGCCCTCTCGCTCCGTACCATGGCCTGGACCAGGGCCGGACGCGAGAGATCGCCGCCGCCGATCGCCTCCACGAGGACACGGCGGTGCTCCGCCCAAGCAGGGCAGACCGCCACCGTGTGCTCCACCGTGTCCTCAGGGCGATCTTCGCAGTGGAAACACCCGGGCGTTTCCTCCCGCCCTATCCGAAACAGGAACCTCCCGAAACAACCGTGTCCGGTGAGGACCTGCGTCAGGCGGAAGGTGAGGACGCCATGCCGCCTCTCAAGCCACTCCTCAAAGAGGGGACTTACCGCCGCAATCGTGGCGTGCCCAGCACTGGGTTGCGACAATCGCACTCTCCATGTCACCATGAGATCCCGCCGGAGCTCTGTCCGCTGTGCCGTGATTTCCCGCGGCAGCGGAGTTACGCCCCGGCGTTTGGCCTCCTCGCGCCACTCCCACATTTGCGCGAGGACCTTTGCCTCCAGATCCCATGGCGGTAATCCGGCAAGGAGGCCCGCCGCCTCGCCGGAGATCGTGCGATATCCCCGGATCATTCTGATCGCCATGACCCTATGGGACGCCCTCAGCTTGCGAGCTGGTTGGCGCCTCAATGTAGGCGCCCACACCGGCGCCCCGTATAGGACCATGGACCGCACGATCCCCGCGTAGAGCCTCCGGCAGGAGGCGTTTGGCCCCCCTAGATTGGGCAAGAGCCGCTTCAATGCAGCCCCGGCCCGCTCCAGTCTGGGAGCCAAACGGCGGAAATGCTCCGCGAAGTTCCACCGGCTGTCGAGGATGAGTCCCAGGTACTTCATCGTCGACTCGACGCCGATGTGAACCCCTCCCACCGTTATCTGGGAACCCGTCGGTGGCGCATTCCGAGGACCATGAAACCACATGGCCTCGGACTTGTGCAAGGCCACCTCGAGTCCCAGTTGCCGGATCCTTTCGACGATTGTCGCAACCCCTTGTGTCGCTAAGTCGGCCGCCGCCATGTACGACCTCCCTTGCGCCAGGACTAGCGTGTCGTCAGCGTAGCAAACTACACTGACGCCGCTAGGGAGGTTGGCGCGCAGCACCCAGTCGTACCCGATGTCCCACAGATGCGGCCCCAGGACCGATCCCTGTGGGACACCGCACGACATCTCTCGCCGGTTCCACTCTCCGAGGTGACCGGGGTAGATGACGGCCCTGTCCGTCGAATAGGCCTCGAGCACACGACAGAGGTAGGTCGGCATCCGGTGATACCGGAGTGCCTCCCTTATGCAACTCCAGGGCAGGGTGTTGAAGGCATTGGCGATGTCTAGAGACACCGCCAAGACGACCCCACCCCGGGCTACAGCATCCCCCGTCGTGAGGGCTCGCACGCGCATGATGGCATCCACCGTGGAGCGCCCCCTGCGGAAACCAAACTGGCTCTCCGCCAAATCCGGCCCCACCCGCACCAGCCGCCCGACGAGGCGGTCTGCAATTACTCTCTCAAAGAGCTTGCCCACCTCGTCGAGCAGCACAATGGGCCGGTAAGCGGAGGGAGAGTCCGCTGGGCGCCCCGGCTTCTTAATGAGGACCAGTTTCCCCGTCTTCCAGCGAAGCGGAAACTGGCCCTCCTCCAAGCATGCGCTTAGGAGCCCTCTTAGTCGAGGCCCGAGAGCCTGCAAGGCCAGGACCCAGGCTTTGCCGGGCAAGCCGTCGGGTCCTGGGGCGGTATTTTTGGCATTCAGCCTACGTACCGCCTTCACCTCTGGAGAGTCGTCGTCGTCGTCGGTGTGGTCCGCATCGGGCACCGCAGGAGGCGGAGCCATAGGCGGGGGAGCGTGCTCCCCTCGCGAGGTGAACAGAGCGCTCACCACGTCCTGCACGAAATGAGGCCGGAGACTCTGCGTCAGCGGGGGAGCCCACGGGCGGATCTTATCCCGCACCGTTTTGTAGGGGCGTCCCCACGGGTCTCTGTTCAGAGTCTCCAGCGACTCCTCGCGGGCCACCACTCTGGCCCGCAGGATCTCAGCTCGGAGGGCGGTCTTCGCCACTCTGTACCCCTCGTACAGCTCCGCCTCAATGGCTTCCGTATCCGGAGGGCGGATACGGAGCCTGCGGTGCCTGGAGTAAAGGTGTCGCGCAGCAACACACGCCTCGCGCAGAGTTGTCAGCTGCGGCGACCACCAGTACACCTGGCGTGAAGCACGACCTGGCTGGACCCGGGGCATTGCCACGTCACATACCTCGGACATGGTCTCCCGGAACCACTCGGCCTCGTCGTTTATGTCGGCAGGCCTGTCCGGTGATGACACCCAGGCCTGCACGATCGAGGCTTCCAGGAGAAGCTCCCGGTCCAGCTGCTTCAACGCCCAACGCGAACCACACGGGGCCTGTCGGACCGGCGCGCTCGAGATCGGCGCGCGGAGACGTCAAACCGGATGTACCGGTGGTCGGAATACGTCTCCACCCCCTCCATGACGCGCCAGTCGATGACACGTTGTGACAGAGCGGGGCTGGCGAACGAAATGTCCACCACCGACTCACCCCGCAACGAGTTGTAGGTCTTTTTTTTTTTTTTTTTTTTTTTTTGGGTGGGAAATCATCAAATGACTTCTCCTGCTGAGTAGAGCAGGAGGGCGTGTCAGACTTTTACTGACTAAAACCCACCCGTGTTCCCTCAGTAGCCCGTATGCCAGGGGCCGTGGTATCTCTTTCGAACAAACCCGCACCCCTGGCAGGCATCGGCCCTTGCGGACCCCACCAGTGGTTGCTGACATCTTTGACGGCGCGCGTGTGGAACACAACGCGCCGTCCCGTCTACCACTTTTCGGCCGCAGGGGATAGGGAGAGCGGCTGACGCTATACCGACACTCCTCTTCGCCTGCGGCCCCACCGCGTCCGCCATCAAACGGTGGCGGCCCCGTCCAGGCCACGGAAGGGAAGAGCGCTGCTCAGAAGCACCGGCACTCCTCCTCTACCGCAGCCCGTAACCCTCAGCCGCGATGCCTCCCATTCGACATCGCGGCCCACCTCAGTTGCGGTGCAGCAGTGAAAGAATTTTTCGAATCGGTTCAGTAGTTTCGGAGCCTGTTCAATGCAAACAAACAAAAGATCAAATCTTTCCTCTTTATATATTAGTATAGAGTATAGATGAATGTGTTTATTTCAGAACTTCGATAATATACAAGTGATAAGTGAAATAGTTGGCAACTCTGTTAAAATCTTGATGATCTTCCGCCCGATGCGAGCAGAGGACGCCACGACGTACTATGCGCGTTTCGAAAATATCGGGAAGAGGGGGAACTTCATCCACATACCTCTGATTACCATCAGTAAGTAGTATTTAATAATAAAATTCATCATTATCTTGTTAGGCAGGTGGATCAAGGGCCCGATTCAGAGGGCAGTACTCCTCGATACGGCTCGCACCGTGAGGAGGTTCCTGTTTCTAGAGCCCTAAATACCGGTAGCTTGGACCATACTCCTAGTACCGGCGGACCACTATTTCAAATATTTTTAAATGTTTTTTATAATGCAAATATGAAAATAAATAAACGCAATACTAAATCATTTATAAAATGTCATTCAAATCAATTATAAAATACTTGCAGCGGTCCGCGTTTCACCCGCGTAGTTCCAGTTCCCGTGAGAATCATCATCACCATCATCATTTCAGCCGAAAGACGTCCACTGCTGGACATAGGCCTCCCCCAAATTGGGGGGTTTTGCCATAATCGCCACGCTTGGCAGGCGGGTTGGCGATTGCAGTATGGTGGTAAAATGCATGGAGAACGCTGCTGCCCATTCTCTAGTAAGTCCCTTAGTCGCATTCTACGACACCCACGGGAAGAAATGGGATGGTGCTATTCTTTTACGCCCGGCGACACATACGGGACCGTGAGAATAGGGAGATAAAATATAGCCTGTGTCACCCGGGGATAGTGTAGCTTCCCCTTCCCAACAGTGAAAGAATTTTTCGAATCGGTTCAGTGGTTTCGGAGCCTATTCAATGCAAACAAACAATCAAATCTTTCCTTTTATTAAGTATAGACATAAAAATGTCATTCAAAACAAAAACAAAATCAGTACATACACATGTCATCAATAATAGAATTAAGTAATACGAGTAATATTAAGCACATACACAAAAATATCACACAACACGAGGGGAGGCGCTACTATGAAGCTGTATCCACCTCTGCAACAGGGGCAGTTCCCACTGCTTGGTCTTCAGAAACCCGTTTGAGCTGGTTGCCAGACTTTCGGGCTACTGGCGACCCGTAACGACTGTCAAGGAGTTTTTGGCGGGATCGCGTTGGAACATGTTGCACGAATTTTCATTTTCATGAAATTTCGTGAAATAGCGAATTAAATTGTATAATTTTGGTAGTGAATTATTCAATTTAGTTACGTGTGAGTGCACAAGCGTAGTGAAGGTGAAAATAAGTGACTAACGTGGACTTTTCGTGTTCCCCCCAAAAACTCCTAATAGGTTGTTGTAAAGTTACTACCGCTTTACAATAACTTTGATTAACTTTGACTTGACTGACTATGACTTTTTTGTAACTTCGTGCCTGATATCAGGCTATTTACTTGATTGAAAATTAAAATTACTTGACACTGGCTAAGTGCACAAACCGTGCGAAGCCAAAACAATAAAAAAAACATTGACAAAGATACAACAAAAACAACCGGGACTAAAATCTTAACGAGCTTTCCGAAACATGGACCAACCGCGGCAAACGTAGCTTAACATGGTCGATGGAGCTTTGGGGTCAGCGCACACCGAATTGCAAAATGCTCGCGTATGGTCGAGCAACATTTTGGCTGCCCCCTCCGTGAGCAAGCTCCGTTGAAAATGCTCTGGGTTGCTAGGCGGGCGTGGCAGACGTGTTCAATAAGGTTGATTGAGACTTAGTAATTAACGCCGTTTTGGCAGAGAAAGAGGAACATGATTTCCAAGTGACGCCGGTAGGAACCACACGTGCAGCGGTTAATCTCATTGGGGCATACTGAGCGCGGGCGGCGCGCAGCAGCGCGGAGGTTCAAGCGCGCTCGCGCATGTATTCCAAGCTCGAGCATGGTCGACCATCAAGTTCGAACGTTTATTAAATTTTGCAATTTATGGAATTGTCATAAGATTAGTTTTTCAGTAGTCTCAGAAAATGCTTTGTTCTTATAACACACCTCATTGCTATGAATGTCTCTACAAATTTTATTTTATTCATGATAAGAACTTAGATAAGAATCCGAACTTACGAGTACCTACTTTTTTACCATAAGAACAACGGGCAAATTTCTATAGGAGCTGGTCTTGACTTTTATTTTTCTTGTCCCAAAACAAGCTATAGCTTGATTGGCTTGTTTTTATGTCCTAAACACCATCCCGTTTGAAAATCTTAGCTAAATAGCCACGATTTTTTATAATAACTTCAACTATATTTTTGAGGTTAGAATAGGTGTGTTTATAATAATTCTTAAGTCAACAAGTTTGTAATCTAATTTATATTTAACTTAATATTAACATTTTTAATTGTATTGGGTATCGTTTTTGAAATGAAAACAACGCATATTAACATAAATTCATAATGCATCGAGGCGTAACTTTAAGAGAATATTAGGAAAACAGTATACATTGGTCATAAAGTCGCGCCACGAAAAGGCGTATATTTTTTCTCCGCTTTTCCTTAGGTAAACCCAGCATTGTAAAATGTTATACCTACTTTTAATTATTTTTTAGTCCTGTTTCCGAAGTGCACCTTCGCATTTGATTTTTCTCATCATCATTTTAACCGGAAGACGTCCACTGCTGGACATAGGCCTCCCCCAATTGGGGGGGGGGGTCTGCCGTAATCGCCACGCTTTGCAGGCGGCCAGGCGGGTTGGCGGTCGCAGTATGGTGGTAAAATGCGTAGAGAACGCTGCTGCCCATTCTCTAGTAAGTTTCTTAGTCGCCTTTTATGACATTCTGAAGAAATGGGACGATTAGCGTCTGGACGTTACACAGCCATTTTTCTCGATTATTCGAATTCTCTTAACTCGATTATCGAAGATTATTTACATAGTGTAAATATTTTCTGAGTAAAGTCGATTAAAATTTGAAAGAAGGCGTATTTTCTGTACCGCGTTATTTTTATTTTTCATTATTTCGCATCGTTTCTTGATGTTGACTAACGTTGCAGAATTGGGAGAGACGGAATTCACAAATCAGGTGGTGATGTGGCTGCCGCCTCAGCGGCTCAACGCCACCAGTATAAACTTCACATGCCCATGCTGCGAGCTCCGCGGCATCATGCTGCTCACCTCCTACGGCTCCCTGCGCATCTTGGAAGAGAACAAGTACAATCTGCGCAAGATCAATGACGATGACGAGTATGTTATGCCCGCACTAGCGCTTTGCACAAGTATGTTATACCCGCACTAGCACTTTGCACGAGTAGGTTAAGTATACCCTCACTTACATTTTTCACGAGTATTTACAGTACTCTTGAGTGTTGCACATAACAATTTTTGATTTAAGAGCGTTTGTTCTGAAAGTTGGCAACGTCGCAAATAGCTGTCAAATATTTACCTGTTTTTATTTATTTTTTAATATTACTGTATGGAAATATGAAATATCGCTAACTAGTGACCTAAAATATTAGTAATGATTTGCAATTATAACACTGAATTTGATGTTGTAACCGTTTTAGATTTAAAAAGGGCCTTTGGAAAGTTTCCAAGTTCTTTTTTTACATCTAAAATAAATATTCGGTGTTAAGATATTAATTATTGCATTTCATAATCAATATTTTAGGTCACTGATTAGCGATATTTCGTATTTCCGTATAGTAATATTGCCAAATTAATCAAAACAGTGAAATATTTGACAGCTATTTGCGATGTTGCCCATTTTAACAATAAACGCTCTTAAAGTTCGTTGTCACTGTCAAACTTGACAGGTGTAAGGCGATCACGTCGATAGTTAGTATATTACGTCGGAATCAAGGGAATGTTAATTTTTACTTCCAAGAAATTTGGTTTCTAAAATTTTGGAACGAATGCGTGTTTTGTTTAATATGTGATCATCCTGTGCGAGTCACAATAAAAAACTGTTTCTTTTCTTTAATTACTTTTCAAATTACAACGCTACAAGATTGTTTTTGCACGTGCCTAAAATCGGCGAACCAAAGCCGCCATCTTGTGTCTTGTCAAAACATTCTGTCACAATTTCACAAATGTCAACAACGCACTCCTGTCAATGTCGTTCAGGCGCCATAGTTGTAGGAGTCTTTTGATGAGTCTTCAGGTGAGAAACCATTGTTAGGTACCTCGTAACATTAAGGTTTTAGGATTAACACAAAACAAGAAATAACTTGACACTGACAGTCGGGCTGGTCCTCAAATTCAAGGTCGATCAGCTGGCTATGGAGCGGGCTGTGCTTGGAGTTTGTTTGAAGGTTATCTTCAGAAATTAAGTTATTTGGGGCACATGGGCCAGACTGGATGAGGACGGCGAACGACAGGGTATTGTAGTACGGCCTATGTCCAGCAGTGGACTGCGATAGGTTGAGTTGATTTAAGTAATGACTAATAAGTAATACATCTGTTTAGGAACTCGGTTATCGAGCTGAATACAGAGCTATTTGCTGTGCGCGACATTGGCGACTACTTCCTCATGATAAAGAATCATGACGGAAACGAGGAGCGGATCAACGTATTAACTTTGAAAGGTACATGAATAATGAGCTTAGTTCTACTAAAACGGTGGGACCGTTCTTCCAAACTCGAGAAAAATAACTTTAATTTCGGAACGCGGTGACAAGAAATTAATAATACATAATATCCAAAGTCACCGACCTCCGAAATTAAAGTTATTTTTCGCTTTCTAGTGTTTTTTGGAAGTCGGTTGTTTTTTTTTTTTTTGAAAAAAGTTTTTATTTTTCACTTTTTCCTTGTGGTCAAAACAATGCATATTTATCTATAGCAGCAATCTCGGATCAGGATCAACTGAGATCAGGATTTTTGTTTTATATGCGTGTTGGTTCATTTCGTCAGAAGTTAACAATATCTACTAGCGATCTACTGGTAGTCGTGATGTCATCAGCTTATATGGTCGTAAAGATTTGCTGCTGGAACTCCATACAGGCGGAGCAGTGTATTGTCAAATCCGTATCTTTTTCAAGACTGCTGCACAAAAGAGTCCTTGCTTGCCTAATCACTTATTTTTATTTTAGCACCTGGTAAGTCAGATGGAAGTACCTACAGTAGCCAACATCTTGACCAATTTAGTAATACCTCATTGAGTACACTCATAACATAAGACGTAAAATCTTGCCTTCTTCCCATAGCCATAATCTGGCTAAATGTTCCCACTGCTAGTACTCAGGTGTCTCTCTCTCTTCGAGAGGGAGTGGACCTACCACGCGGGCCCAGTGCAGTGCAGGTTGGTCACACTCACGTCTTTGAATTTAGGTTTCCTCGCGATGTTTTCTTTCACCGTTTTAGAGCAGTGTCGATGAAATAATTTACACAAATTAAAGTGCTTGCTTGGGTTCGTGTCCGTTTCAAGGCCGCGGCCACGGCGATGTAAAAAAAATCAGCCAAGATTTTGTAAAACTTGTAAAAGTTGATTTCCAAAACCATAAATTTTAAAAGTTATGGTTAAAAAGTGGACGTCTTTCTGCTGAAATGATGATGATGATGATGGTTAAAAAGTTATAAGGGTCTGAACGTGGCCACGTCATTGAAACGCGGAGAACCGCGCGACCACAGAGATGTATATAACTTAGCGTTGCACAGGCCTGAAATTTAGGTAAATCATTTGTAAAATATGGAAAAAAATCCATGGTTTATATTTTAGGAGCTGTAAGAGTAAAACCCCGCCATTGAAACGGTGAAAAACGCGATATCGCGCTTAGCTTGGCCGCGCGGTTTTCCGCGTTTCAATGGCGCGGCCACGTTCAAACCCTTATAACTTTGTAACCATGACTTTGACAAATTTATGGTTTTGGGAGTCACTTTTTACAAATTACAAAATCTTGGTAGATTTTTTTGGAATATCGCCGTGGCCGCGCCAATGAAACGGATACCTTTGGTTCGAACACATGACTTACAACTCGTTAGTGGGCCACCACTGTTAATCAAATCAAATCAAAAATCAATTCATTTTTATTTCAGGCATTGTACACAGGTACAGGAAAAGTTTTTATCCAGTGCGCAAATAGTAACCATGAATTCAGCATATCATACTAGACCTTCCTAGCGCAGAAATTTTTCGCCGAATACACAAAAAAAATCTGCTGTTCCATACATTTTGACCGCGTAGGTACCTATTGCAGTTTTCTATGAAACAGCAGATTTTTTTTTCTACAATCGGCGAAAAATTTCTACGCTAGGGGTTCTAGAATGATATGCTAAATTCATGGATACAATTTGCGCACTGGATAAAAACTTACCCTGTATACATTTCACCCATAGTGACTACATGTCATAAATATAAATAAGAGCACATCATAATTAATTATAATAATATTACGTTATATTAGGTAGGTATTTTAGGTATTACAAATTATAAATTGAATTCATACGTTCATGCATTATTATAAATTAAATTATCATTTTCTTTTTCATTTTCACTGTCCCACTGCTAAGCAAAGGCGTCCCCCAAATCCCCAAATTATCATTAAAATGATTAAATTAAATTAGATAAATTAATTCGTCATTATTACTTAACACACGCAAATCGGTTGCGAGTAGGTAGGTAGGTACTATGCAATGCACTTGAACATTCTTGAGAACCCTATGTGTTATGTGTTAATGCAGGTTAGAAACTATCTGCGTGTCAAATTTCATCCAAATCCTTTTAGCAGTTTTTGCGTGAAATAGTACCAGACATCCATCTATTCATCCATTTTCACAAACTTTGACATTTATTAGTAGGATAGGATAACATTGACGTACAACGAAAATAACTACCTATGTTTCTGTTACAGAATTGGGTAATGTTGATTTTATTAATGAAATGTCAAAATATAATATTTATAAAAAATTGTGATGGAGATTTAAGTGTTCAGAAATGCATAAAACAACTAAAGATTTTTTTCTTTGTAGTCGGTGAGTATTGAAAATTTACATCTTGACCGCTTATTAGCATTCCCTACTTGGAGGGTGTCTCCTATTGAGACAGTGGACCTTAGTGCTCCATAAAAATAAAATGTAAAAGCTGAACAACATTTTTAATCCAGCATAATTGCGGAATACACTATCAATCAGAATCTGAACAATTTTCTATGATGACACGGAGGCGCTGCTGGAGTAAATAAAACCATTTGTAATCATATTCACACACTCTTACATTCACATACTTCCACATTCACATATTCTCACATTCGCATACTGTCACATTCAGACACTATCACATTCACATACTCTCACATTCACACACTCTCACATTCACATACTCTCACATTCACACACTCTCACATTAACACACTCACATTTACACTCTCACATTCAAACACTCTCACATTCACAAACACTCACATTCACACACTCTCAAATTTGCACACTCTCACATTCAAACGGAAGAGTGGAGTCTCCTAACACAGGCTTAGCTGGTTAAAAGAAAAAATGTCCGGTTCGACGGTGCGTTGTGTTCCACGCGCGCCGTCAGAGTTGTCAGCAACAACTGGTGGGGTCCGCAAGGGCCGATGCCTGCCAGGGGTGCGGGTTGTTCGAAAGAGCTACGGTGCCAAAAACAGATATACAGACAAACACACGTAGCAGACAAACTTATAACACCCCTCTTTTTGCGTCGGGGGTTATTAAATAAATTATTGAGAGTATTGAGAGGGTGGTGAAGCAATTAAGAGGTTACGCTGTCGTCGTCGTGAAAAGATGCCCTCCTATAGATAAATAGCACTAGTCCAATGCTTACTTTACAATACATATCCGGTAGGCTAACAATCCTTTCGAGTCCTAAGGGCACATCTCCTCTACCATTCAGCGCACCCCGGTCTACTTCTTGATAGGCAATGGCCTCTGTAGCACCATGAAACATGAGGCTCCAGGGGCTAGGCAAATCTTGGGGTTAATTCGATTAATCGTGTCTGGTCATACCACGCTGGGATCTGTGCATTTCACTCATTCATTCATTCATAGTCCTAATTATCTGCTAATCCGCAGCAATTCGGATGTGGTGGACGACGTGGGATCTTCGAGGTGGTCCGGACAAGTACACGAAGCTAAATTACAGCTGCACCGACTGCCAGATCATAGACGTACTGTGCCGCGGCGAGAGCCAGCTCAATAGGAACGATTCACGCTTCACGCTTCAACCCAAGGTCGTCATAATGAAAATTATTAAGTGAGCACACATCCATTAAAATCTCACTGCAGAAGATCAAGAACGATAGCAGACGCAGGCCACACGCGGGCAAAGGAAACTAGACATAATAAGCGAAGCTGTGGCGAGCTAAACTATGTGGGTTCACACTGAAAAATACGAACGGACGGGCGAGCGAGCAGAGCGTTCTGTCTCATTGTCACTCGCGCGTAGTTGCATAGCCGCACGTCATAGAGCCGAGCGAGCATCATTTCAAACTTTGGTTCACACCGCGAACTACAGAGCTAAGCCAAGCTAACGAAGTGAACGAATAGCATTGCTGGCATCGTCGGATATTTCAATTGGATCGTTTGTATCGCTGACGTAGCTTATCTCTGTACTTCGTGGTGTTAACCGAGGTATGAAAAGAGGTGAAACGATGCTTGCCTGGCTGCCTCACATGCGCGGTAGCTGGTAGTGTGGCTAGCGCTTTAATCGGCACAAATCCAAATCGAATTGGAATTGTGCCAACCTTGGCGTCGGGAATCCCAGGCTGATTCCCGGTCACCGTAGGCGCGGGCTTGCGGACGGCGAGTAATGGGTAGTTCACTGTCCGGTAAGGACCAAGCCCAGGTCGACGGCGCGTTGTGTTCCACGCGCGCCTCAAAGAGATGTCAGCACCAAATGGTGGGGTCCGCAAGGGCCGATGTATGCCAGGGGCGTGGGTTGTTCCAAATGCAATATGTATTCATAGGTCAAAACGATCTTGTGGTGTGGCCGGATCGCCCGGATCGCGTAGGTAACGTATGTCGACTGTTCACCTACACGACTTGCTGCTTCTTCGGTGTTAGGCGAGAATGCAGGTTTCAGTCGATTTATGCTAATGTTTACTTGACGATCCTTGATTAGTACTGTGTACACCTCGTTCGGTCTCTTCAAAACTCGATATGGACATTCGTAGGTGGGTCAGTCAGTCAGGTAGGCGTCAGTCATCGGTACGAATGAATACATGCGTATGTTAGATTGTTCATTTTGATAATCTATAATTGTTTGGTAGATAATGTCATTTGTCACGTTGACGAAGCCTTGAACAAGTGCAGAAGTACCTAATTTGACTAGTTTACAAAAATAACGGTCTCAATTTGTGAAAATAACTTGGATGTTGTTACTATAAATGATTACGTAGTATTTAATTACACTTGTAATATATTTGGGTTTTCTAGTATTACTTAAAATAATAAATAGTCTGATTCAATTGACTAGCACAATACTGGCAGTTCATATTGATACTTTTAAGTGTCTTAAATTACGAATCAGTTCTTATTAAATTGCTTAATTACCATAAAATGTTTTCTAACGGTTTTACTACATAACATTTGTTTATTAATCTGTGTTAGAAGTTATTAAGCCAAATGAGTGACGTTCTGTAGCTTGTTCAAAATGGCGGTAGTTGTTTAATGTAAATTGACATTGGGAAGTTATAAAAAGGATTAAAAATAACGTTATTGGATCAGTTGCTTGGTAGATGTTCAGGAGGTTAGTCCTAGTGCCGTTGTTGTGTGGAATAAATCAACCAGATGTCATGTAAGTGAAGTAATTTGATATTATATAATAATTATTGCTTATTATAAAAATGTTGTTGTACAAGTTATATTATAGTCGGTTTTCTTAATGTTTTAAATCATAACAATCATATTCATGTTTTACTCCTAGCTATTGTAATAATGTAATAGCAATGTTATAATAATTCTAAGTTCTCTTGGACAATGGTCCAAGAGTTGAAATTAAATGTATGTAGGAAAATAATAATTCATAGTAATGTAAGAGATGTGTTGATGAAATACTTCAATACTGTTTCCATGGAGTTTCTTGTCCTTCTTCTCCATGAAGACCTAGTTTTGGAACGGACGACTAGCTTTCTGATTCAATATTGACAGCCTAACTGAAATAAATGTCTGGTCTTGTCTTTCTGTGCTTTACTTCATGAAATCCTTTCCCTACAAACCATTTTTCATAAGAACCTGCATATACAGTAAATAAGCAGTAACCATTCTGATATTCAAAGCTTGATATTTGTTTTAAATGTACACACTTATAAATGTATATATCCCCTTTATTCTGACATCAGAAGTGGGATGGTTCTCTGGCCTTTTAAAACCACTTACTAATGCATTTTATTTTGCTATTTTCATGATCAATGTACGAGCTGCTGACGATATTTTGAAAACCGTTGGCGGGACGCTGACTTCACTCGCACCATAATGATGACATCCCGCTGCCCCTGACATCGGAGCTGTGGAGCTGCAAGTTACTATGTGAGCTTCGAGACTGGAACCTCAGCTGCTGTGAGAAGTATCGGGAAGCTTTCCAGGAATAAGAAGTAGCTTAAGTTGGTAAGGCCCGTTAGAGGCTGTTTAATATTTACAAATGGATACGATGATAAATTGAAAGATTAAGTATTGCGAAATACTTTTATATCATTTCTATTGTTTATCGAGCATTTATTAGTATGTTTTTACTGTTAATTACTTATGTATCATTGAACCAATTACTTTAAAAGATAATCAGAGGATACAATAGTTAGAGGAAAGAGAGAGGAAGCAAAATAGTAATTTTGACATTCTTAAATGATACAAGAACAAAGTTACTTTCTTCCGTGATACATACCTAACTATTTGCTTTGTACAATAAACACTTGTGATTAGGTTACCGGGTAAATAAATTGATTAAATCAGTTAACTTCATAAGTTTAAAGATGCTAAATGCAATTTAATTTGTCTTTCTCCATGTCATGATAAAAAAGAAAAATACACAACCATCTAATCTGCGTTTGCTAATTAATTTCCACAAATGAGAAGTAAAGAAAAAAAGAAAAGGAAACTTAGTACCTACATGTAAAACTCGATTTGATAAATTTCAAATTGCGACTTACCTGAAATTCAAGTGGCAATAAAATCAATTTGATTACACTATGGATTTTAAAGTTGTTGATACTTTCTAGCTTATTCAGTAGTAGCCTCGAAACGTGTCATGAACAGCTGTGTATGCCTAAGGTAGTTTTTTTACGGATTATGAATGGTAAAAATATTTTCGGATGTGGTAATAAACCCCGAATTTATAGTTATACTTTTTTATGACTTTAGTAGAGTATGTACTTATTGCAATTTTCTTTCTATTTCCTCATGACGTTTGTATTATTTTATGATTTTTAAAAATTAGCTTTTAAGATTTTTATTGAAAGACATAATTATGAAATTGTGTTATATTCGATTTCAATTTCCAATGCTCACAGCGATGAGACTTGAGAGACAGAAAAACTTAATTACTTAGTTTGGTTAAACTGAAATGAACCAACTAAAAAAATGCAAATGGTACAACTGACGTTCAAAAGTGCCTTTTAAATGCCTTTGAAATAAATGCTTTGACTTTGACTTTGATTTTGACGTTGACTTTGACTTTGATAAGTTGCAATTTAGAGGTTGATTTTATTGTGAAATCAATGGAATAATTGCTGCTGGGGTCACAGGCCTGGTGTTAACTAACTCACGTACAGCAGGTGGGGCCTTAACATCACTTGGGTCAGAGACCAATGGAATTATTGCTGCTGGGGTCATAGGCCTGGTGTTAACTAACTCACGTACAGCAGGTGGGGCCTTAACATCACTTGGGTCATAGACTAATGGAATAATTGCTGCTGGGGTCATAGGCCTGGTGTTAACTAACTCACGTACAGCAGGTGGGGCCTTAGCATCACTTGGGTCAGAGACTAATGGAATTATTGCTGCTGGGGTCATAGGCCTGGTGTTAACTAACTCACGTACAGCAGGTGGGGCCTTAACATCACTTGGGTCATAGACTAATGAAATAATTGCTGCTGGGGTCACAGGCCTGGTGTTAACTAACTCACGTACAGCAGGTGGGGCCTTAACATCACTTGGGTCATAGACCAATGAGAACAATATAAATATTCCCCTTATTGCTTTCGAGACAAGTACAGTTCAGCATGGCTGTGAAAGGTTATTTTCAGATTTATTGGCATTGTGATGATGATTTTGGTGCATTTCAGTTTGACCGAAGGTTCAAACGGTACATGGACAATTGGACATGGATTGTATATTAGGATGATGGATAATTCTTTTATCTTAATAGACCAACGTATAGTGAATTTAAATTGTAATATTGGTTTGGATGTGCTTTTACTATATGTTTTTTCGGTACGGTGTGATTTGTTATTCTTCTTCAGTTTACAAATTCTTTTCTTTTCAAATCAAGATGTATCACACCTCTTAAAAATACGGTACTGAGCAGATTATCGCATAAGAAAATTTATTAATTTACATAACACCAATCGAAATAGTACGTACCTTTACTGTCGAGTTAAAATCACCCAAATCTTTTATTTTCAAAAACCTGGCTATTTTATGAAATAAAAAGAAAATATTTAAAAACAAATGACGCTTACGGTGTCACGTTATTAATTCGGTCTGAAATATCAAATGATGGCTGAATATAATTCTGCGCTAATTGACTTTACAAACAAATATAAAATGCTGAATCTGTAAAGCTGTTCTATCGAGAAATTGGAAATTATTGTTGAACTAGCAGCGCTCCGCGGTTTCACCCGCGTAGTTCCCGTTCCCGTGGGAATACGGGGATAAAATATAGCCTATATCACCCAGGAATAGTGTAGCTTCCCAACAGTGAAATAATTTTTCAAATAGATTCAGTAATTTCGGACCCTATTCAATGCAAACAAACAAACAAAAAAATAAACAATCAAATCTTTCCTCTTTATTAATCTTATTGGTAGAGATTATTACAGAATAGATAAATTAAAGTAACGAACATATTTTGAATGTGAGTGTAACAAGTAATTTATAATCGATGTTATTTGAGAATTATATAAATGCTATTTTAGTGGTTACGGTAATTTAAAATTGGGTACTTGTGTAAGGTTCTGATGTTTACAAAATTATTTCGGAGATAATTTTAACGAAAACGAAATATACCAAGTCTTAGCAGAAAGACGGAATAAATAGTTGGTACTTTATTTATCGTCGTAAAGGTAATTCAATGAGTCCCTCATTACTGAAGATCGTGGTCACTGGATGAGCGGACAGTCATTCTCCATCTACTCCGGTCCAAAGTCACCAACACCACTTGCTCAAATTTATTGGAGGGCGTGGCTTCTTTTATTTATTTATGAATTAACAATAGATGACTTACAGCTGAAACAAACAATAAATAAAGAATGGTATGTGATACTGACAGCCAATTAAGTAGAAGCCAACCTAAAAACACACTTTTGCTAGAACTAATTCATTGTGATTTTTTTCAAAGTAGTGAGCATCACATGGTTATTATTATTATTAATTATTTTAATTCAGAATTAATTATTACACTCCATAACTTGTTAGTAAAAAAACAAAACTTAAAACTATGTTTGTAAAATTAATAATTATAAAAAATTGAGCTATTAAATTTAACATAATACAAAATTGAGCTACTTCACATTATATAGGGCACCACCCGAGTACCACCCATGTACAAAACTAAGATTTTCCTTAAGATTAACTTGTTTGAAATAATTCACTATACTTTGGTTTCTTGTTAGGTGTTATTAAAAGTTATTACTTCCAATGTAAAAGTATTGTTCGGAGTGGCCATGTCAAAAATGTATGAAATTGTTAATAGAAAATGTGTTAATTGAATAGTGTTCAATAATATTGTCAGATTGACCGAACGATGAATTATTCGAATTATTTTCATGATCACTGGTCAGTGCTGCGATGCAGCTGTTAAACATGAATGACTTACTGAACAATTCTTTTGTGAACTTAATTATACCCTTACGTTAATAGTTATGACAAAATTGTTAAATGTTTATACGACATTAGGGAGGTAAAAACAAAAAAAAACTGTATCAATATGTAGACAGATAAATTGTTATATGCCCGGAGCACATAAAATGAGAAACAATGTATAAATTTTTGTTGTATTGGTCACTATTAAGTTCTGTCGTTTTAGTGAGAAGGAGGATTAATAGGTACTTCGAGGACGAAGTATTTTCAGTCTGGCCGTGTTCGATCATTCATTTTGATATTATAATAAGTATTGTTTGTTGGATAATGACATCGGTCACATTAACGAGGCCTTGAGGTACCTACCTAATTTGACAAGATAGTATTCACAGGAAATAACTGTATTGACTTGCAAAAATTACTTAAATCTATAATGATTAAGTAGTTTTTAATAATACCTGTTAAAATATACTTTACCTTAGGTTTTGATTTGATACTTTTATATAATGTGTAAGTTTAACTGGTCAACTATCAAGTGCTGTTGTTTTTGTGAGACGGTGGATTCATAGGTACTTCGAGAACGAAGTACTTGTCAGTCTGGCCGTGTTAGATTGTTCATTTTGATAATCTATAATTGTTTGGTAGATAATGTCATTTGTCACGTTGACGAAGCCTTGAACAAGTGCAGAAGTACCTAATTTGACTAGTTTACAAAAATAACGGTCTCAATTTGTGAAAATAACTTGGATGTTGTTACTATAAATGATTACGTAGTATTTAATTACACTTGTAATATATTTGGGTTTTCTAGTATTACTTAAAATAATAAATAGTCTGATTCAATTGACTAGCACAATACTGGCAGTTCATATTGATACTTTTAAGTGTCTTAAATTACGAATCAGTTCTTATTAAATTGCTTAATTACCATAAAATGTTTTCTAACGGTTTTACTACATAACATTTGTTTATTAATCTGTGTTAGAAGTTATTAAGCCAAATGAGTGACGTTCTGTAGCTTGTTCAAAATGGCGGTAGTTGTTTAATGTAAATTGACATTGGGAAGTTATAAAAAGGATTAAAAATAACGTTATTGGATCAGTTGCTTGGTAGATGTTCAGGAGGTTAGTCCTAGTGCCGTTGTTGTGTGGAATAAATCAACCAGATGTCATGTAAGTGAAGTAATTTGATATTATATAATAATTATTGCTTATTATAAAAATGTTGTTGTACAAGTTATATTATAGTCGGTTTTCTTAATGTTTTAAATCATAACAATCATATTCATGTTTTACTCCTAGCTATTGTAATAATGTAATAGCAATGTTATAATAATTCTAAGTTCTCTTGGACAATGGTCCAAGAGTTGAAATTAAATGTATGTAGGAAAATAATAATTCATAGTAATGTAAGAGATGTGTTGATGAAATACTTCAATACTGTTTCCATGGAGTTTCTTGTCCTTCTTCTCCATGAAGACCTAGTTTTGGAACGGACGACTAGCTTTCTGATTCAATATTGACAGCCTAACTGAAATAAATGTCTGGTCTTGTCTTTCTGTGCTTTACTTCATGAAATCCTTTCCCTACAAACCATTTTTCATAAGAACCTGCATATACAGTAAATAAGCAGTAACCATTCTGATATTCAAAGCTTGATATTTGTTTTAAATGTACACACTTATAAATGTATATATCCCCTTTATTCTGACACGTACATATGTACATGTAGCTGTGCATGTATAAACATCTCGCGACGATCGGTGTTACGGCGGACTGCTTGCATCTTTTTCATTACATTATCTAGTTATGAAGACGCTGAAGTGCGCCCTCCCACTCCACCCAGAGCGGGAGAAGTAATTAGATGATTTCCCAACCTCAAATAAAAACTTTTAACAAAAAAAATAAACGGAAAGAAAAAATTTATAAACCTGCTATGTTTAACCTTAAGGTGACACTTGTCCACATTTTTTCCATACAAACTTCGGGAGGATTTTACTCCACTGTTTGACTATGTACATCAAAAATAAAACATGGTATGGTTTTGTCTCATTATTATTATTGTCTGTACGGAAACAGAATACTAAAATAAAAAGCCATTAAAAAGTTATGAGCCAACAAAGGCCCGGCCCACCAGTAAGTTCGAGCCCGCGCAAAGTGTCCCCTTAATAACTAAGTTCGGAAGGCGGTGACATAAAATTTAAATATTTTTTTCCAAAGTCAATTTTTTTGTTAAAAAGTTTATATTTTACATTTTTTGTGGCTATAATCTACTAATTACTACATACTTAATTTTTTTTTACTTTTTGTAATACACAACTCAGTATTAAAATCTGTGAGTAAAAAATCAATCATCCCTGTTTTCCTACCCTTAGGGTTGGATTTTTTTTTTCGAAATTTATATGGGACCAATTTCGGGGTATAGCCTTTCTAATAAAAAAAGAAATATCAAAATCGGACTACTCTGTAAGCAGTTATGCGTGGTTTTACATTGCAATCAGTGAGTGAACAATCAATCATTCCTGTTTTCCTACCCTTAGGGTTAGATTTTTGGTTTCCAAATTTATGTGGGACCAACTTCGGGGTATACCCTTTCCAATAAAAAAAGAATTATCAAAATCGAACTACTCTGTAAAAAGATATGCGTGGTCATACATACAAAAAAAAATATACGCGTTAAATTGCATAACCTCTTCTATTTTTTCGTCGGTTAAAAACGTCCACTGTTTACCCTGCTGAGAATTCCGTAATGGGAAGAGAGAATAATAACCAGATATTCAGATGCATATTTATCTCAAGTCACAGATTACTAAATAGTTACTACGTAACTCAAGTTAATATTATATTGTGGTGACACAATGTCCACATTTTTTCCATACAAAATTCGGGAGGGTTTTACTCCACTGTTTGACTATGTAAATCAAAAATTAAACATGGTTTGGTTTTGTCTCGTTATTATTATTGTCTGTGCGGAAACAGAATACTAAAATAAAAAGCCATTAAAAAGTTATGAGCCAACAAAGATTCGTTTTTCTTGCTAATTTAACCTAATTTTGAGCGTGTTTAAGTAATAAAAGGAGTGTAAAATCTCGAAAACCAAGACGGTACCGACAAAGTTCAATTAACAGTAAATTCAATAAATTTTATTGGTCATTGATTTATGCAGTGGTTTTTTCATAAAACCCGATCTTCTGAAGGACTTTTCTTAATTTTTTCGCGATTTTTTTGCCAATAATGCTCCTGCATCTCACTCAATAACGTTGTGCGTGTAGACTAGCGTCTAACTGGTCACCACTGATACTATCTCTGTCGGATACGAAGCCTGGTGAGACAGCGTGATTTTTAGCCAGGCCCACCAGTGAGTTCGAGCCCGCGCAAAGTGTCCCCTTTGGTTTGGTGATTACTCGATGGCGTGATGGGCAATGCGTCGGTTGCGTCGCGGTGTATGCGACGTATAGCCACTTACAAACGCAGTTTATGATCCGAAGTACATAGCACGAAACACCTGTTTCCATCAAGCGTCGACTGAGACGCTACACTGGACTCGTGATCACGCAGGACGCGTGCGCCGAGCCGGGAGCGGCGCCGCGGTGCGCGAGCAGTGAGCCCGATGACTCATGGACTCACAGGACGTCATCACGCTCATAGGCGCGGTAAGGAAATGCACCTAAATAAATGCAACAAAGTATTTTATGGTGTGCGCGCGCGCGGGCGACGCCGCCGCCGCCGCCGCGCCGACGCACACTGGTCCCAAATTAAAAAAAAGTGGACATTGATAGTAGACCGCTGATATTTTTTTTTTATTGTTGATATAATGATAACAGATAAGGCAAAAAAATATTATTGTCCTACTTCAAATACTTTTCTCTAAAAAAAATATTTCTTTTTTTTTTTGTATGGGAGTGATTACATTTTACTCAATTTCTCAAAAACCTTAAGCGATGTCGAGATGGCATTCACATATGTTAGAAAACTAATAATTCTGAGTATTTGGCTCGAAGAAACTTATTGCTTATCTCTGCGTACTTTCGAGATAATAGTGACAGAAAATAACATTTTTTTTTAAATATAAATTGTTCGCTTTTTTTTATTCATAGCCTTACTCATATCGCAATAGGTCCGCTGGCCAGCAAAATGGAGCTTCGACGCGAGTTTGCCGGGATAACAAGATGGCCGCCTCTCATGACGTAACGTAATACGGTCACGAATCGCGCGCGTACACCACAGTGTACAACTAAATGTGGTTGCGATAAGACGTGTCCTTATTTTTTCTGTGCGCTTGAAGAAATGCTTGTTGTTTGTTTGTTTTGTTATTGTTGTATTTTGAATCTTTGGATTTTAAAATCAAATAATTTTTGTTTGTCTTTCTTTCGTCGAATTTGTTTTTTTTTTTTTGTTAAAATCAAAGTCACTTTGTCTTTGATATCTTTGATTCTAATTTGTTTTCAATTTTCCTTAAAATTATAATATGTCCGCATTTGTCACCAACTTAGACTTATACGTTGTTCTTAAATCAGGAGGTGGTTTTAAAAATCTAATAATAAAATAAAAACCACATGGAAAATTAGTAACAATGAAACGGGTAAATCGGTTAAACAGGAAAAACAACTAGAGATTATGGTCAACAACACATTACTTAATGAAGCTGCTGACATAGCTGAGGCTTTTAATGAGTTTTTTGCCAACGTACCTTTAACTACGACTCACACCTTAAATTCGTCCCCGTCTAAAGCTGAAAACCTTTTGCATAGTAGTATGCCAAAATGTAGTAGCTTATTAAGTTTCGAACATGTAACGCCTCGTGATGTAGTAAATATTTTTAATACACTTAAATCAAAAAACACTGGGGATTACTGGGGCATCTCTATTAAACTTTTAAGTAATATAATCGACATCGTAGCCCCCTATCTTGCTGTTACTTTTAATAAATGTGTTGACTCGGGAACTTTTCCTGACCTCATGAAGATTAGTAAAGTCATACCATTATTTAAATCGGGTAATAAAAATAAAGTGGGCAATTTTAGGCCTATTTCTATATTACCGGCATTTAGTAAAATATTTGAAAAATTAATACTCAAGCAGTTGCTAAGACATTTTAATTTAAATAGCTTCCTTCATGAGGAACAATATGGCATTACAAAGGGTCGTTCGACTACAGATGCGGGTGTTGCTTTGTTGAAACACATATTTAACGCATGGGAGAACTCGCAAAATGCTATTGGAGTTTTCTGTGATCTCTCCAAAGCCTTTGATTGCGTGCACCATGAAACGCTTTTGCGTAAACTGCGTTATTATGGTGTCCATAACGAAGCTTTAAACGTAATAAATTCTTATTTACATAGTAGGTTCCAATGTGTAGAAAGTAATGGTGTAAAATCTTCCGGGCTACCAGTTCAGTTAGGTGTGCCTCAAGGCTCAATACTCGGCCCATTCTTGTTTTTAGTATATATCAATGACTTACCATTCTATTTAAAGGGTATTTGTGATGTTGTTCTGTTTGCAGATGACACTTCTCTTATTTTTAAAGTAGACAGGAATAGACAAGATTTTGACGACGTAAACAGTGCACTCTCAATGCTTACGGATTGGTTTACGGCCAATAACCTAGTACTTAATGCCAAGAAGACAAAGTGTGTAAAATTCGCCTTACCGAATGTTAGAAATCTTGGTCCAAACATCGTGTTAGATAAAGAGGTGCTTGAAACCGTAGACTCGACAGTTTTTTTGGGCATAACAGTAGATGCTAAACTTCAGTGGGGCTCACACATATCAAGCCTAGCGGGAAGGCTCAGTTCGGCCGCCTATGCCGTTAATAAATAAAAAAATAATAATAAAATAATTTTATTTATGCTTCAGTTTACAAAAAAGGGTTTCGTGTTTGGAGCCTCCTTTTAAGCAAACAATGCCTGTGTTAGGAGACTCCGCTCTTCCATAGTACAGCATAATATCAATAAATTTGCAAGACATCCGTAAGTACTTAAAATATCAAATAAAAACAAATATGTTAGTGAGAGTGTGATTCGAGTGTGAATACCTGTGCGTAGTGTGTCTGTATATGAAAGTGTCTGTGAGATTGTATGTTCCAGTGTAAGTGAGAGTGGATGTGTGAGTTATGTGTGAGTATATGTGTGAGTATATGTGTGAGTGTATGTGTGAGTGTATGTGTGAGTGTATCTGCTACTTTATGTGTTCCAAAAGTGCCTCTGTTTCATCATATGTAAGTGTCTTTATCCAACTAGTTATTATTTTCTTACATTCATAACTTTTTTTTGTGTATAAGTAAATATGTTTGTTAATTTTGTTGTATAGTTGAGCAGACCGTTTATTAAATTGCCTGCAAGCAAACATAGTTTTAGTTTTTGGAATTCGTGCAACAATGTCAGTCCGCCTTTTCCGTAATAAGTTTGGATCATATGGCAGGGTTTTATGCTTTTTTAAGACTATTTGGACAATGTACAATTTTCTTACGGAAAGGAGATCACTCATTTTATATAAGATATCAGTAGGGTATCTTTTATTTTTGAAGTACATTATCTTTATCAGAGCTCGTTGAGATCGCTCCACAGCTATAAAATTTGTTTTCGCTGCACCTCCCCAAACAGGGATGCAATACAATAAGACAGACTGCACTAGTGCTATGTAGATTTCATTTAAAATATTTCTGGGGGCGTCTCGTTTACTGGTGATATTTCTTGGAGCAACATATCGAAGTGTTTTAAAGATCCAGCTTAATCTTTAGAAAAGTAAGACAGTACACTGACGTTGAAACAGCTCGGTTAGTTTATTTCAGTTATTTTCATAGCGTTATGTCCTACGGCATTCTGTTGTGGGGCAAAGCCGCTGATATTCAAAATATTTTTGTTCTTCAAAAGCGAGCTGTTCGAGCAATTTACCAACTGGGTGCTAGAGTGTCCCTAAGAGATTTTTTTAAAGATATCGGTATTCTCACGGTGGCATCGCAATTCATATTCGCTAACATCTTATTTATTAGGCAAAATATACACTTATACACTAAAAACAGTGATATTCATAATATTAATACTAGAAATAAGGATAAACTACGTGCTCCCTTTCACCGGCTTCATAAGGTTCATAACTCATTTGTTGGGCTTGGTATAACCTTTTATAACAAGCTTCCCTCTTCTTTGTTAGATTTACATTTTAGTGCGTTTAAAGCCAAAGTAAAATCCAACCTTTGTTCTAAGGCATACTATTCTATTAACGACTACTTAAACGATAAGAATAGTTGGTCGCTGTGATTAACTCAAGACAATGCGTGTTCTTTCACCAGAATTAGCTTACCTACTGACAGGTTGTATGAATTACATTCATATACTTAATTGTTTATTTTATTAGACTCTTTAAATCATTTTATTTTTTACTATTGTATTGTACAGTATCAAGTTCTTCTAACTGAACAGACAGCTGTGCTGCTGGGGAGTTTGTTGCGCCACTTCTTCTTCCCAGATAAAGCACTAGGAAGTGTCGAAGGGTGGGCGTTTTGGGGGGACTGTCTTATGTTTAATTTTTTTGACGTTCGAAAAGTGCTGACTCTCAGCCTAGTTTGAATAAATGACTTTTGATTTTGATTTTTTTTTTTTGAAAAATGTCGATTTTTTATTTAATGCCCTTATTGAACGTATTGGTGTTGAATTGTCTTCCGAAGATTTGAGTAATATTAAATTATTTTGTCGTAATTTTTCAAGTAATATCTCAAAAAGATGGTCTGCTTCCAGTAGAGCTCAAAAGACCTTTCTTAACAAAAATTCAGACTGGTTACAATCCCAAATAGTTTGGCCAAAATGTCAAAATATCGATTTAAGCAGCATTTTTAAAGTTGCCGAGGAAGTAATTCCAAATTTCGAAACGCAAGTGGATACTCATCAATTAAGTTGTGGTACAAGTAAAAAACCATTTGTTGATATATCTGATAAACAGAAGAAAAGGCGTTCTCTAACACTTCTAGATCACACAGAGGAGGAATTAGTTTATGCTTTATGTGCCAAATTAAAAAAACAAAATTAGCAGCTATATTAAACGAACTCAGCCAAAACAAGGAAAAATGTGAGATGGTACATGATGTACTATTCGCTAAAAAGACTGACAAACCGTGTTTACCAGATGATAAAACGTTAGCGCTTTACACCTCAACAAATTTGTCAAAATGGCAATATCGAAATTTAAGAACTATTCTTGCTTCAGAGAAAATGTATGGTCTTCCATCCTATCAAAAGCTCCTGGAAGCTAAAAAAACTTGTTATCCTCCAGAGTCAGACATAACTGTAACTGAATCTGATGCTAAGATAAGACTTCAATCGCTTCTAGCTTTGACAACCAATAGGATATTAAAAACAATTCAGCACAACTCTGCCGACAAAAAATCGCTAAAACTAATAAGCAAATGGGGTTTTGACGGGTCATCTTCTCAAAGTAATTATAAACAAAAGTCACACTCCGACACTAAAATTGACGATTCTTCAGTTTTCATGATTAGTTTGGTTCCGCTTCGTTTGGAAGAAGAGAGTGGTACTATCTTGTGGCAAAATCCTGCTCCCTCTTCAACAAACTATTGTCGTCCAATTGGCTTTATATTTGCAAAAGAAACAAATGAATTGATAAAGAAGGAAAGTGCATCCTTAGAGGAAGAAATTCGTAATCTTGTTCCCACAATTGTAGATAATTTTGATATTAAACATGTTTTGTACATGACTATGATTGATGGGAAAATTTCTACTGTGATTTCCAATACTTCTTCTGCAGCTGTTTGTAATATTTGCAATACCCTACCTAGCAAAATGAATGACTTGGACTTTGTATCCAAAAGACTCATCAGAGAAGATATGTATAAATATGGTCTGTCTTCGCTTCATATGTGGATAAGATGTATGGAATGTATTTTACACATTTCGTACAACTTAGACTTCAAAAAGTGGGCTGCACGAAAAGAAGATAAATTGTTAAAAGAAATTAAAAAGAATTTGACACAAGAAGAATTCCGGGAAAGAACTGGTTTGTTAATTGACATAGTAAAACAGGGATTTGGTACAACCAATGACGGTAACACGGCAAGAAGGTTTTTTGAAAATTATGAAGTATCTGCTGAAATAACGGGTATCCACCCTGTTTTAATCAAGAGATTTGCAGTCATTTTACAAACAATTTCATCTGGTCAACTTATTAATACCAACTTGTTTAGGGAATATTGTAAAGAAACAGCAATGCTGTATGTAAACTTATATCCATGGTATTACATGCCTTCAAGTGTCCATAAATTGTTGATACACGGTGCTGATATTTGTGAAAATTTCTCCTTTATTCCGATAGGCATGCTTTCCGAAGAAGCTTCCGAAGCGAGGAATAAAGATTTCCGGAATGTTAGAATGGCACATACAAGAAAAATCGGTAGAGTTCAGACTAATTTAGACATTATCCACAGCTTTCTAATTAGCTCAGATCCTTACATCAGCCATATCAAACCACAGTTTGCTCGTTTACATAAACAGTTGTTTCCAGAGGCTAGTGCTTTGATCTTGAACAATGAATTGCTTTCGTTGGAAAACGAGGAAATAGAGATTTCTCAAGAGAATATAGACCCAAATATTAATCTTTCACCATAATATTTTTTCAGAATCGTTTGTGAACATTTTCAACTTTATGTTTGCAGCTTTATTTGTCTTCATTTTGATTGTTTTTTAAAACTGATGAAAAATACTCCTTCAGAAAGGTCATAGCTTTCAGTCATTAGTGAGCCCCCATAACCTCTTTTACAGAAAAGTCTCTTTTTATTTATTTGACATTACGCATACATTATAATTATGTGCTAAAGTAAGGCTATGATTAAAAAAAAGCAAACAATTAACATTAAAAAAAATTGTTATTTTCTGTCACTATTATCTCGAAAGTACGCAGAGATAAGCAATAAGTTTCTTCGAGCCAAATACTCAGAATTATTAGTTTTCTAACATATGTGATTGCCATCTCGACATCGCTTAAAGTTTTTGAGAAATTGAGTAAAATGTAATCGCTCCCATACAAAAAAAAAGAAATATTTTTTTTACAGAAAAGTATTTGAAGTAGGACAATAATATTTTTTTGCCTTATCTGTTATCATTGTATCAACAATAAAAAAAAAATATCAGCGGTCTACTATCAATGTCCACTTTTTTTTTAATTTGGGACCAGTTTGCGACGCGCGACGTGAAGGTGTGTGTAGGAGCGAGACAGAACGCGGTACATTTGGTGCAGGTACTAATATTTTTGGTGGCTACTATAGCATTTTATAACATTTGTTGTAGGGTAATATCAATTTGTGTGTACTGTTTATTATAATTATTTTACTTTGTTACTTGTTTTACCTAATTTGTAAAAAATCATGGCTTGATTTTCGTACGTTGTTATCGGGTGACCACTGAAAATCAGCGCTGTGCTGTGGGTCCCATAGCACAGCATCATGCTGAGTGGAAGCCTTCTTGTCACAGTCACGTCACGGCGCACACTGGTCCCAAATTAAAAAAAACCGGTCAAGTGCGAGTTGGACTCGCGCACCGAGGGTTCCGTACAAACCTGTGGGTATATAAGTAAAAGTTCAAAATTGTCAAAAATATTTTTTTTATATGACGAAACTAAAAATTTTCGGTTTTCGTAATTTTTCCTATATCTGTACTATAAGACGTGACTTCGTACAAAATTTCAAGATTCTAAGTTCACGGAAAGTACCCTGTAGGTTTTGATTCCCGTGCGAGTTTCGAAAATTTGCGGAATTTTGCGGCCTAAATGGCTGTATCTTTTGATTGCGTTGACTTAGAAGGTTGATTTTTCTACAGCTTCCAGGGACAGTAGAACTAAGTATCATATAGAAATTTCAGTTTGATACCTCCACGCGTTCCTGAGAAAAACGGTCTTGATAGACGGACGGACGGACGGACGGACGGACGGACGGACGGACAACAAAGTGATCTTATAAGGGTTCCATTTTTTCCTTTAGAGGTACGGAACCCTAAAAAAGTGGACATTGATAGTAGACCGCTGATATTTTTTTTATTGTTAATACAATGATAACAGATAAGGCAAAAAAATATTATTGTCCTACTTCAAATACTTTTCTGTAAAAAAAATATTTCTTTTTTTTTGTATGGGAGCGATTACATTTTACTCAATTTCTCAAAAACTTTAAGCGATGTCGAGATGGCAATCACATATGTTAGAAAACTAATAATTCTGAGTATTTGGCTCGAAGAAACTTATTGCTTATCTCTGCGTACTTTCGAGATAATAGTGACAGAAAATAACATTTTTTTTTAATGTTAATTGTTTGCTTTTTTTTAATCATAGCCTTACTTTAGCACATAATTATAATGTATGCGTAATGTCAAATAAATAAAAAGAGACTTCTCTGTAAAAGAGGTTATGGGGGCTCACTAATGACTGAAAAGCCATGACCTTTCTGAAGGAGTATTTTCATCAGTTTTAAAAAACAATCAAAATGAAGACAAATAAAGCTGCAAACATAAAGTTGAATATGTTCACAAACGATTCTGAAAAAATATTATGGTGAAAGATTAATATTTGGGTCTATATTCTCTTGAGAAATCTCTATTTCCTCGTTTTCCAACGAAAGCAATTCATTGTTCAAGATCAAAGCACTAGCCTCTGGAAACAACTGTTTATGTAAACGAGCAAACTGTGGTTTGATATGGCTGATGTAAGGATCTGAGCTAATTAGAAAGCTGTGGATAATGTCTAAATTAGTCTGAACTCTACCGATTTTTCTTGTATGTGCCATTCTAACATTCCGGAAATCTTTATTCCTCGCTTCGGAAGCTTCTTCGGAAAGCATGCCTATCGGAATAAAGGAGAAATTTTCACAAATATCAGCACCGTGTATCAACAATTTATGGACACTTGAAGGCATGTAATACCATGGATATAAGTTTACATACAGCATTGCTGTTTCTTTACAATATTCCCTAAACAAGTTGGTATTAATAAGTTGACCAGATGAAATTGTTTGTAAAATGACTGCAAATCTCTTGATTAAAACAGGGTGGATACCCGTTATTTCAGCAGATACTTCATAATTTTCAAAATACAATCGTGGGAACAAGATTACGAATTTCTTCCTCTAAGGATGCACTTTCCTTCTTTATCAATTCATTTGTTTCTTTTGCAAATATAAAGCCAATTGGACGACAATAGTTTGTTGAAGAGGGAGCAGGATTTTGCCACAAGATAGTACCACTCTCTTCTTCCAAACGAAGCGGAACCAAACTAATCATGAAAACTGAAGAATCGTCAATTTTAGTGTCGGAGTGTGACTTTTGTTTATAATTACTTTGAGAAGATGACCCGTCAAAACCCCATTTGCTTATTAGTTTTAGCGATTTTTTGTCGGCAGAGTTGTGCTGAATTGTTTTTAATATCCTATTGGTTGTCAAAGCTAGAAGCGATTGAAGTCTTATCTTAGCATCAGATTCAGTTACAGTTATGTCTGACTCTGGAGGATAACAAGTTTTTTTAGCTTCCAGGAGCTTTTGATAGGATGGAAGACCATACATTTTCTCTGAAGCAAGAATAGTTCTTAAATTTCGATATTGCCATTTTGACAAATTTGTTGAGGTGTAAAGCGCTAACGTTTTATCATCTGGTAAACACGGTTTGTCAGTCTTTTTAGCGAATAGTACATCATGTACCATCTCACATTTTTCCTTGTTTTGGCTGAGTTCGTTTAATATAGCTGCTAATTTTGTTTTTTTAATTTGGCACATAAAGCATAAACTAATTCCTCCTCTGTGTGATCTAGAAGTGTTAGAGAACGCCTTTTCTTCTGTTTATCAGATATATCAACAAATGGTTTTTTACTTGTACCACAACTTAATTGATGAGTATCCACTTGCGTTTCGAAATTTGGAATTACTTCCTCGGCAACTTTAAAAATGCTGCTTAAATCGATATTTTGACATTTTGGCCAAACTATTTGGGATTGTAACCAGTCTGAATTTTTGTTAAGAAAGGTCTTTTGAGCTCTACTGGAAGCAGACCATCTTTTTGAGATATTACTTGAAAAATTACGACAAAATAATTTAATATTACTCAAATCTTCGGAAGACAATTCAACACCAATACGTTCAATAAGGGCATTAAATAAAAATTCGACATTTTTAAAACCACCTCCTGATTTAAGAACAACGTATAAGTCTAAGTTGGTGACAAATGCGGACATATTATAATTTTAAGGAAAATTGAAAACAAATTAGAATCAAAGATATCAAAGACATAGTGACTTTGATTTTAACAAAAAAAAAATTACGAAAACAAATTCGACGAAAGAAAGACAAACAAAAATTATTTGATTTTAAAATCCAAAGATTCAAAATACAACAATAACAAAACAAACAAACAACAAGCATTTCTTCAAGCGTACAGAAAAAATAAGGACACGTCTTATCGCAACCACATTTAGTTGTACACTGAGGTGTACGCGCCCGATTCGTGACCGTATTACGTTACGTCATGAGAGGCGGCCATCTTGTTATCCCGGCAAACTCGCGTCGAAGCTCCATTTTGCTGGCCAGCGGACCTATTGCGATATGAGTAAGGCTATGAATAAAAAAAGCGAACAATTAACATTAAAAAAAAATGTTATTTTCTGTCACTATTATCTCGAAAGTACGCAGAGATAAGCAATAAGTTTCTTCGAGCCAAATACTCAGAATTATTAGTTTTCTAACATATGTGAATGCCATCTCGACATCGCTTAAGGTTTTGAGAAATTGAGTAAAATGTAATCACTCCCATTCAAAAAAAAAAAAGAAATATTTTTTTTAGAGAAAAGTATTTGAAGTAGGACAATTATATTTTTTGCCTTATCTGTTATCATTATATCAACAATAAAAA
Source organism: Polymixis flavicincta (assembly GCA_949987655.1). Taxonomy (NCBI): domain Eukaryota; kingdom Metazoa; phylum Arthropoda; class Insecta; order Lepidoptera; family Noctuidae; genus Polymixis; species Polymixis flavicincta. The sequence continues at coordinate 2,004,933 of OX465198.1, read as the reverse complement.
AAATATCAGCGGTCTACTATCAATGTCCACTTTTTTTTTTTAATTTGGGACCAGTGTGCGGCGTGCAGCTGCCGACTATTTATGTTCTTTATGAAAATATTTGTGTTGTTATGTTTTTTATTTTATTTTATTAATATGTTATTTTTTTTTAAATATGTACGTGTTTCTGTGACAAATAAATACATTTTTCTTTCTTTCCTTAAAGTATTTTTCGTAAAAAAATCAGAACGGACTTTTGTTGAAATTTTTGCAAAACTAAAAACCTCGGGATTTTTGCATTGCATAACTTAGACGCATATTTATTAAAAACCCAATGCCCAAATGTGTAGGTTTGTAAGTGGCGTGTGTTGGTTAAAACAAAAAAACATAATGTGACTTACACCAACCCGCACTGATGTGCGTTACCCTAGCAAAACATAATGACTTGTGATTGAGAAGTGAGACCATAACAAATAATTAGTGTATCATGAGGTGCAATTTCTTTAAATTCCCATAAGAGACCTTAACTTGTTTAAACATTAGTTTTTGATTTGGTTGACGTAACCAATGTAATTAAATGGTTTCAAAAATCAGAAAAAACGTATTTGCTAGTTGTACGGTGAACCCGCACATTCATCATTATTACTTGTTATAACTATAGTAGGTTAAGCAACCTCAGCGTTTGCATACGCGCAGTCGTTTACTATAACTAGCAAGTAAAATAAAGTTAGTGATATTACCACACTCAACACGGGCGGTTTTTTTATCATCCCTGGCTTTATCATTTATCCTAAAGTGTAAAGAAAGTCATCTTACATTTTTTTTTGGTCCTTCGAGCCGGATTGGGATCAAGAGCTACCTAAGGTTATGCAAGATAATTGGCAAAAATTAAAACAAGACATCAACTGCATCGACAAATTCTGCATTCCGCGTTATTTAGGTAGCATGGAAACAAAATGTCAATTACACGCGTTTTGCGATTCGTCAGATAAAGCCTATGCTTGCGTTATTTACTTAGTAACAAAAATCATAAGGGTGAATACACATCAAGAATCGTCGCTGCAAAAACAAAGTTAGCACCAGTTGCGAAGAAAGCGAAACTACCGCGACTGGAACTCTGTGGAGCGCTACTTTTATCACAACTGGTGAAGAAGGTTACCGATTCCTTGGGAAACAAAGGAATGTCTCTTCACGCATGGACAGATTCCATGATAGTCCTAGGCTGGGGGCCAGAATGGCTAAAAGGTTTGGATAAAAAACATTCAATTAAGATGATATACCATGCCCCCATCATCGAAACAAAGACACTCACTAGTGTGAACACAACTTTAGTGAAAACTAACTTAACATTTTTAAGCGAATTACTTCAAAGCTATAGTTCAATGACACGAATTGTACGAATTATATGCTGGGTATTACGTTTCATCATGCGAACTCGTGACAATCATATTTTAACACATGATTATTTTTTATCGTCATTAGAAATAAATAACGCATATTATTTAATTATTAAAGAAGTGCAAGCACTAGAATTTTATGAAGAATTGCAGGATATTCAACGTAAACAACAAGTAAACTCTAAAAGCAAGATTTGCAGTTTACATCCATTTGTGGACCAAAACGGTCTATTGAGAGTTGGTGGGCGATTACACAACGCCCATTTCGGCGAAGCACCCTATCATACTACCAAGCCACAGCCGACTTACTGACCTTGTAATCAACCAGGCTCACATAAAAACTTTGCACGGTGGACCTGATGGGTTATCGATATAAAAGAAAGAACTAATAAGGATCAGACGGGATTTAATTCAATAACAGTAATACATGAATCTACGCGACAACGATTGTACAGCAAGAGAACGGAAGAGATATATGTCAAAAGTGACATGCATAGTTTGACAGCTGAATGACACTGACGTATTGCGTTTAATCATTCCATCAACACTGGCCCTTAAACCAATAAAGTCTGCAAAAACAAACAGTATTTATACAAAAAAAAAACTTATTAAATACACAGTAAATTACGAAACTTAGGAAACAGGAATACATTTAACTGTTAACATAACACTAATATATTCTAAATTAATCTAACCATTATTACCTTGGTGTTTTAACATTAATTGCATTACAAACTTATTATGTATTTCTTTTGTCAGTGGCTTTGTTAATAAATCTGCCAACATTTCACTTGTACACAAATACTTAACATCAATAGAACCATTACAAATATGTTCCCTAATAAAATGGTGCCGGATGTCTATGTGTTTAGTTCTAGCATGGAACATAGTATTTTTGCATAATTTCTGAGCTGACTGATTATCGTTCAAAATTGTAACTTTACACAATGCACCCAATATTTCATGCAAAAAATTACGAAGAAATAGAGCCTCCTTACAAGCATCAGAGAGAGACATATACTCAGCCTCTGTGCTTGATAAGGCTACGGTTCTCTGCTTTCTGCTCTCCCAGGAAACTATAGATTTGCCAACCTGAAACACATAACCCGTGTAGGATTTTCTATCTGTCTCGTTTCTGCCCCAGTCAGCGTCTGCATACCCTGTAATAGTTAATTCACCTTTTAGAAAATTTAAACATAATTCTTTTGAACCTTTGAGATAGCGTAGTACTCTTTTAGCTGATTTCCAGTGTGTTTCATTGTAGCAATCATTAAACTGGCTCAGGTAGCTGACTGCATGAGTAATATCTGGTCTTGATCCTACTGCGATGTACATTAATGACCCTATTAAACTTCTATAATCAAATTTGTCCTTTTCATCATTATTTGATTTTTCAAGTTTCACACCAGTCTCCATAGGGGTCGCTACAGGTTTGCAGTCATCCATTTGAAATTTTTTCAACACTTTATCAATATAATTTGTTTGATCCAAAGTAATTTTATCATCATACTTGCAGATCCTCATTCCTAAGATATGCCTTGCTGGCCCTAAATCTGTGATTTCAAACTCATTTTTGAGTTTATTTTTGATATCAATGACCTCCTTATAATATGTATTGGGTGTTGACATCAACAAAATGTCATCAACATAAAGTGCTATTATTATGAGTTTATCATTATTGTGTTCATAATAAACACATGCTTCTAATGATGACTTTGTGAAATGTAATATGTCACACATAACTTTATTTATTTTCTCGTACCATGCTTTAGCTGCTTGCTTTAAGCCATAAATTGCTTTATTAAGTTTGAAAACCTTATTCCTGTTGCTTTTTATTGTGAAACCTTCAGGTTGTTCCATAAACACCAGTTCTTGAAGGTCACCGTTGAGAAAAGCAGTTTTTACATCTAAGTGTTGAATATCCATGTTGTATTCAGCAGCTATAGCTAAGAGTGTTCTAATACTTGAATATCTAACAACAGGAGAAAATGTCTCTTTGTAATCTATCCCATACCGTTGCGTGAACCCTTTAGCTACTAGTCTAGCTTTGTATTTAAGGAGTTCACCATTGACACCCAGTTTCTTTTTGAACACCCATTTACATTTCACAGGCGTTTGACCATTAACTCGATCAGTGAGTGTCCAGCATTTATTGATAACAAAAGAATTATACTCATCTTTCATTGCCTGCTTCCAGCCATCTGCATTTGGACCACTCAGCGCCTCCTGTACTGTTTGTGGTTCATCGGCGTCGCTGGTACAGGAAATTCCTTTGACGAGATGTGCTATCATGGAGTCACAATCACGTTCATTTTCTGAATTGGAACTTGAAGAAGACTCTTCATCTAAATCTGGAATATAAGTTTCATCCGCAGTATCGTTTGAATAAAAGCTTTCCTCGCTTTCAGAATCATTTACTGTTATTGCACTATATCTCGACTCAGGCTGATTTGGAATTGTGTCATCAGAATGGACCTCATTAGAGATATTTTCCTCAGTAGATGATTCTGTCGGAGTTTCTGTGTAAGTTACTTGTGTGAAAGCTTCTTTACAATGAATATCATCATTTGACACATTTTCTTTAACATATTTATCTTCTAAAAATGTTACATCTCGAGCCTTTAAACAATCTTTCGGATTTTCAGGGTCTAATAATCTGTAGCCCTTAGTATTTTCGCAATATCCTACGAAAATGAACTTCTTGGCTTTAGGTTCTAGTTTAGTTCGACGCTGTACATGTGCATAGGCAATGCAACCAAAAGTACGTAAATGTGAGATGGATACCTTTTTATTCGTCCATTTCTCCTCCGGAGTGCTCCCTTTGACAGCTATTGTGGGGGAACGGTTCTTTATGTAGACAGCTGTATTGACGGCTTCAGCCCAATATTTCTGACCAAGGCCCGCTTCCTGGAGCATACAGCGTGTCTTCTCCAATATTGTTCTATTAGCTCGTTCAGCAACTCCGTTTTGTTGTGGAGAGTATGGCACTGTTGTCTGGTGAACAATACCACACTCCTTCAGGAAATTCTGAAATTTTAAATTACAATATTCAGTTCCATTATCACTCCGTATCATTTTCAATTTCTTATTTGTCTGATTTTCTACTAGAACTTTCCATGCTTTAAATGTATCAAAGACTTCATCCTTCCTCTTCAAAAAATAAACAAAAGTCTTTCTAGAGTAATCATCTATGAATGTGATAAAATATTTTGCTCCACTAAATGATGTAGAGGGCAACGGACCACACAGGTCCGAATGTACCAACTCTAGAACTTCTTCAGCTCTGTTAAAAGAGTTCTTAGGAAAAGATTTACGAGTCTGCTTTCCCTCGATACATGATACACATTTCTGAAAAACATTGTTATTATATTTAATGCCTGAAACCATACCTTGCCTTAACAACTCCATGCTTCGATGATTGAGATGTGCAAGACGACGATGCCATACCTGCTGAGAAAGATTCTCTTCCTTCTCAATGACAGCAGGCACTGCAATCGATTTCGAACATTCTTTACTTACAGCTGTCTTGTCTACTTTACATGTCTTCTCAGCACAACCAGTATCTGCAAATCTGACTGAGGCATCACATTTCACAGTAAACTTACAATTTAAATTAGTTGATTCTACCGTGTCTAGTTGGTAGACACCATCACACAGTATGGCTGTAGCTACCACAGTCCTATCATCATAAATTTGACACCTGCTAGAACTAAACACCACTTTATATCCTTTTCTAACCATAGCACTTACAGATAACAAGTTTGCTGCCAAGCTAGGTACATAATAAACATGACTTATTGTCTTTATGTCACCATTTCTCATGCAAACACTGACAGAACCTCTTCCAGCAGTGTACAACTTATCACCATTAGCTATGTTCACTTCTATTGGCATTTCATCACTGACAAAATCACACATGCTGCTTTTGTCCCCACACATGTGTTCTGTAGCACCACTATCGATGTACCACGAACCATGCTTGATGTTTGCTGACAGCGCAATTAGTAGGGCCTTCGATTTATCTGTATTGGTCTGCTCCGTCTCCTTATGCCCAGACTTAGGACAATCTTTAATAAAGTGTCCTACTTTCTTGCACCTATAACATCTTGGTTGTTTCCGAACAAACAAGGCAGAGGCGGCTTCACTCTTGTCACTTCTACGAATGTTTTCCTGTAACAACTTTCCTTTCACTATCTCACTGGAAAGTTTTACATTTGAATTCTCCATTGCCATTATAAGTGGATCAAAGTCAGACGTCAACCCGCTTAACATTATCACAGCTATGAAATCATCCTCCAGTGGTGATCCTATTTCACTTAGCTGTTGTGACATCTCAGTTATTTTGTTTATATAGCTCTCCATACTTTCGCTCTCATTCAGCTTAGTTGCAAATAATGTTCTGAGGAGCCCTAGCCTTCGACATAATCCCTTGTCTTCATAAGCTTTTGTAAGATTGTTCCATGCTTCATGTGCCGTCTTTGCGTTCCGTATGTGTGGAATTACCGATGGCTGTATTGCCAATGCAATGCGTGCCAAAGCCTTCTTTTGTTTCTTGACATCATCTCCTTCGTTTTCCACACATTCCCATAGTTCTTCCTGAATCAATATCATCTTCATCATAAATTTCCACGAACTGTAGTTGTCAATTCCTTTTAGTTTCTCGATGGATAAAAAATTTGTAGAAGATACAGAGCCTGCCATTTTTACGAAACCACACCGCCGTATTTTTTGTAAGAGGTTATGTTTTCGCCGGTTTCCTTTTTCGCGTAAAATATTTTGATTTTTCTACTTCTTTGATACTCTGGGCCCATAACCTGATGGGTTATCGATATAAAAGAAAGAACTAATAAGGATCAGACGGGATTTAATTCAATAACAGTAATACATGAATCTACGCGACAACGATTGTACAGCAAGAGAACGGAAGAGATATATGTCAAAAGTGACATGCATAGTTTGACAGCTGAATGACACTGACGTATTGCGTTTAATCATTCCATCAACAGGACCCCGTTTAACACTATCCGATATCAGGGATAAATACTGGGTTGTCAGCGGTATCAGAACTGTGAAACGACAGCTGAGACTGTGTGTGAAGTGTCGACGGTTTAAAAACAAAGTTAATCCGCAAATTATGGCAGACTTACCCCGAGCTAGAGTCACCCCGTCAAGACCATTTGACACATACTGGAGTCGATTTCACAGGACACGTGGAGATGAAAGCCAATAAAGGCCACGGGATAAAAACGGTGAAAGGATACGTGGCTGTCTTCGTGTGCTTATCAACGAAAGCAGTCCACCTGGAATTAGTTTCAGACTTGAGTACGGCCGCCTTTCTAGGCGCATTTCCTCGATTCTGCTCTCGTCGTGGATCTCCCGGTCACACTTATTTATTTTATTTTTTTATTTATCAATTTATGTACACACTAAATAAACAGACAAGAAGATTAGAACAGAAAAATAGGTACAGAGGTGATGCATATTTCTAAAGAAATCTCTTCCAGCATACCTGCGATAGGAGAAAAGATGAAGAGATGTAGACAACGTGTGTTAGGGTAAAAGGGAAAATAAACTACATTTATAACCAAAACCAATAATTCACTAAATTAATTAAACAAATAATAATATATTAACATACATACCTGGATCATACATATGTAGGCGTAAAATCAGGATCGGACATTTTAAAGTAGAAAGAACGTAATTTCACTTATTAATCACTTTATTTGATTGATTCACTTAATTAATTAATTATAACTGACTTAAATAATTTAAATAATTATTAATTAAAAGACTTTTAACAATAATAACCAGCTATTCCAGGAGCTATGACAACATGTGCATCGGACCGCAGTCAAGAATAGAATGCCTGGGGGAGGTGGGGATGGCGACATCGCCTGATCGGTCCGGTGCACGTGCTGTTTACAATCGTACGATGACGTAGCGCCGTCACGGCCATGCTGACGTGCGTACGTCCTCGCACGCGCTCCTTAGAGTAACCTAGGTATCTGAAAAAGAGAACCACAACTTTAGTGTTCGTTCATCCTGACATTAAAATCATATCTAATGGTCTGGTCCGGTCTAATGACCCTCCAGAGTTATAATCTCCTGGTCCGGTCTAACGACCCTTCAGAGTTATAATCTCCTGGTCCGGTTATAAGTAACCCTTCAGGATTATTATTGCTTGGTCCGGTCATAGGCGACCCTTCAAGATCACTTCAGTTCATACTGGTCTGTAATTTGCTAGTCCGGACTATAATGGTCCCTGTAGCCAATATAATTAATCAATTAACTCGTAAATTGTCCTTGTTCTACTTCATAAATTTTCTCTATGTATTAAAGCACTTGTAACAACGTTAATTGATTCAGGCTCCAAAGACTCTACCGATGATGTATGAGAACTACTAAATTGACTATTGCTACTGGCTGTTAAAGTACAAGAGTCGGCAGTCATTGTTTCACTATTAACAGACACGGTGTCACTGTTCCCTAAAATAGTATCATTTAAAACATAATTTTCATGGACAGTTTCATGAACAAGCTCATCATTATTATTCGCCGTCACGTCATCATCACTGATATTTTCTGCGATTGCTATTAAACCAGATTGTCCATGAGGCACTTCCCGTAAATTTTCGTGAGAATACTTGTAAATTCTGTTAGATCCATTAATATGTTTCAATTCATAACGGTCATTTTCTATAACAGAAATAATTTTAAATGGGCCCTTATACTTGCGATCTAATTTGGTTTGGTGTCTTTCTTCGCTTTTTATGAAAACAAAATCGCCTATTGAAAAAGGACGTACCCTGGCTTTTCCTTTATTGAACCGTTCAGCATCAGATTGAGACAGTCTTTGAACATTGTCAGATGCGTTTGACTTAGCTGATTCAAGATCAAGTCTATTAGTGTCATGAGAACTCAAAGATATTCTTGATAATTGTAGTGAATTTCCCTGAATTCCAAACATCAGTTCCAATGGGGTGAACCCTGTTACTCTACAACGTGTACTATTAAGCGCAAGTTGAATATCTCCCAATTGGTCTTGCCATACAGTAACTGGGTCACATTCAACAATGGTAAGTAAACTTTTTAAAGTTCGCATGACACGTTCTACTTGACCGTTTGCCCTACTGGAACCAGTCGCAATAAGATGAAGTTCAATATGATTATCTGTACAAAATTGTTTGAATTCGCTGTTATCATAAGAACGACCTCGATCAGCTATTATTCGCTTTGGAGCGCCAAATAAATCTACTGCGTTTTTTACCGCTTTAATGGCTTTTATCGAACTTAAATTCATAGTATGTTCCAAGAGAACAAATTTGGTGAACAGTATTCTTTACGTTCGCTTTTCCCACTAAGTTTGCCCGTTAAATCTAGGTGGATGGTGTGCCATGGAATAGCCAATTTTGGGATAAGATGCAAAAGCATTTGCTGAGCACCCGATGAGCCTTTGGAAGCCTTACATGTGACACAAGAATCAACGAACTTTTTCTCAAATTTTGACATATTTTGAAACCAATTTAGGTCATATAATTTATCAAGCGTTTTCTCAAAACCAAGGTGTTTTATTTCATTGTGCACGAGGTTTATTAAAGACCAAATTTATGATTTAGGTAAAATAGGAAGCCATTTTGTGATTTTGCTTCGTTCAATCTTTCGATACAGAATGCCTTGTCTAATATCGTAAGTGCGTTCCAAATCAGTAGGTAATTCATTTGATCGCATTTTCGAAATAATTTCTGCTATTTCAGAGTCGCGTGTTTTTTTTTTTTTTTTTTTTTTTTGGGTGGGAAATCATCAAATGACTTCTCCTGCTGAGTAGAGCAGGAGGGCGTGTCAGACTTTTACTGACTAAAACCCACCCGTGTTCCCTCAGTAGCCCGTATGCCAAAGTCAAAGTCAAAGTCAAAGTCAAAGTTTTTTATTTGTAAAACATAGGTAAAAAAGGTGTTGTGTATAAAATATGTACAAGTACATTATGTTTTGCCGTTGACGGCGTACAAATATCATTTATATACTAATGGTTAGTTAAATCTACATTTTATAATGCGTTTAGGCTACGTACTTAAAATAAAATAACTGCTACTACTTACAAATAACGAAAAAGATATGATTATTATTGCACATATTTATCCTTATACATAGCTAACATTATAATCTTCTAGGTATTCATTAACTGAATAGTATGCCATCTGCGCTAAGAAGCTGCTTAAATCTTTTTTTAAATCACACAAATCGCCGGCAGGCATCGGCCCTTGCGGACCCCACCTGTGGTTGCTGACATCTTTGACGGCGCGCGTGTGGAACACAACGCGCCGTCCCGTCTACCACTTTTCGGCCGCAGAGGATAGGGAGAGCGGCCAACGCTATACCGACACTCCTCTTCCCCTGCGGCCCCACCGCGTCCGCCATCAAACGGTGGCGGCCCCGTCCAGGCCACGGAAGGGAAGAGCGCTGCTCAGAAGCACCGGCACTCCTCCTCTACCGCAGCCCGTAACCCTTAGCCGCGATGCCTCCCATTCGACATCGCGGCCCACCTCAGTTGCGGTGCACCTCACCGCAACCTACTTTTTAGCCGCTACGTCAATGGCTTGAAGGCAAAAGCCCTGACGAGCGGCCCCACCGTTGGGTTCCTCTTGGCTTCACCGTGGATGGGAGACCACGGTTACTAAGCCCCCCCGCAACGACAATGCGGGAACCCACTCGGGGGGGAGAGTCGCGTGATTGTTCAACATGCAACCATCCCTTTTCCAATTCAGATAAATTTACTATTTTTGTATGTCTCTGTTTTAAAGTACCTACTTCATTATGTTTAATAGCCAACGGATTTCGAGAAAGAAAATCTGCATGAGCCATTGTTTTACCCTCTTTATACACCATGTCAAAATCATAGGATTGCAAAATAGCCCACCATCTATGAACTCTTGGAGTTAAATCCTTTTTAGAGTGAGATGCTTTTAATGCATTACAATCGGTGAAAACTTTAAATTTACGCCCGAAGAGATAATGTCTAAAATGCTCTACAGATTTTACTACCGCTAGCGTCTCTAATTCATAGGAGTGATAGCGACTCTCCGCATCAGTTGTTTTGTGGCTGAAATAGGCAACGACATGGGGAAGGTGGTTCCTCCTCTGAATTAGGACAGCTCCATACCCATCACTACTCGCGTCAGTATGGAGTTCTACGTTTAAGTTGGGATCAAAAATTTTCAGAACGGGTTCTGTGACGAGACGATTGACAATATCTGCGTGAATTTTATCGTGTTCTGGGGTCCAACAAATGTTACCCTTACCAGCTGTCAAGGGATATAAGGGTTTCATAATTTTTGAAAAATTGGGGATAAATTGCCGGAAATAGGTGGCTAGACCGATGAATTGTCGAACTTGTTTAACAGTTTTTGGGGTGGGGACATTTTTTAAAGCTTCAACTTTACATGGGTTTGGTCTGACTTCGCCAGCTGATATTACAAAACCCAAATATTCGATCTGTTTCTTCATGAAAGAACATTTTTTAAAGTTAAATGAAAATCCGGCCTTTGACAAGGTATCCAACAATTTGTTAAGGCGGGCCAACCCCTCTTCTATAGATTCCGATGCAGAGAGTACGTCGTCCATATAGACTAAAATTTTACTGTCATTAAGAGGCTTGAGTGCTGTATTTATAGCTCTTTGAAATACTTGAGGAGCATTTCTAAGACCGAATGGCATAGTTAACCATTCAAACTGACCTGTTGGTGTAACGAATGCAGTTTTTTCAACTGATTCCTCATTTACTTTAATTTGGTGAAATCCAGAGGCCATACTATACTAGAAAAGAAGTGAGCCCCATATAATTTATTTATTTGATCGTTTATTAGTGGAAGAGGGTAGCTATCCGGCTTAGTGTTACTATTGAGCTCTCTGTAATCCACGCACATACGATCAGAACCATCTTTTTTTTTACTAATAAAATCGGACTTGCAAAAGGTGAAGAGCTTTCCCGAATTATATTCGCATCTAGTAATTCCTGAATGATTGTACTCACGATATCAGATTCTGTGGGGGATAACCTATATGGACGTCTGTGTACGGTTTTATTAGTATCAATCAAGTTAATTTTAAGTTCACCGGTAGATACACGAGAGGTCGGAAGCTTTTGTATGAAATTCGAAGAATATTTTTTAAGGATCTCAATTAGTTGTTCTTTATGTTTCCCTACAAGATCTGTATCGATGGAAGCCATATCAAAGGTCTCTTCGACTCTTGAACAGGTATTGAAAGCCATTGTTTTAGAAAAAGTTAAGCTATCTCTATTAATTTTAACAGAAATTCCTTGTTCCAAAATATCACTACCTAGTAAAACTTCTTCGCTCAGACAGTCATCGGGTAGAACGTGGTAAATAACATCAAACAAGCAACCTTGTACCATGGTTGGACATTTAACTTGTAACGAACAATCCACGCTATTAGGCCCCACACCCTTTAGAACCACTTGTTCATGAAACTTCTTACCCTTGAGAATTTTACAATTACTTTGTCTTATAAGACTACATTCGGAACCAGAGTCGAAAATAAAAGGTAGTTGTAAATTATTTATGTGTAAAATACCTCGCGTCACCTTGGAGCACAGGTTCACCTGCTTGCTGCTGTTGCCGCCGCTGCTGCTATTGCTGCCGCTACTGTTGTTGTTGCTGCTTGATGCTGCATCTTCTTTTTTCGGCCAGCGCTTAGGACATGTAGTAGCAGCATGTCCACGCTCGCGGCACACGTAGCAGATGACATTAGACTTGGGTGAATCCATACTTTTGTCTGAAACATTCGATTTATTAAGCAGGTACCGTTGTTTATCTCTACAGTCTTGACCTCGGTGTCCTCGTTTCTTGCAGAAGTGGCAATGTCCATGGAAATCTGTTAAGGGACGAAACCTTTTTACATCATTGTCGGAGGTAGCTGGCGGCTCGTCAATTCTTCGCTTCAATGTGAAGCTTCGCAAGGTACGAAAAAGTTGATGTTTATCGTTAATTACAACTGAGTTAAGTTCTCGGCGTACCTTGTCATCACATTGAGACAGAACAGATATAACAAAACCTGTCACGACTTTGTCTGGCATTTGTGCTTCAGGAATTTTCTCTATTAATTGCCATAGACGCAAACCTGCTTCTGCTGGGCTTTCTGTGTTTTTAATCTGAAACTTAATAACTTGGTCAAAATAATCTTGCATCATCATAGGCTTGCTAAATTTGGAAATAAGAATTTCCCTAATAGAGCTCCAGGTGATATTATCTGGTTGTATTTTGGTGAGACAAACGCCAGCGCGGCCCTTTAGAGCATGAGAAAGAGCCAAAATCAAATCGACTCCATCCACTTCTTTTTGTTTAATTATAATATCGCTGAGCGAACACCAGTTTAGGATATCAGATTCTGGTGCATCAGGATCAAAAGGCATTAACTTGAATTGCGTATTTCCCGGAGCTGGACGGGAACCCATACTTTCAGCAATTTTTTGAAGAATTGCTTCCATTCCAGTGGAGAACATTGCAAAGAAATTGTTTTCAATACTTGCCGAAGTTCCATGTGGTTCTGTTTCATGTGGAGGTGGATCCAGCACTTCTGATGTAGGTGTAAAATCAGGATCGGACATTTTAAAGTAGAAAGAACGTAATTTCACTTATTAATCACTTTATTTGATTGATTCACTTAATTAATTAATTATAACTGACTTAAATAATTTAAATAATTATTAATTAAAAGACTTTTAACAATAATAACCAGCTATTCCAGGAGCTATGACAACATGTGCATCGGACCGCAGTCAAGAATAGAATGCCTCGCTCGCTTTGCCCGAGCACAAACAAGTAGTGGGGGAGGTGGGGATGGCGACATCGCCTGATCGGTCCGGTGCACGTGCTGTTTACAATCGTACGATGACGTAGCGCCGTCACATACACATGTTTAGTGACAACGGTAGAAACTTTGTGGGTGCTGATCGACTAATGAAGAAAGAGTACAAGGAAATCATCCAGTACCTTAATCCTGACTTCTTTAACAACATCAGCGAGATGAACATTCAGTGGCATTTTAATGCACCGGCATGGCCCAATGCAGGTGGGGTTTGAGATGCAGCGGTCTAAAGTGAGTCTAAAGTACCTACCACTTGAAAAGAGTTGTAGGAGATCAACGCCTTACCTACGAAGAGTTTTCTACTTTGCTCTGTCAAATAGAGGCGTGCCATAATTCTAGACCACTTTGCCAATTAACTTGATCATCTCCGCAGTTTAATGACACACTAAATTTCATAATAAACATACACATTTTCGTCTCGTTACACACTAATGATTGAATGTGTTTTCTTTCTTGTACGTCTATAGGAAAAAAAGTGCCGCTAGGATTACGTAGTTCCAACGGAAACAGTTTTTGTTGAATAGCTCCCCAATGGTTATAATAATACTTGTGCATCCACAAGTATTTACCGTACACAATTACACGACGTCATACACTAAATATCTGCTAAACTGAAATGAAGAAATTTGACACTTTTTGCTGCGACTACGCACACCCCAGCAGTGGGAACATTATAGGCTGATTATGTTATGTATGGATGTTCACTTAGACTTTTTCCAATTTGGTCAGTGAAATCTGACGTTAACAATGCAAAGCGCATTCCTTATTAGCCAACATCTCAACTTTAGGTGATTATGCATCCGAATATCCGATCTCTAATAATAACACTAGGCCCGTATTACAGAACCTCGCTCAAGATTCAAGCATTACTTAAAACAAGTTTCAACCAATCAAATGGCTCTAAACTCGTTTTAGTAATATGCTTGAGTGAGGTTCTGTAATACGCGACTTAGTCGTTACAACGCTTTGGTGACTAACCGAGCATTTAAAATCAACAGTGTATCTCAGCGCGTCCAAAATCGAACAGTGTGTTTTACTGTTCGAATTTCGACGGAACAGGGCCTCAAGTCTGCTATTACAATAGTGTCAGAATGGTCTATCATTGATTTCATAATTGTTGATTTTGACAAGCTTGGTAATCTACTAATATAATGGCGTCATTATGTCTTTCCAGTGGTCAGCCACTGATACTCCATTGAAAAAAGTGGCATTTATGGCTAATCTCGTACATTATGACAAATTAATTACTGACTTACCTAATCTGCAAAAATTTTGACAGTTCCTAAAATAATATGTAAAAATTACGCATAAATGAAATATGGCATGAATAAATGTTCAAATTTAGTAGTATTTTTTCGAAAATCATTTCTACTAACGGGTTTTATAATAATGGCAATACGAAAATGCCATTACAACACAATTATATTACGAGACCATTGACCGACCACTGATCGACCATTATGAATTTAGCAGATTACGAACTTTTAGCAAAATGACGATGGGATCGTGTTGGAATGATGAATTTATAAAAATAGCAGACTAAGGCCCCTGAAGTGGAGTTTCTTGCCCGTTCTTTTCCATAAAAAACTACATTTTGTAATGGGCGACTAGAATCAATTCCGTTTAAATGTATATGTTGACGTTCAAAAGTGCCTTTTATGTGCGTAATTGAAATAAATGCTTTGACTTTGACTTTGACAACTCTCGGCGCTAAGTAGTGCGTTGAAAATCTAGTGCGCGAAAAAAGTCTTCCGCGATTTTATTACGTCCGTGTGAATGTCGACTTGGTCAACCCTCAGAATCAAGTTCTATGCTCAACAGTTGGGCTTGCAACCAGTAAACAAAGAAAGTTATCTAAATAATAAAAATATTAACATTTAATTTCGCAGTTTTCAAGATCACGACGCTTGCATCTACATGGGGATATTCAAGATAGGTGACTCTATTTACAGAAGGAATTTGCTTGCAATTGAAAGTGAGTTTTAAACACAACAAAGATTTAAATTTTTGAATAGGACATGATGTCAATATAATCTTTAACTTCACATACTTATAGTATAAAACAAAGTTGCTTTTCATGTCTGTACGCTTAGAACTTTTAAACTACGCACCGGATTAAAATGCGGTTTTCATCAATAGACAAAGTGATTTAAGAGGAAGATTTAAATTTTAGAGTTACTGTTAAGTAAATAAAACTCAATAGTAGGGAATAATTGTTAATTGTTTATTGAATAAAAATATTGGCTTACATACTATTATTTTTGGGTCTAACACTTTGTAGCTGTGCTACTGTATTCAAAATATCAGACAGCCAATCGGTGAGCACTAGAACCAAAACTCAAATTGCTACGGTGTACCATGACCGCGCACCCGTCTTTCTAGCACGCGCGCGTTGTATAGCGCCGTCTGTACGCACACTATAAGTGTTACCGCCACCGGCGCAACGCCTCACTCGGCTGCTGCTCGGTGGTGTCCTCGTGCTGGTTCGTCGGCTGCAGGACCCTAACGGGTCCACCCGGCACCAGGGAGACGACTGCTGGGGCTGAACTGCGTGGTACAGCGCTGTTCCCCCGTGCGTGACGTCACCCGCCGGGGCGCCGACTTACCGCCGGGACGCCCACACGCGGAAGTGGAAGAGCAGCAGCCACGGACACCGACGGCCCATGAAGTTAGGGCCACCCCTATGATTGACCCGTCTTTACGGGTCACTGTAGGTATAGCCTCCGCGGGCAGGGGGCGACGCCCCGATCCCGCTTGCCACGCCCCCTTACGGGGTCGTTGCGACAACCCGACAGCAGCGCCTCAGTACACATTTGCTTGCGAGGTCAGTATGTCGTCGGCGCTCAGATGCGGCTGCCGTGCGCGCACGTAAATACCACGATCCTGTGGTCTGCACATCAGTGCGTGGTCGCGCTCCGTCACGGCCACTCGTATGCGCCTATTATGTAAGTCGCTACAATATCCACGCGAAATTAAATGCGTTTTTAAACCAAAATCCACGCGGGCGAAGCCGCTGGCAAAAGCTAGTTACAGTATAAATATGGACAGTACAGAAACTACGAACAAACGTTGGAAACGGCGCTAACACCGACACGCATAACTTCCTCCTTTTTGCAGTCGTTTAAAAAATGTATAGACATTGACAGCTAGCCATCAAATTTTTGGACGTTGGCAGCAGCGACATCTATAGTGAGCAACTGGGAGTTTTTATCCCCATTCCTACAATAAACCCTCCTACCTCGCATATCTTTCTCTACTTATGATTCGGCATTTTATTAACCAGTGCCTGTGACATGATGTCGAGATAAATAAATAGGTAAATCATTAATTATCATTAAGTCACTCGACAGTGGCGCCGCGCGGCAACGAGCCTGCTTTCGTGAGAAGGATTTTACACGCATCGTCTGTACTTATTTAAAAAAAACTTTGCTGCCTGCATTTTTAAATTAGATACTAATATATAATACTCAATTCTTTTGAAATTTTAGATCACGGTAAGTTTGGTTTATATATTTTTGCTAGTGCACTTTTATTCATCCAGCGACGAACTTTAATTAAAAAGGCTAATCTGGCATTTCTGGCAATAAATCTAGGTCGCCACGAAACTATCGGACTTCCACAACACAAGAAAGCCTTTGTTACCACTCGGTTTCGGATATCCCCGCACAAAGTTCCAAAGTTGACATCCCATTTCAGTTCTACGGGGTCAGTACCAGTGGCATTTCATCGTATAGTCCAAGAGCATTCATTGCATTATTAACGTTGATAATAAGGGTGTAGCTACCGTTGTATCAGCCGTATCAATGATACGGGGCCCCCGGGCTACAGAGGGCCCCCTAACGTGTGTAAGCAAAAATGAGTAAAATGTTATCCACAATGTCACTTAATCTCGAGCATCCCGGGAAAAACATATTAAAAAAAACTGTCATACGTACTGTCATACGTCTTCACTTCAGAAATGACAAAAGTCAAAAAAACACTCCTTTTCCCGGGTCGAAACACTATAGTGACCCGCGCCGGGGTTCGCCATTTGTTATTACTTACCACCTTCAAGCCCCGCTGGCCCGCCGGGCGGGCCACCCGATTCACGTGATTAGTATTTTTATTTTATAATATGAATAAGGTCTTATATCGTCTGCGATAATGTCACTCTATGGCCAGATAGATCTCGTCAAAAACATAATTCAAAACCATAAATATTTTCAGGCAATATAAAAAATTACCTAAGGATTTCGATGGGAAAGGAACGGCTATCCTGACTTGTCACTATTGTCTATAGAGGCAGAAATTTTAGAAAAATTTATATCGTCTTCAGCTATAGATGATTTCATAAATCAATTTGCCGAAAAAAGGCAAGAAAAGTGTATTTCTATTTAATTTGAATTGTTTGGCTTGCTCAATTTCTAGGAGGAAGTGAAAACTTATAATCAGTAAATATTTATTTTAATTTAATGCAAGAATTTTTGTTTCTTTTGTGAGAAATATTTACCCTTCATTTGGGCCCCCAAACTAATTTTAAGGCACTCTAAGCCACTGGTTGATAAGTAGACAAAATTTTCCTACATATGAAGCAATGTATTAGCAATATCCTCCAGAATGATTTTATTGTGATTACGCACAGTGTGAAACTTTGAAAGTACAAATAAAATTAATTTTATCATTCAATTTTTCAGCAACCGGTAGGTACATACATTTGAAGAGTTATGCGCACGTACAATAAAATAAATATTGAAAGTATCTATACAATAAATAAAAAGAAAAGTCCTGACTGACTGACTCATCAACGCCCAGCCCAAAACCTTGGACCTAGAAAGCTGAAATTTTGCACAGAGGTTCCCTTTATAATGTAGACAAGAAATAAGGTAGGATTTTTCGAAATTCAGCCCCTAGGGGATAAAAGTTTCGAACGGGCGAAGCTGCTGGAAAAAGCTAGTGTTGAATATTTTTACCGGTAAGCATCTTTGAGGACATACGTGAACGGTAATCTACCTGTCTCCTCTTACACTTTTTGGAGTTGAAGTTATGATCAGATGCCCTAGTGTGAGTTTCTTTTATAGTACATCATCATCATCATCAGCCTATAATGTTCCCACTGCTGGGACACAGGCCTCTTCTCTATGAGAGGGATTGGGCCGTAATCCACCATGCGGGCCCAGAACGGGTTGGTAGATGTCACATGTCTTCGATTTTTTTGTTCTAGGTCATGCCGGTTTCCTCACGATGTTTCCTTCGCCGTTTGAGAGCAGTGGTAATGAAATAATTTACACAAAGTAAAGCGCCTGTCTGGGTTCGAACCTACGACCTACAACTCGTAAGTCGCGGCCGTTACCACTTGGCCACCACTGCTCCTTATAGACCATCTCGATATAACGCATCGACCACGTTTGGCATGTCCGTTTGCCCCGCTCGGCCCCCCAAAATTTGCGTTTTAGGTGTGCACCAATGCAATGTACTCGCCTCCAGGAGTATATATGTACCTGTTTCTTTTTCGAAAAATATATAGCGTATTAAAAAGTTTCTTATACTCAAGGAATGTACTCTATTATCACGTTATATGTGCCGCAACAGATATTGTGAATTTCTAATCACAAATAATATAGGTATGGATGTGGATAGGGGGTGTAGATATATATAGAGTGGCGACCGCGTACCGGAAGACGTAGAGTAGGAAGGCCTTCCACAAGGTGGACCGATGACCTTGCGAAGACCGCGGGTATCCGCTGGATGTGGGAAGCACAAGACCGGTCGAAGTGGAGGAGCCTGTGGGAGGCCTATGTCCAGCAGTGGACGTCTTTCGGCTGGTATGATGATGATGATGATGATGTGGATAGGGGGCCGTGCTGGAAAAATATATACATATAAGACAAAAACCAAAAAATACAAAAAAAAAAACTTAGCCAAAAACTATTAAAAATAATTTATGTTTGGCAAGTAACATATGTAACGCATTGGTTTCTCATACAACTTGCTAAATTTGAAGAATAAACCAATTTTAGTTCATTCAGCACGGCCCTCTATATTTGCCTTAGATATGTTTTTAGTTATGACATGTTTGTTTACAAAATTCGCTTTCCTGAATTATGTATAGGAGTCATAGAAATATAAAAAGCAGGAGAAATGGCAAGGGGGCGTGTCTGTGTCCGCGCGCCATGATCAGAATGATCATTCCTAAAGCAAATGGCCGTCTCCACGAACTAGTGTGCTTTCGACCGTTGTCGTGATAAATTATAAGATGCCGTGTTGTTCAGTGGGGGTAAGTAATATAAGATATAATTACAAAATCTCTAATATTTACAAGATATAACAACTGAATCTATAATTTTATTCGATATAATGATCAGTTAATATAATAACCGATTGATATAATTTTAAAGAAACGAATTTTGATAAGCATAAAATACATTAAACATAAAATCGTTTGATATACCACTCAAAAGACATAAAACCTATTCAGTCTAAAATGATAAAACGCCTAGGAAAATCACAATGCATTTCCCTGTAAAAAAACATGCAAACAAGCATACACCATGATTGCAGCAGGCATGCAAACAAGCATACATCATACATGCAGCATGCAAGCAACCATGCAGCAAGTATGCAACATGCAGCAGGCATGGTTTCTGTCACGACTCCGGCGCTGCAGGGCTCCGCCACGGCGGTCCCATGCGAGCTTATCGTCGCAGATGCGTTTCACGCTCGCCACCGCGGCTTCGGCTTGCCGGCTAGCCTCAGCTGCGGCGTCGAGTGTTGAAACCACCTGCTCCTCAGCTCGCGGGCCGCCTCGCCACTTCACGCCTACGCGATTTTAAATAACACTTTAGGGGTAGGGCAGACAAGACTACGTGGAGTCGGCAACACGCTTAATCAAATTAATCGAAATATTACGTGGAGTCGGTTTTGCAGCGATTCGTTTCTGTCATGGCGCTCCCGCAACACGCTTAATCAAATTAATCGCAATATTATATATTTTAAACGATAGGCCTAATGATTTTCGATAAAATAAACTTTATTTCCAATAACGTTATACGAAATAAGTTTTAGAGTATATAAATGTTATATCTAAAGAAATTATATCAACAGTTGGTTTAACTCACGTTTATTATATCTTGTGAACGTTATTGAAATGAAAAATACCAAATCACTTTATTTTGAAATGAGACGCAACCCATTTCATGGTGTTCAAAAACATTAAAAAGCTGAAATCTTTGAATAGAATTTTTAAAATTTATTTTTGAGCTAATACTAACTTTTTCCGACTGCATATTGCCTAAGCTATCTCAATAATATATTTTTTCTCATATAGAGTAAAACACCCTATTGTCAGGACATGTTTTTATTTGCTTTGCATTTCTTCTATCATTGTTTAAGTGTCAGCCGACATTTCTTCCTATCCTATTCTAAACTGCACTAAAAGTAAACTGTTAAACTGATTCTATAATAAAAATAATGGGCCGACGAGTCTGCGCTTTTAGCAGACTGGTCGCCGACTAACCGCCGACTACAAATATGGCCGACTAGTCGGTACTTACGTCTACATCTATATATATAAAAGGAGAAACTGACTGACTGATCAATCAACGCACAGCCGAAACTACAAGGACTAGGAACGTGAAATTTTGTACACGGCTTCCTTTTATATTCTAGGGGAGCACTAAGAAGGGGTTTTTGGAAATTCGACCTTTAAGGGAGTGAAAAGGGGGGATTTTGTTTGCATGAAATTTTTTATTCCTTGAGTTAATAAACTTGAAACTTAGTACAAATACTTATCTAAGTAAATTATAAAGTTAGTCATTTACCATTTTTCTAAACTACATCCTAAGGGGGGATAGGGGGGTGTCAAAGTTTGTATGGAAGAATACTAACGCGCGGTCTGATTAACTCGAAACTCAGTATTTATACCTAAAACCAAAAATAAAGAATAACGTGTATCAGGATTTTTCGAAAATCTACCCCTAAAGGGGTAAAAAAGAGTAGTCTGTAGTCTGTATTATAAATGTGAAAGTTTGTGAAGAAGATTGGGTCTTCTTTTTCTAAAAATGTCTGAACGGATTTGGATGAAATTTGGCACACAGATAGATTATAACCTGGATTAATACACAGGACTTTTTATCCCGGTAGTACGTTCCCGCGGGATAATTTCCGACTTCCACGCGGGCGAAGCCGCGGGCGGAAGCTAGTAAAAATATACATTCTCACTATATAAGTACTACTCGTTTCTATGTTTATTTACTTTATATGACACAAAATTTATTTTATTACACACGTCACGTTGCAATGTATTGGTATACATAAAGCTGATTTACATCCGTCACCTCATACGTCAGGTCCAGTTGAAAACCAGCGTCAGGCTCTAGTTGTCTGGCATTTAAGCTGAACTGGGCTTTTTTATTGTAGCCGTGAGGCACAGTTTCACGCACTTTAGACTTTTTTATTGTTTTTTTTTATTTTTATTATTTGGCTGTATAATTATTGTGTGCCATTACCTAAGCCTGTGCTAAATAAATGCATTTTCTTTCTTTCTTATTTCTTTCTAAAGCTCTACAACAGCGGCGCAGCACGACGAGGTACCAACCATTCGAGGCCAACGATGTCGTCATCGATACGTACAGTTGGGTTGAGGTCCATTTATGGGGCTTCGCCGTGTCTATTCGTAGAAATTCGTGGTCGTGGACGTCACAATCCTTAATTGATTTAAAGCATTACCGCCTCATCCACGGGCTAACTCAGCTGTCATCCACGGCGTCATCAGCGGCTGGATCAGCAACTGACATTGCCTTGGTGAAGTCGGTTAGTGGTAGCACCATGTAGTGGAGTACCATGTACCATGAGTTCCTCCGGCCGGAGATCACGCGCCCTGCGGGGAAGCAATGACAGGTCAGTCACAGTACAGTGCATCAGGTCCGCCCATTTTCAGTCGACCTCACCGTCTCGCATCGGATAAGCTCAAGGTAGTTCAGAAGGAATTTGACGCGGTGCTAGTGAACGGCACAGTGCGGCCGTCATAGAGCTCATGGTCGTCCGCTCTTCATCTCGCTCCCAAGAAGGACAACAGTTGGCGGCCATGTGGGGACTACAGAGCACTAAATGCACGAACCATCCTTCACTGGCAGCAAAATATACAGCAAAATCGATTTAGTTAAAGCGTACAATCAGATACCTGTCCAGTCGGCTGATATCCACAAGACGGCAATCACCACTCCGTTAAAGCTATATGAATTCCCATTCATGATGTTTGGTCTTAGGAACGTAGCGCAGACGTTCCAACGTTTCATGGATGAGGTGCTCCGAGGGCTGTCATTCTGCTACTGCTATTTGGATGACATTCTCCTGTCCTCAGAGACGGCAGCCCAGCATACTGAACATCTGCATCAGCTCCTGAAGCGGCTCGATCTGATTATGGCATTCTCATCAACTCCGCAAAGTGTGAGTTCGGCCAGACCTCCATTACCTTTCTGGGACACGAGCTGTCGGCAGAAGGTGTTCTTCCCGTGCCGGAAAAGATGCAGGCGATCCAGGACTACTCAGCTCCCAAGACCGTCAAGGAGATTCGTCGCTTTCTGGGTATGTTCAACTTCTACCGCCGCTTTGTCCCGGAAGCCGCTCGCTTGCAGTCAGCACTCAATGTCATCCCCGCAGGACCTAAATAGAAACGCAGATGAATTGCATTTTGTATAAAACCCTACTCAGGGTTCAACGACCTCAGTATTCGACCTTTGACTTAATATACTTACACCACCTCTATTCCCCTCATAATTCAAAGCAGAAGGTTCATGTTCGATTTTGTTTCGTGTTGTATCCTTGTAGGTATGTTAAGGAAGCCGAAGTAATATAAACGCATAAAGTCGTCGAGAGATTATTTATTTCTTCCTATCCCAAAACCTCCCTCCTCAGTCGTGCATTCTTGACAGAATGGTCGTGGTTGACGATGATGCATTTTCCCTGGATAACGTAGCCTTCACGATGCGCCTCCACTTGTTGCGGTCTTCAGCGTCTCGGGAGCTTTGGACTATGGACGTTTGTGTTGCAGCTTTTATAAGGTCTGTCCAGCGCGTAGGTGATCTACCGCGTGACCTCTTGCCTTCGACTTTCCCCTGGACAACAAGTCGTTCCATGGAGGATTCATTTCGAACAAATCCCAAAACCACTTCAGGTTAAAAGAAACTCACACTATGGCCACAGAGAGCGTAAGTAAAATTCCAATAGCAATAACGGATTGAAAGGAACACAGCAGAAACTACCTCTACGTCCGCCATTTTGATTACTACTGCTGGGGATGGATCACAGTCAAGCATATATTCGTCGCGAAAATTCTGGTGTCATGGGCATTTGCTCACAAGGAACAAATTCTCGATGCGAATATACACATCGAGGAAATGCTAATTTAATATCAGTCGACAACTTTATGTTTCAGATGTTACGGTCGACCACGAACGAATTCCCAAGACGTTGGAGGCGCCCGCGGAGGGCGCGCCCTTTGAGTACAAAGTCCATTACACTTGCACGACCAAGTGCAGCGTCATCAAGGTACAGTCACTGTAGCAGACGGTAGGGCACGACCAGCACCTGTACTCGCCCTGGGACTTCTCCCACTATTTTTGACGCGTGCTTCTTGCTTACTGAACCTAGTGGTTCCGCTGGCTTCACACGTCACCACGCACCCCTGAATGCGTCAAGTAGGTACAGCTACAGACAAGGACCTCGGGGAAACTGAGACTTCTTCAGAGATGAGGCAGCAAATAAAACACTTCTTGAGTAGTTCTTCTAGTCTTGTCCACAGATTTCGGCTTGTGTTTTCTTTCTTGTTGTTGTCTCTTCGGTGGCTGAGCTACGACTGGCTAGTGCCAGCAATAGCGCTCCTTTTATATTCGCCACCCTTTACCTTACAGAGGTTCGTGATGTTTGGACCAATTCGGTTTAAAGAATTTATTCTCATAAAGAACACAAACAGTTCACTTAAAATATGAGATATACAAAAATAAGTCATGCAGTTTAAAGGTACATACTGGACTCCGTGAGTCGACAAAAGGAAAACAGTATTGTTATGGTAAAAATTGGACTTAAATTCTATACAAAAGGTGATTACAAAAAAATAGGCATGTTTTTTTTTTTTTTTTTTTTTTTTCTAGCTGATAGTTATTTTACGTTTCATTTTCACTAAGCCGAAATCTTAGGCCCCCTTTTTGATTTATTATTTCTCGTACAATCTTTACAATTTTTACATATTTAGAATCCTTAAGTAATCTTTTCTTATTTACAACAATAAAATTAAACATGTCTTAATAAAAAGTTCCTTGAACAAAAACTTTTAAAAATATGACTCGTTAAATTTTCACTTTACTAAATACGCCATATCTTTAGAACCCATGGATGGATTTTCAAAATTCCAACAGTGAAAATGATTTTCGTATATACCTTCCTATTAAATCAAAATTTATTAAAATCCGTTCAAAAACAAAAAACCTCATTTTCAACTTACGTAATTATTTTTAGTAAATTTTCACTTTGCAAAATACGCCAATCTTTGGAACCCATGGATGGATTTTCAAAATTCCAACAGTGAAAATGGTTTTGCGTATATACCGTCCATAAACAAAAAACCTCATTTTCTACTTAGAAAGAAAAGAAAGAAAGAAAGAAAAATAGTTTTATTTGTCACAGAAACACGTGCATATAAAAGATGACAACATTAAAAATAAAGAAGAAAAACATGATAACAAACACAGATAAGTATACATAGGCATAAAGAACACAAATAGTCGGCAGCTGCACGCCGTGACTGTGACAAGAAGGCTTCCACTCAGCATTATGCTGTACTATGGGATCCACAGCACAGCGCTGATTTTCAGTGGTCACCCGAAAACAACGTACGAAAATCAAGCCAGGTTTTTTACAATTTATACAAAAACAAGTAACAAATTAAAACAATTATCTTTATTAAACAGTACATATTTAATATTACCCTACAACCAATGATAGAAAATGCTATAAGTAAAGTAATTAACCTACCTAGTACCTACACAAAACTGTACCGCGTTTTGTCTCGCTCCCACTCAAACCTTCCTGTTCTCCCGTCGCCTGCGCGCGCGCTCACAATAAAATACTTTGTTGTATTAATTAGGTTATTAGGTGCATTTCTTTACTGCGCCTATGAGCGTGATGACGAACTGTGATTCTAATTAGTCACCAGGCCCGCGGCGCCGCCGCCGCTGGCTCGGCGGAGCGGTACCCGAGTCCTGCGTGATCACGTGTGACTAGTGCAGTGTAGATGCGCGGCTAGTACGTGCGATTCAGTCGACGCTTGATGGAAACAGTTGTTTAGTTTTATTGATGTATTTCGATCTTAGACTACGATATAAGTGCCTACACCTACGTCACTTTCACCGCGACGACATACGCAACCCAACGCAACCAACGCATTGACCATTACGACATCGGGCATCATCAAACCCAAACACGATGCCGCCTCGAGCCGCTTGGATATTGATGTACCTAGCCCATAGATGATAAACCTAATGTGAGTATAATTTATTTATAAAATATTTGCTGGTCATACTTTTGTTTTTCTAGTAGGCTTTTTTTTAGGTGTAGTTTAAAATGTTGTTTTGTTTGCAGGAATCTTATGGGAGGTGGTAAATCGTTCCAGCAGCGAGAGGCGGCATACTTGAAAGATCCTCTGAAGGCTGTGGTCTTATGCCGAGGCATCGAGATCGGTTTGGACGTTGAACGAGCAGAGTAGCTGTAGTGCTCGTGCCTCCAGCGAATTTTTTTAAATAAGTAGTCCGATTTGTGTGTTTTTATGATACCGAACATTAGAACGGCTAGATGTAGTTTCCGTCGTGCAGCCATTTTCAGTACATTGTGTTCATTTAAATACGGCGTGATATGATGCCTCCGGGGTATGCCAAAGCAATAACGAGCGCACGCATTTTGTACACGCTGTATTAGACGTTCTGTACGGGAAAGGAGACAGGGCCCGTATACACAGTCACAATAATTAAGTTTAGATAGTACTAGACTATCTACTAATCTCTTCCTCATAGCGACGCTAAGGAAGTCCCTCACTCTGTACAGAACCTTTAATCTATAAAAGCAACTTTTGACTACATCATTAATGTGCGCCTCAAAACGAAGTTCCGGATCGATGATTAGGCCCAGGTTCCGCGCAACTTCTACTCTTGCAATACTTTCGCCCATGATTTTTACATCTGGTTTCGCAGAAAGAATTGTTTTTATTTGATTTCTGCTCCCCATGACCATAAATTTAGATTTTTGAGGGTTCAGTACTAGTGAGTTGGCCATAGACCACGAAGCAATTCTGTCAAGTTCCTCATTTAGGGTACGTACGGCGGATGCTGTGTTACTGGCGTTAAAGGAGACATACAATTGAGTGTCATCCGCATATATATGAAATTTGCAGTTCTTGATGCATGTGGTTATGTCGGCGCTGTACAGTATATAGAGGAGGGGGCCAAGCAGCGATCCCTGAGGAACACCCCTTGTTATTAATTGCGGGGAAGATGTTACCGTAGAACCATCTTGCATGCGTATCTCAACCCGCTGCGACCTGCCTGTTAGGTAACTCTTAAACCAACCTATTGTTCGGCTATCGAAACCGTAATACGACAGTTTGGATAACAATATAGAAACATTGATTGAGTCAAATGCCCGCGAATAGTCGAGTAGTACCAGTATAGATCCCTCACCACGGTCCCGCGTTTCTAGGATATTGCCCAAGACGTCTGCTAAGGCAGTTGTTGTTCCGCGTCCCTTTCTGAAACCCGACTGCAGATCAGGTAAAACACCATGCGTACTTACGTTACTTACGTAATTATGTTCCGTGACTTAGATTTTTCACAAAATATTCCTTAAAATTCTACTAAAAACGTAAGTATTCGATTATAATATCCTTATACGGTTAAGATTACATTACATTTTACCAAGAAATCAACATTAATTAGAATTAAACAAAATCTCTTAACTTTGAACCAAATCTTAAACAATTTTCTTAGGCTTACGACTACTTTACATGGCACTCTCGGCGCTACTTGCACCTACGTACCCAGAAAGGGTCTCGTCGCCGACAGTCACCTTGTGATGGACATAGACCATAATAAAAAATAGTCTGCGGCATGGACAAGCGATGTTGGAACATCTGGTCCAAGAAGCTTATAGGTAAAAGTGGAGACGTCACTAGGTAAATAAATAAGTGAAGATGACTGTGGTCTTACGCTCTCTTTCTGAATACATATATAAGAGAGAGAAAACACATCACTGTCTCGTTCTTATGTGAGTTTTATATTTATAAAGAGAGCGTTAGACCACAGTCGCAATACCGTCTTTTCCATAAGGGCACACGGGGTCCGTGCTCATCCTCAGGGGGCCCCGAAGGACCGACAATTTCTCTCACATTCTCAAAATATTTTGCCACCGTCGAAATTTTTGTTTGTCGGTTTGCACTAATTAATAATTCGCTATCTTTACATTCCAAAAGGGCCCTAAATTCTTGTGTGCCCAAGGGCCCCAGCATAGTTTAAGACGGCCTGACACAGTCGTCTTCAGTATTTAGAGTGTTACCTCCACTTTTACCTATAAGCTTATTGATCGAGTCTAGGTCGATTTTATGAATCCCTATTTCGCTTGGTCACGGCGTACGTCACCGGCTGGACCAATTTTGCTAATTATTTTTTTGTTGTGTTTGTTATTGTCAGGAGAAGGTTCTTATGGAAGAAAAAATAAGAAAGTCTCAAAATATATATTTACAGGATATCGTCTGTAGGGTCAGCTAGTTATTAATAAAGTGTAAGAAATACTGTTTTTAATAACTCACAATTACATTTTTATTATATTCAATCGTTTGTTTAATTAATGTTTAAAATCCTTTTCCCTATCGATATGTGTATCTACGGCATCACAGCGGCCTCTATCTGGATACCAACGCTGTGGTACCTAGTTATTCAAATCTCTTTATTGCATTCGTGTACATTTAGTTGTTTTACAATAAATATAAGTAAGTTTCAACATGAAACCCGGTTATGGCACGGCAACATAATAATTTTTAACATTGGTACTTAATAAAAATAAACATGTTTTTTTTTTATATTATTACCTAATTGTATTATAGTCTGTAATTATTAGTTAATCTACGTATTGTATTTACTAATATTTAGTTCTAGGTATTCTGTGACCTAGTAAAAGCATTTTTGTGTTAGATAATCTTTTAATTTTCTGTTAAATCTATTGAATATGGGTTCTTCTTTTATGTGTTCCGGTAATTTGTAAAAAAAGTAGTTTTTTTTTTTTTTACATATGGTCTGTGGTAAAGCATTTTTATCCGAGAGAGTGGAAGATGTAATCTATGTTTATGGCGTGTGTTTATATTATGATTATCTTTTGTTTTTGTAAAAATGTTGCTGTTTTTAAATACAAATATACAAAGGTCATATATATATAAATAGAAGGAGTTTTAATTTAATAAAATATGGCTTACAGCTTTGGGTGTTGTCAATATTGGCCAGTATTCTGACACATTTTTTTTTTATTATATACTCACTTGCGTTGATGCTGTTTCCCCATAACGTCACTCCATATCTTAGCCACGAGTTTGCGTAAGCGTAGTATGCGGCTAGTGCTTTTTCTGTATTTGGGCTGCACTTGAGTTGAAACAAGGCGTAGGTAAACTTAGATAGTTTAGATTTAACTGTTTCTATTTGCTAAGTACCGCAGCATTATGCTGGGTTAACTAATTAGATCCCGGCTAATGAGACAATTGATTTTCTATTGTAATGGATCCAATTGGATCCGCGCCGGACTTATTAAGAGCCATTTAGGGCTCGCACAGGTCTTCCTCTTTTTTTTTCCTAATTTGTTATTTGTACGTAAGATAAACTTAAAAGTTTTAATGTACTTTTTTATTGTTTATATTTCTTGTGCGTGTCTCAAATAAAATACTTGCTGTTTTTTTAGTCATATTCCAAATTTTTCAGGGTGATAGAACCCATGAAATTGAACAACTTTCTCCAAGGAAAATGGGTCGAAATATTAAAAAAAATCGGACCTCCCATACAAAATCGATCAGCTGACTATTGATTTCATGGGTACCATCACCCTGAAAAATTTGGAACATGACTAAAAATACAGCAGGTATCTCTTTCTTTCTTGTCCCTGTGGCCACCAGCTACACATTCAAGAACACGCGTCTTGCTACACCGACTACGGAGAAAACAAATGAAAGAAGTTGTTTCGAGTGTGACGTGACGACGTGACTTGCGGAGCGACGGACGGAAAGAGCAGACATGCGCGTGTCAGAATAAGTGGCTATTTAAGTGTGTATATATAAAACAAATATCAAGCTTTGAACATCAGAATGGTTACTGCTTATTTACTGTGTTCTTATGAAAATGGTTTGTAGGGAAAGGATTTCATGAAGTAAAGCACAGAAAGACAAGACTAGACATTTATTTCAATAAGGCTTGTCATTATTTAATCAGTAAGCTAGTCGTCCGTTCCAAAGCTAGGTCTCCATGGAGAAGAAGGACAAGAAACTCTATGGAAACAGAATTGATATATTCCATCAACACATCTTTTACATTGCTATTACATTTAATTACAACTCTTGGACCTTTGTCCAACATAACTCGGCATTATTACAACAACATTGTCATAATAAGAAACAATTATGCTATAATATTCAATGACTTAACTTACATGACATCTGAGGGGCAATTCTGCTAATTTTAAGAACGTTCACAGTCTGATCTCAGTGTCAATCTGTCAAAAAATTCCTCGAGTTTCCATACATTTCTGACAAATTTTTGAAATTCGATTGTCGCTGAGATGACACTGCGAACGTTTTTAATTAGTAGAATTGGCCTTCTGGTCGATCTATTCCAACAACGGCACTAGGATTAACCAACTGAACATCTACCGAGCAACTGACTAGCTAACGTCATTACAATCCTTTTTATATCCTACCAATAACAATTTAGTAGTCAAATTAGGTACTTCTACATTTGTTCAACGCTTCGTTAATGTGACAGATGACATTATACACCAAACAATATTACAATATCAAAATAAATAATCTAACACGCGCGTGTTGCTTGACGCAAGTCACGTTGCTTTTCGCATTTGAGGCCTTGAACCGGGGCTTAAACGTTGTGATGACATGATTTTATAGACGTGGTTTACAGTTAAAAT
The DNA here is from genome assembly GCA_949987655.1 of Polymixis flavicincta. NCBI lineage: Eukaryota > Metazoa > Arthropoda > Insecta > Lepidoptera > Noctuidae > Polymixis > Polymixis flavicincta. Next base: position 1,974,475 of record OX465198.1, on the reverse strand, counting down.
ACTGTACGTCTACAGGATAAGTTTTTATCCAGTGCGAAAACTTTAACCATGAATAAATTTCTGCGCTGGGGGGTCTAGAAAAGGTTGCCAACATTTTTTCGGCGAAATATAGTACTTTACGAAATAACCTATAAAAAATTAACCTATAAAAAATATAGTACACATAAAAATATAGTATTTCATGGAAAAAGAAAAAAAGGCCAATTTTTATTTTGGTCCTACTTGCATTTTTAATAACTTTTGGAATAAAATTGAAGTGTCTCAATATAACGCTTTAAAAAAATATAAGTAATGTAAATCAAAACCTAATTTTTTATGAGATTCGTACTACTTCTGTTTCTTTCTTCTCGCCATTTTCGAAATCATAACCAGAAATACCCTTTGTGTGAAAATCACGAAATGACCAGACCAGATTATTATCTATGGTAAGTTTTTTTTTTTGGGTTTTGACTTCACACGGTTTGTGCATTTAGCCAGTGTCAAGTAATTTTACTTTTCAATCAAGTAAATGGCCCGATATCAGGCACTAAGTTACAAAAAGTCATAGTGTCAGTCAAGTCAAAGTTATTGTAAAGCGGTAGTAACTTCACAACAACCTATTAGGAGTTTTTGGGGGGAACACGAAAAGTCCACGTTAGTCACTTATTTTACCTTCACAACACTTGTGCACTCACACGTAACTAAATTGAATAATTCACTACCAAAATTACACAATTTAATTCGCTAATTCACGAAATTTCATGAAAATGAAAATTCGTACAACATGTTCCAAGGCGATCCCGCCAAAAACTGCCATGGTAAGTTATTAATTTGACATTATTGAAAAGTTCGGATCGCGTTATGACGGATGAGTTCGGATACATGCTATTGCATCAGCCAAACGTTATGAAAAGGCACGTTCATAATTTTTTATAATAAAAGATTTGTTGGTTAGATTTCGGTGTTTAAAATATATTATTTTTGTGTACTATATGTTTCTTCAACATCATATAGTACGCAGACCCCAAAATACAGTACAATACTATTATATACAGTACAGTACAGTACAATAATGTTACAGTTTGCGCACTGGATAAAACTTATCCTGTATACGTTTTAAACTCCATCTGAAGGACTAAGAGCGGAAAACAAACACTCTAACAAAGAACATGCTAATTACTCGTATATTAAGATAAGATAAGATTTTTTTCAACACACTTGCTCATAAAATGGCTCTAATTTCACCGCAATTAGGCACATAATGACACCTGTTATCAAACTGTGACTTTTTCATTACTATTATTCACTAGTGAGTTACAGGATTTTTTTTTAGGTTGATTTGCTTTGTTCCTAAAAAGTTTCGATACAAAAAGGTGGTGTTCAATAGCACAAATAAATTAATTTACCTATTGCTTGCTCATTTCATGCAACTTCGTATTAAAATAGTTAATTTCAACTTGTACGATTTTAATAAATAACACTTTCACTCAAATATAAGTTTTGTTTTCTCTGTAGTAAATGACTACAAGTACTAGTTATGAAGAAAATTATTTATGTTGTAACACCGTCCGATATAAGATGTGAAGCCCTTAACGTTATGGAAAGTTTACTACCTAAAACACCAAGGACAAAATGATTTTTTGTATTATTTTCTTCACAAGTGTGTTGAAAAACGTCGTATGATACACGTGTGTATTGATGATTACCGTCCTCGGCTCTCTTAAGAATCTCAATGGCGCCTCGGCGGTAATCACCAACGTTACACACTAGTACCATAGTGTACTATTATTTGTTTAAACATGGTGTACATGATTACATGCAAGTTAACGTACAAATTGGTAGGAAGAGATGGTGCACAAACCGTGATAATATTAATTAAAATTACATTAAATATTGGGTTTCATTACAATTCAAAAAGCATATTTTTATAAACAATACAATGTTAAAATAGTCATTAAATAAGTTAGTCAATAAAAAATTAAATAATGTCATTAAAATGTCTACTCGTATTATTCCTGCCCTAGGTCAACGTCAACGGCATCCCTCTGGAGAACGGCACGCCAAGCTCGAATGTTGGCTCTGTGGCATACTTTCTGGTACGTGCAATGCTTCACGTGGCTAACGCCGCCATTTTGGTTTACTACAGCAATTTCTGACAATTCCACCAACGTTTACTAAAAAATTGCCGATAGGGTATTTTACTCTACAAGAGAAAAATATAAAAAATATCATTGAGATAGCTTTGGCAAAAAGTAGTCGGCAAATGTTAGTTTTACCCCCGACGCAAAAACTACGGGCTGTTATAAGTTTGACGTGTCTGTGTGTGTCTGTCTGAGGCAACGTAGCTCCCGAACGGATGAACCGATTTTGATTTTGTTTGAAAGGTAGTGTTCTTTGCCGTTTGAACCGTTTGAAGATTATCAGCTCTTTTATGGTTGATGAAGGGATTTGAGCATCTTACACGGGTCTGATCAACTCGAAATTTGGTATTCAATAGAATACCAAACGAGACGGTCAATGATAACGCCAAACAGAGCCCTAGTCGTCCCCGACTTGACAATGCCTTGATCAAAATATTACCTTCAAATTAAAAGGCCGATAAATATTATTTTTTGACTTTTTGAGGTTTTTGTTTGGGTCGGGGGTTTTAAAAAAATAATTTTTATTTTTATTTAATTCTATTTTTTCACCATGAAATAGTAGTCGTCATACGGCTGTGTTAACTGATAAGATTAGATTCTTTATATGTTTAAACATGGTGTACATGATCTAACATGTTCAGTCGCATAAAGTGGCGTACAAATTGTTAGGAAGAGATGGTGCATAAACCGCGATAATATTAATCGTCTATCCTCTGCGGCCGAAAAGTGGTAGCCGGTGAGGCCACTGTCCTGACCCGTAGGGCCAAGGGGGCAATATTCGGGGTCGTTTGGCGCCCATGTGCTGTTTGGTCCCATGGGTGTCCACGGCGTGCTGTGTGTTCTGGTGTGCCGGTGATTGGGTTTACCCCCAGAGGAGGATCCGGTGACGGAATACTGCGGTGGGTTCGCGGATGGCTTGCGTGTTACCGTGTTCCCGCCACAAGCGGCACTGGAGGACACTGTGGAGGTTTAGTGGGTTAGAGTCCCACATAACTGCGCTATCTCCCCGAGGTACCTAACCATACAATACAACTTCCACGGGCGGCTGCTCGGACCAGACTGCGAGTGCGGCGTGTCAGCACTCCTTCCAACGCGCAACCAGCACCACAGCACGCATAACTTATTTAGTAAACGTCACAGCATGTGACACAAAAGGCAAAGTTTATTAATTTCATAGCTTTTATACCAATTTTCGATAAATGAGCAATTTTTTTTTCTGTTTTGTTTTGTCTTCGCACGGTTTGTGCATTTAGCCAGTAATTAATTTTACTTTTCAATAATTGACCCGATATCAGGCACGACGTTACAAAAAGTCATAGGCAGTCAAGTCAAAGTTATTGTAAAGCGGTAGTAACTTTACAACAACCAAATTAGGAGTTTTTGGAAGGAACACGAAAAGTCCAGGTTAGTCACTTATTTTCACCTTCACTACACTTGTGCACTCATACGTAACTAAATTGAATAATTCACTCCCAAAATTCATCATCTGCCTAGCGTTTTCCCAACTATGTTGGGGTCGGCTTCCAGTCTAACCGGATGCAGCTGAATACCAGTATTTTACATGGAGCGACTGCCTATCTGACCTCCACAACCCAGTTACTGGGTAATACGATACCCCTTAGTATGACTGGTTGTCAGACTTTCAGGCTTCTGACGACCCGTAACGACTGTCAAAGATCCACAAATGACAGCCGGGACCAACGGCTTAACGTGCTTTCCGAGGCACGGAGGTGTTTTGGTATGTAAAGATGGTCACCCATCCACGGACCAACCGCGGCAAGCGTAGCTTAACCTGGCCGATCGACCCGTGCAGCTATTGTTATTTAGCCACAAGCCCCTCACTCCCAAAATTATACAATCTAATTCGCTATTTCACGAAATTTCATGAAAATGAAAATTCATGCTACATGTTCCATCACGATCCCGCCAAAAACTCCAGCATCATTTTGTTTCAGCCTGAAAACAATACAGTGACGATCAGAATCAGGGAGTACACCTCGTTGTACGAGGGAAGGTACCAAGGTGTGTTCCAGTTAGACAGTGGTCAAGTCACTAAACATTTAATACACGTACGGTATGTTGTATTCAGGGCCGAATTGGCAGGTGTAGCGAATGCTACAAGTCTCATGCTTTGGAGAGCCCCGCGGTTTCAGGCCTAACGGCCCCCCGGTTTACGAGTTGTAGATCGTAGGTTCGAACCCAGATAGACGCTTTAATTTTGTTTCCGTAAAAAAAAGGTTTTCTTTTTTGTTTTTGTTTGACGTTTTCTAATCATGAAACCTAGCTTTGACGTTATAAGAATTGCTAAGAATTAATAATCTTTATGTAAAAGTAGGTGCTGGTTAATTTTGTACAGTACCCGGCAATAAATATTACACATCGATCTTTGGAAAGAGAGACAATCGGCTAATTTCGGCTTCGTAGAGCGTTATCAAACAGTCCGGTATCTATTAGGAGCTGTTAAAACAATTATGATTTGCTTCTTTTGATAATTCTTTTTAAAGACTTTTCTAAACCACCACCAACCAACCAACTTTTCGAAAACTTTTCTATAAGTGATGGCTTTAGGTTGTAGGTAAAATAAAAAAAAATAAAAAACATGTTCACATTGTGTTTACGTATTTAATTATTTTGGAAAATTACAGCTGTAGTTTACATAATAAACACCATTATGCCTATTGTTAGAATGAGACAATGTAATAAAAATAATAATAATTCTAATTCTCAATTACTGACCTTGTAAAGGTTTCCCTCTTTTTCCTAAAGATGCCACAGTACAACTTTAAATTATTTAAATTTGGCGGTGTTATCAACTCTAAATATATATTTTAAACTGGACGCGACCGCAGTCTATCGCACTTGAACAACGACTGAAAAAACGTCACATAGGTAGGGTGCGACAGAGATAACGCTCTACGGAGCCGAAATTAGCCGATTGTCTCTTTCCAAAGGTCAATGTACAATATTTATCGCCGGGTAGTGTAAATGTTAAAACCTTAGCTGAATGCGCTACAGTTGATACTTATTGCAGGCACGGGAGGTTTATGGGAGCACGATACCTGAGTTCGATGGGAGGAACGGGGACGATTGCGAATCTTAACAATGAAATGGCTGATATGGATGCCTCTGGGGAGGTGGAGGGAGAACAGACGCCAGAATCCAAACTGCCGCCCGGGGAAGAACCACCAGCCGATGGACGCAGAAAACATCACGCTCCTACTGGGACTCACAGCAGTGGAGGGGAAACGAAACAATGTAATAGAATAACGAGAATTGATTACTTTATTAATTTCATGAAAGGGAATTGTTTGTCTTGGCATGGACATGTGATGAAGAGGGATGAATCACAAAAAACTAAAATAGTAAAAAATTCAATCTAATTAATGGTCATTAATTCAAGCCATTTATTCAACAGTACGTAATATAATTTCTTTAATATTTAAGTTATATCAAATCTAGTTTATCTTCTGCTGTTTACCAATTGGCAAAGGCTTTCTCGAACGATTTCCACTCATTTCTGTTCTTGGCAACCCGGCTCCAGATCACACCTGCGAATTTGGCCAGGTCATTTTCCCATCTTTTACGGGGTCTTCCCCTCTTTCTTATGCCATTCCTGGGGTACCACTCTGTTAAGTATGCGGGGAGACAGGCGATGTAGGCGGGGGTAACGGTGTTCCCGTGACGAAGGAGTGAATTAAAACCAAGCGAAAGGGTGTAAAATACTAACTATATTGACTCTAAAAACACTACACAATTTAGGTCACACAATGGGTTATAGCTTTAAAAGACAGGGTATTTACACATACACACACGACACGTTATAATGTTAATAAAATAGCAAGTAGAAAATACACGATATCACACGAATAGACAATAGCACTCAATAGTGAGTAGAACACAGATAAATCCTAAGCTAGAACACTTGTAACTGACTGGCTAGCTATTTATAGGGTACTTCGCGACTAATAGGGGACTGCGGAGCCACTATTGCACTTTAACTTGTTAACTTGGCGAATAAGTGATGACTACTGAAGGCTTTCAAGACAAACTCAACTAATTTTTAATAATTTTACCTTACATAGTTTTGCACCATATTTTAGAAGCGGGCACCCCCACCTCAAACGACTTACAAATTCGGTCTCTGCACCAATCACGTCAGTCGAGGTGGGGAAAACGGTCAAGCGTAAGCTCGATTTCTACTCGACAAGTCGAAACCTGCGCCTGATTTCTTCGAGAAGCTTCGAAATGACCGTGGGAAAATATCCTTATCTATAATTGGATTCTTTACAATTCTCGACTTGCCAATTAGGGAAAATTCCTTCGGTTTGTTATGATTTCTGTACCTGCCTACTATACATCCGTTCTAACAAATCGGTAGGGTAGGCAGGTATGGTAGTAGGTACATGTTTACATCCGGGTTATATATACATTGTGTTACACGTACATTAGTGTCATAAGTAGGTTATAGGTAAATCAGTGTATGTTAATGCATTAGTACTACAAGTACATTGGGTTGTCGGCTTTATTGGGCGTCCCTAACATACCACCCCCTGTAATAGGCTTCCACCGTCTTACACTTCTTGGTTGACGGGAAGCACAATAATTTTGGCTACGGGCCGACGCAGAACCCCACTATACACTGATTTAACTATTCCCTTGGTCCACGCACTTCGCGGTTTATTACTGTCAACTAATACAATTGTGTCACCGACGCTCACATTTGGCACATTGTTGCCCACTTTGACGCGCCGCCACTGCCGGCTAGAGTCGACGTCCTCAGCATCACTTTCAGCGAACGGTGTACTCCCGGACGCATTGCCCAGGAGCAGATGGTTCGGCGTAAGGACCACCGGCTGCTTGTGGTCATCGCAGACGTAGTTCAATGTGGCCGGCTTTTTAGTCTTAGTAAAGGGCCTCCTCACGAGGGGCGCGCTCCTTGAGCGTGATGTGGCAGCTGATGGGCGTGGGCAGGCCTTTTTAGACTGGCGGCCCGCTCATCCTCGAAGCTGTCACCTTGGGACAACCCGTTAAGGTAGGTATGTCCCTCCTCCTGGGTCTCGCAGACCCAGCTCCGTAGTCGACCGACGTTTGCCACATCGGCCGATGGAGATCAGCACATGCGCTGTGACGCATCGCATGCGCGCCCATGATGGGCTGCGCTCGTACTGCGTAGTGACGCGGACCCGCTGGATGCGAACAAAGTCCGCGTCCGACGTCGACCGATGTTTGCCACACCGGCCGATGAAGATAGGCTTGTGCGCTATGACGCGTTGCATGCGCGTCCATGATGAGTAGCGCTTGACTGGCACCACAGGCGCTGCAGTGGCGCGGACCCGCTTAATGCGAACAAAGTCCGCGCGCGCTGTCGACCGATGTTTGCCACACCGGCCGATTAAGATCAACTTGCGCGCTATGACGCGTTGTATGCGCGTCCATGACGGATAGCGCTCGTATGGCGCCTCAGGTGCTGCAGTGGCGCGGACCCGCTTAAAGCGAACAAAGTCCGCGCACGCCGCCAACCGATGTTTGCCACACCGGGCGATGAAGATAGGCTTGTGCGCTATGACGCGTTGCATGCGCGTCCATGATGAGTAGCGCTTGACTGGCACCACAGGCGCTGCAGTGGCGCGGACCCGCTTAATGCGAACAAAGTCCGCGCGCGCTGTCGACCGATGTTTGCCACACCGGCCGATTAAGATCACCTTGCGCGCTGTGACGCGTTGTATGCGCGTCCAGGTTGAATGGCGCTTGTGTGGTACCACAGGCGCTGCAGTGGCGCGGACCCGCTTAATGCGAACAAAGTCCGCGCGCGCTGTCAACCGATGTTTGCCACACCGGCCGGTGAAGATCAGCTTGTGCACTATGACGCGTTGTATGCGCGTCCATGATGAGTAGCGCTTGACCGGCACCCTAGGCGCTGCAGGGGCGCGGACCCGCTTAATGCGGACAAAGCCCGCGCACGCCGCTTCGACCTTGGGCCACGCTGACCTCCGCTCCTGTGGGTCACACAAAAACAAGGGGCCCGAGAGCCACTCTGCGTGGTAATCGGGCCAACACAACATGGTGGCTTCGTCTGCTGGGTCATCCAACAAGGGTACCCAGCGCCAGTTGCCTCTGTCTGGCAACTTGTTATCTATGGCTAGTAGCTTCAGCCTGAAAATGGGAATGTGTCTTTGTGAAGCTACTTGCACTTTCCCTAGCGAAGCAACGGTCTTACACACAACGTTGTGACCTACTGGGCTAGGGTGTTCGACCGCGGCGTAACCCAGCTCGCTGGCGTCCCCGAAAACAGGCGTAACTATGTTCTCGGGGTTTAACTCGTACCACCGCGGTATTTTTAATGTATATAATCTATGAACATTATGGAGCCAATCAAAAAACGACTTGACGTCCAATCCTCTTATTATTAATCTATCAAGTAAAGCAAACCAGTCATGTTCCCATGACATTCCTCTTTCCCGCTTTAAATGGCTAGAAGCACGATGGCCAGTGCTGTCTAACACAGCTACTGCCATCCCGACATCTTTCTGTCCACTAGGGTTATTTGAGATGCCTATTACTTCTAGCAGAGACGGGGATTTTATTTGGTCATGGGAATTATGAAGGGAAACAGTCATACAATTAACACTTTCTTCGGTTTCTTTAAAATTATAAAACGGTCCATGTATGACCCAACCTAGCTTGTTAAGAGAGGCAACTGGCTTACCTGGTATTCCTTGGCGGATGTCCTGGCTGGCAAGCAGCTCCCAGTTGTCCTGTCCAAGTAGCAGCAGCGGCTGGGCTCCCCTCATCTCCACGCAACCCAAGTCACTTAGGTGCGCGTTGTCGTTTATTAGCGACGCGGACACTGTTTGCACTGGTAAGTTTATGTTTGTTATTGTACGGCACTTGATTTTATGACACTGCCCGTTCGGGCCTTTAACGCGCACCTGTACCACTCGCGAGGTTGTGTCCGTCACTTCGTGGCCACCCGCGGTTTTTATGGACAAAGGAACACACGGACCAACTAGGTTGGTGGCGATCGAGCTGTCTATAAGTGACACAGTCGCACCGTCGTCTAACAGTGCGTAACACTCCTTGTTGTCACTTATAGTTACTGGAACAATCTTCAGTAATGCTGTAGCCCGCCATTCACCTATGTTGGTTACACTCTCCGTTTTGGAATCCTGAGACTTTTCCTCCTTTTCCTTTTCCTTATCCGCGTGCAGCATCAAGTGGTGCCCGAAACCGCATTTCTTGCACCGACTCGCACGGCAGAACCTCTTAGGGTGCTTCCCAAAGAGACACTTGAAACATGTGTTTTTCTCTTTTATGGTGTCCCAGCGCTGTTGGATTGTGAGCTTCTTAAATTGCTCACAATCCTCTATCTTGTGCTTCCGTCGACAAATCACGCATTCTTCTGGAGCGGAAGATTCGTCGCTCTGCGTGTTCACTTGCTGTGTCAACGGAGGCCTGCTGTCGGCCCAGCGCGCGGTGTTCCCTGATCGGGACTGACTGGCGTAACTATTCTTCTGCTGTTGCCTGGCAGGGGGTTTTAATGTACTAGTCTCACACATACTCGCCTGCACGTAATACGACGTCGAACGTGTCAGGTTTATCAAAAAATGTGAGAGAATTTCCAAGTTCAGAGACACTCTTAGGTCCACCCCTTGCGCACTATTCAGGCCCATAGCGAAGTCGCCGTATTGCGCGCGCTGTATTGGCGTCAGCTTACCCAGCAGATCACTTACTAACTGCGGGTTATTCAAATATCCTTCCGCATTGATATTCTTTAGCAATGAGACGCAATTACGCACTGTTGATGAGAATTTCCTCAGTTCCCGGCAACTCTCCGTCACTCTGGGTAAATCTCTCACCTTTTGTATGGCGTATTGTAGCACTAAGGTCGGATGACCAAACTCGTCCTCGAGCGCACGCATTATCTCTGCTGGGTCTGTTGAAGTTCGCAACAAGTCTTCAACTGACCTCTTTGCGTCGCCCTGTAGTGAGGTTTTCAATCGTGCTATATTTTCGTGCGTCTTAAAGCTATATAGCTGTGATGTTTCCCAGTACATGTTACTATACGAAATCCAGTCGGCTGGGTCACCACTGAAGTATGGCAGTTCATATGCCTGTCTTGGTACCGGTCGTGGTCGTGCCAGGCTTGTGATCGCTTCAGCCAGCTTGTCGAATTTATCTCGACTTCTATCCCCAGAGGATTCTCGCCGTCTTTCTCTTTCGTCCTCTCCGTACTGCATCTGCCGCTGCGTATCCGACTCGCGTGTTTCTGTACGAGGTACGCTTGCGACCGGAGTGGTAAAGACGGGATAACCGGGTGTCTGAAATCTAACTCCTTCCGACGAAACTGGCCTGTACCTAGGCGTAATTGGTACCGTTAGGTTAGGTAACGGTACAGACGCGGACTGCCTAGGTACTCGCGACACGTTTAATTCATGCGACACTGACGACACACGGTAACTATTTTCACGATTCATCACTGTACTTACGTGATTGTCGTGACATCCAGATGTTTCACGGGGCGCGGCCTCTCGAGCCGGTGCGCCTGACACAGCTGTAGTTTGAAGCACTTGGGGCGTTTTACTCACCCAGTCCTCGACGCGCTGTGTCGTACTCACATCTGAATGGGAGTCCTCACTTTCATTAGCTGCCTCTATTTCCGCTAATTCCGCTTCCATCCTCTTCCGGACGAGGTTTTCCTTGTCTTTCACGAGGCTCTCTTTGAGCTGTACCATGTCGCGCTCAGCCTCATATTCGACCCTTTTTCTAAGGAAATCGACACTCCTACGGCTGTTCCTCGATGAGGCTTTGCTGCGCGGCGAGGTATGGCGACCTTTCGTGACTGCCTGCTGGTCTTGTGCACTTTCTGACGTGACTTTACTGTGGTCGATCACTCGGCCACCCGTCAGAGGGATATTACAGGCGGACGTGGATGCCATCGTTGGCGCTATGGATGGAGACCCTGGTGCTCTCTCGGATGGAAGACCCGAGTCAGAGACTATGTCGTCCGTTCTACGTGAGCTCATATCTTGAGCTAGTTTCCTTAGCTTGCTACGTGTTGTAATTTCGCTGGTACTCATGGTTATTCACTCCTTCTATTCGAACCTGAATCCGGCTCGACAGGACCAAGATGTTAAATATGCGGGGAGACAGGCGATGTAGGCGGGGGTAACGGTGTTCCCGTGACGAAGGAGTGAATTAAAACCAAGCGAAAGGGTGTAAAATACTAACTATATTGACTCTAAAAACACTACACAATTTAGGTCACACAATGGGTTATAGCTTTAAAAGACAGGGTATTTACACATACACACACGACACGTTATAATGTTAATAAAATAGCAAGTAGAAAATACACGATATCACACGAATAGACAATAGCACTCAATAGTGAGTAGAACACAGATAAATCCTAAGCTAGAACACTTGTAACTGACTGGCTAGCTATTTATAGGGTACTTCGCGACTAATAGGGGACTGCGGAGCCACTATTGCACTTTAACTTGTTAACTTGGCGAATAAGTGATGACTACTGAAGGCTTTCAAGACAAACTCAACTAATTTTTAATAATTTTACCTTACATAGTTTTGCACCATATTTTAGAAGCGGGCACCCCCACCTCAAACGACTTACAAATTCGGTCTCTGCACCAATCACGTCAGTCGAGGTGGGGAAAACGGTCAAGCGTAAGCTCGATTTCTACTCGACAAGTCGAAACCTGCGCCTGATTTCTTCGAGAAGCTTCGAAATGACCGTGGGAAAATATCCTTATCTATAATTGGATTCTTTACAATTCTCGACTTGCCAATTAGGGAAAATTCCTTCGGTTTGTTATGATTTCTGTACCTGCCTACTATACATCCGTTCTAACAAATCGGTAGGGTAGGCAGGTATGGTAGTAGGTACATGTTTACATCCGGGTTATATATACATTGTGTTACACGTACATTAGTGTCATAAGTAGGTTATAGGTAAATCAGTGTATGTTAATGCATTAGTACTACAAGTACATTGGGTTGTCGGCTTTATTGGGCGTCCCTAACACACTCAGTGACCTTCTTGTTCCATTTCTCCTTCCCTCTACTCATATTCCCAGCCCATTTCCATTTTAGTATCCTGACATTTGTTGCTATGGCCCGAACATTTGTGTTCTTCCTGATGTTTTCCAAACTGACTTGTTCTTTTTTCTTGATTCCCATCATGCTCCACTCTAATAAATTTCAGTATCTTTTAAGGTGAAACATACGGTCTGCTCTCGGACATATTCCCGCTAGATGGCGCTGAAGTCAATTTTTTTAGTTTATTTTATTTTATGTGTAATTGGCACATTAGTAAGTCGTAGGAGTAGTCCACGCGCTTATCGGACATTACACTTTATTGAGTTAGGTCATAACATTGCCTCAAAATCCGCCCAACTCGACACCATCACCGGTTTTTTAAATCTGCTATTGAATAAAAATCGTTTATACACACAGACGTATGCAAGTACTTCCAAAAATAGACCACTAGGTGGCGTGTATTAAAAAAAATGCCGCCTGTTACGATACTTATGGGTAAAATACTAATAATATAAAAATACAATAGGTAAAAAAATGAAATGCGTTGCATGCGAAGCATGTGTGGTGTGAATACTTTTTGTATTTTATTACTTTCAGAATTTTGGCTTTTTCAAAAATTATGTATTTTGCCATACCTACCGCCAACTGAGCCAATGAAAATTCTATCTTATTTCATTGATATAAGACTCAATTTTAAATGAATAAAGTGATACACGTTTTTCTTATTTAATAACATAATTTTTGGTTATGTATTATCGTTTTAACTCAATACTCTAATTGGTGGTCTTCGTCGTTATAGATTGTAAAATCTATTCCGATCCAATACGATACAAACCTTTTGGTGGCAATTAACCCCTAAAAAATCAGAATCAAATTGAATAAGCTGGAGAATCTTCACAGATCTTTATTGGACCCTGTATTTTGTACAGAGGCCAGCACATCAAGCTACCCCAATCTGTCGAATTTCCCCAATTGAACATAAACCTTATTCCTTTGTAATAAAGTTGAAAAACTATCAAAGAAATTTGACAGATTGGGGTAGCTTGATGTGCTGGCCTCTGTACGTGAAAAAGTTCTGTAAAATAATGCCTAATTTAGAGCAGTGGTAACAGAAGGGTAACAGGCCCGATATTACTTTTCGTAATTTATTTCACCAAATGGTCTAAAAACGGTGAAGGAAAACATCGTAACGAAACCAACATGTCGAACCAAACAATCGAAGACCATGCCACATCCACCAACCCACACTGAGCCTGCGTGGCGGATTACGGCCCACTCCCTCTCACGGAGAGGAGGCCTGTGTCCCAGTAGTGGGAACATTATTGGCTGATTATACATAGCCCGATTTCATAATATCTTTGTTACTTGCCAGCTTGTACGGTGCACTTACTCCGTGACTCGGTGGCAGCGGGGCACGCTTACAAACAGAAGACAGTCGGGTACGCTTGCCCAGGCGGCCAGCTCATTGCCGTCAGCTGTCGTGGAAAGAACGTCACTGCGGGACTCGGCATTTCGACCAACAACATCGTCAACATTGATTTTGATACGTGAGTACTTCAATTTAGTACAGACGCTAGCATATCAAGCTACCCCAAACTGTAAAATTTTTCCATTTGAACATGAACCTTATGCATAAGTAGTAAAGTTGAAAATCTATCAAATAAAGGAGATTGTTCTGCATCCATACATCGTTCGCCCCAGAACCAACAGCAAAGGAAAATTACTTTGCGTGTTCTAAATTACAAGTATATGCCTATGAAGACAAAGTTTAATGACGGACAACTTGCAGAAAGGATATATTTTAAAAGAAAATAAAGATTTTGAGGTTATATTTAGTAAGAAACAATGCTTTCAATACTTCGAAATACATGCTAATAAATGCCTGTAACACGTTAGTGAAAGCAATCAGAGTCCGTACAAAATAGCAAGGTCGTCGAATGTATTCCGAAAATAAAAGCAAACTGAAATCACTAGGTACACAAAGCAATCACGAAGAAATGCGCGCGAGTGTGACTTGACTGCATTACCACTTTGACACTTTTGACAGTTGAGTTGATTGACAAATATGACAATGATGATGATCCCTAAGGATGCCAATACATTAGTCGATTATTTTAAATTAAATCGATACCATTTAGTACCCAGCGTGTTATTTCTAATATTATAATGCATCTCACTTACGTGTAGTTATTGTTTAAAAGAATTATTATTTAGGATGTATGGATTAAGATATGAAAATTGGTTTTGTCGTTGAATTCTTTTCGTACCTAGAGTATAGCGAAACGCTTGAAAAGAAAGTACGTTTGAGTGCGTGTAAAATCCTTGAGCAGGTGGCGAACACAAGTAATCTCGCTTTCGATGTGTGTGAAATGAAAGATTGGACATCACTAATTGTCATCTAATCTAATTGTCAAAGGCCACGTTCCGAGTTACGATAATATCGATTTGAGCGCGCTCACGCCCTTGTCCCGCGAATCGTCATAGATGACGTCATGACATGCGCCATCTTGCGATACTAATATCACCGTGAGCGGTGTCAAAAAAGACAGTTGTGCTGTTTTGTTTTGAGTCGCATCGAATCTTTAGCTAACTTAGATAGTCACGAGCGTTCCGCTTTGATGACAAAAATGACGGTTCCTAGCTTTCAGAATCGTGATATCTAACTCGGAACGCAAAATATCGATGTGAGCGCTCACAGCGCTATTTTTCTAATTCGGAATGCGGCCAAAGATGGCGGCATATTGTATATGATGTCAATAGTCGCTCTTTTAATTGTTCATTAAGGAACGCAAAATGTCCGTTTCATACAGATAGTCGCAATTAGTCTAATAAAATATGTTTATAATTATTATGTAGGTCAGATGTTTGTTGGTCCTGGGGCCATTTCCGACGATGTCCTTTGACAGATCGGGGCAGCTTGATGTGCTGGCGTCTGTACATAATTTAATTTACGACGTCCAAGTTTACAATGCTTTTTCTTCGGCTATTGCCTATTATTGGCGGGAAGGTCTACCATAGATAATAATAAAAACAAGTCATAACGTCATTAAGACATTGACAATGAACTCAATGTTGCCAAAACAATAATAAAAATACTTTTTTTAAATCTTTATTCATTTATTAGGGATTTTATTTTAAATACTTATAAAATGTTGCTACTTTTAAAGACTTTATAAAGCCTGATCACCCACTTTATAGAGTGCTACAATACGTTTGGGCGCCTGAATAAACAGGGGGAGCGTTGTTGGTTTTTTTTTTTAATTGTGTGTCACAGAAATCGTATTGACAAATAAGATGGCGATCGATTTTGGCCCTGCGTCAAAATAAACTTGTAGCGTTCTATGTATAGACGCCAGCACATCAAGCTACCCCAATCTGTCAAATTTCTTTGATAGATTTTCAACTTCATGACATAATTTAAGGTTCATGTTCAATTGGGAAAATTTGACAGTTTGGGTAGCTTGATGTGCTGGCGTCTGTACCTACATGCTTATATAACTATTCTATGATGACGGCTATTGAATCTGACGGGCTACTGCCCACCAGTGTTGTTGGCCACAATAGGGTATTTTCCAATTTATTAAAAACTATTCTAATTTGAAGATTGGGACGAAATATGTAACAGAAAAATAAAAGTAAATTGATTTCTATCCATTTTCTCAATTAAAAACGATTAAAATTAAAATTATTTCTTATTGTTTTGAATTTACCTCCAAAATGCTCATTACGATGACTTTATCACGTGACGTCAACTTTGTGTAAACTAAAGTAAGTAGTTAGTAAGTAAACAAGTGAATGTCGAGTTTAAATACAGGATTTTTAATGGATAGACAGTGATATTACTGATGTGCAGTGCCTCTGTGCACAAATACTTCTAAAACTGCCGTAAACTAAGTATTTGTACCGATGCCGTTTACACAAAGCTGACGTCAGGATGTCACGTGATATAAAAGTCATCGTAAGGAGGGTTTTGGCGGTAAATTCAAAACAACGAAAAATAAAATTTGATTTTAATAATTTTTAATTGAGAAAATGGATATAAATCAATTTATTTTGATTTTTCTGTCACATGTTTCGTCCCGATCTTCAAATTAAAATAGTTTTTAATAAATTGGAAAATACCCTATTCACTTGTAAATAACAGGGTGGAAAGTACCGCGATGCAGGAGTTTGTGACGGTTAGAAAAATAATTTTAATACATTTGCAGCTTTGTGGATACAAATGCTTGCGTGTATATGGGAATCTTCAAAATCAGCCAAACTGAACATAGAAAAACATTAGCTGTACTTGAAAGTAAGTTAAAAAAAGTTCGAACACACTGTTTTTAGGGTTCCGTACCTCTAAAGGAAAAAACGGAACCCTTATAAGATCACTTTGTTGTCCGTCCGTCCGTCCGTCCGTCCGTCTGTCAAGACCGTTTTTCTCAGGAACGCGTGGAGGTATCAAACTGAAATTTCTATATGATACTTAGTTCTACTGTCCCTGGAAGCTGTAGAAAAATCAACCTTCTAAGTCAACGCAATCAAAAGATACAGCCATTTAGGCCGCAAAATTCCGCAAATTTTCGAAACTCGCACGGGAATCAAAACCTACAGGGTACTTCCCGTGAACTTAGAATCTTGAAATTTTGTACGAAGTCACGTCACGTACAGATATAGGAAAAATTACGAAAACCGTAAATTTTTAGTTTCGTCATATAAAAAAAAATATTTTTGACAATTTTGAACTTTTACTTATATACCCACAGGTTTGTACGGAACCCTCGGTGCGCGAGTCCAACTCGCACTTGACCGGTTTTTTTTTAAATCCATATTACAGCCAGTGTCATTCACTCGCGTTGGCAAGCTACACTATAATCTCATTTCTTAAATTCCTTCAAACTGAATAGGCTACAGAAAGTGCCAAATAAATATAATAAGTAAATCTGTATGTACAATATAATAAAATTGAAGAGTCTGTTTGTAAGCAGGTTAAGTCAAATTACAGCTTTTTACTAAGTTTTTATGGAAATATACAACTTATGGCACTTTGATACTTATAACTAACAACAAAAAACTTTTTTTTCTGGCTGTGTGTTTGTTCCGGTTAACCTCCGGAACGGCTTGACTAGTTTTGACGGTACTTTTGTCTCGGTAGCACGTTCCCGTGGGATAATTTCTGACATCCACATAGGAGAAGCCGCGGGCACAGCTAGTTATAACTAAAAATATTTTTTTTGTGCTTCTGTTTGTCCCGGCTTTTCTACGAAACGGCTGAACCAGTTCTGATGTGACTTTCCCTGGCAGATAGCTGATGTTGTAAGGAGTAACATAGGTTTTAAATTTTTGAACCGGTAGTTCGTTCCCGTGCGAAGCCGCGGGCAGCAACTAGTACACACGGCTACACAGGCGCGATCCGAGGGGGGTCCTAGGGGTCATTACCCCTCCCCTCCTCCCAAAGCCGTAAACGTAGACCTGTTTTTTGGGCAGTAAAGTCTAATTTACTTTATTTCTTTTCCTATTAATATGTAGGCTGCGACCGCGCCTGCGGCTACACATCAAGCTATAGTATTTCCAGTTTATGCTGATCTCGCATTGTATAAGATTTCCGTATAGTACATAAATTAATATTCATTTTATGTTTTATTTCAGATAGCTGTAAGTTTTCTTTTGTCCATTCTAAAACTACAGAAGCCAGCACATCAAGCTACCCCAAACTGTCAAATTTTCACATTTGAACATGAACCTTATTTTTTAACCGACTTCAAAAAGAAGGAGGTTATCAATTCGACATGTTTTTTTTTTTTATGTATGTTCGGGCATAACTCCGTCGCATATAGACAGATTTGCAAAATTTTGTTCGAAAGGGGTTTACTCCGAAATGATCCCATTGAAATTTCATGTAGATCTGATGATGCGTTTCGGAGACAGACAACGGAACTCTTCAAAAAATTACAGCAAATCAACCGCGAATGTTGCTATCGCATAAATATGCATTGTTTTGACGCCAGGATGTTGAAATTTCGAATTGGTGTGGTAACTAAAAAGTGAAAAATAATATTTTTTTTCAAAAATATTGCAACCGACTTCCAAAAAAATAATTTCGGAAGGCTGCGACAAATAATTAAAATACACATCCAAAGTCACCGACTTCCGAAATTATTTTGCAGTTTGTAGTGTTTTTTTGGTTATTTTTTTGAAAAAAGTTTTATTTCATAAAGTTGAAATCTATCAAAGAAATTTGACAGATTGGGGTACTCGTACCTTGATGTGCTGGCGTCTGTACTTTACCCTGCAGTGAATGATAATATTTTATTAGCACGCTCGACAAGTGCATGGCTTACAAAAAATGTATAAACACAAAACACACTGAAACCTTCATAATTACAAAAATAGGTTCGTTGAGTTTGGCGATTTGTGAGCTATTTAAAGCTATTATTATTATTATCATTCCACGTTGCGTGATATTGCGGATGGACGCGGACTAGCCTGCACTGACGCAATATGGCACGAGTATCGTCCGTAGTAACTTAGCGCAGACACGTCCGTCGCAGTACGTCCTATCCGCGGTAAGGTCGGTAACTTCAAGAGTGCAGTACGAGCTTCTTTTGAAAAAAATGCGGAATGACGAAATGGATCTAACCTCAAGACCCTTACAGACTGACACACGGCACACCAAGACTGTTCCAATGGTGCGTTCATTGGTTCTTCTTGTTTCTTGTTGAACGGTTTTTCTTGGTGTGTGGTGTGTCCGTGGTCGTCGGCCGCGCGTCGAGATAGTCTGCAATATCACGGATCGTGGGAAGCCGCCTTTGGGGCATTTCACAGGTTTAATATGTCGAGTTTTTAAATTAAAATGTATTAACTTTTCAGCTCCAAGTAAGTTCCGTAATTTACTTTTATTTTTGCCGAAATTCGTCTCTGATTGGTTACTTAATGTGTGTGTTCTTCTCCAGTGATCAACGTTACAATGAGCGCCGTAGTATCGCCTTCTCAGTCGGAAGAGTTCAAGCACAAAGTTGTCTACACCTGTAATGTTGCCAAGTGTGATCCTGCTATGGTAAGACGCGTATGCCACGTTCTCACTGACGTAATATAATCGCTCACTGGATAAAGCTAGCCAGATCTGACGACGATTTTATTTTTTTTAAATAAATTAGTCAATGATCTTTGGCAACGACTTCTTATGCCTCCTGATTTCTTCATTGAGTCATCAGAGAGCCTCCCATCCGGGCAAAAGTTACCGTGGCCTGCTTGGAAAACCTTAAATAGTCTTCGAACCCAAGTAGGTCGCAGTCCCGACCGTCCCTTGCTCGTTGATGTGCCAGCCCGCGCCGCAGCTGAGCCAGTAGAGTTAAATTCCCCGATGTATAATAATAACGAAAAGATTTTGATCCAGCCTATCCCCACTTGCTGTCCCCCCCCCCCCAACAGTGACGCTCTGAGCCGAGGCCCGTACCCCAGAGGGTGTGCCCTCAGCGTACAATTGGCCCGGCTTTTGTAATCAATAAAAATTTAAATTTAAAATTTAAAAAACCCCCGACTCAAACAAAAACTCTTAAAAGTAAAAAATAACATTTATAGACCTTTTAAGTTGAAGGTAATATTTTGATCAAGGCATTGTCAAGTCGGGGGACGGCTAATGAAAATGCTAGGCCTCTGTTTGGCGTTTTTATTGACACACACACACACACACACACACACAAAACACAAAATGCCTTCACAGGAAAGTCCGGTTGAGCAGTTACGGCCTCTCAAGGTCAACTTCGCGGTCAAGGTCGCAGCAAGTACAACCTCCACAAGTGGGGGTTCATGGACGGCTCAGATCTCCAGTGTGTATGCGGCGTCTCTCCATAGACAAGCTCACCTCCCAAGATGGGACCACCGCATGCCCTGTCACCTGCAGACTTGAGGACCTAATGGTTGCATCAGCGAACTGTGTTTGTGTTGCTGAATTGTACGAAACTAGATACTTAACTATTTATGTAAATTTTTTCGCGTTATTTTTGCCATCTACACGCTAAGAAGAAGACAATATATTAATAGGTCGCTACTTATTAAATTATTTTGGTTTTTAGATTTACATCAACGAAAGAACTTTGAAAAGCGATGATAAAAATCCCTTCTACTCCTTCAAGTCTGAGGTACGTAACACTCAAACAAACCACAATGTCCTCCTGTCAATGTCATTCAGGTGCCAAAAGATCCTTGTCTCACTATGAATCTGTCATTTTCAAGCATGTTTTTTTTATGATATAACTGAGGGCATACTGTTAGATTAGGCACAATTAAGGCTTCAATTTCAATGCATCTGCCTTTTTCTTCTGTTTTTAATATTCCTCTCTCATTTGCTTTTAAATATTCGCCATTTGCGACTTTTATTCTTACTGGTTCTGTTAATGTTTTAATTTTTGTCATATAATCTTTGTATTTATCCTGTACCATGTTGTCTGAAGCTCCTGAGTCTATTATAAACTCTATTACGTTTGACTCAATGTACTCATTTGTTATGTTTATTGTTTCATCATATGCTGTGAACATATGTTTTGTAATGTTCGCTTGTCCATCTCTACCTCTATCAGTTCTTCTGCCTCTTCCAAAAATATTTCCTCTAAAGTATCTACCACCTCTTTGGTTACTCCTGCATTGATATGCTTTGTGTCCTTTTTGCTTACACTTATAGCATACTATATTTTCCGTAGTAAAACTTGTCTCGTGATTTCTATTTTCACTATCACTTTTCATTTTTAGCTCAGCATCTAATAATCTTGCTTTCACAAAATCAATTGTGATTTCCTTTTCTGTTGACATTGTTTCTAGTGATGTTATTACATTTTCATAATTATCTGGCAGTGTTAATAATAAGTGACACACTTTATCAGACTCGGACATGCTTTCTCCAATTTCAATTTCATTAATCATGTTATCAAATTTTAGATAGTGGTCCTGAAGCTTTGTATCTTTTTGACATTTCAAATTCAGCAATCTTTTCTTTAGTTGCAATTTATTAAAAACAGATTTTCTTTCAAAGATGGCTTCTAAGCATTTCATCATTTCTAATGATGTTGTACACTTCTTTATATATGATATGTACTTATCTGATAAACATTGTACGATTATTGACCTTGCTTTAATGTCCATTTCCTTAGTTGATTTCTCACTTTTTATCGCTTCTACAACTCCTTTTTCCTCCAACAGTAAATTTATTCGAAATTTCCATGTTTGAAAATTTACTTCCTCTTTCAGAAATGGCATCGCCTCATATTTTTTAATTTCCATTTTTGACAGCTCAAAATTCTCTTCTGATTTTTATATTTCCATTTCATTTACCATTTTTCTTCTTTATATCAGCACAAATTTGCGGCCCATAACCTTTTATGATATAGCTGAGGGCATACTGTTAGAGAAACAATTATTTTAGGTTTACAATATTTATTTTACGTGAGCCATCTTCTATTGAATTACCTTGACAATTATATTATTCTTTTTTCACACCACATGGCCATAGACATAGGTATACTTAACAGTTTTTACTTTTTTTGTGTAGATGGTGAAAGGTGTGAAAGGGAATGATAAAGAGATCATGACGGTTACAATCAACTTTTCAATCAAACCGTTTACCAGAGAGTACGAAGGTGTTTATCAACTCGTGGTGACCGACGGCACAGATAGGGTGACTAAGAATATCATGGAGATAGGGTGCGTATCGCCTGTCTTAGGGTAAGGTATAAAGTCAAAAACTACGCTTCGAGTATCAGTGTAATTTTTTCACTGACAAGTACAGCCTGATTCAAACTTTTCGGCTGTTCTGAAGTGCGCTACTCGCTGCGCAATACCCTCACCCCGCTGACAAATGAATTCGCATATTACGCCAGCAGCGACTTCGCGCCCCATGTTCCGAACTGCCATAACGTTTGTATCAGGCTGTATCCATGGAACCCGTAAGTATGATATAGTGCAATGTATCTTGGCACTGTCAGTGATTATTGGCGGGATTTTGTTACATTGAAACGAAGTTTTACATTCTGTTGATAAAGTTCACTGTTCCGTAAAATTCATTTTTTACTCGCAAAAACTAAGAAAGTTTTAAAATTTCACGATATATAGATATTTTAAGGTGTGGGGGGGAGGGGGCACGCTAATGGGCATAGGAAACATAATTTTCTATGCCTCTATATCCGATGTTACATAAAGTTTCGCAATTTTTTTGGTGTATTCCTGCCGTTTCGTTCCGTAAGTTCAACGACCAGGTTGGGCAATAAGCCACACACACTTCTGCAGCTCTGCCTCCTTTTCGGAATACCTTCATGGTGATATTATATGAGTGTGTCATATTGTTTTTAACTGTTCCAGAGTGCTGGCTTAAAAAGAGGAGCTGATGCCGTTATTATTATTATTACATTACAAGACAATTGATGAAGATGATAAATTGTATTTTATTCAATAATTTTATTGTAAAATGAACAGAGGCCAGCACATCAAGCTACCCCTCTGTCAAATTTCTTTGATAGGTTTTCAATTTTATTATAAACGCATGTTCAATTGGGAAAATTTGACAGTTTGGGGTAGCTTGATGTGCAGGCGTCTATACCTACTTTAATGCGTCTAAATACTTTTTTATGAGCCAATAAATAAATTAACATGTGTGTTTTAATATAACTTGTGTTAATAAATGATTTTATTTCTGTAAGTATCCCTCTCGCCGCAGAGGAGGCCTGTGTCCCAGCAGTGGGAACATTATAGGCTGATGATGATGATGATTTCTGTAAGTAGGTTTGTAAAACACTTTTACACGTCAATCATATTTTTTAAACTAGATGAGGGCGGCGTTTCCTATCTGACCACTCTGAGAAGAAAGGCCGAAACAAACTCAGAGGTCACAGTCTCTTTTAAAGTCCAGACATAATCTTGGTCAGATCATGTGAAGACCATGTGGATTGGTGTCTGAAATGGTATTTTGAGGAAAGAACCACACAGATTGATATCAATAATCATACGGCTCAACTCAGAACTTGAGGAGCTCAACGATTTGACGAACAATACTAAAGAAAAGACATTTGGGTAGGACGCATAAAGTACTCAAACTGCCAGATTAATATTAAAAACGAACTGAGAAAGAGATGAAACACAAAAACAAAAAACAAAAATATTACATAGTCCTCACATTCACAATAATTAAGGACGCTATCACATTTTTCTACGAATTACGCTGGTTTTCTGGTCCCATTTACAAGCAGAGGATTCACAACTGCGAGGCAAAAGGGTCTTAAATTAAAGATAATTTAGTCATCTCCACAAGTACGCCATGAAAATTGCATCGCCCCATACAACATTTTCACACAAATACGTTTTCACCACGACAGTAATCGCACAAAATGACAAAAAAGGGGTCTGAATAGGAACCATTATAGCTAGAACAACTGCATATTTTAACTCCAAAATAATAAGAAATTGTGGCTTATATAGTCCTGTAAGCATATAAGAAATATTTTGTAATTAAATAAAGAACTTTTTTATTTATGAGAAAAATAATGATCGCTCTCCAATTTCTTTATACATTTTCTTAACGCGGTCCGTCATTCCGCGCTCAGACGCGCCCTAGGAAGCACGGGTGTATCGCTTTCTTGTAAAAAATTAATACGACCAAAATAATAATAAAGTGAATGCCGTGCTCTATACTGTAGTTGAAAAAAGTTGATACTTTTCGACCCAAAAGTATGAATACCAAACTCATTACGAGTTTAGAAATAAATAAATGAAATTTTAATTCGTACATTTTTAAAAGATAGTCAATATTGAGGATTTTGGAGGTAGTGATGATTACGAATATGTTATTAGTTTACACGAATACAAGATAACGGATGAATTTCCTTTTTTAGTGTGGTAATGATAATGTAATGACGCATGTGTCATCCATTTTTGGAACGAAGTTCTTTATCGCAGCTTGCGGTAGCCGACTGTGAGGTCAAAATGAAAATCCAAGATGGCGGGTGCGAAAATTTTCACATTTTTCACCACTTGTGTCGTTTTCATGGTTTTCGAAGGTTCTGAAAACAATAGTGAGGTCAAAATGAAAATTCAAGATGGCGGCTGCGAAATTTTTTAAATTTTTCACCATGGGTGTCGTTTTCATGGTTTTCGAAGGTTCTGAAAACAATAGTGAGGTCAAAATAAAAATCAAAGATAGCGGCTGCGAAAACATTCAAATTTTTCGTCGCTGACGAAGAAGGAATTTCGTTCCCAACGGGAACCCCCCACATATAATATTTGTAATGCAAGATGACAGATGTTTTTTTTTTATTAAAAATGTGGACACATTTATTAATTTTAGGGATTTCTAGGATTGTGGTTACTAATATTTTATCCATATTTTATTCAAACATAGCGGGTGTAGTTCTTTATGGATATTTTGGGGGTAGTGACTACGTACCATGTACCATTGGGTGTAATCTTTAGATGTAAAGTCGACATGTGTATCAATTTTGGAGGTTTCAAACTCAAAGCATTTATTTCAAATAAACCAATTACGGCACTTTTGAATTGTCAACGTCGGTGAGTTAGAAAGATGAAGGTAGTTGCCCATCCCAAGCGTAGGTACCTATGGAGAAGAACGGGCAAGAAACTCCATGGACACTCTTTTAAAACCATGATATTGTTACAAACATTTGGTAACATCATTATGTTGAAATTTTCAATGTGAGAACGATGTAAAAAGACGTGCACTTTAAAATCGTCCGTAATTAAAACAAATAAAATAACTATTCAGAAATTAAAATAAGCCGTGGGAGCTAAGAGATGACCAGTTCCTACAGGCGGCGCCTGTTCACGAACATGACGTATGTATCAGCACCATTCAGTTCAACCATTTTGAAGGGAACTTAATGATCCAACACATACGCCACCACCAGCGAGACATTTGAGTGAGCATGACATATGCTCATAGTCAATGAAAGACGTATCCTATAAATGTTAGCTTTAAAATAGGAACACAGTTCTCACAATTATGCTATGCAATTAAATAATACTAAAAGTTTGAATTTATACAATGCAAAGATATCTAGCTTTTACAATCATTAGCACCTCCAACAATGTTTTCAAATGTTATTCAATTTAGTTTAAGCTAGGTACCTTGTGGAGCTGGGCAAGCTACGTTTATTTTAACTGAGTTAACGTTTATTAAAAATTCTGAAAACGCGCTCAATCAAAAAAAAAAAAAATTATATATTTTTTTATTTCACATAAACCTGCATGGGCACTTATGAAACGTCAGAAGCTAGGTGCACATCTTATAATTTACTCGCTCCAATCTCAAAGGTCGGATTTGGGCGTCACACATTTTTTGCTTAGTTTTCTGTAGGGAATTAAGATCTTGTTTATTTTCAACCATTACTACGATAGTTTACCATTACCGATCGTCATATTTGTTTAAAAGCCAAAAATATTGTTAAAGTATTTTAATATTACACCTCAAAGTCCGAAAACTCGTAAGAAAAAAATTCAAGCAATGAAGTACAAAACCGAAGAAGTGTGAGTACACACTTCTTCGGTTTTTTTACTTCATTGCTTGATTTTTTTTGCACCTTCGAATTTTACCTTATTCTAAAATAATGATGAACATGCAGACAAAACTTAGTTAGGTACTGTTACCAAATGCATAAATTTACTTTACTGCCAACTTTGCTCAACTAAAAAGTACAGTAAAATAAAAAAAGTAAAAATACGTTCAAGTACTAAATTACTATACCGTATAAATTCAAGTAATAAAGTTAAATACTGTATAAAAATCGAGCTAACAATGGTTTCAAAGTGTGCGTGCGCGTAATGTTGTTGTGTTGTGACTCAGATATCTAAACTTGACTGATTCAAAGATGTGATAGCGTCCTTAAAACAAAAATAATATTATACTTCTCAAAGTAAATATTCATGTCAAAGCTTAAATAATAATAATCAAATGTCAAAGTGCAAATAATAATAATCAAATGTCAAAGTGTATATAACAATAATCAATGTCAAAGAGCAAAACAAAAATAAAAAACAACATTCAGTATACAAAATTGGTTTTATGGCCCAGGTTTATATGATCCAAGCAAGAAAGCTGACATGTTGGTTTACTTATATGTAGGCTTAAGCCATAGTTAGATATAAGATCTTAAAGTTTGGTTGTATCGTTGCTTTCTTTTTAAGGTATCAATATTTAAATCTCCTGCAATAATAATGCGTTTTTTTCGTTTGAGTAATTTGTGTAATAGTAGGTTTAATTTTTTTTTAAATAGATATGTGTTTGAATTGGGAATTCAATAAATGCAAATAACTATACATTTTAAAGAAGCTATCTCTACTCCACATCATTCAAATATTTTTTCAGTACATAAATCCTTAGGTAATACTGTGGTCTTAAAAGTCAAACATTTTATTTATCAGAATGCCTCCACGCTTTTCTCATTTCCTTGAAAACGAGTTTGCAAGATTAAAGTTTTTAAAATTAATATTTATTTCATCACCTGCTCTCACAAACCTTTCTGAGAAACAAAGAATATCTAAGTAAACATTTTTATCTATTAATTCATTTAAGCAGAGCTGGACAGAGTCAGTTTTATTGAGTAAGCCAGCGATATTTTGGTGCAAAAGAGTAGCGGTATAGTCATAGTCATTGCAATCAGTACTTTTATTGTTCACGAAAAAGATTACTATCTATTTTAGAATCTGAATTTTGCTGTGTACAAGTAGAAGCTAGTTGAGTGTTTACTGAGAAGTAAAACGGAATAGTGCCTCTTTTTGTAGGTGGGTTTGATACAATTTTAATTACTTGAGGATCAGTATGAGGACAATGTCTTAAATGTAAAATTATTTCTGTCTATCAAATGGTTAATTCGGTTGCTAGTGTCGTATAAGAAAGCTTTCTTTAGTTTAGTGACATTTTATTTTTTATTTATTTATTTATTTAGGATCTCCAACAAAGGATACACATATACATTATAAATTTAAGAAATAACAAGGTTCTTTTACGTGTGCTCCTTCAATTACAGGAGACCACAGCATGCACGTAATATGACTAAGTGTAAACACGATAAACACGAAGAAAACAATGATAAATGACAAAAAAAATATATGATGAGATTAGAGAAAATATAGAAAAAATTAATAACAATTTAACATGTAAGATTGAGCAGTTAAATATCGATTAAAACATAAAGTTAAATGATTAAATGATTAAATTAGTAAAGTTAATGTTAGGATTGAGCATTCTTAAACAATTGGTTAGTAGGAATATTTTTATATCACATTTTTGTTGACTTGGAGAGAAATGTTACGCAGTTATTTTGCGTTGGTTTTTTTTTTTTTTTTTTCATTTCCTATCGTTAATAACGATAGGAAATAACATTGCATATAATTAATACAAATACCTTTTAGAATATTATTTAGCTTCCATTCTTTAGGTATGGGTTGTATGTTACGCTTAAAATTATAATATTTATAAATTGTAGTTTACCTACTTAGTAACGCAGCCAAATCTTGGTGAATTTTGTAGGATTTTTATCATTCTGTGCAACACTCAGGATAATAAAGTTTTCAGGAGTATCTTCTATACAGTTGTAACAATTTTTGAGAATATCTGGAGTTTGAGCAGATGGTTTTACTGTAGAAGATATTTTATATCGTTCGAATTTTGAATTTTGTCGTGTACGAACCAGTATGTCTCCTAATCAAAAACATTATTGTCAGCCAAAAATGTATATTTTCGGGCATTTGTTGGACTTGGAACTATTATCGCCGTCTATGGTATTTTTCTGGAACAAATTCGACTGATCGTGGATCGATCGTCTGAATGCAGCGGCAGCGCCATCCGTTGTCAACTGGTCGCAACTGTTACTGACATTACATTGACTTTTTGTCAGTATTTTTTGTTGTTGGCTTGCATGTGGTGCCATCTATTATCGTGTTTTTTAATACTGTTGAGTTTTGATTAATGATCTTTTGGGGGTTTTGACTTTTTATTTCCTCTGCATCGATGACATTGCCTTTGGTTTTTTTAATTATCCTTTATGAGCTAAGGCAAGTCATTAATATAAATAAGAAACAAGAAAGGACCAATAATTGAGCCCTGTGGGACTCCTATTGATACTACGGATCCGAGAGATCTTTTTCCGTTTACATCAACACACTGAATCTTGTTACACAAGTATGAAATAAGAAGATCCAGAGCGGTGTTCCGGATCCCGTAGTGGCGGAGTTTCCTGTTCATGAAGCACGCAATCGAATGCTTTATATAAATCGAAGATGCCCAAGGCATCGTATTTATTTTCCCATGCATTGTAAATATGCCCTAAGAGTTCAACACCGGCATCGGTAGTTGAACGACCCCTTGTGAAACGGAACTGTTTGCTATGTAATAAATTATGTTTATTAAAAAATCTTTGCAATTGGTCTAAAATTAATTTCTCAACAATTTTACTAAAGGTAGGTAGTACTGAAATAGGTCTATAATTAGAGGGGTCTGATGTACTACCTGATTTAAACAAAGGTATTATTTTACTATTCTTCATTAGGTCAGGAAACTCCCCACGGTCTATACAATTATTAAATATAAGAGCTAAAGTAGGTGCTACGATGTCAATATTAGACTTAGCAACTTCTACAGAATTACCCCACAGATCTACAGTCTTTTTTACATTTAAAGTGTGAAAGGTTTTAATTATATCTCTACACCTATTATGTTCAAAATGAAATTCTGAATCACAAACATTAACATTTTCCTTAAGCAAAGACTCAGCAACAGAAGGTGATGAGTTTAGTGATTTTGTAGTTGAAACGGGAATATCTGTAAAGAAATTTTCAAAAGCCGTGGCGATTTACGAGTCTAAACAAAAAATAACATGGATGGTTTGACAATAATTATTATTTATCTACATTTATTATATTTTACGCGTGATAGATTACTTTATTTTTTTATATATGTCGTATCCGGTCATTAGTACGGACACGAAACGAATTCGCGCGCGCTTCTACAGAGTCGTGATGTTTTAAGCCGACGGCGAGGAGGACATTCAGAGTCTGATCGCATCGGAGTTAAGACGTCGCGGAACTGTACCCGATTCGTTGTGCCCAGTTATTATAATTAGTAATTTGTGATTTTAATAAAAGCAGTATATCGTACCCAGTGTGTTTTCATTGCACGAAACCCATCTTCTGCCCACATGATGTCTGAATCTAATGGAATAAATCCTGACGATCCTACATATAGATTACTATTTGCGGTTTGCAAATCTATTTACCTACGTGTAAGAGATTTGCAAACCGCAAAAAGATGTGCAGAACAATTTTATTGGAACCCTATCTACGTCTGTGTAAATAAAGACGCCACGCGCGCAAAAGCTAGAATGGTTTATTTTTCTCGCGGAATAGACTATGCAACCGCATCAAGTGCGCAAAACAGTTGAATTTGAAACCTAAGTCATAGGGCATAAAGCCACCACGCGCGCAAATGTTAAGTAAGTGTAATGTTTTACTGTTTTCAAATATCAAAGAGGTACTTAGTTCAACCCGCTGCATTAGGCCGGGCGGTTTTTTAAAGTTGATTTATTGCGAAGCCAAAACAAACAAACAAGTTGATTTATAACCTGAGTAGGCACTCTATGCGTTATATACCCACAGTATATATATATGACCTTGAGCTGGCTCAGTGGAATACGGAGTTTCCATAGCATAAGTCGACATTCACACGGTCGCATTTTTTTTTCGCGCTCTACCTAGTGCATAAATCCTATCAATAAAAATATAATTTAATGGGAAGTACAAATAATGAAATAGAGCATAACGCCGTCCTTGCGTCGTTCAATTGCAAGTCGATTAAGAGGTCAATGGAAGGGGTTAGGTTATTATGCAAAGATGTAGATATAATTGCACTTCAGGAAACATGGTTGTTGCCCCATGACCTGTCCTGTCTATCGCAAGTCGATGAGGAGTTCGGCAGCACAGGAACGTCTGCAGTCGACACTTCGGCGGGAATGTTGGTAGGACGGCCGTACGGTGGTGTCGCGTTGTTATGGCGAAAAAGTATGTTCGGTTGTGTGTGCGTAGTTCCGTGCGGTAATCCGCGTATTGCGGCCATTAAAGTGTCGCTTAGTGACCGTCTAGTTCTAGTGTTCAGTGTTTACTTACCTGTAGACAGTGCGGAAAATTTAACTGAATATTGGTGCAATTATAGAAGAATGTAATGTGGAATCAGTTATTATCTTGGGTGATTTCAATGCGCACCCTAATCAATTGTTTTTAATGAGCTGAACAGTTTTTATTGTGAACAGGAATGGATATGTTTAGATATTAATGAAATGAGTTCTGACACATACGTTCGTTAGTGAGGCTAACGGTAGTCGAAGATGGTTGGACCATTGTGTAGGAACCAAAGCAGCCTTACCGTTGATAAAGAGCGTGCATGTTAAATACGACATTTATTGGTCTGACCATTTTCCGTTACTCGTTAATAGTAATTTTAATCTGGTGAAACAAAAAACTGTACAACCGTGTGCTCAAGTGTCCGACGGTGTCAGGTGGGGGGAATGGTCGTACGCTCAAATAGAGCACTTTTCACGTAATATAGATTTCCCAGTGCATTAGCATCTTGCAGTGGAAAGTTTTGTACAGATCCTGACCATAAGATAGTGATTGACGACTTATACAGTGCCATTGTAGATTCCTTAAGGTTGGCAGCTGGTTCCTCATATCAAAAGAAGCCGAGGTATCGTAAACGTGTTGCAGGGTGGAATAAACACGTCGGTAGTGCCCACAGGGAGGCGCGGGCTAAGTTCAGTATGTGGGATTGGCACGGCAGACCTGCGTCAGGCCATCTTCTTGATGAAATGGTGGAATCGCGGAAAGTTTTCAAGGGTAGGCTGAAATGGTGTCAAAATCACCAAGATCAAATTAAAATGGATATCCTTGCCTCACATCACACCAATTCAGACTTTGGTAGTTTCTGGAAATGTACTAATAGTATGGGCGTAGCCCAGCGCCTTCCTGTGAGCGTTGATGGGGTTACGGAACCTTGTTCAGTGGCGGAACTGTTTAAGGAACAGTTCATGGTTCAGTCGCTATTGGGCCCAGCGCAGTCAGTGATCGATGCTGACGACCAAATGGGACCAGTCTTAACACTTGTCACAGCAAAAGATATAAGAGTAGCTCTTAAAAGTATCAAAAGAGTTAAATCACCTGGTCACGATGGTCTCAGTATCGAGCATTTACAGCATGCAGGTTCCCACTTACCGAGAGTTCTGGCATTACTGTTTAGTTTGTGTATCGCGCACTCTCACCTGCCAGACAGTATGATGAAAACGGTGGTCGTGCCAGTAATTAAAAACAAAACTGGAGACGCATCAGATAGGTCGAATTATAGACCCATCTCGTTGGCAACTGTTGCAGCTAAAGTATTGGACAGTGTGCTGAACGTACAGCTCGAGAAACATTTGCGGTTGCACGATGCACAGTTCGGCTTTCGGCCCGGCCTATCCACCGAAAGTGCAATTGCTTGCCTTAAGCACACTGTCAGGTACTACACTAGCAGGAGTACACCAGTTTACGGGGCGTTTCTGGATCTTTCCAAGGCGTTCGACCGGGTCTCTTATGACATTCTTTGGAAAAAGTTAAAAGCCACAGGTGTCCCGAGCGAATTGCTTAACGTTTTTAGATACTGGTACGGCAACCAAACAAACATTGTAAGGTGGGGGAGCAAGTTCTCTTCACCATACAGGTTGGAATGTGGCGTAAGGCAGGGAGGCTTAACCTCCCCTAACCTATTTAATCTGTATGTGAATGCATTGATCGAGGAACTCAGCAGTGTGCATGTGGGCTGCTATGTTGACGGGTTGTGTGTTAACAACATAAGCTACGCCGATGATATGGTCCTGCTGGCTCCCTCGGTCAGTGCACTCAGAAAATTGGTTAAGATATGTGGGGACTACGCTGCCAGCCATGGGTTGCTGTATAATGTAAATAAGTCGGAACTCATGGTCTTTAAGGCTGTTGGCAAGAAGGGTCCAGAAAGTGTACCACCAATTAAAATAAACAATTTATCGATTCGTCTGGTACACCAGTTCAAATACCTTGGACATGTTATTGCTGACGACCTTAAAGACGATGCCGATATTGAGCGGGAACGCAGGGCATTGGCGGTGCGGGCGAACATGCTGGCCCGTAGGTTCGCGCGATGTACAGATGCGGTTAAAATCACGCGTTTTAAAGCATACTGCACATCCCTGTACTCGAACGCGCTATGGATCAGCTGTACTAAACGTGCCGCCAATGCGTTGCGTGTCCAATACAACAACGCTTTCAGGACGCTGTTGCGACTGCCGCGTTATTGTAGTGCATCTGCAATGTTTGCTACAGCCAGAGTAGATAGCTTCTCAGCTGTCGTACGGAAAAAGAATGCTTCTCTTCTCACCAGATTGCGGGACAGTGGCAACAGCTTTCTGAAAGGTATTGCTGATGGGCCTGATGAAAGCCCCATAATGAGGCATCTTATTAAAAACACCCTGTCGGCATTAGAATTTAATTACTAACATAGCAATTAAGTTAAATTGTTACTAACATCTAGAATTGTATTTTTATTGTATTGTAATTACATTGGACCTAGTTGTCTGCTAAATAAATAAATAATAATAAAAAAAAAAACCAGCACTTACGCGAAAAACATCCTGCCAAGATTCTATTACCTACGTCCGTGTGAACGTGGACTTTATTATTTTTCTTTACAAATGTTTTCGATACTTATTAAGTGTCGTCACTACTTGTCATGGTTTTCGAGGTCGCTAATCAAAATGTAAGTTCAAGATGGACGATGGAGGCTGCGAAAATTTCCGATTTTTTATCATGAGTGTCGTTTTCAGGGTTTTAATTATGGGACTAAGTACTAATAATACACCACTGCCCAACCCCCTCAAAGAATACAGGCGTAATGTTATGTAGAAATCACATTTCCGCAACGTTTTCTATCTATAATCAAAAAAATACTAGAATAATAAAACAAAATCATCATGACCATCATCATTTCAGCCGAACGACGTCCACTGCTGGATATAAGCCTCCCCCAAAAGGAGGAGTTTTGCCATAAACGCCACGCTTGGCAGGCGGGTTGGCGATAACAATATGGTGGTAAAATGCATAGAGAACGCTGCTGCCTATTCTCTAGTACTCGTAAGTCCCTTAGTCGCCTTCCACGACACCCACGGGAAGAAATGGGATGGTGCTATACTTTTACGTCTGGCACCACACGGACCGAAACTGGTACAATGGTTGGCGAATATGTTCAGATAAGGGTTTCAACAACCAATGGTCACAGTCATAAAGAACTCGACAAACACCAATTAAAGGATGTTTTACATCGGAAAGGAAAGAATACGAATGGATGCGGCGACAGTCGATTGCGTCCGGCAGAATGTCGACGCATACGATCGGCTCAGTGACGCTTGCGAACGTATCCGTTTCTGCGCCTAGTGAAATGGTGTCATTCCTACCGTGTTGACGTGTTCGAATTTTTGGAAACGGCAGACGATCGAATGACGACAGCTGAAAGGATCCGCTCGGATACGACGACAGATGAACGTAGCCGATCGCGCGTCGCAGCATACTTTCGGCTACGATCGCGTGTCGCGGAACTACCGCGGTTAAGATGCTGTGCATCGACTGTAAATACTGTTAACACGGTTTCATATAAAGATTGTAAAATCCGTTCCGATACGATGCGATGCCGTTTGGTGGAAATAATCCTTTAGTCGCCTTCCAATTACTTTAAGAAGTGTAGTAATAAAATATGGCCTGTTAGTGAAATTCTATTATTAGATTCAGTTTATCGAATGAAAATCTTGTACCAAGACATGTGGGACCACCTGTTCGTATTCTTATTTGTTTTCCATTATGTTGGTTTGGCAAATTGCGATTATCCACAGGTGGGTACCTTCACACCATTTATTTTTAGTACCTAATAGTCCTCTTGACTGAATTTCAGCCCTGGCGGCGACGCTCAGCGGAGACAAACTATCCGAAGCACGAGCTTTTTATCTTCTCCATCTCTTCTCTACACAGTATAAGTAAAATCGCTGTTTTTAATCGGTTCTGTTCCTATTATTACTATTTTTCTGACATTGCGAACATTTCTGTTCCTATTGTTATTATTTTTCTGACATTACGAATTTGTTTTTGATTTTACTGAACCAAGTATTATTTATTAAAATTAGATATTAAATATTTTTCTTTCTTTTTGGAAGTCAAATTTTATTAATTTCTGAAATACATTGAAACTACAGTTTTACATAATTTAGAAGCATTTTGTTAAAATTTTGTATATGTGAGTACCATGCATCCTCACAATATGTTGTTAACGAACTTAAAGCTCTATACAAGCTCACAAGCAAATACATCAAAATTGATTACAAGAAACGTTGAATAAAAATAATTAAAAAGCATTTAGAACTAAAAGGAAGCCTAAAAAGAGGATATAAGGAGCTTAAGACAAAAACAACATGGATTGAGGGATTAGAAGAGTCTGGTCGAACTAAATACAGCCGCAACGGCATCATAAACATTGCAACGGACTTCTACAAAAATCTATATAAATCTACCACACAGGATCGTAGTGTTGTTTCCTACCCAAGCGAGACAATAAATATGATTTGCGAAAATACTACTCACAAGCTAGAGCCAATAGACTGCAAGGAGGTAATAGAGGCAATACATAAACTAAAACCCGAAAAAAAGTCCAGGATCGGATAATATTACCAATGCTGCTATAAAGACTGCCCACACCATTCTGGCCGCGCCTTTGATAAACCTATTTAACCTGATTTTGGAAACCTCAGAAACTCCTTCACAGTGGTCTGAATCCAATATTATTCTGCTCTATAAAAAGAGAGATCCTAAAGACATCGGTAATTACAGACCAATAAGCCTACTGCCAACTATATATAAACTCTTTTCTACATATTCAATAAACCACAGAATAAGTGCATCAATAGAGCAAAAGCAGCCCATTGAACAAGCTGGTTTTAGAAAGGGTTTCTCCACCATAGACCACATACATACTTTAGAGTTAATAATTAAAAAATACCTGGAATACCGCAGACCTCTGTATATCGCATTCATTGATTATCAAAAAACCTTTGACACCATTTCACATGAAAGCATATGGGAAACACTGGAAGCTCAAAACGTAGAGAAAATATGCCTAGAAATACTGAAAAATATTAACAACAAGTGTACTAGCGGTTGACATATGTCGGGCATGCCACCGTCAATCCGACATATCGTTGAATCAATCCGACATATCGTTTCCGGTTGTTCTCGTCTTGCTAACGGCGAGTATTTGCACAGACACAACCTAGTAGCTAGGATTATCCACCAGCAACTTGCTTTGCAGTACAACCTTGTGGAGTCTGAAGTACCATACTACAGGTATGTGCCCGACCCAGTTCTCGAGAATGGTCACGCCACATTGTACTGGGATCGATCTATCACCACTGACAGGACTATTGTAGCCAATAAGCCTGATATTGTGGTGATAGATCGACGAGAGCGTCGAGCAATGATTGTTGATATTGCTGTCCCTCATGACGAGAATCTCGTGAAAGCTGAGCAAGATAAGAAAATTAAGTATCTTGACTTAGCTCACGACGTTGTCGACATGTGGGACGTGGACTCGGCAATCATTGTACCGATAATCGTTACAGTAAATGGCCTAATATCGAAGAGCCTCGACCAATATCTCAGGAGGCTCTCATCGTGCGGCTGGATCAAGGGCTTGATTCAGAAAGCAGTACTCCTAGACACGGCACGCATAGTCAGGAGGTTCCTTTCTCTAGAGCCCTGACCACCGACATCTTGGACCCTGCTCCTGATGCCGATGGGCCACTATTTTTTATATTTTTAAATGTTTGTACGATTTTTGTTAAAATATTTAAAAATGTAATTTATATGTGTTTATTTAAAATAAAAAGTGTACTAATAGAGTCAAACTAGAAACCATTGGTCCAAGTTTTCCAGTGAAAAGAGGAGTGCGGCAAGGGGACCCTCTATGACCCAAATTTTTTATTGCGGTACTATAAACTGTCATAAGTAAACTTGACTGGAACAACAAAGGTTTATTTATACAAGGCAAATATCTAAACCTCCTTAGATTCGCAGATGACCTTGTGCTGCTCTCAGAAACTGCTTCTCAACTACAAAGTATGATGGAATCTCTTAACAATGCTAGCAGACAGATAGGCCTCGAAATGAACATATTAAAAACAAACCCTTTAGAATACGTAGAACAATATATATATTTGGGAAAACAGATTGGATTTTACAAAGAAGGAATAAATTAGAAGTAGATAGGCGAGTCAAAAATACCTGGAAGAAATTTTATTTTATTTTATTTGGGAAAATAAATGGTCACACATTACAGTATTATGGTATAGAACTTAAAACTAAAATGGGAGTACAAATGTATAACCAACAAAATTTTCCACATAATATAAAAAAGTTAAACAAACACGGACGGCGTGCGATATAAATAGTAACATTGAACAGAGAGTATGATTAAATATAAAATAAAACTAATCTGAAACTAATACAAGTAAAAATAATAAAAACAGAAAGAAGATATTTTAATAAAAAATTATGAATTTAGGATTGATAGTTACCTAATTCTGCTACAATTTTAAGCGCAATACCTCGAAATTTGCCAGCAAAAACAGAAAAGAATTCGATATCCCGGAAAATCATATTGAACTGCGTGGTAAGACGCCGCAGGGGTGCTCGCGACCCTGCGTTTGATCGACAAGAGGTTACAGCAAACAGCGGTCGTGCGCGCACACCTCGACATATCGTTGTTCTGGGTATTACATAACTTATTCTATTGCTTATGTCTATACAATTATAAGAATTGTTACACAAATCAAACAGAACGTCGATTCCAACAGTATACGTCTAGATTTATCTAGTATATCTCTAGTAAATCTAGTCCAAATAGTGGAGTTGTAAAGAAATATTCAAAAGCAATATGCCAATAAAACTGAAACAGAAAGGAATGGACTCATTCATGTCTTATCCCTTGCTTGACATACGCATGTCAAACATGGAAATTCACAAAAAAAAAATAGGAATAAAATAATTACATGCCAAAGAGGAATGGAGCGTAGCATAATGAATGTAAAAAAATACAGAAGATAAGACACACAAAAATAAGAGCTAAGACAAAAACGATAGATGCTCTAAACCACGCTTTAAAATTAAAATTTAAATGGGCTGGTCACGTGGCGCGTCTCAAAGACCACAGATGGACCAAAACAGTTACGACATGGAAAGGCCCACAGGGCAATCGCTACAAAGGAAGACCTTACGCACGATGGGACGACGACATTAAAAAAATTGCTGGACAACAATGGCCACTTATAGCTAAAGACCGGGAAAAATAGCAATCTTTGGAAGAGGCCTTCACCTTGAGGTGGGTTCCTGTTACCCATAAAAATTAAAGAACACTTATTTATTTAGGTAAAACTTATTTTGTAACTTATAGGAAATAAAAGGCTTTTCATTTTCATTTATTATTATGTGATCATGAAATCTACTGAAATGTTTATTTATGTAAGTAGATCAAAGACACTTACACCTCAATATTTTGTTGGTCAATATTTAAAAACTAGATGGCGCCGATTTCCTAGATGATCGATCCCTGAGAAGAAATGCCGAAACAAACTCAGAGGTCGTGGTCCCTTTTAAAGTCCTAAACATTATTAGAATTTCATGAGAGTCTAACAATGCAGGGCCATGTTTGGAAGAGCCTTTTGAAGAAATAGCCATTGCTGCTTTGAGCTCACCTATCCCCAACAGACGGTATGTATGTATCAGTCATCGTGTAGCTCAACTCTTTTTAGGGAGCTCAACGACCCGTTACAAGACGGTACCAGATTTGCAGGAAATTTGCGTAAAATTATTGATGATTAATAGAATAACTCTCTGTTCACAATAGACGGGAGATGCGGTGCAGTCAGGCAGCGTGCTACTGCCAGCGTCCAGACGCGGCCGCTACCTCGCCAACATCGCCAGAAGACAAGCAGTCGTAAGCATTCGGTGCCCGATGGGACCCAAACTGCAAAAATTACGAACGTCCTTACTAAGTTCCATCCCCTATTTAACCGCTTCTGGGGATCAATCAACCAAACTGAGAAAACCTGCTCAGGTGGAGATCCACAGATGACTCCGCCCTGGAGTGTTAAAGTGGTGCTGTCCTACAAACAATGGGGCGCTTAATATCTTGTCCAGCGTGTCCTGTTGTCTGCACACTACAGGAGTTGATGGACGCTGCTGAAAGTATTAAACTCGTAGCCAAGTTCTAGGCTGACTGTTTTTAGATAGCTATCGACACGCTAAGAAGCGCCCCCTTCTTCAATAATTTTCAAAAATCTTTCTTTCACCTATCGCCTTCGCTATGTAAGGAACTCTTGTGCAAAATTTCATGCGTAGAGTCACAGCGTGGCGATTTAAACTGTGATTTTTCTGTCAATGAGTGTATTAAAGATTGTATTCCGTTGAAGTTAAGGTAATGTCATGTATGCACTTACCTTCTAGCAACTTGGCAATTCCGGGTTGGTCTACTAGACCATGCATGATTTCCGTGAATCTCCGTATCGGGCAAAGTTGAGCGGGCCGTAAACCACCACGCGGGCCGCTAGATACACATACCAACACGCGTGTTGGTAGATAGCACATGTCTTCGAATTTTTGGTTCTACGACATGCCGACTTCCTCACGATGTTATGCGCCTGTCTGGGTTTGAACCTAAAACCTAAGTTTAAGCCTAACCTATCATAAGTCACGGCTATTAACACTGGGTCACGACAGCTGGTCTCCTACATAACAAGTCATTCCTTTTAAAGTTTTGTTTGTTACTTATTATTTACCTTCGTGTTTTGTGTTAAAAAAGATTTGCTTTCCACTTCAGGACGGCACTGGTATCAAATTCAACCAGGACGCTGATCGGGTGAGCATTCAATTATAGCCGCAACTTCCACGTAATAATCTCTTCTCTTTTCCCCCGGATCACACATATAAGAGGGTGCAATGAATCAAAGTCAGCCTATAATGTTTATTTATTTAACCAT
This sequence comes from Polymixis flavicincta, assembly GCA_949987655.1. NCBI lineage: Eukaryota > Metazoa > Arthropoda > Insecta > Lepidoptera > Noctuidae > Polymixis > Polymixis flavicincta. The sequence continues at coordinate 1,935,189 of OX465198.1, read as the reverse complement.
TTATGTACACACTATATAAACAGCCAAGAAGACTAGAACAGAAAAATAGGTACAGAGGTGATGCTTATTTCTAAAGAAATCTCTTACAGCATACCTGCGATAGGTAGGTACCTACTGCTGGATCATAGCCTCACAGGCTTCCTCTCTGAGAGAGGGAGTGGGCCGTAATCCACCACGCGGGCCCAGTGCGGTTTGGTAGATGTCACATATCTTCGAATTTTTGGTTCTTAGACATGTTTTGCTCACAATGTTTTCTTTCACCTTTTGAGAACAGTGGTGATGAAATAATTTACATAAGTAATGCACTTGTCGCAGATGAACGCAGAAGCGAAGAAAAAGGTGGACGTTCTCTCGGAGGAGCTACTGCCGTACATCCTCGCGGAGCAGGAGCGGCGCACCACGCTGTACAAACGCGTCATGACGGCTATACAGAACGGCGAGAAGGGCGTCACCATCGCCGAGATACGCAACAAGCCACCCACCATCATTCGGAAGGGTACCAGTGTTGCTAATGTTTGATGGTCATAGATAGTAGGTACCGGCTGGTGTCCACGATCAACGTCTGACTTCACTTCATTTGTTTATCTTTACATATATAAATTACGTGTCACGTTGTTTGTCCGCGAATGGACTCCTAAACTACTTAACCGATTTCAATCAAATTTGTACACCGTGTGCAGTTTGATCCAACTTGAAAGATAGGATACCTTACATCTCAATTTATGATCGCAATATTATTTTATTGCAAATTATTTGTCTATTGTTTGACAGTCACAATTATCTGTTAGCTCCAAACGACTTTAACAGATGACGACATCTGTTGACTGGATTGAGTAAGTATTTAATAGATGGCGCTATGTCAAACGTCCAACTGGATTAAGTATTCAATAGATGGCGCTATGTCAAACGTATAGTAACGTATAGTATAAATATATAAAATGTGAATTCATTATTCATAGTTAAGACAGGACAACGTCTGTCGGGTCAGCTAGTTCTTTAATATTACTATTCACTAACACAAAAAATACATTATGTTAAAAAAAAAATGCGTGTCGAAAAGCACATTTCGCGCCTAGCTATAACCTCCCATCTTATGAATGGCAAGCGGTCTTGAAAACTTCGGTCTAATTAGACTTTGAATGACCTGCCGTAAATGTTACAAATCAAATCAAATCGAAATAAAAATATTTTGATTTGATTTGATTTGTTAAGCATATTGAGTAAAACAATTTAAAGCAAAATGTTTTTGTAAAATACAAAAAGTAACTTGGGCCTAGCACGGATTTGAATGCACGTGTTTTTTGGAGGGGTAACCAGAACCACTTAATGGAGCTGTGTGCACGCAAGGGCGTGGCGCGATAGTTTCAGGTCTCACTGGTACCATGCTCGATCCTCTTCTGGCAAGTTCATCGACTGCATCGTTGTCTAGCGAACCGCTTCGTCCTTTGATCCATTGAATGGTAATAATTATTTAGGCTACCCACCTGATTGAGGCGCTGGTGGCACTCGTATATCAGCCCAGAGACAACTGTGTGACTGTTCTAAACATTTTTAAGCCGCATATTTGGGTTCAGGCGATGCGGATTGTGACGTGACTTGCGTCAAGCGATACGTGCGCGCGTCAACTGTTTGTTACCTACCGTACGTCGCTCCCCAATCGCAGTCACACATGGAATGTTCTAAACAATTTCCTCCATTTGTTTTCTCCGCAGTCGGTGAGGCAAGACACCGTGTCGCATGGGCCTCGGGATAATAGTAAAATAAATAACAGAAAAAACGATTCATTTTGAATGTAGGGCATTCTGGCAAATCTTAAGGTTTTGGTAAAAAAAAAAACAACCGACTTCCGGAAAAACGCTACAAAGTGAAAAATAACTTTAATTACAGAAGTCGGTGACTTTGGATATGTATTTTTTATTTTTTGTCACCGCCTTCCAAAAAAAAAGTATATAAATATGTCGAAAGAAAAAGAAGGAGCTTATCAACCTCCTTCTTTTTAAAGTGTTCGTTTCTTTCTCCGTCTGATTAATTATTAACGTGTCTGTTCGTTGTCGAAGGTCTGATGTACCGCTGCCCCACCAACCGCGCACCGCGGGAGCCCGACGGCTCTGGCGCCATAATGTGCGAGGACAACCTGGACCCCACGCCCATCATATTCGAGTCCTGTCTCTCCGCTGAGGATAGAGAGCTCTATGTGGCAGACAATAAGTACTTCTTTTGCAACCGTAAGTTCATATTTACCTGTCTTTTGTTACTTTTTGGAACGAAGATCTTTAACGCGCCATTGCGGTCCGAGTTGCTTGGTACAAATCTTGACGTAAGGGAAATGCGGTGTACCCCCTCCTTGCAACTTTCTCTCTTTGTACTAATCTCTTTCTATTATACTTCTGTCTGGCTCTCATTCGCTAAGTGTGCAAAAGCGAAAGGAAGGTCGCTTGTAATGTAAGTGCTATTTGTCCCACGACATCTCCAGTTTTTTTTTGCTTGCTATTTTGGTCTTTTTGCTTGTAAGTCAACTGTGAACCAAAGCCAATTACAAGCTTCTCCACAACAAACCGTGGCCATGCGTTGTTCACATCCAGTAGATTCCTACTAAGTCGGCAATCCACATAATGGGGGCTAATAAGGCCAACCCACGACGCACCATGAGGAGTCCAGCCACTGATGTAATAATAAATAAATAAATTAAACTTTATTTCATACTAAGGTCCATATTTTTGTTAGTATTTTGGTGTTAGTAACAATAGTGCTTAGAAATATAGGTTAGTATTGTTAGTTTTCACAAAATTAATTAATGATTTAAACCTAAGACTGTCGCCACCCAGTGACCCTGAAAGGGACAGTCCGCTCTAGCAGCGATCATTTTTAGAATACTGTTGTCACTACCATGCAAAACGCTATAGCATGGAGTCCGCTTTCTTTCTCATGATGGCATGGAAACCATCTGTGCGGGTCTCCACGAACATTCCTGAGGCGCTACAACGCCATGGCAGTCCCAACAGCATCCTAAAAGCATTATTAAATTGCACATGCAGGACGCTGTAAGCTCGACGCGTGTATGCCACCCACAGGCCACTCGTGTAAAACGATTGACAGAACGCCTTAAAAAGAGTAACTTTGACGTCTGTAGTACAACGGGCGAACCTGTGGGTAAGCATATTGTTCCACACTGACAACGCCCTGCGCTCGCTTTCCATGTCTTGGTCGTCTTAGGTCGCACGTGACAATGTGGCCAAGGTACCTAAAACTATCAGCAACCCTAAGTGCTACGCCGTTAAGTGTTATGGGTGGAATAGTGCGCGGCTGCTGCTAAGGTGCTTTAAATACAAGAAGCTCGCTCTTCTTCGTGTTGTAAATTAAGCCATGCTCCACCGTATAAGCCTCGCAGGACGATAACAACTTTTTCAAGCCACCTATCGAAGGACTGAGAAGCACCATGTCGTCGGCATAACTTATATTGTTGACACATGTTCCGTCAATGTGGCAGCCGACATGTGTACCGCTCAGTCGCTCGATAAGGCGGGATAATGATTGCTTTAACTTATATTAGACGTGAGTCGTAACGTATTTTGGGCGTAATCGGTTATACGTAGTTTCGTGGAAATGAGTAACTAGTTTCAAAACCGATTACTTTCGTAACTAGTTACTTTTGCACACAGTACGGCGTTGGTTAGTTTTGCGTTTGTATTATGTTATGATTACGAAAATGTTACAGGTTACCTATACGTATTGTAATATTAGTTTTACTTGTGTATTACGTTACATATAATTACGAATATGTAACAGTTTATATTTCCGAGGGGATTCTTTACTCTCGTTGTGCGAGTCGTATTACGTAACGTACCTACAATCATTTTAATAATAATCTGTTGAATGAACGAAACGCTTACGCGTACGCCGTTCATTGTCTGTGTCATGTACTCATGTCAACTGTGAAGTACGTAGGTACGTAAGATAAACGTTACATTTTTTGTCCACAAAACTAGTTACACGATTATCAGCCTCGTAAGCAGTTTCTGAAACTGATTACGTTGAATAAGACCGTTGTTCAGGGCACAAGGTGGAGGGTCCTGACCTACCGCGGAACGGGTCCAGCACGATCAGCTGCGCGCCATCCGAGCGCACGTCGCTGAACTACACCAGCCAGAAGTGCGCGCTCGAAGACACCGATGATGTAGTGGTGCACTACCGGTATTATCCTGACAGGGTGAGTACATTGTGTAGGAAAGATGTCATACGAAACTCGTTAAGAGGCCGTACACGACTTTTTTTTCGATTTACGTGATTTTATACTACGGATCTTGAAGTTAAAATAGTCCATTTCTACTTATATGTTTTAATTTAATGCACCACATGAAATATAATTTCAAGTATGATCAAATGTATGAGCTACTTTTAAAATTCCCCACTTATTATTAAATAATATTATAAATGCGAAAGTAACTCTGTCTGTCTGTTACGCTTTCACGCCTAAACCGATGAACTGGTCGTCATATCTGGCAGAGATATAGCCTGGGATAAAAATAAATAAAATTCATATATTTCAGGCAAAACCCATAATTAACACATTAACAAATTAAAATATTATAAAATTTCACAATACTGCCACAGAAAAGAATAAAATTTCATTTCAGAGAGTAAAAATTTAAAATAAAATCACTGAATTTAAATAAAATAACATGTAACAAAAATGCATTTAAAATAAAATTTCAAATTGAACGGTCACAGTAACCAAGTACCAACCAGTAACACAGTAACAAATCACCAAGTTACTGTTTTTTTTTAAATCTATACAATTTTCTTTTATTTTGTACGAAATTTGGTGAAACCTTACCTTTTTATGTCCCAAACGGCTTATTCCCAAAGACACTATTATTTTGTGATTTAAAATATTTATTTTTTCACCTCATTTTTATTTGAATGTCAAAAAAATCACCCTTATTTTCAATCGCAAATTCTTCCGTCAAAAAAGCCATCATTTTATGCATTTTCTGAGAAAATTTAATGAGGTAATGTATATTTTTTTACAGCATCAAAAAGTCGAGATTTCAACTAACAAAAAGCCCACCGACTTAAAAAAAAACAGATGTTTTATATTTTGTTTCACCAAAATTTTGTGAAAATCAAAAAAATTAAATTGTAAAAGAAAAATAAAAAACTAAAAAACTTGGTTATTTGAATTAAACGTTTTGCCTCCTCGCGCCACTCCCATGTGTGCACGTGTGAACTTTGCCTCCAGAGACAATATAGGTTACGACTTACGAGTGTGTGCTCTGATGTGGCTAGGTATGGTATAGGTAAGCATCATCTGTTTGCCTGACCGACCTCTTGATAATTTAAAAGTGCTTGTTATTGGTTTATTTAACTGTTGAGTTTAAGTTTGAAATCTAAGCATCGCGTGGAATAGCAGCTCAGTTCACTAAGTTTTAACGGTGAAAGAATGGACTGGCTATAAACCATAACGTTCTCTTCTCGCAGACGTACAAATTTGTGTCGGAGTTGGACCCGGACCGCGAAGTCTGCGAGCACTGGAACCCGTGCCAGGTGGGCTACATCTTCAGCCTGGCTGGACCCGAACAGGCCACGCCGGCCATCGAACTGTGGCGTAAGTCTGTCTCATACCTAGTAGAACTCTTCTTGAAGGATCATCATCTCCATTACCTTTTCTCAACCACGTCGAATTCCAGTCTAACTGAATGCAGCTGAATACTAGAATTTGACACAGAGCGACTGCTTATCTGATTCCGCAACCTACTTACCGGTTAACGCGATATTTCTTTGCAAGACTAGGTGTCAGACTTTCGGGCTTCTGACGACTCGTAATGTCAAAGATCTTAAAGATCTATGAATAACAGCTCACAGCCGGGACCACATAACGTGCTTTCCGTGGCACAAACGGTTCTCGGTTTGTAATGAAGAAAGAAAGAAAATTTTATTTATTTGTCACAGAAACACGTAGCATACAAAAAGATAAGATCACACAAATAGTGTTTTTCAAAAAAAAAAAAAAAAAAAAACCTACTTACGAACACAGAACATAAATAGTCGGCAGCTGCACGCCGTCACTGTGACAAGATGGCTTCCACTGTGCATGATGCTGTGCTATAGAACTCCCAGAGGTTGGTGCTGATTTTCTGTGGTCTCGCATATGATATAATGGAATCACTACTGTACCTATTCAATGAATGAATGAATCATCATCATCATTTCAGCCGATAGACCTCCAAAGCTGAACTTGGCCTTTGTTGCCCCCAAAAAAAAAAGAAATGGTGGTGTTTACCATAACTGCCACGCTTGGCAGGCGAGTTGGCGATCGCAGTATGATGGTAAAATGCATAGAGAACGTTGCTTGCTGCCCATTCTCTAGTAAGTCCCTTAGTTACCTTCTACGCCACCTACGTGAAGAAATGGGATGGTGCTATTCTTTACGGGCACCACACGGAACGGATGAATGAATGTCTTTATTTGCTAAAAAACACGGTACATGAAGGATATAATTTAAATATTTAGTTCAGCAAGATACCGCCGATAAACGTTGCTAGGGTGGGTGCCGTAGCTGCCGCCGCGGCGGGAGCGCATCGCATCTGCAACGCCTCTGGCCAATACCAGAGGCGTTGCAGATGCGATGCGCTGACATGTTGCAGGGTAGTCGTTCACTTACAATCACTTCAAACCTCTTTTGGTTATCTTTAGCTGTCAAATATTCTCATTTTTATGTTTTTTTTTTATATTATTTCAGATGACTATAGTAAGTTGTTGGACATCTTTTTAATTTTATTAACTACTAGCTTTTGCTAGTGGCTTCGTCCGCGCGTAAGTCTCATCCCCTATAGGGATCCTCCCTTAGGGGTTAATTTCGAAAAATTATTCCTTATTCATTAACTACATTATAAAGGTAACCTCTGTGCAAAATTTGAGCTTTCTAGGTCCAATGGTTTGGGCTGGGCGTCGATGAGTCAGTCAGTCAGGACTTTTCTTTTTATTTATATAGATGTTCCTGCGTCCCTGTCGTTGTTGGACATCCCTTTCGTTGTAGCAAAATACCGTATTCTAAAAATTTCAATAACTTAGGTGGTTGTAATCATAAGACAAAAATTAACACAATATTTCATGCAGTGCATTAAAACTTTGAGAAATACAGTATTTTTACTGTAATAGTTCGTCTGTAAAATCACGTAAAGATGCCAGCACATCAAGTTACTCCAATCTGTCAAATTTCTTTGATACATAACATACTTTCTAAAATTGAAACTAAAAATAAAATAAATACTTGGCTACAAACATTGGATTACACACAAATAAAACTTATTAACATAAACACTTAAGTACGCAACTAGTTCGCACTAATTACATGCATTATACATTTACATACCCCTGATACACACACAAGCATACACATTCGCTCACACACCCCCACACACACTCTCATACATGAGCTTCGATGATTGCATGATTTCAGCATGATAGTTTTTATTTAATTGCTAAATGTTAATCATAATGACAAAAATCGAATACGGCCTCTTAAAGTGAATCTAGTCCACACTTTTTCCATAAAACTTTGGCAGTGTTTTACTCCACTGTTCGACAACGTGTACAAAAAAAAAATGGTACGGTTTCGTTTCGTTATTAATATTGTCTGTACGGAAACAGAACACTCAAATAAAAAGCCATTAAAAGGTTAGGAGCCAGCAAAGATTTGTTTTTCATGCTAATTTAACCTAACGTTGGGCGTGTTTTAATAATAAAAGAAGTATAAAATCTTCGATACCAAATCGGTACCGACAAAGCTCAAATATCGAAATGCATTGATTTATGCAGTAGTTTTTTTATAAAACCGGATGTTCCGAAGGACTTTTCATAATTTTTTACGCGCCCGTCCCACTATCCTCCTGTATCGTCTAACTGCAAGCGTCGGTAACTGCCATAGATATAAGAAAGAAGAAGATATGCCAAGTAGTTGAAAATGTATCGGAACCCGGTGTCTCCACTTGCACCCTACTACCGCGCCACAACTACACATGCAATTTAGTAAAACCAATAGATACGAAGTCGCGCTCACACTCGCAATTTATAAATCAGAACGTACTACACAATCAAATATAGACCTTATCCCTTCAAACGCAGCGTGCCTTTAAGTACAACTCACTCACACAAACAACGGTTGCTACCGTTGTGCTGTGCAAAAGCAATTTATTTTACATATACGCTAGTGATTGACTAAATCGGAAAGTTGTCGATACTTCTATTTATTATTGTACTACTTCAATTTTTTTTGGGTCCAGAAAATAAGATAAAATGAAAACGATAACCGTAATACGTCACTAATAATTATTATCTGAACAATGCCGATAACAATAACGCATACGAAGCGTTTGAAGACTTTAACGTAAGTAAAATGCCAAAACCATAAAAGTAAGGAAATAGCACGAGGATAAGACTTATTATACGATAATTCAAACTCAATAACACTCCACCGACATTATCTAAAATGTTGTTAACTTTACGACTGTTGTTTACGCATTTCTCTACTACGCTGTAAAATAATAAAATTAAGTAAAAAACATTAATTCACATCGATCTAGCAATAAATTTATTCGCGAATCGACATTATCGATAGCCTACGTTAGTGGGTTCTGCACGAGCACATCACTAGCTCGACGCAAGAACCAGCGGCCGTACTACGTAATGCGTCCGCATGATACTTTATCGTTTTGTGATTTTTACATTGCTTGTCCAGTCACTTAGCGACAAAATATTTAGGTAGTGGTTTAGGAGCAATGTATTTAGTACAAAAATGATAGAGTCGCTGTGATATTTGAAAACAAAAATAACATAGTAAACGCAAGAAATGATTTTCGATTTCTTGTTTTTCATGATTTTAAAGACAAATATAGAAAAATACTTGTACTTATTTATGGTAAGTGATTCCATGATTCACAAAGTTTTTGTTTTGGCTTTGGTTTTTACAAGAAACCACTGAACAACACGGCATTCTTATGATTTATCACGACAACGGTCGAAAGCACACTAGTTCGCGGAGACGGCCATTTGCTTTAGGAATGATCATTCTGATCATACCGCGCGGACACAGACACGCCCCTTTCCCACTTCTCCTGCTTTTTAGATTTCTATGGTAACTGCTCATCACTGTTTGACTACCTCTGTCGGACACGATGCCTGGTGAGACAGCGTGCTTTATAGCCAGGCCCAACCCACCAGTGAGTTCGAGCCCGCGAATACATTCCTCTTAAATTGGAATGATTAAAACAAGGGACAAAAATAACAGATATTTTCTATTTTCAGCTGGAGGCAAGTCCATTCAATAATTAAGCTTATAATTTCTAGAGCAAATCCAGGAACTCATGCTCAGCAGTTTCTAACGCTTGCGACCACTAGACTAAAGAGACAGGCTCTATAAATAAAGTTTTAAAATTATTTATTTTATTTTTCAGACACTGATGAAGGTAATAATTATCAATAAAAACTTTTTTCAAAAAAATAACAACCGACTTCCAAAAAAACACTACAAAGTGCAAAATAACTTTAATTTCGGAAGTCGGTGACTTTGGATGTGTAGTTTAATTATTTGTCACCGCCTGTTATTTTTTTTAAAAGAGTTTTTATTTTTCACTTTTTAGTTACCTACCCTACACCAATTCGAAATTATTATACGATACGACTACGATTACGATTACGATTATTTATACGATAGCAATATTCGCGGTTGATTTGCTGTAATTTTTTGAAGAGTTTCGTTGTCTGTCTCCGAAACGCATCATCAGATCTATGTATATGAAATTTCAATGGGACCATTACGGAGTAAAACCCTTTCGAAAAAAAAAAAAATTGCAAATCCGACGAATTTTGAAATATACGACGGAGTCCTTCTTTTTGATCTCGGTTAAAAATGAAGTAGGCACGTTTTGTTTTTCTTCTTTTTTTTTTTCAATATAACTTTATTTGTTTTTATTTTTCTGACAGAAATTTCAAGTAAGTGGTTTGCTTGTTCGAATTACAAAATGCTTTTTTAACATTCTCTGAATGTATATTTTTTTACGCAAATTATAATACTATCATGATTTTGTCTTTTTAGGGGAGGGTAAGATAAATTAACTGTTGTAAACTTCCCTTTTGTATTTAATTTATTATTAGCTTTTGCCAGCGGCTCCGCCCGCGTGCCTGTCGGTTATCGTGTAAAAAAGTAGCCTATATCCTTCACCATTTTCCAAGGTATATCTCTACCAAATTTCATGACGATCGGTTCAGCGGTTTAGGCGTGAAAGCGTAACAGACAGAATTTCGCATTTATAATATTAGTCGGGAATACTGATTACTGAATGAATCTGCTCTTGAAAAGCAATTAATGTGGTCTGTGATGGGACGAGCGTACCCAGAAGATACTTTTTCACTCTTTTTTTAAAGATATGGATTACCTGTGGAAGGGTACAAAAACAAAATCAAAAATCAAAAGTCATTTATTCAAACTAGGCTGAGAGTCAGCACATTTTGAACGTCAAAATTACTGAAAGACCCCCAAAAACGCCCACCCTTCACCACTTCCTAGTCCTTTAGCTGGGAAGATGAAATGGCGCAACAAACTCCCCAGCAGCACCACTGTCTGATAAGTTGGAAGAACTTGATTCTAAACAATAATAGGCAAGTAATTAAATTTCATCAAAAAATGGAAATTTCATTAGTAAATAAATTAAATAAATGGTTTATACAGTCAAATAAAATAAACAATGCTATGGAGTAACTCATATAACCTGTCAGTAGGTAAGCTAATTCTGGTGAAAGAACACAAACATTGTCCTGAGTTAATCACAGCGACCAACTATTCTTATCGTTTAAGTAGTCGTTAATAGAATAGTATGCCTTAGAACAAAGGTTTGATTTTACTTTGGCTTTAAACGCACTAAAATGTAAATCTAACAAAGAAGAGGGAAGCTTGTTATAAAAGGTTATACCAAGCCCAACAAATGAGTTATGAACTTTATAAAGCCGGTGAAAGGGAGCACGTATTTTGCCTTTATTCGTAGTATTAATATTATGAATATCATTGTTTTTAGTGTACGTATAAGTGTATATTTTGCGTAATATATAAGATGTTAGCGAAGATGAATTGTGATGCCACCGTGAGAATACCAATATCTTTAAAAAAATCTCTCAGAGAAACTCTAGCACCTAATTGGTAAATTGCACGTACAGCTCGTTTTTGCAGAACAAAAATATTTTGAATGTCAGCGGCTTTGCCCCACAGCAGAATGCCGCTAAAGCTATGAAAATAACTAAAATAGACTAACCGAGCTGTATTATATGGACGTCAGTGTATTGTCTTACTTTCTTGATGGCGTAGGCAGCCGAATTGAGCCTTCCCGCTTGGCTTGATATATGTGATCCCCACTAAAGTTTGGCATCTACTGTTATGCACAGAAAAACTGCCGAGTCTACAGTTTCAAGCACCTCATTATCTAAAACGATGTTGGGTCCCAGAGACACAGACGTAAGCGTAACGTAAGAGAACGCAGACGTAAGCAGAGATTCCACACTTTGGCTTGGAGAAGCGCGAAGTACAACTGTATCAACCAAGTGCGGATGGTACCCTGCAGGGTACAACACATTGACACCGCCTCTACAGTCAAACTTTAAAATCACGCGCTGCACATCGGAGCGCGGCGGTGTGATAAGCAGTAATAGGAGTTATTTGATTGATTCGGGGTCAATGAACTGGCACGTATAATATTAGTACCTATGGATATGCCTCAAGGATTGAAATTTTGAAATTATTAAGATTTTTTAAGGAACTTCAATTGTTGTAATGTGTAAAGTAAAGAATACATCAATATGAATAAGAAATGTTTAACCCTTTTGCTGTATTTTTAATAGTTCATAGGTGGTCGGCCTTCTATAGTAAAAAAAAAAACTTAGTATGGCATGGCTAAACTTGAGTAAAAAGTACCAAACGTTAAGTGGGATTCTATTAATAATAGCTACTGAGGTGCGTGCGACGAAAGACCTTACCTCTCCAATATCCTACTGACGCACAACCGTGCGTCAGTAGGATATTGGCGACAACTGGTGGCGGAAAGAGCAAGGGCAGCACGGTAGTTTAAAAATCCTTACTTTCACAATATTTGATTCAAACCGTAAGTACTAAAATGAAATCCCGGATAAAAAGGCTTATCCATGTTATAATTTCTATGACTATTCATGATGGGAGTACGTAAAATCAATCTACCTACTCCGATCACTGATGATAAGCCTCTGTTCTGCGGTGAAAACCTACAGCTGAGCAGATTTTTTTTTGTTGGGTATGAAATCTCTCACAAACTAAGCGACTACACGCTAAGGACACCACACAGGGGGGTGTCCCCTGTGGGGTACGGACCTGTGGGGGACGGGCTGGATCGGAGTGATTGTGTGCGTAACATTGCACACTCCTGTAAGTAACCGAATTTTATGTCAAAAATAAAAGTTGTCTCATGAGGACTTCCTGAGGGATCGTGTTGCACCCTGTATTTCTTAATATAAGTATTTTGTCCTGCACATTACCTAATATGTTACCTTTTCTATTTTATGTAATGTACTAGAATTGTTCAAACCTGTTACGTAATCATTGATTATTTTAACATTTACAGAAATCGTACCTCGTGAGTGTTTTATAACATTATCACTTTTTTTTATTCATTAGTTTGTCCTCTATTGATTAACTACTATTGTTATATTTTAGCTGTTACCGGTACGTACCTATCCTGTAATATTTTTTAACATACCGAACAAAACAAAAAAAAAAAAAATGTAGCATGCAAGAATTTTGTTCCTAAGCAGGATTTGGGGGTTAGAATCAATGACGTATTATACAGGGTGATTGGAAGATGGGTGCAAAGCTTGAAGGCGAAGATAGTACAGACAATTAAGAACCATTTAAGCCATTGTTGTTTTAGAAGAAGTGTTACCATTTTTTTTTAACTTAACTTTGACGATATTTTTTGAAAATTCCCAAAATTTTAACTAAACTGCTTATTTGTGGCCAAATTGAGTGATAAATGAATTCAATTTTATTTTATTTTATTAAAGTAATGTATTAGCAATCTAGCAAAACATGTTTTAGGCCTCTGTATTGCTAGACATTTTTTTTACAGACATTTAAAGATCATTTTTTTTAAAATTCATAATTACTTTTTGTAAACCTAATTTAAAAAAAACGGAGGGTGCTTTTTTTGTTCAAACCATTTTGAAAACATGCTTGATAGCCGCTCTTTCTTTTGAGGTATCATTTACGCGGATATCTTACAAATTATTGAAATTAGGACCTACAAACCAATTTTAGGGAGAAATTTTAAATTTTAGGCAGACTTATTGAAACGAAATTTTTGCTTAAAAATACTTTATGTGTTCTAAATGATAACTTAGTTCAATTCTAAGAATTCTTTCACATGCAAATTGAGGGGATTATCTAAACAATGGCCGCAGCGCGCGGTGCGACGGCATTTCCAGGTAGAACGCCCAGTGAATAGAAAATAGCGATAAGTACGTTGGTTTTTAACCAAAACAGTCTTAGTTACTAAGGCAACAAAGTCGTGTTTTTTAGTCACTGTCAGTTAGTCTGTGTTGAAGCCGTTACATCTTTTACTTATTACTATTAGTCAAACTACAGCTGCCCTTGTGAGTGGACTTTGTTGAGTTGATTCACAATTTACCGTGTTCAGTTGTGGCCCTTTGCTATCCTGCAAGTGTTTTTTGCGTTAGTTTTGTCCATTTTTGTTTAACCGTGTCCAGTCGTAGCCTCAAGCTCCTGCACGTGTTGATTTTTGAGTTACTTGTGTTGAGTTGACATTTAGTGCGCTCCTACGCCGTTTTTCTGAATTGTTAAGTGGCTATGGCTACTTTTTCCAATCAGGAATATGCGGATATCGTATTTATGTATGGCAGAGCAGATGGCAATGTATCCTTGGCGCGACAGATGTATCAAGAGCGCCATCCGAATCGCAGGGTACCGAATGTGCGATTGTTTTACAACACTTTTCGTCGACTTGCCCAAGATGGGCTTCACCACGTTGAATCTGGAGTCAACCCTGGCAGACACGAACCTGACCAGTAGCAGAGCAGTAGCTCGAAATCTAAACATTTCACAATGGAAGGTGTGGCATTCAATGCACCAAAATGACAAATATCCGTTCCATGGCAGGGGTGTGCAAGGTCTGGAAGAGCAAGATCCCCAAAGAAGAATACAGTTCTGCCGTTTCCTCCTCAACAGAGACATCAAAGATGCGTGGTTCCTGAAATCAATTTTGTGGACGGATGAAAGCGAATTTTCTAGGGACGGCATTACAAACTTTCATAACCTCCATGAGTGGGCCGACAAAGACAACAATCCACATTTTAAGAAGCAGGTGTCGTTTCAGAGGAAATTCTCTGTCAGTGTATGGGCTGGAGTAATTGGCAGGACGTTGATTGGGCCCCACTTCTTACCAGATACTTTGAATGGTGAAAATTATTTGCACTTTCTACAAGTCGAATTACCAGTGCTGATACGGGAAACCGGTGTCCCGATATTCGAAAGAGACCGAACAGTCATCTTTCAGCAAGACGGCTGTCCAGCGCATTGGACGTTAAATGTAAGGGAACACTTAAATAATTGCTTTCCTGACATCTGGATCGGCAGAGATGGAGATTGGCCGCTCGCTCACCAGATCTGACCCCGCTGGACTTTTTCGTGTGGGGCCGGGCCAAGGAACTGGTGTATACGAATTTTGAAATAAACACGAGAGAAGAATTGAAACAGAGAATTAATTCAGCGTTTGAAACAATGAAGCTGGAGATTGATGTTGAAAATAACAACAACAGAAGTGAGAAGGCGGAGCCGTGCTTGTATTATGAATCACGGCAGACATTTTGAACATGAAAAATAAATAATTTAAATTCAAATGTTGTTTTAATCAGTCTGCCTAAAATTTAAAATTTCTCCCTAAAATTGGTTTGTAGGACCTAATTTCAATAATTTGTAAGATATCCGCGTAAATGATACCTCAAAAGAAAGAGCGGCTATCAAGCATGTTTTCAAAATGGTTTGAACAAAAAAAGCACCCTCCGTTTTTTTTTAAATTAGGTTTACAAAAAGTAATTATGAATTTTGAAAAAAAATATGATCTCTAAATGTCTGTAAAAAAAATGTCTAGCAATACAGAGGCCTAAAACATGTTTTGCTAGATTGTTAATACATTACTTTAATAAAATAAAATAAAATTGAATTCATTTATCTCTCAATTTGGCCACAAATAAGCAGTTTAGTTAAAATTTTGGGAATTTTCAAAAAATATCTTCAAAGTTAAGTTAAAAAAAAATGGTAACACTTCTTCTAAAACAACAATGGCTTAAATGGTTCTTAATTGTCTGTACTATCTTTGCCTTCAAGCTTTGCACCCATCTTCCAATCACCCTGTATATGTACGCGTTATACACGAACATCAGAGCACTCAAAAACAGCGTAAACCATATAATATACCAATGAAGCTACTAAATACTATCATACAGTGCGCGAAGAACAGGAAAGACCCATACCGATTCCTGTTGTTAGAAAGGGATAAACACATATATTTAGTTACGTCACTAGCGTTGCGCCGCGTCACTGGATGGTACGTGACTAATAACATGACAGGCAATTACCTGTCATTTATCTTGCAAATATTTAGCGCCAGTAACGCATCTAAAGGTAATATATCATTGGGTATTTGTAAAATAATATTGAAAGTAAATTTTCAGAGGACGATAAGAATGAGACGGCATTCTTGGGCCTGAACCACGTGACGAACCCGCAGCAACTACAGATGCCCGCGGGCTACGAGTACCACGGGGTCGGCAAGTACCTGCCCAACGGATTACGGGTGAGCGAGCGATATTACTGCAGTAATGCTTCTCTCGAAGCGGCGCCAACTGCATGAAAGAAAGAATGAGAATTTTGATCAATAGAATAATACTAGCTTTTGCCAGCGGCTCCGCCTGCATGGATGTCGGGTATCGCGTAAAAAAGTAGCCTATCAGCCTATGTCCTTTTCCATATCCCAGGCTATATCTCTGCCAAATTTCATGACGATCGGTTCCGCGGTTTAGGCGTTAAAGCGTGACAGACAGACATACAGAGTTACTTTCGCATTTATAATATTAGTAGGGAAGTAGGGATTAAACGTTTATTTCGATCAATAAAGGACCTTAATAGGCACAATTTAAAAATTAACTTTTGTACTTACCTACAGAAAAAAAAACCGACATCCAATAAAATAAAAAAAACACTACAGAGTGAAAATTAACTTAAATTTCGGAAGTCAGTATCTTGGCATTTCATTATGAATATCAGAAACTACTGCAGAGGCGACCACCTATAACCTGACCGATACCGCTGTACCGCCGCAGTATGCGCGGCGAGGCGGGGGACGGGACGGACGAATGAGCGGCTTGCACTGAAGAATCAGCGGCCTGCAGTGCTCCCCCGTCGCGCCGCGCCCGTACCTAAGGCGTGGTACAGCGGTATCGGTCAGACTATACTAAAAGACATAAGATACGTTTGAAGAAGTCCCCGAGGTTGCCACAGGAAACCACTAGATGCGCGAAGCACAGAACCGGTCGAAGTGGCGATGCGGGGGTTCTGCAATGAACGTCTTTCGACTGAAATAAGAACTGGTACTCGTCCTACGAGAAGCCGTGTACCGTGACCCTTAACATCTGAATTCTACGTTCCATTTATTTTTCAGTCTCGCGTCAGTCTACGGGAGGGCGTAAGTACTTCATCACCTACTTTTAAAATATTGACCTTTACAATACGTTTCTATATGTATCTACAGGGGGGCTTGTGGCTTAGTAATAACAACGGCACGAGTCGATCGATCAGGTTAGGATTGCTTGCCGCGGTTGGTCGGTGGATGGGTGACCATCTTTACATATCGAGACCCCTCGGAAAGCACATTAAGCCGTGGGTTTTGGCTGTCATTTGTGGATCTTTGACAGACGTTACGGGTCGTCAGAAGCCCGAAAGTTTGACAACCAGTCTTCCCTAGGGGTATCGTGTTACCCAATTACTGAGGGGTACACTACATAAATACGAAAAACTTTATTCCGTCAGTCACAAATACGAATTTCAAAATACCGATTTCCATAATCCCGAATGGTTCAAAATTCAGAATATAACACTTATCATTACTCCTATTTTTATAATTCCTAAATTTCAATATTCCAAACGTTTATAATCACTATTCTCAAAATACCGGGTTTCAATAGATCGAATAACAAAAAGTCCGACTTAGTGATAATTCGAAACATCAAAAATACGGATTCCGATTATTATAATACTGATTAATACAATTCCGAAATAAAAACGCCTTGTAAAACTGAATAGCAAGACAAATAAACACATAATTGCTCGTCAGAGAGAAGTATAATATTATGTTCAGTATGAGGAGGTAGAATTAAAAACGAATGACAGACATACAAGCAATGACGGCATGCAGCGTGCAAGCAGACATGCAGCAATCAGCAGCGTGCAAACAGGCATGCAACATGCAAGCAGGCATGCAGCATGCAAGCAGGCAAGCAGCAGGCAAGCAGCAAGAAAGCAGGCATGCAACATGCAGCAAGCATTGTTTCTGTCACGGCTCCGGCGTTGCGGGGCCCCACACGAGCTTCCGCCCCACCCCTCTGCGCCTACGCGGGCTTTTTTTTTTTTTTTTTTTTTTGGGTGGGAAATCATCAAATGACTTCTCCTGCTGAGTAGAGCAGGAGGGCGTGTCAGACTTTTACTGACTAAAACCCACCCGTGTTCCCTCAGTAGCCCGTATGCCAGGGGCCGTGGTATCTCTTTCGAACAAACCCGCACCCCTGGCAGGCATCGGCCCTTGCGGACCCCACCAGTGGTTGCTGACATCTTTGACGGCGCGCGTGAGGAACACAACGCGCCGTCTACCACTTTTCGGCCGCAGAGGATAGGGAGAGCGGCTGACGCTATACCGACACTCCTCTTCCCCTGCGGCCCCACCGCGTCCGCCATCAAACGGTGGCGGCCCCGTCCAGGCCACGGAAGGGAAGAGCGCTGCTCAGAAGCACCGGCACTCCTCCTCTACCGCAGCCTGTAACCCTCAGCCGCGATGCCTCCCATTCGACATCGCGGCCCACCTCAGTTGCGGTGCACCTCACCGCAACCTACTTTTTGGCCGCTACGTCAATGGCTTGAAGGCAAAAGCCCTGACGAGCGGCCCCACCGTTGGGTTCCTCTTGGCTTCACCGTGGATGGGAGACCACGGTTACTAAGCCCCCCCGCAACGACAATGCGGGAACCCACTCGGGGGGGACGCCTACGCGGGCTTACATTACACTCTAGGGTAGGGCTGACAAGAATGCGAAAAACGGTTTTGCAGCGATTCGTTTCTGTCACTAAATTTTGTAGCACAACATGTTGACTTTTAGTTTATTCGAAGGATTGAAAATCGAAATGTCGTTTTTCGGACCGAGAACCCTTCGAGTATTTGATTCTTCGAACATATTCAAAGATTCTCAATAAACAACTTAGAAACTTCCTAGACAAATTTCATCTTATAGCTGACAGACAACCACTATGGTTTTCGTTCAGGGGTGTCGACTGAAGACGCGGTACTAGATCTTACGCAATTGATTGCTAAAAAACTCGATGAGAAGACGAAGTGCCTGGGAATTTTCTTAGATCTTTCCAAAGCGTTTGACACGGTTTCTGTGCCCAAACTTATCTCCAAGTTGGAATCCTTGGGTGTTCGTGGCAAAGCTCTTGAAATTTTCATAGATTACCTTACCAACCGTAGTCAACAAGTCCAAATTGGTCCTAACTTGAGTAACGAGGAGCTAGTGTCTTACGGCGTACCACAAGGTAGCATACTAGGGCCGACACTGTTCCTAATTTACATAGACGATCTCTGCAATATGACACTTCCAAATTACAACATATTCACCTATGCTGATGTCACCGCAATTATCGCCCATGGTCCATCTTGGGAAGCCGCTAAAAGCAACGCTGTGTCTGCTCTAAATAGTGCACAAGTCCTTTAACACTTTGCTCCTGTCCTAAATTAAGAAGAAATGACTGCGTAAAATACCTCGGCATCCATATAGACAATGGACTAAAGTGGGACAAACACCTAGACACACTGACCACCCGAACAATGCGTCTTATCCCTATTTTTAAATCACTCAGGGGGTCAGCTGACCTGGATGTTCTTAAAATGGTGTATTTTGCGCTGTGCCAATCGGAGCTAGGGTACTGTATTAACGTGTGGGGTGGAGCCAATAAGACAGGTCTCCTGAGGGCTGAGAAAGCACAAAGAGCAGTCCTTAAAGTTATGACGAAGAAACCACGCAGATATCCAACAGCGCAACTTTATACAGACTGTAAAGTTTTTACTGTACGACAGCTATTTGTGCTTCAATCAATTCTTAAGATACATGGCAGTTTGGCTCCTCTTGACCCCAAAAAACGTAAACATATAATTCCCAGCATTCAACATAAATCGAAGTTTGCAAGGCACCAATTTTACGTAATAAGTACCCACATTTACAACAAAGCCCATAAAATGCTTTTAGGGGTGATAATTCAATAAAACAATAGTTAGTTAGTTTACATGTATTACTGGGGTAAATGACACATCCGCACACCGGAGTGGTCGCGTACGAGTGGGGCCTGTCCTGTGCGCCTTACATTATTAAAGAACCGTATAGTCTTACGTACTAGATAAACACATAGGCGAACATACTGTCGCTATGCCGTCCCTACAATATTCCTCCCCTTTTGGAAACAAAAAAAAAAACAAAAGGTACAGTTAAAAAAAAATTAAAAAATATCATTACATAAAACTTGTTACGAAATGTTGACGATTAATATACACTTGATTCATTGCTCTGAGTGTAATGTAATAACACTAGGATCATTTTACACTGTCTGCATGCGGTGGGTCGAAACTGCTTACGCGATGCTCTCACACGATGCTGCCTTAAACATCTGTGTTATAGGTACCTTAATTACAATGTTTAGAACACTGAAAACACAGAAACTTTGACCAACATTGAAAATACATATGAAATAGTTAAGTCGTGGCTAGAGAAGCACAATCTACAAATTAATGCTAACAAAAGTAATCTACTACAATTTAGGACATACCAACGAAAGCCGCTTAACATAAATAATCTTAGTACTAAATTAAATATCCCAGAAAGAGACGATTTAACACTTCTCGGTTTAACATTGGACAATAATCTAACATGGAAAAAGCATATCGAAAGTCTGAAGACTAAGTTATCAAAATTTATATATGCATTAAGCAAATTAAAAAGCAACACAAACTATGAGACCGCGCTCGCAACATACTATGCCTACGCTTATGCATGGTTTAACTATGGCATAATATTGTGGGGTGAAAGCACAGATTTTAATGATATTTTCATCATGCAAAAGAAATGTATACGCATCCTTATGAACATTAAGCCATGGGAAAGTTGTAAACCACATTTCATAAAAAATAAAATAATGACGTTACCCTCCCTTTACATATTACAAATAGTTACCTTCGTGAAAAAACACAGAGATTACTTTCAATCAAACATAGAAGCAAACCAAAATTATAACCGAAGAAACAAAAATAAGTTGATTACACCGACACCAAAATTAAAAATTATGAAAAATAGCCCCAACTATAGAATCGCAACCATTTATAATAAATTACCGAATTATATAAAAGATGACGATAATGCAAATTCATTCTATAGCAAACTAAGATTATTTTTAATAGATAAATGTTATTACACAGTTGACGAATACATGACGGATAAAACGTTATAGATATAGGTACGAGTTACGTACTCAGAGCTTCCTCTTCTCTTTTAGATCCGGCCTAATCAAAGGCATTTTGTTTATTCCAGTGACATTATATCGAGTCTTTTATTTATTTTGTATTGTATAATTACACACCATAATTCAATTAATAACTTGACATGACATGATTATAACTATGTATTACCTATTCCTTAAATATTTAATTCTACTGTTTTTACTACCTACCTACTCGTACTACTGCAATCTGACTAAATGTGACTTTATGTGTGTTATTGTTTATTATTTATTACTGTTAAATTGTGACATCGAAATGACTTTGCGACATGTATTTTTTCTTAAATCTTTTATTACTGATATGTGTCATAATGTGTTTAAATTCGTCATAATAAGATTAGTTTTCGTTAAAGTGATAATTATGATAATCAGATACTCAACAGCAAACAAACATTGTGCTTTGCAGTGCCCTGACAGGGTTCATGTACAAAAACCGACAATAATATTGTAAAATGTGTGATGTGCATGAGAGCAAATAAATAAATAAAATAAATAAATAAAATGTATATTACTATTCGTTTTTAAGCAATACAATGATTCTTTTTTTGTGTATTTTTCTTTTTCACTATTTATTAAACGCTACACTGACACTGGAATACTGTATGCACACTATATGAGTACTTTTACGCTATTCGTATGACACTGTCGCTGGTTGCTGACTAGCTTTGGCGATCGGGGAAGTTGATATAACCGATATCAATTCTTCCCTGGCCCACTTTTTCATCCCTTTGTTGCACCTCTTAACCATAAAACAGGCTCCAATTATAAGTAAAATGATCAACATTATGGCGATAAGGATGCCATACATTTCCATCTTCTGTTCAAGAGAATTGTTACTGGCGTCGTTTGCCCCATTTTGGGCTATAATAATTTCTTCTTGCTTGCTGTATGACTTTCCCATTTTTGGTACAAATGGAATGGTTCGAGAACAAAATTACGTTAACGCTGAACCGGGTACGTTATTGTATGATTTTATTATGAGTTGGTAGGTACCTATATATAATGATAATTTGCTTATTACTACTCTCTATTAACCTACTTAATATGATTATAACACCACTGTTGTAGTGCTAAGCGACGCGAGACTATATTACCGTTTCTCTTTTTTTGCTTTGACAAAAACCGATACTGTTTGGTTATCGCGTCGCTTAGCTTGACATCAGCTGACATTGGATTACAAGCTATAATAAAAACCTTACTGGCTGTTTTACAACTCGGCCAGACCGAGTAGTGCGACTAGTGCTAGGAATTGGGATGTCAGTGGGTTCGAATCCCGTTTCGTCTTTACTTACTTGTCTACGTGAACCTTCTGTACTAGCATTACTATCTGGTGTTGTATCGCTCAAGACATAAGCTGGCTTAAGTCTGTCTATTGATACACTGGCTTTCCTTCCTGGCAACTGAATGACATAAACCTTTGACCTCCTTTGTAGAACACGGTATGGTCCATCATATGGTGGCTTCAATGGTTTATGTACTGTGTCGTCTCTGACAAATACGTAATCGACTTTGGTTAGTTGTGGATGTACAAAACATGAGCGTGAGTTTCCGTGCGATTCTGCTGTGGGCCTAAGTGATTTTATGTTTTCTCGTATCTGCTCTACCAAACTGTAGGGATCTGAGATACCTATATTCGCGTCATCGTAGAAATCTCCGGGAAGTCGTAGTGTGCGACCAAATGTTAATTCTGCGGCTGATATCCCACTATCGCTTCGACATGCTGCGCGGAGACCTAACATAACTGTTGGCAATTCGTCGACCCATGATTTTCCGTTTAATCGCGCCATAAGGGCGGCTTTAAGTGTTCTATGCCAACGCTCTACAACTCCATTGGCTTGTGGGTGGTATGCCGTGATGCGTATCCTATTAATACCCAAAATTTTCAAAAGTTGTTGAAAAAGCGTACTTTCAAATTGGCGGCCTTGGTCGCTTGTTAATTTTACTGGGCAACCGTATCGGCAGATCCAATCTCTGTATAAAATACCTGCGACTTTCTCGGCGGTTATGTCCTGCATGGGAAAAGCTTCTGGCCATCGTGTACATCGGTCTATTACTGTTAAACAATACTTGAATCCATTTTGCGAAATCGGCAGTGGACCGATTATATCTATATGTATGTGTTGGAATCTGTCGACTTTCGGAAACTGGCCTATATCTGAAATAGTGTGGCGATCAATTTTTGAACGTTGACACTCTAAGCATGTTTTAGACCACTCGTTAATGTTACTGTTCATGTTGGGCCAGAAAAACTTATTGCTGATTAATTTCCGGGTCGCCCGAACACCGGGATGGCTAAGATTATGTATACTTTCAAACGCGACTCGCCTTACTTCATGTGGTATATACGGTCGTGCACATTCAGTGGATACGTCACAATATATTGGTTTATTACATGTAGGTAAATATAATTTCTTTAAAGTGACACGGCTACTATTGTTTTCATTGCATGCCATCACGTAGTCGTCGGTTTCTTGCAACTCAGCTATTCGGTTGTAGTCTATACTCGTGGGACAGAAAACTGTTTCTACACGTGATAAAGTATCGGCTACTGTGTTGCTATGCCCACTTATGTGACGTATATCGGTTGTGAACTCGCTGATATATGATAAATGTCTAATTCTTCGAGCTGTTTCATCGGATGTTTTTCCTAATTTTGAAAAGGCGTAACTTAATGGTTTATGGTCAGTATACACAGTGATCTGACGTCCTTCAAATATTTTTCGCAAGTGCTTTATCGCCATGTAAATGGCCAATAATTCCCGGTCATAAGCAGAGTATTTCTGTTGGGCCGACGTCAACTTTTTTGAGAAATAAGCCAAAGGTTCCCAAATATGACTAATTTCCTGCTGCAAAACTGCACCTACACAAAACTCAGAAGCATCGGTCATCAAGGCAAGCGTCGAATCATTCCTTGGATGAGACAATGTAGCGGCCGTTTTAAGACCGGTCTTACAATGTTCAAAGGCCTCACTAGCTTCCTCGGTCCATTCGATTTTACTTTTATCCCTCTTTTTCGAGTTCCCGAGATATTTGTTGAAAGCAGACTGATACGATGCTGCGTTGGGCAAATGAGCGCGATAAAAATTCACCATACCGGTGAAACGCCGTAACTCCTCAATTGTCTCCGGTTTTGGGTATTCAATGATGGCCTTGACCTTTTCTTCTGTCGGACGAATACCGTGTGGTGACACGTGGTAGCCTAAAAATTCTAAATTAGTTTGCCCAAAAACGCATTTATCTAAATTTACTGTTATCCCGTGTTTGTCTAGCCGCTGAAAAATTATGACTAAATGATCGAGGTGCTGATTTGTATCTTCACTCATGATCACTGCATCATCTATATAATTAAAAACAAAATCAAGGCCGTGAAAAACTGAGTCCATGAAACGCTGGAAGGTCTGCGCGGCATTGCGTAATCCAAATGTCATTCGAGGAAACTCATTTAGACCGAAAGGTGTTATTAACGCGGTTTTCTCGATGTCCTCCGGCGCGGTCTCAATATAGTGATAGGCCCTATTGACATCAATTTTTGTAAAAATGTTCTTACCGGCCATGTTATTGGTAAAATCTTGTAATCGCGGAATTGGGTATCTGTCTGGCTTCGTGATTGCATTTAATCGACGGTAATCCCCACATGGCCTAATGTCGCCATTCTTTTTCTCAACTACGTGTAAGGGGCTTGCCCAAGGACTCTTTGATGGTCGACAGATACCCAATTCTTGCATTTTGTTAAATTCGGCTTTCACACGTAGGTACCGGGCGGGCGCTAGAGGCCGTGCTCGTGCAAAAACGGGTAGTCCCGTTGTTTCGATACTGTGCTGTACAGAACTTGGTTTAGTTTCCACGAATGACACTGGTTTCGTTATACTTGGAAATTTCAATAAGAGATTATGATAAGGGTGATCGATGCTGACAGAAAGTACAGAAGGTTCACTCATGCTTACTATAGATGCTATGACATTTAAATCAGTTACCTGGTCGATGAGTTTTCGGGCACTGACGTCTACCAGAAGTTTATGATGGCTTAAAAAGTCGGCACCCAATATTGGTTGTTTTACGTCAGCGATTACGAAATCCCATCGATAAGGCCTGCGTAACTTAAAATTTAAAATTCATGATTTTACCCCATACGTTTTGATCTCTGTCCCGTTCGCTGCAAATAATTTATATTCACTGCACTCGCGAGTACTAGGTTTTTTGTTGACCGGTATCACTGACACGTTTGCTCCTGTATCCACTAAGAAATAAAGTCCACTGTTACTGTCCATGATCTTGAGGCGGCGACTCGGTGAGATGGCGCAGAGCTCCGCCGTTGTCTGCGCCTTCCTTAGTTTTCCGGTTGAGTTTTCCACGAACAAGGTTGTTCGCACTTCTTTGCCCTGGTGCGAAAACGGTAATGATAGTAACAAAGCCAGTCTGGGCTCTCAGGTGTCCGTCGTTGAGCAGAGGAATCTCGGCTGCGATTTCGAGATGCCGAACGTGAACTATTACGGTTGTCACTATTCCAACGCCTCTGATATCTTGGTCTTGATCTTTCCAACTCCGCGACCTTGCAGCTCAGTTTCGCTATTTCAGCCATGATTAACTCCGTATCCTTTGAAGTCGAAGGCTGCTGCTGTTGTTGCTGCGTCACTTCGTTTACACCGTTTGTAGTCCGCGTAGTTTCGTAAACGTTGTCGGCTATTGTTGCTAAGCTGTCCAACGATTTGGTGTCCGACACTGTCAAAACTGCCCGGATCGTGCTCGGCAAGTGGCCCTGCCATAAAATTAGTAGTGTATCATCTGGTACTTTATCTTTGGCCAGCTCCCGCATACGTCGTAGAAGCTGTGACGGCTTCTGGTCCCCCAGTTCCATTTCACTTATTAGCTTTTGTAACTGTCTATTTTTGGATTCTTCGTATACAGTTAATAAGCGAGTCTTCAGCGCGTCGTATTTTTTTCTTTCTCGCGGCTCCATCAAAATATCCGTAACTTGTTCGACTACATCTTTGCCCAACTTAGAGACAAGCAAGTCAAATCGAGCGTCGTCTGTCATTTTTTGTGGAGCTAACGTTGCTTCAGCTCTAACGAACCAGACTCTCGGTTGGTCAGTCCAAAAATCCGGAATTTTTGAGGTAAGAGAGATCGCGGCCAACTCCGCTACCGGAACAGGTGTCGTTGCCATTATTAATTGTCTTTGATGGTATTTCACTTCACTCGTTAAAAAAATATCACGTCGGGGTCACCACTTTAGGGGTGATAATTCAATAAAACAATAGTTAGTTAGTTTACATGTATTACTGGGGTAAATGACACATCCGCACACCGGAGTGGTCGCGTACGAGTGGGGCCTGTCCTGTGCGCCTTACATTATTAAAGAACCGTATAGTCTTACGTACTAGATAAACACATAGGCGAACATACTGTCGCTATGCCGTCCCTACATGCTAAATATTCTCGGTCTCCCCAGGTTTAAACGAAAACGTACAGTAATTGAATGGCTGCTAAAACAGGACTATCACGGTGCAGAATCTCTTTTAACCTATCACCTAACAAACACCTCTTTATGTGTAATCCACCTATTATTCGCACACACACTAATCACTCGCACATCCATAACACACTACAAACGTACACGCACTACACACAACACTATCACAAAACATCCCATCCACTTCCCCACACATTCATCAAACATTTACTCTAATACAATACAATTCACTCTTCACTCTCTCACTATCACATTTTTTAAGCTTACCACAAGATAATAAATGCACCCACTTGACACAGTCCACTGGCACGTCTGCCAAAATTACATCGTATAGCATATCCTATTTCCGGGTACTGCCCCCTAAGATACAGGCCTAGCCTAGTTTAGGGGACAGGGTTGAACCTATTGTGCTTACCTACCAAATGCTAAATTAAGATCTATAATATATTAAATATATGAAAATCGGAAAACTAACAAATCGCATTTACGACTTTCGGTAAAATAAATTTCGTGGTTTTTAAATAATATACATTACAATTATTAGGTATTAAGTAATTCGGACGTTTGAAAATCGGAATTTCGAAATTCGGAATAAAATATTTCGGAGTATTTGGGTGTTCCCATTACTGAGTTGTGGAGGTCAGATAGGCAGTCGCTCTATGTAAAATATTGGTATTCAGCTGCAACCGGTCAGACTGGAAACCGACAAACATAGTTGGGAAAAACTGACCCGACAGACGTTGTCCTGTCTGAACTATGAATATTGAATTCGCATTGATATAAGATTAAAAAGTTCATATGGTCGTTAAGATTTCCTAAATTTTCTAATATTACGCGCAACTTTCAAATTTTTTTCTTTCATAAGAACCTTCTCCTGATAAAGAACAAACAATAAAAACATAATTAGCAATATTGGTCCAGCCGTTCACGTGTGATGCCGTGACCAAGAGAAATAGGGATTCATTTTTATATGTAACGTAAATAAAAAAAAAGCGAAAAAAAAAAATCGTGGATCGAACGAATCATTTTTTGGTAGTTCCTACATTTTTTTACAGTACGGTTCTAAAGTTAAAGCTACAAAAAAAATCGTGATACTTAAAAGATATTGAAAAAAGTACTACTTAATACTCATAAATCACTAAAACTATCATAAAAGCACGTTTGTAGTAATGATACATTTTCTAGAAACAACTAAACATGATTTATTATTTTAAAATAGGTACCCATTTTACTCTATTGCCTATTTATTAAAAAAAAATTGGACTGTCTTAAAAAAATGGTCAAAAATAATCAACTTTTAAGGAGAACAAGTGAGAGCTCTGCCGCAAAGATATTTTTTACTTCAAATAACTTTCAACTATCGCCCTGTTTCGTTTGATCCACGATTTTTTACCCACCCTTTATATAGATATAGTAGGACTGGCAGCGCGCCGCGGTTTCACTCGCGTAGTTCCCGTTTCCGTGGGAATATGGGGATAAAATATAGCCTATCTCACCCGGGCATTGTCGGTGCGCGGTAATATGTTGGCACACAGGTTCGCTCGGTGTACTGCTCCTGTTAAAATAACAATGTTCAAGGCATTCTGCCAGACATTCTACACGAGCGGCCTGTGGGGAAATTTTACATAAAAAGCCTACAGTGCCTTGCGCGTCCAGTATAATAATGTGTTTAGGGTTCTGTTTCGGCTCCCTCGATATTGCAGTGCATCTGGCATGTTTACTGACGCCAGCGTAGATGATTTCTACGCAATTATGCGTAAAAAAGTTGCGTCGGTGGTGCGACAAGTACGGGGGAGCCCGAATAGCGTCCTAAGGATGATTGGCGAGAGAACCGATACAGTTCTGCTCAGTAGGTTCACTGAACTCCATGTGTTGCGAGACCGGTGAGCCTGCTGTGCAGGGGTGTCAAGTTTCTTCTTACTTTATTACTAATACTAGATATAAGCAAAATTCTTGTTACTAACAACCTTGTCTTGCCTATGGCCTTTTTTTGTCTTAAGTAAATGTTTTTTTTTTTTATTTATTTTTAACCCCTGACGCAAAAACGACGGGGTGTTATAAGTTTGACGTGTCTGTGTGTGTGTGTATGTGTGTGTGTGTGTGTGTCTGTCTGAGGCAACGTAGCTCCCGAACGGATGAACCGATTTTGATTTAGTTTTTTTTGTTTGAAAGGTGTATTAGTCGGGAGTGTTCTTAGACATTTTTCATCAAAATCGGTTCAGCCGTTTGTAGATTATCAGCTCTTTTCTGGTTGAAAAAAGGATTTTAGCCTCTTCCATGGGTCTGATCAACTCAAAATTTGGGATTCTATTACTTCAATGATATTAGACGAAAAAAATAACCTTGAACTGATGCTGGAGCAACACCTGGAATTTCCAGGAAACCCAAGTTATTCACCAACAAACAGCAGAAGTATCGTGTTTGGGCTCATTGAAAAGGTCTCAATGAATAGATTATAGATAAATGGTGATTTAAGGGAGACATTAAGTTTAAAAAGCAAGAAATAAAAATTAAATTAAAAATTTAAAAAACCCCCGACCCAAACAAAACCTCTAAAAAGTAAAAAATAATATATTAATATTATTTTAACGGCTAGGCCTCTGTTTGGCGTTTTCATTGACCGTCCCCCGACTTGACAATGCCCTGATCAAAATATTACGTTAAAATTAAAAGGCCTATAAATATTATTTTTTACCTTTTAGAGGTTTTGTTTGGGTCGGGGGTTTTTTAATTTTTTTTATAGTGTAGCTTCCCAACACTGAAAGAATTTTTGAAATCGGTTCAGTAGTTTCGGAGCCTATTCAATGCAAACAAACAAACAAATCATTCCTCTTTTTAGTATTAGTATAGATAATTCGCGGGAAAATGACTCGCATAACTTAATACATGACGTACCTCCTACACATAATTGTAATAATTAATTATATGCTTTATATTTCATGTTACAGGCTTTGCCCGTAAGTTTTAAAAACTGGATGTTTTTTGTTTGACGTTTTCTGAAAATGAAACCTAGCTAGATCGATTTATCACCCCCGAAATCCCCTGCATGCTAAATTTTATGAAAATCGTTGAAGCCGTTTCCGAAATTCACATTATATTTACAGTATATAATATCTGGATGACCGAGCTTAGCTCAGTTTATTTTTGTTTGACGTTTTCTGAAAATGAAACCTAGCTAGATAGATTTATCGCCCCCGAAACCCCATGCATGCTAAATTTCATGAAAATCTTTGGAGCCGTTTCCAAGATTCAGATTATCTGTATAAGCTTCTATCTAATTGCTCGTTTAAAGATATTCCCCCTTATTACAGAACAAGGTTTTTCTTTAGGCGTGATTTAAACCATCGAGCCTGTTTTTTAAATAAGAACCTAACTGAAATCGAAATACAGCTCCTTTTACAAAACTGACAAGTTAGTCCAGTGCTAAATTGTCAGTTTTGGAAAAGGAATTGTAATTCTATTTCAGTTCTAAGTTCTTATTTCAAAAACAGGCTCGGTGGTTTAAACCATACCTAAAGAAAAACCTTGTTCTATAATAAGGGGGATTAGGTTTAAGACTTGTCAAATTATAAAATAAACCGCGGGGTATTTGAGCTACACACTTAGCGTAGCACTGGTGGCCCAGTGGTAACAACCGCGAATTACGAGTTGTATGTAGGTCGTAGGTTCGAACCCAGACAGGCGCTTTACTTTGTGTAAATTATTTCATCACTACTGCTCTCAAAACGGTGAAGGAAAACATCTTGAGGAAACCGGCATGTGTTAGAACCAAAACTTCGATGACATGTGACATCTATTAATCCGCACTGGGCGTTCGTGGTTGATAACGGCCCACTCCCTCTCACAGAGAGGTGGCCTGTGTCCCAGCAGTGGGAACATTATCGGCCGATTATGTATGTATGAATGTGTTTATTTCAGAACTACGATAATATACAAGTGAAAAGTGAAATAGTTGACAACGATGTTAAAATCTTAATGATCTTCCGCCCGATGCGAACAGAGGACGCCACGACGTACTATGCGCGGTTCGAAGATATCGGGAAGAGGGGGAACTTCATCCACATACCTCTGATTACCATCAGTAAGTAGTATTTAATAATAAAAATAACTGATCATTCATCTCTCGAGGGTCTCGTTAGGCAGGTGGATGAAGGGCCCGATTCAGAGGGTAGTACTCCTCGATACGGCTCGCATCATGAGAAGGTTCCCGTTTCTGGAGCCGTAACTACCGGTAGCTTGGACCATACTCCTGATACCGGCGGACCACAATTTTATATATTTTTTCAAATATTTATTTTATAAAAATATTTAAAAATGTACCTATTCTAATAATTATGAAAACAAATAAACACAATAATAATTCTTTTATAAAAATGTCATTCAAATCAATTATAAAATACATAAAAATTTCATTGAAACGAAAAAAAATTACAATACATTCACATGTCAATAAAGCACATACACAAAAATATCACACAACACGAGGGGAGGCGCTACTATGAAGCTGTATCCACCTCTGCAACAGGGGCAGTTCCCACTGCTTGGTCTTCAGAAAGGTGTTTGAGATGGTTGCCAGAGTTTCGGGCTTCTGGAGACCAATAACGACTGTCAAACGTAACGTGCGAAGTAAAATTCAAGCGCGGTCGACTAACTTTGGTGGATGAAGAAAGAAGTGGTCGCCCTTTGACGGCTGTTAAGGAAGTAAACATGCTAGCAGTGAAAAAAATTCATGACAATAGGCGAGTTACGTATCAAGAGATTCAGCACATACTGTAGGTTGGATCGGGAAGCTTTCACGAAATTCTACACGTGCATCTTCGCGTGAGGAGGATAGTTTCCGGGTGCCGCACAACCTCACCGATGCTCATAAGCAGGCCCGGGTGGAATGGTACCGTGATATGATAAACAAATTTGAAGCAGGCTCGTCTCAGCGTGTTTACGACATCATTAAAGTTAACGAGTCTTGGATTTATCAATACGATTCAGAAACAAAGCGCCAGTTGACGGCTTGGGTGTTTCAAAACGAATCAACGCCTACCAAAGTGAAGCGATCTAGAAGCGGGGCCAAGATTTTGATCGCGAGCTTTTTCAATTTGACTGGCTACTTCGTGTCAATTCTTTTACAGAACAAAGAAGAATCAACGCTGAATAGTATAACTACCAAATGCTTGCCAGAAGTTTTCTCTGTTGTGAGCAACAAGTGACCAAACACAGGGCTTCGCGGGCTACTGCTCCACCACGACAACGCGCCTTCGTACCTGCACCACGCTCAAACCGAGGGACTTCCTGTACAGGACGCCGGGTAAACTCCTGGGTTACCGTCCTTACAGCCCTGACCTAGCACCGTGTGACTTCTTTTTATTGCCGAAAATAAAAAAAATCTGCTCAAAGGGATACAATTTTCGTCGCCGGAAGATGCGCTGTCATTGTTCGAGCAGGCTGTAAACGAGGTGTCTGCGGCGGACTGAAAATAGTGTTGCGAAAACTGGTTCAGACGCATGAAACTTTGTGTAGAGGCTAGTGTAGAGTACTTTGAAATGATTTAATAAAAAATATTTATCTGTACAACATTTATTTTAATTTTCGCACAACTTTCTGAGTGTCCCACGCGTGCATTGTACAATCAAAACAAGTTATCGCTGCGTTTCCTTGGACACTAAGTGGTTACTATTTTGCTTTACTATTTCTTCTCGTGTTTGTGGTGAAGCATACTACAATTCGTCACCTACTTCACAGGAGCGAACCTCATACGGTCAAAAATTAATAAAGTATACAGAAATGCTCCATTTGTCGAGCTCTATGTCGTTACGCGTGAATTACACAGATACGGCGTAAGGTGAAGGCGTGGCATCATGCCTGCCCGCCCTTACGCCTTTTCTGTGTAATTCGCACCTTAGGAAAGGGCACAGATCTAAGACTAATAGAAACGAAAATAGATTGACTGCGTATCTCAAAATCAGTTCGAGCGTTTACTAAAATAGAATTGGAGCAGTTTGTTGTATTAACTGTGTACAGACCACCTTCAGGATTGTATGACTGCTTTGAAAAGGTAATGGATGAAGTATTACACAAGATTTGTAACTCGAGCAAGTCCATTATTGTTTGCGGTGATTTTAATGTTAATTTATTCGATAACTCAGGATAGTGTACCCAGGATATTGTAATTATGGAAAGCCCCGCGGGTTTCCATAATCGCCACGCTTGGCAGGTGGGTTGGCGATTGGAGTATGACAGTAAAATGTATAAAGAAAGCTGCTGCCGGTTCTCTTTAAAGTTCCAAGTTCCTTAGTCGCCTTTTATGACATTCAGGGGAAGAAATGGGACGATTAGCGTCTGGACGTTACACAGCCTTTTTTCTCGAAGACTATTTACATAGTGTAAATATTTTCTGAGTAAAGTCCATAAAAATTGGAAAGAAGGCGTATTTTCTGGACCCCCTTTTTTGTTTTTCATTATGTCGCATCGTTTCTTGATGGTGACTAACGTTGCAGAATTGGGAGAGACGGAGTTCACAAATCAGGTAGTGATGTGGCTGCCGCCTCAGCAGCTCAACGCCACCAGTGTAAACTTCACATGCCCATACTGCAAGCTCCGCGGCATCATGCTGCTCACCTCCTACGGCTCCCTGCGCATCCTGGAAGAGAACAAGTACAATCTGCGCAAGATCAACGACGATGACGAGTATGTTATGCGGATGCTCACACTAGCGCTTTGCACGAGTATGTTATGCCCGCACTAGCGCTTTGCACGAGTATGTTACGCCCACTCTAGTGCTTTGCACGAGTATGTTACGCCCACTCTAGCGCTTTGCACGAGTATGTTATGCCCGCACTAGCGCTTTGCGCGAGTATGTTATACCCGCACTAGCGCTTTGCACCAGTATGTTATACCATGTACGTTTGCTCAGCTCGGCCCCCCAAAATTTGCGTTTTAGGTGTGCACCAATGCAATGTACTCGCCTCTAGGAGTACCTATATGTACCTCTTTCTTTTTCAATGTACCTCTGTACTTTTGAAGAAATATCCACAAAAAGGAGGCCGTGCCAGCCAAACGTGTTCAGCACGGCCGCGGCCCCCGTGTAACTTGAATATATAGCGTATTAAAAAGTTTCTTAAACTCAAGGAAAGTACTCTATTATCACGTTATGTGTGCCGCAACAGATATTGTGAATTCCTAATAACAAATAATATAGGTATAGATGTGGATACGGGGCCGTGCTGGAAAAAATGTATATCAAAATATCTAAAAAAAGACAAAAAAACCTTAGCCAAAAACTTTTAAAAAATAATTGATGTTTGGCAAGTAACATTATGTACCCCATTGGTTTCTCATACAGCTTGCTAAATTTGAAGACTAAACTAATTTTAGTTCATTCAGCACGGCCCTCTATAGTTGCCTATATCTTTTTAGATATGACATGTGTGTTTACAAAATTTGACTTCCTGAATTATGTAGGTGTACAGGTTAAGTTTTTATCCAGTGCGCAAATTTTACCATGCATTCAGCACATAATTCTAGAGCCCCTAGCGCAGAAATTTTTCGCCGGTTATACAAAAAAAAAAAACAGCTGTTTCATAGAAAAGTGCAATACCTACGCGGTCAAAATGTATGGAACGGCTGATTTTTAATGTTTATTTCCTAATCCTTCCTTATAGACCAATTTTTTTTTTTAGACCTATATTTATAATGTTTTTTTCAATGTAGTTTTTAACATTGAAATAAACATTTTTATTTACAATTATGTTTTTTTTTCTTCGATATTAATATTAGCGGTGACATCTTTTATAGGAATTTAACAGTCACAACTTGTCGTGTGCGGTCGCTATTAGTTCACTGACGCTACGGTAATTTTTTAAGTGGCGCTGGTGTCGCGGTTACTTCATGTTACGCTCGTGTGTTTAGGGACGCTATCACATTTTTCTACGAATATCGCCGGTTTTCCGGTCCCATTTACATGCAGAAGAATCACAACTGCGAGGCAATTATGGTCTTAAATTAAAGACAATTTAGTCATCTCCACACGTGCGCCATGAAAATTGCATAGCCCCATACAAAATTTTCACACAAATACGTTTTCACCACGACAGTAATCGCAGAAAATGACAAAAAAAGGGGTCTGAATAGGAACCATTATAGCAAGATCAACTGCATATTAATACTGGTATTCAGCTGCATCCGGATAGACTGGAAGCCGACCCCAACATAGTTGGGAAAAGGCTAGGCAGATGATGAACTGCATATTTTAACTCCGAAATAATAAAAAATTGTGGCTTATATATCCCTGTAAGCATATAACAAATATTTTGTAATTAAATAAATAACTTTTTTTATTTATGAGAAAAATGAAGATCGCTCTCCAATTTCTTCATACATTTTCTTAGCACGGTCCGTCATTCCGCGCTCAGACGCGCTCTAAGAAGCACAGGTGTATCGCTTTCTTGTAAAAAATAAATACGATCAAATACGTGCTCTATACTGTAGTTGAAAAAAGTTGATACTTTTCGGACCAAAAGTATGACTACTAAACTTATTACGAGTTTACAAATAGATGAAGTTTTAATTGGTACGTATTTAAGATAGTCATTATTGAGGATTTTGGAGGTAGTGATGATTTGAATATGTTATCAGTTTACACAAATACAAGATGACGGATGAATTTCCTTTTTAGTGTGGTAATACTATTGTAATGACACATGTGTCATCCGGTTTTGAAACGAAGTTCTTTAACGCAGTTTGCGTTAGGGGTAGACGAGGGTGTTGAAGCCGACTGTGAGGTCAAAATGAAAATCCAAGATGGCGGCTGCGGAAATTTTCAAATTTTTCACCATGGGTTGTCGTTTTCATGGTTTTCAAAGGTTCTGAAAACAATGATGAGGTCAAAATAAAAATCCAAGATGGCGGCTGTGGAAACTTGCAAACTTTTCATGATGGGTGTCGTTTTCATGGTTTTTGAGGGTGCTAAAGCCGATTGTAAACTCAAAAAGAAAATCTAAGATGGCGGCTGCGAAAATATTCAAATATTTCATAGTTGAAGAAGAAGGAACATCGTTCCCCACACACAGACAGGGAATGACACCCTTCTCGTGCGACGGATATCGGACGACTAAAGGGGTCGGGAAGGGGTAGCGAGAGCTGTGGGGAGAGTAGCGGGTGGCGGGGGAACCGCTAGCGAGTCGCTCGCGCGCGGTATAATGGCGGCACAAGACGCAAGCGCAGCCCTGAGTACCGTGCACAATTTTTTTTTTTTAATAAATTGTTTTATTTAGGTGAAAATAAAGCGCAGCCCTGAGTACCGTGCACAATTTTTTTTTAATATTTTGTTTTATTTAGGTGAAAATATAAAAAGGCTCAAAAAAATTTTTTTTTAATGTGTTCGTTTTTCGCTGTCGAGTAAGTGGACGAAATTCTTGCAGTTAATATTTAACACATTATATAGCTTTTGTCCGTTCTTACTCGTAATAATTCGTGCTGCAGTGCGTACGTGAGAGTGTGTACGTACGCGCGTCATGGTGTAGAATAAGATACTTTGCGATAAGAAATAGCGGTGTGCGTTACTCCAGCGGAATGTTGTTGCTTTCACGATTTCGGCTTGACAGAAAAATTAGTATCCCGTCTCGTGTAAATGTGCCCGAAATTTAGAAAGAATTTTGGGCCAAAGACGTTTTTTTGTTTTTTTTTTATTGGGTGGGATATCATCAAATAACTTCTCCAGCTCTGGGTGGAGCAGGAGGGCGTGTCAGACTTTTACTGACTAAAACCCACCCGTGTTCCTTCAGTAGCCCGTATGCCAGGGGCTGTGGTGTCTCTTTCGAACAAACCCGCACCCCTGGCAGGCCGACCCTTGCGGGCCCCATCACTTTTTGTGCTGACATCTCTTTGAGGCGCGCGTGGAACACAACGCGCCGTCGACTTGGGCTTGGTCCTTACCGGACAGCGAGCTACCCAGTACTCGCCGTCCGCAAGCCCATGCCTACGGTGGCCGGAAATCGGCCTGGGATTCCCGTCGCCCAGGGCGTCTCCGTATCCTGCGGCGGCTAGGGTCGCGAGGGCGCATATGCTGCCTCTCCCTCACGTGCGCCGCCTCCCTCTTCGCGAGCATCACTGCTTCGCTGAAGGAGGTGACGGCTCCCCATGCCCTCTCGCTCCGTACCATGGCCTGGACCAGGGCCGGACGCGAGAGATCGCCGCCGCCGATCGCCTCCACGAGGACACGGCGGTGCTCCGCCCAAGCAGGGCAGAGCGCCACCGTGTGCTCCACCGGTCCTCAGGGCGATCTTCGCAGTGGAAACACCCGGGCGTTTCCTCCCGCCCTATCCGAAACAGGAACCTCCCGAAACAACCGTGTCCGGTGAGGACCTGCGTCAGGCGGAAGGTGAGGACGCCATGTCGCCTCTCAAACCACTCTTCAAAGAGGGGACTTACCGCCGCAATCGTGGCGTGCCCAGGGCTAAAGATGTTTGATTTATTATTTTGTTGCCATCGATACGCTAAGAAGAAGAATACATGAGTTATTATTGAGTGACGGTAATTATGATTCGACAGATAATTCGTACCTTTATTCAATTGTTTATCCTTAAAGTTTCAGCTGAAAAATCCTTGTAACTACTCAGATAGAAGAAAACCATACACGATTAACCAAACGAATTCGAATGACTGTATAAAAGCGGCCGCGCAGTACATTGTGCCAACCTTCTTTTTGGAGTACAAGATTACGTTTTTAGAAACAGTCAAAATTATTTATTGTTTTGTAAAACACGTACGTACACACACACACACTATGGAAGCCATATTATATTGAGGATTTGCAAATCTTTAAACTTTCAATCAAATGTTAGAACATAAATACCTACAGAAAAACATAACTACCTACAGCAATTTAATAAAGACTACACTATGTATATTTGACGATAAATTGTATTTGTTATTGCTAAAAAAACTTTTTAATAAAAAAATTAAACCGCCGAAAAACCGAAAAGTAAAAAAATAATAAACTTGCTTTGTCCAACCCCAATAACTAAGTTCGGAAGGCGGTGACATATAATTAAATACATATCCAAAGTCACCGACTTCCGAACTTAGTTATTGGGGTTGGACGAAGCAAGTTTATTATTTTTTTAACTTTTCGGTTTTTCGGCGGTTTAATTTTTTTATTAAAAAGTTTTTATTTTGTAATTTTTACATGCTTCATTTTTGTTTACTTTTTGTAATACACAACTCAGTATTAAAATCTGTGAGTAAAAAATCAATCATCCCCTGTTTTCTTACCCTTAGGGTTGGAATTTTTCTTCGAAATTTATATGGGACCAACTTCGGGGTATACCCTTTCTAATAAAACAAGAATTATCAAAATCGGTCTACTCTGGAAAAAAATATGCGTGGTCATACATAAAAAAAAAAAAAATACGCGTCGAATTGAGTAACCTCCTCCGTTTTTTCGTCGGTTCAAAAAACATCATTATGATATAACAATAAAATCAAAATACTCTTTATAGATTTTGTTTTTGTTTTGAATTTTAATAAAATAGCATTTCATCACTAAAAGCCCGTAACGTCAAACCACTCTAAGAGACTAAAGCCCACAGAGTACTTTTTTACTAAAGCCCCGCTGTTATCTGACACTTGAGATGTTTACGTTCGGCGAGCAATAAAAAGTCGTGTCGATTTTTTCTTGCCTCCAGCTACTCAGAGATAAGTTTTGTGGTTTCCTGAATATGTAAACCATAACATAAATATTGTGAGTCGTTCTAAAATACGTTGTAGTTTATTATATAGATGGAAATTAGAGACAATGGCTCAACATGTCATTATTCCCGTGTTATGTCGATTTCTCATAGAACTACTGTCTCAATCTGCTCAAAATTTTGGATTTCACTTATTGAATAGACTAATAATCGAACAGAAGTATTTTTTTGGGAATCCTATTCAACATTTTCATAATATTTAAACTCAAACTTCATATCGCGCGAAGGTCAACGCCCGTTTTGTGCACCCGAACATTCAAAGGATTTATATAGCTACTTTTCTCATTAAATCTAATGAGATTCTTATTCTAATAAGAAAATACCTTATTTACATACCATTTTATACACCAGGATCCACATAATTTACCGTGAATCACTCAAAATAATCACAATTCTCATATCACTGCACAATGTTTACAAAGGTTTGTTTATGTTTCATATTTCGTCGAAATATAAGTTTTTATGATGCTATTTGACGCAAATATGACCTAAAACGATGTAATGACTACTTCTAAATGACTATTTATCCACTTATCGTCGAAAACACACAAATAATACGAAAAAACACTATAAACTAGAGAGCATACCACGAAAAAGTACCGATGACCAACGAGTTCGAAGCGTCACTTTCAACTTTTTTTTTGTGTTACCAGACAATATTTTCCATAGAGAATTAGTTCAAGGGACTGTGTGTATATCTGGCATAAAAGTAAAATTATCGCAGACGATATAGAACTTTATTTATATTATGAAATAAAGCTAAAAACTGTCTGAACCGGGTGGTCTCATATGCGACCACATGTCTTTTGGGTCTGTAAATTGGCGGTCTGGAATGCGACCGCATGTCTGTAAGACAATGTGTTTGTAATAAGCTCGTCAATGAAGTTCCTACTCTCTGATAACCCTCTACGTTACATCTTCTAATATATAAAATTTCCATGTCACAATGTTAGTTATCGTACTCCTCCGAAACGAAATGCGTGTTTAGTTTAGTATATGATCTTCCTGTCCGAGTCACAATAAATACTTTTTCTTATTACTTTTTAAATCACAACGCTACAAGATTGTTTTGGCACGTGCCTAAAATCGGGGAACCAAAGCCGCCATCTTGTGTCTTGCCAAAAATTCTATCACAATTTCAAAAATGTCTACATCGCACCCCTGCCATGTCATTCAGGCGGCGCCATAGTTTTTTTTTTTTTTTTTGTTCTGACGCCTTATTTGTAGGAGGTCATTTCTCGTAACATTATGGTTTTATGACACATAACAAGAAATAACTTGACAGTGACAGTCGGGCTGGTCTCCAAATTCAAGTTCGCTCAGCTGGCTATGGAGCGGGCTGTGCTTGGAGTTTGTTTCAAACTAATCAAATCAAAATATTTTATTTCACATAAACCTGCATGGGCACTTAGGTACGAGTATGTGACGTCAGAAGCTAGGTGCGCGGTTCCAAATTGTCGCTTCCTATGGAGAAGAGCCGGCAAGAAACTCCAAGGTTACTCTTTTAAAATAATAGGCTTTAACAATGTTTTCAAATTACAGTGATAATAGGTATGGGAGGACAGTGCAGGCCTGTCAATAAGTACCAGGTAGAGACGCCAGCAGGTCAAACTATCCCAAACTGTCAAATTTCAATAACATGAACCTTATTCCTTTGTGATAAAGTTGAAAAACTATCAACGAAATTTGACAGATTGGGGTAGCTTGATGTGCTGGCCTCTGTAGGTACTTAGAGGAATGAAAATACAGATTAAAAAATCTTCTACAAATCTACAGTCTGTGTGTTTGAACTTTGAAGGATAACATCAGAAATTCAGTATTATTTGGGCCACATGGGCCAGACTGGATGAGGACGGCGAACGACAGGGTCTTGTGGTGCGGCCTATGTCCATCAGTGGACTGCGATAGTTTGAGTTGATTTAAGTAATGACTAATAAGTAATACATCTTTTTAGGAACTCGGTTATCGAGCTGAACACAGAGCTATTTGCTGTGCGCGACTTTGGTGACTACTTCCTCATGATAAAGAATCATGACGGAAACGAGGAGCGGATCAACGCATTATCTTTGAAAGGTACATGAATAATGAGCTTAGTTCTATTAAAACGCTGGGACCGTTCTTGCAATATTGTATCTGATCCAACCCACACAAGCTTAAATATTCTGCCAAAACGACCCAACCCACGATCTTATAATATTCTATCTATATGCACAACCCACAATTTTGGAATACCTATTTCGCTAAAACGATCCAGCCCACTATCGTGCAATACTGTGCCAAAACTATTCAATCTACAAGCTTTGAATGAAATAGAAAAAAAACGGGTTGCACTCCGGGAGTGCCGGCAGAAGTGAAAACTTGAATATTAACGTTGTGCATTTTTGATATTTTGGAATGGTTTTTTTTTTTTTTTTTGGGTGGGAAATCATCAAATGACTTCTCCTGCTGAGTAGAGCAGGAGGGCGTGTCAGACTTCTACTGACTAAAACCCACCCGTGTTCCCTCAGTAGCCCGTATGCCAGGGGCTGTGGTATCTCTTTCGAACAAACCCGCACCCCTGGCAGGCATCGGCCCTTGCGGACCCCACCGGTGGTTGCTGACATCTTTGATGGCGCGCGTGTGGAACACAACGCGCCGTCCCGTCAACCACTTTTCGGCCGCAGGGGATAGGGAGAGCGGCTGACGCTATACCGACACTCCTCTTCCCCTGCGGCCCCACCGCGTCTGCCATCAAACGGTGGCGGCCCCGTCCAGGCCACGGAAGAGAAGAGCGCTGCTCAGAAGCACCGGCACTCCTCCTCTACCGCAGCCCGTAACCCTCAGTCGCGATGTCTACCATTCGACATCGCGGCCCACCTCAGTTGCGGTGCACCTCACCGCAACCTACTTTTTGGCCGCTACGTCGTCGTCGGCTTTGAGGCAAAAGCCCTGACGAGCGGCCCCACCTTTGGGTTCCTCTTGGCTTCACCGTGGCCGGAATCCACGGTTACTGAGCCCCCCCGCAACGACAATGCGGGAACCCACTCGGGGGGGATATTTTGGAATGGTTAGGGAATAATTTTGCACGAATTTTCTTATATCACTGTACATTGTTTACAAAGGTTTGTTTACGTTTCATATTTCGTCGAAATATAAGTTTTTATGATGTTATTTGACGCAAATATGACCTAAAACGATGTAATTACTACTTCTAAATTATTTATCCACTCATCGTCGAAAACCCACAAATAATAAGAAAAAAACACTATAAAACTAGAGAGCATACCACGAAAAAGTACCGATCACCAACGAGTTCGAAACGTCATTTTCATTTATTTATTTTTTTGTTTTACCAGACAATATTTTCCATAAAGAATCAGTTCAACCAACTGTGTGTGTATCTATCATTACAGTAAAATTGTCGCAGACGATACAGAACTTTATTTATATAATGAAATAAAGCGCAAGCGCCCTGCGCCGTCTAAACGAAACGGCAGGCGCAGGCGAACATTTTCGCCGCGCCGTAGAAAGAGAGGGGGATACTTCCTCTCCTACGCCGCGCTGGCTGTCTACTCTCCATCCGTCTTACGAATTTTCGATCAGGTCACGTGTCGTGACGCGAGTTTAACATTTTTTACCCATTACAAAAAAAGTGTACAACGCCGATAAAGAAGTTTTCACTTCAAATATTTAAATCAAATTGAATATTCTGACAAAATGATCCAACCCATGCCTGACCCGTGGTCTTTCACCCACACTAATTCCGTTAATTTGTAATCAACATTAACAATCCAAACCAAAATTAATAAAATTCCTTTATCCACTTTAGTTTTTTTTTTTTTATTATTTTAAATGTGTTCATTTCACCAGAACTAAACAATACTAGCGATCTACTGGTGGTCGCGACGTTATCAGCTTATACTTAAGTAGCGATGGGTCGTTGTAGGTTTTTCCGTTAACGAAACGTCAACGTTGTATTATTATGCTAAATGATCGTAAAGATTTACTGGTGGATCCCCATACAGGCGGACCGGTGTATTGTAAAATGCGTATCTTTTTCAAGACTGCTGCACAAAAGAGTACTTGCTTGCCTAACTAGGTATTTATTTTTATTTTAGCACCTGGTAAGTCAGATGGAAGTACTATCAAGATTCACTAATGCAGTCGCATACTAAGGGCTATATTGCTATGAAGTGGCGGTCCAGGCCGTACCTACAGCTGTGTGTATAAGTGATGTATTAACACAAAACTCACCGCTCCACTCACATACTGGCGTTACTCTTTGTATTTTATACATACCGTCGGCGACGACAGACATGACCTTGGTCGGTTCATACCATTGCTAAAATTTACTTTTATAATTTGAGTTCCGGTAGCGTGCAGCGTATCGTCTTGGATTAAGAAACTCATAGGTCTGGGTTCAAATCTCGCGATGAAGCTTTAATTTTTCTTTTCAACAATCATCTTCATCTGTTCTTTTATTATTCGATTTATTAATATACCAGAATAATAATGTAACATTTTTTTATTATTACTCGTATTGTTATTTAAATAAAGGTTTACCAATAATAAATGATTACAAAATGTTTATTCGTCATAACTTCATGAAGAATGTATAAAAATAACTTATAATAACTTCTTGTTAAAACAGTTTATTTTCTCATAAAGAACAAATTATTGAAGTAAATAAGCTAGTTGGTGAACTATGATAATCAGGCTATTGTATCTTAGTAATATAATAATATTGTGCTGATTACTACTGTGTGTCGGTACTCTAAATAAATCACAATATTCTACAAAAATCTACCCACGTAAAAGTAACAAATGCAGACAAGTTGTCACAATACAATTAAATGACTCAGTAGTACTACTTTTATTCTACTGCGAGTGGGTTCGTTCTAACTCAAACCTCAAAGTTAACAAATCGTATTTAATAGGACTTAAAGAGGTTATAGCTTAAGTGTTCATTTTCATTCCGAAAAGAAGATTGAAACTAAACCTCAAAATAATCCAGATTACGGATAAGACAAAATATTATTTGAATATTACTAAAATAAATAAATATTTGTAATTTATAACTTAATGTTAATGTTTTTTCCGTTAACTATGTTTTTTGAGCTGATTCTCGAGCTGGTTTTCCATGATGCGAACCTTCTGCGTGGAGTGCACGGCGCACGGTTCGTAAAGATGTGTCGAATAATTCGGCAAAATGTCTTGTCGTTTTGAAACCACTTGTTTCATATTCGCTGAACGTGTGCCTGTTATAGGAGCTGGGGTCTTCCACTTTGCTTTCCACGGGCAAGGCTACCGCCTTCCTCATATCTTTTCACCCACCGACTCACAGTATTTCACTAAAACAAAAAAGGGGTACTGTTAGGCTACTAAGCAAAATACACACTTTATGTATTACCTACTATTTAGAAACAAAATTATTTAAAAGGGCAATTTCACATAGATATTAAGTTTATTGTTATTTTCATCGTTCTATAATCTAGGAAATAAATTTACATTGAAATTTTATATTTTTATTCTATTTAGACATTGTGATATTTATAAAACATTTAAAAATAACTACAAGGATCAGCAGTTATACTTTAATTAAATAAATGTTTAATATTTATATTTAAATCATAATACTCACACTCAGTCCGGTTTCATCACATAGGTATTTGTGATATAGTCCACTTTTATGCAGCGCAATAATATTCGCTTTCATTTCTATATTTAAATTTGCTTACATTTTAAAATGAATTAGAAGGACGCTAATAGATGAAACACACGTCACTAGCAATTAACAATTATCAACCAACACCGTTCTATAAGTCGCGGTGAATGAGTCGTAAATCATTTAAATTTATTTAGGTTTCTGTGGGTATAATGATAAAGTTTTACGAGTTTAGTGAATAAGAAGAACAGAACAAGAAACTATACTCAAAAGTGATTTTTAAAACAATAAAAAGCCTATCACACAGCGAGTGGGATTCAAAACCGCGACTCGCTGCGCTCAAACGCGATAATCAAGTGCAGTAACCGCTCAGCTATCATGCCACTTGCTTTAACGGTTGAATTTAGGAAATACATTCATTCGTAAACGTATGAGAGTGTGTGTGTATATAGTATTATAGCCTATAGAAATTGCTTATGATAAGAAGGTCGTAAGTTAAAGCGAAGTGTCAATCTATTGCTTTTAGAGATTGGGGCACCATTAGTGAGGGCTACTGTACCTCATAACTTAATACGTAAAATCTCGCCTTCTTCCCATAGCCATAATCAGGCTAAATGTTCCCACTGCTAGTAATCAGGTGTCCTCTCTTCGAGAGGCAGTGGACCTACCACGCGGGCCCAGTGCAGTGCAGGCTGGTCACATACAAGTCTTTGAATTTTTGGTTCTACGTTTCCTCGCGATGTTTTCCTTCACCGTTTTAGAGCAGAGGCGATTAAATAATTTACACAAACGAAACTGTGAACCCTGTTTGCGTTCGTGTCCGTTTCAAGGCCACGTCCACGGCGATTAATAAAAAAAATCTGCCAAGGTTTATAAACCAATATTGTCGGTGCGGAATCAGAACACTAAAATAAAAATCCATTAAAAAGTTATGTTCCAACAAAGATTCGTTTTTCTTGCTAATTTAACGTAACTTTGAACATGTTTAAGTAATAAAAGAAGTGAAAATCTTCAAAACTAAGTCAGTACCGACAAAACTCACTTATCGAAAAGTTCAATAAACTTAATTGGTTATTGATTACTTATA
Organism: Polymixis flavicincta; assembly: GCA_949987655.1. Lineage (NCBI taxonomy): Eukaryota > Metazoa > Arthropoda > Insecta > Lepidoptera > Noctuidae > Polymixis > Polymixis flavicincta. Next base: position 1,890,351 of record OX465198.1, on the reverse strand, counting down.
ACTTTGTAACCATCACTTTGAGATTTTTTTGGAATATCGCCGTCGCCGCGCCATTGAAACGGACACCGTGGACACATGAGTTCACATGACTTACAACTCGTTAGTGGGCCACCACTGTTGATACACGCACGTCGATTGTGAGCAGGTAGGTAGGTACTAATGCACCTGAAGATTCGCATGAACCTATTTTATCTGCGTGTCAAATTTCATCCAAATCCATTTAGTAGTTTTTGTGTGAAAGAGTAACAAACATCCAATTATCCATCCATCTTCACAAACTTTCACATTTATAATAATCAGTAAGATAGGAACTGAAATAACTATCTATGTTTCTGTTACAGAAATCGGTAATGTTAATTTTATTATTGAAATTTCAAAAGATAATATTTATAAAAAAAATATGATGAAGATTTCGGTGTTCAGAAATGCATAAAACAACTAAAGATTTTTTTCTTTGTAGCTCGTAAGTATTGAACAACTTGACCGCTTCTTAGCGTTCCGTACCATAGCCTCTTATTGAGACAGTGGACCTTAGTGCTCCGTAAAAAGAAAATATAAAAGCTGAACAACATTTTTAATCCAGCATAATTGCGGACCATACTCATCATCATCATCTGCCTAGCATTTTCCCTTCTATGTTGGGGTCGGCTTCCAGTCTTATCGGATGCAGCTGAATACCAGTATTTTACATGCAGAGACTGCCTATCTGACCTCCACAACCCAGTAACTGTGTAATACGATACCCCTTGGTAAGACTGGTTGTCAGACTTTCGGGCTTCTGACGACTCGTAACGACTGTCAAAGAACCACAAATTCCACAATTGTGGAACACACTATCAATCAGAATCTGAATAATTTTCTATGATGACACGGAGGCGCTGCTGGAATAAATAAAACCTACCTCTAATGCCTGTAATATTCTTAACCTCATGCACACACTCTGATTCATTTGTATTCATATTCACACACTGTCACATTCACATAGTGTCACATTCGCATAATGTCACATTCAGACACTCTCACATACACACACTCTCAAATTTACACTCTCACATTCACACATTCACATAGTGTCATATTCGCATACTGTCACATTCACACACTCTCACATTCACAAACTCTCACATTCACAAACTCTCACATTCACAAACACTCACATTCACATAATCTCACATTCACACAGTGTCACATTCGCATACTGTCACATTCACACACTCTCACATTCACACACTGTCACATTCACAAACACTCACATTCACATACTCTCACATTCACACAGTGTCACATTCGCAAACTGTCTCATTCACACACTCTCAAATTTCACACACTCTCGAATTTACACAATCTCACATGCACATGCTCTCACATTCAAACGGAAGAGTGGAGTTTCCTAATACTGGCTTAGCTGGTTAAGAGAGCCTCCTCTTAACCAGCTAAGCCAGTATTAGGAAACTCCACTCTTCCGTTTCCCTTCTAATGACTAGTGGTTTAAGTTTTACTTATGAAAATATAAAGTAACCCATGAATGATACTGGTGCCGATTCTCTTGTGACACCGAACTAAACTATCACTAAAATTTCTCACTTTTGGCTATGGGAATCTTAACGCTATTCTGCAAAAAAATATCTCCAAAAAACAATTTTGACAACTAAAATTGAATTTGACAATCGCGACTCGCACGTGGTATGTTTTGGCTTCGCAACGTGGTACTTGTTTGCCCTACCCGTGAATTTTTTTAGAGCTGCTAGCCGAAGGCGCGCAGGGCCGGCAGCCTCGACGTGATTAAATAGATATTCACTATTTGTATGGAAAATATGAAAAATGATTACCCACATGTTGAGTTTTAGAGGTCCATGGGCTACTTATAAGGGGTCGAAATTTTCATTATTTTTGCGATAGGACACACCATTTTCGAGATATAAGCAAAAGAAAAAAAAAACAAGATAAAGTACTATTTTTGCACCAAAAGTCGAGGTGTTGGTGTGAATTTTAGTTCGTGACAACTAATTTATTCCACACCTTTTTAATCACGATTTAAAATAGTCAGAATTATTTGGACAGTCAAAATTTTAGGTTGAATTGAATAATGAAAATGACAACTACAGAATAGCAAAATTGCCATTTTCATTATATTAATAACTCAGTGCAATCTTAGTGCTGTCAAACTAAAATATAGTTAAGTTGTGTCACTTTAGTCAATTTCAGAATGGGAAATCGTCGTTTGACAGGAAATAATAATAAATGTACCTAAGATATTTGCACGCCATGAGAGATGGCAGACATGTCGTGAAACACTCTTTAAAGATTTTTAAGATCATGCATGCATGTGTTATTTAAATTTTGTGTGTATACACATGTTCAAGCAAATAAAATTTCTTTCTTTAGTAATTTTTAGTCTATATTTTAGAGAATTTTGTGAATCGGCACCATTGCCTTTGCCAATCCATTGCTTAATATTTATGTTCGAATGCTTAATATTTGCGTGCTCAGCAACGTAAAAAACGCAGTTTGTTGGTCAAAGAGTATAGTAATATAGTGGGATGTTGGTGAAGTGTCAAAATTAAAGCCACACGACATAATCTGCTATAATTTTTTCAAGAATGTACTAGTGTGCTGGATATACTGGCTGCAGCATCAAACCAATAATTGTATTTTCTTACATAGTCATATAGCATACATGCGTGTTCCAAATTGTAGGTCACACGTATGTTTGAAAGTAAAGTAAATATACAATATGAGTCTAAGAACCCTACCGCATCTAACAAAACGGTGACCTTGAAACTGCTGAACCGATTTGGTAAAACATGTTGAATCACCGCTAGAAAATTTTCTTTTAAATAAAAAAAATCACACCCAAATCGGTTCACCCGTTTAAGAGTTACGGTGCCACAAACAGATATACAGACAGAGACAAAAAGCGGACAAACTTATAACACCCCTCTTTTTGCATCGGGGTATTAACCCCCGACGCAAAAAGGTGACTGTCGTCGTCGTGAAAAGATGGCCCTCCTATAGATAAATATCAAGAGGGGCTTGTGGCTAAGTAACAATAGCTGCGCGGGTCGATTGATCAGGTTAAGCTATGCTTGCCGCGGTTGGTCCGTGGATGGGTGACCATCTTTACATACCAAGACCCCTCCGTGCCTCGGAAAGCACGTTAAGCCGTTGGTCCCGGCTGTCATTTGTGGATCTTTGACAGTCGTTACGGGTCGTCAGAAGCCCGAAAGTCTGACAACCAGTCTTACTAAGGGGTATCGTATTACCCAGTAACTGGGTTATGGAGGTCAGATAGGCAGTCGCTCCATGTAAAATACTGGTATTCAGCTGCATCCGGTTAGACTGGAAGCCGACCCCAACATAGTTGGGAAAAGGCTAGGCAGATGATGATGAGATAAATATCAAATGTTTCTTCACTAGTCCAATGCTTACTCTAGAATGCATAGCCGGTAGGCTCGCAATCCTTTCCTATCCACGTCTCCTCTACCATTACTGCGCCCCCGGTCTACTTCTTGTGCAGTGGCGTCTGTAGCACCATTAAACATCAGACTCCAAGGACTAGGAAAATCTTGGGGTTCATTCGATTAATTGAGTCTTGTCGGTGCATTTCACTCATTCATTCATGAATGAACACGTTCTAATTCTTTGCTAAACCGCAGCATTCCAGTTGTCGTGGACGCATTACAAGCGTCTAAGGGGTCCGTTCTGGGGCTCGGAGATAACTTACAACTGCACCGACTGCCAGATCATAGACATACTGTGCCGCGGCGAGAGCCAGCTCAATAGGAACGATTCACGCTTCACGCTTCGATCCAAGGACATCTTATACAAAGCTAAGTGAGCACACATCACTTTCTAAATCTTGCTGCCAAATATCAACTAAGCGAAGCTATAGAAAGCTAAACTATGTGGATTCACACCGAAAACTACGGATGGCCGGGCGAGCGAGCGGGCGGGCGCACAGTGGGTCGAAACTGCTATATGAAGGACATTTATTTTTATTTTTATAAATTCCTTTTTATTTAATCTATCAAAAGATCTCGTCGTTACTATGAATAATTTTCATAATAGGTACGTTTTTCTCTAAAACTGATAGTTTGTTCGGAAAAAAATATTTTATGTTTTTGTTGTATGGAATGAAATAAAACTTTAAAAAAATATATACTTATAACAACCGACTTCCAAAAAAACACTATAAAGTTCAAAATAACTTTAATGTTATATATGGAGAAACGGGGGTTAGATAATGATACATACACTTTTATAAGTGATGTTTACGGGAGTAGGAGGTGGTTGGATCACTGCTTGGTATCAGTAGCAGCTTGGCATACAATTGTAAATGTTGATATTTCCGAGGATATTTACGTGTCCGATCATCTTCCTATGTGTATAGAGTGAAATTTAGAAGTGATGCAACCTAAACTGTTGACTCGGACTACCTGCCGCAATTCTGTTGTATGGGGTGAAAGAACTAAGACAGAAACGCTCAATTACCATAATATCTGTAACAATAAGCTACGCGACGTCGATTTCCCTCATGAGTTTGAGAGTTGCGGTAGTGGGTCTTGCAGTTTAGCTGAACATAAAGTTGTTCTGGATAATTTGTACAAACAGATTGTTGAAATTCTATATGCGGCAGCCAGGCAGTCTAAAGTGACACGCGGGGGGGCACCGAGACGGGGTAAGCGCGTGTGTGGGTGGAATGAGCATGTTAGGGACGCACATCGCGAGGCCAGATTAAGTTTTCAGGCCTGGGTACTTGACAACCGTCCCTCTTCAGGTCCAGTCCATGATAAAATGCGTGAGAAGCGAAACGTTTTTAAAAGCCGGCTGAAATATTGCTAAAACAATGGTGAGCAAATTATTATGGATAGATTAGCCGAACAAAGAGCCAGTAAAAAGTTTAGTGAATTCTGGAAATCCACTAGTAAGTTGGATGGGAAACCCGGTGTCCCTGTGAGTGTGGGAGGCATAAGTGATCCCCAGGGAATCGCAAATATGTTTAAAGAACTTTTTCTGGTACAATCCCCTCTCGGTCCCTCACTCGTGAAGGAAGATTCTGAGCCCAGCAGTCGTGGAGTGAAACCTCTGACGCGTTTCTCTGCCAAGCAAGTAAGTGCCATCATTAACGGTATGAGCCGAGGCAAATCTCCAGGACATGATGGGCTCAGTATCGAACACTTAAAGCACGCAGGTGTGCATCTGCCGCGGGTCATGTCTATGTTTTTCACAATGTGTGTTAGTCACGCATACTTACCTGCTAATCTGATGAAAACTATCGTGACTCCCATTGTGAAAAACAAGACGGGCGATATCGCGGACAAGGGTAACTACCGTCCCATTTCTCTTGTGACAATAATTGCTAAGGTGTTGGACGGTGTGCTTGTGATTATATACATCTTCATGATGCGCAGTTTGGGTTTCGCTCCGGACTATCAACTGAAAGCGCTATTGTAGGTCTCAAGCATACCATTCAATACTATATAGATCGAAAGACGTATACGCCTGTTTCCTTGATCTCTCCAGGGCCTTCGATCTGGTCTCGTATGATGTGCTCTGGAGAAAGATGGTAAATAGGGGTATACCTGCGGATATATGTGGATTATTTCAGCACTGGTATGGTAATCAGACCAATCATGTGAAGTGGGACGGTACGCTCTCTGAACCGTATAGGTTGGAATGCGGGGTGAGGCAAGGAGGTTTGACGTCTCCCAGACTCTTCAACCTCTACGTAGATGAGCTCATAGAGGGACTCAGCAGCATGCGTATCGGCTGCAGTGTTGATGGGGTTAGCATTAACAACATCAGCTATGCTGACGACATGGTGCTGCTGGCTCCGTCTGCAGGGGCAATCAGAGAGTTGCTTAAGACTTGTGAAGCCTACGCTGCCGTACATGGATTAATTTATAATGTAAAAAAAACCGGTCAAGTGCGAGTTGGACTCGCGCACCGAGGGTTCCGTACAAACCTGTGGGTATATAAGTAAAAGTTCAAAATTGTCAAAAATATTTTTTTTTATATGACGAAACTAAAAATTTACGGTTTTCGTAATTTTTCCTATATCTGTACTTTATGACGTGACTTCGTACAAAATTTCAAGATTCTAAGTTCACGGGAAGTACCCTGTAGGTTTTGATTCCCGTGCGAGTTTCGAAAATTTGCGGAATTTTGCGGCCTAAATGGCTGTATCTTTTGATTGCGTTGACTTAGAAGGTTGATTTTTCTACAGCTTCCAGGGACAGTAGAACTATCATATAGAAATTTCAGTTTGATACCTCCACGCGTTCCTGAGAAAAACGGCCTGGACAGACGGACGGACGGACGGACGGACGGACGGACGGACGGACAACAAAGTGATCTTATAAGGGTTCCGTTTTTTCCTTTAGAGGTACGGAACCCTAAAAAATGTGAATACATGGTTTTTAAGGTTAGCGGAAAATGCCGTGAAGTGGGATCCGAGCTTCTAATAAACGGGTCAGTGATCAAAAGGGTATCCACTTTTAAATACCTGGGTCACTTTCTTTCCGACGACCTTAAGGACCATGTAGATATAGAGAGGGAGCGCAGGGCACTCGCCGTCCGGTGCAACATGTTGGCCCGTAGATTTTCTCGGTGTACGGACCAAGTAAAAATTACAATTTTACAGGCTTACTGCCAGAGTCTGTACACGAGTCATCTATGGGTCAATTACACCAAAAGATCGCTAGATATCCTGCGCGTCCAGTATAATAATGGTTTCAGGATGTTGTTGAGACTTCCTCGCTATTGCAGCGCGTCGGAGATGTTTGCACAAGCTCGTACCGACGGTTTTCACGCGATTGTGCGGAAAAATACCGCTTCGCTACTAAGTCGAGTGAGAGGTAGTCCCAACCTCATCCTGAGAACTGTAGCGGAGAGTTTCGGTTCTCCTTATTGTAAAGCAGTTTGTGCAGAGGGTGATTGGTACTAACACTAGATAATAAGTTGTTTTCATAATATGTTACTAACACTCTATGGATTTCTTTTCCGAAATAAAAATATATATTATTATTATATTATTATTAATTTCGGAAGTCGGTGACTTTGGAGGTGTAGGCATTTTAATTCGTTGTCACCGCCTTCCGAAATTAAAGTTATGTTGAACTTTGTAGTGTTTTTTTGGAAGTCGGTTGTTATTTTTTTGAAAAAAGTTTTTATTTTTCACTTTTTAGTTACCTACCCCACACCAATTCGAAATTTCATCATCATTGGGGTCAAAACAATGCATATTTATGCGATAGCAGCATTCGCGGTTGATTTGCTGTAATGTTTTGAAGAGTTCCGTTGTCTGTCTCCGAAACGCATCATCAGATCTATATGAAAGTTATATGCGACCATTTCGGAATAAAGCCAAGTCTTCAAATCAAATCAAATCATTTATTTGCATATTACAGGTTCAGAGGATATTGTAAAGGTTCATAGGGTACACTGTATTATAACCATAATATGAGTTGTGCAAATATAGGTCATCATCATTCTCCTGCCCTTATCCCAATTTATTTGTGGTCGGTGCAACATGTCTTTTTCTTCCACACTTCTCTATTAGTCGTCATCTCCGTAGTCACACCCTTTCTAACCATATCATCATTCACACAGTCCATCCATCGTTTTTTTGGTCTCCCCCTACTCTTATAGCCATCGACATTCATACTCAAAACTTTCCTCACGACATTTTCCTCAGTCCTCCGTATCACATGCCCATACCATGACAACCGATTTCCACACAACTTTTCATTCATCGGTGCCACTTTCAGGCTTCCTCTTATGTAGATACTCATTTTTTATTCTATCCATTCGTGTAACACCACACATTTCTCTTAACATTCTCATCTCGGCTACATGCAATTGCCTTTCATTCAACTTTTTTGTGGCCCAACATTCTGACCCATACAAGACGGCAGGTCTTACCATGGTTTTATATATCTTCCCCTTATGTTTAAGGGGAATATGGGAGTCGCAGATGGTTCCCGTGACCTGCCGCCATTTCATCCATCCGGTGTTAATTCTGTGCTTAACCGTCCGATCTACTTCGCCATCGCTTTGCACGAGTGAACCGAGATACCGAAAGTTGGAGCAGACTTTTTATTTTTTTTATTTTTTATTTTTTTAAACTTTGCCCCACACTGGGAGACTGGGAGACTGGGAGAAGCACGCCATCAAGCGCTATGGCTCCAGAGCGATGTGCAAATATAGGTATTAGGAAACATTATTACATTTATTTTAAAGACACACATTATTCATAATCAGTTTTCTTACTAAATTACATTGTCACTGAATACATACATAAATAGTCAATTAAATCTGAACAAATAAATTATAACAGTAATGTCAAGCAAATTAATAATGTCACAGTAATTGTAATTGTTTCGTTTATTTTCTTTTATAAGTACATATTAACTATATTTTTAAATATTTTTACAATAATCTTATAAAAACAAAAATATAAAAAATAGTAGCCCACCGGTATCGGGAACAGGGTCCAAGCTATCGGTGGTCAGGGCTGCTGAGCGAGGAACCTCCTCACTATACGCGCCGTGTCCAGTATAACTGCTTTCTGGATCAAGCCCTTGATCCAGCTGCCTAACGAGAGCCTCCTGAGGTGTTGTTGGTCGAGGCTCTTGGGTATAATGCCATTGGCCGTCACGACTATCGGCACAATGACTGCTGTATCCACATCCCACATGTCGACAACCTCGCGTGCCAGGTCAAGATACTTGTTTTTTTTTATCTTGCTCAGCTTTCACGAGGTTCTCGTCATGTGGGACTGCTATATCGATAATCATTGTGTGACGCTCTAATCGATCTATCACCACTATGTCCGGCTTATTGGCAACAATAGTCCGGTCAGTGATGATAGATCGATCCCAATACAATGTGATAGTGCCATTTTCGAGAACTGGGTCCGGCACATACCTATAGTACGGTACTTCTGAGTCCACAAGACTGTATTTCAGAGCAAGTGGCTACAAGGTTGTGCCTATGCAAGTAGTCTCCGTTAGCCAGACTAGAACAGCCAGAAATAATGTGTCGGATTGATTCCCCCGGACGGTGGCATGCCCGACAGATGTCAACCGTGCCATCATTCACAATATATTTCTGGTAGTTGTTTGTCATCATAACTTCGTCCATAATTGCAAAGACAAAACCTTCGGTTTCTCCAAAGAGATCACCGAATCGTAACCAGGATACGGACGCTAAGAAGTCTACATCAGGTCCATGTAGGACCCGGTAAAGCGACCGTGAAGCTCTTTGCTCTGCCATACCTCCCTGCGGTCATTAATATCTACTACTTTAAGTTTGCGCCAGTTCTCGTTCGCCAAGGAGACCGGGGTGAGTTCCTTGTCCACTGAGACCACATCTCGGTGCATCCCCACGTCGGTTTCTAGAAAGTATTCCCTGAGAATGCATATCTCGCGATTGTGGAGGGTCTGAGCATTTAAGAAGCCTCGACCTCCACACTTTCGCGGGATATACAGTCTCATCACCGATGACCGTGGAGGATGCATCCGATTTGTGGTAAGCAGTGTGCGGACCCTCCTATCCAGGGCGTCAAGTTCCGTCTGAGTCCATTTGAGTATGCCGAAAGAGTACAACAAAACCGGCATGACCCAACCGTTGAAAGCGCGCACCTTATTTCCGCCTGATAAAAGACTATTTAAAACTTTATTCAGGCGGCAGAAGAAGCGCTCCTTCAACGATTGCTTCATGTCAGTAACATTGAAACCCAACGCTTCCAACATACCCAAATACTTGTATGTTTCGGTTGAGGAGAGGGATCTAAGGTGTATGGAGTTGGGTTCCCACGGATTCCACAATCTTCATCAAATCCTCGCTTTACATGCATGACCGCACATTTGTCCACACCAAATTCCATCCTAATAGCGCTACTGAAAGTTTCAGTTACTTTCAGTAGCTCCATCAGTTGCAATTTGTTGGGGGCAAAGAGTTTTAGGTCATCCATGTAGAGGAGGTGAGATATAACCTGACCACCTCTCTTCAATCGATTATACCTGAATGCTCCAGCAATATGCTAAGAGGATTCAAGGCTAGGCAGAACCAAAGCGGACTCAGACTATCGCCCTGAAATATGCCTCGCTCGATCCTTATCGGCTCGCTATTCCTCTGGATATTCCATCATCTGGCAGGTGCGTGTCAACCACACCTTGGTCCGGTCGCTCCCAGGTTCTGTATACCCACCTTTCATCGCTTCGGAATGTGCGATTCTGAGCGTACCGCTCCACTCTCTGCCTGTACCGACGAATATGGTTTGCCCATGCACAGATCTTCTGCTTCAGGAAGTCGATACGCTCTGTGACGCGGGTCATATAATCTCCAGAACTAATATCAGTCCCGGAAAACGCCCGCTTCACAAAGCGCATCACTCTAGGGCGAGTATTGCCCTCCCTGAAGCAGATACGACGCTCAATCCTGCACTGCCAAGCTGGTACGGCTGGTTTTGGTCGTGGAGCTCGGTCACTCTTAGGAAATTTAACATGAGCCACACGACATGCCGCTACAGCTGCACAGTACAGGATTCAGTGGGTATCAGCAAAATCTTTGCTATCGTCAAAACATGTTGATAACTGTGAGTCTAGAGCACACACCAGCGCCCTGTTTTTCTTGTGCATAGGCAAACGAGGTACACGTGGTCTAAGTTCAGGTGGAGTGGAGCGATACCCCCGGAAAGCATCCTCCAAAGCGCTCCTCAATCTTGCATTGCATTGTAATTATTATTATTATTGTATTGAGTTAATGTACAAACATTTTTTGTAGTTAAAATACAATATCTTTATCCTCGCAGTAGTCTTTTACATTATAATAACACTTTTTAATTAGGAATGTGTATAGTTTCTTCTTAAACAGATGTGTAGGTAACTTCTTAATGTCATCTGGCAACTTGTTATAAACCAGTGATGCCATGCAAATAATACTTTTATTGAGTAGGTAGTGCCGTTTTCCCATACGGTATTTCTACGTCTAATCTTTTTTTGTCACGTAATTTTCTGTAATAACTTTTAGAGGCAGTCTTTTAATAGCTTGGGTTCGATTTTACAAAAAGATTTAATTCGTATATGTACAAGGAAGGTAATGTCAGAATTTTTTAATATATAAAGTGATCGTGACAGCTTGTAGTACTATCTAGATAGCACATTGTTATGATGCATTTCTTTTGGGCTTTGAACACAAATTCCTTATCTACCGAGTTGCCCCAGAACACCATACCATATCTTAATAAAGGTGCAGCAAGTCCGTGATAAACTGATTATGCATCCGAATATCCGATCTCTGGTAAGAACGCTTATTCGTCACAACGCTTTCACCTCGTGGTGATTAACCGAGCATTTAGAAATCAACATGTATCTCAGCGCTTCCATAATAAAACAGTGTCTTTGACTGTTCGTATTCCAACTCCCGGCGCTAATCAGTGCATTGAAAATCCAGTGCGCGAAAAAGTTCTGCCGCGATCTTATTACGTCCGTCCGTGTGAATGTCAACTTAGTCAACCCTCAGAATCAAGTTCCATGTTCAAAAGCTGGGCTTGCAACCAGTAAACCAAGAAAGTTATCTAAATAATACAAATATTAATATTTGATTTCGCAGGTCTACAGATGAAGATGCTTGCACCTACGTGGGGATATTCAAGATAGGTGACACTACTTACCGAAGGATTGTTTGTTCAGTCGAAAGTAAGTTTCAACCGACATTGAAATTTTCAAAATTATCTATTGAATACGACAGGGATGGCGAACCTCTTAAGCTCTACGAGCCATTATTTCCAAAAACATATTTAATATGGCATTGACGTGCCAACAAACTATCTTGACTTATTATTATTATGACCTTTATTTCAATAAATACATATTAATTACATTTTCAAATATTAACATAAAAAATATAGGAATATTTAAAAATATTAAAAACTAGCTGACCCGACAGACGTTGTCCTGTTCGTCCAAAAGTCATTCATACAAAATCACTACCCTACCTACGCTACCCTACACTACCCTACCCTACACTACCCTAACCTACCTACCTACCCTACCTACCTACCCTACCTACCCTACCTACCCTACCTATCCTACCTACCCTACCTACCCTACCTATCCTACCTACCCTACCTACCCTACCTACCCTACCTACCCTACCTACTCTACCTACCCTACCTACCCTACCTACCCTACCTACCCTACCTACCCTACCTACCCTACCTACCCTACCTACCCTACCTACCCTACCCTACCTACCCTACCTACCCTACCTACCCTACCCTACCCTACCCTACCTACCCTACCTACCCTACCTACCCTACCTACCCTACCTACCCTACCTACCCTACCTACCCTACCTACCCTACCTACCCTACCTACCCTACCCTATCTACCCTATTATCCTATCCGTGAAAATTTTCGTTTTTCGACAGCCAACTTCCACTTTGATACTTTTTTTATTTCTGAAACAACTGAACGGGATAAAAAGTATCCTATGTCCTTCTCCTGGCTCTAAACTACCTCCCTGCCAATTTTCAGCTAAATCGGTTCAGCCGTTCTTGAGTTATAAGTGAAGTAACTAACACGACTTTCTTTTATATATATAGATAAGTGGCCCACCGGTATCAGGAACAGGGTCCAAGCTGCCGGCGGTCAGGGCTCCAGAGAGAAGAACCTCCTGACAATACGAGCCGTGTCCAGGAGTACTGCTTTCTGGATCAAGGCCTTGACCCAGCTGCCCAACGAGAGCCTCCTTAGGTGTTGGTCGAGGCTCTTTGCTATCAAACCATTGGCTGTAACAACTATCGGCACAATGATCGCTGAATCTACATCCCACATGTCGACAACCTCGCGAGCCAAGTCAAGATACTTGATTTGTTTATCTTTCTCGGCTTTCACGAGGTTCTCGTCATGCGGGACTGTTATGTCAACGATCATTGTGCGCCGCTCTAGTCGATCCACCACCACTATATCAGGCTTATTGGCTACAATAGTCCTGTCAGTGATGATGGATCGATCCCAGTACAGTGTGACATGTCCATTTTCGAGAACTGGGTCGGGCACATACCTATAGTACGGCACTTCTGATTCCACAAGGCTGTATTTCAGAGCAAGTTGCTTAATATTATTTATTTAATCAGACTACATGAGGTCCATTGTGTTAGTAACCATTTTACTTAGCCTATGTTAGTACTTAATAGCTAAAACAGATCTTGTTCGGTCGGCTAACGCCCACACAAGCGGACTATCTGCCCGGACGGTGCAGAATGATGTTGGGACTGTCCCGCAACCTGCGAAGTAACGAGGCAGATTTCTTACGCCATACTGCGTCAAAGCTGTGAGTGCGCGCGTCGGCAAACATCGTCGACGCACTGCAGAAGCGTGGCCGTCGCAACAGCACCCTGAACGCATTGTTATATTGGATACGCAGAGCATTGCAAGCCCTTTGGGTATAACTGAACCACAGGGCCCCCGAGTACAGTGTTGTGCAATACGCCTTAAAAAGGGCTATTTTAACTGCAACTGTACATCGAGAGAACCTGCAGGCCAGCATGTTCGCCCGGACTGACAACGCTCTGCGCTCCCTCTCTAAATCTAAATCGTCTTTTAGGGAATCTGTTACCAGATGGCCCAAGTATTTAAATTTATAATAATAATAAAGCCTTTATTAAACAATCTTATAAACCATATTTCTTATATACTAAAATAAATATTTAACGTTGACACTGGTTTCGCGAAGATTGTCTTGCTACTTAGCTTAAGCCTCCCCTAAAGCTTGCCATAAAGTGTGGTCTTGTGTCTTCCTTCTCCATGTGGCGCCTGCTATTCTGTTTATGTCGTCTTCCCATCTTCGAAGCTGTCTCCCTCTCTTTCTTTTATGTTGTCTTGGACACCATTCGGTCACATCCTTAGCCCTGTTTATTGGTTTACCTTTGAGTAACAGAGGAGGGACCGTAGGTGGACATCTGGCACCAGACCTGAAGACGATATACTCTGTCTTTTTGGCATTGTATATCAACCCATGAGACTCCGCGTACGACTCACATACAGCCAGTAACTTTCAGAGAGCATTGATCGAGGGAGCCAGCAGCACCATGTCGTCGGCGTAGCTCAGATTATTAAATTTATTTATTTTTTGTTCTATGCTGATATATGTCCAATTTTTTTTATTTTTTATTCTATGATTATTTATTAAAATAAAACATTTAAATGAGTATTTTAGGTGTTGTTAATTCATTTTAGGTACCTATTAGCAAACGGATTTAAGAAAAACTTAGAGTGCCCCAGATTTTTTTTTTTTTGGGTGGGAAATCATCAAATAACTTCTCCCGTTCTGGGTGGAGCAGGAGGGCGTGTCAGACTTTTACTGACTAAAACTCACCCGTGTTCCTTCAGTAGCCCGTATGCCAGGGGCTGTGGTGTCTCTTTCGAACAAACCCGCACCCCTGGCAGGCATCGACCCTTGCGGGTCCCAGAGTGCCCCAGTTGCTTTCTTTTCCGTGCATATTGAAATAGACGATTGAGTTATGACTATTTTGGCTTTTGAGGATATCAGGAGATTGGCTAGCAACCGGTCAATAATATTGTCTACGTTATCTTTGGCCCAAACCACAGCTAAACGTGGTGAATTTGTAACCAGTCTTCCTCATTTTAGGAAAATAGACGTGAAGGTGTGCATGGTATTTTATGTATTTCCTTAATGTCTGTAATGCAAAATAAGATTATTAATTAAATGTCACGGAAAACAGTAAGCATTGCGAACCGACATACTATCGAACTTATGAGCCATCGCTGTACGGTATTTCGCAACAGGATTTTTCGCACAAACGTTACATCGCACCAATAAAACATCGTACAACTGAATTATCGACACACCGTGTTCAATATAATAAAAATCGAATCATCAACTTTCGAAGACAAATAGCGAACCCGTTTAGACTGTCGTATTTCACAGTATTCCGGTTACATTAAGTTTTGATAGTGTTGCCGTTGTAATCCAGAGATTATAAGGAATAAATATATAGGCCACATTTTGTGGTGAGCCTATTCGCCGAACCATAAAAACTGTCTCCTTTGCTAGCGCCATCTAATGAACGGGTTCCCTATTTGACTCTCATAATAACCTACAATCTCACAAGAACCTATGAATGCAGCACCTATTGTGTCCTACAATTTCAATAAATAATAGACTTAACAACTTCTACAGAATTACCCCACAGATCTGCAGTTTTTTTTACATGTCCAGTGTGAAAGGTTTTAATTATATCTCTCCAGATAATATGTTCATAATGAAATTCCGAATCGCAAACATTAACATTTTCCGTAAGTATACTCAGCAATAGATGGTGATGAGTTTAGAGATTTTGTGGTTGAAACGGGAATATCTGAAAATAAATGTTCAAAAGCCGCGGTGACTTGTGAATCTGATGTTATTATGTTGTCATTAATAGACAGGCTGAAGTCAGTATTTGGGTTACTAGACCTTCCCGTTTTACTGTTATTAATATTCCAAGTCGTTTTATTTACATTACTACTGTTTTTAATCTTCGACTTAAATAACGCGACTTGGCCACTCAACATACTTTTTTTTAAATAATTTTGAATAATTTCTAGCATTTAAATGAAATTCAGCAGCGTTTACATAAGTCCTTTCATTGTACAGCTCATAAAGCCGTGTTCTACTTTTATGAATACCAATAGTAGCCCACTCACTGAATGATACGTGATTCTTAATCGAGATAGCTTTGGGAATAAAAGTGGAATTAAATTGTTTACATTAAACCTTAAAAAATCGTCATAGAGCAGATCTCACATTGTATAGGATTTCCGTATAGTGCGAGATCAAGCCCACTCACTGAATGATACGTGATTCTTAATCGAGATAGCTTTGGGAATAAAAGTGGAATTAAATTGTTTACATTAAACCTTAAAAAATCGTCATAGAGCAGATCTCACATTGTATAGGATTTCCGTATAGTGCGAGATCAAGCCCACTCACTGAATGATACGTGATTCTTAATCGAGATAGCTTTGGGAATAAAAGTGGAATTAAATTGTTTACATTAAACCTTAAAAAAATCGTCATAGAGCAGATCTCGCATTGTATAGGATTTCCGTATAGTGCGAGATCAGCGTAAACTCGGAAATGTATATATACCTATAGCTTGATCTGTAGCCGTGTGTACGTGTATTTAATACTCAATTCTTTTTAAATTTCAGGTGGCTGTAAGTTTATTTCTATATGTTTGCTAATGCACTTGTTTTAAACCAGAGATGAACTTTAATTATCACTTACTCACTGCATTTCGGTATACTCTGGCAATAACTCTAGGTCACCACGTGAAACTAACGGACTTCCACAACACAAGATCCTTTTCGTGTCAATGCCTTCGTTATCACTCGTCTTCAGATATCCCCGCACAAATGTTCCAAAGTTGACATCCCATTTCAACTCTACGGGGTAATTGACTAACAAACTAACAGTAACAATAACTTTCACTGTGATAGTCCAAGAGCATTCATTGCGTTATTAAAGTTGATAAGTAGACAAAGTGTTCCTACATATGGAGCAATGGATTAACAATATCTTTCAGAATAATTTTATTGTGATTACGCACAGTAAGTAATCTTAAAAGTACAAATAAAATTAATTTTACTATTAAATTTTTCAGCAAAAGGTGGGTACATATAGTACTATGTTTTTGTTCGTAGCTTGAGAAGTTCTTTTTACAAGCCTAACACTTTGAAGAGTTATGCGCACGTACCTACAATAAAATAAATATTGAAAGCATTTTGAATATTTTTGCCTGTAAGCATCTTTGGGGACATAAGTGGACGGTAATCTACCTGTCTCTTCTGGAGTTGAAATTATGAGAAGAGGCCCTAGTGTGAATTTCTTTTAACCATATTGATCTAACGCATCCACCATATTCGGCGATCCGATTGGCCCTGGTGGATTGGTCAAGGACCAATCAAAAGAAACACACTAGGGCCACAGAGAGCATAACTAAAATTCCAATAGCAATAACGGATTAAAAGGAACGCAGCAGACACTACCTCGACGTCCGCCATTTTGATTACTAGTGCTAGGGATGGATCACAGCCAAGCATAAATTTGTAGCGAAAATTCAGGTCTCATGGGCATTTGCTCATAAACTCATAAGGAACAAATTTTCGGCGCGAATGTTCACATCGAGTAAATGCTAATGTCAGTCGCCACCTTTATGTTTCAGATGTTGTCGTCAACTACCATGATCGTAAGTCCAAGTTGCCGCCCGCGGAGGGCGAGCCCTTTGATTACAAAGTCCGTTACACTTGCAAAAAGGAGTGCATCCTCATTAAGGTACGGTCACCTTGTGATGGACATAGACCATAGAAAAATAGTCTGAGGTATGGACAAGCGATATTGGAGCATTGAGTCCAAGAAGCTAATAGGCTCAGAACTAATAGGTAAAAGTGGTGGCAAGACTCTAACTACCCAAGTGAAGACGACTGTGGTGTGCGCATTCTTTCTGAATACATACATGAGAGAGAAAACATATCACTGTCTCGTTCTTATGTGTGTATTTAGAAAGAGAGCGTTAGACCACAGTCGTCTTACTTAGGTATTAAGAGTGTTGTCTTCACTTTTATCATATGCTTCTTGATCGGGTCTAGGTCGATGTTTAATTTCCGTTGCGCCGCCATCTGCCGGTCACCGGCAGAAAAAAGTGCGCAGTAGTTTGCCATTCACAGGGGTACAATACGGCAGAGAATCTGTGGGTACACTTTTTGTTGTTTCTCTGTGGAACTAAGCAATCTATCTCTTTTGTTCTTGTATAAAATGATCAGGGTAGACAAGGCTAGCAATGTTTCTTTAACTGATGTTAACGAGACAGTGCAAACTTTCGCGGTATTCATCGCAGAACATAGTACAGAGGCCAGCACATCAAGTTACTCCAATCTGTCAAATTTCTTTGATGGATTTTCAACTATATGTCTAATTAATAAGGTTTATGTTCACTTGGGAAAATTTGACAGTTTGGGGTAGCTTGATGTGCTGGCGTCCGTACCTACTTAGAGAGTTGGTGCTGAGTGTTTTTGAAGTGAAAGTGCATATTTCAAGGATGAATACCTATGTAAAGTTAATTATCTTTCTCTGAATATATTAGTTATAAGCAGTTTAATATAATATTTTTACGCATATATTTTACGGAAAAAATTCCACGAGGTGAAAAAATGGCCGCCATATAAAATCATAACTTTTGCGACGACTTTTCGTGTACCTACGTATTTTGTATGAAATGGCTAAAATACTGTTAAAACGGTAAGACAATTTCATAAACTATCCATAAATAAACGATGTTGTGTATGAAAATTCAGTTAAAGCAGGAAAAATTGCAATTTTAACATGACATTCCTTCCTATGCAACAGTCCGACCCGTTGCTAAGGGCCGAATTACGTCGTCGCCCGATCCCCCGAGTGGGTTCCTGCATTGTCGTTGTGGGGGGGCTCAGTAACCGTGGACTCCCAGCCACGGTGAAGTCAAGAGGAACCCAAAGGTGGGGCCGCTCGTCAAGACTTTTGTCTTCAAGCCAACGACGTGGCGGCCAAAAAGTAGGTTGCGGTGAGGTGCACTGCAACTGAGGTGGGCCGCGATGTCGAATGGGAGGCATCGCGGCTGAGGGTTACGGGCTGCAGCAGAGGAGGAGTGCCGGTGCTACTGAGCAGCGCTCTTCCCTTCCGTGGCCTGGACGGGGCCGCCACCGTTTGATGGCGGAAGCGGTAGGGCTGCAGGGGAAGAGGAGTGTCGGTATAGCGTTGGCCGCTAACCCTATCCCCTGCGGCCGAAAAGTGGTAGACGGGACGTCACGTTGTGTTCCACGCGCGCCGTGAGAGATGTCAGCAACCACTGGTGGGGTCCGCAAGGGCCGATGCCTGCCAGGGAGCGGGTTGTTTGAAAGAGTTAAGGGTTTCATCATAGATATAAGATTTATATTTCTATGGGTTTCATCATGCTAATATTTAATGTTATTTATTATTATGTAGTACTATAATATGAATGCAAAATTATTCAAATAATTCCTTTATTATCAATAACTATTGCCATTATTTTATTTTCTTCATGCAAAATTAATTAAAATTATCAGCACTTTAACATTATTTTGATAGGATTTTATTCATTCCAAGTTATCACCATTAATTATTATTTATTAACATGAATACTATTTTCATATTATTAAATGTAAGGACCGCCTATAGCGGTAAAAGCCTCCTCTATTATTTTCCATCTCGCTCTGTGTCTGGCCAGTCTGTTCCATATTTTTCCTGCTACTTTGGCTATGTCATCGTCCCACCTCTTGCATGGTGTACCTCGGCGGCTTT
This sequence comes from Polymixis flavicincta, assembly GCA_949987655.1. Taxonomy (NCBI): domain Eukaryota; kingdom Metazoa; phylum Arthropoda; class Insecta; order Lepidoptera; family Noctuidae; genus Polymixis; species Polymixis flavicincta. The sequence continues at coordinate 1,870,983 of OX465198.1, read as the reverse complement.
TTTTTTCGGGTACCAGTTTGTGGTTATTTTTGTCCATCTCTCGTCATTCATTCTATGGATGTGTCCTGCCCATTTCCATTTTAGCTTAAGGACTTGCTTAACTACGTCCTTGGCTTTGGTCTTCTCTCTAATTAGCGTGTTTTTAACTTTATCCCTTAGTTTTATTCCCATGTAGCTCCTTTCTATAGCTCTCTGACAAACTCTTATCTTTTCTAATGATTCTTTTGTTAAAGACCACGTTTGGCATGCATATGTGAGGCACGGCATCAGGCAGGTTTCCAAAGCTTTTGTTTTTATTTTGGCAGGCAGTTCACTTTTAAATATTTCTTTCATGGACCAGTATTAATTTGTTCCAGGTGTTCTTTATTCTGCGGTTTATTTCTTTCTTTGAGCAGTCTCTTATAGAAATTGAGTGTCCCAAATAAACGTACTCGTTAACCCATTCTAAGGGTTCTTCGTTCAAGGTTAAAGTTGTTTTTTCTCTATTTGTCATAACTTTTGTTTTGCTTTGGTTCACTTCAAGCCCTACGGTCTTGCTTTGTTCATTCAGTGTTTGTAGCATGCATTGTAGCTCTTCGGGGTCTTCCGATAATAGCACCAGGTCATCTGCAAATCTAAGGTGTGATAAGTACTGTTGCAAAAATTGGAAATCCAATGCCAGACGAAAAGCTTGTAATGGGCGAGTATGGTTACGGACACAGAAACAAAAGAGGAGAAATGTTTGTAGAGTTTTGCTTTCAGTACAAACTAAAGATAGTAAATACTATGTTCAAAAAATCCTCAAAATTGAGGTTGACGTGGAAATCGCCGGATGGTAAAACTAGAAATGAAATAGATTACATTGCTATAAATATTCCAAATTCATCGTTACGAGTAGAAAATATCAGTGTACTAAGCAACTTTAAACATCCAAGTGATCACCGCCTAGTGAGAATAACCTTAAACCTGGAAAAAGGAAAAAATTCAAAATGTGGATTACTAAAAATTCCAATTATACTCTTATATCTAATAAACCGACACCAGACCCTACCATGTTAGTTCAAGAGCAGTATGATATTATAGTTCAAGAGCAGTATGATATTATAGAAAAGTGAAACAAACTGCACGGAAAACTCAATTTTGGCAAGAAAAACCTTAAAAAAACACATCTTCTTCTTCGTCGTCACACTCTTGGCAGAGAGGTGAGAGGTCGTGGTCGTCACATCAGGGGTGGTGGCAAGCTTCACAATCCGTCGCCATTCCTCCCGTACTTTGGCTTTGCTTGAGCATTCGTGGAGTGGACCATTGAGTGCAGTTTTGACTTGGTCCGTCCAACGCATTGGAGACCTGCCACGTGCTCTTGTCCCTTCAACCATTCCCTGTACTACAAGTCGCTCCACAGATGTGTCTTCTTGACGTGCAATATGTCCAAAGAAAGTTAAAATACGACATTGGACGATGGAAGAAAGACGCTGTTTGATACGAAGCTCTTGGAGGATTGAGACGTTAGTTCGGAACTGTGTCCAGGTTATGCCAAACATTCTTCTCCAGCACCACATTTCTAGAGCGTCTATCTTCTTTTTCTCGCTTTCCCTTAAAGTCCATGTCTCAGCGCCGTACAGAAATATGGGAAACACTAATGCCCTGACAAGTCGCATTTTAGTGGCCTTTGTGATATTTCTGCTTCTCCATATTTTTCTAAGCCGATCCATGGAGGACCTGGTGATAGCCATGCGTCGTTTGAAAAAAAAAACACATAGATAGGAGGTAATTTAATGTAGTTTCTGGAATAGTTTTCACATTTGCAATCGATTAAGCAATTCATAAGAAAAATCCGTTTTTTGAAGCACGTATGCGTCACGTGTTCTTTTGTTGTTGTAAACAATAGACGTTTTTATAGATTTATTTACGAACTCCTTTCATTGTGAAACACTTGTAAGTATTTTTTTATAGTTAGCAACAGTCTTGACTGATTTAATACACAAACATTTGTCAAACTGCGACATGATTACGACTACAAAAAAAAAAAAAAATATTAGTGTTGAGTTGCGTAATAATTTTAAGTGGCCACTTGAGTCGCGTGAAGAGAAGTTAAGATTATCTTCCTTTTTATATGATTTGGCTGCCTGGTGGTAATTTCTTTATTATGTAATCGTTGTCGTAAATGTAAGTTTTTAAATCGCGCATCCCGATTCGTTTGAAAAAGAAAGCTATGGATACCATCATATTACCTACACTACTCTACGGTTGTCAAAGTTGGACACTAACAAAGACAGTTAGTAGGCCCAAGCGCCGGTGGTGCGATGATATTATGGCCGTGACCGGCCCCATCTGGACTAGAATAGCCCATGATAGAGAGGAATGGCATAAGATGGAGGAGGCCTTTGCCCTTAAATGGGCACCCTGAATTGTGAATGTATTATGAAATCAATCAATTTATGTTAAGACTATTTTATTTATTGTTTATTATTGTTAATACTTATGCATGTTTAAATTATTATAAATGAATTAATTCTAAATTTTAAGATGCTATTTTACTATTGTATTTTTTTGGGAATTAAAAGGCATAAATAAAAATAAAAAAAATGTAATCGTTATTGTAGTGTAATAGTGAATACTATTAAATGGTTTTATTATTGAAATATGTATTTTGCTTCTATTTCTGGGGCCTTGAATGATAAAAGTGGGAATAAAATAAAAACACTCATTTTTAACTTGAAACCTACTCATTTTATTGTAAACCCAATTACACGTAAGTCATACACTGAATAGAAAATATTGTACAAATTCCGAAAAACTTACAGTTTTATATGATTTTCATAGTAAAATAGCGAGAAATCGGGGTTTGAACCCAAGGGTAACTAAAGGGACGTGACCTAATCGACGCCATTTTGCAGTAAACTGCGGAAGCTCAGTTTTTGTTTTTTTGACGGGTTACACTTTTTTTTTTTTTTTTTGGGGGGGTGAAATCAAATGACTTCTCCTGCTGAGTAGAGCAGGAGGGCGTGTCAGACTTTTATTGACTAAAACCCACCCGTGTTCCCTCAGTAGCCCGTATGCCAGGGGCCGTGGTATCTCTTTCGAACAAACCCGCTCCCCTGGCAGGCATCGGCCCTTGCGGACCCCACCTGTGGTTGCTGACATCTTTGACGGCGCGCGTGTGGAACACAACGCGCCGTCCCGTCTACCACTTTTCGGCTGCAGGGGATAGGGAGAGCGGCTGACGCTATACCAACACTCCTCTTCCTCTGCGGCCCCACCGCGTCCGCCATCAAACGGTGGCGGCCCCGTCCAGGCCACGGAAGGGAAGAGCGCTGCTCAGAAGCACCGGCACTCCTCCTCTACCGCAGCCCGTAACCCTCAGCCGCGATGCCTCCCATTCGACATCGCGGCCCACCTCAGTTGCGGTGCACCTCACCGCAACCTACTTTTTGGCCGCTACGTCAATGGCTTGAAGGCAAAAGCCCTGACGAGCGGCCCCACCCTTGGGTTCCTCTTGGCTTCACCGTGGGTGGGAGACCACGGTTACTGAGCCCCCCCCGCAACGCCAATGCGGGAACCCACTCGGGGGGGAACACGGGTTACACTTGAAGGGTATAAAGTGTAGGAAATACTGTTTTTATTTACTTACATTTTTACTATATTTTATCGTTTATTTAATTTAAGTTTATAATCCTTTTGTGGGATTAAAATTTTAACATCCATAAGTGTGTTTATGGCATCACAGCGGGCACTATCTGAATACCAGCGCTGCGGTAGTTGTTTTTATTTTTAACCCCCGACGCAAAAACGACGGGGTGTTATAAGTTTGACGTGTCTGTGTGTGTGTGTGTGTGTGTGTGTGTCTGTCTGAGGCAACGTAGCTCCCGAACGGATGAACCGATTTTGATTTAGTTTTTTTTGTTTGAAAGGTGTTATTAGTCGGGAGTGTTCTTAGACATGTTTCATCAAAATCGGTTCAGGCGTTTGAAGATTATCAGCTCTTTTCTGGTTGAAAAACGGATTTTAGCCTCTGATCAACTCAAAATTTGGGATTCTATTACTTCAATTATATTAGACGAATAAAATAACCTTGAACTGATGCTGGAGCAACACCTGGAATTTCCAGGAAACCCAAGTTATTCACCAACAAACAGCAGAAGTATCGTGTTTGGGCTCATTGAAAAGGTCTCAATGAATAGATTATAGATAAATGGTGATTTAAGGGAGACATTAAGTTTAAAAAGAAATAAAAATTAAATTTAAAATTTAAAAAACCCCCGACCCAAACAAAAACTCAAAAAAGTAAAAAATAATATTTATAGGCCTTTTAATTTTAACGTAATATTTTGATCAGGGCATTGTCAAGTCGGGGGACGGTCAATGAAAACGCCAAACAGAGGCCTAGCCGTCCCCCGACTTGACAATGCCCTGATCAAAATATTACGTTAAAATTAAAAGGCCTATAAATATTATTTTTTACTTTTTTGAGTTTTTGTTTGGGTCGGGGGTTTTTTAAATTTTAAATTTAATTTTTTTTAAAGCAGTGTATCTCTTTAATCGTAAATATTTTTTTGAAAAGAAAAAAATATATGATATTTTCAAGTCTTTTTAACCCCCGACGCAAAAATGACGGGGTGTTATAAGTTTGACGTGTCTGTGTGTGTGTGTGTGTGTGTGTGTGTGTCTGAGGCAACGTAGCTCCCGAACGGATGAACCGATTTTGATTTCGTTTTTTTTTTTTGAAAGGTGTATTAGTCGGGAGTGTTCTTAGATATGTTTCATCTAAATCGGTTCAGCCGTTTGAAGATTATCAGCTCTTTTCTGGTTGAAAAAGGGATTTTAGCCTCTGATCAACTCAAAATTTGGAATTCTATTACTTCAATGATATTAGACGAATAAAATAACCTTGAACTGATGCTGGAGCAACACCTGGAATTTCCAGGAAACCCAAGTTATTCACCAACAAACAGCAGAAGTATCGTGTTTGGGCTCATTGAAAAGGTCTCAATGAATAGATTATAGATAAATGGTGATTTAAGGGAGACATTAAGTTTAAAAAGCAAGAAATTAAAATTTAATTTAAAATTTAAAAAACCCCCGACCCAAACAAAAACTCTAAAAAGTAAAGAATAATATTTATAGGTCTTTTAATTTGAACGTAATATTTTAATCAGGGCATTGTCAAGTCGGGGGACGGTCAATGAAAACGCCAAACAGAGGCCTAGCCGTCCCCCGACTTGACAATGCCCTGATCAAAATATTACGTTCAAATTAAAAGACCTATAAATATTATTCTTTACTTTTTAGAGTTTTTGTTTGGGTCGGGGGTTTTTTAAATTTTTAATTATTTTTTTTACAAATACTGCAGCATTATGACGAGCTAGGAGCCTTTTAGACCTCGCATAGGTCTTCCTCTTTTTTTTGTTGTTTTCCCAAATTTGTTATTTTTTACCTTAGATAAACTTAAATGCTTTAATTTTCTTCTTTATTGTTTGTATTTCTTGTGTGTGTCTCAAATAAAATATTTTTGTTCTTGTCACTGTGGCCACCAGCTACTCATTCAAGCGACACGCGTCTTGCGACACCGACTAAGGCGAAAACAAATTAAAGAACCTGGTTCGAGTGTGACGTGACGACGTGCAGACTCCAACATATCAAGCCCTCCCAAACTGTCAAATTTTTCCAATTGAACACGAACCTTATGCTTAAGCTAGAAAGTTGATAATCTATAAAAGAAATTTGACAGATCAGGGTAGCTTAATGTGCTGGCGTCTGTAACTTGCGGAGCGACGGACGGAAAGAGCAGACACGCGCGCGTGCCTATTGCTTAACGCAAGTCACGTTGCAATTCGCATTGCTTTAGGCCGTGAACCGGGGCTAAAACGTCGTCGTGATGACATGATTTTATAGACGTTTTTTTAGTTAAAGTAAAAATATGACTCTTTATGTCTCTTATGTTTTAAAGTCCACCTGAAGGATTAAGAGCGGAAAACAAACCGTCTAACAGAGAACATACTAATCATATTCCTGCCCTAGGTCAGCGTCAACGGCATACCTCTGGAGAACGGCACGCCAAGCTCGAATGTTGGCTCTGTGGCATACTTTTTGGTACGTACCTACAACGCTTCAAAGTTCTTTAGGCGCGTGGCTAACGCCGCCATTTTGGTTTATTAAAGCAATTTCTGAGATAATTTCACCAATGTTTACCAACAAGCGGAATGTATTTTAGGCAATGTTTTACTGCCGTGCTTATTGACATATTTAAACTTTCCCAGACAAACAATTAATGAATGAGGCTAGATAGAAGATTCGTCCGTTACGGTGGAGTCCGTGGAAGCGAGTGCTCGCTGGGCCGAGCCAGCTTGCCACCGCACCGCGCCCTGGCGTGCCGATGACGACGCCTGCGCGTGTAGATCGCGCGCAAGGCCGTGTTTTGGGTTCGATTCCCAACATGCTGCCCGGGTTGAGGTATAGACTTAAAAATATTGAAGGGGAAAATATTATTAAAAGCCCTCCTTATGGCCTTTGGCCTCCTTATGCCCCTCTTTGTCTTCACCTCGGCAACTCTTGTGATTCCGTCGCTGCCAGGGTAGACTTTTATGACCCTTCCTAAGGACCAGAGTAGAACAGGAAGAGCTCTGTCCTTCATTATGACAAGAGAGCCTAGTTTCAGATCCGTCTTCGAAGCCCGCCACTTCACCCTCTGTTGCAGTACAGCTATATACTCTAAAGAGAAACGTTGTCAAAAGTGCTGCTTGATGTGCTCTATTCTCTCGAAGAGCTCCAGGCGTGTTATGTTGTCATCAGAGATCTGTTGATGAGGAATAGCATTAAGTGGTCGGCCAATTAAAAAGTGGGACGGTCTAAGAGCGGAATAATCGTGGGGGGTCTGAGGAAAGGGGAGTAAGAGGACGGGAGTTTAAAACAGCTTCAATTTGAGTGAGGCAAGTACTCAATACTCAATACGTTTATTGCATTCCACAATGTGAACTTAGGTGGTAGGTACATAAAGACATACATTCGTTTTGGAGCATTGTGGGCCCTGTCGGGCATAACAACATAAAAATTAGGGAGAGGGCTATTATAGATATTTGTTAACAATTTTAATATTAATCTACTCTTTCGTTTTGTGTAGGTAGGTAGGCTGATAACCAATTGTGTATCTACATATAATTTTTACTACTCATATATTGGATTTATACATTAATATTTATTTAAATTAAACATATATTATTATTATCATTGGTAATTATAAATAAATTATTATTGCGTTTTTTTTTTTGGTATATTGTTTATTTATTGAATTTATCATTTAAATATTCTTGTACATTGTAATAACATTTACAGATTAGAAATTGTTTTAATTTATTTATAAAGATATTAAATTTTTGTTAATTTTAATTTCATCAGGTAATTTATTGTGTATTTTAACTGACATTACTAAAATGCTTGTGGAGTGTAGTAGTCATCACCAACCCGCCTGCTAAGCGTGGCGATTATGGCAAAACCCCCGTTTTGGAAGAGGCCTTTGTCCAGCAATGGACGTGTTTCGGCTGAATTGATGAAGTAGCCATTTCCTCGTAAGTAAGATGAGTGGTTTGCAATAACCTTTTAAGGTGATACTTGTAGAACGGAGAGCTGCTTCAGCTAAGCCGTTGAAATGGGGGCTAAAGGCAGCACCCTAATTGCGTAACTCACGATTGATCATAATTGGTTTCGTCTTCACAGTTAAACAATATTCATTGCGTTATTTATGCTGTCGAACAGACACATTTTTCGAATATATGTAGCAATGGTTTAACAATCCGTTTCAAAACGATACAGATTATGATGAATCGTGAGTTACGCAATTAGGGTGCTGGTCCGAATTTAAATTCGATACGTTCTTGGGCTATGTGACTCTTGAGGTCTAATTGCACAAGAAATTTTGAAAGCTCATTGTAAGTTCCGACAAAGTTTGTGCCCTTATCGGACATAATACATTGAGGTTTACCCCGACGTGATAGCTGAAGAGCTGCTAAATAAGCCTCGCTAGATAGCGCAGTGACGAGTTCGATATGGCAGGTCTTGGTCGAATTGCAGATGAAAATCGCCATAAACCGTTTAATTAGTCTCAACCTCTGCCTTTCCTGTCCGCTATCATCACTGGCCCTGCGTAATCAACACTGCTATGTAAAACTGGATACTCCAATTCAGCTCGAGTTGACGGTAGAAGGCCCATAATTGGTAGCACAGATTTCGCTTTGTACCTACAACATCGAACGCATTTATTAACAATAGTTTTGGCTAGGTTTCTACCACCCAAGGGCCAAAGTCTGCCTAACATTCGCTGAGCAATGCAAGAGCTGAGGACCAAAATGTAAAAAGGTTAAATGAAATCGCTGAAAAAGAATCTTTATGAAGTGATGTTTGCTACACAGTAAAATTTAATGTTTTGCATCGAAAGAGTATGGGGAACTGTCTAATCTACCACCAACACGTAATTTTTTAGTAGGGTCTGGTTCTGGGGATAAGGAAATAAGTTTTCTTTTAATGCAATACCTTTCCCGTTTTAAGAATAGCATATGGCTCAGGAAACATTTCAGACGGAACAGATCAGTGTTTTTCAACCTTTTTCATGACACAGCCCCTTTAGTATGAAGAAATATTTCGCGACCTACCCGTTGCTTTTTTTTTGGTCGGCATCACTGTGCGGCGGGGCGGCCTATGCTGGCCGCCACGCCGCACATTGGGGAAAAACCGACCTATTTTCGACAAAATCGATTCGCAACTTCGCAAGCGACTTTGTAACTAAAAAAATCCATTCTCGTAAGATTATCTATGCTACAAAAATCCACTGCGGAAATTGAAAAATTGGGTAACATAACCTAAAAAAAATAACAGTAGCCAGTAGTCGAGCGCCAGCCATTGTTTTTACGTATAACTGAAATGATTTGTAATTATTGAAAATGGATAAAGGGTTTAGCCGTCTGTTACAAACTCCTTTATTATCATAGATTTATATTGGTTGTCATAAAAACAAATGTCACTAGTCCTTCACCTTTTGCCTGCCTGTCTGGTTGACAATAAAAAATAAAATACATCTTAATGTTCAAGCAACACTTTATATTATTGGCGACGAGGCAAATTGTGTTATCAGTATCCAAACAACATGAATACTGAACAATTTGCGGCTTTCCTTACCGCACAACAGGAACAACAAAAGGTACTAACAGTCCTCTTACAACAACTCGTTCAACAGCAACAACACCAAGAATGCCCCTCAACAAACAGCAGCGTGTCTAACAACGATGATAACGCAGCACCTTCTACGTCAAAACATAACATTCCTACAGTTGGAGATAGATTTAAAACAAAAATGGCCAGAACTACGCGAAATCACAGGTGATAGCAAAACGAGAGAGATAACATTTGCAGAAATATTTACAGTTGCCCAGTCACGCGAAGCCGCAGAGAACGAAATTAGCACCGAAAGTAACAAACTCAGTGACTATATTAACAGAATCAAACAGAAGAGACAAAGCAAACGCACTCTTACTACGGTCAACAACGAAACACCCAGGAAATTACGTCTAGACCAATGCAGACGATGCGGAAAGCGAGACATACATGACTATGAGCACTGCACAGCAAAAAACCACCAATGTCAAGCATGTCTGATGACAGGACATTTTGAAAGTGTATGTATTAAATCAGGTAGAGCATATTTATCATCACAACCCAGACACTCACAACGCAAAAACAAGACAGACAAAAACAACAGAATACAGAAGCTTAACGATCGAACGGAGACATCAGATCCCCCATCAACGGCATCGTCAGACACAGACTCCTCCGCAGAAGAAAGTGATAGCATGACCAACCCTGTCTACATCATTAAAAAAAAAACATCTCGCTGCAAGAAAATTGACGTTATGATCAATGGTGTAAAATGCACGATGGACTGGGACCCTGGATCAATCTACTCAATAATTTCTACTAAAATGTGGAAAGAGATTGGAGCCCCAGCATTGTTGAAGGCACCGAAACTCCAAGCCTATTGCAATTTTAAACTGAAACCGAAAGGTATAACAGACGTAACAGTTGAACTAAACAACATACAAAAAATATTACCTGTTGTCGTCATGGACAAAGCAGATCCTATACTTTTCGGATTACAATGGAGCGAAATGTACGAAATGACATTTCCGAAACCGGTTTATTCTATCAAACGTACCACAGACACATCACTGGGTGCCGTGCTAGCTACCTACAACGACCTATTTGACAATAAATTAGGGAAGGTAAAGAATTATCAAGTGAACATCCACATCAAACCTGGCAGTGAAGCAAAACATCTGCCAGCACGGCCCATCAGGTTCAGCATACGCAAGAACATAGAAATAGAACTAGAACGGCTTCTACGCGAAGGAATAATAACAGAAGTGGATCCCAACAGGACACCCTTAGAATGGGCCACACCCACAGTCAATGTTTTGAAACCAAATGGCCAAGTACGGATATGCGGCGACTACCGAACAACGATAAACCCGGTACTTATCAAACATACTCATCCCGTACCCCTTTTTGATCAGTTAAGACAACGTCTGGCACATGGGGATAAATATTCGAAAATCGACCTTAAGGATGCTTACCTACAGTTTGAAATATCACCTGAATCAAAAAAGTACCTAACAATATCAACCCACATAAGAATACCTGTGTTTTCTTTCCTCAATGATAACTAGATGGCATTTTTACTACATTTGGATTGCCTCAAATTATTGTCTCTGACAATGGACCTCAATTTACTTCCAAAGACTTTCGAGAGTATTACAAGTCAAAGGGCATAGTGCACATAACATCTTCACCATACCACCCAAGAACCAATGGATTAGCCGAACGACTCGTGCGAACCTTTAAATCCAGAATGGCGTCAAGTGAAGCAGACAGGGGAAACCTAAAACAGAGACTTCAAAACTTTCTCTTTTCATATCGCAACACACCGCATACTACCACAGGAAAGTCCCCAGCCCAAATGATGTTCGGCAGACAGCTAAACTGCTTACTGGATAATGTGAAGCCAAATATGAGAAGGGCATTGCGATATAAAAACATACAAGCGAATATTCAATCTGAGCAAAAGACGCCGAATTTCCAGAATGGGGAAGCAGTGTACATCCGTACCAAACTAGAAAATAAGTGGAAACCGGCTATCATTGAGGAAAGAAAACACAGGTATTCTTATGTGGTTAGAACTCCAGAAGGAGTCTTGAAGCGCAGACACGCCGACCACATACGTCCCAATGCAAGCGTAGTTCAGTCACCAACCAACGAGCCACACATTTCGATGAAACCATCGTCATGGACTTCCACACCACATCAAGTACTACCTGGTGCCAGTTCAACTCCATTGAGTCAACCTCCAATTGAGACCGTTTCCTATTCACCGCCAACACTCGAGCAGACGCCGGTGTTGAGGCGTAGTAAGAGAACAGTACGCCCACCACATCGCCTCATAGAGCAAATGGACTGAAGCCGGGAGGAATGTTACAAACTCCTTTATTATCATAGATTTATATTGGTTGTCATAAAAACAAATGTCACTAGTCCTTCACCTTTTGCCTGCCTGTCTGGTTGACAATAAAAAATAAAATACATCTTAATGTTCAAGCAACACTTTATATTACCGTCCTTCCATAGCCAAACTGCCGCCGATAGGAACCTATATCGTGACCTATGCTACATTGTAGAGGGTACTAATAGTAGTTCATTGATTAGATATTAGCCCTGCATCTTATTTAATTGAGAAGCTATTTAAAAAAAAGGGTCTGGCACTATGACTTTGAAAAAAAGTCGTCTCCGGACACTTTTTTTTAAATAGCTCCTCAATTAAACTAAGATACAGAGCTAATATCTACTCGATGAACTACTATTAGTACCTTCTACAATATTTATTTATTAATACAACATAGGCTACGATATAGGTTCCTATTGGGGGCAGTTTGCCTATCCGCTTGAGCAACCTTAATGACGTCATCGCACCCATTTGCGTCGTGGGTAGTCCGCGCTCTTATCGCAAACTCGAAAAAAACAATGTATCTTTGTATGTGGGTGGGTTCATTTGTTTATTGTTTTGGAATGCTGAATGAATGGACTTTTTAACTTGTATTACTTTCGTTTCAATGGTGGTCGTAATAATTTACATAATTTGTGCGGGAATGTTGAAACTAAAATAAAGATAAAACGACTTTATGACGACAGTTAGTTGAAATTCGGATTTACTGTGATTGGAAATAAACCAGTGTATTATTTGCTTTGAAACTTTATCAAGAGAAAGCATGAAGCCATCGAAGGTATTACGCTACCTCAATATAAATCATACAAATGAAAAAAATAAACCCGTAGATTTTTTTGAAAGATAATTGAAAGCTCTTCAATAACAAAAAACTGCTCAAAATATGTCCAACGTAAGATGTTTTATTTTGCATAAAGCTCAACTCGCGGGCCGCCCCAACCAGGGCAGACAAGACCCGACCGACCCTTGCTCGTTGACGTGCCAGCCCGCGCCGCAGCTGAGCCAGTAGAGTTAAATTCCCCGGTTGCTAATAATAATGAAAATATTTTGATCCAGCCTGTACCCACTTACTGTCGCCCCCCCCCCCCCCGCCAGTGACGCCCTGAGCCGAGGTCCGTACCCCACAGGGGTTGCCCTAAGCATGCAGTCGGTTTAGGTTAAGTAGGTTTTATGCCCCGGCTGATGGAGGCTTTTAGTATCTATCACTAAAAATGCCTTCACAGGAAAGTCCGGTTAAGCAGTCACGGCCTCTCAAGGTCAACTGCGAGATGCCACACACAAAAAAAAATGGGCAGACAAGATTGTGTGGAGTCGGTTTTGCAGCGATTTGTTTCTCACAAAATTTTGTAGCACAACATATTGACTTTATATAACACTAATTTAATTTAATATTGAAAATGCTACCAAGTAACCGGCTAATTATTTGTCACCAAATAATATTCCGTAAATTTCGGTGTGGTGAAAATATGGCAAATAAAATATTTGGCAAATGGAAAAAGTTAAATAGAGGCTTCGGCCAATAGCAAAAAGTTATTTTGTAAAACGGCGAAATATACATACTCAGCCTATAACGATCTCACTGCTGGGACACAGGCCTCCTCTCCGTGAGAGGGAGTGGGCCGTAATCCACCACGCGGGCTCAGTGTATATAGTATAGTTCGGTAAAATAATACCTATGACAGATAATAACTTCGATGATCCAAAAATATGTCAAATAATGCATATACCAAAAAAAGACGTCGGTCAATAGTTTTCGGTAAAATGAAATTCGAACAAAAAACATTGGGTAAAGTGATCGGTTCCCCGTTTTTTGATACCGAGCAAGTACACGAAATTTTTAAAGTTGATTTGTTGTCACCTTATACATATAGTATGTTGGTGTCTGGATTTAGGTAGGTAAGGTTAGGTATGTACAGTAGGATCCAAAAGCGGAGTACCAATCTCAAAAAGTAATAGATTGACACTACGGTTTAACTTACGACCTTCTTATATTAAGTAATTTCTATACTGTAGACACACACACTCTCATACGTCTACAAATGATTGTATTCCATAAATTCAACCGTTAAAGTAAATGACGTGATAGCTTAGTGGTTCCTGAACTTGGATTAGCGCCATCGTGCGCAACGAGTCTCGGGTTCGAATCCCACGCGCGGTATGCTAGCCTTTTTATTGTTTTAAAAATCGCTTTTGACTATAGTTTCTTGTTATATTCGTCTTGTTCACTAAACTCGTAAAACTTTATCAATATACCCACAGAAACCTAAAGAAATTTAAATGATATTTAACTTACGACTCATTCGACGTGACATATAGAACGGTGTTGGTTGTTATTGTGTGCTAGTGACGTGTGTTTAATCTATTAGCGGTCTTCTAGTTCATTTTAAAATGTAAGCAAATTGAATAATAGAAATGAAAGCGAATATTATTGCGCTGCATAAAAGCGGACTTAAATATCACAAATAACTGATGAAACCGGCCTGAGTGTGAGTATTATGATTTAATTATTTTATTAAGCACTTATTTAAAGTATAACTGCTGATCCTTGTAGTAATTTTTAAATGTTTTATAAATATCATAACGTCTAAATAGAAGAAAAATATAAAATTTCAAAGTAAATTTATTTCCTAGATTAAATATTTATGTGAAATTTATTATTTCAAATAATTTTGTTTCTAAATAGTAATACATATTAGAATGTATTTTGTTTAGTAGCCTAACAGTACCCCTTTCTTGTTTTAGGTAGTGAAATACTGTGAGTCAGTGGATGAAAAGATATGAGGAAGGGGGTAGCCTTGCCCGTCGAAAGCAAAGTGGAAGACCCCAGCTTATAAAAGAAAGCGACAGCACAAGTGGTTTCAAAAAGACAAGACATTTTGCCAAATTATTCATAGTGCGCTGTGCACTCGACGCAGAAGGTTTGCATCATGGAAAACCAGCTCAAAAAACATAAACATTAACATTAAGATATAAATTAGAAATATTTATTATTATTGACTTTTATTGATTTTAGTAATATTCACATAATATTGTGTCATATCCGTAATATGGATTATATTCGAGGTTTAGTTTCAATCTTCTTTTCGTAATGAAAATGATTACTTAAGCTATAACTTCGATAAGTCCTATTAAATACAATTTGTTAACTTTGAGGTTTGAGAGAACTAACTCACTCGCAGTAGATTTATTCCAATAGTAGTACTCCTATTGGAATAAATAGTAGTACTACTGAGTCATTTAATTGTATTGTGACAACTTGTCTGCATTTGTTATTTTTACGTGGGTAGATTTGCGTAGAAAAATGTGATTTCTTTAGAGTACCGCACATTGTAGTAATTACAGCACAATATTATTATATTACTAAGATACAATAGCCTGATTATCATGGTTCACCAATTAGCTACTTTACTTCAATAATAATGTTCTTTATGAGAAAATAAACTGTTAACAAGAAGTTATTAGTAGTTATTTTTATACCTACTTCATAAAATTATAACGAATAAACATTTTGTAATCACATAATCTTCTTAATCCTTTGTTTAAATAATAATTTAAGTAATTTAAAAAAAACATTCTCGTATAACGGATAAAGAACTGATGAAATTGTTGAAAAGAAAAATAAGTCTCTTCGGGAGATTTGAACCCAGACTTATGTGTTTCTTAATCAATGACAATACGCTGCGAGCTACCGAGACTTGATATTAGAACGTGAATTTTAGCGATCGTATGAACCGACCAAGGTCATACGTAGTTACTACGTAACACAGTACAGACAGAGACAGAGTACTCTGTGCGACGGTATGTTTTTTTGTATCTTTCGACGACAGTGGTGTGTGAGTACCTACTGTGGTGTGCGGTCTGGTTACATCACTTATACACACAGCTGTAGGTACGGCCTGGACCGCGAGTCATAGCAATATAACACTTAGCATGAGAATGGACTCTTGACCGCGACCGTACCTCAGATCATTTTTTATGATCTGTGGTATGTACATACCTCCCCCCCCCCCCCGATGGGTTCCCGTATTTTAGTTGCGGAAGGGGGCCGAGGGGGTGGTCAGTACCCGTGGCTTGCACAACCACGGCGAAGCGAAGAGGAAGCCGAGGAGTGGCTGTTCGTCAGGGCTTTGCCGACAAGCCGACGACACGTAGCGGCCAAAAAGTAGGTTGCGGTGAGGAGCATCGCAACTGATGTAGGCCGTGATGTCGAATGGGAGGCATCGCGGCTGAGGGTTACAGGCTGCGGCGGCAGAGGAGTGCCGGTGTTTTTGAGCAGTGCTCTCCCTACCTTCCGGGGCCGCCACCATCTGATAGCGGACGCGGTGGTGCCGTAGAGGAGGCTCTATCCCCTGTGGCCGAAAAGTGGTAGGGGGCGGGGACACTGTTCTGACCCGTAGGGGGCCCAAATGTGTGGTTTGGCGCCCATGTGCTGTTTGGTCCCTGGGGTGTCCACGACGTGCTGTATGTTCTGGTGCGCCGGTGATTGGGTTTACCCCCCAGAGGAGGCTCCGGTGAAGAACGGCTGCGGCGGGTTCGCGGATGGCTTGCGCGTTCCCGTGTTTCCACCACAAGCACTGGAAGACACACTGGAGGTTTAGTGGGTTAGAGTCCCACATAACTGCGCTATCTCCCCATGGTACCCAACCATACAATACAGCTTCCTTAAAATCGCTAAGGCTGCTCTGACCAGACTGCGAGTGCAGCACACACAGCACGCAAAACTTATTTATTAAACGCCACTGCATGTCACATAAAAGGCAAAGTTTATTAATTACATAGCTTTTATACCCATTTTCGATAAATGAGCAAATATTTTGTTTCAGTCCGAAAACAATACAGTGACGATCAGAATCAGGGAGTACACCTCGTTATACGAGGGAAGGTACTATGGTGTATTCCAGGTGGACAAGGATCAGGTCACTAAACGTTTGGCATCATTATGGTATGTTGTATTCAGGGCCAGATTTGCAGCTGTAGCGAATGCTACTAGTCTCACACTTTGGAGAGCCCCGCTGTTTGAGTCGTAACGGCCCGGCTTACGAGTTGCAGTTCGTGGGTTCGAACCCAGACTGACGTTTTACTTTTGTAACATAAAAATATCTTTATTACTGTTTTTAAAACGATGAGGAAATCGGCACGCCCTAGAACTAAAAGTTTGAAAACATGTGATTTTCATCAACCCGCACTGGACCCGCGTTGCTTGTGACCTACTACTCACTTACTCAGACAAGGCCTGTGTCCCAGCAGTGGGAACGTTATAAATAGTACGAGATCTGGCAACAGAATAGTGCACCCATCGAGTTTTTGCTTAAAACCAATTTTTTATGTAAATTAATGATTAGGAGAACATAAATCCACCAGGTTGCCTATCAAAATGTGGCCGCTAGTATTTTTAATAAAATTATTGTTAAGTAATTGATTTTTGGGAAATAATTTCGTTCACTTGTTTTTTAAATAAAATATCGTCTATTTCACGGCAATTTATAAAGAATCTAAAAAATCACGGTTGCCGTTGTGTGTAAACAAATATGATTTCGATACATTTATACGTTCATAACGTTTATTTTTCAATTTTAAATAAAATTAAAGCGAATTTTTGTCTGCGTGTTGTTATATAGGGTTGCTTAATTAAATCTGGCCGCAAATAAGGGTTGCTGGCTGTTAAAGATGTTAAATATTTAAAGTAGAGGTTCTAAAGAGGTTAAATATTTAAGGTAGGAGGTTCTAACCTCAGTAGAATGCGCTACGGTTGGTATTTGTTGCAGGCGCCCGAACTTGGGAGCACGATACGCAAGTTCGTTGGAAGGAACGACGAAGATTGAGAAACTTAACAATGAAGAGGCTGATGTGGATGCCTCTGGTCCCCCAGATGTGGAGGGGGAAGAGACGCCAGAATTAGAACAACCGCCTGGGGAGTAACCACCAGCCGATGGAAGCAGAAAAAATCTCCCTCCTACTGGGAATCACAGCAGTGGAGGGGAAACAAAACAATGTATGTAATAGTATAACGAGAATTGATTGCTTTATTAATTTCATGAAAGGGAATTGTTTGACTTGGCATAGACATGTGATGAAGAGGGATGGATCACAAAAAACTAAAATAGTAAAAAATTCAATGTCTTTTCCCAACTATCTTAGGGTCGGCTTCCAGTCTAACCGGATGCAATTGAATACCAGTATTGTACAAAGCGCGACAGCCTATCTGCTCTCCACAACCCAGTTTATTTATTTAACACTTTAAGCACACAAATGTACAGAGCCGGACTTAATACCATAGGGTAACACGATACCCCTTGGTTAGACTGGTTGTCAGGTGGCTCTTATACCACGAAGCACGAAAAACAATGTGTGGAGCAATTACTCGGGTTCATCATCATCATCATTTCAGCAGAAAGACATCCGTCGAGTTAAAAATAATAAACTTGCTTTATCCAACCCCAATAACTAAGTTCAGAAGTCGGTGACTTTGGATATGTATTTAATTATAAGTCACCGCCTTCCGAATTTAGTTATTGGGGTTGGACAAAGCAAGTTTATTATTTTTAACTTTTCGGTTTTTCGGCGGTTTAATTTTTTTATTAAAAAGTTTTTATGTTGATAACGTTCACTGTTCCGTGAAATTCATGTCTTTCTCGCAAAAACTGTGAGAAAATTTTGAAATTTCACGCCCCTACTACCAACTAAACTATTTCTGCCTGTGAGGGCCATGATGTTATAGATAAAACTTTAAGGTTTGGGGAGCACGCTGATGGGCACAGGAAACATTATGATACATTATTTTCTATGTCTCTTTATCCGATGTGTCATAAAGTTCCGCAATTTCTTTGGTGTATTCCTGCCGTTTCGTTTCCGTAAGTTGAACGACCAGCACCCTAATTGCGTAACTCACGATTCATCATAATCTGTATCGTTTTGAAACGGATTGTTAAACCATTGCTTCATATGTTCGAAAAATGTGTCTGTTCGACAACATAAATAACGCAATTAATATTGTTTAACTGTGAAGACGAAACCAATTATGATCAATCGTAAGTTACGCAATTAGGGTGCAGGTTGAGCACTAAACCACACATAGGCCTCTCCAGTTCTGCCTCCTCCTTTTTGGAATACCTGCATGATGACAATGAGTGTTTCATATTGCTTTTATCTGTTTCAGAGCACTGGCTTAAAAAAGAGGAGGAGATGCTGTTATTATTACATTTAAAAGACGATTAATGAAGATGATAAATTGTATTTTATTAAAAAATGTACAGAGGCCAGCACATCAAGCTATGCAATCTGTCAAATTTCTTTGATATATTTTCAATTTTATAATAAAAGCATAAGTTCATGTTCAATTGGGAAATTGACAGTTTGGGGTAGCTTGATGTGCTGGCGTCTGTACCGACTTTAATTAACATGACATGTGTATTTTATTAAAATTTGTGTTAACATTTGTCTTTTTCTTTAACATTTACCTATGGACACAGAACTTCCATAACTTCCAGGCGGCCTATCGGAATGACATCAAAATTGTTCGCTACAATTTTGATGTCATTCATTTTGATTACAATTTTGATAACAAACAGTCATTATCGGCTATATGGCTGTAGCTGTGGGCGCTATGCTATAAGCTGAAAACTTCATTAGTAGTCGTCTTTGTTAAATAAAAGGGTACACACTAACTTAATTACGCAATTTCGCGCAACAATGCCAACTGTGGACTTCATTCACATTTTTTCTGATAAGTAAGTAAGCTGAAATGCTTTTATTAATATAATAAAACATTTATTTTCAAGTATCTTTATTACTAAGATAGCTTGTTAAAATTGTCAGTAACAATTTTTTACAAGCTATGTTAGTAATATTTACAAAAAACGATGTCTAAACAATTAAGCAGGCACATGTAGCTGGCTTAAAAAGTGTAAAATGGGACAATCCAGCTTGCAAGCAATGACAGCCAGGAGACTTGTAGCTGGCACGCACTCTACGCAGAGACGCTGCACGCTTGCATCTGGTACTCGTTTGCCCTACCCCGTGATTTTTTAGGATCCGGAGGCGCGCAGCTACGGCACCTTCGACGTGATTTATATGGATTTTTCACTTTTTGTATGGAAAATATGAAAAATTATTACTTACCCACCTTAGAGCATGTTGAGTTTTAGAGATCTATGGGCTACATACAGGGGGTCCAAATTTTAATTATTTTTGCGACAGAACACACCATTTTCGAGATATAAGCAAAAGAAAAGAAAAAAGATATAGTACACACGGGTACACATCAAGCTATACATTTCCAATATAAGCTGACCTCGCATTGTATAATATTTTCGTACAGTGCGAGATCAGCGTAAACTGGAAATGTATAGCTTGATGTGTAGCCGTGTGCACTATTTTTGCACCAGAAGTCGAGGTGTTGGTGTGAATTTTAGTTCTTGACAAGTCATAAGTCATTTATTTAACATAGGTAGGTACAATAATATGTATAAAGATAATATATAGTGCGCTATATTATGCCAGTAGGCGTACAAATGTTTGTAAGTAATAAAAAATTAAAGTATCGAGCCAGGCAAGTCTCAATGATTAAATAAAACACAAAAAGTTTTAATTACAAAGACGAATATAAAGACTCACACATTTCATAATACAAAATAATTATTGATAAATGGCAATAGAAACGAATGAATACCTTGCTTATCACACAGACTAAAAAACAAATATAACACAAAATACAATACTATTGTCAATTTCAAATACTAATGTCACTATACTATTTGACTGCTTAATAATGAATTTACTGGACATCATTTTGACTATAATATACTAATCCTATAATATCTTGGCATCAACTATTATTTATTTGCTGTGTATTATGTAATGAAATTTAAAATGACTTTAAGTAAATGCAAATGAAATGTAATTTCTATACCTACAAAATTTGTACGCCGTTATTGGCAAACATGGACGCTCACAACATATTAATTCAATACCCTGCATGTCTGATCAGTCAGTTTATGTAAACGCATGTTTGACAAATAAATTATCTTTATCTTTATCTTTACAAAAACTTATGTCAAGGACAACAATACATGTATTTTAATGGCATGTCAACATTCCAGATTTTTGTCTGTTAAAAAATCTGAAATACTGTAATAGGTATGCTTTGTTCACCAGTAAGGATTTCAGCGTTTTCTTTAAATAAGCTAACGTTTAGTTCTTTGACTGACCTTGGTAAGCAGTTAAATATGACTGGCGCCATGCAAAACACACTTTTATGCATTAATGCTGTGTGGGGCGCCTTCTTACGCATAAACTGTGTTTATCCCGTCGACTTCGGTTAATAATGTCTGTCATTTTTTTAAACAACTTTGGATTGGTCTTAACAAATACAGCAACCTCAAAAATATACAAGGAAGGGAGAGTCAATATTTATAATTTTATAAATAATGGTTTACATGTATCTATGACCTGTAACCCAAACATTGTCCTGATACACTTTTTCTGTGCCTTAAAGATTATTTCCCTATTGGTTGAGTTCCCCCAAAAAATAACACCATATCTCAATATTGAGCCTTCCAAGCCATGTTAAGCTATTGCTACTAAACCATCCACACTCATCACAGAGGTAAGTTTTTATAGGGCATAGGCAGACTTGCTAATTCGTTTGGTTAGGCTCCTCCGTGTGTGTTTTCCAATCCAATTTATTGTCGATTGTTAATCCTAGGAATTTAGATGTGTTTACTTGTGTTATGCGTTGGCTGTCATAGTATATACCTACTAATGTTTGTGTTTGAACGTTGGCTAAACATCGTTAATTTCGTACGTCTTATCAATATTAATTTTTAGATTAATATTATCTAACCATTGTACAATAGAGGCTACAGTCTGAGTAATTTCGTCGTTATCGTTTTGTAAATATGTGCTTCTAATGGTCACAGTACTGTCATCGGCAAATAATGACATAGGGTTACTTGTAACTTTCAGCATAACATTTATATAATTATATTATATAAATAGGGGGGTTCCAAAACACTACCCTGGGGTACGCCATAAATGTGATTGTACGATGATCAGACTTGTAGATTCGTTGACATTTCGTTTTAAAGTCTATTTCAGATACTTCAACGTTTCCGGTTCTTTAAATAAGATTCGATTAAATTCAAGACATTACCTCTAATGCCGTAGGCATCAAGTTTGTTTAGCAGAATATTATGGTCCACATAGTAAAAGGCTTGAGTCATATCACAATATATTGAGCACAAAGGTATTCTTTTGTCAAAGTTCGTATAAACAGTATTTAAGTCATAGATGGTCATATTGATATTTTTACTTTCTTTTACCGGAAACTTTTTTGTTCCTCTGTCAAAATGTTTTGTTTGTCTAGGTATTTGTAGATATGTGCATAAATGTATTTTTCAAATACCTTGGATATTATCGGAACAAGCACAATAGGCTTGTAAGACTCCATGCATTCTTTATTAATTTTTTTAAAATATTGGTTTAGCCACAGTTGTTTTTAGGTTGGTTGGATATGTACCGTGTATTATGGACAGATAGAGAATAGCTCCAATGTCCATTATTACAGTCTGAAAAGTACTTGATTACTTTCGTAGAGATTCCATCATTGCCTACACTACCAGTATTTTTAAAGACTTAATTATGGCTTTGATGTCATTTTCATTGCTTGGCGCCATAAACATCGAATTACTTTTATTCCACACCTGTTTAATCGCGATTTAAAATAATCCGATTTAGTTAGACAGTCAAAATTTTAGGTTGAATAGAATCATGAAATTGACAACTGCTAGTACACACGGCTACACATCAAGCTATACATTCCCAGTTTACGCTGATCTCGCACTGCAAGGAAATCCTATATAATGCGAGATCAGCTTATACTGGAAATGTATAGCTTGATGTGTAGCCGTGCGTATATAGATAAATGTTTGGGCGGAAATTACACACTCAATAATGACCTGTGGGGGTCATTATTCAAAACTATTGCTAGTCCGTAGTGAAGTAACTCTGAGGGGCAACATATGCTGAGGTGCTTGAGGAGTGGACAGAGGTTTTCGAAGACTATCAACAAAAATCTGCTGTATGCGGGAAGCACAGAACCGGTCGAAGTGGATGAGCTTGGGGGAGGCCTATGTCCAGCAGTGGTCGTCTTTCGGCTGAAATGATGATGATGATCAACACGATACCCCGGAAATACGGTCAAGATATTATTATACTCCCATCTCACTGAAATATTTCCTTACTCCGATGTTCTTGCGAATATCCACTCAAACTAGCAAATACACCGGGTGTTTCCACTGCGAAGATCGCCCTGAGGACATGGTGGAGCACACGGTGGAGGTCTACCCGGCTTGGACGGAGCACCGCAGTGTCCTCTGGAGGCGATCGGCGGCGGCCATCTCCCGCATCCGGCCCTGGTCCAGGCCATGGTACGGAGCGAGAGTGGATGAGTAGCCCTCACCTCCTTCTGCGAAGCAGTGATGCTCGCGAAGAGGGAGGCAGCGCACGTGAGGGAGAGGCAGTATAAGCGCCCTCACGGCCTTAGTCGCCGCAGGAGACGCCTTGGGCGTCGGGAATCCCAGGCTGATTCCCGGCCACTGTAGGTGCGGGCTTGCGAATGGCGAGTAATGGGTAGCTCGCTCTCCGATAAGGACCAAGTCCAGGTCGCCGGCGCGTTGTGTTCCACGCGCGACTCAAAGAGACGTTATCACAAACTAAGACCTGTTTGGCAAAGTAAACTCTACTGTCACAAACCTAGAGTTCAGGACAGCGCAACGACGTTAACGTAGAGATAAGGCTTGGCGCGGTGCGGTGGGATTTTATTTGTATAATTTCCCATTTCTGAGCTTTACGACGAAATACGTAGGAATTAGATACTCGAAGTGTTATGTCAAGCAAATTGTACACACGGCTACACATCAAGCAATACATTTCCAGTATAAGCTCATGTCGCTTTGTAAAGGGTTTCCGTACAATGCCAGATCAGAGTAAACTGGAAATGTATAGCTTAATGTGTAGCCGTGTGTACAAAACTTGTTTACAAAAAACGCCATCCGACATAAACCATGGAATGCCTCGCCATGCAGCAATGGGTTTTATTCTTAGGTTTTATTCATTTATAAAAATAACGATTAAAAATTATTGGAAAGAGCAAGAGAAAGTAAGTTCATCCGACTCCGAAAATGGCTAAATTGAATCATAGTGAATGCACCCAAGATATTGAGAATCTGCCAACTGTCAATGTCATTACTTGACTGTCAAGCATGACGTTACCTGAAGCAGTGGGTTTGGTTTGGAGCTGAGCTGAGTGTTGTATTTATTCGTGTTTTGAGCTCTTGAAGTTCACCAAACTGCGTATTGCTTACGACAAAAATGACTCCAGAAGAACATTTAGTGACGTGTTGTGTTATCAAATGTTTAAACACCCCGAAAAACAGCAATGTGAACTTTTTCAGCTTCCCCGCGGTCCGATGTCGTTCATACCAAAGAAATAAATGGGTGCAGGCTATCAAGAACAAAAAGTAAGTAGGAATTGGTTAAATGTTTTATTCCGGAAATTAAGTTACCGTCCGTGAACATCCTCGGCCGAAAATAAGCCACATAGCCTAATGTTGCTTTTAAGTTGTACCCATTGTTTTTTTTTCGATGGCATGATGCACTACTGGTAGATGCCAACAGCACCTCCTCAGAGGGTCCAAGACCCTCATAGGAGGAAGATCTTAATCATTCTCTTGACATAATCTGCTAATTGTCATCGTTTTTAAGCTTCAAACCATGAATGTATTGTTTTTAATGATTTATTATTGTTTAAGAGCTGTCCCATTTCTTTCCGTGGATGTCGTAGAAGGCGACTAAGGGACTTACTAGAGAATGGGTAGCAGCGTTCCCTATGCTTTTTACTACCAAACTGCGATCGCCAACCCGCCTGCCAAGCGTGGCAATCATGGCTTTTAGGGGCGGCTTATGTCCAGCAGTAGACGTCTTTCGGCTAATATGATGATTATGATGAGCTGTAGTGGCCATGTGGCAACAGCCACGACTTACGAGTTGTAAGGCATAGTTTACGGATAGGCACTTTATTTACTTTGTAAATTATTTCACCACCACCACTGCTTTAAATTGGTGAAGAAAAATATTGTGATGAAAAGGAATGTCTACGAACCAAAAATTCCAAGATATGTGACATTACCAACCTGTACGGGAACCCATGCGTGGTAGATTGTGCTAGCTCACCGATTACGTTCATTGACCCATCAATCAAAACTTGAGTTTTTTTTTGTTCAATTACTTTTCAGTATCGATACCTAACACATGGCTAAATAATAAATGTAATGCCAGCTAATTTAATTTGTCCCTGTATAATGAAAGATTTTGATCTGACTGAATAGCATACTATGTCTAGCACTAGCTTTTGCCTGTGGTTTTGTCCGCATGAAGGTTGGCACTTATCACACAGGAACATACTACTAGGATGTCTTATATCTTAACCCAGATCATGGGCTAATACATAGTATGGACTGGTGTCCGCAACCCACTCCAGGTCCTTTAGTAAGGCAAGCAATGCCTTGGTTTTGAGGATCTCAGATCTCACGGAGGGTATCTAGGTTACCGAAGTACTTTACCTTGTATGTGGCGACCACTGGGCAGTTTAGGAGCTCATGAGCTGCTGTCTCGTCATCCTCCATGCAGATTCAGCGGACTGTCTGTGACCCCTATGACTAAAGAGGTTTCTATTCCCCATAGTTACCCTTAGCCAGTTAAAGCTGCTGTAACTGTACGCAGCTGTTTAGTTATTCGGAGAACCTGTGTCGTGAGGCGGTCATCAATTGTAGGTTATGGGCTATATGTTTGCCCAATATCATCTAAATCTGTTTCAAAATCATCAAAATCAAAATAATATATTTCACATAAACCTACACTGCACTGATTGGACAGGTCCACTCAATCTGTGTGGTTCTTTCCTCAAAATACCATTTCAGATACCAATCCACATGGTCTTCATATGATCTGGCCAAGATATGTCTGGATTTTAAAAGAGACCTCACGGTCTCTTTTAAAATCACGGCCCAAACAAACTCAGAGGGTGACCTCTGAGTGCCTTTCTTCTCAGAGTAGTCAGACAGGAAACGCCAACCTCATCTAGTTTAAAAAATATGATTGACGTGTAGAAATATTTGGACAAACCTACTTACAGTAATAAAATCACTGGGATGGCAAACGTCAGACGGTAGGTGCATGGTTACAATCAGTTGTTTACTATGGCGAAGAGCCAACAAGACACTCCACGGTTACTCTTTTAAAAACAATTGGCTTTTACAATAGTTTCAGTTTAGCCATTAAGGTGTGAAAAAGTAATAGACATACATAGTATAAATCAGTTAAAGACATGTATGATATTTTTATTTTTTTGGGTGGGAAATCATCAAACAACTTCTCCCTCTCAACCAACCCGTGTTCCATCAGTAGCCTGTATGCCAGGGGCTGCGGTATCTCTTTCGAACAAACCCGCACCCCTGGCAGGCATCGGCCCTTGCGGGCCCCATCGGTTTGTGCTGACATCTCTTTGAAGCGCGCGTGGAACACAACGCGCCGTCGACCTGAGCTTGGTCCTTACCGGACAGCGAGCTACCCATTTCTCGCCGTCCGCAAGCTCACGCCTACGGTGGCCGGAAATCAGCCTGGGATTCCCGATGCCCAGGGCGTGTCCTGCGGCGGTTAGGGCCGTGAGGGCGCATATACTGCCTAAGACATGTATGATTGATTGCAATAACATTACATGACTGCATTACTATACCTAACTATTTCCAGTGGGCGCTGGTGGATGCCGACTTTGCACAGCCTTGTCTGCAGCGACCATTTTGTGCAGGGACAGCCAAGCACCGACACTCAGGATACCGACTTTGTGCCTTCTATCTTTACCAACAAGAGAAAAGGAGAGAGCATTCGGTAAGTAGCATCTGTATCATATATTATGTGCTAAACAGCAGGTATTCATATGTGTACCAAATTTCAACTTAATTAGCCCTGTAGATTCTGAGAAAATTGGCTGTCACACCGTCTGTGATAGACAGATAATAGATAGATAGAGACGCAAGTGATTCTATAAGAGTTCCGTTTTTTAGGGTTCCGTATCCGAAGGGTAACCAAACACACACAACATGTATGCTCTATAATGTATCTTATAACAACTTTATATAGGTACCATGTTTTATGCGAATAAATATTATTTCTATTTCAACGGGACCCTACTAAAGGGTGGGTCCAACCATAACGCAAGTAAACAAAAAGTTTTCGGAGAATTATCTTTTTTTTTTTGTATGATAGAAAGATGAATGACAATTATGTGTGAAACAAAATGTCGGCCAAATGCTCGCCACGGCTTCGGTGGCATACCTCTATCCAATGGTCCATTTATTTTCAATGACGCTGAGCCATAATTAAGGTTCAATGTCGTTAATGTGCCGAATTATCTCATCCTTTAGATCTTGAATTGTTCTTGGCTTGTTTTTTTTTTTTTTTTTTTTTTTGGGTGGGAAATCATCAAATGACTTCTCCTGCTGAGTAGAGCAGGAGGGCGTGTCAGACTTTTACTGACTAAAACCCACCCGTGTTCCCTCAGTAGCCCGTATGCCAGGGGCCGTGGTATCTCTTTCGAACAAACCCGCACCCCTGGCAGGCATCGGCCCTTGCGGACCCCACCTGTGGTTGCTGACATCTTTGACGGCGCGCGTGAGGAACACAACGCGCCGTCCCGTCTACCACTTTTCGGCCGCAGAGGATAGGGAGAGCGGCTGACGCTATACCGACACTCCTCTTCCCCTGCGGCCCCACCGCGTCCGCCATCAAACGGTGGCGGCCCCGTCCAGGCCACGGAAGGGAAGAGCGCTGCTCAGAAGCACCGGCACTCCTCCTCTACCGCAGCCTGTAACCCTCAGCCGCGATGCCTCCCATTCGACATCGCGGCCCACCTCAGTTGCGGTGCACCTCACCGCAACCTACTTTTTGGCCGCTACGCCAATGGCTTGAAGGCAAAAGCCCTGACGAGCGGCCCCACCGTTGGGTTCCTCTTGGCTTCACCGTGGATGGGAGACCACGGTTACTAAGCCCCCCCGCAACGACAATGCGGGAACCCACTCGGGGGGGGTTCTTGGCTTGTTGACGTACACTTTTACTTTTAAATATACCCAAAGAAGGAAGTCCAACGATGTCAAATCACATGATCGTGGCGGCCAATTGACATCACCACGACGTGAGATAACACGGCGATTGAATTTCACCCGCAAAAGAGCCATTGTTTCGTTGGCTGTGTGGTAAGTGGTACCGTCATGTTGGAACCACGTCATATCGTCTAGCTCCATATCCTCAATTTCTGGCCACAAAAAGTCCGTTATCATCTCGCGATAACGAACACCATCTTTTTATACCAAATGGTCACCCAAAAATGAACTTTGATAATATA
The DNA here is from genome assembly GCA_949987655.1 of Polymixis flavicincta. Taxonomy (NCBI): domain Eukaryota; kingdom Metazoa; phylum Arthropoda; class Insecta; order Lepidoptera; family Noctuidae; genus Polymixis; species Polymixis flavicincta. The sequence continues at coordinate 1,843,009 of OX465198.1, read as the reverse complement.
ACGTTAAAGTTGAAAATGTGTTGTTTGCGTAGGTCTCGGGCCGTGTCGGTGAAGAAGTTCGCGCTCGAGTACATCAAGCACGACGCGTTGCTGGAGAAGCCAACCAGAGCACACTCCAGGATTGTGAGTGTTAACCGTTTCTTAGACAACATGTAACAGAATCAGAGAAATTGGCCAAAGATTCAGCATCGCCAAACAATTTGGCAATGTTGCCAGCCTTTTGTCACTTTCCCATTGACAGGGCGATGCGGACGAGTTTCTTGATGCCCTGTGATTCTTTTCTCTCTATTTTTATTGTATAGGTATGTACATGGTACATGTAATATTTATGTTATCTTATGTTCGATTAATTATATTATTCAGCTGACTTCAAACATGTAACATAATTAACGAAAGGCCTCATAAACTCTTATTAGATTATTGAGTTAAAAGCGTGCTTTTAACTCAATTTCAATTCTCAATTTCAAGATCAACACGATAAATAAAAAACTATTTTTTTTAAAAGCTTAATGTGATTATTCAGAAAATCGTGTTGATCTTAGCATTACTTTAACAATTCTCAAATTAAAAATCGTGCAGAGAATCATAATGATACATATTATAGGCATCGATTAATACATATTATAGGCATCGATTAATACACATTATAGGCATCGATTAATACATATTATAGGCATCGATTAATACATATTATAGGCATCGATTAATACATATTATAGGCATCGATTAATACATATTATAGGCATCGATTAATACATATTATAGGCATCGATTAATACATATTATAGGCATCGATTAATACATATTATAGGCATCGATTAATATATTATTATAGGCATCGACTAATACATATTATAGGCATCGACTAATATAACGAATACATATTATAGGCATCGAACAGACAGTTGAAATCTGATATTGTTCTGCATGTCCGTGATAAGCAAGTTACAATCGTATTTACACTGCTGGAATTTATGAACAAAATCAACTAAAAAGCATGTTACGCCGTTGCGCGTTAGTTAGTTCCGGATGTCAGTCGTGGATATTTGACAGTCGTTACGGGTCATCAGAAGCCCCTAATGCCTGACAACCAGTCGTACCCCGGGTATCGTAGGTATTACCTAGTAACTGGGTTCTGAAGGTCAGATCGTCAGTCGCTCCATATAAAATACCTGTCTTCTGCATCCTGTTATACTGAAAGACATCCCCAACATAGTTGTAAAAGGCTAAGCAGATGATGATGCAAACAATAATTGGGACATTAATTTAACAACACCTACAATTACAAATTAGTTAGTAGCTTATTCGTACTAAGTTCATTCGGAAACTCGAAGACAGCTGAAGTGCATAACTTTAGTGGTAGTACTGTATTTTGTGCCCAGAACCAGTGAAGCCGAAGTGTATAACTGGAGTGGTCTTACTTTATGTTTTGTTCAGGAGCGTAAGCGCGCGTACCAGAATCTAGCGACTGCGCTCGGAATCCCGGTGACAATGGTGCGCTCTTGGGAGAGGCGCTTCAGGGAATACTTCGAGGAAAAGGTGACTTTATAACCTTGCTATAAAGACTATTAACCGTTGTTTACTGGTGTATGACACGCAGTATTGTTGTGTTCAGATGGCGGACCCGCCCGAAAATAGGATGCCGTTTGCAGACGGCAAGCCGCATTGGTTGATGACGGTTGCGAATCGACTCCTCGCCAATCCCATACATGTACGTATACACACAGTCACATGCACATAGACACATAGTCCAAAGTCAAATTATTTATTTTTGGCAGTTTTGAAAGTCATGATTTAAAAGAAAATAGAGCCGACCTTTGTTCTTATCTATTTTGTGGTTGAGATGTGTCCGGGCCGTAAGAATGCGGTGGTAACGTTCGTCCCCGCAGCGCCTGGCCGCGCGAGGCAGCACGCGCGTGTCGCCGGGCGGCGTGGTGGCGGCACTGTGCGCGGCGGCGCGCGCGCGCGGCACGCTGTGCTCCACGGCGCTGTACAACGACGTGCGCCGCGTACTGCGCCTGTCTAGCTCAATCAACGACCTGCACGCCATCTGGTGAGTGTTTCTCTCGACCCCGTGGCGTTCCGTGTGTATGTCGAGTGCTACTATTGACTAGCTGGCTCGAAGCTGGCCGAACGGTCTAGCAAGCGCTCATGCCGATGTGACTCGGCTCGCGTGATTGTTACATTTTTACATTACCCGGCGATAAATATTGCACATCGACCTTTGGAAAGAGACAATCGGCTAATTTCGGCTTCGTAGAGCGTTATTTCTGTCGCACGAAATACAAACAGCCCGGTATCTATTAGGAGCTGTTAAAACAATTATGATTTGCTTCTTTTGATAATTCTTTTTATAAAATACACCATTTTTTCTATAAGTGATGGCTTTAGGTTGGGGTAAAATAAAATGCCATAGACACCAATGCCACAGATGCCATAGTACAACTTTAAATTATTTAAATTTGGGGGTGTTAACAACTCTAAATATATATTTTGAATTGGACGCGACCGCACTCTATCGCACTTGAACAACGACTGACAAAACGTCACATAGGTAGTGTGCGACGGAGATAACGCTCTACGAAGCCGAAATTAGCTGATTGTTTCTTTCCAAAGGTCGATGTGCAATATTTATCGCCGGGAACTGTAAAATGACGGGTGTAAAGAGACGCTTAACGAAGCCACTTATCTTCACTTTATTTTGTACTAGCTTCTGCTCGCGACTTCGTTCGCGTCAAATTTCTTGCTCCCCCGACCCACCCCGTCGCTTCAAATCACTTGCCCGTGCGAGTACTTCGTATTCGTGACTTTTAAATCTTTCCTCGGCTCCTTAGGGACTTAGCGTGATGTTATATAGCCTATAGCCTTCCTCGATAAATGGGCTATCCAACACTTAAAGAATATTTCAATTCGAACCAGTAGTTCCTGAGATTAGCGCGTTCAACTAAACAAACGAACTCTTTAGCTTTATAATATTATTATTAGTACTTATATAGATTATCGGTTTGAACCATTCCTGAAAACCCGGTTACGGTGATATTTAAGTTCAAAGTTCCAACTTTTTTTGTTGTTGCGAAAACCAATTATTATAATCATAAATAAATAGCCCTCGACCCCTGTACCATTGCATGTACCTATAACAATACGTTGCGTGCGTTATAATGCGCGCTACCGTAAAAGATTTTTCACACCAAAAATAAAGGTTCCAAGCGATTTTTTGTATTACGTACAGAATGCATAGTTGGCGGATAATACGGCTGTGTTGGGTTTTTTGCCACCGTGTATAATGTGTGGTACGGGCAGGGTGTCCGCGCAGCGCGTGTCGGTGCAGCAGGTGGTGGTGGCGGGGCGCGCGGGCGACGCGGGCCACGCGGCGCCGCCGCCCGCCGCCGTCGAGGTCGCTGACCTCGTGCTGCTGCACACCGACGTCGACATCCTCACTGAAGTGAGTGCATCTTGCCTTACGATTTATGGTGGAAGCGCCAGGGTAGCGCCCCCCAAATTCTAATTATTAAGTTTTTTGCAATTTTGGTGTTCAATAGCAGATTGTATGTTGATAAAAATATGATTTACGACCGTAACCAATACAGGGTAAGTTTTTATCCAGTGCGCAAATTGTAACCATGAATTCAGCATATCATTCTAGAACCCCTAGCTCAGAATTTTTTCGCCGGTTAACCAAAAAAGAATCAGCTGTTTCATAGAAAAGTGCAATACCTACGCGGTAAAAATGTATGGAACAGCTGTTTTTTTTTTTGTATATCCGGCAAAAAAAAATTGCGCTAGGGGGTCTAGAATGATATGCTGAATTCATGATTACAATTTGCGCACTGGATAAAAACTTTTCCTGTAAATATATACAGAGCTTTTTCCCGCAGCTCCGTCCGCGTGAATGACTGTTATCGCATAAAAAAGTAGCCTATGTTCTTCTTCATATCCCAGGCTATATCTCTGCAAAATTCATGACGATCGGTTCATCGGTTTAGGCGAGAAAGCGTTACAAACAGACATACAAAGTTACTTTCGCATTTATAATATTAGTAGGGATAATATTCAATCTATTCATCAATACAACTCTCATAATCTGCCTAGCCTTTTCCCAACTATGTTGGGGTTGGCTTCCAGTCTAACCGGATACTGCTGAATACCAGTATTTTATATGGAGCGACTGCCTATCTGACCTCCACAACCCAGTTACTGGGTAATACGATACCCCTTGGTAAGACTGGTTGTCAGACTTTCGGGCTTCTGACGACCCGTAACGACTGTCAAAGATCCATGAATGATAGCCGGGACCAACGGCTTAACGTGCTTTTCGAGGCACGGAGGGGTCTTGGTATGTCAAGATGGTCACCCATCCACGGACCAACCGCGGCAAGCGTAGCTTAACCTGGTCGATTGACCCGTGCAGCTATTGTTATTTAGCCACAAATACAATTCTCTCTTAATTCAAATTGCCCTATTCAAATATTGAATGACCGTTTCATTAAAGCCTGACATTGAATACCAATTCTAACTAAGGAGAGTTGTTTTGATGACTCTGACGATTACATTTCTGTAATTTCTGTTTTGTTTCCGTCGCTAAACATAATTGATCAACATACAATATAAAATTGGCCTCGAAATTGGAAAAAAGCCAAGACATTTTGAATTTCACGGGCTACCATAGCGCATCCCCTAAAGACTGCTTTTGTTTTGTTTTGGTTGTACATTTAATAGGTCGTGTGTCTATTGCGCAGGAGAGCGTCACGTTGTACGAGGAGTCAGCGGCGCTGCACACGCTGTGGCAGCTCATACAGCGGCACCGCCTCGAGGACCCCGCGCCCGCGCGCTCGTGCGTGCGCGCGCAGCGCTGGACGCGCGCGCACCGGGCCTATCTCGACAGGTAGCATAAAAAAAGAACACGCACTCACATGCACACACACTATCACACGTATTCGTCAGTCACTACAAGTAGTTGTGTGGTAACAGCGGGCGCAAGGTGTCGCTGGTGGTCCTGCAGCGTCGCTGGTACGAGCTCAAGGAGCAGGCACGCGTCCGCCTGTCCATGCACTGGCGCCGTACCCAAGCACCCCAGCTCTTCGAAGACCTCCCCCCTGCCCCGGATCCCGTCCCCGACCCCGCTCCCACCCCGCACGAGCTCTACCCGCGCCCGGCCCCACTTCACATCGCCATACTTAAACGGTCAGTATTCTGTTGCTAGTTGAGATAAATCATTTCGATGGCATGACATAACGATCACATATTCCTAGTGCAGGTACCCGCACATAGCTACAAGACAGTTCCGGAGTTGGCGTCAGCTAGTGTTGGAGGGGACTATAGTGACCGAGCCACTGGTAAGTAACACATTAATAAATTGACATACAATGGAATAGTTCGTTCGGATCCATCTACGCCCAATATAAAGTTTCGTAACAAGAACAAAGTAGTTTCAAATTACCGCAAAAATGATTTTTAGTGTTTCATGATGATAATGCCACTTTTAGGGTCAGCTGTTGATTGTGGATAATTATTTCACGAACAAAAGAGTATTTTTTGTTAAAACTGCTTTAAGTTGAAAATGCTTGCTTCTGTACTTCAATTAGTTTAGAACTGAAGATACCCTTATATTGTTCGCTTCTAGGAAGAAGAAGAAAATGATGAAACGGAAACACAAAGCAATAACAACGAACAGTCCACTGGCAGAACAGACACGGGCGACAACGCTGCGGTCAGTCAGCTTTACACTAATATAAGTCATACCGAGCAGCCTACGTTCGATGAACCTATGGTTGTGCAGCCTCCGGACAGTGACACTTTGACTGCGGGGCCTACGTACAATGACCGTTTAGAAGAAAATGATGTAAAGGAAACAAAAAGCGATATCAATGAACAGACCATGGCCAAAACAGACACGGGTGTTGACTCTGCGGCCCAACAGCTTTACCCCAATATGAGTAAGGTTGAGGAGCCTACATACGATAAATCTAAGAATGAGCAAACATTTTACAACGTCCCTTTCGTTGAACAGAGTACAGCGGATGACCAATTGGCTGAGCATACTACGAACAGTGACCGTTTGGCTGAGAAGCCTACGGTTCATGAACCTAAGGTCGAGCAACCTATTGACAGTGGCTTTTTGACCGACAACCATGTGGCTGAGAAGCCTACGGTTCATGAACCTAAGGTCGAGCAACCTAGTGACAGTGACTCTTTGACCGACAACCATGTGGCTGAGCAGACGACGAACAGTTTACTTTTGGCTATGCTGCGTACGGTCGATGACCCTTTGCCTGAGCAGACTACGGACACTGGCCTACTGGCTGTGCAGGACCCTTTGCCTGAGCAGACAACAGACACTGGCCTATTGCATGTGCAATCTACGGTCGATAAATCTAAAATCGAGCAGGCTATAGACTATGACCTCTCAATCGATCAAAGTACGGTGCGTGAAAGTCCTGGGGGCCACGCAGGCACCTCGGCCACTGCGGAAATACAAGACATGCTAGACACATCGGACACACAGGGTGGACCGGATATATCGAGTGAGCAGATATATTGCGCCGAGGGTAAGTCAAGTACGTGTCCCGGTTATACAGTGCGCGGTCGTTAATATGGATCATTGAGTTGAAGAAAAAGTATGTTTTAGCCAAGTGTCGTTATTTATTTATTTGTCTTTCATACCTGTGTAATAGTCTTTTTCTAAAACTCGAAGCCATATTATCACACCGGTACCGGTATGTAAATTATATAAATATTTATCGCTATTTTAGTTGGTATCAGTAATCCCCTTGTTATAGTTAATTTTACTGTACTGCTAGTTTGGTCTGCTACAAAATTGTACCTATACTAATATTTTCTGAGCGAATAAAAATACACAAATGAATTATCCAAATCACCGTCACCCGTAACCCCAACTCCGTATTTAATGAGTTTCATTTTCGTATAAACAGATGAAGGCATACCACCGCTACGTGCGTACTCTTCTGACATAGACACGGACACCGAAGACAATTTGGTCATAGATGAATGTTCCAACAAGACACCGTGTTCACTCAAATTAGAACCAGTACCGCACATAGAGACAAACAGTTCCGACACCATGTCACCATACGTGGCACTCCAGGACTCATCCCGGACTATAGATGTTTTAAAAATGTTAGATCCAAACACGGTTAGAACTGAGATTCTCTTTGAAAGTGATGAAGATGACATTGAATCTTATAACGAGGTGGATAAAGATAAAATTGAATTGAACGCAACAAAAGAAATGTCGTTTATAAATAACAGGATATTATTCGTTGACGAGGAGCCGGGGGTGAGTTGTGACGTCAAAAGTAAAGGTGACGTCACGGGGCGCATGGACTGGGAGGATGAGCAGGAAATGGATGATCCTGTTAATGACACACCAACTATTGGTAAGTGTAATTGTTATCTTTACATTGTATGTCAGGGTGGTGGCGATTCGTGTGGTACCGGACGTAACAGAATAGCACCACCCCATTACTGCCCGTTGGTGTCGTAGAAGGCGACTAAGGGACTTACTAGAGAATTGGCAGCAGCGTTCTCTATGCATTTTACCACCATACTGCGATCGCCAACCCGTGGCGATTATGGATTACAAAACCCCCCTTTTTGGGGGAGGCCTATGTCCAGCAGTGGACGTCTTTCGGCTGAAATGATGATGATGTATGTCAGGGTCTACCAATAGTAACTCCCTTACATTAGGTCAACGCGTGCATTTTTGTGAAAAATTTGCTGGCTGCGTATGAAAAAGACAAGTTATGCTAGGAACTGCCCGCCGCCTGCTATCGCCAATTTTACTGTGTATTTGTGTGATTTTATTCTGTTTCGTGTGTCCTGCAGTTGGAGAATGCTCAGTCAGAATGCTTTATTGGAATCTAACAGTACTTAGTGTGTGAGACGTTATGCCTTGCCATGTGGCGTAAAAATTATAACAACACAGAACTATCCCAACGATGTTTAAGATTAATGACATTTGTTTACAGATCCTAAACTTCTAATGGACACAAAAGTACGACTCTTCAGAATTGACAAAATCCGCGCGTGGAAGAATAACGTGCGTAAAGACAACTCCATCAAAGTTTCACGAATACATAGGAGATATTACACACCGAAACCTAAATATGTAAGTAATAATCCTAAGGCACGTAAGCATGATAAACGCTGGGACGCGGAGTTGCGCAAATTAGCCCGTCTTGCTACTAACAACGATACAACTGTTACTGCTACCACTACTGCTACTACCACTACTACTTCTGAGACGCAAGAAATCAGAGTAGACAAGTCTTGTCTAGACAAAGTCGCCAAGACACATAGTATAAGAGAAATGTGTAGGAATATAAAACGGGAGCTGATGGAGGAGCAGCTCGAACTACTCGAAGACGATACACCAAACAAAAAAGCTAAAACAGAATCAGATTCGGACGACGACACGCCTTTACTGGTACTCAGAAATGGAAAGCCGTCGAGGGAGCCAACAGATGAAACAGAGCAGGAAATCGTTAGGGAGATGGTAGAGGAGTCGAGATCAGACGACGAATTGCTGAACAACGAGATGTACAACAAGCAAGGGGAGGAGCGCAAGCGGGGGCGAGGGTCGTACTACGCGGTCTCCACCATCCAGTGGAGCGCGGCCTTCGCGCCGGCGCTCGCGCGCGTCGCCAAGCGCGTGTCGCTGCCCGACATCGAGTCGGTGCGGCGCCACAACAGTGGCGTGCAGGTCGCGCAGGTCGCGCCCATAACCAGCGCTGTGAGTATTAATAACATTCATGAACACTTTAATATAGGGCACCTTCAAATTGTGACTATTATCAAGCGACTCACGTCTGCTTCATACGGGTGAAATCTACTGTTGGAGCGGCGTTGTCAAAACATCGACATTTCTGTGTGATTTAAAACTACTTTGTCTTATACTATTATGCATAGAGAAGTATCTCGTTTTATGGCCAAATTACTGATCCCTCTATTATTACAGGTGGGCGCGAATGGTGATGATGCCATGCAGGTGGGGCAGCCCCTGGTCGACGCTGCCGCCGATGACACGCCAGAAGGTACGCCGAAGCAGCTAGTCATTGACTCTCCCACCAAGCAGGGCCAATGACCGACTGCTTCATGCAAGTAGTGATTACTAACCAGGCGTCCAAACGTTTTGAACGCCACCATCATTTATGTTGTTTTATTCAGAATGAAAATATTGTGTACTCAAATAACAACTTCAATCAACTCAGCCTATCGCAGTCCACTGCTGAACATAGGCCTCTCTCAAGCTGCGCCATAACACCCTGTCCTCCGCCTTCCGCATCCAGTCTGTCCCAGCCACTTTCAACAACAACAACGTAGACCTGTTTTAATTAATAAAATGAAAATTTAAGATCCTTACTACAAAACGATTATAAAAATTACTATACACGTATTGTAGGACACTCAGAAAGTTTTGAAAAAATAAAAATAAATGTTCTAAAGTTAAATTTTTTTTATTACATCTTTTAAAAGTACTCTCAACTAGCCTCTTTACAAAGTTTCATGCGTCTGAACCAGTTTTCGAAACACTTTTTCCAGTCCACCGCAAACACTTCGTTTACAGCCTGCTGTAACGCTGACAGCTCATCTTCCGGCGACGAAAATTGTATCCCTTTGAGCTGATTTTTTACTTTCGGGAATAAAAAAGTCACGGCTGTAAGGAGGGTACCCAGGAGTTTGACCGGCGTGCTGTCCAGGAAGTCCCTCGGTTTGAGCGCGGTGCGCGAAAGCACGTTGTCGTGGTGGAGCAGTAGCCCGTGGAGCCCTGTGTTTGGTCACTTCTTGCTCACAACAGAGAAAACTTCTACTAAGCATTTGGTAGTATACCATTCAGCGTTGATACTTCTTTGGTTCCGTAAAGGAATTGACACCAAGTAGCCAGTCAAATTGAAAAAGCTCGCGATCAAAATCTTGCCCCCGCTTCTAGATCGCTTCACTTTGGTAGGCGTTGATTCGTTTTGAAATACCCAAACCGTCGACTGGCGCTTCGTTTTTGATCGGAATAGGCTGACTATATCTGCCTAAACTTCGGAGAACAGAGACAGAAAGTGGAGACTTCCTTACGACTATATTTTTTCTTCCGGGATCCGAGAAAAATCTTCAGTAAGTTGAAAATAAGCTTTATTCAAGATGTGTAAAGGCTATTTTTAACTAAACTTGGAATTTTAGGGGTATGAGGAACAGGGTGTAAAGTTCACTCATACCTTGGTTGGTAAAGGAGGATCCTCCGACCAGACGGGTATTGTGACTGGTCCGGGCAACTGCCCAACAGTTGATGTCGGGATTTTTGTACCTATCTGAATAGCGTGGTAAACTCTGATTGCTAGATGTAGAATTGCTCAGTCAGTTCGCCTGTGACATTGTAGATGGTGCCACTTTTGTGTTTTTCGATATTTGTTGCCGCTACATCACTCCCCCCCGGAGACCGGTGGTCGATAGTGGGCTGAGTCAGTGCATGTTATGATGCTTGCCAGTGCCAGTTGTGTTTCCAGTGGGTCGGAAACGGGTGTCACATAGTTCGCGGTGGGTCGGAACTGTCTGCGACGATTCCCCAGTGAGTCGGGGTTGCGCTGCGTTATGCTCCAGTGAGTCGGATCTGGAACAGCGCTGGGTTGAGAGGTTGAGGCTGACTGCTGGCGTCGACCGGGAGATTGAGGTCTCGACCGGCCGAAAGTGCAGTGTGCTGGGCCATGGTTGCTGATGAGGCTGTGGGTGATGACCAGGCATGTGGTTCGCTGCATGCAGGTGGTCAGGATACCCGTTGAAGCCGTAGGGTGCTGGCTGGCTGTGTGACTCGCCGCTGGAAAGCTTGAGGAAGTGGTCTTGATTTGATGAAGATGACGTCACGCCGAAGTATTGCACGAAGGCTGCGCTGACGTTCGTTGTCGGGGTCACCAGTTTAAGGGTATGAGGAACAGTAAAGTTCACTCATACCTTGGTTGGTAAAGGAGGATCCTCCGACCAGACGGGTATTGTGACTGGTCCGGGCAACTGCCCAACAGTTGATGTCGGGATTTTTGTACCTATCTGAATAGCGTGGTAAACTCTGATTGCTAGATGTAGAATTGCTCAGTCAGTTCGCCTGTGGCATTGTAGATGGTGCCACTTTTGTGTTTTTCGATATTTGTTGCCGCTACAGAATTACCAAATTTTCGGGGTTTTCACGTAAAATCCCGAAATATGGCACCATTCCACCCGTGCCTGCTTCTGAGCCTATCCTAGCCTATATGAGCATCGGTGAGGTTGTGCGGCACCCAGCGTGAAACTATCCTCCTCACGCGAAGATACACGTGCAGAATTTCGTGAAGGCTTCCCGAGCCAACCTGCAGTATGTGCTGAATCTCTTGATACGTAACTCGCCTATTGTCATGGATAACATTTTTCACTGCTAGCACGTTTTCTTCCGTAACAGCAAAAGGGCGACCACTTCTTTCTTCATCCCTCAAAGTTAGTCGACAACGCATGAATTCGTTATACCTACAATACACAGTTGCCTTAGAAGGGCCTTTTTCCGTGAATGCCATTTGAAGTCGTACGATTCGTCCGATTTCAGGCGACACATGAAATCGTAAAAAATCAAAGCGCGAAAATGTTCCCGGCGCAGATCCATTTTTAATGAGACACAATAATTTAAATTAGCTCGCAAACAATGTGGAGGGAAATGTTGAAATTGGAACGTATCTATTTTTACTTACAAATAATCATATTTTCAAAATAGATTATAACTGGCCAGTCTCACGTAAAAACTTTTTTTCCCAATACTTTCCGAGTGGCCTGGTATTGTGTCGAACAATTCCAATGCATCTCTTTTGGTTGGCTACATAACTAAGAGACTGGCGGTATTGCCACGTTATATAGCAATGCGTAGCCTCGGGTAAGGTAAAAGCCCGCCCTTTGGTCACGGGACGTGTGAAACCAGCCGTTTAGAGATATCGTTGAACAAACCATGAGCACTCAGACCCCACAGCCCGAAAGTTTCAACCCCAAAAATGTAGTTAATAAGGCTTAATAAACTGATGGAAGACGTAGCGTTGGAAGGCCTCCCACAAAATGTATGACCTTGTGAAGACCGCAGGAATCCGCTGGATGCGAGAAGCACAGAACCGGTCGAAGTGGAGGAGCTTGGGGGAGGCGTATGTCCAATAGTGGACGTCTTACGGCTGAAATGATGATGATTATTATTATCGTTTGCAGCGTGGCGCACGCTCGACCTGCCTGACGACGACGAGCTGCAGGCTGCGCTCGACGAGCTTACGGTATGTGTAGTCACACCCACACGCCTACGCCCTCGCACGCACACACAGACACCCTCGCACACAAAAACACTCACCCTCGCACGGACACACACACACCCTCACACGCACACACAAAAACACTTGCCCTCGCACGCACACACACACCCTCGCTTTTTTTTTTTCAGTATTTTGTTATTTTTGTATAAACTAAAAAGTATTCATGTTATTTTTGTGATTTTGTTAAGTTTATGTTCTTTTTAAAGGGTTTCAGTTAGCTTGCTCCGTTTGTTGGTGTTTTTTATTTAGGTCAAATTTAATCATTGCAATTTAACCGTTTTCCTGTTGTCAGGTTGAACTGAAATTTGGTACACACCTTTGATGCCGATGACAATACGATTTCAGATATTCAGTATCATTGTAAATCCAAGATGGCCGACGCCACAAAATGGCGGATCACATATATTTTTCACAAACCGCCAATATTTCACTACAACTGTATTTTCTATCCCAAGTTATATATTTATTTCTCCCTATAATGATTCTCTGTGATGGAGCATATAATGAAATTGACGGTTTAAAAACGTGTCGTGCTTTACGGGAGAAGAAAATTGTTTGAAAATAGTTGAACATTTTCACTTCTTGACTATACATAGTTATGTGTGTGTGTGTAGACTGCGCCTGCGCCGGAGGCGACGCAGCAGCGGGCGCACTGTTGCGCGGCGCGGCGCCACCGCGAGGTCAACGACTCCCGCCGTCGCATCGGCCTCGCCGAGATACCTCTGCACAAGTACGTACTCTCACGATATTGTTTGAGTTTGTAAAAATCGAGCCAGCCTTAGTCGACGTTCGTATGGTGGTAATAAAATCACGGCAGGATGTTTGAGTGCACTTGATTTTCAACTCTCAGTGTTGAGAATCCAACAGTGTATCTCAGCGCGTCGAAAATCGAACACTGTGTTTTACTGTTCGATTTCCAACTCTCAGCGCTTAGCCGTGCGTTGAAAATCCAGTGCGAGAAAAAAAATCCCTCCCTGATTTCATTACATCCGTGTGAATTTCGACTTGCCGTGGTCGCATCATTATGCTCACCTTGGTAACATTGTCCAAACCTCACGGAAAATAGGTTGTCACAGTCAAACAAGCTAATTGGTATACAGGCAAAAGTTGATTGGTCTTCCATCTTTCTACCACACTGGCAGTATTCAATTTAACACACCTACTTTAAAAAAAGCAAGGAATTGACTATACAACACGAGCACACCATTCTGCATGAATACAAAATCGTTTAAAAGTTGCTTCAACACTAAGTTAGCTGCCTGTTTACCAAATAGCTTGTTCGACTGTACCATCTGATGCGCGCGCTCATTGGTCAAATCAAATAGCGCGCACTTCCTTGGCTTCCTGTTACAGTAATTTTACAACATCACGACTGTTTGAGAGCAGGCTCACAGGTAACGACACACGACGCAAACTCAGGCAAGCGCTATACTTCGTGTAAATAATTTCATCATCACTGCTCTCAAATCACTGTTCTGTATACAGTGGTAGTGCCTATTGTAAAAAATAAAACGGGGGATGCCTCTGACATGTCCAATTACAGACCCATTTCCCTGGCCACTGTAATAGCTAAAGTTTTGGACAGTCTGCTTGACAAACAACTGGCTAAACACCTCGAATTACATGATGCCCAGTTCGGTTTTAGGCCTGGGCTATCAACTGAGAATACAATCTTGTGTCTCAAGCAGACTATTCAATACTACACGGACAGGAAGACTCCTATTTTTGCCTGTTTTCTGGACCTGTCAAGGGCATTTGATCTCGTGAGTTAAGATGTTTTGTGGCGTAAACTAGAACGTGAAACTACTGTACCACCTGAGATAGTGTCAATATTTAAGTACTGGTATAATAGTCAAGATAATAGCGTGAAGTGGGTTGGTTCGCACTCGGACGTGTATCGGTTGGAGTGCGGGGTGAGGCAGGGCTCAGCTCACCCCGGCTCTTCAACCTATACATGAACCAGCTGATCCTTGAGCTCAGCAGCACCAACGTCGGATGTCATATTGACGGGGTGTGCATTAATAATATATCGTATGCTGACGACATGGTGTTGCTGAGCCCATCGATCGGAGCTCTGAGGCAGCTGATCGGTATATGCGAATGTTATGCGGTGAATCATGGGCTCAAATATAATGTCACAAAGAGCGAACTTATAGTTTTCAAAGCAGGCAACGTGACATATTCGTGTATTCCCCATGTTGCACTGTGCGGAGAATCCCTGCGAAGAGTGGACAAGTTTAAATATCTGGGCCACTGGGTCACTATAGACCTTAAAGATAACTGTGACATTGAAAGGGAACGTAGGTCGCTGGCTGTCCGTTGTAACATGCTGGCCCGCAGGTTTGCGCGATGTACGAGGGCAGTTAAAGTAACGCTTTTCAAAGCTTACTGTCAGTCCTTCTACACGTGCAGCCTGTGGGTCAACTTCACTCAGCGGGCATACAGCGACCTACGTGTTCAATATAATAATGCACTGAGAGTGCTGCTGCGGCTGCCGTGGCGTTGTAGTGCGTCAGGGATGTTTGCAGATAACAACATTGATGGTTTTGCCGCCATTATTAGAAAGAGATGTGCATCCCTGATGTCACGTGTTCGCGGCAGCACCAACAGTGTTCTCAGTGTATTCGCAGATCGGTGGGATTCCCTGATGTTGCGAAGGTGGATGCAGCTCCACGCTAATTTTTAATTATTTAATATTAATCTGTATTTGTACTAACACTAGAGGATAAGCAAAATTGTTACTAACCCTATGGACTTTGTCTGAAATAAAAATATTCTATTCTATTCTATTCTAAAACGGTGAAGGAAAATATCGTGAGGAAACCGGCATGTCTAAGAACCAAAAATTCGAAGACCTGTGACATCTACCAACACGCACTGGGCCCGCGTGGTAGAATACAGCTCACTCTCTCGAAGAGAGGAGGTCTGTCTACCCAGATCCTAGTCAACATTATATGCTGATTTCTAAGCTAAAACTTCCCATCACATTTGTCCTAGTCACCCGGAAGGCGAATGCACTTGTTGTTGCACGCACCTCAGCGACGCGGACGCACGCCTACGTCTCGACCAACAGCTGCGCGCGCTGCACCAAGACATCGAGCAAATGCTCAAGGTAAGTGTGCAATGTGTAGTGTTTCGCGGTCACCCGGACTGCGCGTGCGCGTGTGGTTGTGCGCACCTCAACATATCAGTATAAGCACAGTATAAATATGGACAGTATGTTTTAAAAAGTTTCAAATTAAAATAATACCTCTTGCTTTTCAGACAGTTCGGTTCTTCAATTATGCAGCTTTATAACTGTATTTTTTATTATGATATAGTACTTGTAGTTTTCGAACGACATGTGTTTTTATCGCCAAGGTCGGAAACGGTCAAATAACATTTTACTGACACGCACCGCGACTATCGCTTATGGGTCTCGTAGATGCGCGCGTCCGCTTGAGAATGTCGTTTCGAACAATTTTTCGTAGTTTCTGTACTGTCCATATTTATATTGTGGTATGATTGGGTGTAGTGGGTAACACTGTCAGGTGCCGCTGTAAAATTGACTCTACGCTATGGCGTTGTACTAAAAACTATTGCTTTGTAACTAATTTGGAAATCACACGTTTCTTTTTCTAATTGCTATAATATTTACATAACATTAAGCTAACAGATTTAAAATGAAATTATTAAAATGTACATGTATACAGAAAAAGTGGGAACAGAATTATGGGGCATCAAAAAATTCGTCCGCATCGCTGTCATCAGAAAAAATGCCCAATAGTCTGGCAATTTTATAATTTATCTACTAATGTTGCACTTTTTAAATCATTAACTTCGTGTAACATTATTCTACTCTAAATAGACAGATTAAATAAAAAATTAATAAAGTAACAGTAAAATTCATAACTGAACTAAACTTTATTCTACTTTTAGTAAATGTGGTTTTAAACAAATTGTGAATAATGCCGTTCAGAAAGTGCTGATTCTGAGAGTAATTTAACTCATCCATCAGGCGTGATCGAGGCCAAGAGCAGGCCATTCAGCAATAAAAGATTTAAAAAAAATAACAACATGTAAATGACTTTGAATTTTGTTTTGTTGCAACACTTAAGATGATGAGACAAAAACAGAAAGGACGGAAATATAAGGTATGACAGATCTTTATATTGTGAGTGCATCTTTAATTTGTTGTTCGATGTTCACCGAAAAGTATAAGCGCAATAACCCTATTGCGCTTATATTGCCCTATTTTCCAATTTATTAAAAACTATTATAATTTGAAGATTGGGACGAAATATAATATGTAACAGAAAAATAAAAGTGAATTGATTTGTATACATTTTCTCAAGTAAAAACAATTTAAATCAAATTTACTTTTCGTTGTTTTGAATTTACCGCCAAAACGCTCCTTACGATGACTTTCTATCATGTGACGTTAACATTGTGTAAACTAAAGTAGTTAATAAGTAAACAAGTGAATGTCAAGTTTATAATTACCAAGATTTTTAATGGATAAAAAGTGATATTACTGTTGTGCGGTGCCTCTGTGCACAAATACTTCTAAAACTGCGCCAAACGAAATATTTGTACCGGTGCCGTTAACACAAAGCTTACGCCTTAAGTCACTTGATAAAAAGTCACCGTAAAGAGCGTTTTGGCGGTAAATTCAAAACAACGATAGCTAAATTTGATTTTAATCGTTTTTAATTGAGAAAATGTTTTTAAATAAATTATTTTTTATTTTTCTATTAAATATATCGTCCCAATCTTCAAATAAAACAGTTTTTATCAAATTGGAAAATACCCTATACACACCAAAGCCCGACTCGTCGACAAAGTCCGCCGACAGAAACCGTATGAAAAGGCATATAGGCCGCCGGATTGTTTCGGCGGGCTGTGTCAGTGGGTAGGGAGCTTTGGTGTGTATTGTGCTATAGAATGCATGCAACAGCTGTTGCTTTTTTTTTTTTTCTAATAAATAGTTTCCTTAGCAAAACTTTGATTTTATTCGCGTTTACTATCGCCTTGAAATATTTTTTCAAAAGCTTAAAGTCTAATATCTAGGTAAATAATTAAGGTACATTTATCGCGTACAGTTGCCATTTACAAGCTTCCACAAATTAAACATTTAAGTAATAACGGCCGCACGGGTCGATTGATCAGGTTAAGCTACGCAGGCCGCGGTTGGTCCGTGGATGGGTGACCATCTTTATATGACCTCACCGTGCCTTGGAAACCACGTTAAGCTATTGGTCCCGGTTGTCATTTCTGGATCTTTGACAGTAGTTACGGGTCGTCAGAAGCCCGAAAGTGTGACAGCCAATCTTATCAAGGGGTATAATGTTACCCTGGTACCGGGTTGTGGGGTTGTGTTTAAGGCGACGATAGCTGACAGCTATCTACAGCGATGCACTGCCGCCCGTCGCCCGCAAGAGACCCCGCCTCAACGCGCATCAAATTTTTCGTAAAACAACCCATGTTGATTTATCAAACACAATTCAAAGAAAACCCGTATACTAAATTTTGGGTGATTAAATTGCCTTTTAGATGGTGAAAGTTTCATGGAAATACATCTGATAGTTTTTGCGTGATTATCGTTTTTATGTCCGCGATAGACCTTACTTTAAGAATTAATTACATTATGTTTTAAAAATATTATTTAAAATATTCACATATCAAATGACGAAGAAAATTGTCTAGTTTCACATATATTTTTTCAAATACATAAGACGAGCCGTTTAGACGTGATCTTCAGTACAAAGTCCTTAAAAGTCGGCTGTCTGCGCCTTAACCTTCGCACAAACGTAAAAATATCGCGACGGGATCTTATCGCACACTGGATCAACTCTCGGTGTTGAGCTATGTAAGCTGTCACTCCCTTTACACCAGGAGGCTTTTATTTTGGTAGTATACTTTGCATACATTTTTATTTTCTGTGTTTGAGTTAGGTTTTTATTTTATTTGTTGATATATTTGCATCGCTAACTGACATATGACAAATTAATAGAGATCTGTATCTCATAATATTGATTACTTTGCCTACCTATGTATAGAATCAAGTCTATCTAATTAAACAGACAGCTGTGCTGCTGGGGAGTTTGTTGCGCCACTTCTTCTTCCCAGCTAAAGCACTAGGAAGTGATGAAGGGCGGGCGTTTTGGGGGACTGTCTTATGTAATTTTGACGTTCAAAAAGTGCTAACACCATCCAAGTTTGAATAAATGACTTTTGATTTTGTCGAGGTCAGATAGGCAGTCGCTCCATGTAAAATACTGGTATTCAGATATATCCGGTTAGACTGGAAGCCGACCCCAACATAGTTGGGTAAAGGCTAGGCAGATGATGACACATTGTGTGTTGATTTTTATTGCTAAAAGTTGTTTGGTTCCGATCGATCTTCATTCGTTCGATCTTCACCATTCTAGCCTTATTATCTCAAGCCAAAAATATCTGTGCATCTGTTGGACAGGGAAGTCCAAACCAAATTGATGTGGCAGAATACCATCAGCATGCTAGATATACCAAAACGAACTAACGACACCTGTGACGCTAGATTTTTTCACACTAGGATTCCAGTCTCTTCATACATGTTCATATTCAGGTGGTCACTGAAGTAACAATGTTGTAATAAGTTAAATAAGACTTGGCTATAAGAACGGGGACTCAGCGATCATTGTGCCGATATCAGCCATTAGCTTAAAAGCTAAGAGCATCGACCAACACCTGAAGAGGCTCTCGTTGGGCAGTTGGATCAAGGGCTTGATTCAGAAAGCGGTACTTCTAGACGCAGCTCGCATTGGTAGGAGGTTTCTCTCTCTGTAGCTTGGAGCCTGTTCCCGGTACTGGTGGACTACTATTATTTTTCTTTTTAATTTTTTTTATATTCTTATATTTAAAAAGATAATTTATATTTATTTATTCAAATAAAGAAGCTAAATAACTAAACTTATTATGTTGTCTAGATACTCAATACTCAATATTTATTGCTTTCCACAATGTAAACTTAGGATTTGACTACAAGAGGCTTAGGTGTTTTTGGGTGTGAGTGTGTGTGACGTGTGTGTGGAGTATTTGGGGGTGTATGTGGTGTATATTGTTGGTGTGTCACGCTTAGAATTTTTGATACGACAATACACAATATTATTATTACGACTGTATGTTCAAAACCCAAGAAAGTTTATGCAGTTTGCCCAGAATTGTGCAGTTAAGTTGGCCGTATCAGCGCCACTTTTACAAAAGCTCCACACGAGTTGTGTGTATCGGCAATTATTTATTTATAAGTAGTTGCGTTTCGTGCATGTCCGTTCATATTATTGTCATAAATACTGACATTTAGTTTTTTTTTTTATTGCAGAAAGCTGCAGTAGGAAGTAAGTTGCAATTTTATTAAATTTTAAAATTTATTTTTGCAGAAAATCATCTCCTTTGCTGAAAAATACTTAATTTATTACAGAAATTCAGTCGAAGCCGGCTCAAAAAAACTCTCGGTCGCCGAGCCCCGTACAAGCATCTACATCAGCTACAACACCCACAGCGGCCACGTCTGCACCCAGACAGGCCGCGAAAGACGCGCCATCGACTACAGCCACAGTGTCTAAAGGGCCAAAGTCTAAACCGGCTGCTAAAACAAACCGGCCCAGGCGGAGCCGCGCTCGACCGCCCCCGGCCCCCGCACCCGCACCCCCCGCGCCCCCTGTCAACGACTTGGAAGAGTGGCAGCGACAGAAGAGCATGAACGCAAAATACTTCCACATCAACAGCAATATTTTCTCTAAGAAAGATAAAAGTACTACTGAGCAAGATACTGCCGAGAAAAGTACCTCTGCGCAAAGTCCTGTTATACAAAGAACCACTGCACAAGATCATGCTGTGCAAAGCACCATTAAGCAACGTACTGCCGTGCAAAGTACCGCTTCACGACCTACTGTTATAAAAAGTTCCATTGTGAAACGTACTACTGCGCAAAGTACCACTTCACAAGATGTTCAAAGTACCACTGTACAAACAACTGCTGTACAAAGTACTACTTTACAAGCAACTACTGTACAAAGTACCACTTCACAAGCTTCTGTTGTACAAGGTACCACTCCACAAGCAGCCACTCAACAGAAAACCATTGCCCAAAGTGCTAATCCCACACAAAATATAGTAGAATCAGGTTTAATGCCTTATATTCGACATTCTCGTCTTGTAAATCCGCCAGAGGAGCCACCTCAGGTGTGGCGCACCGTGTCAATCCCATCACTGCACGGACTCACCCCTGTAGCCATAGCACCTAAACCTGATGCATTGCGCCACGCGTCATTGCATGCACAGCAATATACTGTTGTAGGGGAACCTGTAGCTACGAAGAAACCTGCAGCTAGGATACGTTCTAAGAAACTCCCAATGAAACTTTACCAATCACAAATATCTGGTCCCCGTCGCATGAACTTAACGACAGAACAAGTGTCGGAACCTGCCCAACCTGAACAAGCGATGACGGTTAACAATGAACCCACAGACACGCCTATGTCGATTTTAGAGGAATACTCGCGCACGTTGAGCATAGAGCCGGTTAACAACACGCCCGTAGTCAACGCGCTGAGTCTGCGTGTCCCCGGGTCCGGGCCCCAGGGGCCCAAGACCACTATTGTAATGGCACTGACGTTACCTTCAGATGAAGTTATAAAACAAACCATCAATAGGCTATACGCGAACGATATGGTCGACTTGACTGAGGAACCGGAGGCACCAGAGTCAGTCATCACAAACGTCCCCAAACAGAGAACTAGTCCAGTTGATTTAGTAGCAGCGGTCAAAAGTCTCATAAATCCTGCAAATAAAAACAGTGTTAGGAGTCTCCTGAAACCTGCAACTACCACAGAGAGCGACAGAAGTGTTCTTAAATGTAAAATCATGAGTGCGATCGACACAGTTAAGCCACCAGCTACTGAAGTCACAAGAGATGTAACGTCATTGTCCCACAAACTTCACGATGGTGACGTCATAGAAATTGACGATTCAGACTCGAATAATTCTAACGGTAGTGACGGAAATCAATCCGGTAACTCGAATAAGAGTTCTATTTCTATCAATAAAACTTCTAAACCAGCTGTTTATGGTAATAGAGGTACCATTCAAGCTAAATCTGTGATTGTAAAGGAAAGTTCCGATCAAACTACTAGTATAACGGATGAGAGTTCAAATCAAGCTACTAATAACGGGAATGAAGCTGTTAGTCAAAAAAATGAAGGTTTCAGCCAAGCTAGTATAACAAACAGTACCAATCAAGCTATAGACGATGATAAAAGTGCTGAAAAACCCAGCAGAACAAAAAAGCCTTCTGATAAAAATAAAAAAAGTAAGTACGGTAACGCTGTCTTCAAGAAAACCGATGTGTCTGTGGATGCTGTGAGCTCGCACTCGGTGTCGCGGCCATGCTCGCGCATCCCGGTGCTGACGTCACTGACGGATGGCAGTCTACGTTGTCCAGCGCGCTTCGCTAATGTCGCCGCCTTGACCGACTTCATGACCACACTGCGCAAAGCCGCCGCACAGGCTAATAAAGGTACGTAATTTTATTATATTCTTACCTACCTTATATATATGTTCTCTATATTTGATTTTATAAATCTTTTGAGAAAAATTTCTTAAACCGTAATCAGGCTTCAAATTGTATTTTTACCTAAGTACCTTTATAATTTGTACCACTCATTTGTATATTTTAATTGCGTTGACATTCTATTTTATTTTAATCCATTCTGTTAAAATATTATATAAAATTGTAAATGAGTTTTAGGTGAATTAAATCGTTTTATTTTTACTTCCGATTACACTCAAAATCCAAATATTTTATTTCACATAAACCTGCATGGGCACTTATGAAACGTCAGAAGCTAGGTGCACGGTTCCAAATTGTCGCTTCCTATGGAGAAGAGCCGGCAAGAAACTCCACGGTTACTCTTTTAAAAATAATTGGCTTTTACAATGTTTTCAAATTACAGTGTTAATGTCAAATAAGAACGAGAATATGTCAGACATTGTAAAAAATAAAAAAAATAAAAATTAACATCGTAATTTGGGAGGAGTTAATAGACTTTCATGTAGTTATGCTGTTAATGAGGTACCAGGGAAGCCACATGTGCAGAAGGAATTAATGCCAAACTTCCCTGTCTTCAACGTAGTCTTTTATCTTATAATATGCTGTTGCTCATGTTGTTTTGGCAGAGGTGTACTGTCACAAGTGGTCGGCAATAGAGCAGCCGGTGAGTGCGCTGCCGTGCGGCGGCACGCTGCTGTGTGTGGATGGGTCGCAGCCGCCGCTGGTGCTACCGACGGTAGACCCGCGGCACGCACGCGGGTGTTCCAACCTGGCCACACCACATGCGCGCGCGCACCTCGTTCTCACGGAGGCCGATCCGCCGTGCGCATTGCCCACATACTGGACACTGTCGGCTTTCGGCCTGATGGCGCGCGTCGTCCCCGACGACCCGCCCAGCAACAACGCGGTCGACGGGGCCGCCAAGGCCGACGCCGGTGAGGCCGCGCCGCGTGGTGGTGGGGCCAGCTGGTGCCCCGAGCTCGGGAAGTGGATCACTCCAAAAGAGGACAGGAAGATTTGTGAGAAGAATCATAACTTCAAGGTACATACGGAAGCTGTCTAATTTTGCAGCTTCTTAAATAAGGTCTTAAGATATATTTCTATATAGTCTTCTAGCGGCTGTTTGGGTGTTCATCAGGTTTACTGCTAGCATGTTTGGTTAGTTCGTGATTCGCTGTTAGTACGCTTTTGTCCTTTCTGAGATTTCTTCTATGACAGTTTTGGTTTCTTATTTAAAACACACCAAAGTGCGTTCATTATAATTCTTAATTTGTTTTACTGGAACTTTTATACTATTTCAACATTTGTTTTTGCCTCTGATCCCCACAGTTGTAGGCCGACATAGGCTTTATTATGCATTTATATAGCAACAGTTTGTTTTGGAGTGTCAGTTGTGGTTTTTTATTTAGTAGCCCGTACATTGTGGGCCAGTATTTATGTGCTTCTCCCAGGTTTTTTTTTTTTTTGGTGCGAAATCATCAAATAACTTCTCCCGCTCTGGGTGGAGCAAGAGGGCGTGTCAGACTTTTACTGACTAAAACCCACCCGTGTTCCAACACTAGCCCGTATGCCAGGGGCTGTGGTATCTCTTTCGAACAAACCCGCACGCAGCGTAGCTCGCTGTCCGTAAACTCATGCCTACGGTGACCGGAAATCGGCCTGGGATTCCTGACGCCCAGGGCGTCTCTGTATCTTGCGGCTGCTAGGGTCGCGAGGGCGCATAGTTTGCCTCTCCTTCACGTGCGCCGCCTCCCTCTTCGCGAGCATTACTGCTTCGCTGGAGGTTGCTTCTCCCAGGTTAGGCGTCTATCGAGATATATCCTTAGATACTTAGCATAATCATCTTGCGGGAGAGGTATTATGTTTAGAGTGACAGGGGGCCATGTTCCTTTCTTGATAGTGAAAGTCACTTCGACGGATTTGGTTTCGCCTGTCTTTGAGCCATTTAGATACATGATCGGGACTGTTTTGAAGCTTTGGTGCTGCGCCTTCTGGCGAAGTGTCCACTGAAAGAATTGTTGTATTATCAGCAAATTCAGCGGTTGTTGGGACGTCAGCGGTGAAAAGCAGATACAGTGTTGGACCTATTACACTGCCTGGCGGGACTCCAGCTTGGATAGTATATAAGGCAGTTAACTCTTCTCCTTGTTTTACAACAAAGTGTCTACGACTTAGTTATGACTTTATAAAGTTGTAGAAGTTTATAGATAGGTCTCGTTTTATTTTGAAAATAAGTCCGTCATGCGACACACGATCAAATGCCTGAGATATATACAAAAAATCTACAGCACTGTACTGTTTTACCTCAGGAGCTTTGTTAGTAGGTTCCATTCATCTTTGTACTTGTTATGTGCTATGGAACTGTGTTTCCAGCGAAAGCAAAACTGATTATCAGGTAACAGCTTACTAGAAGAGATAATCGGAGACAATCTACACAAGATAATGATGGAGGGTATCTCCATGATTTTCGAGGATATGAAGTCTGAAGATCTCATTAGTTTTATAAGTGTGTAGCTTGCATGGTTTAAGTGCTGCTGTAATTTTCCTTTTTCATTTCTTAAATTAATTTCTCCTGTGGAGTAGTCGGAGGATAGTTTGGTTTTCGTGTTGACAATTTGTCAACATTCATCGCATTGTCGTGCAGAAGGATTCTTCAAACATAATAGGGTATTTTCCAATTAATTAATAACTATTTTAATTCGAAGATAAAAAAATAAATGTATAATATCCATTTTCTCAATTAAAAACGATTAAAATCAAATGTATTTTTCGTTGTTTTGAATTTACCGCCAAAGCGCTCCTTACGATGATTTTTTTATCACGTGACTACACGTGACGTCAGCTTTGTGTAAACTTCATCGGTACAAATACTTTGTGTGGCGCAATTTTAGAAGTATTTGTGCACAGAGACACCGCACACCCGTAATACCATTTTCTATCCATTAAAAATCTTATTAATTCTAAACTCGCCATTCATTTGTTTACAACTAACTACTTTAGTTTACACAAAGTTGACGTCACGTGTGGTCACGTTGGGCACGCCACGATTGCGGCGGTAAGTCCCCTCTTTGAGGAGTGGTTTGAGAGGCGGCATGGCGTCCTCACCTTCCGCCTGACGCAGGTCCTCACCGGACACGGTTGTTTCGGGACGTTCCTGTTTCGGATAGGGCGGGAGGAAACGCCCGGGTGTTTCCACTGCGAAGATCGCCCTGAGGACACGGTGGAGCACACGGTGGCGGTCTGCCCTGCTTGGGCGGAGCACCGCCGTGTCCTCGTGGAGGCGATCGGCGGCGGCGATCTCTCGCGTCCGGCCCTGGTCCAGGCCATGGTACGGAGCGAGAGGGCATGGGGAGCCGTCACCTCCTTCAGCGAAGCAGTGATGCTCGCGAAGAGGGAGGCGGCGCACGTGAGGGAGAGGCAGCATATGCGCCCTCGCGACCCCAGCCGCCGCAGGATACGGAGACGCCCTGGGCGTCGGGAATCCCAGGCCGATTTCCGGCCACCGTAGGCATGGGCTTGCGGACGGCGAGTAATGGGTAGCTCGCTGTCCGGTAAGGACCAAGCCCAAGTCGACGGCGCGTTGTGTTCCACGCGCGCCTCAAAGAGATGTCAGCACAAAAAGCGATGGGACCCGCAAGGGTCGATGCCTGCCAGGGGTGCGGGTTTGTTCGAAAGAGACACCACAGCCCCTGGCTTAAGGGCTACTGAAGGAACACGGGTGGGTTTTAGTCAGTAAAAGTCTGACACGCCCTCCTGCTCCACCCAGAGCGGGAGAAGTTATTTGATGATTTCCCACCCAAAAAAAAAAAAAAAAAAAAAAAAAACGTGTGGTCACGTGATAAAACGCCTAAAAAGGTAATCGTGACAAGCTTTTTGGCGATAAATTCAAAACAACGAAAAACAAATTTGATTAGAAAAAAAAAAAAAACTTTATTTCAGACTAAGGTCCATATTTTTGTTAGTATTTTGGTGTTAGTAACAATAGTGCTTAGAAATATAGGTTAATATTGTTAGTTTTCACAAAATGTATTAATTATTTAAACCTAAGACTGTCGTCGCCACCCAGTGACCCTGAAAGGGACAGTCCGCTCTAGCAGCGATCATTTTTAGAATGCTGTTGTTACTACCATGTAAACGCCAGCATGGAGCCCGCTTTCTTTCTCATGCTGGCATGGAAACCATCTGTGCGGGTCTCCGCGAACATTCCTGAGGCGCTACAACGCCATGGCAGTCCCAACAGCATCCTAAAAGCATTATTAAATTGCACACGCAGGACGCTGTAAGCTCGACGCGTGTATGCCACCCACAGGCCACTCGTGTAAAGAGATTGATAGAACGCCTTAAAAAGAGTGACGTTGACGTCTGTTGTACAACGAGCGAACCTGCGGGCAAGCATATTACAGTTTTTAATTGAGAAATGGATATCAATCAATTTATTTTTACTTTTGTATTACATATTTCGTTCCGACCTTCAAATTAAAATAGTCTTTAATAAATTGGAAAATAGCCTATTGAAACAATGAATTAGATGAGTACTGTAATTGGAGTGCTGTTTTGCCAAAACCAACTAACCCACATCGTCGTGATCGAATTCTGACGGGATATGTCGACAGATCCTGACGGCGTTCTGTTCTGCGGATGGCATCCGCCAGGCGGCGCGCGCGGGCGCGTCTTTGCTACTGCTGAACGTGCTGCGCGCGCGCGTCGTCGTGCTGACTCTCCAGCGGCAAGAAGTGCGCGGCGTCGTGCGTCACCGCGCCAGTGCTGACGTCGACAGATCACTGCTAAGGGTGAGTCTATCATCGGGGATTTTTTTTTCTTTTGTGGCTAAGTAGCATAAGCCGCATGGATCGATCGATCAGGTTAAGCTACGCTTGCCGCGGTTGGTCCGTGGATGGGTGACCATCTTTACATACCAAGACCCCTCCGTGCCTCGGAAAGCGCGTTAAGCCGTTGGTCCCGGCTGTCATTTGTGGATCTTTGACAGTCGTTACGAGTCGTCAGAAGCCCGAAAGTCTGACAACCAGTCTTACCAAGGGGTAGCGTATTACCCAGTAACTGGGTTGTGGAGGTCAGATAGGCAGTCGCTCCATGTAAAATACTGGTATTCAGCTGCATCCGGTTAGACTGGAAGCCGACCCCAACGTGATTGGGAAAAGGCTAGGCAGATGATGGCAGATGATGATGTTGGGTATGACGTCTCCTTTCAGGTCTTAGGTTCGAAACCCAGTCGGTCGCGGGTTGCCCCGGCTTCCTATTACACATTTCCGTCCATTTTCAAGAAATCTCTCCCATATAGATTGCGGGAGAGCGAAAAAAAAGATTTACAAAGCAATAATAATTAAACAACATTACGCCTGGTTGGAGGCAGTGGTGGCCCAAAGGTAACAGCCCCGAGATGTCACGGGTCCGAGCCAAGACAAGCGGTTTACTTTGTATAAGTAATTTCATCACCACTGCTCTCAAAACGGTGAAGGAAAACATCGTGAGGAAACCGGCATGTCCTAGAACCAAAAAATAGAAGATATGTGACATCTACCAACCCGCACTGGGCCCGCGTGGTGGATTACGGCCCACTCCCTCTCACAGAGAGGAGGCCTGTGTCCCAGCAGTGGGAACATTATAGGTTGATTATGATGAGCAGTGGTGGCCAACTGGTAACGGCTGCGACTTACGAGTTGTAGGTCGTGAGTTCGAACCCAGACAGGCGATTTACTTTGTGTAAATTATTTCATCACCACTGCTCTCAAAACGCTGAAGGAAAACATCGTGAGGAAACCGGCATGTCCTAGAACAAAAAATTCGAAGACATGTGACATCTACCAACCCGCACTGAGCCCGCGTGGTGGATTACGGCCCAATCAGAGAGAGGAGGCCTGTGTCCCAGCAGTGGGAACATTATAAGTTGATTATGATGAGGAATGCTTGTGACAGACAAGACGATTTTGAATTTCAAGTTGGCAGCCATTTTAACAGGTAAAAGCCCTGACAGCTGCTAAGTGGATCTATATGGATCCGACGCAAGCTCAAATATTGAAAATATTTAACTGTCAGGGCTTTTACCGGTTAAATTGCGAATAAAATCTCATAAGACATTCAAAACCAAAATATTTTATTTCACATAAACCTGCATGGGCACTTATGAAACGTCAGAAGCTAGGTGCACGGTTCCAAATTGTTGTTTCCTATGGAGAAGAGCCGGCAAGAAACTCCACGGTTACTCTTTTAAAAATAATTGGCTTTAACAATGTGTCACATTGTTAAAGCCAATTATTTACATTGACAGTGCAGGCCTGTCAATAAGTACCAGGTACTTATTGACAGGCCTACAAATCGTCTACAAATCTACAGTCTGTAAGGCCCACAACGTTCTCTCATTCACAATATGTAAAATAATCTAGATAAATAAAATGAACCTATTTAAACATAGTGACATGATTTCCATGACAATCACTAAAAATAGTCGATATTAAAATTGATGTATAATGTCAAATAATGACGAGAAAATGTCAGCATTTAAAAAATAAAAAGAATAAAAAAGAACATTGTATTTGAAAGCAGTTTAATAGACTTTCACATAGTTATGCTGTTAATGAGGTACCAGGGAAGCCACGTGTGCAGAAGGAATTTATGCCAAACTTCCCTGTCTTCAACGTAGTCTTTTATCTAATAATATGCTTTTTTTATGTTTTTTATATACAGGAGCTCGAAAGTTTGCTGGACGAGGCAGAGATCGACGAACAATTGGGTGGACGAGCCGATATCATTGATTCAGAGACGGCAGGGAAAGAAGGTCTCGACCAATGAGGAGATTGACTCGGGTAGACCACTCGAACACGCGAAGCACTTGTTAAGATAGATGCGCTAGGATAGCCGGTTTTTTTTTTTGCAATTCGTAGATCACTGTCAGGTTGAATGTAAATCAAAATAGGATTTAAAAACAAAGAATATTACTTAGAGAACAATTTCGTTCATTTATTTTGTATCCTTATTGAATACTTACATTTTATTTTTATGACAGTAACATTACAAAAAAAAAAATTGTGGCCTTTCGGCATCAGAAGCAGGGTCCAAGCTGCCAGTGGTCACGTCTCTAGAGAGGAACCTCCTGATTATACGTGCCATGTCCATGAGTACTGCTTTCTGAATCAAGCCCTTGACCTAGGTCCTGAGGTGTTGGTCGAGGCTCTTCACTATTAGGCCATTTACTGTAACATTAATAATTTCAATTCAATATTTTCATTTCAATTATAACAATAGGGTATTACACCCATTTTTGAAAAGTGTCTTAATTAGATTCTAAAATACTAATAAACCACAAAAAAAAAACAACATTTTTATTGGATCGATTAGTGTCATAGAAATGCATTTAAATTTTACATTTTCATATTTCGCGCGTAATTTGACGAAAACGCTGGACGCAGTGGACGCCATATAGCTCTGTGGGTATGACGTCAGTTTTCTAAGTAAACAAATGCGCTGATATTTTGTATAATAATTGTTTATAATTGAAAAAAATAGTTATAATTCTACTTACCGTTCGTTTACTGTTCCTGAATGTAATATATTATTTCAATAAAAATTACTTTGGTTACGAAAATAATAAAAGTATAAAGTTGTTCAGTAGATTAATTTAAAAGCGGTATGACGTAATAACATGGCGGCTACTGTCTCATGGTGTTCAAAAAAAGATTTAAAAAAAACTGAAATCTTTGAAGTTAATTTTAAAATTTGGTTTGTTATTTCATGCATTAAAACTAACATTTTCCTACTGATTTTTGCCTAAGCTATCTCAATAATATATTTTTAGATTTTTTCTCAATCTGGAGTAAAATACCCTATACTGTGAAGCCATAATTATATTTGTTACGGTCACAAATCATATTTTAATCTACATTGCAACCTGAGGTCACTGCAAATTGCAAAAAACATCGAATTTTGCGGACTACCTTAGCACATTTCCTTTAATATGTAACATCGGGTGATAGAAAGAGACTGTCAAACGAGAATGTGTGAGACGACGCTCTACAAAGTAGTTATCCACAGTATTGTGCATCCCGAGCTGCAGTACTATGACTCGGGAACGGATTGGACCGGCACTTTCTTATAACGACTATTGTATTGTTTCGTGTGAATACAGTACCCGGCGATAAATATTGCACATCGACCTTTAGAAAGAGACAATCGGCTAATTTCGGCTTCGTAGAGCGTTATCTCTGTCGCACGAAATACAAACAGTCCGGTATCTATTAGAAGCTGTTAAAACAATTATGATTTGCTTCTTTTGATAATTCATTTTATTCTTTGTATAAAATACACCAATTTTTCTATAAGTGATTTCTATGAGTGGCTTTAGGTTGGGGTCAAATAAAATGCCATAGACACCAATGCCACAGATGCCATAGTACAACTTTAAATTGTTTAAATTTGGGGGTGTTAACAACTCTAAATATATATTTTGAACTGGACGCGACCGCACTCTATCGCACTTGAACAACGACTGACAAAACGTTACATAGGTAGTGTGCGACAGAGATAACGCTCTACGAAGCCGAAATTAGCCGATTGTCTCTTTCCAAAGGTCGATATGCAATATTTATCGCCGGGTACTGTAGTTTGTACAGTCCAAGAATAAAATATATAAGCAATTTGTCGATATCAAAGAAGTTACTACTGAAATAACCCTGTATACAATGTTGGGACGATGATACGACATTAATTCAAACTTCGTATATCTAATGAAATAATTCTGTTCCCAGTAAGTATACAAAAAATCAATCGTGTTAAAAAAACGATATTTCCCTCTATTCATACTTTCCTACTATTTTTACTAATATTATAAATGTGAAAGTTTGTATGTTTGTTACTCAATCACGCAAAAACGGCTGAACGAAATTTTGGAATGAAATTTGACGTACAGATATTTTATAACCTGGATTAATACAAAGGGTTATTTTTATCCTGGTAGTACGTTCCCGCGGGTTAATATTTGAACTCCACGTGGGCAAAGCCGCGGGCAAAAGGTTGATATTATAAAGATCAAAGTTTTTTTTTTTTGTATATTTGTTTCTTAAGCTTTCACGCCAAAACGGCTGTATAGATTTGGATGAAATTTGGCACATGAGTAGAGCATGACCTGGGTTAGGTCATATGATACTTTTAATCTCGATATTTCCACGGGATCGAGACAAATACGGGTGAAACCGCGGGGCGCAACTAGTTATATATGATTGTCGTCTTCACATTGTATACGGCGAAATAAATTTTATTTATTATCACCGATTTATCTGAATATATGAATTTCTTAAACAAGTATTAATTTAAGAATAGTTAATAAAATTATCTTTGCTGACAAAATACCTCTTACACCATTTTAGAATTGAGTAGCCATGTTTTAGTTGTAAATAGGTATTATATTATAAGATTATAAATCTATAATGATTGTTAGAATTAAGTCCACTTCGTGTGTATATACAGAACGAATAGATGCGCCATATTCAAATATACAACATGTAACATAATATACGCAAGATCTAATACACCCCAATTAGATGAGTTATAAGTGACCAAAATTTTGTAAAAATGCTAACTGTTCTAATTAAGAAAATTGTGTTGAACCAAGCATTAATTTATTCATTTAAAATTGATTTAAATTTCTTTGACTCAAACCGCGGTCAGTTTGGCAAAATACATAATTAAAAGAAACATTTTAAATTTGGATATATTTAAATTTATACGTACCTACATAATACATATATAATATAATAAAATGTGAAACTTCAGATGTTAAATTATAAAACCCAGTCTAATTCAATTTTATTTAATGCATGTTACTTGATTTACTTATTATTTTATCCTAATATTTTGTTATTAATTTAGCTTTTAATAGCATAATTTTAGTTTTTTTCAATTTATATATTACTTGTTTTAATTAATTTACTGTGTTATTATATCTGCGCAGATACGGTGCTTTTCTGTAAGTAATGAGGCGCTTTGTAATGTTTAAACTATAAAGTAACAGTGTACTCATTGTTGAGAAGCCTAATAATAACAAAATAAATGTTTGGATGATAGAATATGGATTAACACACCTGGATTACCCCGGTAGTACCCGTGGGGTAATTTTCGACCTCTCGCGGGCGAAGCCGCTGGCAAAAACTAGTTATTAATAATCTACTTGCAGCTCTTGCGCTTATTATGTTACACATTGTTTACACAGACAAGAAGAACAGAAAAATACGTACAGAGGTGATGCTTATTTCTAAAGAAATCTCTTCCAACATACCTGCGTAATATGTGTTTACTATTTTTCATTCCCAAAAATCCATGATAATATCTATTTATAGGTAATTAAAGTAAACCCACGCACAATTTATAAGAAAATGTGTGTGGCAGGGACATCGATGCACAACCTGTTACCCCTTCATAAATTACGTCACACAAATTTGGTAGTTTTTACCCCCCCACCGTCACAGGTGGTCACACTTGTGAAACCTCCTCCCCGTGTGTGACATCACATATTTTTCAATTTAATATTAAGAAGTAATTAAATTAAAACAGCAGTTTTTCCAATTAAAATAAATAAATAATAATCTTTAATAAAATTAACATAAAGTCAAATATTTTAGATAGACAGAAGAAGCCTTATAAAATATAGATCGAATAAGCATATATAAATTTCGAGTTTTAGTATTTTAGATTTTAACTTGATACGTCACAAAGCTTTTGACCCCCCCCCCCCCGTCCCTTGTCACACAATGCCACATTTAGTTGCTGCCCCCCCCCCCCGCGCCCTTAACGGGTGACGTCATTTATAGATGGCCCCTTAAAATACATTCAGTATATTATGATTCTGAAAGCGTTGAAATTTCTAGTAGATTTTTATTTTGCCGAGTTTAAAGAGTTTTTGGGAGCAGTGGTGGCTCTGTGGTCACGTCTCCGACTAACGAGTTGTAGGCCGAGAGTTCGAACTCAGGCAGGCACTTTACTCTTCTTTTATCTTCACCACTGCTCTCCGGCATGTCCTAGAACCAAAAATTCGAAGACATGTGACATCTACCAACCCGCACTGGGCCCGCGTGGTGGATTACGGCCCACTCCCTCTCACAGAGAGGAGGCCTGTGTCCCTTTGGTTTATTATTATTGATTTTGTCCGCGTAGGTACTGCACTTAGCTATGAAGTAGCAGTTTTTTTTTTTTGATGACTGACGAAAAGTTTCTACGCTAGGTATTTTAGAATCGTATGCTTACAGTTTGCGCTTCGAGTTCCCTGCCACCCTGTGTATACATTATACATACAGGGTGTGGCATAAATAATGGATAACCCTGAAACTGTCGATTGACCAGATTATCATCTGTCGTTTACCCCACTTATATTGCCATATGCCCATGGATGACCAAATTATTGATATTTTCGATATACTGTCACAAAATCAGCTGCCATTTCTACGTTTGGTGATTATTTGTATTTGTGTGTGTTCCCATATCTTTTATCTTTATCAGATCAGCATCAACATTTTTTACTATATTCTAAGATAACATTGCAAAAAATATTTTCTCAAATTTTAACATTTCTAAGGAATTGTGCAATTTTGGGCCCCTTTATCGAAAAACAATCATCCATGGGCATATGGCGATATAAGTGGGGTAAATGATAGATAATAATCTGGCCGATGGACAGTTTCAGGTTTATCCATTATTATATTATATAAGGGCGGGCGTTTTTGGGGTAGGTTCTGTCTTATGTAATTTTGACGTTCGAAAAGAGCTGATTCTCAGCCTACCTAGTTTGAATAAATGACTTTTGATATTGATTTTTAAGTTCTGCGGTATCCCCGAAAAGGTGGGTCGATTTAGAAAAAAAAAGGATAGGTTACCTACTCCTCAGGGAAGCGAAAACTACCCAAATAAAATTACTAAAATTGAAATGGGACCACCATTTCAATTTTAGTAATTTTATTTGGGTAGTTTTCGCTTCAGCTTCGATAATACGTTTTAATCCACTCTCGTGTATCGTGTTGGTGTTCTACTTGATGTCACTGTTGTTTGCTTAGCCAGTAGTGGTATTCAAATTAGTGTGGGGTAACTACAAACGCCAGCACATCAAGCTACCCCAGTCTGTCAAATTTCTTTAATAGATTTTCAACGTTATCACATAAGCATAAGGTTCATGTTCAATTAGGAAAATTTTAGTTTGATGTGCTGGCGTTTGTACCATAGCTAAAAAAGGAAACAAAAAAAACTTTTTTGCCTTTTGACTTGTTTTTTTTTTTGGGAAGTATTGACTTTCCAAAAAAAAAGAATGTCTTTTTTGCAAAAAAAAATGTATCAAACAAAAAGAGAAATAAAAGCAGCGATCGCTCTTGGTTAGAACGCAGGGTAATCTAATCTAAACTATTTCTTAGATATATTGAATTGTGGTTGATTTATTTTGTTACATTGTGTACCTATTATTAGTACTTATGATATAATATCAAAATGGTCAATTATTGAGAATAATTATATAAGCTAAGTAATTCTTATTAATATTAGTTATGCTTTCTTATTATTCTTAATTTACTTTATTTTGTATAAATTCAGATACTTACCTACAATTTATTGTTAATGAATAAATGACTACATTATATTCCGGGGACTGGTTCTCCACGAACTGTACCTCAGTAGGTATAAATGATGTTCTTATTATTATTTTTATTTAAAGTGTCATTGACATATTATCTCGGGACCCTGGAGTCCCCGGGTCTTTGGACGTTCGAGGGGCCGAAGCCAAGTCGCAGAGGCTCTTTCGACCCTTTTAAGAGCGATCATGTCGCACGGGCTGGCAACGTCGCATTTATAGTGGTTTTTCGTGATTATTTCATTAATAATTATAAACAAAATTAAGTAAGATTTTTTGTTTGGTCGTTGATATTTATAATTATTTTTAACATGTACCTACTATCAAATAACAAACATTTAAATGTAATAAGTAATGCAGATAGAAAATATTTGACGATATGACGATTTTTATAAGCAACTAGCTGACCCGACAGACGTTGTCCTGTCCGTCCAATAGTCATTCATACAAAATACCTTCCCTACCTACCCTACCCTACCTACCCTACGCTACCTACCCTACCCTACCCTACATACCCTACCCTATCCTACCTACCCTATCTACCCTACGCTACCTACCCTACCTACCCTAAACATAAAAAAAACCTAAAAACCATCCATGGACTTCAACGAACATTTAAAAAAAAGAATTTGTAAAATTGGTCCAGGCGTTGTCGAGTTATGCGCTTACCAACAGATTTTGCGATTCATTTTTATATTATAGATTACCAAAATAACTGTAAAACAAATAGCATGCAAACTTATAAATACCAACGACCTATGCTTGTCCGAGACACTCTCTCAGAGAGAAATTTAAGGAGATTAATGTAATGACTGTGCCTTCACAGTATATTTATGAAAATCTTTTATATGCCCATAAAAATATTAAATTGTTTAAAAAATACAGTGATATCCATAGTATAAATACTAGGAACAAACACAAATTTGTTGTACCATCAACAAGGCTCAAGAAAATAGGTGGGTCATTCAGATGTCAATGTATACGCTTCTATAATAAACTTCCAAGCCATGTTCAAGATCTAAGTCTCAATAAATTTAAATCATTCATTAAACGTAAGCTGTGCCTGAAAGCCTTTTATACCGTTAAAGATTATATTGAGGACAAAAAAGCTTGGGATTGACCTGCTCCAATTTTGTATACAGTTTTTTTATTTATTTTTATATTTTTGTTTTGCTCTTTGACATTCGATTATTGTTAAATACACTTTGACATTTGATTAGTATTATATACACTTTGACATGAATATTTACTTTGAGAAGTATAATATTATTTTGCTTTAATTATTGTGAATGTGAGGACTATGTGGTATTTTTGTTTTTGAGTTTCATTTCTTTCTTAGTTCATTTTTAAAGTTAATCTGGCAGTTTGAGTACTTTATGTGGCCTACCCTGATGTCCTTTCTTTGGTATTGTTCGTCAAATCGTTGAGCTCCTCAAGTTCTGAGTTGAGCCGTATGATTACTGATACATGCGTGCACTGAATGGACAGGTCCACTCAATCTGTGTGGTTTCTTTCCTCAAAAGACCATTTCAGACACCAATCCACATGGTCTTCACATGATCTGACCAAGATTATGTCTGGACTTTAAAAGAGACTGTGACCTCTGAGTTTTTTTCGGCCTTTCTTCTCAGAGTAGTCAGTTAGGAAACGCCGACCTCACCTAGTTTAAAAAATATAATTGACGTGTAAAAGTGTTTGTACAAACCTACTTACAGAAATAAAATCATTTATCATTTATCATTTGGTTGAAAAAAACTGTACTTTTATTTAAACCTAATAAGATCACAAAGCATCCGCTTGTAATGCGATGTTGCCAGCCCGCGCCGTATGAACGCTATTAGAAGGAAATGAGGCACCAACCGACGATTATCCCTGTAAGCACTATGCAAGTGCACCCAAGGACAACCCGCGGTTGGTGCAGGACTATTACTTAGTATTATTGTTAAAAGTAAGTGTATTTCTATTGCAAAAAAGTGTTCAGATGTACCTAACAAATAAAATTACTGGGAATGCAATTTTAAAATGTCTTTCTTTTCTCCTTATGTCAATAATTGGTCATAAAGATCATTTTCCTCTAAAATTTCCATTCGCATATAGTTATTCACAGGCATTCAATAGACTATTGTATCGAAAATTACACATTTCGATTACCTACCTGATTTGCCTTGCCCCCGATTGCAAACAGCTGTCGGAAGAATAGCGGTCGTCTATAAACTGATTTATTTTCATGTTTTGGATTTGTGGACAGCGTTTATAGAATTCTTATAAACATTGATTGATGTTCGATTCGGTACGGAAGCGCATCGAAGGGTTGTGAATAGCTATGCTGGTCCTGGTTCCGATTCCTAGAATAATATTTTATTCCATCCGTGGTTCCGTGTCTTTATGAGCTCGGTACAAGCAAATTTGGTTTATATTCTTAAAATTAGATGACGCCGCTATTACCTAAAAATGACGAAACAAATTAAAACCATAGCCTCTTTTAAAATATTAAAATTTGTGAATTAAAACATGCAGGGCCATGTCTGAAAGGGCCTTTTGAAGAGTGCCAATACAGCTTTGGGTTGACAGACGGCACGCATGCATTAGTCACCGTGTAGCTCAATACTCGTGGCAATAGATTCAACCTCTGTGTTACGTGCAGCTCAACTCGGAACTTCAGGAGCTCAACGATTCGAAGAAAATATATACCTACCAAAGAAAGGACATTCGGGTAGACATGATACAAAAATAATCTATACAGGATAGCCTGTATCCTACTTATATCATAAATGTGAAGTTTGTATGTTTGTTACTCAATCACGTAAAAACTGCTGAACGGATTTGGATGACATTGTGCACATAGATAGTACTTTTATCCGGGTAGTACGTTCCCGTTTAAACCTCCACGCGGGCGGAGCCGGTGGCCCTATTAGGGTATTTTCCAATTTGATAAAAACTATTTGAATGCAAGCATTTTTGTTTCTTTTGTGAGAAATCTTTACTCTTCATTTGGGCCCCCAACTAATTATAAGGGACGCTACGCCACTATTTGATAAGCAGACAAAGTTTTCCTACATATGAAGCAATGTATTAGCAATATCCTCCACAATGATTTTATTGTGATTACGCACAGTGTGAAACTTTGAAAGTACAAATAAAATTAATTTTATCATTAAATTTTTCAGCAACCGGTAGGTACATACATTTGAAGAGTTATGCGCACGTACAATAAAATAAATAATTTGAAGATTGGGACGATATATTTAACAGAAAAATCCAAATAAATTTATTAATATCCATTTTCTCCATTAAAAACGATTAAAATCAAACTTCTTTTTGAATTTACCGCCAAAACGCTCCTTACGGTGACTTTCACGTAACATCGTGACGTCAGCTTTGTGTAAACAGAACCAGTACAAATACTTAGTTTGGCGCAGTTTTAGAAATATTTGTGCACAGAGGCACCGCACACCAGTGATTTCACTTTCTACCTATCCATAAAAAATCTAGATAATTATAAACACGACACTCACTTGTTTACTTACAAACAACTATAGTTTACACAAAGTTGACGTCACGTTATAAAAAATCATTGTAAGAAGCGTTTTGGCGGTAAATTCAAAACAACGAAAAGTAAATTTGGTTTAAATCGTGTATAGTAGAGAAAATGGATATAAACCAATTTACTTTTATTTTTGTGTTACTTAATTCGTCCCAATCTTCAAATTAGAATAGTTTTTAATAAATTGGAAAATACCCTATTAGGGTATACACATCTGTCTACCTCGTCCAGGAATATAAGCGTGATGTTGTGTTCTATCCCAAATCGCTTTGCGTTACTAAAACGAATCACAAACCCTCGTAGCCTGATATTATGTAAAATACAACAGCGCCACGTCCTGGCTTTGTGCAGTAAGTGGATATTTATCGTGAGTCGAGCGCATTAACCGCATTTGTTTTTGAGTCAGGTTGGTATAACGTGTTCATATGAGTTGATAGGTACTGCAAAGGTTCTCTGTAGGCTATAAAATATACATCTTCTTAGCGTGTCGATAGCAATCTAAATACAGTCAGCCCAGAATTTGGCTACAAGTTTGGCACATTCAGCTGCGTCCATCAACTCCTGTAGCGTGCAGACAACAGGACACGCTAGACACGATATTAAGGAGACACTTTTCGCGGTCTGGAACTCACTGGTGGGCCTGGCTCAAAATCACGCTGTCTCACCAGGCTTCGTATCCGACAGAGATAGTATCAGTGATGAGCAGTTAGACGCTAGTCTACACGTACAACGTTATTGAGTGAGATGCAGGAGCATATAAAGCAAAAGGTTTTATGAAAAAACCACGGCATAAATCAATGACCAATAAAGTTTATCGAACTTATCGATAATTGAACTTTGTCGGTACCGACTTGGTTCTGGAGATTTTACACTTCTTTTATTACTCAAATACGCCCAAAGTTAGGTTAAATTAGCAAGAAAAACGAATCTTTGTTGGCTCATAACTTTTTAATGGCTTTTTATTTTAGTTTTCTGTTTACGTACCTACCGACAATATTAATAATGAGACAAAACCATACAATGTTTAAGTTTTGATGTACACTGTCAAATAGTGGAGTAAAACCCTCCCGAAGTTTGTATGGAAAAAATGTGGACTTGTTTCACCTTAAGTACCCATTGTTTGTGGGACAGCACCACATTTACACTCCAGGGCGGACTCATCCGTAAATCTCCACCTGAGCAGGTTTTCGCTACTTCGGCCTATCCCGAGTCCGGAGTCAATTTAAAGACTTCCAGGAAAGCAAAGGCACCTCTTATCCAGGAGCGAGATTTTTAGCAGATTGAACGAATAGGTTTCGTAAGGAAGCACCTTTTCGCCACAAGCTTAGCCGTTCCTTAGTGAGATCGTTCGCTAGTGAGTGGGAGAACATACTTTAAAAAGCTTTTTTTAATAACTTTAATCAGATTCGAGTCATCGGATCATCTGCCTAGCCTTTTCCCAACTATGTCGAGGTCGGCTTCCAGTCTAACCGGACGCAGCTGAATACTAGTATTTTACATGAAGCGACTGCCTATCTGACCTCCACAACCCGGGTTAATACTGGACCCTTTGGTAAGAATGGCAAGAATTTCGGGATTCTGACGATCTGTTACGATTGATAAAGATCCACAAATTTTAGCCGGGACCAACGGCCTAACATATTTTCTGAAGCACGGAGGGGATCTAATCGCGGTAAGCGTAGCATAACTCATAGCTAACCAAATAGTTTTTGCGTAGCCACAAGTCCCTTTAAGTATCTACACAGTCAGCCATAAATGTCTAGCTGTCGATAAATTGTGAACTGCAAAAACCATTTACAATTTAACCTATTGTTTTTCGATAGTTTATAATCTGTCCGTCAAATTGTGAACTGGTATCAAGACGGATAGTACCTTGCGCTATTACTAAATAGTCAAGTAACTGCCACTATAATTTGGAAGTAGCGCTCACCGGCCGCAGCCGCGGTACTGCTCGCTTCGCTCGCTCGGCTCGCGCGCGGTTAGTCGCAGTTCTAACGTAACCTATTCGGTCGGTAAGCTGTATGGTACAGACAGTTTATTATCTCGCTATATAGATAATAAACTAACGGTGTTCACAATCGTACGGGTCACCGTATATATACGTATGTCAATATACATCGACAATTATTACAAATTTGACTGTGACTTTAAGCCTTCTGATAAGGCCCATTGTGAGCGACCACGTTTCTGTACCATAGGTCATCACTGGCAACACGTACACTGGTCAAAGACTTTCGTCTTGAGACACTGTGGTATTTCGGACGAGATGATATTGCGAAGCCTCATTACCAATATGATTGCCAACAAATTGTGTTCCTTCCATAATACTGTATCAATTTGGAGCTGCTACTACTGCCTTTTCGAAACATACGATACGCAACATTGTACACATTTAGTATACAATGTGTACAATGTTTCGTGGATACATAATATGCAATAATATATAACAAAGATTGAAGACAATTAAATGAATTCTTCGTTCATGTTTACATGATGGCTCTACCCACTCATTTGCACTTTTAAGTGCGGTGGTCGACTTGTATTTCCGTCTGTAAGTAATTAGTGTGATGTTGCAATGAGGGCTCACTATCTACTACAATCAGTTATCAGCCGCTATCGTCGCGGTAGACCGCATCTCATGCGTCACAACCGCGTCATCGTCGCGACGCTAACCTTTAAAGTTTCCCGCCAACATTAGGAAATCGTCATCATCATCATTTCAGCCGAAAGACGTCCACTGCTGGACATAGGCCTCCCCCAGGCTCCTCCACTTTGACCAGTCTTATGCTTCCCACATCCAGCGCATACCTGCGGCCTTCACAAGGTCATCGGTCCACCTTGTGGTAGGCCTTCCCACTCTACGTTACCCGGTTCGCGGTCGCCACTCCAGAACCTTTCGGCCCCATCGGCCACCTGTTCTGCATTAGGATATAACGCGAAACATTACATCATACAAGACCTAATCTGATTTATATTTATACTTACTGCTTACAACGCGGATCGAATCAGGAAAGAAGAGATCCGCAGGAGAACCAAGGCAGCCGACACAGCCCGAAGAATTGCCAAACTTAAGTGGCAGTGGGCAGGGCACATTGCTCGCAGATCAGATGGCCGATGTGGCCGAAAGGTTCTGGAGTAGCGACCGCGTACCGGAAGACGTAGTGTTGGAAGGTCTCCCACAAGGTGGACCGATGACTTTGTAAAGGCCGCAGGAATCCGCTGGATGCGGGAATCACAGAACCGGTTGAAGTGGCGGACCTTGGGGGAGGCCTATGTCCAGCAAAGGACGTCTTTCGACTGAAATGATGATGATGATGACTTATAAAGCTGATTAGTTTCATTGTTTGAACGCACTAATCTAATTGTAATAGGTTACAACAATGCATAACAATTATTTTAAATAATGTCATATCGTCATCTTCCTGCCTTTTCCTAGCTATGTTGGGGTCGGCTTCCAGTCTAACCGGATGCAGCTGAATACTAGTATTTTACATGAAGCGACTGCTTATCTGACCTCCACAACCCGGTTACTGGGTAACACGATAACCCTTGGTAAGACTGGTTGTCTGACTGTCGAGCTTCTGACACCCGTAACGACTGTCAAAGATCCACAAATGACAGTTGGACCAACAGCTTAACGTGCTTTCCGAGGCACGGAGGGGTTTCGGTATGTTGTGTTTGTTATTGTCAGGAGAAGGTTCTTGTGAAAGGAAAAATTTAGAAAGTTACGCGTAACAAAAAAAAAATAAGAAACTTAACGACCATATTAACTTTTCCAATATTATACCAATGCGAATTCAATATTCATAGTTAAGACAGGATGACGTCTGTATGGTCAGCTTCTGTATGGTCAGCTAGTAAGAAATGAATTTTGAATATGCTATTTAACATTTCGCTATGGTATTTAAGCAGTGGTGGCCCAGTGGTAACGGCTGCGACTTACGAGTTACAGGTCGTCGGTTCGAACCCAGACAGGCGCTTCACTTTGTGTAAATTATTTCATCATCTCAAAACAGTGAAGGAAAACATCCATTATGAAACCGGCGTATCCTCCCGGCAGAACCAAGATTTCGAAGACATGTTACATCTACCGATCCACACTGGGCCCTCGTAGTGGATAAGGGCCCGTTCTCTCTCAAAGAGAGGAGGCCTGTGTCCCAGCAGTGGGAAAATTAGAGACTGACCTTTAAAAGGCTTTGACTGACATTTTTCTTGATATTATAATTAATAATCTTTGACATTGTATATTTTGATATAAATTAACGTTTTTCTTATCCTTGACATTGTATGGTTTCAGCAACTAATTTTGACATAACATATGGTACATTTAATTTTAATTCCCTGAAATATTTGTACGCTGGAAACAGCAGAATATTATGGACGTCATATTATGTGTAACACCTTTGTAACAACAATACAGGGTAAATTTTTATTGCGAAAATTGTAACTATGAATTCAGCATATCGTTCTAGAACCCCTAGCGCAAAAATTTTTCTCTGGTTGTACAAAAAAAAAAAATCAGCTGTTTCATAGAAAAGTGCCTATACATACAATACCTACGCGGTCAAAATGTATGGAACAGCAGTTTTTTTTTTTTTTGTATGCGTCGAAAAATTTCTGCGCTAGGGGGTTTAGAATGGTATGCTGAATTCATGGTTACAATTTGCGCACTGGATAAAAACTTTTCCTGTATTCTAACAAATAAATTATAATGATAAATGATAAATGATTTATTTCTGTAAGTAGGTTTGTACAAACACTTTTACACGTTAATTAATAATTTATCATTTATTCTCTCTTCACAAAGCTGACTTAAATTTAAAGTGTACAAATAATGTCCCAGCTGTATGCCATCCTTGTGAGAGACTGGTGCCTGATATAGGTTTTTGGAAAAAACCTGTGATTCAGGTCACCAGGCCCCTTCCACGGCTAGCATTAGCTTTACAAAGATACCGTGCAAGAGTTGAAGTTAAGTAATATTCATAAAAAGAAAATCAAACTAGGTGAGAGTTAAACAATATGCTTAACACAAATAAAAATTAAAAGAAGAAGAACTAATATAAAAATAATAAAAAAAAATACCTAATCATAATTTCTGCAGAAGTTATTGAGTCATGTTGTGAGACGGTGTGTGAGTGTGTTTATCTTGTGTGAAGTGTTAGTCTATTAGACGTATGTGAGTAATTCAGAAGAGCAGTGTGAGAGTGAAGGTGACTTTTTGTAGAGTGAGTGCAGCGAGTGTTGTTTTTCAAGAAGATGAGGAACAGTTAAAGATGTTTTGGGTTGGTCAAAATTAGCTTTATTTCAGGACGGTCAAAAGATTCTCAGTTTTTTGATAGTCTAGGGTTTTTAAGTATTTTTTAATTTCTCTAATGCAGCTTGATCGAGTTTTAGGATATAGGTTTAGGATTTTATTTAATTTGTTGTAAAGATAATGACCAAGGAAGCAATAAAATCTTTTTGGGAGTGTGGTTTTAAATTGAGCCGTGGGACATACCCTACCCTTTCGTCGGTTCTCTTTGAGTAGCTTAGCATCAAACTGCATTTGAGAATGTTTTTTAAGTAAAGTACGTAGTATGAACGTTTGTCTGACAGTGAGAGTATCCCATTCTTTGTATAGGTCAGTAGTCGGAAAACGAAAGGGGAGACCAGCTCCAACCTTGAGAATGGCACGCTGTGCCCTTTCAACTTCGATGAGGTGTGTTTTTGCGGCACCTCCCCATGATGTGATGCAGTAATCAATAAGTGATTGGCATAATGCATAGTAAACCATCTTAATAGTTTTTCGGTCAGCCGAGCGTCTTAGGGTTTTGAAAATGTAAATTACTTTTCGTAACCTGGTCACAAGGATTTCTAGGTGTGGTTTAAAGGTTAGGTATTGGTCAATAGTGACTCCAAGGTATTTGATATTCTCGGCCATTTCAAGGGAAGAGCACGAGCACTGGGTATTTTCAATGCCACAGGTGTGAGCAGTAATTGCTAGAGTTGAGGGTGGGAGCAGGTTAGATCTTTGAGCAAATGCTATGTACTTTGTTTTGGAGACATTAAGAGTCAAAACATTGTCTTGCAGCCAGTTACTAACACGATTTAAACCTTTTTGTGCAACATCGAATACCTCCTCCCATTCGTCAGCATCAAAGAACAGTGCAGTATCGTCGGCAAAGGTGATGATCTTTCCCTTTAGTAGAGAAAGTTGGCAAAGGTCATTAATGTATACCAAGAAAAGTGTTGGGCCAATTATACTACCCTGTGGTACACCAAAA
The DNA here is from genome assembly GCA_949987655.1 of Polymixis flavicincta. Lineage (NCBI taxonomy): Eukaryota > Metazoa > Arthropoda > Insecta > Lepidoptera > Noctuidae > Polymixis > Polymixis flavicincta. Next base: position 1,798,704 of record OX465198.1, on the reverse strand, counting down.
ATGACTGGGAGCTCATCACTGAGCGAGTCATTTATCACGTCAATCATATAAATAATTAAAAGCCGAGCCAAAAGAAAATATGACATAGTTCTAAGCGAAAACAAAGTTGCGGGCAGAATCTAGTATGTAATATAGAAAAAGAATATTAGAGAAGCCGTTAGACCGTGATTAATATAAAGAGTCACTTCTGTAAATAGTTACACCTACACAACATAGAGCGCTCGTGGATGTAATACTTCCTACCTTGGATCCTTGAAAGAGGTTCAATAATGAATTTAATTATATTCATCACAGAACTGATAATAAACTACAATCAAGTGGGAATCGGACTCTTTACCCGGGTTCCGCAGCTAATCAGAAGAATGAGAGTACGTTTTTTTTTTAATGTTATTGGATCATAAAGAATAGAAAACTCTTTATTATGGTAATCATTGTCCTGAATACAACGTGTAACGGAAAGGGTATACATACCAAGGGCACGGCTTCTTTGGATGATATCAAACGATATTGGAAGGGTTTTTTAATCCTATCTCTACATGTTCGGAAGTTATGAGATTTTTTAATACATTGATACCAGAAACCGAACTTTTCAAATTGAAATAAACACTACACTCGGAAGAGATTTATCGTGATATTGGCAAGTAACGTGGAAAGTTATTGACCTACGTAGTGCACATTTGACAAATTTGTTATGACTTGAATTTAAGGTGAATCTAGTCGAAATTTTTTCCATACAAACTTGGGGATTGTATCATTCCACTGTTTCTGTGTGTGTTGTGTGTTCACTGTTTTATTTTTAATTATTTTTTACTTTCAAGAAATTAGTTCTTTTTTTATATTTTTTGTACCAAAGTGTGTTTATTTTATGATGTGATCTTCCTGTGCGAGTCACAATAAATACTCTTTCTTTCTTTCTTTCAAAAATAAACATTATTTATTTATTATTTATTTATTTATTAACACCAATAAGTACAACATCTAACAGTTACCCAAGACGATGTTATACACACATATTAAACTATTTCAATCCATTAAATACACTTACATAAAATTTAACATTGAACATAAAAACAAAAACTTTAATAAAAATTACAACTATATATGTACGCCTTCTTCGATGCACCTTTGTGCTCCTGATGCAAATTTTGGCAGGTCATCGAAAACATCTTCCGTCGGCATATTATTAATAATATGAGCGGCCCTTGACAAAGGGGCAAACTTTAATAAATTTGTCCTAGCCCATGGCACCTCTAACAAAGCGGGGCGGCGCACTATGGGCCAGAACCGTGCGTACCGTCTCAAAAATAGGTTTTCGTAATGTTCTATATTAAATATTGTGTTAATGCACATGTCTAACTGAATGTCCAATGCATATTATATAGCAGTTAAAATATACTATTTCTCATTTTTACTATTAGACTAAGGCTTGCAAGTTGACGCTCAAAGTTATGTCAATTATGTAGAACACAATTTCACCAGTTTACATGGTCATATTTTCATTATTTTCACAGCAAATTTTTAAGTGTGATATATGGTTAGAATGGTGATGAAGTATTCTATTTAAAAATAATTTAAGTGGACCATTATGTGAAAACTGGGGAGGTATATAAATTATTTTTCAGAACCTAATATTTTATCCTTATTAGAAACTTTACATAGACTTTTGGCAGTTAGCAATGTCTGCCCATGTCGTAATTTTGATAGCATCACATAGAGCAGCTAATAAAGAAGTTAGGGCAAAAAAAAAAAATTGCCCGAATCTGCCCCCCTTGAAATGAAACGAAAAATGTCTGATGGGGGGAAAATTCAAAATATACCAAAAATTATTTTAGTTGTGATTGATGAGATTTTTGGATATTTAGATTACTTTTTTCTTAAAATTATCTATTTACTTAATCTTTAGGTAAGGTGGGAGTATTGGGTAATGTATTTTTTTTTTTATCGTCCGGTCAGATGTGGTTAATGTTTTGTTATCACTGTGTGAATTACATGTTTATCATGTAGTTTATGTATTTCTCTATCGCGGTGAAGGAAAAGGGAGGAAATGGTAGTTAAAGTTGTTATTGTACATTATATCAGTACTACTAACCACCTTCGTAGATAGTGGTTAGGAACGTGATAATGCACTAGACAATAATATTTTTTCACACGAAATTTCAGTATAAAAGTTATTTATTTACGTTGTCATTTACCAGTACTTTAGTGTGCTTTGACATATTATAGTCTTCACCAACTCGGTAAAAAAGTAGTAGTTAGAAGTAAAAACAAAATGAGTGAATTTGTTGTGCCTCGACGAGTATTATGCGAATTTTTCATTGATCATGGAACAAAATCAGAAGATATTCAAAATTACTTAGAAGAACACCACCATTTGTCGTCTGAAAAAAGTGAATTAGTTGTGAACCGTATTCAAAAATGGCTTATAACAGCGTTTAACGATCGGTGGACCAAATCTAACCGAACTAAAGAACGTTTCTTTAATAAAAATACATCGTGGTTAGACGGTGAATTTAAGGTACAATTCGAAGAAGCACCGTTAGATATTACACCTACAACATCTGGAGAACGTGGACGTCCGCCAAAGTCTTATGAAGATCTATCAGAGAAATCGAAAAAAAGGAAGAATATGGAGTTGGTACAAGAATATGGAATCGAGTATATACATAATGCATACGTTCAAGGATTGCGGTCTGAAGGAGAATTCGAAGAAGCTACTGTTGTTACAATGATGCGGAGTTGTGATAGAAATGAAAAAAGGATCATGAAGGAAAAATTATTGCATGAAAGTCGCAATGCAACAGATTTTACGGTGGATGAAGCTTTAAGTATATTTGCAGATTTAGATCTTTCGAAATCACAATACGGATTACTTCGAGCAAGTCTGATTAACAAAAACTTCGACATACTGCCATCATATAATATACTGACAAACGCCAAAAAACTGTGTTATCCTCCACCATCCAGCATTCAAATAACCGATATAAGTGCCAAAGTAAATCTACAAGATTTGCTGGACCACACTTCTGCTCGCATCTTAAAGATTGAAAATGTTTACAACTCAACAAGAAAATCTCTTAAATTGTTTACCAAGTGGGGATGTGATGGGTCATCGGGGCAAAGTGAATATAAACAAGTTTTATCAGGTGAGAATGATTTAGTCTCAGATGCAAACTTATTTATAGCGTCTTTGGTACCAATAAAGCTGACTGACACAGAAACAAATGAGGTAATTTGGCAAAATTCGGCTTGTTCGTCTATTCGTTATTGCCGACCAATCCTGATGGAATTTGCAAAAGAAACCCCCGAGAAAACCCGATCAGTGGTTGGTGATATTCGGGGTCAAATTAATAATTTGCAAACTTCAAAGATACACAAGGAGGAGCAGGTAATTGAAATAAGTCACGACCTATTTCTAACTATGGTGGATGGAAAAGTTACACAAGTTCTAACTGACACAAGTTCTGGAGCTGTGTGTACAGTATGTGGGGCTAAACCAAGCGAAATGAATAATTTGGAGAAGATTGAATCAAAGCCAGATAATATAAATGCTTACGAATACGGTTTGTCTACGTTGCACGCGTGGATCAGGTGCATGGAGTTAATTTTACATATTTCATATAACCTTTCATTTAAAAAATGGGCTGCGAGAACTCCAGAAGATAAAAAAAGTAAAGAAGACAAGAAAAAGCTTGTACAAAGTTTATTTCGAAGCCGAATGGGATTGCACGTTGATAAGCCCCGACAAGGAAGTGGAAGCAGCAATGACGGTAATACAGCTCGGCGTTTTTTTGAGAACTACTATTGCGCTTCAGAAATTACAGGAGTTGACGAGGAACTTATTAAAAGGTTCTATGTTATTCTTCAAACTTTGGCATCCGGTATTGCTGTAAATCCAGAAAAATTTGGTGAATATACTCGCGCAACCGCACAACTATACGTAACAAAATATATGTGGTATAATATGCCTTCTTCAGTACATAAAATCTTAATACATGGGGAAAGTATACTAAGACATTTTGCTGTTCTGCCCATTGGTAATTTATCTGAGGATGCCCAAGAATCTCGTAATAAAGATTACAAAAAATTCAGATTGCATCACGCTAGAAAATGCTCTAGGTCCGCAACGAATCAAGACGTATTTCATGGTCTTCTATTTACGTCAGATCCTTATATATCAAGTATCAGAAAACCATCAGTCACTATTTCCAAGGAATTGTTAGACGAAGCTAAGAGCCTCTTAGCTATTTAAATAGAAGTAATTACGTACCTACATTAATTGTAAAATATATTTTTAGAGTGGATTTATATCATATTTGTCATTTATTTAAATGTAAGATTTATATGTAATACCTATAAAATAAAAGAAAATAGGTTTAATATCATAAAACTGTAAAATTATAATTCAATAAGTTAAACAAACTATGGTTTAATATTAAAAAAATACATTTTTATTATTGTTTTATTTTTTAAATATTAATAATTAAAGTTTTGACAATAAATGTGTCACTATTGGATTATATATACTCTGGAGATACTACGTGCCAAATTTCAGCTATTTACTTCAATCAACAAAAAAGTTACAGATTTTTGAGACGGTACGCACCGTTCTGGCCCATAGTGCGGCGGCGCGCCCCCACATACCCGTCCGTCTTATTTTTCACTTTGTCTGTACGGAAACCGAATACTAAAATAAAACCATTCTATTAAAAGGGTATCTGTGACGTTGTACTGTTTGCTGATGATACCTCTCTTATCTTTAAAGTAGACAGGAATAGACAAGATTTTGACGACGTAAACAGTGCACTCTCAATGGTTACGGATTGGTTTACCACGAATAATTTAGTTCTCAATGCTAAGAAAACTAAATGTATAAAGTTCGCTTTGCCGAATGTAAAAAATCTGGGACCCAACATCGTCTTAGAAAATGAGGTGCTTGAAACTGTAGACTCGGCAGTATTTCTGGGCATCACAGTAGATGCCAAACTTCAGTGGGGATCACACATATCAAGCCTAGCGGGAAGGCTCAGTTCGGCTGCCTACGCCGTCAGGAAAGTAAGACAATACACTGACGTTGATACAGCTCGGTTAGTTTATTTTAGTTATTTTCATAGCGTTATGTCCTATGGCATTCTGCTGTGGGGCAAAGCCGCTGACATTCAAAATATTTTTGTTCTGCAAAAACGAGCTGTACGTGCAATTTACCAATTAGGTGCTAGAGTTTCTCTGAGAGATTTTTTTAAAGATATTGGTATTCTCACGGTGGCATCACAATTCATCTTCGCTAACATCTTATATATTAGGCAAAATATACACTTATACACTAAAAACAGTGATATTCATAATATTAATACCAGAAATAAGGACAAACTACGTGGTCCCTTTCACCGGCTTCATAAAGTTCATAACTCATTCGTTGGGCTCGGTATCACCTTTTATAACAAGCTTCCCTCTTCTTTGCTAGATTTACATTTTAATGCGTTTAAAGCTAAAGTAAAATCAAATCTTTGTTCGAAGGCATACTATTCAATCAACGACTACTTAAACGATAAGAATTGTTGGTCGCTGTGATTAACTCAAGACAACGTTTGTGTTCTTTCACCAGAATTAGCTTACCTACTGACAGGTTATATGAGTTACTCCATAGCATTGTTTATTTTATTTTACTGTATAAACCATTTTTTTTTTATTTATTTTTTTTATTTTTAATATTGAAATTTCAATTTTTTTGATGAAATTTAATTACTTACCTATTACTGTATAGAATCAAGTTCTTCCAACTTATCAGACAGCTGTGCTGCTGGGGAGTTTGTTGCGCCACTTCTTCTTCCCAGCTAAAGCACTAGGAAGTGTCGAAGGGTGGGCGTTTTTGGGGGACTGTCTTATGTAATTTTGACGTTCGAAAAGTGCTGACTCTCAGCCTAGTTTGAATAAATGACTTTTGATTTTGATTTTTTGATTTTGAAAAAGCTAATATAAAGTTATGAGCCAACAAAGATTCGTTTTTCCTGCTAATTTAACCTAACTTTGGGCGTGTTTAAGTCAGTCAGTCAGTAACGACAAAGTTCAATTAACGAAAAGTTCAATAAACTTTATTGGTCATTGATTTGTGCAATGGTTTTTTCATAAAACCCGATCTTCCGAAGGACCTTTCTTATTTTTTTAAGCGCCTGCTTTGCTATAAATGATCCTGCATCTCACTCAATAACGTTGTGCGTGTAGACTAGCGTCTATCTGCTCATCACTGATACTACCTGGTGAGACAGCGTGCTTTTTAGCCAGGCTCACTCGTGAGTTCGAGCCAGCGACTAGATTCCCGTTAAGAAAGAATATGAAACCGAAAATTTTGTATCAATTCTTAGAGTATTTTATTTTGAGCTGAAACTATGTATAGTGATTCTATACCAGCTGTTATCTTTCGTGCTTAAGGATAGCAATAGGGTTTTTGTTACACCCTGTATAGTACACCTACATTCCGCCAGTTATGTACCGCTTATAACACCGTACAAATCCAGATTCCACACTACTGAGAAATTCCAGATAAACCTAATAACACTGCCCGACCTGAGAAATGAACCCAGGACGTCGTGCTCAGTAGTTGCGCTAGCGACCACTAGAATAACGAAGCAGTCATCTATTCATACAGGATAAATTCTTAACCAATGCGCAAACTGTAACGCGTAAAGTAAAAAAAAAATCAGCAAGATTATGTCTGGACTTTAAAAGAGACTGTGCCTCTGAGTTTGTTTCGGCCTTTCTTCTCAGAGTAGTCTTATAGGAAACGCCGACTTCATCTAGTTTAAAAAATATGATTGACGTCTAAAAGTGTTTGTACAAACCTACTTACAGAAATAAAATCATTTATAAGCTGTTTCATAGAAAAGTGCAAAATGTATGGGATAACAGTTTTTTTTTTTTTTTGTATAACCGACGAAAAAATTCTGCGCTAGAATTATATTATTATATTCTGGGTCTAGAATTATATGCTGAATTCATGGTTACAGTTTGCGTTTACCCTGTATATTAATATGTGAAGCAAAACTTTGTAGTAATAATTCACTTAATAAAATATAACGAAATAATATGGGAATATTCTTACATACATTGATATTAGATTGTATTAGAATTTAGTTTTGAAACAGCAACATTGCTTGGCTGCAAGAAATATTTATGTAGATATGGCGGTAACTTACTTCTCCGAACGAGTACCTTGTATTGTTAACTGAAATATCATGAAAAAAAGCTCATTGCGAATGAGCGTGATGAGTCGTTTTACACTTAGTAAAACGACTCATCACGTGACCAGAGAGTTAAAGAAAAAAAATATTACCGCAGAGGTTTTTAATTACAATTTTACGGAACCCAAAAAATCTGGTATTTAGCGTCTTATGGTTTCTTCCCGCGAAGTGGTGACTGCAAGGCTTACGCAGGGCGGGCGGCGTAGGGCGGGCGATGCATATATAGGACGGCGCGGCGGAGCCTGCTACAGTCCGCGACTCACCGCGCGGTAACGTGCTTGTTACGTGCAGCCGAAGGAGTTACAGGTAATGTTCTGACTAAGTTGTATTTGAACCACAGATTCATGCATGTATTTAGTTTCTCGTTGAGATTTTCAAAATAAATATTAATTAAATCATTATTTTAAAAACCACGTTAAGAATCTTTCAAAAATAAATACGTTGGTTTTCAAAAGTAGAATTATTGTAATAACAATGCATAGTTTGTTTTGTGAGAATTTAGGAATTTTGTCTAATTTTCTTAAACTAATTGGCCGATTGCGGTTTTATGTTAAATCAAACTAAATGAAAGGTATGACGCTTAAACTTACAAACTCTTTTTATTAATAGGTTTTATAACGGACAATTATTAGGTACTTAAAAAATGCATGTATTTTTTTTTTAAATCTTTTTTAACTAATTCACCAGAATACGTACTTAAACTCAACAGTTCTTCCCATTAGAGAAGAATGCAGAAACTGTATAGAACACCACGCGCACGTGGGTTTTTTTTTTTGTTAACAGTGACTTAACAGAACGTTATAACTAAAGTATTTACCTACATAATCATATTTTAAAACACAATAGAGCGCGAACGCGTTGATGTCTTTTGTTTACTACGAACAACGGCTACGAAGCTACGAGAATCACAGAAATATTGCTAAGTAGATACAATACAGTGTGTACGTAATACTACTAATTATTAATATGTTAATTTACTTAAAATACCTTTAGAATTATCATCTCAGGATATCATCAAGATATCATAAATCGTTAGTAAAATATAATGCTTTTTCGATTTTGATAACACTAAAATCTACCCAATGTATCTAGTCCACACAAACATAGGCGCTAAAGTATTCTTAGTTAAGATCGTATTCCAATACAATTGGCTAATAAAGTGAATGTTTTAATTTAAAAGTATCTCGGTCGTATCGGGTTACAGTGCAATCAAATTTAACTCAACTTTTATACGTACTTTATTCTATTTTAGTGCGTGGCCCGTGGGTAGGCTGTGGGGGACGCGGGGTAATGGGACACGTGTTTAAAAATAGGGAAATGTCGAGTGGAAAGTGTAATTGAATTATGGTTGTCGTAAGACGAAGTTGCATAGCTAGAGGTAGTAGGGTCAAGCTACACGATAACTGATACATGCTGTTGGGACAGATCAGAGGGGCAATTCTACTAATTTTAATAACGTCCACAGTCTGATCTCAGTGTCAATCTGTCAAAAATACCTCGAATTTTCATACATTTTTGACATTTGCTTGTCGCTGAGATGACACTGCAACTAGATTTTGAACGGTTTTAATTACGAGAATTGGCCTTCTGCTCAAAGCTGCAATAGCTCTTTCTTCAAAAAACCCTTCTAGACATGACCCTGCATTCTTGGGCTCACATACAATTCTAATAAAATATTTTTTTTTTTAAAGAGACCATAATTTGGCATTCTTCTCAGGGAACAGTTAGCTAGTATTACTGGCGGTATCTCGTTTTAAAATATTGACCAACAAAATAAAGACATGTAAAAGTGTCTTATAAGATTTACTTATATAAATAAACATTTCATTTCATTAGATTTCGCGTTGCTTCCGCAAAATATTAAGTTATAATAAAATTATGAAAAAAAAAATTGCCGTGTTCGCCAGTTTGTCTATAAAAACAATAGCTATTCGATCAAAGCAAAAACGCATCAAAATTCGTTGCCAGTTTGTCTAGAAAAAACGCAATAGTTATTCGATCAAAGCAAAACCGCATCAAAATCCGTTGCATATTTAGGAAAAACAAACGGTCACCGGCACGAAAATCAACTTTTAATCTATATATTAATTAAATAAAAGGCTGTTCGTTGGTGCATGCATCACTGGCGAAAGGCTAGACCAATTTGGCTATTTATGTCTTAAAATGTTTGTAATAATCCAAAATAGGTTTTTATGAAAACAAAAATTGAAAAATTTTATCGAGTCAGCGTGTATACAGCGTGTAATACGTGCACTTATTGAATAGGTCCACTCAATCTGTGTGGTTCTTTTTTTTAAAGACCATTTCAGACACCAGTCCACATAGTCTTCACATGACCTGACCAAGTGTCTTTTTTTTTTGGATGGGGTATCATCAAATAACTTCTCCCGCTCTGGGTGGAGCAGGAGGGCTTGTCAGACTTTTACTGACTAAAACCCACCCGTGTTCCCTCAGGAGCCCGTATGCCAGGGGCTGTGGTATCTCTTTCGAACAAACCCTCACCCCTGGCAGGCATCGGCCCTTGCGGGCCCCATCAGATTAGGTCTGGACTTTAAAAGAGACTGTGACGTTTGAGCTTGTTTCGGCCTTTCTTCTCAAACGCCGACCTCATATAGTTTTAAAAACACGATTGACGTGTACAAGTGTTTGTACAAACCTACTTACAGATATAAAATCCTTTATCATTTACAATGGTTACAGTTTGCGGTGCGATGCCTCTGGCACCCTGTACGTATAATAACTTACACTAACTAATCGTATATACCGAATCAATTGTGTTGTGACTTGTGAGTGACAGCACGTCCCTCTTGACTTGAGCTCATTTAGTTGTTCGCTACTAATTAGCAATCAAGTGGGTAATTATCACACACTAGATCCTCTTACACGGGCAATTTTTTGAGCACTTATTGCTCGACAACACTAATGGATCAATCTGGATTAATTAAGTGGAGCAATATGTTTTTTTTTTTTTTTTTTTTTTTCTAAACTTTGCCCCACACTAGGAATATCTCCTGTATTGTGGGTGCGTTTACAAACATTTAAACTCACATACACAAACGGCCAGACCCGGAACAACTACTTGTAGGTCATACAAATATTTGTTCCGTGCGGGAATCGAACCCGCGACACGCAGCGCAGCATTCAATCGCTTAACCACTGCGCCAATCGTGCCGTCAATCTGAAGAAACAACAATAAATTGCGGAAATGTTTCGGGAATATTGCTTCTGATTGCTCCATATTTTTCATAAGTTGCCGAAAATCCAATCGGTTTGGATTTTTTTTGTATGTTTTCTTTCTATCTCGTTTGTACGTATAACTACGTCTCATTTTTGCAAGAGGAACAGACCGTATCATTATTGCCTAGTTTTTTTAAGTTGCTCTATATTACATGATCGGAAGAAGTGGATGAGTTTGGGGGAGGCCTATGTCCAGCAGTGGACGTCTTTCGGCTGATATGATGATGATGATGATGATGATATTACATGATATTGTGTAGCCGTATCTCTGGCAACAGGTTGCTAAATGTTGCCATTGCACTAAATTGCTGGATGTAGTCGTGACGTCATAGTTGTCTAGAACTGACCAGGGTGGAGCAATTTTATTTTCTCGTGTGTGTGTTTTTTTGGTTATTTAAGTTTAACAGTATGTCAGAAGAAAGAACTAGATGATAAACTAACTTGGAAACTACATTTGGAGGAAATTTGCAAGTAATTAAGTAAATCAGCGTATTTGCTATATCAACTTTCAAAGACAGTAAATACTGATACACTATCAACAGCCTATCATGGACTAGTTGCGTCAGTTCTGCGTTATGATGTTATTTTTTGGGGACAGTCAACCAATAGGTAACTTGTTTTCAGGATGCAGAAAAGATGTACACGTTCAATGTGTGGTTTAAAAACAACAGATAGTTGCATTTCATATTTTAAAAAGTTAAAAATATTACCCCTACCAGCTTTATCCACCCTGGAAACTGCATTATTTGTTGAAACCATATTCAAAAAACTATCTACAGTAAAGAAGACACCGATATGTGCTCAATATATGCATGAATTTGGTGTTGCTCCACAAGTATACAACAAAATACCCGATGAAATAAAGTGTATGCCATTGCAAAGTAAAAAAAAAAACACTTATCGGGTTACAGCTTAGATGAGTTTCTTAACGACCAGTCTCTTTAATTTATTAATACTGACATAACTTTAATAATCTCCTAATTTGACTTAAAATTTTTGACATTATAGACTCTGAATTGTAATTTTTAATTTGTTTGGTTGCACAATTATGTACTAAAATAATTATTTGTGCCAGTATTGACAAAACATAGCGCACTACCTTAATTTTAAGATCTTTGTATGTAATTACCTATGTTTTACAAAAGAACTATTCTATTCTATTCTTAAGAACAGAATCGCCCCGTTCCATATGCGGTAGGTAGTGTCGCACGACTATGTCGGTGTGTGTTACAGTGCGGTATCACAAAGGCCGTGTTTTAACACGCTTGCCCCACAGAAATGCGATCCGACCGATTTCCGTAAATTCGAAAAAAAAAAATATACAAAATACCTACTTATTTTATTATTGATTCGTGTCGAGAATAATTAGCATAGTTACCTCCTAGAATTTGACGAGGATGCAAAACGACACGTTGTATACTATAGGTCTACAGACCATTACAGCAAGCGTAGCTTTTCCTTCGATCGACCCATGAAGCATTTATAATTTACCCACGAGCCCCTCCTAAATTGGGGATTATAATTTCAATTTTAAAATTCACATTAACAACTTTCATTAAATAAAAATAAGTTTGTCAGTGCTTGTGTGTTTAACCTTTGCTGAAAATACGTGGGGCGTACCCGGGACAGTACCCCGCTAGCAACTTGTTGAATGTAAACAATTTTTATCACGTCATTCTGTTAATTTGTGTCGATACAGGATAAGAAGTGGAACGCCGAATTAAGTTTATCAATCATCATCATCATTATCATCACTTCAGCCAAAAGACGTCCACTGCTGGACACAGGCCTCCCCTAAGCTCCGCCACTTCGACCGGTTCTGTGCTGCCCGCACCCAGCGGATTCCTGCGGCCCTCAAAAGGTCATCTGTCCACCTTGTGGGAGGCCTGGACGGCCTTTACGTCTTCCGGTACGCGGTCGCCACTCCAGAACCTTTCGGCCCCATCGGCCATCTGTTCTGCGAGTAATGTGCCCTGCCCACTGTCACTTAAGGCGACGATAGATGACAGCTACCTTCAGCGATGCATTGCCGCCCGTCGCTCGCAAGAGAACCCACCTCAACGCGCATCATTTTTTTTCGAAAAACAACCCATGTTGATTTATCAAACACAATTCAAAGAAAAACCGTAACTAAATTTTGGGTGATTAAATTGTCTTTTAGATGGTGAAAGTTTCATGGAAATACACCCGATAGTTTTTGCGTGATTATCGTTTTTATATCCGCGATAGACATTACTTTACCAATTAATTACATTATGTTATAAAATATTATTTAAAATATTCACATATCAAATGACGAAAAAAATTGTCTAGTTTCACATATATTTTTTTCAAATACATAAGACAAGCCGTTTCGACGTGATCTTCAATAAAAAGTCCTTAAAAGTCGGCTGTCTGCGCCTTAAGTTTGGCAATTCTTCGGTATCAGTTACCTTGATTTTCCTGCGGATTTCTTCATTCTTGATTCAATCACGTTAAAAAAAACGATACTTATAACTTGCTTATACTTTTAATTTCACAACTGTTCTCTTCGACTGTTGAACAATCAATGATCCGCCATTTTACCATTTTTACATACATTAAAAGACATTTATGTCCCCACCCCGATTTTTACAATGCTGACATATTTCTCGTCATTGTTTGACATTATACATCAATTTTAATATCAACTATTTTTTAGTGATTGTCATGTTAATCATGTCACTATGTTTAATTAGGTTCATTTTATTTATGTAGATTATTTGACATATTGTGAATGGGAGAACGTTGTAGGCCTTACAGACTGTAGATTTTCTATTCTGTATTCGTCTAAGTACCTGGTACTTATTGACAGGCCTGCACTGTCCTTCCATAAATTTTATCTCTGAAAACATTGTTAAAGCCAATCATTTTTAAAAGAGTAACCGTGGAGTTTCTTGCCGGCTCTTCTCCATAGGAAACAACAATTTGGAACCGTGCACCTAGCTTCTGACGTTTCATAAGTGCCCATGCAGGTTTATGACAAATAAAAATATTTTGATTTTGACCCAAACTCTTAAGTATAGCCGTCTCCATTGCCCTTTGAGTGACCTTTAGCCTTCTAATAAAGCAAATTGTGATAAAAATAATACAACATGTTAAATGTTTAAAAACATCCAAAATAATTGTGTTTAAAATCGGCTTACTTACTTATTTTTTTTTTTTTATTATGTTACGCAAAAAATCGTTACAAAAATGAAATCAACCATGAGTTGAAGTACAACCTCAAACATTTGAAGATCAGAAAGTATCTTACTGCATGTATTTAAATTCTTGTACATTTTTTTTTAAACTCATTACCACATGAGTAGTTAGTAATATATATCGTCACGCTAACGACACTGTATTAATATAGCACGTTAAATCCTCAAAATGTGGGTATCAGCGAACTAATCAAACAATTACACAAACTACCCTCGTATTCCTCTGCTATAAATACGCCTTAGTCCTCGTACTCACGGGCTATTCTTTCCGCAGCGGATTTTATAGTGCACTGTTTTTTTTAAAGCATTGTTTAGCGCCGAGAGTACAAGATAAATAAACCATTTATTTCTTCTTCGTAACACTTTTGCGGGAGTGGTCGTGGTCCTCATGAAATGTCCTTGTCTTGGGGCCATCGCCTCATGATTTCTCGCCATCAACTCCGATTTTTGGAATTTAATTTGCACGTATACATGGAATCGCCCACTGCGGATTTTATTTGGTCAGTCTGTCTCATGTGATCTAGTGCCTTCCACTCTACCCAGCACGACAAGGCACTCTATCGATTCACTATCTATTTACTTAGTGCACACAAAAGCAAATTAAAAAATCCAACTAGGTAGTTTTTTTTTTTTAAGAGCGCATAAGCACTGTTTTATTGTTAATGCTCCGAGAATTGAACATCTATTGCGCGATAAAAAATCGCACGTGAGTACGAGGGCTTAGGTCCACCGTGAACCACCGGACATGACCCGGGCACGCTCCGGACGCCGGACGACAGTGGGCGGCTCCTGACGGTTGAGAAAAACATGCTTCCGGCGAAAAAACAGCGCAATGCCGGAGGATATTGTCCCTTCCGCTCAACACGACAATATTACCGATCTACACATCTATAACGATACGATATAGATGGTATCTTAGAGCAGGACCGAGCTATGCGAGTTGTGTATGAGCTATTCTAGAGAGATGGTTCTAAATCAAAAATCAAAAGTCATTTATTCAAACTAGGCTGAGAGTCAGCACTTTATGAACGTCAAAATTATTTAAGACAGTCCCCCAAAATGCCCACCCTTCACCACTTCCTGGTGTTTTAGCTGGGAAGAAGTGGCGCAACAAACTCCTCAACAGCACAGCTGTCTGTTAAGTTAGAAGAACTTGATTCTGTAAATAATAAGTAAGTAATTAATTTTACTAAACATTACTACCAGTCCAAAATCAAAACGTTTATGTCCATAAAATACGTAGGTAGCTAGAAACAAAATAAATCACATATATAATTCAGTGCAAAAAGCACATTCCGCCATGTAATGATGGTATGGCAAAATTAAAAATAATAATATTCTTAAATTAATGTAAACAGTGAAGGAAAACTTATTGAGGAAAGCGGCATGTCCTGGAACCAAAAATTCGAAGACATGAGACATCTACCAACCCGCACTGGGACCGCGTGGTGGATTATGGCCTACTCCCTCTCAAAGAGACGAGGTCTATGATGTGATTCTGTGCGTCCTGCTGAAATTCCTTGCTGATTATTTGAATAATATTTATTTTTCTCCGAACATGAAGTCAATTCACCAGAAAACAAAACCATCCTACAACACAAATTATTCATTCCGTACAACGAAATAATTAATTCACCAAATTATTATTTTATAGGTATGTAAAAACAAAAAGTTTTTGTTTGCCAAATGTGCCTAATCCAGGTAGAACGGGCACAGATAACTAATAAAACAAAATGTTTTAATATTCATATTGTGGTAACATTGTTACCTGCCGCCCTCTTACCCTCCTGCCGCCCCCCCTCGCTCGGCTGCCGCTGCTAACTTTGTGCTAATCTAAGTTTCAGTTTGCAATAGTTAAGGGCAGGTAATTGAAGAATTATCACACGTTTCGTGAATTAACATGATATTAAAGTGGTTACGTTGTATGCCTGTTGAGTGTGTAGGTTGGTTGCGCAAGGATATTTCATGATTATTACCAGAGAGGGGCAATTCTCGTAATTTTAAGAATGTTCACAGTCTGATCTCAGTGTCATTCTGTCAAAAATACCTCGAGTTTCCATACATTTTTGACAAGTTTTTGAAATTTGCTTGTCGCTGAGATGAGACTGCGACTAGATTTTGAATATTTTAAAGACAATTGGCCTTCAGTTTAAAAAGAATTTCACTGAAAACACATAAAAAATAAGATATTAGTTATGTTTTCGTTAAAAATTCGTTGTTCATTGTTGTGTATTGGTATTTTAGTTTGTACGTTTGATGTTGATCTTCATCAATGTTTGCATGCCAAAATGGTAGAATGTACAAGGAATCTTTTATCATTGTAACCACCTTTTTGTAAAAACCTACATTCTGAGCAAATAAAATTATATTCTATTGTGTATTCCATAAAACGATGATTAAGTATGAATGATTTTCGTTCTTAAACACTTCTACAGGTGAATTATATTTTTTTTAACTAAGTTAAGCTACGCTTGCCGGGGTTTGTCCATGGATGGGTGACCATCTTTACATACCAAGACCCCTCCGTGCCTCGGAAAGCACGTTAAGCCGTTGGTCCTGGTTGTCATTCGTGGATCTTTGGTCTGTAGCCCGAAAGTCTGACAAATCAATCTTGAAAACCCAGTAAGTGGGTTGTAGAGGTCAGATAGGCAGTCTAGGAAAACGCAAGGCAGTTGATGATGCATAAATAGGGTTCAATGTGCGCAGGTGTCTATTTTATCACATGAGATAGTATCGTCAGTCATCTTTCAGTTAGTATTTTTGGACATTGCAACAATTCACACACAAAAACAAAAAGCACGATTTCAAAAAGGCTGTCCTTAATTTATCTATATAAATAAAAATAAAGGTCCTGACTGACTGACTCATCAACGCCCAGCCCGAACCCTTGGACCTAGAAAGCTGGAATTTCGCACAGAGGTTCCTTTTATAATGTAGACAAGGAATAAGGAAGGATTTTTCGAAATTCAACCCCTAAGAGAGATAAATAGGGGATGAAAGTACCGCGCGGGCGAAGCCGCTGGCAAAAGCTAGTTAAACATAAAAGCAACGACCAATTGTAATCTACTGACATTTGTTTTATTAATTCATTTAATTAATTTATTTTGTTGTAATGTTAAATTAATGTTTTCTCCTATTTGTTACTAATTAATTAAATTATAATCAGAATGTTGACATCTGTACTTTACCTATGTTCTACAAAAAAAAAAAAAACTATTTGAATTTAAAAACCACTTTAAGTCATGTGTGTAAGGTTGAATTTGCAAAAAAAATGTGTTTTATCATAACTATAAGCACTGACGTATAATTGGGGACAGTTTTGGGTGTTACTTTTGTTCGAGACTGTACATCTTGGGGTTTTTGTATATCAATGGACGAGAAACATAAAACAATGATAAATCATCTGCCAGGGGTGCGGGTTTGTTCGAAAGAGATACCGCAGCCCCTGGCATACAGGCTACTGAGAGAACACGGGTGGGTTTTAGTCAGTAAAATTCTGACACGCCCTCCTGCTCCACCCAGAGCGGGAGAAGTTATTTGATGATTTCCCACCCAAAAAAAAAAATATGATAAATGATGAGTGACTTTATTTCTGTAAGTAGGTTTGTACAAACAGCTTTACACGTCAGTCATATTTTTTAAACTAGATGAGATCGGCATGTCACAGTTTCTTTTAAAGTCCAGACGTAATCTTGGTCAGTTAATGGTGTCTGTCATAGTGTTTTGAGGAAAGAATCACACAGAGTGAGTGGACCTGTGCAGTCTGTGCATGCATTTGTCGATATTACGTTCTCTTACTGTGAATATTGGAGCAGTGGTGGCCAAGTGGTACCGGCCGCGACTTACGAGTTGTAGGTCGTAAGTTCGAACCCAGACAGGCGCTTTACTTTGTGTAAATTATTTCATCACCACTGCTCTCAAAACGGTGAAGGAAAACATCGTGAGGAAACCGGCATGTCCTAGAACCAAAAATTCGAAGACGTGTGACATCTATCAACCCGCACTGGGCCCGCGTGGTGGATTACGGCCCACTCCCTCTCACCGAGAGGAGGCCTGTGTCCCAGCAGTGGGAACATTGTAGGCTGATGATGATAATGATGACTGTGAATATTGTTCTTTATGATTCTGTTCATCTCGTCATTCTCATCAACGATCGTCGTGTAGCTTCGCTTACGTTGTATACTTAAATGTAATTATTTTAGTAACTTTCAGCGGCGAACGATTCACCAACATCGTTCGTTGGATCGTTCACTGCTGAAAGTTATATAAGCGTTCTTTCGGCGAAGCGTACATCGTTGAAGCGAATGTCGTAGAACTCTTACGAAATCTTTTTTGTGTTCGCACCCAGATGCTAAGTTGATGTAGCGCTACATCGTAGTGGCGCTACGTCGAAGTGTTCCTATGCCGTAGTGTTGCTAAGCCATAATGTTGCTACGTCGTAGTGGTGCTACGTCGTAGAGGCGCTACGTCGTAGTAGTGCTACGTCGTAGTGGTGCTACGTCGTAGTGGTGCTACGTCGCAGTGTTGCTACGTCGTAGTAGTGCTACGTGGTACTGGTGCTACGCTAGTGCTGCTACTTTTGTAGTTAGTCGGGGGTTTTCTGCTGGCGTTATCATTCTGTGTACATTACCGCAGGTGTCCCGTGTGTCTCAGAGTGCCATGTGTGTGCGCGCGCGAGCGAGTGTGTGCGCGTGCGCGCTGCTGCTCGCGCTCGTCCTCGCCGAGCACGACAAGCGAGCTGAGAGTAAGTACTTTGGGTTATATTTCTAAGTAGCTACTGCCCACGATTTCGTTCCCAAGAAATTTCATTTGTTTTTATATAAGCTGTTAAAGTTTGCTTTTATTTTAAGACTTAAAAAAAAAACAGTATCATTTATTTTCATTTTTTTTATTATGGCGGCTCCATTATGGGACTCTTTACACTTTTTACATTTTTTATTAATTAGTCATGTCACTGAATCACTGATTTCTCAAGCTTTTCTACTATATGATGTTAGATTAACTACTGACTTTGTTTGACATTGCAAAGTGTCTCCGATGCCGTTCTTGATGGCGACGCGTTACGGACGCAGCTCGCCCCCTACCCGCCACCTCGCGCCTCGCAACGACAGGTAAAACACACACACAACACACACACACTAGGTCATGACTTAAAATGAACGCACGCACACACACCCTTTTACAACTATTTATCTTACACAAACCAAGCATAGCAACTGAACCAAATTGGGAAGTTGTAACTTGAACCTCGTAAAGTGGGGGCTATCTCGATGGAACGGCAGCAGAGTATGGATGTGGAGATGTTTTAAAAATTATGCTCCACCGTCTATCCTGGCCTCTGTGCCCCAAAATATGCAGCCAAGGTGACCTCTGCGCTGCCACCGATAACGCCGTCTTGTCAGGTGGGCTACTGTTCGATGATTAATGTCGGGAAGTTGTATATAAGCTATTTTGTGTGACATCAGTGCGATGCGTAGTTCGCACACGGTGATGTACATGCCGCTACAGGTGTTCAAGTGTGTTTATGACTAGAATATGCAAGGGAGTGTGTTTGTGTCTTATGACCTCCTGACGTCAACATTACGTTATAAGATGATGACATTAATATGTGTGCACTTGTGCAGGTTCTTCATGAGCACGCGATATGGCAAGCGGTCGGAAGGTGCTTTGGGCGCGAGTGGCGTGGAGGGTGCGGTGCTGAGGGGCGCAGGCAGCACGCTGCTGTGCGAGTACACCGGCGTATTCCCACTATACCGTTGCCGACACAAGCCGCCAGCATACCGCAAGTGAGTAATGTGTTTCTGCTACAATCAGCATCTTTTACCCCTTATTGTATTGTTTTTCTAGTGTATTTATCGTATATTACATACACACATACATCCTACACTTACACACAACACACACTTGATCCTAAGCATACACATTTTTTCATTTAATTTTTTCCTAAAATACAGGTGGCAGAAACATTGACATGCAAACAACTGTAACCATGAATCAGTACAATATGATACTAGGCTCGCTAGGGTAATTCGTCAGTTTAAAAAAACTGCTATTTCATAGAAAAGTACAATACCTACGCAGTCAAAATATGTGGAGAGGCTAATTTAAAAAATCAACTCAGTTCAGAATCATCAGTTTGCACATCGATGTCTCTGCCACCACTTTGCTAACTATACAATAGTTAGTAAAACTAAACTATAGTGACTATTATGAGTATACCGACTATATGTTTGTTCAGAAGGAGTGCAGAGGAGACCAGAGAGGAGGAATAATCCTCCAATAGACGACCAGGCCACCGCGACCGACAGCCACGTCCGACACGACCGGTCTGACCAGTACGACCCGTTCGACCACACCCAAGTTGCGACCGATTTTACAGGAAGACAACGCATGATATCACCTACAATTCAGACCAAAAAATTGTTTTCAATGTACAATTAACAAAAGAGTTGTAGATGTACAATAATTATAAGTATAGAACCAGTAATGTTTCAAATGAAATACATATATTAATTGTGAACTTTGTATTGTAATTATTACGATATTTATAGATGTGATCCTCTATATACCTACTTAGGTACTGAAATTTCTTTGTACATTACACTGTAGACTTATCAACACACCCTCACATCTAAATAAACATACAAACACACCCACATATTAAACACAAAAGTGCGGGCGCGGTTCCACGGAGAGCGCTAATTGTACACCAATGTACCTATAGATACTTGTTATATTTGTATTTATATACTTTGTATAAATATTGGTTACATTCTGCAGAAACTAGTCTAGCATTTGTTTGTTAACGCACAAACAATTGCATGTTTTGTTGAAACAGTGCTCATGTTTGCATTTAAGTAACAAATGTTAGATGACTAGACTCTGTAAGTGTAACAACTTTTAACAAGTCGAGTCTGTGACGCGCTACGGCTGGGGGCGCGTCGCTGACACTGCCACTGCGACTTGCACGCACACAATTACATTCACTTGCACACAGTACTCTGCGATATCGTACAATACTCATGCAAAATAAATAAAACAGTCCATTTTAACTTAAACACGAAAGAAAATAAGTGTGCAGTACGAGATATTCACACACACACTTAAACACATGCATACATACACACCCACATTCTTTAAACTCTTACACACCATCACACCCACACGACACATGCTGCTTACCGTCACACACAGTGTCTCTGATGGTTGGCAGAGAGTCCTTAATCACGAGGAGCCCTCACTATTACTTGCCGCCAACATATCCAGTGAAATATATTATGAGAATACGTTAACACCTCTACATATCCCTTAAGGGAAATATTTCCGTGATATCCCGCCCCCCGTTAAGGCGTTTGCATCTTTATCCGTTAAGAACACTTCCTCCAAACTTCAGTCTGCTTTATCCCCGTAAATTAACTGAATTTCTAAAACAGTTGACTTGATACTCATGTCTATTCAAATGTAAATCTCGGGGCGATGGATTATAAGTTATTGCAACACAAACAATGTAAAATATTCCATAATTATCTACAATGAAGGAAACCTACTAAGATATACTCATATACAAATTGTGAGTATCCTGTATTTTCTGTATTTAAGTGCGACAAACACTCATGTTGTGTTTATGTAATTATATTTATTACACTGACAGCAGTACTTAGACGTTCATACATTATAAATTGATGTTTTAATTGGGATCAGCATAGAATTTCAGCAACTACTGTTGTCAAATCAACCATATTTGTAGTAGATATATTGTAAACGTAGTGTGAACAATACCTGTTATTTTTTACTAAAGTATTCGATAAATTATAATGATTATTTACCTACCTTTAAATGCATAAATAAATATCAATATTTATGCAAGTGAGAAGTACCCAGAAAACCGTAAAGTTTTTTTTTTTGTGTTACCAAAATTTGATCAAGTTTACATAAATGTATTAGAGCTCGATAATACCCATTGTGTGTGCAAGTCGCCGCAGCTAATGTATTTAGTAATAAACTATTAAAATATAACAGCTAGTTGTAAGCTACTAAGCTAATCTAGTTGTACTCGAGCACAATCCGTCAATATAAACGTACGCTCACAACAAACTGCTTTTAATTTATGGCCTCCTAGTACTTTTGAATCCTCTCCCTAAAGTAAACGGTTGTTAAGGTGAAACAAGTCCACATTTTTTCCATACAAACTTCGGGAGGGTTTTACTCCACTGTTTCACAATGTACATCAAAAATTAAACATGGTATGGTTTTGTCTCATTATTAATATTGTCGGTACGGAAACAGAATACTAAAATAAAAAGCCATTAAAAAGTTATGAGCCAACAAAGATTCGTTTTTCTTGATAATTTAACGTAACTTTGGACATGTTTAAGTAATAAAAGAAGTGTAAATCTCCAAAACTAAGTCGGCACCGACAAAGGTCATTTTCAAATTATCGAAAAGTTCAATAAACTTAATTGGTTATTGATTTATGCAGTGGTTTTTTTTTTTCAGAAAACCCGATCTTCCGAAGGACTTTTCTTAATTTTTTACTCGCCTGTTTTACTATAACTGATACTCCAGCTCACTCAATAATGTTGTGCGTGTAGACTATTGTCTAACTGCTCATCACGGGTACTACCTCTGTCGGACTCGAAGCCTGGTGATACAGCGTGCTTTTTAGCCAGGGCCACCAGTGAGTTCGAGCCCGTGACTATAGTGTACCCTTTTTTTTTTTATGGGTGGGAAATCATCAAATAACTTCTCCCGCTCTGGGTGGAGCAGGAGAGCGTGTCAGACTTTTACTGACTAAAACCCACACGTGTTCCTTCAGTAGCCCTTAAGCCAGGGGCTGTGGTGTCTCATAGTGTACCCTTAGTATAACATTTATCAAGCTTAAGAAAAATACTGTCCAACGGAAGAAATGTTTCTATTCTCCAATAGGTAAAAGTGTACAATGTCAAGCATGACGACAAATTTTTCTCTGTTTTTGACACTTAGGAGTAGAGACATTTCTTCTCTCTACTACCCAGGCGAAAATTTTACACTATATGAGAAGCTATGACAGGTATGAATGAATGAGCATCTAGGGTCAAATATGGTAAACGTTTGCTAACCACCACATTTTCTTATTAATTATGACTTCTGCACGGTCCTCTCCCTACAGTACCCGGAGCTACTATGAAACTTCGAGCTTTATTAACTCAAAATCAACGCGTTTGTTTCAATTAAATCATTTCCAGGCACTTTTGAATCGTCAAAAAGTCGATCAGTTGGAAAGTTGAAGCTAGCTGCCCATTCCAAAACGTAGATCTATATGGAGAAGAACGGGCAAGAAACTCCACGGACACTCTTCTAAATTAAGTAACGTATTACAAAATCTTGGGTACATCATTGTTGTTGCTGCAACGAGTGAGAACATTATTAGAAAAACACACAGGTATGCGTGATAGAAACGAGTAGACGACCATCTACAAAGCCGAATTTTTCTTAAAACTCGACGTGCTCGTGTTTTGTTACTTCATCAGACTATGTTCATCTGTAAGTCAACAATTCATCGTTAGCAATAGATGGTCCCAAACGCGAAACGTCGGCTGTAAGTGGTCGACGAGCTGGGTAGTAGACCAGCTAAACTTAAAATAACACCCCCTTTTTAAATCTTTTTATACATTAAAATAATCAATAAAATTAATACAATAATTTTCTATGTAGGTAAATTATGCCATGGAACATTTTGACCACAGTTGTTCCGACACTAACACAGATGTTTCGAGGTGTACTGTTAAGATTGTCTACTAACTACTTATAGGCATATCATTGGGACTTTATATTATAAGTTGGGGGATTACATCGCTGACAAAAATGCTTGGCTAAACGCTGCTTGTCCTGCTCCACAAGGTAGCTTAAACTAAATTGAATAACATTTGAAAACATTGTTGGAGCTGCTGAAGACTGTAAAAGCTAGATCTTTGCATTATATTTTATCTGGAGGAAGGGTGTATTTGAGATGGTTTCTATTGTAGAGTGTAGTAGTGTCCGACTAACTGCAATTAAGGCGACTATCGAGGGACGTAAGATCTTAGTCTTTTCCGTTTACATACCTGTGAACTCCATGGATAATTTGCCTATTTTCTCGAATGTGTTAGGTGAAATTAGTGCCATTGAAAAGAGTAGTGACGTCGAAGCAGTATTTTTGTTGGGTGACTTCAATGCCCATCCCAAGGAACTGTTTTATGTTGAGCTTGAGAGGTATTGTTTGGATAGGTCATGGGTATGTGCAGATGTGAAGAGACTAAGCGCAGATTCGGGTAGTAATACATTTGTGGACCACTATCACGGCAGCAGTAGGTGGCTAGATCACTGTGTGGTCCCCCTGTCAGCTTGGAAAACCATTGTGAATGTGGGTATATTAGAGGACGTATATGTGTCTGACCATCTTTCTATATATATTGAATGTGAGCTAGATGTGATTAGACCGAAGATAAGTAACGCTGATATGCCTAGGAATGTAGTTCTCTGGGGGGAGAGAGATGAATCGCAAATCAGTGAATATCATGACTTATGTCAGGAAGGTTTGCGAACCATTGATTTTCCTTTCGAGTTCACTGACTGTAGCTACGGGACATGTAACTTAAGTTCCCACAAATTAATAACAGACTCTTTGTATGACCAAATTGTGCAGGTCTTAAAAAAGGCGGCTATCTTAACCAAGGGTAGAAAAAATAACTAATGTCGGAAAAGGGTTCTGTGTGGCTGGAACAAACATGTAAGGGAAGCTCATTGGGATGCCAGGCTTAGGTTTAAGTCGTGGGTTTTTCATAATCGACCACCGGTGGGCATAGTGTACGAGCAAATGCGCGAGTCTCGTATTTTTTTTTAAAGCAGGCTAAAGTGGTGTCGAAAGAATCAAGAGCAACTGAAAATGGACGTGATAGCGAATTGTCGAGCCACTAAAAACTTTTCCTAGTTTTGGAAAGCTACCAAAAAATTGGATATTAAGCGTGGCCTCCCGGTGAGTGTGAGCGGCTTAAACGATCCGACCGAGATCGCAGCTAATATGTTTGGCAGCCATTTTAGAGTTAGGTCGACGATCAGTCCTTCTACTGCGATGGTTGGCGCTGCGCCCTGCAGCCAGGCAGAGGAGCCTCTGTTGCGTTTCTCAGCAAGTCAAATTAGTGCTCTTATTCAAAATCAAAATCAAAAGTCATTTATTCAAACTAGGCTGAGAGTCAGCACTTTTCGAACGTCAAAAAAAATAAAACATAAGACAGTCCCCCCAAAACGCCCACCCTTCGACACTTCCTAGTGCTTTAGCTGGGAAGAAGAAGTGGCGCAACAAACTCCCCAGCAGCACAGCTGTCTGTTCAGTTAGAAGAACTTGATACTGTACAATACAATAGTAAAAAATAAAATGATTTAAAGAGTCTAATAAAATAAACAATTAAGTATATGAATGTAATTCATACAACCTGTCAGTAGGTAAGCTAATTCTGGTGAAAGAACACAAACATTGTCTTGAGTTAATCACAGCGACCAACTATTCTTATCGTTTAAGTAGTCGTTAATAGAATAGTATGCCTTAGAACAAAGGTTGGATTTTACTTTGGCTTTAAACGCACTAAAATGTAAATCTAACAAAGAAGAGGGAAGCTTGTTATAAAAGGTTATACCAAGCCCAACAAATGAGTTATGAACTTTATGAAGCCGGTGAAAGGGAGCACGTAGTTTATCCTTATTTCTAGTATTTATATTATTAATATCACTGTTTTTAGTGTATAAGTGTATATTTTGCCTAATATATAAGATGTTAGCGAATATGAATTGCGATGCCACCGTGAGAATACCGATATCTTTAAAAAAATCTCCTAGGGACACTCTAGCACCCAGTTGGTAAATTGCTCGAACAGCTCGTTTTTGAAGAACAAAAATATTTTGAACAAAAATATTTTGAATATCAGCGGCTTTGCCCCACAACAGAATGCCGTAGGACATAACGCTATGAAAATAACTGAAAAAAACTAACCGAGCTGTTTCAACGTCAGTGTACTGTCTTACTTTTCTAACGGCATAGGCGGCCGAACTGAGCCTTCCCGCTAGGCTTGATATGTGTGAGCCCCACTGAAGTTTAGCATCTACTGTTATGCCCAAAAAAACTGTCGAGTCTACGGTTTCAAGCACCTCTTTATCTAACACGATGTTTGGACCAAGATTTCTAACATTCGGTAAGGCGAATTTTACACTTTTTACACACTATTAAAGGAATGACCAAGGGCAAATCTCCTGGGTATGACGGGCTCAGCGTTGAACACCTGAAATACGCGGGAGTGCACCTCCCGAGGGTCCTGTCTCTGTTGTTTGCTATGTGCATCAGTCATGCTTACCTTCCAGCTGACCTAATGAAAACCACAATGGTGCCCATAATTAAGAACAGGACTGGTGACATCTCGGATAAGGATAACTATCGCCCGATCTCCCTTGCGACCGTGATAGCCAAGGTGCTAGACAGTTTGTTTGATTCTTGCTTGCAAAAGTATCTAAAACTACACAATGCGCAGTTTGGGTTTCGGCCCGGACTATCTACTGAGAGCGCAATCTTAAGTCTCAAGCACACTGTCCAGTACTACACGGATCGTAAGACACCGGTGTATGCCTGTTTTCTGGATCTCTCCAAGGCCTTTGACCTCGTGTCGTACGAGGTGCTTTGTGGGAAGCTAGGGGATAGTGGTATACCGGTGGAGATGTTGAACCTCTTTAGATATTGGTACAATAACCAGACGAACTGTGTCAAATGGTCAGGCACTCTTTCCGATTCGTACAGGCTGGAGTGCGGCGTGAGGCAGGGGGTTATCCTCTCCAAAGCTCTTCAGCCTGTATATAAACGATCTCATAGTGGAACTCAGCAGCATGCGTGGCGGATGCCGGGTGGGTGATATTAGTGTTAATAATATCAGCTACGCCGATGACATGGTGCTGCTGAGTCCCACTGCAGGGGCGCTCGGAGAGATGTTGAAAGTTTGTGAAGCCTATGCTGAGTCACACGGACTTATTTATAATGTAAAGAAAAGTCAGTACATGGTCTTTAATGCCGCCGGTAAGTGTCCTGAATCTGTTCCACCCATTACTTTGAATGGTGTGAACTTAGTTAGGGTGTCTCAATTTAAGAACCTTGGACATTACCTTACCGACGACCTTAAAGATGATGTTGATATAGAAAGGGAGCGCAGAGCTCTGTCAGTCCGTGGCAACATGCTGGCCCGTAGATTCGCCCGCTGTACGGACCAAGTCAAGCTCACGCTATTTAAAGCTTATTGTCAGGGTTTGTACACGGGTGGTCTATGAGTTAGCTATACCAAAAAATCCCTAGACACTCTGCGCGTCCAATACAATAACATTTTCAGGATGATGTTGGGACTTCCTCGTTTCTGCAGTGCCTCTGAGATGTTTGCGCAGGCTCATACTGATGGCTTTCATGCCGTCATCCGCAAAAAAGTCGTGTCACTTATGAGGAGGGTGCGGGGGAGTCACAACAGCATCCTGAAAACTATAGCTGAAGATGTACGTGCCCCTGTGTTGAGGCATTTCGTTCGTCTGATGATCTTTTAGGAAGGCATCTCCCTATTGGTTATCATGACGTGGCGGGGTGTCTCAGCGCAGGGGAATCTGTGTGTAGAACTGTGTGTAATTTTATTTAAGTAGGTACTAACAATAGTTTTTCTAAGCTTTTTCTTTTTTGTAAACTAACCTTTGGATCTTGTTGTCCCAAAATAAATAAATTTGAATTTGAATTTTTGAATTGTATAAATTCAAAATTTTAGTATTGTATAATTGCATAGCATATGTGTGAGCAGTATGTTCCTACTATAAAGAAAACATTTATAGGGTAGGTACGTTTTTCATTGACTTGAATGTGCCCTGGCAGGTGAGAGTATGTCATGCTCACTCAAATGTCTCGCTGGTGGTGGCGTGTGTATTGGATCATTAAGTTCCCTTCAAAATGGTTGAGCTGAATGGTGCTGATGCATACGTCATGTCCGTGAACGGGCGCCGCCAGTAGGGACTGGTCATCTCTTAGCTCCCACGGCTTATTTTAATTTCTGAATTGTTATTTTATTTTTGTTCTAATTACGGACGCTTATAATGTGCACTTTTTACATCGTTCTCACATTGATAATTTCAACTTATTGATGTAACCAACTTTTTGTTACAAAATCATGATTTTAAAAGAGTGTCCATGGAGTTTCTTGCCCGTTCTTCTCCATAGGTACCTACGCTTTAGAATGGGCAGCTAGCTTCATCTTTCTAACTCACCGACCTTGACAATTCAAAAGTGCCTGTAATTAGTTGATTTGAAATAAATGCTTTGAGTTTGAGTTTGAGGCAAAACTGTTTACACAATTAAGTAGGCAAAAATTATGACGATAATTCCTTGTCTAATAACATTTAAACATTGAATAATTAATATCAATTAAATTAATTATTTATCAAAATCATGAGACACATAATCTACGTGTGCTACGCCTTTTTTACTTGTTATGAGGTGCGTAGCTTGAGAGAAGAGATTACGGCTACGCCGACTACGCCGTAGCAATAAATTTAATATGTTCGGCGTTTACCAACTGATTAACCGACACAAAAGCGGAGGAGGTGCTCACGTCGACGCGTATTTTTTTTAAATGTATGTCCACGCATAACTTTTTACAGAGGTGTTCGATTTTGATAAAGATTGTTTTGTAAATTCTTTTGACACGTACTCAATTTAAATGCATTAATTGATTGCAATCGACGCAGATCAATCTAGCTGTCATTATTTTACTTGACGCCTTCATGTTTGTTGACCACCTATTCAAAATTAGTAATTTAGTAGCTTAGTTAAACTAACGTTTTATTTTTAGCTTTTCAGTTTTTTTTTTCGTCGATTTAATACTTTGGGTTAATATTTTTAACCGACTTCAAAAAGAAGGAGGTTATCAATTCAACATGTTTTTTTTTTAATGTATGTTCGGGCATAACTCCGTCATATATACGTATAGACGGATTTGCAAAATTCCTTTTTTGTTCGAAAGGTGTTAATTTCGAAATGGTCCCATATAAATTTCATAAGATCTGATGATGGGTTTCGGAGACAAACAGTGAAACTCTTCAAAAAATGACAGTAAATCAACCGCGATTGCTGCTATCGCATAAATATGCATTGTTTTGACCACAAAGATGATGAAATTTCGAATTGGTTTGTACTATAACTAAAAAGTGAAATAAAACATGTTGTGTATTTTAATTTTTCGCCACCGCCTTCCGAAATCAAAGTAATTTTTCACTTTCAAGTGTTTTTTTCCGGAAGTCGAAAAAAGTTTTTATTAGTACAACGCAAGTACTTGACGCTATCTATTAGGTTAAGCGCCGGGGACGGAAGCCCTAGGACTGCGCTATCGGCCCACAGCATCGAGGCTTGCACCCGTGTAGGCATACGACAGTTTAATAAGAAGTACCAACATCAAACAAAGAGCTGAGCGTGGGGTTCTGGTCGAACCGAGACACCGACTATGCGTAACCTTTCCCAACAATTATGAGTTCAGTTTCTAGTCTAACCGGATACGACTCACATGGAGTGGCTGCCTACCTAACCTGGAAAATCCAGTTAGATACCACTTGGAAAGATTGGTTGACATACTTTTGGGGTTTGAACTACCCGTAACGACTGTCAAAGAACCACATATGACAGCCGGGACGTGCTTTCCAAGGCACGGAGGGATTTTGGTATGTAAAACAGGTCAACCGAGGAGCAGCATCAAGTGTAGCTGCACCCTATCGATCGAATGCAGTATATTCCCCTCACGGCCCCAGCCTCCGCAGGAGACGCCCTGGGCGTCGGGAATCCCAGGCTGATTCCCGGCCACCGTAGGAGTGGGCTTGCAGACGGCGAGTAATGGGTAGCTCGCTGTCCAGTAAGGACCAAGACCGTGTCGACCGCAGGTTGTGTTCCACGCGCGCCTCAAAGAGATGGCAGCACAAGCTTATGGGACCCGCAAGGGCCGATGCCTGCCAGGGGTGCGGGTTGTTCGAAAGAGATACCACCGCCCCTGGCACACAGGCTTCTGAAGGAATAGGGGTGGGTTTTAGTCAGTAAAAGTCTGACACAACCTCCTGCTCCACCCAGAGCGGGAGAAGTTGTTTGATGAATTCACACCCTCAAAAAAACCCTATGGATCGACCTGTGCAGTTGTTATTACTTAGCCACAAGCCCTTCTGCTATTCTGGGCCACCACTGCTTGGCTATAATGCTATAATGACACATTAACAATGAACTTCAACATAACTGGTGCAATAAAGGTTTGTAATAAAACAGATCTGCTCACCCCTTCGAAAAATACAGGCATCATTTTATAATATGAGATAACTTTCAGAAGAAATTTGAGCACTATTCCTCTCCTACTTTTATTAAATTATTATAATAAAAGTAGGAGACGGTTTTATATTACATCTAGGTTTTAACCGCGGCTCCGCCCTCGTGGATATCGGTTATCGAGTAAAAACGTAGCCTATGTCCTTTTCCATATCCTAGGCTATATTTCTGTCAAATTTCATGACGATCGGTTCAGTGGTTTAGGCGTGAAAGAGTAACAGAAAGACAGAGTTACTTTCACATTAATAATATTAAGTATAGTAGGGATATGAAAGTTTGTATGTTTGTACTTATGTTTGTTACTCCATTACGCAAAAACAGCCATGATTTAGATGAAAATTGGTACACAAAAGTTAATAATCTGGATTAAACGCTGGCACAAACTAATGTCTGCCAATAACGCTACCGTTACATAAGAAGACAATTTTCAAGTCAACCTTCTGCATTTAAACACTTATAATGCCTATCGGTGCATTAAAATTCCCTTCAATTTTATTTATTTTTCTAATCGGATCTTCCGGGAAATATTAATTTGCTGCAATACTAGTTACTAATATTATCTCCACAAGGGGACGTTCTAGGAAAAATATCAATTAAGGTGAATCTAGTCGACATTTTGCCATACAAACTTCGGGAATGTATTACTCCACTGTTCGACAATGTACCCACGTAAAAAAATTACACCGTATGGTTTTGTCTCATTATTAAAATTTTCTGTGCTGAAATAGAATACTAAAGTAATAAAAAGTCATAAAAAGTTATGAGCCAACAAAGGATTTTCCGAAGGACTTATCTTATTTTTTTTACGCACCTGTTTTATTATAAATGATCGCATCTCACGCAATAACGTTGTACGTGTAGACTAGCGTCTACATCCTCATCAATCACTGATACTACCTCAGTCGGACACGAAGCCTGGTGAAACTGCATGCTTTTTAGCCAGGCCCACCAGTGAGTTCGAGCCCGCGACTAGTGTTCCCTTAAATGAGGAAAACGCGAATTAATAGAACGATTGAACGAATGAGTAAGGAACCTAAGTAGTCATTTCGAAAGAACCGGTTCTATTAATGTCTGTGGTTCGAACATTGACCAGTTCCTAAGTATGTCGGAATGTATTAATTTTCAGTGTAATATATCCTTTGAAAGAGTATCACTTGATGTTGGTGAAAGAGCAATTTGCTGCTTCATATTAAAGTTCTGATTAATTAGAAGAAGTTTAATTTATTTTGACTTGCAGGAGGAAACGTTGGAACGTAAAAATCAATAGGAAATAACTTTATTTGAAATGAATTGAAATTAAACTGCATTCAATTATTGATATGATTAGCTTTGCAATTGGAGAGCAATCCAGTGGTATTGGCCCAGACTTAGATTGTGGGTCGTGAGTTCGATCCCAGGCAGGCACGTTACTTGAAAAAGAGGTCGGCATCTGGATTCGTACCCAATTGATAATGCCGTGAAGTCTCACTCGACTCGGGGCTAGTCGTCAAGTCGTTAACAAACAGAGCGTCTGGGTAAATAATATACACAAAGAACTCACTATTTTGATTCGTGGAGTACTGACAGATGAATTAGGCTCACACCGAAGCGTAATCTCAACTGAGCAACAGTTGAGTCCAACGGTAGTCGCCCATAAGTGGGACTGGTGAGCATGGAGTTCTAGGTTCAGATCTCAGTATAGCCAGCTATTCAAAAGAATTCGACAGGCTATCGTTTCGAAAATGTCACATTTCGATAAGGTTATCGAAGGTTATAGAGGACGGCTATTGCAAATCAGGTGATTTGCAATAGCCGTCCTCTAGATTTGATTTAAACTGACTAAATTTGATTTGATTGGAGATTTAAAGATTACTACTTTAACAATGATTGATGTTCGATTCGGTATGGAAATGGTTGTAAATAGCATACTATGCAGGTCGGGAAAAATGTTATCAGGATTTTCCAATGGTGGCCAAGTTTTAACGAATGCGACTTACGAGTTGTAAGGTGCTTTTCTTTGTGTAAATTATTTCATCACCACTGCTCTCAAAACGGTGAAGGAAAACATCGTGAGGAACATGGGACATGCCCTAGAACCAAAAATTCGAAGACATGTGACATCTACCAACCCGCACTGGGCCCGCGTGGTAGATTACGGCCCAATCCCTCTCACCGAGAGGAGGCCTGTGTCCCAGCAGTGGGAACATTATTATGATGATGATGATGGAAATAGAGTCGCTGCTACCAACAGCCTCGCTGCTACCAACAGCCTCGCTTGCGTGGAAGGTGGAATTTATCCCACTGAAACTTACTACCAGGATAGAATGTGTCCAGGTCTGTGTGCCCAATTACATCCAAATCCGTTCGGCCGTTTTTGCGTGATTGCGTAATAAACATCCAAAATTCCATTCAAGTTTATAATATTAGTAGGAAGTAGTATGTACAACTGGGGAAATGGAACTATGCCTACAGATCTGCCCGGGCGGAGCATCTTCATCATCATTATCATCATCATTTCAGCCGAAAGACGCCCACTGCTGGACATTGGCCTCCCCCAAGCTCCGCCACTTCGACCGGTTCTGTGCTTCCCGCATCCAGCGGACTCTTGCGGCCCTCACAAGGTCATCGGTTCACCTTGTGGGATGCCTTCCAACTTTACGTCTTCCGGTACGCGGTCGCCACTCCAGAAATTTTCGGCCCCATCGGCCATCTGGTCTGCGAACAATGTGCCCTGCCCACTGCCACTTAAGTTTGGCAATTCTTCGGGCTATGTCGGTTACCTTGGTTCTCCTGCGGATCGCTTCATTCCTGATTCAATCACGCAGGGAAACTGCAAGCATAGCCCTCTCCATCGCCCTTTGTGTGACTTTAAGCCTTCTTATGAGGCCCATTGTGAGCGACCACGTTTCGGTTCCATATATCACGGGCATACAGAGAAGTTATTTTTTCTGAAGCCACAACGTAGTTTTTTAGACAAATCCGATAGCAAATGGACTTGGGTACTTGTTCCTACATTGTTTAAATAGGTGTTTTAAACATGGTATTTACGTAATTCTGGCTGGCAAACAATTATCATATTATTATAATCAGCCCACCATTCCACTGCCACTTCCCACAGCTGTGACACAGGCCTCCTCACAGTGAGAGCGAATGGGCCTTTATTTATCACGCGGGCCCAGTGTGAGCTGGTAGATGTCACAATCAAGTCTTCGAATTTTTGGAAAGTACATACCTCACGATGATAACCTTCACCGTATTATACTGTCAAAATATACGTCTGTTGGGACAGGTCAGCTGAAAGCTGCAATCGCTCTTTCTTCAAAGGCCCTACAAGACATGGCCCTGCATTGTTAGACTAACATACAGTTCTAATAATATAGTGTTTGGACTTTAAAAGAGATCATGACTTTTGAGCTCATTTCGGCTTTTATTCTCAGGGAACAGTCAGCTAGGTTTTTTTTTTAATTTTTACTAGTAAAGGAACAAGCAAAATATAAACAGAAACATCACAAAAACCTCAATAGGTTTGTCCGGATGTTGAAACACTTATCAGCAATCTTAAAAACAATACTAACAGAATAATCATTATCTTATTAAATAATGGTTAACACATAGTTTATAAAAACAATAAAATAAAACATTGTAAGGTAGTTTGTAAGTAATAACTAAAATATTACAAAAAAAAAAACGAAAACAGCGCGGGTTAGGCATTCCGTCGATGCCTAGTTGCTGGCGCCATCTAGTTTTTAAAATAATGACCAACAAAATATTGACGTGTAAAGGTGTGTTACAAGATCTACTTACATAAATAAACATTTAATTTCATACGCAAGCAAATTGGTAAGCTACAGCATTTCATCATCAATCTTCGCTTCGTGTTCGGTGTGACGCACGGCCGGCGGACAAACGCCCCGAGCCTAGCATTGTGCGCTAAAACAATTATTGTTATCTTCTTGTTTTGATAGTCACCCCTCCCCCCTGCTCCTCCGTCAGGGTCACTATTGACAGAAGAGTGGAAGTCAAACGGACAGTGAACACAAATACACAATACACTGTGTTTGAACAAATTGTTTGATTGATACACGAAATAACATTATAATTTGTAACTTAAAATAAAAAAATTGAGTTTCGAATAAACTGCCGCAAAACACCATAATTATGTAGATATAGTTCTACAGAACGTATTTCGGCCATGTCGGCCAATCTCAACGGAGACTAACCTTCGGCACAGGAGGTATTTGGTATATTTCCAGTCTTCCCTGATGCAACTGAATACTAGTAATTTACATGGAGCGACTGCCTTCCTGACCTCCAGAACCCAATAACTGGGTAATACGATACCCCTTGGTAAGACTGGTTGTCAGAATTTCGGGTTTCCGATAATCCGTAACGACTAACGTGCTTTCCGAGGCAAGGAGGGGTCTTGGTATGTAAAGATGGTCACCCATCCATGGACCAATCGCGGCAAGCGTAGCTTAACCTGATCAATCGACCCGTGCGGCCAATGTTACTTAGCCACGAGCCCCTCGAAATGTACTATCAAGATTCACTAATGCAGTCGCATACTAAGGGCTATATTGCTATGAAGTAGCGGTCCAGGCCGTACCTACAGCTGTGTGTATACACAAAACTCACCGCTCCACTCACACACTGGCGTTAGTCTCTGTATTTTATACATACCGTCGGCGACGACAGACATGACCTTGGTCGGTTCATACCATTGCTAAAATTTACATTTGTAATTTGAGTTCCGGTAGCGTGCAGCGTATCGTCTTGGATTAAGAAACTCATAGGTCTGGGTTCAAATCTCGCGATGAAGCTTTAATTTTTCTTTTCAACAATCATCTTCATCTGTTCTTTTATTATTCGATTTATTAATATACCAGAATAATAATGTAACATTTTTTTATTATTACTCGTATTGTTATTTAAATAAAGGTTTACCAATAATAAATGATTACAAAATGTTTATTCGTTATAACTTCATGAAGAATGTATAAAAATAACTAATAATAACTTCTTGTTAAAACAGTTTATTTTCTCATAAAGAACAATTTATTGAAGTAAATAAGCTAGTTGGTGAACTATGATAGTCAGGCTATTGTATCTTAGTAATATAATAATATTGTGCTGATTACTACTGTGTGTCGGTACTCTAAATAAATCACAATATTCTACAAAAATCTACCCACGTAAAAGTAACAAATGCAGACAAGTTGTCACAATACAATTAAATGACTCAGTAGTACTACTTTTATTCTACTGCGAGTGAGTTCGTTCTAACTCAAACCTCAAAGTTAACAAATCGTATTTAATAGGACTTAAAGAGGTTATAGCTTAAGTGTTCATTTTCATTCCGAAAAGAAGATTGAAACTAAACCTCAAAATAATCCAGATTACGGATAAGACAAAATATTATTTGAATATTACTAAAATAAATAAATATTTGTAATTTATAACTTAATGTTAATGTTTTTTCCGTTAACTATGTTTTTTGAGCAGATTCTCGAGCTGGCCTTCTGCGTTGAGTGCACGGCGCACGGTTCGTAAAGATGTGTCGAATAATTCGGCAAAATGTCTTGTCGTTTTGAAACCACTTGTTTCAAATTCGCTGAACGTGTGCCTGTTATAGGAGCTGGGGTCTTCCACTTTGCTTTCCACGGGCAAGGCTACCGCCTTCCTCGTATCTTTTCACCCACCGACTCACAGTATTTCACTAAAACAAAAAAGGGGTAATGTTAGGCTACTAAGCAAAATACACACTTTATGTATTACCTACTATTTAGAAACAAAATTATTTAAAAGGGCAATTTCACATAAATATTAAGTATAATGTTATTTTCATCGTTCTATAATCTAGGAAATAAATTTACATCGAAATTTTATATTTTTATTCTATTTAGACCACGATTTAGACATTATGATATTTATAAAACGTTTTAAAATAACTACAAGGATCAGCAGTTATACTTTAATTAAATAAATGTTTAATATATATTTAAATCATAATACTCACACTCAGTCCGGTTTCATCACATAGGTATTTGTGATATAGGCATTAAGTCCACTTTTATGCAGCGCAATAATATTCGCTTTCATTTCTATATTTAAATTTGCTTACATTTTAAAATGAATTAGAAGAACACTAATAGATGAAACACACGTCACTAGCACACAATATCAACCAACACCGTTCTATAAGTCGCGGTGAATGAGTCGTAAATCATTTAAATTTATTTAGGTTTCTGTGGGTATAGTGATAAAGTTTTACGAGTTTAGTGAATAAGAAGAACAGAACAAGAAACTATACTCAAAAGTGATTTTTAAAACAATAAAAAGACTATCACACAGCGAGTGGGATTCGAAACCGCGACTTGCTGCGCTCAAACGCGATAATCAAGTGCGGTAACCGCTCAGCTATCATGCCATTTGCTTTAAAGGTTGAATTTAGGAAATACATTCATTCGTAAACGTATGAGAGTGTGTGTGTATATAGTATTATAGCCTATAGAAATTGCTTATTATAAGAAGGTCGTAAGTTAAAGCGAAGTGTCAATCTATTGTTTTTTGAGATTGGGGCACCATTAGTGAGGGCTACTGTACTTTCACCTCTGCCCAACCATTCGGGAAAACAAGGCGTGATGTTATATTATGTAACAAGTATATATTTACAGAATCATAAATCATTAAGTTATAACAGCTGCACGGAACGATCGATCAGGTTAAGCGACACTTGCCGCGGTTGGTCCGTGGATGGGTGACCATCTTATTACAAACACCCCTCCCTACCACGGAAAGCACGTCCCAGCTGTCATTAGGGGATCTTTGACAGTCGTTACGGGTCGTCAGAAGCCCGAAAGTCTGCCAACCAGTCTTACCAAGGGGTATCGTATTACCCAATAACAGGGTTGTGGAGGTCAGATAGGCAGTCGGTCCATTTAAAATACTGGTATGCATGGGGCCATAACTAAAAAGTGAAAAATAAAAAAATTTCTACCCTTAAAAAAAAACAACCGACTTCAGAAAAAACACTACAAAATTATCTTTAATTTCGGAATTCGGTGACTAAAATACATACCCAAAGAGACCGACTTCCGAAATTAAAGTTGTTTTACATTTTGCAGTGTTTTTTCGGAAGTCAGTCGTATTTTTGTTTTGTTCATGAAATAGTCATTTGAATTTGACGAGCTATTCTGACGCTTCCTTAATAAGATTACAAGTACGACGTAGTGTGACGTCAAGGCAAATCC
Organism: Polymixis flavicincta; assembly: GCA_949987655.1. Classification (NCBI taxonomy): domain Eukaryota; kingdom Metazoa; phylum Arthropoda; class Insecta; order Lepidoptera; family Noctuidae; genus Polymixis; species Polymixis flavicincta. Next base: position 1,761,401 of record OX465198.1, on the reverse strand, counting down.
TCTCGTCCATGTGTTATAATGAGCGATGTGTTCCTACGTGTACAGTCACAGGTGCCACTAGCACAAGTGGCACAGCGCTGTGCCACGTGGGAGACTGTCTTGTCTGATTAGCGCAGAGAGAGATGTAGGTGTGATAAGTATGATCGGTCATTTGAGACCACTACAGCAGTATTAACTGCCTTAATTAAAATAAACTGGCCAAGTGCGTACTGTGACGGCCATGCACAATAAAAGGTGATTGAATTCGTTGTTGGGATGAATTATTAATTATGAATTATTAACGTTTAGAAAATGTTCTCCCATAAGTCGTAACGTAGCTGTTGGTAGCATTTTTAGCTGTAGATAATATCGTCTGAACTTGCGGCTAACCTGTGAATCTGCTTGCTGTATTTTCGCAAAACAAAACACGCCGATACCACATCTGCGGAGCTAGTCAAGTCCTTGAAAGTAAAGTCAGAAAAATTGCTTTACATTTTTCTGACTTTACTAAATATCCCATGGGAACAGGCTACCGGGATATAAAGAAAGTTTTAAAGAACTAAAAAGCACGCTTTAAAAACCAAACTAAAAAAGTAGAAAATAATTTAATTCTATTAAAAAGCGTGGGGTGCTTTTCGAGGTATTTTTTATACTAGTAATCAATTAATATCAAGCACACCACGCTTTTTAATAGAATTAAATTATTTTCTACTTTTTTAGTTTGGTTTTAAAGCGTGTTTTTAAACTATTATAAATTTTCTATTTTTTAGTTCTGCTAACTACAAAAGCATGATTTCTCAGTTTTTTTTTTTTTTTTTTTTTTTTTGTTTTACTTTCATTGGTCCTCGATAAGTCTACAAAGTTTAAATGATATCTTACCGTTTGTACAGGGTCAAAATCAAGTCCAAAAAAGGAGTCGGTAACAAACAAACAAAATACAGCTGAAGCTGATAAAAGCGTGTTAATATAACAGCATTTGTGGTACAGAACCCTCAATGAGTCAAACCGAGTCCTACATGACCGGTATTTTTTAATATAATTTTAATATTTTTCCTGTAATTAACAGAAACTTAGTTATCCCGGTGCTTGCCCAACTGAGTATCGCTCGTCATTACTAACACTCTGCGACATTTAATTAGCGGACTGGTGGTCACGTCGACATTATTATTCGTATTATTTTACTCTGTGACATTGAACTCCTGTCGGTGTCTTGATATCAATATGCATTACTTCTTGTATTTAGCATAACATCACGCTTGCATTCCCTGAAGAGGCATGCAGAGGTGTTTAGAAAGGTAGACAATCTTTTTTTTTTTTTCTGTACGTGTATGTCACTGGAGGAATTAAGAGATTGGCAGGAAAATCAAGGTAACCGACATAGCCCGAAGAATTGCCAGGCTTAAGTGGCAGTGGGCAGGGCACATTACTCGCAGAACAGATGGCCGATGGGGCCGAAAGGTTCTGGAGTGGCGACCGCTTACTGGAAGACTAAAAGATGGACCGATGACCTTGTGAAGGCCGCAAGCATTCGTTGGATGCGGGAAGCACAGAACCGGTCCATGCTGCGGAGCTTGGGGGAGGCCTATGTCCAGCAGTGGACGTCTTTCGGTGAAATGGTGATGATGATGTGTATGTCACTGAACTATTCCTAAAAGGCTGGAGCGATATTGATGACTCGTTTCGGGGTGTGTGTGGGTTCCTGGACGGTTTAGATTTGCAATTGGACCCGGTAGGTGTCGCTGTTCGGGCAGGACAACGTCTTGAAAGAAATAAAGAAAAATGTGCTAATAGGCATTACAGTTTAAAGAACCTCAAAACTATATACAAATCAGAAAACAATGTCATTAATGCCAAAAGGGCCTCAGCTCTGCATAATGTCATATGGCAACACTGGATGCACCACATGGATGTATAGAATAGAAGTGTTAAGAGCGTTTATTCTGAAAGTTGGCAACGTCGCAAATAGCTGTCAAATATTTACCTGTTTTTAAAACGGTTTTATTAGCTCGGGTTGTATGTATGTATGTATCTATGTATGTAACGGAATCTTTGAGCCTAATTTTCACTGGTTTCTAGACGTCTGATCAACTTGAAACTTTGCACACGTCTTAAGGGCCGATGACAATGCAATAACCCGATAAAAAAATTCAAAATTTCAAAAAAAATAAAAAATTTAAAAATGTTTCAAATTTTTAAAATTTTCCCGATAAAAATTTGATCGAGCTAAAAAATGGAAAATAAATAATAGTTTAAAAAAACACGCTTTTATTGCTGACCGAACTAAAAAGTAGAAAATAATTTTTTACCACAAAGAGTTTATGTTACAGTAGTAGGAAGTCAATAATTCAATTCAGAGTAAAAAGCGTGGGGTGCTTGATATTTTAATTATTACAACTATTCTATTGGCAACCATCTATGAGAGGAGAGTCATGAAAATATAGGAAAATGCACCCCACGCTTTTTACTCTGAATTGAATTATTGACTTCCTACTACTGTAACATAAACTCTTTGTAATTAAAAATTATTTTCTACTTTTTAGTTCGGTCAGCAATAAAAGCGTGTTTTTTTTAGTTTTTTTAAACTATTATTTATTATTAATTTGTTAATATTACTGTATGGAAATATCGCTAACTAGTGACCTAAAATATTGATTATGGAATCTAATAATTAATATCTTAACATCGAATATTTAGTTTTAGATGTAAAAAAGAACTTGGAAACTTTCCAAATGCCCTTTTTACACCTAAAGCGGTTACAACATCAAATTCAGTGTTATATCTATTCATATTTTCGGTCACTAGTTAGCGACATTTCATATTTCCATACAGTAATATTAACAAATTAATAAAAACAGGTAAATATTTAACAACTATTTGCGACGTTGCCAACTTTCAGAATAAAGGCTCTTAAATGTATTTTTAAAATTAATTTTCTGGTTTAAAATAATGTATGTGCCTATAGGTATAAATAAATAATAGTCCCGGGTTATACATGACACTTTACAAACAGACTGTCACAGATTATAAGGGTGAGATTCCAACAGAGATGTGCTATACTACGTTGCTATAGATGCTTTTGATATCTACTAGTCATATTCATTGGTCCACATAGCATAGCATTGGTGGAAACGGGTGCAAATAAGCTTTGTTTGGGAGGATGCGTGCTCGTCGTGTAGCCGATTCCCGTGCCTTCTCTATTGTCGATGCACCGCAATGCTCGAGCTGCGCATCGTCCTCGCACAGCTGGGTACCTCGTAACGGCGCATCATCATAGCCTAAGGGGAACAAGTCGCGGGCTCGAACTCACTAGTGGGCCTGGCTAAAAATCACGCTGTCTCACCAGGCATCGTTTCCGACAGAGGTAGTACCCGTGATGGGCAGTTAGACACTAGTCTACACGCACAACATTATCGAATAATTTAATGTTAAATGGGAACAAAACTAAATGTATAAGATTTGCTTTACCAAATGTTAAAAGTACTGATTGTGACGTAGTATTGAATAAAGAGAAACTAGAATTCGTCGATAAAACTGTTTTCCTAGGGATCACGCTCGACTCAAAACTACAGTGGAGTCCTCATTTAACAGCTCTTGCAGGACGGCCAAGTTCAGCAGCATATGCTGTAAGAAAAATCCGCCAATTCACTAATGTAGAAACCGCGAGGCTAGTCTGTTTCAGTTACTCTCATAGTATCATGTCATACGGTATTTTACTATGGGGACGGGCTGCAGATATCGAGTCTATTTTTATTCTGCAGAAAAGAGCCATTAGAGCAATATATGGCCTCCGTACGCGGCATTCTCTAAGGGTACTGTTCAAAATTATTAATATCATGACGGTACCTTGTCAATATATCTATGAGAACATCATGTACGTTAGGAAAAATTTAAATCTTTTCAGTAAACGAGGTGAAAGATACACCATTAGAACGAGAAATAGGCACCAATTAGTTCAACCAGGCTTCAGACTGGCTAAAGTAGACTCATCCTTCATGGGGTACTGTTTAAAATGTTACAATAAAATACCTCCCCACATACTCGAACTGAATGAATCGAAATTTAAATCTTGTATAAAACGCACACTATGCAGCCATGCCTAATATAAGTTGGAGGATAACATCGCTGACAAAAATGCTTGGCTAAACGCTGCTTGTCCTGCTCTGAAGGTAGCTTAAACTAAACTGAATAACATTTGAAAACATTGTTCGAGCTGCTAAAGACTGTAAAAGCTAAATATCTTTGCATTGTATAAATTCAAATTTTAGTATTGTATAATTGCATAGCGTATGTGTGAGCACTATGTTCCTACTATAAAGCAAACATTTACAGGGTACGTCTTTCATTGACTTGAATGTGCCCTGGCAGCTGAGAGTATGTCATGCTCACTTAAATGTCTCGCTGGTGGTGGCGTGTGTGTTGGATCATTAAGTTCCCTTCAAAATGGTTGAGCTGAATGGTGCTGATGCATACCTCATGTCCGTGAACGGGCGCCGTCAGTAGGGACTGGTCATCTCTTAGCTCCCACGGCTTATTTTAATTTATGAATTGTTATTTTATCTTTTTTCTAATTGCGGACGCTTTTAATGTACACTTTTTACATCGTTCTCACATTAATAATTTCAACATAATGATGTAACCAACTTTTTGTAACAAAATCATGATTTTAAAAGAGTGTCCATGGAGTTTCTTGCCCGTTCTTCTCCATAGGTACCTACGCTTTGGAATGGGCAACTAGCTTCATCTTTCTAACTCACTGACCTTGACAATTCAAAAGTGCCTGTAATTGGTTTATTTGAAATAAATGCTTTGAGTTTGAGTTTGAGTGAGCTGCAGGAGCAGTTATAGTAAAATTGGCGCGTAAAAAATTAAGAAAAGTCCTTCGGAAGATCGGGTTTTCTGAAAAAACCACTGCATAAATCAATGACCAATAAAGTTTATTGAACTTTTCGATAACTGAACTTTGTGGGTATCGACTTAGTTTTTGAAATTTTACACTTCTTTTATTACTTAAACACGCCCAAAGTTACGTTAAATTAGCAAGAAAAACTAATCTTTGTTGGCTCATAACTTTTTAATGGCTTTTCATTTTAGTATTCTGTTTCCGTACCTACAATATTAATGAGACAAAACCGTACCAGGTTTAATTTTTGATGTACTTTGTCAAACAGTGGAGTAAAACCCTCCCGTAGTTTGTATGGAAAAAGTTGGACAAGTGTCACCTTAACTTACTCGCTCTGCTACACAGCTTAGTGGTTAGCTTTCAAACCCTCGCAGCATAGCTGCATAGCACAGCTCTGGTGGAAAACCAATATAAGACGCTCTATCTTTTTCTAACACCCGATTTGCAACATTAACAGAACAAAAAACATCTTACTTCCCCAAATGGGTATCCCTGTATCCCTATAATACACTCCCATTCCGCCAGTTACCTACAATAGATAATCTTATTCTGCCTACCCTTTTTCTAAATGTGTTAAGTCGCTTCCAGTGTAACCGGATGCAGCATCCAGATACCTGTATTTTATAAGAAGTGACTGCATATCTGACCTCCGGTTACTGAATAATATGATACCGCTGGGTGAGGCTGGACTGGACCATATGTTCTGAGCAACGGAGAGGTATTGGTATGTAAAGATGGTCACCCATCCAAGTTCCAACCGCGGCAAGCGTAGCTTAACCTAATCGATCGACCTGTCCGCGAGATAATAGATAATCTTCTCTTTAATAAAAATACAGTCTTTTCCAATAGATTTTGCGAAAATATTCAAACACATTATATTTTTAATAACAGTAGGCGCGTTATCGTTAACATAACATTAGATTTGAACAAACAGAGTCGGAACAAATATAATTTGTCGGCCATATTGTGTGAGACGAGATTTTCAGACTGCGATAATTTGAAACGCGATACAATAAATTTTATTGAGAATTTCAATCGAAAAAGAAAAGTCTCGGTAATTTGGGAACCAGTCTTACTAAGGGAAAATACTGTTATTCAGCTGCATCTACATAAATAAAAAGAATAAGTCCTGACTGACTCATCAACGCCCAGCCCTAAACCTTGGACCTGGAAAGCTGAAAATTTGCACAGAGGTTCCCTTTATAATGTAGACAAGGAATAAGGAAGGATTTTTCGAAATTCAACCCTAAGGGAGTTAAATAGGGGATGAAAGTTCTGCGCGGGCGAAGCCGCTGGCAAGAGCTAGTCGGACTTAACACTGGAAGTTGACCCCACCATAGGTAGAAATAAGGTAGATGGTTGCATTAACCGGATGCAGCTGAATACCAGTATTTTACATGGAGCTACTGCCTCTCCCGTATGTGTCGCCGGGCGTAAAAGAATAGCACCATCCCATTTCTTCCAGTGGGTGTCGTAGAAGGCGACTAAGGGACTTACTAGAGAATGGGCAGCAGCGTTCTCTATGCATTTTACTACCATACTGCGATCGCCAACCCGCCTGCCAAGCGTGACGATTATGGCAAAACCCCCCAAACAAAAATGAAGTGGAGGAGCCTGGGGGAGGCCTATGTCCAGCAGTGGACGTCTTTCGGCTGAAATGATGATGATGATGATGACTGCCTCTCTGACCTCCACAACTCAGTAACTGGGTAACATGATACTCCTCATTCACGTAGTTAGTAATTATGCCAATGCTAGGTAAATGATGAAGATGTTTTGTGAAGGCCGCAGGAATTGGTATTGTTCGTCAAATCGTTGAGCTCCTCAAGTTCTGAGTTGAGCCGTATGATTACTGATAGGTACATGCGTGCACTGAATGGACAAGTCCACTCAATCTGTGTGGTTCTTTCCTCAAATGACCATTTTAGACACACACGGTCTTCACATGGTCTTCACATGATCTGACCAAGATTATGTCTGGACTTAAAAAGAAAGTGTGACCTCTGAGTTTGATTCGGCCTTTCTTCTCAGAGTAGTCAGATAGGAGACGCCGACCTCATCTATAGTTTAAAAAGATATGATTGACGTGTAAAAGTGTTTTTACAAACCTACTTAAAGAAATAAAATCATTTAATAATTGAATCCGCTAGATGCGAAGAGCACAGAACCGGTCGAAATGGAGGAGCTTAGGGGAGGTCTATGTCCAGCAGTGGAAGTCTTTCGGCTGAAATGATGATGATGATGATGAGGCAAATGATGATAATATACCATCACAATATTAAGCTATCATAGATAATAATATGCCATCACAATTGTAGGTATTACTTTATTTTTAATTTTCCATTTTGTTTTACATTTGTTGTTATTAATTTGTAATAGTGTTTTATTGTGTACAACCTGTACGTTTTTTAAACAGTCATTAGTCATAAGGGAGTTGTCCTAGGGAGGGTAAGCCTGGTGATCTGCAATACAGGTTTTACCTACAACAGACACCAGTCTCTATTAAGTGTTACCTTGACTTTGTACTGGTTTGTGAATATGAGAGAACAGTAAAGAAAGAATATTGAATATTATACCATTAACAGGTTGAATGCTGCAATTACAGAAAAAATTAAAAAGTCGTTGTGTCTCGCGTGGGTGCACGTTATAAACATACAAGGAGCTAATACACCAAGTACTGGGTGAAAGTAGGTCATACCTTCAGAAAATTGTAGAAGCCATCATTTTTCCGCACCAGTTTGCTTACTCTGGAATATAATTTCGATAGATCGACATTGGTCAAACGTCAGTTGGTTGAGTTGACTGACAATTCCAATGTCGATCTATCGGAATTATATTCCAGAGTAAGCACCCTGGTGTGGAACAATGATGGCTTCTACAATTTTCTTCTATAATTATATTCGAGAGTAAGCACCCAGGCTGCGCTCCAAAATGGGAATCTTAGACGTAGGCAAAAAGGCTGCCAGGCTAAAATGGGACTGGGCGGGTCACACTAGTCGCATGCACAGTGACCGCTGGGCAATTGTCGCCACACACTGGGTGCCTGAGGATGGACGGCGCCGCCGAGGACATCATTCTCCTGCCCTTATCCCAATTTATTTGGGGTCGGCAGGCCGGCCCAAGAAAAGGGGGCGTGACGACCTAAACGCGTATTGCAAGGTCTGGATCGAGGAGGCCCTGGAAAAGGATACCTGGAAGGATTTGGGGGAGGCCTTTGCTCAGCAGTGGGACAGTGTAGGCTAATTGAAAAATAAAACATTGTTCCACTATTAAAGAGAAATGCAGCTCATTCATCAAATCATCATCATTCTCCTACGCCTCCTCACCATACACCAGCGGGCTTATCATGACGCTTTGTATTTCTACGAAGAATCGACAGTGCGTTTTCAATACAAAGTGACATTTCGTTCCTACATTTTTGTTATCGCACCGTAGATATCCTTCTACAATCTGTCATTTAGTCTTTCGTTTCTAACTATATTTGTCTAGGTCCTTATAAATGTAGACTATTTCAGAAAAATATTTCTTCCCAAACTGTCAAAATCACAGTAACAACAAAACTTTCTACTCGACGGCCACAAAGTATATACGATTATCTACATAATCGTGATTCGTTTAGAACGCATAACATACTATCTTATCCTATTCTAGGTACATCATTTATTTAATAGTCATGTCTATTCTTCCGTCGACAAATCGGTGCTCGTGCTAAGCCTGCTGGCGTAGGGAATACCGTGATCAAGACAGCGGTTCCCTCAGGGCGAGGCCTTTCCATTGCACTGCGGATAGGTTGACCCTTGCGATTATCCCCTATGTGGTTATCCACATAGGGGATAAAATAACACGTCCGAGTTATCTCGGACGTGTTATTTTACGGTAGCGAACAGACTGCGTTCGCGCCGGCGTCGCTCTCCTTTCGATGCCGCCAGGGATGCGGGTTGTTCGAAAGAGATACCGTCACTCCTGAAACACAGGCAAGTGAGGGAACACGGGTAGGTTTTAGTCAGTAAAAGCCTGACACGGCCCTCCTGCTCCACCCAGAGCGGGAGAAGTTATTTGATGATTTCCCACCATAAAAAAAAAAAAAAACTTTAATTGCTAACAAACTATTATTTATTTATTTATATTCACATAATGGTAAGTATAACTTATAAACTGAGTCTCACAAAACCGTAGTAATGGTTTAACTGGGTCGGTGAGTATACAGGGTAAGTTTTTATCCAGTGCGCAAATTGTAACCATGAATTCAGCATATCATTCTAGAACCGCGCTAGGGATTCTAGAATGATAAGCTGAATTCACGGTTACAATTTGCGCACTGGATAAAAACTTTTCCTGTAAACACGCAATAAACTTAGTACTTAAAATTAATTATGATTTAGAGCGTAGCACTTCCACATATTTCTAAACAATATGTTTTTTTTTTTTTAATTTTATTCATTTCACTCCTAATGTCAGGTGGCAGACCGTGCAGTAGATATGGTATTTGTTTTTTTAGAGTTCTATCACCAAAGTAATTAGTATCCCATTAATTTTGATCGTTCCTTTTCATCGTGTAGATGAGTCTAATTGTTGGTTTTAAACAAACTTCGACCAGAATTGTGTCACTTCGTCAAAGTTATCGTTGGCCTTGCAAAGGTCTTCCACACCAAGAGTGCACGACAAGAGGTGGGGCACAGATTGCGATGTGGCGCCACAGTCACACTGCATCTCATAGTGATTGCTGAACTGATAGTGTATTCCGGAATCTATCAAAAATACCTCAACTCTCCATACATTGTTGACATATTTTAGACATTTTATTCTCGCTGAGATGAGACTGCGACTAGATCATGAACGTTTTTATTAATGAGTGAACTGAATTACGGGAATTGCCGTCGTGATGGCCTATTGCTGTTTATACAGAGTACTTACTCTACATAAAAGGTATATAAATGAGGCTTACTGGTAACAATATCCACTTCACAATATCTAGCCTTTAAACCTATAAACCGTGGTAATACAAATCAAATTAGTAGCAATAGGTAGGTACTCATGTTAAACGATAAATGATTTTATTTCTATAAGTTTGTTTAAACACTACACGTCAATCATATTTTAAAAACTAGACGAGGTCGGCGTATCTGACTACTCTGAAAAGTAAGGCCGAAACAAATTCGGAGGCCACAGTTTCTTTTAAGTCCAGACATGGTTGAGACCACTGACGAACGAGGTATTTTAAAATTTCACAATATTGTAACTTGACCCCTTTCAGAATATTTAAAACTTTTAACAATTTGCGGGTTTCTGTCACCTTTCAAACTTTAAAAAAGTTTTCGATTATTTTCACCGACATAATAAAGGGGATTTTGGGTTTAATATGTTTTTCTTTTCAGATAGGAATTGCGTATCCAACAAGGAAGCCTTATAGTTTCACCATCTCTATCCATCTGTCTCTAACTTAACTCAGAGACTCTAGTACCAACTAGTATTCGTGTTTTACTATAAGACTCGGTTTTTAGGGTACCTCGTCTCCTCGTAAACGTCGTCTCGTCTACTCGTAAAGTAGGGATGTTTTTTTATTTCTTTCCTCTATTCTGTGGTCTACTCCATGCTGCGGGGTTTCGTTGGATGGGTCTATCAAAAATATTGCGGGATTATGAAAACAATTTTTCGATGTGAAACATTAGAGTATGAGATATTAGTGTGTGAAGATTTAAAGTGATCATTTTTGTTAGAATCAAGTGGTTGTTTTTGGATATATGTGAAAAATTCAAAAATAATCACAGCTAAGTAGGCTTTACAAGTTAACGAGTAATAGTCGATCAACTTACAACAACTATTTTCTTAATGTCCCTCGGCAAAGTTCGTGTTTCGTCGGATTTCTATCAGTTGTCATTTGCACTTGGTGCAGACCGGATGCTCTCAATCGACTTGGAACTTTTTTTCAATACTCTTTTAACTGAATGTCATTTATTTATTTTTAATGAGAGAAAAGCTCGTTATTCGGAAATGCGAAGACATTAAGAAAATAGTTGTACTGTACAGTTTCAGTTGAAATGGATGATAGAACATGAAACGTTTATGTTTGACGACTACGGAACCCTTCATTGTGCGTGGTCTGACATGCACTTAGCTGTTTTTTTAATATTTCTATGCGTCAGACTCAGATCATATCGAAAAGCCAAAAAATAGCAACAAAAACGTGAATAATTTACCTATTTTCACTTTTAAAAGTCCGTTGTATTTTCGTTCCGCCATTTTTCTTTTACATAAACATTACAACCGTGCGTGGGTTGGAGCGAGCAAAACGAACTTTGTATTAATATTGTTTTAATTTACATGAAATAACATCAGAGGAGAAATTATTATAATTTGATTTAGTAGGTTTATTTTTGATCGCGTAGAAATACGAATAGTATCTACCTACCTACCGGCCTACAGTCAAAAATTTTTAATATTGAAAACAACGTTTTTTAAATCATATTTTATTGTTAGAAAGAAAAAACATACGTATTTTCTTTACGTCATTTTGATTTAACCAATAAAAATCAAATGTAGGTTTCTGCCGTAGGTCCGCAAGTCATTGTTAAAACTTTTAACTTAAGCTAGCCTAGCTTAGTAGGGAGTTTCAATAGAATGCAAAACTTATACCGTATTTGTTACCACTGCTATGCAGCCTACTGAACCTACATGCTTCCCATTACATTCCAAATCGATGGTGTTAACTCTCTTTTGACAACTCATGTTGCACTATTCAGTGTAGGTATCTAAGGGGGTTACATCTTGGGGCTTTTTTTACGTGGAGAAATGTTCATGCATACTGCGCAACCACGGGGAGATAGCGCAATTATGTGGGACTTACCCTGCGGCTCCACCACAACCACCCTGTCCAGGCCACGGAAGGGAAGAGGGCTGCTCAGAAACACGGGTACTCCTCCTACGCCGCAGCCTGTAAACCTCAGCTGCGATGCCTCCCATACGACATCGCGGCCCGCCTCATCCCAACCTTCTTTTTGACCGCTTCGTCGTCGGCTTGGCAGCAAAAGCCCTGTCGAGCGGCCCCTCCTCGGGTTCCTCTTCGCTTCAAGCCACGGATACTGAGCCCACCAGCAACGACAATGTGTGGGAAACCCATCGGGGCGGAGGTTAAGGTACCTACCTTATCTTTACATACCATCCGTGGCTCAGAAAGCAAGTTAAACCGTTGGTCCCGGCTGTCATTCGTGGATTTTTGACAGTCGTTACGGGTCGTCAGAAGCCCGAAAGACCGACAACCAATCTTATCAAGGGGTATCGAATTACTCTACGCTAGACAAGCAAGAGAGTAATGCGATATCCCTTTATCGTATACTCTCTTGCTTTGCTTATCATCCTCATTACAATCCAGCCCATCCCTTGCTGCCCTCTTTCAGCGGCGACCTAAGCCAAGGTCCGTACTCCACAGGGGTGCCCTTACCGTGTAGTCGCTTACTTTTATTGAGGCAGCCAATGGCAAGTTCGGTTAAGCAGCTAACAACCTCCAAGATTGACCTGCAAGATGTGAATTCCAAAAACATAATTGCTTGTCAAGCGTCGCAGGACACGAACTAGATTTTATGTTATTAGTTATTTTGTCCCTAATATGTAGTTTAATTTGTTAAATGACTGTGCTGAATAGTGTCCCTAATTTTAAACTATACCTACCTCTAATAACTTCTCCCGCTCTGGGTGAAGCAGAAGGGCGTGTCAGACTTTTACTGACTAAAACCCACCAGGTGGAATTCCTTCCACCTATGTGCCAAACCAATATTGACAACTCACATCACCTAAGTTTTACTATAAATAGAAAGTAAGATTTAAATTAACATCTAATAAATAAAAAACAAATATAATACTAACTTAATTAATCCTATTCACAAATTAAAAAAATGGCGTCAAAAATTTCATCCTCATCACTGTCGACTGGTAATGTTCCCAAGAGACTGGCAGCATTACCACGTTGTATGGCAATGCTTAGCCGCTGGCCAAGGTAGAAACCAGCCCTTGGGTCACGGGAAGTGTCAACCAGCCTTTTCGAGATTTCCTTAAAGAGGCCGTGAGCACTCGGACCCCGCGGCCCGAGGGTTTCAACCCCAAACGGCTTGAAAATATAATTACCAATTAGGTTGTTATACTTTCGCCGCTTGAGGTTTTCCGCAGCCGCAGCGGCAGCGCCAGCACAGCACACCGAGCCAGGAAGAGTTACTTAGAAGTTTTACTTGTACAGAAAAGATAGTTTGGTCATACCGTGCCGGTTGCGAGTGCTTGTCCTTTCTGAAGGACAAAACCAATAAAGTCAATAACTGCGTCCCTCCCGACTACTGATTAACAGTAGTTATCAATATCTAATTAGCGTCCCAGCCAGTAGCCAGTCACTGATAGTCTCGCTCCGTGGCCACTCGAGTGTCACTCCAACTACTTGAGCTTACAACAACTAATTTAAGCTGTTCAAACACTTGACGAAAACGCAGACCACTTTTGTTACATTGAAATCATTGCCAATGATACAAACTTATCAAGAAATTGTCCCATAGAAACGTATTACCTATTCTGGGATAAAAGTATCCTAAGACGTGCCATTGCTTTGCACTGGTCTCCCCTACATAGGCGAATCCAGTGCCTCCAGATAGGATTCTCAATATCTTTAACAATGACCCTCAGGTAGCCGTTAGAACTGTCTCTCAGTCTTCGCATCAACGATGCTGCTCTTTTTCTAATTATGGCGTAATAGCCATCCATTTGTGATTCTGCAAACATCGCTGACGCACTGCAATAGCAACGCAGCTCCATCAGCACCCTGAAGGCGTTGCTATACTGAACTCTCAGAGCACTTACGCTAGTAAAGCTATGCACTGCGTTGATAATCCAGTGTGCACTAAAACATCAACGCGTTACACAGTTGCCTTTAGGTACGAGAGCTCACCGTCTCACCTCAAACACTAACAAATGCGATTAGTCGGCTCGAATCGCGACAAATAACCACTTACTGCTACACAAACACAAGACGTGTCGCTATAGTGTTGTAGTTAACATAATCTCAGACCAAGAGTAAACACATTTTGGTGACACGTTTTTCAGCATACATTAGCATGAGAACTGTGTTTTAACATGGAAATTTAAATGAGTTTCTTATTCCGTGTGAGTATGATATTGAAATATGGCACATTGCTCGCAGAACAGATGGCTGATGGGGCCAGAAGGCTCTGGAGTGGCAACCGCGTACCGGAAGACGTAAAGTTGGAAGGCCTCCCACAAGGTGGACCGATGACCTTGTGAGGGCCGCAGGAGTCCGCTGGATGCGGGAAGCACAGAATCGGTCGAAGTAGCGGAGCTTGGGGGAGGCCTATGTCCAGCCGTGGACGTCTTTCGGCTGAAATGATGATGATATTATGAAAGAATTCAGAATTTGAGAACAGTTAATGACATTTCTTTCGAGAAAACTCATTGAAATACCCAATTTGTCCGTCCTGGAAATCAAACCCAGGGCACCATGCGGTCATTTTATAAGGGGGTCCGCGTGGATATCGGTTATCGCGTAAAAAAGTACCTTATGCTCTTCTCCATATCCCAAGCTATATCTCTGCCAAATTTCATAGCATTCGGTTAAGTGGTTTAGGTGTGAAAGCCTTACAGACAAACAGAGTTACTTTTACATACATAATATTAAGTAGGGATAATTGATTTGAGTATGTATAACTGGGTTGTGGAGGTCAGATAGGCAGTCACTCCATGTAAAATACTGGTATTCAGCTGCATCCGGTTAGACTAGAAGCCGACCCCGACATAGTTGGGAAAAAGGCTAGGCAGATGATGATGATGAATTGATTTGAGTAGGTATGTACTAAAGATTATGGATGATAAAACGACTGACACTTTAATTTGGTGAGCTTGTACATTTAGAAGCGACTGAATTCTGTGAACCTTACAATATGACATTTTATTGAAATCCTATTAATGTTTTAAATGTGAAAGTTTATATATTTGGAGGGTTGTTACTCAATCACGCAAAAAACGGCCTAACAAGATGTCAGCATCAACTGGTGGGGTCCTCAAGGGCCGATGCCTGCCAGGGGTGCGAGTTGTTCGAAAGAGATACCGTGGCCCCTGGCGCACGGCAACTGAAGGAACACGGGTGGGTTTTGGTCACTAAAAGTCTGACATGCCCTCCTGCTCCACCCAGAGTGGAAGAAGTTAATAGATGACTTCCCACACTAAAAAAAACCGGGTGCAACGGATTTGGATGAAATTGGACACGTATAATTTACAACCTGTAATAACACACAACATTTTTCTTACTGTTCATTTACATTATTTTTATTATTGATTTCTTATGTCATTAAAGTTTTCTTTTATAATTTAGACCTACCTACTCACGACATTCTACTCTATTAGTCTGTTGCTTTTACAATGCTTGTAAAATGTGCGCACCTCGCATATAGGTACCATATAATTTATCTTTCATTACTACTCTTTCTTTTCTTTTTTTTCACCGACATGGTTCGATATATTTTTTCTAGGTGCAGTTTTCAAATAAAATTAATGTATGCAAATATATAACACATTTAAAAAAAGTAACGGTGGAGAGTCTTGCCCATTCTTCTCCATACGAAACTACCTTTTGAAAGAGGCGACTAGAATCAATTATGTTTTATTCTAACGTTCAAGAGCCTTCTAGATGCCTATTTGAAATGTTTTGACTTTGTTGCAGTAATCAGCGCTGTGCTATGGGCCCCATAGCAAGGCATCAATGCCGAGTGGCACCCTTCTTGGCACAGTCACGGCGTGCAGCAACCGTATTTTTATGTTCTGTGTTTGTAATTAGGTATGTAGTCATGTGGGGGTAAACATACGCATTTTTTAGTTAATTGCTTCCAGAATAAAAGCTTTTGCTAATTTAAAAGAAAATATATATTATATTCTAATGTTATAAACATTTGCGAACAAAACATTAAATTTCAATTCTAACAATAATTATTACTTTTACTTAATCATTTAATCAACAAGGAAAATGCGGGTTTTTACCCGCATCGGTGGGAAAGTGTCCGCACGCCTTCGGTTAACTGTACGCAACGCCGACAAAGAGTAAGCAGGTTAACTTAATTTGCTATACGCAGTCTTTTCTGGTCATTTATATCGTTTTATCAAATCTGTTCGATATTGCGGTCAAAGTGAGACCGTAGAACCTCTCGTCACTAGCTTTACAATGGCTATAAATTTCTTCCTGAAAACAAAATAAAATTCAATTTTATTATTATCATATAAATAGTTAGTGCTAACTGGACTCTCAAAAGTTTTAGAGAAAATTATCAACTGTAGGTTGATAAAATATCTGGAAGATAACAAACTACTTTCAGATAATCAATTTGGATTTAGGCCCAAAAGATCAACTGGCCAGGCAGTACACAAATTAACTGATTATATTGCTACTAATCTAGATAATGGTATGCACACAATTGGTATCTTTCTAGACCTCGCCAAGGCCTTCGACACTATTTCTTGTACTTTACTTTTGCACAAGCTTGAAACACTAGGGATAAGAGGAGCACAACTTCTACTATTTGCTGATTATCTCAGCGAGCGTTATCAAAGTGTAAAAATAGGTCAGTATACAAGTTCTGAACTTAAAAATAGTGCTTTTGGCATTCCACAAGGCAGCATTTTGGGGCCCACATTATTTTTGGTGTATATAAATGAACTGTGCAGCCTGCCACTTCAAAATGGTGTCATAATGTCTTATGCTGATGACACCGCTCTACTGTTCTCAGCTAAATCAAGAGCTGAGGTCTTTGAACATGCTCAAAATGGTTTTAACATAGTATCCGATTGGCTCCATAATAACATCCTAACATTAAATGCAGATAAAACAAAATACATTTTATTTGCAATGAGAAACACTAACATACCGCTAAATAATCTAAACATTTACGCACATAATTGTAGCACTTACGCTGACACTGCATGTACTTGCACTACTTTAGCTAAAGCTGACCATTTGAAATATCTAGGTGTCACTATTGACACGAATCTAAATTTCCGTAAACATATCGATTTACTATGTGTTAGAGTGCGCAAATTAATATATGTTTTTAAGAATTTACGGAACATAGCCGACTATATAATTAATTAAACAGGTTTATTTGGCTTTGTGTCAACCCATTCTTAGCTATTGCATAACTTCATGGGGTGGTGCAGCAAAAACAATTTTACTCCCTCTAGAGCGTGCTCAAAGAGCAATTCTAAAGGTTGCTACCTTTCGCTCTTTTAGATTTCCTACGCACCAGCTCTACATTGCATGTAATGTACTAACAGTTCGGCAATTATTCATTCTAAGCATCGTACTTCACCAGCACACTGCACTTCCTTTTGACCCAGTACCTTCCGACAAGAGAAGGAAGGATTTAGTTTGCATAAAGCCTCAAAATAGACATGCGTTTGCTAATCGATTTTATGTGTATTTAGGTCCTTTTCTGTATAATAGACTTATCAAATTAATGAGAATATATCGTTTGAGCTATAAAAAATGTAGTGCTGTGTTATCAGAATACTTAGCGTTACTCAATTACGCAGACACAGAAAAACTTCTGGAAATTATGTCATGACAATAATTAATTATTCCCTCGGTAAGTATTTACTTTTGTAGTATTTACATTGGCTTATCAAATCAAATCAAATCAAATCAAATCAAATCATTTATTTTTGCAAACATGGGTAAATGGTACATAGATGTTTTTCTAAAAAGTAGTCCTCCATATTCTACCGTCTCATGGGCATGCAAATAATATTAAATTCCAAAACGAGACAAATTCTATTAATGTTATACCTAATAAAAATAAATGTCAAATCATTAGAATACAAAACAAAAATAGAAACAAGAAAATAGACTAATAACATTTTTACAGTAATGTCAAAAAAAAAAGTAATGTTAAAATGTCAATCATAATAAAAAGTGTCAGAATAGGAACATGTAGGTACAATGTATGTCAATCATCATCAATCAGTTCAGATATTTATCATTAAGGAAGTCGTCAATAGTGTCTAAGCTTTTCTCGATTAATATTTGGTTTAGTGCCCTTTTAAATTTTATTACAGTCATAATAATAATAATAATAAGCTGGCAACACCGTGTCACCAAGACGTCTTGTTTCTCTAATTTTATAATTCCATCAATATTAATAATTTTGACCAATTTTAAAAGTATTTTTTTCATCAATCAAAGAAGAAACCGGTAAACCATCAATTTTTTTTAATCAGAGACCAAAATATTCAACCATGTAAGAAACTTTATTCTAAAGCTGCCGAATCGGAGGTGACATGACAGATGTCACCTCCGATAAAACTAAGAAAATCACAAAGCATAAAATATAATACTGGAAGAAATGAAATTATGGAACTAAGATAAATGTTGACAAGATCAGCGGCACTTCGAGCACGCCTACCACCTCCGGACTCGTCGCTCAGCTCCGCCTCGCCGCCGCCGGTACCCAGCCCCACTGCGGGCGCTGTGACGACACCGGCCGCGGTAGTTGCGTCGAGCTCGAGCGACGAGTATTTCTCTCCGCCCACGACACCACCACCTACTCGTCGACGGGGAGGACGCCGGCCGCCGGACGGCTTAGGACCTCGAGGCCCACCGGCCTCTGATAGGGTCCCAGCTCCCGGCGGAAGTGTGCAGCGCATGAGATGGACACGATCCATCAACGAAAACGTCATGCGCTCATACTATGGGGCTACAGAGGGAGGAAACAACCTGACCGCGTACCGTGTTCGGATGCTCTCTCTTTTTCAGGTGCTTGAGCCAGCTGTCAACGTTTCGGCACAACGACTGTCGGATCAGGTGCGGGTCATCCAGCGTAATCATATGTTGGATGACACTGTACTTGATCGCCTACGAAATGAAATGCAGAGTAGCCATGTCATCGTCCCCCCGTCGCAGACAGTTGTGGTACCACCACGGCTCAACACAAGTCACGCGCCTCAAGCTGACGAGGGGAGTGTTGACAGGGCTACAAACGTAAGTACCCAGTGCAGTGAGGAATTGAGGAGTGCTTTGGAGGGTGCGATTCGAGAATATCGGTTCATGTCGCCCGAACTTAGACCACGCTTACCTCGTTTGCCCATGCATAATAAGAATAGGGCGCTGGTGGCGGCTTTGGATTCGCAGTTGTCAAATTATTTTGATGACTGCGAAGACCTCACCGATACTCATTCGATTCTGTACTGCGCGGCTGTAGCGGCTTGTCGTGTAGCTCATGTCAAATTCGCAAATGACTCTAGAGCTACACGACCGAAACCAGCCGTTCCAGCTTGGCAGTGCAGGATTGAACGTCGTATTGGTGGGGCCAGGGCCCTCATCGGCAAACTAATCTGCTTCAGGGAGGGCAACACTCGCCCCAGAGTGATGCGCTTTGTGAGACGGGCATTCTCAGGGACTGATACCAGCCCCCAAGATTATATGTCCCGTGTCACAGAGCGCATAGACTTCCTGAAGCAGAAAGTGTATGCATGGGCAAACCGTATTCGTCGGTATAAGCGCCGGGTAGACCGATACACTCAGAACCGCACCTTCCAGTGTGATGAAAGGTGGGTTTATAGGGCTTGGGAGCGACCGAACCAAGGTGTGGCTGATACGCGCCTACCGGAAGATGACGCCATGTGCTCTTTTTGGCGCAATATCTGGTCGGTGCCTGTCAGTCACACCGAAGGTGATTGGGCTCGAGAAGTCGAGCGAGCCTGCGATCCTATACCAGAAATGGGGGCTATTACCATCTGCCCCCAAGATGTAGCTCGTGCAGTCCGTCCGCTGCCCAACTGGAAGTCTCCAGGGCCGGACGGGCTGCACAACTTCTGGATCAAATGGTTCATGGGATCGCATGCTCGCTTGGCGGCTCAGTATCAGGCTGCTTTAGAGTCTGGTTCGCTACCCCAGTTCCTGACGACAGGAGTTACCCACCTGCTCCATAAATCAGGTAGTACCGCGGAACCCAAAAATTATAGGCCGATCACGTGTTTACCGACGGTCTATAAAGTTCTTACATCCATTTTGAGAGCTAAAATTTACAATCATATAGACACCAATTCCATTATGTCTGTCTCTCAAAATGGATGTCGGAACGGGTCCCGCGGTACTAAGGAGCTGCTCCTCATTGATATGGCCATTAGCCAACAGGTTCGCCGTTCCCGAAAGGATCTTTCGACATGTTGGATAGATTACAAGAAGGCCTATGACTCAGTGCCACATACATGGCTCATGAGGGTGCTAGAATTGTATAAAGTAGATACAACTCTGCGCACCTTCCTGATGTCATGTATGGGGCAATGGAGGACGGTCCTTCGATATCCAGGATGTCGAAACATCCAGAGGAATAGCGAGCCGATAAGGATCGAGCGAGGTATATTTCAGGGCGACAGTTTGAGTCCGCTTTGGTTCTGCCTAGCCCTGAATCCTCTAAGCACATTGCTGGAGGATTCAGGTATAGGCTATCGGCTGAGGAGAGGTGGTCAGGTTATATCCCACCTCCTCTACATGGATGACCTTAAACTCTTTGCCCCCAACAATTTGCAACTGATGGAGCTACTGAAAGTAACTGAAACCTTCAGTAGCGCCATCAGGATGGAATTTGGTGTGGACAAATGTGCGGTCATGCATGTAAAGCGAGGGGAGATTATGGAATCCGTGGGAACCCAACTCTCGGATTCCATAAACCTTCGAGCCCTCTCCGCAGCCGAAACCTATAAGTATTTGGGTATGTCGGAAGCGTTGGGCATCAATGTCACTGACATGAAGCAATCGTTGAAGGAGCGCTTCTTTGGCCGCCTGAAGAAAGTATTTAATAGTCTTTTATCAGGCGGAAACAAGGTGCGCGCCTTCAACGGTTGGGTCATGCCGGTTTTGATGTACTCTTTCGGCATACTCAAATGGACTCAGACCGAACTCGACGCCCTGGATAGGAGAGTCCGTACGCTGCTGACTGCATATCGAATGCACCACCCACGGTCATCGGTAATGAGACTGTTTATCCCGCGAAAGTGTGGAGGTCGAGGGTTCTTAAACGCTAAGACTCTCCACAATCGCGAGATATGCAGTCTCAGGGAATATTTCCTAGAGACCGACGTGGGGATGCATCGAGATGTGGTCGCGGTGGACAAAGGCCTCACCCCGCTCTCCTTGGCTAAAGAGAACTGGCGCAAACCTGTAGTGCTTGACACTAATGATCGCATGGAGGTATGGCAGAGTAAGGAGCTTCACGGACGCTTTTTCCGGGCCCTACATGGGCCCGATGTAGACCAACTAGCGTCCGTAGCCTGGCTGCGTTTCGGTGACCTCTTTGGGGAAACCGAAGGTTTTGTCTGTGCAATTATGGACGAAGTTATCATGACGAACAACTACCGGAGATTTATTGTGAAAGATGGTACGGTTGACATCTGTCGGGCATGCCACCGTCCGGGAGAATCAATCCGACACATAATCTCCGGTTGTTCTCGTCTAGCTAACGAGGAGTACTTGCATAGACACAACCTTGTAGCCAGGATTATCCACCAGCAACTTGCTCTAAAATACAGCCTTGTGGAATCAGAAGTGCCGTACTACAGGTATGTGCCCGACCCAGTTCTCGAAAATGGACATGTCACACTGTACTGGGATCGATCCATCATCACTGACAGGACTATTGTTGCCAATAAGCCTGATATAGTGGTGGTGGATCGACTAGAGCGGCGTACAATGATCGTTGATATAACGGTCCCGCATGACGGGAACCTCGTGAAAGCCGAGAAAGATAAACAAATCAAGTATCTTGACTTGGCTCACGAGGTTGTCGACATGTGGGATGTGGACTCAGCGATCATTGTACCGATAGTCGTTTCAGCCAATGGCTTGATAGCCAAGAGCCTCGACCAACATCTGAGGAGGCTCTCGTTGGGCAGCTGGGTCAAGGGCTTGATCCAGAAAGCGGTACTCCTGGACACGGCTCGCATCGTTAGGAGGTTCCTCTCTCTGGAGCCCTGACCGCCGGTAGCTTGGACCTTGTTCCCGATACCGGTGGGCTACTATTTTTTATATTTTTAAATGTTTTTATATTTTTATAATAATATTTAAAAATGTAATTTATATGTATATTTAAGGGAATAAAGGAAAATAATAATAACTTGACTTAGCTCACGAGGTTGTTGACATGTGGAATGTGGACTCGGCTGTAATTGTGCCGATAGTTGTATCAGCCAATGGACTGATGGCCGAAAGCCTCGATCAACATCTCTCGAGGCTCTCGTTAGGCGGTTGGATCAAAGGCCTGATTCAGAAGGCAGTACTCCTCGATACGGCTCGCATCGTGAGGAGGTTCCTGTCTCTGGAGCCCTAACCACCGGTAGCTTGGACCCTGCTCCCGATGCCGTTGGACCACTATTTTTTATATTTTTAAATGTTTTTTTTAATTTACTTTTATAAAAATATTAAAAAATGTAGACAATAAGGAATGAAAATAAATACAGGAATAATAATAATATAATATAATATAAATAATAATAATAATAACTCTCGCAACACTGATACGTCACACACGTCAATTTTTTTTCCATTTTCCTATTTTCTGTTTAAATTAATTCCTGTGAACCCAAAGTTTAAAACCACAGCAAAACGCTCAGAATAAACAAAAATAAATCTTCACAATAAAAGAAAACATCAATAAAATGAAAAAACGTAAAGAAAATATATTACACCCGAAAATGACGGCTGTCAAATGCAACCTCGTATAATGAAAAACCTATGGAAAATGAAAAATAAGCTATGTGGACAAGATCAGCTGCTCGACGTGCACAACTACTATCCCCGGACTCGTCGCTCAGCTCCGCCTCGCCGCCGCCGGAACCCAGCCCCATCGAGAGTGCTGTGACACCGGCCGTGGCAGTTGCGTCGAGCTCGAGCGACGAATATTTTTCCCCGCCGACGTCGCCAACACCTGTACGTCGGCAGGGGAGAGGCCGGCCACCGAAGAGCTTGGGACTTAGAGGCCATCCGGCCCCGAGCCGGGTCCCCGCTACCGGTGGTTGTGTGCAGCGCATGAGATGGACTCAGTCTATGAACGAGAACGTCATGCGCGCATATTACGGGTCTACAGAGGGGGGAACTAACCTCACTGCGTACCGCGAAAGGATGCTGTCTCTGTTCCAGGTACTAGAACCAACCGTCAACGTCTCGGCCCAACGACTGTCGGATCAGGTGCGGGTCATCCAACGCAATCACAGGTTGGATGATATCGCACTTGATAGGCTGCGCTCAGAAGTGCTGAGCAACCATATCGTCTCGTCTCCTATACAAACCGCGGCACATGCGTCAGGTATTGATGCGATCTCGCCGCGGTCTAATCATGTTGAAGAGGATGATAGGGTTGCCACAGTAAGTAGCCAGTGCAACGCCCGATTGAGGAGCGCACTGGATGATGCGATTCGCGAGTTTCGGTCCACCCCGACCGAACTTAGACCCCGACTACCACGGTTACCTATGCACAAGAAAAATAGGGCGCTGGTAAGTGCCTTGAACTCGCAATTAAAAAGTTTTTTCGAGAACAGTGAGAATCTCGTTGATACACACTCGATCCTGTATTGCGCGGCTGTTGCGGCATGTCGTTTAGCTAACGTCAAGTTCCCAAACTGTGACGGAGCTACTCGACCGAAACCAGCCGCACCAGCCTGGCAGTGCAGGATCGAGCGTCGTATCGATGGGGCCAGGGTACTTATTGGCAAACTATACTGCTTCAGGGAGGGCAATACACGTCCACGAGTGATGCGCTTTGTGAAACGGGCTTTCTCGGGGACTGGAATCAGTCCTCCAGAATACATGTCTCGTGTCACAGAGCGCATCGACTTCCTGAAGCAGAAAGTCTGTGCATGGGCAAGCCGTATTCGGCGGTATAAGCGGCGGGTTGACCGGTACACGCAGAATCGCATGTTCCAGAACGATGAGAGGTGGGTATATAGAGCTTGGGAGCGACCCGAACAAAATGTGACAGACGTGTGCCGCCCGGATGATGCCGCTACAAGTGCCTTTTGGCGGAACATTTGGTCGGTGCCCGTCTGTCACGTTGAGGCAGACTGGATGCAGGATGTCGAGCGATTGTGTGAACCAATACTAGAAATGGAACCGGTGTTCATTACATCAATAGACGTAGCCAAAGCAGTCCGTCCGTTACCAAATTGGAAATCACCGGGACCGGACGGGCTGCATAATTTTTGGCTAAAATGGCTAACTAGTTCACACAATTGCCTGGCATCTCAATTCCAGTCATCCTTAGAGTCTGGGTCGCTACCACAGTTTCTAACAACAGGCGTTACCCACCTGCTCCATAAATCAGGTAGTCCCGCGGAACCCAAGAATTATAGACCGATCACATGTTTGTCGACGGTTTATAAACTTCTTACATCCATTTTGAGAGCAAAAATTAATACGCACATTGAGAAAAACTCGATTATGTCTTCCTCTCAAAATGGATGTAGGAACGGGTCCCGCGGTACTAAGGAGCTACTCCTCATCGACATGGCCATAAGCCAATAGGTTCGTCGATTCCGCAAGGATCTGTCGACATGCTGGATAGACTACAAGAAGGCCTACGACTCAGTGCCACATGCATGGCTCATGAAAGTGCTGGAGTTGTACAAGATTGATGCAACTCTACGTACCTTCCTTGAGTCGTGCATGGGGCAATGGAGGACAGTCCTTCGCTATCCGGGGTGTCCACAGATCCAGAGGAATGATGAGCCTGTATGGATCAAACGGGGAATATTCCAGGGCGACAGCTTGAGTCCACTTTGGTTTTGCTTAGCCCTGAATCCTCTAAGCGCACTGCTGAAGGATTCAGGTCTAGGCTATCGGCTGAGGAGAGGTGGTGAGGTTATATCTCACCTCCTATATATGGATGACC
This sequence comes from Polymixis flavicincta, assembly GCA_949987655.1. Lineage (NCBI taxonomy): Eukaryota > Metazoa > Arthropoda > Insecta > Lepidoptera > Noctuidae > Polymixis > Polymixis flavicincta. The sequence continues at coordinate 1,736,609 of OX465198.1, read as the reverse complement.
TTAAACTCTTTGCCCCCAACAAATTGCAACTGATGGAGCTACTGAAAGTAACTGAAACTTTTAGTAACGCCATCAGAATGGAATTTGGTGTGGACAAATGTGCAGTCATGCATGTAAAGAGAGGTGAGATTATGGAATCCGAGGGAGTTCAACTCTCGGATTCCATAAACCTCAGATCCCTCTCTTCATCCGAAAGCTATAAGTATTTGGGTATGTCGGAAGCGTTAGGCATCAACACTGCTGACATGAAGCAATCGTTGACGGAGCGCTTCTTTGGTCGCCTGAAAAAGGTATTAATCAGTCTTCTTTCAGGCGGAAAGAAGGTGCGCGCCTTCAACGGTTGGGTCATGCCAGTTTTGATGTACTCTTTCGGCATACTCAAATGGACTCAGACTGAACTCGACGCCTTGGATCGACGGGTCCGTACATTGCTGACTGCAAACCGGATGCATCACCCACGATCATCGGTGATGAGACTGTACATCCCGCGGAAGTGCGGGGGTCGAGGCTTTCTGAATGCCAAGACCCTCCACAACCGCGAGGTGTGCAGTCTCAGGGAATATTTTATAAAAACCGAAGTGGGTATGCACCGTGATGTGGTCGCGGTGGACAAGGGACTCACCCCACTATCCATGGCTAAAGAGAACTGGCGCAAACCTGTAATACTAACTACCGATGATCGCAAGGAAATATGGCGAAGCAAGGAGCTTCACGGGCGCTTTTATCGGGCTCTTCATGAGCCCGGTGTTGATTTCTTAGCGTCCGTATCCTGGCTACGTTTTGGTGACCTTTTTGGGGAAACTGAAGGTTTCGTCTGTGCAATTATGGATGAGGTTATCTTGACGAATAAATACCGGAGACATATTATGAAGGACGGGACGGTGGACGTGTGTCGGGCATGTCACCGTCCGGGTGAGTCCATCAGACATATTATCTCTGGTTGTTCTCGTCTGGCTAACGGCGAATACTTGCACAGGCATAACCAAGTAGCCAGGATTATTCATCAGCAACTTGCTTTGCAATATAAACTTGTGGATTCTGAGGTACCGTATTACAAGTATGTGCCCGACCCAGTTCTTGAAAATGACCATGTCACGTTGTACTGGGACCGATCTATCATTACTGACAGGACTATTGTAGCCAATAAGCCTGATATAGTGGTGATAGATCGGTTAGCGCGCCGCACAATTATAGTCGATGTTACCATTCCACATGACGGGAACCTCGTGAAAGCTGAGAAAGAGAAACAAATTAAATATCTTGACTTAGCTCACGAGGTTGTTGACATGTGGAATGTGGACTCGGCTGTAATTGTGCCGATAGTTGTATCAGCCAATGGACTGATGGCCGAAAGCCTCGATCAACATCTCTCGAGGCTCTCGTTAGGCGGTTGGATCAAAAGCCTGATTCAGAAGGCAGTACTCCTCGATACGGCTCGCATCGTGAGGAGGTTCCTGTCTCTGGAGCCCTAACCACCGGTAGCTTGGACCCTGCTCCCGATGCCGGTGGACCACTATTTTTTATATTTTTAAATGTTTTTTTAATTTACTTTTATAAAAATATTTAAAAATGTAGACAATAAGGAATGAAAATAAATACAGGAATTATAATAATAATAATATTTTTTATCACATCAGGTACTTTATTATAAATACGTGGGGCAACACCAAAAAAGCTTTTCTGCATAAGTGCGGTTTTACATTTCACTTGGCAAAGTTTGTTTACATATTGAGACCGTATCGGATTTTTTCGAATTGCTGACAGTTTTTCAAATAATTGTGGATTGTTTTTTACAAATAGTGCAGTTTCTAAAATGTATAAAGAAGGAAACGTTAAAATTTTTAAAGACTGAAAATAGGAAATACAGCTATCTGTTGTTTTAAGACCGCACATGGACCTTATACATCGCTTTTGCATTTTAAATACCTGTTCCTTATCAGTAGACTGCCCCCAGAAAATAACGCCATACCGCAAAACCGAGGCAACCAGTCCATGGTACGCTGATAAAAGAGCCTGACGGTTGACTTTTTTAGAAAGTTGATGGAGAGCATACGCGGATTTGCTAAGTTTTTTGCACACAACTTCAACATGAGGTTTCCAAGTGAGTTTGCTGTCAATCACTATACCTAAAAACTTCGCCTGAGTCTCTTCCTGAATATTAGAGCCTTGGTAAGCAATACTAACATTTGGGTTTTCGGTGCGTTGATGAAATTGTATTATTTTCGTCTTACTTAGGTTTATTACTAGATTATTATTACTTAACCAGTCAATTATGTCATGCAAACAAGTATTTATGTCCTGCTCGTAATTATTATGATTCGTACACTCAATTACAGCTGTACTGTCATCCGCAAAGAGAACCATCTTGTTCGATGTTACTTTCGGGAGATCGTTAATGTATATTAGAAATAGTGGCGGCCCCAATACGCTACCCTGTGGAACACCATATTTTACATACCTTGGTTTAGATGTATATATGGTTTCTATTTTAGTTTTCGGACAAATTCTAGAAATTTCTGTGTATTGCAGTCTATTACATAAGTATGATTCTAGTAACTGTAGGATGTTCCCTCTTATACCGTAACTATGTAGCTTGTGTAGCAGAATTTTATGGTCCACATAGTCAAAGGCCTTGGTCATGTCAGTATAAATAGCACAGACTGGATTCCTCCTATCTACAGACGACATGATGTTTGTTAATAGGTCGAAGAGTGCCATATTAGCGGTAGTGTTCTTACGAAATCCCCTTTGTTCGTGACAAAATAATTGAAATTTTTCGAAATAAGTGTAAAGAGAGTTGTAGATAACTTTTTCAAAAATTTTGGAAAAAATGGGAATTTTCGCTATTGGTCTATAGCTTTTTAACTCTGATTTGTCATCTTTTTTGTGTAAGGGCTTTATTATAACTATTTTGAGCCTATCTGGAAATATGCCATTAGCAATACACAAATTAATTATATGCGCTAATGGAGGCGCTATCACTTCTTTAGTGAATTTTATGACTTTTGTAGAAACAGCATCGTAGCCAACAGTGTTTGTGTTTTTTAGGTTAGAAATTATTTTTATAATGTCATCTGTTGTAACAGGTTGCATGAACAGGGAATTCAATGTCTGATTGTTTAAATTAAAATTATTTAACGGGATGTCAGTTTTAGTATTATTTTCAATTTCGTCAATAAAACAATTATTAAATTCGTTTGCAATGTCTTTGGGGTGTGTAAACGACAGATTACCTCTATTTATGCACATGATTGACTCTTGTGGCAAACACAGTTTGGTTTTATTTATTATTTGCCAGGTAGCCTTCGATTTGTTTTCAGCAGTGTTTATAAAATGATTATTTTGTGCTCTTTGTGTTAGCTTGATAATTTTTCTATAAAGTTTTGTATAGTTTTTAAGAACTCTTTTATTCAGTGAGTTCGAATTTAACCTATATACCCAAAGCAACTGCCTTTGCTTTTTGCTACATATTTTTATTCCTCGAGATATCCATTTCGTTTCTTTATTGGTTTTGATGGTTATCATTTTTTCCGGAAAACATAATTTATAAAAAAGAGAAAAATCATCCATGAAATTATCAAAAGCTTTATTTGCGTCTTGTGCATCAAAAACTTGAACAAAAGACAAAGAACTGAGATGTGTTTTAAATGTTATTAAATTATTCATGCTTATGTCCTGTTTTTTAGTTTTCCAATGCTGTAATTTACATGTTTTTTTAACAGGTATTTTAAGTATTTGAGATGTATGATCCGAAAGCACCAGATCTACAACTTCAGCCTTGCAGTCTTTCCTAAAGTTGTGTGCAAAATTATCTATACAGGTGTGACTACTTAACCTTGTGGGAGTATAAAGAGCTAGTTTTATATTGTAGTTCATAAGAAAAAATTCTAAGTCTAGTGTGGCCTTGTTTCTTTTTAAAACATCAACATTAAAATCTCCACACAAGACAACCCTTTTATTTGATGAAATACAAACTTTTGTTAAGATAATATCCAATTTTTCATAAAATATTTCGTAGTTAGGCTTAGGAATTCTGTATATACAAATAATAATAATTTTATGAGCTATTATCTCCACAGCGCAGCATTCAAAAATTCCCGAAACTGATTGTTTCGATATGTCCGGTATTTCTTTGAACTGCAATCCTACTCTAACGAAAATACACGCTCCTCCTCTCTTTGCATTTCTAGAGAAGAAAGCAGCTGGACAAAAATTTGGAATGTGTAATAAATCCTCATAACCAGTTTGCATGAAGTGCTCTGTAATACAAATAATATCTATAATTGTTCCTTTGCCAGACAATTCCAACAGCTTTACAGTCAGACTATCTACTTTATTCATCAGCCCAGCTATGTTCTGATGTAGAATGGTAAGGTTTTTAAAGAAAAAACTGAGAATTTAGTTGTTGCGAATCTACGGATAAACTATTTTTATTTTGCGGGTGGCAGCTAACTTTTAAGTACGTACTAGTTTGGTTGCTCAGGCCAAATATAAGGTCTCGCAAATCCGATACAACAGTTTCTAAGCCAGAGTTATTTAAAGTTCCATATTTTTTATTATAGTTTTCATAATCATAAGGTAGATTTAGATTTGAGTCTAGTAAGTATGCATAATTACATGTATTTATATCTAAATAAAGAAGGTTATTAAACGTTTCTATACGGCTGTTAAACATTATGTTGGAATCTGTCATATATTTAAAGGTGGGTAAACAAATTATAAAGTTTGTGTGGTTCAATGGTAACAATTTTCCCCTCACAAACATGACAAGTTCTAAATAGTTATTTGTTTTGCGAAAGTCTTCCTCGCCAATATAGATAACACAGTAGTCCGAATGCGTAAAGTTTTGTACTTTTCTTTCGATTTTGTCAAGAATTTGCCCTATTCCACATGTAGGTTTGCGATAGTGACAGATTTCAAAGTTACACAGATCAGTTCTCTCGGCAATTGTATACAGTCTGTTTGACGTTTCGCTGCTTATTAGGCATATTTTGTGTTTCGTAGAAAGATGCTCATGCTCTACAGCTGTTCTGGTTTGTATTATTTTGTTAGATGGACTTGCGCTGCTACTAACGTTTTTATTTGAATAAAGTGTGTTCATCAGTAAAGAGTGGTCTTGGTCTTGTTCAATTGTCTGGGTGGTCTGAGTTTTTTTTGTCGTCGTATTTTTTTTTTAGGAGTCATTGATGCGGTCTTTGCTTTAAGTTTTCCTGGACTGTTGACAATTTTTTTGTAGATGTCATTTTTTTTATTAAAATCTTCATTTAATTTCTTTAATTGGCTGTTTTCTAATGATAATATTTCTATTTCTCTATTAGCAGTAGTAAGTTGAGATGTTAGTTTATCAATCTCATCTTTTAATATTTTTAATTGCGGAACGTCTTCGTCCTCAGATATATCCGGCAGACTACTCGTCGTACAGTTCAGTTTGTGATATAATATCGCTTCCGTCATCAGTTGGTTCCGACCGTGTGCGCGTCCGCCGGAAAGTAATATTCTCCAAGAAATTCATTTTTAAGTAGAATTAAACTTTCAAAAATAAATGCGTGGAAGTGAGATTAGAACCTGCGTCTCAGTGATTCAATCGCTTAGGTATCACGGTTGTGCCACTAGGCCAGCCGGCACTTGATAAGTTTAGTCGAAATACTGGTACTAGTGTGGCCGTTGTACGTATTTGTTATTGTTACGTTTGAGTTTATTTTTTTAATTACTTCACACTCAATAGATGTTTCTAAAACACAGTTTTAATTCAGCAATCGTTATTGCTGTGGCAACATTGCATCTAAGTAACAATAAAATTATCTTTGTTCTTGGAATATGACTTAAGATGGCGTTGTAGTCAATCCGTTTCAAATAAAAAACGACTTCTGTGTTACATATTTTGTATCACTTGAATCCGCGTATTTTTAAAAGTCATTCAAGTCGACGTCCAAACTATTGGGTCAGATTGTCACAATATGTTATTTTACGTAAACAAACTTACGAACGTCCAGTGTCTAGTTCCACAAATATTCAAGTCACTGTAGGTATGTGTCACCGGTGTCACCTATTTTCACTTTTTAATTACTTGTTAGTGCACTTTACGTATCTATAACACTGTCACAGTTAGTTTATATGACTGGCTTCACTTTGATGTGCATTACACAGTTCGTACGTGAGTTTAACTATTTTTTTAAGTTTTTATAATAGGAGCACGAATCACTGTTATGTTTACTTGCCAGCGCCCCCTGGTGGCCGATAGGCCTTAGTTATAGGTATTACTGTTTAATTACCAGTATGCTTTATCTCATAGTTGCTAATAGATTATTTTTATATAAACTTAATTTAAAATTATATTGACCCAATTTAATTTAAATGTAAAGTGATGGCCCGAAACACAGGTTTCTATAAACCTAGATCGGGTGCGTCGCAACCTAACTTTCTAATTCCGGAACATTATCACTTGCACTTGTAAAATATATATTTTAGAAATAGTTTATTTTTAGGCACTATAATTGTATGGTAATTTACTACTGTTGGCTAAATGTACTGTTTTTGTATACGTTTTTATTAATTAAATAAATAAATTGAAAAAATAAAAAAAATAAAAAGTTAAACAATTTAAAAACCCTGGAGAACATGCCTCTTGTTCACGAGTAAATGTTAGTTTATATCTTCCCATTAATATTGCAGTGGAATTTGGTATCAGACGTTTTCTCAAAGTACCTACTCTCATCAATTCCAACAATTTCTGCGCGTTTTCGTTTCGTTTCTCCCTCTTCCATCAACTTTTTGGCTGCATCAATCTGCTCTTGTGTACAGAGTTTCCGGTCAGGACATTTCCTTATATGTTTTCGCGGCATTTTCAATCTAGAAGGCAAAATAATATGACGGGGTAAGTATACTCATTTTAATTGCTGCGGACACTTACCCCCGGATACTTACCCTACCCCATCAAAGCTAATAAAAATACGAAAATGTCGAAGTATGACTTACCTTGGACAAAATACGTAGGTTCACACAAAATATTGATTAATTTCTGTTAAATTATATAGAACCGTGTGTTTTACAATGAAATATAATTGACAGTAAAAATGGAATAGAATGTCAGTTCAATACAATATTCAAAAAAAGTATTAGAACCTCTTCTTAACATTCCCTCCCTTCTTCACTTGAGGCTCATCAGCTCAGTCAGATAGAGCAGCCTTGGCTTGTATAGTGGCTTCGTTAACATGTCAGCCAAGTTTTGCGCCGAAGTAACTTTATTAGCCACCAAATTATTATTTAAAACACATTCTCTCAAGAAGAAGTGTCTTCTTTTGACGTGCATATGCTTAGTCTGATGGTGGTTCTCAATCGGATTCTTGCTGAGTTTCAGTGCAGACTCATTGTCTATTAGCAATTTCACTATTGCTACGTCCATAGCCATGACATCAATAATTTTCTTTAGCCACAAAACTTCTCGAGCAGCTTCACTCGCCGCTACAATCTCAGCTTCGGTTGACGAGAGTGCTACAGTTCTCTGGCGATTGCTCCGCCAAGAGATGACACCACCTGAGTACAGGCAAACCATGCCAGATGTCGATCTTCCTGTAGTGGGGTCACCTCCGTGATCTGCATCTGTGTACATAACAATATCGTTATGCTTACCTTTATACGTGTACGTGATGCCGTAGTCCAGAGTATAACGAAATATTCTTTTCACTCTTACTACATCTTCATTACTCCGGCTTTGTAGTGTTCTAGACTCCACCCCCACAGCGAAAGCTATGTCTGGTCTTGTGCCAACCATTAAATAGGACAGAGCACCAACTGCCTCGCGATATGGAAATCGTTCCTTACAGTCTGTTGATTTTTCTGTTTGCGGATACTTCACAATCGGTGTTGGTGCTGGTTTACAGTTTACCATGCCAAACCGTTGCAGTACTTTCCTTGCGTACGCCTTTTGGTCTATTGTGATAGATCCATCATCAGAAGTATTTATCTCTATTCCCAGAAAATAGGATGCGAGCTTGGTCGTGATTTTAAATCTTTTCCTTAGCTCGGTGTAAACATTTTCCACTTCATTTTCATCACTCGCAGCCACCAATCCGTCATCGACATACAAAGCAATTATAGCTTTCTTATCCCCTCTTTTCCTGATGAAAAGGCATGGATCCGCTGAACTTTGTTCGAACCCAATTTGGATGATATAATCAGTTATACAGGTATTCCAGCATCTCGGTGCTTGTTTCAGTCCGTAAAGACTTTTCTTAAGTTTACACACCTTCGATCCACTCTGGTATCCTTCAGGAGGTTTCATAAAGATCTCTTCATTGAGCGTTCCATATAAAAATGCCGTAGACACGTCAAATTGTCCAATTGTCATTTTCTCATTTGCTGCAGTACTTAAGAGAGCTCTAATAGTGCTTGTCTTAGCTACCGGGCTAAAGGTATCGTAATAATCAAGGCCTTTTTTCTGCGAAAAACCTTTTATGACGAGTCTAGCCTTGTATCTTTCGATACTGCCATCTGGGTAAGTTTTTATTTTGTAAATCCACTTGCAAGGAATGGCTTTGTGTTTAGGTGGTAGATCAACCATTTCCCACGTGTCATTATCCTTCAGCGAATTTAACTCTTCATTCATTGCTTTTATCCATTTATCTTTGTCAGTACTGTTCATAGCTTCTTTGTATGTTCTAGGCTCCGGATTAACTTCATCATCTCTACTCACGGTCATAACAAAACCATCGTATCTAGAGGGAGGTTTGAGTTCTGATCTGCTTCTGAGTGTCTTGAGTCTTTCAGTTTCTATCTCTTGTGAAGATAAATACTCATCACTTTCAGGTTCTATCTCCATCTCTCTTTCCGATTCAATTGATCTGTCGAAATCGTTTTCAACACTCAAACTGTGATCATCATCTTCTTCATCAGTAACAGAAGGATGTTCTGCGGCTGATGTCGATGCGACTGGAACCAGGTAGGGAGGTTGAAGAATGATTTCATTACGTGGTGAAAAAGTTCGCTCCTGAAACGTTACATCTCGAGATCTTATGAGTGTACTGTTTTCTTTGCACCAAATTCTGTATCCATCATCATTGTCATATCCAATTAAGACTCCTTTTACGGTTTTCTTGTCCATTTTCTTTCTATTGCATTTTGGGATGTGGGCGTAGCAGGTGCTTCCGATAATTCTCAAATGTTTGATATTGGGTTTCTTGCCGAACCAGAGTTCATAAGGTGACTTTCCTTCTTGTGTCGGTCCAGTGCGGTTCAGAATGTAAGCGGCAGTATTGACAAGTTCAGCCCATAGACCCTGAGGCATCTCTTCATGCGCATGCATCATGGCTCTTGCTGACTCTACAATTGTTCTATGGTCACGCTCACAACATCCGTTCTGTTCAGGAGTATAAGGCATTGTCAATCTTTGACGTACTCCGTTCTTGTGTAAAATTTCCCGAACTCTCGCATAGTCGAATTCACCGCCGTTGTCGCTAAGAATTTCTTTTACAATATGTCCAGTAGTTTTAGTCTCTGCCAACATTTGCTCAAGTTTTTCATGAACTTCTCCCTTTTCTTTCAGAAAATAGATTTGCCGATATTTTGTAAAGTCGTCTTTAAAAAGAACATAATATTTGAATTTGGAAAATGAATTCTTGAACGGGCCACATACGTCTGTGTGTAACAGCTCTCCAGGCTGTGACGCACGTTCTCTGGTGCCAAACTTACGTCGATGGGTTTTGCCAAATACACATCCTTCGCAGAGTTTACTGTCTACTTTCAGCGTTATGCCAAGCTCTGTCTCGACAACCTTCTTAACATGAAACTTATTTTGATGTCCCAGCCTCTCATGATATAATTGCATCTGGTCAGACATGTCTATGTGATTATTTTGATGAGAGCCCTTAATGTTTTTGACCTTTAGCTTGTAAAGACCTCCATTTTTAGCTCGCACTCCAATCAGTAGATGTCGTCCGCCTTCATACTTCATAATACATTCTTGGGTTCGGGATTCAAATATAGTGTTTGTTAATTTGTCCTGAGCTGACAGTACCGAAAACAGGTTCTTCTTAATAGATGGTACATACCACACGTCGTTAAGAGTAATAATCTCTTTAGTACCATGTACGTCAGCTTCGATATCCAGCGCTCCCTTTCCAACGGCCTGAATGGCTGTACCATTTGCAGTTGTAACTGTGTGCGACGTAGAGAAGTACTCAAAGGTTTTAAATAAGTCTCCTCGATTTGAAACATGACTAGTAGACCCATTGTCGACATACCAGCTGTCTTGATCGATGTCTTCCACATGATTTACAATTGCCATTAGGTTCATGTTGACGTTTGATGTACTTTGATTATTTGACGTGGGTTTGGGTGGTCTCCCATCGGCTAACCATTTCGGGCAAGTCTTGACTCTGTGCCCTAGCTGTCCGCAATAGTTGCATTTCCTTTTCTTGTCTTTCTGCTTGCTTTTGTCTTTCGATCTCAGTACTAAAGCTTCTTCAATAATGGTCTCTCTGTTTCCACTTGTTAAAGCCCTTTCATGAGCACACAACTGTGTCATCAAGTTTTCGATGTTCCGATCGCTCTTATTCATTAACAGCCAGCTCGATTTGAAATGAAAATATTGATCAGGAAGTGTGTCCAAGATTTTGCAAATTAAAAGCATTTCGGGGAGATTATTACTTCCAATTTCTTTATTCAATTCGTACCAGATGTTTTTGAGCGTTGAAATGTGAGTAGCCATATCGTGATCTTCAGTCTTCTGAAAGCGGAAGAATCTCATGCAAAGTTCATAACTTCGATCCTCCTTGGCTCCATCATAAAGACGATGCAACTCTGTCCACATTTCACTTGACGTATTGCACCGCATGACCTTGTGCAGGGTTTCTTCTGTCATGTTTGTGGTAAGAATAAGCAAGGCATGACTGTCAAGGCTTTGGTAGTTATCCAATACCGTCTTATATTCCAACAACTTTGCTGGTAACGCAGGTGCCGCTGGTGGCTCTGGCTTAGTTACTTTACCCTGGATTATGTCTAGCGTACCTGGGGTGCTCCGTAAGAGCAGGGAAACTTTGTATTTCCACATCTGGGTAAGTTTTTATTTTGTAAATCCACTTGCAAGGAATGGCTTTGCGTTTAGGTGGTAGATCAACCATTTCCCACGTGTCATTATCCTTCAGCGAATTTAACTCTTCATTCATTGCTTTTATCCATTTATCTTTGTTAAAGCCCTTTCATGAGCACACAACTGTGTCGTCAAGTTTTCGATGTTCCCAGTCACTTTGTTATTCAATCAGACTAATAATATGCCTTTAGTATGCAAATCAATTTCAAAGAAATAAATAACAAATCCGTGCAAAAGTAATATTGTGGCCGTGGCATTCGTTTAATGTTCACTGCGGACACTTATTCGCCGCGTACGTTTACCCCACATGACTCTACCTAGATTAATGTTTTGTTTTCATGTGTTCTTATCTTTTGTACGCACTTGTTTCTGTAACAAATAAATGTATTTTACTTTCTTTCTTTCTGTGTTATTTAATTTAATATGGGTTTTGCCTGAATGCAATTTTAGTGCGAAGCATGGGCTTATTAGGCCCCGTCGATTGATGCACGGTTGATGGCGGTAGGCCCTTTAACGTCAGGGGCATATTTTATAAGGATTTACCCAACACTCTAGCCCATTCTATAATTTATATTTGATGTTGTAAAATGAATAGTTGACATTGATACTAACATTTGCATGCCTAATGGCAAAGCATAGAGAACTAAGAAAACTGTAACATCTCACACACTTGTGTATCTGTAACCTATGTTTACAAATAAATAATTTGAATCTGAACGTCGGTTGATTAAATAAGATTATAAATGTTTACTCCAGCAGTGGGTACTTTATTAGGAGCTGCCTTTATCCAGCAGTGCACAGTAGGGGTTAAAATAAAAGACTCGGATCAATAAATAATACAAGTATATAGTAATTGTACAGAATAGTCGCACTCGATACATTCCGACGTCACCGAAGTACATCCGTTGAGTCTTAGATTAATACATAATATACATAAAGTATACCTACCACATCTATGTACAGTCAGGGAAATTAATTGGCTAGGAAATTGACATCCTACATTCATTTGCCGTGTAATAGCCATTTCATAAAGCTATCAAAAAATTAGTTGGCAGTCAGTAGTCAATTTGCTAAACAATTAATTTCCTTAACTTTACTACACAGTACAGTACCCGGGCCTGAAATTTTAGAGCAATTTATCTCTCAGTCAATGTATAGTCACGGACGGAGATAAGTATCCACCTATCTAATGTGTATACTTATCTTTGTGACTGACTGCGCTTGAATAACTTTCCTACAGTACCTGCGCAGGCACATCGATCTTCAGGTGACAGATGATTCTATAAAAAGCCAAACTTTCACTGAACTTGATGTGCCATATGCCCCCGGCTTCATACTTAATAATTAATTATTTATTTATTTATTGTTCTCTTCAAGTTACAAGCATAAATGTAGCCCTGGCTCGTGTACTAGGATTTCCATTATGACAAGAGCCAGAGCCATACATGAGCCATATTGTAACTGTAATAAGTAGTACAGAGGCCAGCACATCAAGCTACCCCAATCTGTCAAATTTCTTTGATAGTTTTTCAACTTTATTACAAAGGAATAAAGTTTATGTTCAATTGGGAAAATTTTACAGTTTGGGATAGCTTGACCTGCTAGCGACTGTACATAGATGTGGAATTAAGTATCATAAAAATTTAGAATAAAATCAAATCCAGTCTCGTGCAGGTGGGAACTAAGCTGACGAAACTCGCGGGCGTGCTCCAAGTGTGTAAGGCGCTTTAGAAGTATTTTCAACACACTTGCTTGTAAATTGACTCATTTAGGTTCACAATTCAGCTTATTACACACTCTTGTTTTACCACACTAGTGATTTTTACTTTGCATTCTTTTATGCAATCTTGGCAAAGAGTTTTTTTAAAGGCTGTTTTACGGTTTTGCCAGTGCTTGTATTTAAGCAAAACTAGCGAACCATTTTCCATAAATATTGGTTAACGTTTTCGTTGTTTGGTAAATTATTATCAAAAATGTCGACTTCACGAAGGGATGAAGAGCAAACAATACAAGTCCGTTTTTTTCCCTCGCAAGTGTATTGAAAAACGTCCTATGAAAGCGTGTGCATTGATCATAACACACTCAAATAATATTGCCTCGTGTGTAATGACCAACATAGCACACATGTATCAGAATGTACTAATATGTGACGAACGTCATGTTTTTTTTTTTAATGTATTAGCGTAAACACGTTTATAGTAAAAAATGGTATACCTTACACCCTTGGATTGTATTGTTAACGATAGCGTACAGAACAACTATTTTTTTAATGTCCATCAGCAAACTTCGTGTTCTTCGTCAGTCGCCGGATTTCCATTAGTTGCCCACTGCAATTGGTGCAGACCAGACGCTCAATCGACATGGAAGTATAAAGAGTTGTTAATACTCTTTTAACTTAATGTAATTTATTTAAAAATTACAAGAAAGCTCGTTTATATTCGGAAATGCGATGATTCCCGAGGGACATTAAGACAGACATATTTACTTTATTGCTCATTCCGTGTTTACGTACGACAAAGATCGCACGTACGAGCGGTTTTGCTAGCTTTCGATTATACAGAATCTCAAAAATCATATTTTTCATTATTCAGCATATAACAGGTAGCGTCATACTTGAAGTTAGCTATCGTTAACAATGCCCGCACAAAACTAATATATCTAAAACAAACGGTAAAATCAATAAATCAGTCTAATTAGTTTCACTTAAATATAATTATGATAGCACTAAACGCTCACATCAAACATTGGGACCAACGTTGGACACATGCATGAGTATCCCATGTTGGATATTTTTTTCAAAAATCATGACCAACACCATCGTTTGATTTTTACTGCCAATGATGGTTGCGTTGGCTCCAATGTTTGACGTATGCATCATGATATTGGTGGAAGTCTTAGTAGTTCGGAAGTACATAATATTAACATTAATATTTGAGGAAGGTTGGTATAGTCACATGGAAAGCCGGGAATAGGCTTTAAAAAAAAATTTACACGCCATCTACGCCATCCAATTTAATCTTGTAGTTCTTATTTATAACTACAGTCCAAGACAAACATATGGAATATTCTCTTTTGAATTTTGCTAGGTGCATATACATTATTGCCCTTGACTGTACCAGTGATATGATATAAAATCGAATTAATATCGATAAAGCTGACAAGCGCAACGCGATGTCTTTGTGACGCGATTTTGGTCGAACAATTTTCATGAAGTTTTCATAGGATTGTTCTTCGAGCGTCGCGTCGCATCTTTCTTAACACTGGCAAGTATTATAAGTAGAATTCTATAGAAAACCCTTTTTTAAGTTGTCCATCATAATTTATATACAACATTTTTCTTCGCCCACTTACCTCAAGATCTTCGTGTAAACTATCTCCCCGCTTCCCGCTATCACTGTGACCACACCTCAAGCCTACATATTCAATTCGAGTGCAATTCCTTACAGTAGTAGGGCCTAACTTCACCGCCAATCCAAACTAATATACACTAAATCTCAAGCCATAGAGCTCAAAATCTCATAACGTAATACAGGACTTATGGCGTCTGAAGCAAGACCCTATGGGAACTTATATTATGTATAGTAATATAGTTACAAGTCGGTACAGGACTATTTACAAATAGGTATAATTATAAGAAAATGCGAGTCAACGCCACGATACGAGCCAAATTACAAAAAATTTACAAAATTTTCTTTGTGTCTTCAGATCAATAAAAAATTCCATAGATACTTAAAATATTGAATATTTTAGAGACTAATGAAGTAATGATACTTCAACTATTCATTGCCTAAATATATATTTTTTCGAGTAAGTTATAGTTGTTTTAGTAAAAGTGTGATTAGTCCTTCAGACACTTGCACACTCTTATTCTCATTGTGAACAAAACTAGTGGCTTATAGTTGATTCGCACGAATTTAATCGCCCGTATCGGGCGAATAGTCACTTTTAAATAATATAAATTTAAAGTGAAAACTCCTCGAAGTTTTCTGTCGACTATTTGTTCCCGACTTGTTTGTTTGTTTGTTGGCTCCTGTGTGTCGTACTAACGCCCTGCTGACCACCTATCCTGAATGTGATCTGTTTGCTGATGAATGGAGCAAAATTCTGCGTGTATGTCTGATGTTTTGCGAGAGTAAGTATGCTAGGTTGTCCTCTATTATTTGTTAGTACCTATTTGTAATATTTTTATTTGCTATACCTGTTTAAATCTCTATGTTAATTAATGTAATTGGTGTTACCGTTTTATCTAACAATAAACAATAAATAAATGATATTTTCCATAGGTAGGCACGAAGTTTATGTATTTGTGGGCCGTATCGACAATTCCACCCGAAATGGTTTGAGTAAATTCATTCGAATCGACTAATAAAGCCAAACTATACTCCATTTGAAATAAGATTAGACATTTAAAGAAACCTTTTTTACAGTCCGTTCAACTGATTTTGACTTCTATTGCGTTGGTAGCATGATACATGGCATCTGCTGTAAACAGTTGGTATTGTAACCACTTTTTTGCTTTTAATGCCATCCTTATGCGTACAAAATAGAAGTCGAAATCGGTTGAACGGAATGTAAGAAAAGGTTTCTTTAACCTGTCTAGGACCTTTAATAAGATAACAATAGATTTGAACCCGATTCGGGTGCACAAGGTATTTTCTTCTTGTCTAATCTTATTTCAAACGGAGTATAGTCACTGGTAAGTAAATTATTTCCAATTAACTTAGGACCAATTTCACCAATGAAACTGAACAATGTTTAAATGTGCTGATCACATTCAGTTTCTTTGGTGAAATTCGTTCATAAATCTCTGTATTTTAAAACACATTACTTTGCTTGACTATATTTAGTTTTCAGAATATAAATACAATATTTCTACTGATCTGAAGTCACTTACATCAACTTGACGATGCTTTGAACAAACGTGAGTGCTAGGTCGTCGACACACTAACGCAACCAGACCTATAATCGTACTTAAAAACGTTCGCAATCTCATTTCAGAGCCAATCATTGTCAATAACTTGTCAAAAATGAAGGTAAATTTGTTTTTTGACAGACCTAGATTAAAATACGAAAGTTTAAATGGTATGGGAATTTCCCCACATCTATCGGTTGTCGCGTCAGTGTGACGGCAGCCTAATATTATCAAAATACGTGTCGTGTATGAAATGTCAAATTTACAAATATAATACTTAAATAGTATCAAAAGATTATTTTATAATAATTTACTTATAGTATGCAAGAGCGACTGTTTAGTAAAGGGATATAAATGTATTCTATACGAAGAGAAAATTATGAAAAAACATTGTTTTAGAAGATTTTTTTAGAACGAGATGATGACGTCAACAATATAATTACTCAAAATATTAAAAAAGAAAACAATTTAATTATTTGTAAATTGACGAAGGAGCGCTCAAAATGAGTGTACTACGTGAGCTCGACAAATGGATGTGCGATTAACGCTTGTGCGACAAAACTGTACTGCGACTCACCATAGTTCGAATGCACGCTTGTGCGACACACTGAAGCTCGACATCACGCTGGTGCGACAGTCGTCCGACACTACTAAAGTTGCTCATGGAAAGTAAATGTTGACCGTAGTCAATTTGCTTAATAAGTAATTTCCCTGACCTTGCATAAGTTGACTTTAAACTTTACTTCCGATATTTGACAAATAAGTCGTTTTTTTTTTTCTTAAACAATATAAGGTCATAATATTAATTATTGATATTGGTGACGTCAACCACCTCGACAAACTATCTACTTACAGTACTTATGTATAAAGTTACTGACTAGCTCTTTACACAGACATATACAATGAGCCTAATTTACATAGTTATATATTTACGTACAAAATTATATCTCATCGGCTTAGGCGAATCAGTAGTCAAGCCTACACTTGAATTCTGAATCTTAGATAGACAAGACAAACTTCAAATTCCATTGCAACCAATATTTCAGTTTAAAAAAAAAATGGTCATTCTAAAATCAACTTTGACGAAATAACATTAAAATAGAAAGTTGAATGGTAATGAAGTAAAGCTTAAGATTCTGATTTCAAGTGTAGCTAGTTACTGTGTTTGAATTCAGAATCTAAGAATTGGAACGTGTCATATAACAAAAAAAATACAGACCGTTTTTATAAAGTAACGGTCATTCAAAAATCAACTTTGACTATTTAAAGCTAAAGTAGAAATTTGAATGGCCAAGGTCCCGAATTCAAGTATAGTTACTAGTTGATAGTTGAGCGAAATAGGCCGAGTCTTAAGGAATAGTTGTCTTGAGCGAGTTCTAGTGAAAACAGATTTGGTTGAGTTTTTTCAGCTCAATTCGTCATCACAATCAATGGGGCTTTTGACTAAATAACAACAGCTGCACGGGTCGATCGGCCAGGTTAAGCTACGCTTGCCGCTGTTGGTCCGTGGATGGGTGACCATCTTTACATACCAAGACCCCTCCGTGCCTCGGAAAGCACGTTAAGCCGTTGGTCCCGGCTGTCATTTGTGGATCTTTGACAGTGGTTACGGGTCGTCAGAAGCCCGAAAGTCTGACAACCAGTCTTACCAAGGGGTATCGTATTACCCACTAACTGGGTTGTGGAGGTCAGATAGGCAGTCGCTTCATGTAAAATACTGGTATTCAGCTGCATCCGGTTAGACTGGAAGCCGACCCCGATTAGTTGGGAAAAGGCTAGGCAGATGATGATGATGATGAATCAATGTTCCCACTGCTGGGACACAGGCCTCCTCTCTGGGAGAGAGTGGGCTGTGCCATCCACCACGCGGGCCCAGTTCGGGTTGTGGATGTCACATGTCTTCGAGTTTTTGGTTCTAGGACATGCCGGTTTCCTTCACCGTTTTGAGAACCTGTCGGGGTTCGAAGATGCGACTTACAAGTTACAACTCGTAAGTCACTAGGCTACAACTACCCTAGATGTAAATTGATAAAATCAAGCAAATCTGTTATCACTGTGTGAGATGTAGCCATTTTTTTATAGTTTGTATGTGGCTGACTGCAGAGTAGCATACATTCAAAATGGCTATTTTTACCATGGACAATGTTTTCCACCGACACCATATTTACACAACCAGAATTATTTAATTTTTAATATTCCATTCTGGTTGTTACGTCATTTGCAGCCTGCATACAGGATGTACTGCTGCGCGAATGTGACTCATATGTCATTGTCATGCATATTATTATTCAAAACTAGCTGTGCCCGCGGCTTCACGTACGTGGATGTCGGATATTATCCTATAGGAAAGTACTACCAGGATCAGCTATCTGCCAGTGCGTCCCATCGAAATCGGTCCAGCGATTTACGTGTTTTAAACCATTGCAAGTGCACGGGTCAATTGATCTGGTTAAGCTACTTTTGTCTCGGTCGATCCGTGGATGGGTGCGCATCTTTGAATACTAAGACACCTTGCATCAGAAAGCATATTAAGCCGTTGGTACCAGTTGTTATTTCTGGTTCTTTGACAGTGTTTACGGGTCGTCAGAACCCCGTAAGTCTGACAACCAGTCTTTCCAAGGGATATCGTTTTACCCAGTAACTGGGTTTTGGAGGTCAGATAAGTGGTCGTTCCATGTAAAAACCGGTAAGAATGGAAACCGACCCGAATAATTACGCGTTACCAACCGCTATGTCAGTCTAGTTACCCGATATCATGTAGAATTACAGTCAAAATATGTTACACTGCAGTAAGCGACCACATTTAACAATAATATCAGTCAAAATATAGAAAAAAACTGTACTTAAACTAGAAGGTATGCGCTAAACTAAAACTAAGTTTATATACATAATATACTAGTACATAAGATCACAATGTACATATAACCCAATTATATCGAATTTTCTGACAATATAAACAAAATATTGTGATATTTTAATATACACGATGGTATATATGATATATATAATATGACAGCTCAGCATAGTTATTCACAAGCATTCGACAGGCTATCGTATCGGAAATTACACACTTCGATTTCACTTTCGGAAGAATAGCGGTCGTCTATTTGATTTATAATGACAATTTTTTTCGGATTTTGCATTGGTCAACAGCGTTTATAGAACTCGATTGATGTTGGGTTCGGTGTGAACGGTTGTGAATTGCTATGAAGGTCATTAAGCCAACCATTATAATACCACGTAAAGTGTAGTGTCAATTTTCCAAAATATTTATTTTTTGTTTTGTCAGAAAAATCAATAAAAATAACTATAAAGTTACAAGAAAAGGCAGTGCTGACAAATTCGTGTCAAAATTATTAGTTTTTAAACTTATATTAATTATAATTAAAATTAAATTAGTCAGATGGCACAGGGACGAAGTAAACGTATCATTTAGTGAAGATTTTTATACAAAAATTTACTAAATTAATATAAATGTATATAATTCATTACATTATTTCTTTAATTAAAGTATATTTTGTGTATTTATTTTGTTCAAGGTCTACAAAAATAAAAATCTAAATAATAAAGCTGCTACAGTGTCACATTTGTCTTTAAAATTG
Organism: Polymixis flavicincta; assembly: GCA_949987655.1. Taxonomy (NCBI): domain Eukaryota; kingdom Metazoa; phylum Arthropoda; class Insecta; order Lepidoptera; family Noctuidae; genus Polymixis; species Polymixis flavicincta. Next base: position 1,717,009 of record OX465198.1, on the reverse strand, counting down.
TTGAGATTTAAAACAAATCCTTCAAAATTAATTTCGAAGTTCATTGCGTTGTTTGTTTTACTCATCATTTGATAAATCTATTAAAAAAACCGCAATGTATCTAATGTACAGTCACAGACATAAATAACTTACACTTACACAAAATTAAAAGCAATTTTCTAGCGAAATATAAAATAAAATCACGCCTTGTTCCCCTGAAGGATAGCAGGCTTAGCACAAGAACTGTTGAGAAGCGTTTTGTCGACGGAAGAGTAGACAAAAATGACGTTTCCGTGTACAATTGACAGTTTTGTAATGTAATTTTGTATGCTAAGCCTGCAGGGTGGTGTTGTACTTACAGTACACCAACATTTCGCCAGTTATGTTTTAGGTCCCATGTAATAGGAGCGAGTCTATTGCCAGCAACCGGGCAAAGATCCGGACTCCGGGTTGCCACGGAATACTCACGGCTTCTTGCCATGGGGGTTGGCAGAAACTATAGAACGCCACCTGCTACGATCCTTACATATTCCTTTTGCCTCGTTTACGTTCAAACGTCTTGTCATACACGCACGCCAGTTGCAAGTATAACACACCTAACCTTATTTAAATGTCCAGGGGTGCGGGTTGTTCGAAAGAGATACCGTGGCCCCTGGCACACAGGCAACTGAGGGAACATGGGCGGGTTTAATCAGTAAAAGTCTGACACGCCCTCCTGCTCCACCCAGAGCGGGGGAAGTTATTTGATGATTTCCCATCCAAAAAAAACCTTACGTAAATGTAAGGTATTTTTGCCCGTGACTGTACAAATAAATCAAAACAATTCCTACTGATCTGTATCTTTGTACAAAATTGTGCACACATTTTTCATTACATTACCAAGTTTCTACCATCAACCTATCCGATCCTCTTTAAAACCCAGCAATGAACCTTAAATACATTTTTTTATCACTTCTTATTATAATAAAACTCCTCGACTGTGTCCAATCAATTCATTTGTGTCACAATTTGTCAATAATCATATATAGTCCAATCATTTATGTTACAATTCTACTCCAGCAGAATATATGTATGCAACACGTACAACGCCTTAATTTCAGCCATTACATACAAGGTGTACCAAAATAAACGCACGTCCTGAATAGTTTCAGTTTTGTTCATAATTGACTACTAAATCGATTTCGGTAACTTTCAATATGTGTATTTTTTTTCAAAAATTATGTAAACCGCCGATTGAGTAAAAGAAGATTAATTCTTATTTCAAGGCAATAAGACTCAATTTTAAATGCATAAAGTAATGCTATGTTCAACACGATTTTCTTAATAATAACAGTTAGCTTTGAAGTTTTAAAGTCAAGGCTGGAGACTCAGCCACAGGCAAGTCCGGTTAAGTGCCGACAACCTCCTAGGTTGATCTGGGAGATGTCATTCCCAGAAAAATTACTATTTCAATTTCGGCTTGTATTGACTGTACAGCGGAAATGTGACTTTAATTTACATAGTTTTAATTATTTTTGGAATAAAAAAATACCTTTATTAAATATTACAGAAATCGATTAACAAACAATTTTAAAATGTGCATTAATTCACGTACACATTGTATAGTTAAACTATTCATTCACTGGTCGTATCTTAAATGTTACAATGTAACATGCTGTTGCGTAATTCATACGTTGCTATGAAAAAATGTACTATTCGGAATTTAGTCACTTAGGTCCTCAACACCGACACCAGTGATGCGATACATCGGCGAACGTCATTTAGGTTCACAAAGCCATCAATTTCCTAATACCAGCAGCGGCAAGGCTTTTAAAACCCACAACACCTGCAGATACGAAGCAAGTCCTTACCGGCACATCCCCGACCCCAATCAATCCCGTCACCGCCTAAACTGAAGTCCTCACGGAGGCCCCAGGGCCTCAGTACCTGCAGGAGCACGTGGCGCCGCCGGCCAGCAGGTCGCAGTCGTCGATGCCGGCCGGCAGGCAGCGGCAGCAGGCGGGGCGCGCCCGCGGGCGTCGCTAGCAGTGGAACTGCTGCTGCGTGATGGCCGACAGGTCCTTCATCAGCCCCTCCAGGTTCTGCATCTCGCGGTGCAGCCGCTCCGTGCTGCGGGACGGCGTCAGGGGCTCCAGCTCTTCGGCGCAGTGGGAGACTACGCCTCCTAAAAACAATAGGATGCTAGGATTTAGTTATAACCGCATTTTGAATGTGAGCCGAAAGTGTTAATTGTAATACGATAACAAACGCCACAATTTCAATTTGTCACCTCTATCAGTTTCGGCCAACTCTCGACTTCCTGACAGCCGAGAGCTAATATCCAGCCTAGCTTGGCGATTTTATCAAATCAAAATAGGACTTTTTGAAGTAAAATTGAAAACAAACACACCTGAAGTTATTACAAATTGTTAATTTTGCTCTTGGGGTGTAAGGGGGAGTACACATCAACCAGACTCCCCAAATGTCAACCTCAGCTGCGCGCGGTACACCCTGCCACTGACATACGAGCGCTGGCGACCGACCTATGGCGGTATAACCATCCAACAAGCCAATCTAGAGCGATGACGGGCAGCAGCGTCATCGCTGCAAAATGACTGGCTCTGCGGTCACCAACCCGCATGCCCAGCGTGGTGGCTATGGGCATCAAACTTATCATGGATAAATTGCCAAAACTACGGCCCCCAGTTCCAAGTGCTCCCGCTATTCCTGGCCAATGTAGCGGTCACGGTAACGGCGGGACGGGGGGTGCGAAGAATTCCCGGGTTACGACAGGCTACCAACGACGACTACGCTACTTACAATAGACGTTCGATGAGGCTGGATCATCACCTCGCTGAACTGGAGACTTGAGGTAAAGTTAGGTCGCATTAACTGCCTTACACTGGGGTTATCTGAAGTCCGAAGACGGGGAGGATACGATAACCCTGGAGTCAGGCGACCTATTCTACTACCACGAGGGTGATCAGCTCTCCCAAGGCGATGTCGGTTTCTTGGTCAACAAAGAACTCACTAGCAGCGTTGTAGAAATCAGTAGTGTGTCGACACGGGTAGCGTACCTTGTACTAAAGCTCACTGACAGGTACAACCTGGAAGTGATACAGGTATATGCGCCGACTTCGACATTCTCTGACGTAGCAACCAAGGCCTTGTACGAGGACATTCCGAAAGCAATGCACAGTACGATGATTGATTAAATTTAGCTTTTATGGTTCTTGAATGGTAAAAAATTGGTTAAAAACATCTAACCACGAGTGTGCTTCTTATCAAATTTGTTATTTATTTTTTTCCAGCAGGAGTCCACGGTATGTTGACTCTGTAATAGTACAGTAATAGTCTCACCTAGCTGCAATCTGTTGGGTATGTGTCCGGGCGACGAGCTCGCGCTCTTCTTGTAAGGCGACGTCTCTCTCACGCTACCTGTGAGTGAAGAGGTTAGCAACATCAGTATATGATCACCACAGTTGGGCTTAGACTTCTAATGCTAGGTTCCTATAAACAAAAAGGGATCGTTTGGCTTACCAATGCATGGTAGTATATTTTTTTCCAAACTGGGCAAATAAATCGTTTTGTAAGCTAATTTTACCTGTTATAGCTACTTCAAAATAGAGGGCGTGTACCATGTGAAGGTACTTACTTGGTCTTTGCTTCAATATTAGTAAAGATAAAATAAAATAAAATAAAATAAGCCTTTATTGCTGTTAGATTTTAACTTATTTGAACGAACATTACTTATATACTAATTTTAAACAAAAAAAAATCATTACTTAATTATAACAATAGAGGTAAGAAAACTATAAATTAACTGAAACTAAACAAACTCAGCATTCGGCTTATCTCCCCTCTTGACAGCTTGTCTTTCGACAAAGGCCTCCTCTAAGGATTTCCATTTGTTTCTGTCCTTTGCTGTACGTAACCATTCTGGCCCAGCTACTTGCTTCAAATCGTCTTCCCATCGCTTTGGCTGTCTTCCCCTACTTCTTCTGCTTTCTCTAGGGTACCATTCCGTTATTATTCTAGTCCATTTCTCTTTCTTTTCTCTCAACATATGTCCTGTCCAACGCCATTTCAATTTTCTGCATACTGATTGAACTTTTCCAAACTTAGTCTTTCCTTTGATCTTTTTTAATTGTATTTTATCCCTTCTACTTACTCCCAGTACGCTTCTCTCTATCCCGTTCTGACATATATTTAATTTATTTTGTTGTTGTTTAGTTAAGGCCCAAGTTTGGCATCCGTATGTAAGACATGGCAGTATGCAAGCATTAAAGACTTTTCGTTTCTCCGTCATAGGCATTTCTTTATTTTTCATTATTTCGCTCAGCGACCAGAATCTCTTCCAAGTGTTTGCTATTCTTCTTTCAATTTCTTTTTGCATGCTCTCTGTCGGTGATACTAATTGTCCTAAATAAACGTATTCGCTTACATATTCTAACTGCTGATTGTTAATGGTAATAGCATTTGTTTGTGAGGAATTGCTCATTACTTTTGTCTTTGTTATATTCATTGTGAGCCCTGCATTTGCACTTTCGTCTGATAATTGCTGTAGCATCTTTTCCAAAGTCATCGGGCATTCGGAGAAAAGTATTAAATCATCAGCGAATCTCAAGTGACTCAATTTGTCTCCGTTCACGTTAAGTCCAAAATGTTCCCAACCCAGTCTCCTAAAGATCAACTCCAACACAGCTGAGAACAACTTCGGCGAAATAGGGTCACCTTGACGGACGCCTCTTTCTATCGGGAACTCTTCACCTGACCTTTCCAGTTTTATTTGTGCTGTGCTTTTCCCATAAATGATTTTTAGAATATTTATGTACTTTTTATGGACCCCTTGTTGTTCTAATGATTCCCATATGTAGTGGTGTTCCAGGGAATCAAATGCCTTGTTGAAGTCTACAAAACCCAAATAATATATTTTGTTGTATTCTCTGTATTTCTGAAGTATCTGGCGTAGGACGTGTATGTGGTCAATGGTCGAGAAGTTGCTCCTAAATCCAGCTTGCTCCTTCGGCTGGTTTTCATCAAGGGTGTTAGTTAGTCTGAACAATAGGATTTTAGAAAAGACCTTATATATATTAGACATTAAGCTTATTGGCCTATAATTGTTAATATCTCCTTTGTCTCCTTTTTTGTGTAACAAAACTATCATTGATTTCGTCCAATCTTGTGGGATAACTTCTGCTGTTATTATTTCGTTAAACAATTTAGTTAATTTAGGGACAATTATCGGCATGGAAATTTTAAGAAGTTCATTGGTGATTTGATCGGGACCGGGCGCTTTTCCTAACTTCTGCGTAGTAATCGCTCTTTCTGTTTCTTCTTCCAGAATTGGTGGTATAGATTCAGCATCTAGCGTGTCGTCTGTCATAGTCGTAGCAAGTTTATTGTTTTTGCTTTTATACAGCTCCTTATAATATTCCGTAGCAATATTTAATATATGTAATCTTTTTGTAGTACATCTTCCTTGTTTATCCTTCATATTTGGCATCCAATTCTTATTCGATTCTAATTCTTTGAACGCTTTCTTTACTCCGCCTGTTTTCTTGATATGATATTGGAAAGTCTTTGCCCTTTTTTGCTTTCTGTCTTTCCTTATATTTTTGTTGATATTTTTACTTATTTCTGCAATCTTCTTTCGTGTTTCTTTATTTTTCTTGCCTTGTAAAAGCAATTTTCTTTCTTTAAGTAATTGAATTGTTTCGGTGGACAGTGTGGCTTTATTATTTGTAGACACTTTTCGGGCTTCAGTTTTGAGTGTATTTACAAAATCGCAGTATGTTGCCTCAATTGGTTCATTGTATTCTTTTTCTTCTTTTTTCTCTAGAATTTCTTTTAAGCTGTTCATCATCTCTGCGTTATTTTTGATGTTCACAAAGGGTACCGATTCAGTGTGCAGTTTTCGACTTTTCTTTGTACGTGTCCCTGGTAATGTAGCACGAATCATTTTATGGTCCGAGTTAAAATTAACATTATGTAATATTGACAGATCTTTAAAAACTTTTGGTTTATTGGTCATAATGTAATCGATTTCATTTTTAAAGAGTCCATTTGGAGAAGTCCACGTCCATTTCTTATTCTTTCTCTTTTTGAAGAAACTATTCAGGATACTTAGTTTGTTCTCTAGACCGAAGTTAACCAGTCTTTCTCCGTTTTTGCTCCTGTTCCCATTACCGTGTCTACCTACAGTGTACTCTTCGCCACTTTGACATTCCCCAATCTGTCCATTAAAATCACCCATTATTATTATATTTTTGTGAGCAGTATCAACAGTACTTTGTAATTTTTGGTAGAATTCTTCTATTTTTTTTATATCTTGTTGTTTATCTGCTTCGGTTGGCGAGTAAACCTGAATAATTGACCATGGCTCATCTCTGTTATTTTGTACGGGAAGTTTGATGTTGAGTATTGCTATTCTTTCGGATATGCCTTTTAATTCCTCGATTCGGTCAGTATATTCCCTTTTTATCAGAAAACCAACACCGTATTGCCCTGGTGTTTCTCCTTTGTAATGTAGTATATACTTCCCGTGGTCTTCTATTCCTTCTCCTAGTCTTCTTACTTCGCTTAATCCTATAATATCCCAATTAATTTCGTCGATTGCTGTTTCTAGTTCAATGAGTTTCTCTGGGGTTCTTAATGATCGTGTATTAAGCGTTGCTATGTGTATGTCGCAGTTATTATTCCTTTTTTGATTGTCTATCCTTAGAGGGTGTTGGTCGTTTTCCCCCACGATGACCAGTCGGCTTGGGGGAGGGTGTAATTTTTCTATTGAATGTATTTTTGTTTCTTTGTTTTGTTGTTTTTTCCGATTGCCGAGAATTAGTTGCTACTGTTGCTTGTTTGTAGGGACGTTAGTAAGAGAGTTAGATCTCATTCTCATCACGTCAAATGCGTTGGTTCTATTGGCTTTAAAGGATACGGTAGCTTGCTGTTTTTTAGGTTGAAAGTCTGAAGAATGCGGTGAAGAAGAAGTTTCCCGTTTTCTTTTATCATTAGTTGTTTCATTTTCCTTCACTACAAGCTTATCATATTTCAAAAACGCTATTTTCCCCTTTTTCCTTTCTTCTATCAACTCCGCCTGTAACGCCTTCCTTTTGGCCAGAACTTCTTTTGGATAGTCTTCAGTGACATAAATCTCCTTAAAATCTTTCTTATTTCTCATTATCTCATTCTTATTCCACCCGTTTACGAAAGAACAGAAGACTGGCCTCGGTTTGTTACCTTCTGTACTTCTTTTCCCTAATCGGTATATATTGTTTATTGCGTTTCCTTCGATGTCAATATTTATATCGCTTTTGAAGGTTTTCTTTATATTATCTATTAATTCGAATGTTGTTTTTTCTCTTTCATCCACGCCAAATATAATGATATTGTTATTCCTTTTTTCTCTTTTCAAATATTCTATCTCTTTCTCCTGATTTTCTATTCTTAACTTTAAGCTTTTGTTTTCTTCTATAATCGGGATCAATTTTTCGTCCAATCTAGACATTATATTATTTGTAATGGATTCAGTAATTTCGGCAGATTGTTGTTGCATTTCTAGTTTCATTTTATCGAACAAAAGTTGGAATTGTGTCTCCATTTTGTTAATGAAACGAAACGTAATCGTAAAACGATAGAATATTTTTCAACACTGGCAACACTGGCGTATATGTCAGTCGTTAGTTATCCGCTACTTACTATTTTTCTTGTATCTGTGGCAAGTTATCAGTGACTTCACTAGATCTGTCAAAGTTGAAAGTGTGAAATGGTCTACGATCTAACCTCAAAATGTTGTTGATATACTTTCTTCTTTGCTGTGGTGAAATGTGCAAATTACGCCTTCGCTGATATCTCCAACCCTTTCAGGCCTCCTCTTTTGTTGTTGCACGGTATTATTTTGGAGTGTTTGGTGTTTATAAATATTTTTATTTTAGTTTTTTCGCGACTTCAATGACGTTAATGTCACTTCGAAGACCGGAACCGGAAAAAAAAAAAAAAAAAAAAAAAAAAAAAGTAAAGTATAAAGTATAAAAAAATAGTAAAGATACAAGAGTTTTATTACAACTCCCAGTCTTACCTACAACTGTACGTAAATTATAGGAATCGGCCATAAGTGAACCATGTGTTCGTAGTGTAAGGCAATAGATGGCGCTGCCGTGCCAATCCAAAAGACTGTAACTCAACTTACAGTGTTTTAGCTTATCAACGCCCAATCAGTTTCTTTATGTCTGTTTAGTACCCCTGGAGCAATTTTTTTTTCTGAAATATGGCAAGCTAAACAACACTGTATAACGTTCAAATTAAGGTTTAAACATGCTGAAAAACTGTAACAAAGCTTACAGTATCTCACATGTGGTTTTCAAAAGTTACAGTGCATTGGATTGGCAGGGCAGGCCGCTCGAGAACCATCATGAACTTGACAAATGCAAATATAGCAATACGCGGGCGGTGCGCCATGTACCGACAATTTCGTTTTATTTTGTTTAGTATACCGATAGCATAACATCTGCCTAACATGGTGTTAAACACTAATTAATATTGGAGATTAAGGTAGCAGAGCGTGGTTTATCCAAAAGAAATACATATAATCACAAATGCACAAGAACAATACTTTACAATAAACTTTAATAAAACACCACGAGTTTTTCTTTTACTTGACACGAGAGTGACAAAACAATAGGTATACAGTTGCTAGGTAACCAAATTGAAGATCCAATTTTAATATCTCCTCTCAACAAATACCTATCAGGTCAGAGATCTTTCTGATCCTCGGTCTTGCTAGTGGCTTGGTCAGGATATCTGCCAGCTGATCTTCACTAGATACCTTATTGACTTTTAGTTCACCGCCCGTCACCAATTCTCTCACAAAGAAATGTCGAACTCGGATATGTTTAGTTCGTCGATGGAATTCAGGATTTTCAGCCAGCCTGATTGCAGCTTCGTTATCCACTCTTATGCATGGAGTTTCTTTAAGAACGACAAGATCGTTCATAAGCCGAGATAGCCAAATAGTCTCTCTGGCTGCTTCACTTGCGGCAACGACTTCTGCCTCGGTGGTCGATATTGAAACGCTTGCCTGTCGTTGGCTTAACCACGACACCGCTCCTCCTGCATACATGCACAGCACTCCAGTAGTGGATCTACCAGTGCTGACATCTCCTGCATGATCAGCATCACTATAGCATTCCAAAATGCCTTGTTTGTATTTTTTCTTGTACATGATACCTAGATCTGGCGTGTACTGCAAAAATCGCATTATGCGCTTTAGTCGGACACAGTCTGCTTCTTCTGGTGTTTCCAGACTTCGTGAGACTACACTTACAGCATATGCAATGTCAGGTCTAGTGCATACCATCAAGTAAGCCAAGGCTCCAACAATTTGCCTATAGTTATCTTTCATATAACTCATGTCCACCTTCTCGCTCCATGTGCCGTCTTTTGCAATCGGCGTTGAGACCGGTTTGCAGGTATCCATTCCGAACCTTCGCAAGATCTTATGCACATACGACGTCTGGAATATCTTAATTCTATCTCCTCTGCTTTCTATCTCTATTCCAAGAAAATAGGATGCAGTTTTTGTGGTTATTTTGAAACGACGTTTGAGCTCCTTCATCAAGTCGTCTATTAGTACGTCATTGGATCCGACGACCAGACCGTCATCCACGTACAGAGCTACTATAAGCTTTCCACAACCTCTCTTTCGTATCAAAAGACAAGGATCTGCCTCACTTGCCTTGAAACCGATTTCTGTGAAATAATCTAGAATGCACCGGTTCCAGCACCGTGGTGCTTGTTTCAGCCCATAGAGACTCTTCTTTAGAAGACATACTTGACCGGAGCCGTCATTATAACCTTCTGGCTGTTTCATGAATATCTCTTCATCTAAAGAGCCATACAGGAAGGCAGTCGAAATGTCGAACTGTCTCATCGACATGCCTTCGCTCGCTGCTGTACTAATCACTGAGCGAACAGTTGCCATTCTGGTCACAGGGCTAAAGGTCTGCATGTAGTCTATACCTTTCTTTTGATGAAAACCTTTTATCACCAATCTAGCCTTGTACTTATCTATAGAGCCATCAGCATTCATCTTGACTTTGAAAACCCACTTACTAGGTAAAGCTTTTCTGCCCTTGGGTAGATTCACAAGCTTCCATGTGTCATTTTCCTTCAAAGAACTGATCTCGCTGTCCATGGCCTTTTCCCATAGCTCTTTATCTGGGCTTCTGATCGCATCTTTGTACGTTTCTGGTTCATTGTATCCCATTATCGCGTTCATAACAAAGTCTTTGAATCTGTCTGGAGGACGTAACAAAGAACGGTCTCGAAGTATCATCTGTTCTGGGAACACATCTTCACGTTCATCTGCGATAATTTCATCATTGATATCATCTTCAACGACATTATCATCTTCGTTAACGTTTCCACCTCCCTCTGATTCAACAGACTGTTCAGTTATTACATTTTCTGCGTCATGAAACTCTTCTCCAATATCTAGGTTCTGTTCACCTAAGTCCATGTCAGTTTCACCGACTCTTTCAATATCAGGCATAACAGGAGTTCTTTTATCAAAATCTCTTAAAGCATCTTTACCAAAGTCTACTTCAATTTCATTTTCCGGACTGCAGACTGCTTTAGGGTATTCATTCATTGAAGTCTCTAGTGCTTTTTCATTGAAAATAACGTCCCTAGATCGGACTAGTGAATTTCTTTCCCGATTCCAAAGTCTGTATCCGTCGTCATTGTAGTATCCAATTAAAATGCACCGTGTAGCTTTCTTTTGCAATTTCTTTCTGCTTTGGTACATGCGCAAAGCAAGGTGAACCGATTATCTTCAGGTGCTTTATCTGAGGCTTCTTGTTAAGCCACAGTTCATAGGGCGACTTGTGTTTCACTGAAGTACGTCCTGTCCTGTTTAGTATGTAAACAGCAGTATTTACCATCTCAGCCCACAAATTCTGAGGAATCTCCTCATGCGCGTGCATCATCGCTCGAGCAGATTCGACTATAGTGCGATTGTCTCTTTCACTACACCCATTTTGTTCTGGAGTGTATGGCATAATGAGTCTTTGCTTTATTCCAGCTTGTCCAAGTATATCTCGAACTTTCCTGTTATCATATTCGCCTCCATTATCGCTTAAAACCTCGATAATAGTATGTCCAGCATTTCTAGCCTCAGACATCATCTCTTTTAACTTTTCGGGAACATCAGATTTATTTTTAAGGAAGTACACATACCTATATCGTGTGAACTCATCCTTAAACAGTACGAAGTATCGATATCCAGAGATACTCCAAGGAAAGGGTCCACAGACGTCTGAGTGTATGCGTTCACCAGGTTTTGTTGCCTTTTCGCGAACACCAAATGGCTTCCTGTGCGCTTTACCAAAGATGCAACCTTCGCATAATTCTCCACTGTTAGTTACTTCCTCTATCAATATTTTGATATGTCTCTTGTTTTGATGTCCCATACGCTCGTGCCATACTTGCAGCATATCTCCATGCTCAATTAAGTTGACTGAAAAGTCAGCACATATGGCTTTGCAGTCTATCTTGTACAAACCGCCATACCTTTGCCTTTTTCCTGTAAAGACAACCTTACCATTGATCTTCATGGAACATGTTGTAACCCGTGACTCAAAAATACTTGAAGGGTTCTTGTCCTGTGTACTAAGCACAGAGAAAAGGTTCTTGCTAATCTGGGGAACATACCAAACATCTCTTAACAAAAGGAAGTCACGTTTTCCTTTAACATTGGCCTCTAAACGGACTGTGTCTTTTCCAACTGCCTTTATAATGTTTCCGTCAGCCGTCGTTACTGTGTGAGTTTCACTAAAATGTTTAAAATCTTGAAATAGATCTCCTCGACTTGTGACGTGATGTGTTGCTCCATTGTCTATGTACCAATGATCACAATCACGGTTAGTCCCAGAATCTGTTGAATTCACCGTCAGTAATATCATGTTGGAACTGCGAGCTAGATTTTCCTTCTCTTTCTTGCCATTATTCGGGCAATCTTTCTTAAGATGTCCAGACTCTTTGCAAATAAAGCATTTGTACCTCTTTTTATTTTGCTGGTCTCTTTGGTCATTTCCTTTAGCAACCTTTCTATTAGTTCTTACACAAAGCGCACTTCCGCTCGATTCAGTGTCAGCCATCGTTGCATTCAGCGCTTTTTCATGTGCACACAGTTGGGCCGTAATATTTTCCACTGTTCTTTCCTTCTTAGACATCAATAGCCAACTAGACTTGAACGAAAAATAAGTTTCCGGCAACGTATCCAGAATCTTGCAAATCAAAAGAACTTCAGGCATTTCAACGTTCTCTTCTTTGAGCAATTCTTCCTTCAGACAGTGCCACAGATTCTTCAGTTTCGAGACATGAGTTGACATGTTGTCTGACGGATCCCTTTTAAGTTTAAAGAAGTCCAAACATAAGTCGTAGAGCCTGCCCTCATCAGGACCCTCATACAGCCTATGGAGTTCTTTCCATACTTCCTTGGGAGTAGACAACCTTATTACTTTCCCTAGTGTTTCATCCGTTACATTGTTTGTTATTAGCAGTAGGGCTGTGCTCTCCAATGTAACAAAATCTCGTAAAGTTTTATTGTAAATTTCAACTACGGCATCACCACTGCCTTCCGCTGGTTTCGCCGGTTTTTGTGCCTTGCCTTCCACAATCTCCCAAATTCCGTTAATGCCTTTTAGTAGAGCAACCATTCGGTATTTCCAGGCGACCCAATTGTGGCCATCAAGTTTTGTGATTTGTATTTTTGAAAGCTCCATTTTACACTTCTGCGTTCTGGGCCCATAACCTATTGGAGATTAAGGTAGCAGAGCGTGGTTTATCCAAAAGAAATAGGTACATATAATCACAAATGCACAAGAACAATACTTTACAATAAACTTTAATAAAACACCACGAGTTTTTCTTTTACTTGACACGAGAGTGACAAAACAATAGGTATACAGTTGCTAGGTAACCAAATTGAAGATCCAATTTTAATAATTAATGTGTATTTTTAATAAAGAATTTTAACAATCATTTACCTTGTTTTTTTGAGCTCTTACCAAATAGCCAGAGAAACGAACTATTTAGCAAATTTACTAATAGTTTTTTACTTTCTGTGGAGTGTATTGAAGATTCAATACAGTTTTCTATCCGTGAATTAAATATTTCTATGACTGTTCAAAACCTACAAAATGTTATTACTTCTAATAATTAACAAAAATTTACCTACTGCGATTTAAATTGTGAGAAAAATTATCTGTTTGAAATGGTTCATTCGAAACAGTTATTGATGTAATTCATACCTTATATGATGTGTCGTTTTACAAAGATCAACGACCACGGAAATGTCTAGGATTAGTTGCGTTATTTAAGACACATTAATTAAGAAATAAGTAGTATTCATACCTCTAGAGTGCGAATGCGTGGGCGTGGAGTGATCACTGGCGTTGTCGCTGAGCGTGAAGCTGTGCAGCGGCGCGGGCGCGGCGTGCGGCGCGCGGCGCTGCAGGGACCCGCCCGCGGGGCCCAGTGCGTGCGGCCCCGGGGGCCCGCCCGCCTCGCTACTCAGCGAGTCGCGGCTACGGGCACGTGGGGCTCATTACTACTTATAGTTAAGGTGTGATCTTTTGATACACTGTCTTTATAAAATGTATACAACCTGGATTCAGCACACGATTCTAATCCCCTTAGGGTCTGCCAGGGGTGCGGGTTTGTTCGAAAGAGATACCACCGCCCCTGGCATACAGGCTGCTGAGGGAACACGGGTGGGTTTTAGTCAGTAAAAGTCTGACACGCCCTCCTGCTCCACCCGGAGCGGGAGAAGTTATTTGATGATTTCCCACACAAAAAAAAATCCCTTTAGGGTAGAAATTATTCGACGGTTTTCTAAAAAAAATGTTATTTCACAGAAAACTGCAATACCTACACGGTCAAAGAGAATGAAAGAGCAATTTTTTTTTTTTGAAATATTTTTTAATTTGCCGACTATAAATTTCGCGTTAAGGTTTTCTGCAGGCTTAGCACGACCACTGATTGTTCGACGGAAGAATAAACATGATTATTAACTAAATGATGTACGGACGCCAGCACATCAAGCTACCCCAAACTGTCAAATTTTCCCAATTGAACATGAACCTTATTCTTTTGAAATAAAGTTGAAAATCTATCAAAGAAATTTGACAGATTGCGGTAACTTGATGTGTTGTCTGCACAATAGGAGAAGATAGCTGTGTTTTTCTAAACGAATCATGATTTTGTAGATAATCGTATATATCTTTAGGTATTTTCATCGACCTCAAAAAAGCTTTTGATACTATTAGTCCCGATCTCTTATTGCAAAAACTGTCCGACATCGGTATCACGGGCAAAGCACTACAAATTTTTAAGTCATACCTGCAAAATCGTAAGCAAATTGTCAAAATAGGTCAATATCAAAGTGGTTCACTCTCTGTCACTTTCGGTGTACCTCAAGGTTCAATTCTGGGACCACTGTTGTTCCTTATTTATATTAATAACATATCCCAGATTGGCCTCAAAGGAGACATCTCGCTTTACGCTGATGATACAACTCTTTTCTACTTTGGGCATTCAATCGAAGCTATGATGCCTTGTATCCAAACAGATTTAAATTCACTAAATGACTGGTTTCAATCTAACCTACTCACCATTAATACTACAAAAACGAATTATGTCGTGTTCGCACCCAAAAATAAAAAAGTAAGCGATAATATACAACTTAAAATAAATAATCAATTAATCCAAAGAAAAACGAAAGAGAAATATTTAGGTTTAATTTTAGATAACTACCTGAGTTGGAAGCCTCACATAGAGAAAATCAGATGTAAACTTTTATCACTCACGGGAGTTCTTCATAATATAAACAAATGCCTTCCACGGAAAGTTCGATACATAATTTACAACTCTTTAGTTAAACCACATATAGACTACCTGATTGAAATCTGGGGGAGCGCAGCTAAATCTAATCTAGAAACATTACAAACAACACAAAATAGGTTAATCAAAATACTATTTAACTTCAAATTTCGAACATCAACTCAGAAAATATATAAACATACAAAAATAATGAATATTTCCCAAACATATATGTACTACACATGTATACTGATACGCAAAATATTGCACAAAGACATTCATACAACACTAAATTTCACAAAAAAAACATCAAGTACACAAAATCAAACTACGAAACGCCAATTACTTAGTAACACGTCCTCCCAGAACAGTAAATTACGGGAAGAGAAATATAGAATTTGAAGGTGTAAACATGTACAATAAAATACCCCTGGAAATAAAAGAAGCGGAAAGTTTGTCTAGTTTTAAAAAACAACTTAAATCATATATTATGTGTCAATAACAATTATTACAATAAAGAAAAAATAATTAACACACCGAATTCATAACCTACTCCTTTTTGAAGTCGGAAAAAAATAAAAATAAAAAATAAACTGGCTTTAGGAAACATGTCCATGCAAACAATTATAATAAAAAAACATTAGTTAGTACGTTGCCATGTATGCCCCATCTAGTCGTACATCTACTTTTACTTTAGATCCGTGTTTACTCGGTTGGTGATAAGTTGATATGAACTTTTTTTATCACTACCTTCCTATTTTAATTTTTACGTAGTTATTGTACGCTCATAACATTTTATGTAAATTTAGTTTCTCAGTAAGTGAATTATTGTTAATTCTTAATGAGGAATAATAAAGTTCTTAAACCACACATATACTTTGTGGCCGTCGAGTAGAAAGTTTGTTGTCAGTGTGATTTTGACAGTTTGGGAAGAAATATTATTCTGAAATAGTCCACACTTTTTGGGACCTTAACAAAGATCGTTACAAACGAAAGACAAAATGACGGATTTTAGAAGGATAGCTACGGTTTTTTTTTTTTTGGGTGGGAAATCATCAAATAACTTCTCCCGCTCTGGGTGGAGCAGGAGGGCGTGTTAGAATTTTACTGGCTAAAACCCACCCGTGTTCCCTCAGTAGCCCGTATGCCAGGGGCTGTGGTATCTCTTTCGAACAAACCCGCACCCCTGGCAGGCTACGGCCCTTGCGGACCCCATAATTTTGTGCTGACATCTCTTTGAGGCGCGCGTGGAACACAACGCGCCGTCGACTTAGGCTTGGTCCTTACCGGACAGCGAGCTACTCATTACTCGCCGTCCGCAAGCTCATGCTTACGGTGGCCGGAAATCGGCCTGGGATTCCCGACGCCCAGGGCGTCTCCGTCTCCTGCGGCGGCTAGGGTCGCGAGGGCGCATAGACTGCCTCTCCCTCACGTGCGCCGTCTCCCTCTTCACGAGCATCACTGCTTCACTGAAGGAGGTGACGGCTACCTATGCACTCTCGCTCCGTACCATGGCCTGGACCAGAGCCGGACGCGAGAGATCGCCGCCGCCGATCGCCCCCACGAGGACACGGCGGTGCTCCACCCAAGCCGGGCAGACTGCCACCGTGTGCTCCACCGTGTCCTCAGGGCGATCTTCGCAGTGGAAACACCCGGGCGTTTCCTCCCGCCCTATCCGAAACAGGAACTTCCCGAAACAACCGTGTCCGGTGAGGACCTGCGTCAGGCAGAAGATGAGGACGCCATGGCACCTCTCAAGCCACTCCTCAAAGAGGGGACTTAACGCCGCAATTGTGGCGTGCCCAGCACTGGGTTGCGACAATCGCACTCTCCATGTCGCCATGAGATCCCGCCGGAGCTATGTCCGCTGTGCCGCGATTTCCCGCGGCAGCGGAGTTACGCCCCGGCATTTGGCCTCCTCGCGCCATTGCCACACGTGCGCGAGGACCTTTGCCTCCAGATCCCATGGCGGTAATCCGGCAAGGAGGCCCGCCGCCTCGCCGGAGATAGTGGGATATGGTCGGATCATCCAGATGGCCATGACCCTATGGGACGCCCTCAACTAGCGAGCTGGTTGGCGCCTCGATGTAGGCGCCCACATCGGCGCCCCGTATAGGGCCATGGACCGCACGATCCCCGCGTAGAGCCCCCTAGATTGGGCAGGAGCCGCTTCAAGGCAGCCCCGGCCCGCTCCAGTCTGAGAGCCAAACGGCGAAAATGCTCCACGAAGGATAGCTACGGTGTGATGTCAAAAATGGAGAAACGAAATGTCACTTTGTATTGAAAAAGCACTGTCTATTCTCCGTAGAAATAGAAACCGTCATGCTAAGCCTGCTGGTTCAGTGGTTGCGTATCGATAACTCTGTCACCCTGATTTAATTTATTATCTTTTGAATTTGAGAACTAATTATGTTTGAGTTGAAACTAACTGTCACATAGATATATAGAAGTTGTCGTTTTATGTCGTGCAGGTGACATTTAACCCTAGGCAATGACAAAGCCGACTGAACAAAAAGTGTATCCTGAAAATGAAGGTTTTATTTTCTATGAAACATTTTATTACTTGATAACCGACGAACATTTTCTACACTAGGGGTTCTAGCATCATGTGCTAAGTTCATGGTTACATTTTGCGCGTCGATATCCCTACCAACCTGTCAAGAAAAAAATGTTAAAATTTATTTTTTAGATATATGTAAATCACTCACTGTGTGTAGTGGCCCAGCGGCTCGTAGGCCACGTAGTGTCCCCGCTCCCGCGCCGCGCAGGCGTAGATGTCCCCGCCGGGGCCCACCACCGGCCCCGGGCCCGCGGCCCCGCACGCCGCGCCCAGGGGGCACGAGGCCGACCCGCCTATAGTACACACATTACATAAAAATAAATAAACGAAACCAACCGCACGGGTGCCGTGGTCAAGCAAGCAAAGCACAGACATATATATAGTCAGAAGCCCACAAATCTGACAACCAGTCTTACCGAGGGCATGTGTCTGGGTAACACATACCCCTCGTACATACATACCCCCTAACTGTGGAGGTCAGATAGGCAGTCGCTCCATGGAAAATACTAGTATTCACCTGCATCCGGTGAAACTGAAAGCTGACCCGAATACAGTTGGGAACGTCCGTGGTCAGAGTCACTGTAGCATTCTAGAATTCCAGCATTGCAGCTCTTCTTAAAAACTATTCCATAGTTGAAAGTTCCTTTGATGTATCTTAGGATACGTTTTAGCCTCTGGATGTCTTCTTTAGAAGGGTTTTCTAGACTTCGGGATACAACGCTAACAGCATATGCTAAGTCCGGTCTGGTTCCAACGGTCAGATATGCGAGTGCTCCCACAGCTTCTCTATACGGAAATAAATCAGGATCTACAACTTCTTTATCCAGATCTGGCAGTCCATCCTTTTATATAGGAGTGGTAACAGGTTTGCAATCACTCATACCAAAGCGATCTAAAACTTTCTGAGCATAGTGCTTTTGCGACACTTTTATACTACCGTCATGGTCCTCTAATTCTAATCCTAGAAAATAGGATGCATCTTTTATAGTGATTTTAAATCTTCTTTTCAATTCTCTCATTAACTTTTCAGAATCTTCCTGATTTGTTGCAGCGACCAAACCGTCATCTACATAGAGAGTAAGAATGATTTTGTTACTCGCACGGTTTCTTATAAACACGCAGGGGTCGATATCGCATTGTTGAATCCAATGGTTTTTAAATAATCCACCATACATTGATTCCAACACCGAGGCGCTTGCTTCAGACCATACAAACTTTTCTTGAGTTTACAAACCTTGTTAGATCCATCAGAGTAGCCATCAGGTTGAGTAATATATATTTCTTCACTCAGTGAACCATAGAGAAAGGCAGTTGATACATCAAACTGTGTGAGTTTTAGGCCTTCATTTGCAACAACGCTTAAGACTGATCTTATTGTCGACATCTTAGCAACTGGGCTGAAAGTCTCATCATAGTCGATACCCTTTTTCTGTGTATATCCTCTAACAACTAGTCTTGCTTTGAATTTATCTAGAGAGCCATCAGCATTGGTTTTGACCTTAAATATCCATTTACAGGATATAGGCTTCCTGTCTTTTGGAAGGTCCACGATTATCCAGGTTTTGTTTTCCTTTAAAGACTTCACCTCACTTTCCATTGCTTTGACCCATTGATCTTTATGTGTACAAGTCATTGCTTCTTTGTATGTTTTAGGTTCATTGATCTGATTAAAAATTTCATCTGACATCATGACGTAATCTCCGAATCTAATAGGTGGTCGTATTTGACTTCTATCTCGTAGAGTCATTCTAGTAGCTATCTCAGCTAAATCATCTGAGATTCCTGGTCGTTCAGTATCATCACCATCATCTAAGGCGTCTTCATAAGGAGGTGATTCTGGCATTGACGCTTCTGAAGACGTTTGTAATGGTTCAGTAGAGTCATTTTGGCTTTCTATTTCCTGACTGACAACCAAATCCGGAGATGTGGGGGGCAAAGTCGAACTTAGCTCATCAGAGCAACTTGCAGCGCGATCCAAGCTATTTTCGACACAATCATCCTCCCTTGCATCACACATCGGTGGTGCTGAAAGTGGAAAGTGTGTTTCGACTGAAGGTTGTTCTTCCAAATCACTTTGACCAAATGGAGTCAATACTGATTCATTAAATGTAACGTCTCTTGACCTAACGAGTTTACCATGTTTATTCAGTAAGCGATAGCCGTCATCACCCTCATATCCAATAAGAGTGCATTGCTCAGCCTTTTTAAATAGCTTTTTCCTTTTTTGTTGAGGAATAATAGCATAACATTCACAGCCAATTATTTTAAGGTGACTGATTTTTGGCTTCTTCTTAAACCACAATTCAAATGATTTTCCATTTTCTGAAGTTGGACCAGTTCTGTTTAACCCTTACGCAGCGGTATTTATCAATTCTGCCCATGCAGCAAACGGCAATCCTCGTGAGCATGCATCATTGTTCGAGCGGCTTCAACTAAGGTTCTATCCTCACGTTCACTAAGACCATTCTGTTGCGGTGTATAGGGCATCGTGAGCCTTTGTCTAATTCCAGCTTCTTGTAGAATACACCTGACGTTGTGATTATCAAATTCACCGTTATCGCTAAGAAATTCTTTAACAGCGTATCCAGCTACTTTACATTCTTGTAACATTTGTCGGAGTTTCAGGTAAACTTCCGATTTTTGTCGAACAAAATAAATGTTTCTGTACTTGCTGTAGTCATCTTTGAATAAAACGAACTAGCGAAATTTATTAAAAGAAGGAGGGAATGGACCACATACATCAGCGTGTAAAATTTCTGCAGGTAATTTAGCTCGTACTCTTGTTCCGAAAGACTGTCTGTGTGTTTTACCATAAATACAGCCAGTACACAATTCTGAATCTAGTCGAACTTTAATTCCTAGTTCTCGTTCTATAACACCTTTAACGTGTTTTTTTATTCTGATGGGCTAACCTTTCGTGATACAGTTGTAGTATGTTTTCTGTTGACAAAATGTTTACATTCGGTGTTGACTTTGTAATAGTCTCTACATTAAGCTTGTATAAGCCACCATTCTTGATCCTTTTGCCAGTCAGTCTAACTTGTCCATCAACTTTCCCTTTCAGACATGAAAACACTTTTATTTAGTCTGTGTTGAGTGGCCAGTACAAAGAATAGGTTTCGCATAATATCAGGTACATACCATACATCACAGAGTGTTTCTCTGGATTCCTTGCCATTGATAACTGTTTTCAAGTCAACAGTACCTTTGCCAATTGCTTTGACAGTAGCTCCATTAGCAGTAATCCCCATACGATTATCTTCAAAACGCAGAAAACTAGAAAAATAGTCGTTCCGGCAGGTGACATGATTAGTTGCACCATTGTCGATGAACCAACTCGATGTATCATAGTTTGTATGCGTTGAATTTACATCTGTATAGACTTGCATGAGCATTAAGTTCAAGTTTGTTGGGGTTTACTTTCAGACTTGGCTGGTTTACCGTCAGCTTTCCATTTATGACACTGTCTGACTTTGTGACCGACTTTTCCACAATATCCACATTTCTTCTTTGCTTTATTATAATTCTGTAAGGCTAGAGCTTCTGCAGAATCTTAACTTTTCAAAGAGATAGAGCGCTCATAGGCACAGAGTTGTGTAGTCAGATTTTCTATTGTTCTATCTGTCTTTGACATCATCATCCAGCTTGATTTGAATGAGAAATATGGTTCAGGTAGAGTATCCAGAATTTTGCAGATTAATAGGATATCTGGTAATTCGGACTTATCTATCTTCATTAATTCATTTACCAAATCAGACCAAATGTTTTTTATTTTGAAGATATGAGTTGTGATGTCGTGTGACGGATCTTTTGAATACTCGTAGCTGAAAAACCTCATACATAGATCATAACTCTTGTTTTGAGACGTGCCATCGAACAAACGATGTAGTTCGTCCCAAACTTCTTTAGATGAGTTAAAACGCATGATTTTCTGTAGAGTTTCATCTGACATATTTGCGGTAAGCAGAAGTAATGTAGAACTATCAATTTTATTATATTTTTCGAGAGCAGTATTATACCTAGAAATTTCGTCGACATTGTTGGTAACTGGTTTCACGGGTTTTATTAGAACACCGTTTACCGCATCCAATCCACTGGGCATACCTCTTAGTAGTAATGTCGCTTTAAATTTCCAAGTCGACCAGTTCTTCACACCCTCCAGGTGACCAATGTCAATTTTACAACTTGGTGATTGCATTATGAATATTTGTCTTCCCGGATTGTGTTAAACTTGGTTGATGACTCCTCTAGTTACTTTCACTTGAAACCACGCTCTGCTACCATGATAAAACTATTTTATCATTATAAAATAAGACTCGTGGTTGTGACATGTACTCGTAAAAATATATATTTTAATATTAACAGCGGTTGCTAAGAATACAAGTCTGACATAAGTTTAAAAAGGTTATCAAAAATAATAAGGTTCTAGTATATCATACTCCTTAACAGTATTCTCGTTGTACCCGTAGGCCATGCCTCCGTTAAAGGGGACAAAAGGAATTTAATAAAATCATTGAAATTGCCTCCCGTTGTCCCCGTTAATTTATTGTAATACTCGTATATATTATTTTTAATATGATTACTCCCAGTTTTGGTAAGCTCCAACCAAGTTATGACAACCTAGTACTTCGTGCAGGATATCAATTCCAAAAAAAACTACTTATAAAAAAGTTAACATTTCTTATTTGTTTCTATGTTTAAGTGGACAACCATACGTGAAATCTTAACTGTCCGTTGACCGTATGTATATAACGGGGATAACGGTAAGGAAATTTTTGCCGTCCCGTTGTCCCCGTTACGGGCACACAGATTACGGGGACAACGGGAATACACGGTTGGGAAATGGCTCGGCAGTTGGTTGTCAAAGATGAGGCAAATTAAAGTGCCAGGGTCATCTCAGCATTAGACCAACGAGGTATTAGGGCTAAAGGGGACACCTAAAGAAAAGTTATTGAAATAATTACAATAATAACAGTTTTAATATTTTTCTTTATGTATTGGAAGGGGGTATTTTACTTATATTATGACTGTGATACGTGTAACCCCATGTAAAGTAGAAGTTACGTACAAGGGCCGGGCGGCGGGTGTAGCGGCGCCAGCGAGGCCAGCGACGACTGCGGCGAGCACAGCGGGGCCACGCCGGCCAGCAGGGGCGTGCTCTGGGGGACAAAGGGTTAGTTTTTTTTCTTGGTTAGAAGGCCAATTTTTCGTTCGTTCAAAAACGTTCAAAATCTAGTCGCAGTCTCATCTCGGCGTCAATCAAATATCTAAAATGTATAGAAACTCGAGGTATTTTTGACATATTGAGACAGATCAGACTGTGAACGTTCTTAAGGAAGTTCACAGTCTGATCTGTCTCACGGCAACGACGACGGCAATTCTCGTAATTTTAAAATTACGAGCATTGCCGTCTGGTAGTTGACAGACGTAACAAAATCGCGGCGAGATTTTGCCACATGATTCCGCCGATATTTTATTCGTAACGTGAACTTACAATAAAAACGTGTGCGTTCGGGGATCGTCAGGAACTCGTTCCTTACGCGATACTCGCACATATTCACTAGTGTTTTAAAACAAAGAGAGAGAAAAACGCATGGTAAACAGCTGAGCGATTTACACGCGCCCGGCCGACGCGGTTCACTGACCGATTACATTTTGAGAATTTATCTTCGCCCATGGGTAAAATATTATGCATAAATAATATACATTATACATAAATAATAATTATACAGAAATATTATATATTAATATTTTTCACATGCATAGTACTGAATTTATCGACCGCAAAAATTTGTTTGTAATTTATTTACAAAATTCGTTCTTTTAAGGGCTGATTTTTCAACTGTCAGATAAATTTTATCTAAAGAATAAATCTGACAGTTTGTCTTTACAAAAGTTGTCAAACCGACATATTTATTCTTGAGATAAAA
Source organism: Polymixis flavicincta (assembly GCA_949987655.1). Taxonomy (NCBI): domain Eukaryota; kingdom Metazoa; phylum Arthropoda; class Insecta; order Lepidoptera; family Noctuidae; genus Polymixis; species Polymixis flavicincta. Next base: position 1,693,681 of record OX465198.1, on the reverse strand, counting down.
GTTATCTGAGTATTGAAAAATCAGCCCTAAATGACTTAAAAAAATAAAATAATTTCTAAAAACCCTTCATCTAATTGTCAAAGTACGTATTGGTGAAAATGATCATGACTCAATCAGTAGATAAGTCATGCGCATGAGACTAAGTTCGAAAGAACGTAAAAATATCGCGGCAGAATATTTTAGTGCACTCTATTTGCAACTCCCCTCAATCCAACAGAGTGCATCTCATCAAAAATCACACTGTATCATTTTAACTGTCGACGCTAAGCAGTGCTTTATTGAAAAAAAGAAAACAGTGGCACTCCGGGTGTGCCTACAGAACTAAAAACTTGAACAATTATTGTGTGTGTATTTTTGGAATAGTCAGGAAATATTTTTAGAATCGTCAGATTTAACAACGTTTAACGTACGTTCAACGTTCTTAGTTCGTGTTGTCAGTGGTATCGGTAACAGTGTCGCGAGTTTAATTGCTTTTTCCCATCACAAAAAATGCCTAAAGAAGTTTTTCACTTCATCATTCCCGTCGTGATATTTTAAAGTCCGGTCGTACGTGAACTAAGTAGTTACAACATGTGAATGAGTACGTACTCGTACCTGGTCGGGGTGCGGCATGCGCGCGTGCGCACGTCGCTCGCACGTGCTGGCGCAGCTCACGCCGCCCACGCCCACGCCCACACCCATGCCCGTCATCGCTGGGGAAGATAATAGCTATGTTAATATACATACAGAATAAAATTATATGAGGGGCTTTCTTGAAGAGTCTAATAAAGGTGAAAAATGTGTAACCAAGTTGCGGGTCAACTTAATATAGGACCATATGGAGCGTCGTATTTTTTTTTTGTTTGCCCATGTCTGTCAACGTCATCATCTGGCTTATCCCAATTATATTGGGTACAGCTTCCAGTCTAACCGGATGTAGCTGTGTACCTATCTGACGTCCACAACCCCGATAGGTGATACGATACCCCTTGGTACGACTGTCGGACTTTTGACGATTCGTAACGACTGCCAAGTTCCACGATGGAAAGCCGGGACCAACGGCTTAACGTGCTTGCCAAGGCACGGCTGGTAATCTGCATCACCCTGGAGTACCATGCCGATCGATTTCCACAGAACTTTTCAGTTACCGTTGTAAGTGTGAAACAAAAAGCAATAACAAAAACAAAGTGTGTGTGTCCTCACGTTTGGGCATATAGTCGCAGACGTCGCACCGCTCGCACCGCCGCCACAGGTCCGCGGGCGAGGCGCGCAGCACGGCCGTGTCGTCGCTGCCCGCGGACACCGAGCGGGACTCTACGCGCGGTGACGGGAGCGCAAATCATAAGGAATGTGCTGGCTACGTTCATTTGGTAAGGTTACGACGAAGTGAGAAGAGAATTCGACGATTTTTGCACAGCCCACTGGCGTTTGAATATTCATGGATGGTCGACTTGAATATTTCTTTTTTTAAATTAAATATAACAAATAAGTGGTAGAAAGATAGATTTGACCTTTACCAAATCAACTTAACCATAAAATTATATTTTGAAAACAAAACAAAAATAGCATGGAGCTAATTGTTGGATGGTAACGATGTTACACAGAAATGAAAATGTGAAAATGCAAAAGAAAGTAATAATAATAATGCTATTACTATCTACATGGAAAAGTACACTCTAGGTATAGTCAGATAAATGAATTGTTAATCAAATTAAAAAACTACGTCAATTTGCCGCGTAAATGCATTAGAGACAACTGTCTAAGAATGACAGTTGTGATTTGAATATAGAGACAATTGAAGTTGGTGATCAATTTGATAAATAATTAATATTTCTGACTTTACTTACTGGTATTGTTAAATCATTGCTGTATTCTGGTTTGACAGCAACATGGGACTATAATAACTTTGCCTGTTAGAAGTCACTTACTGACGTGTGTATTCACTTACTAACTACTGTTGTTTCTGCCTGGCGGGCTCGTACTCCGCGGGGGGCGCGACCTAGTGTGAGTGTGGACAACATCAGTGACTCACCGACATAGGTAGGTACATGGTGCCTGCGGTCGAGCGAGGCGGGCGGCGGGGGGCGTACCTGGCTGGCTCGTACTCCGCGAGGGGCGCGACCTAGTGTGAGTGTGGACAACATCAGTGACTCACCAACATAGGTAGGTACATGGTGCCTGCGGTCGAGCGAGGCGGGCGGCGGGGGGCGTACCTGGCTGGCTCGTGCTCCGCGGGGGGGGCGACCTAGTGTGAGTGTGGACAACATCAGTGACTCACCGACATAGGTAGGTACATGGTGCCTGCGGTCGAGAGAGGCGGGCGGCGGGGGGCGTACCTGGCTGGCTCGTACTCCGCGGGGGGCGCGACCTAGTGAGCGTGTGGACAACATCAATGACTCACCGGCATAGGTAGGTACAAGGTGCCTGCGGTCGAGCGAGGCGGGCGGCGGGTGGCGGGGGGCGTACCTGGCTGGCTCGTACTCCGCGGGGGGCACGGCCTAGTGTGAGTGTGGACAACATCAATGACTCACCGACATAGGTAGGTACATGGTGCCTGCGGTCGAGCGAGGCGGGCGGCGGGGGGCGTACCTGGCTGGCTCGTACTCCGCGGGGGGCGCGACCTAGTGTGAGTGTGGACAACATCAGTGACTCACCAACATAGGTAGGTACATGGTGCCTGCGGTCGAGCGAGGCGGGCGGCGGGGGGCGTACCTGGCTGGCTCGTGCTCCGCGGGGGGGGCGACCTAGTGTGAGTGTGGACAACATCAGTGACTCACCGACATAGGTAGGTACATGGTGCCTGCGGTCGAGAGAGGCGGGCGGCGGGGGGCGTACCTGGCTGGCTCGTACTCCGCGGGGGGCGCGACCTAGTGTGCGTGTGGACAACATCAGTGACTCACCGACATAGGTAGGTACATGGTGCCTGCGGTCGAGCGAGGCGGGCGGCGGGGGGCGTACCTGGCTGGCTCGTACTCCGCGGGGGGCACGACCTAGTGTGAGTGTGGACAACATCAGTGACTCACCGACATAGGTAGGTACATGGTGCCTGCGGTCGAGCGAGGCGGGCGGCGGGGGGCGTACCTGGCTGGCTCGTACTCCGCGGGGGGCACGACCTAGTGTGAGTGTGGACAACATCAGTGACTCACCGACATAGGTAGGTACATGGTGCCTGCGGTCGAGCGAGGCGGGCGGCGGGGGGCGTACCTGGCTGGCTCGTACTCCGCGGGGGGCACGACCTAGTGTGAGTGTGGACAACATCAGTGACTCACCGACATAGGTAGGTACATGGTGCCTGCGGTCGAGCGAGGCGGGCGGCGGGGGGCGTACCTGGCTGGCTCGTACTCCGCGGGGGGCACGACCTAGTGTGAGTGTGGACAACATCAGTGACTCACCGACATAGGTAGGTACATGGTGCCTGCGGTCGAGCGAGGCGGGCGGCGGGGGGGCGTGCCTGGCCGGCTCGTACTCCGCGGGGGGCGCGCGTCCTAGTGTGAGTGTGGACGACATAAGAGCTCCGCCATCCACGCTACCTGCTGATACTGGGGAGATAATGTGCTTGATTAGTTTCTATTCGCTTAGGGTCAACCACACGCAATCATGAGCAATCTCAAAGTAAAAAAATGCTTGAAATGGAAGTGTAGTTGGCTGTAAAGTACGAAAAAAAAGTAATTCAGAGCAGTTTTTGTTATTTTTTTAAGAGAGCGTACTCTTACTAGCGGAGCTGTGCAGCGACTTGTCCATGTGCTTGAGCTCCATCTGGTCGTGGTGGATCCAAAGGTCGGGCGGCTTGATGCCTGCGGAGGCTGAGGACTTCTGGTATGTACTGGAATAATAAAAAATGTAACGTATGAAAAAAAATCGGAAAATAATCAAAATGGTATAAAAATACCAATATGGTAGAAAAGTAGCAAAAAGTAGAAAAAGATTTATTTTTTCATATAAATCACAATAATTGTCACAATAGAAGTCATACTCTTTTAAAGAAAATTTAAACTAGCCTTACGTTCTGTTTTAAAATTTCCAGCCTGTAACTGACAAGCGGCGTAGGGTGAGTAATGTTGTTATCGTACCTGGTGTCTGGCGACAGCGGCGGCGTAGACCTCCTACAACACAGCGACAAGGCTAAGGCTGCAGCCAGCGCCAGCACTGCGCACGCGCCGCCCGCGCTGGCCCACAGCCACGCAGACGTCGCGCTGGCGAGCCCACCGCCTTCACCTGAATCTGGACAAGTATTAAACTATCACATCACATCTGTACTGGGTACTGGAACTGTCAGGGGCTACCAATATAACGATATGCAAAATGAATGATTTTATGAATCTGACAGTGACAACTGTCAGTAACATGAAATTCGATGCAACAACATGACGCAGTCAGTGTGTAACTCATGTTTTACCGTACGTAGTCCAGAAAAGCGCAGCATCGGCCTGCGCCTTTGTGGACAGTACCTATGATCCACAGTTATAAACGCATGTCCTAAGCCTTAAACACTGCCCGGCCTAGCAAACGAGCTCAAGGCCCCTCGGAAAGAAAACACTTGCAACCTCTAGACCAGCCTTTCCCAAAGTGGGCGATAACGCCCCCTTGTGGGCGTTGCAGGCCTAAAGGGGGGCGGTAAGAGACCCGCTAATTCCGCTCAATCTCCGCTAATATAGCTCACAATAATTAATTTAATTTGATGTTATTGTGGTTTTAAAGTAGGTGAAAAATGGGAGCGCGGGAGCTAAAAAATAATTTATTCTCAAAGTGGGCAGTAGACAAAATAAGTTTAGGAACCCCTGTTCTAGACTTAATGGCTTAGCCCCCTATTGATAATAATAGTCGTCCAAATTGAATTCCAGCCATGGCGGCCAGTCTCACCGGAGACTGCCGGGACTGACGCTGGAGATATTATAGTTTAGAAGTGTACGCGCAGACAAAAGTGCATTTGTGTCAAGGAGGACGCTTGTCTTGGCGCATGTGTCTGTTTTGGTCCTAGAGCAACACAGAAACATACGCGAAGACAAGCGTGATATTATTTTGTGTTATGAATAGTAAAATCAATATGTACTAGCACTCACCCATAGCTGTCGTGTAAGTGACCGGCGCGCAGAAGGGCCCGAGCCCCTTGCTGTTCCGCGCCTGTAACTTGAACAGGTACGTGGTGCGTGCGCGTAGTCTCTCCACACGGGCACGGGTACGTTCTCCTATGGCTGCGATAGCCGTCCACTCCTCGTTTCCGGAGGAACCCGACGCGCCACCCGATCGGGAGATTGCGTACATTATTACGTAGCCTGGGGGTGCAGAGTTCAGTGATCAGTTGGAAGCAGGGTTTTAATAAGTACAGAGAAAGCTATGGGTGATATTGGTACAATGCGAATACATTTTGCGACATTTCAGCTCATCAAATACGGTGACTGTGATAAATATGCATGACAAAAAATTACTAAAATATAATGTCACTCCAAAGAAGGTTAGCCCAAATAATTCTTTGACTGATGAAAGTTTGCCTGAATAATCCTTTAGTCGATGAACGATACCTCAAAATGACTAATGAGTACATTTGACGGAAAAATCTGACCGCGTGGACACTATACAAACCAGTAACGACCCCATTGGGCTTGGCGGGCGGCTGCCAGCTGAGGTCCACGGCGCGCGAGGGGGAGGCCGGGGGCGGCGCGGGGGAGGGGCGCAGCTCGCGCGGCGGTGTCGCTGGCGGGGCCTCCAGGGTGGTGTTCGATACTAGCATGGACCACGCTGATTCGCGCCCGCCTACAAGACGGAGCAGATTATTTTTTAAACGAGATTCTCTGCGTCACAGTAAGGCTCACCTAAGGGTGCAATTCGAACCGCAGTCAATCCGAATCGAAAACTGTTAAAAATATCAAAGAACCCAGAAATTAGTACTGTACCACCAGCGAGCTCTACTAGAATTGGTCGCATCGCAGTTTAAAGAGATCATAATTTCACATCATCTAAAATTAACCTTTGTTAACAATAAAAGGCAAAAAATTATTCGAGTCTTAACTACAAGTCACTTATTAGTATCAGCAAATGGAGGATCTAACGCGGAGGTATGAAGGCGCACTGGTATGATGGAATCGTGTTCTTAATACAAAGGTGCTAAGACGCACTGGAATGGCTGGATCGTGTTCCTAACAGGGAGGTGCTAAGGCACACTGGAATGGCTGGATCGTGTTCCTAACACGGAGGTGCTAAGGCGTACTGGAATGGCTGGATCGTGTTCCTAACACGGAGGTGCTAAGGCGCACTGGAATGGCTGGATCGTGTTCCTAACAGGGAGGTGCTAAGGCACACTGGAATGGCTGGATCGTGTTCCTAACACGGAGGTGCTAAGGCGTACTGGAATGGCTGGATCGTGTTCCTAACACGGACGTGCTAAGGCGCACTGGAATGGCTGGATCGTGTTCCTAACACGGAGGGGCTAAAGCGCACTGGAATGGCTGGATCGTGTTCCTAATACGGAGGTGCTAAGGCGCACTGGAATGGCTGGATCGTGTTCCTAACACGGTGGTGCTAAGGCGCACTGGAATGGCTGGATCGTGTTCCTAACACGGAGGTGCTAAGGCGCACTGGAATGGCTGGATCGTGTTCCTAACACGGAGGTGCTAAGGCGCACTGGAATGGCTGGATCGTGTTCCTAGACTAAAGCGCCAAATCCTACTATCCTACTAATATTATAAATGTGAAAGTTTGTATGTTACGACATTTAGATGTTTGGATATTTGTTACTTAATCACGCAGAAAAAGCTGAACGGATTTGGGTGAAACATTACACACTATATATTTTACAACCTGGATTAACATAGGTATAGGATACTTTATCTGGGTAGTCCGTTCTCGCGGGATAATTTCAGACTTCCAAGCGGGCGAAGCCACGGACGGAAGCAAGTATTATTATATTATATAATAATGCCTTTGAAACATATTAATTTAATAAAACAAACATGGTCGAAATTCGACCACCTGGCGAACACTAGTAAATTATAAATTGAACATTAATGATGTAGGTAATATTTTACAGCAATATAATTTTAAAGAGTGTCCATGGAGTTTCTTGTCTGTTCTTCTCCATTAAGAGGTACCCATTATGCTTTGGAATGGGCAACCAGCTTGCATATTTCTGACTGTAATAATTAAATCTATTGACTTTACCTTTGATCAGCTTGACAGCGAACTCGTACTGAGTGAAGGGCTTGAGCTCGTCCAACATACAGTTGAGGTCGGTCGCGTTGAACGTGCGCACGCGCCCGCCGGCCGACGACCAGCGCACCACGTAGCGCCGCCCGTCTGTGGCTGTCTGGGGGCAAAGTGGGGTGGAGGGCGGCGTGCCGGGGGCTTACTTATGGAATTTGACGTTCAAAAAGTGCTGACATCAGCATAATTTGAATAAATTAATTTTGATTTTGGTGAAACAATAATTTTAATTCAATTACGTTCCTCAAACCAAAAATAACTTACACAGTATGCATAAAAAAAAATCACTGCATAGTGAAAAATAACTCCAATTTCGGAAGTCGATGTGTTGGTATTGTTCTTTGGTTTTTTTTTTTGCCCCTGGCTTCCGAAATTAAAGTAATTTTTCACTTAGTGCTGTTTTTACCTATCCTACACCAGAAATTGCTCGTGGTAGAAGTCGCAGGCAGAAGTTAGTAAATAATAATCTTTAACTCACTTGTCCCTTTGGCAGTGTGGGGTCGGTCCAGTACACGACTGCTGTGGTTCCACTCAACATTATGACCTGCGGAAGAATACAAACAAATAAGAAACAGTATAAACATTATACAGGATGTCTCCTTGTAGGTATTAGAATAACTACAGGGTTAGACTCCATTCATTGGTAAAAATTCTCGATTTAAATGGGTATTGATGATGAAAATAAATATTTTCAAAATTCATAATTTCAAGTAATTACATTTGATTTAAATATTTTTATTTGTAGAACATTAAAGTGAAATATTTGAAGTTAGAAGAAGTAGAACTTCAAAATTTTAATTACTTTTGAATAATACGAGTACCTCAATTGACGCGTACTGATCTTCATAAAGTGGATTTTCGAAAAACACCTATATTTGTTGACATTTTTGGAAACATTACGAACCCAGTATAGCTACATACCTTGACCCCCACAGGTGGTATGAGCGGCGGCGGCTCGTCCTCGTCCGCCTCGTCCTCGTCCTCGTCGTCGGGCTCGTCCTCATCGTCAGCCGGCGGCTTAGTGCGCACAGTGGCGTACACCGCGGGGCCGAGTCCGCGGGAGTTAGATGCACGTAAGGAGATCACGTACTCGGAATTTGATTCTGTAGAGGAATGGAACACAAAATTAGCACATTGAGATAATACTGCAATAAATGTGATGAAACAAACAGTTGAGTTCGAGTTAGCACTGGAGCTATTAATCACGCGACTGACTAGTATAATCAGCCGATAACGTCCACTGAAAGGAAGTGAGCTGTAATATGGTCTATGCGGACCCAGTGCGGGATGGTACATATCACATGTATTCTAGGAAAAGTCGTTTTCTTCACGATGTTTTGTCAACCAGTGCGACGTCGACTATTGGGGACTATTTGTCATAGGGTTAAGTTGTCAGGGTCGAGTTGTCACTGAAGCGAACTATCATAGCGTCGGTCAAGTTTACACAGTAGCCAGTATTGGAGTCGAGTTGTCATAGGGATGATATATCACGCGGACGAGTCATCATTGGGTCGATGTATCACGGTGAGTTATCAGTATAAATTGTTCGAGGTCGACTTGTCAGAGTACAGCTTTACACCACTGACCCAGTGCCCTGATGACGTGCGAGTGTAGATGTGCAGGCAGCTCCCTGGACGCGTCGTCCGGGACCCCGAGCCCCCAGCCCAGCACGTAGCCGCGCACCACCACGCCGCCGTCGTCTTCGCCCCACCACACTGAGATCCAGTCCCGGCCTGCGCGGGCTAGATGCAAAATAATATATTTTTAAGGGAAAGAAAAATAATACTTTTTGGAAAAATGAAAATATATCCGAAAAGTCTCATAAATTACGTAGAATTTTCAGGTTTAGCGGTTTAGGCGTGAAAGCGTTAAAGACAGACAGATAGACTGTAGGGATTATTTATTTATTATAGATAGGACTAGGATAGTATGTTTTAGGATTTTTGTATTTGATTAGTAGGGATTTAAGAAAAATTTATCTTTTAACTAGCTGCCGCCCGCGGCTTCGCCCGCGTGGAAGTCTGAAATTATCCCTCGGGAACGTTCTACCGAGATTAAAAGTCCCATGTGTTAATCTATCTGTGTGCAAAATTTCATCCAAATCCGTTCAGCCATTTTTGCGTGAAAGAGTAACAAACATTCATACATACAAACTTTCGCGTTTATAATATTAGTAAGGATTAAGTTGGATAAATATTGATTAGTTTGTTTAGTTAGATACGTACTGGTGAGCGGTGGCGGCGCGGGCGGCACGCGGCCCTCGTCCAGCTCCTGGCGCTGCGTGCTGGCCGACACCCACTCGCTGAACGGGCCCGAGCCGTTGGCGTTGATGGCGCACACGCGGATCTGGGGGGGTGGCGAGAATCGTCATTTTAAATTATGGTGTTCGCACGCACCTCATCTAATCGACTAAACAAGCCCAACCGTAACCAACAAAGCACATCACTAACTAGTGGACTGCACTAGCGCCGGTGCAGCGCAATAGGGTATTTTCCAATTTATTAAAAAGAATTCTCATTTGAAGATTGGGACGAAATATGTAACAGAAAAATAAAAGTAAATTGATTTATATTCATTTTCTCAATTGAAAACGATTTAAACCAAATTAATTTTTCGTTGTTTCGAATTTACCGCCAAAACGCTACTTACGATGAATTTTTATCACGTGACGTCAACTTTGTGTAAACTAAAGTAATTAGTAAGTAAATAAGTGAGTGTCGTGTATATAATTAACAAGATTTTTTGTGGATAGAAAGTGAAATCACGAGGTATTCCACTAAGGGCACTGATTTGAATGGCACTTCCTCAACAGTTTATTCATAGTTATTTTAGTGTCCGAACGGCACCTGTATACAACTTGTAGTGATGGGACGATGGGACATATGTATGTATTCTTTGTTCAGGATATTACTAACATATTGATACGGTGAAGTTCGTGTCGAACCACGCACAGTCAATGGCTCCGTTTTCATGTGTTAAGAGCGCGGTTATATATTTACGTATGCATTTGTTTAACGTTGGATTTAAATCACATAAATGATGCCTGGGTAAATAAGGAAGACAACTGTCGAAATGGCGCTGATAGAGCAGCTAGTTCCCGAAACAAGTTAACGATACTGGCGTGAGATGATATATTTTATTTTTGTGATAATAACTTGTTGTTGTTTTCCTAAATACTCCGAAATTGGGGGGCACATTAGTAGACTGTGGCCTAAAATCATTTGTATTTTTTAATCATGAGTTTGAGGTTACGTAGGAAACATTGTGTGATTGTTGTGAGATAGATTAGTAGTAAGTATATTAGAATTATTAAAGGATTTTATTTCCGTAATTAATTTTAAATCACCGAAAATGACGAAATCTATCATCTATATAAATAAAAAGAGAAGTCCTGACTGACTGACTGACTCATCAACGCCCAGCCCAAACCCGTGGACCTAGATAGCTGAAATTTTGCACAGAGGTTCCCTTTATAATGTAGACAAGAAATAAAGAAGGATTTTTCGAAATTCAACCCCTAAGGGAGTTAAATAGGGGATGAAAGTTCTGCGCGGGCGAAGCCGCTGGCAAAAGCTAGTAGTGAAATAAAACCCAACTCATGAATAAACACGTTTTTTTATGGACAATTTGAAATTTATTGCAGGCCGTACAGTTTTCGTTTCGTTTCGTTTTCGTTTTATTTCATAAAAAAACAGTACTTAGAATACATTACATTACAGTTATGTGCTATGGTAAAGTAAAGTACACAAAAGTTTTAGCATCTGAAACCGAACTAGGAGGAACCTGTATTTCGGCTAACAGCGCCAATCCCCTCGAGTTACAATAAGATAAGAGTTCTTAAATGCTAGCATTTTACAAAACAAAGGAATAAAAAGTAGTCTAAGGTTGTATTCATGGTCTGCACCTCTCTTTGTGTTATGTGATATGGTGAATGAGTGAGTGTGAGAGGGTGTGTCTATTTGTGAGTGTGTTTGTGATGTTAATGTGTGAACATTTGAATTTGTGAGATACGCGGAATATAGTGGATATGTATATAATATTTATGTTTTGTCTAATAGATAGTTAGTTTTTGCTAACATTTAATATGAATAACCGTCTATCTTGGTACAGTAAGAAGATGCTCAGTCTCATCATACGTGAGACCTTGTAGGTATTCCGATACTTTTTTGTTGCAACGGGCTGTGTTGAGGTAAATGTTAAGATTTTTATTTAGTTTATTGTAGATATAGGGACCGAGGAAATTAAAGAATTTAGTACTAAATTTAGTACTGTAAAACCTGTGTTTTGTACAAACCATATAATTTCTGCGTGTATTCAAAATCTGGGGGTCGTAAATTGTACTAGTGTGTTGTAAAATGGTTATTTTTAGAAGAAATAATTGTCTTACAGTAAGTACTCCACACATCTGGTAAAGTAAAGCAGTAGAGAAAAGTAATGGTTTATAGGTGCTGACCTTTAGTATTGCACGTTGGGCAACCTCAATAGACTTGAGGGTAGTTTTCGGAGCACCTCCCCAAACGGTTATACAGTATGTTATAAGTGACTGACAAAGGGCAAAGTATATTCGTTTCAAGATATGAGGATCAGCGATGTGTCTTATATTTTTAAAGATATAAATGAGTTTCCGGACCCGTCCCGATAAAATTCTTATGTGTTCTTACAGTACAATAAGCTTTGACCGACCTTCCCCATTATTGGAATATTTGTAAAGTAACCTCTGTAGAAAAAACTATTTTAATAACATTCAAATATGTAACGTCGTGAGCACACCTACGCCGAAAAAAAGGTTTTACTTCGAAGGTGCGTTTAATCAATTGATGGGGTACCCACGTTAATTATCTAAGTTTTGTTAACTTCCTAATCTCGTAGACTGAATTGACTGGCACTACATCGAAGTAAAGAGTTGTTTGTATGATGCTGCCATTCCGAGGACCATGAAACCACATGGCCTCGGACTTGTGCAAGGCCACCTCGAGTCCCAGTTGCCGGATCCTATCGACGATTGTCGCAACCCCTTGTGTCGCTAAGTCGGCCGCCGCCTGGTACGACCTCCCTTGCGGCAGGACCAGCGTGTCGTCAGCGTAGCAAACTACACTGACGCCGCTAGGGAGGTCGGCGCGCAGCACCCAGTCGTCCCCGATGTCCCACAGATGCGGCCCCAGGACCGATCCCTGTGGGACACCGCACGACATCTCTCGCCGTTTCCACTCTCCGAGGTGACCGGGGAAAGTCAGTGACTTTGGATACGTATTTTGAGACTATACTCCTTTCGAACAAAAAGATTAGCAAATAATTTTGCAAATCCGTCTATATATGACGGAGTTATGCCCGAACATACATAAAAAAGAAGATTTTTCCTTCCTTCATCAGCTCAGCGTCATGAGATGATGATGGTCATGCGCAAATGTCTCAATAGCTTTAGAAAATATATGAAAAACATTGTTAATACTTATAGCATTTGAGGGTTGCCCTCTATTTCCCTGAGATTCCATCATCCGATCCTGACTTGGTGCCAATGGGACCACCTCAGGAGTAATCTCTTTCAAGTTTTGCGATGGAAATACATAAAAACAAATAATACATACAGTCGAACATAGAACTCTCGTCCTTTTTGAAGTCGGTTAAAAATTATATCCCATCACTAAAAAAATATTTAACGTAGGTGCCGTTCGGACACTGAAATAACTATGAATAAACTGTTCCACTGAATGGCACGTTACGAAATTTTGTTTCAGTGCCGTTAGTGGAAGTGCTCAGGTGTCGTTCGAGGAAGTGCCGTTCAAATCAGTGCCCTTAGTGGAATACCTCGAAATCACTGGCGTGCGGTGCCTCTGTGCACAAATACTTCTAAAACTGCGCCAAACTAAGTATTTGTACTGGTGCTGTTTACACAAAGCTGATGTCACGTGATAAAAGTCATCGTAAGGAGCGTTTTGGCGGTAAATTCAAACCAACGAAAAATTAATTTGATTTTAATGGAGAAACTGGATTTCAATAAATTTATTTTTATTTTTCTGTTAAATATATCCTCCCAATCTTCAAATTAAAATAGTTTTTTATCAAATTGGAAAATACCCTATTGCGACAAACTTCACTTCCTTTCACGATCCTATGATTTTTCAACCAAACTTACGTTTTTGGGGGTGTGAAGGAAGGAAGTGGTGAAGGGCGGGCGTGCCTGTCTTATGAAATTTTGACGTTCATAAAGTGCTGACTCTCAGCCTAATTTGAGTAAATGACTTTTGATTTTATGCGTACCTTGTCTTTTTAAAAATTAAATATTTTGTGTGGTTAACTTTGGAGGGGCTTGTGGCTAAATAACAATAGCTGCACGGATCGATCGACCAGGTTAAGCTACGCTTGCCGCGGTTGGTCCGTGGATGGGTGACCATCTTTACATACCAAGACCCCTCCGTGCCTCGGAAAGCACTTGTAAGCCGTTGGTCCCAGCTGTCATTTGTGGATCTTTGACAGTCGTTACGGGTCGTCAGAAGCCCGAAAGTCTGACAACCAGTCTTACCAAGGGGTATCGTATTACCCAGTAACTGGGTTGTGGAGGTCAGATAGGCAGTCGCTTCATGTAAAATACTAGTATTCAGCTGCATCCGGTTAGACTGGAAGCCGACCCCAACATAGTTGGGAAAAGGCTAGGCAGATGATGATGTGTGGTTAACTTTGTGTTATTCCTGTGCGAGTCTCATAAATACTTTTGCTTTCTTTCTCTTCTTACCTGATAAGTTGTGGCAGTATCAAGCCCCCTCAACTCCGCCCTCTTCTGGTCAGCCGGCGTGGTCAGCGAGTCCGCCTTCCTGCGCGGCGCGGGCGCGGGGCCCGGGGCCGGCGCGGGGCCCGGGGCCGGCGCCGGGGCCGCGCGGTAGCGCACCTTGTAGCCCGTCAGGGGCCCGCGGTGCGTGCGGGACGGGGGCGCCTCCCAGCGTACTAGGATTGACTGGGGAGGAGCGAAAAATATAGGAAATCATTGCAACATCGTTTTTGTTTTAACGGATGTTCGGGGTGTAAGATACGGCCATTTTTCTTTTTTTGTTATTTCTAATAATAAAAAAAGAAAAATGGGCGTATCTTACACCCCGAACCTTTCGAGTAATTTAAATTAAGGTGAAAAAGAAAGGATTTTCGATACAAAATGTTTTTTATTTGTTGTATTAATTACAAATCATACGTGAACATAAAAACGGACAGACTATTTTTCATGAACATTGAAATTGGCCATAGATAAAACACAAATACAACAAGTATTTCCTTACCTTCTGTTTCACATCAATATAAATTGACCATAAAATCAATACAAAGATACAAATCGTTTGATTTGTTTTCACGGTACTTATTTCGCGCAAAAACTGTGAACATTGAGAAACTTAAGCTCACACATTTTGAATTTGGCGTTTCCATGACAACCAAGTTGAGTCTTTGCCACATTGTATGTCAAAAGAGCAACGTGAATGGGCTTGCGGACGGCGAGTAATTGGTAGCTCGCTGTCCGGTAAGGACCAAGCCCAAGTCGACGGCGCGTTGTGTTCCACGCACGCCTCAAAGAGATGTCAGCATAAACTGATGGGGCCCGCAAGGGCCGATGCCTGCCAGGGGTGCGGGTTGTTCGAAAGAGATACCACAGCCCCAGGCTACTGAGGTAACACGGGTGGGTTTTAGTCAGTAAAAGTCTGACAAGGGAGAAGTTATTCGATGATTTCTCAACCAAAAAAAAAAAAAAACATTTTAATGCAGTGAGGCGACTCTAACGATCGAGAGCATAGCATAGCCATACTATCATTATTTTGCGCAACAACGCGTTCTGAGGGGTGTGTACACTAAGTTTATGAGGGATTTTTTTGCGCATTTGATTTTCAACTCTCTCTGTTGAACCGAGCATTGAGCAACGGAGTGCATCTCAGTGCTTTCAAAATCAAACAGTGTGGTTTACTATTTGATTTTGAACTCACGGCGCTGAATGGTACGTTGAAAATCCAATTCCAGTGCGCAGAAAAAACTCGCTGCGATTTTATTAAGTCCATGTGTATGTCAACTTGTGTATTACTAGCTATTACCAGCGGCTTCGCCCGCTTGGAGATCAGTGTATTACACAAATAAACCTTCCTCTTAAATCACTGTCTAGTTACGAAAACCGCATTAAAATCCGTTGCGTAGTTTAAAAGATCTAAGTGTACAATCACGAAAATCGACTTTTTTTATACTATGGCAAGATTAGCATTCGTTTGAAGGCCTTACCGTGGCGCTAGTAGCGAGCGCAGTAACGTTCCCGGGCGGCGCGGCGGGCGCGTCGGCCGGCGTGCGCGCGCGCGTGCCCGCGGCCGCACCGCCCGCCGCCGCCACGCGCACGTTGTACGCCGCGGCCGCGCGCAGGCCCGACAGTGTCACGCTCACCGTGGGGCTGGACGGGTCCGCTTCGACCCATTGGAATTGTTCTCGGCCACTCTCCACCTGAAGTTCGGACTCACTTTGAGAACGAAACAGACAACCCGTGTTCACACACATATATACAAATCCAACGAACACTCTACGACGTCGTTCGACACGACCACGCTCAGACATTCCCTTTGATGCTGCTTATAATATTGAAGACCACCTACTAAACGTTTAAAAACCACAGTCCATTTGCTTTACTTCCACCTGGGCGTATACACCCTGTATAATGTCACCACTGCATCTTACACCAGTAAGGACATGGTATTATGTCACCACTTGACGTCCATTGGGATAAGCTCAGGGGAGCAGGTGTACCACCTGAGTTCACGGGTTTATTCCAGTACTGGTACTCTAACCAGTTAAACCAGATTCGTTGGGAAGACGTCCAATCTGATGCGTACAGGTTGTGGAGTATGGGGTGAGACAGGGGGTGTTAACCTCGCCTAAGCTCTTCAACCTGTATGTTAATGAGTTAATCGTTGAACTCAGCAGCAAACCAGTTGGATGCAAAATAGATGGCGCTAGCGTCAACAATTTAAGCTACGCTGATGAAGTGGTGCTGCTGAGTCCAACGGCTGGCTCAATCAGAGAAATGCTGAGCGTCTGTGAAAGGTATGCGGCAACCCACGGCCAGCTATACAATGTACATAGTTAAATTGAATATCTTTGCTACTCCTGGGAAACATCTAAATTAGAAGCCCTCAATATCCCTCACTGGACGAGCACTAAAAAGGGTCGCCCAATTTTAATATGTGGGACACTACGTCACCGAGGATCTCAAGGATCAAGTAGATATGGTTCGTGAGCGCAGGGCACTAGCAGCCAATGCAACATGTTGGCTCACAGATTCGCTCGTTGTATGTAGTAACGAGCTTAGAAACTTTGGAACTTAAATATTTTGCTACAATATTCATAAAGTATAACATAACAGTGGTATGGTTGCCATTGTGTATATATGTCACAGCATCATTTAAAGTTTTGAACAAAGTTTTTGAAATAAAAACAATGATCGAACATCGATCTGCGCTCACGCTAAATCTAAATTAATAAGTAACAAAATTAGTATCTCTAAAAATAAAATAAAAGCTGTGTGGCAGGTAATTAACAAAGAAACTGGAAACACAAAACAGCGAGATAAGAATGAGTTAGCTCTAAAAATTGATATTGAAATCATTTCAGATAAGTTACAAGTTGCTGAGACTCTAGAAAATTTCTTTACCAACATCCCTATAGAAGTTACGAAATCTCTCCCCTCATCATCTGTATCAGCTGAATCTCTTCTTAAAGAAAACTTCAGCAACGACATTCCAAGTTTTGAATTCAAACCCATTTCTATTGCCACAATTAAAACAGCATTTAAAAGTCTTAACATAAAAAACACTGAAGACTTATGGGGGATTTCCGTTAAGGTTCTTGAAAATATAATTGACACAATTGCCCCTGTCCTAACAGGCATATTTAATCAATGTTTAGATAGCGTTTCCTGACTTAATGAAACATAGTAAAGTAGTACCAATTTTCAAATCGGGTAGTAAGAGTGATCCCTCTAATTATAGACCTATATCTGTGCTTCCAGCATTGAACAGAATTTATGAAAAAATCATGCTGGACCAGATGTTGTCACATTTTAACTCAAATGGGATTTTACATAGTCGACAGTTTGGTTTCACGAAAGGTAGGTCGACGACTGACGCAGGAGTAAAACTCATCAGTCACATTTTGGAATCCTGGGAGAATTCCCAGGACGCGATTGGCATTTTCTGTGACCTCTCAAAAGCGTTTGACTGCGTTGACCACAATACACTGATCTATAAATTACACCACTATGGAATTCGTGGACAGGCTGCTGATCTTGTACTTTCCTATTTATCAAACAGGCAGCAAAAAGTAAACGTTAACGGGGCGACGTCCTCGGGGTCTCTAGTTAAGATGGGCGTGCCTCAAGGTTCAATTCTTGGCCCTTTTTTATTTCTAGTTTACATTAATGACCTTCCTTACCTGATGGCTAACTTCTCGGATATAATTTTATTCGCTGATGACACTTCTCTTATTTATAGAATAGATAGAAAAGATACAGATGTCTTACATGTCAATGATAGTCTAGCTGTTCTTTCGAAATGGTTTGCCGCTAATAATCTTTTACTCAATGCGAACAAAACTAAATGTCTTAAGTTCTCGTTACCAAATGTACCCCAAGTAGGTCTAAACTTAAAACTTGATGGCAAGAAACTAGATGCTATTTCGGAAACTGTTTTTTGGGAATTACTTTAGATTCAAAATTGCAATGGGGTGCTCACATTAGAGCTCTTTCAAGTAGATTAAGCTCAGCTGCTTACGCAGTAAGAAAGATAAGGCAGTTGTCGGATGTAGCCACAGCCAGGTTAGTTTACTTTGCTTATTTTCACAGTATTATGTCTTATGGCGTTCTGTTGTGAGGATCGGCAGCTGACGTAGATTCAATTTTCATTTTACAAAAGAGGGCAATCCGCGCAATCTATAAAATGGGGCCTCGCGAGTCTCTTAGAAACAAATTCAGCGAAATTGATATTCTAACTCTGCCGTCTATTTATATCCTAGAAAATATCTTGTATGTTCGCAAAAACTTAGGCCTTTTCAAAAAACGATGCGATTTCCATAATCTGAATACACGTAGTAAAGATGAAATTGTGATTCCAAAATTTAGATTGACTAAAACTAGCAAAAAACTCTATAACAAGTTGCCAAAGTCAGTTACAGAACTTAGCGATGGAAAGTTTAAAACGCACATCAAACGTGTCCTTATCAAAAAAACATATTATAAGATAAAAGACTACGTTGAAGACAGGGAAGTTTGGCATTAATTCCTTCTGCACATGTGGCTTCCCTGGTACCTCATTAACAGCATAACTATGTGAAAGTCTATTAACTGCTCTCATTGTTTTTTTTATTCTTTTTATTTTTACAATGCTGACATGTTCTCGTCATTATTTGACATTATACATCAATTTTAATGTCAACTATTTTTTAGTGATTGTCATGTTAATCATATCACTATGTTTAATTAGGTTCATTTTATTTATGTAGATTATTTTACATATTGTGAATGGGAGAACGTTGTAGGCCTTACAGACTGTAGATTTGTAGACGATTCTCTCTGTATTCGTATAAGTACCTGGTACTTATTGACAGGTTTGCACTGTCCTTCCATAAATTTTATCTCTGAAAACATTGTTAAAGCCAATCATTTTTAAAATAGTAACCGTGGAGTTTCTTGCCGGCTCTTCTCCATAGGAAACAACATTTTGGAACCGTGCACCTAGCTTCTGACGTTTCATAAGTGCCCATGCAGGTTTATATGAAATAAAAAAAAAAATGATTTTGATTTTTTGATTGATGATTTTTCTTTTTATTAGCTTTCGTTATCGATATCCAACACATGGGTAACGTCATCATCATCTTTTCAGCCAAAAGTCGTCCACTGCTGGACACAGGCCACCCCCAAGCTCCGCCACTTCGACCGGTTCTGTGCTTCCCGCATCCAGCGGGTTTTTGCCGCCTTCACAAGGTCATCGGTCCACCTTGTGGGAGGGCGTGGCTAAAGTATTGCCAGCTAATATATAAGATAATATAATAATTTATTTATTTCTTACCACAAATTACAAAGTTAATAATTAATAGTCTACAGAGACAATTTCATAATTTATTTGTGGAAGACTGGTGCCTAAACTAACTTTTTTACAAAACCTGTATGTCAGGTCACCATGCAGGCCTCCTAATCATAATTTTACATTATTTTTGTTGCACTGGAGACGATCTGGTTCATATATTAATCATATTGATATAAAAATGTCACAAATTTTAATATTACAATACTGCTAATTAAATTAATTTATAAAAATCGTAAAATAAAATATTTCTTTTTATGAATACATGCAAGGGAGAATGTATGTAAATGTATGTGAAAGCATGTGGGGTGAGTGTGTGTGAAGTGGAGTGAGTGTGTGAGTGGTTTGGGGTGCTTGTGTGTGCGTTGCAAAGGGAATTTCATGTCAAGATATAGTTTTTAAAAGATCTTCAATTTGTGTATAATCTAATGTAATAAGCCAGTCAGTTATTTTCCTTTTAAAAGCTGTTTTGTTTATGTTATGAATAGAGAGTAAATCATTTAGACTGTTGTATAGAAATGGGCCAAGAAAAGAAAAGAAATTTCGAGCAAATTTGGATTTTACTGATTTAGGTTGGCATATATTCCTTCTTCTTCTTCTCATGTCAGAAATATGATCGGTATTTATAAAAGGAACAAGAGATCGTTGTTTCAAAACAACATGGAGAATAAAAAGCTGCCGAATTGAGAGGGCTTTGGCAGACTTATAAACGTCCACAGTGGGATGGCGGAAGGGAAGGAATAATCCAACTTTAAGGACTGCCCCTTGAGCCCTTTCAAGTGCTATAAGGTTAGTTTTAAACGTTCCTCCCCAAGAAGTGATGCAGTATGTCAGGAGAGATTGGCACAAAGCACAATAAACAGATAGTAGCTGCTTGGAGTTAAGGATTGAACGAAGATTTTTAACCACAAAGATAAATTTCCGTATTCTGCTAGTCAGACAATTTATATTTTCGGCAAAGTTTAATTTAGAATCTAAGGTGACCCCCAAGTACTTAATATGAAGAACAATCACTATTATGAGGGAATGAACAGGTGTGAGCAGAATAGAGAATAGAGAATGATTGAAGAGATGACTGCACACTGTTCCTTAAAGAAAATGCAATGTATTTGGTTTTAATGGAATTTAAGGTGAGTATGTTAAGTTCTTAGCCAATCATTCACAGTATTAAAACCAAACTGAGCGTAGTTATGCACCTCTTCCCATGAGTCTGCACTGAAAAGAAGCACAGTTGATATAGTTTGACCCTGTACATAGTTTAGTGACACGTACCTCAGTATAGTGCACGGAGTACCTGGTGGGCGCGGGCCGCGTGCCGGGCGCGGCCCACGTGAGGCGCAGCGCGTGCGCACCCACCGCGTCGCCGCGCAGGTTTAGGGGCGGCCCGTGCGTCACTTCCTCTTCAGACGTCACCACTTCTATTGGCTGTGGAGGCACGATATACATCTCAAACTCAAAGCATTTATTTCAATTAAACCATTTACAGGCACTTCTGAACTGTCAAAAAGTCGATCAGTTAGAAAGTTGAAGCTAGATGCCCATTCCAAAACGTAGATCTGTATGCAGAAGAACGGGCAAGAAACTCCAAGGACACTCTTTTAAACCAAGTTGGATATTACAAAATCTTGGGAAAATTATTCTTGTTGCTTCTATATGTGAGATCTTACAGTCAAACAAACTTTGTTTAGCAATGGCAGCGACGTTTGACTTATAAGTTGTAGAGGGTAGGTTCAAACTCAAACAAACGTTTTACAAACATCATCATTTCAGCCGAAAGACGTCCACTGCTGGACATAAGCCTCCCCCAATATGGGGGGGCTTGCCATAATCGCCACGCTTGGCAGGCGGGTTGGCGATCGCAGTATGGTGGAAAAATGAATAGAGAACGCTGCTGCCCATTCTCTAGTAAGTCCCTTAGTCGCCTCCTACGACACCCACGGGAAGAGATGGGATGATGCTATTCTTTACGTCCGACACCACACGGTACATTTACATTTACAAACATACTCGTACATAATCAGTCTACAATTTTCCCACCGCTCGGACATAGAGGGAGTGTGCCGTAATCCACCACGCGGGCCCAGTGCGGGTTGTTAGATGTTTTTTTTTTTTTGGTTGGGAAATCATTAAATAACTTCTCCCGCTCAGGGTGGAGCAGGAGGGCGTGTCACACTTTTAGTGACTAAAACCCGTGTTCCCTCAGTAGCCCGTATGCCAGGGGCGCCGGTATCTCTTTCGAACAAACCCGCAACCCTGGCAGGCATCGACCCTTGCAGGCCCCATCGGTTTGTGCTGACATCTCTTTGAGGCGCGCGTGGAACACAACTCGCCGTCGACCTGGGCTTGGTCCTTACTGGACAGCGAGCTACCCATTACTCGCCGTACGCAAGCCCACGCCTACGGTGGCCGGGAATCAGCGTGAGGGGTTGATAGATGTCACAGACATGTCTTCGAATTTATAGTTCTAAGACATGATGTTATCCTTCAGTTTTGAGTGCAGTGGTGATGTAATAATTTATTTAAAGTAAAGCGCCTGTCTGAGTTCAAACCTACGACCTAAAACTCATAAGTCACGGCCATTACCCAAAGGCACTACTGCTCTTTACTTTGTATTAAGTTTTTTTTTTTTTTATACGGAACCCTTCGTGTGCAAGAAGGCAGGTTTTTAGAGTGAGTTTCTTTCCTTTTTCTTCAAAAAGGAAGAGGTTCTCAATTATTTTATTGGATAAAAGTATCAAAATCAAAATTCATTTTATTCAAATTAGGCTGAGAATCAGTACTTTTCGAACGTCGTTAACTTTGCTTCGATAGTTTTTGCATTAACGTCGATGGTACGTTTTTAATCAACTTTATGTACAGAGGCCAGCACATCAAGCTACCCCAATCTGTCAAATTTCTTTGATGGTTTTTCAACTTTATCGCAAAGGAATAAGGTTCATGTTAAATTGGGAAAATTTGACAGTTTGGGATAGCTTGACCTGCTGGCGACTGTACCTCGATGACATTCTGCTGCTTCCCGTAACTGTTTTATATAAAACAAAACAAAATCATTTATTTGCCTAAATAAGGTACAGAAGGTTGGTAAAATGTACAATATTGTTCTCTTATTCTGCCTTTAATTTCGGCAATCAAGTAGTGGTATACGAATTGGTATGGAGTAGGTACCATAACTAAAAAGTTTTAATATACTCACGTCAGTAGGTGGAGATGAGGCGTGCTCGGTGTAGGCCAGCACTGCGAACTCGTATGTCGTGTTCGGTTGTAGTGATGCGACGTTCATCTCGTGTCGAGTGGGGCCGCCGCGAGATACTCGCTCTCTATAACATGAGATGCATTGTTAAGCAACACATAAAACAGAAATATATTCAAGGTGTAACAAAATAAACGCAAGACCTGAAAGTAGTTCAACACGTTTTTTTAACCGACGAAAAAACGGAGGAGGTTACTCAATTCGACGCGTATATTTTTTTTTATTGGAAAGGGTATACCCCGAAGTTGGTTCCATATAAATTTCGAAAAAAAAAAACAACCCTAAGGGTAGGAAAACAGGAGATGATTTATTGTTTACTCACAGATTTTAATACCGAGTTGTGTATTACAAAAAGTAATCAAAATTAAGCATGTAGTAATTAGTAGATTAAAGCCACAAAAAATTGTACAGTAAAAACTTTTTACCAAAAAAATTAAGCCGCCGAAAAAACTTAAAAGAAAAAAAGAATAAACCTGCTGTGTTTAACCTTAATAACTAAGTTCGGAAGTCGGTGACTTTGGAAATGTATTTTAATTTTATGTCACCGCCTATTTTTTTGTTAAAAAGTTTTTTCTTAATAATAACAGTTACTTTTGAAAAACAATACGTTTTTATAACTGTATTTTGCTTTGAAAATGGATGTAATACCCTATTAGAGAACTGAGTTATCAGTTCTCTAATAGGGTATTACATCCATTTTTGAAAAATGTCTTAGTTAGATTCTAGAGTGCTAATAAACCAGTAAAAAAACAACACTTTTATTTAATCGACCAGTGCCATTAAATTCATTAAAATTTTTAAATTTTCAAATTTCGCGCGTAATTTGACGAAAAAGCTGGACGCAGTGGACGCCGTATTGCTGTATGGGTATGACGTCAGTTTGCTGACATAAACAAATGCGATGACTTTGACTTGACTGACTATGACTTTTTTGTAACTTCGTGCCTGTTATCGGGCCATTTACTTGATTGAAAAGTAAAATTACTTGATACTGGCTAAATGCACAAACCGTGCGAGGCCAAAACCCAAAAAAAAAAAACTAATGATAAAGTCACTACATATTCGAAACACAAATACACAAGACTAAATTTGAATTTTCTAACCAACCGCCAGAATTCAGATCCAAATGGCCAGTTCGATAAAACGCCAATTTCAAAAGAACATATTGATAAAAGAAGTGTAGAACTCACCTCTCACTCCCTTTCACTCTATATATGACTGCGTACCCGGTGACATCCTCAGTCTTATGGGCCGGCTCCTCCCAGCTCAGCGTCACAAACCGATGCTTCACGATCACAGCCTTCAGCCCTCGTGGTGCCGACACCACGCTAGCGTTCCCTCGTTCGGGATCCAAGTCCACACCTCCAGCAGCATGAAAGGAATCATCACCATCATAATTGTCCTCATACTCAAGATCAGGTCCTGAAGTGTATGCTGATGAGGTCTCTCCCAAGAAGTCTGGGTCTTCGGGCGTGGGGTCCAGGGTGTGGTCCTGCTCTGACGAGACCAGACTCGTGAGGATATCGTGCGTGGAGTCGACTGTTATGTTGGACATGTCTGGAAGGTAGGGGTTAGGGGAACGAAAAATTAAAAAACAAAAAGAAAATAATAATTAAAAAAAAACAGAACAAAATAAAAACGAAAATTAAAAAAATATAAGTAAAATGATAAAAACTTAAATAATGGAAGACACATTCATGTAAATGATTTTATAGAAAAATGCAAAAAAATTATCCTCCGGCTTGGCATACCTTGTGGAAGTAAGGACTCAAAGACCAAAAACGCTCAATGAGCGAAAACGGGTCAGACTAACCAAAATAGATTCCTATTTTATATACATATTCAGATAATTATTGAAAATAAAAATAAAATTATTACAAGTAACCTATTATTTTCTTGCTTTTTCAAACAGTCCCAGGTTTTCATTCCCGACATCAGCGGCAGGATGTCGACTACATCAAAAAAGCTCAGAACGCGTTGTGATCATTTTGTTTTGCAAGAAAATGTCGTGGCCTTTTCTTTTTAAATGTAGACGCACGACGCAAATTTCGCGTCGTAGCTATTTTAGAGGTGCCAGAATACTTTGTGGTCCATTTCCGCCCCATACGCTTCCATACCAATACATCGTCATGTCACAAATCCTATTATAGTTTACTTCTTTCCCCTTTAACTGAATTGTACAAGTTTTTACGATGACTACCGAATAGCTCCGAGTTAAGCTGACAAGTGCCGAAGAGACGACTCGATATTGGTCGGCCTTGGTATGTGATGATGGTCAAGCATCCACGAACCAACCGCGGTATGGGCAGCTTCATCATCATCATCATCATTTCAGCCGAAGACGTCTACTGTTGGATATAGGCTTCCCCCAATTTGAAGGAGGTTTGTCATAATCGGCACGCTTGGCAGGCGGGTCGGTGATCGCAGTATGGTGGTAAAATGCATAGAGAACGCTGCTGCCCATTGTCTAGTAAGTCCTTTTGTTGCCTGCTACGACACCCACTGTAAGAAATGGGATGGTGCTATTCTTTACGTCCGGCACCACACGGAAGGGTTAAAAGGTTAACCTGATGTATTGATCCCCAGCCCGCTATAGTTACCGTGGTCGGGCGCCAACACCACCAGCCGCAGGCCAGCCAGCGCGGAGCCGGCCGGCGAGGCCGCGGCGCACTGGAACATGCCCGCGTCCACGCGCAGCACGCCCTGGATGCGCAGCGACGTGCTGCGGGGCAACACACACTCACACTTTTCTACTTTAACATTTCTATTCTTACAGTAAAAACTGAGAATAGGCATCGACAGTGGAAAGGTAAAACAATATAGCGCCAAAACCTGAAATCTCAGGAATTAATTTTAAAAGTTCAATGATTTAGAAATTATTTATAATTCATATCTTTAGACGCTTTAGCAATTTTATCATTCCACTGTCGGCATGTAATTCAAAACACTTTTAAATATACTGTATTGTATAAGAGTCAAGAAACAAATTGCTATTTGTATTACCTACATGTTTTAATGCATTAATTATTATTATTTTTTTGTTATTTTTTCTGATGGAACGGAACGTAAACTCGAAACGCATAGTCTTTGAAAATCCCAAAAAATTACCGGAAAAGCCACGTGAATAAATATCGTTTCCAAGCAAACTGCTTGAATTCTCACCAAGGTAAGTTAAGTGCGATTTCTGCTTGAATGAAACTCACAAAGTATTTTAAGGGGCTATGGGTTTTTTTTTTAGTCTATCTGAAGGATAAATCCGACAGTTTAACAAAAGCTATTAAAACGACATATTTATTCCTCAGATAAAAGTTATCTGACTGTTGAAAAATTAGCCCTAACACAGATGTATACAAAACAGACAGATCGTGGTAAGTGACGTCACAATATGGACGCGACAATAACGGACGTTTGAACTGTAGTAGAAAATTGTCAAATTTTAATCATATTTTTGAACAATAATTCGTAGTAAAATTTAACTTTTAGTACTTTTCTTGGGTTTATATTAATATACAGACGCCAGCACATCGACCTATCCTAAACTGACAAATTTTCCCAATTCAAAAAGAACCTTAAGCTATTGTAATAAAGTTGAAACTCTATCAATGAAATTTGACAGATTGGGGCACCTTGATGTCCTGGCGTCTGTACTTTATTGAATAAGAGAATGTTCCTTATTGCAGAATTAGTTTTGTATGTTTAAAAATACATCGAAACCTTTAAAATAATATTTTATGACTGTGCATACCCGTCCACAAGCGCAATATCGTGGTTGTTGGGCGTGAGTGGGTCGCCATCTTTGAGCCACGCGACCGTCGGCGCCGGCCGGCCGCGCACGTCGCAGCGCAGTGTGACGTCACCGCGCGCGCGCGCAGACTGCACGCTGCCCGACGGGAGGGTGACGCGCGGGGGCGTCTGTGGAGGGGGGACAGGGGACAGATTTATCAAACGTTTTTTAACGTATCTCAAGGTATTATTTGAAAAGAAAGAAGGAAAGACATATTTTATTTGAGACACGCATTTAAGTTTACGTGTTAAAAAAAGAAGTAGACCTGCTCATCTCCTATAGAATAGAATAATTATTTATTTGCATAGAAAGTAGGTACAAAAAAAATGCAGATGGTTTTATAATTATGAGATCCGTGTACATAATGCATAATGCTGCGATATTTGCGAAAAAAACAATTACTGCAGCGCTGGTATTCAGATAGGGCCCGCTGTACACACTTACGGACATAACAAATAATCCCACTAAAGGTTTATAAAAATAAAATAAAAACTTGATTAAACACACACATCCCAGGCCCGGGCAAGCAGTAAGCGCAGGATAAGGTGAATGTAACAAATCTATCGCACAGGTTTTTTTTTTTTGTTTTTGGGTGGGAAATCATCAAATAACTTCTCCCGCTCTGGGTGGAGCAGGAGGGCGTGTCAGACTTTTACTGACTATAACCCACCCGTGTTCCCTCAGTAGCCCGTATGCCAGGGGCCGTGGTATCTCTTTCGAACAAACCCGCACCCCTGGCAGGCATCGGACAGGGTCCGAAATCACTTGACTTTTCAAGTCTTTATATTTTTGGCAATTTTTGCAAAAGTGTCCCATCTCAGTGTGAGTTCATAATGTAGAATTGTAACATCAAAGCCTATAGAGGCACGAGGAACACGATGTAAAGTTCACTTAATATCCATAGATACACTTTATCTACTTAACGATTCCTTACTTCGAATTCAACGTCAATTTCTTAGATCACACACGACATCTACTAATAAATATCGACAAATTGTCTTGGAAAATACCTACAGAATATGATATTTCGATTCCTTACATTGGTTTCTACAAAACACGATATTGATGTAGTATGAACGTAGTAAGATTCCGCGGGGAATTATCATAACCATACAGAGTTACGACCCTGACGGCTGTTGTGTCTAGTGGGCTACTGCCCGACGTTGTGTAAATGGTAGTTGCGTGGCAAACTCTACAGGATTTTACGTGACGTCAATGAGATGCGTAGTTCTCAAGTGGCGATGTAGATGTCGTCACAAGCGGACTGTAAGCGCAGAAAGCTTGAGCCAACCAGGGCCAAGAGACAAAAAATATTTCTGTAAGCGTTCACGCCAAACGCCACGCCAAAATGTATGGGAATGACTTTACCTGCGGAAAGGTTACGTCGTGTCTTTTCCGCAGGTAAACAGAAATGTGTTTTGTCTAGGCCTGCAAGTAGTATATATATAGCAAGTGTGTGTGTGTGTGTGTGTATTTCAAAGTGTAGCACTGACCAGCACGTGTAGCTGCGTGGTGTGGTCGGCAGAGTCGATCCTGTTGTGCGCGCGGCACGTGTAGGCGCCGGCGTCCAGCGCGCGCGCAGACTGCACGCGCAGCGAGCCCGAGCCCACCAGGTAGAAGCGCGAGTCTAGGTCACTGGAACAGGCGGCAACATAACTGTATACACTCAAAAAAATTATTTTTTCTACATTAATTGGCGTCTTTCCGCGTGGCTTTAGGAAAAGGCTTTAGCTGTACAGTTTGGCTAGCGTGGAAGTATTCAACTCTTTACTGCCACCTTTCTGATTGGCAGGCACCACACGCAGATGTTTTATATCCATTTAGGCTTGCCAGATTGGATGCCCCGTATTTTATTTTTATTTATATAAGGTACTCCAACGACTTATTCACTAATACACTTATTCCATAAAAGAACTACATTTTTATGTGCCTCTCGAGAGTAACAATCCTTGAGTTTCATGTAATACGCTTTCCACCATCTGGTAATACCACCCATGGACTCCACGAGACTGGCTTGACCTAGTGTGGAGTTCATAAGCAAAATTATTCCTTTGCGTCATATTCCTGTTTTAATTTTTTTCTGCCTTAGGCACTAATATAGACTTGTATAGCACTGTTTTTGGTAAAAAATAAACATTAGCTTATCTTATCTAACTAAAGAAGTAAATAAAAAAGTACAGCAATATTATTTTACGGGGTTAGTCCATTTTGCCGGCTTTACTGATATAGGAACCCGTCTTTTTTTAAATAATTAACGGGGAAACAAAGTTTTCGTATTTATTAGGATCCCGAGTGTTTGCCATGGCTCCATGGCTCCACCAAGTAAATAAGGTTTGTTTATGTTTGGTTAATAATAATAATTTTTCGAGCTGATTTTGTACGTAATGTAGGTAAACACGTACCTACTAAAATGTTAAGATTTTTATACATTTGCTTCACAAAACGAAGAATTTTTAAAATCTTTTTCTTCAATTGTGTTTGTTCAAAGTTAATTCGAGCATTTACGATCCAGTAGACTCCGTCCCAGAAGGTCAAAAAACACATTGTTTAATTTTCAACTCTCGGCGCTTAGCAGTGGTTTGAAAATCAAGTGCGCTCAAAAAATTTAGATTAGATGCCAGTACCTCAGGTCGATAGCGGCGCCGTTGTTGAGCCACGTCATCTCTGGCTTGGGGTTACCGACAGCTGCGCAGTCGAACGTTACCGACGCGCCTGGAACAAGAAGTGATGAGTGGTAGTAAGTGGTAGATGGTGTTGGTAGGTGGTGTAGATAGTTAGTGGTAGATGGTGGTGGAGGTAGGTAGTGGTAGTAAGTGGTAGATGGTGTTGGTAGGTGGTGTAGATAGGTAGTGGTAGATGGTGGTGGAGGTAGGTAGTGGTAGTAAGCGGAAGTAGGTGGAGATAGGTGATAGTAAGTGGCGGTAGGGGCTGGTAACTGGTGTTACATGGAAATAGGTAGTGGTAGGTGTAGATAGGTGGTGTTAAGTGTTAGTAAGTGGAGACAGGTGTTGGTTTATGCTGGTAGGTGGTGGTGAGTGGTGGTAGGTAGTGGTAAGTGTTGATAGTTGGAGATAGGTTGATAAATGTTAGTAGGTGGTGGTGGATGGTGATAGGTGGAGGTGGTAAATGTTGGTAGGTAGTAGTAAGTAGTGGTAGGTGGAGATAAGTGATGGTATGGTGGTAGATGGTGGTGGTAAACTTATCTAAGTATAGGTATTTTACCTTCCATGACGGTGACGGGTGGTGGTGTAGCTATGAAGCGCGGCGGTGACTCCACGTTGGCCGTCTCTGCACTCACTCGCAGCTCTGTTTCATCGCTCGTCCTGACACAAAACAAGACAGTTCAACATTATCAACATACGACCAGGGGCCTAAGTCTGCTATTTTTATAAATTCGTCATTCCAACACGATCCCATTGTCATTTTGCTAACAGTTCGTAATCTGCTAAATTAATAATGGTCGATCAGTGGTCGGTCAATGGTCTCGTAATAGAATTGTGTTTTAATGGCTTAGTCGTATTGCCATTATTATAAAACCCGTTAGTAGAAAGGATTTTCGAATAAATACTACTAAATTTGAACATTTATTCATGCCAGATTTCATTTATTAGTATACATTTTTAAACATATTATTTTAGGAACTGTCAAAAATTACCGCCAAGTCAGTCATTCAACTGTCATTATTTACGAGATTACCAATAAATGTCATTTCTTTCAATGGAGTGTCAGTGGCTGACCATTGGAAAGTCATAATGACGCCATTATTAGTAGATTACCAAACTTGTCAAAATTAACAATTATGTAATCATTGATAGACCATTCTGACACTATTGTAATAGCAGACTTGAGGCCCAGATTGGTCGCACTAAATTTTTGAGGTTTTAGAGCATTGTACATTTGACGTTCAATTACTCAACTATAATCTGCCCCAAAACGTGACGCAAAGAAATCAGTCAGAACACAAACACAAAAAATAACAAGTTGTACCGACCTCAAATAAACTGGCACCAGATAATGATGGTGAATAAAGTTGATTTTTGAGTCATAGAGCTGGTTGTTGTACCATTTTCATTTAACTAACATGTGGTCAGCGACATGTTCTATAGCGACACTTACTTGTACACATGCGGCGCCTGCGCGAGCGCGACGCGGCAGGCGTACTGCGCGGCGTCGTGCGGCCGCAGTGGCTCTATCTCCAGCGCACCGCTGGGCGTCAGAGACATGCGAGCGCTCTCGATACGCATCGGGGAGCCGTTCTTCAGCCAGGTCACCTGGAAGTGGCAAGAACATGATGTCAGTATCATTATCATCACTAACCTTTAAAACTGCTGCTGGATATAGGCCTCACAGACGCAACCAATTGTCTCCTTGCCGGGTGTCCTACTCCGCTCTCACTTTTGGTTTTAGCACCCTCAAAAACCATGAAAGAAACAACCATGATGATTTTTTTTTTAATAACGCGGGCGCCAAATTCTGTTTTCATTTAGACGTCATTACTGGCTTCAGCACCCTTGAAAATCACGCAAACTATCTCTATCTGTCTGTTTCTTTCTACAATAAAGATTTTCATGGAGGGAACCATTTTTTTTTTATAATTTTTCTCTTATCGCAAACTCTGTTAAAGGGTTCCAAAAATCGACACTTTAAGATGTACTTACATTAAGTTTAAGTAGCGGTGGCGCGTTGTGCAGCCGGGCAGCCCCGTACACCCGCCTGTCAGTCGCAGCAGTGTGCAGGCGCAGCGCAAGGCGCGGGGGCGCGCGCACTCCGCACGCGAGCAGAGCTGCGCCCCCCGCCGCGCCCAGCACGGAGCGACCGCCGCCCGAGATGTCGGGCACCTCTGGAAATGTTATATAGACGGATTAGAGGACAAAGCTGTACAGAATGAGTAGAAAAGAAACCTGCTATATTGCAAGGAATCCTATGCCGGAAAATATTGACTACTAACTATTACTGACAAATGCGTGCACTGACTGTACGGGTCCACTCAATCTGTTCTTTCCTGAAAAGACCATTTCAAACACCAATCTACATGGTCTTCACATGATCTGACAAAATTATATCTGGATTTTAAAAGATACTTTGGCCTTTGATTTTGTTTCGACTTTTCTTCTCAGAGTATTCAGATAGGAAACGCCGTTCACATCTAGTTTAAAAAATATGATTGATGTGTAAAAGACTAAAAACAAACAAACCTACCTGCAGAAATAACCTGATCACGTATCGCATTAAAATTGTTAACTCAAAAAAAAGTAGCTGACGCTGTCAAAACAACTGCTAGATAAAAGTGTAACTGTGCTGGCCACGACTTCTGCTACAGTCGCTTCATGTAAAATATTGGCATTGAGCTGCATCCGGTAAGACTGGAAGCCAACCCCAACAAAGTTGGGAAAAAGCTAAGCAAAAGATAATGGGCTGGCCATTTCTGTCGCATGTTGGAGCAGCAATAGGCAAACACTACTAGTCAGTGTTTATTCACTGAGTACCTAGTAGTTTTTGACCTATGTACCAAAATGGCAGAAAAATGTAATAGCCGTAGACCAGGAAAAACAAAAGAACGGCCTGTGCTCTGCAGTTGGAAACAAAGGCGTATAATAAAATAGAAAATACACGTAGACACACACACACAATCAAAAGTCACTTTTTCAAATTAGGCTATAGCCTGACCGATACCGCCGTAACGCGCCTTAGGTATGTGCGCGGCGCGACGGGGGAGCAGTGCAGGCCTCTGATTCGTCAGTGCAAGCCGCTCATTCGTCACCACTCACAACGTCCGTACCCCGCCTCGCCGCGCGTACCTAAGGCGCGGTAAAGCGGTATCGGTCAGGTTAAATACGAATTATCGGGTTATCTATCCATTATGATGCACCTGCCATGTTTTGTCTCTGCATCACCCTAAGGTTGATTGGTAGAAAATGCCGCAGGCATTAAGTTCGTACAGTATTTTTACTTTTGCATAATCCCTACTAAATGTATAATATTATAAAATAATGCGGAAGTAACTCTGTCTGACCGATGGTCATGAAATTTGCCTGACATAAGCCTGGGATATGGAAAAGGAGATTGGATACTTTTTTACGCAATAACTGACATCCACGCGGGCGGAGCCGCAGGCTAGTGTTTTCATAAATAATAAGACAATCCCCAAAACGCCCGCACTTCACCACTTCCTACTGCTTCAGCTGAAGCCCACGCAGAATCGATCGCAAACGCTTGCGCCTATATCACAGATCGTAGTCTCAAATATGAGACATATTAGCTCGCCCCCTGACCCTACCCTCGTAGGTACATCGCTCGAGATGTCCCGACGTCGATAAGATACGGCTCAACAAAGGGCATCAGATCGGACCCGCGGCGGGCGGAAGTGAGGCGCCGCGCTGTAGGCATTGTGAATATTTGTCGCTGTACTATTCAGACATTATTGTGGGATATTTTGCAAACGGAATATGGTGAATGGTATCTATTCAGATGTAATAAAGTTGAAGAATCTGCTTGTTTCAACGTGCAAATCCCTGGAACTACCATTAGGATTTGAAAAGATTAGTATGAGAGGTAAGGTCAGTAACATCAGTTAAAGAAGTACTTAATAGAAGTAAGATGGGTAATAGAAGTAAGATCAGTAAGAGAAGTAAGACCAATTAGAGAAGTAAGAGAAATAAGATCAGTAATAGAAGTAAGATCAGTAAGAGAAGTCAGATCAATAAGAGAAGTGAGATCAGTGAAAATGACTTCCCTTACTGTTCGGGCGCCTCCGACCACTCGGCAATCTTCGGCTGCTGTCGCGAGACAGCAG
The DNA here is from genome assembly GCA_949987655.1 of Polymixis flavicincta. Lineage (NCBI taxonomy): Eukaryota > Metazoa > Arthropoda > Insecta > Lepidoptera > Noctuidae > Polymixis > Polymixis flavicincta. The sequence goes on along the minus strand of OX465198.1, from coordinate 1,660,592 downwards.
AAGGCGGCTGGAAGTGGCGGCGACGAGAGGTGCGGCGGGGGCGTGCAGGACGCGGGCCGTCGAGCCACTTCGCTAACGAATTCCATCGACAGCACGCGCGCGCACTCCATACGTTTACCAACTCAAAATTATTTTGCACCTATACGGATTATATCCATTGTGGGTAAAAGCCTCCTTAAAAAATTTAGAATTAAAAAAAACCATTTAAACTAGTTAACCTGTCTTTGAGTTTAGTCCTTAGTTAGGTCCCTAACACTTACGACCAGTAAGGGAAGTAACATCAGTAAGAGTAGTAATATTAGTTAAAGAAGAGAAATAAGATCAGTAACAGAGGTAAGATCAGCAAGAGAAGATCAGTAAGAGAAGTAAGATCAGTAAGTTGTATTTTATGCAGTTACCAGCTAAAAATACAGTGGCGACTCTTGACAGGATGGTGCCGACTCCGTCCACAGTGGCCACGCACTGGTAGTGGCCCGCCAGCGATGCGGACATGTCCGTGATGGACAGCGACCCGTTCGGCAGCTGTTTTCTGTAAACCATAAAACAAAATCAAATCAAATTATTTTATTTCACATAAACCTATGCACCTATGAAACGTCAGAAGCTAGGTGCACGGTTCCAATTCTATGGAGAAGAGCCGGCAAGAAACTCCACGGTTACTCTTTAAGAATTATGTAATTGGCTTTTACAATGGTTTCAAATTACAGCGTTAATAGGTATCGGAGGATTGTGTAGTCTTGTCAACAAGAACCTGGTAATTAATAAAATAGAAAATGGTCTACAAGTATACAGTCTTCAACGTTCTCTTGTTGTTTTTTTTATTTTTTGTTTGTTTTTTTGCATTGAATAGGCTCCGAAACTACAGAACCGATTTGAAAAATTCTTTCACTGTTGGGAAGCGACACTATCCCCGGAGACATAGGCTATATTTTATCCCCGTGTTCCCACGGGAACGGGAAATACGCGGGTGAAACCGCGGAGCGCTGCTAGTATTAAATAAATCTTGGTAACGATGATAAAATAAAAAATCAGAGAGGTATTTGTTCATTTATGTGATGTTGTGCCTCCACACGAGGCGTATGCTAAGTAAGCCTCGAGGTACTTACTACCTACATATCCTCGTCAGTGTCAGTGTCGGCATGTTCTCTACTCGGCGAGGCGGTGACGCTGTGCCTCCACGCGAGGCGTATATTACGCCTCGAGGTGCTACCTACCTATACTTGTCAGTGTCGGTGACGGCATGGTCTCTACTCGGCGAGGCGTTGACGCTGTGCCTCCATGCAAGGCGAATGGCTCGGCGTGAGGTGGCTGAGCAGGGTAGCAGCGCAGCGTCACCAGGTGCTATGACGGCGTCTGAGGGTTCAGCGGTGAAGCGGACGCCGGGGTCGGTCGGGTCCTCACCGCCTGGGGAAAAAGATAAATATTTTGGTTAGTTTTCGTGTAGTAAAATAAGTACTTTATGCGGAGTACCGAATTCTGTCAAATCGTGTTGTAATGTCATTCATTCTTAGTTCGGGCCCGAATTAATCTTATGTCCGTAAGTGATACGTAATTGGAAACGCCCATAACTTCGCCCGAAACTACGGGCTTCGTGCGGCGTAAGCCCCCTGAGTTGAGCTGTTTAGCTGCACAATTAGGTACCTACTGACAATTGCGTGCACTGACCAGGGTGCTTACTCTGGAATATAATTCCGATAGATCGACATTGGAATTATCAGTTAAATGTCAGCGATTGGCTGGACTCACTGATTCTAGCCAATCCCTGACGTTTGACTAACAATTCCAATGACGATCTATCGGAATTATATTCGAGAGTAAGCACCCAGGCAGGTCCACACAAATCTGTGTGTTTTTTTTCTCATAAGACCATTTCAGACAACAATCTATGATTTTTTCTAGATTAATAAAGACGGCGACCTCTGTTCCGGTATTTCATATTTCTTTAGGCAACTAAATAATAAGTAAGTAATAAGTAAGGTATAAAAAAAATTATCAACCTGGATGGTGATGTAATTATTTACAACAAAGTGAAGCGCCTGTCTGCAAATACAAATCGTAAATCCACGTTACCACTGGGCCACGAGTGTTCTACATGTAGGTAATTTTAAAATAACAGTAAGTAAGTAACAATTATTTTAGGTAGGTAAGTAAGTATAACTACTTAAAATAATTGTTTAAACAATAAACATTTACCCTAACAATGAGAACATTGATCTTTTCATACACAAATTGGTCCTTCGTCAAAATAAACACAGAAACGAATCCTGTATGTTTACAGACAGATGTTGTTAATAAAATCTTCTGCGATGATCGAGTTATGATAGTTGACGTATAATATGGCGACGTGGGTAGGTTGCAAAGCACATTTTATCCAACATTCACGTTTTTTGGACAATACGAAGTGTACCTTATAGATGTCATCATAAAATTCAGTTTGTATTGGCAAAATTACGTGAATATTTGTTCCAATACGCCAAGTATAGTGCCAGCATTCTGTATAACAATGTCTTCAAACAATGTAATGCGCATTATGTGCAGGCGCAACTTTCGTTTAATACCATTCTGAGAACATTTGGGGCATATCGCACCAAATCCGGAGTTGTTTGTTTTTAATAAAAATGAGTGAAATATTGAAAGTTAAACAATGTGGTTTTTGTGGGAGTTAAAAGATTAATAAATAAATGAAAATTATATCCCATATAAACAGTACTGTAGATACATGTCTTCATTTAATGCCGAACTTGGAGAGGTTCATAAGATAACATCACGCCTGTATTTTCAAAAGGACTAGGCAGAGATGCACCTATAGTACTCGTACCCATTGCCATCAACTAGACAAAAATCACAGGAAGAATTGCCAAACTTAAGTGGCAGTGGGCACAGAACAGATAGCCGATAAAGTATTGAGTACTAGCCTTTGCCAGCGGCTCCGCCCGAGTGGATAGCGGTTATCGCGTAAAAAAGTAGCCTATGTCCTTCTCCATATCCCAGGCTATATCTCTGCCAAATTTCATGATGATCGGTTCAGCGGTTTAGGCGTGAAAGCGTGACAGACAGACAGAGTTACTTTCGCATTTATATTAGTAGGGATTGAGTATTAATTCGTATTAGGTACTCATCAGCGGCGAAGTGTCCACTTTTCTACGAGAGAAGCCGAAGTGAAGCCGTTTTTAACTTACTGATTTACAATAAAGAATACTTAGGTACTATCAATCTAAAATTAATATAGGAATGGGCACAAAGAATTGTGTACAATTAAATTTAACAGCTGAAAACCGAATAAAATGTGCAATATTCCTTCATCTCGTTCTCGCTGACGCATTTTTCAATATCTGTCTCTGTCACAACCCGCTGTACAGCGGCTTGCTCTCGTCCATATCAAGCGGTGCCACGTGTCCTAAAGTGGCATCTTGACGAGATGGGTATTATATAATTTTTTATATGAATAAAAATAAACTTAAAAAAAGCGATTTTGTTGTTTGAATGTTATGGTGAATTAAATACCCGTAGTGTAACTATCGTTTTTGGCAATAGTAGACAAAAATGATATGCCATTTTTCAAAGCGATAGAATCACCGAAGGGAAGCCGGTAGGAATCGTGTTATACGATGATTCGCCACTGGTACTCATGGATATTAAGGTTTATGCGCTAAGGTAGCCCTTACGTTTTTTGCAATTTTCTGGTCAGTGTTAGGTTTTTAGTGATTTTTCAAATATTCTCCATCACGATACAGCAATTTTAAAAGTTTTAGACACCCGACGACAACTGACTATGTACGGCAGATGAAGGTCAATCCTTAGCCTTCAACAACCTTCTGACCTACATAAAATTATATTATTATCTTAGCAACACGTGGGAACCACAATAAAACACAAAGATAACACGTATTAGAGTATTAGTGTAAGGGTTCGTCCAGACGGTCGTGTTTCAAACGCACGCAGTCGTCACTATGAGAGCTCGCGAAGTTTGATCAATTCATGTTTTGATAGGAATTCATTCGCTTACGCTCGAGATTGATTAACTTCCATTGGATGATAACGGATTTTAAATAAACTCAGCGAAGAAAAGGAGTAGGCATCCTAAGACGACGTTCATAATATCGCGGCGAGATATTTTTAACCGACTTCAAAAAGAAGGAGGATATCAATTCGACATGTTTACATATTATTATTATTTTAATGTTTGTTCGGGCATAACAGGGGTTTATTCCGAAATGGTCTCATTAAAATTTCATCTAGATCTGATGATGCATTTCGGAGACAGACAACGGAACTCTTCAAAAAATGACAGCAAATCAACCTCGATTGCTGCTATCGAATTTGAAAACCAGACTTTAAACAACTGTTTAGATGTACGATAACTTTTATAAATAAGACCGTTATGCAACTAGACTTCTGTAGAACTGAAAAAGTTTTATAGGGTGCGTGGGTGCCTAGCTAGTCCAGCCAATGGCGATGCTTCCACAGCGAGGTGTAACCTGTGGCGGGAGCTGTATAAACCCGTGATAACTTTATCGAACCATTTGAGAGCCTTCCGCCTGGGGACGCGTTACCGTGGCCGACTTGGAAAATTTCTTGAAAACGCTCATAAAGGTGGTTTTTTTAAACCAGTGTATCTCTTTAAACGTAAATAGTTTTGGAAGGAAAAAAAAATACACGATATTTTCATGCTCTTTTTGCATACAGTGATGGAACTCAAAACATAATAAAACATACTTTAATTCATCAAAAAAATCATCAAAGTCACCTCTTAATTATCCTTAAAACCAGTTTATCCCTTCAATAACAATTATTTTCGCTCATAACGACAATACGAAGGGTACATTCAAGATTACCAGGGCCTTAAATAGACTTCGAACCCAAGTCGGCCGGAGCAAAGACAATCTCCACAGATGGGGGTTCACGGAAGGCTCAGATCTCAAGTGCGTATGCGGCAACTCCTCACAGACAATGGCTCACCTTCCATCCTGCACCGCATGCCCTGTTACTTGTGCATTTGACGATTTTATGACTGCGTCAGTGAGCGGAGTTCGCGCTGCTGAATTTTGGGCCAAAGATGTTTGATCTTTTTTGAAATCGGTGCGCTAAGAAGAAAACTAAAGACTGCATTAGAACAACAGTGGGGTTCAATACAGATGGAAGATAGGAATATACAGGGTTATTGGAAAAAACACCAACAACCTCTGAAGAGGTCAATGTACCTACTCATTACAGCTGGGAAATTTTTTGTACACTTTAAATTTAAGTCAGCTTTGGAAAGAGGGAATAAATGGTAAATTATTATTATTATTATTACATTATGGAAAACTTTTACTGTGGGACCAAACCTGGGCCTCAAGTCTGCTATTACAAGTGTCAGAATGGTCTATCATTGATTTCATAATTGTTGATTTTGACAAGTTTGGTAATCCACTAATATAATGGCGTCATTATGACTTTCCAATGATCAGCCACTGAAACTTCATTGAAAGAATTGGCATATATTGGTAATCTCGTACATAATGACAAATGAATGACTGATTTGGAATGTGGACTGTAAGTTTTGACTGTTCCTAAAATAATATGATAAAAAAATTATATGTAAATATAAATGAAATGTGGCATGAATAAATGTTCAAGTTTAGTAGTATTTTTTCGATAATCATTGCTACTAACGGGTTTTATAATAATGGCAATACGATAATGCCATTATGACACAATTCTATTACGAGACCATTGACCGACCACTGATTGACCCATTATGAATTTAACAGATTACGAACTTTTAGCAAAATGACAATGGGATCGTGTTGGAATGATGAATTTATAAAAATAGCAGATTTAGGCCCCTGAAATCGCGAACAAAATATGTTCGTATAACTCATCAAAATATAGGGAACCGCTGATATTTTTTTACGCGATTTTACGTTTGATCTCATAGTAACAGTTGTTCATAATGATGAGTACCTCCCCCTAACCCTCACCTAACCTCTTAAGAGGTTGTTGGTATTTTTTCAATAACCCTGTATAGCAAAGCTATGTAGTTTTAAATGGTTGATATCTCTCCTTTTCGAGTCAAACCTCGGTAAGTGGAGCTACCTCGACGGAACGACAACAGGGAAATTTATATAAATGCGTAACAAACTATTCATCACAATCTGAATAATCCATTCATATTCATCTGCATCCAGTTAGACTGGAAGCCGACCCCAACATAATTGGGAAAAGATGATGATGTTGATGATTGCTAATCCATTGCTTCATTTGTTTGAAATGTTTGTGGGCTCAACAACGTAAATAACGCAATTAAGGTTTTTGAACTGTCAAAATTTAAAACCTTTCTAACTGTTAGTGTGTAACAAAATAAGCCAACAGGACCAATTAAAAAAAAGAAGACTTTTATTAGTACATTTAAAAAAAAACAAGATTTTTGTTAGTGAATTTAAAAAAAAACACGATTTTTATTAATAAACTAGCTTTTGCCTCCCTTTTGCGGAACTTTCATCCCCTATTTAACTCCCTTAAGGGTTGAATATCGAAAAATCCTCCTTATTTCTTGTCTACACTATAAAGGGAACCTCTGTGCAAAATTTCAGCCTTCTAGGTTCAAGGGTTTGGGCTGGGCGTTGATGAGTCAGTCAGTCAGGACTTCTCTATTTATTTATATAAAAAAAAAAAAACGGTCAAGTGCGAGTTGGACTCGCGCACCGAGGGTTCCGTACAAACCTGTGGGTATATAAGTAAAAGTTCAAAATTGTCAAAAATATTTTTTTTTATATGACGAAACTAAAATTTTTCGGTTTTCGTAATTTTTCCTATATCTGTACTATAAGACGTGACTTTGTACAAAATTTCAAGATTCTAAGTTCACGAGAAGTACCCTGTAGGTTTTGATTCCCGTGCGAGTTTCGAAAATTTGCGGAATTTTGCGGCCTAAATGGCTGTATCTTTTGATTGCGTTGACTTAGAAGGTTGATTTTTCTACAGCTTCCAGGGACAGTAGAACTAAGTATCATATAGAAATTTCAGTTTGATACCTCCACGCGTTCCTGAGAAAAACGGTCTTGACAGACGGACGGACGGACGGACGGACAACAAAGTGATCTTATAAGGGTTCCGTTTTTTCCTTTAGAGGTACGGAACCCTAAAAACAAGATTTTTATTAATAAATTAAAAAATACATACATATATCTTTCGCCGTACACGTACACATTCCAAAGACAATCAAAAATCGACCAATTGTTTTGCCACAAACATGTAACAGATCCCATTGGACATTACATACAAACATATCCTATCGCCCTGCCAACCCCACGGGCGCCATATATCAGTGTTCCCTATTTTATCGCTATCCCATCTGTTGTTGACCCAATACCCAGTGGTACGGAGATATGGCGAATTGTCACTGTTGTGCCACAGTACAAAATTGTGACAGCAAATCAACTCCAAACAGTATCAATAATAATTTACCTTATTCCTTATAAACACGCTAAAATTGAGCAAGTTATCAATTCAGCAGAGAGCTAATTAAATAGTTCGCCGGACACCCGAAAAAAAACCCTATCACTGACATTCTTTTTTAGGCGTACGAAATGGCTTAACATAGCTCACTCAATAGCTTTTTGCATTCCACAATGTGTACTTAGGTGGTAACTTAAAATTATATGTGACCACGCTTTTGCTAGCGGCTTCGCCCGCCCAATTGACACAAAACCTTAACAAATTATGCACCTAAACCTTCTTCATGATCCACTGCGAAGATCGCCCTGAGGACACGGTGGAGCACACGTTGGCGGTCTGCCCAGCTTGGGTGGAGCACCGCCGTGTCCTCGTGGAGGCAATCGGCGGCGGCGATCTCTCGCGTCTGGCCCTAGTCCAGGCCATGGTACGGAGCGAGAGGGCATAGGTAGCCGTCAGCTCCTTCAGCGAAGCAGTGATGCTCGCGAAGAGGGAGGCGGCGCACGTGAGGGAGCGGCAGTCTATGCGCCCTCGCGACCCTAGCCGCCGCAGGATACGGAGACGCCCTGGGCGTCGGGAATCCCAGGCCGATTTCCGGCCACCGTAGGCATGAGCTTGCGGACGGCAAGTAATGGGTAGCTCGCTGTCCGGTAAGGACCAAGCCCAAGTTGACAGCGCGTTGTGTTCCACGCGCGCCTCAAAGAGATGTCAGCACAAAATGATGGGGCCCGCAAGGGCCGATGTCTGCCAGGGGTGCGGGTTTGTTCGAAAGAGATACCACAGCCCCTGGCATATGGGCTACTGAGGGAACACGAGTGGGTTTTAGTCAGTAAAAGTCTGACACGCGCTCCTGCTCCACCCAGAGCGGGAGAAGTTATTTGAAAATTTCCCACCCAACAAAAAAAAAAAACCTTCCTCATGAACCCCCCCCCCCGACTGGATTCCCGCATTGTCGTGCGTGGCGGGGGGGCTCAGTAGCCGTGGTCTCCCAGCCACGGTGAAGCGAAGAGGAACCCAAAGGTGGGGCCGCTCGTCAGGGTTTTTGCCTTCAAGCCGATGACGTAGCGGCCAATAAGTGGGTTGCGGTGAGGTGCACCGCAACTGAGGTGGGCCGCGATGTCGAATGGGAGGCATCGCGGCTGAGGGTTACGGGCTGCGGCAAAGGTGGAGTGCCGGTGCTTCTGAGCAGCGCTCTTCCCTTCCGTGGCCTGGACGGGGCCGCCACCGTTTGATGGCGGATGCGGTGGGGCCGCAGGGGCAGAGGAGTATCGGTATACCGTTGGCCGCTCTCCCTATCCCCTGCGGCCGAAAAGTTGTTGGACGGGACGGCGCGTTGTGTTCCACGCGCGCCGTCAGAGATGTCAGCAACAATTGGTGGAGTCCGCAAGGGCCAATGCCTGCCAGAGGTGCGGGTAGTTCGAAAGAGACACCGTCGCCCCTGGCACACAGGCAGCTGAGGGAACACGGGTGGCTTTTAGTCAGTAAAAGTCTGACACGCCCTCCTGCTCACTACCCAGAGCGGGAGAAGACATTTGATGATTTCCCACCCTCCAAAAAAAAACCTTCCTCATGAATCTCTCTGTCTATTGGTGAAAACCGCATGACTATCCGTTCAGTAGTTTTTGAGATTATCGCGAACAGTCAGACAGACGCGGCGAGGCAATTTGTTTGATAATATGTAGTGATAGTGAAGTGATGTAGTGATAATGATTCACCCTGTCGGGCGCAACATAACAGAGTTTTTTGAAATGAAAACTTCTTTAGGCGCGGTGAACACTTTTTGGGTGAACAAAAATCATGGAACCCGCATCATTGTCACGGAACGGTTTCCATGAGCTATACGTATACTGTGTATAGTATATGGGTGAACGAGCACACGGATGAGTCGCGCGTTGATATCTTTTGAAAAAGCCCCTTTCTTTCATTAGGAAATTCTAATTCTTTTATCCCTTTCTTTCCCTTTGTATTTTTATCGTAAAAATCTGTGCTGTTATCTTTAATGGCTGAAGTCGATCGCTCGTTTATCATTTTTTATCGAGAGAAATCAGGACCCGAGGACCCAATGTGACGTTTAAACGCCAAAAATATATGGTTTAGAAGACGTTAATCTTTACTTTGCTTTAAGCAAGGTCCTTAATAGTTTATATTTATTAATAGTTACCTACCACCTGTATGTGTAAATACAATTATGAATTGCGACAAAGATTAATGAAATTGCAAAAATAAATAAAGCAAAGTGTTAATAAGGGTGACAATCTGCTCCACAATATTCCCTTAACTGTACCTTCTCACTTTATGGTTTGCCATAAAACACCATGTCTAAGCACGTCCGCCCGCATGCGTGCGCGCAACTACAGTAAATCACTTGTAACAGACAACAGTGACACATAATTAAATATTGATCACTAACGATTGTAAATCGATATTGATAGTGGGGAGATCTGGGGCAATTTTTTTTTTTTTTAATTAGTCGTTGGTTAGTCACTGCTGGGACACAGGTCTCCTATCTGTGAGAGAACGCACTCGGGCCTCATCTTCTTCTTAGAAAAAAATAATAATATTTGGCCGAAAATTCAACTGCGCGAACTCCGCTCACTGACGCAGTAATAAGATCGTCAAATGCAAAAATAACAGGGCATTCGGCGCAGGGTGGTAGGTGAGCCATTGTCTGTGGGGAGGTGGCGCATACGCACTTGAGATCTGAGTCGTCCATGAACCCCCATCCATCTGTGGAGATGAGATTGTCTGTGCTCCGGCCGACTTTGGTTTGAAAGTCTATTCGGGTCCCATGACTCGAATGTATATACCTAACTGTCGTGAATCCTGATTTACTTGATACAAATAGTATACCACAAAAAAAAAACAGCTTTATTTCGTTTGTCATTTGAGTGGGTAACCCGAACCAGTAATCGATCTCAAATAAAATAAACATTGGTATCGGTTTTTATAAAAACCACCAGTAACCAAGTGATACGGGCGCCGAGTGACATGTTTACTTACTGACATAAATGACATTTACTGACACGTGACATATCAATACAGCTGCCACAGTCAATACGACGTGAACAAGACAGGCTACCCGAGAGCAGCTGTCAATTTGTTTGGACAACACAGACAACACTGTAGGGAATCTATTTTGTTCTTTTTGCCAATGACAACAAATTATCTAAAATTATAAACTAATCTATGCCTATGCCTATAATACAGGATTATATTTTAACTGATCTATTATATTTAGAAATGTTTAAATTTGATGTATCGTAACGTTAATTACCTACAGACGCCAGCACATCAAGCTACCCCAAACTGTCAAATTTTCCCAATTGAACATGAACCTTATTCTTAAGCTAGATGAAAATCTATCAAAGAAATTTGACAGATTGGGGTAGCTTGATGTGCTGGCGTCTGTACCTACCATTGTATAGAATCAAGTTCTTCTAACATAACAGACAGCTGTGCTGCTGGGGAGTTTGTTGCGCCACTTTTTCTTCCCAGTTAAAGCACTAGGAAGTGGTGAAGGGTGGGCGTTTTTTGGGGGACTGTCTTTTGTAATTTTTGACGTTCCAAAAGTGCTGACACCAGCCTAGTTTAAATAAATGGATTTTGATTAACCAATGCGAAAACTTTAACCATGAATACAGCATGTGCGTACCTACTTCTTAGTCGGTAAAAAAAACTCCTGTTTCATAGAAAAGTGCAAGTGCAGTAATATTGTTGATTCTTTTTTATTTTTAACCGACTTCAAAAAGGAGGAGGTCACCAATTCGACATGTTTATGTGTAAATTTTTTTATATGTAAGTTCGGGTATAACTCCGTCATAAATAGACGGATTTGCAAAATTTATTTTTTTGTTCGAAAGAAGTTTATTTCGAAATGGTCCCATTTAAATTTCATATATGTAGATCTGATGATGCTGCGATTCGGAGACAGAGATCGGAACTTTTCGAAAAATGACAGAAAATCAACCGCGATTGCTGTTATCGCATAAATATTCATTGTTTTGACCCCAAGGATGATGAAATTTCGAATTGGAGTGGGGGTAGGTACCTACTACAACTAAAAAGTGGAAAATAAAAACTTTTTCCTAAAAAAAAACAGCCGTGCCAAAAAAAAAAATGCATATCCAAAGTTACCGACTTCCGAAATTAAAGTTATTTTTCACTTTGCAGTGTTTTTCGGAAGTCGGTTGTTTTTTGGAAAAAGCTTTTTCGATAGGATTCCGACTTCCCGACGATTATTATCAAAGAACTGCTATTGCCAACCGGGGTTCTTTATAATCTAAATTTAATCATTCGAATAGAATAGAATATTCCTTTATTTTGAAAAAAAACAAACATATTTATAACTAGCTTTTGCCAGCGGCTTCGCCCGCGCGGAACTTTCATCCCCTATTTAACTCCCTTAGGGGTTGAATTTCGAAAAATCCTTCCTTATTCCTTGTTTACATTATAAAGGGAACCTCTGTGAAAAATTTCAGCTTTCTAGGCCCAAGGGTTTGGGCTGGGCGTTGATGAGTCAGTCAGTCAGTCAAGACTTTTCTTTTTATTTATACAAATTATGTAATAACTTAAGACAGAAAGACCCTTAAGTAGGGACGGAATAAATTAACTGACTTGGTATTACATGGATCTCACAACTTTTTACCAGAATTGTTTTTTTTTTTTACAAGTTATATTTTTTATGGCTTAAAACTTCCACACGAACGAAGTAGCGGGCAAAAGCTAATTTGGTAGTTATAGGCAAAAATATTAATCTTTTTAAAATTATAGTACATAGAACTAGGTTTTACCAGCGGCTTCGCCCGCTTGGAGATGGAAAGTTATCCCACGGAAACGCACTACCGGGATAAAAGGTATCCAATGTTAATCCAGATTATAAACTATTTATTTGCCAAATTTCATCGCAACCTGTGCAGCAGTTATTACGTGATTAAGTTACAAACATCCGAACATCTAAATATCCAAACATGCAAACTTTCACATTTATAATATTAGTAGGATAGTAGGATTAAGAGAGTAGAGTAAAAAAAAAGATCTATTAAAAGTATAGTTGCACCTGTTACACTTTTGCTGCCTATATTATACACCAATATAATTTTCAATTGTATTTCTGCGCCACTTTCTAAGCTGTGCTCATGTCAACAATCGTTCTAACACATGCTTTATCTCAATCAGCGCGCGTCTGAGTGGCGTGGCGTAGTGTTAGTATATACAGACTATAGAGTATAGAGCAGCGTTGTCTTGTCTATGACTTCTATGAGTCAGCGGGGCAGTAAGCGGGTCAATTAGTCAGCGCAGATGCATGGCGGAAATAGGACGTGTCGAGGAGACGCGTGCGAGACAATAAGGGCAACATTTACAGACCGCCCTTTAACTTTAAGTAAATAGGTTCCGTGTGGTGCCGGACGTAAAGAAAACCACTATCCTATTTCTTCCCGTGGGTGTTGTAGGAGGCGACTAAGGGACTTACTAAAGAATGGGTAGCAGCGTTCTCTTTGCATTTTACCACCATACTGCGATCGCCAACACGCCTGTCAAGCATGACAATTATGGCATACCCCCCCCAAATTGGGGGAGGCCTACGTCCAAAAGTGGACGTGTTTCGGCTGAAATGATGATGATGATGAAGTAGGTAAGCGCTCATACGAATGTGTGTCATTGCTTTTTGGTTTTCTCACTTGGTAGATTGAGTAATTTATGTAGCCTACACAAATGTATTTTCTTAGGTATTGGCCGTGGAAACGTTGAGTTTCTTAAGGCGGTGATTTCTTGAAAACGCTCTAAAAGGTGGTTTTTTAAAGCAGTGTATCTCTTTAATCGTAAATAATTTTTAGAAAAGAAAAAAAAATATGATATTTTCAAGTCTTTTTTGCATACAGTGATGGAACTCATAACATAATTAAACATACTTTAATGCATCAAAAAAATCATCAAAGTCACCTCTTAATTATCTTTAAAACCAGTTTATCCCTTCAATAACAATTATTATTGAAATTAAAAATATACCATAAAATTTCAAATGCCAAACTGCATCCAGTGATTGTTTTTTTATTTTTTTATCAAGTAGTTAATATCTAATTTTATACGATTTTATTTGCATTTTTACGACAATGCTTGTTCATTTCTTATTCGAATTTATTACAACAGATTTTAACCCGTATCGGATTGCAATAACGACTATTATCGCTCATTACGACAATACGATGAGTACACTAGAAATGACCAGGGCCTTAAGTTCTGAGTTGAGCTGCATAATTACTGACAAATACGTTCGTGAACGGACTGGACAGGTCCACTAAATCTGACCAAGATTATGTCTGGACTTTAAAAGCGACTGGCGGCCTCTGTGTTTGTTTCGGCCTTTCTTCTCAGAGTAGTCATCGAAAACCGAGATTATTTTGTAATAAGTATAGCATAAAATAACAATAGTTTCCAATGAACTGGCAAATGGGAATGTCATTTGGACTCATCATCGTCATTTCAGCCGAAAGACGTCCACTGCTGGACATAGGCCTCCCCCAGGCTCCTCATTTTTGGGGGGTTTTGCCATAATCGCCACGCTTGGTAGGCGGGTTGGCGATCGCAGTATGGTGGTAAAATGCATAGAGAACGCTGCTGCCCATTCTCTAGTAAGTCCCTTAGTCGCCTTCTACGACACCCACGGGAAGAAATGGGATGGTGCTATTCTTTGACGCCCGGCGACACATACGGGACCATTTGGACTATTTAGAAGATAATATCTTCCACTCCAGTAATCTTGAAAAACTTCCGAGCTCAAAAAGTATCGACCTCTTATAAAACAACCCGGGTCAAGTCCAATAGAGCGTATTTCAAAATAAATTATTTTATCCCCTCCTCCCACATACTTTCAGTTGAAAAGTTAGCGAACTATGCAAATCGAGACCGCGACCGCGACCCGCGGTCCGGGACTAGAGACCGACCAAATGTTTTTCTCCGTTTTCGGCCGAAATAAGTAAGTAACCATTTTCGGCAATTTTCCTTTTTGAACGGAAAAATAAAACACAATTCAAAAGTGCCTGTAAATGGTTTTAATTGAAATAAATGTTTTGAGTTTGAGTTTGAAATTATTTCTACATGTCGCAAAAAAATATCCGACAAATTAATAGTTTTAATGCATATTATTCAGAGAATATCCATTATCGGCACAATAACTAAGAAAAAACTGAAATTATTTCTTTTTTCTCGCATTTAATATCAGATTGTTTGATTAATATAATCATTCTGGCATAATACATAAATACATACGCTCACGGTTCCTTCCCATAGTTATAAGGCATGCAGAAACCGCAGTATGCCAACTGCTAAGCTTCTTAAGGTGACACTTGTCCACATTTTTTCCATACAAACTTCGGGAGGGTTTTACTCCACTGTTTGACTATGTACATCAAAAATTAAACATGGTATGGTTTTGTCTCATTATTAATATTGTCTGTACGGAAACAGAATACTAAAATAAAAAGCCTTTAAAAAGTTTTGAGCCAACAAAGATTCGTTTTTCTTGCTATATTAACCTAACTTTGGGCGTGTTAAGTAATAAAAGGAGTGTAAAATCTCGAAAACCAAGTCGGTACCGGCAAAGTTCAATTATCGAAAAGTTCAATAAACTTAATTGGTTATTGATTTATGCAGTGGTTTATTCAGAAAACCCGATCTTCCGAAGGTCTTTTCTAATTTTTTTACGCGCCTGTTTTACTACTGTAGCGGCACTACAAAAATGTATGCTTCACGACAAATATCAAGAAACACAAAAAGAAAAGTGGCGCCATCTACAATGCCACAGGCGAACTCACCTAGCAATTCTACATCGCGCAATCAGAGTTTACCACGCTACTCAGATAGATAAAATATCCCGACACCAACTGTCGGGCAGTTGCCCGGACCAGACACAATGCCAGTCTGGTCGGAGGATCCTCCTTAACCATCATAGGTATGAGTGAACTTTACACCCTGTTCCTCATACCCCTAAATTGGTGACGCCGAGAACGAACGTCAGCGCAGCCTTCGTGCAATACTTCGGCGTGACGTCATCTTCATCAAATCAAGACCACTTCCTCAAGCTTTCGAGCGGCGAGCCACCCAGCCAGCCAGCACCCACGGCTTCAACGGGAATCCTGACCACCTGCATGCAGCGAACCGCATGCCTGGTCATCACCCACAGCCTCATCAGCAACCATGGCCCAGCACACTGCACTTTCGGCCGGTCGAGAGCCCAATCTCCCGGTCGACGCCAGCAGTCAGCCTCAACCTCTCAACCCAGCGCTGTACCAGATCCGACTCACTGGAGCATAACGCAGCGCAACCCCGACTCACTGGGGAATCGTCGCAGACAGTTCCGACTCACCGCGAACTATGTGACACCCGGTTCCGACTCACTGGAACCACAGCTGGCACTGGCAAGCATCATAATATGCACTGACTCAGCCCACTATCGACCTCCGGTCTCCGGGGGGGAGTGATGTAGCGGCACTACAAAAATGTATGCTTCACGACAAATATCAAGAAACACAAAAAGAAAAGTGGCGCCATCTACAATGCCACAGGCGAACTCACCTAGCAATTCTACATCGCGCAATCAGAGTTTACCACGCTACTCAGATAGATAAAATATCCCGACACCAACTGTCGGGCAGTTGCCCGGACCAGACACAATACCCGTCTGGTCGGAGGATCCTCCTTTACCATCATAAGTATGAGTGAACTTTACACCCTGTTCCTCATACCTCTATACTACAACTGATCCTGCATCTCACTCAATAATGTTGTGCGTGTAGACTGGTGTCTAACTGCTCATCACTGATACTACCTCTGTCGGACACGAAGCTTGGTAAAGACAGCGTGCTTTTTAGCCAGGCCCACCAGTGAGTTCGAGCCCGCGACTAGTGTACCCTTACTTACTCCTTCTGCTTCGTTAACGTTCTTACATCAAATCAATTAATAATAATGATGTTTTTCAGAATGGTGTTTCGTCTGATTTAAGTTTAAAGAAAATTATAATAGATTGAAACTGTGTTTCTTTTCCTTTTACCAAAGCAAAACCTATCGCAAACAACAAAAAATAAAAATAAACATTTATATTTTTATTTAAAGAGTTTAACTATGGAGTGTCTTGTCTAGTTGTTTTCATACGAACCTTTTCTTTTGAAGGAGCCGCCTATCAATTCTATTTTCTTGTACATTTTGACGTTTAAAAGTGCCTGTTGAAATAAATGAGTTTGGTTTTCGGCCGAAAAAGGAAATCAGGCCGAAAATCGTTCACTTTTTCGGCCAAAAAAAAAAAAACATTTTCTGCCAGTCCCTACCGGCTACCAATCGATACACTACAGTTTTGTTCATAAAACTGTAGAATGTTGACCGCGGCGACAAAAGTTGTGCGATAAAAATGTGGAGGCGATCGTTTGTCACACCGGGCGGCGGCTGTGAAGTTTTGAGGTAGACGGGCGATAAGAACACAACACGGATTACTGAAGTTTCAAGTATCCAAAATAAAACATGTACTTTTTAACTGATATTTAAGTAAGTATAGCTGTTGCCCGCAACTACGTCTGCGTGTATACACCGTTACATTTTGATCGTTTTAATCCTTTAAAAGGGTCATGAATAACTTTTACATTGGGATCAACCCTGAAAACGATCGACTCATTTTTATTTCACAAACACAATAAAACACACATAATCAGCCTTTAATGTTGCATGACTTTGAATATTTGGTTCTAGAACATGCCGGTTTGCTCAAGATGTTTTTCTTCACCGTTTTGAGACCAGTGGTGATGAAATTATTTACACAAAGTAAAGCGTCTGTCTGGGTTTGAACCCACTGGGCCACCATTGCTCCAATGCTATGTTTACTCTGAAGCTTAAATAAAACTCATTTTCCGCCTCGCTACCGCAATAAAACCGCTCGTCTACCGCCAAGTTCGCTTAGCGAGCAATATTTGTAATGGCAGCATAATGCGTGCTCTTTGTAACATTATGATTTATACTAGTTCACGCCACAGGGTAAAAAAACTTCAGAAGACCCACGGGAAAACACTCTCAGATAAATATTAACTTACTCTAACTGAGGTGCATAGTCTTTTTCTCAATAGACCGCAAACACATCTCATCATTTCAGCCGAAAGACGTCCACTGCTGGACCTCCCTCAATTTGGAGGATTTGCCATAATCGCCAACCCGCCTGGGGTTGGCGATTGCAGTATGATGGTAAAATGCATAGAGAATGCTGTTGCCCATTCTCTGGTAAGTCCCTTAGTCGCCTCCTACGACACTCACGGGAAGAAATGGGATGGTGCTATTCTTTACGTCCGGCACCACACGAAACCCCTAATAATCTCTTATTAGAGGGTTTGTGGCCAAGTAATATCAGCTGCACGAGTCAATCGATCAGGTTAAGCTACGTTTGCCGCGGTTGGTCCGTGGATGGGTGATCATCTTTACATAACAAGACCTCCTCCGTGCCTCGGAAAGCACGTTAAGCCGTTGGTACCGGCTGTCATTTGTGGATCTTTGACAGTCGTTACGGGTCGTCAGACGCCCGATAGTCTGGCAACCAGTCTTACCAAGGGATATCGTATTACCCAGTAACTGAGTTGTGAAGGTCAGATAAGCAGTCGCTCCACGTAAAGTACTGGTATTCAGCTGCATCCGGTTAGACTGGAAGCCGACCCCAACATAGTTGGGAAATGGCTAGGCAGATTGATTCGTGTCTATTATAAAACTGAGTGGAGTTTATTTACTTATTAGCTTCCGCCCGCGGCTTCGCCCGCGTGGAATTCGGAAATTATCCCGCAGGAACGTAATACCGGGATAAAAAGTATCCTATGTGTTAATCTATGTTATAATCTAACTGTGTGCCAAATTTCATCTAAATCCATTCAGTAGTTTATGCGTGAAAGATTACCAAACATCCATACATACATACAGAAAGTTTGTAACTTTCGCGTTTATTATTTAGTAAGGATTTATCTTTATTCGTTTTGACAACAATTGTTCACACTGAATACAGTGACATTTATTTATTTATTTAAAAGGTACAACAACGACTTATTAACTAGGAACACTAAAATAATAAAATAACATTTGTATTTATTTATGGTGAATTTGTCACTTACACTGTACACAGCACTGACTTAAAAAATAGCTCCTTAAATATAAGTTTTAACAACATTTAGTTAAAAAACAAAATCATTATCGAAATAAGAATTTAAAAAAAAACTTAAGTTACCTATTACTAGAATCAAAATCAAAAAACAAAATCATAATTGAAATGAGAATAGAAAATTAAACAATCAAAAAACAATATCGTTATCGAAATGAATGAATATCGTAATAATGTAGTGAGTGGCCTACAACACATTCTTAAAATTCAGCACAACAATTACTTATCGATAAACACCACATGCAATAAAACAATGAATTAGAAAAATAAGCTAACTTAGGTACTCAGTAATAATAGCCAATATTTAATTTAAATAAATGAATATTTGTAATAGTCAAAATTAGAGTTGACCTACTGTATCACTCCGTCTGTGACCCACACTAATGCGCCTCATTGACGGCGTCGGTTACAAATGAAGCGCGGCTTGCGTGTGACTTCACCTTTATATACGAGTTTATCAAAAGCAAAGGGGAAAAGTAATATTTTAAGCTATTCAGGGAAGCTTTTTCTTTAAGAGAAAACACTCAGTCAGATGTCGATTTCTAAACTATACAGGGTACATTTTTAACCAGTTCGCAAACTGTATTTATATTTAAAAAAAAAAATTGTATAACCGACGAAAACTTTCTACGCTAGAAGGTCTAGAATGATATGCTGAATTCATGGTTACAGTTTGCGCACTGGGTAAAATTTTATGCTGTATGGTCACACACGCACACCGGTTGAGACTACTACGCACCGGATCTATCTGAAAACCTTTCTTATATTGAGAGTGTCACTCAGATATAAATTATACAGACGAAACTCTATAAAGTCCGATATTTTCTCAAGTGCTCTATAAACGCCCGCTTAGGTACTGTAGAAAAACTAATACTCACGAATAGTTATCAACTTTGACATAAATATAATGACCCCGATCGAGTCGTCACTTCGGCTTTCGTCGGCTTAACTCGGAGCTATTCGGTAGTCATCGTAAAAACTTGTACAATTCTGTTATGGCGCCTTACATCGCAGACATAGGGGAGAAAAGTAAACTATAATAGTACTATGTATTTGTGAGATGACGATGTATTGTTAGGGAAAAGTATGGAGGGGATGTGGCTTAGTAATTAATAACAGCGGGTTGATCGATCAGGTTAAGTTACGCTTGCCGCAGTGGGTCCGTGGATGGGTGACCATTTTTACACAGGTACCGTGCCTTGGAAAGCATGTTAAGCCTTTGGTCCCGTCCATCTTTGACACTCGTTACGGGTCGTCAGAAGCCTGAAAGTCTTTCGAAGGGGTATCGTATCACCCAGTAACTGGGTTGTGGAGGTTAGATAGGTAGTCGCTTCATGTAAAATACTGGTACTCAGCTGCATCCGGTTAGACTGGAAGCTAACCTCGACATAATTGGCAAAAGGCTAGACAGATTATGATGAGTATCATGCATCCTTATAATATGTTGTTCTGATGTACGTCGACTTGAAAAAGCGTGGTAGTTGAGAGTATGTCATGCTCACTTAAATGTCTCGTTGATGGTGGCGCGTGTGTTGGATCTTTCGGTTCCATAGAAAATGGTTGACCTGGATGGTGCTGATCCATGCGTCAAGTTCGTGAACGGGCGCCGTCGGTTGGGACTGGTCATCTCCCTACTGCCATGGCTTATTTTGAATCTTATATTTTTTACATTGTTCTCACATATAGAAGCACCAAGAATAATGTTCCCAAGATTTTGTAATACCCATGATTTAAAAGAGTGTCCTTGGAGTTACTTGCCCTTTCTTCTCCATAAAGATCTACGTTTTGGAATGGGCACCTAGCTTCAACTTCGATTTTTGTTTTGACAATTCAAAAGTGCCTGTAAAAGGTTTAATTGAAATAAATGCTTTGAGTTTGAGTTTAATGAAGCTTAAAAGGATGAATATTTTTGCCTATCCAGGTACCAAACTAACTTCTGCCCGCGACTTCTTTCTCGTGGAAATTGTAATAATCTGACAAAATAACCGCTACCATCGTTTTTTTTATCGTATTGCTCGGCTCTTAAGAGTGGTAGCGTAATGATAAATACATTCCTCAAGAATTACTACATTATCCTACTTCCCATTAATATTATAAAAGTTTGTATGTTTGTTACTCAATCACGCAGAAACAGCCGAACGGATTTGGATGAAATTTGACACACATATAGTTTATAATCTGGATACTTATTATCCCGAAGTTACGGTGGAAT
This sequence comes from Polymixis flavicincta, assembly GCA_949987655.1. Lineage (NCBI taxonomy): Eukaryota > Metazoa > Arthropoda > Insecta > Lepidoptera > Noctuidae > Polymixis > Polymixis flavicincta. Next base: position 1,639,767 of record OX465198.1, on the reverse strand, counting down.
AATTTCCAAGTTGCGTCCCACACTAAAAACTTACCGACCTAACAGCCACACTCAGAAAGGTACATTAAATTAGTCCTAACGATTACTTAACTAAGTAGCCTTAAATACATTAATCAACGGTATATCCCAGAGACACAATTTAAGGGTTCGTTACCAAACGACAGGTTTAAGTAACCGTAGGGCGAAGCATCTCCAAATCATCTTATCGATATCATATCGATAAAGCCTTGGTGTAGCCACATTTAAAAACAGTTGATAATAAACCACAAAAAAGTTTATATAAACACGTTGAAACTATTATTCGTAGTAATATAAATGATAATCAGTTCTCTAAATGTATTTTTTCACTAAAATACAAAGCAAAACAATTATTTTCACTATATAAGTTTAGAGCGATTGCGACTTTTTTGCTATGGCAACCAATTGTCAATGTCAAAACAGGGAATAATAATTAATGTTTTTGTTTGTGTTTTATTCGCCGGGCGAGAAAGTTTTGTGTTGTGAATTTTAAATTTCATCTGAATGTGCAAAACGGCCAATCCCATGGTTTTAGCGTGCCTAGAAGATAGTTCTAGGCACGTGTTATTTAAGATCTTGGGAAACAAATAGGTGCCATTTGTATAGTAAGCATTTTAGAAAGTAGCCAGATGTTAGGGACCTCACGGCAACTCGGGAAGTTTTGGTATTTGTTTATTGCCGAGCGTTGTAATAGAATTAATTGTTTAATTATTTCCGTAATGTTTTGTATTAGTATGAACGAAGATCTTTGTCGGAGCCTATTGATAAAAATATTTGCATTCCCTTTTAGTTCTTTAATATTTTTGACAGTTTGTAATAACAGTTTGTGCAGGTATTCTTAACCGCACTAGATGTGTTTCTATAGATTTCAAATAAACAACAACCTAGCGAGTACAAAAAAAACTGCATTATTGGAGGAAGAGAGAAACAAAACATTGTTAGCAAAAGCTAACAGAATTAGAAGAGTTTAAAAAAATCTATTGCAAAACAGTCATCCTGATTTGACGCTTTTTGGTGAAACATAAAATAAAAGTATAATTATTTGATTAATTTGTGCATTTTTATTTATAAAGGTATCAATTTTAAGTAAAAAACCTTTCAACCAAGGCTTGTCGCACTGTAAAACCATTGCTGTTGGAGTTTTCATTCATTTGTGCTACATCAATCTTAATTTAAATCTATGTGGTGCATGGAATTCTTGAATAGAGTAGGTATTTAATAAAGGGACCAGAATAATCTCATAAATACCGCTTTGATCCTACTTCTCTACATCTGGCAAAGTTCACAAACTCAATACAGTCTGCTAAATCAGATATTATTGCTTTTAAATAAATGCAAAAGCTAATTCACTGGTAAAAATAAAAGAATAACCACAATCTTAAATGTCAAAATCAATAATTAAGAAGTTAAGTAAAGGTCTTGCTGTACTTAACTTTAAGTGTCACTAAGGGCCACTAACGAACCGTTAACTGACTCTGAGAGTGAACTATTTTTAATTTTTACTAAGGAGCTTCTTAAGTAACCGTTAGGGGTCTCTGAGTGTAGCTGTAAGTTAGGTAGTCTAACTTTGAAACTAGTAACCCGCACGGCCACACGTGTGCCCTTCAACTGGCAACTAGTTATCAGTATGAGATCTTCAAGTTTGAATGGCTACTTCACAAGTTCAACGAGCTATTTGTACAAGTTGCAGCTCATAACTTTGTTAGCAACAAGCAAACAAGCTGAAGGCACACTTGGGCCTCAAGTCTAGTATTACAATAGTGTAACAATGGTCTATCATTGATTTCAAAATTGTTGATTTTGACAAGTTTGGTAATCTACTAATATAGTGGCATCATTATGACTTTCCAGTGGTCAGCCACTGACACTCCATTGAAAGAAATGGCATTTATTGGTAATCTCGTACATAGTGACAAATGAATGACTGACTTAGGTGGTAATCTGCTAAAACTTAGACAGGTCCTAAAATAATATGTTAAAAAATATGTAAATGAAATCTGGCACGAATAAATGTTCAAAATCATTTCTACTAACGGGTTTTATAATAATGGCAATACGTCAGTGCCATTATAACACAATTCTATTACGAGACCATTGACCGACCACTGATCGACCATTATGAATTTAGCAGACTACTTACGAACTTTTAGCAAAATGACAATGGGATCGTGTTGGAATGACGAATTTATAAAATAGCAGACTTGGGCCCCAGGCATTGTGCAGTGAACAAGTTATTCAGAATACCGCAGGGAATTGTGTAACAAATTTCAATAATTTGACGAATATTGCTAATCCATTTCTTCATATGCTCGACATTCGGCATTTATTCTACAATATACAAAAGGCAATAAATAGACAGGGTTATGCTTGGATTTTCCCTATGTGACCGAATCAGGAATGAAGAGATTTGCAGGAGGACCAAAGCTACCGACATAATAGCTCGAAATATTGCTAAACTTAAGTGGCAGTGGGCAGGGCACATTGCTCGCAGAACAGATGGCAGATGGGGCCGAAAGGTTCTGGAGTGGCGACCGCGTACCGGAAGACGTAGAGTGGGGAAGGCCTCCCACAAGGTGGACCTATGACCTTGTGAAGGCCGCGGGAATCCGCTGGATGTGGGAAGTACAAGACCGGTCGAAGAAGAGGAACCGGAAGACGCAGAGTGGGAGGCCTTTTTTCCAGCAGTGGACGTCTTTCAGCTGAAATGATGATGATGATAACGAATCCGAGGGGCAGACTAAAGAGCCGTAACATCTTTCTCAAGTAGACCATCTTATTATTTGACGGTAAGTCTAGTGCTGAGCTATTGAAACTGTGACTTCTCAAACACTCCAGCTGACTATGTTGGACCTGTAGAACGGCTTCTAGCGGGGCAACGACCGCCATGGTTCACCTGCAAATCTCTTATTCGACTAAGAAGCCAGATGGGCCGCTATCGGTACAACTTGGTCAGGTTGGGGTACTCCGATGAGAAGCAGTGCGACTGTGGAGCCACATCGCAAACTATGCCCCACCTCTTGTCGTGTTACCTTTGCAATAACTCCTGTACCTTTGCGAGGCCCATGATAACATTTCGAAGTCGCAGAATTTTGTGTCGAAGCTCGTTTAAAACGAACAATTGGAATCTTCGACACGACAAAGAAGATGTTTGATTTTGATTTGATTTTTTTTTTTTTTCTCACCACAATATATAGGTACATTATAGAGGCATCAATACAAAATACGTAACAGCTATAATTATACTGTGGGAGACTGGAGCCTAAACTAGACGTGAGGTCTGTATTTCAGGACACCAGCACCCTAATTGCGTAACTCACGATTGATCATAATTGGTTTCGTCTTCTCAGTTAAACAATGTTCATTGCGTTATTTATGTTGTCGAACAGACACATTTTTCGAACATATGAAGCAATGGTTTAACAATCCGTTTCAAAACGATACAGATTATGATGAATCGGGAGTTACGCAATTAGGGTGCTGGTCTCCTCCCTTTGGTAGTGCTTACATTTTAATGTTATGTATACAATGACAAGAGCGGTAAGAATTTACAATAAAATAAAAATAAAAATGGCTTGATATTAGAAATAAAAACGAAAATAATTTTAGTTATTGGTGCTTGGTGTTAGTATATATATATATAATATATATATATGTATTTGCGTGTTTGTGTATTTGTGAGTAAGGTGTACGTGTGGGTGTATGTGTTGGGGGGGGGGGGAGGGAATAGAATATAAATGTTAAATTGGCTATTTTGGGACAGCAAATAGTTTTTCCGTGTCTTCATAATTTAACTCCCGGAGCCAACTGCTTAGTTTAACTTTGCATTTGGCTTTGGGGAGGTTATAAATTGGGAGTATCCTGTTTATTTTATTATAGAGAAAGCAACCAAGGTAGCAAAAGAATCGATGTGAGGATGCTGTAGATAGCCGGTTATGGCGAACTATGGGGTCGAATCGTCTACTTCTGTGGGAGAGTGAGTGGTTGAAAGTAGTGAGGCCATGTTGTTTTATAACCGTTTGCAATATGAACAGCTGACGAACAGTTAACACCTTTGCTTCCCTATATAACACAACCGTTGGATATCGGAAAGGTCGGAACAGAGAAACTTTCAGAATGACTCTCTGCGCTCGTTCAAGCTCTAACATACAATTTTTAGCAGCACCACCCCAGGATGTTATGCAGTACGTTAGTAAGGACTGGGCGAGAGCCAAGTAAACCGATTTCCTTAGCTTTTCGTCTGCCACGTGCCTTAGGGTCTTGAAGACGTATATAAGTTTGCGTAGCCTGCTGCTAAGAGTATTGATATGCTTTTTGAAGCTTAGGGTGTTATCTATTATTACGCCTAGGTACTTTGCACTGTCTGTTTTCTGAATGCGGGTAGTGCAGGTGCAATTATTTATATTTTGTTTGGAACAAGTGTGAGCCACTATAGAATACAGCCAGTTTATTTGTGTGGTTGACGCATTATTTTTCAGAAAGTGTACCGGACGGGCGTGATCGCTTGGACACGAAGGGTGTGTAGGGAGGGTGTATTCGTATCCAGGTTTTATCCCAGTGTGTATGTAGGTCTCCCAGTCCACGCGGCGCTGACGTCCTGCACCTATAGGTTCCAGATATCTTCAGGGGCGGCTACTATCTTCCGTTCTTCACGACGTTACCAACGTTTTGACGACTGACAGAGAAACGGGTTCCAGACTTTCGTCTAGGAAGGGGTTGTTTTTGAGACACCTCTGTGAAGGGGTACTTTACCTGATTAAATAACACACATTTTGATTTAATCTTCAGGAAGCAATTTAGAACTTTTACTTGTACTACATGTTAATTAATTTAAGTTTAAAATAACAAAATTATCTTGCCGATGACTACAAATTAGGTGTTAATCTATATTTTCTAAGGTGCCTCGAAACTTTACCGTAACGAGGGCCGCAAATTGCTTCCTGTTTTAACTTTTATTTATTCTATTTTTGACTATCGATACAATGGAATATAGCATACAAAACATTATTAAATTACTGTACATATGGCATGTTATATATCCCTGTATTCCCCTTGAAATTTCCCATCCCCTGAGATATCTGTATGTACTATATCTTCCCGTACTGAAAGATTATTTCAAGAAAACCCGAAAAATTATGAAAAATGTTACCAATAAATATTTTAAAAGTTGATTTTCTCGAAAACTACTGAACTTATTTCAATTCTGGTTACAGATACCTCAGGGTGGTTTACAGACCCAAAACAATCTAATATTAAGAACGTTACACATATGACTTTCAGGGCGTGACGCGCCCTGAAAGATGGCTAGCAAAACTCAAATCTTAAAAATTACTTAGCTAAAGCAACACAACTTTCAGAGCTCAATTGAGTGGGTTTATCTTTAGACTACGTTAGGGGTAGTTACGCCCAGGGCTAGGTCTCGGTTCTAGGTTACCTGGACGCACTTGAGACTATAAATTACGGCTATACAGCCCACTTAAATGAGGTCTGAAAGGGTGGTACTTACGGTTTTCTTATAGTAGGCACTTATAACCACTGTCTATTGGTTTAACTATCACTATTATCTTTATGATTTTAAATTAACGTCAAAAACAAACTATTAAACTATATAGTGACGCATCGTCGCGAACAGAAAGAATGGCATGTATACGGTTTTTTCCGCATTTAGAGTAAGAACGTTACTACGCAACCACTCCATCACAACATCGAAACCCGACTGAGCTTGCGTGTATACATCGTGCCATGTACTAGCGCTGAAGAGAAGAGCAGTATCGTCCGCGAAGGTTATAATTTTACCTTTGTGAAGAGTGAGCATACCCAGCTCATTAATTTATATAAGGAAGAGTGTCGGGGCGATTACGCTGCCCTGTGGCACGCCGTAGGTAACAGTGCGTTCGTCGCTGATGGTATCCCCTATCTTAACGCACTGGGTACGCTCACTCAGGTAGTCCTCAAAGAGTTTGAGCTGAAAATCCCTGACTCCTATACTTTCCATCTTACGTAAGAGAGTAGGGACAGACACCGTGTCAAAGGCTTTGGCAAGGTCTAAGAAAATGCCTAATACTTTCTGTCCATCATCCAAGTTTGTGATGACATAATTGGTTAGATCATGAACTGCATCGGCCGTGGATTTGCCCGCCCTGAAACCATATTGTGAGGGTGAAAGGATGTTATACTTCTCCAAGAATCCACGAGCCTATTGTTCATTATCCGCTCCAGTATTTTGGACAAAGTAGATGTGCACGAAAAAGTCTGCTTAGTAACGTAATGAATGCTGTAGAACTATCAAAATAGAGTTATTGCTACAGTTAGTGCGTTACGCTAGTGCCCCGCTGGTCGGAAATGGGAGTATCTAATCAGTTTGTGTAATGAACTCTCCGGATGCTCAGTGATGAGATTTCCAAGCGTTCTATGTAATTAGCAAAAGGTCTGTTAATCTCTTTAAACTCTCTACGAAGCCAACATTGTTTTAAAACTCGAACTACCAAACTATGCCAGTGATTGTCATGGAAATCATGTCACTTGGGTTCATTTTATTATTTATATCGATTCTTTTAAATATTGTGAATGAGAGAACGTGCGTTGTAGGCCTCAGACTGTAGATTTGTGGACGATTTTCTATTCTTCATTTTCATTCCTCTTAAGCTGCACTGTCCTCCCATACCTATTAACACTGTAATTTGAAAACATTGTAAAAGCCAATTACTTTTAAAAGAGTAACCGTAGAGTTTCTTTCCGGCTCTTCTCCATAGGAAGTGACAATAGGGTATTTTCCGATTTCATAAAAACTACTTGACTTTTTATCACGTGACATCGTGACGCCAGCTTTGTGTAAACAGAACCGGTGCAAATACTTAGTTTGGCGCAGTTTTATAAGTATTTTTGCACAGAGGCACCGCACACCAATAATATCATTTTATATCCATTAAAAATCTTGTTAATTATAAACTCGACGTTCACTTATTTACTTACTAACTACTTTAGTTTACACAAAGTTGACGTCACGTGATAAAAAGTCATCGTAAGAAGCGTTTTGGCGGTAAATTCAAAACAACGAAAGTTTAATTTGGTTTAAATCGTTTTTAACTGAGAAAATGGATAGAAATCAATTTATTTTTATTTGGACGTCTTTCGGCTGAAGTGATGATGATGATGAATTAGTACCTTATGATAATCGGGTTTCTGTCTCTGTTGACTTGATGAGCCTTCATTGTAATCTCTACTTTATCATCTAAGCATTTTCCTGACCCCTCAGTCGTTCCCACGGACGGAATTAAATGCTTTTCCCAATTATGTTGGAGTCGGCTTCCAGTCTAACCGAATACAGCTGAATACCACTATTTTGCATGGAGCGACTGCCTATCTGACCGCCACAACCCAGTTACTGGGTAAAACGATACCCCTTGGTTTCAAACTACCACTGGTTATCAAACTTTCGGGCTTCTAACGGCCTCGTAACGACGATCAAAAGCTTTGTCAGTCGTTCGGTTCTGAGTTGAGTAAAATATATTGAAGTGTTAAAAGGTTTGTACAAACCAACTAACAAATAAAATCATCATCACGAATGACAGCCGGGACCAACCGCTTAACGTTCTTTCCGAGACACGGAGGGGTCTCGGTATGTAACGATGGTCACCCATCGATAGACCAACCGCGGCAAGCGTAGCTTAACTTGATCGATCGACCCGTGCGGCTGTGATACGTGTAGCCACAAGCTTCTAAAGAATAAAAAAGAGATTTTACCAAACAAATGCACTATCCTTTTCATATTTTTTTTGTAAATAGGAACAATAGAACGTAAATACGAAGTTATAGACGTCCACGTCCCTCTACATTTCCAATAACCCTTGAGTTCAGTCTCAAGTCTATTCACACAAACGACCTAAAAAAAGGCCCAATCTGACATAAAAGACCGCAATATCTGTGTCACAGAGCCACAGTGGGCACACAAAGGCAGAATGGACGCTTGCCTTGATCACGAATCTCGATGGAGAAAAAAAAGCTAGCTGCCGAACAAAGCGCGCGGGCGGCCATGATTGAAAAATGGCGGATGTGGGACAGCTGGCCAGCGGATATGTACCCTTTTTGATTTATGCAGAGTGGTGAAGATTGAAATACAGAATGCAGGTGCAGATTGTGAAACTGAAAGAGTAGGTCACTGGGTAAATTGGAAGTCAAAATAAAAGGTTGGGTACTTGTTTTCCGAGGAAGAATTACAGAACTGATTACCTACGCCCGTTTCTTTTATTTAACTGACAGCTATTGAATTACAGTACTAAATTAAATGACTAAAAAGGGTAAGCCTGAAAGTGGCACCGATAGCTGAAAAATTGTGTGGAAAACGGTTGTCATGGTATGGGCATGTGATACGGAGGAATGAGGAAAACGTCGTAAGGAATGTTTTGAGTGTGAATGTCGATGGCTATAAGAGTAGGGGGAATCCAGAGAAACTGGATGGACTGTGTGAATGGTGATATGGTTAGAAAGGGTGTGACTAAGGAGATGACGACTAATAGAGAAGTGTGGAAGAAAATGACATGTTGCGCCGACCTCAAATAAATTTAGATACAGACAGGAGAATAATGACTAAATTGAATGACTGACTATCTAACTTTACAAAATCAAAAAAAAAAGTAAAATGTAATTTAAAAGATTGAAACAAGAAACTGTTTTTTAAAAGGATGACTATTAGACTAAAACTAAAAGCAATCTCATGCAGTCGGAGGCATCATCTTAAATTTACCAATAATGACTTTATTGCATAATTTTCATATACCCAGTATCACTCTCACAATTAAGACAAATCTAACGGCACCTCTAACGCTGAAATCGATCAAGCCGTTTAGGCTACAGAGCGTCACAAAGAAATATACATACATACACTCGAAAAACATAACCATCCTTCTGGCGCAGTCGGGTAAAAAACATGTTTATTGATGACCTAACCTGTGTCATCAATTGGTTTTTTTTTATCACTAGTATCTACAGTAAATAACCTAAGGGACTGGCCCACGATGACAGAAGACAGACAGGTGGTGGAAGAAAAGAGGGTCTTGCCCAGATATGAGGTTATAAGATTATAAGATATGACTGGTTCGTTGAAAAATCAATAAGAGTTTATGGACGAAAGGGTTTTCCCTCTAATCTTAGAAATGATTCAGACTTAGGCATTTTAAGATGAATCACACGAACAAAGCAACACTGAAAACGTTTAATGTTGCCAGCTATTTACAAATACAAATTCAAGTATTCACTCAATGTACAGCGATCAATTTAAACTTATGCAGTTACTTCAACGTTAGAATTAGAACTACCAGGAGCGCATACAATGTACAGGAGATGTTACTAAGTCACTGGGTTAGGAGAAGTTCCCCACTGTTTGATTATGCGCGAAGCGGGCGAATGTATTTGTCAATTTGTACTAGGAGTGCATAATGTGTACGGAGTTCGTCCTACAGTCTGATTGAATTGAGCTCGGGGAGTTTGTATTGGTCGATTTGCTCCCGAAGTGTTTGAGTGATGGTTTGTTGAAGTTTACCAGGCAGCCAGATTTGATGATAGGCTAACGTGATACGGATAGATAATATTCCTCTAGTATTCCACAGAGGCGTAAGCAGAGGGACAGAGAGCAGTGGTGACCAAGTGGTACCGGCCGCGAGTCGAAGGTCGGGAGTACTTTATGAAAATATTATCATTATCATAAATTACAATTTATCACCACTGCTCTCAAAACCGGCATGACTCGAGTCCAAGAATTCGAAGACACGTGACATCCACCGACGTTCACTGAGCCCGCATGGTGCATTATGGCCTCCTGCCTTTCACAGAGAGGAGGCCTGCCCAGCAGTGGGGACGTTATAGGCTGATTATCATTTAGATACAACATAGATACCCAACATATTTTTTTTTTTTAATTTTAGGTCTTTATATTAACTGAGTGGGCTTACAAATCCAAACTTCGGGCGGCTACTGACAAATTCCAGAGGCATAAATGCAATATCATTTCGCCCGACTTTGGTATACCAAGCCCCCAGACTAATGAGGCGGTCAGAGATGTTCGTTCCCCATTCGACAAACTACACCAAAGAAAACTTATTCCGTACATTAATAGAATTACCGTCATTGTTAACACTTCTTTACTTTCCTGCTACCCTGGTACTCTCGCACCTAATCATCGTCTGCAGACCGTCTCGTCCCGCATTCGTCCCGTGTTACATGTCCCGGTAACTTCGTTACGTCGCTCGCAGTCCTACGGGACGCCACGTCGGCAGGTGCTCAAGATTTGCAAGTAGTTATATTTAGGGCTGCTACTGGCTAGCCTTACCTTCATTGGGATTATGTGGATAAGGATGTCAAAAATGGGTGTCAAATCTGTGCCTATGCCTTCGGAGGAATTGAAGCTTGATGTCAATAACAGGGTGGTGGGAGAGACATCGACTCGCAAACTGTAACCATGAATTCAGTACATGATTCTAGACAGCGAAGAATTTTGCATAAGTTATATATAAATAAAAAAAGCTGCTGTTTCATAGAAAAGTGCAATAACTACGCAATCAAAATATATGGAACAGCAAATGCAGGCAGATCCCCTAGTGTAGAATTTTTTCGCCGGTTATACAAAAAAAATCAGCTGTTCCATACATTTTGACCGCGTAGGTATTGCACTTTTCTATGAAACAGCAGTTTTTTCTTGTATAACCGGCCAAAAATTTCTGCGGTAGGGGGTCTAGAATGATATGCTGAATTCATGGTTACAGTTTGCGCACTGGATAAAAACTTTCCCTGGATATTAGGAGCCTTTGTCAGCAGCTTCACCAGCATGGAGGTCAAATATTATGCCACGGGAACGTACTAATGGGATGTAAAGTATCCTATACGTTAATCCAGTTTATACTCTATCTATGTGCCAAATTTCATACAAATCCGTTCTGCCGTTTCCGCGTGATTGAGTAACAAACATCCGAACATGTATACATACAAACCTTCAATCTACATAAATAAAAAGAGAAGTCCTGACTGACTGACTCATCAACACCCAGCCCAAACCCTTGGACTTAGAAAGCTGAAATTTTGCACAGAGGTTGCCTTTATAATGTAGATAAGGAACAAGGAAGGATTTTTCGAAATTCAACCCCTAAGGGAGTTAAATAGGGAATGAAAGTTCCGCGCGGGCGAATCGCTGGCAAAAGCTAGTTTAAGATAAACGCCGAAAAATTACAAAGCGCGAAAATGTTCAAAATCATGTACTAATTCCATGGTAGCAGGTCGATGTTCTTCGGACCCTGTATTAAGATGCTATTAATACGCTAGTTTTAACAAACAAATAAATCGTCTACTGAGCGGGCTATTTTATTGGTGTTCATTCTAAATTGGTCGAATTAAAAATAAAATGTTCTGTGTTTCGTCACAGGGATTATACATCTTAGGCTACCCACACACTTACGGACTACTTGCGAGGGTTATTAGCGTTATTACCATAATAAGCCTATAATGTCCCCACTGCTGGGACACAGGCATCCTCACTTTGAGAGGGAGTGGGCCGTAATCCACCACGCGGGCTCAATGAGGGTTGGTAGATGTCACATGTCCAATTTTTGGTTCTAGGACATCCCAGTTTCCTCACGATGTTTTCCTTCACCATTTTAAGAGCAGTGGTGTTGAAATAATTTACACAAAGTAAAGCGTCTGCCTGACTTCGAACCCACGACCTACTTAACTCGTAAGTCGCTGTACTGGGCCCACCACTACTCCTATTACTGGGCACAAATCCAGACTACTACAAAACTGCTATTACGAAATTGCTAATGGATAAACACAATAACGGAACGAACCCAGGATCCCGAAATCGCGCTTTCAACTACTAGAATAACGAAATAAGTCTCTTCATCTTCCTAGCCTTTTCCCTACTAAGTTGGGGTCAGCTTCCAGTCTAACCGGGTGCAGCTGAACAACAGTACTTTACATGCAGCGATTGCCCGAAGAATTGTCTAACTTACGTGGCGGTGGGCAGGCCACATTGCGTGCAGAACAGATGGCCGATGGGGCCGAAAGATTTTGGAGTGGCGATCGTGTCCCGGAAGACCTAGCGATGGAAAGCCTCCCATAAGATGGACTTATCCGTGGGATGCGAGAAGCACAGAACCGGTCGAAATGGCTGTGCTTGGGGGAGGTCTAAGTCCAGCAGTGGACGTCTTTCGGGTGAAATGGTGATGATGATTGCCTGTCTGACCTCCTGTCTCGTTTCCAGATTTTTAAGATTCTGAATAACGAGATTTTCTGAGAAAAAAAATCGACGAGGCAGCCCTATGCTTAACAAAATCACAATCGAGTTATGTTAGGGCCCGCTACCTGATTCACCGTGATTGAGACACCTTCGGTGACGGACGAGCCCGATCTCACCCGATAATACCCGAACACATTTCACGTACGCGACCCAACGGTAAGGAATACGGGGCACGAACCCAACTTGATAGGTGAACATAATTCACGCTAACCCTATGTAGATTGACGACCGCTGTCATGTTTCAATTTGGGTTAACTTTCAGTTTCGTTTTGTTGAAAAAACATTAGTTTGGCGAGAAGAAGTAGCCATGGTATTTTAGATTCTAATTGAAGCTAGCTTTTGCGCCCGCTTGGAGTTTGGAAATTATCCCACGAAAACGTATCTAAGCATACAAACTTTCACATTTATAGTGATAGCAGGATAAACCAATTACTTTTGAACTATGAAGGGGTGTCGGTGAGTCTGAAAGATGCGGCTAGTTGCGCATTCCAAAGCGTAGTAGGTACTTATGAAGAAGCACTAACACTGCACTAGCGATAGCTTTTAGATGAAAAAAAAAAAAATTATTCTGCACAAACAAAACGCACATTACACAAAATAAAATAAACTATGAAACAAAATGCACACATACAATGTGGCCAAAAGCCCCGTTTCCAAGTCGATAATTTTCACAATATTGTCCATTGACTGGTAGCACAGCACTGCAGTAGCACTAACTTCCAGTAGGTACTGGCTTTTAGCGCTGCCTTTTAGCGCTGGCTTTTCATCACCATCATTTCAACCAAAAGACGTCCACTGCTGGGCATAGGCCTCTCCCAAGCTTCTCCACTTCGACCGGTATTGTGCTTCTTATATCCAGCGAATTCCTGCAACCTTCACCAGGTCATGATCTTGTGAAGGCGGTCATCGATCCACCTTGTGGGAGGCCTTCCAACTCTACGTTTTCCGGTACGCCGTCGCCACTGCAGAACCTCGCGGCCCCATCGGCCATCTGTTCTACGAGCTACGTGCCCTGCCCACTGCCACTTAAGTTGGGCAATGCTTCGGGAGTCAATTGCTTTGGTTTTCCTACGGATCTCTTCATTCCTGATTCGATCACGTAGGGAAACTCCGACCGTTGGCTTTTAGCGCTGGCTTTTAGCCCTGGCATTTTAGCTAAGGCTGATAGCACAGTAGTCTGGATATTTCTTTTTTCAATTTTTTTTTCTTTCACGAATGTCCAGCACGGGCTTCCAGTACGAGCCTCCACCACGGTTCTCCGGTACTGGCCTCCAGCATCAACTTGCAAGACTTAAAAACCCTAAATGTTCACCCTAAACAGTACGGAGTGGCTTCCAAGTTCCAACAATACGTCATTCGGCCATTTTCCGCTTGCGTTGTACGTCGGAAGCTCCTCGGCGCCGGATATTGGCGCGACCGACATTAGGACGTGTCCCTTATGTCGGCTGTGACATCATTTAACATGTTACATTAGCTGTTAAAGTTAATACAATTCTTTTCACACCCTTTTAAATGTTTCGTCTGGTATCAAAAGATAGTGCAAATTCATGCAGACTTCGAAAGAGAAAATGAGACTTGTAACTCCTAAGAAATTAAGTATACGGATATTAAATTATTATTTAATTTTACCAGCTGTAGGACCTTTAAGCTTCAGAGTGTCTATAACGATAGTTATGTAAGTATCAAACTGATTCAAACGTAACTATTAATCTTACGCCACCATTGAAATCAAAACTAGACGTCATAAAACATGTCATAAATGCTACAATGTTATGTCCTTATTTTATTGTTGACCCAGCTTTTGCTAGCGGCTTCGCCCGCGTTGGTGTCCGAAATTATTACTATGGGGGGTAAGAAGTATGTGAAATATGTTCATTCACGTTAAAAACGATCTGTACATTTATTCAAATGTCATTATTAGTCGATAAGTACGATTTACAATGAGCCAAATATGCATTAATAACTATATATTATATTAATACGTGAACCGAATCTTTGTATCCCTTGCGAAAATATCGGCGGTCGGAGGAGTATTAAATTTAAATTAATTATTTAATTTCATAGTGCAGAAGCTAATATTTTTATATAATAATGCAGTAGTTCAAACTTAAAATTCAAATGAATTATGTTCGAATTTCAGGGGTGCGGGTTGTTCAGGGGTGCGCGTTGTTCGAAAGAGATACCGTGGCCCCTGGCACACAGACAACTGAAGAAACACGGGTGGTTTTTAGTCAGTAAAAGTCTGACACGCCCTCAGCTCCACCCAGAGCGGGAGAAGTTATTTAATGATTTCCCACACAAAAAAAAACAATCCGATCACCAGTCATTATAATTAAGTAATCGTTACTTCCGTGTGGTGCCAGACGTAAAAGAATAGTACCATCCCATTTCTTCCCGTGGGTGTCGTAGAAGGCGACTAAGGGACTTACTAGAGAATGGGCAGCAGCGTTCTCTATGCATTTTACCACCATACTGCGATCGCAAACCCGCCTGCCAAGCGTGGCGATAAAGGCAAAGCCCCGCTTTTGGGGGAGACCTATGTCCAGCAGTGGACGTTTTTTGGGCTGAAATGATGATGATGAAGCGTTACTTTAAAACCAGTGTTAAAATAAGCAAATTTTCATTTCCATCATTGATATCGGTATATGAATTTTTCAGAGTCCTCTGAAGAACTTGTATAGGTAAACGTTGCATGTAGGTACTCTTACTTATAACAAGCACAATATACGATCATTTGTCCGTTCGTTCCCTATTCCCGTTCTTCGGCCGGCGCCGGATATTGGCGCGGCCGGCGTTAGGACAGGCCACTGCCGTCACTTGTGCTATTTCCTTTGCAGAACAATTTGCAGTTAGGGACGTTGTGGAACTATTGTGGATGGAGACTTGTTAGTAGTATTACGTTTGGTGTTGACACTTGAAGCTTTAGAGCGAAATGGTGCTGCTCTATTTTTAGTGTCGCTAAGAAATAGTTGGAATTCAGATTATTTGGAGATCATCATCTGTTTTTTTCTTTTAACTTTTTACAAATGGATGAAGCTGATTATTAGTACAGAGACTGTCTATCTGACCTACACACACAGTCGCTCCATGTAAAATGCTGGTATACAAATTGGAAAAGGCTAGACAGATAATTTCATAGTTTGTTGTGTAGAATCAAATCTTTTATGGTTTATTATACCAAAAATATGTTAATTGTGTACGCCATAAATGACAAAACATGGAGATCTACGTGATATTTTAAGACCTTGCACATATTATTTGATGGATACTCATGTTTTACAATAAATATATTCTATTCTATTCAAGTGAGGTATCTGGCTACAAGTAACGTCTCTCAATGATCTCCCTGTTGTGCACTGCATGAGGCTTGAGAAACATGTCTGCCAAACTCAACGGGCATTAAAAGCTGTTGTTTTTTAAAGATATCATGTGGCACCGTTGTACATAGCGTCTTTACTTGTATAAATAATTTCATCACCACTGCTCTCAAAACGGTGAAGGAAAACATCGTTAGGAAACCGGTATGTCTTAGAACCAAAAATTCGAAGACATGTGACATCTATAAACCCGCACTGGGCCCGCGTGGTAGATTACAGTCTCTCACTTGAAGAGAGGATGCCGGTGTCCCAGCAGTGGGAACGTACTAGGCTGAATAAGGTATGTTTATAAAATCTAATTTATTATGTCACCTCATTCTAATATAATTCGTTCATGATCGATAACAAAGCGCTAAACACTTCAGTCCATTCACTCGTCAGTTGACATCTAGTGATGTGCTTGTCAACGGACTGTCGACACATTGTCGATTGTGACGACAACTTGTCGAATGACAACGACTTCGCACTGCTCATTGAGATGGCTGCTTGATTGATTGATGGCTGACATTTGACAGCTAGTAGCTCTCGAGGCAAGGACAGAAGTATGGACGGATTTGCTGTACTAGTGTAGGTATAACTTCCCATAATAATGTTAGGGGATGATATGCTTGTGGCTAAGTAATAAAGCACTAGGAAGTGGTGACAGGCGGGCGTTTTGGGGGACTGTCTTATCTAAGTTTAACGTTCAAAAAGTGCTGGCTCTCAGCCCAGTTTGAATAAATGACTTTTGATTTGATTTGAATAACAGCCGCGCAGTTCAATCGATCCATGGATGGGTAACCGTCTGGGTCCGTACATACCAATACCCGTCTGTGAAAAACGGGAAAGCACGTTAAGCCTCCTTGGCCCCAGCTGTCATTAGTGGATCTTTGAAAGTCGTTACGGGTCCATCAGAAGACCGAAAGTGTGACAAACAGTCTTTAAGAGGTATCGTGTTACCCAGTAACTGGGTTGTGGACGTCAGTTAGTCGGTCACTGCATATAAAATACCGGTGTCTAGCTGCATCCGGTTAGACTGGACACCGACCCCAACATAGGTAGTTCGGAAAAGTAGAATAGTAGGTAGACGTTTGAATTTTTTACAGAATGTGTATTTCTGTTGCTGCTATAACAACAAATAATAAAAATAACAACAAATAATAAAAATAACAACAAATAATAAAAATAAAAACAAGGTAAAAAATTTAAGGGGCATCCATACAAGAAACTTTTTGAAGTTTTGGGTGAACAAAAATCATGGAACTCGCGTCATCGTCACCGAACATTTTCCATGAGCTATATGTATACTGTGTACATATGGGTGAACGAGCACACGGATGAGTCGCGCGTTGATGTCTTTTGGAAAAGTCCCTTTCTTTCATTAGGAAATGCTAATTCTTTAACGCTTTCTTTCCCTTTGTATTTTTATCGTAAAATCTGTGCTGTTACCTTTAATGGCTGAAGTCGATCGCTCGTTTATATTTTTTACCGAGAGCAATCAGGACCCAAGGACCCAATGTGATACCCTGTATTGACGATTAAAAAATACACAAGCAATTGTTTAAGTTTTCACTTCTGTCGGCATTCCCAGAGCTCACAACACTGACCCAGTACTAGCTTCCGGCTTTGGCTTTTAACTTTGACTGCTAGCACGGTAACCTGGGTATTTCTTTTTCTATTTTTAAAATGAAAGCTTTTTTAGGCGCGTTGGCCATTTTTTGAGATGGAAAAAACAATTGAACTAGCAACACTGTTACCGACACCCCTGACAACACGAATGTACGAACGAACAACGTTAAACGTTGTTTAATCTGACGATTCAAAAAATATTTCCTGACAATTCAAAAACAATTTCCTGACGATTCAAAAAATACACATTGCCATTGTTTTTTTTTTTCGGGTCTTTCGCCTTTTGGTACGCAGCCCTTTGTATGTGAATCCAAACCGGATTGGGCCGGGTTTTCTAAACTTGCAGCATTACGCTATAAAAACGCCGCGCGTCTAGATTTCAGAGCGTACGTGGGCTTATTCATGTCCTACTTATTCCTCACCCCAAGTAAAAGTCATAACCCCGGTTATTAAAAGGTACATTTCCATCCCCCGTGCCATTTAAAGTATAACATCAACATAGCTCTTCATTTTCATAATACGGATGACATTTTCCTTAATTTAAAGGAACGGAACATCCAAGATGAATTTCTAAGACATCTTCCCGGCGACGTCTTTAGATTATATTACTAAAGGTTTGTATAGCATGGACATAAGAGGTGATTCAGAAGGTCCACTTTGTGAAATTCATGAAAAAGTTGCAAACTCAAAGCGTTTATTTCAATTAAACCATATACCGTTCCGTGAGCGCCGGACGTAAAGAATAGCACCATCCCATTTCTTCCCGTGGGTGTCGTAGAAGGCGACTAAGGGACTTACTAGAGAATGGGCAGCAGCGTTCTATATGCATTTTACCACCATACTGCGATCGCCAAGCGTGGCAAGCCCGCCCCCCCCCCCCCCTCCCTCAAATTGGGGGAGGCCTATGTCCAGCAGTGGACGTCTTCCGGCTGAAATGATGAATGATGATGATGAAACCATGTACCTACAGGCACTTTTGAAATGATAAAAAGTCAATCAGTTAGTCGCAAAGTTGAAGCTAGATGCGCATTCTAAAACGTAGATCTCTATGAAGAAGAACGTACAATAGACTCCAAGGACACTCTTTTAAATCAAGACGTTACAAAAGCGCCCGTTCACGAACTTGACGTGTGAATCAGCAGCATCTAGCTGAACCATTGTGTAGGGAACCGAATGATCCAACACACGCGCAACCATCAGTGAGACATTTACGTGAGCATGAATAAGGTATATAGAAAATGAAACCATGAAATGCCCGTAGTGGAACAGGTCTGTGAGCTGAGTGGTGTGGAGGGTGCGCAGCGGCTGTTGCGTGTGGGTTCGATACCTCGACACACAGCGCCTTTCCGCCGTCAATCATACGCATATTTGGTGTACCGGCAGGCACGAAACCTGACCCTGGGCCGCTAGTGACAACTAACAATTTACCCGACTTAAGAATCGCATCCAGAACCCCATGTCCAATGGTAACGCTTGCGACCAATCACAACACCAGACAACCGAGCCAGTTAAGCCCAACCAAGTCGGAAATCTCTAAAAATACATCGTGCATAACTTCCTTTCTACATAATATATCCTACAAATATTATAGATGAGAAACTTTCTGAGGATGGATGTTTGTTTGTTACTCTTTCACGCAAAAACTACTGAACCGATTTGGAAGAAATTTTGCACACAAATAGTTTATAATCCGTATTAACAGATAGGGTACTTTTTATCCCGGTACTACTTTCCCGCGGGATAATTTCTGACCTCCACGCGAAGCCGCTGGCAAAGGCTAGTTGCTTCACAATAAAATCAATCTCAAAATCAAAAGTCATTTATTCAAACTGGGCTGAGAGTCAGCGTTTCTTGAACGTCAAAATAGCAACAGGGATTTACTGCATTCAACTAAACCGTGGCCACATGTCCCTCAACTACTGAAAGACTAGCTAAATAAAACTAAATAAAGCAACGTCTAGACACGCGACAATTTGCGACTAATTGCGGCCGAGTCGCCTGCCTGCGACCGGCCATACTTGTCCCTGCAAATAAAATGTCGTGAACAAATTAAGGAGGATGAATGTCTTTTTAAAAAGAAAACTCTTTGCTCTCCGGATGCTGCAGTTAAAAGTGCTATTTGGTTTCTTTTTAGTTGTTTTTCGCTACCTGAGAGTTGTGTGAGCTCGATTCTACGTTTTCTGTGCGGTCTTTCATGTGTGAATTACCTGGCTAGTTTTTCAAATGGAAAAACTGTATGTTTGTTTGCAAGACAACCTTGCTTAGAGAGTGCATAAGTGCATTCAAAAGGAGGTAGACAGGACGAACCGGAGGTTGAACTTTGTTTACACACACATCGTTCTGTTCTACATCAAAAAAAGAATTTTATAAGGTTTTTTTTTTTTATATATTCAGATCTGATTTTTATTCTTAGTTTATTTATTGTTTAAAACCTCCTTTACAACTATCTTTATAGGTTTTTTGTACAGACGCCAGCACATCAATCTACTCCAATCTGTCAAACTTCTTTGATGGATTTTCAACTTTATCACATTAACATAAGATTCATGTTCAGTTGGGAAAATTTGACAGTTTGGGGTAGCTTTTTTTTGGGTGGGAAATCATCAAATAACTTCTCCCGATCTGGGTGGAGCAGGAGGGCGTGTCAGACTTTTACTGACTAAAACCCACCCGTGTTCCTTCAGTAGCCCGTATGCCAGGGGCTCTGGTGTCTCTTTCGAACAAACCCGCACCCCTGGCAGACATCGGCCCTTGCGGGCCCCATCACTTTTTGTGCTGACATCTCTTTGAGGCGCGCGTGGAACACAACGCGCCGTCGACTTGGGCTTGGTCCTTACCGGACAGCGAGCTACCCATTACTCGCCGTCCGCAAGCCCATGCCTACGGTGGCCGGAAATCGGCCTGGGATTCCCGACGCCCAGGGCGTCTCCGTATCCTGCGGCGGCTAGGGTCGCGAGGGCGCATATGCTGCCTCTCCCTCACGTGCGCCGCCTCCCTCTTCGCGAGCATCACTGCTTCGCTGAAGGAGGCGACGGCTCCCCATGCCCTCTCGCTCCGTACCATGGCCTGGACCAGGGCCGGACGCGAGAGATCGCCGCCGCCGATCGCCTCCACGAGGACACGGCGGTGCTCCGCCCAAGCAGGGCAGACCGCCACCGTGTGCTCCACCGTGTCCTCAGGGCGATCTTAGCAGTGGAAACACCCGGGCGTTTCCTCCCGCCCTATCCGAAACAGGAACCTCCCGAAACAACCGTGTCCGGTGAGGACCTGCGTCAGGCGGAAGGTGAGGACGCCATGCCGCCTCTCAAACCACTCCTCAAAGAGGGGACTTACCGCCGCAATCGTGGGGTAGTTTGGGGTAGCTTGATGTGCAGTCTATACCTAATGCAATAGTGCGCTCTTATGTTTATAAATCGATACTTTATAACTTATTTATCTATTTCTTAATTGGCATGAGACTGAAAAATACCAATGATTAGAGAAATGAAAATGAATATGAAATGAATTTGAAATTAAATGAAAATGCAATGTAAATGAAATGGAAAAGAAATGAAACGAAAACAAAATGAAATTAAAATTAAATGTTTATTTTTGTAAGTAGATCTTTTAAGACACTTTTACACGTCAATATTTCTAAACAAGATGGCGCCTTACTAAATACTAGTACATAATCCTGTTAACATTTTCTGAGTTATGAACCCTAAAAATGCACTTTACAAAGCTACATAACCAAATCATAATTTCGCCACACGACATTATTCCTACATTAGCATAAGATATGAGAGGAGTGAGAGGACTCACCTCACCTCACTCAGCGCGAGGAAACAATATTCCCACAAAACGTAATAAGCTCCAACCCCAGTCTGTGCACAATATAACTAATAACGAATACTTTCGGAAATAACTTGCCTCGCTCACGTGTTTAAATATGGAAAATAGGTGAGATTTTTTCGTATAAGTGAACATTTTTATGACGAAAATATGCTGTGAATATTGTTACCTGTAATATGCTTGGGTATTATAGCAGTGGTGGCCCAGTGGAAATGGTTGCGACTTACGAGTAGGTCGTAGGTTCGAACCCAGAGTGTTTTACTTTGTGTAAATTATTTCGTCTCCACTACTCTCATGCGGCATGTCCTAGAACCAAAAATTCGAATACCTACATGTGACATCTACCAACCCGCACTGGGCCCGGGTGGTGGAGCACTACCACATCCCTCTCACAGAGAGAAGGCCTGTTTCAACAGTGGGATCATTATAGGCTGATTATGCTAGTAACAAAACTATGAATGATAAAGTTCAGGTTAATGTTTAACAAAAATTGTTATAACTTAGGTAAACATATATTGTCCCGTGTGGTGCCGGGCGTAAAAGAATAGCACCATTCTATTTCTTCCCGTGGGTGTCGTAGAAGGCGACTAAGGGACTTGCTATAGAGAATGGGCAGCAGCGTTCTCTATGCATTTTACCACAATACTGCGATTGCCAACCCGCCTGCCAAGCGTGGCGATTATGGCAAATCCCCCCGTCTTGGGGGAGGCTTATGTCCAGCAGTGGACGTCTTTCGGCTGATATGATGAATACATATAAGCAGAAACAAAGTCCACCATACTACTACGCCACCACTGCTCACTGTATGTGTCGGTTTTTAATTATGTACTAGGTTTTATCGTGATAACTTTTTGACCCATGACTCCATGTTATCCACTCGAATAAAAATTTGTCAAAAAATAATTCAGGAGCTAGGTCATCTCTAAAATGTATAATCTGTTTTTGTGTTAAGATTATACTTAATCGGCTGACTCAGATTAAGTCGATGGAATTAAATATAAGATGGCTACTCTATGCAGATTGTCCACAACATTTGTGGAACATTTATATTTTGTTGTTGTCCACGGAAGATGACAAAAAAAAAACGAAAAAAATAAAGTTCCAAGTTTATGAAGAAGTACTATACGTAGCTTTTATTTATGTGAAGAAATAGACCATGTCCAATAAATACATAAAATCTTGGTTATCTTTTGAAACAACGCATTACTTTCCAATCTGCCATCACATCTTGGAAATAAACCGCACTCCTCACAAACACATCACTCTTATGTTACCAAAACAAACAGCACGTCGTTATATTTATTGTAACAGCAGTTTTGGATGTTATTCCCACACCCATACATACATACCTAATGTCAGAAATGTTATTTGAATCACAGTGTACGGTTAACAGATGGGCAAGAGGTCGCGTCGGGTGAAATAATGATGGTTTAATTGAGATACCATGCCCACTAATTAAGAGCACTGGTAATCCAGTGGTAACCGCCACGATTTATACGACTTTTAAGATCGTAGGTACGAACCCTGACACGCGCTTTACTTTGTGTAAATTACTCCATCACCACTGCTCTCAAAACGGTAAAGGAAAACGTCGTGAGGGAACTAGAATGTTTATGACATATGACATTGGCCAACCAGCACGATCCCGGGTAGTGTAATATGGCTCACTCTCACAGAGAGGTTTGTGTCCCAGCAGTGGGAACGTATTTTTTTTTTTTTTGGGTGGGACATCATCAAATTATTTCTCCCGCTCTGGGTGGAGCAGGAGGGCGTGTCAGACTTTTACCGACTAAAACCCACCCGTGTTCCTTCAGTAGCCCGTATGCCAGGGGCTGTGGTATTTCTTTCGAACAAACCCGCACCCCTGGCAGGCATCGGCCCTTGCAGGCCCCATCATTTTTTGTGCTGACATCTCTTTGAGGCGCGCGTGGAACACAACGCGCCGTCGACTTGGGCTTGGTTCTTACCGGACAGCGAGCTACCCATTACTCGCCGTCCGCAAGCTCATGCCTACGGTGGCCGGAAATCGGCCTGGGATTCCTGACGCCCAGGGCGTCTCCGTAACCTGCGGCGGCTAGGGTCGCGAGGGCGCATAGACTGCCTCTCCCTCACGGGCGCCGCCTCCCTCTTCGCGAGCAATACTGCTTCGCTGAAGGAGGTGACGGCTACCCATGCCCTCTCGCTCCGTACCATGGCCTGGACCAGGGCCGGACGCGAGAGATCGCCACCGCCGATCGCCTCCACGAGGACGCGGCGGTGCTCCACCCAAGCTGGGCAGACCACCACCGTGTCCTCAGGGCGATCTTCGCAGTGGAAACACCCGGGCGTTTCCTCCCGCTCTATCCGAAACAGGATCCTCCCGAAACAGCCGTGTCCGGTGAGGACCTGCGTCAGGCGGAAGGTGAGGACGCTATGCCGCCTCTCAAACCACTCCTCAAAGAGGGGACTTAACGCCGCAATCGTGGCGTGCCCAGCAGTGGGTTGCGACAATCGCACTCTCCATATCGCCATGAGATCCCGTCGGAGCTCCGCTGTGCCGCGATTTCCCGCGGCAGCGGAGTTACACCCCGGCATTGGGACTCCTCGCGCCATTACCACATGTGCGCGAGGACCTTTGCCTCCAGATCCCATGGCGGAGCAGTGGGAACGTTACAGGCTGATTATGCGCACTATTTAATTACAATTTTTGACTGCCTCGCCTGATTCAGCGTAGCAAAAAACCCAAAATTAAACTTAGCGCAAGTCTAATTCTTAGTTGTTTCTATAGGAAATTCTCAGCACCAGCCAAGCATATTTTTAAGTAATTTTCTTATGATTTAATTCCTAAGTCACTTTTATTCCACCCAAGCGTTAAAAAGCGACATCATTTACTTCATTTAGAACCATACCTTCTAGGTCAGAACTTTACATATTTCGACAATCTCTTAAATAACAATAAAAATGCAAAACTTCATCAGCGCTTCAAAATGTTATAAATTCATTATTTGTTAGTACTACATACATTATTTTCTACCTTAAGCGCTTGATATAAGGTTTAAAATCATTTGAATACGACTAAAATGCATGGAACAGCATTATGCGAGATTGCACGTAAAACTAATTATCCAGACTGCATATTATCACCTAAATAGCATTATTATTACATGGCATTGTGATGTCATCTTTAATTTTAACAGCATAAGGTTTAAATTACACTGCACACATAAATACAGAACAGTACAAACAAAACTGAACTGTATTCGTAAAACATTAAGGTTGATTATTGTTTGTGATAAGTATAAGTCATTAGATAAATAATAAGACCTTCCCTGTGGATAGAGTACGGAACCCTTTTTAATAAGTTTATCTGTTACAAACGGTACGGAATACTAATCCGATGACATTTGAGAAGCTTGTAATTTATTAACTCGTGTTTTTAAGGAACACAATGTTGTTAATTTATTTAAGACGTAAGGGAGAGAACGGAGGTACAGAGGAAAACAGGTCTCGAGTTCTTTTTGAGAAATAGGCAATTGTAATTTAATCTCGTAAGTAATTAAGAAAATATAAACATTTACTAGTTACAAAGATAGAGATATAATTTTAATTTACAATTAAAATTTCAGAAGCTATAATGTAGGTACCTAGTGGCTGTACGGAATAGGTCTAGTTCAACATGGTTTTAACTAGTACTTTTTCCCTTTTAAAGATTCACTGGCGTAAGTGTGTTGTTGACATGTCTTTGAATACGATAAAGCAAATCATACATAATATGTATATGCATGCATGTTAACAACAATTATAGCTAACAAGACAAGAAGGTACTGACTGGGCAAGAGATTTCTGTTAATGTTTTTATTTTTATTTTGTATTATGCTTCTTGAGTAGAAGTGCGACTTATGAGATCGTAGATTCGAACCCCCGCAGGTGCTTTACTTCGTTTTAACTATTTTATAACCACTGCTATCATAACAATGAAGAAAAACAAAGTGAGGAAACCGGCATGTTCTAGAACCAAAAATTTAAAGACATCTAACAACCCGCACTGAGCCCATGTGGTGGATAACAACCCACACCTTCTCACCCAGCAGTGGGAACATTATATGCTGATTATGCTAACAATGTTATCCAACGTATTCTCCAAACTTATCTCCTAAAATTAATTACGGACTAAATGAAATCCCGGGCCTATCTCACTAACCAATTCAGTAAGAAAGTCCCACTCTCCCCCCCCCTACCCCCCGGGCGGGGATCAATTAATTTCATTCTCCCCTAACATTACACGCACACTTGTTAGTACGACACGTAAGCAAAAACTAAGGCTTCCCTAGCTCTCTGACTATGTTAAAAACAAGCTAATATTAACCTTTGGTCAATTATGATAAGGTTGACAATTCTTTGTGCAAAATTGTTAGTTTATAAGGCAATCTCTTCTAAACTTTATCAAGCTAATTCCAATCTTATTTTTATCGGCTAAGAGTTTACTTTTATTCGTCAGCAATTCTGATTAAGGCCCAATTATTACGAATTATTTTAAAACTATTTGCAGTCTTATGTCCTAAGTCAATAAGGTAGATTTTCCTCTGTGTGTAAGAGAAGTAAGGGTCGCGCCCTCTGTAGTAATGTTTAGTGCAAATACAGGATGTTTATTTGGTAATAAGTTACAGGGTGCTGTGTAATGAGGACCGAGTTGTTTGGGGAGGATTCTTTAAGCTTGTTGATGTTGCTATAACAACGTTTAATGGTTTAGTTAGGAACGAAAAACATTTTTTGATTATCTACCGTTTTTTGGGAACAAAATATTCTACGTTTTTCCGCAGTTTTAACAAAGTAACTACGATTGAAACTTTAGAGGAAAAAGAAACTAGGTACTGTCAAAGAGTGATAAGAGTATGACGCATATTATTTAAAGCGCAATAATTATAATCAAAATCAAAAATCATTTTACAAAGCGTTATTATACAGGAAAAGTTTTTATCCAGTGCGCAAATTTTAACCATGAATTCAGCATATCATTCTAGACCCCCCTACCGCAGAAATAATTCGCCGATTATACAAAATAAAAAAAACAGCTGTTTCCTTTATTGATCGAAGGCTGTTTCATAGAAAAGTGCAATACTTACGCGGTCAAAATGTATGGAACAGCTGTTTTTTTTTTCTAGAACGATATGCTGAATTCATGGTTAAAATCTGCGCACTGGATAAAAACTTATCCTGTATATAGGTGTTTCACTAGTTTATTTAAAAGAATAAACCAGTTGCTGCTATTATTCTAATTTTTCTACGACCTCAAGGGTTGCCAACCGTACTCTAAAATAGAGTAACTATTGTACTCTTTTTCCTTATGTATTTTTTTCTCTATAATTTATAAGTATTATAACGTTATAACACTATAAAGTACGCTAATATATTTTTTTTTCTTAAACTGACTTTTTTGACAAGTGTTTTTGGCAAGGGTAGAGTAACAGAGCTTTATTATAATAGGCTCCTGATCTTATATTAACTTAGAATTATGATGTTTGGAGCCTAACAATTGTTGTAAAAACAATAAAAATGTTTTATACCGCAAAAAGTACTAGAAAATACATTTTTTATTTATTAGTACTCTTCGTTATTCATCTGTACTCTTTATATAACCTCTCTGAAATTTGTAATACTTACTGTACTCTTCTAAAAAAAGTTGGCAACCCTAATGACCTCAGCCGTTTTATTACCACAGGTATTTCTTACATTATTGGAAACTACATTGCGAACGCAGTATACAACCAATCTACTAAATTAAAAACAACGCGATCGTCTGCGAAAGTATGCAACGTACCCTTAATAGTGGGGCGAGAGGGTTCAACGAGGCGAGATATTAGCCGAGAGCCGATTGAAGCCAATAGCCGTGGCCGACCGGCTACAGATGATAGCCGGTCAGTTGGAGATAAGTGTTCGGTGCGTGGATTAAATGGAAATGATTAGATTATTTATTTTATGTTAGTAGGGCTATGGAGCAGCGCCCTTGCTGGTTCAGATTGAGTCGAACCTACACACAATAATAATCTATTAATATAATAAAATAGTAATAATATAATAAAATAATAATAATAGTATAGTGTTGGCATATGTACCGAATGCGTTTTGGGATTCTGTCTTTATTTAATTCTGACGTTCAAAAAGTGCTGACTCTCAGACTAGTTTGAATGAATGACCTTTGGTTTGACTTTTTGACCTATTTAAATTTCGATAAAATGCTCAATATTTTTAGCAGGCGATAAGCAAGAATTTAATTTATTTGTCGTACTGATTACTCCAGAAATATGAATTAGGCTTGATTGAATTGTATGCAATAAAGTAATAACATTAGTTCGATTATCTCCTATAAACACAATTGATTTTAACACGATTTTATTTGCTTTGCATGTATCTATGTAACGGAATTTTTGAACGTCATTTGCACCCCCACCAAAACGTCGAATTGATTTGAAACTTTGCACACTATCAAGGTCCGATAAAAATTCAATAATTTCATAAATGTGACCTTAATGTAAGTAAAAAAGATAAAATTTTAAAAAGAACTGAAAATTCATTCGTTTTGTAGTCAGCCGAACTAAAAAATAGAAAATAAACTAATAATTAATTAGGTTTTTTAACTGTACAGGATACGTTTTTAACCAGTGTGCAAACTGTAAACATGACTTCAGCATATAATTATAGACCCCAGTGCAGACATTTTTCGTTAGTTAGACAAAAAAAATCTGATGTTTCATAGAAAAGTGAAATACCTACCCGATCAAAATGAATGGAACAGATAATTTTTTTACCGGACGGTTAGACTGGAAGCCGACTCTAATATAGTTGGGAAAAGACTAGACGGATTGACTGAAATAAAAAGATTCATGCAGGCCAATCACATCAAGCTACCCCATACTGTCAAATTTTCCCATTTGAACATGAACCTTATGTTTATGTAATAAAGTTGAAAAACTGTCAAAGAAATTTGACAGATTGGGGTAGCTTGATGTGCTGGCGTCTGTACATCTGCATCAATTCACAATGTAGCCCGCTTTACCTTCGACATTCTTTTATAAAAAACAATGCGAATGAAACCACTTATGTCCCAAACGCCGGGTCCGATGATAAAGGGCCCATCTCTCTTTGGGATACAGATATGACACACACATACATACAAACAGGTAGGCGTACGTTTGTCAACTGAGAGGCTTTGACGTCGAGCCTGAATTGAATGATGGAGTACTGCGGAAAAAAGTCGTTTGAGCTTTGAATTCAAGTGGAAATTGATGAAAGTCGGCGCTGTGACATTCCCATGCTATACACAACAGCAGGCGTAGCATAATCATTTCTATCGTTATTCTACCAAGCATAGAAAAAGCTATTTTTATCCAACTTGCCGGGGCATCTCTTCTGCCCAAGCATGAGTCGACCCATGCACTCGCGTTTCAAAGAAGATAAAGACAACAAGCAACGGGGAGGTAGCTAATGATGTAGGTAATACGATGGATACCCCTTGGTAAGACTGGTTGTCGGACTTCTGTGCTTCTGATCAGGGGGGTTACACTCTCACTCCGTCAACACAATACGGACCCGTCCGAAAACAGTTCGAAACTTCGCAGTGACTCCTACAGTTCATTAATTAACTTTTTTGGACTGGTAAAACGATATAGAGATTAGGGACAACTGTCAAATCGTGTAGTAATTATTTGTTAGTTTCGGCCCCAAACTAATCATAGTTCCGTAAGTAATACGGAGTACGAAACGCCCGTAACTTCGTCCGAGATTACGGATGTCGTGATTCGAGAGCATGGCCCCAGTAACGACTGTCACAGATCCACGAATGACAACCGGGATCAACGACATGACGTGCTTTCTGACGACCACGGACTACTGACCAACCTCGGCAAGCGTAGTTTAACCTGAGCGATCATCTTGTACGCCTGTTATTACCTACTTAGCCACAAGCCCCTCGGCAGGCATAGCATAACGCTTTCTATTTCTATTCTACTGTAGAATTGAAATCGCTTGTAGTACCTACATTTCTCGGTGTAAAACTGTCAACTGTTTATTCGGAAACGTTTTTTTTTTTGTCTACTCTTCCGACGACAGAAAACTTGTCTACGGTTCTCGTCCTAAGCTTGCTGGCGTTCTTCGTATCCCATTTCGACCGTCGTATTCTATATTATTGCTCGCTCATTGGGCCAAAAATCATGTCAAAACTTATAGCGGCATTGCGTGCGTATACCTCATCAGCCAACAATGGTCCCACTGCTGGGACACAGACCTCCTCCCTGTGGGGGGGAAAAAACCGCTTCGAGATGGAACGCAGTGTATTATGATGTAATGGTATAGTTTCAAAATGCGTCTGTTCTACGTACATACTGCTTACTTTACAACTAGATGAGTTCAGTGTGCAATCGTGAGAAGAAATACACTCAGAGGTCACAGTCACTTTGAAAGTCCAGACATAATATTGGTCAGGCTATATGAAGACGGGTCTTTTCTTTACAAAGTTAACTATGCTTAGAGCAAGTTACAACACAAAGCAAAAAGTTTCCGTCTGAACAATAGATCCTTGGAACAACACTGGGGGTCGACCCCGCGGCGACCCTCTAACACACTGCCTCACATTGTTCCTAATAATATTATAACATAACGCACCCCTACCAACCCCCCCCCGCAGTTGAAGGGGAAATTAGTTTACGTGACTATGCATAAATAGGTAAGTACTTTGGTATTTTTATTTTTTGTAATTTTCGTGAGGATTGGATGTGCTAAAGAATTTTTATTAAAATTACTGATTTCTTTATGCAAAGATGTCGTCCTATTAAGGGACTACTAACACCTATTCAGCTCTGTTCAGCTTTTGTCCATAGAAAACAAAGATTTTGCATGAGATACGTACGCATCTGTTCAGCCGCGGAAAGCTGCTCTATGCAAAATCTTTGTTTTCTTTTTTTAACTGTGTGTGTAGTGCCTAATACTGAGGAGTACTTCCGTAACACAATAACAGCACAATGGCTTTTATTTAGGTAGTTCAACGCAATTAACGTTCATCACGCTATTTACGTTGTTAAGCAGTTATTTTTTGTATGTTTAGGAGTCAATTTGGTCAAAATTTTAAAACTGGATGGCGCCGGCATTTTTTAGCCGACTAATCATCCCTCAGAAGAAGAATTGCCAAAACAAAGAAGTCACTGTCTCTCACGCATGATGTACAGACGCCAGCACATCAAGCTATCCCAAACTGTAAAATTTTCCCAATTGAACATGTACCTTATAACCTCCTGCTCCACCCGGAGCGGGAGAAGTGTTTTGACGATTTCGCACCCAAAAAAACCCTTTGTTATAAAGTTGAAAATCTTAAATGTGCTGGCGTCTGTACTAGCCAGTTTGTAGCTCAACCCCAGTTTCGTCACTGATCCTACTATCCTACTGACAATAAAAATGTGAGAGATTGTATATTTGGATTTTTGTTACTCAATCACGCAAAAAACAGCCGAATGGATGTTGATGAAATTTGGCACACAGATAATTTATAACCTGGATTAACACATAGGATACTTTTTATCCCGGTAGTACATTCCCGTGGGATAATTACCTCCACGCGGGATAGGCCGCTGGTAAAAGAAATTTAAACAATATCCCCCTTATTTATAAACGCTGCTTAAAGTTAAGTAATGATTAGCGACTGATTAACCATACATTTTTGACGTTTAAACATCTAGTAACTTTAATCATCGTTTATGAATACACCCCATATATCCAGCAAAGAATCATCTTAAATTTCCCAAACTGCAGACCGTATCCTCCACTGCCACCCTGCCACCCTCGCCATCCCGCCCCACACACGTGCCACACAATGTGCAATAATTGACTGCATCGATCTAATATTACATTTCTTTATGTTTATGTTTCATACTGCCCCTCCTTGTGTGCATCGTGCATCGAATGCAGCGAGTGATGAAATTGAATAAAAATATTAAAACGTTAATAATGGCTAGGGAGAAAATCTGAGCAGATAAACACGGTGGAATTTTGCGGACATGGTTTCACTCCGACAGTAATGGAATAGGTAAGAAATTAAGTACAATATAATTATTTGACACCAAAACACATGCATAGGTAACATATACACATGTGCTAAGTTACACACAATAGGAAGTTTGTTGCGCCACTTCTTCCCAGCTAAAGCACAAGGAAGTGGTAAAAGGCTGGCGTTTTGGGGGACTTTCTTTTGTAATTTTCACGTTCGAAAAGTGTTGACTCAACACTTTTCCTCAGCCTAATTTGAATAAAATAATAACCTTTGATTTAAATTGATTTGAATTTGTCTTCAGTTATCGGTCTTTGTACCGATAGTATTAAAATCAATTTTAATATTCTTTATCTCTATTTCATTCCCCCTTTCACATCTTATAATAAACATAAACCTGCTTCACAACGATAAGTACCCAAGCCATGTCTTCCAAAGTAAACCCCCGTTTATCTCGCTCTCACACAAGAGTGCCAACTTACTAAAACAAAGGTGTACTCTGCACACAATCTTCATAATGAGAACAAAGAGTGCACAGAGCACGTGTGGATGATACTCGCGCTTAGAGCAGGGCTACCAACTTACCGTCGTGTTTACAGCGAGAACGGTTTTATTTGAGAACTTTTTTGTTTAAACTTTACAACGACACGCCCCGGCTAACTGCGTCGTTGGTGTAGTAGTTGCCAGCGCGATGGTCGAGTGTGTGGACTTGGGGTCGATCTTTGGGTCGCGAAACTTGTTTTTACACACGATTAGTGACAAATGCCTGCACTCACTGGACAGGTACCGGGGATTAAGGTGTGTAGAAATAAAATACTTGGTGATCTTTTAACGGTGGGACTCCACCTTTAATAAGGAATTAGCTCATTACATGTCGCGGCTGAAAATCGAGACAAGCTTCCGCAACAAAACCTAAGTAAAATAATATGACATTCTAAAGATAAAAACTTCTCGACATAGACAGCCTAACTATGGGCTGCCAGCATGTACGTGAGGTTCCTCGTGAAGCGAACAACCTCTACAGTACTCAATCTGTGTAGTTCTTTCCTCAAAAAACCATTTCAGACACCAATCTACTGCTGCCTTTACACGATCTGAGCAAGATTATGTCAGGATTTTAAAAGTGACCTCTGATATGGTTTCGGCCTTTATTCTCAGAGTAGTCAGATAGGAAACGCCATCCTTATCTAGTTTGAAAAAAATGATTGACGTGTAAAAGTGTTTGTACACACGGCTACACATCAAGCTATACATTTCCAGTTTACGCTGATCTAGCACTGCACGGAAATCCTATACAATGCAAGATCAGCTTATACGGAAATGTATAACTTGATGTGTAGCCGTCTGTACAAACCTTCTTACGTACTGAAATAATATCATTTATAATTTAGGGTTTTGGATCAAGAATTTCTAAGTAGCCCGGGAGTCTGGATGTGTGCTCGATTAATGGCGGGAAAGACAAAACAAGGGATTCAAACAAAACTGTCGATATGCAGGTGTACCTTTGCCTATACCTTCGAGGAATAGAGTCGAGATGTTGTCTTATTTGATGAAACGTGAGAAAAAAATGGCTAGATTTTCTTTTGCAATGCCGCTTGCTAGGTTTTTAGACAATATGACAAACGGCTTGCGGAAAATACATGTCAGTGACGACGATTTATATTTTCTGCGTTAGCACATGCTGGCAACTAAATTCCTTGTATTTTAGAGTTTAAGCTGGAAGCTCCAGAGGAGTCCGCAAAATTCGAATCATCTTACGTTTATTTTTGTTAAATACACACGTAATTTCACCGACCAAGTTTTCAATTCTGTCGGCACTCCCGGAGTGCCACTGTTTTTTTTGTTAGGGTGTAGGTACAATAGGTACACCTTTGCCCAAGCCTCCGAGGAAACAAGGCGAGATGTTATGTATTAGTGCTTTGTGGATGTCCTAGTTCAGAGAGAATACGGGGATAAAATATAGCCTATGTCACCCGGGGATAGTGTAGCTTCTTAACAGTGAAAGAATTTTTCAAATCAATTCAGTAGTTTCGGAGCCTATTCAATGCAAACAAACAATCAAATCTTTCCTCTCTATAATATTGGTATAGATAAACCTGCAAGGGCAGTTATGAAACCCCAGAAGCTAGGTGCACGGTTCCACATTGTCGCTTCCTATGGAGAAGAGCCGGAAAAACGAAATAAACTCCACGATAACTCTTTTAAAAATAATTGGGTTTTACAGTATTTTCAAATTACAGTGATAATAGGTATGGGAGGACAGCGCAGGCCTGTCAATAAGTACCTGGAAAAAGGTCGGATGCTGTAAGCCTACAACGTTCTCTCATTTACAATATGTAAAAGAATCTCATCATCATCATCATCATCATATCAGCCGAAAGACGTCCACTGCTGGACATAGGCCTCCCCCAGGCTCCTCCACTTCGACCGGTCTTGTGCTTCCCACATCCAGCGGATACCCGCGGTCTTCGCAAGGTCATCGGTCCACCTTGTGGGAGGCCTTCCTACTCTACGTCTTCCGGTACGCGGTCGCCACTCCAGAACCTTTCGGCCCCATCGGCGATCTGTTCTGCGAGCAATGTGCCCTGCCCACTGCCACTTAAGAATTGCCAAACTTAAGTAAAAGAATCTACATAAATAAAATGAACTTATATGAACAAAGTGACATGATTTCCATGACAATCAGTACTACCTATGTAAAAGTCCACACAAATTCATCTGGCACAACGAAAAAAAAACTAACACTACCTAGTACTAGAAATTGTATGCTTTTAGTTAAATAATAATCGTTCACATAGACCGATAAAGCTAAACAAATTGCATTTAAAAAAAAAAAACACCGTAAAAACTGTCCAGTCGGTGTCAATCATTCGCCCGCAGCGGACGCGCCGCGGGTTAATCCCGGCCATATTGACGCGACGCGACATTCGCGGTTATGTGCCGGCGACACGACAAACTGCAGTTTATCATGAATTATAGGACTTTTATGTATTATAGCAACTATTTATAAGTTAATAGGCATATAAATAATTTGATTGAAGTGCAAAGGGGGTAATTTTTGTTTCTTTATTGAAAGTAAAAGCGGTAAGGTGACCGGAATATTGTAAAATTAATTAAAGCATAAAAAGAAATGAGAGAGAGTTAGTTGTTTTTTTTGTATTAGCCACTAAAGTCCCACGGCTGGGCGAAGGGCTCCCTACTCTCTTTTCAGCTCTCTCTGTGACCTGCCAAAGACAAAACTTTATTAATGGAGTCTAGCTCATCCCGTCATCTCCGTCTGGGCCTGCCGCGATAGCGTTTGCCATTTAGACCTTATTTGTTAAGTTTAAATAGTGTCGTTATGAGCAATAACAGTTCTTATTACAATATGATACGGGTTAAAATCTGTTGTGATAAATTCGAATAATAAATGAGCAAGCGTATGTTGCAAAAATGCAAATAAAATTAGATTTTAATTATTTAATAATATATAATCCATCACTGAATGCAGTTTTGCGTTTGAAATGTTATGGTATATTTTTAATTATAATTATAATTGTTATTGAAGGGATAAACTGCTTTTAAATAAAGATAGGAGGTTTTTGATGCATCAAAGTATGTTTAATTTTTTGAGTTCCATCACTGTATGCAAAAAAGACTTGAAAATATCATATATTTTTTTGCTTTCAAAATTATTTACTGTTAAAGAGATCCACAGCTTAAAAAACCACTTTTTTGTTTTAAGAAATCTCCGCCTTAAGCAGGACCCACTGTTTCGTAAGTTTCATGGGATTTAAACACAACTTGGCAAATGTTGGTGTATTAAGTATAGGTACTATCATATTTGGAAACGCTGTGTTGGAATTTCTTAGTAACAACCCGAAATCTGTGTAAGTGCACGATTGATGGCAATACGGTCGCCCCCTATTACATGGGACTTAAACATAACTGGCGAAATGTGAGTGTACTGTATGTACTCTTCTGCCCAACTCTTTGGAGGAAATAAAATGTGATGTTATGTTATGTTAGTAGATTTGGAATATTGTAGTTTTTTAAATGTATTTACTTTATTTTGCAAGAATAATTGTGTTATATTATCTAAGGCGTTAGTTACCTGACAATAAAGTAATGATTAAGATTAGTTAATTATTAAACACCTCTGCCCATCACCTTGGGGAATACAAGCGTGGAGTTATACGTTCTGGGTCAAACAATGATCAGCCAAATGCCCTAATACAGACGTTAGGGATGCCCGATCTGAATCGATCTTCCAGAAGATAACAACAAAAAAGTCTGACACGCCCTCCTGCTCCACCCAGAGCGGGACAAAGTATTTGATGATTTCCCACCCTCAAAAAAAAAACCTTATGCTTTTGTAATAAAGTTGAAAATCTATCAAAGAAATTTGACAGATTGGGGTAGCTTGATGTGCTGGCGTCTGTACCTACAATAGGACATCGCTAGTCACCCCCACAGGGAATCCGGGCATGAAAAGTATTTATTTTAACTTTAATTAATAAGGCGACTAGTAATAGCTGCCATGTTGTGACGTCAGAGCGAGACCGGTGGGTGTAGTGACGTAACACACGGGTTACCGAACTAAGAATAAATGAAGGCTTAATTTTATCTATGTCTGGGGACCGGTTCAGTTTTATTTCGATAGAATACATAACATCACGCTTTGTTTCCCAAAGGGTTGAGCTGATGTGTCACACACATTTCGCCAGTTATGCCTAAGCTAAGCCCCATGCAATAGGAGGCGTGTGGCGCCGTGTGGTGCCGGGCGTAAAAGAATAGCACCATCCCATTTCTTCCCGTGGGTGTCGTAGAAGGCGACTAAAGGATTTACTAGACAATGGGCAGCAGCGTTCTCTATGCATTTTACCACCATACTGCGATCGCCAACCCGCCTGCCAAGCGTGGCGGTTATGGCAAATCCTTTCCCGTCTTGGGGGAGGCTTATGTCCAGCAGTGGACGTCTTTCGGCTGATATGATGATGAATAGGAGGCGAGCCTATTGACATCAACCAGGCACAAATCTGACTCCCGCAGCTACTGAGAAGTTCCAGATAGAAACATGCCCGACCTTGGAATCCCAACCCAGGACCTCAGCCGTCTTTACTACAAGAACTATTGTACGAGTATAACAGAAAAATAATGAACAGTGGATACATTTTTTACCTTACCCCGATGTCAATGTAGCGAAACTGCAAAGCCACATATTTTGACTAAGGTGCAGAGTTTGTGAAGTTAGGCCCAGGCGCAGTCCGAGGGGGGGGAGGGTCATAGGGGTCATGACCCCCCCCCCCCCCAAACTGTAAACATTAACCAGTTTTTTGTGCAATAAAGTCTAATTTACTCTTTTTCTTTACTTATTAATATGTAGTCTTTGTCTGCGACACCCCCCCCCCCCAGTCTTTGGCTGCGACCGCGCCTGGTTAGGCTTTATTAGAGTAAGGGCGTGTAGAGTTAGAAGCTTGGTTCTACATGAGATCTGATAACTTTTTGACAGTGCGAGTCATATGGTCTCGTCTTGGCAACATTTTACATGAAAATGTTTTTGGTGGGTTTTTTTTTTGCGTCACACATACAACTTTACAAAGGTTGTTATTGTTCCAGTTTCTTTTTTCAAATAATAACGAATGTTTGTAACAGCATAATAATTTATAATATAATTTTCATTGATATAAAAATAAATACGTTTTCAACGTTGTTTTCAAAGGCTGGAGATGGCTAAAGAGCAAAATATGCTTACATTAACGATGAACTACTATTCAACCAATAGAAATATTCCAATTATGTATCATAAATATTGTTGCAAAACGAAATTTAAACGATTTTAACCGTCTATTTGGTTTAAACCGATTTAAAACCACACTTAGCGGTTTAATATTGGTTCAAAATGTTTTTCTTTTTACGATCTATTATACCTCACCTACTCTCTAATTTAGGATATTTCAAAGACAATTAAAATGAAATACATTCTAAAAAATATGCAGTGGCTGAATACAAACCTAATCAGACTATTTTTATTAGGGTTCCGTACCTCTAAAGGAAAAAACGGAACCCTTATAAGATCACTTTGTTGTCCGTCCGTCCGTCCGTCCGTCTGTCAAGACCGTTTTTCTCAGGAACGCGTGGAGGTATCAACCTGAAATTTCTATATGATACTTAGTTCTACTGTCCCTGGAAGCTGTAGAAAAATCAACCTTCTAAGTCAACGCAATCAAAAGATACAGCCATTTAGGCTGCAAAATTCCGCAAATTTTCGAAACTCGCACTGGAATCAAAACCTACAGGGTACTTCCCGTGAACTTAGAATCTTGAAATTTTGTACAAAGTCACGTCTTATAGTACAGATATAGGAAAAATTACGAAAACCGTAAATTTTTAGTTTCGTCATATAAAAAAAAATATTTTTGACAATTTTGAACTTTTACTTATATACCCACAGGTTTGTACGGAACCCTCGGTGCGCGAGTCCAACTCGCACTTGACCGGTTTTTTTGATAGTAAGTTTACTACATATTTTTTAAATGTATATTTTAATAAATACGCATATCAAGATTGTGTCCTGTGTGCCTAATCCTAAAGAAATAGTCCACCTATATGATTTCACATAGGTAATATTAATAAAAATGGAGGTAGCGCCCACGTGGTTACAAACCGTTTTAAACAAATTTAAAACGGGTTTTAAACCTTGGATTTTGGTTGAAAACGGTTTATTTATGACTACATATAAGCACGAACTCATTGTAAAGAGGATATTAATCCACGACATT
This sequence comes from Polymixis flavicincta, assembly GCA_949987655.1. Classification (NCBI taxonomy): domain Eukaryota; kingdom Metazoa; phylum Arthropoda; class Insecta; order Lepidoptera; family Noctuidae; genus Polymixis; species Polymixis flavicincta. The sequence continues at coordinate 1,601,880 of OX465198.1, read as the reverse complement.
TATACTGAGTTTTGTAATATCGTTTGAGGACAAAAAACTGTGTAACAGTTGGCACCAGAAACTAATTTGTACAGTGGAAAAACACGGAGGAAGCTTCCCGGGACAATTGTCTGAAACTTTTCTAATTAACAATTTTGGGAAGTCAGTTATGTGATACCAAATAAACTTGTTATTACCGAGTATTGTGTTTGTAAATACCCGCATATTATTAAAAAAAATATGAGATGAAAATGAAAAAAAAAAGAAAAATCTACGAATCTGAAGATACTCGTGCTCGAGGGTCGATTGAAAGTTAAGCTACCCTTGCCGCGGTCGGTTCTTGGATGGGTGACCATCCATAACATATCAAGACTCCTCCGTGCCTCGTAAAGCACGCTAAGCTGTTGGTCCCGGCAGTTATATGTACATCTTTGACAGTCGTTACGGTTAGTCAGAAGCCCGAAAGCTGTGCCGAAAGTCTGACAACCAGTCTTACCAAGGGGTATCATATTACACAGTTACTAGGATGTGGAGGTCAGATAGGTAGCCGCTTCATGTAAAATAGTGGTATTCAGCTGCATTCAGTTAGACTGGAAACCGACCCCAACAAAAGTTGGGAAAAGGCTAGGTAAGCAAAACTTTACCATAAACGATTATATTCATCATTCATCATCATTTCAGCCGAAAGACGTCCACTGCTGGACATAAGCCTCCCCCAAAAGGGGGATTTGCCATAATCACAGTATGGTGGTCAAATGCATAGAAGACGCTGCTACCCATTCTCTAGTAAGTCCCTTAGTCGCATTCTACGACACCCATGGGGAGAAATGGGATGGTGCTAATCTATTACATTCGGCACCACACGAAATATTTCATTTGATAATTAAGTGTTAAAGTAAATCATTTTCGTCTTCGCCGTAATCAGATAAGTTTTTTTTTTTTCATTACGCCCAGTTGCACTAGATGTGCAGTAATTCGTTCAAATAGTTTCTCGGTTTCATCGAATAACAATGCACGCTGCCAAAAAAATAAAGTATCCATACATCGACCGTTGGGATTTTTCGTAGGCGTAACTCCAACAATTTAAATAGCGTGTTATTGAGCCATAAATGTTCTTTTTACGTTTGGTGACAGCTAGAAGTACAGTAAACTTCGCAAAACTGCTTTTCTGTCAAGCGTAATATTATACGATTTAAAAAGGTTTCAAAGTATCGGAATTTAGGTTACATTGACCTATTTATTATTTTGGGCATTATTTAAATTGGAATATTTATCAAAAACTACATTTTGCATCCATTTTAAACGAGTTTGAATAATATAATACGTAAAAACAAAACATACATATATATGTACTCAGAACGTCTACAAGGCAATGACTGATACGGTCCCATGTTGGGCGCCAACTTTTCAGACTCATTATTTTTTGTAACACACATAATATACATGTACATTGATGCGAGATGTAGCAACATAATCCGTCACCATGTGTACCGTGTGTTTATGCTAGCGTCACTCCACGGTGACTGATGACTAGCCCCACTTGGGCGCCAATAAGCCTGCATTACCAAACACTGTGGTACGTTGAGTAATGAATTCCGGCTCCAAGATGGATGTATTCCTTTAAAATTAACGAAGGCTAAAGCGAATGAAAGCAAGAGGAAATCTTCAAAAAAAAAAACATTATGCATGTATGCCTCCCTCTTCCTTAAATAAAAAGCCGCAAACATGTAATTAATTTGTATTCGGTTATTACATCCCTAAATTCAAACAAGATCTCGACGACATCAAAGCCGGTAACGGGAGCATTAAAGTAAAGTACACAATCCGTCACGTGGACGGCGCGTGTTATCGTTGTACTCTTAGCGTGAACGATTTTAGGGACCACATTGAGTGCCGAAAGAAAATTTATTTTCGTGATGAATGTAAATTTTTCAATAACAATTTTGAATGGCAGCTAATTAATTATCTTTTGCAAAAATAACATTATATTGAATACCTACAGTGATAGATGAGGGAAATGACGGTGCATTGCCATATTTTCCATCGAGGTGTTTTTCTAAGAGTATTTTTCCTCAAAGTGTAGTTTACGTATTTAGTTATGATCTCTTCATAATCCATCATAGTCACGAAAATAAAGATATTATTGCAACACATGACTTATATTTATTTTACACTAGCTGTTGCCTGCGGCTTCGCTCGCGTTTATGGCAGATATTATGTCTCGTGAACGTGCTACCAGTACAAAAGTAGCCTAGGTTACACCTTAAAACATTAGCTATCTGCTAGAAAGTCCCATCATAATCGGTCCAGCCGTTTCGAAGATTAGCCGGGACAAACAGACAGACAAAATTTAAAAAAAACTTTTTTTCCTAAAAGTGCCGTAAATACTTTCATATGCAATTTAACAAAGAGCTGTTATTTTGAAACAATGAATTACTAATTCTGAACCAGCTGGTCGCTACATAAACTAATTACCATTTGACATTTGATTATTGCAGTATTTATAAATAAATCGGCTCTCATTTTATGAAAAGGGAATAATGAAGCTTCTAGTAAGCTAAAGGACTTCACAAAATAAGCATAATTTGTTGGCTATACCAGCGGGAATTAATTTCCGATCCAAGAGAAATGGACAAACATTTTAAAGGTCGGTAGTTTTAAAATATTGGCCAAACATTTTTTGCTTCAGTAAATAAAAATTCCAATAACAAATTCCGTTATGAAAAATAAAATACGAGAGCAAAATAAATTAATAAACCGAACGTCAAAACATAAACGAACGTTTATACAAACATCTGAATCAAATATTTATACTGAGACCATTAAATCAAACGGAAAAATGTTCGGATAGCAACATTTGGGACATGCGACGATAGCGATCGTTGAATCGTCAGTGACGTGTAATTTACTTGTCTACGGGACAACTTTGTTAACATCACCCCACCCCGCGCCCGACAGTGCGTCGACCCCCACATTAGTGTCACGCCTGCGGTTTGCCGCTGTTTTTATCCAGAATACGTATCACGAATTGATAGGTTTGATTCAGCGAAACAAGCACGGCGGCGGCGCCGTAGAATTATTTGTCGCTTTTAAAACATGGCGGAAGGTTTCGCTGATCGGCTCGTTTTATAATATGTTTTTAATGATGGTAAATGTTTGATTGACCTTTGATTTTTATTGGGAAATGATGGCTGTATTTATTTAAACTATTGACTGTAGCGAAATAATAGTTTACTTGAAAGAAATAAGATGTTTCCACTTTATTACCTTGACATATAAATTTCAACATTATCAATATTTCTGATTTTCATATCATCGTCATTCTTCTGCCCGTATCCCATGTTATTTAGTCGTCATGTCGGTAATCACCCCCTTTCTAACAATATCACCATTTAGAAAGTCCATCTACCGTTTCTTTGGTCTCCTACTCTTATAGCCATCGACATTCATACTCAAAACTTTCCTAATAACATTCTGATTCTCATATTAGAGATTTTAATCAAATTACACTTGATGCTAATAGAGCCGCGAGAATTTTCTGGCAATCTTAAATTACAATAACTTTGAAAGTTACTTTCAAATCGTGCTCCTTATCGAGACTAACTCGGTCCTCTAGGCAAACCCAATTAATTAACAAACCTAATTGTCCTAATAAACCTAGTTTCTTTACTTTCCTCTAAAGATCGTAACAAAATTATCCCCAGGCAATCATTCTAGTCTAACCAATTAACATAAAAGATAATCACTCTAATTGCATTGTGAACTACTAACTATTAAGTGTTTGAGAAAAGTGTTTTTTCGTATTTAATGACCCGGAGGAATGCCACTTGAAGAAAACTATTTCGAATTGCGATAATAGGAGTGGTGGAAGGAAAGTGGATTGCATCATAATGGGTTGCAATTATCTAATAGATGACTCATTTAAGTTCTAGGTTCAGCATGAGCTATTTTCTATTGCTTAGAACATATATTTGTTTACGTAGAAACGTTTGGAGGGATGAGATGTGTGAAGTTCACTTATCCTCTATGGAAAGGGAGGATCCTCCGACCAGACGGATGTTGTGTCTGGTTTCGGGACGTCATATAAATGTTAGTTTCGCGGTAAACTATGCTTGCGAGATGCAGGATTTTGCGTGACGTTTGATGCGTAGTTTGCACGTGGCGGTGTCGATGCCACTACAAACGCATTAGATAATACTTTATCAATTTATCTAACTACATCATGACATTTGTAATGCAAGTAATCCATGCGTACGTGTACATGCTATCTTATTTGTTTTGTGTGAATATGAATTGATAAAGAAATATCAAGCCGATTATATATTTTTAGTATCTACACAGCCCCAGAATTCCCTGAAGTATTTTTGTTGCTTGTGTCGGGTATGTCTGGGCAGTGATTTGTATTCAGTATTCTCTACACAAGGGAATCCTGGCGTGAGACTTAGATCTAAACTTACAGTGATACCTATTTATTTTGTGGTGATACTTTTTAATGTCGACTATCTTCTTATCGTACCTGTAACAAATAATAATTAAAATTACTTTCTGACCGGTATTTATAATAAAAAGAGTAGTTTTAAAAACTTCAAAACACGCTCTTATAGAAAACGAAACTAAAAAGCAGAAAATTAGTCTAAAATAACAATAGAGTAATTAACAAAACAAATGATTTTATCTTCAAAAAGCGTGGGTTGGGTTATTTTCATAATTACTACTTTTCTTAATGTATTTTAATTAAATATTTATAACAATCGACATCAAGCACCTTTTTTTAACGCTTTTTACGATAAAATGATTTTTCACATCAAAAGCGAACCTGAAGATCCTGATCCGGATAATGGGACAAGGTTATTAAATTATTGTATTGTCTTCGGTCCTTGTTGAGTGTGCTAAATTTTAATTTGATCTTACATTTTGAAGTGAGTGAATATCACGTTCAAAGATTCCGTTTCATATATAGGTAGAAAATAACAAGATTTAATAACCAAGCAATTTCTCAGATAAGCAAGAAAAGTCATAATCAAAACTAACACTTGAAATCAGTTCGGTAAACAACTGCCCGATATCATCAACCTTTGACGGAACATAAACGCTATGAAAGCCAATAAGTCATCAGGCCCTCACTAGCACGTCGGTACTCCCGGCGCCGACGATGTGAAACTTACAAACAACGCTTCCGAGCGACGACACGATATCAGTAATGGGGGCTAGGGCTACGGCTTGAAGGAAATAGATTTGTAATTTTTTTCGCCTTTTTATTTGTTGCTATGCATTATTTTGTGAGTTGTTTGATTTAAGCTATGAAAAGTATTCTTAAGATTATTTTCACAAAGAGTAATAACAAATAAACTGCTCTTACGTTCGTAACTGAAATGCCGAAAACCCGTTCAGTATTTCGTTGCCCGGTTTTGTAGCCACCAAAGAATAACATCTAAAATAAGAATTCCAAACAGAATTTCTTTGTTTCCGATGCGCAACTGTGTATTTGGTTATCAAAACTATAATAATATAAAACGGCATTCGAAACTCAAACATACATAGTAATGCTGAGCACATACAGACAATCAATCGATACTGCCAGAGTATAGCGATACTGGCGAACGACGCTCGTCCCTGGGGCGAGATTCAGTTCGTTGCTCATATTGAATTCTCCAGAACTTTTGTATCAAACCTATGTTGTGGAAATTTGTAATCTCTCAGTATTATTCTCAGAGGGATTAGCGGAGTCTTCTCTCTAGCTTGAATAAAGTGAATATTCGTATTTATGATGTTGTGAATTTTTGCTGTTTATCGTTGCATAGCTGAGCAGCATATGTATATATTTACGTATTTTTATATGACAAAGTACACTGTCTGATAATTTCAAAATTTATCATTAAAAAGATCACAAACCAAACGAAATCGTGCGCTTTACAAATATCATTCAATGTTCATCCCCCAACATCATTTTTCACATTGAAAAGAGAAAAAAACACACGTAATACACCGCCATTCAGCAACTGAAGTAAATATAAACGAACAATCCGCACGTAGGGGCTCGCAGAGAAAATATCAATAGGTCTTAATGGCGCCCGCGTGGGCCACGGCCGGCTAGTGGCGCCCAACGTGGGGCCCCATAATGGCGCCCTCTGTATGCGGAGACGAGCCGACGAGCCCCGCGGGACACCTGACCCTCGCAGTCACTACATTTCTACTTACTAGTGGTGAAAAGTTCTGTACAAATTCTTTTTGTGAATGTCAGCAAAAGGAGAATTTTTCCCTTATGACCTTTTTATTACAATAGTATCTATGGGCATCCATGGGCAGAAGGCGTTCAAAAGACAACAGGACTACTTATAGTGACTTAGCTCTTTATTGTATTCAAAGATACTTAAAAATAACTTTTCTAAAACTCGGTGGTCAGCATGGAAGAGGCAATTAAATTGTTTTACAGGCAGACAATTATTTATATTACTGTTTGGCACGACACTTTAAATTAAGCGACGCCTTTTAACAGACACTTAACTGATTTTACTGCTAAGCATGAAATTGGACCGACAAACATACGGGAGTCGTCAAAATAAACATTTAAAAAGTTTAGTATCGCGTAATAAAACGTCGCCATCGTAGAACTGATGGTTGGAATACGGTATCGTTCACCGATTGTTATTGGTTCAAAACTAAAACTCGTTTAACTTCGGCAATAATGAAGCGTAGTTTTCATTGCTTTTCAATTATACATTTAATTTCTCCATTTAATAAAGTTCCTGTAAAATAGAATTATAGCTACTCTTAATGAACCAGTTTATTACGGTGAAACAAAAGTCTCGTTATAAAACTGTCTACACTCCAAAGTCCGGTGACAAAGATCCGAGACCCTAGGTCCCAGAGCTATGAAGCCGTGCACGGGGCCTAAGGTAACACACAGAGCACAAATCGACGATTATCCCTGTTCGCACAAACCCTGGTTGCTGAAAGACTATTGCAGGACATGAAATCAAAGCCAGGCTCATTTTAAACAAAAGTTGAACAACTTGCAACTGTATGACCGCCTCAGGCTTTGGAGTTTACTAATTCCTTAAAGGACTATCGCATAACTTAGCGTCGTATAACTGATGGTTGGGATACGCTATCGGTCACCGATTTTTATTGGTAAAACTAAAACTCGTTTAACTTTACCAATATTGGAGCGTAGTTTAGTTTTCATAGTTTGTATTTATAGATTTACTTATTAACTAAAATTCGTTGTGACAATGTGAAATAGGTTTAGAGATATTTTTAGAGTGGTAGATAATTTATAGAGCGGTGAACAGCTTTAAATATCAGCATCAGGTATTAGTTGTCATGTTTGCATGTGGCATGTTTGCTGAACTAGGCCTTTTTGGCGCAGGCGTGAGGGATACTTTCCTGCTAATTCCTTACAATGCACTTAACACCTTTTATTATTTTTATGATCCATCTGTATACAGCATTTAACATGATTAACGCAAGCCCTCATACAACCCAATTAGAGTATTGAATTAAAAGCATAATACAATGACTAAAGAGCATTTAAAATTAAGCCTTATTGCCTTAAAATAATATTGATTTTTCTTTGGCTCAATTGGCGGTAGGTATGGCAAAATAAATAATTTAAAAAAAACCTATAATATAGTTACTGAAATCGATTCTGTAGGCAAACTAGGCAATCATGAATACACTACTTTCAGGACGTAAGGTCGTATTTAGCAGGCAACCATTACATTACTTACTGGCCTCGTTATAATATTGGAAGCGGACACAACCTACTAATTCCTCTTTAGGGGTATGAGGAACAGGGTGTAAAGTTCGCTCATACCTATGTTGGTAAAGGAGGATCCTCCGACCAGACGGGTATTGTGTCTGGTGGGCAACTGCCCGACAGTTGATGTCGGGATTTTGTATATTTTCGAATGTCGTGGTAAACTCTGGCTGCGCGATGTAGAATTTCATAGAATAGTTCGCCTGTGGCATTGTAGATGGCGCCACTTCTCTTTTTGCGTTTTTCTATATTTGTTGCGAAGCATTTATTTTTGTAGTGCCGCTACACCTATATTGCTAACTCTCAACATCTCTCAACACAGCAAGATAGTGACGTCACATATTGCTTTAACGTGCTCTCGTAATACAACGTAGCCCATACACGCAACACGACCTAGACACCCAATAAAAAATAACTGCAGAAAGATAACTCCATGGAACGAATGCGAAGACCCGTACATACAAACACGCTTCGTATACAGCGAATGCAAGCGCACTCGTGAAGTCGCAACTGGCTTTCGACCGATATCGCTCTAGAATAGACTGACGTCTGTGGCTGGTACCCACGGATACTCATCAAGCTATATATTTCCAGTAAACAGCGTAAACTGGAAATGTATAATTTTTCCCTAGAAAATGGTTGAGCTGGATGGTGCTGATCCACGCGTCAAGTTCGTGAACGGACGCCGTTGGTTGAGACTGGTCATCTCCTAAAACTGCCATGACTTAATTCGAATCTTATATTTATTGTTGTTTTTTTTATATTGTTCGCAGATATAGAAGCAACAAGAACCACTATGACCGTGAGCGCGGCAATTTTTTATTCCGGACTGGATTTTCAACGCTCTGCTTCGCGCCGAGAGTTGAAAATCAACTGTATGTTTGGTCGCGTTCAGACCCACTCTGTTGGATTCTCAATGGTAGGCTCAACAGCGAGTTTCAAAACCAGTGCGCAATGAAATCGCACCGTGACGTGTTTCTGACTACTTTTCCTTTTGCTAGGCTCCTAACGACCCTGATTTGAAGTAGACTATGAAAAACAAAGTTTTTTTTTTTAATTTCTAACAGGTAGTTCCAAAGATTAGCGGGTTCAAACAAACAAATTCTTCAGCTATATTATTAATAAAATAAAATACCTTCTGCGCGCGACTTCGTTCGCGTGATATTTTGCCTGCCAACCCGTCGCGCGTCGCGTCGTAATGCTATCGCCCGCCCTCGCTATTACTTCGTTGTCACTTAGCGTTCTTTCTGACTTTCTTTCATTTTGTTCAGCTCCTAACGGTCTTAGCGTGATGTTAATAGCCTATAACTTTCCTCAAGAATTGGACTTAATCTGACACTATTCCAGAGTTTAGCGCGTTCAAACAAACCAAAACACACAGATAGATACAACATAAAGATATATGGAGGTTTTGGTATGCCTGGATATCTGTGGTTACGAACCTAGTTCAGATTCCAGCTCTCACGAAGGCTCTAGAATAAGGCAAAATTGTATAAATAAATTACTGCAACAATGTACCTTTATGAGAGAAATATACTACATATTATTATATAGATTTACACTATACAAACTACAGACGTATCGACCAATTTGTTTAGGTCCATTACTTCTGCAAAGTTTCGTCAGCAAAGATTGGACCCAGTAGACCCGACCTTCTGTATTCATTTAGTTTGTGACGTAGAGTTGCTATTATTTTTACGACTACCCTCCCAATTAAGCGCCAAGTCCGTATGAGTGTCATTCCACCGACGCTAATTGATTTTCGTGTTTATTTATTAACGTTTTCATAATACCTATTCTGTTTTTATAGTGTTGGTATTAAAACCAAACAAATTGTACTGTTGTTTGTTGAACGTGTAGTTTTTGCCTAATAAAGGTTTTGGGAATTTTGTAGAAGGTAATCAGATATTTATACAGCGGTCTATTAAATCGCGTTTTTAATATCAATATTGGTTTTTCTATTATTTTTTTTCTATTGTCGCAGTTCTAATAGAGAAATCATCATAATCATAAACATATTGTTTATTGTAAAAAACAATATAAATTTGCCTTTTTTATTTTTATTTTTTTCTATTGCCACTCTTCCATGTATTATTTTATTATTACCTGTATTTTTAACATGACTTCTACAAGACCTAAGGGTGTTGTCAAGCTGAAAGAAAAACTATCCATTTGGCAAAAGAATTACCCTACAACGAGTGCTATCGGCGAAAGATTCGTTCGTTCAACCAATCGTCGTTGAAGAGTGTTTTCGGTGAACCGTTACATCGGCGAAGGATTCATTCGGACTACCAATCGTCGATGAATAATATTTTCGGCGAAACGTTTCATCGGCCAATCATTTTTTCGTTCAAAAAACCGTCGGAGTAGAGTGTTATCGGAAAACCGTCCTTTCGGTGAGCGGTATTTCGGAATACCATACGTAGATCATGGATGTTGGGGTTGGCTTCTAGTAAAAACGGATGCAGCTAAATAACAGTATTTTTCATGGTGCGACTGCCTATCTGACCGTCAGATAGGTATCGTCAGATTCTGACTCTGATACCCCTTGGTAAGACTGCATGTCAGATTTTTAGGCTTCTGACAACACGTAACGACTGTCAAGATTTACGAATGACAGCCAGGACTAACAGCTTAACGTGCTTTCCGAGGCACGGAGGGATCTTGGTATGTGAAGATGGTCACCCATCCACGGACCAACCGCGGCAAGCGTGGCTTCACCAGATTAATCGACCCATGCGGCTATTTTTACTTGGCCAGTAGCCTCCCCATGATTTTCAGTCAGTCTGGAAATACAATAGGCTTCAATTACTGTAGGCGCCATTACATACACACCACATAAGTAAACTCTCTCATGGGGTTGCGCGTAAATTTAAGTGTGTTTATTAAATTGAAATCGTTTGTATTACTTTAATATTCGTGTCTGTTATTGCGTAAAATGTAATTTTGCTGTGAAATGAAGCAAGCTAAATTACTTCCATATATAAATATTATCGTGGCGGTACTTACTAAGACTGCTGTACGTAGTTCGAACAAAGTTTGATGACCTTTTTTTTTGTGTTTAATTAGTAGTCGTTACCGGTACCCAATACGTGGATAAAGTATTGCCAGCTAATTTAATTTCACCCTGTATACATAGAGAGCGGTTAATAAGCGGATTAGTATTAGAAATGAAATTCTAATGCACGTACAATATCCACAAATTGGTACGTTACCCTCAAAACTTCAGAACGTGTAAGTACATAGACTCAATTATCAAACCTACCCTCCGTACATTCTGTACACTCAATGAAACACGTATATGGTAACAGTCTGATATTGACAGTGCCTGTATCCCGTAGCAGTAAGGTTGGTTTTCGTAGGTCAAGAGTACGATTAACAGTACTGAATGTACACCATACATCGCATCGCTCCCGGCGCGGTTCGCTCAAGTGGGTTTGGTCAAGAGGGCGCGACGGAACCTTTTAAAGTGCCCCCGAAATACGAGGGTCGGACAGGAAACACGTAAATGACATCCAACGACATCCTGTGTCAACTCGGCCTAATATGTGGAATATACTTTTGACAAGTATTAAATTACGAAGCGAATTTAATATTGTCAAGTTGGGTTAGCAGTCATAAGAGAGGCTCGTGGCTAAATCATCAAAATCGAAATCCTTTTATTCAAACTAGTCTGAGAGATAGCACTTTTTAACCGACGAAAAAACGGAGGAGGTTCTCAAGTCGACGCGGTTTTTTTTTATGTATGACCACGCATAACTTTTTGCAGAGTAGTCCGATTTTGATAATTCTTTTTTTTTTGGAAAGGATATACCCCGAAGTTGGTCCCATATAAATTTCGATTGATTCCAAAATTTAGATTGACTAAAACTAGCAATTCATTTCTAATAAACAGTATCCGCTTCTATAAACAAGTTGCCAAAGTCAGTTACAGAACTTAGCGATGGAAAGTTTAAAACGCACATCAAACGTATCCTTATCAAAAAAGCATATTATAAGATAAAAGACTACGTTGAAGACAGAGAAGTTTGGCATTAATTCCTTCTGCACATGTGGCTTCCCTGGTACCTCATTAACAGCATAACTATGTGAAAGTCTATTAACTGCTCTCAATGTTCTTTTTCTTTTTACAATGCTGACATATTCTCGTCATTATTTGACATTGTACATCAATTTTAATTTCAACTATTTTTTAGTGGTTGTCATGTTAACCATGTCACTATGTTTAATTAGGTTCATTTTATTTATGTAGATTATTTTACATATTGTGAATGGGAGAACGTTGTAGGCCTTACAGACTGTTGATTTGTAGACGATTTTCTATTCTGTATTCGTCTAAGTACCTGGTACTTATTGACAGGCCTGCACTGTCTTCCCATAAATTTTATCACTGAAAACACTGTTAAAGCCAATCATTTTTAAAAGAGTAACCGTGGACTTTCTTGCCGGCTCTTCTCCATAGGAAACAACATTTTGGAACCGTGCACCTAGCTTCTGAGGTTTCATAAGTGCCCATGCAGGTTTATATGAAATAAAAATATTTTGATTTTGATTTTTTGATTTTGTTTACTCACAGATTTTAATACTGAGTTGTGTATTAAAAAAAGTAATCAAAAATTAAGCATGTAGTAATTAGTAGATTATAGCCTCAAAAAATTATAAAATAAAAACTTTTTAATAAAAAAATGTAACCGCCGAAAAACCGAAAAGCAAAAAATTATAAACCAACCCCAATAACTAAGTTCGGAAGTCGCGGTGACTTTGGATATGTATTTAATTATATGTCACCGCCTTCCGAACTTAGTTATTGGGGTTGGACAAAGCAGGTTTATTATTTTTTTGCTTTTCGGTTTTTCGCCGGTTTTTTTTTTAGTTTTTATTGAAGGTCAGAATTACATAAGACAGTCCCCCAAAACGTCCGCCCTTCACCACTTCCCAGCTTGACTCGTAACGGGTAGTCAGAACTTCAGTAGCCCGAAAGTCTGAGAACCAGTCTTACCAAGGTGTGTTACCCAAGTTTCGGAGGACAGAAAGGCAGTCGCTCCGTGTAAAATGCTGATAATTTAGCTGCATCCAGTTAGACTGACAGACACCAACATTCTTAGGAAAGGGCTGATGATGATGAGGTAAACAGACACAATTTGAATTTAATATTAGCAATGCCATTCAACGTGGCAATGCTGCCAGTCTCCTGGGCACATTTTCCTGATGACACCGATGCGGACGACTACTTCGACGTAGGTAGGTATATGTGGTCTTTAGTTTTGTATTTATCTGTATAGTTAGTTAGCAATTTAATTTATATAATTATATAGACATTGCCTGTTCTTCTTCTTAGCGTGTCGATAGCAATCTAAATACAGTCAGCCCAGATTTGGCTACGATTTTAGCACTTTCAGCAGCGTCCACTAGCTCCTGCAGCGCGTGCAGACATGCTGGACAAGATAATAAGTGCCCCATTGCCTGTTGAAATAAAATTATATACACAAGATTCACATTTATTTAGAACGCTGCAATAACACTTAGTTTCGCACGGGAATGCTTAGGAATCTATCTAAATAAAAAGAAAAGTCCTGACTGACTGACTCATCAACGCCCAGCCCAAACCATTGGACCTAGAAATTTGAAATTTTGCACAGATGTTACCTTTATAATGTAGACAAGGAACAAGGAAGGATTTTTCGAAATTCAACCCCTAAGGGAGTTAAATAGGGGATGAAAGTTATTGATAATTAAGATAATTGCTATTTTGTTAAGCTGTTAGCAAAGCTAGAATAATTAAAGCACATGCCATGACAATGAACTGTATTTAAATTGTATAATGACGCATTTGGAACACACATATGGAGAAAAAACAGCCAGGCTGAAAAGGAAGTAGGCTGGGCATATCAAGCGAATGCACCCGGAGAGATGGGCAAAGATTGTCACTCACTGGACGCCTGAGGAAGGACATCGCCGTCGAGGTAGACCACGGCTAAGGTGGTGTGACAATCTGATAAGATTTGCAGGGCCAACATGGCCAGATAATGCACAAGACATCCCAGGTTTGGAAGAAAAAACGAAGTACAGGTACAAAAAATATAAACCTTTATATGAAAATAAAAGTTTATGAATCTCTCCCAAACCTTTCTTAACCAAAAGCTTAAGATATTAAATTTAACAAAGAGCTCAAACTATTTTAACTCCAACGATAAATTAACATAGCAAAGTACAAAATTAACCTCAAAATCGCAAGTTTATCTAAACTACCCTCCTCGGAGGCACTACTAATATATTCCAAAAGAAATATGTTCCTTGCCTCCAGTAATATAAGAGCAGAAACGATGAATAAATAACGTGGAGTCAAAATGAACTGGGTCAATAAGGACAGGCAGACGCCTGGCTCAGTTTAATTATTCATTTTCTGAAGTTCGTGTAAACTAAAGCTGGCGGGAAATCTCCAGGTAAATGTTTTCGAAGCTTTAAAACATGGACGCAAATAAGGTCTGCTCATATATTCAGTATGTATGTTAGTACTTGCTTTCGTGATGAAAGTAGTTTAAAATATACATAGGTGTAGTGTGAAGCAACATTTTCGATTAGGGTTTATTGTCAGGAGACTTGCAAAAAAGCTTTTCAAAGCCCAGCCTTTTTTATCTGCGAAAAATGTGTAAAAGTTTTTACATAAAACCACTCTATTTTTATTCGAAGCTGGCAGCATAAAAAATGTTGCGGCTAAACTAATCCTAACCTGAATCCAGTTTGTAGTTTTTATTGTCAAATCGTTTTATTGCGGAGCGGCCACGCCTCCACTATTTCACAACGCGCTTACGGCGAATGGATGGCGCCCAACGTGGGACCGTAAACGCGTTATGCTCAATAAACGGTTCACCTGCGACTTAATCTCGTTTGCTTTTATTTGTATATTATCAAAACGTAATATAAATTATTTACTTAAAACAATAAAATACTACGATAACATTTTACACACGCGCTATAATAATACATTCCAATAAAACCAAATAGCGTAACGCGGTTTATACATTAATTTGGTACGCTCAACCGCACGTGAGCAGTAACACTTGAACTACGAAAAGTACCCCTATTGCCACGAAATACAGGCACAGTCAATGTCATTTAATTAACATTGACGTACGTATGACTGTACGTCACGAGTTCACGCCGTCAGAGCAGGCAGTTGTGCGTGGAGAGAAATGGCGCCCAACGTGGGGCCAACATAAAACGTGTTGTTCCCGCCAATGGCTCCCGAGGGATACCTGACCCGGCATAATCCAATGTGCTTTTAGTAGCCTCAGACCCGCAGCGTTTGCTTTCACACAAAGTCGGTACAAACATAAAAATGTTTTGCCAAAATTACTGTTTGTTGTTATTTTTTTTCTTTGGACTAATGGTATTAAATGTAACGTCTATTTCAAGCAGCTAAAATTATTTCAAGTAATTTAATACCTCTATATAATACGTTAGTATCTATAACCTTTCAGGTGGCCAGACGTCTTTGAAACGGATTCTATTCACTAAATACTCTAGAAACCTTAATTCCTATTAAATTTACTTGACTGCAGTACTTTTGACGTTGCTTCAGAGAGTTTCGCTTACGGCTAAGAGATGAAAACGTCGAGAAATATTCCATCTAAGTTTAGCCAAAGTTAAGATACTCTAAAACAAGATTCACGCTCATCTACGTTACTGTCTTGTTTTATTAAAATTATAAATTCTAGACGTCTCGGCGCTTGGAGCCTTGGCAGAATATCATTTTGAAAACAATACCTCGATTTCTTAATTATGCGAAGCATTCTACTACGCTAAGTTAATTCAAACACGTACATTGTTATTACTTAATAACGAATACTCTTCAAATAAACGAAATATGAAAATATTTGCTTTCTCTGTCATGATATAGGACAAACAAATAAAAAGTGGAAGTGGCTGGTGAATTGGCGCCCAACGTGGGACTACCCTTTGTGCAAACAACTTTTGTTCGCAAGTTGCCTGCGAACGTACTCTTGATTCTGTTCATATTATTAGGGTCGTCCTTATTGAGGAACGAACTGAAAATTATATATAAGCCATTAATTTTATTGCTACTATTACTTTTCCAGTCAGTAATGGTCTTCATTTAGAAATTAGTACTTGGTTATTTACAGTAATAAGCTATAAAAGTCTACTGCGAATAATTAACGCTCGCCTATATATATGTATAGTATCTTTAAAGCATTAAAGTATAATTCATAGTATGGTGACGGGTTTTGGTATTACGATAGATTCAGAAATTGTATTTTAGTCCTTTTATTGTGAAACCTGTTTTACTTGCCAACCAGTCTTTATGAAACAATACTTCGTTACTGTGCCAATTAAGTAAAACAACAGTATCTGATTGCAAAATCAGTTCAGCATTTAATATCTGAATCCCTCATTATGAGTCCGGGAACATTAAAATTATTTTATGACAGAACAGAGTACACACGATTCAGGAAAGACAATATTTGCTGACCATTATCGGAACTATTTCCCCTGAGTCCAAGCTAAATATACCGAAAAATGTTAACCTAAATACAAATTTATTGTTATGAAAATAACGTATAATTTATAACGCATTTGACATAGACAAAATATACAGAATTTTGTAATGCAATTTCAACCTTAATATTTTCCTCATAAAACGTAATACGACATTTAAAACATCTAAGTGAGGGGCACGCGTAGATCATTAACATCCGTCAAGTGATTAGCAAATATGAATTTTAAAGTTCGTACATTAGAGTCTAGGGTCGTTTGGAGTTCAAACAGGAGGGTGGACAGAACAATAATGTTTTGTTTGACAATTATATTAAGAGCTTCTGTGTTTCATGTTGCCCTGGTACTCAGCGAAGGTGACATTTTATCTTCTGTTTTATTTACGAAAAGCGCTTAGATTTATGTTTATTTTTACGTTATTTGTAACCTCTTTGCATTTCGGTTAGCTTACTTTAAAGGAACATAGGTACTCGTTTTTCTTTTTATTCCGTTTTCAGAGAATATTTTTCTGTTACTCAAAGCAAAACCGAGGGATGTGCAGACCGCAGTACAGAATGTATTTATTTTAATATAACACGAGTATGTAGAATAAACCTTCAGTTATTCTTCAGACAGTACGAAATGTGAGATAGCATTGTGTTGCGAGTAACTTCAATATAAATTCTGTTAGTCTTACAAATATTCGTAAGTTACATGAGAAATATAATGAGAAATTTGATGTAACATCTTGCATGCTATGTGTGTGTATACTCATGTTTTGGACTTATTTTTAGGGTTCCGTACCTCTAAAGGAAAAAACGGAACCCTTATAAGATCACTTTGTTGTCCGTCCGTCCGTCCGTCCGTCCGTCCGTCCGTCCGTCTGTCAAGACCGTTTTTCTCAGGAACGCGTGGAGGTATCAAACTGAAATTTCTATATGATACTTAGTTCTACTGTCCCTGGAAGCTGTAGAAAAATCAACCTTCTAAGTCAACGCAATCAAAAGATACAGCCATTTAGGCCGCAAAATTCCGCAAATTTTCGAAACTCGCACGGGAATCAAAACCTACAGGGTACTTCCCGTGAACTTAGAATCTTGAAATTTTGTACGAAGTCACGTCTTATAGTACAGATATAGGAAAAATTACGAAAACCGAAAATTTTTAGTTTCGTCATATAAAAAAAAATATTTTTGTCAATTTTGAACTTTTACTTATATACCCACAGGTTTGTACGGAACCCTCGGTGCGCGAGTCCAACTCGCACTTGACCGGTTTTTTTTTATTATCTTATCTTATGGTGATTTCTTTGGCTTCTGCTGTCTTGAAAAAAATATTTCTTACCTAGTTTGTTTTTATTTAATAGGCTACACTGTCCCACTGCTGAGCAAAACCCTCCCCTAAAACCTTCCACGCATCCTTTTCTAGAGTCACTTCGATCCAACTTTATTTACGTAGACATAACATCACGCCTTGTTTCCCAGAAGCAGAGGTGTACCTTTAGTACACCCACATTGTTTAAGTCCCATGTAATAGGGGCGAGCCTAATTACCAGTGATAGAAATAGGTAGTGCCTATTTGCCTAAACTTCGAAGAACAGAGACAAGAAACGGAGACTTGCTTAGGACAAAAAAAAAAATCCCGGGATTTGGGAAAAATCTTCAGTAAGTTAAAATTTGCGCACTGGATAAAAACTTATCCTGTGTAAGATGTGCAAAAGCTATTTTTAACTCAACTTGCAATTACCAAATTTTCAAGTAAAATCCCGAAATTAGTAATCTAACTTTAATTCACGTATTCGAATTATATTTACGATCCAACTAACCGTTGTATCAAATCATGAATTAAAGTTAGATTATTTACTTCGGGATTCTACGTGAAAATCCTGAAAATTTGGTAGTTGCAAGTTTAGTTAAACATAGCTTTTACACATCTTAAATAAAGCTTATATTCAACTTACTGAAGATTTTTCCCGAATCTCGGGGAAAAAATTTAGTCCTAAGGAAGTCTCCGTTTCTTGTCTCTGTTCTTCAAAGTTTAAGCAAATAGGCACTACCTATTCCTATCACTGCTAATTACCATCAACCGGACAAAAATCTAGACACCGGGCTGCTACTTACAAATTCCAAATAGAAAAACCCAATAACACTTTACACGACATAAGAATCGAACCTAGGACCTCACGCTCAGCGGTAGCGCTTGTGACCACTACACCAAAGAAGCAAACCCAAGCTGAAAAAATAATAATAATCTAAAAATGTTACTATTCGTCTTTTACCCTCTTACTAATAAACACAGAGTAAAGTTATTCCAAGTTTAAACCTATGAAAATGTATGGATATTCCTTTGTTATTCCTGGTATAATTATATTCCGTGTTTATTATTATTAGTAAGAGGGTTTTTTGTGTGGGAAATCATCAAATAACTTCTCCCGCTCTGGGTGGAGCAGGAGGGCGTGTCAGACTATTACTGACTAAAACCCACCCGTGTTCCCCTCAGTTGCCTGTGTGCCAGGGGTGCGGGTTGTTCGAAAGAGATACCGCCGCCCTCGCAGGTAGTAAGAGGGTTAATCTAATGTTTAAGATTTAATTAATCCTAATAACATGATATTCTATAGATTTCACCTATGTGAACCCTTTTAATGAATGAAAAGGTAAATCGAATTGCAAAATCCAAGGGTTATGTAAGCCTTAAGATTAATTACCAAAATCAACATTTTTCTATAATTTATAACTTTTTCGCCATTACCCTTGCCTTTTACAAAATGCCGCTGAGCACCAACTTCAGATTAGGAAGGACCTATAAATAACCTTAGTCCCAAATAACAAGATTTTACATATTCATAAGTTCGCAGAATGTAGCTTTGACCCCTGAACAGTCACTTTAAAGCAGTGATTCGCAAAGTGCTCTAGGTGGACCCCAGGGGTCTACACGGGTAACCTGACGGGGGTCTACGTTGGCGTGTAAAAAAAATGGGGATTCACAAATAAATTGTAAGTGCACGAAAATGTATCTGGTTTCGATAGTCATGTGCCTAGCCTTTTCCCAACTATGTTGGGGTTGGCTTCCAGTCTAAACGATTGCAGCTAAATACCAATATTTTAATGGAGAGACTGCTTATCTGACCTCCACAACCCAGTTACTGGATAATGCGATACCTCCTGGTAAGACTGGTTGACTGGTTGTCAGACTTTCGGGCTTCTAACGACCCGTAAACAATCTGGTTTCGATAGTAAAGAACAAAAATGTTAGCTTTCCTTCACCTATTAATGCAGGCAGATAATAAACTAGTCAAAACAATAAATGTAAAAAAAAATTGACAGGCTGCATTTCGGTGAACAAAGGTCGTATTGAGACAAAAAAAAAAAAGAATTTTGTTACTAATTTTCAGACTGTATGGCTAAAATTTTTACGAGTTTTTGGAATATGGTAGAAATGTAGACCGAAACCTGTATAATTGTGAAAGTGGTCTACGAGAAAAAAAAGTTTGGGAACCTCTGCTTTAAAATAATCTTAAGTACGAGTATGTTGTCAACGTATACATAAAACATTCTGGCTTCAATGTTTGAAGCGGTCAGTCCATTATGAATTCATTGGTAGTACGTGAAATTGGGTAGAATGGCGAACAAATTGTAATAGAATGGAAGTATTTGGGAGTAATTTTGGAATGTTTTATTGTTTGATTCGCTTAAGAGAGAAGATATAGTTAAGTAACGATGCTTTAACTTGAAATGGAATAAGAGCCTCGTCTTTTTACCAACTTCAAAAAGGAGGAGGTTCTCAATTCCTCTGTATTTTCTTTGTGTTTTGGATGTTATATTAAGTGATTTCTTCTATGATGTGGATTTCAAAAATTATTTGCACCCATAAAAAAAATCTTGCTGGAGAAGTTTTTGCGTTAGCTTCGATAATACGTATTTAATCTACTTTGCGCATCTTGTTGATGTTTACTTCCTGTTGTTTACATAGCGAGCAGTGGTATACGAACTGATGTGGGAATACTAGATATAAATAAAAGAAAAAAAAATGGGTCTCAAATGATTACATTTTCAGATTTGTAAGTAAGACAGCCCCAGTAAGTAATTATGTCGGGGTTGTCACGCTCCTTCCCATGATCTTTAACAAAATTGAGACTACACAGGAAAAGTTTTTATCCAGTGCGCAAATTGTAACCATGAATTCAGCATATCTTTCTAGACACCCCCTACCGCAGAAATTTTTCGCCGGATATACAAAAAAAAATCAGCTGTTCCATACATTTTGACCGCGTAGGTATTTTACTTTTCTATGAAACAGCTTATCTTTATTTGCATAACCGGCGAAAGATTTCTTCGCTAGGGGTTCTAAAATGATATGCTGAATTCATGGTTACAATTTGCGCACTGGATAAAAACTTACCCTGTATAAAAAACAAAAACAAAAAGATAAAATTAAACAAAGCAAAAAGAAACAATGACCTATAAAATATAATTATTATTATACTAAATTGCAACAACTAAGTGACAAATAAAAACTTTTTATATAAACGATCAATGTGTGTGGGCGAAAAAAATGTCTAAACAGATTGGTGACAAAATGACGCAAACTAAAATTTCAGAAATTGACACAGATCATATTAAAACCCTCCTGTATATAGCCTTAATATAAAACTTACGAAACCTCATCATTAAGATGATCCGAACCCAATAACCGGAATTAGGGACTTTGGATTTTATGGCCGATATTATGGTGCGGCCGAAGTTAGGAACAAGAATTCCGTCCATTGGTTCACGTCTGCTGCCATTAGGATATTCATTACCGTCACATATATTTTCTCATAATTTGAGCTGATGTGATAAAAATAATATTTATGTTAAAATTGAATTTTGTTGGCGTGAGAAAAATAAAGAGATTATGTCTAAAGTATGGATATTGTCTTTGTCTATTATAAAATTCACCAGGCCATTTACGAAACACATCTCCTCTTAAGTATAAAATCATGTATTAGGTACCTATTTTAAAACTGTTTTGTACTCCTCGTCACTTGTCCCTAAAGGTTCATTAGAAAACCAGCGTCAAACAGTATCAGTCTACATACTCAGCCTATTACGTTCCCACTGCTGGGACACAGGCCTCCTCTCCGTAAGAGGGAGCGGGCCGTAATCCACCACGCGGGCCCAGTGCGGGTTGGTAGATGTCACATGTCTTCGAATTTTTGGTTCTAGGACATGCCGGTTTCCTCATGATGTTTTCCTTCACCGTTTGAGAGCAGTGGTGATGAAATTATTTACACAAAGCAGTATAAGTCTGTCTGGCATAAATGCTGAAATGAATATTTTTAAAGCAGGCGTGAGGCACACACTGTTGCAGTTATTTATTTTCACTTTTTTTTAAATTTGTTATTGTATTTTGTGTTTCTCGAACTGTGTCCAAATAAACGGTATTATTTCTTTCTTATTATAAAAACAATTTTTGATTTAGATCAGCACTGCACCCTAATTGCGTAACGCACGATCAATCATAAGCTGAATCATTTTGAAACAGATTACTAATACATTGCTTCATATGTTCGAAAAATGTGTCCGCTCAGCAACGTAAATAACGCATTGGATATTGTTGAACTGTCAAAATAAAACGCGCGCGCGCGTTTGTTACGCAATTAAGGTGCAGGTTAAACCACCAAGCCATTAAAAAAAAATTAAGAACCCAATCGGTTTTATTATTAAACAAGGTTTCTATTTAGATCACGAGATCACAGATGCTATTCTCGTAATTTTTAGAACGTTCACAGTCTGATCTCATTCTCAATCTGTCAAAAAATACCTCGAGTTTACATACATTCTTGACAAGTTTTTGACATTTGTTTGCCGCCGAGGTGACATTGCGACTAGATTTTGAACGTTTTAAATCATGAGAATTGGCCTTATTCTTGTCAAAAACCACAAAGCCATTTTTAGGGTTCCGTACCTCGAAAGGAAAAAACGGAACCCTTATAGGATCACTTTGCTGTCCGTCCGTCCGTCTGTCTGTCAAGACCCTTTTTCTCGGGAACGCGTGGAGGTATCAAGCTGGAATTTATGTCAAATACTCAGGTCTACTGTCCCTTGGAGCTGTGAATAAATCAAACTTCTAAGCCAACGCAATTAAAAGATACAAAACGTTTATGCCGCAAATTTCCGCAAATTTTCGACACTCGCAATGGAATCAAAAACCACAGGGTACTTCCCGTGAACTCAGAATCTTGAAATTTGGTACAAAGCAACGTCTTATAGCACAGAGAAAAGAAAATTTGCGAGAACCGTAATTTTTTTGTTACATCATAATTATAATAAAAATATTTTTAATATGGGAGTGGCGCGAGGAGGCCAAACGCCGGGGCGTAACTCCGCTGCCGCGGGAAATTGCGGCACAGCGGACAGAGCTCCGGCGGGATCTCATGGTGACATGGAGAGAGCGATTGTCGCAACCCAGTGCTGGGCACGCCACGATTGCGGCGGTAAGTCGTCTTTGAGAAGTGGTTCGAGAGGCGGCATGGCGTCCTCACCTTCCGCCTGACGCAGGTCCTCACCGGACACGGTTGTTTCGGGAGGTTCCTGTTTCGGATAGGGCGGGAGGAAACGCCCGGGTGTTTCCACTGCGAAGATCGCCCTGAGGACACGGTGGAGCACACGGCGGCGGTCTGCCCTGCTTGGGCGGAGCACCGCCGTGTCCTCGTGGAGGCGATCTCTCGCGTCCGGCCCTGGTCCAGGCCATGGTACGGAGCGAGAGGGCATGGGGAGCCGTCACCTCCTTCAGCGAAGCAGTGATGCTCGCGAAGAGGGAGGCGGCGTACGTGAGGGAGAGGCAGCATATGCGCCCTCGCGACCCCAGCCGCCGCAGGATACGGAGACGCCCTGGGCGTCGGGAATCCCAGGCCGATTTCCGGCCACCGTAGGCATGGGCTTGCGGACGGCGAGTAATGGGTAGCTCGCTGTCCGGTAAGGACCAAGCCCAAGTCGACGGCGCGTTGTGTTCCACGCGCGCCTCAAAGAGATGTCAGCACAAATAGTGATGGGACCCGCAAGGGTCGATGCCTGCCAGGGGTGCGGGTTTGTTCGAAAGAGACACCACAGCCCCTAAGCTGGCTTAAGGGCTACTGAAGGAACACGGGTGGGTTTTAGTCAGTAAAAGTGTGACACGCCCTCCTGCTCCACCCAGAGCGGGAGAAGTTATTTGATGATTTCCCACACAAAAAAAAAAAAAAAAAAAAAAACCATATCCAGCAGTTTTTGATATTAGTACTTAACAGAAATCTTATCTCTTCGTTTGCAAGATGCAGGATTTTGCGTGACGTCAGTGCGATGCGTATGAATGCCGCTACAGGTACCATACACCTCTGCCTGATCATTCGGGATTACAGGCGCAATGTATACTTTTACTGACGATAGTATAATGTACAGATTTAGCCACAAACTTGAAGAATGTAATCGTGACATTACACAGTAAACGACGCAATAAAATAATAACGCGTCGTTCATTTCACTCGACGCGTGAACCGTTTTATTGGAGAGCGTATAAATCTTCGCATCACGCATGACATGACACGCGATCTAGACGGAAACATCGACTGTGAACTAAAGAGTCGTATTTACAAAGTGAGTAATAATAACATCACGCCTTGTTTCCCCGAAGGGTTGGGCAAACGTGTGCGTATAGTACCTACACCCACATTTCGCCAGTTATATTTTTGTCCCATGTAGAGAGTAAAACGACACGTTGTGCTTGCGACGGCGCCGGCGCGCGGCGCCTCATCTTGCACTGACTTGACTTGTTTGTAAAAATGCGCATCGCAATGCTCGCATCGTGAGGCGCAGCTTGCTGCACTGACTTCTGTAACGCGTTACAGAAACACGATACATTACAACCAAACGCTGGAAGTCTTCGCCAATAGGTTTTCACTGATACACATACTCGTACAATATGTCAAACACAAAACATCTCTCTAGTTCAGAACTGGACCAAAGTTACCAGGGGCACATGAAACTAGAGCGACTGATTCATTCACTATGTGACAGACAATCTTGCAATATACACTATTCAGGAGACGGGGCTCGAAACTTTTAGTAGCCACGGTACGATGTCATAAAGCTCAATATTCTAGAATCTAGACGAACGGGTGATTCGGGGTCGTAAATATTAGAGTATCAATTTGAAAATGCTTATCTGTTTTTCTAGCATCTGTGAAATGTTTTCTAAAAGGAATAATGATCGCGACGAAAGGCTTCAGAATAAAATAAAATAAGTATCTTTATAAATATGATTTACTATGTTTTGCCAGCGGTTTCGCCTGCGTGGAGCAGGGAAAATATCCCACGGGAACGTACTACCGGGATAAAACTATCCCATGTGTTAATCTAGGTTATAAACGATCTGTTTGCCAAATTTCATCCAAAACTGTTAGGCCGTTTTTGCGTGATTGAGTAACAAGCATCAAAATACCATTTCAGACACCAATCAACCCATTCACATGATCTGACCAAGATGTCTGGACTTTAAAAGAGGCTGATGACCTCTGTCCCGTGTAGTGCGTCCCGTGTAGTGCCGGGCGTAAAAGAATGGCACCATCCCATTTCTTCCAGTGGGTGTCGTAGAAGGCGACTAAGCGGCTTACTAGAGAATGGGCAGCAGCGTTCTCTTTGCATTTTACCACCATACTGCGATCGCCAACCCGTCTGTCAAGCGTGGTGATTATGGCAAACCCTGGGAGAGGCCTATGTCCAGCAGTGGACGTCTTTCGGCTGAAATGATGATGATGATGATGACCTCTGAGTTTTTTTCGACCTTCCTTCTCAGAGTAGTCAGATAGGACACACTGACCTTATCTAGTTGTTAAAATATGATTGACGTGTAAAAGTGTCAATTATAAACTCGCTTTCAGAAATAAAATCATTAATCATTTAAGACGCCATAGTTTGACCATTGCTACGTTTTATTCTACAACATGTACCCTGCAAGTGTCTGCAAGTCAATCTGGCATGTATGTGACAATCAAACTGCCATGTATATGGGAGCGACCCAGTTGTTCACTCTAGGCTGCAGACGAGCAACTTACTGGCAACTAACTAGCTGCAAAATTGTGTGCTTAGTAACTGGAAGTTTGACTGGTTTTGGCGCGTGCTAGCAGATATCTCACAATCAGCCTATAATTTTCCCACGGCTGGGACATATCCTCTCTTTGAG
Organism: Polymixis flavicincta; assembly: GCA_949987655.1. Lineage (NCBI taxonomy): Eukaryota > Metazoa > Arthropoda > Insecta > Lepidoptera > Noctuidae > Polymixis > Polymixis flavicincta. The sequence goes on along the minus strand of OX465198.1, from coordinate 1,576,451 downwards.
ACGGAGTGGGCGATAATCCACCACGCGGGCCCAGTGCGTGTTGGTGGATGTCACATGTCATGTCTTCGGTTTTTGGTTCTAGAACATGCCGGTTTCCTCACGATGTTTTACTTCTCCGGTTTTCCTCACATGCATCTCTTTTACATGTCAACCTGCTAACGCGACAATATTCACACTTACATGGTCCCCACGTTTCTAGATATTTAAACTTTCCGACCAAATATTTTTTTCAACACGGCGAAAGTACGATCAACAGAACAACAATAAAAGAAAGCCACCCTTATTGCTTCTAAATAAATTCATAGCCAAATTAAAATTGTTACCGTGTTAAAATTGGACTGTACGACCACACACTCATAAAGTCGCGCCACAAAAAGTGTCCCGTCTACCCTTACAGCCTCATTTATAATGAAGATTCATTTCGGCGGTATTAGTTTCGGCCAGACTTGCGAGGACAGAGCGAGGAGTCACCGAATATAGTTATGTAAAGGACGATGGTGGGAGTATGTTGGGTAGACATTGGTAATCATTTTAGAAATGTGTGCTCAGTATTAACAGCCGCACAGATCGATCAGGTTAAGCTACGGTTGCCGCGGTTGGTCCGTGGATGGGTGACCATCTTTACACACCCAGACTACTCTATGCCTCGGAAAGCACGCTATGCCGTTCTGACGTCCTTTAACTAGAAAGGAGTTAACCCTCACTTGGTCAATTTTACTTTTTAATAGAATCTAAGAGAGTTCACAATTCTCTATCTTTCTGTCTAACAAACATTTTTACAAATTCAAATACATAGTTCCCAAGATATGAGAGAGAGGCCGTTAACTGGAAAGGATTCTTTAGGATAAACAGAAAGAAATATCAATTGATGTGTCCTACAATCATTACTTAAAAACTGTGATACTTAATCACAGTTTTTAAGAAATTCGCGCGTTTTTTTCCATTTTCTCGGAAACAACTTTTAGTCTCTTTTCAGTCATTCGTTGATCTTTGACAAAGCCCGAAAGTCTGACAACCAGTCATGCCCAAGGGAATCGTATTACCCAGACTAAGTTATGGAGGTTAGTCGCTCCATGTAAAATAATGCTATTCAGCTGCATCCGGTTAGGCAGATGATGATGAAGTTGAAAAATTGACACAGTTTTCCACAGTTGTAAGCGCTGTTTGACCAGGCTACCAGAAACGAGAGGCGATCCTTAAAATTCCCCTAACAAATTACAATTCGTCGAGCGAGAAACAAGATTAACATATAACAACAAAAACATTTCCAATCATATAACTTAATTAATATAAATGAACTACGATTTACTACCTATACAGTGTGTAAACAATCTGCTTAACTATATGACTTGTTACTGGAACCTTTTGGGAATCTGTTGTTCTCCGTTTGAGAAAACTATCTAAATATACTAGTACGAGAGGATAGGGCGAATCAGTCCGAAGACAACCAAGCCATCTTCACAATCTACCATCTCACATTCTCCAACTGTTGTCTAAATATAGTCGAAATAGTTTTAAGCGATTTTTGTCTATTTTTAAGTTCCTCTGTAGATATGGTTGTCTCTTATTCGTGAATAAAGATTATGATACATAGCATAATCAGCCTATAATGTTCCCACTGCTGGGACACAGGCCTGTCAGAGGGACTGGGCTGTAATCCACTACGCGGGCCCAGTGCGGGTTGGTTGACGTCACACGTCTTCGAATTTTTGGTTCTAGGACACGCCGATTTCCTCACTATGTTTTCCTACACTGTTTTGAGAGCAGTGGTGATGAAATAATTTACACAAAGTAAAGCGCCTATCTGGATTCGAATCTACGACCTATTTCTCGTAAATTGCGGCCTTTACCACCGGGCCACCACTGCTCTCTTATATGATACGTTTTATTCTAATTAAAATTAACTATATACGCACAATTGTATAGAAATGTTCAATCAGCTGTAACAAGACAAACCAAAGAGTTCTAATTAAACTCATTATGCTTGTAACCCACTGAGGCGTAACACATTGTATCGACGGAAATAGAACAATAAGAGCAGCACCTTTTGTCTACAAAACTACGACACGACTCAGTGGGCAACTGTGCTAAAAACAATAAAAAAATGTTAGTAAAAACCTTTGTTTCTTGATGCTGATTCATCTTTGAAGCCTGCAGTGTCGAAAAAAGTACCTGTAATAAAATAAAAAAGCATCATGAGCATCATAGAGTAAATAATAACCGTGTATGGTCTATAGAGCCTTTTGGCTGCGCGCCAGTCAGTCGCGTCGCGGACTCGGTGGCGGGCGCACGTCCCGACATTATGCGACGCTGAATGAAGCGGCGCCTGATAACGTCTCCCAACCGTTTTATTTGCACACCGAAATGGCTTTTAATCTGGCGGGTGTTTGTAGGTCGCGTTTGCTTAATCGAGGCGGTTTTGTTGTTATGGACGAATGTATTTTATTTAATTATCTATATCTGTACATAATCTGTCTGTATGACCACGTTTTACTTCTACGCTACGCAATGAATTTTGATATTTAAACCTGCACTGGGCCTGCGTGGTGGATTACGGCCCATTCCCTCTCACAGAGAGCTGTGCCCCAGCAATGGGATCATTATGGGCTGATTACGCTATGGGTATATTTGTATAAAACATTAATATTGTCCTCTAGAATGCGCCATATTCAATTCAATGTGACGTCACATAGCCTATAACCAGCAGACGATCAAGACACTTACAAAGTTACCTCGTTTCAAATTATGATAGGAGTTTAGAAGTTACGAGAGAACAGATGAACATTCATACATACCGGTCAAAATCATAATTCTCCTTTTTGCACCAACGCAGTCGGGTAAAAAAAAAGTATACAACATCAATCTTTTAACGCGAAAATAGGGTGTGCTATTCGTATCCTACAGCTCTGCTTACCCTTTGTGGGATTAAAGGCGTGAAATTGTGTTATGTTAACTTGAACAATGTGTATGCCCTAAATCGGTTCTCTTTACAAAGGCATTTTGTATAGACTTTACAAACACATTGAATTTGACAGTTTAATTATAACTGAATGAAATGAAATTAAAGTTATTCTGGATTCAAGTTATTTAATCTAACTTTGAGTTTAGACAGAAGAGATTCGTTTTGAATACAAATACTTGTACTAACACAACTACAACAACAACAACGACAACTAGTCTTAACAAGAGGTATCGTATTACCCAGTAACTGGGTTGTGGAGGTCAGGTAGGCAGTTGCTCCATGTAAAATACTGGTATTTAGTTGCATCCGGTTTGACTCAAAATCAAAATCAAAATATTTTTATTTCATACCTATAAACCTGCATGGACACTTATGAAACGTCAGCGTCAGAAGCTAGGTGCACGGTTCCAAATTGTTGTGACTGGGAAGCTGACCCCAATATTTGTGAAAAGACTAGATAGATGATGATGATGACTTAGAAATCTGAAAGTTATTAAGTTTTGTCGTAATTGATGTTCTAAGAAAACTTATCACAACGGTGAAGGATAAAATCGTGAGGAAATCGGCATGTACTTGAACCAAAAATTCTAAGACATTCTCATTTACCAACCTACACTGGGCCCGTGTGGTAGATTACGGCCCACTGCCTCTGAAAGAGAGGAGGCTTGTATCCCAGCAGTCACCAATAGGGTTCACAATTGTGTACTTAATCCATGCTCACAGGTTGCGCGTCAATTCCCTGTCCCCTGTATAAATCGGCCCAGCCTTTTATCAACTATGTTGGTATTTATATTTTTGAGGTTGGGAAATCATCAAATAACTTCCCCCGCCCTAAGTGGAGCAGGAGGCCGTGTGAGACTTTTACTGACTAAAACCCACCCGTGTTCCTTCAGTTGCCTGTGTGCCAGGGGCCACGGTATCTCTTTCGAACAACCCGCACGTTGGGGAAATTTGACATTTTGGATCTGCTGGCATCTGTACTTATAGATTTCACAAAAATGATACACGAATTCACACAATACTTATAGACCAGAACTTAGGACTAGCTCATGCTCTGTAGCCGAACTAGGACGAGTCTTGTACCTCGACATACAGCGCCAGACTACTCAATACAGACAATAATACATATTAAGGTGACACTTGTCCACATTTTTTCCATACAAACTTCGGGAAGGTTTTACTCCAATGTTTGTGTGCGTCAGGATTGCTCCGCCAAGTTATCAAATCAGAAAATGGTTTCAGCCAAAAATTTGTCGATATTTGTCAAAATCGAAAGAAACAAACCCCGTATTTGTCAAAGCAGAAATAAAGAAGTTATAAGCGTTTTAAGTTGGCCGCGCAATCCTGACGTCAAGGACTGCGCGGCCACGGAGATCTCAGCAACTACTTGGGATAGAGAAATAATTCCTTTTGTCAACTCAAGTCTGTATTTGTCAAGATTTGTCGAAAAATGAATCAAAGCTCTATATCAATATTATAATTAAATATTCGCCTTGAAAGTCATGGCCGCGCAGTCCTTGATTTGCTATTTTGTTTTTAGTATTTTTTTTATTAAAATTGAAGACTTCATATAGTATAGGAGTTAAAAGGAGAAAGGTCTTAATTTGTCGAAACTGACAAAAGCTTTAAAATACGACTAAAGTGTAATTAAACAGACGAAATCAATTTAAAACACAAAACTCGTGGCCGCGCAGTCCTGACGTTACTTTAAACCATGATATCTCAATAACTATAGTAGCTAGGATTTTGCTGTAGACGTCCATATAATCCTCATATTAACCCCATTAAAATGACATATCCTTTTACCCTCAACACTGTTTGGGACGCGAGTAATCTCAAGAATTATGTTACCCCATACAATGTTCTAGTAGAGTGACCATAATTTCGATTTGTTTTTAATCTTTGTCAAACTGGCTATGACAGCACAGTTCAAGGGCATTCTGTTCTGTTAGTCAAAAACTTAAATAAAATACTAAATAAGACGAAATAAAAAACTTGTTTAATATTTGAATATTTTTATTCATTGCACAAATATAAAGATTTCAAAAATCAACAAAATCATTATTCTTCAACTTTAAATGTTTTTCATCGGCTCTTACACCTCTACTAAAACATAAGTTAAAAAATGGATATATACAGAATCGTTTGTACTCTCTTCTAATTTACTCTTGTTATCGTCGTAACAAAGCATTCCGCTATTTCTTATAATATGACACTTATAATGCCCTATTGTTCCAAGTATTGGAGGAACATATTCTACGGCACCTAATAATTTATAAATGTTTTGTTTAATTATTATACTTTTAGGTACCTCATGTAAAAACACCATTTGCGTGCCATTTAAATCGAATGTAACAATTTTTGACAAGGTATAATGAAATAGAACTACTTCATTGCATTTTCTGCATTGCTTGTTTTCCCAATCATGAATAATAATAGAATCTTCCAAGTTACTGATGGTGAAAATATTAATTATAATATCTAAATTTAACGGTATAAACACATGTTTTCTTCTTGATGGGGTAGAATTTATGCATGCACTATTTGAACAGTTACTTACAGAAGAAGCACTAAAATTATATCATTTAAGACGTGCTCATAAATAAATGCAGCGTTACATTCACAATCATAATGATTGTTTTTGAAATGTATCGAAGCAATTCTTATTCTTAATTTGTTTGCTTCTTCACTGTTATTATCAGAGTTACAGAGGATTTGTAAAAACGCTGTTATATCCCTATTTCTGCAATTATTGTCAAATAAATCGCGTATGCATGAATACTCTTTAAATCCGTGGGCCAATAAAAAAAATACGGAATCAAATGCACAAGTGTTTGTTAATTTAATATTTTTTTCAGATATATCTTGTACAGTAAAATTACTATTTTTTAAAAACATTATATTTACAGGTTTATTTGCAGAATCATCTTTAGGAACACCTTCGCCTCTCCAGTTTTCAACATACGTAGGAATTACTGAGAATACCGAATCATTTAAAAACGTTTTGGTTACACTAGGTTTTTCTTTTTTGCAGCATTTGTTTTCAAATGGTAACATTTTTCGCTTCCTAGTCTTACCTCGTTTTCTTTTAATGTTTTTCTCCTTTTTGTCTACAATGTCGGCGAAATTATTTAAACAATTTAAAGCAATTTTTATTTCACCTAATAAATAATCATAATGCATATTTAAATATTCATCAATGTTATATTTCTTCGACCTTGTTGTGAATAACAAATTTTTCATAGTTTTAAAATAGCTCTCTATAGCTGAAGATGTTGGTACTTTGTTTTGTGATTTATATAATGGGCACATAATATTACTCCAGAGGGGTAACTTTAGGAGTAACCGTTTGAGCGTTGTTATTAAATGAGGCATGTAGAAAGAGTTTTGTGATTCTGACGAACTTTTTGTTTTATCTAGGCTTTTTTCCCTCTCAACAATTTCATCAAACCATGAGAGCAAACCGTCATCATCGTCGAGGATTATGTTTTCGTGAATATTTTCCTTCTCATCGGTGTCTTCATTAGGTTCCGTATATGTAGTATTACCTAAGGTGCAACTTATTTTCTGAATATAAACAGAAACAGGGTTTTCTGGGTTATCGTATTCGGTTAGACATAGTCTTACAACATCAGTAATGAGAGTTTTAATTTGCTGAAACGATTCACATTCTTTCATATTCAAAATGCAACGAACGTATAACATTTTAACATTTATATCCCTATTTTCAAAGCAACGTAAATTATAAATTGTTTTGATAAAATGACTTGTATCTAGCCTAATAAATACTTCAGGTAATGCATAATTGCGGCCACTTAAGACTAAAACAGATCGTTTAACATAATCTTTTATACTGCTAAACGTAGTAAATGCTGAAACATTAGCTGCAATTAATGCTGATGAGTCATCGGTAATAATTTCATGTGGCGGGCTCCTTACTTGAATTAACCATTTTTTTAACCACGCTGCAATTGAATCTTTATTGTGAGAATCGGTAACCATTTGAAAAATTGGAGTAGATTTAATTGAATCCGAAGCAATCATGCCAATATATACAAATAGTCGTTTTGTTAGTGTAGTTCCATCGGGAAGCTTTATAGCCTGAAAAAAAGATCCAGTTGCATCTACAGTAATGGTCACTTTAGAAAAACTATTACAATAGTTAGTATAGTACTCTATTTGCTGATCAGACCAATAATATAAATGAAAACACGGTATCAATGTCACTTCACGGATAAAGTTCTGTACCTCTTGAGTCATCATGAGTATACTTAAAATTGGGTGAGCATGAAGTCTCTTGCTTTGTCGTTTCTCATACTTGATCTGGCGGAGAGCTGCTAAACTTGGCAGCACTGGTGGGCAAACTTGATTTGGGTCTTTAATTAATTTGGCCGCAAGTTCTTTTTGTACGACTACGGCAGGCTTATACTGTAGAATTTTTGCTAATTTACCTCTTTTGTATGGAGTTAATTTTGATTTTTTTTAGGATTGTGTGGTACATTCTCTTCCTTACAAGTAAGTATATCGCATGTAAATCTTACAGTTTTTTCAGAAATTGCTTCGGTTTTTATTATTGTTTCTCTTTGACATTGTGAGCACTTTCCAAATAACGAAATGTTATTTTCACCGTCAACTTTCTTATTTTTAAAGTTCCAAGTACATGGTAGCTTAGATAACTCCCAGAGCTTTTCTCTCAAAAAAGTCGCCCACTTAAACTTTGGCAGACTCCTGTATTTTTGGTGTGTCGATGAGGTCCTTATATCTCTTCTAGCATAATGTACCATCACGGGTTGAATTTTTTTCCATTCATGCTCGTCCATTGTAAAACTAAATGTTTTCACCTTGTCTTGATATGTCAGCGATAATGAAGCCACACTATGACGCGACGGTGAAGAAGATGAACTACTCTGAACTCGGGGTGAATAAAGGTTATCATCTTCATCATTTTGAAAATACTCGTCGTAGTGCCTTTTCAATGCTTTGTAGATTGCATAAGGAGCTATCGTATTATCTAACTCATTAGATATTGTTTTAAATACTGGATCATTATATTTAATACTGCGATTTCTGCATACATCTCCGTACTTAAGAAATATTTTTTTTAATTTTTCACTATTGACTTTTCCTTTGCGACCCGCTTTTATCTGAAAATTAAAAAGTATATTTTTAAATATCTATTTATTTATAACTGCTTTTTAATAATTTGAGATTACCAGGAGTTAAAAGTTGCGTCTGGTTTAGGCAAAACCTTAAACGCTCTATTTAGTTTTTAAATAGAGAGCCTGGGAAAGGTTTACCTTACCCAGGCTTTATTTATTATTATTAATTATATAAAACACAATAAATTCCATCCTTGTTCATTAAGGCCTAATTTGTTAGGACTTTATTCCGATCTACTTTTTAACTAGGTACCTATGTAAAAGTACTGACTACAGCAAAACTGGTAAAAGTTTTAACATGGTATGGTGGTAGATAACACAAAATAAATATCGTTAACAAATTTAATTCAAAAATAAATAACTCACCATATTGATTAATATCACGTAATTATTTATATCACGTTTAAATATACACTAAGTCTCTCACTGAATACACACTTATGTCCTTTTTATCGGAATATCACTGTCGGATCCACAACGTACAGCAGTAACAGTCCGTTGAGATATAATACTGGTATCGTGACGATTCGACGCGAGCGCGGTGGTCCGCTGACCAGCAGTTGTGCGAATGAAAAGCAATATTAGAAAGAGAGCGCAATAGGCAAACTCGCGTCGATGCTCCTGTAGTGCGGCCGAAGAGACCAACTTAGAATAATGTTAAAATAGTAATTTTACTGATTTATCTGTAAAAAATATTAAATTTACTCGTGCATTTGATTCAGTGTTTTTTTTTACTGACCCTGGGAATAAAGAGTATTTATGTATACTCAATTTATTTGACAATAATCACAGAAATAACGATATAACAGCGTTATATTAACAGTGAAGAATCAAACAGATTAAGAATAAGAATTGCTTCGATATATTTTAAAATATATCATTATAATTGTGAATGTAACGCTGCATTTATTCTTGAGCACGTCTTAAATGATATTTTTTTTAGTGCTTCTACTGTAAGTAATTGTTAAAATAGTGTATATCTATTTATAACGTTATTTTAGATATAATTAACATTTCCACGAGCAGTAACTTGCAAGATTCTATTAATATAATTCTGTACATTTTGTTTATAATGTATAAGAATATCTAAATATTAAAAAAGTTTTTTATCAGTTAACAATAGAAACCAGAACAGAAATGCGCTTAGACTGTATTGTCTTGAACTTATGGTCTTGAAATTATGGTCACTCTACTAGAACATTGTATGGGGTAACATAATTCTTGAGATTACTCGCGTCCCAAACAGTGTTGAGGGTAAAAGGATATGTCATTTTAATGGGGTTAATATGAGGATTATATGGACGTCTACAGCAAAATCCTAGCTACTATAGTTATTGAGATATCATCGTTTAAAGTAACGTCAGGACTGCGCGGCCACGAGTTTTGTGTTTTAAATTGATTTCGTCTGTTTAATTACACTTTAGTCGTATTTTAAAGCTTTTGTCAGTTTCGACAAATTAAGACCTTTCTCCTTTTAACTCCTATACTATATGAAGTCTTCAATTTTAATAAAAAAAATACTAAAAACAAAATAGCAAATCAAGGACTGCGCGGCCATGACTTTCAAGGCGAATATTTAATTATAATATTGATATAGAGCTTTGATTCATTTTTCGACAAATCTTGACAAATACAGACTTGAGTTGACAAAAGGAATTATTTCTCTATCCCAAGTAGTTGCTGAGATCTCCGTGGCCGCGCAGTCCTTGACGTCAGGATTGCGCGGCCAACTTAAAACGCTTATAACTTCTTTATTTCTGCTTTGACAAATACGGGGTTTGTTTCTTTCGATTTTGACAAATATCGACAAATTTTTGGCTGAAACCATTTTCTGATTTGATAACTTGGCGGAGCAATCCTGACGCACACCAATGTTTGACTATGTACATCAAAAATTAAACATCGTATGGTATTGTCTCATTATTAATATTGTCTGTACGGAAACAGAATACTAAAATAAAAAGCCATTAAAAAGTTACGAGCCAACAAAGATTCGTTTTTCTTGCTAATTTAACCTAACTTTGGGCGTGTTTAAGTAATAAAAGGAGTGTAAAATCTCGAAAACCAAGTCGGTACCGACAAAGCTCAATTATCGAAAAGTTCAATAAACTTAATTAGTCATTGATTTATGCCGTGGTTTTTTCAGAAAACCCGATCTTCCGAAGGACTTTTCTTAATTTTTTACGCCTCTGTTTACTATAACTGATCCTGCAGCTCACTCAATAATGTTGTGCGTGTAGACTAGCGTCTAACTGCTCATCACTGATACTACCTCTGTCGGACACGAAGCCTGGTGAGACATCGTTCTTTTTAGCCAGCCCACCAGTGAGTTCGGGCCCGCGACTAGTGTACCCTTAAGCCCAACAAATTGAGTTCTTAGTCGCCTAGTAACAATCAATTTATGAATAGTGCTTAATATTAGTGTTTAATTAGTCTCTAGGAAGGTTTTTTCTTTTGGGTTGGAAATCATCGAATAACTTCTCCCGCTTAGGGTTGCCATCTCTAAAATTTGGCAACCAGGACAAGACGCGTGGAAACCCCGGATTTTAGAGCCCAGAACCTGGACATGTAATTTTTTTTATGTGGTCAGTGTAATAAAAATTCAAATTCAAATAGTTTTATTTGTAGAACATAGGTAAAGTACAGATGTCAATATTTAAAAGAATGAACGCTGTCTTGCCGTCAACGGCACACAAATATTATGATTATAATTTAATTAATTAGTAACAAATAGGACAAAACATTAATTTAACATTACAACAAAACAAATTAATAAAACGAAATAATAACAAAATTAATAAAACAAATGTCAGTAGATTACAATTGGTCGTCAAGGTACTCATTAATTGTGTAATATGCTTTTATGTTTAATAAATTGTGTTTATGTCAAGATCTTTAATTAAATTGGGTATTTTGTTATACTATATAGGAGGGGCTTGTGGCTAAATAACAATAGCTGCACGGGTCGATCGGCCAGGTTAAGCTACGCTTGCCGCGGTTGGTCCGTGGATGGGTGACCATCTTTACATACCAAGACCCCTCCGTGCCTCGGAAAGCACGTTAAGCCGTTGGTCCCGGCTGTCATTTGTGGATCTTTGACAGTCGTTACGGGTCGTCAGAAGCCCGAAAGTCTGACAACCAGTCTTACCAAGGGGTATCGTATCACCCAGTAACTGGGTTTTGGAGGTCGGATAGGCAGTCGCTCCATGTAAAATACTGGTATTCAGCTGCATCCGGTTAGACTGGAAGCCGACCCCAACATAGTTGGGAAAAGGCTAGGCAGATGATGATTTTGTTATACTATATCTTAGGTGCCATTCCTAAAAAGCTTTTCGAATATAGCGCAGTTGAAAATGTTATAAATCACCTTTTTATTTATTTTCAGACATTAAAATTAAATTTAGTCATCTTTTATCATCAGTTGGTATGTTGGGGTCAACTTACAGTCTAACCGGATGCAGCTGAATTCCAGTATTTTACATGGACTCCTCCACCTCCACAACCCAGTGGCTGGGTAAAGTAATACCCCTTGGTAACGACTGTCAAAGATCTACGAATGACAAACAGCCGTCGTCGAGGGGTCTCGATATGTAATGAACGGTAATTTCCACGAACCGAGTATACCAAGCGTAGCGTAACCTTCAATCTACCGGTAAGACCGTTATCATTTGCCTCAAAGAGATGTCAGCACCAACTGGTGGGGTCCGCAAGGGAATACGGGTGGATTTTAGTCAGTAAAAGTCTGACACGTCCTCCTGCCCAACACAGAGCGGGAGAAGTTATTCGATGACTTCCCATTCTCGAAACAAAAAAGGTTGTTATCATTAGCTACGAGCCTCCTCACAGCAACACTTTAATTTAACTCTATGCACAAAACCAGCGCCACTATCTTTTAAGTAGAAGCACTGTAAAAGCTTCCAAAGTTATATGAATATGTAGTGCTGAGCTGTTGAATGTATGTGAAGTCACGTAGCTTCATAACATAACACACACGATAAACTTCTTGTTTACCCTCTAGGTAAACCTTTTTGTAATTTATATAAATATTTTTTTTAATTTATTTTATCATTTATTTATTTTTCGTTTAGCCTATACTGTCCCATTGCCGGGCAAAAGCCTCCCCCAAGTGCTTCCAGGAACTCTTTTCCCGCGCCACCTCGAACCAGCCAGTATTGTTTTACTATCCTTTAATTATTTATTTATTGCACACTAGATGACTAGATAATTAAAAAAAAAATGTGAGAAACTAAGAGTTCTTTTTTTAATATGAGAATATAAAAAAAAATCTGCTGTTTCATACATTTTGACCGCGTAGGAATTATAATTCTTTATGAAACAGTTGAGAGTTATGTTTTTCGAGTAATTGTGAGAGTGACACTGGGTATATCAAAATTTTAAAACGAAAATGGCCGATTTTTGGCGCCATATTAAGATAAAAAAAAACTCAAAGCCTATTGAATGGGGTATCAAAATAAAGAGTTTATTAAGGACCATTAGACTGAATACTATAAGCAATATCATGCAGTCGGAGGCAATAAATGTCTTTATTGTTTTTAAGAAGGCAGTCGGTTTTTTTTTTTTTTTTTTTCTTAGCATGTCTATATCAATCTAAATACAGTCAGCCTATAATTTGCCTACGAGCTTGGTACTATCAGTAGCGTCCATCAGATCCTGTAGCGTGCAGACAACAGGACACGCTGGACAAGATATTAATTGCCCTATTGTTTGTGGGACAGCACCACGTTTACACTCCAGGGCGGAATCGTCTGTGAATCTCCACCTGAGCAGGTGTTCTTTACTTCGCTATACCGTAACGTTTATATACTTTTTTGTTACTGGTACCCTATATATGTCGCGGCCATATCGTAGATTTGCTCACTTCATGAAATGCTCGAGAATTTCATTAAATGGTCGCATTTCATGAAATTCTCGTCTTTTTCTGGTTCTTATATTACATAAGAAGACAGTCGACGTCAGATTGACGGAGCCCCACTGCGTGTAGCTCCTATTTGTGTCCGCAGGTTTAAAGGAACCTAACCATCAAACCGAACCTCGGGGTACCCCTGACGTCGACCGTCCTCTCGAGAAAAAATTCTCGAGCATTTCATGAAGTGAGCAAATCTACGATATGGCCACGACATATTTTGACATTAAAAACAGACACTTCTATTTCATAATTTTTACGTATCTATGTAGTTGTAGGCATGTTTTATGATTTTGTATGTATGTATATATACCTAGTAGCTATACCAGGTTACCGACATTTTGGAAGACAGAAAATACCTAACTAACCTACACCTAACTACCTATATCTAACTTCAAGAAACACTGCAGAAATCTATAAAATCTAGATATATTTCGCCGAGAGCTCCACGCCGCCGTGCCGTGCCCTTTCAGTGCAATAGTCAATTAAATGCAAATGGCTAGCATGAGGACTGTTTCAGTCAGATGTTTGTCTAGCTTGGTGGGGGAATTTATTTAGTTAAAGTAATCTGTGCTGTTTTGTTTTTCATAATATGTGCCTGGGGTAAATTTTACTGGAGACAGTGGAAAGAAAATCTAAGAAATGTGTGTAGAATATTCAAATATGTAGATTAATAAATAATTCGTTCTTTTTGTTGACTGCCTCGTTGGTCAAGTGGTCGTAAGCGGTACAGCTGAGCATGTTGTCCTCGAGACACAGAACATTAATTACATAATTTGTCAATGATGGCAGGTAGCCATGCCAATATACCAACAAAAAAAAATGAAAACATAACTGAAGCACAAATAATTAAAACTGTAAATAAAGCATAATACCAAAATAAGTAAAATAGGTTCCGTGTGGTGCACCATCCCAATTCTTTCCTTGAGTGTCGTAGAAGGCGACTAAGGGACTTACCAGAGAATGGGCAGCAGCGTTCTCTATGCATTTTACCACCATACTGCGATCGCAAACCCGCCTGCCAAGCGTGGCGATTATGGCAAAACCCTCCTTTTGGGGGAGGCTTATGTCCAGCAGTGGACGTCTTTCGGCTGAAATGATGATGATGATGATGATGACCAAAATAAAAGCCTCTTGGTATAAAGGGCTGATAGTTTCATATGCAATGATGGATTATGTTCACATAGCTGTTACGACCCGAGTTACAACTGGAGGCCACAAATGATAACCTAGCCTAGGACCATCGACGTAAAATAAATAAACAGGTAGCTAGTTACTAGTAACAATATCAAAATCATGGTCAGCAAGACGACCCGTCACCAGTGTTGAATATAATTATGAGTTGGCAACACTCTACACACACGACTCTGTGGTCTACGACCACAACCGTCGAGCAGCGACAGTCGAGAGACCATGTTCAGTAACGATCCTCAATATACAATACTTCCAACAACCTGAGTATCTTATTTCTTCTACTCCAACCACCTGACATGGTGTCAGAAGTGAAGAAGTCCACTGCGGACAACGCCAACAACGACGACGCTACATAAATTCACATTCGAGACAAAAGACGCCAACGGACAAAATGGCCTCCGACGACAAAGAAGACAAGAAATCTGAAAAAATGCCTTACAATACAGGTACAAGTTTCAATTTGACGCCGCCGTATCTTAAAATTACAAATAATATGCCATTATCATGGAGAAATTTCATAACTGCATTAAATGTATATCTATGCGCCAGCGGCCTCGAACACGAGTCTGACAAAAGAAAAGTCGCTATCCTTCTCAGCCTGATAGGCGAAGAAACACTCGAGGTTTTCTATTCATTCGACCTCAATATAGACACCGTGAGCTTCAAGGACCTCATAGAAAAATTCGAAAGACATTTTACGCCAAAAGTTAACATAGTTATGGAAAGGCACAAACTGTTCAACAGGAAGCAGAAGCCGGACGAGAACATAGAAAAATATGCAACAGATCTCAAAAATATAGCTCTCCAATGTAACTTCGGAAGCCTTCTAGATGATTTATTAAAAGATATATTCTCGTGGAACCTGACATGTCAACACACTAAAGAAAGACTCTTAGTGGAGAAGCCTAAAACATTCGAAAGCGCCGTAGAGCTAGCCAAAACATTTAGAAACACAAAACTTGAATTAAATCAGTTGCAGTCACAATCAGATGGTATAGTTGCAGCAGTCAAGTCAAGTTATACCAGTCAAGACCGTCGTCCACAGTCATCATCAAGTACACTTCGTCAACCTTCATCAAACAGGTCCAGTCATTCTCCAGCAGGTAGGCCCTTTCAGCAGTCATTCCAGCAGAGACAATCACCGTCAACTGACTCCAGTCAAGTATGTCAACGCTGCGGGCAAGTACATTGTGTTCGCTGTCCAGCAACTGGGAAAATATGTAGTAAATGTAAGAAGCCTAATCATTTTGCGTCAGTTTGTAAGTCAGTTAAGATAAATTTAGTCGAGTCAGAGAGTCATGATAGTCAAGACAATACAAAATATTTGCAGCTAGGTCTGTTATCAGTCAATAATGTCAATTTAAATACTTCATATCATACAGACTTGCATATAAACACACAGGCTGTTAGATTTCTATTGGATACAGGAGCAGATACTAATTTATTATCTTTGAATACATTCAATACATTGCGTCTACCATCACAATTAATTACTGACAAACTTACAACTTTCACAGGACAGTCTATACCTACAGTAGGGCAATGTACTCTAAAAATACAGTATAATAATCAAGATTATGATGTTCTATTTCACATAGTCAACTTACCTTGCCAAAATGTCATTGGTAGAAATTCATGTGAGGCACTACACTTGGTCAAGCGTATCCATACAGTCAAAGTCAATACATCATCATATTTGTCATCCAATATTTCAGACAATTCAGATCTTTTCGAGGGTATTGGTTGCATCACTAACTTCGAAGGCAAATTATTTCTAAAACCAGATGCAATACCACATATTGCAGCATGTCGACGTGTTCCGTTTAGCCTAGAAGAACCGCTGAAAGTAGAACTGAAACGTCTCGAAGAACAGGGCATTATTGCTAGACAAGATCAACCTACAGAATGGGTAAGCCCTATTATTATTGTTACAAAAAAGAATGGACAGATCAGACTTTGCCTTGACCCTAGTAAATTAAACGAAAACTTGATGAGACCACATTTCCAGATTCCTCATTTTGATGAAATAAAGTCCAATTTAGAAGGAGCCAAATATTTCAGTACATTAGACGCCAATAAAGGCTTTTACATGGTCAAATTAGATGAAGAGTCATCCAAACTATGTACTTTTATTACCCCATTGGGACGGTATCGTTTTCTTCGTTTACCCTTCGGTGTCACCTCCGCTCCAGAAATATTTCACTCTGAAATGGTAAAACGTTTTAAAGACTTAATAGGTGTTAAAATCATGATGGACGACATCCTGGTCTATGGAAAAACACGTGATGAACATGACCAGCGCTTAGCTAAAGTCTTAGACAGAGCACGAGAACTCAATATAAAATTTAACAAAGACAAGTCTAACATTTGTGCTACACAAGTAAAATATTTAGGCCATATTTTTAGTGAGAAAGGAGTGGAAGTTGATCCTTCAAAAGTCGATGCTATTTTACAAATGCCTAGACCAACAAACCTACAATCTTTACAAAGATTTATGGGTATGGTCAATTATATTGGTTCATTTATACCTAATTTATCTCAAAAAACATGTCTTATGCGTTCTTTATTGTCAACAAAAAATGCCTATGTCTGGACCCCTAATCATGAGCAGGAATTCCAACATTTAAAGTCTCTAATTAGTTCAGCCCCAGTGCTAACTTATTTCAATCCCAAAAAAGAATTAATTCTGTCAGTAGATTCATCTCAAGATGCCATGGGTGCTGTAATCCTACATGACAAGCAACCTATTGCATATGCTTCTGCTACCTACTTTAACTAATTGTCAGCAAAAATATTCTCAAATAGAGAAAGAGCTTCTAGCTATTGTGTATGGATGTGTCAAATTCCACCAGTATGTGTATGGAAGACCTGTCTTAGTGGAGACCGACCACAAACCACTAATTACTTTATTTAAAAAACACTTACATGACATACCTACTAGACTTCAAAGGATTATGATGAGACTACAACCTTACAACTTAAAAGTCACTTACAAGCCAGGAAAAAATTTATATATTGCAGATACCTTGTCAAGAGCCGCAATGCCTAACTCATCTTTATCTGATTTAGACGAGGATGTTGATTTACATGTCAATTTAATCATGTCCAGTCTTCCGGCCAGTCAAGAAATGATAAATAAAATCATAGAACACACCAACAAGGATCCTATATTGTCACAAGTCAAGTATTATTGCAAAAATTCATGGCCAGAGCACAAACGCTCAGTCGGTCAGTCGGTCAAATGCTATTTTACACTTAAAGACAAGTTACATGTTATCAATGATATCATATTCAAAGACTCGCTTATTATAATTCCTGAGTCACTTAGACAAGAAATATTACAAAAAATACATGCAGGACATCAAGGCATAAATACATGTATAAGATTAGCAAAAACTGCAGTCTATTGGCCTAATATTAACTCAGATATAGAAAAATTTGTCAGTCAGTGTCACGTATGTCTAACTTATCGTTCCAGTAATAGTAAAGAACCAATTATGCAACATGATTATAAATACTTACCATTCAACAAAGTGGGAATTGATTTATTTGATTTTAATGGTAAAAAATATCTCTTATGTGTTGATTATTTCTCTAAATATGTAGAAATTGCATTACTTCAATCTTCAAGTGCTGCTGAGACAGTTATTATGCACTTAAAATCTATCTTTGCCCGACATGGTATTCCAGAGGTCATGGTTACGGATAATGGTCCACCATTTAACAGTCATGATTTTAAATCTTTTGCCTTAGAATGGCAAATAAAACACACAACTTCAAGTCCCTACCATAGCAGGTCCAATGGCATGGTTGAACGGGCTATAGAAACAATTAAAAACATACTAACTAAATGTCATGCTGATAACACTGATCCTTATCTAGCATTGTTACTTTATAGAACTTCACCTAAGACTACAGGTTATTCACCATCTCAGTTATGTATGTCCAGACTTCTTCGCACTACAATGCCCATACATGAAAGCCAATTAGTTTCCTCATTGCCAGATTTACAAAAAATAAGGTCAAACATTGAAAAACAAAATAAAAAATCAACTCTTTATTACAATAATCATTCCACAGCATTGTCTCCATTAGAAAAGGATGAAAAGGTATACTTCAAAAAGCAGCCTAATAGTCAATGGACTCCCGGCATAGTAGTAAGTACAGGACCTGAGCCGAGATCCTACATCATAACTTCACCGCAAGGTACGTTTCGCCGCAATAGACATCACATCCTGAAACCCAAATATGATGATGTACCACACAACACACAAACTTCACCAAGTTGTTCAGATACACAAACTGCACAAAGTTATTCAGATGTACCTACAATTTACGACACACAATCTTCACCATGTAATAACACGGTAGACGTTCCAGTCACTCGTTCACATACCGGTTGTACTATAAAAAAGCCTGTCAGGTATAGAGATTAATTTTGCGATCAAATTCATTTATAATAGTCGTCTATGATCTAATTGTTACATTACTTTAATAACAAACAAACAACAATGTAAATATTTATTTCAGTTTAAATGTCAAACTCATGTCATGTCTGACGTTACTTGTCATGTTATATCATATTTTAAGAATAGTGTTGTACCCTAATTAGACTAAAATAGTGTTGTATAATTACATGTCCTGTCGACTAAATTGTAACCGTATGTCCATGTGTATCTTTTGATAAAGGGAGATGTTGAATATAATTATGAGTTGGCAACACTCTACACACACGACTCTGTGGTCTACGACCACAACCGTCGAGCAGCGACAGTCGAGAGACCATGTTCAGTAACGATCCTCAATATACAATACTTCCAACAACCTGAGTATCTTATTTCTTCTACTCCAACCACCTGACAACCAGAAGCAGCACCCGTTCACGAGCATAACGCAAAGATCAGCCGTTACCCCCCTCGCCTTATTTGAGGAAAGGAGGCAACCCGACCCCCGACTCTACCGCAAGCGGCGACATCTTAGGGAGCATGACGAACTTGCTGCGCTATTACTCCCCTCGCCATATATGATGCATATTTAATGGTAATAAGCTGGCTACCTATTAAACAGGACTTAAACAAAACTGGCGAAATGTGAGCGTACTGTATGTGCCTCGTTGTGATGGTGGAGTGGTCGCAAGCGAGACTGTGCATCCTCAAGGGTAGTGTCATTGATTTTTCTCATTAGCAATAACAGTAGCAGATGGAAGTCTAGATTCTTAAACGGTTATAAACAATAGGGTCGTGGGAGTTTTTTTTAGTTTAAACCCTTTCAAACAAAAAAAAAGTTATCGGGGAACATACATAAAAAAAGATTCTGACGAATTGAGAGCCTCCTCATTTTTTGAAGTCGGTTAATAACTGACCAAATGGTTTTAATACACCTCTGCATACCCTTACTGGCTACAAATACAGGCGTGATGTTATTTGTTTTCATAGACCTTGGCCAGGCCATAACTAACTTCACATACAGGTTATCATAAATCATAAGATTGGTCCCATAACTTCGTAGGTAACTGAACCATGAACTTAATTAAGATTACCCATATCTCACACCACATAACTCATGGGGAACGATGGGATGACAGTATCTCTTGACCACCACGCTGCCAATTACATGGTAACCACCTCCCGTTTCTGGTGGCCTAGTCAATTAGTACGTTTAACCCCGTTCAACGGTGGTCAACCCTTTTTCAACCTTATTAGTTACTAGCTTTTGCCAGCGGCTTCGCCCGCGTGGATAGAAGCTATCGCGTAAAATATAGCTCATGTCCTTCTCCCTATCCGAAGCTATTTCTCTGCCAAATTTCATGACGATCGGTTCAGCGGTTTAGGCGCGTAACAAACAGACAGACAGAGTTACTTTCGCATTTATAATATTAAGTAGGGATACATGCGTACAGGGCCTCAAGTCTGCTATTACAATAGTGTCAGAAGGATCTATCGTTGATTTCATAATTGTTGATTTTGATAAGTTTGGTAATCTACTAATATAATGGCGTCATTATGACTTTCCAGTGGTCAGCCACTGACACTCCCTCCATTGAAAGAAATGACATTTATTGGTAATCTCGTACATTATGACAAATGAATGACTGACTTAGAGGGTAATCTGCTAAAATTTTGACAGTTCCTAAAATAATATGTAAAATATATACATTTAAATTAAATCTAGCATGAATAAATATTAAAATTTAGTAGTATTTTTTTGGAAAATCATTTCTACTAACGGGTTTTATAATAATGGCAATACGACAATTCCATTATAACGCAATTCTATGACGAGACCCATTGACCGACCACTGATCGACTATTATGATTTTAGCAGATTACGAACTTTTAGCAAAATGACAATGGGATCGTGTTGGAATGACGAATTTATAAAAATAGCAGACGTGGGCCCCTGAGCCTATGATGTTCCCTCTAGTGGTACACGAGCCTCTTCGAAAGGGAGTAGGTTGGTTGTGCCAACACGCCGAGCCCAGTGTGGGTTTTACAATACCCGGTTTTCAATATTTTGTTGGTATATTGACGTGTGCTAGCTGACATGTGGCTAATATAATTAGATAAAAAAAAATAAAAAATAAAAAATTTTTATTTATGCTTCAGTTTACAAAAAAGGGTTTCGTGTTTGGAGCCTCCTTTTAAGCAAACAATGCCTGTGTTAGGAGACTCCGCTCTTCCATAGTACAGCATAATATCAATAAAGGAGATGTTCCAAAATGTATGGAGCCTGGGCCAGGTCCTTGTACACTATACTTAAAAATAGGGAAATTCATTTAAAACAGTTCTCAATTGTCCAATTACTTTAAAATGGCTTGGTTTGCTGGTAAACACAAGAAATTACACTTGAAATTGCAACACACAACAAAAACCCGTCATGGCGGTAAGCTGTCATTTTGATTGAATAATGACGTTTGACATGTTTATTTCTGTGGAGGTTGAGAAGGATGACTCCCGAGTCTTATGATAAGCCACTTTGTTGGCTTTGGGGATGAAATGTGGAATATCAAACAAAAGACGGTACCTAACCTACCATAAGAGCAGCTGTAAAAATGTTATAGGTACCTAACGACGGACCTAGCGACGATGGCGACTGAGTGTCACTAGGGTCGAAATATCTTGCACAGCCTGAACATAAGCGCTACGAACTTTCGCGTATGTTCTCTCACTTCGCCTCATGTCACCATTTGGACCCTAAAAAATGTTACTGCGCAGCCTTCTTCACGAAGTTCAGAGTCGCCAAGATAAATCGGCCGTACTGTAACTCTTACTCTTTCTGTGAAAATCTCAAATGACTAACGTACCTAGTGATTCTCTTTGATGAATGTAAAGACCCGCCACGGTGCGTTGGCAAATCTGGATTATTCAGAATGTCTTTTTTATTGCTTATTGGCTAACCATAAAAACAAAACCTAACCGTAATCCATGTAGCAGTATTTGAGAACTTCGACAGTCGTAATGTATCAATCTTTTGATTTCAACTACCTATCTACATAGTACAAAAGAGAGTAAAAGTGGACTTAAGATATCATGTGTAGGTACACAAATATATTACTAATGTAAACAAAGAGATGAAGGTACCTACCTACTAAATAAAACAGCAATTTATGTTTTATATCTATTTATTTATTATTCATTTTATAAATCTTCGCTCACTAATGTGTCATCCAGAAATTAAGCCGGTGCTGCAATAGTCACCTGATGCGAGCCCATCCCAAAAACCAAACAATGGTCATTGTATGCGCACAGCAACCTACTGTTCGCTGTCCAGAGATACAGCTGCAGTAATAACTAATTATTTTTTCATCCCAACTTGTTCCTTGTCTCGCCATCAGTATGTATGTGTAATAAGTTCTTCCTGAATGATGGCGAGACTTTATACAACCCCTAATTAATATGGGGTTCTGTATGAATGAGGTTGCTTGCAATACTACTTCCAGATGCTCAGATATTTCTACCTGAAATGACCCATGTTGCCTCACATGTTCGCCGTAATAACTTTGGGTATGTTTTATTTGACAAATGCCCAACGCAAATATGATTAGATTTGACATGAACATTTTAGGCCCACTGGGCAAAGAATGTTTTTGTTACATTCCACATGATGCACTAAAACATTCCGACGTGCAGAATCTTGGTCTTCATGCCTCTCATCAATGTTTGCAGCTCTTTGCCCATTTCTGCATGCAGAGACCCAGCATGCACAACATACAAGTCCACCTGATGGAATCTGGACCAAACAAAAAAAAAATTATTAATGATAATTATCCATAATCAATTATTTCAGTAGTAATGCTCACTGTAAATAATACTCAAAAATAAAATAAAACAAGATGCTATCTGTCTTGGATAAATTCTTGTGACAATTTCATTGCGCTCAGGTCCTTCTGGTACTGAGTGCCTCAGTCTTCAGTTAAGAGAGTGAAATCACCATACACAAGTATCCATAACTGCTGAGGAAGCACTTTCTTCACTAATTACTTCATCTTGTCGCTGCAGAATGCTTCTTGCTTGAACCCAAGACGGATAACATACTAGGCTGGGTCCACTGGAAAGGCGTGAGCACGCCTCATATGTAAAAAGCTTCGACACCATACACAAATATTTGTATCATAAGTATGCTAAGCTCATACTCTTCATGAGGAGTAGAAGACATCTCCATGTGATATGTCATAGTATCAGCCGGAACAGGAATAGACATTTTTTGCATACTGTTCACAAAACAATTTGCACACATGGTACTATTTTAATCCACCTAAAAAAGAAAATTAATTCTGTAATTATTTTAAATTCAGTCTATACATGTAAGAAATCATAATTCTAAACAATTTAAGTACTCACCTCATGGTGAAGGTCGTTTTCAATATAGAAATTAAGTCAGGATCCATATTACCAAATATATAATATTGGCCATCTTCATTTATTACAGAAGACCTTATAGTACAGGGCACCATTGCCGTATCACCTAAAACAAATAATTGTCGTAAGTATTGATCGTGGCCACAAACTGCAGTCCTAACTAAAGAAAGCCTAACTTTTATCTCTATGTAGGTAAACCAAGCGAGTCGAATTATTTCTCTGAATTATGACTGCATATTTATATGAACGCAAAAATAATACAAAAATATCTTGGACGTGGAAATTATGGAATGTGCACAATAGTAATTAAAAAGTAAATTGTTTACCTGATGATGAATTGATAAATCAGTTGATTTTATATCGTAACAACGCAGTCCAAACCACACGAGAAAGTCGAAGTCCTTACAACACAAGCCGGGTTAACAGATGAGCATGTTACTCTGCTCATCTGTTGACCAAAACAATAGCCAGGTTAGCCAGGTAAACAGATGGAAAAGACACGGTAGGTATTAAATCCAAAAAACGAAACTCAAAACAAAACGAACACGAGAGACGAAATGACTGACTGAGGCCGCATTCCGAATTAGAAAAATAGCGCTGTGAGCGCTCAAATCGATATTTTGCGTTCTGAGTTGGATATCACGATTCTGACAGCTAAGAACCGTCATTTTCGTCATCAATATGGAACTCTCGTGACCGCGATAAAAGTGTTCACTCAACGTTAAAACATTTATTCACCATTTTAAAATTGTATAAGCCTCACATTTCTTCTTCTTAGATAGAAGCACTATTTCAAATAAATCTAAGTTAGCTAAGGATTCGATGCGACTCAAAACAAAACAGCACAGCTGTAATTTTCGCCAGCGCTCATGCCAATTCGGAACGGGTGTGAGCGCGCTCAAATCGATATTATGGTATCTTGGAACGAAGCCTGAATTGACACCTGTTGTGCCAGCTGACAGTTCTCTTTCTATGATCAATGGTCGATCTATGGTTTACTGTCATTATTTCTAAGCACAGAGTAACTAAATCGGTGAGACGCCATGTTGAAATTCGATAAAAATAATTGATAAATATTAATTAACTACCAGAGCAGTATGCATTTAGTTGAATTATCTGTATTTTTCCCGAATTCTATAGATTTTTCTCTTTTTTTTGAGTTACTGTACATAGACCTGGCCCATTTTGAAACATCTCCTTTGCAAGACATCCGTAAGTACTTAAAATATCAAATAAAAACAAATATGTTAGTGAGAGTGTGATTCGAGTGTGAATACCTGTGCGTAGTGTGTCTGTATATGAAAGTGTCTGTGAGATTGTATGTTCCAGTGTAAGTGAGAGTGGATGTGTGAGTGTATGTGTGAGTATATGTGTGAGTATATGTGTGAGTGTATGTGTGAGTGTATCTGCTACTTTATGTGTTCCAAAAGTGCCTCTGTTTCATCATATGTAAGTGTCTTTATCCAACTAGTTATTATTTTCTTACATTCATAACTTTTTTTTGTGTATAAGTAAATATGTTTGTTAATTTTGTTGTATAGTTGAGCAGACCGTTTATTAAATTGCCTGCAAGCAAACATAGTTTTAGTTTTTGGAATTCGTGCAACAATGTCAGTCCGCCTTTTCCGTAATAAGTTTGGATCATATGGCAGGGTTTTATGCTTTTTTAAGACTATTTGGACAATGTACAATTTTCTTACGGAAAGGAGATCACTCATTTTATATAAGATATCAGTAGGGTATCTTTTATTTTTGAAGTACATTATCTTTATCAGAGCTCGTTGAGATCGCTCCACAGCTATAAAATTTGTTTTCGCTGCACCTCCCCAAACAGGGATGCAATACAATAAGACAGACTGCACTAGTGCTATGTAGATTTCATTTAAAATATTTCTGGGGGCGTCTCGTTTACTGGTGATATTTCTTGGAGCAACATATCGAAGTGTTTTAAAGATCCAGCTTAATCTTCTAACCCTATTTGAGACCTGTTCAAGATGTGGATACCACGATAGTCGCTGATCGACGATCACGCCTAGATACTTAGTTTGATTTACCTGTTTGATACATGAACAGTTACAGTATCTGTTATTGGTATCTCCACAAGTGTGTATTCTTAGCTTGAGATCCTCACTTGGCTGACTACTTTTGTTGATGCTGAAGCAAATGTAATTGGTTTTTGATGTATTTAAAGTGAGCAAGTTATTGTTTAGCCAATTGGCTACTTGTGCCATACCCATCTCAGCTTTGAGTTTCACATCTTGCCAGGAGTTCCCAGAGAAAACGACAGCGGTATCATCGGCGTATGAAAATACTTTTGCATTGTTGATATGCATGTTGCAGAGATCGTTTATATATACCAGGAATAGTGTAGGGCCCAGTACGCTGCCTTGGGGAACGCCGTAGGTGACCTCAACGTTACTACTGGTCAATTCACCCACCTTAACCCTTTGCTTTCTAGACGAGAGGTAGTCTTTGAGCAATTTCAGAGGGATTTCTCTTATTCCAAGTTTTTCAAGTTTGCTCACAAGGAGAGGGACAGAGACGGTGTCAAAAGCTTTTTTAAGATCTAGGAAAACAGTCAGGCATTTATTTCCCTTATCAAGATGTTCAGTTACTAAAGAACTCAGTGCTGTAACTGCATCTTCAGTGGATAAGCCATGTCTAAAGCCAAATTGGGCGAGAGATAGTAAATTAAATTTAGAGAAATATGTTGTTAGTCTATTATTAATTAATTTTTCCAGTATTTTAGAAATGCATGGTAAAACAGATATTGGCCTGTAGTTGTTGACATCATCTCTGTCTCCCCCCTTATGGACGGGAGTAATAATGGAATGTTTCAGTAGGTCAGGGAAGGTGCCGCTTTGGAAGCATAGGTTTGCAAGGTGAGTAATTACTGGAGCAACTTCCTTTCGTACGTGTTTCAGAAATTTTGTCGAGACATTATCCCAGCCGGGGGCACTATCAGACTTAAGGCCCATCAAGATTCGATCAACTTCATTGGGGTCAGTATCCAGGAGGACAAAAGAATTACACTGTGTAGGTAGCTTGGTATGTTGCTCTATAGGGTAATTATTACTAGGCAGAATTTGCTGAGCCAACTGTTTACCAACGTTGGCAAAGTGATCGTTGATAAAATTTACTGATTCAAGAGGGGAAGACTTGATATTTAATAGTTCAGAGTTATTATTATTTGACTTGGTGGAATAAGTGATTTCTTTAATATTTTTCCAAAGTAGCTTATTATTTGTAACAGATTTTGCTAGCAGGTCCCTTTCATATTTACGTTTTAGTTTTTTTATCAAATTGTTACAGTAATTCCTGTATCTAATGTAGGTTATCTTTGTGATATCATTGTATGGATCAGATTTATGACGTTTTTGTAATTTATTACGATTTCTTATGCACCGTAGTATGCCGTTGGTAATCCACGGTTTAATTATCTGCTTACTGTTTGATATGGTGCGGGTGGTACTATTGCTTTTTAAAGTATTAGAGAGTTTATTTATGAGAAGGTTGGTCAGTAGATTTGGATCATTACAAAACAATAGTTCGGCTAAATTATTTTCCTGTAAGTGTTATCGCCCGAATGGTCAACGGTGCGCCAGAGTGACGTCACTTCCCGATGACGCGCGAATGAACGCGTTCCCCTCCACAACGGTCACCGTCAAGATCGTGGACGAGCTCTCGGCGGTCGGCCTCTTTGGCTTTTGACCCTCATCGCGTGCACACGCTTTAAATAAAACTATTGCTGTCCAGTCTAGCTTTATAAAGTTAATTTGATTAATAATTGTTCAACTTGTGTGTCTAAATTAAATGTAAATATCAAATTGGTTTATTACTTAACGTTATAATTGTCTTTGCATTTAATAACTTGTAATTATTATATGATTGATTTAAAGTAAATGTTTTACCTAATCTCTTAAGAAACGGAAAGTGTGTGTGGCTCTTTGAATAATAAAACTGTATCTATTGCTAATCGTGTTTCTTTTCTAATATCAGAAGTGGTTCGCACAACGCTCAACGGCCGCAAGATGCCGCGAGGACGAAAACGCAGGCGAGCACGTTCATCAAGCTCGGATTCCTCTACCCACACACCGGCGCGAAGTTCAAGCTCCAGTTCATCGAGCAGTAGCAGTGACCGTGATCGCCGGAGGAGAGGGAAACGACGTCGCAAAGGATCGCCAACCGTGAGTCAGAACGTTGTGTTGTCTTCAGTAATTCCCGAATTTGACCCGTTAGTGGATGACGTGGATATGTGGATTAATGTGCTAGAGGCTAACGCTCGTGCTTTTGGGTGGTCCGATAGTATGATTAAGTATCAGGGGTTGCAAAAATTACGGAATACCGCCAAAACATGGTTAGATTCTCTGCAGAAAAATGAAACTATGTGGACTAACTGGCGTTGGAGGCAGTGGCGTGATAGGGTTTCGGATACTTTTCAAACCAAGCGTAATATGTACACGTTGTTAAAACAGTTAGTAGAAACCAAGCCGTTACCGAATCAGTCCCTTTATGAGTTCTATTTCCAGCAAAAAGGTAAAATAGATAGGCTGCAATTGAAATTCAAAGATCGTGATATTGTTTCGATTATTGTAGGGTCAATTGGCGATCCGAACATTAGCATTGCCGCCGAAGCAGGTAGTTTTCCGTATTGTGACAATTTGGCGTCGTTTTTGCATGGCAAAGTTCATTCGATACCCGATAAAAACATAGTACACAAAAACTATTCATCATCAAAGCCCGGATTGCGTCATTCCTCATCATTGCAGGGACATATAAATAGCAAGCCTGACGTTAAATTCGAATCATCTTATAGTGGTAATAACGTTGCCAACAGTAATTTATCGTGTTTCCGTTGTGGTGAATTAGGACATAGGCGTAATAATTGTAATATTAAGGATGATATTCAGTGCAATTTTTGTAGTAAGCGGGGGCATTTAGAAAAAGCATGCAAATCGAAACCTAAACCAAAAGCTGAGACGGTCGAGGAGGTGAAAATGGTTAGTGAGCCTAAAAGCAAGCAAAAGTTTTGTAAACAGGTTCTATTGAATGATTGTAAATGTGAAGCTTTTTTTGATATGGGTAGCGACTGCTCGTTAATTACCAAGGATTTGATCGAACAAAATAATTTACAACCATTTAATTTGAATTTGCCTATCAATTTGGTAGGTTTTACGAATGGCACATCAATCCAAATTTCAAAAGCTGTCGCTGCCAAATTAAAAGTAGATACGGTGGAAATGGTCACGCTTTTGTACGTCATTGATGAGTTAACTGGGTGCGATATGTTGATAGGACGTAATTTCACAGAGGATAGTAGTATAATGTATACCCGTGTAGGGAATACTTTGACTTTTGAACCAATAAAAACAATGAAGATTTTTAACATTAACACGAACAAAGATAATAACTTTTGTAATAAACACGACATTTTATTAAATTCAATTCTTTCGAAATACCCTAATTGTTTTTCCGATGATTTGTCCACTTTGGGTAAAACTAATTGTGTAGAGTTGGATATAGAGTTAACTTCTAATAAACCAGTTTGTTTTCGACCATACCGAATGTCTGAATCCGAAAAAAAAATAACTCGAGAAATTACGGATGATTTATTGAAGAATGGAATTATCAGGCATAGTAATTCGGCATATGCGAGTCCTGCTCTGTTAGTGGACAAACCATCAGGGGACAAAAGGCTGTGTATTGATTATCGTCAGCTTAATAAAATTACAGTTAAAGAAAAATACCCAATGCCCATGATAGAAGATTTAATTGATAGATTGCAGAACTGTAAATACTTTACTTCTTTAGATTTGAAAAGTGGGTACCATCAAATTCCAATAAAATCAGAAGATATACGAAAGACAGCATTCATTACACCAGATGGTCATTTTGAGTTTTTAAGGATGCCTTTTGGATTAAGCAATGGCCCATCGGTTTTTCAGAGGTTAATGAATACTGTCTTAGGGAACCTGCGTTTTGGAAAAGTAATTTGTTATATGGATGACTTACTCATAGCCACAGAAAGTCTAGAAGAAAACGTAGCTTGCTTAGAAAGTGTGCTTGAAATTCTCCAAACAAATGGTCTGACTATTAATATTGATAAGTGCGCATTTTTTCAAAATACAATAACGTTCCTCGGTTATGATATTTCCGAAAGTGGCATTCGGCCAAGTTCAAAAAAATTAAAGGCTATTGAAGAATTTCCCATTCCAAAAGCTGTTCATCAATTACGCCAATTTTTGGGCTTAATTAATTACTTTCGAAAATTTATTAAAAACTGTGCAAGTATCTGTAGTCCTCTAACAAAATTACTAAAAAAAGAGGCAATCTGGAAATGGGGTCCTCAACAAGAACAGGCAGTTATTAATATAAAAAAAGAACTAATTGAAAATGCCGTCCTAAAAATATTTGATCCTAAATTGCCGGTCTGTTTGTATACTGACGCTAGTCGTGACGGGTTAGGTTGCATAATGGTTCAAGTTACAGAGAATGGCGAACAACCAATCCATTTTTATAGTCGTCAGACCAGTAACGATGAAAAAAAATATCACTCTTTTGAACTTGAGCTATTAGCAATCGTGGTAGGCTTACAAAAATTCAGGCACTACTTACTCGGGATCCAATTTAAGATTTTTACCGACTGCAACGCTGTAAGGCACGCTTTACAGAAAAAAGAGATTGTTCCTCGTATCGGTAGGTGGGTATTACAAACCCAAGAGTTTAATTTTGAAATAATGCATAAGCCGGGTACGCAGATGCAACATGTAGATGCCTTGAGCCGCAACCCTGTTATGGATAGCATCATTTCAGTAACTAAATCTGATGATGTGATGTCCATAACTGAGGGGGACTGGCTTCTATCTGTGCAACTCCAGGACCCAAGCATATGCAGTATTAGAGACATTTTAGTGTCAGGTGAGGCCGACGCAAATAAACAGATTTTTAATCAATACGAATTGCTTGGCAATAAAGTATACCGACGGACTGAGCTAGGTAGGAGATGGTTAGTGCCAAAAACATGTGTTTGGCAAATCATTAGGACTAATCATGATGACCTGGGACATTTTGCGGTGGATAAAACCGTTGAAAGAATTAGGTCAAAATATTGGTTTCCACATTTAAAGAAAACGGTATCAAAATATATAAAAAATTGCCTCAATTGTATTTATTACAAAAATATTCATGGTAAAAAACCGGGTAAACTATGCCCAATTCCAAAATATGCCAGGCCATTTCATACACTACATATAGACCACTTGGGCCCTTTTGTAAAATCCACACAACAGAATTCCTATTTGCTGGTTATAGTCGACTCATTTACCAAATTTGTGTTCATTTCTGCGGTTAAAAATACTAAATCTAAGATTGTTCTAAATGAATTAAACAAAATTTTTAAAGTATTTGGAAATCCCAAGCGTATTATTAGTGATGCCGGTAGTGCGTTTACTTCAAACGCTTTCAAGACTTTTTGTTGCGAAAAGAACATTCGATCTCATGTTATAGCAACTGCCATGCCGCGTTCCAACGGCCAGGTCGAACGGTATAATTTAACTATTTTAGAAGCATTACGTAGTATGGGTGCTAGTACGGACAACAATAAATGGGATCAACATATCACAAGCATTCAACTGGGTATTAATAGCACGATTAATAAAACCACGTCTGCCATTCCTAGCGAGGTTTTCTTTGGATACCGTATTCGAATGAATAATGATGGAGTTACTGATGATGATGCGACTGAGACCACGGTTGATCTGACAACCTTAAGGCGTAAAGTTGATGAGAACATACAAAGAAATGCAGAGAGACAAAAGGCAACCTTTGATGCAAAAAGGAAGGAAGCGCCTTTTTATAAAGTTGGAGACTTGGTCGTGATTAGAATTCCAAGTATGTCTAACGACGGACAGAGCACGAAGTTGATGCCTCTTTATAAGGGGCCATTTCAAATTATGGAAGCACTAGGTCACGACCGCTACAGGGTTGCTGACATGAGGGGCGCTGAAAGGAGTTCTAAACGTTACAATGGTGTTGCGTGTGTCGAGAACATGAAGCCGTGGATTCGGATCTCGAACCCGGATACGCCGGATGTTATCAAAAATTGAGGTAACAAGAACATTTCCTTTCAATTAGTAGGCATAATGTCAGTGTAATTTTAGCAATAATAAAGCATAATTATAAAATAATTTCACCATTTACTTATAAACATATAACTGTTTTATTTTATTTAAGTACAGTAATTGAATAAAACATACAATTTATTGTTAAAAGTTGTCAAATGCATCCGCTTCGAACATTTTCCAGTTGTAGTAGAGTAGCAGAATTGTATATGATATGGTAATGGAAATCCGTGGTGAACACCATTGCCATATACATGGTGATACACAACTGAGATGATTATTTCTGAATATCACTCGGTTTAAGCCATTTG
Organism: Polymixis flavicincta; assembly: GCA_949987655.1. Taxonomy (NCBI): domain Eukaryota; kingdom Metazoa; phylum Arthropoda; class Insecta; order Lepidoptera; family Noctuidae; genus Polymixis; species Polymixis flavicincta. The sequence continues at coordinate 1,544,923 of OX465198.1, read as the reverse complement.
GTTGAGTTGGTTGGCCGGCGATGGGATAGCTAGCTCCACCAAATTCTGTTGCCCTGCTCTGCTGCGTAAATGTTTCAATATAGCAATAACCAGATTTATTCTAAAGTGGAACATGAAAAATCTGGTGATGAAGTACTTCTATTACTGAAATTAATATTATATTATCCTGTCCTCAGCTCCTGCATCAGACCATATCGCTGTTCGGGGACGAACGCGACAGCAGGACGGCCGAATGTTATCGCCCGAATGGTCAACGGTGCGCCAGAGTGACGTCACTTCCCGATGACGCGCGAATGAACGCGTTCCCCTCCACAACGGTCACCGTCAAGATCGTGGACGAGCTCTCGGCGGTCGGCCTCTTTGGCTTTTGACCCTCATCGCGTGCACACGCTTTAAATAAAACTATTGCTGTCCAGTCTAGCTTTATAAAGTTAATTTGATTAATAATTGTTCAACTTGTGTGTCTAAATTAAATGTAAATATCAAATTGGTTTATTACTTAACGTTATAATTGTCTTTGCATTTAATAACTTGTAATTATTATATGATTGATTTAAAGTAAATGTTTTACCTAATCTCTTAAGAAACGGAAAGTGTGTGTGGCTCTTTGAATAATAAAACTGTATCTATTGCTAATCGTGTTTCTTTTCTAATATAAGTCTTTCATAGCTAATTCAAAGTCAATTATAGTTGCAGTTTTTTTTGGAAATCTGGTGTTTTTTAGTTTAGACAGGGACAGAAATGTTGTATAGTGGTCAGTGATAGAGGTGTGTAGTATTGCAATAAATGCTGATACCTTCTTTTTATTAATTTTTAACATGAAATGATCTAAGCAGTTTCTTTCTCTAGTGGGTAGCGTATGTCCAGGTAGTATTCCATACAATGACAACATATTGAGATAACTATTTCTATTGTTATGCTCATGGGACGATTCTATTTCTTTAGGTTTAATATTTATATTTATGTCTCCCGCTAGGATAATGTTTTTGTGAGAGTTTAAATTATCTAGGCACGCACTAAGGGAGTTTATGAAGCTATCCGTGTTTGTTTGACGGGGAGCGGTAAGTACATAACACTATATTATTAAGAATATCCAGTTGAAGACAAGACGCTTGTGATAGCTCAATTTCCTTAACTTTTGGTTTCAATGATTGTTTTATATACACAACTACCCCATCGTTTTGGTTTAGCTGCCGTTTAGTGAAGTAAGACTCATAATTATTCAGTTGTGGAATAGGTTTGCTAGCACTTAACCTACATTCCGTTAGTATAATAATATCTGTTTCTGGAAAAGTTGATAAGTTGAGCACGAAATCATCAAAATTACAATAAATACTTCTTATGTTTTGGGAAATAATAGTGAGATCATTCTTATTAATTTGTACGTGTCTGCCAAGTTCTGAGATCCCGCATTCGACTGTACGGGCAATTTCGATATTATCTATATCGGTTACGGTTAATAGTGCGTCATTCATTTAAAGTATTTGTAGGTAAGTAGAATATACGTTTCTTTAAGATAAGTGTTTAGGTTAATTAGAGTAAGTTGCAGTAGTTTATGTATTACTTTGATGACTAGGCACATTATGGTAGGTTTTAGGTTAATGTAAGCGAATGTATTGTTATGGTGTGTAGCATGTATAAAGGTGCGAGTGTGTGTGTTATACAAATGAGGATGCGTGTGAGTGTTGGTATGATTAGCAGCGTAAATTAAGTTCAAAATTAATGTGATACAAGTACACAGAAAACATGCAAAAAGTCTTACACAAAATCTATAAAATAACAGGTTTGCGGTAGGAACTAACAAGGGTATTTTCAGAGTTAGGTAAACAGGGTGCACACAAAGTATTATACGTTTTAAGTCATGTTTTCACTAAGAGTTGATGTACCTGCTCTTCACAAGTGATAACTATAGATTGCGCATGTTCATCCTTTTTTATATAGACTTTGCCATACGCAGTCCAACAGAACTTGTAAGCCCCAGATTTAACCAGGTCTCGGGCAAGAAAGTGTAGACGCGATCCTTTTGGGGTTAAATGCTCCGATAAAAAAATAAGGGTATCTTCTTGTGTTTTAAATCCCAAAAGTTTGCAGGATAATTTAGTTTGGTTTTTCAAATTATAAGCCTTACCCATCTTCAGAATCTCGGACCTTAATAAAGTGGAGCCTGTCTCCACAATAATAGGAGTATTTTGTTGGTCATGGTTTTTCCCACGCACTCTGTAGATGTCCTTGATATCATATTTATTTATATTACAGGTTAAGTTTCGGGAAAGACACATAATCATTTCTATTAGGTCCTCTTTGGTTTCGTGACTTTTTCTTGGTACGACGGAGATGTTTTGTGTTTCTTTGTAAATACTCTCTAATTACTTTGCAGACTACTGAAAAGAAAATTCTTCAAACTGAAGACAGCTGTGCTACTGGAGAGTTTATTGCGCCACTTTTTTTACCCAGCTAAAACAATAGGGTGGAATGAAGGACTGGCGTTTTAGAGCCTGATCGTATATGCGCCCTCACGGCCTTAGTCGCCGCAGGAGACGCCCTGGGCATCGGGAATCCCAGGCTAATTCCCGGCCACCGTAGGCGTGGGCTTGCGGACGGCGAGTAATGGGTAGCTCGCTGTCCAGTAAGGACCAAGCGCAGGTCGACGGCGAGTTGTCGTGTTGTTGAGCCTCCTGCTCCACCCAGAGCGGGAGAAGTTATTTGATGATTCCCACCCAAAAAAAAAAGACATCGACTTCCGAAATCAAACTTATTTTTCAATTTATAGTGTTTTTTTCGGAATTTGTTTTTTTTTTTTCACTTTTGTATTGTTATTTCTTTGCTAGTATATTGTGCACGTCAACTATAACAAAACGAACTTGCTACCTGAGATACACTAAGACCCCTACACATACCAAAGGTAGATGCTTGTGTAAGGAAAACTAATGCATGTATCTCATATCATTAGCTAAGCTACTAGAATTTACTTAAGTAAAACTAATTACATAACCAAAGTTCTAAGTTACCCGCAGAATATACTTAACGCTAAGTAACTTCTAGTATCTAACTGTATCTTAGCGCTGCTTGCGTAAGGAGCGTAATTTCTATGCTCTCTGAGTTTTAATATCCTCCTAGTAATTCCTGGTGCCTTGGTACCAAGAAATGAATAAGCAACGTATCTTCTTGGGTTATTTTAATATAACATCCTAGGATTTCCTGGTGCCCTGCAAACCTCTCATTTATCACGATGTCTTTTTAAGGCGTCTTATCAAAATTGCATTGGCGGATGCGATAATGTAGTCCGCGAAATGCAAATGTTCTTACGTTTTCTGCAATTTACAAATTGCCAAAAACGTAAGAACATTTGTGGTCAGTGTCAGGTTGTATAGTAATAATAATAAACAATTTATTTCAGGCGACGCAGGCACATCCCCATAGATAAATACCTTTACCTAAACATACATATTTTTACATTTTTAAAACAACTATTGTACAGTCACGAGCAATAACATGTAAACAGATCGCCAAATTCAAAAGCGATTTTCTTTTAAATAGCGATTGCAGCCTTGAGATAACTTAGATATTTCATTACAGTGTGGGTTCCAAAATATTATTTTCATAATAAAATAAGATTACAATTAGTAAAAGTGGAGAAAATTACTTTTAAAAGTTGGTAAGTGCATACATATTATTTCTCGTGAGTTCGTGACTGTACACGAAGTGATGACTGCGTCGGCTTCGTGTTGCGCTGGGTAGTGTGTAGATTAAAATATGAGACGTGACCTTTGATGTACAAAAAACACAAGATACACAATCAGCGTCTCAAAAACGTCCGCATAAATAGAGCGCAACGTGCGCAGGTGTCAAATAGTATCGTCAGTCATCTTTCAGTCTTTTTCGACATTGGTTTTGTAAAAACCACTTTAAGTCATGCGTGTAAGGTAGAATTTGCAAAAAAAATGTGTTTTATCATAACTGTAACAATCTGACGTATAGTCGGGGACAGTTTTGAGTGTTAAATACTTTTGTACGAGACTGTGCATCTTGGGTTTTTTGTATTTCAATGTTCGTGACCGTAACAAATATAGTTTTACTTTAGAATTATAATCATTTAAAATTATCTTGAAAAGTTATGTAGGGTTTTATTTCTATAAGGAATTTCGCAGTAGCAGCCACAGTGGATTTATGCCTGAGGCTTAGCACGACGCTTTGTATTTCTATGAAGAATAGACAGTGCTTTTTAACCGACGAAAAAACGGAGGTTACTCAATTCGACGCGTATACCGGCTGATTTTTTTAGCGTCTGGAAAAAAATAGGGTATAATAGGTGAACGGAGTAGACCCCTATGGCACAGAAACTACACTTTTTTTTTTTTTGAAAACTGAAATGATATTAACCTATCAATGAATACTATTACTTATTTGTAGTAAACTTTTCATATTAAAACTAAAAAAAAATTAAATTAAAAAAAAAACAAAAAATTGGCAAATAATATCAAAATCCAACTTATAGGCACCCTACTCTACGCGTAGAAATTATCAATGAAAATTCGTAGCGAAATTCAATCCTTTGAAGCCGGCCGCTTTTTTCGCAGGCGTAGGTACCGCTCACGTTTCACCGCATGCGCATACCCTCCCGCCCGCGCGCGCCGCTCCGCTCTCCGTTTCTCCAGTCACCTGCGATTGGTCACAGCGTGACGTCGATCGCTGTTTTTTCCGCGTGTGCTTCAACTGCCCAGTGATTGTTTTCACAATGACGTACGCATACTCCAGCATAGAGTACCTTGCCATGATGAGGTATTATTTTTTGTCCGGTAAAAATTTAATGGTGCGAGGCGATTGTACGCCGACGAAGAATACTCACAATCCCTTAGACGTAACGGAATCCCTGACCCCCGGAACCCCAACACAGACTTGATATTCCGCACTTATCTGCGGTTCCTTGACCATGGGCAGTTTCAGCTCCCCGGTCATGCCAGGGGCAGAGGCCGGCCACCCTTGTCTATAAATGTTGAAGACGCCATTCTGGAATATTTCCAGCAACAACCGAAGAGGAGGAGCACCCGGCAAGCAGCTCGTCGATTTGGCGTAAACCAGTATGTGGTATGGAAGCTACTCCATTCAATGGATATGCATCCATACCACTTCTTACGCGTGCAAGCTTTGCATGCTCTGGATCCTGGACCTCGTATTGAGTTCTGTCGCTGGCTGCAGAACCAACCGCAGGAGAACATTCTATGGACCGACGAGTCCATATTTACCCGCGTTGGTATCTACAACGTACACAATTAGCACTGGTTGAGTTTTCAAAACCCACACAAAATAAAAGAACACGCAGCTAATCGCTCAACCACTTCACTAACGAGCCGTCTTATTCTTACCGCATTTTTTGGCAATTCGCTTAGTCCACTACGCATTTGTTTCAATGGTTTTAGATTACAATAATAATTATGAGGATTCTTTTTTTTTACACATCAAGTTATAACCTTCGAAATACAGATGAATGTGAGTGATTGTTATAAGAATTTAATATCAACAGGTTTGTTTACATTTCTATCAAAGCTTTACCGATCTTACGAGACGTAATTTATTTTGTTTACGGTTTCAAGACACGCGTCACACAGTGTATCAAATTATTTGCCTACTACAACTCCACACAGCACGGTGACGTGTGTAGGTACACGCGCAAATGTATGCGTAGGGATCAGTTGCAAAGATATACACTTCATCATTCTTCATTCATGGGTGATCGCAGCTGACGCTCGTTTACTATTACTATTTTGGCTATTATTAGTTTTACGCGCGTGTCGTAGGATGTATTCTTTTTCATGTATTTTAAGGATATTCCGAACTTTTATTAAATCAATGGTACTAGGGAAAGGTCAGCGTATATGAGTTCTATTCTACATACACGACACGTCATATTGTTGTCCAGACGCTAAAAAATGTCATCCGGTATATATATATATATATATTTTTTGTGACCACGCATAACTTTTACCAGAGTAGTCCGATTTTGATAATTCTTTTTTTATTGGAAAGGGTTATACCCCGAAGTTGGTCCCATATAAAGTTAGAAGAAAAGTTCCAACCCTAAGGGTAAGAAAACAGGGGATGATTGATTGTTTACTCACAGATTTTAATACTGAGTTGTGTATTACAAAAAAAAATCAACAATTAAGCATGTAGTAATTAGTCGATTATAGCCACAAAAAATTATAAAATAAAAACTTTTTAATAAAAAAATATTATTTTTTACTTTTCGGTTTTTCGGCGGTTTAATTTATTTTCAATACAAAGTGACATTTCGTTCCTACATTTTTTGTTATCGCACCGTAGAGATCCTTCTACAATCTGTCATTTAGTCTTTCATTCGGTCATTAGAAATGTAGACTATTTCAGAAGAATATTTCTACCCAAACTGTCAAAATCACACTGACAATAAAACTTTCCACTCGACGGCCACAAAGTAAATACGATTATCTACAAAATTATGATTCGTTTAGAACGCATAACTATGAAAATGAATAGAAAAACATAGCTATCTTATCCTATTGTACATCATTTATTTAATAGTCATGTCTATTCTTCTGTCGCCAAATCGGTGCTCGTGCTAAGCCTGCTGGTCGATGGCTAATAGGCTCGCCCCTATTACATGGGACTTAAACATAAGTGGCGAAATGTGGGTGTATTTAGGTACCCCTCTGCACAACCCTTTCGGGAAACAAGGCGTGATGTAATTTGTTCTTTTTTACTTGTAAATAGGAAAGTAAAAAGACCAACTTCCATACACACTTTCTTCTGTCAACACCATCAGAAATTCTTCCTTCTTGCTGTTTTCTCTAACTATGGAACTCTTGAAGGTTTTAGTCCCAGCGGTTTAGGCTGTGCGTTGTCTCTCAATGAGTGAATTTAAGACTCTATTAGCTTTTGCTAGCGGTTTCACCCGCGTAGAGGTCGAAAATTATCCATCCTATCCATAAAAAGTATTCTATGTGTTAGTACAGGTTATAAAGTATCTGTGTGCCAAACTTCATCCAAATCCGTTCAGCTGTTTCTGCCTGATTCAGTAACAAACATTCAAACTTTCACATGTATAATATTAATTATTATTATTTTTTGTTTAAAATTTATTTTCTCAGGTTCCTAGAACCTGGTATTTTTTTAAAATCTCACGGGTGTAAACCAAGGTGAGATTTTAAGTTTGAATACATTAGTTGTTTTGTACTGCACTGAAATTATTGTCTAAATCTAACTGTAGGAATTTCCGAACTATGCGACATGTGTTTAATATAGCTGCTTTCTGCAGTGTGAGATAAGTATATTTTGAAAGATGAATTACATTTAAACTGATAAATAGTTGTTTCGGGATGATACCTGTCGTTGATACCACTATTGGCACTATGGTTACTCTGTTCATTTTCCAAACTCTGGTAATTTCTTCTTGTAGTTCTGTATATTTCCTGATTTTTTCGGTGATCGTTTTCTGTATATTATTGGTGTTTGGGACAGCTATATCTATTATGTATGTGTGTTTGTTTTCTTTATCAACAAGTGTTATATCGGGCCTGTTATTATATATTGTATGATCTGTGATTATGGTACGGTCATAATACAATTTGTAAGATTGGTTTTCTAACACAGCCCTAGGTGAGTATTTGTAGTATGGTGTGTATGGATCCTGCATGAGATTGTGTTTCATTGCGAGTTTTTGATGTATAATATTAACTAGTTGATTGTGTCTATGAGTGTAATCGTTTTGGGTGAGTGTGCTACAAGCTCCTGTGATGTGTTGTATAGTTTATTATTATTATTATTGAGTAACCCATCCACAGATAATACGTATATTTTTATTATAAGTATTAAAAGTTAAAACAACATCAAAAACTATACAATAGATCGGAACGCGAACAATGTCTTCCATCAAAAAGTACCAGGCGCCAATAAACTGACAGAGTTGCAAATAGTAGAAAGCCGTAGTGCAACGCGTGGGCGGGCCGGTGTGAAAGGGACACTGCGCAACGCTATGCGCTCCTAGTGACGACGGCCGATGTTCTAATATATCAAAGGTCTGTTATTTGCATGTTTGACGCCATTTTCTTTTGTCCACTGTTGAACATAGGAAATGCAGTTGATGTGCAGGACAGGTGACGGTGGTATCTATTTATGCAACGAATAAATAAAATTTTAATGTCTGCTTTTAAAGTCAAAATAACAGTTTTTTACTAAACGCATAATAATATGTAAGTATACACGGTACTTATAACAAAAAAAAAAAAACTACTTTTAAAATGTATGTATGTCTGTTTGTTCCGGCTAATCTAAGAAAAGGCTGGACAGGTTTTGGTACTTTCACTGGCAGATAGCTCATGTTATATGTAGTAACATAGGCTACTTTTGTAGCACCTAGTATTTAATGTTATAAAGAAGTACAACTTGTTTGTTTGTATGTAGCTTGAAGGTTATAAGCTATTTAAGATCACGTTACGACCCCGAGGAGCTGAGCAATACGAAAAAAGGCAGAAAGAACTGTCTACCAAGCACAGTTAATGAGATACAGCCTGCTTACACACAGACAGACAGCGAAGACGTTTAAAGGCCACGTCGACGTTTGTCAGACGTAATTAGTATTAGCTTTTTAATAATATAACTATTTAGAATTTAAGTAAATTAAGTCTTTAAATTATACAAAGAGCAATTTGCATGTGGTGTTTGCCTGTAATTGGTTGTGCAGTTAGATTTAAGATACTATAGCTTATATGTTCCTACCTGCATAATATCTGTAACAACTGTTGGTGAACCTTTAATAAATAAATAAGACTTAGTAATAGGGTTCCGGTGGCACTCTTAGGAACCCTAGAAAGCAATCCTTTTCACCAGAAACTTGGCTCACTAATCAAATTCCTTCTCTCTAAAGCCTAGTATAAGGACTAATCCCTAATTTCCCTGCGGCTTAAATCGGATATATCACAGATAACAGATAGTGATCAAGCTCGCGTGACGTCACCGCGGATCTGCCTGATCTATGGTGATTTACGAACCGAAACGGACTCGGATTATGTAGGATTCTGATTCTACGTACAGTGTGTTTGGACAGTCGACGTCGGATAGAATTAAGGGTTGTTTCGGTGACAGTAACAGTGATTAGCAATGTAAAGACAGAAAAAACATTTCGTAAAGTAAAACTAAAACTCAAAGCATGTATTTCAAACAAACCAATTACAGCCCTTTTTTAATTGACAAGGTCGGTGTGTTGACTTGCCCATTCCAAAGCGTACTTGGTACAGTCACGAGCAATAATGTGTATACGCTTACCAACTTTTAAAAGTGATGTTCTCCACTTTTACTCATTGTAATCTTATTTTATTATAAAAATAATATTTTGGGACCCACACTATAATGAAATACCCAAGTTATCTCAAGGTTGCAATCGCTATTTAAAAGAAAATCGCATTTGAATTTGGCGATGTGTATACATATTAATGCTCGTGACTGTACTTATGGAAAAGGTGATTGTGACCTACGGTGATTTCTTGAAAACGCTCTAAAAGGTGGTTTTTTAAACCAGTGTATCTCTTTAACCGTAAATAATTTTGAAAACAAAAAAAAATTACAATATTTTCAAGTCTTTATTATTTATATTATTTTCAACTCAAAACATAATGAAACATACTTTAATGTATCAAAAAAATTACCTAAGTCACTACTTAATTATCTTTAAAACCAGTTTACCTTCAATAACAATTATTAGTGTAATTAAAAATATACCACAAAATTGCAAATGCCAAACTGCATCCAGAGATGGATCATTTTTTATCAAATAGTTAATTTCTAATTTTATACGATTTTATTTGCATTTTCACGACAATGCTTGCTCATTTATTATTCGAATTTATTACAACAGATTTTAACCCGTATCGGATTGCAGTAAGAACTATTATCGCTCATTACGACAATACGACGAGTACATTCAAAATTACCAGGGCCTTAAATCAAAATATTGTTACAAAAAGTTGGTTACATCATTTATTTCAATATACAACTGTCATTATTTTACAGTTGTACAAAATGCCGATAACACGGTCAATTGATTGACGGTGGCAATTTGCTTAAGAATAAATTTCCCTGAATTTACATTGCATTATTATAGCCTTTTCATACGAATGAAACAGAATGACAGTTGTAATTCGAATTTTCGGACAATTTAATGCTTTTAGTAAATATGCTTAACTTTATGATTTCACGCACTGTCCAAGAGTATTTACAAACACGCATGCCTCCTACCTAACGGCACACGGCACGGCGGGCATGCCCGTAAGCCCTTGTGTCCTGTCTAATAATCCTAGATAAGCTTTGTCGCTGGCATGCATATAGGGGTTATAATACTAGAAACCAGATTCTTGGATGTTTCGATTTGTTTACGGTACTTGTAAGTAGGTAACTGATACTTTTGCGCAGACCTGCACCACTGTATAAATATGGAGAGTACAGAAACTAGGCCTAGTTGAAATAATTACCTAAGTTTCATTGGAGCGTAAGGGTTGTCAGTTTTAGAGTGTTTACAATTGAAAAGTGTTTTATTTGAACGAAGTTCTACACTTTCATTACCACTACGATTTTCACTATGTTTTCTCGGATGCTGCCTACATTTTACGTTGGACTTGTTAGGCGAGTCCCCGGCGCTGCAACACGAATTGAATCACTCGCCAGGCGAGTTCAGTGGCATTGCGTTAGGGTAAAAACAATGTTTTACAAAAAAAAACAATGTTTTTTTTGTAAAATAGCAAACACATTGAACTCGACGGGCGAGTCTACGGCGCTGGAATAAAATTTACGTGGACTCTCCGGGCGAGTCGGTGGCACTGAATTTGTTAACGCGGTTTGCAGTAGGAGTTGACTGGTAGAATTCGTGACGCTAAAAAGCATACATACATTTTATGCCCCCTCCATGCGACTTTTTTCTTTGATCAAAATGTAAATACAAGATGGTGGAAGCGATATTTTCTTTTTGGTTTGAAATCATAAGTCAGAAGGTATTTCGTTCCCGACCCCCAAACGCACACGTTTTTTAGTAACCGAATTCAAAAAGAAGGAGGTTATCAATTCGACATGTTTATACATATTTTTATTTGTTTTATGTATGTTCGGGCATAACTCCGTCGTATATAGACGGATTTGCAAAATTCTTTTTTTTTTTCGAAAGGGGTTTACTCCGAAATGGGCCCCTTAAAATTTCATATAGAACTGATGATGCGTTTCGGAGACAGACAACGGAACTCTTCAAAAAATTACAGCCAATCAACCGCGAATGCTGCTATCGCATAATTATGCATTGTTTTGACCCCAAGGATGATGAAATTTTTAAATACAAATTAATCCGACTTTAAAATTATTTCATAATAAGAATTACAGTAATATTAACACATGATAAAAAACAAACTTAATTATCCGGTTAGTACAATAAAGAGTCTCCCGCTTGAGGCTTACCCCTTGATATGACTTTTTGTCAGACGTTTAGGCTTCTCACTAACCGTAACATTTGTCAAAGCCACGAGATCCTCAGACTATAATTTACCACGGGATTTTAAAAGTCAATCAAAATAATTGTAGTTGCAAGTTTTGTCGATAACTCAGAGAAACGATGCTAGTTGCCAAGAGTCTCCCCTTCCCTCCCTAATCCCGGTAGCTAAGGCTCTCACAACACAATATATCACACGTCTGAACTTTTGAAGTAGGTACAGACATCTAAAGAGTTTGGTTTACATGCATGGAGAGCAATGGTGGCGGTGATAAAGGCCCCGACTTAGGATTTGTAGGTCATAGGTTCGAATGTTCAGGAACTTTACTTTGTGTATGTATGTAACCATAAGATTGTAAACATCGTTAGTTTATAATCTATCTCGCGAGATTGTAAGCTGTCGATAAATAGTGAACTGCACCGTTCTGCTTACCGACCGAATAGGTTAGGTTAGAGCTGCGACCAAAAGCGCCCGAGCCGAGCGAGCGATGTGAGCGGTGCCGCGGTAGTGGCCGGCGAGCGCTACTTCCAAGTTAGTGGCAGTTACTTGAATATTTAGTAATAGCGCAAGGTACTATCCGTCTTGCTTGGAAACATGCTGGTCGTGCTCCATAGGACAATCTAGAGTCTAGACAAAATCAAACTGGTTGCTAATTGAATTAAATAAATAATTATATTTATGACATTGATTTACACTCACACACTGACTTATTTCTTGTTAATATTCTAGGAAAATCGTATATTTACTCTTACAATGTTTGTAAATATGTGGGCACCATGTATCTATCATAGAATTAATTTATCTTTATTGCTTCAGTTGCATTTTGTTACCTTTTTTGGTATAGTAATTTTATTCTGGGTGCATCGTTTTCACATATAATTATATAATGAATGTACTATGATAAATTGTATGTAAAACATTTTAAAAGAGTAACGGTGGAGTTTCTTGCCCGTTCTTCTCCATACGAAACTACATTTTGGAATGGGCGACTAGAATCAATTCTGTTTAAATGTAAATGTTGACGTTCAAAAGTGCCTTTTAAGTGCCTAATTGAAATAAATGCTTTGACTTTGACTTTGACTTTGACTTGATACCAGTTCACAATTTGACGGACAGATTATAAACTATCGAAAGATAGTGCGTTAAATTGTACTCGTAAATGGTTTTTGCTGTTCACAGTTTATCGACAATTTATAATCAGATTATAAACGAACAGTGTTCACAATCTTACGGTGACATATACATTATTTCATCGCCACTACTCTCAAAACGGTGAAGGAAAACATCGTGAGGAAACCGGAATGTCCTAGAACCAAAAAAATCGAAGACATGTGACATCTACCAACCCGCACTGCGCCCGCGTGGTGGATTACGGTTAACAGAATTTAATCAAACGTTTAAAATAGATAAAATCGAATGTACTTTTACTAATAAAAGTTATTACCGTATGGTTCAATTGACCCAATAATAACATAAAAATATTTGGACTTTAAAAAATTATCAGAGGTGTCAGTGATTTTGATTTAGTTTCAATCGAAAATATGTTACATTTGAAACACAGAAAGTAAGAGGTTTTTTTTACTGTCGGGAAATCATCACATAACGTCTCCCACTCTGGGTGGAGCAGGAGGGCGTATCAGACTTTTACTGACTAAAACCCACTCTTGTTCCCTCAGTAGCCTGTGTGCCAGGGGTGGCAGTATCTCTTTCAAACAACCCGCACCCCTGGCAGAAATTCACGTTTCCGTTGGTTCTTAGAATAAGGATGTATAAACGTCGAGCAACGTCCTTTGATAGTCAATCTACAAAACCATTCTTTTCTTTGTCTGACTAAAGGCTTTTATCTGTAGCTACACTAGCTACCCTGTAAACCTATCTCTTTTACTGACTATACACAATAGTACGAGATCCTGCAAGCACTATGACTGAAAACTGGAGTCTGTGCCAAAATCGATGATGCGGAGAAGCCTTTGCACTAAGAATTGCAAGTAGACTGTAACATGTGCCGGGAGCTGTTTGTATGTAGATTGAGGAGCTTAATGGAGCTGATAAAGAAATGGTGGCTGGTTTCACAGTCTTGAGTTTGTTTTTTTAAGATTTTCAAGTTTTAAGCAGCTGCGATTTGCCTTTTGGGTTTCAATAAATCTGAAATCTATATACATAAAAGGAGAAACTGACTGACTGATAAATCAACGCAAAGCCGTAACTACTAGGACTAGGAACGTGCGAACACTAAGAAGGGGTTTTTGGAAATTCGACCTTTAAGGGATGAAAAGGGGGGATTTTGTTTATATGAAAAATTATTCCTTGAGTTAATAAACTTGGTACACATACTAAGTTAAGTAAATTATAAGGTTGGTCATTTATTGTTTTTCTAAACTACCCCCTAAAGGGGGCTTGGAGGGTGTCAAATTTTGTATGGAAGAATTTTAACGCGCGGTCTGATTAACTCCAAACTCAGTATTTACTCGTATATCTTAAACCAAAAATAAAGAATAACGTGTATCAGGGTTTCTCGAAAATCTACCCTAAAGGGGTAAAAAAGGGTAGTACGTCTGTCCGTGATATTATAAATGTGAAAGTTTGTGAAGATGATTGGATGTTTACTCAATCACGCAAAAACGGCTGAACGGATTTGGATGAAATTTGACACACAGACAGATTATAATCTAGATTAACATATAGAATACTTTTTATCCCGGTAGTACGTTCCCGCGGGATAATTTCCAACTAAGCGGAAAGCACAGAACCGGTCGAAGTGGCGGAGCTTGGGGGAGGCCTATGTCCAGCAGTGGACGTCGTTCGGCTGAAATGATGAAGGCGAATGACTGGGATCGAACCAACGACCTACGACTTCTAAGTCGCGGCCGTTACTATAATGAGCAAGCACTGCTCACCTGCCTGACCTGCATTGTTAAGTATAAACTTATTGGTTATGACATAGACCTCCTCTAAAGAGATTAAACAGTCGTCCAAATGTAAACACATAAGGTAGGTACTTTTTTAAACCTAAAAGTAGTATGTAAAGATTTTAAGTTGAAAAGGTTTCCAAAAAAGAAAAAACCGGTCAAGTGCGAGTTGGACTCGCGCACCGAGGGTTCCGTACAAACCTGTGGGTATACCTATAAGTAAAAGTTCAAAATTGTCAAAAATATTTTTTTTTATATGACGAAACTAAAAATTTACGGTTTTCGTAATTTTTCCTATATCTGTACTATAAGACGTGACTTCGTACAAAATTTCAAGATTCTAAGTTCACGGGAAGTACCCTGTAGGTTTTGATTCCCGTGCGAGTTTCGAAAATTTGCGGAAATCTGCGGCCTAAATGGCTGCATCTTTTGATTGCGTTGACTTAGAAGGTTGATTTTTCTACAGCTTCCAGGGACAGTAGAACTAAGTATCATATAGAAATTTCAGTTTGATACCTCCACGCGTTCCTGAGAAAAACGGTCTTGACAGACGGACGGACGGACGGACGGACGGACGGACGGACAACAAAGTGATCTTATAAGGGTTCCGTTTTTTCCTTTAGAGGTACGGAACCCTAAAAATCAACCGACTTCCGACAAAACACTACAATATGAAAAATAACTTTAATTTCGGAAGGCGGTGACAAAAAATTTAAATACATTTATGCAAAGACACTTTTGGAAAAGTTTTTATTTTTCACTTTTTACCTATAGTACCTACCCAACACCAATTCGACATATCATCGTCCTTGGGATATTCTCAAAGTCAATCAAATCAAAACAATTCATATTTATGCGATAGCAGCAATCGCGGTTGATTTGATGTCATTTTCTGAAGTGTTCCGTTGTCTGTCTGCGAAAAATCACCAGATCTATATTCAATTTAAATTGGATCATTTCGGAATAAGCCCCCTTCGAACAAAAAAAAATTACAAATCCGTCTATACAGGATAAATTTTTAACCAGTGCGCAAACCGTAACCATGAATTCAGCATATCATTCTAGACCCCCTAGCGTAGATATTTTTCGTCGGCTATTGAAAAAAAATCTGCTGTTCCGTACATTTTGACCGCGTAGGTACCTATAGCACTTTTCTATGAAACAGCAGATTTTTTCTGTATAACCGACATACAATTTCTACGCTAGGGGATCTACAATCATATGCTGAATTCATGATTACAGTTTGCACACTGCTGCACTGGATAAAAATGTAACTTGTATATGACGGAATGATGCCCTACTAAACAAAAAATATATGTATATAAACATACCGAATTGATAACCTCCTCTTTTTTAAGTCGGTAAATAAATGTAATGATTTATTCCATTCTTTTGATTTACCACGTCATTGATAGAAAGAAACACAACAATTGTAAGAAACTAATTTTCAGTATACAACACGCAATATATTCAAATACCACAACATTCTACAAAGACATAACTCCAAAGTTCAAAACAAAAGACGTTAAGACATAAATACCACAATTGGCTCCCGTTAAAGACGCGGCTACACTACCGCCACAAAATATATACGAACAGAAGGCCGGCTCCGTGCAACAAGAGAAAAGCCAGACATAAATAGATTGGTGATGGTCTTTTGAGGAAAGAACCACACCGATTGAGTGGACCTGGGCCTAGAGACAAAACGCATTTCTTTTAGCGTTCATGCTAAACGCTATGCCAAAATGTATGGGAATCACATTACCTGGGGAAAGGACACGACGTAACCTTTCCGCAGGTAATGTCATTCCCATACATTTTGGCGTAGCGTTTGGCGTGAACGCTTACAGAAATGTGTTTCGTCTACGCCTGCTGTCCTGTCAGTGTACGTAATTGTCAGTAATCGTGCAGAACCCAACTGTTATGTTCATGGAGCGACTGCCTACCTGATATCCACAACCCAGTTGCTGGGTAATACGATACCTTGGTAAGATTGGTTGTCAAGACTTTGGGCTTCTGAATACCCGTAAACGGCTGTCAACTTCTACGATTGACAGTCGGCTTAATGTGATTTCCGAAGCACGGATGTTATGACATTGTCACTCACACAGTTGTGACTAAATTACACATAATTCACGCCTTGTTTCCCCGACCGGTTAGGTAGAGGTTTAAATGTGGTAGACTCACGTATCGCCAGCTAAGTTTAGGTCCCATGTAATAGGGGGCGAGCCTATTGCCATCAACCGGGCACTCATCGAAAACCATTGTAGATTAATTATAACCGTAAATATCATAGAACAGACGAAATGTATTCTATTGTAAATTTGCTCGATTGGCCCGTGCATTTGTTACTACGCGCCCCTGGAGTGAGCCTTCTGAACCGATTTACTCTGTGCATAGCACACGTGCGACCGCATCCATCACTGACCAACATCGGACACCCGACACCGACTGTCGGGCGGTGTGTGCGCGGACTAATGCACGGATATGTCCGACAAGGCTGATGTGGAGGAAATAGATGGAAAAGGAAAGTGAGGATTTTGAGGCTAAATGGAGATTTGGTTTCTTTGTTTTGTGCTATTGTTGTTTGGCATGCGAACATTAATTTTAGGTACTGGCTGTGATGTCGGGATGTATCCCACGGGAACGTGCTACCGAGACAATAAGCATCAAAAAGCCTATGTTACTCCTTATAACATCAGCTATATATCTACCAGTCAAGCTCCGTCAAAATCGATCCAGCCGTTTCGGAGACTAAACTAACTTCGGAGCCAGTATCATAGACAAAAGAAAGAAATTATTAAAGTGAAGCAGTTTTTTTTTTTACATTTGGCCAGAACCAACAGACAAACATTTTTTTTCTTTCTTAGAAGTACTGGATATACGCATTTAGTAAAAAGCTGTTAATTTACATTTCATATAGTGGGAAGGTGATCTAAAACATCCTGAAGAAACTTCCATATCCAGGAACCAAAAGTACGCAGGTATGCGTCATGCATCTATCAACCCAGACTGGGCCTGCGTGGTGATTTACGGCCCACTGCCTCTCTTAGAGACGAAACCCAAGCCCAGCTGTGGGAAATTTTATAGGCCGATTATGCGTTTTTATTAAAAAAAAAAAAAAAAAATAAGGCGGGATTTTATCACAGGTTTACTAGATTTTTAACTCTAGGTTTGGAACCGAGCATTTATAATACAACAGAGTAGATCCCAACGCGTCGATAAAACACGGTGTTCGATTTTCAACTCACGGTGCTTAGCAGTGCGTCCAAGATACAGTGCGCGAAAAAACCCCGGTGCCATATACTTAGGCGTTCGAGCGAACGTGGACTAAGAATCGGTAATATTTGAACGGCAATCGTGTAAAAAACGCCCGTCCTTCACCTCTTTCTAGTGAAGACAAAAAACGAATCGTTTTGTATTAGGACTAGCTTTTACCAGCGGCTTCGCCTGCGCGGAACGTTCATCCCCTATTTAACTCCGGGTTGATTTTCGAAAAATCCTTTCTTATTCCTTGTCTATATTATAAAGGGAACCTCTGTGCAAAATTTCAGCTTTCTAGGTCCAAGGGTTTTGGCTGGGCGTTGATGAGTCAGTCAGTCAGTCAGGACTTTTCTTTTTATTTATATATATTACCTGCGTCCTGCGGTTTCACTCGCATCAGACTCCCGTAGAATATCGGGATAAAAAGTATCCTATATTCTAGTCCAGGTCTACCTATGTGTCAAATTTCATCCAAATCCGTTCAGCGGTTTTAGCGGGAAAGCGTAACAAGCAAACATACAAAAATTCTTAGTATATTATATAGATAGACAATCAAATCAAACCATTTATAAAAGCTCTAAATAAACATTTAAGCAAGCCAACCCGATTCATCCACGACATCCATTACAATCATCCCTGCGCTAACAATAGCATTCCTTCTGATTGAACATACACGAGCTACCATTGAGTGACACCGAACACGTGGCAGTGAGAAATGTAAGGGCAGAAGGACCATACATGTTTGACGAAGAATTATAAGATTGATAGATAATGTTTATTTTCCAAAAACAGTGCTACACATTTCATTAAAGTCTACATTAGTAGAAAGATTTATAGAAAAAAAAAACACAAAATAACACAATAATACTCATGGTTTGCTATAGTCGAGAGGTACATGAAAAAGTGTCATTATTTAAAAGTAATTAACACAATGTCTAGACATAAATCAGTGAAATTAAAACAACAAAAGAGACCAAAGGAATAAAATAAGCAAAATGTTCACTATGTGTAAAAGTGTGTGTGAGAGAGATTTTGTGTGTGTGTTTGTGTGGGAGAGTGTGTGTGTAGTTATACATATGTTGGTATGTTACGAAATGTATGATAGGGCGCTGGCTGCTAAGTCAACGAACAATCTTTTTGACTTGAATAGGTGACATTCTTTACACACCGACACCCTTCCGTGCTTCGGTAAGTACGTTAGGCCGTTAGTCCCGGCCGTCATTCGTAATCTTTGACAGTATTTGCGGCTTATTAGAAGCCCGAAAATCTCGCAACCAGTCTTACCAAGACATATCGTATTTCCCTCGCCGTTGCTCCATGTAAAATAATGATATTCAGCTGCATCCGGTTAGACTGGAGACTGACTCAAACATAGTTGAGAAAAAGGTTAGGCAGATGATGAAATGATTAGATAGACCATGACCTAGGTATCGACATAAGCCACTTTTCATCCTGGATCGCAGACAAAGTCGCAGGCAATAGCTAGTTCTTAATAAACCCATCGATCATTATAAAAACAAACCACCACTCAAAGACGTGACACCAGGTGTACGTTTAACTAACAACTGAACCTTCTGCAGTACACTTATGCAGTACGCATGCGCGGTACCCACGTGCGTGCCAGGTGCGCTTGCGTCGCCCCGGCCCCCGCGCGTTCCACCCCCGCAGCAGAGCTGACAGGCTGACTACTCATCGAACAAACTTGCTGTATAATAATAGGTACCACCAAACAATGAGATAAGTATACAGACACCTGGCTACTTTTACACAAGGTTCTGAGGATGCATACAGGAAAAGTTTTTATCCAGTGCGCAAATTGTAACCATGAATTCAGCATATTATCATTCTAGAACCCCTAGCGCGGAAATTTTTCGCCGATTGTTAAAAAAAAAATCTGCTGTTTCATACAAAAGTGCTTGACCTACGCGGTCAAAATGTATGGAACAGCAGATTTTTTTGTACCCTATATAAGCAGCCTATAATGATCCCACTGCTGGGACACACGAGCCCAGTACGGGTTGGTACATATCACATGTCTTCGATTTTTTGGTTCCAGGACATGCCGGTTTCACGATGTTTTCCTTCACCGTTTTGAGAGTGGTCTTTATTCTCAGCGTGTCGGTGGCAAAAATAACACGAAAAAATTAATGTAAATGTATAGTTTTATAAATAATTTTGGCTCAAAATTCAGCAACACGAATGCCGTTCCCAGACGCACCATTAGGTCTTCACGTGTGCAGGTGACAGGGCATTGCGGTGCAAGATGGGAGTTGAGCCATTGTCAGTAGAGAGACTACGCATACACACCGGAGGTCTGAGCCTTCCATGGACCCCATTTGCGGCGGTATCTGTACGCAGACGACCTGGCATTAACTTGCCAAGCCATTGAGTATAAGGAGATTGAACGCCTTTCCACTGCCTTCTCAGATCTGAGACATTATTATGCGGAGAGAGAACAGAGGTGATGAAATAAATTTACACATAGTAAAGCGCCTATCAGGATGCGAATCTACGACCTACAAACCGTAAGCCGCGGCTGATTGCACTGGACCACCAGTGCCTTCATTCTCTCTCTTCACTCGTTCCGAAGATGCTGACGTAGATAGATAGACAGAACACTCTATTTTGTATAGGGTGCCAGTGTTTTTGTCTTACGAAGCGAGGCGTGTTTACTTGTGGTGACCAAGTGTATAAACGCGCTGTGAGCTAAGTACCACCAGGTGAGCTGCTTGTTAAATTCAATAAAGAAAGATGTCGCTGTGGACGCGCAGAAATTGCATCCTCCCTCACAGCTTCACAAGCAAACACTCCGCTAATAGGTACGAGAGAAGTACCAATTTAGGAAGCATAAACAAAAAAAAACTCCCACCTGGACATTGGTCATTTACCAAACAATACACACATATTTGTCAACCCTACAACGTCCACTCCGGCACCACAAAATAAAGAGAGTACAGAAGGCAATCACATGTATGTACTTCGATTTTCATACCTACGCTCGGCGGTCGCGCTAGGGTTCTCAACTTTGGCTTATGCACAAAAAAACTATCGTGGTAGTGGCACTCGTATTTGGTCTTTGCCATGATAACTGTCCGATCGTTTTGCATGATTTAGTTGCCTCAATACAGAGCTAGCAAACAGACGCATCATTTTATTCATAAAAATCCCTAGAAGTACCTACAACGCATAAACAACCTAACGTCGTCACCATATGGTCGCAAATCGAGCAGGATAATTACTACTGGCACACCTGTGGGTCATTAGTAAATCGGTGTCCGAGCGAGCTGAGAACAATAGGCAGCCGCATTCCAGAGATAAGACGACTTGTTTACGCAAAATTGCAGTGTTTTATAAAATTAGATATTTTCTGTGAAGTGTGGACAGTGTGGTTGATAATTCATAACACAAGTGATACTAACAATACGTGTTATTAACATAATCGAAAGTTACAATGACTATGTTAACTTCGGAACAACAAAAATATTTGAATACGCTAGAAGACGTGGCAAAATTGTTACAAAAAACACAAACGAACTTAAAAAAGTGCCCTAAACTGAGACTTACAGACGGTTACATAAAGGCTAGATTGAAGTGCATTGAGGAGTATTGGAGTTCCTTTAAGCAAGCTCATGAGATGATGACACAGTGTACTCCGAGAGAAAAGCGTGGAGAAGTTTCTTACTTTGTCAATGAAGATTATTTTGTCATTGAAGACCTGTACCTTTGTCTACAAGCAGACTTGACAGATATGTTGAGCAAACCACAACAAACATCAATGGAAACCTCACACTCTTCAGCATTTAGTGGTCAAGGGCAAAGTTCGGTGGTAAAACTGCCTCGGATACAATTACCAACCTTTTCGGGACAATATGAGGAGTGGCCTACAAACCAGGATTTGTTTACATCACTTGTGCATAAAAATACTTCGATCAGTGACGTTCAAAAACTGCATTACCTTAAATCAAGTGTTACCGGTGAAGCAGAAATAATATTACGGCACATTCAAGTTACGGACAACAACTACGATCAAGCATGGCAATTGTTAAAAGATAGATACGGCAACAAACGTGTTATTGTGTTCTCTGTTTTGAAAAGACTTTTTAATCAAAAGAAAATCACAACACAAACAGCTAACAGTGTAAAAACTTTATTAGATACTACGACAGAGTGCATAAATAACCTAAAAAACTTGAAAATTAATACCGATTCCTGGGATTCTATAATTATATTTCTGGTGATTCAGAAGTTGGACCAGGAGTCACATAAAGAGTGGGAAACCTTTGCTTATAAAGAAAAATCAGACGAAGTGCCATCTTTTGAAGAGTTAAAAAGATTTTTGGAATCTAAGTTTAGAACACTGGAAATGATACAGCCCGTAACAAATAAAGATCGTACAATCAAAGAGCGATCCTATCATGCCGCGAATGTTGTGAAAGATAAAAGCTGTGCACTTTGTAGTGAAAAGCATACCTTATGTCACTGCAAAGAATTTATTAAGATGGACCTTGCACAACGCAACAATTATGTGAAAGAAAAACAGCTTTGTTTCAACTGCCTGCTTCCGGGTCATTCAGTTTACAAATGCAAGGTACCAATTACTTGCCGCGTATGTAGAAGACGTCACCATTCTTTGCTTCATAAATCAGAGAAGTCGAAGGATACCACAGAGACAGAACCAATACAACCATCGACATCTCAACTCGAAGCTGACAAGGAGGACATAACAACTCTTCATGTTGGTATCGGAGCATCTGGAAAAGCATTATTAGCAACTGCACTAGTCAAAGCAAAGGGAAAAGATGGACATGTGACACTGTTAAGGGTTCTTGTAGATCAAGGCTCACAAGCGAGCTTCATAAGTGAAAAGGCAACTCAATTATTGAAGCTACAAAGAAAATCAATTGATGGCACTGTGACAGGTGTGGGTTCTATGCAAACACCAATTAAACACGTGGTTCAGCTAAACATATTATCAAGAAGGAAACCAGAATTCAACATGCACGTCGAAGCTTACGTCATGTCCAGGCAACTGACCACGAGAATACCACACCACGCAATGACTGTTCACAACTGGCAGCACCTGGAGGGTCTAGATCTTGCTGATCCAGAGTACAATAACCCAGGCCCGATAGATCTGCTGCTCGGTGTTAAGGAGTATGCACGAATAGTCGAACAAGAGCTAATCAAGGGTCCACCAGGGTCTCCATGTGCACAGAAAACAACCCTAGGATGGATATTATTTGGAGAAATAAATACAACACAAAAAGAACATTCATTTCTTGTTATGCATCACCAAGTAGACGTCGATCACATGCTAAAAACACTCTGGGAGATAGACACAACTACAAGGCGAAACAATACAAAAGAGGAACAAACATGTGAAGACATTTATCACAAAACATACTCAAGGAATGAACAAGGAAGATTTATAGTGAAATTACCGTTTAAAACAAATTGTATGCAATCAACAGAAGGAAATACAAGAGACATAGCGAAAACAAGATTGATACAATTAGAGAGAAGGTTTAAAAAACAGCCTAAGTTGAAAGAAGAATATGAAAAGGTCATAGAAGACTACAAAAACTTAGGTCATATAGAAGAAGTACCTGAAAAAGAAATATATACAAGAAAATCAGTATACTTACCCCATCATCCAGTCCTGCGTGAAGAAAAAGAAACCACGAAAACTCGCATAGTTTTCGACGCATCCTGTAAGGGAACAAATGGTATATCATTAAATGATGAACTCTTACCTGGTCCAGTGCTCCAGGAAGACCTTCGTTGCATAATCATGCGCTGGAGAATGCACGCCATCTGTTTCACTGCAGATATACAAAAGATGTATAGAATGGTCATGATATACAAGGATGATGCCGATTTTCAAAGAATACTGTGGAGAAATGATATCAATGAAGAAATGAAAGATTATAGATTACTTACCGTGACCTTTGGGACTACTTCAGCACCTTATCTAGCAGTGAAGACCTTGATCCAACTCGCACATGAGGAACGCGATAGCTATCCAATAGCTGCTGAAATTACCTTGTCAGATTTGTATGTCGATGACGTAATGTCGGGTTGTGACTCTGTTGAAGAAGCCATAGAAGCTAGTAATCAACTCAGGGCTATGTTAAGTAAGGGAGGTTTTGAGTTAAAAAAGTGGTCATCAAACAACATCGAGCTGATAAAGTCGATAGATCCAAGCAACATTTCTTCAAGCATCCAACTTGATATTAACCTGGATGGTACTGTAAAGGCATTGGGTATCGCATGGAATCTTGGTACTGATCAATTTCTTTACAAAATCAGTCTTTCTTCACCCCCATCTACCATTACGAAGAGAAACGTTTTATCAGATATACAAAAACTGTACGATCCATTAGGATGGATATCGCCAAGCATTGTGCTCGCTAAGATGCTCATTCAAAAACTATGGTTAGATGGCTCACACTGGGATCAACCATTATCCGAAGAATTAACGTCAGTTTGGTTGGAAATAAGAAAAGATTTCGAGAATGTCAACCAGATTTCTATAGACCGATGGTTACACTCATACAGCAGCAATATTAAAGCAATACAGCTGCACGGATTTAGCGATGCCTCAACTCGGGCCTATGCAGCCGTTGTATACTGCAGAGTGGAACAACAGGATGGTACTGTATCCACAAATTTAATTGCATCGAGAACCAAAGTTGCTCCATTAAAAACAATATCTCTTCCGCGCCTTGAGCTGTGCGGAGCTCTATTGTTGTCAAGGCTTTTAAAACAAGTGACATCAGCCATGAGAATTCCTTTTAATCAAACCTACTGCTGGACAGACTCAACTATTGTACTGGCGTGGCTTCATGGGGAACCTCAAAAATGGAAGACCTTTGTAGCAAATCGAGTGGTGGAAATCAAAGACAATACAGACAACACACAGTGGCACCATGTTGTATCAAAAGAAAATCCAGCTGACATAGCATCCAGAGGAATGTTCCTAACAGATCTGAAGAAGGAGAAGATGTGGTGGAAGGGGCCAGAATGGCTATCAAAAGGGAAAGTTAATTTGAGAAAATCAGAAAATACAGAGACAGATTTAGAGTTAAATTTAACATGTACTTACACAACCAAAAATAAAGAAAATGAAGAAAAACCTATTTGGGAAAGATTTTCTAGTCTGACTAGAATGAAAAGGGTACTTGCTTATTGCCGAAGAATAATAAATAATAAACACAAAGGGAAATATTTAACTACTGGTGAAATGAACACAATTTTGCAAAATTGCATAATTTATTATCAGCAGACAGTGTATGAAAGAGATATAGAATACATTAAGAAAAATGGTAAAGTGAGAAAAACGAGTTCACTAATTAGTTTGACACCATTTTTAGATAAAAACAATCTGCTGAGAGTAGGAGGTCGTTTACAAAACGCTTATTTGCCAGTCACAACAAAACATCCAATAATAATACCGAGTAATCAACATATTACTACATTGTTGATCAACGAAGCACACAAACAAACATTACACGGTGGTATACAAGTTATGATGACGTACCTAAGAAGTAATTATTGGATAATTAACTTAAAATCAGCAGTAAGAAAATGCATAAGAAGTTGTAAGGTTTGCATTATCAATAAAGGCAAGATAAACAACCAGTTAATGGGTGAATTACCAGCTGTAAGGGTGAATCTACAGCGGGCCTTTTTGAACAGTGGAGTCGACTATGCAGGTCCAGTATTGATAAGAACATCAAAGGGGCGAGGGCATCATGCTACTAAAGGTTACATCTGTCTATTCGTGTGTATGGCTACTCGTGCAATACACCTAGAAGCAGTGACAGACTTAACTTCTCAAGCATTCCTGGCTGCATTCCGGAGATTTGTCGCACGTCGCGGGCGTTGTATTCATCTGTTCAGCGATAACGGCACCAATTTTGTTGGTGCTGCAAAAGAACTTAAAGACCTTTTCAAAGTAGGTGAACACAGCATTTCTAAAGAAATTTCCGAACACTTGGCAACCGATGGAACTACGTGGCATTTTATCCCGCCGCGAATGCCAAATTGTGGGGGGCTCTGGGAAGCCGGAGTGCAGTCTGCAAAGAGACATCTAGCAAGGGTTAGCAAAGACACAAAACTTACCTATGAAGAGATGGCGACATTGCTAACACAAATAGAAGCCTGTCTTAACTCCCGTCCATTATGCCAGTTGGATAACACTGTTGAGACGATGTCACCACTCACACCTGGGCATTTTTTGATAGGTGAGCCATTACTCAGTGTTCCAGATGATATCTATGAAAAATCCAACATCAACCTATTAACTAGATGGCAACTAGTACAGCGTATGACACAAGACTTCTGGCGTAGATGGCATGCAGAATACCTGAACACTCTGCAGCAACGAACGAAGTGGCAATCGGCTATCCAGTCACCTAGTGTAGGAGATATTGTGGTCATCAAAGAGGAAAACCTGCCACCCACAAGATGGCTCATGGGAAAAATAAAAACGCTGCATCCTGGAAAAGACAATTTAGTTAGAGTGGTTACAGTGCAGTGTAAGGGGCAAAGTGAATTAAAAAGACCTTTATCCAAGTTAATATTTCTACCTAAAATCTAAGTTCGTATATTGTTATTGATTAAACTATCAAAGTATGTTTGTTATACTAACTACATAAAATACTTAATTACTACTGAGATATATGTACTACACCTAGGTACAGTATGTACTTACCATTCAATGATTCAAGTTCTTAAACTAGTTTACGATTTATAACTTCCCACCTGCATGCTTTGCTTATAACTATGTACATCTAATAACTAATGATGTTTTCAATTAAATGGATAGGTACTTACCTTGTGACTTATCTATTTACTATAGGATTATCAGATACATTTTTTGTTACATACAGTCCACTTGTAAGATTTGTTATATTGTTTTGATGAGTTTTAAAATGTTGAAACTTCTAAGTTAGTTATTAAGCCGAATTGATTGTAAGCAGAAGTAGCAATAGTAGTATTTGTAAAAGGACACAGGGTCCTTTTGGTGGGCGGTATGTCCGATCGTTTTGCATGATTTAGTTGCCTCAATACAGAGCTAGCAAACAGACGCATCATTTTATTCATAAAAATCCCTAGAAGTACCTACAACGCATAAACAACCTAACGTCGTCACCAATAACAATTAATCTCAACTCTAATAGTTATGATCGGCGGCGGGTGACCCGGCCGGCTCGCCGAGCAGTTCTATTTTAACTATTTATAATGAGGAAGATGAGGTTATTTTTTAGTTTATAAGTACTACAATAAATACCTAATATACATTGTAAAAATACTACAAGGCCACAAAGTCATTTTCGCTTACCCACAACTAACTAGCTATTCTGTGTTACGTTAAAACGAACTATCGAAACACGAGCAAATACCTAGGTACTCACCTCTCTGGTCAACTCAACAACTGGTAGCTTAAAAAAAGACAATTCACAGTTTAATGTTGAATTTAAACAACCGTCCACTGAACAGTAATAGTAAGTTTTTTTGTTGCTCCGTTTTTACATTTCACAGACGCGTGTCTCAGGGCATGGCACTCGCGCTCGCACTGGTCCCAACCGGTCCGAGATATCGTGTCCGTGAGCTGTGTCTATGTGTGCGTTGCTCGAGCGAACTTTGTATGTAGATTGCCTTCTGTACTCTCTGTATTTTGTGCCGGCACTCTTGCGCAGCCGTCCACACATCTGCACACTCAGGACAATTGACCGCCTATTGTGGCAGTAGTGTAGTGATCTACCGCAAATGGCGTTTTCTTTTTTCGATGCAAAACAAAATTCGTCTTAATTTGCATTTCTAGCCGAAAAACGAAAACTAGAACAACTTTTTGTAATTGACTCTGAATAAATTAATTGAATGGATGCATTGCTTTGCATTTGTTTCGGCCACTACAGAAACGTTTTATTTACGGCCACCAAGGAAACAGAAATTCGTTCAACCTTTTGAGCTGTGACACAATATTGTTACAACTTACAACGTACGTAGTGAATGACACGGGTAGTACGGTATCCACAATATTGTGCCACAAAGCAGGATGTTTTGAGTAGAAGCTATAATATTTAAATAGTTGACGAGTGAAGATACGACGGTAAAATTGTTAGCTGACCTGATAGGTACACAATAGTTTTATGAATTTGTTACTTATAGTAATAATACTGGGAAACTGTTTTGATGACTATTACATAACGCTTGACTTTCCCGAAGAGAAACTACAACGCCTGGAAACAACATAACGCGTGGTTTTTCCATGGTCTCTAAGCCACGGTGAAGCGAAGAGGAACCCAAGGTGGGGCCGCTCGTCAGGGCTTTTGCCTCAAAGCCGACGACGTAGCGGCCAAAAAAAGTGGGAGGCATCGCGGCTGAGGGTTACAGGCTGCGGCGGAGGAGGAGTGCCGGTGCTTTTGAATAGTGCTCTTCCCTTCCGTGACCTGAACGGGGCCACCACCTTTTGATGGCGGACGCGGTGGAGCCGCAGGGGAAGAGGAGTGTTGGTATAGCGTTGGCCGCTCTCCCTATCCCCTGCAGCCGAAAATTGCTAGGCGGCGGGGCCACTGTGCTGACCCGTCGCAGGGTGACTAAGGGGTCCGCTAGGGCCGATGCCTGCCAGGGGTTCGGGTTGTTCGAAAGAGATACCGTCGCCCCTGGCACACAGGCAACTGAAGGAACACGGGTGGGTTTTAGTCAGTAAAAGTCTAACACGCCCTCCTGCTCCACCTAGAGCGGGAAAAGTCATTTGACGATTTACCACGCAAAAAAAAAAGCGTTGGGTAGAGGTGTACCTATAGTGCTCTTACATTTCGCCAGTTACGAGTACTTTTAAGTGCACTGTAATAAATAGGGGCGAGCCTTTGTCCATCAAACGGGCATAGACTAGATCTGTAGCTGAGAAATTCTAGTTTGAAAAACACGATAACATTTTGCTCGACCTCGACCTTCGAAAAAAAATTAACACATTTACAAAACTTATGAAGTCCCATATACCTAACCGCGGCGAGCCCTTTGCTAGTAACCGGGCATGAATTTAGACTTCTCTGAGGAATCCTTGATGAAAACCCCTAAATAACACTTTTCCCGACCTGCTGATTTAAAACATGACTTCATGGTCAGAGTACATTCATCATCATCATCATCATTTCAGCCGAAAGACGTCGACTACTGGACATAGGCCTCCCCCAGGCTCCTCCACTTCGACCGGTCTTGTGCTTCCCACATCCAGCGGATTCCCGCGGTCTTCACAAGGTCATCGATCCACCTTGTGGGACGCCTTCCCACTCTAAGTCTTCCGGTACGCGGTCGCCACTCCATAACCTTTCGACCCCATCGGCCATCTGTTCTGCGAGCAATGTGCACTGCCCATTGCCACTTAAGTTTGTCAATTCATAGCCCTCTCTATTGCCCTTTGAGTGACTTTAAGCCTTCTGATAAGGCCCAGAGTACATTGCTAAAGGTTTATACCACGAGATCGAATTCGCGTGCGGAAGCTGGTTAAATTTTGAAGAATAAAAAAACATCTGTAGTTTAATTTCATAAAACCAAACCATGATAATTATGTAGAAGAAGATCAATACAAATCAGCCTTCGGATAGACCGCCTGCAATATGATAGTCATAAAAGAACCACAAATAGAACATTTTTAACCAAATTGTTGGTCAATTCTTCACAACACAGATAATTGACGCTATTGGCTGGAGGTCAGACATCCGGGGAATGTGTGTGCGCACAATAGAGCCAATCAGACCAAGGGTTAACTGAACATAATATGTTTGAACCATACATTTGAGATTACGGAAAAATATCTCGCATTGTTGGCTTTCTTAAAGCTTTATATTTACACTTAAGGGGACACTAGTCGCTGGCTCAAACTCACTGGTGGGCCTGGCTAAAACGCACGCTGTCTCACCAGGCATCGTGTCCGACAGAGGCAGTATCAGTGATGAGCAGTTAGACGCTAAACTACACGCCCAACGTTATTGAGTGAGATGCAGGCTCATTTATAATAAAACAAGCGCATTTTTTTTTTTTTCTAAAGTCCTTTGGAAGATCAAGTTTTATGAAAAAACCAGTGCATAAATCAATGCTCAATAAAGTTTATTGAACTTTTCGATATTTGTGCTTTGTCGGCACCGACTTTGTTTTAGAGATTTTACACTTCTTTTACACATTGTCTAACAGTGAAGTAGGTAATACATTCCCGAAGTTTGTATGGAAAAAACGTCGACTAGATTCACCAAAAGGTGAAAACGCCAGTGTAGATGATGGGGACTCCCTTTTTTGCACGTAGACTCCCATTCGGTCGGTTAAGCGTCCTTGCAGTCCGAGAATATTTTTTTATTTTTTAATTTGCTGGTCAGTGACAAATTGTATGTTCAACAAAATACTATTCGCGACCGTAACAGCAACTTCGTCTGCGTCGATTTTCTTGCTCCTCCGGCCCACCGCGTCGCATCGAATCGCCTGGCCGTGCGAGTACTTCGTATTCGTGACTTTTTTCTCTTTGCTCAGCTCTTAAGGGCCTTAGCCTGATGTTATATAGCCTATAGCCTTCCTCGATAGATGAACTATCTAACACTGAAAGAATTTTTCAAATCGGACCAGTAGTTCCTGAGATTAGCGCATTCATAGTGACCGTTTATTGTATTTTGATACTAACAATTTTGTTAGAGATTTTGTACTAGTTCGGGAACATTTGTTTCTTCCTAAGACTAGTCGACATGTATTAGCTACTTTGTTAGCTTACAATATACACGCAGTTATTGATAATTTAACTGAGACTAGGTTAAGTGACGAAACAGTATTATCTAGTACTTCTAATAATACTGTAATTAATTCTTTAAACTTTTAGACACGACAAAAGAGAAGCATAATAAGTGTATTTTACTGTATCACCAAAATATAAATCGCTTCTCTGGCACAAAATCCTAGACGTGGAAATGTTAATAGATAAATATCATATGGATATCTTATGTTTTACTGAAACTTGGTTAAAACCGGATAGGATGTTGTTTAATGTAAGTAATTTTTCAGATGTCAGTGCGTACAATAGGTCTTCGATGGGGGGTGGTACTTTGATATTGTGTAATAGTTGTTTTAAATATAAGGAAAGAAAGGATATCACCGCTTGTTCTGTTGATCGCTTAGGTGAGGTAGCATGTGCAGAGGTTGAGGGCCATACTTTCTTGTCTGTGTATAGACCACCAGCCACGAACCTGTCATCATTTTTGATAATTATGGAAGAAATATTAGGTAAAATATTCAAAGATAATAAATTAGTTTTTGTATGTGGTGACCTAAATATTGATTTATTAGTTAATTCACCAGAAAAAAGTAAGCTTATCTCTTTGTTTAAATCATTCAATTTAAAATGTATATTTAATGAAGCGACTAGAATAACAGCAACCACAGCTTCATGCATAGACAATGTATTTACCAATTACAAAATAAAGGACTCATCCTTAATTAGTGGCGTCAGGTCAGACCATACTGGTCAGCTTGTATCGTTTGACTTAGATAAGTAGTTACATATAGATAAAACCATTGAATTGAGACCTCTGACCAAAAATAAACTGAAATCTTTTAATAATAATGTTCTTAGCAATCTATCAACAGCGAGTTTTGATTCACAAGACCCCAATATAAACTACGGCACATTTTTTTCTACAGTATGCAAAGAATTCAATAAAGCATGTCCTGTAAAAAAAGTTACAATAACTACTAAACCAAAATTTAGCGAATGGGCCACTACTGGCATTAGAAAAAGCAGAGATATCTTATATAATTTGTATCACGAAAAATCATTGACTTCTGATCAGGCCCTTCATAATTATGTAAGAAAATATTCTAAAATATTCAAAAGAGTCTGCGCTCACGCTAAATCTAAATTAATAAGTAACAAAATTAGTATCTCTAAAAATAAAATAAAAGCTGTGTGGCAGGTAATTAACAAAGAAACTGGAAACACAAAACAGCGAGATCAGAATGAGTTAGCTCTAAAAATTGATAATGAAATCATTTCAGATAAGTTACAAGTTGCTGAGACTCTAGAAAATTTCTTTACCAACATCCCAATAGAAGTTTCGAAATCTCTCCCCTCATCATCTGTATTCGCTGAATCTCTTCTTAAAGAAAACTTCAGCAAGGACATTCCAAGTTTTGAATTCAAACCCATTTCTATTGCCACAATTAAGTTTACTTTGCTTATTTTCACAGTATTATGTCTTATGGCGTTCTGTTGTGGGGATCGGCAGCTGACGTCGATTCAATTTTCATTTTACAAAAGAGGGCAATCCGCGCAATCTATAAAATGGGGCCTCGCGAGTCTCTTAGAAACAAATTTAGCGAAATTGATATTCTAACTCTGCCGTCTCTTTATATCCTAGAAAATATCTTGTACGTTCGCAAAAACTTAGGCCTTTTCAAAAAACGTTGCGATTTCCATAATCTGAATACACGTAGTAAAGATGAAATTGTGATTCCAAAATTTAGATTGACTAAAACTAGCAAGTCATTTCTAATAAACAGTATCCGCTTCTATAACAAGTTGCCAAAGTCAGTTACAGAACTTAGCGATGGAAAGTTTAAAACGCACATCAAACGTGTCCTTATCAAAAAAGCATATTATAAGATAAAAGACTACGTTGAAGACAGGGAAGTTTGGCATTAATTCCTTCTGCACATGTGGCTTCCCTGGTACCTCATTAACAGCATATCTATGTGAAAGTCTATTAACTGCTCTCAATGTTCTTTTTATTCTTTTTATTTTTACAATGCTGACATATTCTCGTCATTATTTGACATTATACATCAATTTTAATATCAACTATTTTTTAGTGATTGTCATGTTATTCATGTCACTATGTTTAATTAGGTTCATTTTATTTATGTAGATTATTTTACATATTGTGAATGGGAGAACGTTGTAGGCCTTACAGACTGTAGATTTGTAGACGATTTTCTATTCTGGATTCGTCTAAGTACCTGGTACTTATTTACAGGCCTGCACTGTCCTCCCATACATTTTATATCTGAAAACATTGTTAAAGCCAATCATTTTTAAAAGAGTAACCGTGGAGTTTCTTGCCGGCTCTTCTCCTTAGGAAACAACATTTTGGAACCGTGCACCTAGCTTCTGACGTTTCATAAGTGCCCATGCAGGTTTATATGAAATAAAAATATTTTGATTTGATTTGATTCAAACATACAAACTCTTCAGCTTAATAATATTAGTATAGATAAAATCATCAATACAACCTTCTTAGTTCATGGAATAAATATTTTGTGAAAAATACCTAAGAAAATTAGTGTCCGAGCGAAAATAGTATAAAGCCGAAAAGTACATAGGCTTTAGTCTGATTTTCGGCTGAAAACTACAATGATTTAGAGATTTAAAAATACTAATATTTTCACTTTGTGCGCGTGAAAAAAATGCGAAAAAAACTGTAAAGTGTCAAGTAAGTAACACAATTCTATTTCTATTGTTATAAGACTTATTGAGTTCAGCACCAACTGA
Source organism: Polymixis flavicincta (assembly GCA_949987655.1). NCBI lineage: Eukaryota > Metazoa > Arthropoda > Insecta > Lepidoptera > Noctuidae > Polymixis > Polymixis flavicincta. The sequence goes on along the minus strand of OX465198.1, from coordinate 1,511,714 downwards.
TAGGGTCCGCAAGGACCAATGCCTGCCAGGGGTGCGGGTTGTTCGAAAGAGATACCAAAGCCCCTGGCACACAGGCAACTGAAGGAACACGGGTGGGTTTTAGTCAGAAAAAGTCTGACGCGCCCTCCTGCTCCACCCAGAGCGGGAGAAGTTATTTGATGATTTCCCATCCTAAAAAAAAACCTATAAGCATGCGATAACCTTGGCGAAATTATTGCCCATATTTTCGTTTTCGCCCAAGAACCATCTGAAACTTTGACCAAGCCGAAAAACAGATTTTCTGGAATTTTCGTGACATTATCACGTGACGTTCGGCTAACTTCGAGATGAAGCGAGTCCTCTCGTGGTTTCGCTCAGCTGACATAAACGGACGCGATATTGTTTTGAAGTTAAAGTAAGGTAAAGTAATTGTAAAACAAGGCCTTTCGTCTGATAGGCAGTAGATACCTAACCTTACGGCGATTGTATTGTAATTAACTGGTGATAACATCTTCCATCACACTTGTTTTGAGAAAAAATTTAACATGGTGTTAAGAAATATTGGAATCGATTCAGTTACTTATTCCTAACAAACTGTATTGAGGTTTCGCAGACACTAAAAATAATGTTGTATAAAGTTCATAGTACTATTATAAACCAGACATTTTGCAGTCAGAGTATGCAGTTAACATAAATCTGCAGTAACCAGTCGGCAGCCATTGTTGTTACGTTTTATAGCGCCGTTATACCACGGTGCTTAATGTTATGGAGGGTAAGCAGCGTTGGAAGACGTTGCGACACAAAATAATAATCTAATCTAATACCTTTAAACGAGCAATTCTTGTATTAAATATATTTCATCTGAATCTCGGAAACGGCTCCAACGATTTTCATGAAATTTAGTATAGGTACAGGGGGTTTCGGGGGCGATAAATCGACCTAGCTAGATTTCATTTTAGAAAACGTAAAACAAAAAAAAACGAGCAACGCTCGGTCAACAGCGCTCCGCGGGTTCACCCGCGTAGTTCCCGTTCCCGTTCCCGTGGGTATACGGAGATAAAATATAGCCTATGTCACCCGGGGATAGTGTAGTTTCCCAACAGTGAAAGAATTTTTCATATCGGTTCAGTAGTTTCGGAGCCTATTCAATGCAAACAAACAAACAAGCAATCAAATCTTTCCTCTTTATTAATAGCATAGATTAGTAACGAAACTAGCTTATACCAGGGGCTTCGCCCGCAATGAGGTCGGAAATCATCCCACGGGAACGTACTAACGGGATCAAAAGTATGATATGTGTTAATCCAGGCTATAAACTATCTGTGTTCTAAAGTTTCATCTAAATCTGTTCGGCTGTTTTTGCGTGATCTATCCATCCTCACAAACTTTCACATTTATTATTATATTAGTAGGATTCGTCGGTTGGTATTAGTTAGGTGTTTCAAATCTATATAAATAAAAAGAAAGGTCCTGACTGACTGACTCATCAACGCCCAGCCCAAACCGTTGGACCTAGAAAGCTGAAATTTTGCACAGAGGTTCCTTTTATAATGTAGACAAGGAATAAGGAAGGAATTTTCGAAATTCAACCCCCAAGGGAGTTAAATGGGGGATGAAAGTTCCGCGCGGGCGAAGCCGCTGGCAGAAGCTAGTATTATATAAAAATGAATCCTTATTTCTCTTGGTCACGGCATCACACGTGAACGGCTGGACCAATTTTGCTAATTCTTTTTTTTTTGTGTTCCTTATAGTCTTGAGATAGAGAAGGGCTTGTGGCTTAGTAACAATAGCTGCACGGGTCGATGGATCAGGTTAAGCTACGCTTGCCGCGGTTGGTCCGTGGATGGGTGACCATCTTAACATACCAAGACCCCTCCGTGCCTCGGAAAGCACGTTAAGCCGTTGTCCCGGCTGTCATTTGTGGATCTTTGACAGTCGTTACGGGTCGTCAGAAGCCCGAAAGTCTGACAACCAGTCTTACCGAGGGGTATCGTATTACCCAGTAACTGGGTTGTGGAAGTCAGATAGGCAGTCGCTCCATGTAAAATACTGGTATTCAGCTGCACCCGGTTAGACTGGAAGCCGACCCCAACATAGTTGGGAAAAGGCTAGGCAGATGATGTATATGTGATTATATTCAGAAGGTTCTTATGAAAGAAAGTTGCGAATTCAGAATTCATAGCTAAGACAGGACAACGTCTGGCGAATCAGCTAGTATATTACATTTATAGTTTAAATAGGTTTACGAATTTATATTAATTCCTCTAATTTATTGCACCTACCACTGTTTGTCTCTCCATCAACCAAAGGTCGACTGGTAGAAAATGCCCGTGGCATTAATTCCGCCTCTGTACATTTGTGTGCTTAAAGTATATACCTATACATATTATAATTTAAAGTTTTAAATAATAAAAACTTGAGAGGTGTCAAGGGACACCCGGATGGAACGAAGTTCCTTTTTGGGATTAAATTTTTTCCGTCTAGCCCCCTTTCGCAACGCGCGATAAGGAACTTCGTGTTTTCAGGGTTTTAAAGCCCATCATCATCGTCGTCACCATCGTCACCATCATCACCATCGTCACCATCGTCATCGTCGTCACCATCGTCACCATCGTTATTGCTTTCTATAAGAGAGAGAGAGAGACAGACAGAGAAGCATGCGCACGCCGCGCCGCACGGCTTACAATAACTTACTGTAGCAAAAAGTGTCGTTACAACTTTTCGTATGAATTTTTTCCGTCTAGCCCCCTTTCACAACACGCGATAAGGAACTTCGTTCCAAAACTTCGTTCCAATAAATATTAAAGTATTAAATAAATAAATAATAAATAAAAAAGTTGCTGTTATTTTAGTTTATTATGTGTATTACGGCTTCCGCGCGAACGAATTCGCGCGCAGGAGTTTATATGTCATATTACCGACCGCGTACTACAGTTACTTACTTATAACTACAACAACAATTCTAACAATCCTACATAATTTTGTACAATAAACTTACAACTCCTACAACTTTTGTCCTAAGAGCTTCGAAACCCCTAATTATCCGCCTAAGGCCGTGCCTACACGACCCGACCGGATCGGCTAACAAGTTGAGTACTTGTGCAGCAAGCCTAAACAACCCACACCGCATCGAAATAGCCATGACGATGCCCTTACAGCCGAAATTCTCGACCCTTTGTCATTCTAATAAACACCTTAGCTTTATTAACATTGAACTCAAAACGCATTGTTTGGGACACGTACGCATTCGCTTCGGTTTGAATCACAAACAAATGTTTTGGTACGCAAATGTGTGCTTTATCGTCATAGACTTAAGGTTTTCCTGTGAATGTTAATAGTATGAACATCACTAGTCAGTGCAGCATGAGCTTTATTTTTATGCATATAAAGTATCTTTTTTAATGCAATTCAATGTGTTTTGGGGGCAAAGATTCGGCGAATATAAATGTAAATTGAAAGAAAGGCGTTGAGTCGAGCACAGCAGCGTCAGCATAATACGGATGTTACGTACAATCACTTGTGTGCGTGATTGTAGTAAACATAGGGATTTTTTTTTTAAATTATTATTCTGAACCTGTTGGTTTTCCTGTATTTTGCACGAATTTAGATATTATTATTACACAAACAGCTAAACTCAGAACATGATCTATCTATACAACATTCGTTTTTGTTTACCCTAAACCCGAAAAGGGATCATTGTACTCATAATTTTGAACAACTTTTTATATGGGACCAATCTTGAAATCGCGAAAGAAACATTATGGATGTATGGATGTTTGTTCACGCAAAAACAAATGGCACACAGATAGATTATAACCTAGATTAACACATAGGATACTTTTTATCCCCGTAGTAAATTCCCGCGGGATAGTTTCCGATTTCCACGCAGGCGAATCCACGGGTGGAAGCTAGTCGACAACTCAATCACTGCACTACAGTTCAGTCTTAATCCTGTAGTGGTAAGGGCGGTTTTGATCTGTCTAGTCTTTCTAACTATGTTAGGGTCGACTTCCAGACTAACCGGATGCAACTGAATACCAGTATTTCACATGTAGCGTATGCTTATCTGACCTCCATAACCCAGTAACTGGGTAACACGATACTCCTTGTACACGTAAGACAACGTTGTCAGATTATCGGGCTTCTGACGACCCGTAACGACTGTAAAAGATCCACGAATGACAGCCGGGACCGACGGCATAACGTGCTTTCCGAGGCACGGAGGGTCTTGGTATGTAATGATGGTCACCCATCCACGGACCAACCGCGGCAAGCGTTGCTTAACCTTAAGTGTTACTATTCATACCAGAAAAAAGTCAGTCTTTTCGTAACCCCATCCACCATTAATTTGTCTACGATCAATGATCGTGAAAACAGAAATATATTCTCCAAAGTTCCACCGACCCGATCAAAATATTTAACATCAAAGCAAGTCCATTTGTTTCCTCAGATCTCGCACATCGGCCAAGAAACCCAAATAAACAAAAAATAAAATATTTACATCGCTCGGGTATTGAACCCGCGTCCCGCCCGCGTTAAAACCATAACTAATGTAATGAATTGTGCGAGCGGGTCGTGTGAAGATGAAGGTTTTATGCAGTTCTTATGTTTTGCATTTTAAAATATTAAACGCGGGTTTTTAGATTTAAAACAGTTCTGTGTCGCTCCCTGGTCCCGGCTGTTATTCCTAGATCTTTGAAAGTCGTTACGGGTTGTCAAAATCCCGAAAGTCTGACAACCAGTCTTACCAAGCGGTATCGTATTACCCAGTAACAGGGTCGTGGAGGTCAGATAGGCAGTCGCTCCATGTAAAATACTGGTATTCAGCTGCACCTGATTAGACAGCTTACCTCCATATACTTGGGAAAAGGTACGGCAGACGAAGATGATGAGTTATCAGTCCCTCATGTCATATTATATTTGACTACTTCTAAAAGTTGATGTGCCATATTAACGACCGGGTACCAACTGGACCTAATGATGATCCCACTGCTGGGACACATGCCTGTGACAGGGAGCGGGCCATATCCACCATGTCACATGCCTTCGAATGTTTTGTTCCAAGTCATGCAGGCTTCCTTGCAATGTTTTCCTACACCATTTTTGCACTGGAGTTGAAATAAATTACACTAAGTCATGCACTTATAATAATGCCTGTCTGGGTATAGGCTGCTTTTCCACCCGAGCTATGATATTATGTGCTATGAGCTGCTGCAGGTTCAGCATGCAGCAATGATGCGAGGATATGAAAGCTAAGCTACGAAACTATGTGACCGTTTCCACTAATGCTAAGCTGTGTAGCGAAGCGAGTAAGATGGGCTTTTCGAGCTTTGCGATGCATTGAAAGTAGGGAAAGGCACGGGGATCGGCTTTCCGACTCGCACATCGCATCCTTGCATAAATAAAACAAAGGTAAGTTGAACCCATTTCCACTAGTGCTATGCTATGTGGACCAATGAATATGAGTGGAAGATTTCAAACGCATCCATATCAACATGGCATAGCACATCTCTGCACGCGTAGCATGGCCGCCGTAGAAGCAGGTTTTGTCGACAGAAAATAAATAAAATGACAGATTGTGGACGTTGAAGATTTTTACCGTCTTAAAAAGGACAATGTTAAAATTGAGGAGAAATGTTGAATGCTGATGTCAAATATGGCGACAATATTTTCTCTACTTTTGACACTTGGGTTTACATTTTTTTTTTTTCACAGTATTATAATTATTAAAATCGGGAATATATGCATCTAAGTTCATTTAATCTCATTGAATGACAAAATCTTATATCTTAGCGCATCCACCTTCACTACATCACTAGCTACCTCCCCGTTCCCATAAATGTCTTTTTTTTTTTTTGGGTGGGAAATCATCAAATAACTTCTCCCGCTCTGGGTGGAGCAGGAGGGCGTGTCAGACTTTTACTGACTAAAACTCACCCGTGTTCCTTCAGTAGCCCGTATGCCAGGGGCTGTGGTATCTCTTTCAAACGAACCCGCACCCCTGACAGGCATCGGCCCTTGCAGGCCCCATCATTTTTGTGCTGACATCTCTTTGAGGCGCGCGTGGAACCCAACGCGCCATCGACTTGGGCTTGGTCCTTACCGGACAGCGAGCTACCCATTACTCGCCGTCCGCAAGCCCATGCCTACGGTGGCCGGAAATCGGCCTGGGATTCCCGACGCCCAGGGCGTCTCCGTATCCTGCGGCGGCTAGGGTCGCGAGGGCCCATATGCTGCCTCTCCCTCACGTGCGCCGCCTCCCTATTCGCGAGCATCACTGCTTCGCTGAAGGAGGTGACGGCTCCCCATGCCCTCTCCCTCCGTACCATGGCCTGGACCAGGGCCGGACGCGAGAGATCGCCGCCGGCCATAAATGTCTATGTGTTCATAGAAATCGATTCTAAAAAAAACAGGGTCGCCCCGTCCTCCCGAGATAGAATTGGTCATACTACGCCTGCTGGTGGAAAAGCAGGCTTAAACCGGCTTACTACAACTCTTAAGAAAAAAAAATAGTTTATTGGCATTGGAACAAAAGCACCATAAGGCAAATTCTCGTATTTAAAAACATGCAAAAACTAGTCGCAGTCTCATCGCATCAATCAAATGTCAAAAACTTATCAAGAATGTATGGAAACCCAAGATATTTTGGGCAAATTGAGGCAGAGATCAGACTGAACGTTATTAAAATTACGAGAATTTCCCCTCTGATAATAAAAAGCAGAAAGAAATGAATGCCAGAAAGGGCCTCAGCTCAGCTTAGTCAGCAAAAAAAAAAACAATAACTTGATGCCGTTGCCTCTGTGCCACCACTGCTCTCATTATGTCATTTCAATTATGTCACAATGACAGCTGTCAACTGTTTCACGGTGACGTCACACGTCAACTGTCAGTCGCGGGGGCTTGGCGCGTGTCTGCAATAGTAATGAGTAGCCGAGTCATTGTCGTGACTTGTAGTTTTGGTGTTAATTCAATTATATCGTAAGTTTAATTGGATGGCGGTGTGCATTATAATGGTCTCTTTGAGCGGCAATATTAATTTCGAGAATAAATGTTTTTTTTTTTACTCCCCAATTTTTTCTTATTAACCTAAAGTTTGACTGGTAAAAAATTCAAAGTCAAAGCATTTAAATCAATTAGGCACTCAAAATGCACTTCTGAACGTCAACATTAACATTACAATAGAATTGATTCTAGTCGCCCATTCCAAAATGTAGTTTCGCATGGAGAAGAATGGGCGAGAAACTCCACCGTTACCCTTTTAAAATGTACATAAATTTAATACACAATACACATTAATTATTAATACATAGTATTAATAATTAATGTGTATTAATACTAGCTTCCGCCCGCGGCTTCGCCCGCGTGGAAGTTGGAAATTATCCTGCGGGAACGTACTACCGGGATAAAAAGTATACTATGTGTTAATCTAGGTTATAATCTATCTGTGTGCCAAATTTCATCCTAATCCGCGTAACAAACATCCAAACATCTTCACAAATTTCACAGTCATAATATTAGTAGGATAAATATTTCTCTCAATACAAAGTGATATGATTACTATCCTTCACACGAAACCATCTCAGCAAGTTTTAGGTTTATAATAATATAGCTCAGGTATATGCGTATATTATTTACTTCTGCACAAAAAACTCTTCAAACAAAGTATATCCCCCTTTTCACTCTCAAATGGGTTTTTTTTTTTTAAAGTCCTTTGTTTCTTTTACATTATTGACTTCTAGGATATTTACACCAAATTTCGAGTTAATCAAGACACGCAGTAAAATCATCCCTTGTAAAATTAACTACCCTTTTTACCCCTGTAGGGGTAGATTTTCGACAAACCCTGATACACGTTGTTCTTGATATTGGGTTTTAGACATAAATACTGAGTTTCGAGTTAATCAGACCGCGCGTTAAAATTCTTCCGTACAAACTTTGACACCCCCCAATCCCCCTTTAGGGGGTAGTTTAGAAAAACAATATATTATCAACTTTATAATTTACTTAGATACGTATTTGTGCCAAGTTTCAAGCTTATTAACTCAAGGAATAAGATTTTTCATACAAACAAAATCCCCCCTTTTCACCCCTTTAAAGGTCCAATTTCCAAAAACCCCTTCTTAGTGCTCCCCTACATTATAAAAGGAAGCTGTGTGTAAAATTTCACGTTCCTAGTCCTAGTAGTTTCGGCTGTGCGTTGATTGATCAGTCAGTCACTTTCTCCTTTTATATATATAGATTAGTACATTCATTATATAATAATGTGTAAAAACGATGCACCCAGAATAAAATGACCATACCGAAATAGGTAAAAAAAATGCAATTGAAGCAATACAGATAAATTAAATTTATGATAGAAACATGGTGCTCACACATTTACAAACATTGTAAGAATAAGTATACGATTTTCCTAGAATATTAACAAGTAATAAGTCTGTGTGAGTTAAAGTAATCACTGAGTGTAAATCTATGTCATAAATATAATAATTTATCGAATTCAATTAGCAACCAGTTTGATTTTGTCTAGACTCTAGATTGTCCAACGGAGCAGGACCACCATGTTTCCAAGCATTCTTATCTTGGATATAATCCTCTAATGTCTTGTGGCAATAAGTCCGCCTTTGTTCCATAATTGTACATGAGGCTTATTAATAAATAACTAAACTGTTGAGTCTTTTCCAAACTATTTTAAGATCGGTTTTTTTCTAAAGAACCGGATGCGGCTGAATACCGGTGTTTTACACGGAGCTACTGCCTATCTAACCTCAACTGTAACCCAGTTTCTGGGTAATACGATCCCTTTGGTAAGACTGGCTGACTGACATAAGTTACCGAAAAAATTAATAATTGTCAATCCTGTTGGAAGTCGTTGTTGAAACACCATATAGTTTGATATCAATTGCCACTGTTGTCTAGGTGCCCTGCAGGACTAGATAAAACACATTTCTGTTAGCGTTCACGCGAAACGCTACGCCAAAATGTATGGGAATGACATTACCTGAGGAAAGAACACGACGTAACCTTTCGTAATGTCATTCTCATACATTTTGGCGTAGCGTTTGGCGTGAACGTATTTAGTCTCTAGGCCCTGGACAGTCAAAGTCGATCTTGCTGACTAGCTGTTTTTAGAAAAAGTTCTTTAATGCAGCTTGCGGTAGGAGTAAACTTATAGAAAACGTCATGTAACGAAAATGCGTTATATCCCTTCAATGCTACTTTCTCTATATCTTTCTATTTAGTATAATAAACAGAGAGAGATACTTTATGGTTTTCGATGGTACTAAAGCCGACAGACAAAATGAAAATCCAAGATGGTGGCTGTAAAAACTGTCAAATTATTCATCATGAGTGTTGTTTTATGGTTTTTGAGGGTGCTCAAGTTGTTGGAGAGGTCAATATGCAAACCCAAGATGGTGAAAACTGTATGATAGTTTATTCCAGATGGCTCTGTATTAAAAAGCGTGCAAAATTCACATTTCGTCGGTATCTCTCTCTCTCTTTCTATTACATTGAGTGGCAAAAAAAAACGTTATTTTGAAACTATTGAGCTATTCTAATGAGCAGCAGCTGATAAGAAAGAAGAATACGTTATACATATACATGAAACTCATGTTTATTGATGGATTCGAATCGAAGTTTGGGCTAAACTTAAAACGAAGAAAGTATCATCATTTGTCACTGATAAATGAGAACACGATGCATGGTTTTGTTATGATTCCGGGTTCGTTACGGGTTATGTAATTTTGGATATTTAAGTTATAGTAAGATAATCTTCTTTTATTTATTTTATAATAATTGGGCCAGCCTGCGGAAATATAATTGGCAAAACTATGAAAATTATAGCAATAAATCACTAAATGTTCCGTGTGGTGACGGACGTAAAAGAATAGCACCATCCCATTTCTTCCCGTGGGTGTCGTAGAAGACGACTAAGGGACAATACTAGAGAATGGGCAGCAGCGTTCTCTATGCATTTTATCACCATACTGCGATCGCCAACCTGACTGTCAAGCGTAGCGATGATGCCAAATCCCGCCGTTTGGGGGAGGCCTATGTCCAGTAGTGGACGTCTTTCAGCTGAAATGATGAAATGACTAAAACAAATTTAGAGTGACCATCACTGCATAAATAAAACAAAGACCCCCACCGCGGTTGTCTGTCTGTTCGCGATAGACTTTTCACCAATAGACAGTGGTTCATTAGAAACGTTTCGGTGTATAATTTGATAAGGTTTTGTTTAAATTGATTAAGGCGAGCGAAGCCGCCAGCAAAACCTAGTTATTAATACAATTTAAGTTTATGTAAATTTTCAAAATTATACAAACATTCTTTAACCTATTCACATACTACAAAACAGCCCAACAATATTTCACAAAAACCAGACAGCAAAATTTCTTACGAAATTCAATACAAATAGAAGTACGAGACTGCTACGGCGTAGCGTCGTAGCGCTACGTGACTACGGCGTAGCAATCATTGTGCTCGTGGAAGATACTTCACAGAGAGGCGACATCGTAATAGATAAATCAATATGTTGAAATAGACTATTTACATAATCCCTTACGTTTTGATATAACATCACGTTTATTTTGACATAAGGGATGGCAGAGGCGTATTCTGTGACCGATCTTGTGAAGGTTTGTACGGAGCGAGAGTGCATGGGCAGCTGTCACCTCCTTCAGTGAAGCAGTGATGCTCGCGATAAGGGAGGCGGCGCACGTGAGGGAGAGGCAGCATATGCGCCCTCGTGACCCTAGCCGCCGCAGGATACGGAGACGCCCTGGGCGTCGGGAATCCCAGGCCGATTTCCGGCCACCGTAGGCATGAGCTTGCGGACGGCGAGTAATGGGTAGCTCGCTGTCCGGTAAGGACCAAGCCCAAGTCGACGGCGCGTTGTGTTCCACGCTAACCTTAAAGAGATGTCAGCACAAAAAATGATGGGGCCCGCAAGGGCCGGTGCCTGCCAGGGGTGCGGGTTCGTTCGAAAGAGATACCGCCGCCCCTGGCATACATGCTGCTGAGGGAACACGGGTGGGTTTTAGTTAGTAAAAGTCTGACACGCCCCCTCCTGCTCCACCCAGAGCGGGAGAAGTTAATTGATGATTTCAGACCCAAAAAAAGAGGGCTATGCTCGGTTTTTCCCTACGTGATCGAATCAGGAATGAAGAGATCCGCAGGAGAACCAAGGCAACCACCGACATAGCCCGAAGAATTGCCAAAACTTAAATGGCAGTGGGCAGGGCACATTGCTCGCAGAACAGATAGGCGATCGGGCCGAAAGGTTCTGGAGTGGCGACCGCGCTCCCGAAGACGTAGAGTGGGAAAGCCCTACCACAAGGTGAACCGACGATCTTGTGAAGGCCGCGGGAAACCGCTGGATGTGGGAAGCACAAGACCGGACGGTGCGGAGGAGACTGGGGGAGGTCTACGTCCAGCAGTGGACGTCTTTCGTCATCGCTGGCAATAGGAAAAGTGCCCAAAAGGCTGGCAGCATTGCCACGTTGTATGGCGATGCTGATTCTTTGGCCAAAGAATAGGTCAGCCCTCGGTCACGTGAAGAGTCGACTATCATTAAATCATTATCCACCTAGCCTTTTCCCAACAATGTTGGGGTCGGCTTCCAATCTAACCAGATGCAGCTGAGTACCAGTATTTTCCATGGAGCGACTGCTTATCTGACCTCCACTACCCAGTTACTGGGTAAAATGATACCCCTTGGTAAGACGCGTTGTCAGACTTTCGGGCTTCGGACGACCCGTAACGACTGTCAGAGATCCACAAATGACAGCCGGGACCAACGGCTTAACATGCTTTCCGAGGGACGGACGGGGCTTGGTATGTAAATATGGTCACCCATCCACAGACTAACCGCGGCAAGTGTAGCTTAACCTGATTGATCGACCCTTGCCACTATTGTTACTTAGCCACGAGCCCCTCAACTTTATCATTAAATAAAAATACAAATCTCCTAAACACCACAGGCTTAATCTCGTTAAACAAAGAAACAAAATTGAACACAATTCACAATTTACATTTCCCTAAGGAACAGCCGTTAAATATTCAAATATTCAACTCATGTTCAACTTTTATTTGCTTTAGAAACTTATGAACGTTTGAAGAAGTGTTGTAAACAAGGTTTGTAAATAATTCCGCCACAATCAGTATGCCAGTCTTGTGTTTAGAAGGAAATGCGGTCGCCATAATGGGCCTGAAACCTCTTTTCTCCATGAAATTACTGAGCATTATTTCGGTTTTCTTTAATTGTGTCTTTAATGGGTTACACTGCCTCGACTGATGACTGTTGAGCAGGATCTTCGGTTCGGTTTCCACGTAAGGCTTTGCATAATCTGCCTATAGCGTTCCCACTGCTGGGACACAGGCGTCCTCTCCGTAAGAGAAAGCCAAAATCCACCACGCGTGTCCAGTGCCGGTTGGATAATGCAAAATATCTTCGAATTATTGGTTCTACGACATGCCGGTTTTCTCACGATGTTTTCTTTCACCGTTTTGCCAACAGTGGTAATTAAATATTTTAATGAGTAAAGCGCTTGTCTGGGTTCAAACCGACCTACAACTCATGAGTCGCGATCGTTACCTCTGGGCCATATTTATTCTCAAAACACTCTATTTTAACCACACAGCGAAAACCTTAGGGGTTTATTTGCGTGCTTGCAAGCCGTTCATTTTTTTTTAACTTTCATGATTGGTATTTGGTTTTTTAGGGCTCATACCTCAAAAGGACTTGTCTTATCCTTGGAAGCATAGTCATCATCATCATCATCATCATTTCAGCCGAAAGCCGTCCACTGTTGGACATAGGCCTCCCCAAATGTGGGGGGTTTGCCATAATTGCCACGTTTGGCAGGCGGGTTGGCGATCGCAGTATGGTGGTAAAATGCATAGAGAACGCTGCTGCCCATTCTCTAGTAAGTCCCTTAGTCGCCTTCTACGACACCCACTGGAAGAAATGGGATGGTGCTATTCTTTTACGCCCGGCGACACATACGGAGCATAGTGCGATGCCAAAAATCGCAAAAGTTATGGACGCAAATGGTTCAGCGCCACGAAAACTATTTATGTAGGTTTTAATTATTAATGCTTTCTCATAATTAGACATCTAAGAAGTTAACAAAAGAGTCTGTTTTCCTCTACACGGAGCCCGAAACATCGTTGCTTGAAGGCTCAGTTAACTTGAAATACTAAAGATTTCAAGGCAACCTGGCTAATCAGGTGGATATAATTCCAAGCATGTGCCCGTTTTATTTGTTCTTACCAAAGTTCTGTAACGTGTACTGAAGTCTAAAGTCCTTGGAACTTGGGACTTGGAGCGTGGCTTAATTACTTTTTAAGGCTTTGTTTGGATTTAAATTATTCGCTTCCCGAGAGCTGTGGTAGATGAGGAAAAATATGGATAGGAATTACACATTACAAAATGTATTTTTTCACTGAAAGAAAGAAACATAAAAAAGTCACCGACTTCCGAACTTAGTTATTGGAATTGGACAAAGCAAGTTTATTATTTTTAATTTTTCGGTTTTTCGTCGGTTTAATTTTTTTAATAAAAAGTTTTTATTTTATAATTTTTTCTGGCTATAATCTACTAATTACTACATGCTTAATTTTTGATTACTTTTTGTAATACACAACTCAGTATTAAAATCTGTGAGTTAAGAATCAATCATCCCCTGTTTTCTTACCCTTAGGGTTGAATTTTTTCTTCGAAATTTATATGGGACCAACTTCGGGGTATACCCTTTCCAATAAAAAAAGAATGATCAAAATCAGACTTCTCTGGAAAAAGTTATGCGTGGACATACATAAAAAAAAAAAAATAATATACGCGTCGAATTGAGTAACCTCCTCCGTTTTTTCGTCGGTTAAAAATGATTTTATTTGAGACACGCACAAGAAATAAAAGCAATAAAGAAGAACATAATGATGAATTACAAACAATAAAATAACAAATAAAATCTATATAAATAAAGAGAAAAGTCCCGACTGACTGGACCTAGAAAGCTGCAACTTTGCACAGAGGTTATGTATAATGTAAACAAGGAATAAGGAAAGGATTTTTCGAAATTCTAAATTAAATAATTAATTAGTTAAATAGGGGATGAAAGTTCCGCTGGCAAAATCTAGTAACAAATAAAAGAGGAAGACCTGTGCGAGGCCAAAAAGGCTTCTATCTCAAACTGCCTCGTTGGTCTAGAGGTCACAAGCGCTACAGCTAAACGTAAGGTCCTTGGTTGGACTTCCAGCTCGGGCAAAGTGTTATTGCGTTTTTTAACCGACTTCAAAAAGAAGGAGTTTATCAATTCGACATGTTTATATATTATTATTTTTTATGTATGTTCGGGCATAACTCCGTCGTTTATTGGATTTGCAAAATTCTTTTTTTGTTCGAAAGGGGTTTGTTCCGAACTAGTCCCATTAAAATTTCATATAGATCTAATGATGCGTTTCGGAGACAGACAACGGAACTCTTCAAAAAATGACAGCAAATCAACCGCGATTGCTGCTATCGCATAAATATGCATTGTTTTGTGCACAGGGATGATGAAATTTCGAATTGGTGTGGTGGTAGGTAGCTAAAAAGTGAAAAATAAAAACTTTTTTCAAAAAAAAATACAACCGTCTTCGGAAGTCGGTTGTTATCTAGAATTTCTCAGTAGCTGCCTGGAGTTTGGATATGTGCCCGGCTGATGGCAACAGGCTCGCCATCTATTCAACTTAAAGAATAACTGGCGCAATGTGATTGTACTAGGTATAGGTACACCTCAGCCTTTCGGGAAAACAAGGCGTGATGTTTATGAGTGTATTTTTAGCTTATGCTATCTTTCAGATGATAAAATACCGGGCTAGTGCGAGTCGAACTCGTGCGCCGAGGGTTCCGTACCTACCCGTTATACCGCCATAATAAAAGAGACATGGGCAAGTTTAGATTTTCGCGAAAACTTGTAAGTACCAAAATTTACCTTAATTTTCATTTTCTTTTTATTTTTGTGGAATTTTTCCTTTATTTGTGTTGAGACCTTGCTTTTTGCCAAATTTCGTGATTCTAGGTCAACGGGATATAGGTTTTCAAACCAAAACTTATAGGGTACTTCTGGTTGACCTAGAATTGTAAATTTTGGTTAATAGCAAGGTCTTATAGTACAAGTAAATGGAAAATGTCGAAAAATGAAAAAAGTTGAAAATTCAGGGAAATTTTGTGTACTTTTCGCGAAAATCTAAATTTGCCCATACATTTTTATCGTGTTGACTCAGGACCTTGCTTTTTATACACCTAAAAGGGACTATAGACATCACTATATGGGGGTGAACTTGCTAGGTCCACTCGTTCCTGAGAAAATCGGTGGTGCCACACGGACAGACAGACGGACAAGAAAGTGATCATATAAGGGTTCTTTTTTTACCTTTTGAGGTACAGAAACCTAAAAAGAAACAATTTTATCAGGTATGAAAATAAAAGCTAATGATATGCATCTACAATAGGTACGACTGGAAGTAGATGAGGGTCTTAATTACAAATAGAAATATTTTTTATTATTGTCCAGGTAATTCAGTAAGAATTGGAGAACCGTGGAGAACCAAGGTAACCGACATAGCCCGAAGAATTGCCAAACTTAAGTGGCAGTGGGCAGGGCACATTGCTCGCAGAACAGATGGCCGATGGAGCCGCAAAAGTTCTGGAGTGGCGACCACGTACCGGAAGACGTAAAGTTGGAAGGCCTCCCACAAGGTGGACAGATGACTTTATGAGGGCCGCGGGATTCCGCTGGATGCGAGAAGCACAGAACCGGTCGATGTGGCGGAGCTTGGGGGAGGCCTATGTCCAGCAGTGGACGTCTTTCGGCTGAAATAATGATGATGATGAATTCAGTAAGCAGTAAACTAAGTTCAGACGATATATTGAGTAGCTTAAATATTACTTACAACTAGTTACAGTATATTATTTGCCAGTGAACTCCAAACTAGACTGTCACAGTGTACCTTGGGTGCAGGATACGAATTCTAGAGTGGAGCTTTCAAGTATGGTATGGTATGAGTGTATGTGTAAGGTTTCTGTGGTGTCTGGCGTGTGTGTGGTGTGTGTGTGTGTGACGTGTACAGGTGTGTTAGTGTGTATTTTTGTTCCCCATAGATACCTATAGTTCGTTTGATTCAGTGTCAGGTCAGGGTCGTTATATTAATTAAATATGATATTTTCATTTGTTCCGTGTGGTGCCGGACGTTAAAGAATAGCACCATCCCATTTCTTCCAGTGGGTGTCGTAGAAGGCGGTTAAGGGATTTACCAGAGAATGGGCAGCAGTGTTCTCTATGCATTTTACCACCGTACTGCGATCGCCAACCCGCCTGCCAAGCATGGCGATTATGGCAAAACCCCCCTTTTGGGGGAGGCCTATGTCCAGCAGTGGACATTTTTCGGCTGAAATTATGATGATGATATTTTCAAAGAGTAAAAACACAAAACACATACGTACATAACATCAAGCCTTGTTTAAGCGAAGGGTTGGTTAGAGGTCTACCTTTACAACACCCAAATTTCTACAGTTAATTTTAAGTCCCGTGTAATAGGGGACGACCCTAAAAAAAACCCCCGACCCAAACAAAAACTCTAAAACGTAAAAAAAAAATCAAGGCATTGACAAGTCGGGGGACAGCTAATGAAAATGCTAGGCCTCCTCTGTTTGGCGTTTTCATTGACCGTCCCCCGACTTGACAATGCCTTGATCAAAATATTACCTACAACTTAAAAGGCTAATAAATACATTTTTTGTTTGGGTCGGGGTTTTTTTTAATTTAACTTTTATTTCCTGCTTTTTAAACTTAATATCTCGCTTAAATCTGCGCAGCGTTGCGTATGTTTCCCACAGTGAAGTTTGTTACTAATTTATCCTCGTTCCTCGTCCTGATCACCATTTATCTATAACCTATTCATTGAGAGCTTTTCAATGAGCTCAGACACGATACTTCTGCTGTTTGTTGGTGAGTAACTTGGGTATCCTGAACTTGGGTATCCTGGAAATTCCAAGCGTTGCTCCAGCATCAGTTCAAGGTTACTTTGTTCGTTTAATATCAATGAAATAATAGAATACGAAATTTCGACTTGATCAGACTCGTGGAAGATGCTCAAATCCCTTCATCAACCAGAAAAGAGCTGATAATCTTCAAACGGCTTAACCCATTTTGATGAAACGTCTAAGAACACTCCCGACCAATTCATATTTCAAACAAAAAAAAAAAACAAAATAAAAATCGGGTCACACGTCAAACTTATAACACCCCAACGTTTTTTTGCGTCAGGGGTTAAAAACTAAAACATATGAAACTATACCAATATTTTAGCACAAATAAGTGATCCTTATTTTGTGATTAAACTATATGTATATGTAAGCACCGAAAAGTAAAAAAAATACATATTATGAGTAAGGTGCAAAGCTGATTTCTAAAACAAAAATCTCTTTCCGCATACTCATCGTCGGCCTAGCCTTTTCCCAACTATGTTGGGGTCGGCTTCCAGTCTAACCGGATGCAGCTGAATACCAGTATTTTACATGGAGCGACTGCCTATCTGACCTCCACAACCCAGTTACTATAGTTACTCTTTCCGCATACTATTCAATAAAATATTCAATGTCCCATCCCTACACAATCCTAGGCGGCCTACACACGACTCTCTATAAGGAACACAGACACACGTAACCGCAGACGTAGGGCGGACTCGTGTGTAGCCGCTCTGCCAGACGGTCATAAATGATGCAATGCTGTACTGTGAATTAAGTTACAATAGCATTTAGATTCGTGGCTAGGTGGCAAAATGGCTAGAAATTGATTTGAGAGCAGTGGTAATTATTTGAAATGGGTCTTGGCAATATGCTCTCTCTCAGTGTCTCAAGACAAAACTCTTTGACCAGTTGCCAGTGATGACATATGGAACCGAAACGAGGTCGCTCACAATGAGCCTTACAAGAAGGCTTAAAGTCATCCAAAGGGCAATGGAGAGGGCTATGCTTGGAGTTTCCTACGTGATCGAATCAGGAATTAAGAGATCCGCAGAGAATCAAGGTAACCGGCATAGCTCGAAGAATTGCCAAACTTAAGTGGCAGTGGGCAGGGCACATTGCTCGCAGAACAGATGGCCGATGGGGCCGAAAGGTTCTGAAGTGGTAACCGCGTATCGGAAGTTGGAAAGCCTCCCACAAGGTGGACCTTGTGAGGGCCGCAGAAATCCGCTGGAAACGGGAAGCAAAGAACCGGTGGAAGTAGCGGAGCTTGGGGAGGACTATGTGCAGCAGTGGACGTCTTTCGGCTGAAATGATGAATATGCTCTAAGATTTGTCGTGCAACATAGGCACTATTAGTAGAACACTGGTGACCCAGTGGTAACGGCCGCGACTTACGAAATGTAAGGTCGTAGGTTCGAACCCAGACAGGTTCTTCACTTTGTGTTAATTATATCATCATCACTGCTCTCAAATAAAAGATATTGAGGAAAAACCAGTATGTCTTAGAACCAAAAATTCTAAGACATGTGACATCTACCAACCCGCACTGGGCCCGCGTGGTGGAATACGGCCCACTCTGTTGCCCAGCAGTAGGAATATTATAGGCTGATTATGCTATGATAGGTACTATTTGAAAAACGCATAACATGCCTTTATCCTCCAAAGGTACAGACAGTGGTGTAACATATTACGATCACATTTAACGTTCACTTCCATTTCACCTTTCTTTTCCTGAGTTGAGCTGCATGATCCTACTTTCTATCCTACTAATAATATCCTATCCTGTAATATTAAAAATGAGAAATTTTGGATGTTTGTTGCTCAATCACGCTAAAACGGCTGAACGGATTTAGATTAAATTTGGCACACAGATAGTTTATATCCTGGATTAACACAAAGGATACTTTAAAACCCGGTAGGACGCTCCCGTGGGATAATTTCCATCTTCCACGAAGGCGAAGCCGCTCGCAAAAGATAGTTACTGCTAAATGCGTGCACTGAATGGACAGGTCTTTCATCGTTCTTTCATCGAAATACCATTTCAGACACAATCTACATTGTACTCACATGATCTGAGAAAGGTAATGTCTGTACTTTAAAAGAGACTGTGACTTCTGAGTTTGTTTCGGCCTTTCTTCTCAGAGTAGTCAGATAGGAAACGCCGACCTCATCTAGTTTAAAAAAATATGATTGACGTGTTAACGTGTGTTCGTACTTAACCTACATTAAAAAAAAACACTACAAACTTTTTAGTTGAAGTCGTTTAAAATTAACATTAATTCCGAAAGTCGGTTTCTTCGGCTTTTTATCTTCTTTTTTTTTGGTCCTCAATTATAAGCCGCAATACAGCTACAATGAAGAAAGCCTATTATGTTCCCGAACACGGGTAAGCCGCCGTATATCTGGGAGCAATTTCCTATTACAGTCTATAGCACTCTTATGTGTTTTCGTGAAGCAAACGGCGCGCAATTTTCAAAGTCATTTCACTGTAAGATTGGCGCGTTCCAACGATACGCCATAATCGTTCCATGGGCTCGCAGTATCTCTACTATGCGATCAAATAAAAAGAATTTAAGGGAAAAAGTATAAAAGTTAAAACTTTCAGCGTTATCGCCGGCGTGGAGGTCGAAAATTATCCCACGGGAAAGTTACCGAGATAAAAGTACCCTATGTCTGAATGGATTTAGATGCAATTTGGCACACAGATAGTTTGTAACCTGGAATAACACATAAGATACTCTTTATCTCCATAGTACGTTTCCGTGCGGGCGAAGCCAAAGGCCAGTTTAAGATAAGTAGGTATTATCTTTATATTATATCGCTGAGCTCCTCAAGTTCTGAGTTGAGCCGTATGATTACTGATACATGTGTGCACTGAATGGACAGGTCCACTCAATCTGTGTGGTTCTTTCCTCAAAAGACCATTTCAGACACCAATCTACATGGTCTTCACATGATCTGACCAAGATAATGTCTGGACTTTAAAAGAGACTGTGACCTCTGAGTTTGTTTCGGCCTTTCTTCTTAGAGTAGTCATATAGGAAACGCCGACCTCATCTAGTTAAAAAAGATATGATTGACGTGTAAAAGTGTTTGTACAAACCTACTTGCAGAAATAAAATCATTTTTCATTTATAACGTTTTGAATTTATTTGGCAAAACGAATATGTCGAATATTTTGATAATAGAGCCCGCTATCAGAACTATTTATGTCCACAACTTTTTATCTTTACGAGCGATAGTGCTTGAACCACCGCTTTTATTATATTTGTCTATAGGACACTACTATTTTACGACTTACAATATAATACGTATTTGCCAAATGAAATACGACCTGTCAATAACAGGACTAGTACAACCGGCACTATCATTTCGTAACACACTATCAATCAGATTCTGAAAGAATATTGCTAATCCATTCAAACTCATCATCATCATTTCAGCCGAAAGACGTCCACTGCTGGACATAAGCCTCCCCAAAAAGGGGGGATTTGCCATAATCGCCACGCTTGGCAGGCGGGTTGGCGATCGCAGTATGGTGGTAAAATGCTTAGAGAACGCTGCTGCCCATTCTCTAGTAAGTTCCTTAGTCGCCTCCTACGACACCCACTGGAAGAAATGGGATGGTGCTATTCTGTTACGCCCGGACACCACACGGGACATTGCATTCAAACTCAAATCAAACGTAATTTTTTGAAACTAGGCTGAGAGTCAGCAATTTTTGAACATCAAAATTACATAAGACAGTCCCCCGGAACGCCCGCCCTTGACTTCCACTTCCTAGTGCTTTCGCTGGGAAGAAAAAGTGGCGCAACAAACTCCCCACACAGCTGTCTGTTCAGTTAGAGAAACTTCATTCTATACAATATTAAGTAATTAACATTGCGAAATACAAATCCTTTAACGAAATTATTTGTCATAATGTCAGCTGGCATACGCCAAAACACCAACAAAACATTGAAACTATACTCAAGCCGAAATAAATAACAAAAACGTAAACCCTGAAACCCATCCTGATGACTGTGGCGGCAGACAATTCTTCCACCATAATAAGCCATTTTGTGAGAAGACTTATGCCTTAGTGGCACATTGGTGCCGATTCTGTTGTCACAAAATTCTCTAAACTAGACTAAAAATCACCAAAATTGAGTTTATTCCTGTCAAACGACGATTTCCTATTCTGGAATTGACTAAAGTGACACAACTTAACTATATTTTAGTTTGACAGCACTAAGATTGCACTGAATTATTAGTTTAGTGACAATGGTAATTTTGCTATTCTGTTGTTGTCAATTTCATTATTGTATTCAACCTAAAATTTTGGTTGTCTAACTAAATCTGACTATTTTAAATCGCGATTAAATAGGTGTGGAATAAAATTAGTTGTCAAGAACTAAAATTCACACCGACACACGACTCGACTTCTGGTGCAAAAATAGTACTGTATTTTTTTTTTCTTTTCTTTTGCTTATATCTCGAAAACGGTGTGTCCTATCGCAAAAATAATGAAAATTTCGACCCCCTTCAGGAAACCCCAAACATGTGGATAATAATTTTTCATATTTTTCATGAAAAGTGAAAATTCCATATAAATCACGTCGAGGTTGCCGACCCCGGCGCGCTGCTGGCTCTAAAAAAAAAACACGGGGTAGGACAAACAAGTACCACGTTGCGAAGCCAAAACATACCACGTGCGAGTCGCGATTGTCAAATTTGATTTTAGTTGTGTCAAAATAGTTTTTAAATTTAGAGTTTTTTTTTTTTTGCAGAATAGCGTTTAGATTCTCATAGTAAAAAGTAAGGAATTTTAGTTATAGTTTAGTTAGTTTAGTTCGGTGTACAACAGAATCGGCACCAATATCGGTATTTTTAGTTGTTGGGTGATCTTAAGCAAATCTGTTACTAATTTTTGTTTTTTGTTTTTAACCGTCTGAAATAAAACTATTTCCTCCTCCTTCAAATCGTCTTACGTAATAAATGAACACCCCTATTTTGCCAGCGTCACGTTGAGACAGGCGGTGCAAAGGAGCCGTCAAACTTAAGGCTTACATCTCGCTAAGGCACCATGGTGGCGCAACCATCTGGCGTCTATCTATATGGTGGGTATCTCACTAGGCGTTCGATGGGTTGCTAAACCAGCTACACATTTTTTGGCAATTCGACCATTTGCGCTGTCACTGGTGTCCTAGTGAGATAGTGTCCTAATACTTAGTGGTAGATAAATGTTACTATTCCTACTACTATTATTAATATTGTCCACTGTCAGGTGTCTCAAACACCTGTCGCTACATAAGTCCCCCACAAAAGAGACAATAGACTATTATCTTTAACATCGCATTCATTAGCAGTAACAACGATCTATATGAACTATATGAAGTAATAGGAAACAAATGTTACGTGTCGACTAAAGCCCATCGTCCACGATGCTACTCAAAAGTAATTATAATTATTGTTAAAAACTCAAATCACCAATGAGAAGGTAGTCATCAGCTGCCTAGCCTTTTACCAACTATGTTGGGGTCGGCATCCAGTCTAACCGGATGCAGCCGAATACCAGTATTTTACATGGAGCGACTGCCTATCTGACCTCCACAACCCAGTTACTGGGTAATACGATACCCCTTGGTAAGACTGGTTGTCAGACTTTCGGGCTTCTGACGACCCGTAACGACTGTCAAAGATCCACAAATGACAGCCGGGACCAACGGCTTAACGTGCTTTCCGAGGCACGGAGGGTCTTTATATGTCAAGATGGTCACCCATCCACGGACCAACCGCGGCAAGCTTAGCTTAACCTGATCGATCGACCCGCGCAGCTATTGTTACTTAACCACAAGCCAATAATGTTCCCACAGCTGGGACAAGGGTCTCCTCTCCGTGAGAGGAAACGGGCTGTAATCCACCACGCGGGCCCAGTGCGGTTGGTAAATGTCACATTTCTTCGAATTTTTTGGTTCTAGGACATTTCGGTTTCCTCACAATGTTTTCCTTCACCGTTTTGAGAGCAGTGGTGATGAAATAATTTACACAAAGTAAAGCGGCTGTCTCGCCTCGAACCCACGACCTACATCTCGTAAGTCGCAGTCGTTACCTCTGCCCTCTGCATCTGAATATAACAGTATAGAAAGGTTTTGGAGTGGCGGCCGACTGGAAGACGTAGATTTGGAAGCGTCCCACAAGGTGAACCGTTGGCCCCAAGGCCGCAGGGGACAGGGAAGCACAGAACCGGCCCAAGTGGCGGAGCTTGGGGGAAGCCTCTGTCCAGCAGTGGACGTCTTTCGGCTGAAATGATGATGACGATGATGATAACAATTATAAATGGAATATACTCTGCGCCGACCACATATTGGGACTAGCTTTTGCCTGTGACTTCGTGCGCGTGTAATTACGGCCATAATAAGGTAATATAGATAAGCCCATTCCCCTACACCTACAATTTCGCCCCTAAGCCTGCGGTAACACAAACAGACAATGTTCGACATATTACTAGAATGTTAGCAGGGAGCTTGTTACTGTGTACGGACAGATGCAGCCGGGGGCAGGCACTATACCTATAGTAGATACAAATATTCTGAACTAAGGGTCAGCACACAAATACCATTAAATTTTCGAGCAATTATTGTAAAAAAACACAGTGGCACTCCGGGAGTGCCGACAGAAGTAAAAATTTGAACAATTACGTGTGTATTTTTTTTTATCGTCAATACAGGATTTAACATTGGGATCTTTCCGAGGATATCGCACGATCTCCGGCGAGGCGGCGGGCCTCCTTGCCGGGTTACCGCCATGGGATCTGGAGGCAAAGGTCCTCGCGCAAATGTAGGAGTGGCGCGAGGAGGCCCAACGCCGGAGCGTAACTCCGCTGACAGAGCTCCGCGGGATCTCATGGCGACATGGAGTGTGCGATTGTCGCAACCCAGTGCTGGGCACGCCACGATTGCGGCGGTAAGTCCCCTTTTTGAGGAGTGGCTTGAGAGGCGGCATGGCGTCCTCACCTTCCGCCTGACGCAGGCCCTCACCGGACACGCTGTTTCGGGAGGTTCCTGTTTCGGATAGGGCGGGAGGAAACGCCCGGGTGTTTCCACTGCGAAGATCGCCCTGAGGACACGGTGGAGCACACGGTGGCGGTCTGCCCGGCTTGGGCGGAGCACCGCCGTGTCCTCGTGGAGGCGATCGGCGGCGGCGATCTCTCGCGTCCGGCCCTGGTCCAGGCCACGGTACGGAGCGAGAGGGCATGGGGAGCCGTCACCTCCTTCAGCGAAGCAGTAATGCTCGCGAAGAGGGAGGCGGCGCACGTGAGGGAGAGGCAGCATATGCGCCCTCGCGACCCTAGCCGCCGCAGGATACGGAGATGCCCTGGGCGTCGGGAATCCCAGGCCGATTTCCGGCCACCGTAGGCATGGGCTTGCGGACGGCGAGTAATGGGTAGCTCGCTGTCCGGTAAGGACCAAGCCCAAGTCG
Organism: Polymixis flavicincta; assembly: GCA_949987655.1. NCBI lineage: Eukaryota > Metazoa > Arthropoda > Insecta > Lepidoptera > Noctuidae > Polymixis > Polymixis flavicincta. The sequence continues at coordinate 1,487,263 of OX465198.1, read as the reverse complement.
ACGGCGCGTTGTGTTCCACGCGCGCCTCAAAGAGATGTCAGCACAAAAAAATATGGGGCCCGCAAGGGCCGATGCCTGCCAGGGGTGCGGGTTTGTTCGAAAGAGACACCACAGCCCCTGGCATACGGGCTACTGAAGGAACACCGGTGGGTTTTAGTCAGTAAAAGTCTGACACGCCCTCCTGCTCCCCAGAGCGGGAGAAGTTATTTGATGATTTCCCAAACAAAAAAAAAAAACAAAAAAAACATTGGGACCTTGGGTCCTAAGTGCTCTCGGTAAAAATGATAAACGAGCGATCGATTTCAGCCATTAACGGTAACAGCACAGATTTTTACGATAAAAATACAAAGGGAAAGAAAGGGATAATAGAATAAGAATTTCCTAATGAAAGAAAGGGACTTTTCCAAAAGACATCAGCGCACGATATCCGTGTACTCGTTCACCCATATATACACAGTATACATATAGCTCATTGAAAGCATTCGGTGACGATGACGCGAGTTCCATGATTTTTGTTCACCCAAAAAGTGCTCAACGCGCCTAAAGAAGTTATCACTTCAAAAAATATAAATAAGGAATTTACAACGTGTAACACAATTAACGCAAGAGTAAAATTTGAGTTAAAAGTATAATAATAGGTCTTTACCTATGAAATTGCCGTTTTGTATGAAAAAATTTAAACGAATTTTTTTCATGAATTTTTTATTTGTATTAATCGAAGTAATCACCCATGCAATCAATGCATCTTTGCCATCGCAGTGGCAGTTTATTGATGCCCTTCTTAAAGAAATCAGCTGGACGGGAGGCAACAAATTCTTCAAAGGCATTTTGTACTGCCTCTCGGGTATTAAATTTTTTTCCCGCCAAGAAGTTATCCAAATTCTGGAAAAAGTAGTAGTCTGTAGGCGCAAGGTCTGGTGAGTAGGGCGGATGACGGAGAGCTTCCAACCCCAGTTCTTGCAACTTGGAGACCGTCTGCTGTGCAGTATGAGGTCGCGCGTTGTCGTGCAGGAGCAGCGGAGACGAGCGATTGACCAATGCTGGTTGGAGATGCGCCAGCTTCTCCATCATTGTGTTCAGTTCTTCACAGTACACATCTGCAGTAATGCTCACCCCGTTTGGTAAGAAGCTGTGATGAATCACACCGGCGCTAGACCACCAAACAGTGACCATCACTTTTCTAGGGGTAAGTTTTCGTTTAGGGCATTGTTTAGGTGCTGAACCAGGATCCAACCAACTTGCTGAGCGCTTACGGTTATCAAACAGAATCCATTTTTCATCGCAGGTAACAATGCGGTTCAAAATTCCTTCATTTGTGTGTCTGTTGAGCAGTGCAAGGCACGTCTCGACGCGTACTTCGCGCTGGCGATCATTGAGTTCGTGGGGCACCCATTTGTCAAGCTTTTTTACCTTGCCAATTTGACGCAAATGGACCAATATTGTTTTGACGCTAACGTCGAAAGCTGCTGCTAATTCAGCCGTAGATTGTGTATCATCAGCTTCCACAATCGCCTTTAATTCGTCATTGTCGACCAAAGTCTTCGGACGACCGCGAGGTTCATTTTTCAGGTCGAAATTTCCAGAACGGAAGCGAGCAAACCAATAACAGGTGGTGCGTTGGTTTGTAGTGTTAGCTCCGTAAACGTCGTTGATGTTGCGTGCCGCTTGTGCCGCGTTGCTGCCACGACGGTACTCATATTCCATAATTACTCGAATTTTTAACGTATCCATGATGACGAAAAAGATTGAAATGCGATGAAAATGTAACACTAATCAATAAAGAAATGACTACTTTTAGAAAAAAAAATCCATGTTTTTAAAATAAAATTAATTTGAAATTAGAATTCTTAGCCAAACAAAAATTATTTTGATTTGAAATGGCCAGTACTGCAGAACGGCAATTTCATAGGTAAAGACCTAATACAATGAGTTATTTTTTTTTTTTTAATGTACCCATCAATAATTTATGTAAATGATTATTGCAGATGATGGTAATCTTAATCTATCTATCAGTCTATCTATACAGGGTTATTGGAAAAACACCAACAACCTCTTATAATGTCATTGTACTCGTCATTATGAACAACTTTTACTATGGGACCAAAACCCAAATCCCGAAAAAAAATCAGCTGTGCATTTTGATCAGTTTATACGAACATAAATGTAAGGAACAGCAGATTTTTTTTTTCGAAGAGGCCTGTGTACCACAGTTAAAGTTGTTCATAATGATGAGTACAATGACCTCTTAAGAGGTTTTTTGTGTTTTTCCAATAACCCAAAATAGATTAAAATTAATCCTTATTTCCCTTGGTCACGGCATCACACGTGAACGGCTGGACCAATATTGCAAAATATGTTTTTGTTGTGTTTTTTACTGTCGGGAGAAGGTTCGCATGAAAGAAAAATAAGAAACTTGCGCATAAAATTCGAAAATTTAAGACAACTTAACGACCACATCAACTTTTCTAATATTATACCAATGCGAATTCAATATTCATAGTTAAGGCAGGACAACGTCTGTCGGGAAGCTAGTAAGAAATATAAATGAACTAGCAGCGCTCCGCGGTTTCACCCGCGTAGTTCCTGTTCCCGTGGGAATACGGGGATAAAATATAGCTTATGTTACCCGGGGATAGTGTAGCTTCCCAACAGTGAAAGAATTTTTCAAATTGGTTCAGTAGTTTCGGAGCCTATTCAATGCAAACAAACAATCAAATCTTTCCTCGTTATAATATTACTAAACTCGTCGTCGTCGTCTATAACTCGTTGGAAGTTAGACGAGGCTTTCTACAGCTCACAGTGGCCTGCAAAACTCTCAGAGGACGCATCGACAGTCCCGAACTCCTCGACAGTCCCGAACTCCTCGAGGTTTTCTGTCGACTATTTGTTCCCGACAAATTCATCGGTCATCGTCAAAGCCGTCGACGCAATCTGTTTGCGCCGCCGTTGTCTAAAACTGTTGCTAGAGCTAAGTCTCCTGTGTGTCGTACTTTAAGGATGCTTAACGCCCTCCTGACCACCTATCCTGAATGTGATCTGTTTGCTGATGAATGGAGCAAAATTATGCGTGTATGTCTGATGTTTTGCGAGAGTAAGTATGCTAGGTTGTCCTCTACTATTTGTTAGTACCTATTTGTAATATTTTTTATTTGCTAAATCTGTATCTCTATGTTAATTAATGTAATTGGTGTTACCATTTTAATTAACAATAAACAACAATAAATTATTTACCTTATCCTGAAATATCGTAATTAGTTATATAATTAGTCAGTTTACAGTTTGTGATTTTCGAGTAACGATGATTTGATTCATTGAGAACTAGTATCTTTTGACGTTAAATATATTCGGGATTAAATAAGTTTCATTAGAACACGGGTAGTTTTTACTACCCGTTTTAGTATTCTGTTTCACCGTGCATAATGTACTCTTACTAATAAAAATAAAATTAAGCTGTAGCATACATGAATACAGGCCCTGTAACTTTATTATCTCGAAAAGCGAGCTCTCCCGGAGCGGTTGACATTATAAAATAACTGTGTGAAGTAATAAAACATTATCATTACAAAGTTTTTAACTACACGCCTCTTTATGGCACAAAGGAATATGTGATACTCGGGCGTTAGTGTCATGCATGATCAGCATATTATAATGTTCCCACTGCTGGGACACAGGCCTCTTCGTGAGAGAGTGGGCCGCAATCTACCACGCGGACCCAGTGCCTGTTGGTAGATGTCACATGTCTTCGATTTTCTGGTTCTACGACATGGTGGTTTTCTCTTCCTCACGATGTTTTCCTTCATCGTTTTGAGAGCAGTGGTAATGAAATAATTTACTCAAAGTAAAGCGACTGTCTGGGTTCTGCCTGAAATCGGTAAGTTGGGCCCGTTACGGTGTATGGAACGTACGAACGTGGAGTGAGTGCACCTGTGTCTGCGCACACACTTGTGCTCTACAGGATAAGTTTTTAACCAGTGTGCAAACTGTAACCATGAATTCGGCATATCATGCGAGACCTCCAGCGCAGAAATATTTTGGTCGGTTATACAAAAAAATCCTCATAATATCTCCCACACCGAAGTCAATCCGTTGAGATTGGCCGCCATGGACGAAATACGGACTGGAGGACTATATGGAATGTAAACGAGGTAAAGGAGTATGTGAGGATCCTAGCAGGTGGCATTCTATAGTTTCTGCCTACCCCCGTGGGAGGCGTGAGTTTACATAGGTATGTAGTGAACTCCTGTCTTGCATCGGAGCTGACACAAACACACACACTTTTCACATCTATACCTTGATCCTGCTGACTCTTACGTGTAAATTGACGTACCTGAAAACAAAAAAAAAACAAAATTAATTAATAACTAGCTTCCGCCCGCGGCTTCGCCCGCGTAGAAGTCGGAAATTAACCCGCTGGAACTTACTACCGGGATAAAAGGTATCCTATGTGTTAATCTAGGTTATAATCTGTGTGCTCAATTTCATACAAATCCATTCAATAGTTTTTGCGTGTAATAGTAACAAACATCCATGCATCTATACTATCACGCGACGATGCGCAAGCGGTGCGCGTCTCTGATGCGCAGAATGCGGGGCAGCGGCAGCGCCAACACCGTCCTGGCGATGATCGCCGACAGAGTAGATTGTCCTTATGTCCGGCAATGCTGCAGGCATAATTTTGTTATCTTTGTTATGTTTTTATTATTTTTATTTTTGAAGTGAAAACTTCTTTAGCGGCGTTGTAAACTTTTTTGTAATGGGTAAAAAATGTTGAACTCGCGTCAGGACACGTGACCTGATCGAAAATTGGTAAGACGGATGGAGAGTAGACAGCCGGCGCGGCGTAGGAGAGGAAGTATCCCCCTCCCTTTCTACGGCGCGGCGAAAATGTATGCCTGCGCCTGCTGTTTTGTTTAGGCGGCGCTTGCGCGAATGTTCGTGTGTGTTTATGTTACAGCGTGCCACGCGCATCCATGGATGGTGACAGCTGATGGCTTGATTTTTCTGAGAGATAAACTTTATGTCATGTTTGTGTACGATAGCGCAATAAATAAATATTGTATTCTACCACATAAATGATAGTACTTTTATACTGATAATTAAAGCAATTCGTGCAAAATTATTCCCTAACCATAACAAAATATCAAAAATGCACAACGTTAATATTCAAGTTTTCACTTCTGCCGGCACTCCCGGAGTGCAACCCGTCGTTTTTTTTATCATTTTTATTTGTCTGTACTTGTCATCCTGCATGTATTCTTTATGTTTATCTGTATATGAGTCTTGTTACTTGAATTAAACACATATTTTTTTTTTTAATTATTATTGATACATACAAACTTTCGCGTTTGTAATATTAGTAAGGATTACTTGAGGTCTATCAAAAAGTACTTGAGGTCTTAAGCAGTTGTGGCCCAGTAGAAACAACTGTGCGTTGCGAGTTTTAGGTTGAAGGTTCGAATCCAGACAGGAACCTTATGTCAATTATATGTATTTCATTACTATTTGCTTTCTGATACATACTTGCCGTCTGTTGGGACATGTTAGCTCAAAGCTGCAATGGCTCTTTCGTCAAAAGGCCCTTCCATATATGACCCTGCATTGTTAGACTCACATACAATTCAAATAATATAATGTTTGTACTTTAAAAGGACTATGACCTCTGAGTTTGTTTCGGATTTTCTTCTCAGGGAACAGTCAGCTAGGAAATGCCGCCAAAAACGACGCATAAAGTGTTTTATAAGATCTATTTACATAAATAAACATGAATTTCTCAAAAACGGCGAAGGATAACATTGTATGGAAACCGGCATGTCCTAAAACCAAAAATTCGAAGACATGTTACATGTTACTATCTATCAAACCACACTGGGCCCGCGTGGTGGATTAGGCCCACTCCTCAAAGTCAAAATCAAAGTCAAAGCATTTATTTCAATTAGGCACTTAAAACGTCAAGAATTGATTCTAGTCGCCCATTCCAAAATGTAGTTTCGTATGGAGAAGAACGGGCAAAAAACTCCACCGTTACTCTTTTAAAATGTTTTACATACAATTTATCATAGTACATTCATTATATAATTATATGTGAAAACGATGCCCCCAGAATAAAATTACTATACCAAAAAAGGTAACAAAATGCAACTGAAGCAATAAAGATAAATTAATTCTATGATAGATACATGGTTTTTTTTTTTTTTTTTTGGGTGGGAAATCATCAAATAACTGCTCCCGCTCTGGGTGGAGCAGGAGGGCGTGTCAAACTTTTACTGACTAAAACCCACCGTGTTCCTTCATTAGCCCGTATGCCAGGGGCTGTGGTATCTCTTTCAAACGAACCCGCACCCCTGACAGGCATCGGCCCTTGCGGGCCCCATCATTTTTTGTGCTGACATCTCTTTGAGGCGCGCGTGGAGCACAACGCGCCGTCGACTTGGGCTTGGTCCTTACCGGACAGCGAGCTACCCATTTCTCGCCGTCCGCAAGCCCATGCCTACGGTGGCCGGAAATCGGCCTGGGATTCCCGACGCCCAGGGCGTCTCCGTATCCTGCGGCGGCTGGGGTCGCGAGGGCACATATGCTGCCTCTCCCTTACGTGCGCCGCCTCCCTCTTCGCGAGCATCACTGCTTCGCTGAAGGAGGTTACGGCTCCCCATGCCCTCTCGCTCCGTACCATGGCCTGGACCAGGGCCGGACGCGAGAGATCACCGCCGCCGATCGCCTCCACGATGACACGGCGGTGCTCCGCCCAAGCAGGGCAGACCGCCACCGTGTGCTCCACCGTGTCCTCAGGGCGATCTTCGCAGTGGAAACACTCGGGCGTTTCCTCCCGCCCTATCCGAAACAGGAACCTCCCGAAACAACCGTGTCCGGTGAGGACCTGCGTCAGGCGGAAGGTGAGGACGCCATGCCGCCTCTCAAACCACTCCTCAAAGAGGGGACTTACCGCCGCAATCGTGGCGTGCCCAATAGATACATGGTGCTCACATATTTACAAACATTGTAAGAGTAAGCATACGATTTTCCTAGAATATTAACAAGAAATAAGTCAGTGTGTGAGTGTAAATCAATGTCATAAATATAATTATTTATACAATTCAATTAGCAACCAGTTTGATTTTTTCTAGACTCTAGATTGTCCTATGGAGCAGGACCAGCATGTTTCCTAGCATTCTTATCTTGAATATAATCGTCTAATTTATAATACGCTTGTTTACCAAGTGTACTTTTAATATGAGTTCTAAATTTCCTTTTATTGAATTGCAAAATCTCACAAGGTATTTTGTTATAACATTTAACACAGTACCCCATAAAAGATGAATGTACTTTAGCTAATCTGAAAAATGGTTGATCTATTTTGTCTTTGTTTATAGTATTAAAATGATGTGTAACACTTATTTTATTAAAAAGATGTAGATTTTTTCTTACATACATGATATTTTCATAAATGAATTGGCAAGGTACTGTCATAATATTAATCTTTTTAAACAGTTCCCTGAGGGATTCGCGGCGACGTAGATTATAAATGGCTCTGACAGCTCTCTTTTGCAAAATAAAGATGGATTCAATGTCAGCAGCCCGACCCCACAGTAAAATGCCATACGACATAATGCTGTGGAAGTAGCTAAAATAGACCAAACGCGCGGTTTCTACATCTGTTAACTGTCTGATCTTTCTAACAGCATAAGCGGCCGAGCTTAGCCGCCCCGCAAGAGATGTTATATGAGGTCCCCATTGCAATTTATCGTCTAGCGTGATTCCTAGGAACACCGTTTGATTAACAAATTCCAGTTTTTCTCCATTCAATATGATGTCACATTCGCTACTTCTAACATTTGGTAATTGAAATCTAATGCATTTGGTTTTTGTGCCATTTAGTACCAAATTATTTACCGTAAACCAATCTCGGACCTGAAGAATAGAGTTATTCACGTCGTCAAGATTTTGTGTACGTCGGTCTATTTTAAATATCAATGATGTGTCATCTGCAAATAACACCATCATAGGTTGATTTAGAAGTAAATACGGTAAATCATTAATATAAACCAACTCACAGAGAAGAGACCCGAGTCCCAGCAGTGGGAACATTTTAGGCCGATTATGCTTATGCTATTAAATAGTGAAGAGTCCACCAGTGAACGTAAGCGTTCCCCTGGACGTATCACTCAAGTATTTACCTCTCACCTGAGCCCAACTTGAGCGCGTTGACTTATGAAGTGTCGATAAGACGTTAATGCCTGCAAACACGCGATCTGCAGCTTATGGGGTACGGCACAAGTGGAAGTGGAGCGGGTAAAAGTGGGAAGCACCAGGGAAATTAAATTTTTCTTACTTCTAAAGAGGAATCCTTAATCGGTTGACATCGGCGCGGAGCCTTGGGGCTCCATTACAATACAAAATCAATTGTGTATCATTAGACGATCTTGAGCGATTAAAAGAAAGATAGAAATATAAATTATTTATTGTCGAGGTCATACAGTAAGCAAGCATATTATGTAGGTTGAGACGACACATTGAGTAGGTTAAATCTTATCATGAAACTTTAAAATAACATGAAAAATGGGGTGTTCTCTTCTATACCTATGCCTTATGTGTTACCTTTTGATACTAATTAACGTCTTAAGTTGTTCGCTGTCACTGGCACCACACCCTAACTTCCCTTGATCGCTGCCATTGCCAAAAAACAATTATTTCGTTTAAATTTTACAAAACAAACTAAATTCCACCTTGTTTCATAACTTATAAAGTGCATTTCACAATAACTAATAAAATAATTTTGAATCGCTCCACAGAAATTAGGACAAAATATATTGTATGGAAGAAAAAGAGTGAAATTGAGTAAAATTAAGAGAAATATAATAATTACGAAGCATTAAGTTGGTTGTTTTAATTAAAATTTATTGTAATTAGTTTTGTTAACGGTACTTTATCAACGTTAGATTCTTGAGCTTTCTAATGGGCAGTATTTATTTGAATGAGCTGAAAGGAACAAACAAATAAAAGCTTAGGGACTACTCACACTTATTCAGCTCTGTTCAGCTTTTGTCCATAGAAAACTACCGACTTCCAAAAAAGGAGGAGGTTATATGTTCCACCGAACATATTTTTTTTTAATGTATGTTCCTCGATTTCTCCCCCATTTGTGGACCGATTCTCAATTTTTTTTTTTTTTGAAACGATATACTCTTGAGGTAGTCCCATTGGCACCAAGTCAGGATCTGATGATGCAATCCCAGGGAAATCGAGGGCAACCCTCAAACCTTATAGGTATTAACAATGTTTTTCCTATGTTTTCTAATGCTATTGAGACATTTGCGTATGGTCATCATCATCTCATGACGCTGAGCTGATGATGGAAAGTACAACTCTTTAACTTAGGAGTTAGGTGCAGATTCGGGCATAACTCCGTCATATATAGACCGATTTGCAGAATTCTTTTTTTTGGAAAGGGTTTTATTCCGAAATGGTCCCATTTAAATTTCATATAGATTTGATGATGCGTTTCGGAGACAGACAATGGAACTCTTCAAAAAACGACAGCAAATCAACCGCGATTGCTGCTATCGCATAAATATGCATTGTTTTGACCCCAAGAATGATGAATTGGTGTGGAGTGAGTACTATAACTAAAAAGTGAAAATAAAAACTTTTCCAAAAAAAAAACAACCGACTTCCAAAAAACACTAGAAAGTGAAAAATAACTTTAATTTCGGAAGGCGGTGACAATAAATTAATAAAATACATGTCCAAAGTCACCGACTTCCGAAATTAAAGTTATTTTTCACTTTCTAGTGTTTTTAGGAAGTCGGTTGTTTTTTTTTTTTTTTTGGAAAAACTTTTGTATAGAGTCCGTTCAGCTTTCCGCGGCAGAACGGATGCGTACGCATCTCAGAAAAAATCGTTCTTTTCTATGGACAAAAGCTGAACAGAGCTGAATAAGTGTGAGTAGTCCTTTAAGCGGTCCACAGTGCAGAAGATCGCATAACGTGAGTACACGTCGGCATCGTGTGTGGTCACTTGGGGGAAGAACGACGAAGAAGAAAAGGGGCGAGCCTATTGCCATCAACCGGGCACAAGCCCAGACTCTGGGCAGCTATTGAGAAATTATAGATGGAATAGGATACCTATTTGAAAACTCATCATCATTATGACGCTGTAGACCATAAGGACATGCAAAGCACCGTTTTTGGCAAATAAACATTTTCGTGTAGGTACAGTACAATTATTTTCTTAATGTCCCTGAGCAAACTTCGTGTTTCGTCGGATTTCCATCAGTGGCCCTAGTGTGAGTTTAATTTAACTATCTCGAACAAACGCATCGAGCGCGTGCGGCGCTCCGATTAGTCCGTCACCAATCCAGGGGCCTTAGTCTGCTATTTTTATAAATTCGTCATTCCAACACGATCCCATCGTCATTTTGCTAAAAGTTCGTAATCTGCTAAATTCATGATGGTCGATCAGTGGTCGGTCAATGGTCTCGTAATATAATTGTGTTATAATGGCATTGTCGTATTGCCATTATTATAAAACCCGTTTGTAGAAATAATTTTCGAAAAAATACTACTAAATTTGAACATTTATTCATGCCAGATTTCATTTACATGTATATTTGTATATATTTTTTATTTTTTAACATATTATTTTAGGTACTGTAAATTTTTTAGCATTTAGTCATTCATTTGCCATTATGTACGAGATTACCTATAAACGCCATTTCTTTCAATGGAGTGTCATTGGCTGACCACTGGAAAGTCATAATGACGCCATTATATTAGTAGACTAAAAAACTTGTCAAAATCAACAAATATTAAATCAATGATCGACCATTCTGACACTATTGCAATAGCAGACTTGAGGCCCAGGGCCAATGGAAGCGCCAAACGCGCGCGAAGCGTTTGATCGAGATGGTTAAATGAAACTCGCACTGTCTCGCACTAAGGCCTCAGTTGCCTTTGCACTTGGTTAAGGCCGGACGGTCTCAATCGACTTAGAAATACATCTATAGAGATGTTTATACTCTTTTAAGTTAATGTAATTTATTTTTAGGGTTCCGTACCTCTAAAGGAAAAAACGGAACCCTTATAAGATCACTTTGTTGTCCGTCCGTCCGTCCGTCCGTCTGTCAAGACCATTTTTCTCAGGAACGCGTGGAGGTATCAAACTGAAATTTCTATATGATACTTAGTTCTACTGTCCCTGGAAGCTGTAGAAAAATCAACCTTCTAAGTCAACGCAATCAAAAGATACAGCCATTTAGGCCGCAAAATTCCGCAAATTTTCGAAACTCGCACGGGAATCAAAACCTACAGGGTACTTCCCGTGAACTTAGAATCTTGAAATTTTGTACGAAGTCACGTCTTATAGTACAGATATAGGAAAAATTACGAAAACTGTAAATTTTTAGTTTCGTCATATAAAAAAAAATATTTTTGACAATTTTGAACTTTTACTTATATACCCACAGATTTGTACGGAACCCTCGGTGCGCGAGTCCAACTCGCACTTGACCGGTTTTTTTTAAATTGGAGGAAAACTCGTTTGTATGCGGAAATGTGATGATTACCAAAGGACATTGAGAAAATAGTTGGAGCGTAATAAGTGTTCTAATCACTCAAGAAACAAAAATAAGACACATGGGATTACGTTTAACGCTAAGTACAGTGCAAAAATGTTAGTTTGTTTCTTAGACAAACTTAAAGCGGATTGAACCTAATATCAAGGTATTTACAACACAGATTTGAGTGGAAACGCCGAGAGGGGACGCCCTAGGAGGACGTATAGTGACCTTATTGGCGATGCCCTTCAGAAAAGCAGGTGTGTAGTACTCGCAACCAGCGTGCGTGTATGACCAGAGGCCTTGGTGTGAGTTTCATTTAACAATCTCGATCAAACGCTTCGAGAACGTTTGGTGTTCCGATTGGCTCTGGCTTGATGACGGACCATCGGAACGCTGAACGCGCTCGATGCGTTTGATCGAGATGGTTAAGGCGCAGACAGCCGATTTTTAAGGACTTCTTATTGAAGATCACGCCTAAACGGCTTGTCTTATGTATTTGAAAAAATTATATGTGAAACTAGACAATTTTCTTCGTCATTTGATATGTGAATATTTTAAATAATATTTTTATAACATAATGTAATTAATTGGTAAAGTAATGTCTATCGCGGACATAAAAACGATAATCACGCAAAAACTATCGGGTGTATTTCCATGAAACTTTCACCATCTAAAAGACAATTTAATCACCCAAAATTTAGTATACGGTTTTTCTTTGAATTGTGTTTGATAAATCAACATGGGTTATTTTTCGAAAAACTTGATGCGCGTTCAGGCGGCGTCTCTTGTGAGCGACGGGCGGCAGTGCATCGCTGTAGGTGCTGCTGTCAACTATCGTCGCTTTAAATGAAACACACTAGGGCCACTGATTTGTGAACGTAAACGAGCAAAAGGAGTATGTAAAGATCGTAGAAGGTGGCATTCGATAGTTTCTGTCTGAAACTAATATTATGATAATCAAACAAATATTGACTGCAAAGCGTTCATACACCACACTTCATTCTCATAACAAATCATCATATGAATGTCCTAAAACCAAACTGCACCCTAATCCTACAAGCAAAGGATCTAATTTTACATGACAAAATTCCCTAAGCATTTACATTATACACAGTACTAATATCACCTACGAAATAAAATTAGCTAAACTACAAATCGATCCTAACTACATAACGTAAGGTTCAATTCCGCACGTAGTAAGTAATATATAAAGCAATTAGAATAATAAGTATCTGTTGATTCGTTAAAACGTAGGTAATACTTTGCTGATTGAATTTGAATCATATTCTGAGTGCGATAGTGTTTTAATTGATTCGATGAGCATGCTTACGTTTTAAAATGATTAGGGATGTTATTAGAGTACTAATATACTCGTATCCGCAATGCTTGGCAGATAATAAATTGTAAGTTTTTAATTTAGGGGTCACATCATCACCTAGCGAAAAAAAAAACAGCTTTTCCTTACATTTATGTTCGTATAAAAATGTAGGGAACAACAGATTTTTTTTTCGCGATTTCAGGTTTGTTCCCATAGTAAAAGTTCGTCACAATGATGAGTACAATGACTTCTTAAGAGGTTGTTGGTGTTTTTCCAATAACCCTGTATAATAAAACAATATTAACCGGTTTTCTCGCTATTGGTCAAAACAAAACTCCTTATTATTGTAAACGCGAAAGTTTGTATGTTTGGATGTGTAGATGTTTGTTACTCTTTCAGGGCCGAAACTGCGTTACCGTCGCGGGTCTATGTGCGTGGACACACGAGGTGGGATCGTAATGATATCAGTCGCGGGGACATTTTATTTACGACTAGCTGCTGCCCGCGGCTTCGCGGGATCCGCGTGGATGTCGGAAATTATCCCACGGGAACGTGCTACCGCGACTTAAAGTAGCCTAACCCGCGACGGACGCCCGCGCGTGGGACCGCAACGGGGCACATTTGTATGAAACCGCGCGGGCGTCCGCTTAACGGCCTGGCCACGGGACAACCGCCATGGCGAAAATTCGCGCGGTGCGACCGCCGAGGCGTCTAGCGACTGAAACAAACGCATAGAAATGTACTTATCAAGCCACGCGGGGCGGCGACCGGCGGCGGCGGGGCGACCGGCGGAATGTACCAAGCGAATGGCACGGGCGACCGGCGGCGCGGCCGGCGAGTGAAACAAATACATGAATCAGTACGGCGGCGCGAGCCACGGCGTCAAGCGGCAGTCGCGGCGACTAGGGCAGCAATCAAACGAGTTTAGTTGCTTTCGCCGCGAATAATGATCACCGAGACTTTTATTGCTGAAATACTAGCAAGGCCACCTATTTGGAAGTCTGGTCACCCACAGCATAAATATAAACATATAGTGAAGTGATTGTGGGAAGAAATTAAAATAAAATTTCCAGATATGTCTCGTACTTCTTGTGGAATTCTCCATCTATACCTCGATTCCTATTCAACTTTATACTCCACAATCTCTTCAAAATATTATATATCTTGAACCAAAAAACTATTACTTTCTAACTAATATCGAGATAACTTTGTTAAAAACATTTCGTTTTCGGACTTCCTTACTGGTCGCGGCGGCGACTGTGACTCCCCGTGGCCTGCAAACGATGCCGCGGGAATTGTCGCCTCGCCTGCCGCACCGCCGTACGCACCGCCGATCCCCGTGGCCAGGCCGTTACGCAGTTTCGGCCCTCACGCAAAAACAACTGAATGGATTTGGATGAAATTTGGCACGCTGATAGATTATAACCTAGATTAACACATAGGATACTTTTTATCTCGGTAGTAAGTACGTTCCCGTGGGATAATTACGACTTTCATGCGGGCGAAGCCGCGGGCGGAAGCTAGTCATTAATAATAAAACAATGTTTTGTAACATACATAGGTTTCTCTTTTTTGTGTCTAGCCTTTAGGTTTTGATTCGGCACTGTAAACTGAAATACAGGCTTTGCCTAGTTCGGTTGCAGTGGCTACATCCATAAATATTGGAAATGAATACTGCCAAACTATGTTTCTGTAAAATATTACTAAGTTTTTGGAGAAATAAATTTACTTACTCACTATTGATTGAGGACTCACGTCAAAAATATATTTTCCAAATAAAATAAATACCTAATGTATTATGGAAATGTGATAAAGATTAGTTATTTTTAAAAGAGTGAGTTTATCAATTACACAGTATTTTTAAACCAATTGGACTAAGGAAGAAGCACCAGGGTAGGGAAGCTAAGCGCATACCCCTTAAAATGCTTCAACATTTTGAATGATGATTGAATGGTACAACGGATATTATTATACACTCAACCGCGCGTCCACGGTCATAATTTGAGACCTTTATCTCCTAACAGCAACAGAGCGGTTTTCGATTTCAAGATTTTCGCTTGAAATGCGGTTTACTGTACTAAAGTAAAAAAGTAAAGTAAAATCGTTTATTTAAATTACAATACGAGGTAGCCTTGGTCCCAAACTAGGCACAGACGGGAATATCTTCATATTAAACCAACATAAAACACAACCACAACACGACCTGTAATATCCGCGCGTAACCACAAATTATCCGCATATCCGCAGCCGCAGCACATCACTACGTGCTAAGCCGCACGCAACTACTCGAGACATCAAAGTGAGTGCGTAATACGAGTGGCAACACTACACATTATTTTACCAGGATTTTGAGTTCAACCGGCCATTTAGTTAAGGAAGTTGGCAACATTAAATATTACTAAAAAGCTTATGACTGCCATCATCAACATCTGCCTAGCATTTTCCCAACTATGTTGGGGTAGGCTTCCAGTCTAACCGTATGCAGCTGAATAGATGTTCTTTACATGGAGCGACTGCCTATCTAACCTCCACAACCCAATTACTGGGTAATACGATGCCCCTTAGTAAAGCTGGCTGTTAGAGTCTCAGGCTACTGTCTGATGACCCGTAACGACTGTCAAAGATCCACGAATGACAGCCAAGAACAACGGCTTAACGTCCTTTCCAAGCCACGGAGGGGTCTTTGTAGACGCTCATTTTCAGCTGCAACCCTCAGAAGATAAGACTAGCTCACAAAGTCCCTCAAACCTCCTCTTAAAAAACTGTTGACTAAATGCCTCCGCGACGCAAGCTCCTCATGTCACATCATACCCTGGTACTTACATAATTAATCAGAGGATTATCTCCGAGCCGAGTGCAGCTAATGTAATATGTCGTGTCATGGGGTTTTAGTACCTGCTATATTATGTATAAAGTTATGATGGCGACACAGTGGATTTTATGTCTTTCACATGTGTTTTTGTAGACATGGGTTTTTTTTAATGGGTGGGAAATCATCAAATAACTTCTCCCGCTCTGGGTGGAGCAGGAGGGCGTTCCTTCAGTTGCCTGTATGCCAGGGGCTGTGGTATCTCTTTCAAACAAACCCGCACAACTGGTAGGCATCGGCCCTTGCGGGCCCCATCATTTATGTGCTGACATCTCTTTGAGGCGCGCGTGGAACACAACGCGCCGTCGACTTGGGCTTGGTCCTTACCGGACAGCGAGCTACCCATTACTCGCCGTCCGCAAGCTCATGCCTACGGTGGCCGGAAATCGGCCTGGGATTCCCGACGCCCAGGGCGTCTCCGTATCCGGCGGCGGCTAGGGTCGAGAGAGCGCATATGCTGCCTCTCCCTCACGTGCGCCGCCTCCCTCTTCGCGAGCATCACTGCTTCGCTGAAGGAGGTGACGGCTACCCATCTCGCTCCGTACCATGGCCTGGACCAGGGCCGGACGCGACAGATTGCCGCCGCCGATCGCCTCCACGAGGACACGGCGGTGCTCCGCCCAAGCAGGGCAGACCGCCACCGTGTGCTCCACCGTGTCCTCAGGGCGATCTTCGCAGTGGAAACACCCGGGCGTTTCCTCCCGCCCTATCCGAAACAGGAACCTCCCGAAACAACCGTGTCCGGTGAGGACCTGCGTCAGGCGGAAGGTGAGGACGCCATGCCGCCTCTCAAACCACTCCTCAAAGAAGGAACTTACCGCCGCAATCGTGGCGTGCCCATTCATGGCATCATCAAAACTAGTCTGTAATGTTCCTAATGCTGGTTCGCGGGCCTCTTCTCTATAAGAGAGAGTGGGACGACGCGAGCCTGGTGAGGTTTGGTGGATGTCACATGTTTCCGAACTTTTGGGTCGAAGACATGCCCGTTTCCTCACAATGTTTTCCTTCAACGTTTTGAGAGCAGTGGTGATGAAATTAAATGTACAAAGTGATTTCAAAAAGGGATATTATAAATTGCACAACATATTAATAATCACCTAAATAATAGATCTATTTTTCTTTCTAGTTGCTTAAGTCAAATAAGTAGGTACAGCATATTGCACATACACATGTAACCAACTCCCAGGAAGAGATACAATTCACATAAATATCGTATGTCGCGTGTTCTGGTCCATCGCGGCACTTCCGTCATGCGTCAGAGACGAGACTCATCCGTTGCGAAATTTTGTCATCCATTCTTATTACTCTATGGCTGTGTCAGAGAATTACATTCACTAATGATAGTTTTTTTTTTTGTGGAAAATCATCAAAAAACTTCTCCCGCTCTGGGTGGGGCAGGAGGGCGTGTCAGACTTTTACTGACTATAACGCACCCGTGTTCCTTCAGTTGCCTGTGTGCCACGGGCCACGGTATCTCTTTCGAACAACCCGAACCCCTGGACTAATAAGGAGTAACGTAGAAGCCAAACCAAATGTTTATTGCTGAATTTCCCACAGGTACCTACCCCTTAGCGTGTAGCGCTCAGTTTTATGTTTTTAAGACTGGCTTTATTTAAGGCCTTAATTTATAGCGGAACCCGCCGCGCCTGTCCGTCACCGGACTTTCTTCGGAGGGGAATAACCCCCATCACCAGAACACATTGCTCGCCAAGACCACCCCAGGGACCAAATAGCATAAGGGCACCAGACGACCCCGTGTATGGTACCCTTGGTCCTGCGACTGGTCAGGACAGTGGCCCCGCCGCCGTCTACCACTTTTCGGCCGCAGGGGATAGGGAGAGCGGCCAAAGCTATACCGACCCTCCTCCTCCCCTGCGGCCTCATCGCGTCCGCCATCAAACGGTGCCGGCCCCGTCTAGGCCACGGAAGGGAAGAGCCCTGCTCCGAAACACCAGCACTCCTCCTACGCCGCAGCCTGTAGCCCTCAGTCGCGATGCCTCCCATTCGACATCGCAGCCCGTTTCATTGCGATGCACCTCACCGAAACTTACTTTTTGGCCGCTACGTCGTCGGCTTTTGGGCAAAAGTCCTGACGAGCGGCCCCACCTCGGGGTTCCTCTTCGCTTCACCGTGGGTGGGCAAGCCACGGCTATTACTATTAAGCACCCCCGCAACGATAATGCAGGATCGTACCGGGGGGGGGGGGGACCTATTACCTCCTAGGTTGACCTGCGAGATGTCTTTCCCTAAAAAAATGAAAAGGTAGGTTTTTTTTCGAAGCCCTGGGATGCACTTTGTTTTATTCTCAACGCTCCGGTCGACACCGAGAGTTGCAAAACCAGTGCGCGATAAAATGTCGTCGCGATATTTTAACGTGCGTGTGAAAATGGTCTTGGGAGATTGCGTGGGAAATGATAGCTGTTTTATTAAAGACAATAACTACAATACGCCGAAAGCATCAATATCGATAGTAATTGCTTTGACACAATTGTGCATTCGACACGCCGCGCCGCCGGCACGTATCCGGTAGCATGGCGCCGTGTGCCGACCGGTCGGCAAACTTCACGACTCACGATCTGATGCTAGGAATATAACTATTTATAGACAAAGCTCGTGCCATACGTATTTGTAGACTCCTTGATAAGGACAGAAAAATAGTATAAATATTAATATGTTATATTGTTCCCACTGCTGGGACACAGGCCTCCTCTCTTCGAGGAAAGTGGGCGAGTATTTCGCCACCCGGGCTCAGTGCGGGGTGTTACTTGGTAGATGTCAGTCTTTGGAGGAGTGGAGTTTCTTGCCGGCTCTTCTCCATAGGAAGCGACAATTTGGAACCGTGCACCAAGCTTCAAACTTTTCATAAATGCCCATGCAGGTTTATGTGAAATACAATATTGTCATTTTCCATATCCCAGGCTATATCTTTGCCAAATTTCATGACGATTGATTCAGCTTACTGGGTAATACGATACCCTTGTTAAGACTGGTTGTCAGACTTTCGGGCATCTGACGACCCGTATCGACTAACAAATATCCACGAATGACAGCCGGGACCAACGGCTTATCTTGCTTTCCGAGGCAAGGTGGAGTCTTGGTATGTAATGATGGTCACCCATCCACGGGCCAACCGAACCGACCAACAAATAGCTTATTATAACTGTGTTTTATACCTATGTACCATTATATCCTTTCGTTTGTCTGTATGTCCGTGTGTCCACACGCACCTGGGCAGCTCACTCAAATTATATGCTCAAATGATTTACTGCGCAAATTGATACCTTGTCGTAGATTTATTGACGTTAAGCAATCTATTCCCTTCTCTAATATATTGTACGTATGTGCAATGTTAGTCAAACGCTTGCTTCGATGCAAAGGAAAAGAGAGGGGCTCTAGAGGGGCTTGTGGCTAAGTATTAGCAGCCGCAAGAATCGATCGATCAGGTTAAGCTACCCTTGCCGCGGTTGGTCCATGGATGGGTGACCATCTTTATAAACCAAGAACCCTCTACGCCTCGGAAAGCACATCAAGTCGTTGGCTCCGGCTGTAATTCGTGGATATTTGACAATCGTTACGGGTCGTCAGAAGCCCGAAAGTGTGACAACCAGTCTTACCAAGAGGTATCGTATTACCCAGTAACTTGGTTGTGGAGGTCAGACAGGCAGTTGCTCCATGTAAAGAACATCTATTCAGCTGCATACGGGTAGCCTGGAAGCCGACCTTGGCATAGTTGGGAAAAGACAAGACTACCCGTAACAACTGTCAAAAACTTTTGAATGACAACCTTTAATTTTTTGAAGTGAAAACTTCTGTGGCGGAGTTTTTTTTTTTTTGTTCACTTTTTTTGTAATGGATAAAAATGTTACAACTTGCGTCAGGATACGTGACCTGATCGAAAATTCGTAAGACGAATGGAGAGTAGACAGCCGGCGCGGCGTAGAAGAGGAAGTATCCCCCTCTCTTTCAACGGCGCGGCGAAAATGTATGCCTGCGCCTGCTGTTTCGTTTAGGCGGCGCAGGGCGCTTGCGCGAATGTTCGTGTGTGTTTATGTTACAGCGCGCCACGCGCATTAACCATCATCATCACCATGGCTGGTGACAGCTGATGGCTTGATTTTTCTGAGAGATAAACTTTTTAATGTAATATAAATTGTCATGTTTGTGTACGATAGCGCAATAAATAAATATTGTATTCTACCACATAAATGATTGTACTTTTATACTGATAATTAAAGCAATTCGTGCAAAATTATTCCCTAACCATTCCAAAATATCAAAAATAAGTTTTCACTTCTGTCGGCACTCCCGGAGTGCAACCCGTCGTTTTTTTTAGCCTATACTATACTGTTGCACTGCTAAGCAAAGTCCTCCCCCAAATCCCTCCAACTATGCTTTTCCAGGCCATCTCGATCCAACCCTTGCAATACGCGTCGAGGTCATCTCGCCACCTCTTCTTCTTTAAACATTCATCATCATCATCTTTTCAGCCGAAAGACGTCCACTGCTGGACATAGGCCTCCCCCAAAAGGAGGGTTTTGCCATAATCGCCACGCTTGGCAGGCGGGTTGGCGATCGCAGTATGGTGGTAAAATGCATAGAGAACGCTGCTGCCCATTCTCTAGAAGTCCCTTAGTCGCCTTCTACGACACCCACGGGAAGCAATGGGATGGTACTATTCTTTTACGTCCGGCACCACACGGTACTTTACACATTATCGAATGAAAATAATGACATGCTACAGATAACTACAGTCCTCTTTTTGATTATGACATAATTGTATATGAGAGGACACTACTATTTCTGATTCTCGTTGCTTCTTGCCCAACTTAAAAACATTGTATTCGCCAGTACCCGGCAAACGCTAAGCCATAAATAGCAAAACATTTTAAAATGCCATCACTCACATCCCATTTGTGTTTCATGATATATTAGAGTTGAGCTTTCATGGTGATCCCGCGTCAATCACAGATGTAACAGATGTGTATATATAAAATGTGCTCATGGAACACGTGGTCATCCATCATTGTAACGTGAGGTTTGGTGCCAGAGACAGCGAAGTACATGAGTTCATACGCTGAACTTACGCAAATGTCCTGCAGATCTGGTAGCGTCTTGTGACGGGTCGTTGAGCTCCCTAAAATAGGGCTGAGCTACACGGTGACTGATACATACATGCCGTCTGTTGGGACAGGTCAGCTCAAAGCTGCAATGGCTCTTTCTTCAAAAGGCTCTTCCAGATATTGCCCTGCATTGTTACACTCACATAAAATTCAAATTATATAATGTTTTGACTTAAAAAGAGACCATTTTTTTTTTTTTTTTTTTTGGGTGGGAAATCATCAAATGACTTCTCCTGCTGAGTAGAGCAGGAGGGCGTGTCAGACTTTTACTGACTAAAACCCACCCGTGTTCCCTCAGTAGCCCGTATGCCAGGGGCCGTGGTATCTCTTTCGAACAAACCCGCACCCCTGGCAGGCATCGGCCCTTGCGGACCCCACCAGTGGTTGCTGACATCTTTGACGGCGCGCGTGAGGAACACAACGCGCCGTCCCGTCTACCACTTTTCGGCCGCAGAGGATAGGGAGAGCGGCTGACGCTATACCGACACTCCTCTTCCCCTGCGGCCCCACCGCGTCCGCCATCAAACGGTGGCGGCCCCGTCCAGGCCACGGAAGGGAAGAGCGCTGCTCAGAAGCACCGGCACTCCTCCTCTACCGCAGCCTGTAACCCTCAGCCGCGATGCCTCCCATTCGACATCGCGGCCCACCTCAGTTGCGGTGCACCTCACCGCAACCTACTTTTTGGCCGCTACGTCAATGGCTTTGAGGCAAAAGCCCTGACGAGCGGCCCCACCGTTGGGTTCCTCTTGGCTTCACCGTGGATGGGAGACCACGGTTACTAAGCCCCCCCGCAACGACAATGCGGGAACCCACTCGGGGGGGAAAAAGAGACCATTACCTCTGAGTTTGTTTCGGCTTTTCTTCTCAGGGAACAAGTCAGCTAGAAGATGACGCCGATAAAATCCGATACTTACTCAATATTGAAACAAACTATGCCAAGTGAAATGTAAAACCACACTTATGCAGAAGCTTTTTTGGTATTGCCCCACGTATTTATAATAAAGTACCTGATGTGATAAAAAATATGACTGTAATAAAATTTAAAAGGGCACTAAACCAATTATTCATTGAGAAAAGCTAATACACTATTGATGACTTCCTTAATGATAAATCTCTGCACTGATTAATAAACTATTTATTATGATTGTTATACTCGTACATGTTCCTATTCTGACACTTTTTATTATGATTGACATTTTGACATAGTTTATTATTATTTTTTAACATTACTGTAAAAATGTCACCAATGTTAATAATCTGTGTTTTTGTTTCTTTTTTTTGTAATTCTAATAATTTGACATTTATATTTATTCGGTATCAATAGAATTACTGTTTATTTTTGATATTATTAGATCATTTTTGATAGAATTTAATATTATTTGCATGCCCATGAGACGGTAGAATATGGAGGACTACTTTTTTAGGAATAACATAACACACACAATTACCCGTGTTTGCTAAAATAAATGATTTTATTTGATTTGAATAGTAGAGCTTTCTATCTTGTGACGACTGCCACAGATCCACGAATGTCAGCCGGTAACAACCGACGGCTTTACGTACTTTTCGAGGCACGCGTTTTGGTATATAAACCCATCCATAGACTGATGAGAATATCGTGAGGAAAGTTTTGAATTTAAATAAATAAATTTCGTGAGGAATGAATGTCGATGGCTATAAGAGTAGGGGGAGACCAAAGAAACGATGGACTGAGTGAATGATGATGTGGTTAGACTAACGAGATGACGACTAATAGAGAAGAACCACTCCACTTTGTCATAAGTTGCGTTGTATTTATTATTTAAATTACATTATAATTATATATATTTTAGTAGTATGTATGTATGTTTGTATGTATGTATATTCTTAGATGATATGTGTTTTTATAAATTAGATTATAATTTGAACTATTATGTTTTCCCTTCTATTATTATTACACGCGTTGTCTACATCTCTGTTATCTTCTCTCCTATCGCAGGTGTGCTGGAAGAGATTTCTGTAGAAATTAGCATACCTCTGTACGTATTTTTCTGTTCCTTTATTCTTGTCTGTTTATATGTGAGTGCATGAAAGGTTAAAAAATATATATATTTTGTTGCCGCTCGACCTCGGATAAACTAGGATCAGAGCAGGAAAATGATGTTTTAACTCAGCTGTCGTCGACCTCGCAACGTATGTCCAAGTGAGCTCGCTGGCACTGCAGCTCCACCTTGTTATATTAGTACGCACTAACAGCCAACACGCCACGTGGCTTACTGTTTAACTACAAACTAGTAGAGACGTCTCTCTCGGCTCCTGTTCCGAGCCACAGCATAAATAATTGCAGTAATCTAACAACAGTGCGGTGTGGCGACTACGAATGTCGGGTCAGCCTGTAGCGCTCCCGCTGCTGGGACAAAGAACTCCTCTCTGTGAGAGGGAGTGGGCCGAAATCCACCACACATCCATCCAACATTTTCTAATTGTGGTCAAAGTTACGAAGCTGATTATTTCATGCATAAAAGTACAATTTAATATGATTCAATTAGAGGAAAAAAAAAACCTACTTCTGAAAAAAAAATTGTAAAGTATTTGGGTCGAAAATTCTCAAATATTAAGAAGAAAAAAATCATAACACGGAAACTATGAAAAATCGCGGAACATACATGGGGGTGATTCGGGTACCTCAAGGGGAGGGGTGCTCTATCTCTGGACTTCCGCTTGACACTATTTTTTGGGACAGCCTGTATATTTTATACTAGCTTCTGCCCGAAACTTTGTCGCGCGTCAAATTTCAGGCAGAAGCCGTCCCACCCCGTCGCATCGAATCGCCTGGCCATCCGAGAACTTCGTATTCGTGACGTTTTTCTTTTTGCTCGGCCCCAAAGGGCTCTAGAGTGATGTTATATAGCCTATATAGCCTTCCTTGATAAATGGGCTATCTAAAACTGAAATAATTTTTCAAATCGGACCAGTAGTTCCTGAGATTAGCGCGTTCAAGCAAACAAACAGACAAACTCATCAGCTTTATAATATTAGTATAGATATGACATGGTGGCTAAGTACCTAATAACAGTCGCACGGGTCGATCGATCAGGTTAAGCTACGCTTGCTGCGGTTGGTTTACGGATAGGATCTTTACATACCAAGACCCCTCCGTGCCTCGGAAGCAGGTTAAGGTAACCTAACCAGTCTTACCAAGGGCTATCGTGTTACCCGGTAACTGGGTTGTGGAGGTTAGATAGGCAGTCGCTCCATGTAAAATACTGGTATTCCGACCCCAATATAGTCCGGAAAAGGCTAGGTAGTTTGATATTACATAAAAATCTCAACATTGTTCAAAATTGTCCTTCTCCACTATTCTGATTCGTACACCCGTCGGTGGTAAAATGGTAATTGTCCGTTTCTAACAGTTGAGATCAAAGCCAGTTCATTTATAGATCGCACTATATTTGGACTCGCTAGAGACTTTCGAGTTAGACAGAATTTTGTATTATTTTATTAAAAATTATTGCTTGACCTCTCGGGAGCAGTTGTGGCTCAGTAGTAACAACCGCGAGTTGTAAGTCGTACTTTCGAACCCAGACAGGCGCTTCACATTGTGTAAATTAGTTCATCACCACTGCTCTCAAAACGGTGCAGGAAAACATCGTGAGGAAACCAGCACGTCTTCGAACCAAAAACTTCCGACGACATGTGACATCTACCAACCCGCACCGGGCACGTGTGGTGGATTACACTCCCCCTCGCCGAGAGGAAGCGTGTGTCCCAGCAGTGGGAACCGTATACTTGACCTCTTAAGTCCACTTTCGCACGAACGTCAAAATATCTCGGCAGGAGTTTTTCGCGCACTGTTTCTTCAACGCACTTCTTAGCGCCGCGAGTTGAAAATCGAAATGTGTTTTTTCGGCGCGCTGGACGGGATTCTCAATCCTCAAATAAAAGCGTGTTAAAAAGTGTAAAGGAACCAAACGAAAGACCAAGTTACACTGGGCACATTATCGGTTATATTTTTATGATGTTTCTATTTAGGAGAATTAGTTAGTTATGTTGTTATTTTTACGACGGCCGCATGTGGGTGACGGATGGTTGAATGTGTGGGAAGTGTCGCGTTTTATTAGTGGAGACATTAATCCTTCTTTGTGGAGAAAAATGTATCTGGTGTAAACATTAGATGGACAAATTGTTGAATTGAAACAATTTTACAGCTGGATGCTTCCAGATCAATCAAAATGCGAGAAGATGGTATTAAAGTTGTCTGACATGTTACAGTTATTTAAAGTTTTGTTATTTAAATACACATATACCTGTTTAGATACCATATGTCATCACTGGCAACACGCACTGGTCAAATACATTCGTCTTGAAACAATGTGGGACGAGAAGAAATTGCGTAGCTTTGATTTACCTTTTTCTTATCTAAATTGTTGATTTTTTTATATTTAAATATTGATTCTTTCACAAAAATTCCACTAGAGCTTTATTAAGTTTCCTATTTTATTACTGGAACATTCAGGAATATTCAACTAAAAAGAGTAACCGTGGAGTTTCTTGCCGGCTCTTCTCCATAGGAAACAACAATTTGGAACCGTGCGCCTAGCTTCTGACGTTTCATAAGTGCCCATGCAGGTTTATATGAAATAAAACATTTTGATTTTGAGATCTTAATATTTAGTTAAATTTTCTAATTCACTACTGGCACATTTCAAAAAATTACATTTTCAACTAGAAAACTAAAAATATTGCAGAGTTAGTAACAATCTCATAATAAACTATCATTCAAAGTATCTAAAACCTTTATCCTGGATTTTATAAAAACAGCATAATTTTAATTGTACCGGTAATGATTCCGAACGACGATAAGTTCCATGTAACAAATCATTAAAAGATGCCCGAAAGTAAAATTTTATGAAACATCCTTTGCCGAGAAGTTTTCACTGGCTTTTGGGTGGGAAATCATCAAATGACTTCTCCCGCTCCGGGTGGAGCAGGAGGGCGTATCAGACTTTTACTGACTAAAACCCATCTGTGTTCCTTCCATTGCCTGTATACCAGGAGCGGCGGTGTCTCTTTCGAACAACCCGCACCCCTGGCAGGCAACGGCCCTTGCGGACCCCACCAGTTGTTGCTGACATCTCTGACGGCGCGTGTGGAACACAACGCGCCGTCGCCTACCACTTTTCGGCCTCAGGGGACAGGGAGAACGGCCAACGCTATACCGACACTCCTCTTCCCCTGCGGCCCCACCGCGTCCGCCATCAAACGGTGGCGGCCTCGTCCAGGCCACGGAAGGGAAGAGCGCTGCTCAGAAGCACCGGCACTCACACCGACAATGCGGGAACCCACTCGGGGGGGAGGTTTTCACTGGCTTATGTTAACAAATTGAAATATTTTTTAGAACAGTCCCAAGACAAATAATGAAATTTTCTCGGACATTTTTATTTTTATTTTGTGGCTATATATGTATCTAAACCATAATCACACATCACATCTGGAGTCAAACGCTCAAATTCAAGAAAAACCCGCAGGATTCGCACATTTGTTTCTGGAAACTACAGTACCGTTAAAATTCAAATAAATGACCCAATGACTTGGCAGTTGGCACGTCCTCTCTGATACCCATATACGTAGCCACATAGGTTCGATTCCGGTAAAGTGCGGATGTGGGGCCCATACGGTAATAAGGTCCGATACGGTAATAAGATCCGGTACGGTATTAAGGTATTTGTTACGCAGCTGGCTGTCTTTGCATGTGATTTATGTATGTATGTGACATACATAGCCCTACATTATAAAAGGGTAATCCTGGTAGGTCGGTAAAAGGGGTTCATAAAAAGGTTAGTTGCGTTTTTACTCAAATCAATCAAACAACAACAAAAAAACAACCGACTTCCAAAAAATACACTACAAAATGAATGTTGTGTATTTTTTGGAAGTTTTAAATTTGTAGTTATGGTACCTCATTATCATCATCATTTCAGCCGAAAGACGTCCACTGCTAGACATAGGCTTCCCCCAAAAGGGGGGTTTTAACATAATCGCCACGCTTGGCAAGCGGGTTGGCGATCGCAGTATGGTGGTGAAAAAGCATAGAGAACGCTGCTGCCCATTCTCTAGTAAGTCCCTTAGTCGCCTTCTACGACACCCACGGGACGAAATGGAATGGTGCTATTCTTTTATGTCCGGCACCACACGGAACCGGAACGGTGGTACAGACGCCAGCACATCAAGCCACTCCAATCTGTCAAATTTATTTGATAGATTTTCAACTTAATACCGTCAGCATAAGGTTCATGTTCAATTGGGAAAATTTGACAGTTTGGGGTAGGTTGACTTGCTGGCGTCTGTACCTAATCCACACAAATTCGTATGCTTTCTAAGTAAATAACAGTGATAATAAATTATTGTAACATCATCAACATATGTACACTAAGTGGGAAAAATACCTACATACGTAATATTGAAACTAACTACTCGGTAAAATAATACCCTTAGAAAGTAAAGAAGAACTTTTCCAATCGGTTTATAAATGACGGCGAACTATGATGAAAAAAAAGACATCAAAAATTGAGAATTCCCTTTTTTGAAGCCGGTTAAAAATCAAATTAATCTCTCCGTGTGGTTCATTGCTCGAAAGCCCATTTCAGACAATAATCTACGTGGTTCTCACACGATCTGACCAAGATTATGTCTGGACTTTAAAAGAGACTGTGACCTCTGACTTTGTTTCGGTCTTTCTTAGAGTAGTCAGATAGGAAACAACGATCTCATCAATTTTTTAAATAGAATTGATATGTAAAAGTGTCGGTACAAACCTCAGAATACAGAACGAACCAGAAACCGTGAGAGCGCCTAATACTGAAGCCACAAAAACGACTCTTAAATAGAGTAGTTTGACGCGCAGCCGATCAGTCACTCTGTGACTGTCGTATCGCGCGACGTGTTTTACCGGTGTTCAATTTATTTAAATTATGCCGTCTTGTGTCGTTCCTACCTCTAAAAATTCAGCAGGGCGAAAAAAAACTGGACGGGATCACATTTCATGTGCAAGTAGCGCATTCAGTTATTGACTTATTTAATTATTGAATAATTAGTTCAATTAGTAAATGTCATCGTGAATAATGGGTCCATCTTGTACGTGTTTCCAATTTAGGAATTTTGATTTCCCTTCTTTTTATTACCTACTGAGGGCTTTTATTCATTGTAGTATGTGTAAAACTACTTTAAAAATATTT
The DNA here is from genome assembly GCA_949987655.1 of Polymixis flavicincta. NCBI lineage: Eukaryota > Metazoa > Arthropoda > Insecta > Lepidoptera > Noctuidae > Polymixis > Polymixis flavicincta. Next base: position 1,459,191 of record OX465198.1, on the reverse strand, counting down.
TAAACGACTTGAAAAAATAATGTTATCAAAGCAAACCGTATGTTTTAATGCATGTACAGAAAAGGACAGTAAAATTTTGATTTTATTATTTTCGTACCCCCAATACTCTCAACATTTACCCCAAAAATGGGCAAATAATGTCTGATCTAGCAATATTACGCGGGTGGGAAGTGAGGCGAGCGGGGGTCACTTGTTTTGTTTTTGGACACAGCCTGCAGCTTGCAATATCAGTTAAACGCGGCTTCTGGTTCTTTCTGTATTCTGAGGTACAAACCTATTTACAGAAATAAAATAATTTTTCATTTGTCGTGTGACAAATTACAAATATGATTTTATTTTTGTAATTTGTCTCATTTGAGTGAGAGAGACGATGCTCTACACAGCCGAACTTTTTTCACATCTTTACCTTGATGCCGCTAACTCTTACGTGTAACTTGACGTACCTGAAAACAAAAAATAGACAAAATTTAATTTTGTTACTTGGGGTCTATCAGTATGGGGTCTTAAGCAGTCGTGGCCCAGTGGACACGACTGTGAATTACGAGTTTTACTTTGTAAGTGTAAAAGTGTTCATGTACACATTGATATACAGAAACCCAAGATGCAGTTCGAACAAAAGTAACACTGAAAACTGAGTGGTTAATTGCAATTTGACACTTTTTCTAGACTGGCGAAAGGATACAAGTTTTTTTTTTGTTGCAAATTCAACCTTACAAGCGTGACTTAAAGCGGTTTTTACAAAGCAATGTCCAAAAAGACTGACTGAAAGATGACTGATGATAACTATTTGGCACAGCCTTGCACGTTGCGCCCTATTCATGCGGACGTTTTTGAGTCGTTGATTGTGTATCTGTGTTTTTTGTATACATATAAATGTGTAAACTACAAAAATAACCATAATTTACACGGTTTTATCGAAACAACTAATAAGCCATTTTTCCTTGCTAAAGAAGCTTCAAAGAATAAGTATTCACAGGGATTATAAACGTCATGTAGGTTGGTCATTTTTCAAGTTAAAGCCTGGCTTCATCACAATATACCGTTGCTTGTCCGTTGCTCAAACAATGAGCAACTAATTAGCATTAATTTACACGGACGGGCGCGAATCTTGAACGAAACACGCTAATGCATATGAGAAAGGGACGGACACGGAGTGGAGAGGAAATGGAGAGCTTACACGGATATTGTTTTTAAGAAGAAATAAAGGGTACGTTGACTTATGGTTTTCGAGGGACTTGTGGCTAAGTAAGCCACAACACACACTTCGGATCAGGGCGATCACCGCGTTATATCCGCTCTTGCAAAATGACCCTTCTAACTGCCAGGGCTTATTTTTAATCTTATATCTGGAGTTGTTTCTTCATTATTTTTTACATTGTGCTCACATAATTATGATAGATCGTCAGCTAAGTAATATCAGCAACACAGGTTGATCGATCTGGTTAAGTTAGGCTTGGCGCGGTTGGTTTGGTGGATGAAGGGATCTTTTTACATCAAGACCACGAAAGTACGTTAACCGTTGGTCCCAGCTGTCATTCGTAGATCTTTGGAAGTCGCTATGGGTCGTCAGAAGCCCGAAAGTCCCAACAACCAGCCTTACCCAGGGGATATCGTATTACCCAATAAGTAACTGGGTTGTGGAGGTCAAATACTGATCTGATACTACTCTTCGAGTACATTTTACCCCAAATAAAATGAGATCAGGGCAAGAGAATGACGAGTAGTTTGAGAATGTTGTGGTGCCTTCATAATGAAAAACATTACGAAGTGCTTGCGCAGTCTTCAACATATGATCTCTCCATTAGTTATCTACTCTATGGTAAGACAGTTGGTGCAGCGTTTTAAGCGTTTAACAGATCGTGATGTTAACGTTAAAACTTTTAATTGATTATGTAAAAACTGAACATTTTCACACGTATAATTATGAGTGTGGGTTGAGAGGGGCTGTGGCTAAGTAATAACACACGGGTCGATCAGCTTATGCTAAGCTTGCCGCGGTTTGTCCGGCGATGGGTGACAATTGGCGCGTCAATGTCCCTGCCAGCTTGTATATTAAGTATCCAGTCAATTATAATCTGAGAGCAGTGTAGTAGCCTAGAGGTATTTTGTGCAAATTAGTTCATCACCATTGTTTTCAAAAACGGTGAAAGAAAACGTCGTGAGGAAACCGGCATGTCCTAGAACCAAAAAAATCGAAACATGTGTCATCCGCGTGGTGGATTATGGCCCACTCCCTCTCACACAGAGGAGGCTTGTGTCTCGGCAGTGGGAACATTAGAGGCTGATTATCCTTTTCATATCTCGAGATAATCAATAAGCCCATCATATTACATTTGGAACATTGTTGAACCTTACAACACACTAAGGACTTTGGGGGAGGCCTATGTCCAGCAATGGACGTCTTTCAGCTGAAATGATGATGATAATATGCTAGCTTTTTTTTTTTTTTTTTTTTTTTTTTTTTTTTTTTTATTGAGAGGAACAGCAAACAGTTACATTATAATAGACTTACAACTAGTTTAACAAAAAAACAATTTGGTTATAAAGTAACCCACAACGCTGTCCACAAGTAGGCATAGTAGTTTAAGAAAAAAAGAGCTAATCGCTAGGAACATTAATAGCAGTACGTGTGTCAAATACTTAATTAAAAGCTTTTGCAGACGGCTATGCCCGCATGGATGTCAGTTTTCTGCGAAATTTCATAACGATCGGTTTATTGGTTTAAGCGTGAAAGCGTAACAGACAGACAGAGCTATTTTCACATTTATAATATTAGTAAGGATTTATTATTAGTCTGTATTTATACCTAAAGGCTTTGCCCACCCCGGTCGACAGTGTGACGCCGACAAGACCAAAACAACCTCAAACGTAAGACAGTAGTCATATTACGAATGCGGCGAGATTTCAGTCCGTTCGTTTTGTCTCGAATGTCAGTTCGCCAGTGTGGTCGTGGTCTAAAGATCAAAACAAAATCACGTGAACTTGAACTAAAAGGAGTAAAGGGGAGGTTACAACGCGGAGTTTAAATTAGTCGCAATCGCAACATGTACCCACACATGTAAAAAGAAGAACGACTAATGCGCGTTTTCACTACTAACGTTGTTGGATTTTCTACGTTCGGCTAAGGGGGCCTACTCCTAAGTCCGTCAACGTAAACCCGGGCCCGTAAGTAGTTCAAAACTTCGGTCTTGTGACTTATCAGGTCAGGTAAGTATCACGTATAAAAAAATACGAGAAATTACGCCTTTTTTCCCTGAAGGGTTGGGCACAGTTGTAGTTGAGGTACACCCACATTTCGCCAGTTATCTTCAAGTCCAATATAACAGGGCCTAAATAGGGTGTGACTCTATTGCCACATCATCATCATCATTTCAGCCGAAAGACGTCCACTGCTGGACATAGGCCTCCCTCAAAAGGGGGTTGTGCCATAATCGCCACGCTTGGCGATCGCAGTATGGTGGTAAAATACATAGAGAACGCTGCTGCCCATTCTCTGGTAAGTCCCTTAGTCGCCTTCTAAGACACCCACGGGAAGAAATGGTATGGGGCTATTCTTTTACGTCCGGCAACACACGGAACATTATATTGCCATCAACCGGGCGTAAATCTAGACTCCGGGAAAGCCACTATACATTTTTAACTGTGACTAATCTTTCGTCTACCCCACCCCTTATACCACAAACAATCAAAGCGAAATATTAAAATAGCCACAAATAAGATCAAGAGCGTGGCGTCACGACAGATGCGGTGCAGACCGTGCAGATAACGAGCGACTTTGTGATACCATCTGTTAAACGCAACGTCGTCGTCGTCTGTCCGTCTGGAAATAACCTTAGCAGTCTGACACGCCCTCCTGCTCCACCCAGAGCGGGAGAAGTTATTTGATGATTTCCCACCCAAAAAATAAGCCGTACAGGACGATTTGTCAAGGGTGTAAGTAGAAGCATCCTTCTGACTTCTAGTTATCTATCTATACCTTACTAATAATAAAGCTCAAGACGTCGTGCAATGATTGTTGATATTGCTGTCCCCCATGACGAGAATCTCGTGAAAGCTGAGCAAGATAAGAAAATCAAGTATCTTGACTTAACCCACGAGGTTGTCGACATGTGGGATGTGGACTCAGCAATCATTGTACCGATAATCATTACAGTAAATGGCCTAATAGCGAAGAGCCTCGACCAACATCTCAGGAGGCTCTCTCATTGCACGGCTGGATCAAGGGCTTGATTCAGAAAGCAGTACTCCTAGACACGGCACGCATAGTCAGGAGGTTCCTTTCTCTAGAGCCCTGACCACCGACATCATGGACCCTGCTCCTGATGCCGATGGGCCACTATTTTTTATATTTTTAAATGTTTTTTTTTTTGATATTTAAAAGTATACTTAATAAGTTTAAAAGAAAATAAATAAAAAATAAGCTCAAGAATCTCTGGAGCTACTTAGCAGTCGTATTTGAAAAAATATTTTTGTATTTGATAGGCCAATTCTTTAGAAAGGATATAGGCTATATCATCAGTAACATCACGCTTCGACACTTAAGAGCCGGCAAAGAGAAAAAATGTCGATAACAACGCTAAGTAGGTAGGCTTCTTCTAAGCGTCATCATAATGCTTAGCCTTTTCCCAAATGTTGGGGTCGGCTTCCAATCTAACCGGATGCAGCTGAATACCGGTATTTCATACAGAGCGACAGGCAGTCGCCTGTCTTACCTCCACAACCCAGTTAGATACTAGGTAACACGATACCCCTTGGTAAGACTGGTTGTCAAACTTTCGCGCTTCTGATGTCACGTAACAACTGTCAAAGATCCACGAATGACTGCTGGGACCAACAGCTTAACGTGCTTTCCGAGGCCCGGAAGGGTGTTGGTATCTAAAGATGGTGACCCATCTACGGACCAACCGCGGCTAGCGTAGCTTAACCTGATAAATCGACCCGTACGGCTATTATTATCTTTGGCCCAAAATTCAGCTGCGCGAATTCCACTCACTGACGCAGTCTGCACAAGTGACAGCATGCGGCGCAGAGTGGAACGTTACTTTTTTTTTTGAGGGTGGTAAATCATCAAATAACTTCTCCCACTCTGGGTGGAGCGGGACGGCGTGTCAGACTTTTACTGGCTAAAACCCACCCGTGTTAACCCTCAGTTGTCTGTGTGTCAGGGGCGGCGGTATCTCTTTCGAACAAACCGCACCCCTGGCAGGCATTGGCCCTTACGGACCCCACCAGTTGATGCTGACGGCTCTTTGAGCTGCGCGTGGAACACAACGCGCCGTCGACCCGGGTTTGGTCCTTACCGGACAGCGAGCTACCCATTGCTCGCCATCCGCAAGCCCACGCCTACGGTGGCCGGGAATCAGCCTGCGATTTCCGTCGCCCAGAGCGTCTCTCAGAGCGTCTCCTGCGGAGGCTGGGGCCGTGAGGGCGCAAATACTGCCTCTGCCTCTTCGCGAGCATCACTGCTTCGCAGATGGAGGTGATGGCTACCCATGCACTCTCGCTCCGTACCATGGCCTGGACCAGGGCCGGACGCGAGAGATCGTCTCCACAAGGCCACAGGGTGGAAAGTGAGCCATTGTCTTTTGAGTCTTTCTTATGGGACACTAGCTTTTGCCAGCGGCTTCGCTCGCGTGGAGGTCGCAAATTGTCCCACCTGAACGTACTATTGGGATAAAAAGTATCCTATGTGTTAAACCAGATTATAAAGTAACTGTTGGCCAAATTTCGTCCTAATCCGTTTAGCCATTTTTGCGTGATTGAGTAACAAACATCCAAACATACAAACTTTCACATTTATAATATTAGTTGGAAATAAGATAAGCTCATCGCTAGCTCTCGTCACATAAACCATAACTTATAAGACATCTGTCTCATATTAGATCCATGATAACCTAGGTTTATACACTCACGGTTGATATAATCCTGGGTTATCGCGAATTGGGGCATCGCCCTTCGATGTGCACGATATTGATATTGCATAGATACTAATATTTCTCTGAAGTTTTCGATAGAGCTAAATAACAAAGCTAAAAAACCGTTTTTGTTACTGTTGAATGAAATACCCGTAGTGTAATTTTTTTTTTTACAGTAGCCGCCACTATTGACGTGATAGAGTTGCCGATGCGAATTCCATAATCAGCCGGTAGGAATCGTGTTAAATAATGCTTTCGCCACTGCAAGGACTGCATAAAGTTGACGTATTTTATTCTTACGATTTATGGTCGAATTTTGGGGGTTCGAACTCACAACCTACAACCCGTAAGTCGGAGCCGAAACCACTAGGCCATCATTGCTCTATCCTTCATGAGTTACGAAAATTACCAAATCAAAATATGCTCTGAACAAATAGGCAAACTAGCGGTCGTGGGGCTTTTGGAACCGGGACCGCGGTCCCGGACTCCATTTATATTGTTTTTGAATGGTATTTTGAGACCACAAGAAAAAAGAAGTAAAGTTATATATTGATCAACAATGAATTATCAGTAACGGTTAAAGGGTATCTAATATTATTTAGTTGCACTTATAAAAGGACAGTTGTACTCGTAGCTATAAAATAATGAATAAACTAAGTGTTTAAATACCGATTATAGTAATTATATTCCGTAATGAATATTTATTTTATTTCGGTTTATTTCTGAAAGGCTGCAATTTTTGAAATACTAAATATATGTTATCGTTGTTTAAATTGTTTTAATTGTATTTCCACGCCTCTCTACATTATGCAAATAGCACATACAAAGTTTTTCTTTTTAAATTAATTATCTCATTTATTTTCTTCCTGTTGTAAATGCTAATTAATTTATTTTATAGTCTGGAACTAATGTCTTCAATGTATTTTTTGATGACGACTAATAGAGAAGTGTGGAAGAAAAAGACATGTTGCGCCGACCACAAATAAATTGGGATAAGGGCAGGAGAATGATGATGATGATGAATGATGATGATAGCCGCGCCGCAGTATTTTACTTTTGCAGCTATCTTCGTGTCTTTTGTAATGCTATACCTAAACTTGTTCCTAATAAACTTTTTTTTTTTTTTTTTTAAATTTTTTGGTTGACCGTACTTTTCCAAGACATAACTTTGTTTATTTTGTTTGTGATCCCAAACTCTCACTAATAATACTTCTCAAAAATAATACAGGTGGAATCTGGGACCGCGGTCCCGGTCCCGAAAGCCCCACGATCCCTAGTATCTAAATGCAATCTCATAGCAACCGTAGTACCGTGGGACCCACACTAATCGCATAACCATAACGAATGCTAATTATTCGCATCTAGTTCGATCCCTCCATTTCTTTAGACCACGTCTTGCAAGAACCAGGTCCCGACACACAGGTTTAACTAGTTTGAGCGTAACTTATAACTTATTAGCAGGATTTCTTCAATTAGAAAGAATTCTAACAATTAGGCTTATTTTATATACTAGATGACAAGTTTGTACGCTACTGGTTTTTAGGGTTCCGTGCCGTAAGGGTAACCATCGGGACCCTATTAGTAAGCCTCCAATGTCCGTCCGTCTATTAGCGGGCTCTATCTCATGATCCGTAATAGGTAGACAATAGAAAATTTCACACAATGTGTATTTCTTTAATTGGTTCCTATGTTGTCCCGAATAAAACAAATTGAATTTGAGTTTTGAATTTCTGTTGCCCCTATAGCAACAAATAAAAACAAAAAAGGGGGTCTCCAAACAAGAAATGTTTTTTACTTGTGGTACAGATCCCTACGTGTGCGAGTCCGACTCATACTTGTTCCGTACCCAAATGATGCCAAAGGGCCTCCGCTCTCCATCTGTCTGTCAGCGGAGTGTATTCCATGTACCGTAATAGGTAAACAGTTGAAATTTCCACTAAGAGTGTATTTCTATTGCCACTAATAAAAAATAAAAAATATGATGACGTGTTAAAGTGTTACGTAAGTTGTATGTTAAGTGTACAAACCTACTTACATAAATAAAATCATTTATCATTTGTAATAACACCAAATTCTAAAAATATTTCTGTTACCCCGCATCACCCCACTGCTGGGCATAGACCTCCCACATGACTTCTAGCTCTTCCGATCTAGGGCTAAAGTGGGCCACTGGCCGTATGTTCTCTCCAGCTCGGCTCGCCATCTGCGACGTGGTCTGCCACAACGCCATTCGGTTGTGTCAGGGCTCCACGTGGTGGTTATTTTGGCCCATTGGTCAAGGCTAAGTATTCTTGGTCCTGTTAAATACCATTTAGGTATTGAACTGAGCCTCAAATAATTCTTATTCTGATTTTTCTAATAATACTATTGATTACTCTTAGCATGGTATTGAATGCGCCTCTTTTTGTGAGCCTCAAATTATTATTATTTTGCTGTAAAAAAAACTAAATAGCCAAGTAACTGGGACCGGCTTCGATGTAGCTCTCGCCGGCCGCTGCCGTAGCTCCGTTCGTTTCGCTCGCTCGCGGTTGGTCACGGCTGTTACCTAACCTCTATGACCAGGGGTACCCTAGCTTAGTTACTTCTACCTGTGAGAAAAGACCAGAAAGTTAAAAAAAAAACTGGCTCATTTATTTGCATCATTAGAAACTCAAAAAGTTTTAAATGTTCATTAATTTTGATAAGCGTCAACTTTACATCATTAGGTCAATACGTTTTTTAAAAATGAGTTGAATATGTCCTATTTTGAACGAAAACATACCAAAAAAAAAAAAAAGACAATAGTCAGAAAATAAAATTGAAATGACCTATCACATTATTTTAAGCCTAAACACACACCGCGCTTCAATAAATATAATTACTACAGGCAACATCCACATTCTACCAATCTCAATCACCCATTCACACAGTATTTCACTAATGGCTGCTATTTTAATAAACAAGCCAAAAAAATGGCCGCTCACATTCCTGAGAGACACGGAGGATTATAAATAAGTGAAGTGTCACTTTACAAGGGATGTTCCGTTAGAAAAGTGTTTCATTTTATGGCTTGATTTATTATTGTATTAGCAGCGCCCGCGACTTCGTCCGTGCCGAATTTATTACTAAAATAAAAGTAGCCTAAGTTACTCCTTATTACATCAGCTATCTGCCAGTGAAAGTCCCGTCAAAGTCGGTCCCGCCATTTCAGAGATTAGCCGGAACAAACAGACAGACAGACAAAATATAAATAAAAGTTATATTGGTATATGTACCATGTATACATTCATATGCATTTAGTAAAAAGCGGTTATTTTAATATTACAAACAGACACTCCAATTTTATTTATTTGTATGTTTAGATGTATATATTACTAGCTGTCCCGACAGACGTTGTCCTGTCCATCCAAAAGTCATTCATACAAAATCCATACACTACCTACCCTACCTACTCTACCCTACCTACCCTACACTACCCTACCCTACACTGCCCTACCCTACACTATCCTACCCTACACTACCCTACCTACCTACGCTACCCTACCTACCCTACACTACCCTACCTACCCTACACTACCCTACCCTACACTACCCTACCTACCCTACACTATCCTACCCTACCTACCTACCTACCCTACCTACGCTACCCTACCTACCCTACACTACACTATCCTACCTACCCTACCTACGCTACCCTACCTAATACCGGGATAAAAAGTATCCTATGTCCTTCTCCTGGCTCTAAACTACCTCCCTGCCAATTTTCAGCTAAATCGGTTCAGCCGTTCTTGAGTTATAAGTGAAGTAACTAACACGACTTTCTTTTATATATATAGATTTAAACATAAGGACACACAATATTTAAGACAACTAACTTTTTACACTAAGTGAGGTAATACGATACCACTTGGTAGATACCAAGTGGTATCGTATTACCTAGTAGCTGAGTTGTGGAGGTCTGGAAGCCGAGCCCAACATAGTTGGGTATAGGCTAGAAAGATGATGATTCTAGCCCTCGGCGCGGCGGGCGTCGCAACTCATATGTGACCAATCTTGAGGCTTTAACGTGTTACAGCCTCAAGATTGATCACACACACCGTGCAGTTTTCAGTCAGGTCAGACGGATCCGACCGAAGTTAGAATTGACCGTGTATACAAAGCCAGAAATTTAAATAAATAACGGTCAAATAAAAATCAATTATCAAAACCTTTTAAATTTGTAATCTACTCCTATACTACCCTCCTTTTACCCCCACGAGTAATTGCTCTCCATTTTGAATTTATCCCTTTGGTAATATTTGCAGCGAGCAAACGAATACACAAACAAAATAGACGACACAGAGGGCCGGCTGTACCACAAGCGAAAATAACCGCACACACATAGACAAGGAGGATGTACGAACGGAGACCTCAGACCGTATCATAATATTGCCAGTCGCGAGTGTCTTTGCATTCGCTGTTTCTCCATTAAAGCCCGCGAAATTGCCGGTATGTGAGTTAATCATTGATTTTATGTTATGCCCTATCCCTTACTAAATATCTTATTAAATAACTAATCATATTTAGGTTCTGTGTGGTGCCGGACGTAAAAGACTAGCACCATCCAATTTCTTCCCGTGGGTGTCGTAGAAGGCGACTAAGGGACTTACTAGAGAATGGGCAGCAGCGTTCTCTGCATGCATTTTATAACCATACTGCGATCGCCAACCCGCCTGCCAAGCGTGGCGATTATGGCAAAACCCCTTTTGGCGGAGGCCTATGTCCAGCAGTGGACGTCTTTCGGCTGAAATGATGATGACGATGGTGTGGTGGGACCCTGGTGTTCTGCTATGGTAATCTTAGTGCAGACACCAGTCTCTCACAAACTAGTGTCACATAGTTTTTTAGCTTTTATGCCATTGAAGATGATGAGAAGAGAAGCCTTTTCTATGGAGGATGAGTGAAGTTTATACCCTGTTCCTCATACCTCTACAAAAAACAACCTGCTGTTCCATACATTTCGACCGCGTAAGTATTGCACTTTTCTGTGAAACAGCTGAATTTTTTTTTCGTATAACCGGCGAAAAATTTTAGCGCTAGGGGGTCTAGAATGATATGCTGAAATCATGGTTACAGTTAGCACACTGGATAAAAACTTATCCTGTATAAGACAATCAATTATTTGAATTTTTATTTGATACCACTGTGCCACCATTGCTCCCATGCGTGTTCGGTCATTCTATGGTGCTTCTGTAGCCATCTATTCTGTGTCGGACCGGACCAAAAGTACTCATTAACAAACACGTATTAATCTGAACGCTCTGCAAAGGATATACGGTCGACTATTGACTATTGACTTATTGGGAGCTGTATTTGTTGAGGCTTCAATTATTTTCATGTTTGTGTTTGTGGTTGTTGGGTTTTTTAATTACATGAATTTCAGGGTCCGGTCTGGAATATGAGTGAAAGCCGACTGTACGTCTCACTGATGGTGGCCCGTGTGTTGGATGATTCGGTTCCCTAGAAAGTGGTTGAGCTGGATGGTGCTGATCCACGCGTCAAGTTCGTGAACGGGCGCCGTCGGTTGAGACTGGTCAACTCCTAACTGCCATGGCTTATTTTGAACCTTATTTTTTTTTACATTGTTCTCACATATAGAAGCACCAAGAATAATGTTCCCAAGATTTTGTAATACCCATGATTTAAAAGTGTCCTTGGAGTTTCTTGCCCGTTCTTCTCCATAGAGATCTACGTTTTGGTATGGGCACCTAGCTTCAACTTGGTTTTTTTTTTTTTACAACTCAAAAGTGCCTGTAAAAGGTTTAATTGAAATAAATGCTTTGAGTTTGAGTCGATGAGAAAATTAAATGACTACGATGGATATGAGCTTCTGTTTTTATGTACAAACACTTTTATACGTCAATCGTATTCTTAAAACTAGACGAGGCTCTGACTACTCTTAGAAGAAAGGCCGAAACCAACTCCGAGGTCACAGCCTCTTAAAGTCCAGACATAATCTTGGTTAGAACACTAAAAACAGCTGGGAACTTGTCGTAATCAGCCTAGCACACAATGTTCCCACTGCTGGCACATAGGCCTCCTTTCTGTGAGAGGGAGCGGGCCATCCATCATGTGGGCACAGAGCCCATATAAAATTAGCAACTTTTCTTGGGTAGTTCTTGCGTTAGCTACCATAGTACGTTATTGATCCACTTCGTTTATCTTGATTACGTTCAAATATTTCCTGTCAGTGTTTTTCACATAGCAGGTGGGTGATATACGAATGAGTGTGGGCTTTTCACTTTATACATAGGTCGTCGTTTTTATTTTTCTTTCATATAAAAGTTTTGTAAAAGCTAGAAGTGTCTATCCTACCAGATAAATATGAACTTTAAATCATTTCCGAATTATTGAAGTGAAACTTCTTAACGCTCGCTTGACTAGGGGAGTAAGCTGGCGAACGCGTGACGTAAGCGTTATGAAAAGTGTGATCGGGCGAGGCGAACAGGAGTTGAGTGGGGGATATAAGCAAGAGAAAGCAGTGTGCGCGCACATTTTCTTTCTCTCTTCCTCTCATAGCCAAATCATACATGTATGGCTTGTGGCAAAGTAACAATAGCTGCACGGGTCGATCGATCAGGTTAAGCTACGCTTGCCGCGGTTAGTCCGTGGATGGGTGACCATCTTTACATACCAAGACCTCTCCGTGCCTCGGAAAGCACGTTAAGCTGTTGGTCCCGGCTGTCATTTGTGGATCTTTGACAGTCGTTACGGGTCGTCAGAAGCCCGAAAGTCTGATAACCAGTCTTACCAAGGGGTATCGTATTACCCAGTAACTGGATTGTGGAGGTCAGATAGGCAGTCGCTCCATGTAAAATATATTCAGCTGCATCCAGTTAGACTGGAAGCCGACCCCAACATAGTTGGGAAAAGGCTAGGCAGATGATGATGATTGTACACACATACATATAATTATATACATACAGATGGAGCGAAAGAAGTTTCACTTCAGTCATAAGCACACTCGGTTTTTTAAAACTATTCATACCACAAACAATATTGTGGAAAAATCAAAAACCAACCATTCCACTTCATCCATCATCACCCACTTACAGCCCAACGATTACCAGGCTCTCAATTAAACTGGCTTTCAATTACCAAGTCTCCGGTAACCCTTTTGTAAGCCGAGTCCTGTGCTGCAAACTATGGGCCATTAAAATGTTCGCGGGCGATTAACTTCCGAAGTGAAATTAACTTTTGGGAGGTACGCAGCATTTTAGGTGTCGCGTTTAGAATATTGTGGATATATACATTTTATTGCTTTTAATTAGAATATGCACGCTATACTGATGCCTCGAAATCACGTTTTGTCCACATTTTTTCCATACAAACTTCGGGAGGGTTTTACTCCACTGTTTGAGTATGTCCATCAAAAATTAAACATGGTATGGTTTTGTCTCATTATTAATATTGTCTGTACGGAAGCAGAATACTAAAATAAAAGCCATTAAAAAGTTATGAGCCAACAAAGATTCGTTTTTCAAGCTAATTTAACCTAACTTTGGGCGTGTTTAAGTAATAAAAGGAGTGTAAAATCTCGAAAACCAAGTCGTTACCGACAAAGCTCAACTATCGAAAAGTTTAATAATGTTAATTGGTCATTGATTTATGCAGTGGTTTTTTCAGAAAACCCGATCTTCCGAAGGACTTTTCTTAATTTTTTACGCGCCACTCAGGAGCGTAAAAAATTAATACTTTAACTGATCCTGCAGCTAACTCAATAATGTTGTGCGTATAGACTAGCGTCTAACTGCTCATCACTGATACTACCTCTGTCGGACACGAAGCCTGGTGACACAGCGTGCTTTTTAGCCAGGCCCACCAGTGAGTTCGAGCCCGCGACTAGTGTACCCTTAAGCTGTTGGTTCCCAATTTTTGTTCAAAAGTCTGAAAAGCAGTCTTGCCATCGGGTATCTTGTTACCCAGTAGCTGGGTAGTGGAAGTCAGATAGGCAGTAGCTCCAAGAAAAATACTGGTATTCCGAAGCCGACCCGCAAATGGTAGGGAAAGGCAGGTAGATGATATCTTCTACGGTCAATGAAAACGCCAAATAGAGGCCTAGCATTTTCATTAGCCGTCCCCCGACTTGACAATGCCTTGATTTAAATATTACCCTTAACTTAAAAGGTCTATAAATATGTTTTTTTTTTACTTATTAACCGACTTCATTAACCGACTTCAAAAAGAAGGAGGTTATCAATACGACATGTTTTTTTTTAATGCATGTTCGGGCATAACTCCGTCGTATATAGACAGATTTGCAAAATTCTTTTTTGTTCAAAAGGGGTTTACTCCGAAATGGTCCCATTAAAATTTCTTAAAGATCTGCACTCTAATTGCGTAACTCATAATTCATCATAATCTGTTTCGTTTTGAAACAGATTGTTAAACCATTGCTTCATATGCTCGAAAAATATGTCTGTTCAATAACGCAATGAATATTGTTGAACTGTCAAATTGAAACCGATTATGATTAATCGTTAGTTACGCAATTAGGGTGCTGGTGATGCGTTTCGGAGACAGATAACGGAACTCTTCAAAAAATTACAGCAAATCAACCGCGAATGTTGCTATCGCATAAATATGCATTGTTTTGACCCCAAGAATAATGAAATTTCGAATTGGTGTGGGGTAGGTAACTAAAAAGTGAAAAAATTTACCGACTTCATTAACCGACTTCAAAAAGAAAGAGGTTGTAACTTTTTATATAATTTTTATCCGGGAGAACCTGTAATTGACTTAATGTTTAATTTACAATTGTTATCCATCTGTAATAGCTGTTGGTTCTCCTATGAATAAATAAATAAACCACTAATTTTGTTTAAATTAATCCCGTAATTTTTCAGGTGTCAGTAAAATTTCGAAGCGATAAAATGGAACCCCTATCATTTACGGGTAAAATTACCTTCATTATTTTCAAAGGTCTATCAATTTTTTACCAAGTGCTAGGATTGTTTACCAAAGTGATCCATTTATGGACTTGTAAAATTAGGAACAAATCGAAGAGGTATAGAATGGCACAAAAATTCCGGATAAAATATGACGTTAAGCTTGAAGTTCTTTGGTATTGTTCGTCGAATCATTGAGCTCCTCAAGTTCTGAGTTGAGCTGCATGATCACAGATAAATGCGTGCACAGCACCGACTGGACACTCAAACTGTGTGGTACTTTTTCATATGTTATTATTAGGTCTTTACCTATGAAATTGCCGTTCTGCAGTACTGGCCATTTCAAATCAAAATAATTTTTGTTTGGCTAAGAATTCTAATTTCAAATTAATTTTATTTTAAAAACATGGATTTTTTTTTCTAAAAGTAGTCATTTCTTTATTGATTAGTGTTACATTTTCATCGCATTTCAATCTTTTTCGTCATCATGGATACGTTAAAAATTCGAGTAATTATGGAATATGAGTACCGTCGTGGCAGCAACGCGGCACAAGCGGCACGCAACATCAACGACGTTTACGGAGCTAACACTACAAACCAACGCACCACCTATTATTGGTTTGCTCGCTTCCGTTCTGGAAATTTCGACCTGAAAAATGAACCTCGCGGTCGTCCGAAGACTTTGGTCGACAATGACGAATTAAAGGCGATTGTGGAAGCTGATGATACACAATCTACGGCTGAATTAGCAGCAGCTTTCGACGTTAGCGTCAAAACAATATTGGTCCATTTGCGTCAAATTGGCAAGGTAAAAAAGCTTGACAAATGGGTGCCCCACGAACTCAATGATCGCCAGCGCGAAGTACGCGTCGAGACGTGCCTTGCACTGCTCAACAGACACACAAATGAAGGAATTTTGAACCGCATTGTTACCTGCGATGAAAAATGGATTCTGTTTGATAACCGTAAGCGCTCAGCAAGTTGGTTGGATCCTGGTTCAGCACCTAAACAATGCCCTAAACGAAAACTTACCCCTAGAAAAGTGATGGTCACTGTTTGGTGGTCTAGTGCCGGTGTGATTCATCACAGCTTCTTACCAAACGGGGTGAGCATTACTGCAGATGTGTACTGTGAAGAACTGAACACAATGATGGAGAAGCTGGCGCATCTCCAACCAGCATTGGTCAATCGCTCGTCTCCGCTGCTCCTGCACGACAACGCGCGACCTCATACTGCACAGCAGACGGTCTCCAAGTTGCAAGAACTGGGGTTGGAAGCTCTCCGTCATCCGCCCTACTCACCAGACCTTGCGCCTACAGACTACTACTTTTTCCAGAATTTGGATAACTTCTTGGCGGGAAAAAAATTTAATACCCGAGAGGCAGTACAAAATGCCTTTGAAGAATTTGTTGCCTCCCGTCCAGCTGATTTCTTTAAGAAGGGCATCAATAAACTGCCACTGCGATGGCAAAGATGCATTGATTGCATGGGTGATTACTTCGATTAATACAAATAAAAAATTCATGAAAAAAATTCGTTTAAATTTTTTCATACAAAACGGCAATTTCATAGGTAAAGACCTATTATATTAATGAAAGTCGTTTTGTACAAACACTTTTTTACACGTCTATTATATTTTTTTAAATAGATTAGGTCGGCGTCGCTATTGGTGTCTAAAATGTTTTTTTTTTTTTTAGGAAAGGACCTGTCCAATCAGTGTACTAATTTCTCAAAGAACCAAAAGTGTACTAAATACACAGTGCCGTGGGACACAACGAGTATGAAATCATTAATAACTTATGCGGATTGACAAACAGTGAATGCAAATATTTGTATCCACAATTTACTAATACGATGCATGCAAGTCCCCTCTACCGGCTCACTACAGTCGCTAACCGCCATTAGTGACACTTGAACTACGAAAACCGCCCTTATGCCAACATCAAAAAGCGCTGTCAGAGCTGAACGGTTGCTTTTTAAGTGTGATTGCTTGTACATCCACCCAGAAGTGAAGTTATAATCTTATAATGCGTAATGCTACAGACATTTTAAGTACTTTATTTACTTAAGGGGAATCTAGTCGCGGGCTCGAACTCACTGGTGAGCCTAGCTAAAAAGCACGCTGTCTCACCAGGCGTCATGTCCGACAGTGATAGTATCAGTGATGAGTTATAAGACGCTAGTCTACGCGCACACGTTATTGAGTGAGATGCAGGATCATTTATAGTAACACAGGCGGGTAAAAATTAAGAAAAGTCCTTCGGAATATCGGGTTTTATGAAAGACCCACTGCATATAAATCAATGACCAATAAAGTTTATTGAACGTTTCGATATTTGAGCTTTGTCGGTACCGACTTGGTTTTGGAGATTTTACACTTCTTTTATTACTGTATAGAGGTATGAGGAACAGGGTGTAAAGTTCGCTCATCCTCTATTGAAAAGGAGGATCCTCCGACCAGACGGGTATTGTGTCTGGTCCGGGCAACTGCCCAACAGTTGATGTCGGAATATTTTATCTATCTGAGTAGCGTGGTAAACTCTGATTGCGCGATGTAGAATTGCTCAGTTAGTTCGCCTGTGGCATTGTAGATGGCGCCACTTTTCTTTTTGTGTTTTTCGATTTTGTTGCGATGCATTTTTATTTGTAGTGCCGCTACATCACTCCCCCCCGGAGACCGGAGGTCGATAGTGGGCTGAGTCAGTGCATATGTGATGCTTGCCAGTGCCAGTTGTGGTTCCAGTGGGTCGGAACCGGGTGTCACATAGTTCGCGGTGAGTCGGAACTGTCTGCGACGATTCCCCAGTGAGTCGGGGTTGCGCTGCGTTATGCTCCAGTGAGTCGGATCTGGTACAGCGCTGGGTTGAGAGGTTGAGGCTGACTGCTGGCGTCGACCGGGAGATTAGGCTCTCGACCGGCCGAAAGTGCAGTGTGCTGGGCCATGGTTGCTGATGAGGCTGTGGGTGATGACCAGGCATGCGGTTCGCTGCATGCAGGTGGTCAGGATACCCGTTGAAGCCGTAGGGTGCTGGCTGGCTGTGTGACTCGCCGCTCGAAAGCTTGAGGAAGTGGTCTTGATGTGATGAAGATGACGTCACGCCGAAGTATTGCACGAAGGCTGCGCTGACGTTCTTTCACGGGGTCACCAGTATAGATGTATGAGGAACAGGGTGTAAAGTTCACTCATACTTGTGATGGTAAAGGAGGATCCTCCGACCAGACGGGTATTGTGTCTGGTCCGGGCAACTGCCCAACAGTTGATGTCGGAATATTTTATCTATCTGAGTAGCGTGGTAAACTCTGATTGCGCGATGTAGAATTGCTCAGTTAGTTCGCCTGTGGCATTGTAGATGGCGCCACTTTTCTTTTTGTGTTTTTCGATTTTGTTGCGATGCATTTTTATTTGTAGTGCCGCTACAACTGAAACACGCAGTTAGGTTAAATTAGCTTGAAAAACGAATCTTTGTTGGCTCATAACTTTTTAATGGCTTTTTATTTTAGTATTCTGTTTCTTTACAGACAATATTAATAATGAGACAAAACCATACCATGTTTAATTTTTGATGTGCATTGTCAAACACTCCCGAAGTTTGTATGGATTTTTTTTTGACTAGATTCACTTTGAGATTCTTGCGTATCGCCATTCACTGCTGAATATTAGAACTTGTCATAACATGACGCCTGAATTCCAGATAGGGATAGGCAGTGGTGTATAGTGCACCTACATGTTTTTTTCTAATCGCTGAATGTGTCTACTCTTGACCTGGGAAGGAATGCTTGTTCACTATTACTTTGACGGCAGCCTAGTTATGTTTTAAGTCCTGCGTAAGTAACTGATTACAAGCCTATTAAGAAAACGGGTTAAATTGCTTGTACCGGCCCAATGAAGCAGGCAAATTCAGTTAGTCTTCCATTTTGTAACCTCAATAACATTACGGACTTACTTCCGAATTCCTCGACTGAAAGAAATCGAATTCTATTCGTGTTAATGCCACTTTATCACATTTTTGTTACATTAAAATTCGAAGACGTCGGTTGTAAGACCACTCATTCTAACTTGACAACATTATTTTACATAGAAAGGCTGCCTATCTGATACCCAGTTACTGGGTAACATGATAGTCCTTATTAAAGCTGGTTGTCAGACTTTCGGGCTCCTTACGACCCGTAACGACTGTCAAAGATCCACGAATGACAGCCGAGACCACCGACTTAAAGTGCTTGGTATGTTGAGATGGTCACCCATCCACGGACCAACCGCGGCAAGCGTAGCTTAACCTGATCGATCGACCCGCGCAGCTATTGTTACTTAGCCACAAGCCATACATGTATGATTTGGCTATGAGAGGAAGAGAGAAAGAAAATTTGCGCGCACACTGCTTTCTCTTGCTTATATCCCCCACTCAACTCCCGTTCGCCTCGCCAGATCACACTTTTCGTAACGCTTACGTCACGCATTCGCCAGCTTACTCCCCTAGTCAAGCGAGCGTTAAGAAGTTTCACTTCAATAATTCGGAAATTATTTAAAGTTCATATTTATCATCAGGTAGGTCACCCATCCACAGATTTAGTCACCTTTGATGACACCCGAAATTGGAGACACTAAGATCTAAACTTTGTCGAGAACAGGACACAACAAAATACGAGTGAAAAACATAAGTTCTTGGCAGTCGGTTACACAGTTACAAAGAGCCCAAAAATATTTAGGTCCAGCAAGATTGGATTAGACGTTCCACCACGTTCGGGTACATGCTGTGATGCTGTCATACTTCACCAAGTCCCTTAACAATCTCTACGCAGCACTTTTGAACTCCCTCCGCCAACGTATCACAATATATAATTGATAAATCAGTCGTGTACGTGATCCTCTCGCCTCTCTCTAAGGAGGTGTGACTACGTGAGCAAATATCAAAGGAATAAGGATATATAATATTGGACTTGAGAGTCGTCGCAGAAACGTGGGGTCAGTAATCGCGAAATAAAATGAGGACTGCACTGAGGATGGAGGAGAGTTCTGCCGATGTACTCTGGATAAAATTTCACCGCTGTCAACAATGTCAAACCCTGGCATCAAGTGGAATAACTGGTTACTTCACCTAGATTTTCACGGTGACATTTTCACAGAGTAAATATTTTGTAGTGATAATGTTTTTACCATATACATGTTAGCGAGATTTCATACATCACGCTGGTTTTCCCCGAATATTTAGGCAGACGTGTCCCTACTAATAGTACACTCACATTTTTGCCAGTTTTGTTTAAATCTCATATTGCGGATGAATTTGGAACCATATAAGAAATTCCTATTGAAAAACCTGATAACCTGACGTCTTTACTCGACCAATACCAGAAAGGCAGTTTTTGCTAAGCATTCAAGTTTTTATTTTTTATTTAATTTATTCACAAAAAGTTACATTTAAAAAATACATAAAGCTTCTGCCAAACTGCTGTACAGTTTGTCGGCAGTATTCTCGTGGATACACTTTGTGATTTTCTACTTTATAAAATAATATACACGTGGACGCAAAGTCGAAACAAAAAGGAAAAGGGTACACACTAAATATCTAATGATAAGCTTACTTAGGTTGTCTTGCCCACCAGGCTGGCATGAGCAACGCATGCACACAACAAAAAAGCGCGCGAGCGAGACGCCCCGCCCGCGCCGCGACGGCCGCGCGCGCATGCCAGACTGGCCGGCCAGCGCCTGCCCCACAAAGTCATTGCCTACATAACTATTATTATACTCCACTTATGGGTGGCTCAGCAAAATACTAGCATGCTGCACTTGACTCAATCGAACCCAGACCAAAAAGACTTATAGGCGACGGGACGTTGATGGCTGCGCTTCACAGCTTTTCGAGCGGTCTTCTATAGACTATAACTTCAGAGTGCGTTTCGCAGGTGATCCACGACTTGATCCCACCATCGCCCTTTTACTACTACTGCGGGGTACCATCTACACTTGGTTGATATCCCGACCAGTCGTACTCAGCACTTCTACTCCACATTTATTATGCGCACAGCCAAAGTTCCACATTTAACCCATCTACCTTCAAAACAAGAGGCACCTTCTGGACACGCCCGTTCCATCCCTTCCGTCTCCGAGGTCAAGAGAAAGACCAATATGCAAAAAAAAAAAGTGCATGCCTTTGTGACATTGATCAATTTTTTTGCAGCACAATTGCATGCAACCTGCTTGCACAATATTGTACCGGTTATTGGCATGTGTTCGGCAGAAATTTGCTTTATGATGAAAAAAGAAAAATAAACACTACTTTTGAAAAACTTGTTCACAATAACGAGTCTATTTAAAATACACGTGATTTCTGAAAATAAAATAGGTTTTTCACGGCAAGATGTACGGTTTTATTGGTGTAGCTATGAAATACTCCGCGGAAATCAAATATTTTCTTTCGAATGTTTTGTAAACGTAAGTACATAGTGTTCAATATTTTTTTGGAAATATTAGATTCCATTAACCATTTTCAGAGGAACATGACAAATAACTGAGGGTTTATTGTGCACTACGAATTCCCAAAATAGAACCACGGAAACCAAGTCACAAGAGGCTCTTCCTTTTATTAAAATTCAGATCCCCAACTTGACCCTACAATCTTACAAAAGTAGTCGAAAAACCCAAACGTGAAACATTTTTGTTCCAAATCTTCTGGCTTCGGGCTGAAAAAGTTAACTTTGTCGTTACGTGTGTTGGGCGCCAAAAAGCTTGTCACTTACGGAATGATTCCTTTTCCGATACTTTCAGTAATAATGTAAAAGTCGGTATTATATGGGGTCAATGTCGATATACTTTTATAGGGTAGATAGCGATCGATGGGACAATACGGCTTTCTATTCCATTTATATGCGTCCAAATGTCAGCCCACGTGGACGTCAAGAGACTTGAGTTGTCTTACTGCAGAACAAAGACCTCCCCTCTTTCCACTTTTCCCGGCCTACAGCGATTGTGGGCCAATCCTTTTAGCAGCAGCAGTCCAGGTCATCCCACCATCTCTTTCTGGCCCTGAAGCGTAGTCGTTTCCTGAATAGGGATCCACTGATTGGTGGTTTTTGTATATTGCTGCTCCGACATGCGACAGATGTGGGCAGCCCAGTTCCACTTTAGTCCAGCAACTGCTGTTTGAGCTGCGCGGCCAGCGTCCGCTATTTATGTTTTGGAACGTAGTCTAGAGTTCCTAATGCGGTATACAGTTTGACATCTTGTATACTTCGTTCCATAGCCCGCTATTAAGGGCATGTTTATAAATCACCCTGAAAACGCAATAAAGTATAACGTAGTACCGTTCCAAGATTACCCCAGCTAAGACATCAGTATTGATGTGTGCTGGGGTAATCTTGGGGGGGTAGACTGTATAGTCTAATGAAGTTTACGAACACCTATCAATCTCAAAACAACTTCAAGAGTTCTATCTTAGACTAGTTAAGACTAGCTCTTCCCCGCCGGTTAACTTTTGTCCTAAGTGAACTGAATCCGGATGAAAATTCCTAATGCAGGCCAAATGTGCATGGTGTCCATTTCAAATAATTTATTTATTTCTTCATCACCATCTACACTACTATTACTACAGTTCCTCTCTGTGAGAGGGAGCGGGCCGTAATCCACCACGAGGGCCCAGTGCGGGTTGGTAGATGTCACATGTCCTCGAATTTTTGGTTCTAGGACATACCGGTTTCCTCACGATGTTTTCCTTCACGGTTTTGAGAGCAGTGGTGAAGAAATAATTTACACAAAGCAAAGAGCCTGTCTGGGTTCGAACCTAGGGCCGTCTCTCGTATGTCGCGGTAGTTACCACTGGACCAACAGTGCTCTTACTACAATTACTTCTCTTGTACTACACAGTAAGATTAATTGTGCTCCTACATTTCCGTCCTTCGACCCGGATCTTAACCAGAGAAGAAAATTATATTTTCAGATAAAGCACTTTTGCTTATTGATATGACTCTGGTAAAGTTGATGGCGCATAACATCTGTTATTTCCGCGCAAGACCACTTCCGCCATAAAACGGTCTCAAACCATTTTTCTTCTCCGTTATAATTTGACCCATAGACCACACTGTCAAGAATCAAGATGTCTTAATTCACTCCCCTAAGCTGAATCAAAATATAATTTATTGTTATAATTGTTGATGACGACACGAATGATAAATTATCTGTCGTAATTACGGATCATAACTTTACCAGTTCATTGCACAACTGTTGTCATGCTGACAGATGGGCAGTCTTTGAGTTGTAACTTATTGTTTTAGGGACATCTTGAGACATTATTGGAGGTGCTTAAATGAGTGGTTTTTGGCTAAGTAATTTAAGCTCATGCACGTCAGTCAAAACATTTATTTCAAACTAGCTGTGCCCACGACTTCGCCCGCGTGGAATTTAACAAAAAAGTATATACCTATGTATTAATAAAAACGAATAAAATTTCTAAAATAAAAGTAGCCTAATTTAGGTACTTTTTATTACATTAGCTATCTGCCAGTGAAAGTCCCGTCAAAATCGGTCCAGCCGTTTCAGAGGTTAGCCGGAACAGACAGACAGATAAAAATTGTAAAAAAAATTTTTTGAATTATTATGAAATATATGATTAATACCGTGTATATATCCATATAATTTAGTAAAAAAGGTTATTTTAATATTACAAACACACTCCAATTTTATTTATCTGTATAGATAGGCACATAAAAGGCACTTTTGAAGGCAAAATTTACATATTATTGATTGTAATCGGTATGTTACGTGTAGGTATGTTTATTGAATCTAAACGAGTGGTGTTTTGTAGCTTCTGCCTACGCCCATAGGGGCAAGACTTGAGATTTTATATTTATGTACATTTTAATGAAATGAAATGTCAGTTAGAGAATTTAGATTCCTAAATAGTTACAGTTTTTAATAGTGCCCGACCGAAAATGGATTTGCAGCCGAAAATGAAAAAGATGCTTTGGCTTTAGTCATATTTTCGGCCGAAAACTAAAATTATTTCGACATTAACATTTTCGCTGTACGCGTGTATGCGACGTTCATCATTTAATAACCTCGCTATACAACTTCAAAACAAAATCGCGTCTGTTTAGAGCAGCTGAGTGAAACCATGAACGGACTCGATTCACCCCGAAGTTAGCCGAACGTCAACTGATATTGCTGAACTTTAGGAAGTAGGCCGAATAAAGCGCTTACTATTCACGAACTTCAGATTTTCGGCTGGTTTCTGGCGGAAAACATTAATAAGGCCAAATCATGACTTTTTGCCGAAAACGAAGCTTCGGTCAGTCACCAGTTTTTAATTCAAATACAACACTGAAATGTCACAAACAATTCCTCTCCACATTTCAGCAGTCAGTTTATCGTCTTCACAGATCATTCCCCACAAAATACATCAATACAGAAGGTCAGCTTCATACATCGAGCGAAAACAGGCGCAGGGAACAAGGGTGGGTTTTAGTCAGTAAAATTCTGACACGCCCTCCTGCTCCACCCAGAGCGGGAGAAGTTATTTGATGATTTCCAACCCAAAAAAAATCAAAAATTTGTCTTCCGATTTAGTTTTTACGATTATGGCAAATGGGAGCTGTCAACAATTCGGAACATTCGTGAACGCGCACAATGCTCGCTCAACATTAAATTATGCACCATAAAGATAAGATGCGACTGTAAAACTATACAGCACAGCACTACTATCATTTTTGACAGCGCTCATGGTGATATTAATTTACGGCATGGTCGATGCTATCGCGTAACGTCATCTATGACAATTCACGGGACATGGTTATCGAGCTTACGCTAATTCGGAGCAGATGTACTCGTATCTGTGTGCGTGTGTTCGCATGTTGAATTGAACAGACCTTTTCTACCTTTCTGTTATGTGCCATCCCGCTCACACCCACTTACAAATTGTTGAGAAAATTCATTAAATTGTTCCTTCAGGAAATAAATGGAAATTATTTGAACAGCCAGCGAAAGGGACATGATTTTAAATGAGACAACTTTGAATAATTTGCTTTGGACTGAGCATTTGTTACAATGACAAAGGATTATTTCTGGTGGGTGAGCAGAAATGGAACAACAGTCGAGTTTTGCTGTCTTATCGAATGGATATAAGCTGGACCTAATATAAGTTAAAATAATAAAAGACAAGAATATTGTAGTTCATCGATGGACATTCTGTACTTACCCCTTTATACGAAAATTACGGACGGAGGAGAATGTTTGGCACAGATAAAGGTTTATTTATGGTTATATGCATTAGACATACATTAAATTTATTTTAACAAACTGGTCGAATTTCAACCAACCGGACATTTTTTATTTAATACTAGCAGCGCTCCGCGGTTTCACCAGCGTAGTTCCCGTTCCCGTGGGAATACGGGGATAAAATATAGCTTATGTCACCCGGGGATAGTGTAGCTTCGCAACAGTGAAAGAATTTTTCAAATCGGTTCTGTAGTTTCGGAGCCTATGCAAACAAACAAACAATCAAATCTTTCCTCTTTATAATATTAGTGTAGACTAGCTTCCGCCCGCGGCTTCGCCCACGTCGAAGTCTGAAATTATTCCGCGGGAACGTACTACCGGGATAAAAGTATCATAAATGTGTTAATCCAGGTTATAATATATTTGTGTGCCAAATTTCATCCAAATCCATTTAGTAGTTTTTGCGTGAAAGCGTAACAAACCTCCATACATACAAACTTTCGCGTTTATAATATTACTACGGATATAATGGGCTTTTTTTTTTCTTTTTAAGTGTCTATCCCAAGACACGTTTGTTATGTGTATTTCAGTCCTCGAAGGGTTGCGCGCATGCGCATGCACACGCAATGTGACGTCACCAGCAAATTACGTCTGCTTAAAAATTGTTATAAATATGAGCTATCTTTTGGATGCTCAACCATTACTCTAGCACTAAAGCTCTCGTAGTTATTAGCGGTTGAAATCTTATATGTTTTTGTCAGTCAGAAATATTGAACTTACTACCAGCAGGCTTAGCATAACGCTTTGTATTTCTACGTAGAATAGACAGTGCTTTTTCAATACAAAGTGACATTTCGTTGCTCTATTTTTGACATCGCACCGTAGATATCCTTCCGCAATCGATCATTTTGTCTTTCGTTTCTAACGATCTGTGTCTAGGTCCTTATAAATGTAGACTATTTCAGAAGAGTATTTCTTCCGAAACTGTCAAAATCACACTGACAACAAACTTTCTACTCGACGGCCTCAAAGTATATACGATTATCTACAAAATCATGATTCGTTTACAACGCGTAACTGTGATAATTAATAGAAAAACATAACTATCTTCTTCTATAGTACTTACATCATTTAGTTGATAGTCACGTCTATTCTTCCGTCGACAAATCGGTGCTCGTGCTAAGCGTGCGGTACTCGGAGCGAAAATACGTTTTCACGTCAATGTAATAAAATACAGGCTTTTCAAAATAAATATCAAAAGCTCTCAACATATCTGAGTTGTCAACTCAAATCTGCATAATTTAATAAATGCATCATGCATATCATCACATTTTCTCAGCGGCCAGTTTCATTTGCGACTGCACGAACACTTTATTACATTACTGTTCATAGCTCTGTTAATAGAGAAGCACAAAGAGATGGCAATCACACGTTCTATTAACTCTTAAACAGATTTCATGTTAATAACTGAGTTTAGAGTGAAACTAATTTAATAGAAAACTAGAAAATGGCTATATCACGGATGGCGGAACGAGTTATGCGATTAGACGTTCGTTTGAGTACGAAAATCGCCTTTATTGCATTGACATAAATGCGAGGTCTATAATTCAAAACTGTAGTCATGGAAATGCAGCAATGTAGGACAATTAGGTGACCGACAAGGCTTTAATATGAGCTATAATTGCCAGTCAGTGGAGAGCAGTGGTGGCGCAGTGGAAGTGGCTGCAATTTACTAGTTGTATAGGTAGCAGGTTCGAACCCTAACCAGAGCTTAACTTACCATCTGCCTAGTCTTTTTCCCAGCTACGTTAGGGTAGGCTTCCAGTCTTAACGGATCCAGATGAATACCAGAGCCATTGCCTATCTGACCTTCACAACCCAGTTACTGGGTAACACGATAACCCTCTATAAAACTGGTTGTCAGATTTTCGGGCTTCTGACGCCCCGTAACGACTGTCAAAGATCCAGGGATAACAGTCGGGGCCAACGGCTTATCGTTCTTTCGAGATAATGGTGGTCACCCATCCACGGATCAAACGCGGCCAGCGTAGCTTAAACAGATCTATCGACCCAGCCTAACGCCCCAACTGTTGTTTTGACATTTTGACTTTCTATTTAGTAAAAAAAATGCTTACTAACATAAATCCATTTTCGCCAACGGCACAACATCAGATCCATATAAATAATATAGCAACGCAAATCGGAAGTAATACCACGATTCACAAATATGCCAGAAAAACATAAAATTATCTTGTATTTCCCGCGTAAATTATTCACGGTAGGTAGCTATTATCGCGGCCATTTTCACGTGCTCCCGCGTTTATTGTTCACGGTAGCCATCTTGGAATCAGTAATCGAGGATGAATGGTACTCCAATTTTCGCCGATAAATCTTTCTGGTTTTGTATTAGGTATGGTGAATTGTTATTATGTATGGTATTTTTTTTAGTTTGGGAAATTTTCAAATAACTTCTTCCGCTCTGATTCCCGACGCGTGACGCCCAGCGCGTCTGTTTCGGCGACTAGGGCCGTGAGCGCGCATAGATTGCCTTTCCCTCACGTGCGCCGCCTCCCTCATCGCGAGCATCACTGCTTCGCAGGAGGTGACGGCTTCCCATGCACTCTCGCTTCGTACCATGGCCTGGACCAGGGCCGGACGCGAGAGATCGCCGCCGTCGATCGCCTCCACGAGGACGCGGCGGTGCTCCGCCTGAGCCAGGCGGACCTACACCGTATGCTCCACCGTGTCCTCCGGGCGATCTACGCAGTAGTAACACCCGGGCGTTTCCTGCCGCCTTATCCGAAACAGGAACCTCCCGAAACACATATGTATAGTGTAAGAGGGTTTTATGGCCTTAGAATGACAATACATCGTTGTCAAATATTCAACAGTTTGTTAAGGAACGCTCAAAGATTGCATGTCAGAGTCACAATTAAAGGGCACATTTACTCATCAATTGAATTCGTGATACAGAAAAAATGGTTTAGATGTTTTATTTTCTATTCTTCAGTTTGTTTATTTAAGTACTTACCTAACACTAAAATGCTTTTGGAAGGGGCTTCTGGCTAATTATTAACAAACGCACGGGTCGCCTGATCAGGGTAATCTACGCTTGCCGCGGTTGGTCCGTGGATGGGTGACCAGGCCATCTTCATATACCAAGACCCCTCCGTGCTTCGAAAAACACGTTCCAGCTGTCATTTGTGGATCTTTGACAGTTGTTACGGGTCGTCTACTCAGAAGCCTGAATGTCTTACCAAGGGGTATTGTATTACTTAGTAATCGGGTTGTGGAGGTCAAATACGCAGACGCTCCATGTAATCTGGCATTCAGACGCAACCAGTTACACTTTAAACCGACCCAACATAGTTGGGAAAAGGCTAGGCAGGTGATGATTAAAATGCTTTTATACAATGATTTTAAATCTTACCAATTACACAATGTACTTAATAAAATTCTTCAATCAAACTCAAACATTTCTAAAAAAGACACATAAAATCAAAATCAATCACCGCTAAGTAATTCAGTATCTTAAAACGTCACAGAGAATCAATTTACAAATGTACTGCCAGTATAATTAATGAAAAAAAAACCGTCCGATGCTTTACTTATAAGAATTCTCTGCGGGCAACCCTACAAATGCTTGATTGAATTTCAAATTTTACATTTTACGAGCGCTAGGGGTAGTATTAAATGTAAATTGTTTGAGCTTCGCGTTTGATTAGGATCCCGTAAACAGTTTTCTGTGTACTCTTGTTCATGAGTATTGTGGCTTTGTGGTTGGTAGGAATGTGGTTAGCGGATTTACCTGAGCCTAGGACGTTCCAAACATGGCCCTGCATTGTTAGACTCAAATTACCATCAAACTCCTCACCTTATACCAATTTATTTGAACATGTCCTTTTCTTCTACACTTCTCTATTAGTCGTCATCTCCGTATTCACACCCTTTCTAACCATATCATCATTCACATTGTACAGTCTATTAGGCGGAGCTAGGCTGCCTTTGTTAGCCAGAATCCCCACGCACAACGGACCGAATGGGACTCTAAGTGCGGAAAAGGGAGTCCCATCCTCATCATCATTCAGACAGTCCATCCATCGTTTCTTTGGTCTCTCTCTACTCCTATAGACATTCATACTAGACATGGGTTGGATTAGGTAAAAACGACACCTAATCCACCTAATCCTAGTATTTAAAAATACCTAATCCATTTACCTAATCCGAATATTCATTCAATATAGCCGCTGGCCTGTTATCGATATTATGCATTGTATGTGGATTGGGTAAGAAATATTCGGCATGGAGTATGGACGTTCCGTTTCTGATATATTGTGGAACGGTGGGTTATACATATTTCGTTTTTTTATGCAGAGCACTAACTAGCCCAGTGGTATTCTACATAGATGGCGCTGGTGGAAGTGCTAATTAAACTTGAACCTTAAACCCCACATTTTAAGGTACGGAATATCTTCTGTGTAGACTGTGTACGAATATTTTGTGCCATACCTAATCCTCGACGCTTTGGATTAGGTACGGACTAGTATCGAAAAATACCTCATCCAATATTTATGCCTCACCTCTAATTCATACTCAAAACTTTCTTCACGTTTTCCTCATTCCTGCGTATCACATGCCCATACCATGACAACCGATTTCCACACATCCATCATTCATTCATTAATTTTATCAATTTCCATTGTTAGACTCACATAAAATTCTTAAAATGTTTGACTTTAAAAGCGATCATGACCTTATAGAGGTATGAGGAACAGGGTGTAAAGTTCGCTCATCCTCTATTGAAAAGGAGGATCCTCCGACCAGACGGGTATTGTGTCTGGTCCGGGCAACTGCCCGACAGTTGACGTCGGGATTTTTGTATACGTTCGAGTGCCGTGGTAAACTCTGATTGCGCGATGTAGAAATTCTCGAATAGTTCGCCTGTGGCATTGTAGATGGCGCCACTTTTGTTTTTGCATTTTTCGATATTTGTTGCGAAGCATTATTTGTAGTGCCGCTACAACCTCGATGAGCTACAAGATGACTGTTACATACTACATGTCGTCTGTTGGGACAGGTCAGCTCAAAGCTGCAATGGCTCTGGCTTCAAAACGGCCTTCCAGGCATGGTCTTGTATTGTTACGGTCTTATTATTCAAAATTAATGGTGGTATAGAAATAAATAAAGAAATAGAAATAGCAATAGAAATAGAAAAAAAACTTTTTATAAACAAGCTTTTATTTAATTGCCCTAAAAAGAAGAAAATAAACTTTAAATTAAATCAAACTAATCAATTTAGTACATGTATTACACAATTTATTAAATTATATAAAAGCTTGTAGCGAGATTTAACTGTGTACTAACTAGTCTTGCTTGACATACTTATTATAAGTAATTCTATTAAAGAAAATGCGTCCTATACAAAAACTTTTTCCAAAAAAAAACAACCGACTTTCGGAAAAACACTACAAAGTCAAAAATAACTTCTGTAATTAAAGTTATTTTTGACTTTGTAATGTTTTTCCCGAAGTCGGTTGCTTTTTTTTCCCTTTTTAGTTACTATAGTACCCACTCCACACCAATTCATCATCCTTGGGGTCAAAATAATGCATATTTATGCGATAGCCGTAATCGCGGTTGATTTGCTGACATTTTTTTAAGAGTTCTGTTGTATGTCCCCAAAACGCATCATCAGATTATATATGAAATTTAAATGGGACTATTTCGGAATAAAACCCTTTCTAAAAAAAAAAAATTTGCAAATAGGTCTGTATATGACGGAGTTATGCCCGAATATGCACCTACCTCCTAACCGTTAAAGAGTTGTACCTTCCTTCATCAGCTCAGCGTCATGAGATGATGAGGACCATAAGCAAATGTCTCAATAGCTTTAGAAAACATATGAAAAACATTGTTAATACCTATAAGATTTGAGGGCTGCCCTCGATTTCCCTGGGATTCCATCATCAGATCCTGACTTGGTGCCAATGGGACCACATCAGGAGTATAACTCTTTCAAATAAAAAAAGAATTTTGAGTATCGGTCCACAAATAGGGGCGAAATCGATGAACATACATAAAAAAAATACATACAGTGGAACATATAACCTCCTCCTTTTTTAGAAGTCTGTTAAAAATATGCAAATCTCGCGACAAGCTTTTATGTCATTTAATGACCTCTGAGTTTGTTTCCGTCTTTATTCTCAGAGTAGTCAAAACGGAAACACCGCACGCATCTAGTTTCTAAACATACCTTTTTTGACGTGCAAAAGCATTTTTTTTTTTAACCAAGTCAAGTCGGTACTCTGGCATCTCGTTATAAAAATCAAAAGTAATTTAATCAAACTGAGATTCAGCACTTTTTGAACGACAAAATTACATAAGGCTGTCCCCCAAACCGCCTGCCCTTCACCACTTTCTAGTGTTAAAGCTGGGAAGAAGAATAGTGGCGCAACAAACTCCCCAAAACTATTAGCAAGTCGAGCTGCAGGCTTAGCACGAGCACCGATTTGTTGACAGAAGAATAGACATGATTATTAACTAAATGATGTACAATAGAAGAAGATAGCTATGTTTTTTCTATTAATTATCACAGTTATGCGTTCTAAACGAATCATGATTTTGTAGATAATCGTATAAACTTTGTGGCCGTCGAGTAGAAAGTTTGTTGACGGTGTGATTTTGACAGTTTGGGGTGTGATTTTGACAGTTTGGGAAGAAATATTCTTCTGAAATAGTCTACATTTAGAAGGACCTAGACAAATATCGTTACAAACGAAAGACTAAATGATAGATTGTAGAAGGATGTCTATATATCTACGGTGCGATATCAAAAATGTAGGAACGAAATGTCACTTTGTATTGAAAAAGCACAGTCTATTCTTCGTAGAAATACAAAGCGTCATGCTGAGCCCGTTAATCGAACAGTGCGTGACGTTACTAAAGCATCATTTTGCATGCGCACACCCCTTCGGCTAAAACCTGCTTAATCCTTTTTCAATCAAAATAACATACCCTATAAAAAACGAACCAAGTGCAAGTCGAAATCGCACACGAAGGGTTCCTTACCACTGTACAATATGCAGAATAATCAAATTTTCTGGAGAAAATATGAAGCCAAGTGTAACAGCCAACATTTCTGAAATTACGTCCTTTTGCTATGTACATAGGTATATTGTTGATTATGTATATACCACCCACCCACCACCCCACTGCTGGGACACAGGCCTTTTCTCTTCGAGAAGCCCTAGTCCACCGCACGGGCCCAGTGCGAGTTGGTTGATGTCACAAATGTATTCGAATTTTTGGTTCTAGGACATGCCGGTTCCCTCACGATATTTTGAGTATGGACTAACACTAAATATTTATTACACGTTTCTTTTACCTCTAATTCTTTACTTTTTTATCGTTAAAGCGGTAACAGAAATACACACTGTGAAAATTTCAATTGTCTACCTATTACGGTTCTAGAGATACAGCCCGCAAATGGACAGACGGCCGGACGGACAGCGGAGGTTTAATAATAGGGTCCCGTTGGCACACTTTAAGTACGGAACCCTAAAAAGCCAATTAATCTAAAGCTTGATAAATGATTGGCAGTTCACCCTTAATTAAAAATTAATATCTTCGGCCAATATGAGTTAGATTTCCCGCTCAGAAGGGTGCTGACCTAATAGCGGCGAGGTAAACGGGCGATGGATGATTAAGATTATAAATTGGGTCGGCTCAAGTAGGGTTAATGGATATTGATGAATTATCGCCACACCTGAAGTCCAATTCTCGTAATTAAAAACGTTCGCAGTGTCATCTCGGCGACAATCGAATTTCAAAAATTTGACAAAAATGTATAGGAATTTTTGACAGATTGACACTGAGATCAGACTGTGAACGTTCTTAAAATTACCAGAATTGCCCCTCTGATTTATTTATTTATTTATTTAAAAGGTACACCAACGACTTATTCACTAGGCACATTAACATAAGAAAATAACATTTGGATTTAGTTATGGTGAATTTGTCACTTACAGGCGTACACAGCACTCACTTAAAAATAGCTCCATAAATTAGTAAAAAAAATAAATCAGCAGAATAAGAATTAAAAAAAAAACAACATAATCGAAATGAGAATAGAAAATTAAACAATCAAAAATCAATATCGTAATCGAATTGAGAATAAATAAAATAAAAACGAAATTAAAATTATTGCTTGAATCAAAATTTAAACATTAAAATTTAAAAATATACTTTATAAATAAAAATAAACTTTAAAATTAAACAGTCAAATAGAAATTCAAAATTCAAAATGGTAGAACACGATAACAATAGAGTGCAAAGAGAACATTCCAATTTTTTTTGAGTGGCAATATGCGGCCAAAAAACAAAAATAAAAATTGTAAAAAGGTAGGTTAGGTTGGTAAAACGTGGTGATGTTATGAACAAATATTTATAACGTGACAAGTCAAGTGCCTGATGAGATTTTCCATCGAAAAAATTACAAGATTGCATTCCTTATTTAACCCCGATAGGGGATGATTTTTTGAAAAGTCCTTCTTTAGTGCTCACTTTCGTTATATAAGGAACAACAGTCCAAAAAGCTTCTAGACCCAGCAGTTTAGACCGTGCATTGCCGGTCAATCAGTGAATGTATTTCAGGTAACAAATGACTTAATAATATGAATTCATTAGGTATGTACACATCTACAGATTCCCAAAGAGTTCCTACTTCGAAATTTAAATACAATTTTCATAGGCTAGTTTTCTTACTGGCCTATTCCAAAAACTTTTCAGACCGTGCAAACTTAAACTTAAATGATAAATGATTTTATTTCTGTAAATAGATTTGTACAAACACTTTTACACGTCAATCATATTCGTTAAAATATGTAGATGAGGTCGGTATTTCCTATATGACATAATCTTGGTCAGATCTTGGGAAGATAAAATGTTTTTTTTTTTTTTAGGAAAGAACCACACCACACTGCGTGGGCCTGTCGAGTCAGTGCACGCATTTAGCAGCTGAACGACTAGATTCACCTTAAGTTGTGAACTTAAGGTGAATCTAGTCGAATGTTTTTCCATACAAACTTCGGGAGTGTTTTACTCCACTGTTTGACAATGAACATCAAAAATTAAACATGGTATGGTTTTGCCTCATTTTATTAATATTGTCTGTACGAAAACAGAATACTAAATAAAAAACCATTAAAAAGGTATGAGCCAACAAAGCTTCGTTTTTCTTGCTAATTTGGGCGTGGTGCAAAGAGCAGTGGTGGCCCAGTGGTAACGGCCGCGACTTACGAGTTGTAGGTCGTGCGTTCGAACCCAGCCAGGCGCTTTACTTTGTGTAAATAATTTCATCACCACTGCTCTCAAACGGTGAAGGAAAACATCGTGAGGAAACCGGCATGTCCTAGAAATTCGAAGACATGTAACATCTACCAATCCGCACTGGGCCCGCGTGGTAGATTACGGCCCACTCCCTCTCATGGAGAGGAGGCCTGTGTCCCAGCAGTGGGAACGTAAAAGGCTGAATATGTATGTATGTATGTTGGGCGTGTTTAAGTAATAAAAGAAGTATAAAATCTCCAAAACCAAGTCGATACCGACAAAGTTCAACCATCGAAAAGTTCAATTAATTGACTTTATTGGCCATTGATTTATGCAGTGGTTTTTTCATAAAACCCGATCTTCCGAAGGACTTTTCTTAATTTTTTACGCTCTTGTTTTACTTTATATGATCCTGCGTCTCACTCAATAACGTTGTGCGTGTAGACTATCGTCTAACTGCTCATCACTGATACTACTTCTGTTGACATGAAGCCTGGGGAGACGGCGTGCTTTATAGTCAGGCTCACCAGTGAGTTCGAGCCAGCGACTAGGTTCCCCTTAAGGAGCTCAACGGTTTCACACATCAGCAAAGAAAGGACATTTGTGTAGGCCGCATAAATTACTCAAACTGCCAGACTATGATTAAAAATGATGAGTGGCATGATTTGTAATATATAGTAGTAGGATGTGATTTATTTATTTACATTTATAACACCTGAAGATAATTATCCAAGAAAAGTCACAATTTACAGATTACTCAAAATTAGGCTTCTACAAAGAGGTGCAACGCGATACCTGTAAAACAATTTCCATGAAGTTTTAGTAGAAATTGTTATACGAGTGTCACGTAGCACCTGTTTGAAGAAGCCTTTAAGATTTGTGCCATTTAATGAATTTCGGTTCTGCCTGAATATATTCCTCAAATACCGTAATAATGTTTATCATACGTGCAACTCGTGAAAAGGGGGTAAACTCGAGCAGACTAGACCTAGCTGCGGTAAGATCCATTGACACATAAAAACACTGGATTCTTCCAACAAACATGTCAGTTTACTAAAAACCTCTCCAACAAAACATATCCCCCACTCAGCAAGTAACTCCTAAATAAAGAAATAAATAAAACCACACAACCTCCTTCATTCATGTCACGTTTGAGCGTGCACGCGTTATGGCACGTCGTGGCATTTGCAATAATAACGAGGGCTGCGGGAATCCGGGACACCTGGCAATATTAGCTTTAATATTGCCTACTGTTTAGTATGGAAGACGAGGACATATTTGGGATAATATCGAGGTATGGAGATAGTTAAAGATTATTCAAATCCTTGTACCCAATTGCTCCTGATCAGACCATGCCCCACCGGCTGGACTGCCCTAAGTGCCCGTTCACCTGCACATTGGATTATCTGAATAATGCCACTGATGCCGCAATAAATGTGGCCACCTACTGGGCTCTAACTATACAAAAAACAAAAAGTGTGCGAGTACCATCGACACGAAAAGAATGATGTTATTTCCACTTAATCAAATATCAACTCAGGAATGAGAGTATCCGGAAAATAATCGCAGTTACCAACATAGCTTGCAGAGTAAGCAGGCTGAAGTGGGTGAACATCAGAATGACTGGCCAAAATGACCGATCAGCTTTGAAATATTACTAAAATCTAATACCTATTTGGTACTATTTGATACCTTTGTTTAAATAATTGGTACCTAATTAATAACCGAGAAAATGAATTTAAAAATTGGGCAGCCATTCTGATGTCAGGATGACTGCCCGCATTTAGGATCTTCACGTAAGGACTCCAAAATTGCAATTCGCCTTTACAAAAATTTAGTACCTATTTGATACCTAAACATATATTTTTTCTAGATTTTTAGGGCACAGAATAAAGATTTTATTAGACAGTTTTTGTTTGTTGACAACGTAGGATGAATTATCCATACAAACGTAACAGTTAAATCATTTGCAATTTGAGCACATTTCCACCATATTAAGGTGATATTCAGATTCAGACAATATTTATCTAGGCTCGTAGGGGTTTTTTATTCCAAAATACCTACCTAAAATGAAGTGTGCCCTAACAATCTAGAAAAAATATATGTTTAGGTATCAAATAGGTACTAAATTTTTGTAAAGGCGAATTGCAATTTTGGAGCCCTTACGTGAAGATCCTAAATGTGGGCAGTCATCCTGACATCAGAATGACTGCCCAATTTTTAAATTCATTTTCTCGGTTATTAATTAGGTACCAAATATTTAAACAAAGGTATCAAATAGTAGTAAATGACTTTTAGATTTTAGTAATATTTTAAAGCTGCTCCGCCATTTTAGCCAGTAAATCTCTAAAAAAAATCTTTATTCTTTGCCCTAAAAATCTAGAAACAATATATGTTTAGGTATCAAATAGGTACTAAATTTTTGTAAAGGCGAATTGCAATTTTGGAGCCCTTACGTGGAGATCCCAAATGTGGGCAGTCATCCTGACACAGAATGACTGCCCAATTTTTTCATTCATTTTCTCGGTTATTAATTAGGTAACAATGATTTAAACAAAGGTATCAAATAGTACCAAATAGGTATTAGATTTTAGTAATATTTCAAAGCTGATCGGTCATTTTGGCCAGTCATTCTGCTGTTCACAATAAGGGACTTACTAGAGAATGGGCAGCAGCGTTCTCTATGTATTTTACCACCATACTGCGATCGCCAACCCGCCTGCCAAGCCTGGCGATTATGGCAAAACCCCCCTTTTGAGGGAGGCCTATGTCCAGCAGTGGACGTCTTTCGATTAAAATGATGATGATGACTGCCTACCTGACCTCCACAACCCAGCTACTAGGTAATACGATAACCCATAGTAAGACTGGTTGTCAGACTTTCGGGGTTCTAACTACCCGTAACGATTATCAAAGATCCACAAATGACAGTAGGGAGCAACGGCTTAACGTGGTTTCCGAAGCACGGTGGGGGGTCTTGGTATTTATTTATTTATACTAATTGCTTGCTGCACTTACAGTACCTAAGCACCAAAGCGCGCAGCAAGCCAACAACACAATATTTAACTAAAAATCTTGACACAAACATTGAACATACATTTACTGCTATACACAAATATCAACATATGGCCTCTGAGCAATCAAGGCGTTCACCAGATCGCCTGGGTTGTGGGAGCATATCGAGCAGTATGGGTGGTATGCATAGAAATATGAAAGCAGTGGTGGTATGTAATGATGGTCACCCATCCACGGACTATGTGGTTATTACTTAGCCACAAGCCCCACTCAGAAAATTCTCAGTAACGTTTGGATTTGTGTCTGTTCAAAAGCAACATCGTCTCCAAAAAGCCCAAGGTCCCACGAACGTTATAAAATCGCAGCGGAATTTTTTCGCGCGTTGAATTATCAACGCACTGGTTGGCGCGTAGAGTTCAAAATCGAACAGAAAGACACAGTTCGATTCGACACGCTGCTATGCACTCTGTTGGGATTCACGATGCTCGGTTCAGCATCGAGAGTTGAAAATACAATGCGCAAAAAACATCCACCGCGATTTTATTACGTGTGCGTCGGCTTTTACGGAACTGCGGAATGTGTTCTGTTTCTTCGAAGAATAGAAGCGTGATGTTATGTCGATTAACGAGATCTCATTACACATTTAAATGTCTGTCACGATCATAACTAGATTTGAATCGTTCTGCAATGCGCTTCGTCCCTTAAACCAGCATTGAGAAGCTAAAGCCTGCCTTAAATATGTACCTTTTCTTGATAAGCATCAGTAACAGGTTGGCATCACATACCGAAGACAGGTTCGTGCCTTGTGTGAACTTGATAGGCAGAATCAGATCAGCTTGATTTAGAATTCAGATTAACACCTTAACGCAGAATACAACTTATACAACAGAAGGTTGGCTCAAAACGAAAAGTGTAGTTAAGTTTCTCCAATGTACCTCAAGCAACAAACTATTACATAAATGTTTCTTCTTTAGGAGATGGGTCAGCTCATTGGTCACTCGGTCCACAAGACCTGTCATCATGCTGGACCCCCCCGGAGAACACTATGTTGGTATAGAATAGAGACCTGTGAAATAAACAACACCGTACGAAAATGGCTGACATTTTGCTAACAAAGCTACCTTATTGTTGTAAGAAGAATATATGTATATCGTAAGAGCCGTCAGCTATTTTTCCAAACGCGTCAGCTGTTGTTTCCAATAGATAGATCGATTGGAAACAATAGCTGACGGCTCTTACTAAATGCTGTGTTACTTTTTAAGTGCTGTGCTAAGTGTATTAGAATAATATTGTCATTTTTATAATTTGCTAGGTTTTGCCAGCGGCTTCGCCCACGTCATCATCATTTCAGCCAAAAGACTATCATCACATTTCGAAACAGGTCCGTCTTTTACCTATTAATGACGGAGTTATGCCCGAACATATATAAAAAAACATATAAACATCCCGAATTGATAACCTCCTTCTTTTTGAAGTCGGTTAAAACATTTAACGTCAATGTAGTGCTTGGCTGAAAAAATATAGTACTTGATTTAAACTTAATACGATAATCACGAAAAACTACTTGAAAAGCGACGGTGCCAGCTTCCGGCGCAGATCACACTGTGCGTAACTACGTAGGTACACGTCCGTGTGCGCCTGTTCGCTCGTTGCATGAAAAGCTGATCTTCTGTATCATTCTGTGGAGTTACTTCTGTTTGGATTTTTAAGATTTGTTATCTCAGCAAATTGTCGGTGGACGGTAGCGTCTCATTTTATCTGATTCGGTAATTAAGCGTGAAGATGGGATCTCTAATATTTTTATGAGGTGAGAAGACGGTTAACTTAAATTATTTTTTCCTCGTTTGAAAATAAACACCTGATGCGTCTTAAGGACATCGAACTCAAACCATCTTCCTAGCCTTTACCCAACTATGTTGGGGTCGGCTTCCAGCCTAAACGAATGTAGCTGAATAGCAGAATTTAACATGGAGCGACTGCCTAGCTGACCTCCACAACCGTTACTGGGTAAAACAATACCCTTTAGTAAGACAGATGGCCAGATTTTCGGGCTTATGGCGACCCGTAGACAACGACTGTAAAAGATCTACGAATAACAGCCGGGACCAACGGCTTTGCGTGCTTTCTGAGGCACGGAGGGGTCTTGGTACGTAAAGATGGTCAACCCGCCCACGGACCAACCAAAAATCTAGAACATTATAAAGCAATGAATCTATATAAATAAAAAGAAAAGTCCTGACTGACTGACTCATCAACGCCCAGCCCAAACCCTTGGACCTATCCCTTTATAATGTAGACAAGGAATAAAGAAGGATTTTTCGAAATTCAACCCCTAAGGGAGTTAAATAGGGGATGAAAGTTCCACGCGGGCGAAGCCGCTGGCTATAGCTATTTAGCAATATTGATGATTCAGACTCTGATTGATAGTGTGTTAAGCAATTACGCTGGTGGACTTAAAGTCTTTATAAGTCTGAAGTAGCCAACGCGTCTGGAGTAAACGGTCGTGGTGATCAATCCCACGAGCATTGACCAGCTTCGAGCCTTCTCTTCTGAGAAGAGGCCTTTGCCCTCCAGTGGGACAGTAGATACGTTTTTAACCAGTGCGCAAACTGCAACCATAAATTCGGCATATCATTCTAAACTCCCCAGCGCAGAAATTATCAGCTATTTCATAGAAAAGTGCAATACCTACGCGGTGAAAATGTATGGAACAGCTGATTTTATTTTGTATAACCGAAGCGATTATTTTTTGCGCTGGGGTTCTAGAATCTGAATTCATGGTTACAGTTTGCGCACTGGTTAAAAACTTATCCTGTATACTAATATTACAAAGTGGTAAAGTTTGTGAGGTTGTAGGGGGTGATCTCTGGATCTACTGAACCAATTTTGAAAATTATTTTACCTATAGAAAGCCACGTTATTTGTGAGTGTCATAGGATTATATTAACCTGAAAAACGGTCGAACGAAATAAATAGGGATCCCACCCATGCGAAGCCGGGACGGGCAGCCAGTAAAACATAACTTTAAACCAGTCTTTAAACCCACATAGCGGTGTAGACGGTTGATTCTGATGTTTTAATGACAATCTACAAGATGGTATCTATTAGGAGCGACTGGTTCAGCCGTAATTACAGCACTAAGTATGTGAGTAGTGAGTAGTGATGAGGACGGAGGTAATTTAATGGGCTTTGATTACGTTGGTTGGTTGCTAAATACATACCTGTTTATTTATCTTAGGTCGATGGTCCTAGCTTGTAATTTGCGACCTCGAGTTTTAAATACTGTCGTATATATAAAACAAGAAAGATTTAATTTATCAGAATAAACAAATAGAGGCATATAAAAAAGAAAATAATCATATCATAAGGCATCAAAAAATACGTCCGCATCGTTGAAAAGTGCCCAAAAGGCTGGCAGCATTGCCACGCTGTATGGCAATGCTGATTCTTTGGCCGAAAAATAGGCCAGCCCTTTGGTCACGTGGAGAGTCGACCATACCGCTTGGAAATGTCTCGGGAAACTAAGTGGGCACTCGGACCCCATGGCCCTAGAGTTTCAACCCCAAACGGCTCGAACATATATATGTTCCAATAAGATTGGAATATTTGCGCCGTTTGAGGTTTTCCGCAGCTGCAGCAGCCGCCCCAGCACAACCCGCCGTACAACAAAAGATGGGATGGCGCAAGGGTGTCGACACATGTTGCATCCCATACCAAAGGCCGACCTAACTTCCAAGGCATTATGGCCATGCCGTCTGGTCTCTTCCCATCGTCGCGTGCCAAGCCATTGGGTTCTAGAACAGCTGGCACCCCGGCAGTGACAAGAGCACGACGGATAATGTCATTGATGCTGGCGTGCCGTGCTATCCGGCCTGCGCTCCTACTGCAGGACAAGCCATGGTGTCCGAGGCAGTCGACAGAAGAAAGATAGAAAGAAAAATATATGTATTTGTCACAGAAACACGTGCATACAAAAAGATAAGGTTACATTTTTTTTAAACATGATAACAACACATACACTGTGTAGGTACATAATCCAGCAGTGCATATACGTAGAGATGGTGAATGAACAATGTTTTGGGGGACTGGCTTCATGTACCTTCACCTACTGACAGGTTATATGAGTTACTCCATAGTATTGTTTGTTTTATTTGACTATATAAACCATTTTCTTTTTTTGAATTTTTAATAATGAAATTTCCATTTTTTGATGAAATTTAATTACTTACCTATTACTGTATAGAGTCAAGTTCTTCCAACTTATCAGACAGCTGTGCTGCTGGGGAGTTTGTTGCGCCACTTCTTCTTCCCAGCTAAAGCACTAGGAAGTGTCGAAGGGTGGGCGTTTTTGGGGGACTGTCTTATGTAATTTTGACGTTCGAAAAGTGCTGACTCTCAGCCTAGTTTGAATAAATGACTTTTGATTTTGGTTTTGTGATTTTGACATTCGAAAAGTCCTGATTCTCAGCCTAATTTGAATAAAAGATTTTGATAAAAAAACACCAAAATGCGTCGATTTGAGAACCTCCTCATTCTGTTTCGTCGTCGGTTGAAAATAACACTTTAAACAACAGATAATTACACTATAGTTTGTTATAACAACCCAAAATTGTTTAATAAACACACTACGGTAACATAAATGGTCAAAGTTGTACAATGTAGGTTCGTTAATGTAATTCCGGAAGTTACGTCATTAAGACGACATCGTATGTCCAGTCGGTCAGTAGGTAATTATACCACTCATCATCTGCCGACTCCAACATACATAGTTGGGAAAGGGCTAGCCCCTTTCCCAACTATGTATGTTGGAGTCGGCTTCCAGTCTAACCGGGTCCAGCTGAATACCAGCATGGAGCGACTGCCTATCTGACCTCCACAACCCACTTACTGGGTAATACGATACCCCTTAGCAAGACTGGTTGTCATACTCGTGCTTCTGACGACCCATAACGACTGTCAAAGATCCACGAATGACAGCCGGGACCAACAGCTTAACGTGCTGTCCGAGGCACGGAGGGATGTTGGTATCTAAAGATGGTCACCCTTCCACGGACCAACCGCGGCAAGCTCAGCTTAACTGATCAATCGACAAAAACGTACACACCCACAGGTGGTTTATAAACGCGATACTATGAATGAAAGTGACTACATTGATAGACGCCGGGTACTAGGGTAACAGAAGCATAGAGCACGTTTCCCTTCGCTAGCTGTCGTGTAAGCTCGCTAATTGCCGACGCTGCAGCTGTCCACTTTACTACAGAACAGTTTAAAGCGAGACTTTCACGACAAACCACGGCTTATTTGTCCAAGTTTCTAAACTAAGATGTTTGAGACTTGTGATAACAGGTCCGGGAACTAATTGTTTGAATTAGTTTGCATGCACTATAAAAAAAAAAACTGATTCTGTGTCAGAAAGTCTGTCTTTTTATACTTAATTCGATATCTTTACTCTGATAGGTAAATGAACTTATTAACATTTCCATGATACACCTAGGTATGTGTAGGCCAAAAGACATTAAATAATATTAATAATGAATATAAGTACGAAAATGTAAGTGTATAAAAAGAGTGAAAATAATCACATGGCTTAAAAAAATTCGTACGCATCACTGCCAATAGGAAAAGTGCCCAAAAGGCGATGCTGATTCTTTTGACAAACAATAGGCAAGCCTTCTGGGCCTCAAGTCTGCTATTCCAATAGTGCCAGAATGGTCTATTATTGATTTCATAATTGTTAATTTTGACAAGTTTGGTAATCTACTAATATAATGGCGTCATTATGACTTTCCAGTGGTCAGCCACCAGCCACCGACACTCCATTGAAAGAAATGGCATTTATTGGTAATCTCGTACATAATGACAAATGAATGACTAACTTAGGGGGTAATCTGCTAAAATTTTGTCAGTTCCTAAAATAATATGTAAAAATATATACATATAAATGTAATCTGGCATGAATAAATGTTCAAATTTAGTAGTATTTTTCGAAAATAATTTCTACTATCGGGTTTTATGGAAATACGACAATGCCATTATAACACAATTCTATTACGAGACCATTGACCGACCACTGATCGACCATTATGAATTTATCAGATTACGAACTTTTAGCAAAATTACGATGGGATCGTGTTGGAATGACGAATTTATAAAAATAGCAGACTAAGGCCCCTGGTCACGTGAGGAGTCGACCAACCGCTTGACGATGTCTCGAAAAATCAACTGGGCGGCGGACCCCACGAGTCTGTGCTAGAAAACAATCCTCAACACAAAGATTCGCTTTCAACTTTCGATAAAAACTACAATTTTGAAGCCTTGAAACATTAAAGCTTGTCGCAGTAACAATACAAATAAATACAATACAAACACAAATGCATTGTATCGTTGATTTACCGCGCGAACGTGTGCGCGCGAATAAGACGTGCGGTGCATCAGCCGCCATTAGTGTGAATTTACGCGGGAACCAGTGACGTATTTATGCGACGCCATGATTCTTGAATTTATTTATTGTTAACGAGTGGACACGCGTACAACTTTATATTATAACTAACTTTTGCCAGCGGCTTCGCCCGCGCGGAACTTTCATCCCCTATTTAACCCCGGGGTTGAATTTCATAAAATCCTTCCTTATTCCTTGTCTACATTACAAAGGAAACCTCTGTGCAAAATTTCAGCTTTCTAGGTCCAAGGGTTTGGGCTGGGCGTTGATGAGTCAGTCAGTCGATCAGGACCTTTCTTTTTATTTATATAGATGTATAGATATTGATTTGTTCTGCGAGCAATCTGCTACTTATTAATTTGATCGGGTTTCACGGCCAAGATACCTACGGTAAAACTGATCTTCCACTGTAAGTACCATCAGGGGAACAGCCAAGGATCACAGGAAAAGAAGGGAAACCAGTAACCATAGTAGGCAAGACGTCTACCTAACAACGGCAACGGTTTAAATCAAAGACATCATCTCCAAACTCCTACACAAAATAGATAGTTTATGGAAATGGGTACATACTTGAACTTTAACTTATGGATAACCGTCGCCGTCGTGTCTTTTGATTGCTTGTTAGTCAACGTGCACGAAAAAACACTAGCCTGAAACGTGCGAGTCGTCACTTTTAAATAAATAAATTCTTTTTCGAAGGTGATTCGGATGATGGAACTTATTAGTGTGCGAATCTACAATTCCAAAATACGTATTAGGCTACGGGCAAAGTGAAAAGTGACGATTCGGGCGTGTTTTTTCGTGCGAGTAGACAAATAAGCCCTCTTGATTTAGGCGCAAATTCAGTTCCAATCCAAATGTCCTTTCTATGGTATTGTTCG
This sequence comes from Polymixis flavicincta, assembly GCA_949987655.1. Lineage (NCBI taxonomy): Eukaryota > Metazoa > Arthropoda > Insecta > Lepidoptera > Noctuidae > Polymixis > Polymixis flavicincta. The sequence goes on along the minus strand of OX465198.1, from coordinate 1,414,504 downwards.
TCGAATCGTTGAGCGTCTTAAGTTCTGAGTGGAGCTGCATCAGCATCATCATCATCATCATTTCAGCCGAAAGACGTCCACTGCTGGAAATAGCCCCCCCCCCCCCCCCCAGGCTCCACCACTTCGACTGGAGCTACATGATTACTGATAAATGCGTGCACTGACTGGAAAGATCTACCTACTCAATCTGTGTGGTTCTTTCCTCAAAAGGATTACGTCTGGAGTTTAAAAGAGACTGTGACCTCTTTGTTTGTTTGTTTCGGTTTTTCTTCTCAGAGTAGTCAGATAGGAAACGCAGACCTCATCTAGTTTAAAAAATACAATTACCTACCGTGTAAAAGTGTTCGTACAAATCTACTTTTAGAAATAAAAACATTTATCATAAGTTTAACAGCCCTTTGAACCACCTTAAGGGCAGAGTTTTCTAAAAATCGTTTTGTAAGGAGCCTCGAAATGGGTCATACTTTTACGGTAATACGTCATCTTCACCCCCTGCTGTTATTTATTTATTTATATATTATAAGTGGTCGACGCAGCATGTAATATTTATTTTCGTCTTGGTATTATCTACAAACCTAAAAATGACGGCAACATTTCAGTAGCATTGCAGACGGAGATTTGGGAGTCACAGCAACAATGGCTGGTATAACGCGTCGACGGCAGTGGCAACTACAGCCGTAGACGCGTCGACGGCAGAGGCAACTGCAGCCTTAGACGCGTCAACGACAGAGGTAACTGCGACCATCAACCCTTCGGCGGCAGAGGCAACCGCAGTCGTCGACCCGTCGGCGGCCCGTTGCTAACGCCGGAGGCAACTGCAGTCATAGACCTGTTGACAGCAGAGGCAACTGCAGCCATCGGCCCGAAAACGTGCCGATCGTTCAGCACCGTACTCAAATACACGAGCGACACGTTGCCGACGACTGCAGTTGCCACTGCCGTTGACGCATGTCGGTCATGTGTATGAGCACTTAGCTGCAGAAACAGGGATTGGTATTAGGTGTACTTGTAGTTTCTTGCCCGTTCTTCTCCATTGAGATCTACGTTTTGGAATGGGCATCTAGCATCAACTTCCCAACTGATTGACTTTTTGACAATTCAAAAGAGCCTGTAAATGGTTTAACGGAATTAAATGCTTTGAGTTTGAGTTCGGTACTTGCCTCACGAGCTCCTTCAAAAAGAGCTCTACTATAGCGATTATGTTTGTAAAACATTACGACAGAAGCTCTTGGGAAATCATTTACAAAGCCTTGTAGAGAACGGCTTGATTAATTTTAATACTGCCAGCCTTTGGATCTATTAATCCAAACCCGCACAATTGTGGCAAAGTGTTGTTTGATACCAAGCTTGGGTGTCGTCGATCTGAATTAATAGACCGTTTTGAAGATCATAAATTGCATTTCGCGTTGATACTATAGTACCTACTTGCACGCGACAGTGAGCTCTCTCTGTTTTGATTGTTTAACTCGATGTGATATAATGGTACAGTGTTGATAGAATATGGTAAAAAACTTCGACATCAAATGTCTTCCATTTAAGAGAGGATTGGTGGCTGAATAATAACAAGCGCAAATGTCGATCGAAGGTAAGCTACGGTTGGCGCGGTCGGCTCATGGATTGGTGAGGATCCTTTAAATATCGAGACCCGTCCGGAAAGCACGATAAGCCGTTGGTCCCGGCTTTCATTCGTATGATCTTTAACAGTCGTTACAGGTCGTCATAAGCACGGGTCGATCGATCAGGTTAAGCTACGCTTACCGCAGTTTGTCCGTGGATGGGTGACCATCTTTACATACAAGACCCCTCCGTGCCTTGGAAGGCACGTTAAGCCATTGGTCCCGGTTGTCGTTTGTGGATATATGACAGTCGTCAGAAGCCCGAAAGTCTGGCAACCAGTCTTACCAAGGGGTGTCGTATTACCTAGTAACTGGGTTGTGGAGGTCAGATAGGCAGTCGCTCCATGTTAAGCTGCATCCAGGTAGACTGGAAGCTGACCGCGACATGCTTGGGAAAAGGCTAGGCAGATGATGACTTTATCTGTATTTTTGGCTGTCTCCCATTTTATCAAGACTTTTATGTTCCGTACGTATGCACTCCGATAGGGTTCAAGATCTTGACTCGTCCATGAACTCAACGTACTCATTAAGTCAGTACCTACATGCCAGCGGCGAGGTGTCAATTTTCTAAGAGGGAAGTCGAAGCGAAGTCGGCTTTAACTTACTGACTTCATCATCATCATCATTTCAGCCGAAAGATGTCCACTGCTGGACATAGGCCTCCCCCAGAATGGGGGGTTTTGCCATAATCGCCACGCTTGGCAGGCGGGTTGGCGATCGCAGTATGGTGGTAAAATGCATAGAGAACGCTGCTGCCCATTCTCTAGTAAGTCCCTTAGTCGCCTTCTACGACACCCACTGGAAGAAATGGGATGGTGCTATTCTTTTACGCCCGGCGACACATACGGGACTTAGACTTACTGACTTATCAATAATATATACTTACTATAATACTAATTTTAGGGGGGAGGAGGGGGGGGGAGGGGCTTGTGGCTAAATAACTATAGCTGCACGGGTCGATCGGCCAGGTTAAGCTACGCTTGCCGCGGTTGGTCCGTGGATGGGTGACCATCTTTACATACCAAGACCCCTCCGTGCCTCGGAAAGCACGTTAAGCCGTTGGTCCCGGCTGTCATTTGTGGATCTTTGACAGTCGTTACGGGTCGTCAGAAGCCCGAAAATCTGACAACCAGTCTTACCAAGGGGTATCGTATTACCCAGTAACTGGGTTGTGGAGGTCAGATAGGCAGTCGCTCCATGTAAAACACTGGTATTCAGCTGCATCCGGTTAGACTGGAAGCCGACCCCAACATAGTTGGGAAAAGGCTAGGCAGATGATGACTATAATACTAATTTTATTATAGGAATAGGTACAAAGAATCGAATACAAAAAAAATAACAGCTGAAAATCAAATAAAATGTGCAATATTCCTCCATTTCGTTCTCGCTGACGCATTCTTTTATATTGTCTCTGTCATAACCCGTTGTACAGCGGCTTGCTCTCGTCCATATCAAGCGGTGCCACGTGAACTAAAGTGACATCATTACGGGATCGCTTTTGTATGAATTTTTAGTTCTCAGTTATGACGTTTTAGCGGCCGGGTTTAATTTAGTACATTTTTATTTTAGATGTAGGTAATACAAAGCTAAAAAGCGTTTTTGTTGTTTGAATATTTTGGTGAATTAAATACCCGTAGTGTAACTATATTTTTTGGCAATAGTAGACACTATTGACGTGCCATTTTTCAAAAACGGCAGAGATGTGAATAACCGAAGGGAAGCCGGTGGGAATCGTGTTATATGGTGCTTTCGCCACTGGAGCTTAGTAACATTATAATTGTCATACTTAATCTGCATGTTTGGCTGTCTGCCATTTTACTAAGACTTTTATATTCCGTAAGTAAGGACTGCGATAGGGTTCACGATCTTGACTCGTCCATGAACTCAATGTACTCATTATGTCAGTACATGCTAGCTATTAAACGAATATGAATGTTGGTTTTATGCTGTTGGACTGTAACGATAGGACGAATTTGAATAATGGGCTTTATGATGCCTTATGCCTCTCTGACTAAACAGACAGCTGTGCTGCTTAGGAGTTTGTTGCGCAACTTCTTCTTCCCAGCTAAAGCACTGGGAAGTGATGAAGGGTGGTCGTTTTGGTTATGTATTTTGACGTTCGAAAAGTGCTGATTCTCAGCCTAATTTGAATAAATGACTTTGATTTTCAGGCTTCGATAGACGACATACTGCGGAAATTTTCCTTAGATTGAATAGAATCTGAGTCCTGTTTTTGTATTAGTAAAACAATACCCGTCTTATTACAAAACGCGATATAACTTTGGTTCTAGCCTCAAACTCTCAGTCAGTTTTTGCATTACCAACTTTTCTTCTATTTGGGTGCTCAATACCTCAATATTTGGGTAAAGTTATCTAAATTTATAACAATTCATTTAATTTTATTTTATTTCAATTTATTTTAATTTTAGTAGTTGTAATTTATTTGAATTTAATTTTAATTAACCTTTTTAAATATAATACACCTCGTCACGACTAACATAGTTTTAAGATAATGTTATACTAACAAAATAATATTAATATTTATAATAATATTTATAATGTTTATATTTATTATTAATATTTTATTTTATTAATACAAAAATGACAATTTAGCACTGGACTAAGTAGTCAGTTTTGTAAAAGGAGCTGTATTTTTGATTTCAGTTAGGTTCTTATTTCAAAAACGGGCTCGATGGTTTAAACCATACCTAAATGAAAACCTTGTTTTGTAATAATGAGGTACGAGTTTTTGCTGAGTATATCCTGATATCCTTATAATATCCTACTATCCTACTAATATTATAAATGTGAAAGTTTGTGAAGATGTTTGGTTGTTTGTTACTCAATCACGCAAAAATGCCTGAAGGGATTTGGATGAAATTTGGCATACAGATAGTTAGTTTATAACCTGGATGTATGACGTATGTACCTACGTTCCCGTGGGATAATTTTCAACCGCTACGCGAACAAAGCCGCTAACAAAGGCTAGTTTTTAATAAATATGTTTGGATGTTTGTTACTCAATCACGCAAATAATCTGGTTGAATTTGGATACAATTTCGCACATTTATAAACTAGGGACGGATTAACACAACGACGGTGAAAATATCAAATGTCGTAAGGGACGTATAATGCCGTAGGATAATTTTCGACCTCCACCCGGGAGAACCAGCTGGCAAAACTAGTATAATAATAATAACATCAGCACCCTAATTGCGTAACTCACGATTGATCATCATTGGTTTCGTCTTCACAGTTAAACAATATTCATTGCGTTATTTATGTTGTCGGACAGACACATTTTTCGAACATATGAAGCAATGGTTTAACAATCCGTTTCAAAACGATACAGATTATGATGAATCGTGAGTTACGCAATTAGGGTGCTGGTCTAGTTGAAAACCAGCGTCAGGCAGTTGTCTGGCATTTCTGCTAAACTGAGCTTTTTTGGCGCAGCTGTGAGGCACACTTTAATGCTAGTTTCTGATATCTCACCTCACACTTTTATTTTATTTTACTCTTTCCTGCTGTTTATAACCTTGTGCCTTAAGTGTGTGCTAAATAAAGATATTTTCTTTCTTTCTCTTTACCGTCCCACAGCTGGGCAAAGGCGGCTTCTCATACAGAGAAGGCAGGAGCATTGATAACCACGCTTGCCGATTGACTCGGAGAATTCACCGTCGAAAAGACGCCTTCGAATAGGTTTTAAGCACGACTAATCGCATTGTCGATCAACGCAGTCATGCCTTTGCGCCTAAGTCTCAGGTATGCATAGTTAGGCACAAGAATTTGCTAGATTGACTATAGATACAACACCTAGGTAGGATGTCAGAATTCCTTGTACCTACTAGCTTTCTAAATACTTGGAAGCTGTGTTGGTTTCGTGGATATTGTCAACGTGATTGTATGAGCGGGCGAAAGATTATTTGCTGAGTAAGGTGTACCTATTTAGTATGCTTAGATATATTATATTTTGTCATCTTTAAGGCTGGCAACGTCGCATTTAAAGTGGTTTTATGTGATAATCTTACTAGGTTTAAATCAAAATAGGTACAATTTTTTTTCAGGCAAGAGTCTTTGATTTTAAATGAGTTTGTATGTTATTTTTTTTGTTGAAGTTTTTACTTGTAAAAAATCGATTATCATGTTAATTAACGCGACTGACGTGATATTCTCCCCACTTCCATGCAGCTGACTATTTTCTTTTTGGTTGAAGATGAATCCCAAATACCATCCCATAGGTTTTGGAGCGGTTTAAAATGACTTTTTTTATACCTACGTTTTTTTAGCAAGTGAAGGTATAGGAATTAGTGTGGCAAAGTTTATGTGATAGAGAAGCTTCTTTCTTTCGGGCCCGAAATAACAGGCTCGTAGATCGGGAGTCCAAGAAAACTAGGCACAAGAAACAGATCATCATTATCATTTTCATTATCTTGCTTATCCCAATTAATTTAGGGTCGGCGCAACATCGTCTTTTTTCCGTACTTTGCTATTATTTTTACGCACGTACCTACGTGGTCTGGACGTAAAAAAGTCGCGACAGGAATTTATCGCGCACTGAATTTTCAACTCTCGGTGCTGAGCCGAGCATTGAGAATGAGCAAAGTGCATCCAAGCGCGTCGAAAAAACAAAGTGCATCCAAGCGCGTCGAAAAAACAAAGTGCATCCAAGCGCGTCGAAAAAACAAAGTGCATCCAAGCACGTAGAAAAAACAAAGTTCGATTTTCAACTCGCTGAAGATCCAGGACGCGAAAAAACCTCGCCGCGATATTTTTACGTTCGTAGACCTATACTGCCGTCCTGTATTAGAAAGGAGTTAACCCTCACTTGGTCAATTTTTTACTTTTTAATAGAATCTAAGAGAGTTCACAATTCTCTATCTTTCTGTCTAACAAATATTTTTACAATTCAAATAGTACCCAAGATATGAGAGTTTGTAGACTGTTAAATAGAAAGGATTCTTTAGGATAAACAGAAATAACTACCAATTGATATTTTCTACAATCAGTAACGTATCATTTTTGGGTAGCTGCTATAGCATTTTTATACCATTTGTTGTAGGGTAATAGGTACATATCAAATTGTGTGTACTGTTTATTATTAGTAATTAGGTATTTTACTTTGTTACTTGTTATTGTCTAATTTGTAAAAATCCTGGCTTGATTTTCGTACGTTGTTTTCGGGTGACCACTGAAAATCAGCGCTGTGCTGTGGGTCCCATAGCACAGCATCATGCTGAGTGGAAGCCTTCTTGTCACAGTGTGCAGCTGCCGGCTATTTAAATTCTGTATGCCTATGTACAAAAATGTCTGTGTTGTTTTCATGTTTAAAAAAAAAATGTTATTTCATCTTTTAATATGCACGTATTTCTGTGACAAATAAATCCATTTTTCTTTCTTTCTTTTAATCACACTTTTTGAGAAATAACGATTCGCGCGTTTTTTTGCCATTTTCTCCGAAACAACTTTTTGGGCTTAACGCCTGTCTAGCTATTCTAGTTAAAGGACGGCAGTATAGTCATCTCGGCAGACAGATGTTGCATCAATACGTATTAATCTTAAAATAAATAATAGGGGAAATAGAGAAGAAAATTATTCGTGAATAAAGTCTTCATGACCATAGCTGATTCGGTTCTATTCCCGGAAACGAACTATTTCAGTGGCCACAGCGCAGACAATACTAAGCCAATAAATTAATCACTCTTAACTAAACAACTTGGAACCATAATGAGAATCATTGGAAGCTTTCCAGAACCATTCCAATAGGAACCGTTAAATTTTATTATCTGTTTACAAAAGGAATTAAACCTACTAATTAACCCGAAGCAGTCAATAATGCGATATTTATGTGTGTCGTTACGAGTTTGAGGGCGCAGCGCTGTCGGCGAAGCCCTAAATTCAAGAAATAATACTAATAAAATGCGCACATTTTCAAATCACACGCAATGCATTAAGGTGAAACAAGTCCACAATTTTTCCATACAAACTTCCGGAGGGTTTTTTACTCCACTGTTTGACAATGTACATCAAAACTTAAAAATGGTATGGTTTTGTCTCATTTTTAATATTGTCGGTACGGAAACAGAATACTAAAATAAAAAGCCATTAAAAAGTTATGAACCAACAAAGATTCGTTTTTCTTGCTAATTTAACGTAACTTTGGACCAGTTTAAGTAATCAAAGTGTAAAATCTCCAAAACTAAGTCGGTACCGACATTGCTCAATTATCGAAAAGTTCAATAAACTTAATTGGTCATTGATTTATGCAGTGGTTTTTTCAGAAAACCCGACCTTCCTAACGCGCTGTTTTACTATAACTGATCCTGCAGCTCACTCAATAATGTTGTGCGTGTAGACTAGCGTCTAACTGCTCATCACTGATACTACCTCTGTCGGACTCGAAGCCTGGTGAGAAAGCGTGCTTTTTAGCCAGGCCCACCAGTGAGTTCGAGCCCGCGACTAGGGTACCCTTAAGCTTAGAATACAGAAAGAACGCATTAAGGGGAACACAGCCAACATTATTGAGTGAGCTGCAGAATCAGTTATAGTAAAAAATTAAGAAAAGTCCTTCAGAAGATCGGGTTTTATGAAAAAACGACTGCATGAATCAAAGACCAATAAAGTTTATTGAACTTTTCGATAATCGAGCTTTGTCGGTACCGACTTAGTTTTGGAGATTTTACACTTCTTTTATTAGTTAGGTTTAATTAGCAAGAATAACGAATCTTTGTTGGCTCCTAACTTTTTATTGGTTTTTAATTTTAGTATTCTGTTTCCATACCTGACAGACAATGTTAATAATAAGACAAAACCATACCATGTTTATTATTTGATGTAGTGTCTACATTGTCAAACAGTGGAGTAAAACACTCTCGAAGTTTGTATGAGAAAAATGTGGACTAGGTTCACCTTAGGCATCGGTCACACTCAAGTAAAAAATAAAATAAAAGTAAAACCTTCCACTGCTCGGTATTCAAGTTCGGAACAATGTACGTTTAATAATTACCTACCTATATCAAGCTTCGAGAGAAATCGACTCCAAGTTTTAAAGTGTTTCAACTCGAAATCATTCATTCAAGTTTTAAATTACATCTAGATGCAATTTTCTGCATAAGTACATAGATCATGTTATTAGCGACAGTTTCAAGACCAACGATCGATAGTAAATGGTAATATTTATATGGAGCTTACCTTGAGCGTATGTAAACAAATGGAGACAGGCGAACAAGAATATCCAGTTCCCGACACCGAAACGATACATCCCTGTCCGCCACATGTTGAAAAACACTTTAACAACACTACACAATATGTTTTAATTCATACGATTCACATTTTCACTTAAAATTCCCGAATATTTTGTGTTATATTTCACACAGATATGTCGATCGACTTCGGCCGATCCGCCATTTTCAAGCGAGCACCGCTGCGTTCGGAAACACAACTCAATAATGAAAGGGCAATGCCCGGGTTCATGTGACGTGAACACTGCAACGTTTAAAGGGGTTGCACTGAAGATAGGCGCAGTACTAGTGCTGCGTTTATTCGGAACGCGTTGAGTCGAAATAAATTATTACGTTTTGTTACATATCGATGTTCCATTAAAAAGTTGTCTTCTTTTTTGTTGATAAGTAACTAAGAGTTGGCAAATTCATTAGAATATAATCATAGACAGTTTCAATATAGTCAATGAATGTTGAATAGAAGCTCCTTGTATTACGATACATCATACTTAGATTCAAATGGATATGGAAATCATCATCTGCCTAGCCTTTGCCCAACTATATTAGGGTTGGCTTCCAGTCTTACCGGATACTGCTTGATACCAGTATTTTACATGAAGTGACTGCCTGTCGAACCTCCACAACCCGTTACTGGGTAATACGATACCCCTTGATAAGACTGGTTGTCAGACTTTCGAGCTTCTGACGACCCGGAACGACTGTCAAAGATCCACAAATGACAGCCGGGACCAACGGCTTAACGTACTTTCCGAAGGTTGCCACGGATATATCAAGTAAAAAGAAGTTACAAAAGCCAACAATAAATGTTGCATAAACTAAATGCGACAATTTGACATAATTTATTACTCGTGTACGCTGTTTCTCTTTCTTTTACGTAACTTTCATTATTAGCTTCTCTTTCTATTAACCATCCATGCTAAAAAATAAGCTGCTTGCTTGGTACGTAATTCGTTCGACCAAATTGTCACTGTCAAAGTCATGTCATTTTCGTCGCCAACAATGGCAGTGACACTTATGAACTGGTGACAGTCGGTGTCAGACTTGTTTGCTTGGTTGGTTGTAGCGATGGGTCGTTGAAGGTTTTTCCGTTAACGAAACGTCAACGTTGATTCACATTCGTTACCTAGTTGATCAACTAGTTAAATTCGTCAACGACTTAACGTGCACTAATGTCAACTTACAAAGTAAACCGTTAAATGTTAGTTTATTCAACGGTTTTATTCAACGCCGCGACGATCAACGATTTGAACTAGTCTCTGAGCTACATCTACTGACCGAATATAATGCTAATTTTGATTCAAATATGACACTTGATGATCGAGACGTCGAAAAACTGATGAAAAAAATATGTTTCCGTATTTTTGTATGATAGGTATTTTCTCCTTGCACACGTTACAGACAGCTTTCCGCTAGAATAATCTTTTTCAAATTACTCTGAGTACATCCTGACATTTTAAATGCAAATAGGTATAAACAATATAAGTAACTATTTACAAAAACAACACACCTCACACTGTTCCTTTAAACATTAACTAAAAAGTCTAAGTATTATTATTTACGATAAACAACAAAAAACTCTGTGCGCAACTTGTCACAAACTGAGTGAAACAAAAATAAAAAAAAGCGAAATTCGTTTCTAAACGTAAACAAACCATGAAACCAGTATGAACTGGTTTCTCGTTGCGTTTGCGTTCTCGAATTTAGTTGAATAATAAACGAGTCAAATTCATAAACGTCGTTGACAAATTTAACTCGTTGATTCATAAACGTCGTTGACAAATTTAACTAGTTGAGACATAAACGTTGTTGACAAATTTAACTAGTTGAGTCATAAACGTCGTTGACGAATTTAACTAGTTGATTCGTAAACAATCAACGTTAATCCGTTGACAGGAGATCAATGGTTGATCGCCCATCGCTACGGCTAGTTGAGTTGGTTGGATATGTTGTGTTGCACTGTTGCAACAAAACAATTGATATTTATAAAACAAACTCATTTAAATGCGATATTAATTAAAATTTGTAAAACAAAATAGGAAGCTATAATGGAATTAATATACTCCATGAGGCGAAAGCCTTTGAAATGTGAGCCACCGCACTTTGAAAGGTAACAACATCAAATTCTATGTTTTGGTTTTGGTTTGAAACACAATAGTTTGTTTGGAGCTACTTAACTAATATTTAATATAGGCTACGTACGAGGAGTTAGTGTACTATATTCCTCATAATCGTATGTTCATAAGTTATAACTTTTGTCTGACATTGGTTGTAGACTTCCATGGTCATCTTTCTGCCTTCTACCATCTTTCTTAGGGTCAGTGCGACATGTTTTTTTCTTCCATTCTCCCATGTCAACCCTCACACTATCTTTCGCTCCCCTTTCTTAATTGCGTTCCTTGCACCATCCATCCACCTTTTCTTAGGCCTTCCTCTCCTCACACAGTGGGGCTATCATATATGTCGTAAGAACTATTCATTCAAATAACACAGCTCTCATAGGAATGGTAGTGAAGGAACTTCATACCTACTCGGCTGAGTGTGCCAGGCTTGGACATTGCTGTAGTGATTTTTCATGAATTCTTAAGAATCAGAATCAGAATATTTTTAAAAGACATTGCGCACCTTTAGAATTAAAGAGACCTAATGCGAAATTAGCTGCAAGTAAAATAGGTCTCTTTAATTCTAAACGTGCGATTGCTTCATATGTATGAAAGATTTGTATGCTCAGCAATGTAAATAACTTAATGATGTTGTTGAACTGTCAAAATTTAAGGCATTCCTACTGTTAATATGTTACACAACTACCCTGCTGGGTCCAAGCCGGTGGTTATGGCTCTAGGCCAGGGACGGCGAACCTCTTAACCTCTGTGAGACACTTTTTCCAAAAATATATTTTGTTTGGCATTGACATACCAACAATCTTGACTTATTGACTACTAGAAAAAAACTTGGGTCTTTATTTGCAAACAGAAATAGACTTGTACTATTATTATAGTAATCAACATCACACCAGCTATTTTATGAAAGAAATATTAGTGCAACTTCTTTTGTGTGGTATTAGGTTCATAGGTTATTAACAGTTAGTAGAATGCAAGCTGAACTGGAATCATGTGGCATAGGTACGGTTTCTGAAAGTAACAACTCAGGCATAAGAAGATGAACTTATCACATTCAGATTTCTATCTTTGTTACTGTGACAGGCTGCCGTGCCCAAATTATTTTGTTGCATGCTGCCAAAAGCATGCATGCTATTAGTTCGCCATCCCTGCTCTAGACCCTCTGTAATGTAATTTCATTTTCATGACAATAACCTCACGGTGAGCCATATTTAGGAGTAGTGTTTTCTAAACCTGCATAGCTATTCACAAGCATTCGATAATTCAATTCGATTTTCTTATTGACAATGACACATTTTGATAATCTGATCTGCCTTGCCCCCGACAGCAAACAGCTGCTGGAAGAATAGTGTTGTCTATTTGATTTAAACTGACAAAATTATTGGGTTTTGTGTTTGTGAACAGCGTTTATAGGACTTCTACAATAACATTGATTGATGTTCGATTCGGTACAGAATATGCATGCCCTTGATTCAACTGCCAAACGAGAGTTACTGTTATTATGATTAATTAAAATGTTCTTATAGATAGAAATCTATATACAGTCAGACCAGAATTTGGGTAGGCAGATATTAAGTGCCTACTGTTTGTGTGAATTTGTTCATCGCCACTGCTCTCAAAATGGTAAAGAAAAACATAGTGAGGAAACCAGCAGGTCCTAGAACCAAAAATCTGAAGACATGTGACATCCATCAAACCGTACTGGGCCCGCATGATGGATAACGGCCCACTCCCTCTCACAGAAAGGACTCCTGTGACCCAGAAGTTGGAACACTATACGCTGATTATGCATTGTTTGTGGGACAGCACTACATTTTACACTCCAGGGCGGAGTCATCCTGTGCAAGCTTTCTTTGCTTCGGCCTACCCGAGTCCGAAGTCTATTTAATGACTTCCAGCGAAGACAGGGCAACTCATGTCCAGGTGCTAGATTTAGTACTGAAACTTACACACATTTTGTTATTATTCACAGTATATCAGATCATGAAGTTGTTCGCCCGATCTGTACGATATCAACCTGCAACATCATAGCGTTCTCGTCACCAACGGAGCTAGAGGACACGGAGGGAGACACGTGGGGGGGACATGTGTTTGTGTGCGACCTCGACACGCCGTGGGACAGCCACAAAGTTACCAGCACAGCGCACCCTGTAAGTCTGACAATTTTTTTTTAACCTATCAAATTGTAAGCACACATCATATTAATTTTATAACTTTTTTCTATATTACGTGGAAAAGGTCGAGAATTTTGAAATTTATTCACTCTGTAGCTCTAATTTTGGGTAAAAATGTAATGTGTAACTGTTTATTTTCCCAAATAAATATAATTAATTATTAATATTGATTGATAACAACAAATACAATCAACAAAAAATAATATACACACACACACGTACACACACACACACACACACACACACACACACCACACCCACACACAACAAACAGACTCAGAGACCCTCAAATATTAGCTACACAGGCATTAACACATATTTTCTACAAAATATTAAACTCTATGTTTTATAATATTATAGTACACTATAGTTTATTCTACCATAACGATATTACAACGGAAAATAACAAAAAAACAACACACACACACACTCACGCACTACAAACATATTTTCCACAATAAATATTATTATAAAGTACACCTCTACCAAACCCGTCGGGGAAACAAGGCGTGTCGTTATGTTACTGATTCTACAAAAAATGTCATGATTTCAGGTGTCAGTACTAGAATGGGACTTAGAAGGGAAGCAGCTACTGCTCGCGACAACCGTAGGAGAAGTGTCCGTGTACACCCAGAAGGATTACCTCCTCAACGAATGGACGTGCGTCTATACTGCTAACTTTCCAGGTGCGTATACATGGTGTAGAAAGATCCAGCATAGAGAGGGTAATTTTTATTCCGGAACGTGAATTGATTCACTTATTCTGACTCCGCTACGGTTCACATTTGGCAGGCACTCATTCGCTCATTTTGGTTCCGCGGTTCCCCTAGAACGTTATATTCATTCCGTTCCCTGTATTACTTTCTGCGGACAGCGTAAATAACCAATGTAACTCAGTCAATCCATATTTAACGGTTACTCAATAGAAATAAGAGCGTGCGGTACTGATTATGTTCGTCAATGCATTGCTTTCATGGAAGAACCCAAACAATTTTAAACTCTAATGTTATAAAGCTAAGGCCGCTTATCGACTGTCACTTCGCGTCCGTGTCGTGTCCACGACGTGGTCCGAGTGAGCGAGTGAACGAGGGTGAATACGCGGTCCGCGGCGCTCCCAGAATCATTTGGCACCGCGGTGTTGATAAGGATTTTGAGGAATCAGGATTTTGAAGAGTGTCCTTGGAGTTTCTTGCCCGTTCTTCTCCATAGAAATCTGCGTTTTGGAATGGGCACCTAGCCTCAACTTCGATTTTTTTGACAGTTCAAAAGTGCCTGTAAAAGGTTTAATTGAAATAAATGCTTTGAGTTTGAGTTTGAATAAATAAGATTCACGCATCTGCGTAGCCGTTACCTACGCATTCTGTACAGTCACGAACATAAAAACTAGTGACCTACCGAAGCTTCTTTTTCGACCATTTTCGGCCTAAATATCACGATTCGGCCACATTTTCGTGCATAGTCCATATAAACCAGACCAACTGACAAACGAACGCGATTTTGTTTTAAGTTGGTAGCGAGATTATGTTGAATCATTTCTTCACGCGCAGAGGGTAAAAGCCGGATAGTTTTCACACTTTTGAAATCACTCGTATCTCTCAGTACAAAAAGCAAAATACTTTATTTGTAAAAATGTAAAAACAAAACAGAGTGTTTGCGATTTTTCGGAATTCTATATTTTGGGACATCTATCTCACATAGGGTAGTTGCCTAATCCATATAAATTACCTTTACACGATGAATGCATGCATGGCGTCTGTAGGAGACGCGTGATCGTATCGATATTTTATCGTTTTTGTATTTTAATTTGTTTGTACCTACCTAGACTCTGTTGATATGCAATAAATCCAGGTCTGGTAAAAGGCGCGGGAGACGCATGGTAGCGGGAAGGGAGCGCGTCCTTAGCGGCGCGGCGCACTATGGGCCAGAACGGTGCGTACCGTCTCAAAAATCTGTAACTTTTTTGTTGATTGAAGTAAATAGCTGAAATTTGGCACGTAGTATCTCCAGAGTATATAGAATCCAATAGTGACACATTTATTGTCAAAACTTTAATTATTAATATTTAAAAAATAAACAAAAATAAAAATGTATTTTTTTAATATTAAACCATAGTTTGTTTAACTTATTGAATTATAATTTTACAGTTTTATGATATCAAACCTATTTTCTTTTATTTTATAGGTATTACATATAAATCTTACATTTAAATAAATGACAAATATGATATAAATCCACTCTAAAAATATATTTTACAATTAATGTAGGTACGTAATTACTTCTATTTAAATAGCTAAGAGGCTCTTAGCTTCGTCTAACAATTCCTTGGAAATAGTGACTGATGGTTTTCTGATACTTGATATATAAGGATCTGACGTAAATAGAAGACCATGAAATACGTCTTGATTCGTTGCGGACCTAGAGCATTTTCTAGCGTGATGCAATCTGAATTTTTTGTAATCTTTATTACGAGATTCTTGGGCATCCTCAGATAAATTACCAATGGGCAGAACAGCAAAATGTCTTATTATACTTTCCCCATGTATTAAGATTTTATGTACTGAAGAAGGCATATTATACCACATATATTTTGTTACGTATAGTTGTGCGGTTGTGCGAGTATATTCACCAAATTTTTCTGGATTTACAGCAATACCGGATGCCAAAGTTTGAAGAATAACATAGAACCTTTTAATAAGTTCCTCGTCAACTCCTGTAATTTCTGAAGCGCAATAGTAGTTCTCAAAAAAACGCCGAGCTGTATTACCGTCATTGCTGTTTCCACTTCCTTGTCGGGGCTTATCAACGTGCAATCCCATTCGGCTTCGAAATAAACTTTGTACAAGCTTTTTCTTGTCTTCTTTACTTTTTTTATCTTCTGGAGTTCTCGCAGCCCATTTTTTAAATGAAAGGTTATATGAAATATGTAAAATTAACTCCATGCACCTGATCCACGCGTGCAACGTAGACAAACCGTATTCGTAAGCATTTATATTATCTGGCTTTGATTCAATCTTCTCCAAATTATTCATTTCGCTTGGTTTAGCCCCACATACTGTACAAACAGCTCCAGAACTTGTGTCAGTTAGAACTTGTGTAACTTTTCCATCCACCATAGTTAGAAATAGGTCGTGACTTATTTCAATTACCTGCTCCTCCTTGTGTATCTTTGAAGTTTGCAAATTATTAATTTGACCCCGAATATCACCAACCACTGATCGGGTTTTCTCGGGGGTTTCTTTTGCAAATTCCATCAGGATTGGTCGGCAATAACGAATAGACGAACAAGCCGAATTTTGCCAAATTACCTCATTTGTTTCTGTGTCAGTCAGCTTTATTGGTACCAAAGACGCTATAAATAAGTTTGCATCTGAGACTAAATCATTCTCACCTGATAAAACTTGTTTATATTCACTTTGCCCCGATGACCCATCACATCCCCACTTGGTAAACAATTTAAGAGATTTTCTTGTTGAGTTGTAAACATTTTCAATCTTTAAGATGCGAGCAGAAGTGTGGTCCAGCAAATCTTGTAGATTTACTTTGGCACTTATATCGGTTATTTGAATGCTGGATGGTGGAGGATAACACAGTTTTTTGGCGTTTGTCAGTATATTATATGATGGCAGTATGTCGAAGTTTTTGTTAATCAGACTTGCTCGAAGTAATCCGTATTGTGATTTCGAAAGATCTAAATCTGCAAATATACTTAAAGCTTCATCCACCGTAAAATCTGTTGCATTGCGACTTTCATGCAATAATTTTTCCTTCATGATCCTTTTTTCATTTCTATCACAACTCCGCATCATTGTAACAACAGTTGCTTCTTCGAATTCTCCTTCAGACCGCAATCCTTGAACGTATGCATTATGTATATACTCGATTCCATATTCTTGTACCAACTCCATATTCTTCCTTTTTTTCGATTTCTCTGATAGATCTTCATAAGACTTTGGCGGACGTCCACGTTCTCCAGATGTTGTAGGTGTAATATCCAACGGTGCTTCTTCGAATTGTACCTTAAATTCACCGTCTAACCACGATGTATTTTTATTAAAGAAACGTTCTTTAGTTCGGTTAGATTTGGTCCACCGATCGTTAAACGCTGTTATAAGCCATTTTTGAATACGGTTCACAACTAATTCACTTTTTTCAGACGACAAATGGTGGTGTTCTTCTAAGTAATTTTGAATATCTTCTGATTTTGTTCCATGATCAATGAAAAATTCGCATAATACTCGCCGAGGCACAACAAATTCACTCATTTTATTTTTACTTCAAACTACTACTTTTTTACCGAGGTTGGTGAAGACTATAATATGTCAAAGCACACTAAAGTACTGGTAAATGACAACGTAAATAAATAACTTTTATACTGAAATTTCGTGTGAAAAAATATTATTGTCTAGTGCATTATCACGTTCCTAACCACTATCTACGAAGGTGGTTAGTAGTACTGATAAAATGTACAATAACAACTTTAACTACCATTTCCTCCCTTTTCCTTCACCGCGATAGAGAAATACATAAACTACATGATAAACATGTTATTCACACAGTGATAACAAAACATTAACCACATCTGACCGAACGATAAAAAAAAAATACATTACCCAATACTCCCACCTTACCTAAAGATTAAGTAAATAGATAATTTTAAGAAAAAAGTAATCTAAATATCCAAAAATCTCATCAATCACAACTAAAATCATTTTTGGTATATTTTGTATTTTCCCCCCATCAGGCATTTTTCGTTTCATTTCAAGGGGGGCAGATTCGGGCAATTTTTTTTTTTTGCCCTAACTTCTTTATTAGCTGCTCTATGTGATGCTATCAAAATTACGACATGGGCAGACATTGCTAACTGCCAAAAGTCTATGTAAAGTTTCTAATAAGGATAAAATATTAGGTTCTAAAAAAATATTTATATACCTCCCCAGTTTTCACATAATGGTCCACTTAAATATTTTTTAAATAGAATACTTCATAACCATTCTAACCATATATCACACTTAAAAATTTGCTGTGAAAATAATGAAAATGTGACCATGTAAACTGGTGAAATTGTGTTCTACATAATTGACATAACTTTGAGCGTCAACTTGCAAGCCTTAGTCTAATAGTAAAAATGAGAAATAGTATATTTTAACTGCTGTATAATATGCATTGGACATTCAGTTAGACATGTGCATTAACACAATATTTAATATAGAACATTACGAAAACCTATTTTTGAGACGGTACGCACGGTTCTGGCCCATAGTGCGGCGCCGCGACCTGTTAAACAGTTTTTTAGTGTGCTCTACGAACGATTGCGCACGGACTTATGTGTCGATACGTCTCTCTATCCTTCACCCTTTCGATAATCACGTGCTTCACTGTGCACACCCACACAGCGTCTATTGGGACAGGTTAGATTAAAACTGCAATGGGTCTTTCTTCAAAAGTCTAGTTATATAATGTTTGGACTTTAAAAGAGACCATTACCTCTGAGTTTGTGTCGGCATTTCTTCTCTGTTAGCAGCCAGTTAGGAAATGCCGGCGTCATCGTTTAAAAGTGTCTTATAAGACACAGTAAACATTTCATTTCAACCAAAAATGAAGCAGGCGCAATTCGAGTCCGTGCTATATGTTGTTTATTTATTTATAAATGCCCGGTTTCTGAGCTACTCGTATCGGCAGTTTATCTATTCATTAGCGCTATTGGTTCGATAACTGGCGAAAGTGCGTTTCCGAACATCGCAATGTAAGATAAACTCCGTTTATACTCAGGTTAACTTAACTGACCAATGTTGGCCGTTTATCGGTTCCATAACTATTTGACGTTTCATTTCGTAGCCAAAATATTTAAAAATTGAGTTATACTTATAACGCGTATTAAATGGCCAGTAAAAGCTAAGTATTAAAATCTAAAAACAATGAGTTTTAGCATAATGAATACAAGCAGCTCCCTATCAGACTATAATGTTATTGATTTTTAAAACATCATTAGGTATCCAGATACTTAATACGTAGGAGAAATCGTTTCGAAATATTTACGGATGAGGAATTTGAATTGGGATAAATAATATAGATTGAGAAATAAGAATATTATGATCAGACCTGCTCTAGCTCCCGACACCCGTTATGCATCACAAGTGTCCATTGTCAGTTATTTTTTTTTTTTACAAAAGAATAGATAAAGCACAAACGATTGGAAAGACAAAAAAAACATTTAACTTAAAATAATAAAAATAGCAACGTTTCTCTGAAAAAAAAAAGGAGAGAATGATGTCGACATCACATTGTGACAACATCTGCGTTCAAAAACGAATTTTAAAGCCGATATCCTCAACAGACCCATCTAGCACCAACTAAGGAACTAGTTATGGGTTGCATAGTTATTGAATGGCTTGTTGTGGATTCAGAAACCCAGTGACATTTAACCGACGTTTATCTTATACATAACGTTATTGAATCAATAGCTATTGGGAGTTTAACTGGGAACTTCAGAAACCGGGCATAATTTATATATTATATAAGTACGCTTTATTGTACACCAGAAAATACATGGCAAAAATAAAAAAAATAAACACTAAAACTTCTTCGGAACTGACTTCTGCGGAATAATCCGAAAAAGGAGTGCATGTCCGAGCGGTGGGATTCTCCTTCTTGCGGAGATGGCTGCAGCTGCATGCCAGCGCCTGCACATATATAAATCTTTGACTTTGGTATTGGACATATTGTGACATTTTTAATTTATTTTTATTTTTACATTTTAAAACATTTTGTATTTGACTTATAATCATCATTATATATAATAAAACTAAGTTGATGAAATGTGCGTGCCGATAAAACTTAAAAAGGAGTCCCGGCACGATAAAGGGACTTATTAGTGTGATAGCTCTTTATCCCCCCTCGAACAAGAAAGTTCCCGTTTTAACCTAAAGGGCGTGTTTTTAAAGATATAAGGGCTTTTCCAACCCTTCAACTTGGAAATTAAGTGTAGTGGCGCCATCTGTTGTCGAGTATTTGAACTTCATTCAGAACAACGATTATTTGGGTTGCATTTCGAAAGGCGCTGCGAACAATTGCAGCGTGTGTAGTAATGGCGCGAAATTTCGGTCTTAAATTACATTTGTTACTATAATAAAGTTATTAAATTTTGTGTATTTATACAGCAGTAGCTAACTTATATTTTGGAGTTAAAGCGACATAATTTAAGTTATTCAAATTAGCTCTGAAAACATTTTAAAATTTAAGTTTTTAAATTTCGCGCCTTTACTACGTATGCTACAGCTGCCACTCTCGAATGTTGTGGAATATTCTGGAACATTGTGGACTTTTTTGTATGAGTGGAGCTACCTATTGATAAGGGTACATAAAGCAACATTTGTCGTGGGTTCGAACGTTCCAGAACACTCTGGAATGTTCGGGAATACTCTGGAATGTTCAAGAATATCCTAGATCATTGTGGAACATTCCAGAACACTCACGAATGTTGTGGAATATTCTGGAACATTATATTTATTTATTTATATATACTTTATTGTACACCACATGGGTGGTACCAATGGGTACCCTACCCATTGGTAGGGGTAAATTAAGCGTTATATTTAAATAAAAAAATGTATATTATATATTTTAAAGTTAATTCTTTTATTAAAACTACCACACAATCTCATATCAACTCCCTGAGCGAAGCCGGGAAACCCAGTTAGTATAATTCTAAATTTAATTCTAAATTCAATTTCCGGAATCATTTTGTATGTCTATTAAGCTGTTAGTAAGTAATAGTATGTAACATTTATAGTGCAAGCATGGCAATTGTTAAATTCCTTTTTAATTTTAACCCACGAACTACAACTCCTAAGTCGCACCACTGGACCACCACTACTCTCGACTGCTACTGCAAATAAAGGACTTTTAATACGAGCACAACTCTGCGAAATGTTGGGTGTTCTACAGCTGTAGCTCTGCTTTACCCTTCGGGTAATATGGGCGTGATGTTTATGCATATGGTTTTGTTATTTACAGGTGAGCACGTAATACGCGCGTCATTCTTCCATAACGGGCGCCGGCTGGTCATGGTGGACAAGAAACCCGACGCTCCTATCACTGAGAGAATACAGATGCTGAGACCCACACCCACACTCAAAGGATTTGGGTAAGTACTGTGAGGTCCTCAGGTTGTGGCTAGCAGCCGCACGGATCAATCGATCAGGTTAAGCTACGCTTGGCGCGGTTAGTCCGTGGATGGGTGACCATTTTACATACCAAGCCGAGCCGTGGATCTTTGACAGTCGTTACGGGTCGCCAAAAGCCCGAAAATCTGGCCAGTCTTACCAAGGGGTATCGTGTTACTCAGTAACTGAATTGTGTAGGTCAGATAGACAGTCACATGTAAAATACTGGTATTCAGCTGCATCCGGTTAGACTGGAAGCCGACCCCAACAAGGTTTGTAAAAGGCTAGGCAGACTGTGCGGTCCTGCAGGCCTAGACAAAACATATTTCTGTTAGCGTTCACGCCAAACGCTACGCCAAATGAATGACATTACCTGCGGAAAGGTTACGTCGTGTTCTTTCCGCAGGTAATGTCATTCCCATACATTTTGGCGTAGCGTTTGGCGTGAACACTAACAGAAATGTATTTTGTCTCTAGGCCCTGAAGTGCACAGACAGAATGTTAAGACGGATGTTTGATGTTACACGAATGGATAGAATAAGAAAAAATTAAACCGGTTTTTCGGCGGTTTAATTTTTTTATTAAAAAGTTTTTATTTTATTATTTTTTGTGGCTAAAGCCTACTAATTACTACATGCTTAATTTTTGAAATACACAACTCAGTATTAAAATCTGTGAGTAAACAATCAATCATCCCCTATTTTCTTACCCTTAGGGTTGGAATTTTTCTTCGAAATTTATATGGGATCAACTTCGGGGTATACCCTTTCCAATTAAATAAAAAGAATTATCAAAATCGGACTACTCTAGAAAAAGTTATGCGTGGTCATACATAAAAAAATAAAAAATATACGCGTCGAATTGAGTAACCTCCTCCGTTTTTTCGTCGGTTAATGAAAAGAGATAGCTGACAAGTGTCGGTTGTCATGGTATAGGCATGTGATACGGAGGAATGAGGAAAACGTTGTGAGGAAAATTTTGAGTATGAATGTAGATGGCTATAAGAGTAGGGGGAGACCAAAAAAACGATGGATGGACTGTGTGAATGATGATATGGTTACAAAGGGTGTGACTACGGAGATGACGACTAATACAGAAGTGTGGAAGAAAAAGATTATGTTGCGACGACAACAAATAATTTGGGATAAGGTCAGACAAAAATACAGATCTTAATCTAACTAAGCTAATTAATACCGTGCCGTGCAAGTACCGTGTGGTGCCGGACGTAAAGAATAGCACCATCCCATCTCTTCCAGTGGGTGTCGTAGAAGACTAAGCGACTTACTAGAGAATGGGCAGCAGCGTTCTCTATGCATTTTACCACCATACTGCGATCGCCAACCCGCCTGCCAAGCGTGGCGATTATGGCAAGCACCCCCAAATTGGGGGAGGCCTATGTCCAGCAGTGGACGTCTTCCGGCTGGAATGATGATGATGATGAAGCTAATTAATGAAAATTACTAATTTTGAGTCGGCGCCAAACAAAAATAAAGGCGCCAAGGAAAATAATCTCAGATTGATTGATCTGCAGCGTTGCCGTTGATTGTTTGTTTGTGGCCCGCCGTCTCAAAATTACTAATGTGCATTAATTTTGGAGCTTAGTCAGACTAAAAGGGTTATTTGTTTATTTATTTTACACTTTAAGTACGGTACACAAATGTACAGGGGCGGACTTAATTCCATAGGCATTTTGTACCTAAGGTTTATTTTTACTCAAGAATGTATTTTTTCGTCTTGGTTAATTTATTTTTTCTTCTTCCGTTTCTAAAACTTGCTAAACATATTTCAGTGGCATAGCCTGCGAAGGTGCCTGCATCATAACAGCGACTGGACTGATCGGCGTGCTCACTCCCCCCGCAGACGGCACGCGCGCGCACGTCGCGACCGACTGCCTGCGACCAACGCGCGACCACATCACCGCGGCCAGTATTGCTCATAAGAGTAAGTTGTTCATACTGACTGACTTCGACCACGGAAGAGACGCGCACACACTTCGCGACCGACTTCCTATAACATACGGTGGATGTCTGCCCGACTTGGCAGAGCACCGCCGTGCCCTTGTGGTGGCGATCGACGGCGGCGATGTCTCGCGTCCGACCCTGGTCCAGGCCATGGTACGGAGCAAGAGGGCATGGATAGCCATCACTTCCTTCTGCGAAGCAGTAATGCTGGCGAAGAGGGAGGCAGCGTACGTGTGGGAGAGGCAGTATATGCGCCCTCACGTCGGGCGTCGGGAATTCCAGGCTGATTCCCGGCCACCGTAGGCGTGGGCTTGCGGACGGCGAGTAATGGGTAGCTCGCTGTCCGGTAAGGACCAATACCGGGTCGACGGCGCGTTGTGTTCCACGTGCGCCTCAAAGAGATGTCAATATTAACTGGCGGGGTCTGTAAGGGCCGATGCCTGTCAGTGGTGCGGGTTGTTCGTGGCCACTGGCACACAGGCAACTGAAGGAATACGGGTGGGTTTTAGTCAGTAAAAGTCTGACACGCCCTCCTGCTCCACCCAGAGCGGGAGAAGTTATTTGATGATTTCACACCCTCGAAAAAAAACAGTCACCAATTCGTGGTTCATATTCCACCACGCGGGCCGAGTCCTGATTGAGTCAGAATTTTGCGGTTTTTTCCCGCAGTGATTCTTCAATGCACTGCTTAACGCCTAGAGTTGAAAATCAATAACCACACTGTTCGATTTTCGACGCTCTGAGATGCACTCTGTGCTTGGTTCAAGACATTGAATGCAATTTTTTCTGTTTGTAATAATAATGTGGTCTCTCCGCCAGACGGCAGCCTCGTACTCGCCGCCACGTGCCGCTCGGGCGGCGCGGTGGGCCGCTGGTGCGTGCGCTGCGCGTGCGTGGCCGTGACGTCACCGGCGCCGGCGCCGGCGCTGGCCCTCAAGCCGCTGCCCACCATCTACCTGCCGCAGCAGGACGCGCAACCTGGTACGCTCGGCGAGGGAATATCGATGTATCGATACTTTTCATTCGATATATCGATATTTTTTGGTGATATTTAATATTTCAATGTATTGATGTACAGGGCGTCCCACGACTTTGCCAGGATGAGTAGATAGATTTTTATCGAAATTGAATACCGAGTATCGAATACAAATAAAAAAGTACCCCCCATATTTATAAACATTACTTAAAGTTAATCAATGATTAGCGTCTGAGGGTAAGTAACATGATAATTTAAAAAAAATAGTTTAAAAATCTTCAAAAACATGCTTTAAAAACCAAAGTCTTTTAAACTATTGTTTATTTTAAATTGTTTAGTTCGGCTAACCACGAAAGCGTGATTTTTCAGGTTGCATGTTGCATTCCTTCATATGTCTTTTTCTGAACGTGATTCTGTGTTTGATCTAGTCTTAACATACAGAACTGGTGGTTAGAATGCCATTGTGGTATTGATATAAGAATAAACCATCCTCCAACATATTGTATGTTGGAGGATGGTGTATTCTTGAGGTGATCTCGCTTGCTGTCGAGATCTCTCGTCCGCTGGTCTTCAGAAATAGTTTGCTGTACCAAACGCCCACCTCTGCTTCCCTTGCCGACGCTGATGAACAAACAATTTTGTTTCAGTTTCAATAACATGGTGTCAGCGGGAAGATACGGACTCCTTGTTAATAGCTGGCGGGACCCTCACCATGTGGAAGTGCACCGAGCGGGCGCATCAGGTGCACAAACTGTTCGCTAAAGGTAACTGATTGAATACTTGATGACACGGTTGGCGCAGTGGTTTAAGTGATTGACTGCTACGCTGTGTGTCGCGGGTTCGATTCCCGCACGGAACAAATATTTGTATGACCTACAAGTAGTTGTTCCGGGTATGGCCGTTTGTGTATGTGAGTTTAAATGTTTGTAAACGCACCCACAATACAGGAGAAATTCCTAGTGTGGGGCAACATAAAAAAAAAAAAAAACAAAAAAAAACTTTATTGAAATAATTTGAGTTGCAATATATTAGGACTATATGAGGCCGTATACGAAATTTTTCCGATTACGCTGATTTACTTTGTTTTGCAGTTAAACTACTGTATTTCCAAAAGTTTTAATGCACAATACGAAAAATCGTTTCAATAATTATCTAATGATGAATGACCTACTTTTTTTTATTTTATCGAGTACTATAATGCGAGATTTAGGTGTGATAAATGATGTGATAAGACAACGGCGCGGTCTAAAAGAAGATGTAGTGGGAAAAATTTAAAAGAGCATATATGCCAGCGAAACTAAAATTTAAATGGGCTGGTCACGTGGCGCGTCTCAAAGACCACAGATGGACCAAAACGGTTACGACATGGAAAGGCCCACAGGGCAATCGATACAAAGGAAGACCTTACGCACGATGGGACGACGACATCAAAAATATTGCTGGACAACAATGGCCACTTATAGCAAAAGACCGGGAAAAGTGGCAATCTTTGGAAGAGGCCTTCACCTTGAGGGGGTTCCTGTTACCCATAACAATTAAAGAACACTTAATTATTTATTTAGTTAGGTAAAAATTATTTTGTAACTTATAGGAAATAAAAGGCTTTTTATTTATTTTTATTATATTATTTATATATGCCAGCGAGCGATGGAGAGCTGTATCCTCGGAGTTCGACTTACCGACTGGATACGGAACGCGATACGGCGTTCTAAAACACAAATCGCAGACGTCACCCAAAAAGCAGCCAAGCTCAAGTGGGACTGGGCGGGATACGTCTGCTGCATTTCGGATGATTGTGGGCTAAGACTACCACAGCATGGGTCCCTGAAAACGTCAAACGGCATTGCGGAAGACCCAGGCGTAGATGGTGGGACAAACTTGACGTTTACATGAGGGAGGCCTTTGCCCTGCAATGGGACAATACAGGCTGATAATAATTATTATCATTATATGCTTAGATGGTTTGGTCATGTTGACAGTATGAATGAAGGGCGGCTAACAAAATTTATTTACAAGGCAGATGTGAGTGGAAACGCTGGAAGGACACGCCCTAGGAGAACATATAGTAACCTTATTGGTGGTGTTCTTCACAAAGGTCAGGTGCGTGTTACTCGCAACCTGCGTGCGTGTATGACCAGATGTATGTGGATGTGTATGACCGTATGATAAATTACCAGAAGAAAAAAAAACAACAAAACAAAACCAGTATATTTTTAAATAAATTAAAGTAATATTTAATTAAAGAAAGCTATTACACAGTACCTGAATATCCAACGGATAAATTCGATAATAATACATAATTATGAATAACAGATATTTAATAAGTAAAATAGCAAAAATAAATATATTACAATACTTATCAATTAAATTATTAAAATAATAAAAATAACAGTGAAAAAATTTTAAGCGAGTAAATAAATAAGCATTATTTAAACAAAATAAAATAAATAATAAATGAATAGATAGACTTGGACATATAATATTAATATAATAAGTAAATGTAAAGTAACATAAATTATTTAATCCCTACTATCCCTACTAATATTATAAATGCGAAAGTAACTCTGTCTGTCTGTCTGTCTGTCTGTTACGCTTTCACGCCTTAACCGCTGAACCGATCGTCATGAAATTTGGCCGAGATATAGCCTGGGATATGGGTAAGGACATAGGCTACTTTTTTACGCGATAACCGACATCCACGCGGGCGGAGCCGCGGGCAAAAGCTAGTAGGATATAAAATAATTGAAACGAAATTAATTAAGCGCTCTTCCTCTCTCTAGTTATTTAAAAATTTGCTGTGCCTGACAGGGTCCATAATTGTTTCTATTTTTTTTTTCTTTACCACCTGTAATTGTACATTATGGATTGCAATAAACGATTTGATTTGATGTATGAACATAAACGAGGCAAAAGGATGTAAGGATCGTAGCAAGTGGCGTTCTATAGATTCTGCTTACCCCCATGGGAAATAGGCATGTGTTTATGTATGTATGTATTTACTACTAATGTATTTTGTTTTGATTTTTAGTAAATGGATTGATTTTGAACTGAAGCTTATTTCTGTTGTTTCAATATTATGAACTAGAGCTATAAGCAGCCGTAATCAAAGCTAATAATTGCTCATTTGCTCCAAAATTAAACAAAAAAAAATGTTTTCTTTACTAAGTGAATACAGACTGCTTTGCAAAAAAATAATTATACATACACTATATAGATGACTTTCACAACAATACATCGTATATTTTTTAATACCCTGTAGACGTAAATTGCGAGTAGATGATTCGTAAATATGTTTATTTTTATTCATGCACATTTTATTTATTATAACATCAAAATTAAAACTAACTTCGTCAGTGTTAACATAAAAAAAGACGTCCCATACTGTGTCAATCGAACTACTGAACAAAACTGGCAACGAACCGTATAAAGAAAACAATATTAGGTACGCAAATTTACTTGAAAAAATCCTTTTAGAAGATGTGATATTCTTCATTTTAACAAAATCTTTTTCCGTTATAAGGTCCTCTCCAAGGCAGCACAACTCCAGGAGGCGGTCCAAAGCCAGGAACTGATTGCTTTAATACGCTGGTGAGTAGTGGTGATACAGGGTGGTAGGTCGCGGCCAGATTTTTTCCCGCTCTTGATCTTCAACGAAATGCTTAGCGCCGAGATTTGAAAATTTAAAGGTTAGGTTAGTTAGGTTGCAGTGGTATCCTTCATCATCATAATTTCAGCTGAAAGACGTCCACTGCTGGACATAGCCCTCCCCCAGAAGGGGCGTTTTGCCATAATCGCCACGCTTGGTAGGCGGGTTGGCGATCGCAGTATGGTGGTAAAATGCATAGAGAACGCTGCTGCCCATTCTCTGGTAAGTCCCTTAGTCGCCTTCTACGACACCCACGGGAAGAAATGGGATGGTGCTATTCTTTTACGTCCGGTATCGCACGGAACGGTATCCTTCTGCGAAACCGTAATTTCGCAGAAGGACCCTGCGGAGAGAGAGCGGCAGATTGCTTGCGCTAACCCGATCCGCAGCAGACGCACCGGGCGTCGGCGGAGGGCGGATAACGCATTCTTCCAGCCCCCCTAAATGGGTCCAGGGGCGACGGATCTGGGAATATCCCTCACCACGTATTCCCGAGATGGCGGCGCGTAGTATTCCACGCGCGCCTCTATGATGTAAGGGAGGAGTTTAACACCTCATTCCCCCCTTCCCCCAAACTCGAAGTGGGGCGCAGGGGCTGGCTGGCACTATCCGGGGATCGCGGAAGTCGCATTAGATCCCGGGTCTGTCAGACTCTTACTGACTAAAACTACCCCGGTCTTCCGTTTCACGGAACCGTCTAACCCAGGGGTCGGAAACCAATAAAATTTACAACATTTTATGGTTTTTAAACAGTCACAAAAATTTAAAATAATATACAGATTACGAAACAAGTCACAGTTATTATTGGTTTCAAAGTAAAATTGCGTGAAATCGGGGTTTAAACGCAAGATGACCGAAAAGGGGCGTGGCCTAATCTACGCCATCTGCAAATCCGGCATTTTTTTATTCGATAGCTCGCCAGGTGAAGGGAAATAAATAATATTTGCGTATGGAACTAAAGAGCCGCAGCGTCACATCCAAAGAGCTGCTCGCGAGCCACAGATTGCCGACGGTTTAGACCATGCCTAACCTAACAGGTTAGGTTAGTTTTTGACGCGCTGAGATACACTCACATAGCACTCAGATTCATCACAAAGCCGTTGTCAACACATTCTGTACATCAGAATTAGTAAAATTATTGCAGGAATACGACTTTCTTTTCTTCATTGCTGTTCACAACCTTTAAATACTTACGTTTCTTTTTTATCCCGGTATTATCGCACGGGAACGTACGTTCCCGTGTGATAATTTCCGATCTCCAAGCAGGCGAAGACGCGAGCAAACCATATAAATTTTAGTTGTGCAAAGTTTAAGGGTTACAAAGATTTTGCTTCACGTATACACCGTGATATTTTAGTGGTCTCACAACGGCAGCCCACTTCATGTATCCAATGAACAATTTATTTAAAAAATTATATTTTTGAACATATGAATAGTATCATCTGCCTAGCCTTTTCCCAACTATGTTGGGGTCAGCTTCCAGTCTAACCGGATGCAGCTGAATACCAGTATTTTACATGGAGCGACTGCCTATCTGACCTCCACAACCCAGTTACTGGGTAATACGATACCCCTTGGTAAGACTGGTTGTCAGACTTTCGGGCTTCTGACGACCCGTAACGACTGTCAAAGATCCCCAAATAACAACCGGGACCAACGGCTTAACGTGCTTTCCGAGGCACGGAGAGGTCTTGGTATGTAAAGATGGTCACCCATCCACGGACCAACCGCGGCAAGCGTAGCTTAACCCGACTAATCGATCCGGGTATAATTAAAAAATATCATTCACTACGACGCATGACGTAGTTTGAAACATCCTGTTATGGAGATGGAATGTAATGGTAGATAGATCTACCTGGCTTCTCATTTTAATGTTTACGTCTTAATTAATTGTAACAAAGTTTTATTCGCGCCCAAAGGTATTTTATGACGGATACATTGAGTGGACCACCTTTGTAAGACGAATAAAATGTCACGCTGTATACATAATGCGTATGGTTACATCCTAAAGAGTATTCTAATGTATCTAGGTTTGGCAAAAGACAGCCGCGTGGGGCGTGGAGGGCGGCGAGGGCGCCGTGTGCGCGGCCAGCACCAAGCTGGCCATCGGCGCGCCGCACGCCGTGCTGGCCACGCCCAGGGCGCTGCATCTACTTGCTAGGGACACGCATCACTATGTAAGTAACACTATCACATCTAGACAGACAGAAAATCGTGTGATGAGCACTGTCAGGCTTCACCCTCGGTGGTACAAGTGCTCTTCGGTATTGATACCCAACATGTGGGTAAAGTATTGCCAGCCAATTTAATTTGACCCTGTATACAAAAAGCTATGGTTAAAACTCTTTACTCTATTGTTGTCAGCTCAATAATCATTGTTCTACTTAAAAAGCTGTTCGGTTCTAATAAATAAAACTCAATACTCCTAACATTATTCTTTAAAAATCAGCTGTTTCATAGACAAGGTGCAATACCTACGCGGTCAAAATGTATGGAAGAGCAGAATAATTTTTTTGTACTTCCGACCATAAGAATGATATGTTTAATTCATGTTTACCGTTTGCGCACTGGTTAAAAATTTATCCTGTATAAAATTGTCGGTAGCTGTGCAGTCGAGCGGTAGTGTCGCATGGTGGTGTGACCGCGGTGGAGGCTGCGTCTACGCCGCCCAAGAAGACCAAGTACGGACCCAACACTGCGCCCGTATGTATATCTATGAACCAGTCTATAATGAAGCGGAAGAGGCAGTTTATGCGCTCTCACGGCCTTAGCGCCGCAGGAGACGCCCTGGGCGTCGGGAATCCCAGGCTGATTCCCGGCCACCGTAGGCATGGGCTTGCGGACGGCGAGTAATGGGTAGCTCGCTGTCCGGTAAGGACCAAGCCCGGGTCAACGGCGCGTTGCGGCGCGTACCTCAAAGATGCACCAACTGGTGGTGTCCGCAAGGGCCGATGCCTGCCAGGGGTGCAGGTTGTGCGAAAGAGATACCGTGACTCCTGGCACACAGGCAACTGAAGGAACGCGGGTGGGTTTTAGTCAGTAAAAGTCTGACACGCCCGGAGAAGTTAATTGATAACTTCCCACCCAAAAAAAAACCAGCCTATAACTGTCCCACTGCTGGGCAAAGGCCAGAGAAGGCACGAGCATTGATGTTGGCCACTTCAGAGTTATTTATTTGTCAGATAAATGATCCAATATGGTTAGTAACAATAGGAGCTTATAAACTATATTAGTAGGCAACGAATATAAATGATAATCAAAACATTCTACATTAATCATAATACAAATAATAATCAAAGCATTCAATAATAGTGATATTTATTTTAGATGTATGTATGTATGTAAGTATGTATGATCCAAGTATATATGTTAGTATATTATTATTTGTTTAATTAATTTAGTGAATTATTGGTTTTGGTTATAAATGTAGTTTATTTTCCCTTTTCCTTACACACGTTGTCTACATCTCTTTATGTTTTCTCCTATCGCAGGTATACTGGAAGAGATTTCTTTAGAAATAAGCATCACCTCTGTACCTATTTTTCTGTTCAAATCTTCTTGTCTGTTTATATAGTGTGTACATAAATGGTTAAATAAATAATAATTATATATCCTAATCTTAACTTATCTCTACTATACAACTTCTGGAGGGAGGTGGGCTGGCTAGAATAACCACCGACGGCCGCCATGGCTCACGCACAATAGTCCACATAAGGGACTAAGTGCGGAAACGAAACCCAATAACATAGAACATCCCTACCTACTATAATAGTCTAGCTATATAAATAAAAAGAAAAGTCCTGACTGACTGACTCATCAACGACCAGCCCAAACCCTTGGACCTAGAAAGCTGAAATTTTGCACAGAGGTTCTCTTTATATTGTAGACAAGGAATAAGGAAGGATTTTTCGAAATTAAATCCCTAAGGGAGTTAAATAAGGGATGAAAGTTCCGCGCGGGCGAAGCCGCTTGCAAAAGCTAGTAATATTATAAATGTCAAAGTTACTTTGTCTGTGTGTCTGTCTGTTACGCTTTTACACCTAAACCGCTGAACCGATCATCGTGAAAATTTGGCAGAGATATATTCTGGGACCATTGGGTACTTTTTTACGCGATAACCGACATCCACGTGGGCAGAGCCGCGGGCAAAAGCTAGTTATATTATAAATTTGTTTGTTACCTTTTCACGTCGAAACCACTTAACCGATCATCCTGAAATTTCGAGTAAACGTCAGGGGTGCAGAAACGGATATTACTTTAAACGGATTTAACCCTTACTTGTAAAATTAAGAACGAATAGAAAGAAGTAGGCGTGGTGTGTGTGTGTGTGTGTCTTGTGATGTAGGCGTGGTGTATATGTGTTATGTGATGTAATTGTGTATGTATGTGTTTTGTGATATAGGCGCGGTGTGTGTTTTGTGATTTAGATGTGGTGTGTGTGTAAACGGAAGGGAAAGAGTTGATGAGTTTAGATACGGAGTATTGGAGAAGTCACTACGATTTAGAAGTGAGCAGATTTGTCTCTTATCTCCTGCTATAATAAACTTTTATTTTCTTTGGACAGAGTGGTTCAGGCTGCGCCATCGTCTCGTGCGTGGAGATGTCCCAACTAGGTGGCGTGGTGCTCGCCATAGACACACACGCGCAACTCCATGTTTACAAACTACCGCAGCCCTGGTGCGACATTCGTGAGTATCCTACCATCCTACTATATGATATTATAAATGTGAAAGTTTGCATGTTTGTATATTTAGATGTTTTTGGATGTTTATTACTCAATCACGCAGAAATGGTTGCACGGATTTGTATGAAATTTGGCACACAGATAGTCTATAACCTGGATTACGACATAGGATACTTTTTATCCCGGTACTACGTTCCCGTATGATAATTTCCGACCACCACGCGGGCGAAGCTGCTGGCAAAAGCTAATATAATGTAATCCTAATACCTGCGCGTATGTATAACCACAGGCTATAGTGTGCGTTTCTATTAATGAAGCCCTGAATTGGTGAAAGACCAATCGGAGCGCCAAACGCGCTCGAAGCGTTTGATCGAGATGGTTAAATGAAACTCACACTAGAGCCTCAGATGTATGTTCATACATCTCGTTCATACTCGTTAAGCCTCGTTTACGTTCGTAAACGAGGCTTAACGAGTATTTAAAGATCGTAGTAGGTGCGGTTCTGTACTTTCTGCGAATGGGAAAAAGGCATAAGTTTGTGTATGTATGAATAAATACCTAATACTTCTATATCTATAAATCTTTATCTATATCTATAATCATATTATAAACTAGCAACGCGCCGCGGTTTCACCCGCGTAGTTCCCGTTCCCGTGGGAATACGGGGATAAAATATAGCCTATGTCACCCGGGAATAGTGTAGCTTCATAACAGTGAAAGAATTTTTCAAATCGTTTCAGTTGTTTCGGAGTCTATTAATAATAATAATAATGGTGGCACGGTTGACATCTGTCGGGCATGCCACCGTCCGGGGGAATCAATCCGACACATTATTTCTGGCTGTTCTCGTCTGGCTAACGGAGACTACTTGCATAGGCACAACCTTGTAGCCAGGATTATCCACCAGCAACTTGCTCTGAAATACAGTCTTGTGGATTCAGAAGTACCGTACTATAGGTATGTGCCCGACCCAGTTCTCGAAAATGGCACTATCACGTTGTATTGGGATCGATCTATCATCACTGACCGGACTATTGTTGCCAATAAGCCGGACATAGTGGTGATAGATCGACTAGAGCGTCGCACAATGATTATTGATATAGCAGTCCCACATGACGAGAACCTCGTGAAAGCTGAGCAAGATAAAAAAATCAAGTATCTTGACCTGGCACGCGAGGTTGTCGACACGTGGGATGTGAATACAGCAGTCATTGTGCCGATAGTCGTGACAGCCAATGGCATTATAGCCAAGAGCCTCGACCAACACCTCAGGAGGCTCTCGTTAGGCAGCTGGATCAAGGGCTTGATCCAGAAAGCAGTTATACTGGACACGGCGCGTTTAGTGAGGAGGTTCCTCTCTCAGCAGCCCTGACCACCGGTAGCTTGGACTCTGTTCCCGATACCGGTGGGCTACTATTTTTTATATTTTAAATGTTTTTTTTTTAATCATTTTTATAAAAATATTTAAAAATATACAGAATATGTATAAAAGAAAATAATAATAATAATAAAAGTTTATTTATTTTCTCTCACAATGGTTGGCATATTAATGCAAACAAACATACAAAAAAACAATCAAATCTTTCCTCTTTATTATTAGTATAGATGTGAAAGTTTGGGTGTTTGTTACTCGATCACGCAAAAACAGTTAAACGGATTTGAAAAAAAATTGGCATATATACATAGTTAATAGCCTAACACATAGGATACTTTTTATCCCGGTAGTACGTTGCCGTAAGATAATTTCCGGCAATGCGGGCGAGCGCGCAGGTTTGACGACTTCCAGCCTCCCGAACAAGCCGGATTTCGTAAAGGCTTTAGCACAGTAGACCACATACATACGCTGCGGCAGGTTATACAGAAGACCGAAGAGTATAACCTGCCTCTCTGTTTAGCTTTTGTGGACTACCAAAAAGCCTTTGATTCGATCGAGTCATGGGCTGTACTGCAGTCCCTCCAACGGTGCCAGATCGACTATCGGTACATCGAGGTGTTGAAGTGTCTGTACGAAAACGCCACTATGTCAGTCCGACTCCAGGACCAGACCTCGAAACCTATCCTTCTACAGCGAGGTGTAAGACAGGGAGACGTTATCTCTCCGAAACTCTTCACCGCTGCACTGAAGGATGTCTTCAAGGTTCTGGACTGGAAAGGGGCTGGCATCAACATCAATGGCGAGCACATCACTCACCTTCGGTTTGCCGATGATATAGTTGTCATGGCTGAGACCATGGAGGACCTCAGTACAATGCTCGATGACCTCAGTAGAGCTTCCGAAAGAGTGGGTCTTAAAATGAACATGGACAAGACAAAGGTGATGTCCAATGCCCGTGTAACACCCACTCTCGTAACGGTCGGAGGCGCTGCACCCGAAGTTGTGGACGAGTACGTTTACCTAGGACAAACTGTCCAGTTAGGTAGGTCCAACTTCAAGAAAGAGGTCAATCGTCGAATCCGACTCGGCTGGGCAGCGTTCGGGAAGCTTCGCAATATCTTCTCGTCCCACATACCGCAGTGTCTCAAGACGAAAGTCTTTGACCAGTGCGTGTTGCCAGTGATGACATATGGAACCAAAGTTGGTTAAACATTACAGAAGACAGTCCCCCAAAATGCCCACCCTTCACTACTTCCTAGTGCTTTAGCTGTGAAGAAGAAGTTGCGCAACAATTTCCCCTGCAACACAGCTGTCTGGTCAGTTAGAAAAACTTGATTGTATACAATAGTATGCAAAATGATTTAAATTACGCAACACAATTCATTATGTTAAATGATTTCCCATATGTCAGCTAGCACGCGCCAATATACCAACAAATTTTATGTTGACAGCGACTCCCATAGCAGTGCAACACGCGACCTCTCTGTTGGAATACGCAATCGTGTCTGGATACGACTGTCTCGACGTGCTGGTCGCCTGCACGGGTACCGTCAAACATAATATACTGGAGCTTATGTATGAGAGGTAATATAATAAAGGTATTAACGCGTTTTAAAATTTTCGGTACTTATATTTTCCATGAATACCAGTCTGTAAAATTGTACACTAAAAAATACGATTCTGCATAATTGCATAATAGAAAAATACGAGCCTGTGTAATTGCACATTACAAAATACCATCCTAAATGTTTGCACACTAGAAAAATACCATTATGAATAATAGGGTATTTTCCAATTTGATAAAAACTATTTTAATTTGAAGACTGGGACTATATATTTAACAGAAAAATAAAAATAAATTTATTTGTATCCATTTTCTCCAATAAAAACGATTAAAATCAAATTTATTTTTGTTTGTTTTGAATTTACCGCCAAAACGCTCCTTACGATGACTTTTTATCACGTGGCATCGTGACGTCAGCTTTGTGTAAACAGCACCAGTACAAAATACTTAGTTTAGCTCAGTTTTAGAAGTATTTGTGCACAGAGGCGCCGCACACCGGTGATTTCACTTTCTATCCATAAAAAATCTAGTTACTTATAAACACGACAGTCACTTGTTTACTTACTAACTACTTTAGTTTACACAAAGTTGACGACACGTGATAAAAATTCATCGTAAGGAGCGTTTTGGCGGTAAATTCAAACCAACGAAAAATAAATTTGGTTTAAATCGTTTTTAATTGAGAAAATGGGTATAAATCAATTTTATTTTATTTTTCTGTTACATATTTCGTCCCAATCTTCAAATTAGAATAGCTTTTAATAAATTGGAAAATACCCTATTGCACGATAAAAAAAAAATACCTTGCTGTATGATTGCACAATAGAAAAATACCAGCCTGTGTAATTAAACAATAGAGAATGCACCACCTGTATAATTACACAAAATGACATAAAAAAAAAATTGTATACATTATTGCTTTGTAACACGTAATTTCCTTCTTTTTTTATTTTAGAACAAGCTGACCCGACAGACAATATCCTGTCTTAATTATGAATATTGAATTCGCATTGGTATAATATTAGAAAAGTTAAGATGGTCGTTAAGTTTTCTTAATGTTTCAAAATTGGTTCAGGCGTTCCCGTGTGATGCCGTGACCAACCGTGCCGGAAATAGGGATTCTATTTTTTTATACATAGATAGATTTTGCACAAAATCGCCCTTAAACAGTAAATAAATAATGAAATTTAACTATAATTTTCAGGTTAACAGATTCATTTCAACGTCAACCGGCTTCATTCCAACAATACTACTTTCATAGCTGGCTAAAACTAAGGATTGCACTGTGCAGGTACTCCACAAAACTATTTTCACTATTTTTTACCCCACTACAGCAACGCCAAAGGGGGCTAATATGTTTTTAACAGGCTATGTATGTAATTATTTTCATCTACGAGTATTCTTCATAAGTGGCAGTGGGCAGGGCACATTGCTCGCAGAACAGATGGCCGATGGGGCCGAAAGGTTCTGGAGTGGCGACCGCGTACCGGAAGACGTGGAGTGGGAAGGCCTCCCACAGGGTGGACCGATGACATTGTGAAGGCCGCGGGTATCCGCTGGATGTGAGAAGCACAAGACCGGTCGAAGTGGAGGAGCCTGGGGGAGGCCTATGTCCAACAGTGGATGTCTTTTGGCTGAAATGATGATGATGATGATGATTCGCTGATACCTCCTGAACTACTAGTCGTATTTTCAAAAACTCGAGAAATCGATATGTCGTAGGTTCCAACTCAGACAAACGCTTTACTTTGTGTTAATTATTTCACCATCACTGCTCTCAATACGGTGACGGAAAACATCGTGAAGATACTGGTATGTCCCAGAACCGACATATGACGCACTGAGCCCGCGTACTGGATTACAGCCCACTCCCAACCCTTTCTTCAAATCAAATCAAAATATTTTTATTTCATGTAAAAATATTTTGATGATTTGATTCAAATAAATATGCCTCAATTTTGAATGCAAATAATGCTAGAGTCAACACCTTTTTTGTAATCATAATTTCAGCTGATAGACGTCCACTGCTGCTCCCTATATAAACAGTGCGAACAATGTACTATATAGGCATATAGCTCATAGTGTTTTTATAGTGTTCTAGATTTAGGTTTATTGGACACACTTTTATTTTTTCTTGTCTCTAATTTGCATTATGTCAATGTCATGCATACCTGTTATTTGCACGGTTACTGAAATGGCTTTCTTAAATGTAAGTTTATTTGAAATGTAAGTGACAGTGCTGTTTTGGTGTGCTAATTATAAATAAATAAGTAGCCTCCCCCAAAAGGGGGGTTTTTGCCATAATCGCCACGCTTGGCAGGCGGATTGGCGATCGCAGTATGGTGGTAAAATGCATAGAGAACGCTGCTGCCCCTTCTCTAGTAAGTCACTTAGTCGCCTTCTACGACACCCACGGGAAAAATTGGGATATTTCTTAATAATAACAGTTTTTTTTTCTGGGAAATCATTAAATAACTTCTCCCGCTCTGGGTGGACCATGAGGGCGTGTCAGACTTTTACTGACTAAAACCCACCCGTGTTCCCTCAGTAGCCTGTGTCTCAGGGGCTGTGGTATCTCTTTCGAACAACCCGCACCCCTGGCAGACATCGGCCCTTGCGGGCTCCATCACTTTGTGCTGATATCGCTTTGAGGCGCGCGTGGAACACAATTCGCCATCGACCTGGGTTTGGTCCTTACCGGACAGCGAGCTACCCATTACTCGCCTTCCGCAAGCCCACGTCTACGGTGGCCGGAAATCGGTCTGGGATTCCCGACACCCAGGCGTCTTCTGCGGAAGCTAGGGTTAATAATAACAGTTAATTTTAAAAAATGGGTATTGGTCATTGTATTATGCTTTTAACTCAATACTCCATATTATGTATAATACATGTTGTATATTATGTTCATTAATATTTTTTGGAAACGGTAAAGGAATTATTTGGGGTATAATTAAATACCTGCCGTATTCTTTCACCCCCAGACTAATCCCGTCAGCTCAAACCAGTTTGTCCTGGCTGACGTGCCTCCAAAGCCTGCAGGCGTCATGGGCGGCCGTCTCCTTAGCGTTACGACCTGACGACAAGCCTGACGCCGCACCGCTCGCCGCCATACTTGACGATCACACGCATGAACATGATAAGGTAAAAAAAAATGTGATCTCGGACAGGTAACGTTAATTTCATTGTTGACGACGGAATCCTAAAAATAGACTTAAAGAAAAGAACTGTAGGTCGTATAGATTTGCTTGGATGGACTTTTTTGCAATTGGCAGGTCAGTGTCAGGTTATATGTTGACTAGCTTTTGCCAGCGGCTTCGCCCGCGCGGAACTTTAATTCCCTATTAAAACACAACCTCCAGATAACACCATGGATCTAAAAATACATAAATGTCACAACACACTACCATGTAACTGCGATGGTATTGTCAATACCACCTCCACTAAATACCTTGGTGTTGTGGTTGATCAGTATCTTAACTGGAAAGAACAAGTCACAAAACTAAGTGCCCGTGTACGAAAACTGATATACATCTTTAAAATACTCAGAAATGCTTGCTCAATCCAATTACGCACTACTGTGTATTACTCACTTTGTCAGTCCATTATAAGCTATTGTCTAACAATCTGGGGTGGTACATCTAAAACTACTTTGTTGATGGTAGAAAGAGCTCAACGAGCGCTACTTAAGGTCATG
This sequence comes from Polymixis flavicincta, assembly GCA_949987655.1. NCBI lineage: Eukaryota > Metazoa > Arthropoda > Insecta > Lepidoptera > Noctuidae > Polymixis > Polymixis flavicincta. The sequence goes on along the minus strand of OX465198.1, from coordinate 1,375,294 downwards.
TGTTTTAAAAACTACAGGTATCCTACTGACCTCTTGTATAAAGAAAGTAATGTTCTCTCTGTACGGAAACTATTCATCCGCCTATTAATTATTGCACAGCACAAATTAAAACCTAACTTCGGGACGAGGCGAAGGCTGGATATAGTTTACAATACTCCCAAATGTAAGACTAAGTTTGCTCAAACCTTCCCAAATTATCTTGGCCCCAACATATATAATAAAATAAGCAAAAAGCTAAAAATAAGAGACCTTAGCTATCGCGAATGTAAAAAGTCTATTAATGAATTTCTTAAAGAACTAGATTACTATGAAGTGGAAAATATATTGAGATGATGTAATGTCACGCACAGACACGCACACACGCTCTCGTACATATACACACACACACCACACATGCATACACACACAAACACACACACACACATCTAATACTAATAAACACAAAATATGGCACTGAAAAAAAAACACATTAATTTTACTTGTTACTTATTTTTCATTTACATTTTTTATTTTATTAATTAGTTATTTTTCCTGTTGTTTTATATAGAGTTAAAACAAAAAGATTTTTTAAGTTTTATATTTTACTTATTTTCATTTTTACTTATATTTTTTTATCAGTACATTTTTACATTTGTTTTATATAAAGTAAAGAAAACAATACAAATAATTTGTAATAAAACTAAACATCTAAAAAATTTACATATACTATGTCAGTTTACGCTACTACCTGCAAAGTAAAAACAACTATTTGAATATGTGTTATAGTTTACCCACATTTTGCTTTGTGTTATTCTAATAGTAGGAACATCTAATTATTCTCTCTCAAATCGGCTTATTAAAATAATGTTAACTAAGAACGACGAAAACTGTCCCACCGTAATACAGTTTATAACTAGTACGGGGGTCAGAGTGAATCGGTTTAGTAATAACCTGAATGTTATTGTGCACTGAGAAACTAATTGGCTATGTATTTTAGATTCGTAGAACGTAAGTACCTAATAGTGTTTTTTTTTTGTAAGGTTATCATTCTTTTGGCAAAATAAAGATTTATTATTATTATTATTTAACTCCCTTAGGGGTTGAATTTCGAAAAATCCTTCCTTATTCCTTGTTTACATTATAAAGGGAATATCTGTGATTAAAATATGATTTGTGATCGTAACATGGTATTTTACTATATAATATTATTTTTTGATAAAAATAATTTGATAAGTAAATAAATAAAAATGAATTGATAAATATAAATAAATTGATAAAAAAATATTAATTGAAAATAAATGAACGAAATGAAAAACTAAATTAATATAAAAGAATAAAATTCAAAATTAATTGAAAATAAATACGAGTTGTACCCATTTCTTCCCGTGGGTGTCGTAGAAGGCGACTAAGGGACTTACTAGAGAATGGGCAGCAGCGTTCTCTATGCATTTTACCACCATACTGCGATCGCCAACCCGCCTGGCAAGCGGGCCAATTTGGCCATGGGCAAATCCCCCCCTTTTGGGGGAGGCTTTTGTCCAGCAGTGGACATCTTTCCGCTGATATGAATGAATGAAATAAGAGTTTAAAGCATAGGGCCTGGGCAAAGACCTGCTATTTGGCTCCCTAATTATACGACGCTGCAATAAGCCTCGTCTTTTTATTTCCTATTACAGAGCCTCCTGGCAATAGAAGCGAAGCCCGAAGCGTTAACCGAAGCAACGTCCCTCCAGCCGCTGCGATTATCTCTGCAGCGATCACTAGACATTGGCCTGACAGCGCTACTTTCGCTGGCGTACCAACACCAGCACACGATGATACATCCACACCAGTACGTATCTATACCGTTGAGACAACAATCCTACTAACGATAATCGTCATCATCTGCCTAGCCTTATCTCCAACTATGTTAGGGGCGGCTACCAGTCTAACCGGATTCTGCTGAATACCAGTAGCTTACATGGAGCGGCTGACTATCTGTCCTTTACAACCCAGTGGTTAACATGATATCCCTTGGTACGACTGGTTGTCAGACTTTCGGTCTTCCGACGACCTGTAGCAAATGACGGGACCAATGATTTATCGTGCTTTCTGAGGCACTTGGTATGTAAAGATCATCACCCATCCACGGACCAACAGCGGCAAGCGTAGCTTAACCTGACCAAAAGACCCGTGCGGCTATTATTATATCTGTGCTACCAGCAAAAAATCATGCGAGAACGCACTGATGTCACATTTTAACTCAAATGGGATTTTAGTAAGTCTACAGTTTGATTTCACGAAAGAAAGGCCGGCCACTGACGCCGGATTAAAACTCATCAGTCACATTTTGGAATCGTGGGAGAAGTCCTAGGATGGAATTGGCATGTTCTGTGACCTTTCAAAAGCGTTTGACTGCGTTGACCACAATACACTGATCTGTAAATTACACCACTACGGAACTCGTGGACAAGCTGCTCATCTTGTTCTTTCCTATTTATCAAATTAGCAGCAAAAAGTAAATGCTAACAGGGCGAAGTACTTGGGCTCTAGTTAAGACGGGCGTGCCTCAAGGTTCAATTCTTGGCCCTTTATTTACTAAACCATAGACAATTTCGAACGGCCATTGTTATTGACATCTTTGGCAAGCTACAATGTAGCCGACATTCGTGACACTCGTGCCACTCTCGTTTGACACTCGCGATACTCGTGACACCGTCGTCATGTGACACTCACACTTCTCTATTTACCACGTTAATTTGGATCTGTATCTAATTTTCTGACGCCACATAATAATTTGTCAATAGTTTTAGATAGGTTACGATATTATATTTTCATTTGTATTTATTTATTTGATACAAGTTGCTATTTATGTACAGTTATAATATTAATTTATTTTTTAGTTACGAGCTATGGGCAGATGGCGCGGCAGTGACACTGCTCCGCAAGCTGGCGTCCGTGGCGCGGGGAGCAGGGCGCGCGGCCGAGGCGCTGACGCGGCCCTTGGCCAGGCTGGCCAGCTGTGGCGCGCCCAAGCAGGAGCTCGTGGGTGAGTGGCGGCGGTGCTCGGGCTGCTACACCAAGGGCAAGGTCCAGGAAACCTTACCTCCGGCCACGGCGCGTATCGTTATTAGATTACTCTCTCTCGGGAGCCCTGACTACCGGTAGCTTAGACCCTGTTCCCTGTACCGCTGGGCTACAATTTTTTTATGTTTTGAAATGTTTTTACATTGTTAATATTTCATATCAAAAAATATAATGATGATATGTTTAATGTAATGAAAGAAATAATAGGTTATTTTTCAATTTATTAAAAACTATTCTAATTTGAAGATTGGGACGAAATATGTAACAGAAAAATAAAAGTAAATTGATTAATATCCATTTTCTTAATTAAAAAAACTTTTTTCAAAAAAATAACAACCGACTTCCAAAAAAACACTACAAAGTGCAAAATAACTTTAATTTCGGAAGGCGGTGACTTTGGAGGTGTATATTTTAATTCTTTGTCACCGCCTTCCGAAATTAAAGTTATTTTGCACTTTGTAGTGTTTTTTTGGAAGTCGGTTGTTATTTTTTTGAAAAAAGTTTTTATTTTTCACTTTTTAGTTACACTACCAATTCGAAATTTCATCATCCTTGGGGTCAAAACAATGCATATTTATGCGATAGCAGCATTCGCGGTTGCTTTGCTGTAATGTTTTGAAGAGTTCCGTTGTCTGTCTCCGAAACGCATCATCAGATCTATATGAAATTTATATGGGACCATTTCGGAATAAACCCCTATCGAACAAAAAAATAATTTTGCAAATCCGTCTATATACGACGGAGTTATGCCCGAACATACATAAAAAAAAAAAATATAAACATGTCGAATTGATAACCTCCTTCTTTTTGAAGAAGTCGGTTAAAAACGATTCAAACCAAATGTTGTTTTGAATTTACCGTTAAAACGCTCCTTACGATGACTTTTTATCACGTGACGTCAACTTTGTGTAAACTAAAGTAGTTAGTAAGTAAAAGTGAGTGTCGTGTTTATAATTAACAAGATTTTTTTATGGATAGAAAGTGATATTTCTGGAGTGCGGTGCCTCTGTTCACAAATACTTTTAAAACTGCTCCAAAAAAAGTTTAATTTATTTTATTTGTACCAGTGGCGTTTACACAAAGCTGACGTTACGATGTCACGTGAAAAAAGTCATCTTAAGGAGCGTTTTGGCGGTAAATTCAAAACAACGATTAATTAATTTAATTTTAATCGTTTTTAATTGAGAAAATGAAAATAAAGAAAGGAAAATAAAAAAATTGTTAAATATATCGTCCCAATCTTGAAATTACAATAGTTTTTATCAAATTGGAAAATACCCTATTATGTTTTTGTGTCGTCAGAGGAATGCGCGTTGCTGAGCACACAATGGACGGGCGCGCGGGTGTGGGAGTCGCTGCCGCGGTGCAACGTCGCCGCGCCGCACGGGAAGCAATGGCCACTATATGTGAGTACTACTGTAATGCCGCCAGTCTCTTCGACCTCCTTAACTTCTGACACAATATAAATATGGACAGTACAGAAACTACGAACAACGTTCGAAACTGCACACTCGCATGAGATCCGTAAGCGATAGTCGCGGTGATCTCAGTCGCGGATGGCATGTCGAGCCGAGTGGGAACGTTACATGTTTATTTCTTGCACCACGAACCGTCTGCAATCTTTTTAAAAATGCTACGGCCGTGCTTATTTAGTAATAATATACAGTTTGTACCAAACCGGACGACGCACAAAGCGACCGGATAATTTAGCTTGTTTTTTTATTTTGTATGTTTTTAATAATATTACTGTAATTTTTATTAAGAAACCAATTTCTGTTTAAAAAAAAACGTATGCAGTCTTGGTGAGAGTGACAACCGTAACGGTCCAATGGAATGTAGGTAATTATTTCAACAGATAGGCCTGGCCTAGGTTTTTTAACTGTGGTTCTGGGTTGAGCTATACGATGACTAACAAATATGCTCTGTCCGGTCCATTCAAATCTTTGTGATTCTTTAATACCCAAAAGACGTTTTCAGATACTAATCTACACGGTCCACAGATGATCTGACCAACATTATGTCAGATTTCAAAACAGACATCTAGCCCTGAGTCTGTTTCTCCATTTCTTCTCAGGGGTAGTAGGGTGGACATAGGAAAATGATAATGTCGACTTCAACTAGACGACGAAAGTGGTGGCTCAGTGGTTTCGGCCCCGACTTACGAGTTGTAGGTCATCGGTTCAAACCCAGGCAGCCGATTTACTTTATGTAAATTATCTAATCGCCACTGCTCTCAAAACGGTGAAGGAAAACATCGTGAGGAAACCGGCATGTCCTAGAACCAAAAATAGGGTATTTTCCAATTTGATAAAACTATTTTAATTTGAAGATTGGGACGATTTATAAAACAGAAAAAATAAAAATTTATTTATTTATAACCATTTTCTCCATTGAACGAATAAAATCAAATTTATTTTTAGTTGTTTTGAATTTACCGCCAAAACGCTCCTTACGATGACTTTTTATCACGTGACATCGTGACGTCAGCTTTGTGTAAACAGCACCAGTAAAAATACTTAGTTTGGCGCAGTTTTAGAAGTATTTGTGCACAGAGGCACCGCACATCAGTGATTTCACTTTCTATCCATAAAAAATCTTGTTAATTATAAACACGACACTCACTTGTTTACTTACTAACTACTTTAGTTTACACAAAGTTGACGTCACGTGATAAAAAGTCATCGTAAGGAGCGTTTTGGCGGTAAATACAAAACAACGAAAAACAAATTTGGTTTAAATCGTTTTTAATTCAGAAAACGGATATTAATCAATTTACTTTTATTTTTCTGTTACATATTTCGTCCCAATCTTCAAATTAGAATAGTTTTTAATAAATTGGAAAATACCCTATTCGAAGACATGTGACATCTACCAACCCGCACTGGGCCCGCGTGGTAGATTACTGACAGCCCACTCTCGAAGAGTGGACGCCTTTGTTCCAGCAGTGAGAACAGTATAGACTGATTATGATAAACTAGAGTTTATTTTTCTAAATTAACTGTAAGAGGGGTACCGTATTACCCAGTAACTGGGTCGTGGAGGTCAGATAGGCAGTCGCTCCATGTAAAATATTGGTATTCAGCTGCATCCGGTTAGACTGGAAGCCGACCCCAACATAGTTGGGAAAAGGCTAGGCAGATGATGATGAACTGTAATAGGGATCCCAATATCCTATTTACAAAATAAACTATTACATTTGTTGGGCCCATAACCAGTTGACAGCAATGCCGAGAAGTGATTTAATTAATTATAATAATTAAATTGGTTTGTTGTTAGGTTTTGGTACAGAGGCTAGCACATCAGGCTACCCGAATCTGTCAAATTTCGTTGATAGACTTAGGTAATAGGTAATACGGGCTGTTGTCCGCAACTCCACGTCAAAGCGCGTATTTTGCGTACGGGTGGGAGAATCTGTCATTCGATCCACCCCAGCTCCTCGAGAAAGGCCAGCAACGCCTTGGTGTTGCTGACAATCTCACGTAGGGTACCTGGGTTACCGAAGTATTTAGCCCTGTAATTGGCGACCACCGGGCAGTTTAGGAGCACGTGCGCTGCTGTCTCGTCGTCCTCCATGCAGGCCCTGCACAGCGCACTGTCTGTTACTCCTAAGACAAAGAGATGTTTGTTAAATGACCCATGGCCAGTTACAGCTGCTGTAACTGCACGCAGCTGTGATTTAGTTAGACGGAGAACCTGTTTTGTGAGGCGGGCATCGATCGCAGGAAGTGCTTCCTTAGCCTGCCTGCACTCACCTAGATCCAGCCATATCTTGTGATGTTGGTCCCTGGTTCGTTTCCTTACCAGAGTGCGTAGATACCCGAAGGGGAGAGGCTCGATGGGTTCTGGTCCCACTGGTGCCATACTCGACCCCCTTCTGGCAAGTTCATCGGCTGCATCGTTACCTAGCGAACCACTGTGTCCTTTGATCCATTGAATGGTAATGTTATTGAGGCTACCTACCTGGTTTAGGCGCTGGTGGCACTCGTATATCAGCCCAGAGTCAACCGTGTGACTGTTCAGCGCTTGCAGAACAGCCATGCTGTCTGAGAGTATGGTTGGTTGACTTTCAACTTTATGAGAAAAGAATAAGGTTCATGTTCAACTGGGAAAATTTGACAGTTTGGGATAGCTTGATGTGCTGGCTTCTGTACTGTTAGGATATTTTATTTAATGTGTTTAATTTGTACGTATATTCTTTTGCGCTGACTCTCAATAAATTGGAATTAGGATAAGATAATGATGATGAATTTGTATGTACAATAGTACAACTGAAATACCTAGCTACTAGCTACTAAAATAGTATAATTGGATAGCTAAGCAATTTCAAACATATTCTTTTTTTTTTGGTTTTGACTTCGCACGGTTTGTGCATTTAGCTAGTGTCAAGTAATTTTACTTTTCAATCAAGTAAATGGCCCGACATCAGGCACGTAGTTACAAAAAAGCCATAGTCAGTCAAGTCAAAGTTATTGTAAAGCGGTAGTAACTTTACAACAACCTATTAGGAGTTTTTGGGGGGAACACGAAAAGTCAACGTTAGTCACTTTTTTTCACTTTCACTACACTTGTGCACTCACACGTAACTAAATTGAATAATTCATTATCAAAATTATACAATTTAATTCGCTATTTCACGAAATTTCATGAAAATGAAAATTCGTGCGACATGTTCCAACGCGATCCCGCCAAAAACTCCCCAAACATTTATATAGATAGATATAGAATCTAATCGATACTTGTGCAGCACGTACCTTTTCGAAATTATATATTTTCCATGCAAGGTTAGTATATTTTCTTTTCTTGTGCAAAGACACCACTCGTGCAAAAAAAACTTTTCCGGTTTCTTTATGAAATTAATGATGCCAACTTAACCCGCCTAATAATTCAAAGTATCCATCAAGCTGAACTGAAAAACCATGTCCGAAAACAAAAACTAAATTTACCGCCCACCCAAGCAATAAAAAATATTGACCACAATATTAGTGATGTCCAACATAAATTACAATAATTAATCGACTAATTACTTTGACGTTTAAATTTTAGTATTTATATTTCTTATTATTTCATTATATTTTTTTTTTTTCTTATCAAAATGAATATATCCTCTTGAAAGAGCTCAGAGAGCAATTTTAAAGGTAGCAAACTTTCATCCCTTTTTCTTTCCCACAGATCTGCTATATAAATCTTGCAACGTGCTGACTGTTCGCCAACTTTTCATAATGCACTTAGTCTTAAAACAGCACACCATGCTTACCTACACTACTGACAATACTAACAAAAGACGGAATGATATAGTATGCACATCTAATGTAACCTCATAACATGTCTTTGTAGAAAGATTTTTTACATTCTTAGGCCCATTTCTGTACAATAGGTTAAATAGAAAACTAAGTATCTATAAATTAAATTACTTTAGCTGTAAGAAAATTATACTTAAATATTTACTAACCATCGCTTATGCACAGACAGAAGATCTACTTGTTGTCTGCAAATAGAACGACTAACATGCTATTTTACTTTTATTTTTCTAATTTTAACTTAGTTTTTACTTTATACACATTGTTAATTTATTACATTAAGTATTTAAGCACTTCATAGCCTGGAGCACAGGTTCAACCTAGTTCAGGCAATAAGCAACTGTGCTCTTTTTAATTGTTAAGATACTTTGTAAAAATGCCCCTTTTATAAAAATAAACGATATTATTATTATATAATAATAATAAATAAATAAACGTTGCTTCAACATTTTTTATTTATTTTACTAGTTGGAGTATGGTGTGGAACCAGAAGCGTTGCGGTACAATCCTGAGCCGCCGCCGTACGCACAGTGTGAGACTACGCCCTCTATCACCATGGACGCTATACGGTACCTAAAACAGGATATAATTTTAACCAGTGTGCAAACCGTAACCATGAAGCCAACTTAAGATTCTAGAACGTAGAAATTGTTCGTCGGTTATTAAAAAAAATACCTGTTCCATTCATTTTGTCCGCGTAGGTATTGCGCTTTCTATGAATCAGCGGATTTTTATATAACCGACAAAATATTTCTACACTAAAGGATCTAGAATCATATGTTGTGTTTATGGTTATAGTTTGCGCACTGGTTAAAAAGGTATTACACCCGTTTTTGAAATGTGTCTTAATTACATTCTAAAATCTTTAACCAGCTACTAGTTTTGATGTCAGTTGATTTAACGTTTAGTATTAATTGCGACTAAATTGTTTCTAGCTACATGTACCTGGGCGGCGGGCCGCGGCCGGCGCGCTGGCGCCAGTGCGCGCGCTGCGGGTCGCGCGCGCTGGCGGCCGCGCAGCCCAACAAGCACCCGCTGCAGGGCGCTTATGACGCGCGGTTTCTATCGGCTTGCAGGTCATATATTTATGTTTATTTTTCTGTCCCAAACATGTAACTGAACGTATGACGCTTCTAAAAAAAAGAGCAAAATAATGCTACGCTTTATTGAAAGAAAATTCATTTATTTTCACTAAAAGTGACAACAAAAGGAAAATATGTAGCACACAACACAAAAGTGCTTGTGTGCTTTCTTCGAGCTGTGTGTATGCAATTTTTTTGTAAATTCTCGCAAATGTGATATTGTTTATCTAATGATTAGGAAGTTTGTCTGACGGGTTTTGGTTATGTTAAATAATGCTCTCTGAGAGTGTCGTGGAACAGCATCAATGAATGCTCAAAAGCAATATCGCCGTGATCACCATAGTTAATAGACGGATTGAAGATAGAAGACTAGTCTGCTACTCAGCAGAGTACTATTCTATCTTCAATCCGTGTTCAATCGTCAAAGATAATTTGATAAATGATCCTGTAATCACCTTTGCCACTCCTTTACCGTTATGAAAATCTTAACCTAAACGCTGAAAACTACTGTGTTTATATAGTTTTTTATATATATATATATAAACGTATAAAATAATAAATATTTCACTGTTACAGATGCGGTGGAAAATGGACATTATTTTCAAATATATAGAATCTGTGACTAGCTTGTAAGAATAATAAAATAAAATAGTACCTTTTATAAGTGTTGTATATAATAAATGATTTTTTGTACCACATCGAGCCCTTTATTTGTAACCTAAACCCTGATAACGGGGAATTATCTTGTAGCGAGGACGCAACAGTCAACTGTCAATCATACTTTATCAGTAATTCAGTAGTTTTTGAGTTTATCGCGAACAGACAGACAGAAGCGGCGGGGTACTTTTTTTTTGTTTTATAATATGAAGTAAAACGCTCGTTCTGCAACTGTGTACGAACTCGCTTTAAGATTTTAAACAGTTTCCTGGCAGAGATCGAAAACTACGATGAAACCAGCAATTGTAGAATCCTATTATCCTACTTTATATTTATATTATTATGAATATAGGTAATGTTATAAATGTGAAAGTATAAATGTTTGAATGGCACACAGATATATTATAACCTGGAATAGCACATAGGGTACCTACTTTTTATCCCGATATTACGTTTTCGTGGGATATCTAATTTCCGACCTCCACGTGGGTGAAGCCGCCTGGCAAAAGCTAGTATAATTATAATAATATTTTAAATGTGAAAGTTTGGATGTTTGTTACTCAATCACGCAAAAACGACTGAAGTGATTTGGATGAAATTCGCCACACAGATAGTTCGTAACCTGGGAATAACACCAGATAATTCAACTAAATCCCGATAGTATGTTCCCGTGGGATAATTTTTGACTTCCACGCGGGCAAAGCCGTTGGCAAAAACTAGTATTTTATTAGGTAGAAGTAATAAATATAGTACTAGGTACATATACTTCGTGAAGAATAATATGGACTATATCGCAAAAATCAAAAGAAAGTCTAGTTCAGTATTAAATAAATTAATCAGCCATAAGCAAATAATAAGTAGACCGGTCCTTTCTTAAAAATTACAATAATATTGGAACGACGACCGATAAGAGGACCACAGGAGTTCGCTGGTTGCGGGAAGCACAGAACCGGTCGAAGTGGCGGAGCTTGGAGGATGCCTATGTCCAGCAGTGAATGTCTTTCGGCTGAAATGATGATGATGATGATGACAATAAGATTGTGGTAAGAGTGGTGCAGAATCTATTAAGCTAGGTAATAAGTATGAAAATGTTGGCTTTGGACAAGAACTGCGCGCTGAACATTGCGATTAAAACACGAAACCAAGGACAACGAGGACAGGTAAGCAGGCGTTATACAATGATGTAACAATAGAATGTCCTAATCTGCCTAATATTTGTTATTTATTCCCATTCTCTGAAAATCAGATGAATACGACGCAAATGGAAATTAAATAAAACAAAAGGTAGAGTTCCCGAGGATTCCGTTTTCAAGCGATTACTAGGAAGTGTGTAAATACGGGTAAGTGAAAATCCATAACAGCCTTGGATGCATCACCCCATCACCCCACCCGTTGCAGTTCGCGCATGTCATCCTGAAATCAAACTCTATAGCTTTATGCTATAACATAAGGCTACTGCCCGGAGATCGATAGATTGAAGAGTTGAAGACCCAGATTTACGAGGTCATTAGAGATGTTGCTGCGATATAATGCAAACAGTTTTAGTTTAGTTGATTAAGGATCCAGATATAAGAGTTAAAAGGGCTACGTAGATCTTAGGGTTTTGTTAATGGATCTCTTAGCTTTTAGTTGATAAAATTTACATCTTTAGGGTAAATAAAATTTTCAACACAGCTGATTAGATCCTAACCCTGATTTCGGCTACAGGTTTTTATAAGCATATTTGGTTTTGAAATCGCGGTACAAAAAGCATAAATTGAAATTTTGAGTCAAATTACTAATCCCAAGTCAGACAGGAGGACCAAGGCGTTTTTTCTGAACCACTTTTAATTTCATTAAGACTGCAGATACTAGTTTTTCCCATATAATTTCTTTTTAAATTACAAAAAGTATCATAGTAAAGCTTCTTATGAAAAATTGTCCAAACGAGAAACAAAGTAATACAATCGAGTATCGCCTAAAATAGTTCCAAGTTTATTCACTGACGGACAATGAACAGCCCTATTGAAATCACTAGTTGTCGTTGCGAGAATCGTTCGAAGCGTTTGCTGCGACTGCGTCTAAGTTTTAATTACGAATTTCCTGTATTTCTCGCAACCTAACACTAAATATTAACATTTTAACTAATATTCAAATAGTTATCACATAAATGGCAGACAAAAAAGGTACGTAAACTGTTGATTTATTATTTTCTTTGTTCTTCTAATACGTTTTGACATGAGTAACGTCACGGCAGGGCCTTGAAATAGAAGTTTTCGCTAATAAAACAATGATTTAATCCCAGGACGCGAGATTATTGCGTCGGAAGGGGGATATTTTACGTCGGTTTATCTGTAAAATTGTTTTAGAAGTGTTGCGCGGTAGATCGATACTGGCGATAAATTCAAGATGGTCGACCACCCTTAGATTTGCAAGGCGGGATCTATTTGTTCTAATTTTAGTTCCATTCATTACTAGAACTGATCCATGAACCCTCGTTACGGTAGCCGAGGTTGGCTTTTAACATTACAATGATATATCACTGGTTTTATCGAGATTTTAGAGAACATCTGTTGTTCATTCTACAATATAATATTCTCAATGGTAGATTTTTATTAAAAAATCTACCACTTTACCAACGATTCAATCGATTTTGTAGAGTAAATATTTTATCCCCAGCTGACCTTTTCGGAAGTAGGTCAACTAATTCTACAACTGCTTCATGATAATTATTCAAACACACCCATCTGCATAGGTACTTAATTATTCAAAATAATGTGTCTGCTGCTTCCCTATGAGAAATCTGGACTCTTGAAAGTGAGTAAATATGGACCAATTATCCAATATTTTAGGAATGTATAAAAAAAACTTACCTCATAAAAAAAAAAAAAAAACATTTCAAAGAGATTCTATGGATAATTATTTATTATGCATATATTTCATTATTTATAAAATATTTTTAAATAAATTGAAGAAATCAATTTTACCTTGATTAATTTTCTCATTCTTGGGAGTACACATTAATACTTAAAACTCAGTATGTTGTATGTTGTTCATCAAATCTTAAATAAACAGTTTTATCACAATTTGAAATCAATACTATGATGTTACAGACTTCTATGTAACATCCTGTGTTCAGTTCTTATGTTCGTTCATCTTTTCATCAAGCAACTATAATAAGGATATTAGTATGCAACCTTGGGTGGCGTTACAAATGTCAGAACGAGTGTCCAACTCCATAATATAAGCTTCGTAGTTCCATTATGATTCCAAATATACAAAAGTTATGTATATTACGAAATTAGACACTGAATGTATGACAGAAATACATGTGTCATAAAAATAAATACAATTTTTAGGCCTAAGGTTGGCTGCACACTGAGTCAAACTGTCCAGAACATTCTTGAAGTTGATAAAAATGTTGGGACCAATAATCCACATTGGTAAACAACCTTGGATGCAGAGAAATCTCATTCATATTGTTGACTTAACATTTACAAAAATAACGGATGACTCAACGCTTTGATCCAGTGAGGTTATTGACTCTGGTATAGTTGGAGATCACAATATCTGACGTTTTTATTTTTTGATATGCATTACTCTAGCTTTTGATATCCTTATGAACACTTAATATTGATCTCTAGCCACACTGGTCCACAACTATTCAAATTTTGGTAAGCAATAAGGGTGAGGTTTCTGTGGCACAGTGTGAGACAAAGTTGACTCTTGCGCGGCACCATAAGACATGATGATAATACAAAGTTACCCGCACCCCCTCCCCGTCCCAGCTGCCGGCCCCCCTCTACAGGAGCCGCGGTCCCGCCGACGCAGACGTCGCGCGGCAGTCGACTAATCGCTATCATGTAATGAAATCATATAGAATTTTTCTTTCTTTATTTTCTTTTTTTTGGAAACATAGTTAAAGAGAGACAAATATATGATATGTGCGTATCGACGTGTGGACGATCGTATGTGTTATTAATTCGATTGTAACCCGTTCGTTTGTGATTTGGCTGCGGCAATGAGTAAAGGCAAACTCAAAAATGGTTATTGAAATACGAAGGTGACGTTTTTACCGTTCAGATTAGATTTATTAAGAATAGGTTACTAAACAGACATTTTCTGAAAATAGACTTTTTAAAAGTAAATTCAAATAATAACTCAACCTTGAAGAAAATTACAGCAATCAAGTCACTATAATGTTTTTCTATACAAATCGGACAAGTATCTATGTTTGAAACAATTTTATTTATTTTGCTTACCCTACATACCTTTTTGTTGTAATACTTATAGTTAATTTTGTTATAAACAACACAAATCCTCGTGAACATATGAACATGAAGCTAAATGGTAGGCTGTACAGTAGATGTCTTTGGCTTGAAACTATTTGTATTGTGTTATGAAAAAGTTCTGGATTTGTGTGAAAAAATAAAACATAAATTCTCGTCCGGTTTCTTAGTTAACCATGTCTTAAAAAAATAAGTTGTTCTAAGTCGCAGAGTTCTGTCTAATACAAAAACAGATTTTTTGAATTACTTCGTAAATATTAAGATGGGACTCTTTTCTTTTAAAATATGTGTCTTAGCTATCTGTTATTTTTTTCTTAACTGGTTTATTTTTTTTGAACATTTAGTTCACAGCTTATTTTTTATTGTTTTAACACTATAATTTTAAGTTGTGATGATTACTGGGGTAAAATTGGAGTTTTATAAAAAAAAAAATTACCAAATAAATTATTTTTAAAGAAACCAGTAATTATTGTTGCTAGTTTTGTGCACCTTATATAACGATGAGGCAATGTGTTAGACATTTTTTATTAATTAACTTCAGTGCCTTGCCTCATTAGTTATTAAGCTTCCCTATTGTTTTAAAACTTAATTAATAGGGATGTCTTGTTTGTTTTTTTTTTTTCGTTTTCCTTATTAAGATTAAGCTAACTTTTTAGCATTAATGTTTATCGAAAATAAATGACGAATAAAAAATAAAAATAGGTACATTGAAGAATACATAAAAAATATATTTATAAAAAAATTACGTAGTAGTTTTCTAAAGTCTGTCATTTATTTTTATTTTGTTCTGGATTCTTAATAATTTTGAATCTATTACAAATGGCACAAGAAGCTAGCTATTTTTGTTACTGACAAACAGATTCGACTTTTACTTTTAAACTAATTATAAAAATAATGTATGTATGGTTACATAGTAAAAGTCGCGTCTATTAATATTTAAGGTCATGTGTCTAATACTAACCGAAATAAATGCAAAATAGTGACAAAAAATAATAATTCGGTTTTTTATCTAGAAATATTCGTTTTTTAAACTCTTTTGCATTTCTAATGTTTACAAATGTATGTTTGTAGACATTTTAATGTAAGGTGATGGTGAAATTGGCACTAACATAGAAAAAAAATTAAAATATCCATGAACTATTGATAATGCCAATTTTTCTAGTTGTATGTCTAATTTACACAATATGTTTAACAAACGTTTTAGATTCGGTATCTATTTAATAGTGATACATTATCTAAAATGCGACGTTTAATCCTTGCTGAGGTTTTTCTCAATTTATGTATTTTAATTTTTTACCACTTTGTCTTGAAATTGGAAAGGATTTTGGGTCAACACTAAGTCAATATGTTAACAGGAATGACACATTGTTAGTGCGTGTGAATAGATGTAAGTTAACAAATACACACCAGCAGAAAAAGTAAGAAAAACATTTTTTTTATTTTGATGTCTTTTTTTGGAATTTGCAACAAAAAAAAAACTTTGGTTTTTCTCATGACTGGTGATGTGTGTTTGTTGAATGTTGTCTTTATCACTGCATTAGTGCTACAGGCAGCAATGCATGCAAAAATAAGCTTAATTGAAGGACAGGGAAGTATGCCAGTTGTGAGGGTCTCAAGTAACAGGAGGGATAGAACACCTTAAACCACAGGCTTAACATAACTATTTCAACACCATTTCTATAGGATCCACATTTTTTACAATTTTATTTTTCTCAAAACTTATTTTTGGTCTTCTCTGTTTCGGTTCTTCAGAGTCTTTTACAGGGATCCGGAGGTTCAAAAGAGTTTCATTAATTAAATTTATTCACAGCAGTCATAAGCAATCTTCAGTTTGTTGTTATATCTGAGCACGATATAGCAGTAAACTCCCTGCTTGTTGCAATTCAATAATAAATTAAGCTTTTACAACATTTGACAGTATTTTGTGTCGGCCATATTGAAAAGTATGTAATTTCTACCAAAATGAGAGTTAAATGAAATAAAGCATTCTTTTCGGTAATGGTTATAATTTAGTTATTAATGTTTAGGTGACGGACGTAACCAGGTTTTTTGTGGTTTGCCAAAATCCCCTCATATGACAATTTTGCTGTTTCATAGCAGCTGAGTTCTGTTTTGTTTGTGACGAGCATGCCTTACTGCCGTTTTGTTTCTCGACGCTTTTATGCTAGTTTATCGTTTGATGTTTTAGTGTTGATAGTAATAGTTTTTGAGATGCATCTTATAATAAATATCAGTTAGGTACATAAGTTTTTTTTTTAGTACTTAGTTTTGTCGTGTTTGTTGTTGCATGTTTAAAAATTGTTTTTAGAACTTTGTGTTGTCACACTAGCATGTTTCTGTGTCCTTCAACGCACTTATATCATAGCTCTTTATAAGTTTTTCTTTTGCTTTTCCTGCATCGAAATGCTTTTTAGATTTGAACAGCAAAATATTGTATATGAAAGTGAAAAAATCAACAAAAAATCTTGGTACACTTGTTGAATAGTTAGTAAATGAATAGAAAATGAATATATTTTTTTATTTCAAGGAATGTTCACATCATGTAAACACGTTTGGTCGTCAGTTTTGACGATCAATATTTATGGTTCTGAACTTGGTTAAATACAAGAAAGTACATGCAAATAAAATGCATAGAAATATGGGTAAACATTGTAAGGAAACAGGACGTTTCTCGTAGTTACATTATTGCCACCCGACAGTGACAAAATGGACGACACACCCGAAGTTCAAAGCCATATTATAAATAAATATTGTACTTTTTAAAAGGTTCCTTATTGTGTGATGATTGTTTTGTTATTTAAGAATTTTCTTAATAAAAAGACGTTTGGATGGTCACACTAGCTTTTATGCACAAGGCTTGAAATAATTCTTTACTGATTATATGGAAATTAGCGCCCTCTAGCTTCGAATAAGTAATGCAAAATGGATTCTGACGACTGTCCAGCGTTTATGAAAATGATGGACACTTGGTTGAGCAATTTACATGAGTATTTTTACAAAAATGTCTTCATATAGTCAGTCCAGCTAGGGTGACCATTAAAAATAAGGAATGCATTGTAAATAACTAATTTGGTAGGCTTTCAGCACTCACAAATTGTGTTGAAACATTAACTCGGCCTACCAAATTGACTGTATTTTTCTTTGGCGCGGAAATATAAATATTTTTTTAGAAAACAAAAAGATATTTATTTTGTCGAGCTGAAGTGTTGTCACCACACTGACGGGTCTTTCAGAATTTGTATTTTAAGTGTTAAATGTTTTTGAAAGACCCAGTTTTGTGGTAACGCGTTGTATGGGCATCGCTTGTCGTTAACACTGACGTAAGTGAATATTGCGTGGGTGAAATTATTATATTTAAGTTAAAAAAAAAAAAAAAAAAAAAAGAAATCTTTCAATTTCATGATAGTAAAGTCTTTTTTAGGAGAGTTTTGCCAAATTGTTCTATTTCACCCACGTTCTGGTCATGCTAAAAATATTGCTATAGTATTTTTATGTTTATAATTTTGTCTCATTTTTACATCCTCCGTAGATATGTAAAAACGAGACAAAACCAATCAACCAATTAAAAAAAAAAACTCCTTGCTATGACAAGTTTTTTTTTCTAAAACCTGGTAAGTATAAGAAAGAGGTACAGCTATAGCAGTAAAAAAGTTAGCATGGCTATACCGCTGCGTCAAGCGTGAATGCTCGGGCTTGGGTTGCGGCGCGCCAACGCGCGACAACGCGCTCAACACACTGAAGCACGATCACATCACTCACTTTACATTTTGGGTATTTTAATATATTTTTTTAAAGAATCTGTACCTCAAACTTAACCGTCAAATTTCAAAATTCGAACTGTCAAATCCTAAATTTAAACTACCCACAATTCTTTTTACGAAATATAACATTTTCAAGCACGTGATACCGTGCTTCTGCCAGTGATGTGGTCAATCAGTATGTAGTGCGCGCGTCCCGTAGTCCGAGGCACCGTTATAGCTAACTGTTGTTGCAGTGACGCCGCCGCTGG
This sequence comes from Polymixis flavicincta, assembly GCA_949987655.1. Lineage (NCBI taxonomy): Eukaryota > Metazoa > Arthropoda > Insecta > Lepidoptera > Noctuidae > Polymixis > Polymixis flavicincta. The sequence goes on along the minus strand of OX465198.1, from coordinate 1,356,936 downwards.
GCGCATATCCTCAACCTCAGCCACCTCAGGGACCATTCCTGCCGGCGCCACCGCATCAGGCCGCTCCGCAATACGGAGGTTAGTTCACACAAAGTAATAAACTAACTAGCCTGTACTGTCCCCCTGCAGAGCTAAGGCCTCCCTCTTCCACTTCCACACAATTCTGTCTTTTGCCAGTACTGGCCAGTCCCTTCGGAAAGAGTCAAGGTTGTCTCCGCCATCTTCGTCTCGGCCTGCCGCGATGGCATCGTGCGTTTAGCGGGGCCCAATCGGTGGTTCTTTTAGCCCATTGGTCCATGGGTTGGGGATATGTCTGGCCGTCTTACTTAAGATGAGCAGGTTTCTGGGTGACATCCGTAACCTTGGTTTTGGCGCGCAGTGTTGTGTTCCTGATACGGTCTGAAAGCCGAACCCCCAGGATACTGCGCTCCATGGCTCGCTGGACCTGTTTACTTTTCCTTTTTTTGTCTGATTCTACCCCTCAACTAGCCCTCAGTATAGTAGTTTTATGAATCCAGCTGTGTGTCCTTCCAATGTTAAGACTGGATGTTAAGGTGAATAGTCCACATTTTTTCCACACAAACTTCGGGAGTGTATTATTACATGGCAAGGTTTTGTCTTATTGTTAATATTGTCTGTACGGAAACAGAATACTAAAATAAAAAGCCATTAAAAAGTTAGGAACCAACAAAGATTCGTTTTTCTTGCTAATTTAACCTAACTTTGAAGCGTGTTTAAGTAACAAGAGTAAAATCTCCAAAACCAATTCGGTACCGATAAAGCTCAAATATCGAAAAGTTCAATAAGCTTTATTGTCCATTGATTTATGCAGTGGTTTGTTCATAAAACCCGATCTTCCGAAGGACTTATCTTAATTTCTTACACGCTTGTTTTACTATATGATTCTGCATCTCGCTCAATAACGTTGTGCGTGTAGACTAGCGTGTAACTTCTCATCACTGATACTACCTTTGTCGGACACGATGCTTGGTGAGACAGCGTGCTTTTTAGCCAGGCCCACCAGTGAGTTGGACCCCGCGTCTAGACAACCAGTCTTGCCAAGGGGTATCGTATTACCCAGTAAGTGGGTTGAGGAGGTCAGATAAGGCAGTCGCTACATGTAAAATACTGGCACGCAGATGCATTCCGGTTTCATTGGAAGCCGACCCAAACAGGAAGAGGCTAGGTAGATGATGAGTAAAAATTCTGTGTTTGTATTTTTTCACATTACAAACTAATTGAGATGGTGTGTGTTAATTCCGGGACACGTTGTATAATGTGTTTGCTGCTTGCATTATGCACACACGTAGCGCTGAAGAGCTGTGCCCAATGCGCGCGCAGGTCGGCTGCTCCCGCTCGCGACTTTTACTTGCTTACAATAATTTTGTTTTCAACGGCGTCATGGAAACGTCACACATTTTAAATTATTTTTAAAGTGTTAAAATATTCAGCATTGTCTTTTATCATTACGTCGAAATTTTAGTAAAAAAGATTTTTTGGAAAAAGAACACATACTTAGTACATTGGTATAAGGGCGGCGACGAAAGGTACAGAAGTGGATTTTAATGACAGTAATGATATCATTCGAGCAAAAATCGAGAGCGAGGATTGGTGGCCAAGTAGTTCTGAATTACGAGTTGTAAGCTCTAACATAGGCAGGCGTTTTACATTGTGTAAGTAATTTCATCATCACTGCTCTCACAACGGTGACTGAAAACATTGTGAGGAAATCGGCATGTCCTAGAACCAGTAATTGGAAGACATGTGACGTCTATCAACTCGCACTGGGCCCGCGTGGTAGATGGAGAAGGGAGACCTGTGTCCCAGCAGTTGGAACATAATGGCAAATTTACGTATTGAAGACATTTATCCAACCCTTTTTTAAATAGCAGACATTTTTTCATGTATTTTTTATAGTAAATTTCCGTTTTCTTTCTCCAAACAAGATTGCTACCGCACGGTAGCCGGCGGGTCGCCTTATGGGGTAACGTTCGGGGGCGCCGGTGCGGGCGCCGGGATGTACGCTCCTCCGCCCTACGAGCAGCTACAGCATCATCAGGCTATGCCGGCACTTAGCCAGCAGCTACCGGTAAGTTACAATATACCGTGTGATTTTGTGCGGCTCAATTTTGTAGGTGCAGGGGATAGACTAAGCGATCATTGTTCCTCGGCTTGAGATTGTATTACGAACAGAAACATCCCTTTTGTACCTACAACGGCCCCAGGAGCAAAGTCAAAGCATTTATTTCAATTAGGCACTTAAAAGGCACTTTTGAACGTCAACATTTACATTTAAAAAATAGAATTGATTCTAGTCGCCCATTCCAAAATGTAATGTGTTGAGCAAAATATAATCTGAAAAATATCATTCCCTGTCTTGCTGCTTTTGTATAGCACTTGCAAACTGTAATTCCTAGTCAATTTGAGCTTCTATGAGAGACCGTCTAGTAGTTTTTATTAAACCTAGCAAATGTTTGGTTGAACTGACTTTTCTTCACTACCTGCTTATGGAGTTAATCCAGAGATCGCCCATCGCAAAGGATTCTAAAATCGTCAGCTTTTCGTTATTGTATCCACTTCTTTACACTAAGGAAGCGGTACTGGCTAGCCAGTAGCACATTGCTGCTTCGAACGAGATTACCATTATAACGAATTCAAAAAGCCACATGATTCCAATATCGTGATTACTTTGCAAGCAGATGTACAGCCCCGCCGCAGCCATGTACGCGGCTGCGGCCGGCTACCCGGGCTACATCGGGTACCCGGTGCAGTACTACCCGTATTACCAGACCGCCATGCAGCCCTCCATCCAGCCGCTTCGGCCCACTATCATGATTCCCGTAAGTAGACAGTTGTGTTGATTTACTGACTTCAAAATTAATTAAAAATTTTTTTTTTAAAGCGGTGCTTTTAACACCTAAATATATGAATGACTATGTGTTACTAATTCCCTCTAATGCGTGATTGTGTAAGAATTTAAAATCTCATCTGGACTTTTCGCATTTTCATCAGGTAGTGTAAAACTGAAGTAAGAATTATTGTGTTTATCTCTGGTTAGTAAATAAACAGCTCCATATTATATCTATATGAATAAAAAGAAAAGTCCTGACTGACTGACTCATCAACGCCCAGCCCAAAACCTTGGACCTAGAAAGCTGAAATTTTGCACAGAGGTTCCCTTTATAATGTAGACAAGGAATAAGGTAGGATTTTTCGAAATTCAACCCCTAAGGGAGTTAAATAGGGGATGAAAGTTCCGCGCGGGCGAAGCCGCTGGCAGAAGCAAGTTATTTTATAAACTGGAGCCTTTTTTTGCAAATAATGTCTAAGTGCTGTGACAGATTGATATCTCTGAAGAGATTACAGTAATCGAATGGGATGTTCATTGGCAGCATTTGATAATCACAAACATATTCACATTTCACTCCCAAATCTTACTTGGAATTGTTTACGAAATCACCTTATTTATAACATAATAGTAAATGATTGATTGTTGTATTAAGACGAATTTACACCATATTTTTAAAGTAATCTCGAAGGATTGGCACAAGGCACGATACTATGTCCTGCGCTGGTAACCTTACCTCTCCTTGTTTAGCATGGCTTCGACCGGAGGATCGAGGATCTGCGGCAGACGCTGCTGCTACTGTACATTACTTTTTAACTCAAATAAACAAAACATGTTAAAGCTTTAAAAGAACCAACATCTATCTGCCAATTCTGTACTCAAAACTTAGGGATGTCACAAGTTTCCATCACATAACCCCCTGCAGCCTTTGATAACGTTGATCACGTTAAAGTTACTAATATTTTATTATTTCAGACACAGAATCAAATAAACTTCTAAACATTGATCTATATAAAAATAAAAAACATTAAAATAAACAATATCTTTAGGCTCACTAATAAAAGTTCAGGAATGCCGCAAGGCACAATCCTGAGCCCCTTACTATCACTAGAGTCTAAATGTATCTCTCCAATACAGAACGGCTTCGAAGCCGGCGGTAGGTTCGAGGGCCTGGCGCAGACGCTGCTGCCGCCCGCGCCTCCCGGCGTGCCTCCCTCGCCTGCGCACCTCGCAGCTATACAGCCGCATCAAGTGCTGTGAGTCTATATGTAGCTTTATATTCTTAGATGTAAGATAAGACGACGATATTGCAGCCATCTGAGTACAAAAACTACGGTCAACCGCATGTTTGTTAAGACACCCGTTCTTTTAGCTCCAAAATAAAGGCTCTGCTGTGGAATGTCAATTTGTTACCACGGTCGTGTGGTTGGGTGTACATGCTAAGCCATGATGTTGGAAACTTACTTCATTTTCGAGTCTGGATTGATTAAATTGAGAACAGTGAAAAAATGCAAGAGTGCATGTGACGATTGAACTGTTTTGGTTTAGTATGCAGTGATCCTTATTTTCAACAAGTCTACCTATTAAAATATTCTTGACATACTAATGATCTAGAAAACCCTACCAAGTTAATGTTAGTGTGTGTGTTGTGTTTTTATCTCACGTAGTCTCATCAGGTACAGAAATCTACAATATTTCCATTAACCTTCCAGGTGGCGCTAAACAAATCATCTATCAGCTATCCCGACGTCGGACACAGCACTACGTTTGATGCCTTACCTTAGAGAGTGAACGAACACGTTCAGTTCACTCACTCTCTAAGTCATTCACAGCTCATTTACTGAATGAGGCGACTGATACAGGTAACCATTCCCTTCACATTCGTTCACTTACGAATAATTTCAAAAATCTGTTTTTATTTCTTATGTTAACATTTGTGAATAGTTGACATAAGAATTTGTGATAAGTCTTAAGAAAAAATAATTTTACTTTTAGAATATGTAAAATAAGATTATTTTTAAATGATAAACTCGAATATTTCATACATTTTTGTTGCAATTAATACTGAGCTGTACGTATTGCTATTAAGGTAGCTATCTCAAAATGATATGTATTACATGTAATTGACAGAAAACGTTCTAGTATGTTCTGTCAAAAATAATAATAGGTTGCTATTTTAAAACTTTCAAAGAAATTCAACAAAATTAACAAAGTATGTAATTTCTTATTTTAATTTTAAAATATCGGTCGCCTCACTAAGAGCTGTGATTTTTCAAAATTGTGGAAGAAAGCCATTGTACGTAAATGTACTTTATTCGCATGTATTTGTATTACACACAAATGATCTTTGATAAATACATGTAAAGTTAGTATATTTGTGATTTGTGTTTATATGTGTGGGTTTTCAAGACAACAATGTTAGGGAAATACAAAAGCAAATTAAAAATCCTAGTTATCTGAAAAACATTCCATTTAAATCTGTCTTCAAAGACTAATATTAGTGGGTGCTGTTATTTCGACCAACCAAAATCATAACAGCTAAATGTAAAAGGTCAACAGGTAAAAATCATCTTTATTGCTATAGGATTACAGGAGGTTTTTCAAATGGGCCCTAAACTCGGTAAGGCTGAATCTTGGGTACCATAAAAATACTGATAAGACTTTTTAATATCTAGAAGCATAATCATCACCTAGCCTTTTCCCAACAGGGTCGGCTTCCGATCTAACCGGATGCAGCTGAATACATGAATCGACTGCCTATCCGACTTCCACAAAAAATTATATCCTTGTATATTTCCTAACATTGTTGTATCGGAACTTTAAGCTATATTTAATTATATATTACGACATAATAAATATATATAATTGCCAGTGCGTGTCACTACGTCGGTATCTTAGCCCGTTTTTTGACTGTGATGTCGTGTGCGAACGCTACGCTCGCCGCTTCTAGGAAAATCGACCTTATCGTCACGAATTAGGGTCTAGAAATAAAAGAAAATATTAAAGACATCGACATAGGAATATCAACTTTATGTTAGTCAAAATTGAGAATGAAATCGTTTGACTTAAAGAGATCTGAAATAATGAAATATCATTTTTGTAGCTATAGGTGTCAAGTGCATAAACTAAAGAAAATATCATATTTCGTATAATTTTGATCTGTATTTTACAATGCTCTCTAATTTAGTTTTAGGTCAAAGATCTTAATTAACACTCATTTTAAAGACGACTCAAAAACAGATCTGAAATCGAACATGATTATAATTTATCTCAACTTACGTCAAAACATCACATCACACTACCCTACTACTCTCGCCAGAGGGCGCTAGTTGCCCTAAAAACTTGTCAGTCTGGTCGCGGCGAGCGAAGTGAGTGCACGCGGGGGCAGCTGCCGGCTGTCAACGTTATAGTATTATGCCGGTGAAACTCCGGACACATGAGTAAGACTAGTTTAGATACGTCGACGGCTTTCGGAGGGTAGTCGGAGAAAATATCGATTGATATGGTGGGTAGTAAATTCAGACAAGGAATTATATGGGGGATTTCTTTGATAGATTTCTACTCGGTGGAACGAAATTTATTTTAGAAAAAATAATACAGGGAGCTTTAAAAATATTTTTGCTTCTAAACAATAAGGTTTCCTGGTACAAAATATAATTTGAATAAAAATGTAATATTTACAGCAATAATATTGGGGTGAATTCAAAGTATACCATTGTATCCACCGAGTATTCACCGTAACTCTTAAAATTACATAATAATATGTTACAGCGATGATTAAAATAACTAAAAAAAACATTTGACTGATTTCATGGCCATAGGTTTCACTTCCTAGGGCAACGCACAAAATTACATTTAAAAAATAAACTCCAGCCGTCGGCGTAATTAGTTATAAATAAAAAAATATAAACAAAAGCGGTTGTGCGTGACGCAAGAGAGTGTGAGCGAGACAGACATATTTCTGTTGGTTACGTTTGAACAGGGCATGTGGGAAGGGGGTAGTAACGAAATATATATCAGAAACTTACTGTAATGGTAGACTCTAGTCTAACTAAATATTTATATTAAAACTTGATTAGTGTTTTCCCAACGATGCTATAGTCGGCTTTTCGTTTGACCAAATGTTGCTAAATATCACAATTTTACAGAGCGACTGGTTTTTTTAATTTCCACCTATTTAAAACTATGTATTGAAATCGTCCTAAATTAAAGGTTTATGGGAAATGCCGTTAAAAAGTATTTATTTTGACGATAATCTGTCAATTTCTTTTTGTTCCCTTCTCACGTCCTTACGGGCGCAACGTTAATAATATGTATATTTCAGTATGAAGGTATTGTTAAAGCCAATCGTTTGTTCGTTGATTGGCCCGTCGACTGCCATTTTCATATATGGCAACACTAAACATGTGTTGCCAGATCGACGAAAACAAAAACACTATTTGAAAAAGAAAATATTTTTGAAAAATATCCTCTAAATATTTTTACTATACAATGCCAAATAATTTACTGGCAACACAGTTAATTAGTGTTGCCATTTATAAAAATTAACTGTTAGGAATATTTCCAATGTTTAGTCTTGGTTTATAAGCAAGTGATTCTGAGTAGACGAGCGATGGAAGAATCTCACTTATATTATTGTTAGAATAGTATGAAGAAAGATCGGTTTTGTGTCTTGTATTAGTACAAACTGGTTTATTTCTCCTGTTTTTAAGAACACTTCAAGTTAAATATAGAATCTCGTGAGATGGTTTACATGTTTCTAGTAGTACTTAAATTTAGTAATTTGAAATATGTGTTGTGGTCAATCGATTGGCCATTTATTTACATTTTCAAAGTAACAGTCTATTCGCGTAAAGAAAACAGTGACTCATAGAATTGTTCCGCCTGTTTCTGTTCCACGTAAATGATCCTGGTAAATTATAGCGTTTGGTCTAAAAGGCTTACTTCAACTTTCAATGTGAACACGGCTTTCTAATTACTATGATCTAATTGGTCAAGGGGCGTGGCTAAGCGCGACAACGAGTCACTATTTTCTGAACGCGAATAAATTATAAAACATTCACTATACTCAACACTTGAAACATGTAACCAAGTGAAATATGGCATCTTTCTAAGGGGAAGCATCTAAAGTACGAAAAAAATTATATCAGTAATAAATGCAAAGCTTTTAGCCTTAATATACGTCTGTACCCACATTTATAACAATATCAAAATCTATTCTAATAATAGATATCATTATTTAGAAATTTAATATGAAATAAAAATAGGCTTTGGGCAAGAAGTCGCTTTGCTAGTCAGTTCAGCGCCTTATGGCGCTGTCTGACGCGTCAACGAAACCTGTCAGTACTGAACTGTCTTCAAATATACGAGGTTAGTGACTGGATTGACCTCCAAAGTGACCCCTTGTCCTCAGCCCATAACTTGACAGTTTAAGTGAACACCCAAACAGAATTCAGTGGTTATTTTCTCGAAAATAATGTTATGAAGTTCAAATGATGAATTTGAAAAGCATTTTAATGTGACTTTTTATATCCAGTCAGAATTTTCTTTAAGAATGTTCCAGAAATTTGTTAAAATTTTGCAGTTTTTGTGACGTATTTGTAGGTAGTAAGGGATAGTTGGCTATTTTACCAAACTGCGCTATGTTGGTATGGTAAACTAATTTAGTACCCCATTTGAATTCTTGAAAACTCATTTCTCGCAAGAAAAACTATACCTACCAATTTAAAAAGTTAACTTCTTAAAGATACGTCACTTAAATAATTCTCTAGTGTAAAGCATATTCTCCAAATATGCATATTGTTTTTAATGTGAGATTCATGGGCAACTATGATGTTGTTTGCATTTGTTTCTGGGCGATCTGACCATATTTGCCCCACACTATTCTTGCCCTGAATTAAAAAATAACTTGACTTTTGAAGTCTGAAACATTCATAGACACAAAAAGTATCTATAGAAAAAAAATTGTCTATGGTCACGCCTTTTTTCTCTGTGGGTGATCTTGGTCATCTTGTCCCAAACAATGTTGTGCCCAGCTGTGGGCGCGGTAAGATCTTTTTGTACTAGTTTATATACTGAGCCTTTTTTGATTATATTGCATTTTTTTGTTAATTGAATCATGTTATTGAGTGAGTGGAGGAGTCTGTGATTGTGGAAGCGACTGTGTTACTGATTATAAAGAAGCAAAGTCATGAATTCGAATGTAAAGTATTTTGGACGAATTGATTTAAAAAAAAAAACATTATTTTTACAGTATTTTGTTATACATTTGACTTAGATTTTGCAGAATTCTATGATAAATAGACTGAAACTTAATCGTAAATTTGACAAAAGAAATGAAATTAATCGAGATTATTTTAACTGAAATTCAGTCTTACAAACGAAATTATTTTTTAAACAGTGTATTTATTATACAAATTATAATCACTAGCATGGTTGCGAAGGAGAGTACCCACTGATGTGGTTTTTAATTCCCAGTTAAGAAGGGACCAGCGGCTAAGGAAGCATTACCGTGACACGACATTAGGTCACGGAAATACGTGACATATCTATTGTGATATACAGTACCCGGCGATAAATATTGCACATCGACCTTTGGAAAGAGAATCGGCTAATTTCGGCTTCGTAGAGCGGTATCTCTGTCGCACGAAATACAAACAGTCCAGTATCTATTAGGAGCTGTTAAAACAATTATGATTTGCTTCTTTTGAAAATTCTTTTTATTCTGTGTATAAAATACACCAATTTTTCTATAAGTGATGGCTTTAGGTTGGGGTAAAATAAAATGCCATAGACACCAATGCCACTGACGCCATAATACAACTTTAAATTTGGGGGTGTTAACAACTCTAAATATATATTTTGAACTGGACGCGACCGCACTCTATCGCACTTGAACAACGACTGACAAAACGTCACATAGGTAGTGTGCGACAGAGATAACGCTCTATGAAGCCGAAATTAGCCGATTGTCTCTATCCAAAGGTCGCTGTGCAATATTTATCGCCGGGTACTGTAATATATGTTCACGACAAAACCCATGACAGAAGTTTTGCCACGAAACTGCACTTTTGGCCGTCTGGTTGACCGAAATAACTTTAATTTACAAAACCCAATTTCAAATTAGTATTGAAAGCATCTTTTACTAGAAATGTCGTCTAAAAGTTTTGTGTATGCATTTCTTGTTTGTTATTAAAAATATCACGAAATTTTTCGGCGATTTTTCTTGTTTGAGCCTTTGTAAACTTTGTGTTCGGTTTATGGTTTCGATATTCTCTTTTTGCGCACTGGTTTCTTTTGACCACATCGACGGAAACAGGTGTGCAAAATGTATATTGTTTATTTTATACCGAAACTAAAAGAATATTCAATTTCTTATAACTTTTTACTAGAAAATGTAGTTTTTCATTCAATATTCCAATAAACAGTCATTTTCTATTTACAAAGAAAGATTTAAAATAAAATAAGGGGGCGTCCATTAATTACGTGAGGCGTTTAGGGGGGGGGGGGGCAGGGGGTCGAGTTAAATCTCACGTGGGGGAGAGAGGGGTCTACCAAATTATCACGTAATTTAAAAAAATAACCGCAAAGAAACAATGTAACATTACGAGAAAACCGGGTTAAATTATGTAAAACATGTTTTTCCGCCAATATGGGTAAATCCTACAAAATAATACTTATCGCGGTTATGCGAACGCCACAAAGTAGCACAGTAGCTCCTCGATGGTTAAACCGTCACCGGCCAGCCAAGCCAGCCAAATGCTACGCATAAATCCAACGCAAATAGGCACAGATTAACGTTTTTACACTAATAGCACGTATTTGAAATATCTCACGTGAGATTATGAGGAGGGGGTGAGGGTCGAGCCAAATCTCACGACATCTCACCAAAGCAGGGGTGGTGGTGGTCGAAAAATCGCCAAAATTACCTCACGTAATTAATGGACGCCCCCTAATAAACATCTATGATAGGGTTCATCAGATTCATTATCAATAGCAAATATTTATATTTTAGAACAAATCAAATCTTGATATTAAAAATCCTTTTCTAAAATTAAGATTATCTTGTAACAAGTTATAAGATTGAAAAAATACAGAAGATTTATGGTGGATATACTTTAATAAACTGGCATCTATTTTGTCAACACAATAGAATTTTAATAAAAAGTAATATCTAGCTACCATTCATATTCTCCATAAAGTATATAACATGCAGTTTAAAGGTTTTTTTTTTTTTTGTTTTATACTCTACATTCGCCTGACTTCTGTAAAATTAAGTGAAAGTGGGTTTTGCTCAAAAGAATGTATCTAGACTAGAGAGTCACGTGCAATATATAGCATAATTATTATTTTTGTTTTGAAATAAAACTTATTAAAAATCGATTTTTGCGTTAGTTTTTTCTCCAACCCCTTTTTAGACTAGCCAGAGTTAGCACCTTATTACCGTCTGGGAAACTACACGTCTACCGCAAGAGGCCAATACTGCGGGTACTTCCCATTTGTTCTATGGAACATGACGTCATCGGACAGAATAAGACAACCGTAATTAAGAGCGTTCATCCTGCGCGGGCTGTCAACGTCGCATATCAAATGGCTTTTCGTGATTATTTTATTATGTTTCAAAGTACAATTTTTTTTTCAGCCAAGCCTAGATATTCAGAATTTTTAATTTTTTTTTTACATTATAGATACTGCAAATAGAAAATAATTGACAATAATACAGATTTTTATGAGTAAATATAGATACCAAATTAACTACAAAAAAAATGCATTTAAGCTTAAAAATACCAACGATCTAGTGCATGGCTGAATAAAAATAATACTTTGTTTTAATTGAAATGAAATAATAACGCAAACCAGTTTTATATGCGACATCGCCCGCATGGGATGCTCTTAACTAGTCGCGGGCTCGAACACGCTGATGGGTCTGGCTAAATAGCATGCTGGATCGCCAGGCACCGTGTCCGACAGAGGTAGTATCAGTGATGAGCAGTTGGACGCTAGTATACACGCACAACGTTGTTGAGTGAGATGCAGGAGTGTGCGTTACTCCAGCGGAATGTCGCTTTTCAGGATTTCGGCTTGACAGATAATTAGTACCCCGTCTCGTGTAAATGTGCCCGAAATTTAGAATTTGTGCTTCCAGCCGATCCAAAGATATTCACGAAAAACAAATTCCGCTGAAGTAACATTAGGTTGGCACAATGTACTGCGCGGCCGCTTTTATACAGTCATTCGAATTTGTTCGGTTAATCGTGAAATTTCTTTTTCCATGGTTTATTTTCTTCTATCTGAGTAGTTACAAGGATTTTTCAGCTGAAACTTTAAGGATAAACAATTGAATAAAGGTACTAATTATTTGTCGAATCATAATTACCGTCACTTAATAATAATAACTCATGTATTAGAGTGTTACATTTTAGCGTAGCCAGATTTTAATAAAAATGGAATAACTCTCTGAGGAGTTGGAATAGAAACATCTAATTTCGCATGATGCTGTGAATTCATAAAAGGTACAAACCACCATAATTGGTAAGTTACTAGGGTTTCTCATTGAAGCGCAAGGATCGATTTTAAGGTTTTTGAAAAACAATTTCTTATTTTGTAACGGTGTCGATTATAGAAAAAATAAAATTGTACAACATAAGCACAAATTAAGACCCACTGTCATTTAAAAAATCGTAGTTGTATGTCATGCCGTTTAAGAGATACGGCAATTTGCTAAACGTTGCTCCAGCGGCATCTTGAATAACTCTGAAACCTCAAGACGCACAAATTTCATTTTTCGGGCACATTAGGCACAAATTAGATCTGTCTAAGTAGCTAGTTTGTATTCAGCTACGACCAGCGGTTAAAAAACATGCCGCTGGAGTAACGTTACTCCAGCGGAATTTGTTTTTACCTATCTTTGGATCGGCTGGAAGCACAAATTCTAAATTTCGGGCACATTTACACGAGACGGGGTACTAATTATCTGTCAAGCCGAAATCCTGAAAAGCGACATTCCGCTGGAGTAACGCACACGATGCAGGATCCACAGAGTACATTGAATATGCAGGATCATTTATAGTAAAACCGGCGTAAAAAATATAGTCCTTCGGAAGATCGGGTAGGTATTACGAAAAAACCACTGCCTAAACCAAAGACCAATAAAATTTATTGAACTTTTTGATTATTGAACTTTGTCGGTACCGACTTGGTTTTGGAGATTTCACACTTCTTTTATTACTAAACACGACCAAAGTTAAGTTAAAAATGTTAAAATAGCAAGAAAAACTAATCTTTGTTGGCTCATAACTTTTTAATGGCTTTTTATTTTAGTATTCTGTTTCCGTACAGACAATATTAATAATTAGCCAAAACCATACCACGTATAATTTTTGGTGTACAGACGCCAACACATCAAGCTAACCCAAACTGTCAAATTTTCCCAATTGAACATGAACCTTATGCCTACGCAATAAAGTTGAAAATCTATCAAAGAAATTTGATAGGTTGGGGTAGCTTGATGTGCTGGCGTCTGTACCTACTCTAAAAACTCTGTTGATTGCGAATAGAATTTGTGCATTCGTTTCACTTATCTATACCTAGATCTAAATAGTAATTCCTTCAAGCTTCAACTAAATTATGAAGAGAGATGAGATTTAAGAAAACTACAAAAAACTAACAACAATACCATTTATTTGGTTATACAGATTTTTAGATATAGCAACAATAATAGGATAGTTTTACTAATTTTGTCTCACATTATAAGTGATCAAAAAGTGAACAGTATATTGCGTCTAAATGCTAAACCTTTCGAAACACTAGTATATATTATATCTATTAAATATATATTCATACATATTATTAAAAATTAAATTAACAAAACATTCTTAAAATGGAAGACAATTTTGGAAGACTTCGAAACTATAATTTATATTATTATGACACTGAAAATATATTTCCCTTATTCTACCTAGGTATCATTACAAACTACGCAAGATGGAAGCATTGCGATTCTGTTGTTAATTTTAATTTTAAAGTGAAATCTATGTGCAGAAAAAAGTAAACTACTATGCTAGCATACTGCCATCTGTTATCGAGTAGTAGAAAGATAAATTATTACTTTTAAAAAAACATGTAATAGCAGCACAAGTGGCTCAGCTTATGACATTCACACGCTACATATTTACACATTATTATTTTTAATAATTTGACTGATAGTGTCATTTTAATTTCGAAATAAATAATATTTGAGTAACTTCTGCTATTTGCTGTTAGAGTGCTAATTCTAAATTATTCTTTCCAGAAAAATGATTAATTTATTTATCATTACCACAAACACCTATTAACTTTAACCCACCTTTGAGATTATTTCTCCGTCACAAACTATTCTACTCTTTCTATTGTCATCGTCACATCGTATTTTTTGTATATTTACATTCTTAAAACGTACTTAGACTATACTATCAAATAAACCATTTAAAACAGTATTGTTATACAAACTGAGTCCATATAACAATAAAAATGTACAGACGCCAGCACATCAAGCTACCCCAATCTGTCAAATTTCTTTGATAGAATTTCATTTTTGTCACATAAGTATAAGGTTCATTTTCAATTGGGAAAATTTGACAGTTTGGAGTAGCTTAACCTGCACCCTAATTGCGTAACTCACGATTCATCATAATCTGTATCGTTTTGAAACGGATTGTTAAACCATTGCTTCATATGTTCGAAAAATGTGTCTGTTCGACAACATAAATAACGCAATGAATATTGTTTAACTGTGAAGACGAAACCAATTATGATCAATCGTGAGTTACGCAATTAGGGTGCTGCTTGCGTCTGTACCTAAATAAATTTATGAAGCGCATCTTCGTGTAATTCAACAAAATTCAATAATTCGACGAGTATTTTAAATGAAAATGAATATACTTATCCTAACTTACATCTAAACAACGAGACACATCTAACACTGATAAAATTAATAATTATAATTTATTGCAGTATTACACATGAAAATATTCTTCCTAATATCATTTGACTTAACGCCATCTTTTGCCGAAACATAAAAACATTTGCTTCAACTACTCGTCACAAGATGGCGGTAGTTATTAAATTTTTAAATTATTTTAATTTTTTTGTCTCCAAGACGTGCCTTTGGCAGTAACTAAAATATTTCATTTTTCATTAAGCACCGAAAAGCTGTAAACTACAATGCGCTTTACAACATATAAAAATTTAACAATACTCTTTAATTGGCAAAACGGGAGATATGTTTTGTATATAAATAATGTGATTTTGATATCAATAAATATATATTTATTTTATACTTAACATACATTTTTATACAGAGTGAATGATTAAAATAACAATTTTATTAATTTAAAAATATATTTTATTAATGTTGGTATCATTCACTTCGTACGCTATGCATTACAAATAATCTAAATATATAAATAATCTGCAGAAAATAATTTATAGCTCTCGAAGAAAACAATCACTTAAATTTAAATTACCTAGTAGATATCAATCATCGATAGCTATTCCAATAACAGTAGCCAACTGTACGAACGATCTTACGTTCATGTAATTAATTCAAATCAATGATCGATGCTTAGTTTATTTTTAAACATTTCATACATAAATAGAAATGTTTATTATTATAGCTACACACATTTATACCATCCGTACCATTGACTAAACATTAATCACATGCAATGCACACACATCATTCTTTTGCAAACACACTCTCTGTCACCACAATCTACACAATAAACTTTTTCAACAACATTGTCAAAAGATAAAGGAAATTCTACAACACACTACCTACACATTTATCTGGCCAACTAGACAATTTGAGCTTTGTAATCTCATTTCTTTACTTAATCCTATTTAAACGTTACCCTATTTGAAAATATATTTTCACTGTCAATGTAAATATTATATTATATATAAATATGTATGTGAAGGGACTAACATTTAATAAATAGGTGTATTTATTTTATTATAATTTAAAGAGACGGCTCGTTATACTCTCTGAAAACATTATATTTTATAATTATTTAACGTTTCGGGAAGACAGTGGACCGCTAAGAGGAGATGAAGAAATTCAAGTTTATTCTTAAAAAGAGCAATGGATAAATTTGATTGGAATTCTCAAAATATTTTCTAAGGTATTGGTTCAGATAAATAATAATTATTAATTCTTGTTCGAACAGTCACGTCGAATTTGAAGATTCGTAAGAGAAAAAGCTGGGGATGTTACTATTTTATATTACAAGTAAAAAATGTGTCGTTGTTGATTTTGCTAGAAATGCTAATTTCTATATCGACATATCTTTCAAGACATGTCGACATGCTAATTAAAATCAGAAACCCTAAAATCGTTCTAAAATTAGCTAAACATTTTAAATTACTTATTCGAATGAACAAGACACACTCGGCCAATGTATAAATTCATTCAAAAACCAATCAATTCCATTGTTTTGTAAACTTGATAATGATAACTTTCCAATTCGACAACAAAATACTCAGTTTTATTTAAATTACATGAACTTAGTTTAGCTACTCCTCAATAGATGGCGATAGTGTGAAGCTTGTCAAGTTATTATAATGAGTGAATATTCTATACTCCCGCGCACACCTAAGATTGCTATGCATTTTTACAGCAGATAACATCTAGATAAATAAATCACTAGATCATTAGATAAATGTACGTAACATATATTGTTTAAAAATACATTATTTTTGGTAACGGCGGCGAAGATTTGTCAAGTGAAAATCACATATTATCAAAATACACGATTGATAAACACGTAGACTTCAAAGGACAACGAGAGAATATTTCAAAGTCACATTAACACGTAGAATTATTTCACAATCTCCAGAAAACAAAAAAACAGCCAAATGTCACCACTTCACAAATTTCCCTTTCAGAACCACTAACATTGTCTCCGCCGTTACCTATTCAATTAAAGCTTTATTCTACTATGATGTCCTGTCCGAGACGGTCCATTTCCGCGAGCATGAAGTCTACGTCCTTCTCGGTGACGGCAGCTGAGGAGATGATGCTGCGGTAGAAGTTGGGGCGGTGGTCATCAGGCTGATAGCCAACCATCAGCGTTCCTGACTGCATCATCTTGCCCTTCAGTTTGGCGCACACCTGGAATTGTGGAAATAGTTTTGCTATTAGATACTAGATGGCGTTAGATGTGTGTTTCTCCAAGTTGCCCGCTACGGATTCTCCGGTTTTAGGTATTCAAACGAAAATAAAAAATACGCATTAACGTGCATATTATGACCAAATCAACAAACCCTAAGTCGCATTTCACACGGGGAAATAATATCGCGGCGAGTAATTTTCGCGCACTGGATCTTCAACGTAGTGCTTAGGTACCGCCGAGAGTTGAAAATCGAACAGTATGGTTTTTCGACGTGATGAAAGTGGAAAATCAATGTAAAAGGGCGATAGAATCCCGTCGCGATTTTGTGTCGTCGACTTCTTCGTCGAATCTTCATGGATTCTTGGTATTTCCTTTGATTTTCTGAGGATAAGAGTCGTGCTAAATAAGGCACCTTCATAAACAAATATAGACCAGTAGTTCTCATCTACCCACCTTCCCCAACTTGATCTCTTTATGCGCATCATGCGGCACTCCCCGCAGCTGCTTCGGAAGGTACCAGAAGGATACGTTCACCATCTCGGGCTCCAGGATGAGGTGGAACTTGTCCGGCTGCTCCTTGATGCGGCGCACCTGGTACTCTGCCAGCTCCATGAGGCGGTCCATGTGGCGCTCGAAGCCAGAGGTGCCCTGGGGAAGAGTGTTCAATGTGACAAACGATTTAGCAGCATACAGAGTTCTGTCAATTTAAAGCCGGGTAGCACGGGAAATTTAAATTACCTTAAGTACGTTTTTGTACTTTAAAACATCAATAAATATCGGGTGTAAAAAGACACTTAACGAACCCGAGATTCACTTGTATTTTAATGTAGGTACCTACCTAATATTTTTGTTGCAGATAAATACCATTCCTACCCGAATTGATTGAAACACGAAATTACTATCTATCTGACTTCCACAATCCAGTTACTGGGTAACACGAAACCCCTTGATAAAACTGGTTGTCAGGTTTTGGGCTTCTGGCTACCCGCACAGACTGTCAAAGATCTACAAATTAAAAATGATAATCAAAATATCATAAATTCACCAGGCTATATAGTGCCAAAATCCATATACATCACTTTCGTAGGCACACATGTTTTGTATTGAAATGCGATGCACATGTTTTGTATTTAAATGCGATGCAATGCGGCCCGGTTCGGCTGTAACGTTTTATTTAGTGCACGTTTTTAATAAAACGTAGGATAATTCTCAGTAAATATATGAGTCTTCTTCTTTTTCGACGTATCGATGATTTCTTTTGTTGGTTTTAAATAAGCTTCCTCCAGAATTCAACCACTTCAACAGCGTTACTGTTGGCCTCGCAAAGGTCTTCATAGGTGAAAGTGTTGTGTGTGAGTACAAAGAGAGACAAAAAGAGGTGGGGCATAGTTAGCGATGTGGCTCCACAGTCGTACTGCAGGTCATCGGAGTACCCCCACTTGACCAAATTGTGACGGTAGCAGTACATTTGGGTTCTTAGTCGATTAAGAGATTTCCAGGTGTGTGATGGCAGTTGGTGTCGCATTGGAAGTCTATCTGCAGGCTCAACATTGTCAACTGGAGGGCGTATTTGAGAAGCCTTTGTTTCAATCTTGCCGCTCTAGAGCTCGTGTCGTGTAGGTAGTGTGCGACTTGAGAAAGCTGTTGTTAGGACATGTAACAAGCATACCTTTCCACGCCACTGCAGCCACAGCTTGAAGATATCGTTGTGTCGTCCGCACTGGATCACCTTGTCTCCGGTGTCGTACTTAGGGTCGTAGATCTTGTCAGTCATGAACAGGTACTCTGCTGACATCGCGTTGCAGTTCAGGAGAATGCCCTGGAAGGAGAAGGTGGTTTTAGAAAAAGGTAATAAAATCAGCCCACTATATTTCTACAGCTCTATGACCAGTGTTCTGTGTCTATGACACAGGTGTCCTGTCCGTGAGAGGGATTGGGCCGTAATCCAACACGGGGCCACAGTGTCTACGAGTTTTTAGTTCTAGAACATTTTTTCTCACGATGTTTTCTTTCACCATTTTATATGTATTCATATACATATTTTAACACGTCATACAGTGACACGAAAAGGTTATCATTTAAAACACCCATCTTATGAAAAACCCGTTAGGAAATTAAAAATACCACAAATAAACAGAGCTAAATCTGTGTATGAACAGAACCATAGAGTTTGTAGAGCATTATGTAGATTCGTTATCTGTCGCGCACAGCTGTTTGTCTGTGAATTTATATTATTATGTTAAACAGACAACCCTACTCGACCTTTAGGGGGAGTGTTTGTGGTAGAGAGGTGAATTCAAATTTTCTTACGTTATTTGCAGTTTGCAGGTCTATGCCAGTTATAAGTTGATTAAAATACGATTTACGACAGTAACAAATATGTCTATAAATCATTACAATAATTAAAATGACCAACATAAGCCTCTAAGTTAATTTAATTCCATTAAACGACTTTTTTAATGAAATCAAATGAACGTAGGTTTCCATTTTCTTTTTTTTTGTTTGTTTGGGAAATCTTTAAATAACTTGTGTGTTGATGTTGGCTAATATGGAATGCGCTTTTGTATCGAAAAACACTTATCATAAGTTTTTTTTTGGTTTTAACTACCTCACACCACCCCTCCTCTTACTCCCGACATACACATATTTGCATCGGGGGTTAAATATTAATTTCAAATAAATATAAATCTTAATAGGTATAATATGCAATCCAAGTCACTCGGGGTTATTTTTTATTTTATTCGCTTTCATACAATAGGTACACCCGACTATTATAGTTGTGTATTCCAGGTGTTGGGATTCCCATCCCGGGATTTTTTTACAAGAAATGTCACTTACATTCTTTCATAGCTAAAAATTAACTGTAGGTAAAAAATATTTATCCGAATATCCGATCTGTTAACATCACACACCCCTCTTAGCAAATTTATCTCAGCTACTTGCAAATGCCTTTCATTCATCCTTTTGTGGCCTAATATTTGATCCATATAGGACAAGCCTATATTTATGTGTACTTAGAAGTCTATGACTAATTTCTTCGGTCCTTCTTGCTCTCCCAAAAAAAAAACCCCGAAAAGCAAATAACTGAATATGCAGTGAATATGCCAAGCAATTGTAGACCTTATTCCATTAAAGTAAGCCAAACAATTTAGCTTATAAATGGCTGTTCCACGTCAGAACAATATGCTTCATGATAAATTCCTGTGGACCCCGCCTACACTCCATATTTGAGGTTAGGGATGTTTCTGTGTCGATATCGATAATATTTGTTTAAATTAATGTTTGTAGAAGGATTACTTAATGCAAAATATTTCACGCAACCGTCGCCTTCTGGGCTGCGTTTGTGACCGGATGTGTGAGCGTAAACGAGGCAAAAGTAGTATGTAAGGATCGGAACTGGTGGCGATGACGCTCTGTAGTTTTTGCCTACCTCCATGGGAGTAATGCGTGCTTTTTAATTTAATTTATAATAATGTGTTTTTTAATAATGTGTATATTTTAGTATAATAGATATTTGCACACCTATTTAGGTAGGATATGGTCATCAGCACTTTTATTATTGTATATATCACCTCATGTAACTACCCATTTCCAAGCAAATAAATGATTTGATTTGGTTGATAAAGTAATTTGCACATAGTAGAAGGGAGGTTTGAGCTGGTGTGTTAAAACCGCGTTGAGATAAGTACAATACCAGGCTGAAAATATATTTACAGTCTGCCTGACACATATCTAGACTGTGTGGGAGTCTCAATGTAAAGCTCGATGTGTCATATTGTAGCCCGGGCAAGCTGTCAGGCAGACGAAGGCAGATATTGGTAACTTTCTTAGTTAATATTGGATAAGTATGTTAACTAAGAAACTAACTAAAACATTAACCAACTATCTTTTGCTCGCGGCTTCGCGCGCGTGACGGTTGTAAAATAACCCACGGTAACGTACTACCGGAAGTCGGGATTTTAAAGTACACATGTGTTAATCTAAGTTATAAGCTATCTGTGTGCTATATTTTACCCAAATTCGTTCAGCTGTTTTTTCCCCAACCCAGAACATGTGTACATCCAGAAAAACAGACAAACTTATAGAAATTCTAAATAGTTTATTTTCAGTATCAGACTCATTGTTCACACCAATAACTTTTTTCAAAAATATCCAATGTATAAGTTTTGAATACGTTTCTATTTTATCATACATACGTACACATATGTATGTATGTAAGTATAAAGCAATTGCAATGTATCTGAAAGTTTCAATTCAATGAAAACTAGATGATCACCAATTCAGAGGACAGCCTCCATTGTGCAGCAGTTAAGACCCATTGCTTTGTAAGCATTCAAACATATTCTACAGCGTACCACGATTATTTCTTCCCCTCCATCTGATATTTTATCGATACAACCACGGTCACAACCCTAATCTGTTAGGAACGCGGCACATTTAATTAAATTCCTCTTCGCGACACTTGGTAACATATGTTGTCAATTTGGACCTACCCTTATCACCCTAACAAATAAAAAACCAACCCTATCAAGTTAAGATTACGTCTCAAAGTCCTTTGCAGTGTTATTATTAAATTTCAGCAAGAATTACTGGCTGTTTGGAAATTGAGCTTTGTTGTGGCCAAATAAGATTGGAATTGTTTTAAACGTATGAAATGGTAAGGAATTTCGGGTTATGCTAACCAGTGGATTTTCTTATTATCTAGTTTGTGTACCATTTATTATGTTTAATTTTTTTAAATAGAGTTTAGCTATTTGTTTATTTCAGTACGTACATAATTATTATATATACGTAAATAATTTATAAGCTTTAATTTTCTAATAATCTGCACCCTAATTGCTTAACACAGTTTCAAATACAATCTAAATCATTTTGAAGTATATTGCTAATACATTGCTTTATAAATGTTCGAAAAAATTGTCTGCAACAACGTAAATTACGCAATTAATGTTGTTGAACTGTCAAACTGAAAGCCATTGCTACTCTTCGTGTGTTACGCTAATACCGCTCTGGTCATGTTGGTGGGTATTAAACATAATTAGCCTATAATGTGTAATGGGTAGCTCGCTGTCTGGTAAGGACCAAGCCTGACTGGACATGTCCTCTCAATCTGTGTGGTTCTTTTCTCAACAGACCATTTCAGACACCCATCCACATGGTCTTCACATGACCTGACCAAGATTATGTCTGGACTTTAAAAGAGACTGTGACCTCTGAGTTTGTTCTGTTACGCTTTCACGCCCAAACCGCTGAACCGATCGTCATGAAATTTGACAAAGATATAGCCTGGGATATGGAAAAGGACATAGGCTACTTTTTACGCGATAACCGACATCCACGCGGGCGGAACAGCGGGCAAAAGCAAAAGTATTCTATAAAAATAATAATCGTTCCCCCACGTGGTTCAGAATCACCCAGCGCTATAACATTGAGCTATAAAGCTGCCATTAAACACAGACCTTACTGCCGTCTGCAAATAATTGCTCACCTTTTATTATATAATTGCTATTAACATTACTGACGATATTTATTAAGGACTTGAAGGAATATTTTGTATTGAGACTTGAGAGGCTTATGGCTCAGTAATATTATAGCCGCATAGGTCGATCGATCAGGTTAAGCTACGCTTGCCGCGGTTGGTCCGTGGATGGGTGACGGAAAGCACGTTATGCCGTAGGTCTCGGCTGTCATTTGTGGATCTTTGACAGTTGTTACGGGTCGTCAGAAGCCCGAAAGACTGACAACCAGTCTTACCAAGGGGTATCGTATTGCCCAGTAACTGGGTTGTGCAGGTCAAATAGGCAGTCACTCCATGTTAAAATACTGATATTCAGTTGCAAAACCAGCAAAGCCAGGCAGATGATAATGACTTGAAGGAATACTTTGTTCAGTTAATACAGAATATTAATTTTCCATGATTTCATTTTCTTACGAAATCGACACTTGTAGGCAAGGAACGAATATTATCGCAAAATTAATGTTGTGATCTACTGATCTACTCCCAAATTATGATGTTTTATTGTCATTCAATTTTTATACATTAAAAGAATTTTTTGAATATAAGTAGATATTATTAATAGATATTAGATTTTTTTATATTAATACGAAGGTTGTTATTGTTTTGTTTTATTTTATTTTGTATTGTATAAATGTGTCCTTATACCTATACACAGCCTTAAGTGTTTTGTATCGTGTACTAAAGTTAAAATAGTTTAAAAGTTAGGCTTTACACCCATGTGTAAATACTAATAAATTGTAAGAATTCGTATGCCGGCGGATGTGTCCTGAACTATTTATACTTGTCCAACTTTGTACCTACCATATCCGACGATTATATATCTTTTTATCTTTTAACTTTTTCATGAAAGCGTCATTCAATGGAGTTAAATGAACTTAGGGGTAAATAACTCTATTGATGATCTTATTGATAAAGATTCTGTGATACCATATTTGTTACCGTGGCGGATCATATTTTAATCAACAGAGAACCTGGTACTGACTTGCAAATGGGAAAAAACCGGCCAAGTGCGAGTCGGATTCATTCCACAAGGCAAAAAACGGCGAAAAAAAAAACACTTCGCTTTTATTCTGTCTGTTTTTATTCATCATCATCATCATTTCAGCCGAAAGACATCCACTGTTGGACATAGGCCTCCCCCATTTTGGGGGGTTTGCCATAATCGCCACGCTTGGCAGGCGGGTTGACGATCGCAGAATGGTGGTAAAATGCATAGAGAACGCTGCTGCCCATTCTCTGGTAAGTCCCTTAGTCGCCTTCTACGACACTCACGGGAAGAAATGGGATGGTGCTTTTCTTTACGCCCGGCACCACACGGAATTATGATATTTTTATTATTTGTTGTTATAGCGGCAACAGAAATACACATTCTGTCTAAATTTCAACTATCTATCTACATCATGAGATACAGCCCGCTGACATCACACGGACGGACGGAAGGATGCACAGCGGAGGTATAGTAGTAGGGTCCCGTTGGTTACCCTTCGGGTACGGAACCCTACACGTGAGAAAATTTGAATTTCGCTTTGCTACTCTGGAGCATCCACCACAAATTCGATAACATCCATCGGTTTCTTATTAAACTTCAATTATATCAACGACCATAGTTACTTTTATCTTTTGGTGACTGTACATCCAACATATGGACAAATTCAGTCTTCTTCTGGAAATACCCTGAAGCTGGTACACTCACCTCATACTTGAAGTGCACGGTGGAGCACTGCAGGAGCGTGCCCATCAGCTTGTGAGGGTTCCATGTCACCGAGTCGGCCCTAGCGGAAAGAAGAATATGCGATTAGCAAAAAAAAAAGACATAGGATTCATAAAAGTAGAATTACAATAGAGCCTAAAGATGTATCTGGTACCGTTAAATTGCAAATACCGTTAGATTATAATTATAATCTATCTCGTGAGATTATGAACTCTCGATAAATTGTGAGCCGTAACATACTGCTTACAATTTAACGCAATATTTTCGGTGGATTATAATCTATCGAAGTGAAACCGTCAAATTGTGAACTGGTATCAAGACGGATAGTACCTTGCGCTATTACTAAATAGTCAAGTAACTGCCACTAACTTGGAAGTAGCGCTTGCTGCCGAGGCACCGCTCGCTCGGCTCGCGCGCGGTTGGTCGCAATTCTAACCTAATCTATTCGGTCGGTAAGCAATATGGTGCAGTTCACAATTTATCGACAGTTCATAATCTCGCGAGATCGAATAAAAACTAACGGTGTTCACAATCATACGGTGACATATCAACACGAAAGTTACGTTAGTTACGTTTGCAATTGTAAATGACGGCAGATAGCGATGCAGATACCATCTCATCGAATATTGAAGTATAGAGGTATGTGGAACAGGGTGTAAAGTTTTCTCATCCTCTAGAGAAAAAGGAGAATCTTCCGACAAGACTAGTATTGAGTTTGGCCATATAACTTTTACTATGTCTGTGGAGTGGATACCAAAATATAAATAAAAAATTCAACTGTTCCCTACATTTTAGCCAGCTTTGCCAACATAAATTTACAGAGCGGCTAGTTTTACTTTCGCGATTTCAGTGTTGGTCCCTTAGTAAAAGTTTTTAATTTTCATGAGTAGGTACTACACCCTTAAAGTATGTCCTTAGTGTAACATAACGCAGCAAACTCTGATTGCGCGTGCAGGATTTTTAGTGACGTCACTGTGATGCGTAATTCGCACTCGGCGATATAGATGCCGCCACAGATGAAGAACTACGGGGCATTAAGAAGATGAAAGAGCTGTCTTATACCGGAGCTATCTGTTTTTTTTTATGGGAAAAGGCATGATGAGGTCCAGTGTTCACAACCCAGTTACTGGGTAACCTGTGACGACTTACGAAAGATTTAAGACTGAAAGCAAGGACCAATGGTTTCACGCGCTTTCCAAGGCATGGAGTGTTCCCGGTATGTAATGAGTGGTCATCTATCCACGGACACGCCTTGACAACCTTTAATCGTCTTTGAGACGAGCCCTTCTACATTGTGTTGTAACTAGAACTCGACTCTCGCACCTCACGATCAACAACCCACACGCTTCTAACCACAGAGCCACCACACAGCTAATCTACCCCACAATTATTATGGAAATTAAATCTTAAAATTCAATGTTGATTTTTGACGAACCCAAGGTCATTAGCCACCCAGCCCGGGGGCTGACATCGGGGAATTTGCATAATGCCCTAATCAATTGTGAATCAACGCTCCCCATGTTACCCCTTCTATTTGCTTGTGGGGAATTGATTCGCACTTGTTTGGGGAGAGTAGGAAAATAGGGGCAATGTGTGATGAGCTAGAAAACTGTCGTAGATTATGATTTTAAGATCAACTTTTTGGGGTCATTTTGGGTATGTCAAGTTTGAAGGATTGCGAGTCATATCATGTAACTGGTTTCGACACGAATAAAATACGTTTAATATACAACATGTAACATAATCTATCTTCTATCATCAGGAAAAAAGTGGCATCGCTTGTGAGGAGGATTCGCGGGGGTAGCAATAGCATCCTGAGAGTCGTGGCTGGGGACCCGAGAGCTCCTGTACTGAGGCATCTCATGCGGAATCTTCTTTCGCATGAAATGCCTCACCAACTTTTCTGTTGGTATTAAATATATTACTAATCCTAGTGTATAAGTTGTAATATCTAAGGTGTGTACTAACAAAATCGGTTCCTATGTTGTCCGGAATAAAACAATTTTATTATTATTATATATAATTAATGCAAGACCTCATACACTCTTATACAACATTGTTTTTAGTATGTGCGAAACCTGAATATAGTTTGTTCTGAATAAGTAACTGAATCGATTCCAATAGTTTTTACAACATGTTATATTTTTTTCCCATATTTTTTTTTCTTTTAGTTATCCCCATTTAATTACAAAACAATTGTCATACGATACATATATACCTACTGCCTAATTATTATCAATGAGCACAAACCACGCTG
Organism: Polymixis flavicincta; assembly: GCA_949987655.1. Taxonomy (NCBI): domain Eukaryota; kingdom Metazoa; phylum Arthropoda; class Insecta; order Lepidoptera; family Noctuidae; genus Polymixis; species Polymixis flavicincta. The sequence goes on along the minus strand of OX465198.1, from coordinate 1,330,452 downwards.
GACGCGCGGGTGGCGCGTGGGGCCTATGGTGACCATGTTTGTGAAGACAACTAGGTAACATAACAGTTATAACTTTGTGATTTTTCATGATACAGCTTTGAAATTTTGTACATAGATAAAGAATCTATGTACAAAATTCTCAAATTGTCTAATTCTTATGTAAAGAACATAAGAATACTAGACACGTGTTTCGGGTTTCGCATATTCTAAAAATAAGGTTTTATAAACTCTACCTGTGCAACATTTCAAACACGTATTTTCGTAAAGAGGGATACAAAGTTTTTGCTTCACCTATTAATACATACATAGATTAAAAAACTGATGATCTTTCATGAAGTATTTACGCCATACTAAGGGTTTTTTTTTTTTGAGGTTACTTTGGATTTTTAATCGAAGAATCTATATGTAATCGTGTGTCTAAAGTAAACAAATATAAGAGAGAATCCTTAAAAAAATAGTTTTACTTAATATGATCCTTTTATCCCGGTTGTACTTTCCCGTGGGATATTTTCTGACCTCCAAGCGGGCGAAGCCGCTGGCAAAAGCAAGTAGTTCGTATTTTAAGTTAACCCTAGGCCAACACCGTCCGTGCCATCATCCTATTCGTTCACACGTCAACCTAACCAATGCACAACAGAAATAACTTAAAATTCATGCGCTCACACTAAGCACAAAGTTAAACAGTGCGTATCGTATTGACACAGTGCCGCAGTGGCGCCCTCTGCCGGCGCTTTAGATAATCCTCTGTTTTTACAGCTTCGAGGGCTGCAAGCGGATGCGTTTACACCGAAGTGTGACAACGAGCGAAGAGTGAACTTCGAACAGTATTTTTTAACGCACATTTGTGACCTTGAAACAATGCCTATGATGGACTATGTACTTTTACTCAACCAGCCGAGATAGTTCCGGAATATCCTAGTATTATTCTAGGTTATAAACTATCTGTGTGTCAAATTTCATCCAAATTCGATCGGCCGTTTTTGCGTGATTGATTAACAAAGGTCCATCCATCCTCACAAACTTTCCCATTTATAATATTAATAGGATTTTAGCTTTGCCTTATTTCGTCGCTCGCCTTACTAACGGTCCTATCCCATTTTTTAGCCGATTTGAAATAAAGTTTTCACAAAGTGTCCTATCTGTTTTCTTAATTAAAAATAAATTTGTACTTATATTGAAAATAAATAAGTAGCTATATCGTAAAAATAAAGTACTATAAATACTATTTACGAATAAATATAATTAAATATTCAGAATTGCCGAAAGATTAGATATAATTTTATCTTAGTTAGAAATGTCGTAACACCGCAAAACGCTTTTCCTGAACAATTGAAAATACGGAGATAGAACAGTTAGTCATGCGAGTGACGATTTCATCATCATCATCATCATCATTTCAGCCGGAAGACGTCCACTGCTGGACATAAGCCTCCCCCCCCCACAATTTGGGGGGCTTGCCATAATCGCCACGCTTGGCAGGCGGGTTGGCGATCGCAGTATGTTGGTAAAATGCATAGAGAACGCTGCTGCCCATTCTCTAGTAAGTCCCTTAGTCGCCTTCTACGACACCCACTGGAAGAAATGGGATGGTGCTATTCTGTAGGTCCTGCACCACACGGTGCGCCGCAGCGACAGCGACGATTTGATCTCCCAAAATCATTAAAATTCTGTGCCGAAGTCGGCGACGGTGTCACAGTGCCCCAAATTGAAACACTTCCCTTGATAAATGAGCGGCGCGCAAGTGCAGACGTATGTACCGACTCTTTTTGTTTTTTGTTACTTACAGACATGCCTACTGCAGAGGGGGACTTTTAATTAATCTTAAAAGAGGTTTAATAGCTCCGCTTCTGTAGGGACGGAGGAAAGAGTGATTGTTCTTTTTTCTTGTAAACTTTTTTTACTTTTTTGTGAACTAAGGTAAAGTGTTAATTGTTTTCTTTTGTTTCATTTTTGGTAAAAAAACGAGTGAGATAGATAGAGTGGAGTCAAAATCATCATCATCTTCATTTAAGATGAGGCAAGATTCCTGACTTTGTATGTGTAGGCAGTTAGTAGGCAACTATTGATACGCTTCCAAAAATCACATTTTAATGGGAAACTACAATATTACAGAGTGTCTTGGGAAATATTTTACGTAACAAGAAATTTCACGTGGACGTGTCGCGGGCAGAAGCTAATTTCAATTATAAACACAGCACCCCTCTCCACACAGTCGGCAAACCGATCAAAGCGATCAGCTGTAACGTTTTACCCCGGATTGAGAGCTCTTCAGATTGACATGTGAACTCACGGCCTGCTACGCTGCTACGAGCGTAGCCGAGTAGCGCTACGAACTACGAGCTACGCGTAATCCTTGACGTGTAGCATAGGGCTGGCAGGAGAAATACAGAAATGGGTTTTTGAACAAATAAATACAATACACAACAGAGTATTGTTTTTATTTTTTATACAGGCTCAAATTAAATTAGCTGGCAAAACTGTACCCACGTGTTCGGTATTCGATTTCGAAAAACAACATCTGCAAGTTTAGCATGACGCTTTATATTGCTACTCTACCGTAGAATAGAAATCGCTTGTCTACATTTCTCGGTACAAAACTGTCAATTGTCTGCACGGAAACGTCATTTTTGTCTACTCTTCCGTCGACAAAACGCTTCTCTACGGTTCTCGGGTAGGCCTGCTGGGAAGAAGAATTGGCGCAACAAACTCCCCAGCAGCATAGCTGTCTGTTTAGTTAGAAGAACTTTTAATCATATACAATAAGTAAGTGATTAAATTACGAAACTCAAAACATTATTTAAATTATTTGCTAAATATTATGGCTATTCGGTTATCATTATCACATTAATTGAAACCACGTATTTTTAACAAAAACAATAAAATAATTAATAACAGTTAACATTCTAGCCGTCGCGCACGACGCAAAGGAGAGTATTTAACAATATTAAACTTAATTTTGTGATTATTTGGTAACAATACCATAAAGTTTGTGTTGAATTGTTGATAGCAACGCCCTGCATCCCATTATCTAGTCCCATTATCAAGGGTGCTTTATTTTATGCCATTTTTATGGTATTTATTTTGTTCGAAGAATTCAGTTATCTATTTTGAGTAAAATTGTTCATTTTGTTATTTTACGATAATTCCTTGTTATAACCGCTGTACCGTTTAATATTACTAGAAGTCGCCCATTACTCGAAATTCAACCACGTTTTTTCAATTTCTAATATATGAATAAATAGAAATATTAGCTTTAGCTAAATTTCACACTCAAAAAGGGGTACACAGTCTTAGCTTCACGTATTAATATATAGAAGATAACCTAATCATTACCCTGTAGGTCAGATAGCACACGACAATATACCAACAAAACAACTGAATACTACACTACTTCTCGTACATATTTCACTTTCATCAACATTTCTTCACCCAAAATCACATCAGTACCAACCCTATCTCACTTGTCACACGCTCCACCGCCTACATCTGCTGCATTTAGCAAGATTTCCCCCCACCACCCGCACCTCGCCCCCCGCTGCCACCACGGGGGTACCACGCGCGCGGCTTACTCCAGCGGCATTTAGCGTCGAACAGCCATGATTGATGGACGCTAATAGCGATTTGGATTAATAAGGGATAATAAGGAACTTTGCTACTTGTTTTGGGATTGTATAGAGTGGGGTATCAATTAGGTTTTTGGGAATGAGGGGTATGATTAAGAGCCTTCTGGAGAAAATAGTTTGTGTAGGTAATTAAACTATTCTTTCTATTTTTATTACCAGTCATTTCTGAACAATTTATTTGTAAAATAAATACAGTTAACCTTAATTTTCAAACTAGCACAGGGCATCAAAAAATTCGTCTGCATCGTTGTCAACAGGAAAGGTGCCCAAGAGGAGGGCAGCATTGCTACATAGTATAGCCAAAGGGCCAAAAAATAGGCCAGCCCTCTGGTCACGTGAAAAGTCGACCAACCGCTTGGCAATGTCTCGAAATACTATGTGGGCAGTCGGACCCCGTGGCCCTAAGGTTTCAACCCCAAACGGCTCGAACATCACCATCATTTTCATCATAATTTCAGCCGAAAGACGTCCACTGCTGGACAAAGGCCTCCCCCAACGGCTCGAACATAAAGTTTCCAAAAGATTTGCTAAACTAAAGTGGTCCTTAAAACAGATTTCTAAAGACTTCTAAACCGCATACCTGACTAAGCCCAGGTCCGCAAAGGCGATTTCATAACGCAACATTTTTAGTCACGCACTGAATTATCAACTGTTGGTGACCCACTTGGTGTTTCTTTTTTGAGGGTGGGAAATCATCAAATAACTTATCCTGCGTGTCATACTTTTACTGACTAAAACCCACCGGTGTTTCTTCAGTTGCCTTTGTGCCAGAGGCCACGGTATCTCTTTCGAACAACCCGCACCCTGACAAGCATCGGCCCTTGCAGACCCCACCAGTTGATGCTGACATCTCTTTGAGGCGCGCATGGAACACAACACGCCATCGACCCGGGCTTGGTCCTACCGGACAGCGAGCTACCCATTACTCGCATTGAGCCGAGATTTGAGAATATAAAACCGCATGCTAGCTCGCCAAATAATATACTGTCGATTCCCAACTCTCGGTGTTAAGCAGTCGGTTCAAAATCGTGGGTACGAGGGCTAACGTTCTCTTATCATTCGTTAATATCGGAAGGTATTACCTACTTACTACACTACATACACCACAATCAATCTGCGTAGCCTTTTTCCTACTGAGCTTTAACGTGCTTTCCAAGGCAAGGAAGCTTGGTATGTAAAGATGGCCACCCATCCTCAGACCCACCGCAGTAAGCGTAGTGTACTACAGTACAACACAATATACTCCAATTTCGAGTTAAAAAATGAACTGATTATTTACAGTCAATCACTCATCAGTGATGCACTTGCGTTAATAAAATCGCCTTCACTGTTACGCCATAAATATGTTGTTAACGGCAACGGTGGACTAGGTACTCGTCAGGGTATATTATGTAGATCTTACCTCTCAATTCCAGTCAGACGAGGATGGCGGTACTTCTTGGAGAACAGCAGACCACCGCCCCAGGCAGCCTGTGACAAGAATGAGATATTGGAACACGTAATTGTTAGAGAATCAGAAAGATAATATATATGTTTTACAACCGATTTACCAAAAAATCGATGTTTCTCTAATCGTTACATTTAATGGTTCATTTCTCTAAGAAGGATTGTACCATCACGGCAATCATATTTAAAAAAAATCGATCAAGTACGATTCGGACTAGCAGGCGAAAGGTTCCATACGTTCCATGAGGCAAAAAACACCAAAAAAGACACGTTTCTTATCTTGAGACCAGGACCTTAATTGCGTAACTCACGATTAATCTTAATCCGTTTCGTTTTGAAACAGATTGTTAAACCATTGCTTCATATGTTCGAAAAATGTGTCTGCTCAATAACTTAACGCAATGAATATTGTTGAACAGTCAAATTGAAACAGATTATATGATTAGTCGTGGGTTACGCAATTAGGGTGTTGTTTAATTTGTAAGTAACGTTATAACGGCAACAGAAATACACGTCCCGTTGGCCCTTTGGTACGGAACCCTAAAAGTAGATGATGGTCTGCCTTTTCTATCTGACTACTCTGAAAAGAGAAAATCTTTGGCCACACGCCAAAATATCGTCGTAGCATTTTATTTAATTGTACTTACATCAACGTGCATCCACATGTCGTACTTCTGGCAGATGTCCGCGATCTCCTCGAGGGGGTCGAACGCACCCAGCACTGTGGTGCCCGAGGTGGCGTTCACGAAGAATGGCACCTGATGGGAGAAAGGAAAGATCAGGAAATGTAGTAACAGTACAGCTCAAGAATATTTTGTGCAGAAAAACAAATCTGTCTGCCATTTTTTTTAATTACTGACGTAAAATTTCAGCGCAAGGGATTCAGAATTATATGCTAAATTCATGGTAACTGTCCCGCGTGTATGTCCCTGCCATCCTATATATGTAGCAATCGACAAATAGTTTGATTCCACAAAGCCAATTTACACACATAAATTGCACAAAACCTGATTTGCATCTAGTTTCTTGGCACCTAACCGCATTTTGATCCAGTCTCATGCCGCAAGATTATACTTCACATCAGCAGGCTTAGCACGAGCACCGATTTGTCGACGGAAGAATAGACATTACTATTAACTAAATGATGTACAATAGAAGATAGTTATGCTTTTCTATGAATTATCACAGTTACTGGTTCTAAACGAATCATGATTTTGTAGATAATCGTTTATACTTTGTAGCCGTCGAGTAGAAAGTTTGTTGTCAGTGTGAGTTTGACAGTTTGGGAAGAAATACTCTTCTGAAATAGTCTACATTTATAAGGACCTAGACGCAGATCGTTAGAAACGAAAGACAAAATGACAGATCGTGGAAGGATATCTATGGTGGTGCTATGCTTTGTGTAAATTATTTCATCACCACTGCTCTCAAACGGTGAAGGAAAACATCGTGAGGAAACCGGCATGTCCTAGAACAAAAAAATCGAAGACATGTGACATCTACCAACCCGCACTGGGCCCGCGTGGTGGATTACGGCCCACTCCCTCTTGCAGAGAGGAGGCCTGTGTCCCAGCAGTGGGAACATTATAGGCTGATGATGATGATGATGAAGTCTGCTGGCAGTCACTGAGCCAGCACTACACTGAGTAGTGGCACTGTAGTCAGATCTTTATACTCACATTGCCTCTATCCTTGTGGTACTTGACGAGCCGCTCCAGCTCGGTGGGCAGCATGCGGCCGCGCTCGTCCGACGGCACACATATGCAATAGTCAGTGCCGAGCCCGCACACTGAGGCGCATGACTTCACCGAGTAATGGCACTAACGAGAAATAAATAATAAATGTTAAAAGACGGTAAAGTAAGTCTCATTCCGATCCAGCCTGATTAGCGTGTGGTCGCCTAGTTGTAAGTTTTTTTGAGCCCTGGTTAAGGGCTAAATAGGCAAGTCCGGTTTAGCAGTTGACAAACTCCTAGGTTTACCTACGATGTAATATCGCTCTTAGAAGCAGCGGCGGTCGCAGGTGCTGGTTAATCTAAAGGCTGTATGGACTATAGTCAGTCACAAAAAACTTAGAATGTTGATATTTTTAGTATTTACTAGCTGTGCTCAGAAATTATCCAAAAAGAAATATATACAAAAGTAGCCTGTGTTACTTCTTAAAACAACAGCTGCAGTTTTGAGAAATTAGCCAGAACAACTTTTTTATTTATTATAAGTACCTATTGTAAACACTTTCATAGGTATTTAGTAAAAAGATATTATTTTGACATTACAAACACACATTTATTTGTAAAATAGATAATGTTCAGACTGCCTCGTTGATGAGGTCCTGGATTCAATTGCCAGGCCGAACAAAGTGTGATTGCATTGCAAGAGCTAACCTGTAGGGACAAAACGAATAAACTGACCTGGTCAGAAGTAAACATGACGAGGTGTCCCTGGATGCTGGAGAGCCCCTTCTCCTTGTACTGCGGGAACTTGTGGTGGCGAGCAGCCAGGAACGCGTACAGGTTGGAGATGGAACCACCTGATGAAAGACAGGATCTATCAGATTGAGTATAATGTGTGGTTTTTTAAGTGTACTTGTGACAATAATGATATTGTTAGAAAGGGTGTGTCTACCGAAATGACGACTAATAGAGAAGTGTGGAAGAAAATAAATAATAGATTAAAAATCTTTAAAACGAGTCTAGTTTACACAAAGCTGACGTCACGATGTCACGTGATAAAAAGTCATCGCAAGGACGTTTTGGTAAATTCAAAACAACGAAACATAAATTTGATTTAAATCGTTTTTAATTGAGAAAATATAGACAAATTTATTTTTATTTTTCTCTTAAACATATCGTCCCAAACTTCAAATTAAAATCGTTTCTATTAAATTGGCAAATACCCTGTTAATATTCAGTCTGCCGTAATGTTTGTAGCACTCAAATTTAGTCAATCTTTAGAGGGATGAGGAGCAGGGTGTGAAGTTCACTCATCTTCATAGAAAGGTGAGGATATCCTGACCATTTTCTGGGCACACTCGTTCTGTTATAGACCTCGCCTATCGCTCTCCATCAGACGTGATCGAGGTTAAGAGGAGGCCCATTTAGCAATTTAAAAAAATCTCACCGGGTGCCAGAATTGAGTCGCCAGTCCTCCAGCCGATCATGTTCCTCATCTTCTCCAGCACCACGTTCTCCATGAGAATGAAGACAGGCGCGATCTCGTACGTGAACATGTTGGTGTTGGCAGCCGCCGTCAGCCACTCGCCAGCCAGCGAGATGATGTCCAGGCCGCAGGACAGCTGGTTGAAGAAGTGGGGGTGACCTGGGGAAGACGAGAGGTATTAAAGTACATGTATAATTCGTAACTGTGACCTCTGAGTTCGTTTCGGCCTTTCTTCTCAGAGTAGTCAGTTAGGAAACGCCGACCTCACCTAGTTTAAAAAATATAATTGACGTGTAAAAGTGTTTGTACAAACCTACTTACAGAAATAAAATCATTGATCATTTAACGGGGAAAGGGGCAAGTTTAGAGTAGGTTTACACCGGGCGTTAATTATGTCACATCGAGTTTAAAAACCCCGCCAAGTTTGAATTTTTTCACATATCCAAAAACAACCATTTAGCTGGCACCATAACTCTTACATTAGCACTTTAAAGTTTAATATTTCACAAATCGAAAAAAAAAATCTACAAAGTCGCAATATTTTCGAAAGACCGATCCAATGCCACCCCACACCATGGGGCACACGAGGAAAAAAATCTTACTTTACGTGTGGTGGGCTATACATTATTTTGTTTCAAGATATTAGTTAACTATGTCAGCTTGAGTAATATGTATATATATTTTGATGTATATATCCATGTCAAAATACACCTTTTAACGTGTCTGAGCTAAGCTGCGCACAGACGAACGGACAGATATCATGAAACTAGAAGAGTTCCTCGTTGATTACGGAGCCCTAAAAAGAGACGTGAGACGATGCTCTACCAAACAAAACTTTTAGTACTAACTCATATGTAACTCGTTGAGATATATGAAGAATAGCACCATCCCATTTCTTACTGTGTCGCCTTTTGGGGGAAGCTTATGTCCAGCAGTGGACGTCTTTCGGCTGAAACGATGATGATGATGAAGTGCGTAAGACATCTGAATTATTTTGAGAGATATTGTTCACGACGTTAAAAACGCAAATAATGTCGTTGAACTGCCAAAATCAAAGCCATTCCTACTGATACAATTCCGTTTGTTTATAATGATTCCCGCGGAATATGACTACGTTCAAACTACGTCGATATCGTTTTTTTTTAGAAACCAATGTAACGATAGGGAATCGAAATGTCATATTCTATATATGTTCCAAAACAATTTGTCGATATTATTAATACGGTATCAGCAGATTTCGTGTGTGATTGACGTGGTTACGAACAAGGAATCGTTAAGTGGTCATCGTGAATTCAGGCCCTGATTGTTGTAGAGATGCTCAGAAAGTAAACTTTGTTGGTGCACACAACGAATAACGAAAACTTTACCACGTCTCTGCATGTCTCCCTATTATCTGGATGCAATTTATTGCCATTATTATAATATAATATAATAACAGCCTTTATCAACAATCTTACAATCTAGTTACATAGTTATAATAAAATAGTTAAAAGAAAAAAAAACATAAAAGAAAGGAAGTATATTCCTCTCTCTTATCTCCTCTTCAGACATCGGTTTCCGAAGACTGTTTTGCATTAGCATAGGCCTCCCCCATTTTCTTCCATAGTTCCCGGTCATGGGGTTCCACATTGACCCTGCTGTCACCTTAAGGTCGTCATTATTATTATCATTATTATATAATAGGCACGACCCCATAAATACTTATGGAAAACTATAAACATCTTTCGATACTTTTACATCAATGATCTATAATACTCTAAAGTGTCACTAACAAAACGAGCCATTTATCCGGTCCGGTGGCGAACCGATTCGGATGTAATAGCACACGCGATTAAACAGCGCGATGACATCCGGTCCGTTGCCGGAAATAGTCGCCTTTGTGGTGGACGCTATCGATAATATTCAGGAAATTATTTTTTGTGACAATATTTACTTCCTAACACTATTTTTCTTTTCTTATTTTAACCGACTTCACAAAAAGGAAAAGATTCTCAATTCGATTGTATTTTTTATATGTTTGCTATCTCAGGACTCCGTAATTTATAAATAAATTTGAAAAAAAAAAACATGTTCTGGATGACACGATTTCCCGAAAAAATAATGCAGAAAATTCAAAAGAACTGGCAGTAGGTAAATAATCTTTCAAAACAACCTAAATCTCGCATTATAAATTTCGACAAAAAAAGAGCTCATTCATTGATTAGCTAATGATTGAAACGATCTTTCATGTTGTGTTTTATATTGTGTTCTGGAAAAGCAGTATTTTAACTGTAAAAGCAAGTCTGTAAATCAGCAAACTCGACAAAATTTCGTAACAGATTTTTTCAAAACCGATGGTCCGGAGTTTACCCGCTGCATACACATTTACAAACACATTTTACCTGTATAGGTAGGTCTTTATCAAGTACCAGTAAACGAAATATTAGCATTCCCATTACATTCTCAATTCACAAAATACCACTAGTCATTCATTCTACCCCTTAAAAAAGCCAGATACATGTCTATGACAGCTTCTATGGGACCACAAATAATAAAGATAAGACCTCTTTGGTCCCCTATAAAAGTGTTTATCAGAAACACATTCTTTTTTGTGACATTTTCGAGGCGACCACAGATAAAAAATATAAATGAAGAACAGCGTCCTCTAGGGACTGAAGAGGGAGTGATGATAGACTGGAGAACTTTTTATCGCGAAATAGAAAAATATAATAGGTACTTTAGAAAAAATGGCGTCGTGAAACTTACTGCAGTCATTATAAACGAAATATATGAATGCTTGGAAACAACATGCGGGTCCTGCTCCATAGCACAATAGCTAAATCTAGCTGGTTTCCAATTTAATATATTTATTATTTATTTCCAATTTAAGATACATTCTGTAATTGATTTGATTACATTCGCTCACACACTGACTAATTGCTTGTAATTTTTTTAGGAAAATCGTATACCCTTACAATGTTCGTAAACATGTAAGCTTCATGTATCTTCTAATACATAATTAATGTATCCATCATAGCTTCATTTTTTATTATTTTTTGACCTATTGTAGCACAGTAATTTTATTTTAGGTGCATCGTCTTCACATATTACTTACTGTGTATTTTCATTAATTATTTAATTAGTGAAAATACATGCATATTTTAAAACATTTTAAAGAGTAACGGGGGAGTTTCTTGCCCATTATTTTTCCATGCGAAACTACCTTTTGGAAGGGGCTATAATCAGTTCTATTTTAAAATAAATATTGACGTTCAAAAGTGCCTTTTGCAGAGCTTTTCATTTTTTTTTTTGTATTTATTTAAAGCGATAATTTTCGTAACACTAAGGACTTTAAAGGTCGCTTTTAGCGATAAGTTTAAGATACTCCCTTTGTCACTTTCGGCTACTGGGCCACATAAAAAGAAGACATTTTCAGCAAGTTAAAACGAGTTGTACTTCTATATTCCACTGCTCTGTGGCATTTATGAAACACATTGAAATCATAAGCTGTCATTGTGTTTTATCTGTGATACTTTATTGATTTGTGGCGGGAAAAGAGGGCGGCAAGTTTAATTAGATTTTTTGTGACACAAGGCTATGTTAGTTTAGAATAATAACGGGTTTCAATTGAACTGAGATATGAAAATGTAAAAAAAAAATGTTTGGCAGGTACTTTAATTTTGATTTACCATTTTAAATTAAATGAAAAAGTTAATTACCCGCATTTGTTTTTATATCTCATTGAAACAGGTGGAAGACAAAGGTATAATTAATGACTTCATTATAATTAATAGAATCGACAAACAGCACATAATGTCGTCTGAAACGAAGAATTATGTATTTTTCTACAAGAAACGTCACACATCCCACACCATGCTTTTTTGAATGAAAAAAAATATATGTTTTGTGTGTAGCTGTACTTAAGTATAATATTTCAATTAGTACTTACAAGACGCATTAACGATCCTAAAAAACATCGGTAATTCGAAACCAAAATCCTCTAAAATAATTCCCCCGTGCAGTTTTTAAAAGTGTGAATAGATAAACCGTATTACCCTAGTGGGGTAATACGGTCATACCCCGGGGGACTGTTTATCACGCCCCACAGCTGCGGGGGATCAAGTTGAAGAGTAAACAGAGTTCTATCCACCGGGATTTTGAATTAGAGGGATGAATTGTTTTTAAAAGAGATTTTGAGTGATGCGGTGGAATTTTAAAGTGATGTACGTTACCCTTTTTTAAATGTTTTACTGACTTACATATGGAATAATATGTTTCTATAGCAATTAATTTTGTTATCTTATATTGTATCTTTCCTTAATGCGAGAAAGTGTCAAAATTAATTGCGATATATTCTTGAAGACTTTTATAAATTTAATTTATTAATAAACGGAAACGTACTACTGGATTAAAAAGTATCCTATGTGTTAATCCAGCTTACATTATAAACTATCTGCTTCCCAGATTTCATCCAAATCCGTGCAGCAGTATTTACGTGATTGAGTAACAAACATGTAAACATCCAAACATGCAGATTTTCAATAATATTAGTAAAATTTGGTGGGTGGTAACATGTGGGTCCGAAATAAAGTAGGTAAGAACGTACCTAAACCTTTTTGCTATGAACTGGTTCCTAGTATTTAAAGGTTTTTAATGTTTCAAATGATGGCTTTGCATTCCCATGCAGTAGGATAACGCGCCTAGGTATAATTAATACAATAAATAATAACTTAATTGTACGAAGAGAAACACGTAGGTATAGGGTATAGCCATACACTAAACATGATTGTACAAGTGGTGGACAAAATCAGGTTGAACAGCTAGCTCCTGAACTAAGTAAAAAGATACTTGTATCTCAGTGGCCAAAGTTCCTTGAAAATATTGAATATGATAACTTATATTCAATCAGGTTATAACAGGTCATCACCTGCCTAGCCTCTTCCCAACTATGTTGGGGTCGGCTTCCAATCTAACCGGATGCAGCTGAATACCAGTATTTTACATGGAGCGACTGCCTATCTGACCTCCACAACCCAGTTACTGGGTAATACGATACCCCTTGGTAAAACTGGTTGTCAGACTTTCGGGCTTCTTCTGGTGACCCGTAACGATTGTCAAAGATCCACAAATGACAGCCGGGACCAACGGCTTAACGTGCTTTCCGAGGCACGGAGGGGTCTTGGTATGTAGAGATGGTCACCCATCCACGGACCAACCGCGGCAAGCGTAGCTTAACCTGGCCGATCGACCCGTGCAGCTATCGTTATTTATCCACAAGTATGTAATAATAATAGCTTAGCGTGTCAATAACAATCTAAATTGAGTCGGTTCACCCAGACCTCGGCGTGTCGGGCTTCTTAAAAAATTGAAAGTTTTCTTTAAAAAATACTAAGTAAGTACTGGAATTTTGAAAAGGCTGAAAGCCCTTCATAAAACTTTTGCCTCACTGGCTATTTCACTTTAACTAATCTCAAACAAAAGCCGCATTCCCCGACATTACAAAAACTCCCCTACGCTAGTGGCGCCCTCTGAGATTAAACCGGTATTACGCAACACCTGACAGAGGCCCCATCTGTTGGGCGCGCGAGGGATTAATATTAGATTCCTTTTGACATATTAATATCCATTGTAGTGGCTTCTGGACTTTTTGGATGGAAATGCACTGTAAGTAAGTTATGTCTCTTTATTTTTAAAAGGTTTACAGAAGTTACGGAAGATGCGCAACCTTATTCTTCTTAGCGTGCCGATAGCCATCGAAATACAGTCAGCCCGAAATTTGTCTACAAGTTTGACACTTTCAGCAGCGTCCATCAGCTCCTGTAGCGTGCAGACTACAGGACACGCTGTACAAGATATGAAGTATCCCATTGTTTGTGGTGCAGCAAAAATAAATCGACATTGTCTTTTACCACATATGTTGGGAGCAGCTTACAATCTAACCGGATGCAGCTGAATACCAGTATTTTACATGGAGCGACTGCCTATCTGATCGCCACAACCCAGTTACCTGGGTAACACGATACCCCTTGGTAAGACTAGTTGTCAGACTTTCGGGCTTCTAACGACCCGTAACGACAATCAAAGATGCACGAATGACAGCCTGGAGTAGTCTCGGTATGTATAGATGGTCACCCATCCACAGACCAACCCCGGCAAGTAGTACGAGTACTCTTCGACTAGAATTTTCAAAAATAAAATTCGAACCCATCCAAGTCTTATATCTCGAAAAGATGACAATTTGTAGTTAGTCAGCTAGAGTAGGTATTAGATGGATAGTTTGTGGGAATAGTTTCTTTATATTAATTGTATTGAAGGGGCTCGTGGCTAAACCGGACGGATCGGTAGATCCGGTCAAGTTAGGCTTGCCGCGGTTGTTCAGCCAGGACACAGCCTTGTACACTCTTGAGCAGTGCCCTGCCTGGGAGGTGCAGCGCCGAGTCTTGGCGGCAGAAATTGGGGAAGACCTGTCGGTGCAGTAAAAGGGCTTGGGTGCCAGTTGCGTCTTTTGCGAGGACGTAATGTCGCTGAAGGAAGCGGCAGAGCGGATCAGAGAGGCAGATTCTCTCGCTGACCCGATTCGTCGCAGGAGAGCAGGACGGCGCAGGCGTCGAAATGCCGACTTGATGTCGCCATAACAGGGGTCAGCAGACGATAGACCGGGGAATTATTGTCGACGCTGCATGGTCCCTGGAGTTGTGGTGTATGTCCCAGTGCCCCCGGACATTGCCGACGGAGGAAGGAGCCTGGAGGCGGGCAAAGAAGAGGCTGCCCAGAGGTGGGCCACGCTGGATTGGTCGCGAATGTCATGCGTAGCAGTTCTCGCGACCCACTCATCAAGTCGGAAGTATATAGGTGCGCAGGTGGAGTTTTTAGCCCCTCATAACCACGTCGTCTCCCCGGACGGCATGGTATACGTTAGGCATTTTTTTCGCCGGAAAAAAAAGGCTTGTCGCGGTTAATCCGTGGATTGGTGACCATCTTTATTTACATACCGAGAACTGTGGCTTAGGGCGTCACGGGAAAAACGCAAAAAGGGACGGTCTGGGTCGGAATGATTACGACTTTACCCATACCTACAATGCCTGAGTGCTATCATAAACTTTACTTGAAAACCAGTAAAAACTACTATAATTATCCTTACAGCTTGTTGTCCTTTGATTATAAACCACGTATCCCAAAAAACAATCAACCGCATAATAACTAGCTACAACAATAATCCAATAATTAACACAATGAAATCTATCATCCCAGGGGTGTCCACAAACTACTCGGTATGCGACGCGTCCTCAAATGATTCAATTTATCCGCGCGTGATCCCTGACGATACCATTCAGCGTAATATTCGGATGAAGCCGGTTTAATCCAGTTTGCACCGGTTTGGAGCGGTAGGAACCGCAATCAGAGCCATTGTTCACGTGTTTATGATAGTTTTTTTTATGATATTGTTTTCATTTTGAATGGATATGTTGCGTGGTATTGAATAGTGGAGTAATTTGAAATGAAAGTGTATGATTATGACTTTGTTTGAACAAATTGTGAAAAAATGACTAAGTATGTAATACTGCTCAGCTTAAGGGGGAATGGGCCGGAAATGTCTGCCGCTTGTCAGATGAAAAATGTGCTAAAAGAACCACCGACTGAGTCCCACTAAACGACGTCCATATTTCGCCAGTTATGTTTAAGTCGCATGTAACAGGGAGCAAGCCTATTGCTATCAACCGAGCACAAATTCAGACTCCGCGCTGCTTCTAAGAAATTCTTGATGGGAAATCCCAATATATCACTTTGTCCGACCTGGGAATCGCACCCAGGCCCGCAAGCCCGGCAGCAACGCTTGCGACTATATTAGAGCAAAGCGGTAACAATAAAAAAAACTGGTTTATTCGAATTGAGCAGTACTTAAAACAATGTTATTGCTTCTTTGCTTTTAAAACGCACCGTCACATGAACCTTAAAAGCTACCCGGGTCAGCCTTAACTTTTTCTTTAACTCATCAAAATCAAAAGTCACCTATTCAAACAGGGCTGAGAGTCAATACCTTTTGAATCATCATCATCATTTCAGCCGAAAGACGTCCACTGCTGGTCATTGGCCTCCCCCAGGCTCGTCCACTTCGACCGGTCTTGTGCTTCCCACATCCAGCGGATACTCGCGGCTTTCACAAGGTCATCGGTCCACCTTGTGGGAAGCCTTCTCACTCTACGTTTTCCGGTACGTGGTCGCCACTCCAGAACCTTTCGGCCCCATCGGCCATCTGTTCTGCGAGCAATGTGCCCTGCCCACTGCCACTTAAGTTTGGCAATTCTTCGGGCTATGTCGGTTGCCTTGGTTTTCCTGCGGATCTCTTCATTTCTGATTCGATCGCGTAGGGAAACTCCGACCATAGCCCTCTCCATTGCCCTTTGGGTGACTTTAAGACTTCTGATAAGGCCCATTGTGAGTTAAGAACTTGATTTTTTACAATAGTAGACCTAATTATCATTATTAAACACAATACATTAAATTAAATTATTTGCTATATGTTAGCCGGTGCACGCCAATATACGAACAAAGCATTGAAATCTCTAGCAGTCATCACATCAGCGTTCACGTTTCAAGCCACCCAAACCTCTAAAGTCCAAGTACCTATAAAATTCCTCTCTCTTACCCAAATCCGACTACGAGCCCCATTCATTCACGAAGAGTGCATAAAAATCAATCCATAACAGTGGAATCCTAATCTAAACTCAACAATGGACCCCTCTATTGTTGGCACAGCGGACGGGGGATGATCCATCAAACTATGTTAATACGGGACCATGGGGACGGGATAGGGTGACCAGATACTGCTTCATTTGAAGGCATAGCCAGGTATTTTAAAGCAGTTATATGAATACTAACTTTTGCCCGCGGCTCCGCAGGCGTGATGTCGGTTATCGCGTGAAAAAGTAGCTTATGTCTTTTTCCATATCCCAGGCTATTTCTCTGCTCAATTTCATGACGATCAGGTCAGCGGTTTAGGTGTGAAAGCGTAACAGACAGACATACAGAGTTAATTTCGCATTTATAATATTACTAGCTTCGCTAGCGGTGACAATAAATTATAAAACATATACAAAGACTCCGACTTCCAACATTAAAGTTATTATTATTCACTTTGTAGTCCCAGATTACAAAAAAAAGGCAGATAGACCGTGCGGAATACCAAGAGTGAAGCCAAAAAACCAAATACTACTCGTAAAGCCTCGCATTGTATATAATGCGAGGCTTTAGTATTTCTTTTTTTGCTCTTTGGTGTTCCGCGCGATCTCTGCCTTTGTTTTATAATTTAAACCAAAAAAAAAACAAATACTAAAGCGTCGCATTGTATGTTACAAAAAATTCGATTCTTTAGTATTTGGTTTTTTGGCCTCACTCTTGGTGTTCCGCGCGGTCTATCTGCCTTTGTTTTACAATCTGAGTTTGTAGTGTTTTTTCGGAAGTCGGTTGTTATTCTTCTTTCAGTTTTTAGCTTATAGTACCAACCCCAAACCAATTCAAAAATTCATCATCCTTGGGGAATTCTCAAAGTCGATCAAATCAAAACAATGCTATTTATGCGATAGCAGTAGTCACGGTTCATTTGCCGTCATTTTTTGAAGAGTTCCGTTGTCTGTCTCCGAAACTCAACATCAGATCTATATGAAATTCAAATGAGACCATATCGGAATAAACCCCTTTCAGATCTGTCTATACATGACGGAGTCATGTGTGCATTTATTACTACGGAGAATAGCTTCCCTACGTGTAAGATTTTTTTTCACAAAGGCAAACGAAATACCGTATGCATTCTCTATCACACCATTATATGTGTAATTGTATATCTATTTTCACAATGTCAGCTGGACAACATCCCGGCTAAACAAAACCCACCACGAAATTGGCCCGAGTATGACTTTAATAACTTTTAAAAGGTATCGTTTAAATTTTTCCACAATACTTCCTAATTCAACTGCACCCTAGTCCCACTTCGCTCTAAAGTCTCTAATCCAATGATTTGCGTGATATTAGCGCCCGCATGCAGATCTTTCGCTCGCTACTTTGCCGCCATATTTAACGTGTTTATGGCCATTTCCTGTGCTTTATAGTTTTATAGAGTTTGCCTGTAAGCTTATAAGTCTATGACAGTGGGAATTTATTAAAAAGGTTGGTTTAAAGTGCTTAGTGAAAGTGCGTAGTGCAGTATTAGCGTGGATGCGAGAAGCACATTGTATAGGTAACCGGTCGAAGTGGCGTTGCTTAGGAGAGGTATATGTACTATGTCCAGCTGTGGACGTCTTTCGACTGAAATGATAATCTATATAAATAAAAAAAGAAGTCCTGACTCACTGACTGACTCATCAACACCCAGCCCAAACCCTTTGACTTAGAAAGCTGAAATTTTGCACAGAGGTTCCCTTTATAATGTAGACAAGGAATAAGGAAGGATTTTTCGAAATTCAACCCCTAAGGGAGTTAAATAGCGGATGGAAGTTCCGCGCGGGCGAAGCCGCTGGCAAAAACTACTCCTTACATAAAACAAAATCGCTCTTCGTGTTTGTACGCTTAGATCTTTTAAACCACGTAACGGATTTTAACGCGGTTTTCATCGTGACAGAGTGATTTAAGAAGGTTTACTTTGTGTTATACACCGACCTCCGCGCGGGCATAGCCGCTGGCAAAACTAGTAAAATATAATCTGAATCATTTCGAAGACTGTGTCCATTTTTCGAAGAGCTACACGGTATAAAATGGTCTCCATATCACACGTGAGCTTAAGGGGAATCTAGTCGCTGGCTCGAACTCACTTGTGAGCCTGGCTAAAAAGCACGCTGTCTCACCAGCATCGTGTTCAACAGAGGTAGTATCAGTGATGAGCAGTTAGACGAACTTTTAGATAATTGAACTTTGTCGGTACCGACTTGGTGACACGCCCAAAGTTAGCAAGAAAAATGATTTTTTGTTTGCTCATAACTTTTTAATGGCTTTTGAACTTTTAAAATCCGCAACATAATATGTAAGATATTGCTTGACTACCTTCTTAAGATTCTGCTATTTGAAATTAAACTTCACTATAGAGAGCAGTATGGTCTAGTGGTAATGGCTGCGAGTTGTAGGTCATAAGTTCGAACCCAGGCTGGCGCTTTACTTTGTGTAAATTATTTCATCACCACTGCTCTCAAAACGGTGAAAGAAAACATCGTGAGGAAAGCGACATGTCCTAGAACCAAAAATTGAAAGACATGTGACATCTACCAACCAGCACTGGGCCTGCGTGGTGGATTACCGCTCACTCCCTCTCACAGAGAGGAGGCCTGTGTCCCAGCAGTGGGAACATTATAGGCTGATTATGATAGCAATTTAAAGTTTGTGGACCATTTAACAAATTTCCATACAAAACTGTGAAATATATCAATTGCGTGATTTGAAGTTTATTGTACGCAGATATTATTATGAATTGTCAGTTTGTGGCCATTTTATGAATGTTTATATCGTACTTTAAATGTGAAAGTTTAAATGTTTGGATTTTTGTGTTCAGCCTTTTAGCCCCCCGATAAAGTATACAAGTCATAGGATTATCACAGTTCAAAATTATAATCTTTACCTTTTTCAATCTCGGAAAAACTTTTCTAATTTCCAAACTACCCCCATTCTAACTACTTCCGTGTTTGAGCTCTACAATCAATCCATTCGACAGGGTTCGCTCGGCGTCGCTCAGACAAGCGATTGTCTCGTGCTTGGCCAAGCACGTGATTTGAGAGGGCGGCTGCGTTTGATGTGCTTCTGAGCAAATGTCAGATGTGAGTGCGAGTGATGGCGAATAATGATGGTGGTAGAAGTTGATATTTTCAAGGTTTTTTGAATTACAAAAAAATCGTTTACCCCGTTTAGAACTTTCTGTTAAAAGGCACGTCTTACGAAAAAGGTACTTAAGTAAGTATTAAAAATACCTAATGGTATATTTATGTATGACGGTCAACTGTAAAAAAAGAAATCAGGGACGTCGGATAGAATTGAAGTTTTGTAAGAAACTGATTATTGTTTTCTAATAAAATTTTATATACATTATTCATTATTAATAATACACTTTGTCCTGTCTTAAATATGAATATTGAATTCGCATTTGTATAATACTAGAAAAGTTAATATGGTCGTTAAATTTTATTTTATGTAACGTATTTGTATTTTTTGTAAAAAAAAATTAACGAAGTTGCGCGTAACGCAACTTCGTTAATTTTTTTCTTCCATAAGAACCTTCTCCTGACAATAAAAAACACAACAGAAACATAATTAGCAAAATTGGTCCAGCCGTTCACGTGTGATGCCGTGACCAAGAGAAATAAGGATTCATTTTTATATACAGGATAAGTTTTATCCGGTGCGCAAATTTTAACCATGAATTCAGCATATCAAAATCAAAATCAATCAAAATCAAAAGTCATTTATTCAAACTAGGCTGAGAGTCAGCACTTTTCGAACGTCAAAATTGCAAAAGACAGTCCCCCAAAAACGCCCACCCTTCACCACTTCCTAGTGCTTTAGCTGGGAAGAAGAAGTGGCGCAACAAACTCCCCAGCAGCACAGCTGTCTGATAAGTTGGAAGAACTTGACTCTATACAGTAATAGGCAAGTAATTAAATTTCATAAAAAAATGGAAATATCAATATTAAAAATAAAAAATAAATAAAAAATGGTTTATAGTCAAATAAAATAAACAATGCCATGGAGTAACTCATATAACCTGTCAGTAGGTAAGCTAATTCTGGTGAAAGAACACAAACTTTGTCTTGAGTTAATCACAGCGAGTTGACCAACAATTCTTATCATTTAAGTAGTCGTTGATAGAATAGTATGCCTTCGAACAAAGATTTGATTTTACTTTAGCTTT
The DNA here is from genome assembly GCA_949987655.1 of Polymixis flavicincta. Taxonomy (NCBI): domain Eukaryota; kingdom Metazoa; phylum Arthropoda; class Insecta; order Lepidoptera; family Noctuidae; genus Polymixis; species Polymixis flavicincta. The sequence goes on along the minus strand of OX465198.1, from coordinate 1,309,360 downwards.
AAACGCATTAAAATGTAAATCTAGCAAAGAAGAGGGAAGCTTGTTATAAAAGGTGATACCGAGCCCAACGAATGAGTTATGAACTTTATGAAGCCGGTGAAAGGGACCACGTAGTTTGTCCTCATTTCTGGTATTAATATTATGAATATCACTGTTTTTAGTGTTTAAGTGTATATTTTGCCTAATATATAAGATGTTAGCGAAGATGAATTGTGATGCCACCGTGAGAATACCAATATCTTTAAAAAAATCTCTCAGAGAAACTCTAGCACCTAATTGGTAAATTGCACGTACAGCTCGTTTTTGCAGAACAAAAATATTTTGAATGTCAGCGGCTTTGCCCCACAGCAGAATGCCGTAGGACATAACGCTATGAAAATAACTAAAATAGACTAACCGAGCTGTATCAACGTCAGTGTATTGTCTTACTTTCCTGACGGCGTAGGCAGCCGAACTGAGCCTTCCCGCTAGGCTTGATATGTGTGATCCCCACTGAAGTTTGGCATCTACTGTTATGCCCAGAAAAACTGCCGAGTCTACAGTTTCAAGCACCTCATTTTCTAAGACGATGTTGGGTCCCAGATTTTTTACATTCGGCAAAGCGAACTTTATACATTTTGTTTTCTTAGCATTGAGAACCAAATTATTCGTGGTAAACCAATCCGTAACCATTGAGAGTGCACTGTTTACGTCGTCAAAATCTTGTCTATTCCTGTCTACCTTAAAGATAAGAGAGGTATCATCAGCAAACAGTACAACGTCACAGATACCCTTTAAATAGAATGGTAAATCATTAATGTACACTAAGAATAAGAATGGACCCAGTATTGAGCCTTGAGGTACACCTAACTGAACTGGTAGCCCGGAAGATTTCACACCATTAATATCTACACATTGGTGCCTATTATTTAAATAAGAGTAATACGTTAAGAGCTTCATTTTGAACACCGTAATGACGTAATTTACGCAAAAGCGTGTCGTGGTGCACGCAATCAAATGCTTTGGAAAGATCACAGAAAACTCCAATAGCATTTTGTGAGTTCTCCCATGCGTTAAATATGTGTTTCAGCAGGGCAACACCCGCGTCTGTAGTCGAACGACCTTTTGTAAAACCATATTGTTCATCATGAAGGAGGCTATTTAAATTAAAATGTCTAAGCAACTGCTTGAGTATTAACTTTTCAAATATTTTACTAAATGCAGGTAAGATAGAAATGGGCCTAAAATTGCCAACGTTATTTTTATTACCCGATTTAAATAATGGTATGACTTTACTACTCTTCATGAGGTCAGGAAACGTTCCTAAATCAACACATTTATTAAAAGTAATAGCTAGATAGGGGGCTACGATGTCGATTATGTTACTTAAAAGTTTAATAGAGATGCCCCAGTAATCACCAGTGTTTTTAGACTTAAGTGTGTTAAAAATATTAACTACATCACGAGGTGTTACATGTTCGAAACTAAATAAGAGACTACATTTGGGCACACATGCAAAAGGTTTTCCGCTTCAGACGGGGACGTGCGATTTAAGGTGCGAGTCGTAGTTAAAGGTATGTTGGCAAAAAACTCATTAAATGCCTCAGCTACGTCAGCAGCTTCATTAACTAATTTATTGTTGACTATAATCTCTAGTTGCTTTTCCTGTTTAACCGACTTACCCGTTTCATTATTAATAATTTTCCAAGTGGTTTTTACTTTAATATTGGAATTTTTAATTGTATCGCTTAAAAATTTTGATTTAGCAAAGACACAGATTCTTTTAAATAATTTTGAATAATTTCGGAGATACTCTAGAAAAGGACTATCAAACCTGTATTTTTTCAAACCATATAACTCGTATAGTCTCGCTCTACTTTTATAAATACCTGGAGTGGCCCATTGGTTGAAGCCAACGGAGGTGCCATTAATCTCAATGGTTTTGGTCTTGAAAGTAGATTGGTATTCTTTTTGCACAACTTCAAAAAGTGATCCAAAGATTTTATTAGGATTCTCGTGCTCTGCTATAGATGGTGTAATTCTATGAGCTACATTATTTTTAAATTTGTTGCAACGACTAGCTGTATATGGCCTGCATTCTACTTTATGCGGCTTTTTATGTAATGGTACAGGGAAGCTAGCCAATAATCCACAGTGGTCAGACGTCAAGTCAGATAATACTAATTTATTTTTGGCATCACAATCACTAAATATATTATCAAGACAAGTCGACGTAGATGCCGTGATCCTAGTAGGTTCAAAAAACAAGTTAATTAAATTAAAAGACCTAAACAGATTAAGTAGTCTAATACTTAATGGAGAAACATCTAAAATATTAATATTAAAATCTCCACACAAAATTATACTTTTATTACTTGATTTTAACTTATTGAGTAAATCCTCCATTACCGATTCAAAACTAATAAAATCCCCAGAGGGTGGACGGTAAACGCAAATTATAATGTAACGCTCGAGTTCAACACAAGACAACTCAATAGTACGCTCAATAGAAAGATTAACTAAATCTAAACGTTGTTTACATTTCAACTTGTTTGAAACAAGGACTAAAGATCCACCGCGAATAGCAGTCTTTCTCACAAATGCACTTTGTACGGTAAAATTATCATCATTAATAAACACTACTTCGTGTTCTTTCAACCAGTGTTCAGTCAGACATAGCACCTGAACATCATAGTTCTCCAAAAATAACCTTAACTCTAGCTCTTTGCCGGATAGACCCTGCATATTTTGATGAACAACATTCAACATAACATGCGGCTTATCTGTTGTCGCACCTAATAGTTTAAACTACTAGGCGTATCAAAAGTAGTGTTAGTAGCACTACTAACAGTACGCGATGGTAAACTACAGGTACCAGTGTCATGGTGTAAACTGTATGCTAAGAGATTAGCAACTTGTCTCCTACAACTAGGTGGCAAATACATAGAATAATTTGTCAGCTTGTAATCAGAAATAAATTGATTACAATCAAAAAATAAAATGGCGTCACTGTGACGACTTGTCCTATTAAAAATTAACATATTTAAATTATAAATGTGCCTATTTTGCTCATAAGATAAGTAATGTGAATAAGGCAATGCACATAAAATAAATTTACAATTATTGGTCTCATTGAGATGTAACATCAAATGGACACATTTAATTATGTCCTTTTTTCTAACATTTAAGCTATCCCCGCATAATAATATTACAGTTGAACTGGGGTTTATTTTAGACAACTTAATATTACTTATTAATTGGCTAATACTGGCACCGGGTGAACAATTATTAATTACATATTGTTGAGAACACTGATTAAATATTTTACCTAAACCTTGACCAAATTTGTCTGAAAATACATATGTTGTGTTAATCAAATTAATCGTACTATTATTACCATCACAGCTACCTACTGGCTGAGCTGCTGAGGTTGTGGGTGTGACAAGTTGAGGCTGAGGTGCCTGAGAACAGGCACAGCTAAAAGAGAGGTTATTTGTTAGAGACTCGTACCTCTCTGCATTGTACCTGACTAAGTCAGCCAACTCACTAGCCTCCTGCATACGCTTACTCAGGTCTTGTTGAGTATTTTAGACACCACAGCGTAAAAAGAAAATGTCGGTTTTACAAAAAAAAAACAGCTGTTCCATACATTTTGACCGCGTAGGTATTGCAGTTTTCTATGAACCAACAAAATTTTTTTTTTGTTTAACTGACGAAAAATTTCTACGCTGGGGGGTCTAGAATGATATGCTGAATTCATGGTTACAATTTGCGCACTGGATAAAAACTTATCCTGTATAAGATTTAAGGATAGATAAGTAGGATTTACGCACTCCTTGCTCAGTAAAAAATTTACATTGGAAGGAGTTTACCTAAAACCAGAATTCAACGTACCTACTTACCCCCCCCCCCCCCCCCCCCCGAGTGGGTTCCCGCATTGTCGTTGCGGGGGGGCTTAGTAACCGTGGTCTCCCATCCACGGTGAAGCCAAGAGGAACCCAACGGTGAGGCCGCTCGTCAGGGCTTTTGCCTCAAAGCCGACGACGTAGCGGCCAAAAAGTAGGTTGCGGTGAGGTGCACCGCAACTGAGGTGGGCCGCGATGTCGAATGGGAGGCATCGCGGCTGAGGGTTACAGGCTGCGGTAGAGGAGGAGTGCCGGTGCTTCTGAGCAGCGCTCTTCCCTTCCGTGGCCTGGACGGGGCCGCCACCGTTTGATGGCGGACGCGGTGGGGCCGCAGGGGAAGAGGAGTGTCGGTATAGCGTCAGCCGCTCTCCCTATCCTCTGCGGCCGAAAAGTGGTAGACGGGACGGCGCGTTGTGTTCCTCACGCGCGCCGTCAAAGATGTCAGCAACCACTGGTGGGGTCCGCAAGGGCCGATGCCTGCCAGGGGTGCGGGTTTGTTCGAAAGAGATACCACGGCCCCTGGCATACGGGCTACTGAGGGAACACGGGTGGGTTTTAGTCAGTAAAAGTCTGACACGCCCTCCTGCTCTACTCAGCAGGAGAAGTCATTTGATGATTTCCCACCCATAAAAAAAAAAAAAAAAAAAAAAACGTACCTACTTACTGTTATACTTTTTTTTAAACGAAAGCGTAGGTACAATAGGCTTAGCACGGGAAATGTAGAGAAGCGTTTTGTCGACGGAAGAGTAGACGAAAATGACGTTTCCGTATTAACAGTTAACAGTTTTGTACCGAGAAATGTAGACAAGCGATTTCTATTGCACGGTAGAAAAACATTTGAAAGCGTCATGCTAAAGCCTGCTGAAAAAAAAAAGAAAATAAACACCATAAATAAAGAAACGGTAACAAAGTATTTAACCCAAATCAATTCACAAGAGTGCTCTTAAAATCCATTCTGATCGCCCATTTCCGACACCACCCGACCTCACCCGAGGACACCCGAGCATGCCTTAACCCCCGCCCGCGGTGGTATCAAACAATTCAATTACGTACTCAAATGTATCGGAATGATTGCCCCTCTACCCGCATTTACGGATCAAATCTTTATTTTGTAACAACGTTTGACGTTGACGCAAGAAAGATTGAATGACGTTTCTTCTTGTTTTATGCTTACACTAGCGACCTTACATCTCTTCTCGTTAATTCACATTCATGATCAACAAAAAACAGTCAAGTCTCACAGTGGAAAATATAGAAAATACCGCAGAAAAACGAAATCACTTGCCTCAAAAAACTCAGTTTGTATAAAAATAGTGTTTTAGCGTACTCTATGTATAGATTATAATGTACACCTATAATAATAAATACATATCTACATACACTCGAAAAACATAACCCTCCTTCTGGCGCAGTCGGGTAAAAAGAGTATAAAACTCTATTTTTTGACACAGTTGGCAACCCTAACTTCAGTGCAGTATTAATAAGTTCTTCAAATATTGTTAAAAGTAAATTAAGAGTAAACTTTTATAATTTTTCTTCGGCTCGCATTTTTTACTCTATTTAGACGGTCTTATACTTTTCCCGGCAAGAACATCTTAATCAATCATCATCATCTACCTTGGGGTCAGCTTCCAGTCTAACCGGATGCAGCTGAATACCAGTATTTTACATGGAGCGACTGCCTATCCGACCTCCAGAACCCAGTTACTGGGCAATACGATACCCCTTGGTAAGACTGGTTGTCAGGTTTTCGGGCTTCTGACGACCCGTGACGACTGTCAAAATCCACGAATGACAGCCGACTTAAAGTGCTTTCTGAGGCACGGACAGGTATCGGCATGTTAATATGGTCACCCATCCACGGACGAACCGCGGCAAGCTTAGCTTAACCTGATCGATCGACCGATGCAAACTCCCCGTTTTTAGAAAATTGTTAGTATTAAATTATGTGTAGGTAAGCAATTTTTTTTTTGTTCGCCTCGCTTTTATTTTTGACAAACAATATTCTGCATAAGCATGCCAACGAATTTTTAAACTTTTTAGTTGTTGTTATTATGTTTACCGACCTGAACTTCTAAAAAACGAATTAAGAAACCTTCCAAACAATAGAAGCAAATAGTTCGACTCCGCGACTCTCAAATTCCCGAACATGTCCAACCGCGCCCGACCTCTCCCAAACCCTACACCGCAGCAAACAATTCAATTACTTGCTCAAATGTGCCGGAATGATAGCCCCCTTTACTTACACACTGCTGAGCAGAATACTGTGCAGTCACTTATAATTGCATTCTCAAGCGATTCGATACACTTGCTGTAAATAAAAGGGGGTAGAAGGAAATGTGTGTAGAATTTTAATGTATTGGAAAATGTTTCTAATTGTAAGTTCATTCCAAGAAGTATGTAGTTGTATTAGCATACTACTACTCGGCTGGGCAGCGTTCGGGAAGCTACGCCATATCTTCTCGTCCTTTAAACCGTAGTGCCTCAAGACGAAAGTCTTCGACCAGTGTGCGTGTTACCAGTGATGACATATGGAACCAAAACATGTTCTCTCTCTTCTTATGGGACTCATCATCATCATCATATCAGCTGAAAGACGTCCACTGCTGAACATAAGCCTCCCCCAAAAGGGGGGATTTGCCATTATCGCCACGCTTGGCAGGCGGGTTGGCGATCGCAGTATGGTGGTCAAATGCATTGAGAACGCTGCTGCCCATTCTCTAGTAAGTCCCTTAGTCGCCTTCTGCGACACCGACGGGAAGAAATGGGATGGTGCTATTCTTTTACGTCCGGCACCACACGGAACTTATAATAAGGCTTAAAGTCACCCAAAAGGAAATGGAAAGGGCTATGCTTGGAGTTTCCCTCCGTGATCGAATCAGGAATGAAGAGATCCACAGGAGAACCAATGCAACCGACATAGCCCGAAGAATTGCCAAACTTAAGTGGCAGTAGGCAGGGCACATTGCTCGCAGAACAGATGGACGATGGGGCCGAAAGGTTCAGGAGTGGCGACCGCGTACCGGAAGACGTAAAGTTGGAAGACCTCCTACAAGGTGCGCCAATGTCCTTGTGGGAGTCCAGGCACAGAACCGGTCGAAGTGGTGGAGCTTCGGGGAGGCCTATGTCCAGCAGTGGACGTCTTTCGGCTGAAATGATGATGATGATTACTACATACTTTTTCAGACCGAATCTATGTCTATTTGTTACTATAGATAGGTCGTAATTGCTACTGCTGAGCATAAGGTCTAAGGCTCAAATACCAGGTAGGGCAAAGTGTTGTTGGGGTTTCCTATCTGGAATTTCTTAGTAGCCACCGGATCCTGGATTTGTGCCCAGTTGTTGGCCCCTATGGGACTTAAAAATAACTAGCGAAATACACTCAGGGGCACATTTAACCGTCCACTCATTCGAAATTCCATATCGTTTGTTTATGTTAACTTGCGGTTTGACTACTAGGCGTAACTTTATAAATGGGTATATCTAAAATAAAGAAAACACATATACTCGCGTTTTTTTTTACTTTTGTGGTTTTTATTCAACAATAATCAGTTCAGTAGAAATTTGACAGTCTCGCCCCTCGTTTTGTGTGAAGGATAAATTTGTTTTACACCGTTGTCTTACCATTGTTTCGAATAAAAAGGAGGTATTGAAGTGCTGTGACCTTATTTACACCAAAAAAATGCCACTAGACGTAGCTGGAGCAGCTAGGACTGTAGCACTTGCAGACGCTGGGTTCAGCCAGCGTCGGATTGGACGAATGCTTAGATATCCACGAAGCACTATCCAAGATGCTATCCGGCGTTTCAGAGAGACCGGTACCTACACAAGGAGACCAGAACAAGGTCGTAGACGGTGTACATCAGACAGAGATGACCGTTACATCGTCTCGAACGTTCTTCTAAATCGGTTCACAACGGCTTCTGAGGCTCGTAACCGCTTATTTGAGGTACGAAATGTAAGTGTGAGCCTAAGAACAATAAGAAGAAGGTTAGCAGAGAGGGATCTGGGATCATTTCGACCAGCTCGAGTACCACAGCTAACGACAACTCACAGAAGAGCGAGACTTGCTTTTGCTCGAGAAAATTTAAATTGGACGTCAGAGCAATGGAAAGCAGTTCTCTTCTCTGATGAATCAAGAATCGCTTTACGAGGTCCTGATGAACGTCAGCGGGTGTATAGATGCCGTGGTGAAAGGTTTGCTGAATGTGCTGTGGTTGAAACAGTGGGCTACGGAGGGAGGCTTGATTATGGTGTGAGGTGGCATTTGTTACGAGGCCCGTACAGAGTTAGTGGTCTTCGATAGAGGCAGCGTTAATGCTCACAGGTACGTGACAGAAGTCCTAGAACCACATGTGATGCCATTTGCTCCATTCATTGGCGATATTTTTCTTTTAATGCACGACAACGCTCGTGCACACACCGCGAGAATTGTCATAGAGTACTTGGACGCCACCAATATTCAGAGATTACCATAGCCAGTTCGAAGTCCTGACCTGAACCCAATAGAGCATATATGGGACAACCTAAAAAGACGAATTCGGAGTCGAACACCAGCTCCTACGACCATCAGTGAACTGAAAACTGCAGCTGTTGAGGAGTGGAGGAACATTCCACAAAGCGACATCCAAGACATAATGGACGGGCTTACAAATCGATTACAAGAGGTGATTAGGGCCAGAGGAGGGAATACACGTTATTAGTGCGATAATTTAGAGCATACTTTTTTTTAAATTAAAATTTTGCTAAATGTCGTTTTTGGTCAGAAAAATGCATATTCACATTTTGAAATTTTTTATCTTGATTAAACCATTTCACAACTTACACATGTTTCATTTGTGTTCTCAAAGATTCACCCAAAGTAATTTTATAACAAAATTAGTTAAAATCCGATAACATTTTGAAATAATCGACAAAATGTAGGTGGCCGGTTAAATGTGCCCCTGAGTGTATATTATGGGTGGTACACCTCTGTTTAACCTTTCCGGGAAACAAGACGAGATGTTATGTTATCTTATGTGCGCGAGTGTGGGTTGGTAGAAGTGACTTGTCTTCGAGTTGTCTTAGGTCATGCCGGTCTCCTCATGGTCTTCCGTCACCGTTTTGAGAGCCGTGGTGATTAAATTATTTACACAAAGAAAAGCCCTGGTCGATACTATACTTTAACCCACCACTGTTCTCTTACTTCACTCACTGAGGTACGAGAAATATGTTATAACATGAGAACATATTTTGATTTGGCACATTGCCTGAAAACTAGCATAGTAATGTGAACTACGTCTTCTACAAAACGGACCCTAATGTCCAAAAAGTACAAATGAAAATTAAATTAACTTCTATCTAACAGCTAAAGTGTGGAACTCACGGCCTGCGTCTGTGTTCCCTTCCTCATTAACCCGTCTGCCTTCAAAGCAAAAGGGAACAAGAATCGTCTGGCACGCTCGTTCAGACCTCATCCAACGGTTTTCATCAGGCGTGATTGACGTCAAAATGCTTTTGACGTCAATCACGCCTGATGAAAACCGCTCATTCAAATTTTTTTTTTAACCCAACACGTGGGTAAAGTATTGCCAGCTAATTTAATTTGACCCGGTACATTTTTAAACTTCTAAATTTTTTAACTTTTATATTTTTAGTTCTGTAACCGTCTACCTCAATATCTCCAAGACTGCCTCCACTTTACTCTGCATGTCCAAATCTCCCACATCCTAAATCCTAGGGCCTTAAAGCAGGTGATCCACTTACCGGTCTTGACCTGGTGCTTGAGCGCGACCTTGCAGTCCTCCAAGAGTTGCTTCAGCGGCAGAGGCTCGTCGTGCAGTTGGAAGTCGCACATCTTGAACATCTCCTCTGGCATACGAAATTCCAAGATCTAGGGGAAATGATAAACGATTTTATTTCTGTAAATAGGTTTGTATAAACACTTTCACACATAATATTTTAAAAACATGATAAGGTCGGCCTATATCCTATCTGACTACTCTGAGAACAAAGGCCGAAACAAACTCAGAGGTCACAGTCTTTGAAAGTCCAGATCAGACCAGATCTAAAACTCCGCCTAGGCAGATGATGAAGTAGGTTTGTACAAACATTGTTACACATCAATCATATTTTTTAAACTAGATAAGGACAAACTCAGAGGTCAGTCTCTTTTAAAGTCCAGAAATAATCTTGGTCTGATCATGTGAAGACCATGTGGATTGGTGTCTTCTATGGTCTTTTGAGGAAAAAACCACACAGATTGAGTGGACCTGTCCAGTCAGTGCACGCATTTCAGAACCTAAGGAGCTCAACGAAAAATATATAATGCAAGATTACTTTAGTGAAGATAGATTGTATAATGCAAGAAACACTTTGTCTTAGTGGGGATCGAGGGGCAAGTAACAGCTGCAAGGGTCAATCGGTCAGCCACGCTTGCAGAGGTCTACATACCAGGATCGTGTCTCAGAATGCATTATGCAGCTCTTTAATCGTTGCCAGTTTTAATGGGTATTCAGAAGTCTGAAAGTCTACCGACCAGTCCAACCATGGTGGTATCGTTTTAACCAGAAACTAGGTAGACAGGTGGACATCGAGGCCAGATAGATAGTCGCTCGAGACTGGAAACCGCCTCGTCATAGTCGGAAAGAGCTAGACAGATGATGTTTCTGCAGGCCTAGACAAAACAGATTTCTGATAGCGTTCTCGCCAAACGCTACGCCAAAATGCGAAAAGCACCAGCATTACCTGCGAAAAGGTTACGTCGTCGTGTCTTTTCCGCAAGTAATGTCATACCCATACATTTTGGCGTAGCGTTTGGCGTGAACGCTAACAGAAATGTGTTTTGTCTCCAGGTCCTGGTAGGATCAGTCGATAGAACAGCAAATCCAAGACACATACCTTCTCGTTCCTATCGTTGACCTGGTGCACGAAGTCAAGCAGTACATCCACGACGCGCGAGAGGAACTCACGCGTCTGCGGCTGCGCATCCTCGCGGTATGGAAGAATTGCTGCAACAAGGGAACGAGGGTTAGGTACATGTTGTTTGTGGTTAACGGTCTGGAAACAGCAGCAATCTGAGGGTTTCGTTTCGTATTTCTTCAACAACTGTTAACAGGATCGACATAAGCTTTTTGACATGAAAACATATTTTTGCTTGGAGTACCTACTGGTGGTAAGTAATGAACTTACCACCAGTAGATACTGATTTCTGACCGACAAAACATGTAAAATTTCAACCGCTAATAAATACGAGAGTTTTAGTGCTAGAGTTATGGTTGAGCATTCCAAAGATAGATCATATTTACAACAATTTTTAAACAGGACTTTGTTTGTCTATGACGTCACACTGCGTGTGCACGCGCATGCCGCCCTCTATTCCTCTATTAAAAATTCTAGTGCCGAGCAAAGACAATCACTACGGCAGCGATTGAAGTCGTAAGAAATTCTGTTGTAAATAGCAAAATAGTTCAATGTCGTCTAATCTTGGCCGTAAATCTGCTCAGAACTGAAAAATATGATAATCGGGGAAACCATACTTCACTTCTTCACTATCGGGCAACTGCAACGGCTACAACAGTAACGGGAACTATAGGAATATTTGTTACCAAATCCTGTGTAAAAAATATTGTATACCTAAAGTTTTCACGAAATGAAAGAAAGAAAGCTAACCTTACCTAAATTAGCGCGGGAACACCCATTACAACCAGGAGGTCTACCCTGTAGGTCCGTCAACTAAGCCCGTCCGAAAGAAGTTGGAAACCTTGTAGTGTAGAAGTCCGACACACAATTAACTTTTTCGGATGGTTAAATACATATCGGGAGTGAAGACAACTGTCAAATCGTAGTGTGTTTGTTTAATTGTTAGGTCGGGCCCCAAACTGCTCTTATGTCCGTAGGTGATACGGAGTTGGATTCGCCTGTAACTTCGGCCGAAACTGCGGATATCGTGCTTGGAAGGGAGTAAACTTCCATAGCCACCCCGCTTCAATTAGCGTCGGTGCGCTCTCATTTGTCAACCTTAAAGACTATAATTGCTCGCCAAACTCCATAATAATCATACAAAGCATCTTCTATGCAGCTTTTATTTCCAGAAAACCCACTGAATTTCAATATAACAAGTTCTGTATCGTCTTAATAAATGCACATACACAAAACAGGAAAATATTTTCTCTTATTTTTCATTTGGTCTCCTGTCAAAGTTCAAACAATCCTTCAGAGGAAACAAAAACTTGACTGATCAGCTGACAATGGGTATCTCTAACAATACTAGCATTTACCAGCTTGTTCTTACACTCCGAATAGTTGATATTGGACCTTATTGCTTAACGTTCAGTAGGGAAAACGGTTGAGAATCCTTTTTTGGAACCGTGTAAATGAGTTGGGAAGTGCATGATATTGAAAATCAGAATGTTTGCAAAAGTTGGGCGGAATTGAACGTGTGTTGTGTGGAGGATTTTTTTGCTTACTGTAATGGGGTAGGGTTTAGTTTTTAGTGGAGTGGTGTGGGAGATGTGTGATAGTTGTATAAGTCAAAGACATCTGTGCTCAACGCACAATATGACGCTACTTTTTGGTGACCCTCTTTTTCGAAAAAATATTCTTATTTCCACGGATTTTCCTGTACAGTAACTGGGTTGTGGAGGTCAGATACGCAATCGTTTCTTGTAAAATACTGATATTCTGCTGCAAACGGTTAGAATGGCAGCCGACCCCAACATTGTTGCTTGGGGAAGGCTTAAATGCAGAATGCATTTGTTGATTTCGCTTATTTACAAAATTTAAAAGACGTACTTTTACAGTTAAAATACTGCATTTCCATAAATTTTAATGCACAACATAAAATATCGTTTTTCGGGAAATTGAATATGAACTAAAGTTTGAATTATGCGAGCGTCTCTGGAGTTTCCACCTTAATTATCGTTACTTGTGTTTTATTGAGAAAAACTATTACATTTGTATAAAAAACGTGTTTCCTCTTGCATATTAATATCCCGCACGACGTTCGCATCGCGCACACACCCCAGCCCCACAAATTCCTGGACATACGGGGGTAGATATTAAAAGCAGTGACTTTTTAATCAGAGGCCCTTTCGATCCGCCTGCTGCCTAAGAGGGTTAACAGATGTGTGTGAAGGTTGTATTTCTTGTTAAAAGTTAGGTTATGCACGTAAAATAATATTTTATCTCATTGATTTGTTTCTACCTAGTTAAATAAATAATGGTGTAGATTTTTTTGTGAATTGTGAAAATAGGTTATATTATAAGAGAGCTGTTTTACGTTTTAAAGATAAAGATATAAGATACACAGGGCGACTTGTAATTTGTCGTATTCCTTCCAGAACGTGAAAGACTTACCTATTTGCAATTATAAAGCACCCCACAAAGCTTAAACGAAAATTGAAGGAATTCCCGAAAACCCAATTTTAATGCATGAAAAAAACAGAATTCGTCACTAAATCTCACTTTCCTCTAAACTCTCAAATTTAATGGCCTTTATTGCTATTCTATTACTTACCTAAAGTGTGTTAAAGTATTAGGTACCCAATTACCGTTAAAGTATTCGGTTCCCAATGGATCCAAGTTCTCCAAAACATCAAATAGTTAAAAATTAAGAAGAAGTTTAATTTATAACCATTTTCAAGATCATCTACTAATATGAACCGTACAAATTACAAGATTACATCATCATTTAATTAGCTATCTATCGAAAAAATTGCTACACTGTCTTCCACTGTATTTATTTTCTTTCTTTCTTCAGATAGGTAACCACAACTATCTGCCTCATACCCCTTTTCAATAACACGTTCAAATTTCCGTCAAAATGCACCATCGTGTATCATCTCTAGCAACTGCAATACACAGTAACTCACTCGCACACTTATCACTAATCCCCCCTCTATAACACGCATCGCTTCACAATGTTGTAGTGCTGTCAGACGCACACGTCAGACGGTCAGACCCTTTTAGTAACGGTGGTGGTGGGAAAATTCGGGATTAAAGAGTCTGTGTCATTATTTGGATCTTTAAATTATCGCAGTGTGGACTTTATATAATGTAAGAATAGGCTGCCTCAGAACAAGGTAACCAATCTGAATACTTGCATTACAGCTAAATGGCAGGTTTCAAAACGCGTGTTGTAAGAATCAACAAGGCGAGGAAGTGGTGCACATTCCCCAGCGTTAGTCTCGCATATGTCTGTATGGAACAGTTGAGGCACGCACCCCTTCGAATGACACTTCTGGGTATTTTGTAAGGTACCATACAGTCAAATTTATTATTGCATATGCAATACAGTGTCATGGCATCAAGTAATAGCCACCTAGGTCCCAAATCATCATCAGCTGTTACCTCAAAACATTGGCATAAGGGCAGTAGTGTTGTTCATAGTTCTAGTTTAGACACTGTTTTTAGAGTGTCCAGCCAGACTACATAGCCTAATTATTTTTGACATTTAGATCGAGCTATTTACGAATTTACAAGCTGACTAACTTTGGTAGTCACACCAAGATCGGGTGACAATAGTCATCTGCCTAGCCTTTTCCCAACTATGTTGGTCAGCTTCCAGTCTAACCGGATGCAGCTGAAGACTAGTATTTTACATGGATCGACTGCCTATCTGAACTCCATAACCCAGTTACTGGGTAATACTATAACCCCTTGGTGAGGCTGGTTTTTAGAGTTGGGGTCGGACGAGGGGTATTGGTAGGCAAAGATGGTCACCCATCCACGGAACAACCGCCACAAGCGTAGCTTAACGTATCGGGTGGCAATGAATTATACTTTAAAACGCAATATCAAACTATTCTATCGATTGCTGTATAATCGATTCCAAAAGAAGAAAAGTCGTTATTCATTTTCTCTCTTTAAAGAACCAATCTTTTATATCTTCATCCCTTTATTCCCACACAGTATGAGCACAAAACTAGCTAACATTAAAACACATTCCCCTGACATTTGCTTCATCCCTTATCATTTTAACCGACAATATATTAAGAGCCACTCACGTCACTTTCAGGGAAAAATCTACCCTTAAACCAACACGACCAAATCTGAACCTTACCTTTATCAACTTAGACTCCAAATTCCCATATCGCTAACCTGCGAAAATGTGCCCGTTACCTCTCAATCGAATATAGACCCTATGCTTCTAAACTTAAAGCAAAATTTGGCTGAAAATGGGGTCGGCATACAGTGTAAGTACCCTCAATAGTATTTGGAAAGCATTACATCGCATTCCAGATGTTATTTGCTGTCCATTTCTTCCTGAGCTGTGTGCTTATCGATTTTGAACTCAACCCTCTTATGTTAAGGGTTATGTTAGGTATCTATGACAGTGGTACAGTCGTAAAGATTGGTGTGAACTTATGTTGTCGACGTCATAAGCCGATTGTCGGTGATTGTACATTTTCTGGACGTGTGATGGTGAAGTGGGTACATGTAGGTAGGGAAGCTGTAGGCTTTTAGGTTAAAATGTTTTGATATTTTGGGAAAAGGAGAATTATGATCTGTTAGTTTTACAGGGTTTTTGACTTACCGAAATACTTCGGATTTACAGGGTAAGTTTTTATCCAGTGCGCAAATTGTAACCATGAATGCAGCATATCATTCTGCAACCCCTAGCGCAGAAATTTTTCGCCGGTTATACAAAAAAAAAAATAGCTGTTTCAGAGAAAAGTGCTTTATTTGGCTGTTACCTACGCGGTCAAAATGTATGGTACAGCTGATTTTTTTTGTATATCCGGCGAAAAATTTCTGCGCTAGGGGTTCTAGAATGATATGTTGAATTCATGGTTACAATTGGCGCACTGGATAAAAAGTAATTTGCTTCGAATTTTGTTTCCAATTTTATTAATTTTTTTTTTTTAAGTGGCTACACGGACGGCATACTTATTTATATTATACAATGAGTTTTTATTTGTGTAATTATCTGGGCTCTAATTGACATTCCTGAATATTTTTAGGGGCCTATTAAAATATTAGTTTTGAAGCAAAAAAATTGGTAGCAGCGAAAACAATAAGTATTTTTACGTTTTCTATAATGGCAAATAATAAAAATGAAATAAAGTTAGGTTAAAAATATTGGGGGTCTCCCTACAAGAAACTTGTTTCTTCGGCGTTTTTTACCTTGTAGTACGGAGCCTTTCGTGTGCGAGTCCGACTCGCACTTGGCCGGTTTTTTTTTTATTTCACTTATCTTCATATTGATCCAACCCTCCTCTGCGCGGGTGTTATAAATACCCATAGACGGGACAGTTTGATCCGCGCGGTAATGACGACGTACAGTAAATCTTTTATTTGTATTTCTACTTGGCTATTACTTTATCTCATTACACAACCAGATAGTAATGAATCCTAAAATTCGACGCTTAAGTGTCCTTTTGTTTTTTTATTTATTCGTATAGTAATTTTATTAAGTCCTAAAATATTATTTTTTATCAATTAAGTTTTAAAAACATTAATAAAATAGCCAGCTAACATAACACAAACTCCAAAACAGGAGCTTTTACAAATGAATAGAAAGTATTTTTATTAAATATCTCATTATTTCAATTAGTATCACGATCCAACCCTCCAAAGCTCGAGTGCAGTAAATTTCCATATTCGGGAGTTCTCGGGACTGTTCGATCCGTGCGGTATGATAAAGTTATAAGAATCGAAAAAAAACTTTATCTACTCTCATATCGTAAAATTGGAATTATAAACTTCAAAAAAGTCTACATTGACATGCTTTTTATCTCAATTCCGAAATTTAAAATTGAATCCATCGCGGCGCGGTATTTTTATAGCGTACAAAATTATTTCTTACTTTTAACTTTAATCTTGTATTTAGTAGGTTCAATCCCAATGTATGGGAGTAGATAAAGTAGTTTAAAAACTGCACATAACTTAGGTATTACTACTATTATCATTCGTGTGATATACACACTCGTGTTTTAATAACCACTTATTATGAAATACTTTCATAAACTACTATATAATACTTGCCAAACATAATTATTAGCATATATTTTGAAATAACGAAAAAAAGACAAAACAACATACCTACTATAAGAAAAATTGTATTGACTACAAAAAAGTAGGTACTTCAATGCAACATATCAGTATTTTTACAAAAGCTACACAATGTGTGTTATTTCAATTAGTACTACGATCCAACCCTCCATCGCTCGGGTGCAGTAAATACCCATAGTCGGGAGTTCTTGGGACAGTTTGATCCGCGCGGTAATGACGCAGTATTAGAGGGAATCCCTCATTTGTGAGGATCACTGCTTCGGGTGTGTAGTGAGGAGGAGGGTATTGTAAGTGTGATAAGGTTTTGCGAATAATAGTTGTGTAACTGTAATTAATAGCATACTAAAAACATGGAAAAAAAAGGAATGTTTTGTCTGTGTTTTTTTTTTAACGTTAAAAAAAGCACACCAGCTATTTGACTTCATCACCATCATCGTCACAGAATATCAATCAGATTATGAAACATTTTAAGCATATTGCTATGCTATGGACCTGTCCACTCAATCTGTGTGGTTCTTTCCTCAAAATACCATTTCAGACACCAATCCACATGGTCTTCACATGATCTGACCAAGATTATGTCTGGACTTTAAAAGAGACTGTGACCTCTGAGTTTGTTTCGGCATTTCTTCTCAGAGTAGTCAGATAGGAAACGCCGACCTCATCTAGTTTAAAAAATATGACTGACATGTAAAAGTGTTTGTACAAACCTACTTACACAAATAAAATCATTTATCATTTATACTATTGTTTGTTTGGCTATTGCTTCATATGTTTGAAAAGTTTGTCTCCTTCACACCGTAAATAATGCAATTAATGTTATAACTGTCAAAATTAAAGTTAGTGTGCTAAGTAGGTATTACCCAACTGGTCTTTGCGAACCTCATCCAGGTCTTGCCTGACATTTTTTTTTTTTAATAATAATGACAAAACACAATAAAAAAGCCTTCTCCACGCGACCAAACAAAGAAAAATACACAAAAAATATTCTATTTCCCCACGAGAATCCCCTAAAGCCCCCAGTCTATCAATTGTAGCCCACAAAGCTAACGTATAGGCTATCTGCTCCACTCTGGCGTTCCGATGGGCTTTTAATACCTCTCGAAAAATGAAGATGGGATCCCGAGGACGATTATAAATTGTGGGCTTACGAATCTGACGGCGCGGTAATAAAGGGAGTTTAGATTTTTATGAGTTTAATTTGTTTGGGCTATTTTATGGTTGGTAGTAGGTAAGGGTTGACGCGTGACGCAGTATTTTTTTTTTTTTTTTGAAAAAAATTATGATGCCTGACACAGGTTTTTATAGACCATGTGCCAGATTTGTCATTGCTAGTGACGTTTTTATGAATAAGTACAAAAGTGACTCTGGTCTTCGATTTAGCTTCTTCACTTTTTTGGAGTATAACGTATTTTAAGTTAATGTCAAGTGATTTCTGGCCTAATTATAAAAATACAAAATTTATTTATTTGCAACCAAGAACCACCAAGTTGTAGATTTCCCTGGCTCCTGCGGTAGTTATATAACTGTGTTGCAGGAGCCAGTGTCCTCCCGTAAAACATAGACACAGTGGTCAGTTGTGTAATGATAATGACAACACAAAAAGTCAAAAAAAAATTATGAATGTACGATTACTATGAATTACAAGACTAGATATAATCATTAATGAGTAGCTTTTGTTAGCGTCTTTACCCTCGTGGAGGTCGAAAATTATCCCATTTGTGTAAACAATATGTGTGCCAAATTTCATACAAATCCGTTCGGCCGTTTTAGCGCGATTGAGTAATAAACATACTACTAACTTTCACATTTATAATTTTAGGAGGACGTACTGTAATTAACGTGATTTGAGTAATTTATAACAAATGGGAGTCTGAAACAATAGCAATCACAGAAAAAAAATTAATGGTATTTTGAAAAATGTCAAATTTGAATATGATATTTTTATATTTTACTGGCTATTTAATACTCAATACTCAAATTTTATTTGCATTCCACAATGTGTACTTAGATGGTAAATGATAAAAAAAATGATCATTATGGACACCTGTCGGGCACAGCAAAAAATAATAGGAAAGAGGAAGCCTTAAATAAGTAGCTAAACTTACATCTAAACTAAGTCCAATTATACCACTATATGTGATTATATAGTGTATTTAATTCGCTACTTTAGGTGACTTAGCCAAAACCAGATGACAATCAAAATCGATTCAAGCCAAAATCCGACCCCAACATAACCAAACAGAGTATTATTCCACCAGATATCAGAGCCATACAATAGTGTAGGCGAAGCCCAATAAAACAAGCTACCTTAGTCATGTAATGTTCCTTTTATTATAATAAGTTTGTAGGCAAAGCTCAGTAAAACACGCTGTAGGTAAAGTCCATTAAAACGAGCTACCTTATACATGTAATGTTCCTTTTGTTATAATAAGTTACTGTATACTCACCTGTGTCATTTGCCTTAAGCACATTACTTGTAATTTGTACCCATCCGGTAGTAAAAGTTAATTTAAAATACCTAAACTATTTTATGTAGGTAAAACCTTGTAGCGCAAGTAATATACGTTGCACCCCACTAACGGTCTCGCTAATCCAGTAAGAATTGCAAAACCTTGAACTTCCTTACACGTGTTGACCGGAACTGGACAAGTCGAAACCTGCTCCCCGGGAAGGCCATGGTTTCTCGGCGCTGATTGGTGGAATTAGCCCAAAATTAGTAATTACGTGTGCAACTTGCGCTAGGGGTTGGAGACGATATAATAAGCATGTTTTGTTTTGTAAAGCACTAGTCATCAAATAGTCATCAAGTGAATATGAATAATCAGTGAAATTGTGAAAATAGTGGCTCCGCTGCCCACTGTTAAGTCGCGATGTACCCTTTAACTAGCTAGCCAGTCTCAGTATTAGCTTAGGATGTATTTTGTGTGAATTCCTTACTATATTTTTGTCCTAAATATGTTGTGCTCGTAATAATATTCTGTGTAAATTAATGTGTTGTGTAATAACGGGATGCGTAATATCCTATTGCTCTGTGTCATCGCATGTACCTCGCTATCTTGTGCCTAATGACTGATTCGTGAATATAAGAGTTTTAATTCGTGTGATGCTGGTTTACTTTCACTCCTTCGTCAAGGGAACACCGTTACCCCCGCCTACAGCACCTGACTCCCCGTATATCTAACATTTTGGTCCTGTCGAGTCGGATTCAGGTTCAAATAGAAGGAGTGAACCAGCTAGAATAATGAGCAATAGAAGCGAAATTACCACACGCAGCAAACACAGGAGACTGGCTGAAGAAATGAGTACGCGACGGGCAGAGGATATCGTCTCTGACTCAGGCTTACCATCCGAAAGGGCACCAGGGTCTCCGTCTATAGCACCAACCATGACATCGACGTCCGCTCGCAACATTCCTCTGACAGGTGGCCGGCTAATCGACCATAGTAAGGAAGTGTCGGACGGGGGGCAGGCAGTAACCAAGGTTCGTCATATCTCGCCGCGAAGCAAAGCCTCGTCACGAAATAGCCGTAGGAGCATCGACCACCTTAAGAAAAGGATCGAGTATGAGGCGGAGCGCGAGTTGGTGCAGCTAAAGGAAAACCTTGTTAGAAAAAGGGTGGAAGCAGAGATAGCCGAGATAGAGGCGGCCGCTGAAAGCGATGATTCTCACTCAGACGTGAGTACGACACAGCGCGTTGAGGAGTGGGTCAAGAAGACGCCCCAGGTATCCGTGGCCCAATCGATTGCTGCATTGGGTACACCAGCTGTGTCAGGCGCACCTATAGAAGAGGCTGCGCCCCGTGAACCGTCTGAGAACCACGATCAAAACGTAAGTAGAGTGAATCGTGATACAACTAGTTATCGTGTGTCGTCAGTGCCGCAAGTAGTAAATGTGTCGCAAGTACCGAGACAATCCGTGTCTGTACCGTTACCTAACGTAACGGTACCAATTACGTCAAGGTACATGCCAGTGACGTCAGAAGGTGTAAGGTTCAATCTCCCCAATTATTATCCCGTCTTTACCACTCCGGTCGCCAGTGTACCTCGGGTATCGACGCTCGAGTCGGATACGCGGCGACAGACACAATACGGAGCGGATGATAGAGAAAGACGGCGCGAGTCCTCGGGGGATAGAAGCCATGATAAGTTTGATAAGCTGGCAGAAGCAATCACGAGCCTGGCGCGACCACGACCGGTACCTAGACAGGCATATGAATTGCCGTATTTTAGTGGGAACCCAGCCGACTGGATATCTTATCGTAATATGTACTGGGAAACGTCACAGTTATACAGTTTCAAAGCACATGAGAACCTGGCACGGTTAAAATCCTCGCTACAGGGCGACGCAAAGGTATCAGTAGAAGATTTATTGCGAACATCGACTGATCCTACAGAGATAATGCGTGCGCTCGAGGAAGAGTTTGGTCATCCGACCTTAGTGCTACAGTGCGCCATACAGAAGGTGAGGAATTTACCCAGAGTGACGGAGAGTTGCCGGGAGCTGCGGAAATTCTCATCGACGGTTCGAAACTGTGTATCATTGTTGAAGAACATACACGCAGAGGGTTACTTAAATAACCCACAGCTGATAAGTGACCTGCTAAGCAAATTAACACCGGTACAGCGGGCGCAATATGGTGATTTCGCGATGGGCCTGGACAGTGCACAGGGGGTGGACTTAAGAGTGTCACCAAACCTAGAAATACTATCACACTTTCTCGTACATCTGACACGCTCAACATCATATTACGTTCAGCCAAACATGTTTGAGGCTGATTCAGCGAGAACCCCCGCCAAGCAGCAGCAGCAGCCGAGGTATGGCAGCTCCAACCAGTCCCGACCAGCGAACAACGCGCGCTCAACCGGCAGCTGGCCTATGTTGACACAACGTGTGAACACGCAGAGCGATGAAACCACCGCACCGGAAGAATGCGTGATATGTCAACAAAAACATAAAATAGAGGATTGCGAGCAGTTCAAGAAGCTCACCATTCAGCAGCGATGGGAAACTATCAAAGAAAAGAATACGTGTTTCAAGTGTCTTGTGATGAAGCACCCCAAGAGGTTCTGTCGCGCCAGCAGATGCAAGAAGTGCGGCTTCGGGCACCACCTGCTACTACACGCGGATAAACAACCGAAAGAGAGGGAAGATAAGCCTCAAAATAATAAAACGGAATGTGTTACGAACATAGGCGAATGGCGAGCTACTGCACTTCTAAAGATCATGCCAGTGACCATCAATGATGAAACAAGTGATAGCAACCAGTGCTACGCGCTATTGGACGATGGTGCAACGGTATCACTCATCGATAGTTCGCTCGCCACTAACCTAACGGGTCCGTGTGTTCCTCTTTCGCTAAAGACCGCCGGTGGTCACGGAGTGACAGACTCAACCTCGCGTGTGATACAAGTGCGCGTAAAAGGGCCTAACGGACAGTGCCATAACATTAAGTGTCGTACCATAAAAGACATAAACTTACCAACGCAAACAGTGTCCACCTCAGTGATAAGTGATAACGCGCACCTAAGCGACTTGGGTTGCGTAGAAATGAGGGGCGCCAAGCCTATGCTGTTACTCGGTCAAGACAACTGGGAGCTGCTCGTCAGTCAGGACATCCGACGAGGAAAATCCGGTAAGCCAGTTGCCTCACTTACAAAGCTAGGTTGGGTCATTCATGGACCGTTTGATAATAATAATAATAATAATAGTAAAGAAAGCGTGAATTGCACGTCTGTTTCCCTCCCTGATTTGCATGACCTAGTAAAATCACAGTTTGAGCTAGAATCGATAGGCATTTCAGAAAATACTCGTAAACATAAAGATGTCGAGAGGGCATTGGCCGTGTTAGACGGCACTAGCCACCGTACCCCCGACCGTTCACAGTGGGAGGTGGGTTTGTTATGGAAACATGACAATATTCAGTTACCTGATAATTATAATCAGGCCAGACAGAGGTTGTACGGCATCGAAAAGCGTATGCGTAAAGACGCAAGTTTTGCCGAGGCATATTCAGCCCAAATAGGTAGGTTAGTGAACGAAGGGTACGCCCGCAAAGTAACAGGCGACATAGACGGCTCGCCGGTTTGGTACCTACCTCATTTCGGGGTCGTTAACCCGAACAAACCGGGCAAGCTGCGGTTAGTATTCGACGCTGCCGCTACGTCTCATGGTACGTGCCTAAATGATAATTTACTGACCGGACCTGACCTCTTAAATTCCTTACTCGGTATTCTATTAAAATTTAGAATAGGCCCCATCGCATTCTCAGGGGATATCGCCGATATGTTCCTGCGTGTAAGAATAAGATCAGAAGATCAAAGCGCGCAATTATTTCTATGGCGAGGCGCGGATCATAATAAGGAACCCGATACATACGCGATGAATTCCATGATTTTCGGTGCAGCCTCATCACCTACCACGGCAATATACATACTCAATAAAAATGCCAGTGAGTTAGTTGATATTTATCCAGATGCCGTTGAAGCCATAAAATCTAGGCATTATATGGATGACTATCTGGATAGTGCCTGGACCGAGGACAAGGCCAATAGGTTAATAGAGGAAGTAACCCAGGTACATGCCTCTGGCGGATTCATAATCCGGGGGTGGGTTACTAACTCATCAGATTTACGGGAAAAATTAAAAGTAGACATGCCTGACAAAGTAGCCCTAGAAAAAGGGATGGGTTCCGTCGAGAGAACCTTAGGTTTAATATGGTCACCTAGAGACGACGAGTTAGGTTTTGATCTATCATTCAAACGATTACCACCTGAGATAATAAACGGTAATTTAGTTCCCACCAAAAGACAATTCCTTAGTATGATAATGTCTATCTACGACCCACTGGGTTTCCTTTATCCCTGTGTGATACAATCGCGAATATTAATGCAAAGAATATGGAAAACAGGAATTCAGTGGGACGAACCATTACAAGAAAAAGATGCCAAAGCATGGTTTAGTTGGTTAAATAACTTACCGCGATTAAACGAGTTGAAAATACCGCGCTGGTACGGTCTGAATCTAGATAATCTAGAATTACACGCGTTCGGCGATGCCAGCGAGCTAGCTTACGCCGCGGTCGTGTACCTAGTAGGTCATAACTCTGAGGGCAAGAGGGAAACCGTCATGCTACTAGGAAAGGCACGTGTAGCCCCACAAAAAGTAGTATCCATACCTAGACTAGAGTTACAAGCAGCGGTGTTAGCCTGCCGCTTAGCCGACACCGCCCATAGAGAGCTAGGTTTACAAATTAATAAGAAATTCTTTTGGACCGATAGTAAAACTGTCCTAAAATGGATAAATTCCGATGCACAAGAATTTCAGAGGTTCGTCTCGCACAGGTTGGCCGAAATAGACAGGTTAACTGATAGAGGCAACTGGCACTGGGTATCCTCCCAGGATAACCCAGCTGATAAGGCCACCAGATTGTGTTGGCCCGATAACCACGCAGAGTGGCTCTCGGGCCCCCCGTTTCTATGTGATCCACAGGAGCGGTGGCCAGCGTGTCCCGAGGCTGAGGCATCAGAGGCGGACCTGGAGCGCATCCAGCGGGTCCACACCACAGCAGCGCCTAAGGCGCCCCTCCTGGACTACGAGCGCTACTCGTCGTGGGTACGCGTGCAGCGCGTGATGACACGCGTGCTGATTTTCATTGGGCGATGTCGCAAACGTCGGTTAACCAGTGAAATAAGTCTGCGAGACCTGGAGGAGGCTCACAACTGCCTTATGAAGTTGTGCCAGGAAGACAGCTTCAGAGAAGAGCGGGCCGCCATACTAAAAGGTCTGCCCGTACCGAATAATAGCAACATCAAACCTCTCGACCCCATGATCGTCGACGACGGGTTGCTGCGAGTAAGAGGTCGCCTGAGTGCCTGTGAAGTACTCACATTCAGTGAGAGGCACCCCATCATTCTAGAAGGTCGTCATCCTCTAACGAGAAAGCTAATCGCACACTACCACGCGATGGCTTTACATGCAAACCACGAGACCGTCGTCAATAACCTACGAGAAAAGTACTGGGTTACCAAGGTCAGAACGTCAGTCAAGACGGTAGTAGCCAATTGCCAGCTCTGCCGCATCTGCAGGGCCCAACCCGCCCCACCTAAAATGGGCGACCTACCACTCGCAAGGGTAGAATCATCACGAAGAGCCTTTGTTCGAGTGGGGGTAGATTACTTCGGTCCGATGGAAGTAGCAATCGGGCGGCGCCGCGAAAAGAGGTGGGGCGCCCTCTTTACCTGCCTCACTACGCGCGCTGTCCACTTAGAGTTGGCCGCTTCCCTAAGCGCCGACTCCGCCATACTAGCCTTGCGGCGCCTCATAGCGCGCCGCGGGCAACCGGCGCACCTGTACTCTGACCAGGGTACCAACTTCATCGGGGCCAACACCGAGCTCCGAGCCGCCCTGAAAGACCTCAACCAGGGTCATATAAGGGACGAGGCGGTCAATCGTGGCATCGAGTGGCACTTCAATCCCCCGGCGGCCCCGCACATGGGTGGCTGCTGGGAGCGCCTCGTCAGATCGGTCAAGAATGCACTCCGAAGCACGCTCAAGGAACGTGCACCTCGTGAGGAGGTACTCTACACCCTCCTCACAGAGGCCGAGCTGATCATAAACAGCCGGCCATTGAGCTACGTGTACGACGACCACGACCAGCCTGTGGTCCTGACACCAAATCACCTGCTCCTGGGCACTGCGTCCGGGAGTACTCCGTTTGCGTCGAGCAGCACCGATGACATCGACTCCCGCAGGCAGTGGCGGCGCGTGAATGCGCTAGCCGACATGTTCTGGCGGCGCTGGCTGCGAGAGTACCTACCTACGCTGCAGCGGCGTGAAAAGTGGGCAAATAACGTGCCAAACATACGTGTCAGTGACGTAGTAGTGATTGTGGACAATAATAGACCGCGAAGTGCGTGGACGAAAGGTGTAGTTAAGACTGTCTATCACGGCAACGATGGTATTATCCGTGTGGTGGACGTAAGAACCGTCAATGGTGTCCTACGTCGACCGGTAGCGAAGGTTATTGTGCTTCCCACAGACCAAGAGATGTAAGGCGGTTGAACCCTTTTACAGGGGGTGGAATGTAGGCGAAGCCCAATAAAACAAGCTACCTTAGTCATGTAATGTTCCTTTTATTATAATAAGTTTGTAGGCAAAGCTCAGTAAAACACGCTGTAGGTAAAGTCCATTAAAACGAGCTACCTTATACATGTAATGTTCCTTTTGTTATAATAAGTTACTGTATACTCACCTGTGTCATTTGCCTTAAGCACATTACTTGTAATTTGTACCCATCCGGTAGTAAAAGTTAATTTAAAATACCTAAACTATTTTATGTAGGTAAAACCTTGTAGCGCAAGTAATATACGTTGCACCCCACTAACGGTCTCGCTAATCCAGTAAGAATTGCAAAACCTTGAACTTCCTTACACGTGTTGACCGGAACTGGACAAGTCGAAACCTGCTCCCCGGGAAGGCCATGGTTTCTCGGCGCTGATTGGTGGAATTAGCCCAAAATTAGTAATTACGTGTGCAACTTGCGCTAGGGGTTGGAGACGATATAATAAGCATGTTTTGTTTTGTAAAGCACTAGTCATCAAATAGTCATCAAGTGAATATGAATAATCAGTGAAATTGTGAAAATAGTGGCTCCGCTGCCCACTGTTAAGTCGCGATGTACCCTTTAACTAGCTAGCCAGTCTCAGTATTAGCTTAGGATGTATTTTGTGTGAATTCCTTACTATATTTTTGTCCTAAATATGTTGTGCTCGTAATAATATTCTGTGTAAATTAATGTGTTGTGTAATAACGGGATGCGTAATATCCTATTGCTCTGTGTCATCGCATGTACCTCGCTATCTTGTGCCTAATGACTGATTCGTGAATATAAGAGTTTTAATTCGTGTGATGCTGGTTTACTTTCACTCCTTCGTCAAGGGAACACCGTTACCCCCGCCTACAGCACCTGACTCCCCGTATATCTAACAAATAGCATTACAGCAGCTTACAGACACTCCCGATTTATCAACACAAACATACTGAGAAAGGAATTTTTAATTAAATTCCTGACAGTGGCTGTAAAACGCAGCTGTGGATTGTTGTTCAATATTATAGTCCGCACGCGCGTGTAACTAATCGGACGGAGGGGAGCGGGATACGAAAATATTGGAGCAAAAGGTCCACACGACGAGGCGAGAAAGAGAAAAAATATATAGTAAAAAACTCGCTTTGAAAACCCAACTAAAAACAAGAAAATAATTTAATTCTATTAATTGAATATAAAACTTTTTAACAAAAATTTAAACCGCCGAAAAAACAGAATGTTCGGAAGTCAGTGACTTTCGATATGTATTTTAATTTTATGTCACCGCCTTCCGAACTTCGTTATTAAGGTTATACAAAAAGGCTTTTTTTTCAGTTTTTTCGGCGGTTAAATTTTTTGTTAAAAAGTTTTTATTTCATAATTTTTTGTGGCTATGTAATCTACTAATTCCTACATCCTTAATTTTTGACTACTTTTTGTAATACACAACTCAGAATTGAAAAATCTGTGATTGAACAATCAATCATCCCCTGTTTTCCTACCCTTAGGGTTGGAATACTATTTCGAAATTAATATGAGACCAACTTCGAAGTACCCTTTCCAATAAAAAAAGAATGATCAAAATCGAACTACTCGGAAAAAAGTTATGATAAAAAAAAAATACGCGTTGAGTTGAGAACCTCCTCCGTTTTTTCGTCG
This sequence comes from Polymixis flavicincta, assembly GCA_949987655.1. Taxonomy (NCBI): domain Eukaryota; kingdom Metazoa; phylum Arthropoda; class Insecta; order Lepidoptera; family Noctuidae; genus Polymixis; species Polymixis flavicincta. Next base: position 1,281,738 of record OX465198.1, on the reverse strand, counting down.
GTTAAAAATACCTCAAAAAGCGTGTTTTTTAGGTTTTTAAAATATTACTTATTTTACATTTTTTTTGTTCTGCTGACTACTAAAGCGCGATTTTTTTTTTCATTTTTTTTTTTCAATATTCAGTTGTCATCGGTCCTCGAAAAGTCTACAAAGTTTAAATTAAATCTGACCGTTTGAAGTGGGTCAAAATCAAGTCCAAAAAAGGAGTCGACTACAAACATACAGGTGACGCTAATAAAACCGTGTTAATAAAACGAATCATGCCGTGAGAGCAATGGTGGCCCGGTAGTAACCGACTTACAAGTTGTAGTTGACGCTTTACTCTTACAATCATCACTGCTCTCAAAACGGTGAAAGAAAACACCGTGAGGAAACTGGCATGTCCTAGAACCAAACTTCGAAGACATCTGACATCTACTAACCCGCTCCGGGCTCGCGTGGTAGATTACAGCCCACTCCCTCTCGAAACGGGGAGGCCTATGTCCCAGCAATGGGAACATTATGCTGATTATGAATATCGTGCGCCCGGTGGGCTCTTATTTAAGCCAAAACGATGATCTTCTATTGAGTTTCATCCCCTATTTAACATCTTTAAGGGATACATTTTCAAAAATCCTTTCGTAATTATCGTTTTCATTATAAAAGGAACTCTTATGCCAAACGTCACGCTTCTAGACCCAGTGGCTTAGGCGTTGTCTGTCAGACATCTGTCATCGTGTCTGTCATGTTAAGAAGATTGTAGCATACAGTTGTTCAAATAAGTGAGTAGAAAAGATCGTTAATAAAAATAGAATTGACACTAAGAAACATCAATGATTTGGCAGAGTCTAAAAAAATAAATAGAATGCCATAAATTAAGCAGCAAAAGGATGATGATTTTCCGAATAATACCTCTTTATAAGGTCTCATTTCAAAAAAGAATCTATCTTATTAAAATGAACAACAATAGGTACTTATTGCTCCTTTTACACGATGTCCTAGTGGTATTTCTGCGTATGTCTATATAGTGCCACAAATGCCATCGTCGGGTCTCCGGGACCCCGTCGCAACAGAGGGTTAAAATGAAAATAATGAATTCTTGGAGCAAGTTATTTGTGCTGTGGATGCTGCGAATAATTGTTAAGTCAAGTATTTTAAAATGTGAAATATTTGTTTTGTAGACATTTTTTTATCCACCCTTTCTTTCTTTGAGTTTTTTCCCCAATATTGTATGTAGATATAGTATCGTGCAATTGTCTTTAATATGCGTTTGAATAAATAATTAAGTATGTCTCCTCGAAATAGCTAGAAATTATTGTATTTCTATACTTATATTTTTATTGCTGAATGGGCCGGCCTCGATCACGTTTGATGGAAAGCAATTGAAGAGGTCTTTGATAGAATAAGAGTGCCCAGAAGATGCCTGTTCACTCTTGTTTTGAAGGTAGACGGATTACAGAAAACCAATGTTTCAAAAAGTTTTGTATGTAAGTAACGCATAGAAGTGAAACATCTATTTGAAACGTGAAGCCAATCAATTATACCTAATGAGAGATCGCGCAGTTGCTTTACATAAAATAAGTTTTTTTTAGGTTAAGAAATCATCAAATAACTTCTCTCGCTCTGGGTAGAGCAGGAGGGCGTGTCAGACTTACCGTCTAAAACCCACCCGTGTTCCCTCAGTTGCCTGTGTGCCAGGGACCACGGTATCTCTTTCGAACAACCCGCACCTCTGGCAGGTACATAACATACGTGATAATATATTTGAATGCCTCGTTGGTCTAGTAGTCAGTTTATTAGCAAAGTTTAATAATTTTAATATAACTAATAAGTTTAATAACAAATCTTTTCTTAATTATTATATTAATTTCAAATATTATAATATTTTTATCTATTATTTCATTTAAAAAATACTTTTTCTGGTCGGTAATTTTTTTTTTCTCCTTTTGAATGTGGATTCAAATTCTATCTGGAATTTGTCAGTGGTAGCCCGGAGTGTGGATGTATGCCCGGTTCATGGCAATAGGCTCACCCCCTATTACATGGGACTTAGATAAACCTGGCGAAATGCGGGGTTACTATAGGTGTACCTCTACTCAAGCCTTCGGACAAACAAGGCGCGATGTTAGAATAATCTAACATCTCGCCTTCTGTCAAACGCCACCTAGTGTCAGTTTACGGAAACACACCAGTACAGATTATTATAATCTACCCAGTTACCCTTGTAATATGATACACTAGTGTGTACCATTTCCCGTGTCGGAAGTAGCGCCCTCCGACGGAAGTCCCTGATAAGGCGCGTGCGGCTAAGTTTTTATCAGTTTAGCCGCACGCGCCTTAATTTATTTTCTACCCTAAGTTATAATCTGTTTAGGGTATTGAAATATAAGACAATGAATTTTAACCTTGATTTAATATCCTACGATCCTACTTACTACTATAATAATATTAATATCTGGATGACTGTGACTATTTTTGACGTTTTCTAAACATGAAACCTAGCTAGATCGATTCATCGCCCCGGAACCCACTGCATACTAATTTCATGAAAATCGTTAGAGCCGTTACCAATCAAATCAAAATATTTTTATTTCTTATAAACCTGCATGGGCACTTATGAAACGTCAGAAGCTAGGTGCACATTGTTGTTTCCTATGGAGAAGAGCCGGCAAGAAACTCCACGGTTACTCTTTAAAAAATGATTGGCTCTAACAATGTTTTCAGAGATAAAATGTATGGGAGGACAGTGCAGGCCTGTCAATAAGTACCAGGTACTTAGACGAATACAGAATAGAAAATCGTCTACAAATCTACAGTCTGTAAGGCCTACAACGTTCTCCCATACACAATTTGTGTGTGTGTGTGTGTGTGTGTGTGTGTCTGTCTGAGGCAACGTAGCTCCCGAACGGATGAACCGATTTTGATTTAGTTTTTTTTGTTTGAAAGGTGTATTTTTCGGGAGTGTTCTTAGATATGTTTCATCAAAATCGGTTCAGCCGTTTGAAGATTATCAGCTCTTTTCTGGTTGAAAAAGGGATTTTAGCCTCTGATCAACTCAAAATTTGGGATTCTATTACTTCAATGAAATTAGACGAATAAAATAACCTTGAACTGATGCTAGAGCAACACCTGGAATTTCCAGGAAACCCAAGTTATTCACCATCAAACAGCAGAAGTATTGTGTTTGGGCTCATTTAAAAGGTCTCAATGAATAGATTATAGATAAATGGTGATTTAAGGGAGACATTAAGTTTAAAAGCAAGAAATAAAAATTAAATTAAAAATTTTAAAAACCCCCGACCCAAACAAAAACTCTAAAAAGTAAAAAATAATATTTATAGGCCTTTTAATTTGAACGTAATATTTTGATCAGGGCATTGTCAAGTCGGGAGACGGTCAATGAAAACGCCAAACAGAGGCCTAGCCGTATATATATATTATATATATTACTATATTATTTTTTCCTTTTTAGAGTTTTTGTTTGGGTCGGGGGTTTTTTAAATTTTAAATTTAATTTTTATTTCTTGCTTTGATCTGCGACTTTCCATCGCTAAGTTCTGTAACTGACTTTGGCAACTTGCTATAGAAGCAGATACTTTTTATTAGAAATGACTTACTAGTTTTAGTCAATCTAAATTTTGGAATCACAATTTCATCTTTACTACGTGTATTCAGATTATGTAAATCGCATCGTTTTTTGAAAAGGCCTAAGTTTTTGCGAACATACAAGATATTTTCTAGGATATAAAGAGACGGCAGGGTTAGAATATCAATTTCGCTGAATTTGTTTCTAAGCGACTCGCGAGGCCCCATTTTATAGATTGCGCGGATTGCCCTCTTTTGTAAAATGAAAATTGAATCTACGTCAGCTGCCGATCCCCACAACAGAACGCCATAAGACATTATACTGTGAAAATAAGCAAACTAACCAAGCTGTGGCTACATCATTCAACTGCCTCATCTTTCTTACTGCGTAAGCAGCTGAGCTTAATCTACTTGAAAGAGCTCTAATGTGAGCTTCCATTGCAATTTTGAATCTAAAGTAATTCCCAAAAATACAGTTTCCGAAATAGAATCTAGTGTCTTGCCATCTAGTTTTAAGTTTAGACCTACTTGGGGTACATTTGGTAACGGGAACTTAATACATTTAGTTTTGTTCGCATTGAGTAAATGATTATTAGCGGCAAACCATTTACCGAGAGTCAGATTAAACATTTATATACAAGAATTGCTCGTTTAAAGGTATTAGATAAATGGTAAAGTTTGAATGTTTGTTAAACAATCGCGCTACAACGGCTGAACGGATTTGGATGAATTTTGGCAAACCTATAGATTATAACCTGGATTAATACATAGGATACTTTTTATCCCGGTAAAACGTTTCCTTGAGATAATTTTTAACCTCGACGCGAGCGAAGCCGCTGATTAAAGCTAGGAGGAAATCATTTGTTCATTAGGATCTAACTAATCGTGTCTCATGATGGGCAAATGTAAGGCAGGACGTGGTAGTACGCCCGCTGGGTGGATGGAGTTACGATCTTCGTAGGGTAGCAGGTGGCAGCTAGATGAGAGCAGCCGGGGACCGAGGATCGGAATGGCGAAATGATTGGAGATGTCTAGCAGTGGCCCGTTCACTTCTCAAATGACAGATGTGAACGATGTCGGGGTCGTTCGGCGTGCGGAGTTAATTTCCACTAGGCACTATTTGTCTGACTTTTTATCTATATTGGGCCTATTTGGTACAACCGTGCGGCACACTGTCCTGCTAATATCATACAATGTTCTTTACGAGTTTTTGGCGGGATCGCGTTGGAACATGTCGCACGAATTTTCTTTTTCATGAAAATCCGTGCGACATGTTCCAACGTTGAAATAGCGAATTAAATTGTATAATTTTGGTAGTGAATTATTCAATTTAGTTGCGTGTGAATGCACAAGTGTAGTGAAGGTGAAAATAAGTCAATCAAGTGGACTTTTCGTGTTCCCCCAAAAATTCCTAATAGGTTGTTGTAAAGTTTCTACCGCTTCACAATAACTTTGACTTGACTGGCTATGACTTTTTTGTAACTTCGTATCTGATATCGGGCCATTTACTTAATTGAAAAAACATAATTATCAAAATCGCACTACTCTGGAAAAAGTTATGCGTGGTCATACATTTAAAAAAATACATATACGCGTCGGCTTGAGAATATAATATAATGCTCTTTACACTTTTATTCATTTTTTCTTTCGCTGTTTAAAACCACGCAAGAACCCGAATGAGACGAGCAAAAAGAATGAAAGTTAGAATCAACGTTAAGCAATAACGCAAGCACGCCATGCGACGCGACGCGTTGGGTCGAGGGCCGAAATTTTACGCAGACGAAGTAACGGGCAGAAGCTCATCCCTAAATAATGCTTCATTCATAAACGACTTCAACTTTTAATATAAAAAACAATGTCATTAAAACAATTTATCAACGTTCTAAAACCGAACTCGTGACGTCACCGAGTCGTGACGTCATTTGTCAGTAATTAATGACGGCGTAAAGTACAGTTCCATGTTCTAAATTGTAAGGAGTTAATTGATGTGGTTTAGCGTTAGAGCCGACCGTATGCAGATTTTGAGAATGTTTGGTTAAATGAGATGATTAGGTATATATATATAAATAAGTTGCATACTCTAATCCTTTGACTAGAAAGCAGTTAACCCTCAATTGGTCAATTATTCCTTTTAATAGAATCTAAGAGAGTTCACAATTATGTATTTCTGTCTAACAAACATTTTCACAATTCAAATACTTCCCAAGATATGAGAATTTGTAGGCCGTTAACTGGAAAGGATTCTTTAGGATAAACAGAAAGAAATATCAATTGATGTTTTTATACAGTCAGTAACTTAACTATCACAGTTTTTAAGAAATAACGATTCGCGCGTTTTTTGCCATTTTTTCGGAAACAACGTTTTAGGGCTTAACGCCTGTTTAGTTAATGGACGGCAGTACGGCCAAGTGGTCGCAAGCGCCACTCCAAAGTATCAGGTCCCATGTTTTCCTTATTTCACGGGCACCAGCAGCTACGATGTGATTTTGCACACAGTTTAATGGCCGGAGAGTAATATAATTCAGTCTTGTGGAGGTATCTACACGCCACATGTGAATTACGCATCACACTGACGTCACGAAAAAATGCTACATCGCACATGCGAAATACCCACCAGACACCAAATACGCGTCGGAGGAAAATGCACGGTTCCTGTAGGAACCTAAGCGGGAGAGACGTCAAGGTGTTGCTTGTAATTAATAATTACTAACAAAAATAATAAAATGTACTTACAGTCGTAATACAGGTTGCCGACGGAAGACGTCAGCTTCGGTGTGCCTTGACCAGATAGAGACGCCATCCTTTCTCCCTGTACATACATACATTTACATATTAGTACACAATAATATACATAGCTATACATAAAGGGACCACCACCCAGGCATAGAGTTTAAAGAGGTTTACTCATTTTCTACATAAATTAATTAGTAGATAGGTAAGCATAGACTGCACAATTGCTTTCTTTTTCTCCTGACTGTTTTGTTCATTTGACGGCTAAAGTCATTACTACCGCCCATAGTATAAGGTATTTTCACCATTTTGTGTTATAATTGATTTGCAATGATGTGCAATAAGGCAGGTTTTTTATTGGAAAGAAAATGCTGCTGCATATTTCGGAGTCTTGGGGACAATTACAATCACTTTTTCTCGCCATTAATTTAATCTGTGCAAATCCCGGAACATTTCGAAATACTGCTCTGAAGACAATCAAGGAATTATAAATACACTTTATTCTTACATATTATAAAACACTTAAAATATCTCTTTATTTATTTGTAACGTTTTAGTTCTCTTTGAATCTTAAAATTAATATTTTCAATGTTTGCTGTTAATGGCGTTGTACTTGATTGTTAATTTAAGCAATTAATGTTACTTAATATTTACAAATGTTGGGAGTAAAGTAAGGATTTATTTGAATTTGAATTAACACATTACTATAGTAATTTGTAAGGAGCTCAAAAGATAACATTATAGGGCATTTACGATTCTCGATTGTTTTCATATACCTAAGCATTATCAGACTATAATGTATGCACTGCTGAGGTACAGGCCTCCTCTCCGAGAAGGAAAGGGCCTTTATCGTACACGCGGGCCCAGTCCGGGTTGGCGTTTCTTTAAGTGCCATTAACGAATAAAGACAAATACTTTTTTTGAGTTATTTTTGCTGGAGGCTTGGTGATCACAGCATGCTACCTACTGCTTATATCACATTTTACAATTTTTTTTTAAATTGGCTGGTTTTATGAAGCCGTCGGATGCAAGTTGATTATTTGATAATTAATAAAATTAACAATCGAAAGAAAGCTTTTAAGAAGCAGACTGTTTGAATTCAATTTATAGGTTGAATATTTAATTCTAAATTCATGAAAAAAAAACCCTGCAGTTAGTTTTTTGCAATGTTCCCAAATATTATAATGGAGGTCCTACAAAAAATATGATTTAATAATATTATTCAATAAGAAGTTAAATGTATAATAAACGAGTTGTATTAGAATCATGCTACGGAAAGTATTGTTTTCTATAAAAATAAAGGCTTTCGGTAAAAACATCCAGAAAATACAATAACTTAATATTCATAGCACAATTATAAAACAAAAGGAAAACCATGCAATACCATAAAAAGAAGAAAAAACAAAATTAAAACATGCAACCCTTCTCCACAGTTGGGTAAAATGGAATATCATGCACCACGAACAAAGGGCGTGTCAAAATCCAAGATGGCGGACTAAAAAGATGGAAATTGAACGAACCAACTGTATATGTTCAGCTATTTGCTTGCAGTAGGAAAAAAAGCCGTCCAAACTCAGCTTTGACATAACTCTAACTTCTAGAAAAGTCTGTGAACAGAGAGAAAGAAATACGTTAATGATTCTGACACTACGAGTACAGTGTTGTCAGAGTAAAATAATAAAAAGTTTTTAGTAGTTTTCTTTTTCAGAAAATTTTCCGACCGCGTTAACATTTAAAATATGATAAATACATTAAATATAATAAAAGAGCGAAGAGAAATGTAATGATATATGTTTCTAGAAAATAAAAGAAAACAAAGGTACTAAATCTACTCTAACGAATAATTTACAAGTTATTCTCAGCTGCTTATCTAAGAGTACATACCTTATTAGCAGCTTCCACAAAAAACTACTTATAAGCTATATTTTTAGTCGAGAAACAAATAACTATATGCCTTAAACAGAAAATGTATTTATTAAAATACAAAGCGCGCAAAACTGAGTTAGAATTTCTCATAAATGTAAGAGGAATTTTAAGACTGGGTACAATTTCAGCCTGGGAGCTGACGACGGGTACTGCTCCAACAGTTTCAGGCAGACTGAAATCTGGGGTCTTCAGGGGAGGCTTCAGGCTTCAAGGTTCGCGCATGCGCCTTGTAAAGGTCGTGGGGGTGACATTTGGGCTAGGAGGGGGAGGAGGGATGACGGGGCTGGTCAATATTGAGAATCAGGTCATCTAATATGGGCGTGGGTCCTTTGTTGTATGAAATGCTGGTTTTGGGGAATTATGGTATATTTTGATGTGTTTCCTGGATAATTGAGAAAACGGGGTAGAATGGGAGCGAAATGGGAACTAAAGGCAATATTTAAGTGGCACTCCGGGAGTGCCGACAGAAGTGAAAACTTTTACGTGTGTATTTTTGAAATATTTCTTGAATCGTCAGATTAAACAACGTTCAATATATACGTTCAACGTTGTTCGTTCGTACGTTCGTGTTGTCAGTGGTGTCCGTAACAGTGTAGCGGGTTCAATTGTTTTTTCCCATCTCAAAAAATACACAACGCGCCTAAAAAAGTTTTCACTTCAATTAAAAAATATAACAAAGAACTGAGTTCTGATGCATAATATAACAGTGTCATAGTAAGAACTGCGGGGTGATTGCGTGACACAATAACAGTTGTAATCGCTTAAATTTGACAGTTCTACAACATTCATTGCTGTTTTTAAGCAGACACATTTTTCAAATATAAGAAGTAGTGGATTAGCAATATTTTTCAGAATGTTTCCGTTTTTCGAACATTATGATGAAGCAATATTTCTAAAAAATATTCCTTATCTGATTAATAGTATGTTACGTAATTTGGGAAACACTGAGATTACTGTTTTATAATTGGAGTTGAGTTTCCTTCGATGGCATTATATTAATTATTTAATATGCTCATCATGTATGTCTAATAGGATGCCGTGAGTATCTACTAACCGCGCCCGAACTATATGGACGTGTACTATTTACTTAAGATAATTTTATTATAATTCAATTTTCTGAATTTTGATTTCAGATCATATCGCAAAAGTACTTAGAGACATATCTAAAAAAATACAAAACAATGGAACAAACAATATTGTTAAATATGAGGACAATTTTGAAATACTTACATTCTTTGATTTGTAAGAACTGCGTTTAAAATAAATGCATCCAAAATTACGCGTAGCATCCAAGCTACGACGTAGCACTTCGTAGCGTTTCGTAGCAAATCAAAAAGCGTAGATCTGAAGATCGTAGCAGGTTCATAATTATCATATATTCTATTGTTATTATTGACTACATTGGTGACTCTTAGGTTCGAATCCCATGTCAGGAACGTAAATTACGAAATATGGGCGGAAACATTTCCAATTTTCATTGCCTTGAAAACGTGTAGGCAATTACTGAGTGTTGGTGTAGTAACGCGTGGGAGAGAATACTGTAAACAGTGACCTTTTGTTTGTGGTAGAACAAATTACAATCTGTGACGTAGGCTGTGTTTTATAGGGGTTTATTTGCACTGGTCGATCGAAGGTTAAGCTACGCTGGCTGCGGTCATTTTATGGATGGGTGACCATTCTGTAAATAATTCTATCACCGCACAATCCTGAGTCAAAAATTCGAAGACATGTGACATACACCAACCTGGGCCCCAATTCTATATGGTTATAATGATTCCCCGCGGAATCTTGCTACGTTCAAACTACGTCAATCTCGTGTTTTGTAGAAATAAATGCAACAGTAAGGAATCGAAATGTCATAATCTGTTTGTTTCAAGGCAATTTGTCGGTATTTATTAGTACACTAGTTTTTGCCAGCGGCTTCGCCCGCGCGTTACTTTCATTCCCTATTTAACTCCCTTAGAGGTTGAATTTCGAAAAATCCTTCCTTATTCCTTGTCTACATTATAAAGGGAACCTCTGTGCAAAATTTCAGTTTTCTAAATTCAAGGGTTTGGGCTGGGCGTTAATGAGTCAGTCAGTCAGTCAGGACTTTTCTTTTTATTTATATAGATGTCTTGTGTGATCTAAGTAATTGACGTGGTTTCGAAGTAAGGAATCTGAAAGTGGTTATAGTTAATTAGGGCCCTACACCGGGCCCGCGTGGTGGATTGCGGCTTACTCCCACAAAGAGGAGGCCTATGTCCCAGCAGTGGGAACATTATTGGCTGATGCTATGCTGCGGTCATTTTATGGATGGGTGACTATTGGGTTCTTTGAGCTACCATCCAGACAGAGTGGCAGGGGCATAAACGCACAACCTTTCACTATGGATCCAGTATAGAGTTTAAATGTTATATCCGTGTGTCAATTATAATATAATATTCCTTTTGATGTATAAAGCTAGATATAAGTTTAATTAATATAATATTTTAAGTGTGGAAGTCCCTAATCTACGTCATATTAGATCTCACAGTAATTTATTGTATTCACTAGTTTTAAGCCTAGCATATAAATATGGTTGTGAACATTGTGCATTTAACAAATAAATAATTGATTCAGAATCCTGCATTGAAATATATCGTCGGTTATTTAAAAAAAAATGCCTTTCGGTATATTTTGTCAAAGGTATGGGCGTGTGATACGGAGGAATGAGGAAAATGTCGTGAGGAAAGTTTTGAGTATGAATGTAGATGACTATAAGAGTAGGAGGAGACCAAAGAAACGATGGATGGACTGTGTGAATGATGATATGGTTAGAAAGGGTGTGACTACGGAGATGACGACTAATAGACAAATGTGGAAGAAAAACCATACCATTTTTACTATCACAAATCCATTTTTACTATTACAAATATTAATGTAATTTAATTGAATATTGGCGCTTATTACTCATTAAGGTAGCTTATTTTTCTAATTAATTGTTTTATGCATGTGGTGTTTACCTGTTGCGCTGTAATTTAATTTTAAGAATGTGTTATGTCACTGTATTCAGTGTGAACAATTGTTGATAAAACTAATAAAATAAATAAAAAAGACATGTTGACATTATTCATGTTCTGTGTCTCTTATTGTTTATTACTTTGCCCATGTATGTATAGAATCAAGTCCATCCGACTACACAGACAGCTGTGCTGCTGGGGAGTTTGTTGCGCCACTTCTTCTTCCCAGCTAAAGCACTAGGAAGTGGTGAAGGGTGGGCGTTTTTGGGGGACTGTCTTATGTAATTTTGACGTTCGAAAAGTGCTGATTCTCAGTCTAATTTGAATAAATGACTTTTGATTTTGTTTCGCCGACCCCAAATAAATTAAGATAGTGGCAGGAGAATGGATGAGTAAATGACCGCGTTGGTAGATCAAGGCAAACCCATATTTGTTAAATACTTTGAAGATTTTAAAATAAACTTTATACGAGTCGAAAACCAATAAATTCAGTGACCTTTTCCCGACCTTTAGAAGCGTAGGCGGTTACTCAAACAGTGTGGGCGTAGTATTGCGTGGGAGAAGATACCGTACACTGAGATCTTTTGTGTGTGGGTGGAATACTATGTGTGACGTAAGCAGTATAATAAAGGGGCTATGTGGTTGAATAACAGTCACGAGCGATCTGCAAGGTTATGCTGCATCTGCCGCGGTAAATTTATGGATGGGTGACCATTGATAAATGTTTTTTTTGCAAACCGTTTTACACGTCAATTATATTTTTTAAACTAGATGAGGTCGGCGTTTCCGAAAGGTCGAAACAAACTCAGAGGTCAGTCTTTTATAAATTCCAGACATAATATAAGGTAAGACCGGTTGTCCGACTTTTCAGGCTTCTGACTATGAAATATCCATGAATGACAGCCGGGACCAATGGCTTATTCTGTTTTCCAAGGCACCAAGAGGTCTTGGTATTTAAAGACGGTCACCCATCCATGGACAACCGCGGTAAGCGTAGCTTAACCTATTTGAACGACCCGTGCTGCTGTTATTACTTAGCCACAAGCCCCTCAAACGGTATAATAAAGGGTCTCGTGGTTAAATAACAGCCATGAACGATTTGCAAGGTTAAACTGCACCAGCCGCGGTCTTTTTCTGGATGGGTAAAACATGGTAAAGTAAACACACACTCATTTCTACCTTCAAATTGTCTGGAGGGTTATTGACCTCTACGTAGTGCGGTGACACGTTTGTTATGATTTGAATTTAAGAAAGATATGAAACCGAAAATTTGGTATCAATTCTTAGAGTATTTTCTTTATTTATTTATTTACGTAAAGGTTCACCCACAGTACATAAATATACATACAAATAGTAAATCATACGGTTAAATTCTAATATACATGCCAATAGGGTATTTTCCAATTTATTAAAAACTATTCTAATTTGAAGATTGGGACGAAATATGTAACAGAAAAATAAAAGTAAATTGATTTATATCCATTTTCTCAATTAAAAACGATTTAAACCAAATATAATTTTCGTTATTTTGAATTTACCGCCAAAACGCTCCTTACGATGACTTTTTATCACGTGACGTCAACTTTGTGTAAACTAAAGTAGTTAGTAAGTAAACAAGTGAGTGTCATGTTTATAATTAACAAGATTTTTTATGGATAGAAAGTGAAATCACTGGTGTGCGGTGCCTCTGTGCACAAATACTTCTAAAACTGCGCCAAACGAAGTATTAGGTCTTTACCTATGAAATTGCCGTTCTGCAGTACTGGCCATTTCAAATCAAAATAATTTTTGTTTGGCTAAGAATTCTAATTTCAAATTAATTTTATTTTAAAAACATGGATTTTTTTTTCTAAAAGTAGTCATTTCTTTATTGATTAGTGTTACATTTTCATCGCATTTCAATCTTTTTCGTCATCATGGATACGTTAAAAATTCGAGTAATTATGGAATATGAGTACCGTCGTGGCAGCAACGCGGCACAAGCGGCACGCAACATCAACGACGTTTACGGAGCTAACACTACAAACCAACGCACCACCTGTTATTGGTTTGCTCGCTTCCGTTCTGGAAATTTCGACCTGAAAAATGAACCTCGCGGTCGTCCGAAGACTTTGGTCGACAATGACGAATTAAAGGCGATTGTGGAAGCTGATGATACACAATCTACGGCTGAATTAGCAGCAGCTTTCGACGTTAGCGTCAAAACAATATTGGTCCATTTGCGTCAAATTGGCAAGGTAAAAAAGCTTGACAAATGGGTGCCCCACGAACTCAATGATCGCCAGCGCGAAGTACGCGTCGAGACGTGCCTTGCACTGCTCAACAGACACACAAATGAAGGAATTTTGAACCGCATTGTTACCTGCGATGAAAAATGGATTCTGTTTGATAACCGTAAGCGCTCAGCAAGTTGGTTGGATCCTGGTTCAGCACCTAAACAATGCCCTAAACGAAAACTTACCCTTAGAAAAGTGATGGTCACTGTTTGGTGGTCTAGCGCCGGTGTGATTCATCACAGCTTCTTACCAAACGGGGTGAGCATTACTGCAGATGTGTACTGTGAAGAACTGAACACAATGATGGAGAAGCTGGCGCATCTCCAACCAGCATTGGTCAATCGCTCGTCTCCGCTGCTCCTGCACGACAACGCGCGACCTCATACTGCACAGCAGACGGTCTCCAAGTTGCAAGAACTGGGGTTGGAAGCTCTCCGTCATCCGCCCTACTCACCAGACCTTGCGCCTACAGACTACTACTTTTTCCAGAATTTGGATAACTTCTTGGCGGGAAAAAAATTTAATACCCGAGGGGCAGTACAAAATGCCTTTGAAGAATTTGTTGCCTCCCGTCCAGCTGATTTCTTTAAGAAGGGCATCAATAAACTGCCACTGCGATGGCAAAGATGCATTGATTGCATGGGTGATTACTTCGATTAACACAAATAAAAAATTCATGAAAAAAATTCGTTTAAATTTTTTCATACAAAACGGCAATTTCATAGGTAAAGACCTATTATTTGTACTGGTGCTGTTTACACAAAGCTAACGTCACGATATCACGTGATAAAAAGTGATCGGAAGGTGCATTTTGGCGGTAAATTCAAAACAATTTGATTTTAATCGTTTTAATGGAGAAAATGGATATAAACAAATTTATTTTTATTTTTCTGTTAAATATATCGTCCCAATCTTCAAATTAAAATCGTTTTTATCAAATTGGAAAATACCCTATTAAAGATAAACACGCAACACTAACAACAGAAGACGCCAGAATACCGCTTAGTTGCTAACTTAAGTGTAATGTACAATTGTTTATGAAAATTAGGAACAAAATAAAAGACAGAGTAAGTAATTAGATTGGGTTAAATATGCACTATTAATCAGAAATAACGACTACGTTTCATTGCCAAGGTTCTTGATCTGCTTCAGGTACGGACTCAGTAAATGAATTCTCATTCATTCACATCTTAATGAGTGGTGATTTGAGACCCATGTTTGTAGAGGTAGTAGGGCGCTGTAACTTTGTAATTATGGGAAAGTGTGGAATTATAGGCGGAACTTTTAACGAAAACGAAATTTTATTTTGAGCTGAAACCAACTGTTATCGATAGAAATGGGGTTTCTGTTACACCCTGTATCTGCGCACCGTACTCAAATACACTACAATACATGAAAGCAGTTGTACCACAATAGTAGCAGCCCCGACTTACTTTGTGTAAATTATTTCATCACCACTGCTCTCAAAACGGTGAAGGAAAACATCGTGAGGAAACCGGCATGTCCTAAAACCAACATTACAAATACGTGTGACATCTACCAACCCGCACTAGGCCCGCGTGGAGGATTACGGCCCACTCCTCACAGAGAGGAAGCCTGTGTGCCAGGCAGGCAACATTACAAGCTGTTTATGCTGGCTGGAGCAATAGTGTGGGCGTAATATTGCGTGGGAGAGAGCACCGTAGCCTGTGACCTTTATTCGTGTAGGCGGAATACAATGTGTGGCGTAAGTTTTGTTCGATACTGTCTCATCATCATCATCATTTCAGCCGAAAGACGTCCACTGCTGGACATAGGCCGGCCCCAGGCTCCTCCATTTCGACCGGTCTTGTGCTTCCCACATATATCATATATTTACACGATACTGTATACAAGCTTATTTTTAGTATATGCGAAACACGAAACACGTGTCTAGTATTCTTATGTAAAGAATCTATGTACAAAATTTCAAAACTGTATCATGAAAAATCACAAAGTTATAAACCTTGTTATGTTACCTAGTTGTCTACACAAACATGATCACCATAGGACCCACGCGCTGTTTGTGCTCATTGATAATAATTAGGCAGTAGGTACCTAACCGTATGGCAATTGTTTTGTAATTAAATGGAGATAACAAAAAAAAAAATCGGTTAAAAATATAACATGGTGTAAAAACTATTGGAATCGATTCAGTTCCTTATTCTGAACAAACTATATTCAGGTTTCGCCTATACTAAGAATAATGTTGTATAACTCAGAATAGAATGCACACATATTACAATACTAGCTTTTGACAGCAGCTTCACCCGCGTGGAGGTCGTAAAATATGCCACGGAAACGTAACTACCGGGACAAAAAGTTCCCTATGTGTTAATCCCGGGGTATAAAATATCTGAGTGCCTTTCATTTCATTTATCCCTACTTATTATTATACATTCGAAAGTAACTCTGTGTCTGTTACGCTTTCACTCCTAAGCCGCTGAACCAATCGTCATGAAATTCGGCAGAGATATAGCCTGGGATATGAAGAAGAACATAGGCTACTTTTGACGACATCCACGCGGGCGGAGCCACGGGAATAAGCTAGTTTATAATATGACTAGAAATAAAGTAGTCGCATGATGTCATCCCAGAACGCCCAGTGAGAAATGGGCGTTCTAGTATATATTAGAACGCCCATTTCTCACTCTTTTCTGGTGTATAAGGATTACACCACTATTTCTTGGTTTAATCCAGCAATATGACAAGTTTTTTTTAAAGCTTGGAAAGGTTTAATCTAATCAATTTAAATTTTGTGATTTGTTTCTTTTATAGTACACAAACCTCTGCACTGCCTTCCATATAAAATTATTCTCTGCTACCCTCAAATACAACTCAATGTGGGGACATTACCAAACAAATACAACAGACAAATTCACAAAAAAAACAAAACACAGCTATCTATTCTTATCTCAGAAACAGACAGCCTTCACAAAAAGGCTGGTAGCTTATCATGGGACTCACATCAACAATACTCTCTGTGCGTAAAGCCTACATTACACGGGCGGTCATTTTTTGTAAAGAGAATAAATAAATTATTTGAATTTGGAACAAACTGAACTGTCAAACTTATGTCATTTTGGCCTGATCGGATGCGTGCACATAAACGAGACGAAGATAGGTATGGCTTCCATAAAGATTAATTCTACCTACCTTCAGTTTCAATTCCATCAACTGCCTAGCCTTTTCCTAACTATGTTGGGGTCGGTTTCCAGTGTGACCAAATGCAGCTGAATACCAGCATTTTACATGGAGCGACTGCCTATCTGACCTCCACAACCCAGTTACTGGGTAATACAATACCCCTTGGTAAGACTGGTTGTTAGACTTTCGGGCTACTGACGACCCGTAACGACTGTCAAAGATGACAGCCGGAACCAACGGCACGAAGGGGCCTTGGTATGTCAAGATAGTCACCCATCGACGAGCCAACCTCGGCAAGCGTAGCTTAACCTGATCGATCGACCCGTGCAGCTATTGTTACTCAGCCACAAGCCCCTCTGCGATCGTTCTATATAAAATATAATATTCAGCTTTATCCAGTCAGACTGGAAGCTGACTCAACATAGTTAAAGAGAAAGAAAGTTAAAAAGGATAGGCAGATGATGAAACCCATGCAACCCAATGCCACAAACTCGTCTTTTCAGTTTCAATTGATTTCCTTCAATTCAGAACATGTTTTTGGTAGATATATGAGTGTTGACGAGGTACCTACAAGTAACCTGGAGTGTTTATGCCCGGATGATGGCAATAGGCAGGCCCTATTACATGGTACTTGAGCAGAGCAGTGGTGGCCCAGTGGTAACGGCCGCGGCTTACGAGATGTAGGTCGTAAGTTCGAACCCAGACAGGCGCCTAACTTAGTGTAAATAATTTCATCATCACTGCTCTCAAAACGGTGAAGGAAAACATCGTGAGGAAACCGGTATGTTCTAGAACCAAAAAATTTGACGACATGTGACATCTACCAACCCGCACTGGGCCCGTGTGGTAAATTATGGTCCCAGCAGTGGGAACATTAGAGGCTGATTTTGTGAACATAACTGGTGAAATATGGGTGTACTATAGGTACACCTGCGCCCCGCGCTTTGGGGAAACAAGTCTTGATGGTATGTGTGTTTACCTACAAGCATACTATGGCCACTACTTGAAGCAAATCGTTAAAACTAAAGAGGTACAATGAGCACAAAGATCAAACTGACGTAGATTTGCCTGCACAGTTTAGCCTCTAGATTCGCCGTTTCTCCTACCCATGTATAGGGAGGCTTTGCAAGTATTTCAGTATTCCACCCACGTCTTTACGTTTTTTATTTTGGTACATTGATGTAGGTGGGACTTTTTTACATCATTTGGAGTTGTGTCGTGGGAGATCTTAAAATAAGTCTTTTATAAAAAGGCTGGTAGAATGTGTTGAGTAAATGTTATCTTAAGTAGGATAAATAATTTATTTTTAGATAAGAATCGAGTCGCAATATAACCATTGATATGCTAAAAAATATTGTTGGTACAACGGAAATACATTTAGAGAATACTTTTTTTTATTTTAGCGATATTTTTAACCCCCGACGCAAAAACGACGGGGTGTTATAAGTTTGACGTGTCTGTGTGTGTGTGTGTCTGTCTGAGGCAACGTAGCTCCCGAACGGATGAACCGATTTTGATTTAGTTTTTTTTTTGTTTGAAAGGTGTACTAGTCGGAAGTGTTTTTAGACATGTTTCATCAAAATCGGTTCAGCCATTTGAAGATTATCAGCTCTTTTCTGGTTGAAAAAGGGATTTTAGCCTCTTCCATGGGTCTGATCAACTCAAAATTTGGGGTTATATTACTTCAATGATATTAGACGAAAAAAATAACTTTGAACTGGTGCTGGACCAACACCTGGAATTTCCAGGAAACCCAAGTTTATCACCAACAAACAGCAGAAGTATCGTGTTTGGGCTCATTGAAAAGGTCTCAATGAATAGATTATAGATAAATGGTGATTTAAGGGAGACAGTAAGTTTAAAAAGCAAGAAATAAAAATTAAATTAAAAATTTAAAAAACCCCCGACCCAAACAAAAACTCTAAAAAGTAAAAAAATAATATATATAGGCCTTTTAATTTGAACGTAATATTTTGATTAGGGCATTGTCAAGTCGGGGGACGGTCAATGAAAACGCCAAACAGAGGCCTAGCCGTCCCCCGACTTGACAATGCCCTAATCAAAATATTACGTTCAAATTAAAAGGCCTACATATATTATTTTTTACTTTTTAGAGTTTTTGTTTGGGTCGGGGGTTTTTTAAATTTTAAATTTAATTTTTATTAAATGTTAGACGAATATAAAAAGTGAGTTTTTGATAACTAAGAGACTGAAGATCGACATTTTTAACATAGGTACCACTCTTTAAAAAAGGGGTTTACTGCTTGATTCCGAATGTCATTTGGCCGGTGGCTAATTGCCCGAAGTCATCAGATCGAGCGTCCGTTTCACCGCAAAGCCGTTGCAATGATAAATCCTATCCATCGAATGTCAATTGGCTCGACGTGCCAGTAAGTTGAAAGCTATTCTACGTGTACATAAAATATTCAAGAAGAGTAAAAAAAGGAATGAAAAATGGGATAAATAACAAACCAGCAGGGTCAAACAACCAAAGTCTTCCGTAGTCTTCAAAAAGAGGGAAGAAGACACACAATTATTTATCGATGCTATGGAAAGTGGCAATTTGGACGCTCGATCTGATGACTTCGGGGAATAAGCCATCGGGCGTATGACATTCGAAATCAAGCAGTGAACCCGTATAAAACTACCCATCAATAATGTTTTACATTAAGCTCAAATCCTCAAATGAAAGGTTCGCGGAAAATCAAAAGAATTGCAAATTCTTAAGCACAGCATAATCAGCTTATAATGTTCCCACTGCTAGGACACTGGCCTCCTCACCGTAAGAGGGAGTAATTAGGTCTTGCTCCACCACGCGGGCCCAGTGCGGGTTGGTAGATGTCACATGTCTTAGAATTCTTGGTTCTAGGACATGTCGGTTTCCTCACGATGTTTTCCTTCACCGTTTTAGGAGCAGTAGTGAAGAAATTATTTACACAAAGGAAAGTGCCTGAGGTCGAACACACGAACTACAACTCGTAAGTCTGGGGCGTTACCACTAAGCCGCCACGCACTGCTCGTTACATAGGTGAAGCAAAAAATTTGTACCCCTTTATACGAAAATTACGCGGACGGAGGAGTATTTTTAGCACGGTTACAATTTATATGGAGGAGTGTAGAAAGAAAAAAAAATAGTCTAATTTCCACCTAGTTACTATAAATAAACCAGAAATTACAATTTGAACCTTCCTATCCTTTGAAAGAATATATTTTGCCATGACCATATTTTCATCCCGGGTGTTTCAATTGCGCAAATCGCCCTGAGGACACGGTGGAGCACACGACGGAGGTCTGCCCGCCTTGGGTGGAGCACCGCGGTGACCTCGTGAAGGCGATCAGCGGCGGCGATCTCTCGCGTCCGGCCCTGGTCCAGGCCATGGTACGGAGCGAGAGTGCATGGGTAGCCGTCATCTCCTTCAGCGAAGAAGTAATGCTCGCGAAGAGGGAGGCGGCGCACGTGAGGGAGAGGCAGCATATGCGCCCTCACGGCCCTAACCGCCGCAGGAGACCAAGAGCGGGAGAAGTTATTTGATGATTTCCCACAAAAAAAAAAACAAACATATTTTCATTCATCATAGCGCACAATAAGAACCCTAATTTCACGAATGGACGGCTGACCAAAATGGCCAGATGAAATCAAATCTTTTGGCATTACCACAAAGATTTATATCGTAAATCAACAGAGGACCCTGACGGAAATAGGTCGTGACGTCATTCGCAGACACGTCGCCTATTTGGGCACAGTTCCAAATACAGAACCTGATTACACTGTTCCGTAAGACCTGCTTAAGACAGGGGTCTGAGATAAGCGGGCGAGGAGCGAGGAGCGGGGCGACAATAGTCCAAAAAATGGGTCGAATAATTTTAGAAAGCGATCGTAAATATACGACTAGTTCAATCAATTTATTTATTAAAGTAACCATGACTTATTTGTAAGTAAAAATTCTTATCGAATGTACTATACTGTGACTTATACTGTGACATCTAATTTCCACACAACTTCTCGGTCACCGGCGCCATTTTCAGCTCACTGACTTAGTAAATATATTAGCCTGTCATATGTACAGACAGACGGGTAGAGAGTGCGCCTCATATTAGGGAATTAGATTTTTGCATATATTCTTAATTACTAAATTAGATTTTTTTTTAAATTAATTAGTTTTTTATTAACTTTGTTTGGGTTGCGTTAGCTTCAAAAATACGTATTTAGGTAATTCCCTTTGTGTATATTGATGATGTTCTAATACCCTTCCTGTCTCTGTTGACATAGCAAGTAGTGGTATACCAATTTGGTATGTGGTAAGTACCATAAAAAAGTTTATATCATCAAAAAAAAAGAATACACTAGAAAGTGAAATAGTATATTTCATTACAAGTGCGGAAAGGCTGTCATTGCAAAGAGTTCCGACAAATGTCTACCCGAGCCGAGGCGCAGCCGAAGGCGAGGGTTGACAGTCGGAACAAGTTGCAATGACGGTTCCGCAGGTGTACTGAACGACTATTTTTAATACAGTTGCGAAAAAATGAAGCAATTTAATAAAATCACAATAAACTCAACTAACTAATCATTTATTTCTTATAAAAGTTATAGTACACATGTACATTGAAATTGGTACAGTTTTTTATACTAACTGGGGAAGTTTTAGGTTGCATATTTACTGTTTGAGACAAAATATTATTAATTTCGTATGATTGTTCATGTATATTTGTCATACAATAGCGTTTGCTAGTTGATGGAATTGGATCTGATGAATTATCATTATCAACGAAGGTAGATGGACGAACTGCGGCTAAATAACGATCATCGGGAGCTTCGTTCAATCACTTCATTGGATGTTAATATTTTCGACTTTTTACTTGTAAAACCGTCTGATTGTCGTTTTAAGAAAGCATTTAATTTTGGGTATTCACTTATATCCACGTTATTCCTTATTTTCAGCATACTTTTTATCATCGAAAACCTCGACCATAACGTAGACGGTTTTAATTTTGCTGAGAGTTCGGAGAAGTATGCCAACATAACATTTTCTGAAAAACTATTTGCTTTCTTCTCTTCTCTCCACGCAATAAATTCGTCGTATGTAGATACTCGTATGTAACGACTTTTTGACTTTTCCGGTAACATGTTCTCCGAAGCATTTTGTGCCATTATACTGAGTTCCGGTGGTGTTAATTCAAAAAAAAAATTGGGTCGAAATTACTCATTTTGTGCAACAAACAACTAAACTCGCAAAGAAAAATTCTGGAAAATGGCGCCAACCGTAGAATATAGGTAAACAGAGTTTTTTTTTTCTTCACCCATTTTGGTAGGCAAAGGGAACTATGCCCATACAGCTTAGTCTTCAGTAGATTTTTTTTTGATATGGAATGAAAATGAAATTTAATGAGATGAAATTAAATGAAACCTAACCTAACTCATTCAATTAAATCATTAAATCTGATATTGAAATAAAATAGTAGCTTCTTTTTAGAAATATACGTATTTGTATGAATCACAAAAACTCTTTAGTAAAAACTTCGTGGTTGGTTTTTCTTTTTAATAGACATTATTTTGACAGTTGGGAAAGCGAACGCACGAGTTCGGGAAAGGTAAAAAAAAAGCACTAGTATGTAATAGCCCACATCCCGAACGCTATACGTCCCTGCAATACGCCACTTTTTGAGCAACTGTATTAAAAAACTTTTTAATAAAAAAATTAAACCGCCGAAAAACCGAAAAATAAAAAATAATAAACTAGCTTTGTCCAACCCCAATAAATAAGTTCGGAAGGCGGTGACATATGTAAGCTAGTTTATTATTTTTTATTTTTCGGTTTTTCGGCGGTTTAATTTTTTTATTAAAAAGTTTTTATTTTATAATTTTTTGTGGCTATAATCTACTAATTACTACATGCTTAATTTTTGATTTAATACACGACTCAGTATTAAAATCTGTGAGTAAACAATCAATCATCCCCTGTTTTCTTACCCTTAGGGTTGGAATTTTTCTTCGAAATTTATATGGGACCAATTTCGAGGTATACCCTTTCCAATAAAAGAAGAATTATCAAAATCGGACTACTCTGGAAAAAGTTATGCGTGGTCATACATAAAAAAAAAAAAAAAAAATATACGCGTCGAATTGAGTAACCTCCTCCGTTTTTTCGTCGGTTCGAAAATAAATTTCAATTCTGAAAAAAAACTAAAATACCAAAAGGTATTTTTCACTTTGTAGTGTTTTTTTTTTTTTGAAGTCGGTTGTTTCTTTAATGATAAATGATTTTATTTCTGTAAGTAGGTTTGTACAAACACTTTTACACGTCAATCATATTTTTTTAAACTCGATGAGGTCGGCGTTTCCTATCTGACTACTCTGAGAAGAAAGGCCGAAACAAACTCAGAGGTCTCAGTCTCTTTAAAAGTCCAGACATAATCTTGGTCAGATCATGTGAAGACCATGTGGATGGGTGTCTGAAATGGTAATACTTTGAAGCGTATAACATAATATGCTTTTACAAGCGTTGCTTCTCACAAAAGGTCAGAGGCCACGAGGCATAACGCCCAAACGCCCCTCGCCCACGCTTTTATCCTTTCCCATTCGGCAGTCTTTTGTTTTAGCTAGGTATGTTGCAGCTCAGAGGAATGCATGAATGTACTGGGAATTTTGTAGCCATATTTCTTTGTAATAGCTCGTCTGTATAGGCGAGGCCGTTCAGTAAAAAG
This sequence comes from Polymixis flavicincta, assembly GCA_949987655.1. NCBI lineage: Eukaryota > Metazoa > Arthropoda > Insecta > Lepidoptera > Noctuidae > Polymixis > Polymixis flavicincta. The sequence goes on along the minus strand of OX465198.1, from coordinate 1,258,394 downwards.
ACGATTTTTGACAATGGCTCACGTATTTTATTCGTTGATTGAATTGAATAAACATATGAGGCACATAGGTTTATTCGATTCAAACATGGAAACGATGTCTATAATAGATTTTGTTGGACAGTTTGTATTAAAGCTTATTTAAGTGAAGGGCGGGCCTTTTTGGGGGGACTGTCTTATATAATTTTGACCTTCAAAAAGTGCTGACTCGCAGCCTAGTTTGAATAAATTACTTTGATTTTTTTAGGGTTCCGTACCTCTAAAGCGAATAACGGAACCCTTAATGGATCAATTTCGTCGTCCGTCAGTTTGTATGTCAAGACCCTTTTTCGCAAGAACGCGTGGATGTATGAAGTTGAAATTAATGTCTAATACGTAGGTCTCTTTAAGCTCTAAAATAATCAAGCTTCTAAGTCAACGCAATAAAAACATTTGCTCCATTTATGCGACATACCTATGGTGAAACTAGCAAGTACGAGTAAATCAAAATCTAGAGGGTACTTCCCGTTAACCTTGTCAAATTTCATGATTATAATCATAAATTTGACAAGAAGCAAGGTCTCATAGCACATATAAAGGAAAAATTTCTAAAATTATTAATTTGTAGTTGAATCCCTCTTTTTTTGCGATTACAAACTTACATTACAACATCTTCCCGCTCACAAAACACCTGTGTAAGAAAAGACTCAATGAATGGCTTAAGACTATGGACTATGACACAACTGGAAATTTACTTTCCATCCCAAAATAGTCACCGCATTCCGTCTGTATTTTGCGTTATTGCAGGCACTTCCTATTATCGCACTCAATAAATTGTTTAATACGCACACCAAATTCTCTCACACTTATTCACACACTCACACACTTACACTCGCTCACACTGACACAACCACTCACGACACGATCACTCCTATATTTCAAATGTAAATTATTGTTGTCTAGTTTTAGTTTACGGGAAACCATAATTGTGTACTTGGGGCGGAGACCTGGTGGCCTGAAATACAGGCTTCGGCTTAGCTTAGGCACCAGTCTCCCACAATATTATTCTATGAACCCATAACTGGACAATATTGTTCTATGTAACTCTTATATAAGGATATTGTGGTGAGAAATAAATAAAAAAAATTATTTGCAGTTGGAGAATTAACAGTGACATAAATCGTGTCACGGCGTCTCAATGTACGGGCGAAACGTTTCCAACAACAATGGTAGGTTTATCCTTGAGATAAATTCATCCCAACTACGAACCACGACCTTGGCCGCTTTTTAGATATGTAGAAAGTATCGGACAATTCAGTTTCTATTTTGAATAAAATTGGAAAATATTTTATGCACATAATGGGTGTGAAAAGTTGAAGAAAATCGTTTCATAATGGAAAAAAAGAGGTTGGACAATTCAGTTTCTATTTTGAATAAAATTGGAAAATATTTTATGCACATAATGGGTGTGAAAAGTTGAAGAAAATCGTTTCATAATGGAAAAAAAGAGGTTAGAGGAAGATTTTTCGTGAGAAATCATTAATGAAAGATTTTCCTCAATTTTCCTTTTTTTACGAGTATTTTTAAGATAAGAAGTGCCTTTTCCTGTTTCGAGTTTTATGAACCACAGTCCTTTAAATAAAAATAACGATCTATTGTGGAAGGTTTCATCGGGAAAGGCTTTCGCATAGGTACGCAGAAAAATAACAAAAAAATGTTCTTATATTACAATAGTATCATAAGAGTAAGAAATATACAGTGTGGCGAGACATCGACGCAGAAACTGTAGGGTCTAGAATGATGTGCTGAATTCATGACTAGAAACTTTTCGTCTGTGATTAAAATCTACTGTTTCATACAAAAGTGCGATACCTAAACAGTGAAAATGTATGCAACAGCATATTTTTTAATTACGGGCGTCGTTTTTTGTTAAATTTAATCATGTGCTGAATTGCCATACTGTTTAAATTGCCTTGCCTTGCCTTGTTTACAATAAAATTTAAAAATCAGAAAATACAACCATTATATTTTTACTCCAAAATCTTTAACCATTTTTCCAAAATCTTTAACTTAACGAAAACTACGTCAAATTCCACAAGTCATCTTTTAAACACAAATTCAACCCTTACCGTCCAAAGAGCTCAACTGCTCAAACAGCGCATAATTTGTCGAAGCAAATATTCTTCAATCTGTACGCTTTTACAAAAGGGGGTGAATTCTCCTTCCAACCCCCCAACACCGACAAGTCCCCAGTGGAGTGGGGCGTTTGACGTCAGCGCCACGCCCCGAGAGTGGGGGAAGTACGCAACTACGAAATATACTTAGAAAGATACAGGATAGACGTATATATGTGGACTAGAGAAGTTTTTTTTTATGTACTTTGATGTAGTTTTGGGTGTGGTCAAATATGTACTAAAGTTGTCGAAGTAAGGTAGATAGGTATGTATTTTTGATGACGGTCTTCATCTGCTAGCCTTTCCCCAACTACATCTGTTGGGGTCGGCTTCTGGTCTAACCGTATACAGCTGAATAAAAGTATTTTACATGCAGCTTCTGCCTATCTGTCCTCCAGAGCCCAGTTACTGGGTAATACGATAGCAAAGATCAACGAATGACAGATGACAGAGAAAAGACGTTTAAACAAAAAAGTGCTAGCTAATTGTTAAGATTTTCTGCATATGACATAGTTACTCCTTGTTTGAATGGACAAACGATGACCTAACGGTGAACCAATGGCACGCGTGCCGTAGCGGCATGCGACAAAATAATTTGGGCACGGCAAAAATTGAGGAATTTAGGTAATATACTTCGGTCATATTTACAAATCTGAGCGCAAAATTACATACACTACAATATACCCGTAAGCCGTTATTTTATTATGGAATAATAAAATTTAAGACTCGCTATGAAACCGTTTGTCAGAAGATTCTAATTCAGTTTGCATTCTGCTAAAAGTTACAAAATATGAATCTGATTATTATAATTTAATTGGCATCTAGTTATTCGGTATGCGTATATTATCAGTGAAATTCTTTGAGAAAAGCCTGGCAGGTTTTAATTTTTTTATCGACTAATTTGAAAATGACAGGAAGATAAACCGATGTAATTAGCGTCGAATCTGATTCGGCTGGGCAGCGTTCGGGAAGCTTCGCAATATCTTTAGGTCCCACAAACCAAAGTGTCTCAAGATAAAAGTCTTTGACCAGTGCGTGTTGCCAGTGATAACACATGGAACTGAAACGTGGTCGCTCACAATGGGCCTCATAAGAAGGCTTAAAGTCATCCAAAGGGCAATGGAGACGGCTAGATATACTTGAAGTTGCGTGATCGAATAAGGAATGAAGGGATCCGCAGGAGAACCAAGGTAAACGACATAGCCCGAAGAATTGCCAAACTTAAGTGGCAGTGGGCAGGGCACATTGCTCGCAGAACAGATGGCCGATGGGGCCGAAAAGTTCTGGAGTGGCGACCGCGTACCGGAAGACGTAAAGGCCTCCCACAAGGTGGACCGATGACCTTGTGAGAGCCGCAGGAGTCCGTTGGATGTGGGAAGCACAGAACCGGCCAAGGTGCGGAATTTCGGGGAGGCCTATGTCCAGCAGTGGACGTCTTTCGGCTGAAATGATGATAACCCTGGCAGGTTTTTTGCCAACCGTAATTTTTATCGACTAATTTGAAAATGACAGGAAGATAAACCGATGTAATTAGCAAAAGAGACGAAAAATGACATATTTTCCCGTCAAAATGAGCGGTAAATAACGGTGACCGCTAGATTACTGATACTGTTATCAGTTAAAACCCCTTTTCGCGGGAAAGCTGCGCTTTAGATAACCTTATCGTGAGTGATTTAAGTGGTTATAGAGTAGTGAAAGAGTCTAGAGGTGGCTGAGAAAAATACTCTATAAAAGGTCATTTAAAAAGAAAAAAAAACTACTTCCAAAAAAACACTTCAAAGTGAAAAATATTTTTTATTTCGGAAATTGGTTTGTTTTTGGTTTTGTATTTTCGTTTCTTTGCCACTGACTTCAAAAAAAAAAAAAACTTTTTATTTTTCACTTTTTTAGTTGCGATACCTCACTAGCTAATTAAATAATCTATATAAATAAAAAGAAAAGTCCTGACTGACTGACTCATCAACGCCTAGCCCAAACCCTTGAACCTAGAAAGCTACAATTTTGCACAGAGGTGCCCTTTAAAATGTAGACAAGGAATAAGGAAGTATTTTTAGAAATTCAACCTTCAAAGTTCCGCGCGGGCGAAGCCGCTGGCAAAAGCTAGTAGTGACATAAAGTTATTATAACAACACGAAAACCGGTAACAAAAAAAAAATACAACCGAATTGAGAACCTCCTCCTTTTTTAACCGCCGACGCAAAAATAAGGGTGTTATAAGTTTGACCGCTATGTGTGTCTGTCTGTGGACCCGTAACTCTTAAAAGAGTGAACCGATTTGAGTGCGATTTCTTTTTAAAGGTAGGTTTCTTGAAGTGCTTTAAAAAAATAAAGATATTTATTTTAAAGTAAGGCTGAAAATTAGCACTACGTCTTATAGCAGACGTCTTATACGTCTTGAAAGCAGTGGTGACCAGGGTGCTTACTCTGGAATATAATTCCGATAGATCGACATTGGAATTATCAGTTAAACGCCAGGGATTGGCTGGACTCAGTGAGTCCGGCCAATCCCTGAAAAAACCCGGGGCCATTACCACCCAGGTGGTAATGGCCCCGGCTTACCAGTGGTCGTGGGTTAAAAACACGGAGTTCAAACCCAGATAGGCAATTTGCGCGGTACTTTGTGTAAATAATTTCATCACCACTGCTCTCAAAACGGTGAAGGAAGACATGGCCCAAAACTCAAAGGCATGTGCCGCACTGGACCCGCCTGGTGGATGGCCCACTCCCTCTCACAGGAAGGAGGCCTGTGTCCCAGTAGTGGGAACATTATAGGCTGATTATGCTAAGTACAGATACAGAACTTGTACTTTTAGTACCTCTGTATCTATACACTACTCTGTATTCGGCACTCCACAGCGTGTTGGGACACAACGGAAGCCGAGTTTATAAAGCTTCATAAACTGTTGCTGATAACTCCACCCCGGACTGAGTAAGTTGAATTTTTTGTACTCAATTTTATTATTTCTAATTTATGAGTGCCCTTTATTGGTATTTGCTCTTGTATTGTAGAATTATAATGCTACCTCCTCTTTAACCTCTCTCAAAACGCTGAAGAAAAACATTGTGAGGAATCTGGCATGTCTAAGAACCAAAAACTCCAAGACATGTGGCGTTTACTAAGCCCACTAATTCTCACAGAGAGGAGGCCGGAATCCCAACAGTGGGACATTATAGTCTGTTTATGCTAGTTCAGCACCTCAATTGCGTAAAAAACTTTCTTTCACAATCCGCAAGAAATTCCTAATCCATTGCTGCTTAAGTTAAAAAACTCGTCAGCTCAACAACGGAAATAACGCAATGAAAGTCGTTGAATTGTCATAATGAATGGTATTGCATTTATTTGGGTGTTACGTAATTGCTTCGTAGGTTTTCTTACGTAGGTAGTTTTCTATCACCGTAAGTCACTGTCAGATTGGCAGAAATCACGTTTTAAAAATCACAATCAGTCACAATGGTAGGGACTTGTCTAGCATCAAAACTGCAACAAAATCATTAAAATGTTCATAAAAGCATATTAAAAATGCCACAGATAACTAGGCTCTACCTATAAATCCAACAATACACAAAGTAAATTGCATATAAGCACTACTTTCCTTCACCAACACACACAAATACACAGATAATACATAAAAACAAACATAAAGTACATAGTACGTACATACCGAACACAGTTACATAACCATTTCCACCTCCCGGATCAATACCGGATGCTCTGTCTCCCTCTAAATATTGAGTCTCTTTCTTGCGAAGGCTTTGGTATATGTCTGTCTCGTTCTAACGAAGGCTTTGTGGGGTGGTATAGATTTTCGCTTAGAGCAAAGTTTGATGGTATAATTAAGGTTATGTTTGATGAAAGGGGGTAAGCAGAGCTGTTTGAGCCAGTGGGTATATCAACCACTGGTGGGTGTTTATTGTATTATAATTATTGATTACGTAGCCCTGTTGGCAATAAACTAAAGGGTTACAACTTAAAAATATAAAAACTACTGCTCCTAAAATCCTAGTAATATTCTAAATGTGAAAGTTTGTATGTATGGAGGTACCGATGTTTGTTACGCAATCACGCCAAAACGGCTGAACGGATTTGGATGAAATTTGGCACACAGATAGTTTGTAACCTGGAATAACACATAGGCTACTTTTTATCCTGATCTTATATTCCCGTGGGATGATTTTCGACCTCCACGCAGGTGAAGCTGCTAGCAAAAGGTAATGAAATTATAAAGGTAAGAACAATGTAGAAAGTTAGAAAGATCCGGAAATTTACTAAGTCCCAATTTCTGTTGGTTATTATGTCATGATGACTTGAAATTTTGATAAACTGTTTTGCATAGTGGAGACAGTCATTATGGCTTCTCAACGTGAAGAAATCCTCGGAACAGTGAGGTCGCTCCGCGAAGCCTGTGAAGCTCCCAGGAAGCTTCTGTGCTTTTGGGTGGAGCTAGGCTGGCTCTGTTAGCCAGTATCCCCACGCACAACGGACCCAATGGGAGTCTACGTTCGGAAAAGGGAGTCCCATCATCATCATCATCGACAGTCATTATATCACATCATAATTAGACTATAATCTCCCCACTGTTGGGACATAGCTCTCCTTTCTGTGAGAGGGAGTGGGTCGTAGCCGACCCAGTGTGGGTTGGTGATACATGTCTCGGAATTTTTGGTTCTAGGACGTGCCGGGTTCCTCACGATGTTTTTCTTCACCGTTTTAAGAGAATTGATTTATTATTTATTTATTTATATACTCTTTATTGATCATCATCATCAACGTCTTCACGCCGAGCTTCTTCCTAACTATGTGGGAATCGGTTTCCAGTCTAACCGGATGCAGCTGAATACCAGTATTTTATAAGTAAGGAGCGACTGCCTATCTGTCCTCCACAACCCAGTTACTGGGTTTTACGATATCCCTTGGTAAGACTGGTTGTTGATCTTTCGAGTTTCTGACGACCAACTAATCAATATAATTTTATCGATTGCCACTTTTCTTAAGAGTTTAAACCTGTGTGAACTGATTTTCCGCTAGATCAGTATAATAGAAATTCACCGGTTCAGGTTCTTGTGTAGATTAATCATTCCTACGGCAGATACAAATAGGTATCTAACCTCGAGCTCTCTTAAAAGCCTTTACATGTACCGTTAATAATAAATATGGGAGTGGTGCCTGAGAACAAAGCACTTAGGGCCACCTGTTATACTAGAACTGCGAGATTCCCACAGGGAGGATCCATCCATCTCCATCATCATCATTTCAACCGAACGACGTCCACTGCTGGACATAAGCCTCTCCCAAAAGGGGTGTTTTGCCAGAATCGCCACGCTTGGCAGGCGGGTTGACAATCGCAGTATGGTGGTAAAATGCATAGAGAACGCTGCTGCCCATTCTCTAGTAAGTCCCTTAGTCGCCTTCTACGACACCCACGGTAAGAAATGGGATGGTGCTATTCTTTTACGTCCGGCACCACACGGAATGGCGGATGCATAAAAGTGTTATATGCAATTTTATAGTCCTTTGAAGAATTTCCTTCCTGTCATGAATAAGTACGTACTAGTCTAAAACTGTTCTAAGAGTACCCATGAAAACTCGATTTTTAGCAGATGACCAAGGTATCATGTCTATGGTTGCACACCGTACTGTTTTTTTTTTTTTGGGTATTGGCTTCGCACGGTTTGTGTATTTAGCCAGTGTCAAGTAATTTTTCTTTTCGATCAAGTAAATGGCCCGATATGAGGCACGAAGTTACAAAAAAGTCATAGTCGTCTTTAGTCAGTCAAGTCAGAGTTATTGTAAAGCGGTAGTAACTTTACAACAACCTATTAGGAGTTTTTGGGGGGAACACGAAAAGTCCACGTTATTCACTTATTTTCACCTTCACTACACTGGTGCACGCGTAACTAAATTGAATAATTCACTACCAAAATTATGCAATTTAATTCGCTATTTGACAAAATTTCATGAAAATGAAAATTCGTGCGACATGTTCCAACGCGATCTCGCCAAAAACTCTAATACTTTAAAATTAGATTATTGTACTCTTTTTCTTATGGGTGTACTCTATAATCTGTAACACTAATAAAGTACGCCAAAATACTCTTTTGTTATAAATAGACTTTTGAGGCAATTGATTCCGTTTTTGTACAGTTTTTCTATATTTTCCACTGTGAGACTTGACTATTTATTTGTCGTTCATAAACGTGAAGTGGCGAGAAGAGAAGAACAGGGTTTTATAAACATTGACCAAAATGAGCTCCTGATCTTATATTTAACATAGAATTAAGATATTTGGAGTCTTAGGTACGATTATCGGAAAAACAATAAAAATAATATGTACCGTAAAAAGTACAAAAAAATACATAAACAGAAATTAATAAATGGTAGGTACTTTATTTTATTAATCTGTACTCTTTATTTACTCTCTTTGAAATCAGAAATACTCTACTTCTTGTAGAAAAAGTTGGATACGCTAAAACTGTCTTACGGGTTACTGTTTGAATCAATACCCACACGGAACAATAATTAACAAAAAAAAAAAACATACAGTGGTGGAACATATAAAAAGAAAGGCCATAACGCCATTCAAAGTATAATTTTTAAATCGGACCTGCGGACTGCGGTGCCATTTTTAACAGACTACTAAAAGAGGATGTTCTCAATATCGACTGTATTTATTTTTTTAACGCATTTTCCGCGATATTTCGGCAAACATTAGGCAGGCAGAGGAAAGGAAGGTCAGACGGAGCCTACAGAAGGGTACGAAGATCCACCTCCTCATGAGAAAGCTCTTCATTTATTTCATTAGTCTCGAAAATGTTGAATATACCGAATATTTTTATCTCCATTACTTTTGCTTAAGTTGTTCTGCCTTCTTGTCCCCTACTTATTCTAACTACATAAAACAGAACTTCATAATAAGCGAAAATAATACTGCTTTTAAAATACGATACAATTGAAAAAAATTAAGAGCAATAGGTAATTAAGAAAAATAATTAAGTGAAATAATTAAGAGCTTTGTCAAGATATTTCCATTAAAAATGTAGGTCTTAGAAAAAACAAATTCGAAATTGAAAAACTTGAGAAAAATTGCTTCATCGTTACTCAACCATGCCTTCAATTGGGCACGCCACGATTGCGGCGGTAAGTCCCCTCTTTGAGGAGTGGTTTGAGAGGCGGCATGGCGTCCTCACCTTCCGCCTGACGCAGGTCCTCACCGGACACGGTTGTTTCGGGAGGTTCCTGTTTCGGATAGGGCGGGAGGAAACGCCCGGGTGTTTCCACTGCGAAGATCGCCCTGAGGACACGGTGGAGCACACGGTGGCGGTCTGCCCTGCTTGGGCGGAGCACCGCCGTGTCCTCGTGGAGGCGATCGGCGGCGGCGATCTCTCGCGTCCGGCCCTGATCCAGGCCATGGTACGGAGCGAGAGGGCATGGGGAGCCGTCACCTCCTTCAGCGAAGCAGTGATGCTCGCGAAGAGGGAGGCGGCGCACGTGAGGGAGAGGCAGCATATGCGCCCTCGCGACCCCAGCCGCCGCAGGATACGGAGACGCCCTGGGCGTCGGGAATCCCAGGCCGATTTCCGGCCACCGTAGGCGTGGGCTTGCGGACGGCGAGTAATGGGTAGCTCGCTGTCCGGTAAGGACCAAGCCCAAGTCGACGGCGCGTTGTGTTCCACGCGCGCCTCAAAGAGATGTCAGCACAAAAAGTGATGGGACCCGCAAGGGTCGATGCCTGCCAGGGGTGCGGGTTTGTTCGAAAGAGACACCACAGCCCCTGGCTTAAGGGCTACTGAAGGAACACGGGTGGGTTTTAGTCAGTAAAAGTCTGACACGCCCTCCTGCTCCACCCAGAGCGGGAGAAGTTATTTGATGATTTCCCACCCAAAAAAAAAAAAAAAAAAAAAAAAAAAAAAACCATGCCTTCAATCTCAACAAAAATCTTAACCAAAAAAAACCTTTGATTTCAGATGGTAAAGATGAAATTATTCACCCTCATTCTGGGCGTGGCCCTGACAGGGGTAGCGCATACCGCCCCCGGCCAATCAGAGATCACCAGCCCCGAAACCCAGCCAATTGAATCGCAAGAAAATGATGCAGAAACGAGACGGGTAGATGTTCCCGAAGTGGTTTTGCAATTGAAATATGATAAGGGGGAACTGAATAGGATATATCTGACTCAGTTCAGGAAGGATTCCACGACGTGGGTCCCGTCAGTGTCTGCCAGAACCAACTTGTGTGCAGACTTGTGTCACGCAGGTTTTTACTTGGCTGTATAGCTTTTGTCCTTTGCCTCGTAAAAAGGCAGTTTGTTTACGCGGCCATTTTGGTTTACGTGTTCAATGTGACGTTTTGTGAGTGTTTTTGTGTTTTTAATTTTGTTATTTTTGTGTTGAAATGAAGAGATGTGATGGGTAAGTAACAATTTCTTTATGATGTTGTTTATTTATTTATTTAAGGTATAGGATTTTCTCCAAATCCGGATGCTGAAATATTTATTTTAAAGTATAGCGGCAAAGGTTAATAAAAGAACAGCCTACGTTTTGTTTTTAATTCGTAAGTGGGTAATATTGTTATGGTTACGTTAGCATTTTTTTGTTTTTTTTTTTTCTCATAAAAATAAAACAAATGTGAATAGGATATACATTTAACCTATTCTCCATAGGAAGCGACAAATTAGAAGCGTACACCTAGCTTCTGTCGTTTCTTAAGTGCCCATGCAGGTTAGTGTGAAATAAAATATTTTGATTTTGTTTTGATTAAGATCAGGATTTTTTTTGTGAACATAAATAAATAAATAAAACTATTCAAAATATTATAATTTCTACTTCTACTCAACTTACAAGGGTCTTTGCTGCTGTAGAATATGGTTGCCCAAAAATATCTAACACTGAACACAGATCACTGATAATTGAAAAATAAAACTGGAGTCAAATATTCACTTTTTTCATGTAAAACTGGCAGAACAATGCGACAAGAATAAGTGATTCAATAGGTAAAACACTGTAAACATCTTTTCATTTCGCAGTATTTTGTATTGGCAATAGGCATGTCTTATTTGTCAAATGTTGCGTTTATTGCTGTTAAACATAAACATTATCTATTACCTATCGATAAAAGATGGAAGAAAAAAGTAAAATAAAAAAACCGGCCAAGTGCGAGTCGGACTCTATACCACATGACAAAAACGCCGAAAATAAACACGTTTCTTGTACGGAGACCCCCACTAATTGTCTTTATTATTTGTTGTTATAAGCGGCAACCGAAATACACATTCTGTCAAAATTTCAACTGTTTACCTATTACGGATCATGATACAACCCGCTGACATACGTACGGACAGACAGCGGATTCTTAGTACTTAAGGTGGAGATTTCTTGAAGACGCTCAAAAAGGTGGTTTTTAAACCAGTGTATCTCTTTAACCGTAAATAATTTTGAAATAACAAAAATATATGATATTTTCAAATCTTTTTTGCATACAGTGATCGAACTCAAAACATAATTAAACATACTTTAATGCATCAAAAAAATCATCAAAGGCACCTCTTAATTATCTTGAAAACCAGTTTATCCCTTCAATAACAATTATTGTTATGATTACAAATATACCATCAAATTCCAAATGCCAAACTGCATCCAGTGATAGATTATTTATGATCAAATAGTTTAATAATTAATACCTAATTTTATACGAATTTATTTGCATTTTTACGACAATGCTTGCTCATTTATTATTAGAATTTATTACAAAAGATTTTAACTCGTATCGGATTGCAGTAAGAACTATTATCGCTCATAATGATAATACGACGAGTACATTCAAAATTACCAGGGCCTTAATAGGGCGCCGTTGGTTACCCTTCGGGTACGGAACTCTAAAAAGTATCTAGTATAGGTACTTCTGATACTTAAACATGGTAGAAAAAAACAAATAACAAAGCGACTGTCAAGTACAAACAGTACTGTCATCATCTGCCTAGGAAAGGCCTACTACCAGATTCAAAACGCCCACCCTTCACCACTTCCTAGTGCTTTAGCTGGGAAGAAGAAGTGGCGCAACAAACTCCCCAGTAAAGTGCACAGAGTGAAAAATCACTTTAATTTCGGAAGTCGGTGACAAAATACTAAAATACATATCCAAAGACCCTAACTTCCGAAATTAAAGTTATTTTTCACTTTGTAGTGTTTTATCGGGAGTTGTATTTTTTTTTTTAAGTTTGTAGTTATGATACCTACCCCATACCAATTCGTATAGCCATACTTGCTATTTGACAGGAAGCAGAAGAATGTCATCGAGGTACTAAAAGTGGATTAAAAACGTATCATCGACGCTAACCCAAAAACTACCGAAGTTAGTTAATAAAATTTAAATGGGGAAAAAAAATGGGAACACTCCTGAAGTTATACCCTATCCATTAAAAAAAGAATTTTCGAAATCCATCCTCAATTGACGGAAATACCGTGGAACAAACATACAAAAAATACAGACGAATTTAGAACATCCTCCTTTTTGAAGTCAACTCAGAAGTCGGTGGAAAACAACTTAATAAACTTTTTGTTATCCTTTCTGCCCACCACTAGCATGTCAATTCACTTAATTTGCTGACAGAAAACAATTTGCAGCTGTCCAAATTCTCAATAATTAGCTAACCATTGAAATCATGGCTTCATTTACAAAATTTGTGATCACATAAATTTTTACTATCTTTGTTTAGATGTCGTTGGTGTGTCTTGCTTCATACATACTTAAGTAAATAAATAGCATAATAAATAATGCTTTGTGCATCAATGCTTCATTGCAGCAGGCGAGGTAATCTTTCTACTATATAAAAATAAGTCGGGTTTTCCTTCCTGACGCTATAACTCCAGAACGCACGAACCGATTTCCACGGTTTTGCATTCGTTGGAAAGGTCTCGGGCTCCGTGAGGTTTATAGCGTAGGTAGGGTAGGTAGGGTAGGGATTCTGTATGAATGACTATTGGACGGACAGGACAACGTCTGTCAGGTCAGCTAGTTATTAATAATTATCACTACTTTTCGTTAAAATTCAAATGACTATGTTGTAGTTGTTCTTCCATGCACAGACCTGAAACAACAGATCTTAGATCGATAAACACAACGTTCCCTGAAAATATCAACTTACACAATACACTCTATCCTTAATAATACTATAAACGCGAAAGTTTGTATAACTATGGATGTTTGTTACTCTTTCAAACAAAAACGGCCGAACAGATTTAGATGCATTTTGGCATACTTAAAGATAAATTATAACCCAGATTAACATATAGGATACTTTCATCCTGGTAGTACGTTCACGGGGGATAATAGTTTAAAATACGATAAGTAGATCTTTTGTAAATTGGTATTCTGAACGAAGTACCAGATTGTCATAACTTGGTAGGAGCTCACCTAACATAGTTGTGTCAGCTAGAAAACGCTTTATGCCTTCGAAGTACCAGGTTGGCATAAATCGGTAGGAGCACACTTAACATAATTGTGTCAGCTAGAAATCGCTTACTGCCTTCGGAGTACTAGGTTGTCATAACTCAATAGGAGCATACTTAACGTAGATATGTCAGCTAGAAAACGCTTTATGCCTTCGAAGCATTCCCGTGGGATAATTTCCGACCTCCGCGCGGGCGAAGCTGCTGGCAAAAGCTTGTAATTTATGTACCTATCGCCACACATGCGCAGAACATTAATATCAGCACAGTAGGAGTGATTACAAGTGCCTATAGATTTCCTTTAACCGACTTCAAAAAGGAGGAGGTTCACAATTCGTCTGTTGTTTCTTTTTTGTTGTATGTTTGTTCCGCAATATCTCCGTCAATTGTTGATGGCTTTCGAAAATCCTTTTTGAATGAATATGCTTCAGGAGTGGGATTTCCAAATAAATTTATTAACTTTTCTTTAGTAGTTATACGTTTTTAATCCACTTTATGTATCATACCGATGACCTTGCGAAGACCGCGGGTATCCGCTGGATGTGGGAAGCACAAGACCGGTCGAAGTGGAGGAGCCTGGGGGAGGCCTATGTCCAGCAGTGGACGTCTTTCGGCTGATATGATGATGATGATGTATCATAATGACTTTTTGCTGTTTCCTGTCACTTTTGTCAAATAGCAAATACTGGTATACGCATTAGTGTGCGGTAATTATCATAACGAAAAAGTGAAATATAAAAAATAAACCCAAAAACAATCGTACGTCTTCCGAAAAAAATACTACAAGGTGAAAAAAAACTTGACTTTTGGAAGGCAGTGACAAAAACTAAAATACAGATCCAAAGACACCGACTTTGTAGTATTTTTTTTTCGGAAGTCGTTTTTTTTTTTTTTCTTTTTTTCAAGTTTTTGTATCCCATATTTATACAGATTCTGCAAGAGTGTACCGAACGTAAAAGCACTCACAAACTGTTCAATTAAACCATCTACAGGCGCTTTTGAATTGTCAAAAAGTCGATCAGTGAGTCTGAAAGTTGAAGCTAGTTGCCCATTCCAAAGCGTAGTAGGTTCCTTTGCAGAAAAATGGGCAAGAACCTCCATGGCCAGTCTTCATCAAAATCTGGTCACAAATTATACTCTTTTCGAAATCGTCTTTCTGACCGAGGTCGTTTTATTGACCATGGTTTTGTTATTGTCATTAGTAATTACTTGTTTATTTATTCTACTCCGAAGTCCGAAGGTCCCTAGTTTAACATTTGTGACTTCATGTAATAGCTTTATATAAAAATCATACTCGTACAGCATTGCATATGTAAGCGGGCACGCCCTTCATGCCTGGACTCTTTTATTTAGGTATTAAATTCTCACTTTTACGTTTCTGTTTTATTATTTGTTGGTATATTGGCGTGTGCTAGTTGACATTTGGCAGCAGCCATAAAAATAAGAAACAGAAACTATCTGATCTTACATTACCAGCACCAGCGGCTCAATAGACGGAGCTCTAAGTCCTTGAAATGTGACCTTCGCCGCTTTAATACGGACCATATTAAGGACGCAATAGACCGGGACAAGGGATCCAAAGTTTTTGCAAGAGATCTATCTATTTGGCGGAGCCAGTTTACGAAACTAAAGACCGACGATAGCAGTATCATATCCGCCAAACCTGGAGATCGAGAAGTTCCATGGACAGATACACACGTCAACCAGTAACCCCGTTATGAATCTGGCAAACGACCCAAGAGCTAGATTGACCCGACACTACACCGAAGACATTCCGGACGTCAGCTCGTACGAGATCAGGATGGCTCTGAAGCAGCTTAAAAACAACAAGTCGGAATTACGGCCGAAGTCCTGAGGGCCGGCGGAACACCCGTTCTTAAGGTCCTCCAAAAGCTGTTCGATTCCGTCATACTCGAGGGCAAAACGCCACAGGCATGGAACAGAGGTGGGGTGGTACTCTTCGTCAAGAAGGGCGACAACACCCTGCTTCAGAATTATAGGCCCATCTCACTTCTGAGCCATGTTTACAAGCTGTTTTCAAGAGTCATCACGAACCGTCTCGCGCGCAGGTTTGACGATTTCTAGCCTCCCGAACAAGCCAGATTCCAAAAAGGCTTTTGCACCGTGGACCACATTCTCACGCTGCGGAAGATTTCACAGAAGACCGAAGAGTACAATCTGCCTTTTTGCTTAGCGTTTGTGAACTACGAAAAAGCCTTCGATTCGATCGAAACTTGGGCTGTACTGTAGTGTCTCCAACGGTGCCAGATTGACTATCGGTACATCGATGTGCTTAAGTGATTATATGAAAACACCACTGTCAGTCCGGCTCCAGGACCGGGCCTCGAAACCTATCCTCCTGCAGCGAGGGGTGAGACGTTTTCTCTCCGAAACTGTTCACCGCTGCACTGGAGGATATCTTCAAGGTTCCGGAGTGGGGAGGTGTTGGCTTCAACATCAATGGCGAGTACATGACTCACCTTCGGTTTGTCGACGATATAGTAGTCATGGCTGAGACTATGGAGGACCTCAATACAACGCTCGACGACGGTCTTAAAATGAACATGGACAACACGAAGGTTATGTCGAATGCCCATGTAACACCCACTCTGATGAAGATTCCGATCTTTATCTCGACGAATCTACACTCGAAGTTGTAGACGATTATGTTTACCTAGGGCAAACTGTCCAGTTGGATAGATCCAACTTCGAGAAAGAGATCAATTTCAGCGTTCGGGAAGCTACGCAATATCTTCTCGTCCCACATCTCGCAGTGTCTCAAGACGAAAGTCTGTGACCAGTGCGTGTTGCCAGTGATGACATATGGTACTGAAACGTGGTCGCTCATAATGGGCCTTATCAAAAGGCTAAAAGTCACTAAAAGGGCAATGGAGAGGGCTATGCTCGGAGTTTCTCTACGCGATCGAATCAGGAATGACGAGATCCGCAGGAGAATCAAGGCAACCGACATGGCCCGAAGAATTGCCAAACTTATGTGGCAGTGGGCAGGGCACATTGCTCGCAGAACAGATGGCCGATGGGGCCGAAAGGTTCTGGAATGGCGACCGCATACCGGAAGACGTAGCGTTAGAAGGCCTCTCACAAGATGGACCGATGACCTTGTGAAGGCCGCAGGAATCCGCTGGATGTGGCAAGCACAGAACCAATCGAAGTGGAGGAGCTTGTGGGAGGCCTATGTCCAGCAGTGAAGTCTTTCTGCTGAAATGATAAATATTTTATGTTTCGTAATGTTAATAAATTACTGACTATTGTATAGAATCAAGTGCTTCTAACTTAACAGACAGCTGTGCTGCTGAGGAGTTTATTGCGCCACTTCTTCCCAGCTAAAGCACTAGGAAGTGGTGAACGGCGGGTGGGTGTTTTGGGGGACTGTCTTATAAAATTTTGACGTTCAAAAAGTGCTGACTCTCTTAGTCTAATTTCAATAAATGACTTTTAATTTTGATTCGTTTTTAAATGTATTTATCGAAATCAAAAAAGATACCTAACTCATTCCTCCTTAGCTCTACCGTGCATTTATCGACTTTTTCTTCTTAGGACTTGGTGGCGACGCCTGTGGGATCTCGATATGCTCACAGCTTATCCCTGTGGGCCTGCATTCAGCCCTGAAGGTTACCAACAAGACAAAAGAGGTCTACGGACATCCCAGATACAACGTGTGTCCTGCGCTTTGTAAGAACCAGCTCGGTAAGTCCATAACAACTAAAGCAAATTCATGATTAGGCGGATCATCATCTGCCTATTCCTTTTAACTTTCTTTCTCTTTAACTATGTTGAGTCAGCTTCCAGTCTGACTGGATAAAGCTGAATATTATATTTTAGAACGATCGCAGAGGGGCTTGTGGCTAAGTAACAATAGCTGCACGGGTTGATCGATCAGGTTAAGCTACGCTTGCCGCGGTTGGTCCGTCGATGGGTGACCATCTTTACATACCAAGACCCCTCCGTGCCTCGGAAAGCACGTTAAGCCGTTCGTCCCGGCTGTCATTTATGGATCTTTGACAGTCGTTACGGGTCGTCAGAAGCCCGAAAGTCTGACAACCAGTCTTACCAAGGGGTATCGTATCCATGTAAAATACTGGTATTCAGCTGCATCCGGTTAAACTGGAAGCTGACCCCAACATAGTTGGGAAAAGGCTAGGCAGATGATGATAAAGAACGATCGCCTTTCTGACCTCCGTAGCTCAGTTGCTGAGTAAAACGATATATTGGAAAGCAAGTCGATATACCAAAAAAAAACTCGCAATTTACCCTCTATGGAAGACGTCTTTTGTCATAATCAGATAAGGCATTGCATTGATCCCCTCAATAGGTTACGTACCTACCGGTTTTGTTGTATCATACATTTTTCTTTTTTAACCGAGTTATAAAAAAGGAGAGAGATAGGTTCTCAATTCGTTTTTTTTTTTTGTTATTGTTTTCACCTCACAATTCCGTCATTGGAAATATTGTTTTTTTTTTAAGGTTTTTGATAGGGTGTGGAAATAACGAACAACTGAAAAGGTCACATATTTTGTTTAAATTCTAATTAGTGGCTGTGGTTTAGTCTCTAATTAGTGAGTTACCTTCAATAATACGTATTTTTTTCACTTAGTGTATGTTATAATAACTTTTTGTCACTCCAAGCAAGTGAATGTATACGAAATTGTGTGGTCCCGAAACACTAGAAAGTGAAAAATGAGTTAAATTTCGGAAGAAAATACTATACCAATGACACCGTCTTCTGTAATTAAAGTTATTTTTCACTTTGTAATGTTTTTTTTTTTTTTTTTGGACATCGGTTGTTTTGTTTTAAATATTTTTTGTTTAAATATTTAGTAATAAACAGAAATGGAAATGTCTCGTGTAGTTCACTCGTTTTACCATACACAGTGTCGAAAAAAGGAAAGCTGATAATTTTTACTACTACTCGTATCTCCCGGCTAATTTAAAGCGTTGATTTGATGCGGCTAACTTTCTTATTAATTAAAATTTTCTTTGGACAGGTGCCCCGCTTTGTAGCTGCTCCAGCCATGATGCTGGCCAGTCTGTCGATTGGACCGCTGTCTGCACAGCATTCTGTTACGATGGATACGCTCTTAATGGTAAGTCCACCACCCAGCAAACACTCCCGCACAAATAGTCAGTATAATGTGCAGGGGTCAAAGCCCCCGCCTTGCCTAAACTTAAGGAGGATGCGAAAGTTGTATGTTGAACGAAATATTATTCGCAACCGTATCACGTGCAGCGAAGCAGTAATGCTCGCGGATGCTGGAGGCGGCGCACGTGAGGGAGAGGCAGTCTATGCGCCCTCACGGCCCTAGCCGCCGCAGGAGACACCCTGGGCGTTGAGAATCCCAGGCCGATTTCCGGCCACCATCGGCATGAGCTTGCGGACGGCGAGTAATGGGTAGCTCGCTGTCCGGTAAGGACAAAGCCCAAGTCGACGACGCGTTGTGGTCCACACGCGCCTCAAAGAGATTTCAGCACAAACCGATGGGGCCCGCAAGGGCCGATGCCTGCCAGGGGTGCGGGTTTGTTCGAAAGAGTTACCGCAGCCCCTGGCATACGAGTACTAAGGGAACACGGGTGGGCTAAAGTCAGTAAAAGTCTGACACGCCCCTCTTCTCCTGCTCCACCCAGAGCGGGAGAAGTTATTTGATGATTTCCCACCGAAAAAAAAACCGTATAACGTGTATTTACCGAATTAAAAACTGAATATTTCGTGAAAACACATTCAATGGGATTACATGAACTTAGAACGTTGTATTGATGAGTATTACCTATTAAAAGAGCCATATTTGTTACGATTGCGAACCATATTTTAATCAACATACAACCTGACACTTATAGGTCGAGTGTACGACTAAACGCCGACAGACACTATTTCGACAGACTGAACACCGACAAGACTTTACCTCGACGGGACTCTTCGCCGACAGGACACTTCACCGACAGGACTCTTCGCCGACAGGACTCATCCTTGCGCTATTACTAACTAAATAGTCAAGTAACTGCCACTGACATGGAACAACCGCTCGCCGGCCGCTACCGTGGTTGGTCGCAATTCTAACCTAACCTATCTACCCTATATCTACCTACCTTGTGAGGGGCTATCGGCGAAGAGTCCCGTCGAAGTAAATTAGTCTTGTCGGTGTTCAGTCTGTCGGCGTAGTGTCTGTCGGCGTTTAGTCGTCACTGTGTCGGTCAGTGTCAATTGCACCGTAAAAACCGTATGAAATATTGAATTTCGAGATTTAGCTTAGCACAACCACCTTAATGCATTATTATGAGGGCAATTCTAAAATTTGATTTTTATTTTATTCATTGTTACAAAAATAATCTGACTTTAACGGCTTGTTAATCGGTTTGCACGAATTTACCCATCCCTAATCGAGCCAATCGACACTTCTAATTAATATATTATTTTGTAAAGGTGACTCGCACGAAGTCAATTTATTTGTGTGCGAATCGACTGATCGCTACTGCTGTTGTAACTTAAAAAAACTCGTTCTTTGCTTCAGACTTCTTACAACTATTTCTCGTTTAACCAATTTTACCCTACAGGCTGCCCCGCCTGTGAGACGACGTCCACCGAGGCATCTGCGACCTTTCAATCCTCTCGGTCTCTCTCCACCTACGAGGGCTGGGCAGCATGGTGCAACGTACAATGCAGGCAGGGTCAGGGGGGGGCGGCCTGCAACTGCGACCGAGCGCCTTTCCAGTAACGTTAACCAATTTTACCCTTAATATGTTTTACCCTTGAAATGCTTCGAAAACTACAGCAGCAACAAAATCTTACGTATATTTGGCTATGGTGTTAGTTTTATGGATCTTAACGTTAATCTTTATGGCTTTCACCCCTTTTGTTGATTTTTAAGCTACATAATTAATTTAAGCGTTATAATAATTAATTTTATTATTTCTTATTTTATTCACTCTAAGGTAGGCATTTCCAAAGAATAATACCTAATAATTATATCAGATAAAAATGCACATATAATTACAATTTAAGCATTTGTATCTTAATAATATTATATACCACTTACATTTTTAACCACTTTAAATGATTTCATCGTACATTTAAGAGCAAAGTACATGGCTTGCTATTAAGTACATAAATTATCATAGTTAAAAATATTAGACACTAAGCATTTATAATTGTTTTAATTCTTAAATTCATTTAAATCTAAGCACTGTTTAACCAACATAATTTAAGACGTATTTAACCATTAAATAATAATTGTAATTATAAAAATAAGAAATGAAAAATCTGCGCGCAAGACAATATTACAAGTAAAACTTAAATGTAACATTCAATTTAATGTGATTTACATTTTTCATTTATTAAAGTTTATTTTTCATTTATTTTCGTTTTTATTTTCTTTTTTTCACCTTATATTTTGAACCTACCAGTCAATTATTGATTTCGACTCCCTAAATTTTTCAATTTTAATAATTCGTGTTGTTAAAAATAGTAAAAGAATGTCTAGCATTACGTGGTAGTCAGTGTCGTAAAAAATGTGTGTAGTTTTTTATGGAGTTGAATAGAGTTTTAATCATAGCATATTGAAATAACTGTTCTCGTCATTTTGGATTTTCACCTTAGAACCTATCAAACTTTATTATAATATCAACACAGTTTCGTCTTTATATTGAGCATCACAGCACCACTACAAAGCCGTCTTTGAATTGGTTTTTGATATGGGCAACGTAAAAACTGATGATAAAAGTAACATTCATCGTACATATTTGTAATAATCACACGCACTTCAGTACGAAAAGCTACCAGTAAATGGGTAAAACATCTTGAATATACCTAATGGAACATTGTGTCCTTCAATAAAAACATTACCAATCCGCGGTTTCGGTTGGCGATTCCCGTAAAAACAAACAGCAGAATATAAATAGGTATATGACATGATTAAAACGATATTTTAAATAAATTTTTCTTATTTTCGTAAATAAGATTTAAATAAACAACTGTACTGTGTAGATAAATAGCCAGCAAAACTAGCCTAAACTAATTAATCTACTAATTTTAAATAATAGGGTTTAATAATAAGAATTCATGACGCGGTCAAGCAATAATAATCTTGCAGTAATACAAACTTGGAATAGCCACATTTTTGTATTCACCTATTTTTTTATAAGCATATAGTGCTTATAAAAATCCTATAAACTCAGATTTTTAATTTACTAGACTAAAATGACAGCTGCGATCGACCTTTTTATGTCAATATGACAGTTAATCGATAGTAACATCTGTCATTTTGTTCTAGCAAATAAAAAACCGTATTTAGTTTTTTTTTTTTTTATCAGTACACTTCGACATTTAAATACATATGCATTCCTGTACAGACAGGTCCCAAGAAGAAAGTCGTATCTTCAAAATTGTCTAGTTTAATTATGTCATAATTAAAATAATACATAAGCGAGTAAAAACAAGTGAACTAAATAAACATATACCTTTCACTATAATTTTCTACAAATTTTAATTTTTAGCAACGTAAATGATTCGCGTCACTTTTACTTCGCACTGCAAATAGACAATTTTCAAGATACGACTTTGTTCTTGGAACCCGTCGAAATCTGGTATACCGCCGTTTACCCGAAATTTATTTGCCCTAATATCATTTGCCATAATAGTCAACAGCCATAATATCATACGACATAATACTCATTTGCCATATTAGTCACGTGCCAGAATCATTGTTTCCCATAAAGTCACTTACCATAACATCATTTGTCATAATCATTGTAAGCCCTAATTATCACATGCCATAATTATGATATGCCATAACATAATTTGCCATCGACATCGGGTGTGTAACGGTTGTTTATATCAAGAGAAATTGGATGCAATTGGGACTTTAGGGCACCCCGACTCGGACAGGTTAGGTTAGAAGGGGATGGCGCGCCATCCCCTTCGTGGTTATTTTTTTATAAACCACACAGAAGTAGGAGCGTCGACCTAGCCCATGCACCATCAACCATGCACAGAATAAATAAGTTTATTCTTATTATACCAAACATTGCGCACCCATCGACATCGACAGCCAGAAAGCTAATAAGTAGGTAAGTATTAGAATTAAAAACAAGTTTAATAATCAAACTATATAATTATAATTAGGTAGTACAATTTCTTTTTTAATGCAAATACAAATTTGATGCTAAAGCACGCAAAAATTCTTCTTTTGTATGCCATTTAAATATTATGTCTAATAATTATTATGGCACATAAAAATAAGGCAAACAATACTTATGGCATTCGTATCTTATGGTATCTAAAATTCGGGCACTTAAAAGTATGTCATATGTCTTTTAGGGCAAATGAAACATTCGGGCAAATGAAATTCGGGAAAATGATGATTTTGGCATATAATCTTCGGGCAAACAATAGACAACCTCGAAATCTTTGTTATATAATCGAATGTTTTGCATATTTCTCATGACTACTAATTATAACGATCTACTTTAACCGAAAAAAATCTTCGTTTTATGACTTCAAAATTAACTAATTTATAAACTTCTTCATCCTAGTGCTTTGCTAGCATCCTCCAATGACAACTGAAAATACCTACTAGACTTTCTAAGAAATAGGGTAGGTACTTCGTTCCTTCGACTTTGAAAACCATGCCAATCATTAGCAAGGAATTTGCTAATCCATCGCAATAAATGTTCGAAAAAAAATCTACTCATGCTGCTGTCAAAAATGATCATGCAATTAGACCACAATATGTTTCGCCGTATAAAGATGTAAGGACCTACCTTTCTCAAAAACCACTTGAAATTAAACATCCCCAATCACACTTTTAAAACTCAACAATCGATCACACTTTTAAATCAATTCATGAAAATGTCACGTTTGTAGTGACCACACACTGAACAGAATGTCTTAAACGTTTTTATGACCACAAAGTGCTAATTTACTCTGTAACAGTGCTATGGACATGGAGAGAAATAAATAACTAGCTAAACAATAGCTCTAAGATTTGATCGAGATACTACAATGCAATAGAATTGGCATTTAAGTTTTAATCGTATTTTTATAGCCACTCTGTGCCTAGTCTAGACCAGAACTGACAATGCGATTTAATTGTCAAAAATTACAAAATTGACACATTTTTGCGACCGATGTGTGCTGAAAAGTGGAAAACCAAGAAACTTAAAAAAGTGGATTGTCAGGTTATCACAAGTCACCTGTCACCTGGAGGTTTTATTATATAGGTCATAAATACTTGGTTAATATAAAATGAAAATTCTTCGTCTCATGAGTACCTAAACATATGGTTATAGGATAAAATACCGAATACTGAATTATGAAGATTATTCAGCCATCAAACCGGACTGACTGCCCAGAATGTGATCGTGCGTGTATGTCAATTGAAAAAATGTCACTTCTGTCTATTCTAAACACACACACACATCTAAATTGGTTAATTAGAATGACTCAATCTTTGTGGTGTATTAATTGTCTCTGGTTGTCGGGTGATTGCTCAACTTCGCGGAATTCATGGTGTAGGAAGATAAACTGATAAAGGTTGGCATAGAAATATCAAGGTCTAGCAATTTATGTACACACATGAAAATGTTAGGGAAGCACCAGGGTGAAGAATAAGAATATAATTAGGTAGGTATACCTACTTAATGGTTATTGGACTAATCTAACCTAAAATGATATTAACTGAAGTAGATAGATAAGTAGGACAATAATACCAAATGGGTTAAGTGTTCCTGAATGATTACCCAAAAGTTATCTACCATAATATATTATTTTAATATCCAATTGTATGTACAGACGCCAGCAGGTCATCCTATCCCAAACTGTCAAATTTTCCCAATTGAACATGAACCTTTTTCCTTTGTAATAAAGTTAAAAACTATCAAATAAATTTTGACAGATTGGGGTAGCTTGATGTGCTGGCCTCTGTACTAAGTTTTCTTCCAAAACTCGATAGTGATATTTCATACTTACATAAATAATTATGATTAAAAATCGTCTTCCGCCTAGCCCCTTCAAATACTATACGGGGCCTGTTTCCAGGGTCATCGTTGGGGCTGAATTGCAGTCAACATAGACAAGCAGTATATTTATTCGCTGCTAATTCCGCATCCCAAGGAATATTAAAATCTTCGTCTATTTCTCTTTCTAAATGCGTAGGATCTAAAACCTAGATGTAAGATTTTTGTCTACTATTGCAAGATATCGCTTGTACTAGATTGTCAGGTGTACAGTTATTTGTAATATAATATTATAATAAGACTATAACTTTATCGACAAAATATCATAGTTTTAAGATCCAAAATAGTGTTAAGGTGTGAAAGTGTGTGAATGTTTCATAATAAAAGAATTCATTATATGAATGAGAAAAGTGTGGCAGGTGTTGAGTGAATGAATGAATGGTTGTGATCCCTGGGTTCTGAAATTGTGATCAAGTCTGATATCAGTGAGAACAGTGGTGGCACTGTGGCAACGGCTGTGACTTACGAGTTGAGGTTCGTAAACACAGACAGGCGCTTTACTTTGTGTAATTATTCATCACACTGTGTGTTATTTCATCACCACAGCTCTCAAAACGGTGAAGGAAAACGTGTTGAGGAAATCAGGCATCGGCCCACTCCCTCTCATCATCTGCCTACCCTTTTCCCAATTATATACTGGGGTCGGCTTCTAGTCTAACCGGATGCAGTTAAAAAAACCGAGACCTCCTCAACCCAGCTACTAAGTAACAAGATACTCCTTGGTAAGACTTGTTGTCAGACTTTCGACCTTCTGATGACCTGTAACGACTGTCAAAGATCCACGAATGAAAGCCGGGACGAGCTTTAACATGCTTTCCGAGGCACGGAGGTATCTTGGTATGTATAGATGGTCACCCATCCACGGACCAACCTCGGCAAGCGTAGCTTAACCTGATCGATCGATCCGTGCAGCTAATATTACTTAGCCACAAGCCCCTTTACGGCACACTCCCTCTCATAGGAAGTAATATCTACAGGGTCGCTAGAATTTAATAAATAGCTATGTTTTATCAAAATTGAATATTATGTAAGTTAAAACAACAACCTCCTTGTTAATTTAGCCGTTGGATAAAAAACGATGACATTTCTATACTTTCCGAAGTCTGTAAAGTTATTTTTTTTTAATAAAAAAACCGTTTATCGCCATCTTGATATGGAAAGATTTGTATTCTTTGTTTCAAGATAAGCATAACTGAAAACTTACATGCGTGCATTGAACGCTAAATAAAATGGATGTTTATTGGAAAATAAACGTGAACATGTGTAAGTGGGAATATTAAAATAGAAGACCGCTCGATACGCTTCCGTGGCAAATCGAACATCCATCAATGTTAAGAGTTCTCCAAAACCGGCAAATCAAATAGACGTTTGTCATTCTTCTGACCGCAATTTGCTGTGAAGGCAAGGCAAATTAGTTATTGAGCTATGCTGGTTTCCAATAGACGAATCAAGCTAAAAACGGGTGAATAATTATCAATTTCATGACTGACTGAATTTATAATAATCCAAGACTAAAACTCAAAGCATTTATTTCAAATAAACCTACTATAAAGGTTGAATTATACTTCCAAATTTTGAATTTTTCGAAATTTTGAATTGTCAAGGGGTCAGTCAGGGCCAGTTAGTCCAAAAGATGAAGCTAGCTTGTCCTTTCTAAAGCGTAGCAGGTTCCTATGGACAAGAACGGGCAAGAAACGCCACGGAGATTCTTTGTTAGCCAATTGAGTGGATTTGATTGTACCGTTTCATAAACCAGCGATTTGGGACTTCAGCGATCTGTGTGCTTACTCTTGAGTTCAATTCCGATCGATCGACATTGGAATTGTGACGTTTCGTACTCTTGAGTTCGACGCTAGCGCCAAATCGTGTTTAAATTGCGTGTCTTTTTGGAGAACTAAATGAAATCGGGATCGGGCTTGGCGCGCGGTAATCGCTACTCTTGAGTTTTTTTGACAGCTGTGTATTGCATCAATATTACGCTGGGATTGTTTGTAGATTGTGATTTTTCCAATAGCAAAAGTGTAACTTTTTTGAAATTGTTTTGCATTTTAGGTGGTTTTAAACAAGTAAAAGGAGTTTAATATGGCACGATTAGCAGTATTAAACAGTGTTTTACGTAATTCCCTAAAAAAGAATGGAAACAAAGACGAGAAATGTTAAGAGATTTTGGCTCAACTCAATGTATAGGTTTCTAATTAACTAGTTAATTTAATTTGATCTCATTACTATCTACATAGTTTTCATAATAAAATCCAGTTGTACTTATTTGAGTTTTATACGGAATATTTGAAAATAATGTAAGGTTCTCGTATAATTACGTAAGTTGAAAATGAGATTTCTTATTTATGTACAGTTTTTATTTATTTTGGTTTTAAACGATAGATCTATGGATAAAACCATTTTTACAGTTGGAATTATGTAAAGCGTACCACGGGTTCCAAAGATATTCGAGATTTAATGTAAGAGAAAATATACCACACTACATTTTCATTGGTTTTCTTCTAGGTTTTTTATTATTACTAGACACACTCAATATTGTTATTTTACATAAATAAAGAACGCCATTGGGTATTTCTTACTACAAAGGAACCAGAACAATATCTAACTGTTCTAAACAAACTAAAACTTGACTACTTTTAGTATAGAAAATTGAGACCTTCTACGCCGTCTTTTTTATTAGTAGATAGTGTAGGGCATGGCAACGATCTTACCGCATGCAGCCAAAGTCATGGTTAATTTTATGATTTTAATCATTTTCTTACGCCCAAATGAATTGATTACGTCACAATTACTCAATTAGCAACTATCTAAAAGATATTTATTTATTGGCCGCGTTATTTAAAGGATAAAGCATTTTAATTCTCTATTACCGGTTTATTGTAATGAGTCGAACAACACTATTGCGGCCCGTAACGTAGCTAACTTCACGTTGAATAAAATAATGGCGGGGCAATCCCAATTTCAATCCAATGTTGACACTATTGTGTTCAAGAGTACCGAATCACGTGACTGCAAAATTGGCATTGGAATTGTATTGGGTTTAGATTGAAATTAAAATTAGTTTCAAGAGTAAGCCCCCTGTTCTGTGAAAATCTCACCGTGTAATCTTAGGTGAACTGAGCTGTCAACATTGTCAATCCCTAGCATCAAGTGGACTGGACTGACAGCTTACGTCAAGCTCAATTGGACGGCACGGTAGGCGTAGTGGTTATGCGATTGACTGCTGCGCTGCGTGTCGCGGGTTTGATTCCCGCACGGAACAAATATTTGTATGACCTACAAGTAGTTGTTCCGGGTCTGGCTGTTTGTGCATATGACCTTAAATGTTTGTAAACGCACCCACAATACAGGAGAAATTCCTAGTGTGAGGTAGTCTAAAAAAAACACCATAGTTTTCTTGGTAAGATTTTAACAGAATAGACTGGAATAGGTGATTGTCTTAGTGTGATGTGTGTGTGTGTGTGATTTTGAGGGTGTGTGTGTGTGTAAGAGCGAGTAAATGTTATCACTGTAATGCAGGTGAGTGTGTGCGTATGAGTGTTTAGTTATAATTCAACCAAGAATAATCACAACAAACAATATCACAAAGGTCTTCCATTAGTTAAGGGTTAGTTTGTAAAATACGTGTAAATTTACTATACTTCATCAATTATTATAATCTCTACATTATTTTCTTTAATGATAAAATTAGGATAAGTACATAAATTTTTGAAATAGGTAAATACTTCAACATCCTCGTTACTGTTAAATTTAAAAATAATAAGATTTGGGTTTAGTTATGATTGGTTATGATATTCATTATTGCGTAGGGTAAGCGAATGCATCGTTAGTGTAATTTTCGTTAGCTAAATAAATAACTGTTTATACATCCTTTAGTCGTTTATCGGCCTATTAGCAAGTTATTACCTAATAGGTACTCTCGTTAATAATATTACAAATAACATCACGCCTGTTTTTATCGAAGCTTTAGGCAGAGGTTTTCCTAAAGCGCACGGATTTTTTTTTGTAATTATAGTTTTTTCTTTACTCTAGTAAGAAGTTTCAATAGTTTCCATATATGTCTGTGTTGGATAGTTTTGTTAGTAGAACCTTAGTAGAAATAAGAAAGTTATGCTCGTTTTCACTAATAAAATTCACAATCAAATGCATTGCGTAAAATATATAAGCAGCTACTTAGCGCAAAAAGAATATTTCAGCAACCACTAGGCGATGACTAAGATTACGTTAACGATTCCGCGATGCGTAATGCTTACACAAATCTTGCTGGTCTCCTAGCAACAGATTTGTAACATGGCAAACAAACCATAGACAAATGTCAACAATGTAGACTTCGAAGTTTACGAGTTGCTAGAGAGAAAACAGGCATTAGATTTACTTTGAGATACTTATTTATAGAAAATAAGTTATATATTCTACAATATACATAGAGTACAAGCGCGCTTTATGTACATAACATTTGAAAAGTAACGCACAACTAAGTACCTACCTACTTAAATTGTTAAGTTAGATAAAAATATAACTAGAGTTGTTTCTCGTATTTCTAGCTAATAGACCAGGGTTGATAATTTTTGAAACCAAAAATAATAATAGTAGGATGAAACCCATTGGAAAAAGAGGAGAATATTATGGAAATGAAAGGAAAAATAATTTACGGGCGATCTGAGGTCGGGAAGGAGAAGGGGGTGAGTTTTTAAGGGTAAAAAACGGCTTATCTCGATTTCCGGCAAAACTAAAAGTCCTATGGAAAAAAGTGAAATGGCGAAGTTGAAGGGAATAAAAAGATCTAAAACTTTTGTGTTGACACTTTTTTGACATAACCTCAAAATTTTTGTGAAAAATTCAAAAAACCAAGTTTTTGGATTTTTATTTTTATCCAATAAAAAAAAATCACGAAATTTGGTGAAAACTTAGGTACCTTTTTATGTCCCAAATATGCTGTAATTTATTTGATTTTAATTTTTTCGCCTTATTTTGAATTAATATCGAAAAAGCACCCTAATTTTCAATCGAAAATTCACCCGTCAAAATATCAGCTTTTTTCAAAATCATTTGTACATAATTATTAAAAAAAAAATTGAATTGATTTTTTTTAGATTTTTTGCATTTTCTGAGAAGATTTACTATGGTAATATTTATATACACTCGAGAGCAATGAATCCGGGTCACTTAAAGAATCCTAAAAATCTCGGAAACTAAAAATGCTAGGTTAATGCAATAAATTGTATTTAATAGACAATGTAATAAGTACTCCATACATGAAGGTATTAAAACTTCTTAGTTATTGTAAAGTTATATCATAAAAAAATCAAATTTGAAAAAGGGCCACTTTCGAAGATGGAACTACGAAATTGCAGCATTTGGTTTTGCTTTTGTTTGTCATCTGTCATTTATGTGGGTACATAAACCATGTTGATAGTGCTCTATATTCATTATTCAAGCTGAAATTATGTCGCTTACGCCTGAAGAATGCACCAGAATACTTACAATGCTGGAAACCGGCCGGAGTCAGCGCGATACAGCCAGGACTGTCGGTGTGTCGCTGTCAACAGTACAAAGAGTTCTCCGACGTTACGAAGAAACTGGTTCTAACTTACGCAGACCAGGAACGGGCAGAACCAGGTGTACCACAGCACGAGAAGACCGATACTTGGTGAACACCATGCTTCGAAATCGCTTTCTCACAGGAACTGAACTCACCAATCAGTTTCGACGCCTCGGAGGAAGTAACCCAAGTGCATGGACAGTAAGACGTCGGCTTGCTGAATCTAACTTAAAACCCCTTAGACCTGCAAATGGCCCTAAACTGGAGCGTGGGCATCGTATTTCAAGACTAAGATATGCCCAGAGCCACGTAAATTGGAGTATTGAAGATTGGTCAAAAGTTATGTTCTCCGACGAATCAAAATTTATGCTCTACAAGCACGATGGAAGACACAGAGTGTATCGAAGACCAGGGGAAAGATTCAAGCAAGCATGCATCGAAGAAAAAGTAGCCTACGGTGGTGGGTCTGTACTTGTGTGGGCCGGAATTTCTTCTGAAAGTCGCACAGAGCTGGTGATCATAGAAAACGGCTCTTTAACTAGCGTAAGATATGTGGAAGAAATTCTCAATGATCACGTTGGTCCATTTATGGTCAATTTAGGTGAGGATGCTATATTTATGCATGACAATGCCCGACCTCATACAGGTAGGATTGTGAATGACTACCTTCAAGAGATGAACATTACTCGTATGGAGTGGCCAGCGCGCAGCCCGGATATCAACCCGATCGAGCATGCTTGGGACGAGCTAGGCAGATGCGTAAAACAACGAAACCCTCCCCCAATCACGCTTCGTGAGCTCAAAATTGCTCTCACAGAGGAATGGGAGAATATTCCCCAAAATCGTAAAAGGAACTTGGTGTACAGCATGCCAAACCGCGTAAACGCAGTAATGGAAGCACGAGGAGGCAATACGAAGTATTAAAATTCAAGAAAATCGTAATAAAGTTCAAAAATTTCATGTTTCCTATTTTTGTTTTAAGGAGAGATCAGCAGTTTTTTTCTTTATGTAATTTTGTGTTAATAAAATGTATTGTGACTCATATTTTTTTTACTTTCATTTAAGGAGTATTACATTGTCTATTAAATACAATTTATTGCATTAACCTATCATTTTTAGTTTCCGAGATTTTTAACATTCTTTAAGTGACCCGGATTCATTGCTCTCGAGTGTATATATATTCACCACCGGAAAGTAGAGATTTCAACGAACAGAAAGCATACCAACTTTTTGAAAAAAGCTGATATTTTGACGGGTGATTAAAAGAAAAAACCAAAAACTTGGTTTTTTTGAATTTTTCACATAAATTTTGAGGTTATGTGAAAAAAGTGTAAACACAAAAGTTTTAGATCTTTTTACTACCTACAACTTTGCCATTTGACTTTTTTCCATAGGACTTTTAGTTTTGCCGGAAATCGAGATAAGCCGTTTTTACCCTTAAAAACTCACCCCCTTCCCCTTCCCGACCTCAAATCGCCCGTAAATTATTTTTCCTTTCATTTTTATAATATTCTCTTCCTTTTCCAAAGGGTTTCATCCTACTATTTCTTTTTTCACTTTTTAACCCCCGACGCAAAAACGACGGGGTGTTATAAGTTTGACGTGTCTGTGTGTGTGTGTGTGTGTGTGTGTGTGTGTGTGTCTGTCTGAGGCAACGTAGCTCCCGAACGGATGAACCGATTTTGATTTAGTTTTTTTTGTTTGAAAGGTGTATTAGTCGGGAGTGTTCTTAGACATGTTTCATCAAAATCGGTTCAGCCGTTTGAAGATTATCAGCTCTTTTCTGGTTGAAAAAGGGATTTTAGCCTCTGATCAACTCAAAATTTGGGATTCTATTACTTCAATGATATTAGACGAATAAAATAACCTTGAACTGATGCTGGAGCAACACCTGGAATTTCCAGGAAACCCAAGTTATTCACCAACAAACAGCAGAAGTATCGTGTTTGGCCTCATTGAAAAGGTCTCAATGAATAGATTATACATAAATGGTGATTTAAGGGAGACATTAAGTTTAAAAAGCAAGAAATAAAAATTAAATTTAAAATTTAAAAAACCCCCGACCCAAACAAAAACTCAAAAAAGTAAAAAATAATATTTATAGGCCTTTTAATTTTAACGTTATATTTTGATCAGGGCATTGTCAAGTCGGGGGACGGTCAATGAAAACGCTAAACAGAGGCCTAGCCGTCCCCCGACTTGACAATGCCCTGATCAAAATATTACGTTAAAATTAAAAGGCCTATAAATATTATTTTTTACTTTTTTGAGTTTTTGTTTGGGTCGGGGGTTTTTTAAATTTTAAATTTAATTTTTATTTATTATTTTTAAAGGCTTCTACCCTGGTCTATAAGGCGTTAACGTCGCGTTGACGCCACGTACACCCTGCGACAAACCGCTTATATACGATTCCAGTTTCTTATTTATGGCATACTTACAGCATAATTGAAGCCACAAATGACTCCATTCATAAACATTAAGAAACTGATGACCTTCCGTGAAGTATATTTACGCTGAACCAAGGATTTATTTTGTTTTTAGAGATTACTTTGGTTTTTTTCTCTTTTTAGGAAACTAAAAGTAATCGTCATACTAAAGTACCCAATTTATAGAGTGAATGCTTAAATATCTTACATATTAATTGCTTAACTAAAGCTTAAGTAAAGTTATAACGATGCAGCATGGGATCAAACGCCCTTAAATTTCACGTTAAAGCTTACCGTGACAACATCAGTGAAGTAAAAGGTCAATAATGTCAATGAGGCATTATTTGGAATGACAGTTCACTTCAAGCTTACTTGACGTAAGTTTTCACAGATGCGATAGACCTGCTGTAGTGGTAGCGTAGTGTTTACGCTGGGTATACGTTCTAAAAATGTCTACACAGAACAAATATTAGATGCGACGGCACCCATAGCATGTATGAATATGTGCTTGTACATTTGCGTCTAGTTCATACGTGTCTACGAATCATTCACGTATTGTGTACGTGCAAACCAGTGCAGGTTAAGTATTGTGCGAGATATATTTTGGGCATAAATTAAACCTATTCCCCCTTATTACAAAACGAGGTTTTTCTTTAGGTATGGTTTAAACCACCGAGCCTGTTTTTGAAATAAGTACGTAGAACTGAAATAGAATTACAGCTCCTTTTCCAAACTGACAATTTAGCACTGGACTAACTTGTCAGTTTTGTAAAAGGAGCTGTATTTCGATGTCAGTTAGGTTCTTATTAAAAAATAGGCTCGAAGGTTTAAACCATACCTAAAGAAAAACCTTGTTCTGTAATAAGGGGGATTATGTGTAAAATAGCAGTTTTCGAAATTTAAAATTCACTATCGCGGTAGTATTGCATATTCAATCTTGATGTAACATTTTTGTGATATGGATGTATTATTATATTTTGAAATAATTAATAATAAGAGTTATTGTTATCGTCTTCCAATATAATTGTTATGTATCTCTTAAATGTATTGTATATTTCGTATATGTATTGAAATGAATGGAGATTCATTTACAAAGAGCAATTTAATTACCAGTTGGTTCGGGGGTTGGTTTGGGTGTACTTTTGTTCGACACTGCACATCTTTGCGATTTTTGGATATCAATGACCCGTTATGTAAAATATAAGGAGATGTAGGAGAGTATGTTTTAAGACAAATGCTTCCGATACTAACATTATATTTTATTAATTAGGTACCTATAAGATTTCAACCTTGAACCTGCTTAGAATCATGGAGATTTGACGCAGGCCAAGGTTGTTGTCATATTTAACATTAGCATATAAATCTTAATTATATTCACGTCTCGCACATAATTATACAAACTGGTATTTTTATAAATAACAAAGCACGACTACAATTATGTCATTTTCTAATCTTCATAAATATACAAATAATAGTGTGGTGAAAGAATAAATGGTTTATCGACATAATAGTATCGATATAAGATCTTGCTCGCCCTCTTCTACACCGGGTAAGTATAATCTATACCTACTCCGTATGAAATACGATTACACA
This sequence comes from Polymixis flavicincta, assembly GCA_949987655.1. Classification (NCBI taxonomy): domain Eukaryota; kingdom Metazoa; phylum Arthropoda; class Insecta; order Lepidoptera; family Noctuidae; genus Polymixis; species Polymixis flavicincta. The sequence continues at coordinate 1,224,216 of OX465198.1, read as the reverse complement.
TTAATTAAACCAACTGATTTTGCCTTTTAATGCGTTGGTAGCATGATAAATGGTATCTGCAGTAAACAGTATTGTAACCACTTTTTTACTTTAAATGTTATCCTAATTGCCCATGGAACAGAATTCAAAATCGTTTAAACGAACTGTCTGAACTGTGTGCAAAAAGGTTTGTTTAAATGACAACAATATAATACTTACTAGACAACAATACAACTATTGGCCTCATATTTCATGATTTCATGAAATAGTTATTCAATAGGGTAGTATGAACTGAGAGGATTGTATTGATGATTAGGTATAATTCTGTAAATTACGTGTTACAATGGCGAATAGACCGTATACCAACCACACATAATCTTGGTTTAGATCGCGGCACGTAAGTTAAACCAAAATCAGAACAAAACAACCGAAGGTACAGCTCGATTCAAACTTTATGGCGGCTCGGAACACGAGGCGAGTCGCTGCGCAGTAACAAATTCATGGGTCAGCGGGGTTGAGGGGTGGGGTACTGCGCAGCGTGTAGCTAACTTCAGAGCCGCCATAAAGTTTGACGCGATGTATAGGAGCGCGTGCACTCGTTGCGTCGCACGGAAAAAGAATGAGTGCACCTTCTAGCTTAACCATTGATATTAAGTGTACTGAAGTTTGAAAATACATACAGATCGCTACACGTAAGTTGAAACAAAATCCACCATTTTGATTCAACTTACGTGCCACGATCTGTACCTACTTTCGAAAGTATTGATTTTATTGAAACGCTTTGATATTATCGACATCGATACTCTATCGACAGTGAGATTGTTTTCAAGGTCAACTATCGATATAGTTGGCATGTTTTAGCTTGGCAATTGCGGTCACTGACCCAGCATTTTGCAACGGCTAATCAATATCTATTCTGATCATTCACATGCTCCAATAGTGGGTCCCGCAAACGGGCACGACACGACGGCGTGGCGCGACACTGGTGCAACAATATCTATGAAACTTCATGAAAATTGTTCTACCGGAGTCGAGACGCGCCGTCGTCGCATCGCGTCTCTCTGCAGGAGCCTAAAGGACAATGGCTGCTAGAGCCATGCCAAAGCACTTACAAGATTTAGTTTGTTTTTTTTTTTTAGATGCTTAATTGACAGGTGTCAAGGTCGAACTCATGTCGAACTCCTTTAAATATTTAAAACGCGAACACAAAAAAACTTTTCATGTTAGTTTAGTATCTGGAATTAAACAAGGGACTTTATATAACTTTCGAGAACTGACACAGCACTTTTGGGAATTGGACACGACATAAAGACACGACAATGTCTAACATTTACCGCATCACGCCTTTAATCCACTAAGGCGTTAGGCAGATGTGTTTAAGTAGGTACACCCACATTTCGTTACTTAATATAAAGTAGTTTTTATCGGTGTATTCGATATGCATATAAACCTTCCTATTTAATGACACTTTCTATTGATGAAAACCGCATTAAAATCCGTTGCGCAGTTTAATTCCGAAAGAGTGGGTCTTAAAATGAACATGGACAAGACAAAGGTGATGTCCAATGCCCGTGTAACACCCACTCTCGTAACGGTCGGAGGCGCTGCACTCGAAGTTGTGGACGAATACGTTTACCTAGGACCAGTTAGGTAGGTCCAACTTCGAGAAAGAGGTCAATCGTCGAATCCGACTCGGCTGGGCAGCGTTCGGGAAACTTCGCAATATCTTCTCGTCCCACATACCGCAGTGTCTCAAGACGAAAGTCTTTGACCAGTGCGTGTTGCCAGTGATGACATATGGAACCGAAACGTGGTCGCTCACAATGGGCCTCATAAGAAGGCAAAGTCACCCAAAGGGAAATGGATAGGGCTATGCTTGGAGTTTCCCTGCGTAATCGAATCAGGAATGAAGAGATCCGCAGGAGAACCAAGGTAACCGACATAGCCCGAAGAATTGCCAAACTTAAGTGGTAGTGGGCAGGGCACATTGCTCGCAGAACAGATGGCCGATGGGGCCGAAAAGTTCTGGAGTGGCGACCGCGTACCGGAAGACATAAAATTGGAAGGCCTCCCACAAGGTGGACAGATGACCGTGTGAGGGCCGCGGGAGTCCGCTGGATGCGAGAAGCACAGATCCGGTCGAAGCGGCGGAGCTTGGGGAGGCCTATGTCCAGCAGTGGACGTCTTTCGGCTGAAATGATGATGATGATCTAATACGGGGCGAGCCATAGGATGTTTGCATAACGATACAAGTTATGAGATCCTGATTTTCCGGTACGAGTACCTACAACCCCCCTTTAGGTAACACAGTATCATTCAGTCGTCTAAATCATTTTGAGAGATATTGCCAATCCATTGCTGCAAATGTTCTGCAAAATTTGTCCGCTTAACAACGTACAGATGCCAGCACTTCAAGCTACCTCAATCTGTCAAACTTTGATCGTTTTTCAACTTTATTACAAAAGAATAAGGTTCATGTTCAATTGGGAAAATTTGACAGTTTGGAATGGTTTCATGGGCTGGCGTCCGTACCTGTATAACGCAGTAAATGTTGTTGGACTGTCAAACTGAAAGCCGTTTCCACGGTTAATGTGTGATGCAATTACCCCGCTGTATCTATGCAAACGGGTTCTTGATTTCGAATGTCATATGGCTAATTCCCCGAAATCATCACTAGGCCAATTCTCGTAATTAAAAACATTCACAATCTAGTCGCAGTCTCATCTCAGCGACAATCAAACGTCAAAAAGTTGTCAAAAATGTATGGAAACTCGCGGTTTTTTTGACAGATTGACACTGAGATCAGACTGTGAACGTTCTTAAAATTACGAGAATTGCCCCTCAGATCGAACGTCCGAATTGCCGAAATTCCATAGCATCGATTTACCACAATTTCGAATAGGCATTAGATCGAGCGTCCGTTTCGCCGAAAAGTCATTGCAACGATAGTCCTATCCATGGAATGTATATCTATTGGCTCGACGCTATTCTATATAAAATATTCAAGAAGAGTAAAAGATGGAATGTAAAATGGGATAAAAAAAACAAACCAGCAGGGTTTAATCGTCATACCTAAAATAATAATTGCATAACCACACCAGTGATTAATTTCTAATATTTTCCATTATTAAAATGTCAGAAATAGGTAAGTCAAAATGTTTTACAACTTCGTTTATTATGGAAGTATTATTACTACTTGCTAGATTAAGTAATATACCTGACATTAAAAGTCGTAAAACGTTATATGTAGAATAGCTTTCGACTTACTGGCACGTTGAGCCAATAGACATTCGATGGATAGGACTATCGTTGCAATGGCTTTTCGGCCAAATGGACACTTGATTTAATAGTTAGTTGAAATTGTGGTAAATCGATGCTATGGAATTTCAGCAATTCGGACGTTCGATCTGATGACTTCGGGGCATTAGCCAACGGGCTTATGACATTCGAAATCAAGCAGTAAACCCTATCCAAACACCATTAATGTCACAAAGCCTAAACAATTTAAGTGAAATATCAAAATGGTTTGACTTACCTATGTGACACCTGTAGTCGAACTAAATATTTTTTCCTATCCGTTAGTAAAACAGGTATGACACCAAGGTTTTTTTTTTATTATGGTATAAAAAATTACAAGTTTCTACTACTATTTAAATCCAATCACAGCTGACACCTATGAATCACACTACAACTACATAAAACTTTTGTAAAAATAGTCAAATCGTATTCAAACATTTTTTTTTTTACTTAATAAGTTAAATAAGAACATTTAATAAGTAAAGCCTAAAAACGGTAGATATTATTTTTCTGTAAAATTCGATTAAATATAACATGACAGACGCCAGCAGGTCAAGCTATCCCAAACTATCAAATTTTCCCAATTGAACATGAACCATGCATTTGTTATAAAATTTAAAAACTATCAAAGAAATTTGACAGATTGGGGTAGCTTGATGTGCTGGCTTCTGTACAAGAAGAGTGGAGGCCATTCAAGTATTACGTAAGCAGATTTTTTGCAATTATTAACCCCCCCCCCCCCCCCCCCCCACCCCTTACTTTAGCTGACGTTGAGAGGGCCCCCTCGTCAGCAAAAGTAAACAGTGCTCGGATCTTATCCCCCATGCCCTCCCATGCTCATGTATACATTGGTACAGACGCCAGCAGGTCAACCTACCCCAAACTGTCAAATTTTCCCAATTGAACATGAACCTTAGGCTTACGGTATAAAGTTGAAAATCTATCAAATAAATTTGACAGATTGGAGTAGCTTGATGTGCTGGCGTCTCTACATGCATTTTTCAATGTGTTAGTTAGTTATGTTGTTGTAGTTTATTTATTAATTCATAAGCAGCAGTCTATAAATAAGGAATAGGCTTGGAATCAGTGGCGTAGCTACCGGAGGGCTACACGGGGCAGTGCCCAGGGCCCCCAAGCTCAGGGGGCCCCTCGGAGTCTGACTTACAAACTATAAATGGAACTACAGAAAATTTATCCCACTTTGAAAAAATACAGGGGAATTCCCAACAAGTCTCGAATTTCTTTGTTTTTTGTTTGAAACTTGCGGGAAACTCCCCTGTATTCTTAGGCTGGTTTCAGTCGCGCCGTCGAATAGCGTGTTTCAACAGCACGCGCTTGACACAAGGCGGACCTATGAGACACGCGGCGCGCTTCAACAGCGTAACTATATATAAAACGCTACTAATGAATTTACAAGTTCGCTTTTTTTATCTTCATATAGTTTTAATTTGCTCATTAAAATAAGTTACAATTTCTTTTTGGTTTATAATTTTACTAGCAGTGCTCCGCGGTTTCACCCGCGTAGTTCCCGTCCCCGTTGGAATACGGGGATAAAATATAACCCATGTCACCTGGGGATAGTGTAGCTTCCCAATAGTGAAATAATTTTTCAAATCGGTTCAGTAGTTTCGGAGCCTATTGCAAACAAACAATCAAATGTTTCCTATTTATATATTAGTATAGATATAGATTTTAGGAGTCGACTGTATTAAGTACGGCAAATCTGGAGTACATCGAATTCGGAACACGACGAATACGGAACAAACTACTTTTTTTTTACAGTTTATTTGGGGCCCTAGTTTATTTTTTGCCCCAGGGCCTTTGTTTACCTAGCTACGCCACTGCTTTGAACAGAGGAAGATATTCTTCTGAAGATTTTCAAATATTTTCCTAATATTATTGTTAAAAATATGGTCCGTGTTGCTGCTACCCGTGCAAAATAAATTTGTTAGTTAGTAAAAATTAAAATAAGTCGATTTAAAACTGTTGTGATGACAATAAGCAACTTTTTATAACAAATCTATGTGTAGGCAATTAATTAGGATACAATAATTAAGTAGAATTAGAAACAGTTCGTTCTTTATCTGTAATTTTAATATATATTTATTAATTATAATTATTTTTAAGACACTAATAAATTTTAGGTAGACAAACGACGTTTCCTAGTGTAAATGTGTCAAAACGAATGTAAATATAATAGCTACGTGTTCTAGCAATGTGCAATGTTTTATGTAAATAATTAAAAATATATATTCAGTGTTGTTTCACTCTGTTTTTAAAATCCTGTGATATTTCTGTTCAAGGTATTTTTTCTTGTGGCAATGTTGTCTAGTTAATAGTAGGTATTGTAAGTTTCATAATGGCGTAGGAAAATTAAAATTGGCGGGAAGAAAAATGGCTAATGCATAAACATCTAATTTTATAAGGTTTTACTGATTTACTTACTTATTACTCGGGAATTAAGTTCTCTATTCTAATTATGTAGATGATTGCTGTAGACATAGTATACCTGGCGATGGCGTGTTTTTCTAACTTAATAACTACCTACCCAAAATGTTTTTAGTGCCGAACAATGCCAAATAAGTAAACGTACGCTACTAAAATACGTAGAAATCTAAATGTTTGTTCCAAAAAAAAATGCTACAATCAAAGTGTAACGCTGTTTAGATTAGTTATAAGTAAAATAAATGTGTAATGTTAATGTGCTGTTTTATTGTTTAACCCATATGAACCAACTGCGCAGATCGCCCAGAGGACACGGTGGAGCATACGGTGGTCTGCCCGGCTTGGGCGGAGCACCGCCGTGTCCTCGTGGAGGTGATCGGCGGGGGCGATTTCTCGCGTCCGGGCCTGGGTGCTTACTCTGGAATATAATTCCGATAGATCGACATTGGAATTATCTGTTAAACGTCAGGGATTGGCCGGACTCACTGAGTTTAGCCAATCCCTGACGTTTGACTGACAATTCCAATGTCGATCTATCGGAATTATATTCGAGAGTAAGCACCCTGGTCCAGGCCATGGTACGGAGCGAGAGTGCATGGATAGCCGTCACCTCCTTCTGCGTAGCAGTAATGCTCGCGAAGAGGGAGGCAGCGCACGTGAGAAAGAGGCAATATATGCGCCGTCCGACCCTAGTCGCCGCAGGAGATGCCCTGGGCGTCGGAAATCCCAGGCTGATTCCCGGCCACCATAAGCGCGGGCTTGCGGACGGCGAGTAATGGTTAGCTCGCCGTCTGGTAAGGACCAAGACCGGGTCGACGCGACGGCGCGTTGCTGTGTTCCACGCGCGCCTCAAAGAGATGTCAGCACCAATTGGTGAGCTCCACAAGGACCGATGCCTGCCAGGGGTGCGGGTTGTTCGAGATTTCACATCCTCAACAAAAAAAAACCCCCTATGAACTAGCTGTCTTAATGTTATTAATGGACGATTCCTATAATTTACGGAGATTTATTGGTTAATGTTAAGACTCTTGATTACCAATAATAAATCAAATACCTCATAATTTTGCCTAATAGACCCTCCCATAATAGTTATGTAAGTAGCTATCACCTCAGACCAATACAAAAGTTTTATTGGTCCGAGGCTATCACAGGTAAAATTAGCCTACGAATTAATTTATATGCCCAGTTTAGCAACAAAAAATGCTACCATTGGTAAGAAAAACGATTCGTTTTTGAACCGACGAAAAAACGGAGGAGGTTACTCAATTCGTCGCGTATTTTTATATATTTTTTTTTATGAATGTATGGTAATGGTGTAGGTACCCCAAAGTTGGTCCTATATAAATATGGAAAAAAATCTAACCCTAAGGGTAGGAAAACAGGGATGATTGATTGTTCACTCACTGATTGTAATGTAAAACTACGCATAACTGCTTACAGAGTAGTCCGATTTTGATAATTCTTTTTTATTGGAAATGCTATACCTACCTCGAAGTTAGTCACATATAAATTTCGAAAAAAAAAAGAATCCCTAAGGGTAGGAAAACAGGGGATGATTAATTGTTTACTCACAGATTTTAATACCGAGTTGTGTATTACAAAAAGTATTAAAAAATTAAGCATCTAGTAACTAGTAGTAGTAGTATTATAGCCACAAAAAATTGTAAAATAAAAACTTTTGAATAAAAAATTAAACCGCCGAAAAAACTGAAAAGAAAAAAATCGTAAACCTGCTGTGTTTAACCATAATAACTAAGTTCGGAAATCGGTGACTTTGGAAATGTATTTTAATTTTATGTCACCGCCTTCCGAACTTATTCCGAAGGTTTATTATTTTTTTCTTTTCAGTTTTTTCGGCGGTTTAATTTTTTTTGTTTATAGGAACCGAGCATAAGGGCTCCTGCAAACAGGCGCGACTCACGTAGAACAATTTCTATGATAACTTCATGAAATTTATTCTACAAATGTTGCGTCGCGTCTGTTTAGAGAAGGCTTAGGTACAGTTACACATGCTCATAAAATTTCATGCTTATTAGCATGCTTAAAACAAGCGTGTTCTTCAAACTGACACTTTTGCTTTTGTTTAGCATGCTTTTATTATGCACACTTCTAAATAAGCGTGCTCAAAGCAGACAATTGAACACACTTACTGGAAGCTTCGGTATTCGACATTCTAGCAAGTTCTCTGCCAGTGTTCCAGTGCAGGTGAAAAATGGAAAACCAAGTGGTCCTCTCCACAGAATTGAATAAAATCATCATTTTGGTTGCACAATGTGTCCAAAAACTTTTGTCAAGAAAGAAAAAGAGAAGGAATAAGAAGATCGAACTGGCATGAACGAACGACTGATCTATACTAACATGCTCAATATGAAAACCAGTTCAGACGCGCTAAAAGCACACACTTCCACCCGCGCTGCAGGTAGCATGCCCAAAAATCGCACGACCGTCGATTTTTGAGCTAAACCGCTTATTACCTACACTTGGCTGAATTTAGTCATCTAAATTCAGAAGTAACTTAAAAGCAAATTAGAAGCTTCTGATTACACTGTCCTAAATTTAGTTACTGAATCAATTACCAGTTAAAGCGCGACGGAGTTGGACGTGCCATGCCGTATACGAGAATGGCTCCAAATTGTCAAGACACCAAAAAATTGACCTTTGCGTAGCCCTGGCCGTTGACTCAATTAAAATATACTTCTCTCAAAAATTAAGGAAAGAAAAACAAAATTTTTTGGTCGATTTCAACAGGCTGTATCTTCAAGAAAAATGGTCATACCTATAGCAAATTTATAAAAGCGATTGGATTTCAAATTGTTTCTCGTCAAAACAAATCGAGTAATCGTTCGAAAACTACTGACAAAACAATTACATTTTTCTCGGCAACCAATGATCGCACAGGAAGTTTGAGGTCAATTTTTTTAATAAATGATGTACAATGATTAGCAATTGATTTTTCAATACAAAATGTTTAATTAATTACATGAATTTGAAAAGGCAACAAAAAAAAGGCTTTTCATATCAAATTTTTGAAAAATCAGGTGCCCAATCAAAAATAATGAGGAAACCACTAATGTTAAGTACGCCTTTTACAGATCAATATACCCAAAAAAACCCTACAGAGTATCAATTTAATCCACCAAGCCGTTTTTTTAAGCCCCGACTTTAAATTTTATTTTTATCCCACTCGATTGAATTTTCGAAAAAATTAAAGGCTCAAATTGAAAAGCTCACAATTTTTATCAAAATAAAAACAAACGTTTTTAGCATTTTTTCCTCAGTTTTGCATCAGTAATACAAAACAAAAGTATACGTCCTCAACTCCTCTCGCACGGACAGTTACGTAGCGACTGAAGAGTAAAGTCAGTACTAAATGCGATTACACCTTCCTAAATGCGTTTCTAATTAGGCTTCTATATGATTCAGTCAGAAACCATCCTTGCTTCTGAATTTAGGATGCTAACTTGCTAATTGCGATTACACTTGACTAAATTCAGTAACGACTTAATTTAGATGACTAAATTCAGCCAAGTTTAATAAGCCTTTTATTATTAGCATGCTCATTATTAGCAATGTTTCGATACACATGGTACACACGGCTACACATCAAGCTATACATTTCCAGTATAAGCTGATCTAGTATTGTACAGAATGTCCGTACAGTGCGAGATCAGCGTAAACTGGAAATTCATAGCTTTATGTGTAGCCGTGCGTACGAAGTAGCAATAGGTATTGCTCAATAGTGGAATGCTTTCGTGCTAATAGTAGTAATGAGCATGCGCATGGAATAATGAGCATGCTCATTTCGGTTTAAGTCGGACTTTTTGTCATTCGATCTATTGAAACTCGGTATTTTGAGAATAGTAATTTTAAAAGTTAGGAATATTGAAAAGGAATTATAAAAATAGGAGTAGGTAATGGTAAGTCGGAGTTGTTATATTCGGAATTTTGAACCATTGGGAATTATGAAAATCGGTATTTCGAAATTCGTGTTTGTGAATGACGGAATAAAGTTTTTCGTATTTATGTAGTGTCCTACCCATAAAAAATACCTATCCATACCAGCGAGGAATCGCGTCGTCGTTGTACGCTCGATTGTCGCCAACTCATTTTTAGAGCAACTAAAAACGAGTTGGCGACAATCGAGCGTACACACGGCTACACATCAAGCTATAGATTTCCAGTTTACGCTGATCTCGCTTTGTACGGAAATCTTATACAATGCGAGATCAGCTTATATTGGAAATGTATAGCTTGATGTGTAGCCGTGCGTACAACGCTATACTCGCTTCTCGTTAATCACCGATGATTTTTACATGGAATCATAGAAGTTCCGATCCAACAGGCAATTCTAGATCGTTGCCCTACTTTGTATTAATAACTCTGCGGCCCTACCTACCAAGAGATACTAAACGTGTAGCGACATCTATACCGCTACATAAGAACTACGCAGCCAAGCAGCTAGCTGGCAAGCGTCAACAGTGGAGCTTCTGACGCTATTACGTCACCCAACCGGATATCCTGTCCTCGTAAGTTTCTCAAGGAAACAGAGATGGCGCCGTTAGTCCTGTATTTTCATATTTCTCGCACTCACTCTCATAAACAAATAAATCCAAACTCCAGTCTATTCCGATTTCCGTAAGAGAGAAGACTTCATATAGGTAATTGCGCGACCTGAGCTTTTAACTCACTAACCACATTATAAATTAAAATTGTGCGAAAAAGGGAGTCCTATCATCATCATCATCACCAACACCATTAAAAACCTAATTTGAGACGTAACTTAACTATTGGTGAAAAAATGTGTTGACGACATTTTTTCGGAGCTAGAAACACACCAATTTGAATTGTGCAAATGAGTAACATGTTAGTTGCAGACTTGCAGCATTATTTAGAAAAAAATCTGAAAAATTCACTAAATTCAGCTAAAGTTTGTGGTGAAAACAAAAAAATTTAACGCTTGATTTTTTAAGTATACCATTCGAAAGAGCAGGAAAAACTAATAAAAGCTGTATACTCAACCCATTTTACGTGTTTTTCAGACGATATGGGTTGGATCAGGAGTCCCGAATTGCTGTCGAGTCCACCATGAAGTATTTAGGATTGGTGCTCGACAGCCGGTGGGACTTCGGACCCCACTTCCAGCGGCTGGCGCCCAAGTTGTTGGGCGCGGCTGGGGCGCTGTCAACGCTGCTTCCCAATCTGGGGGGCCCGAGCGCCGCCTGTAGGCGGCTCTACGTGGGGATCGTGCGATCGATGGCCCTGTATGGGGCCCCGATCTGGGCGGCTGACCTGACGGCCGGCAGCATCGCTGTCCTGCGGAAACCGCAGCGAGCTATGGCCGTCAGAGTCATAAGGGGATATCGCACGATCTCCTACGAGGCGGCTTGCGTACTGGCCGGATCCCCACCGTGGGACCTCGAGGCGAAGGTACTCGCGTCGCTGCATCGGTGGCGCGAGGACTCGAGGGCGCGGGGCGAGTGGCTGACGCCGCGACATTTGGAGTTGCGTCGGTCACAGCTTCGCGCAGCCCTGGTGGCGGAATGGCGGGACAGGCTTTCACGCCCTACCGCCGGCTCCGCCACCATCGGGGCGATCCGGCCAGTACTCGAGCGCTGGCTCGGGAGGAGGCACGGCTCCCTGTCGTTTCGGGTGACACAGGTGCTCTCGGGGCATGGTTGCTTCGGGAAGTACCTGTGTCGCATAAACAGGGAGCCGGACGCTCGGTGTCACCACTGCGTCGACTGTCGGGAGGACACGGCGTGGCACACGCTGGCAGAGTGTGCCGCTTGGACGGAGCCGCGCCGTGCCCTCATCTCAGGAGTAGGCAGTGACCTGTCGCTGCCGGCCGTTGTCGACTCGATGGTCGACAGCGAGGAGTCCTGGGACGCGGTGGTGTCCTTCTGCGAAACAGTCATCTCGCAGAAGGAGGCTGCGGAGAGGGAGCGGGAGATTGCTTCAGCTAACCCGATCCGCAGCAGACGCACCGGGCGTCGGCGGAGGGCGGACAACGCCCTCTTCCAGCCCCCCTAAATGGGTCCAGGGGCGACGGACTGGGGAATCCGTCGCCCCCTACTTCTTAGGACCCGATATGGCGGCGCGTAGTGTTCCACGCGCGCCTCTCTTTGATGTGGGGGGGAGTTTAACACCTCACTCCCCCCTATCGCGGCACTAGTCGGGGATCGCGGAAGACTCAATAGTTCCCGTGATCCCCGGTGTACGTGAGAGACGGAACACCGGGGTGGTTTTAGTCAGTAAGAGTCTGACAGACCCCCCCGCCCTCCCCGGGGCGGAGGACATCCATGAGGATTTCCCCCCGTCATCAAAAAAAAAAAAAAAGGAGTATAATAGGTGTTCTGTGGGTTGGATACTGCGCAAAATCGGCAGAAGTTTGGTGGTAGTGAATTATTCATTTCGATGTACAGACGCCCGCAGGTCAACCTACCCCAAACTGTCAAATTTTCCCAATTGAACATGAACCTTATGCTTACGGTATAAAGTTGAAAATCTATCAAACAAATTTGACAGATTGGAGTAGCTTGATGCGCTGGCGTCTGTACTTAAAGACGCCAGCACATCAATCTACTCCAAACTGTCAAATTTTCCCAATTGAGCAAACTTCTGCAATTTAGATGAACATCCATCAAATAAATTTGACAATTTAAAGAAACACATTTTTTTTAATTCGCTTGCCGTTGAAAGAATGATTTAAACTATTTTTCGTTTTTTAGCAACAAAACCAATCATTATCTGTTAAGATAATAATTTAGTTAACACAACTCTATGCAGATAGCCTATGGAAGATTGTTCTATAATTGTCGTTGTCACTTATTTGAGTTATTCTTATATTTAAAAAGGGTAGAAAAACAACGTCTGCATATGATTAGTCAAATAAAACTTCCAAATTGAAGAAGCCACTTTTATTAATATGAAGATGCACACACCGCCCACATAGATCTCGTCCAATAAAATTTAACAGGTTATGGGCCCAGAGAAAGAACGAGGGAAAAGGAAAAGGTGAAAATTTCTTTTTGCAATTACAATGGCGTCTGTACAAGCCCAATTATTTCCGCAACTACAAACTCCGAGTGAATTTAATAATTGGAAGTTCAGAGTGAGAACTTTACTAGAGAAGAATGGCGTGCTGGAAGCAATTGAAGACGGGAATGAAACTAAAAGCAAAGAATGGAAACAAAATGACGCCACGGCACGTAACATTATTGTACAATGTCTGCCAGATAGATATCTAGAAATAATAAAAGGCGGCAGAACGGCTGCAAGTATGTTTAAATGTCTAGAAGAACATTTCGAAAGAAAAAGTGTGCTGAATAAACTATATTTACGAAGAAAATTTATAAACCTCAAATGTACAACGAGTCTGGAAGACCATTTTCTAAATTTTGAAAAGCTAGTAACGGAGTTAGAAACTTCAGGTTCAAAAATGGAGAACCTTGATAAAATTTGTTATTTGCTGTCTTCATTACCTGAGGAGTATGAACAAGTTATAACCTCTATAGAAACGATGAGCACTGAAAAAGAAATTTCTGTCGAATTCGTGAAGGTGCGACTGCTAGATGCTGAGATAAAGCTTAAGGAAAAACAAGGACGGAACAAATATGCAGATAATGAAGATAATGAAGCGTTCAGTGCTAACACAATCAAATGTTATCGCTGCGGAAAACCAGGTCATAAATCGTTCGAGTGCAGAACCGGTCGAGGACGTGGAAGAATAAGAAGAGGATTCAGAGGTCGTGGACGTGGTCGTTTTTCAGAGAACAGTGCTGTGGCAAGAGTGAGTGATAATAATAGTGATGGACTGGCATTCATAAGTTGTGATGAGGTGCATGCATCATTGAATAATGAAATGCATTTAGTAGTAGATTCAGCATGTACTGAACATTTAGTGAAGGAAGAATATGAAGATTATATGACAGGTATCACTATCATGGACACTCCTACTAGAATATTTGTAGCAAATGGGCAATGTATACAAGCTTTTAAGAAGGGTAAAATTAAACTAAATGTAAATGGTACCTATAGCAATAACTTTGGAAGCTTTGATCGTAAAAAACTTAACTTACAATTTACTCTCAGTTAAGAAAATAGTAGAGAAAGGTCATAAAGTAAACTTTGACAATTCTACAGTTAAGATATTTAACAACAAAGCTCAGGTGGTAGGAAAATTAAATGGTAAATTATACTACATTATTGGTAAAGTACGTAATGATAATGACTTTGTTGATGATAAGCAATGCAATATTGTTAGTGATGATTTGTGGCATAAAAGGTTAGGGCATCTCCATCGCAAGGGTTTGCGTATCATGAAGTTACCTGTTGGCAGAAAAGTTTGTCCAGACTGCATGAAAGCAAAATCAACGAGACTACCATTCAAGTCAGTTGAAGGTCCAAGGTCAAGAGACATAGCAGAACTTATACATAGTGATATAGCAGGTCCAATAACACCAGCTACTGATGAAGGTGAGATATACTATCAAACAGTGATAGATGACTACTCTCATTTCTGTGAAGTTTACCTGTTAAAGAATAAAAGTGATGCAACTGAGAATTTAATAACTTACATAAAGAAGATAGAGACGGAAACAGGCAAGAAAGTAAAAAGAATAAGATCAGACAATGGTGGAGAATATACATGTAAGAAGATGAAAGATTTTTGTAAAGACAAAGGAATACAATTAGAGACAACAATACCGTACACGCCACAACAAAACGGTGTAAGTGAGAGGATGAATCGGACTTTATACAACAAGGCTAGGACAATCATAAATGAAAGTAATTTACCAAAGCAACTTTGGGGAGAGGCAATTAGGTGTGCTGCATATCAGTTAAATAGATGTCCCTCGGCGGCTATATGGTACAAGATACCTACAGACATAAGATTTGGGAAAACAGATCTTACAAAATTGAAAATATTTGGAGCAAGAGGATGGATGGTAAACATACCAAAACAAGACAAGCTAAGCGACAGAGCAAAAGAAGTTAGAATGGTTGGTTATGCCAAGAATGGATACAGGCTTTGGGATCCTGTATTTAATAAAATAATGATATCAAGAGATGTTAGGTTTGATGAAAATGATATCCGCTATAAAAGCAGAGAAGAAAAGGTTGAGAGAAAATATTATGAAGAAAAATATGATGAAGAAAAGCAAGAGAGTATCGAAGAATCAGAGGATATAATTGTAGAAGAACAAAAACCAGAACAAGATATGGAAGAGATGCATGAAGATAAAGAACAAAAGATATCAGATAAAGAAGTAACGACAACAAAACTACAAAATTGTAAATTATTATCAACAAAATCAGGAAGAACAGTGAAAACACCAATACATCTGAAAGACTATGAAACAGAATTTGAAACTAAAATTTGCATACTGTTTATGCATGGGTGACCCACAGAATTATGATGAGGCAATAAAGAGTGGAGAAGACTGGAAGGTAGCGATAGAAAAAGAACTAGATGCACATGAAAAACGAGGTACTTGGAAAGTCACAAACCTACCACAAGGTAAAAAGGCGATTGATAATAAATGGGTGTTTAGAACTAAGAGTGATGGCTCAAAGAAGGCGAGGTTAGTGGCAAAAGGCTATCAGGAAGAGACATACACAAATGTGTATTCACCTGTAGCAAGAATGCCTACCATTAGGATGTTTCTAAGCCATAGTTTACAAGAAAACCTGACAGTGACACAATTAGATGTACCTACTGCATTTTTACATGGCAAATTAAACATGGATGTGTACATCAAACCACCACAAGGTGTAAACATAACAGAAGGTAAAGTTATGAAACTGGAAAAGGCACTGTATGGCCTCAAAGAAGCACCAAGATGCTGGAATGAAAGATTCCACAAATATATTGTGAGCATGGGATTTGTACAATCACAATATGATTTCTGCTTATACAAGAAAAAAGATGTATGGTTATTGATCTTTGTTGATGACATATTAATATCAGTAAATTCTTCAGATATTATACAAAAACTAAAATCAGAATTTCAAGTTAAAGTCTTGGGTGAAATTAAGGAATACCTTGGTATGGAAGTAGACAGAAAAGAGAACAGACTGGAAATCCATCAAGGAAAAATCATAAAGAAGGTACTACAAAGATTTAATATGAAAACTGCAAAGGTGCAAAGACACCAATGGAAGTCAACTTTACAGTGAATGAAAATGAATATATCATTCAAGTACCTTATAGGGAACTTATAGGCTGCCTACTCTATATTTCTACAACCAGTAGACCAGACATTACTTTTGCTACTGTATTTCTGAGTAGATACTTGGACAAACCAACACAGCAATTGTGGAAAGCAGCTAAACGAATATTAAGATACCTAAGCGAAACCATCAAGAAAACTTTGATTTATACCAAAGAAGACAAGGCAAAGGACATAACTGCTTACAGTGATGCTGATTGGGCAAGTGACAAACATGATATGAAAAGCGTTAGTGGTAGTGCCATATTCTATTGCCAAAATTTAATTTCATGGACTTCTAAGAAGCAAAATATGGTTGCTTTATCAACTGCAGAGTCTGAATATGTAGCATCAGCTGTAACTGTATCAGAATTACTTTATTTGAAAGGACTATTGTATGACTTTGGTTGTGTAAACTCAAAAATCTATCTATTATTAGACAATCAAAGTGCAATTTGTATGATTGAGTCTTATGAGAACAGCAGGAGATCAAAGCACATAGACATCAAAGCACATTTTGTAAAGGATGTTGTGGATAAGAAATTAATAACTTTGAGTTATGTGCCCACTCATGAAAGAAAACATTGCTGATATCATGACGAAATCTTTAGTCCAACTAAAGCACAACTACTTTGTTGATAAATTAGGTATTCAGTAACTTTAGTTTTCATTGAGTTTATTATTATTTTACTAAGATTTTAGTCTATTATGTAAGGCAATTTCTATAATTTGAATGAGTAAAGTTCAAATTGTAAAAATTGAGAGGGGATGTTAAGATAATAATTTAGTTAACACAACTCTATGCAGATAGCCTATGGAAGATTGTTCTATAATTGTCGTTGTCACATAATTGAGTTATTCTTATATTTAAAAAGGGTAGAAAAACAATGTCTGCATATGATTAGTCAAATAAAACTTCCAAATTGAAGAAGCCACTTTTATTAATATGAAGATGCACACACCGCCCACATAGATCTCGTCCAATAAAATTTAACATTATCATCATCACCACTACATACATTTCTGAAATTCGTGCTGTGTTTAATTAATTAACAAACCCACTGAATTTCAAAAAATTATGTAACTCGAGAAAGAAAAGTGCATTTTTGGCATTTTAGTGATAGGCTATTCAAAATTGGACAGTATAAAACATATATATCAGAGGATCAATAATCGAACGAGCTAGATTTCAGCTAGATATGAAATAACCGTAAATATGTTAACCGTAATTTTCCGGAACGACATTGACATCGGAAATCACTAGGGACTTGTCTATTGTTTGTTTGACAAAAAGAACGAAAACCTAAGTTTGACGGCTACTTTTTTCTTATTTATTTTACGAAACCTAATGTTAATAATGGGTTAATTACATTTAAAACATGGAAAACTTGTACTGCCGCTTTTGCGCCGAGCCTAAGAGCTCTGACAAGCTTCTCAACTTGCAGAACGACGTCGAAAAACACGACGAAATAATCATAAAGCTTGCATTTGTTAACGCTGTGTATGTTAACGTAACTGGCGATGATATGTTGCCGAAAACTGTTTGTTTTATATGCTACAGCAATCTAAACAAAGCTTACGAGTTCCTGGGCAGTGTGAAGCGAGCCCAAGACGTATTATCCAACATATTTACAGCAGCCGAAGAAAGTAAATGCGACATTTCAGTTGATGACAGAATCCCAGCCTTTGACGATTTCCTTAGCAATGACGACTCGACCACCGTCAAATTGGAGGATAACACTCACAATAAGTACTCAGAAACGCCGCCGATGGACATAAGATTGGAAGTAAAACATGAACTTAAAGAGGAACCTGACTTAGATGACCACACTTACGACGATTCGTTAAATGTCCAAGATATTCTAGATGCGGCGATATGTAACGCCTCATTTAACTCGAACGTCACGATATATGCTAAAGAGTTATCAGATTTGAACAAAAAGGTTGTTAAATCTTGGAAGGAATATCCTTGGGTGTGCGGTTATTGTAATATTGAGTTTTTGAACGTTGATATGTTGAGATCACATTGTAAGGTGGTGCATGGCAAATGTTCCGCATTCATGTGCATTGATTGTAAAGCAGGGAGGAATGAAGACTTCACGAGCTTTATTAAACATGTCCGGAAGCACAGGAAAATTTTGAGGTAAGTGTAAAAAAATCAAAGCTCCTTCAATCTTGTATTTTTAATTTTATTAGCTTTTACCAGCGGCTCCGCCCGTATAGAAGTCTACAATTCGTAAAGCTGGGATAAAAAGTATCCAAAATCAAAATGGAATGTAATTCATACAACCTGTCAGTAGGTAAGCTAATTCTGGTGATGATCCTATGTGTTAATCTAGGTTATAATCTATCTGTGTGTCAAATTTCGTTCAAATCCGTTCAGCCGTTTTAGTGTGATTGAGTAACAAAGATCCAAACTTACACATTTATAATATTAAGTAGGATTAGTAAGACTAGCTTTCGCCAGAGGCTTCGCCCGCATGCAAGTTGAAAATTATCCCCTGGGAATGTATTACCGGGATAAAAATGTATGTAGGTTATAATATAGGTACATGTGCCAAATTTCATCCATCTAAATCCATTCAGACATTGTTGCATGATTGAGTAAAAAACATACAAACTTTCACATTTATAATATTGGTGGGATAGTAGGATATAGTATGATTTAGGGCTTATCAACTAAATATCTATAGTGTCCAACTCCATGTAACGTCACTCGCTTTAATGACAAACTCCATAAAGTGTTGAAATCACTCAGCATTGGTTGGTTTAGCTTGTCTTCTATACTATGATGCACTCGATATAGCATTACACCCAATCTCAATAACAAAAAGCAGTGTATGTTCTTTTGTCGCTTTATTATCCTAGCACGTAACTGAAGGTTCTAAGACATCCGTTCTTTTGTTTACAAATGGGATTGCTTGCACGTGTAGACTGTTGTTAGTAGGAGTCATGGATTATCTATATGTTATCTTAATCTTAGTTGCTCACAAAGTTTTTATATGTAATTACTAACACTATTCCGAAATAAACTTTTTCTTTTCTAATACAGATTTTAGTTCTCTCCATTTAAAACACAACTCTCAATAACGTCATAAAACGGCGTTGCTGGCCTTTCTCGAGGAGCTGGGGTGGATCGAATGACAGATTCTCCCACCCGTACGCAAAATACGCGCTTTGACGTGGAGTTGCGGACAACAGCCCGTATTACCTATTACCTAACGTCATAAAATGCGCAGTCCTTGAGTTGAGTGTCGCTATACAGAGTTTATACTGAATATATTAGGTCTTTACCTATGAAATTGCCGTTCTGCAGTACTGGCCATTTCAAATCAAAATAATTTTTGTTTGGCTAAGAATTCTAATTTCAAATTAATTTTATTTAAAAAACATGGATTTTTTTTTCTAAAAGTAGTCATTTCTTTATTGATTAGTGTTACATTTTCATCGCATTTCAATCTTTTTCGTCATCATGGATACGTTAAAAATTCGAGTAATTATGGAATATGAGTACCGTCGTGGCAGCAACGCGGCACAAGCGGCACGCAACATCAACGACGTTTACGGAGCTAACACTACAAACCAACGCACCACCTGTTATTGGTTTGCTCGCTTCCGTTCTGGAAATTTCGACCTGAAAAATGAACCTCGCGGTCGTCCGAAGACTTTGGTCGACAATGACGAATTAAAGGCGATTGTGGAAGCTGATGATACACAATCTACGGCTGAATTAGCAGCAGCTTTCGACGTTAGCGTCAAAACAATATTGGTCCATTTGCGTCAAATTGGCAAGGTAAAAAAGCTTGACAAATGGGTGCCCCACGAACTCAATGATCGCCAGCGCGAAGTACGCGTCGAGACGTGCCTTGCACTGCTCAACAGACACACAAATGAAGGAATTTTGAACCGCATTGTTACCTGCGATGAAAAATGGATTCTGTTTGATAACCGTAAGCGCTCAGCAAGTTGGTTGGATCCTGGTTCAGCACCTAAACAATGCCCTAAACGAAAACTTACCCCTAGAAAAGTGATGGTCACTGTTTGGTGGTCTAGCGCCGGTGTGATTCATCACAGCTTCTTACCAAACGGGGTGAGCATTACTGCAGATGTGTACTGTGAAGAACTGAACACAATGATGGAGAAGCTGGCGCATCTCCAACCAGCATTGGTCAATCGCTCGTCTCCGCTGCTCCTGCACGACAACGCGCGACCTCATACTGCACAGCAGACGGTCTCCAAGTTGCAAGAACTGGGGTTGGAAGCTCTCCGTCATCCGCCCTACTCACCAGACCTTGCGCCTACAGACTACTACTTTTTCCAGAATTTGGATAACTTCTTGGCGGGAAAAAAATTTAATACCCGAGAGGCAGTACAAAATGCCTTTGAAGAATTTGTTGCCTCCCGTCCAGCTGATTTCTTTAAGAAGGGCATCAATAAACTGCCACTGCGATGGCAAAGATGCATTGATTGCATGGGTGATTACTTCGATTAATACAAATAAAAAATTCATGAAAAAAAATCGTTGAAATTTTTTCATACAAAACGGCAATTTCATAGGTAAAGACCTATTATAAACAGTATTAACCTACAACCATTTCCCTTCTTATAGGTCTTGCTATCGCATGAATGTATTTAAATTACAGAGGAGAAATATCCTTATCCCAATTTATTTGGGGTCACCAAAACATGTCTATATTTCTTCCACACTTCTCTACTAGTCGTCATCTCCGTAGTCACACCCTTTCTAACCATATCATCATTCACACAGTCCATCCATCGAACATTCATACTCAAAACTTTCCTCACGACATTTTCCTCATTGCTCTTTATCACATGCACGTACCATGACAAACGATTTCCGCAAAAAAAACTACTTTAATAAAAGGTTTGATATCTAATAATATTCAGTAGTATCTGAAATTCTGAATCAACTAGAGGTAAAAGCAAGAGCAAACGATCTTCTATTTATATAAAAATTAATCGCCGAAATGTATGTACGCGCATAACTTCCGTACGACTGCACCAAATTGGTTGATTCTTTTTTTATGTGTTCCTTATTGTCAGGACAAGGTTTGTAATAAGAACATTAATCAAAAACATACAGATTTGATCAGAATTATTGTGAAATTATTGACATCTAACTGATTTGATTTTACCGGAAGGGTTATATTTCCTCAGTCGCGACTGGAGAAATAAAATATGGCGGTACGAAGTTCGCCGGGTCAGCTAGTACAAAATAAAAATGAACTATTTCAACTTAATTTAACAAATGCCCCTCTTATTAAGAGTTTTCACCAAATTTCACACTATTATCTTTTGACAAAACATATTGTGATTTTTTTACTTGGGTATACTGGAAGCTGACCCCAACCTAGTTGGGAAGAGGCTAGGCAGATGATTACTTAGTTTTCCTATTTGCTAACTATACATAATTCATCATCATCATCATTTCAGCCGAAAGACGTCCACTGCTGGATATAGGCCTCCCCCAATTCGGGAGGGGGTGGTTTTGCCATAATCGCCACGCTTGGCAGGCGGGTAGGCGATCGCAGTACGGTGGTAAAATGCATAGAGAACGCTGCTGCCCATTCTGTAGTAAGTCCCTTAGTCGCCTCCTACGACACCCATGGGGAGAGATGGGATGGTGCTATTCTTTACGTACGGCTCATAATTATAAGTAAACTAAAACTAAACTTGTTATTTCCCTAATTTATGATTATTAGTGGTTGCCCATTGGTCGAAATTCGACCTTAATTAATTTGTTTTAGTGTGCCAAATTTCTTACTCCTCCATCCTCGTAATTTTCATAAAAAGGGGTACAAAGTTTTTTCTTCAAATATTAATTATATAGATTTGGTGTGTAGTAGCCCAGTAGTAACAATCGCGACTTACGAGTTGGAGGTCGTAGGTTCCAACCCAGACAGGGGCTTTAATTTGTGAAATTACTTCATCACATAAAATTTCATCTGTTTTAAAAATGGTGAAAGACAACATTGAGAAAACCAGCATGTCCTAGAACCAAAAATTAGAAGACGTATTACATCTACTAACCCGTACTGAGCCCGCGTGGGATTATGGCCCACTCCCTCTCACCGAGAGGAGGCCTGTGTCCCTGCAGTGCGAATGTTATATGCTATGATTATTTGTAGGAGCCATAATCAATGACTAAAACTGCTGTAAACTATATAATACTCAGCGGCGACGTGTCAAATTTTAAACGATAGAGTAGCCGATGCGAATCCGAAAGGAAGCCGGTAGGAATCGTCTTCTATGGTGCTTTCGCCACAGAAATACGAAAGACTAGCCGCCCGACAGACATCCTGTCCAAGTTTCAATAATGCATGCAAAATTCGACAAACCTGGCTTGCGAACGCTGATGTACAAGTGGTTAAGAATCTGATTCGAACTAATACAAACAGTTTATAACAAAAACCGCACCGCACCTTCCACATTTAACCCGTCTACTTGCAAAATAAGAGTGAACAGGCATCTTCTGTGTACGCTCGCTCTATCATAGACCACATCATTCGCTTTCCATCAGGCGTGATCGAAGTCAAGAGCAATCTCATTCAGCAGTAAAAAAATATATTTCAATACTCCATAGTTTGTTTATTTGCACCCCACAATGTGTACTTAGGTGTTAACTTAAAGTTATATGTGATAATTAATATAATATAATTTATTTCATAAAACAGTACTTAGATTACATTACATTACAGTTAGGTGCTATGATAAAATAAGGACACGAAAGTTTTAGCATCTGAAACTGAACTGGGAGGAACCTGTATTTCGGCTAACAGCGCCAATCCCCTCGGGTTACAATAGGGTAGAGTTCAAACAAAGGAATAAATAGTAGTCTAAGGTTATATTAATGGTCTGCACTGCACCTCTCTTTGTGTAATGTGATATGGCGAATGAGTAAGTGTGAGAGGGTGTGTCTATTTGTGCGTGTGTTTGTGACGTTAAGGGGACACTTTGCGCGTGCTCGAACTCACTGGTGGGCCTGGCTAAAAATCACGCTGTCTCACCAGGCTTCGTGTCCGACAGAGATAGTATCAGTGGTGAGCAGTTAGACGCTAGTCTACACGCACAACTATATTGAGTGAGATGCAGGAGCATTTTTGGCAAAAAAATCGCGAAAAAATTAAGAAAAGTCCTTCCGAAGATCGGGTTTTATGAAAAAACTACTGCATAAATCAATGACCAATAAAGTTTATTGAACTTATTGTTAATTGAACTTTGTCGGTACCGTCTTGGTTTTCGAGATTTTACACTCCTTTTATTACTTAAACACGCTCAAAGTTAGGTTAAATTAGCAAGAAAAACGAATCTTTGTTGGCTCATAACTTTTTAATAGCTTTTTATTTTAGTATTCTGTTTCCGTACAGACAATAATAATAACGAGACAAAACCATACCATGTTTAATTTTTGATGTACATAGTCAAACAGTGGAGTAAAACCCTCCCGAAGTTTGTATGGAAAAAATGTGGACAAGTGTCACCTTAATGAGTGAACACATGAATTTGTGAGATACGCGGATATAGTGAATACGTATATAATATTAAGTATTTGTCTATAGATAGTGAGTTTTTGCTAACATTAAACATGAATTACTGTCTATGTTAGAAGTTGCTCAGTCTCATTATCGACCCTTTATTGCTTTGATGACAATCTTCTTATGAAACATTTTTCTAATTTACAGAAACCACTGCTACTACTGCGACTTAGTAATAGACAAAACGGAAAGCTTGAGCTCCCATATAAAAGAACACTTTCTTAAGTCACAAATACCCTGCCCACTCTGCGGCGAAATACTTAAAAACGAGGACTCTCTAAAGGTGCACCTACAGGACTACAACATTACGAAGCAAAAACGAAGGCCGAGACGAAAACCTGGGACGCCCATCACTATAGAAGACCTAACCTGTGGTTTGTGTAAGAAAGTGTACAAAAACCCTAACAGTCTTCGGGATCACATGAAACTACACACGATTGACCGAAAACGAAACTACACTTGTGACCGCTGCGGAAAAATGTTCTACAATAAAGGTACGCTCACATCACACATCCTCTCACACGATAAGAACCGTCCACACGTCTGTAGGATATGTAACAAGTCTTTTTTGTACCCGAACATGTTGAGACGACACGTCGAAATGCATTCTGGAGTGAAACCGTTTTCTTGCGAGCAATGCGGCAGGTGTTTTAGATTGCAGTATCAGTTGAATGCCCACAAAATTATTCACACGGATTCCATGCCTTACATTTGTTCGTATTGCAACAAAGCCTTTAGATTTAAGCAGATTTTAAAGAACCATGAACGACAGCATACTGGTGCTAAACCGTATTCTTGCCAGCATTGTGGTATGGAGTTCACGAATTGGTCTAACTATAACAAGCATATGAAAAGGAGACATAATACTGACACGTCGAAGAAAAAGATTACCCCTGAAGGTGTGTTTCCTATAAATCCAGAGACAGGTCAGATCATGCAGGTTCAGGATCCAGTGGGCACTGAAGAATGGAAGACTAAGATCATGATTCCGGGAAAGAGAGGTAAAAAGAAAGTTATTAAGCAAGAGGATATTTAGCAAAAGTTGTGTCGGGCTGCAGGAAGAGGATTACCTTCTCTTGAATATTTCCAGTTCCAACATCCACCCAGTCTTGTTGGGGTCGGCTCCAAGTCTAACCAAATTACTGTCTGACCAGAAGTTTGGGCAGTTTTGCCGGCATCAAAGTTAAATTGACATGTTTAATTTTGCATCAGTTGGTGGCTGGTGAGAAAAAGAGTACAATGCAAACTCCAATGTTAAATGGTAATAGTTTTAATTCTTCTCAAACTAGTTCTGACAGATTTTTGCACGGAAATAGGTACCTTATTAAGTACTCAATGAATTCCATATTAGATTGCTAAGCAAAGGAACCGTCTTGTTGTATACAGATGTGGTTATACTGGGTGGTAATATAAAACGATTTTAATCAAATTTATTTTTCTTTGTATTGAATTTACTGCCAAAACGCTCCTTACTTTTTATCACGTGACCACACGTGACGTTTTATGTAAACGGCACCGGTACAATTACTTTGCGTGGCGCACTTTTAGAAGCATGTGTATACCATCCTTAGAACGTTGGTTGATAGGTGGGACTCGCCGATCTTGGGGCGGTGGATACGACTTCACGCAGTCAAGTAGACAGCCCGGATCGGCGTGCCTCGCACAGCTTCTTCCTTAGTGTATTAATGTTACTAACACTAGTTTGTAAGTCTACATTGTTACTAACAAATATAGAAGTGATTCTGAAAATAAATGTTTATTATTAGGTCCACAGAGACACCGCACACCAGTAATACCACTTTCTATCCATTAAAAATCTTGTTAATTATTGACTCGAAATATTCACTTGCTCACAACTACTTTCGTTTACACAAAGCTGACGTCACGTGTGGTCACTTAATAAAAAAGTCATCGTAAGGAGCGTTTTGGTGGTAAATTCAAAACAACGAAAAATAAATTTAATTAAAATCGTTTCTAATTGAGAAATGGATATAAATCAACTAATTTTTATTTTTGTGTTACATCATCATCAGCCTATAGTGTTCCCACTGCTGGGACACAGGCCTCCTCTCTGTGAGAGGGATTGGACCATAATCCACCACGCGGGCCCAGTGCGGGTTAGTAGATGTCATATATCTTCGAATTTTTGGTTCTAGGACATCCGGTTTCCTCACGATGTTTTCCTTCACCGTTTTGTTACATATATCGTCCCAATCTTCAAATTAAAATAGTTTTTGAAAAATTGGAAAATAACCTGCAGGTTTGCTCAAAAACAATTATTGTTTTTTGGCTCCTATTTTTAATCAGCTCCCATAAAAGTGTTCCAATTACAAACGCAATAATTTTACAACGACGTCATTTTTTTTTTACTGTTGACGCGCAATAATGTAAGAAGTATTTATTAATTAAATTTTAAATGCGATTTAAACGAGAATTGATTATGGCAGAGACCGTAACTGAATTTACCGAGGAATGTTCGTTATTTAAAAATCGATGTAAAAGATCCAAGGAAGCTGTTGTCAATCGGTATCCACCAACCAAGCATAAACGTCTCTTAGGCCCGTATTAAAGAACCTCACTCAAGACTCGAGCATTACTTAAAACGAGTTTAGAGCCATTTGATTGGTTGAAACTAGTTTTAAATAATGCTTGAGTCTTGAGTGAGGTTCTGTAATCCTCCCCCAAGCTCCGCCACTTCGACCAGTTCTGTGCTTCCCGCATCCAGCGGATTTCTGCTGCCTTTACAAGTTCATCGGTCCACCTTGTGGGAAGCCTTCCTACTCTACGTCTTCCGTCTTCTCTTGTTTAAATCGCATAAAATAAATTGTTAATAGTATTTTCAAATAGTGATTTATTTATGTTTTAGTTTGTATGTACAGAGGCCAGCACATCAAGCTACCCCAATCTGTCAAATTTCTTTGATAGTTTTTCAACTTTATTACAAAGGAATAAGGTTTATGTTCCATTGGGAAAATTTGACAGTTTGGGATAGCTTGACCTGCTGACGACTACAATATCCGTAATTTAAGTTGCACACAGCTTCGCAATAAGAAAATGCAATATTATATTTTTATTATTACAAGAATGTAAAGCACACATTTTTAGTGTTAATAAAACTTTTAGTAAAATACGAGATTTTTGTTTTCTATGGCACAGTGCAATGTTTTTATAAAGCCTAGCCAGGGCATAAAACCTACTTAACCTAAAGCGACTGCTCGCTGAGGGCACCCCCTGTGGGGTACGAACCTCGGCTCAGGGCGTCACTGGCGGGGGGGGGGGGGGACACAGCTAGTGGGGACAGGCTGGATCAAAGTATTTTCTTGATTATTATTCGGGGAATTTAAAGCTACTGGCTCAGCTGCGGCGCGGGCTGGCGCATCAACGAGCAAGGGACGGTCGGGGGTCTCATCGTTACTCGGGGTCTTCGCGGGGCGCGAGGACCTCGGCGGCGAGGTCGGAAGGTACAATTAGCGTCTCCTAAACGTTCGCTTAAATAGGGCGCAACGTGCGCCCTGTGTGATAGTATCGTCAGTCATCTTTCAGGCAGTATTTTTGGACTTTGCTTTGTAAAAACACTGACGTGTAATTGGGGACAGTTTTGTTTTGAGTGCTACTTTTGGTCGAGACTGTGCATCTTGGGTATCTTGTTTTTTTTTTTTGTATATAAGTAAATGTCCGCAACGCACAATATACGTATACTCCGCGTGGAACAGTGCCAGGATCTCGACCAGAGGCAGACAATTGTTCAACCTCTGTTCCACCCTGAACTTTGACGAATAAAATTAATATTATTATGATTACGTTCCGAGTTTCGATATTATCGATTTTAGCGTGCTCATACCCGTTCCGAATTGGCGTAAGCGCGATATAGATGTCCCGTGAATCGTCATAAATGACGTCATGACATGGCCCATCTTGCGATAACGACGACCATGCCTTATACGAAATTTGTGGTGTGTATATGTTTTAACGTTGAGTGAGCAGCGCGTTCACGAGCATTCCGTATACTTGACAAAATTGATAGCTGCGAGATATCCAAATCGGCACGTAAATTATTGATGCGAGCGCTCACAGTGCTATTTTTCTAATACGGAATGCGGCCAATGTCATCCATCTAGCTGTCAAGTGTCAATGTCAAATACCCACACAAAACCAGTGTTGCCAATTTAGCGACTTTGTCGCTAGAAATGGCGACTTTCGTTTATGTCTTAGCGACACAAAACAAAAATGTTTTAGCGACTTATCTGACGACTTTTGGAGTACAAGTCAAAATAATTTCAGGGCTTGTAGTATATACATGTTTTGTTGACTCGACATCGAAGTAAATAGTGCCAAGAGATAAATAAGGAAAACGCAAACGCACTTGCGCGTCAAATGCAAACTTAAAGTTGGATTCATTTATGCTGTAGCTTCAGTTATTTAAAAAAATATCCATTTTTTTTTAAACTCTAGGTCTAGATGTATAGTAAAAAAATTGAGAGCGTTTGGAAATCGTCTTTAAATGAACATTAGTGTTTTTTTATATATTTAAATTCTAATTAAATACCGCTACTAGCCCTCCCAACACAACACAAAACAATAGAACAAAATCCTGAGTCCGCTCCAGCAGGCTTAGCATGATACTTTCTATTTCTACTCTACCGTAGAATAGAAATCGCTTGTCTACATTACTGGGTACAACACTGTCACCTGTCTACACGTTAACGTTATTTTTGTCTACTCTTCTGTCGATAAAACGCTTCTCTACGGTTCTCGTGCTAAGCATGCTGATAAAATCAGTTTTAGCGACTTTCTGGCGACTTTTGATACTAAGTTAAGTCTAGCGACTCGAACTTATAGGAGTTGGCAACACTGCCCAAAACCTACATTCGTTCTTCTTTTCTAGTTCTTGAAAAATATGTCGATGTCCGCACAATAACAATCACCTCATTACTCCAACATGAATAGCACCGAAAATGTTCACTGTCGCCTGTGTGCAGAGTTGCTGCCGCGAAAAAAACTCTTTGACCTGCAAAAAGACGAAGAAAAATGCCGAGACATCATCATGAAATTGACTCGCTTCAATGTGCTAATGAATTTCACCGATAATATTTTACCTAAAACAGTCTGTTTCACATGTATTATGACATTAAACCGTACATTTGATTTTGTTAAAGCTGTGGAAAAAGCCCAATCAACCTTAAACGATTACATTATAATGCGCCAAATAAAACAAGAGGTAAGCGGTTCGGAGTCGGAGGACGCAAACAAGGATTCAGTAGTCGTTAACGATTCTTCTGACGGTTGTGAAAGTGAAAGTGATGAACCAATCATAAATATAAAGGTTGAATCAGACCAAAAACTAAAGTCAACTTCAGACTCGTCAACACTGAAAAATAAAAAGAATTCTAAACCACCTGTGGAAGTTGTGGACACCAACGCTACTTCGCATGATTCACACTTATCACAGTTAAAACTAACTTGGAAGAGCTATAATTGGCTATGTACTTACTGTGAAACTCAGTTTCCAAATATTGATGAGCTACGGGATCACTCTATGGAATACCACAACACCTGTAACCCATACCGTTGCACAGAATGTAAAGTAAGGAAGTTACGTCTTGATAGTTTCCTTCTGCATGTGAGAAAACACAAGAGGTTCTTAAGATTCTCATGTTATAAGTGCTTCAGGGTATTCGGGTCAGTCGTAACAGCGAACAAACATAGAGAAACACATAAAACATCAGATATTGTTTGTGTCGGATGTAATATGTGTTTTGAAAGCAAAGAAGAATTAAGTAATCATACCGTCACATACTACAGAGGCACACGTGCAAAAAAACCCCGACCACCAGTAAATTTGGAAGGTGACAGTTTAACATGCCCCATATGTGAAAAGGTTTGCATTACTAAAACTAGTTTGAGCACACATTTATTGATACATACGGACCGTAAAAAAGACCACACTTGTGAGATTTGTGGCAAATGTTTCTTTCAGAAAGGTTCACTAGCAGGACATTTGCTTCAGCATTCCGATGTGAGACCATTCCAATGTGAAATATGCAAATCCTCCTTCAAATCTGCAAGACGATTACGCCTTCATATTGCTATTCACGATGGAGGGAAACCGTTTTCGTGTGACCAATGTGGAAAATGCTTCCGAATTAAACGTCAACTTAACAATCATGCTATAATCCACACAGACTCACATCCTCATGTGTGTTCGTACTGCAACAAAAGTTTCCGTTTCAAAACAATACTTAACCAACACATCCGCCAACACACTGGAGTAAAACCTTACTCTTGTGCTCTCTGTCAACGGGACTTCACGAACTGGTCGAATTATAACAAGCACATGAAACGCAGGCACGCTATAGATATGGCAAAGAAGAAACGCACTCCTGGCGGAACGTACCCTATTGACCCTGTTACTGGAAAAGTTGTAGTACCAGCTGAGGAGAAAATAACTGAATGGAGGAAGAGAAATATGGTAAAAGAAAAGGTATAAGCAGGTCCAAAAAGAGCATGGTACGACTAATAGCATATTAAAACTGATGGCTTAGAATGGAATCCACAACAGAAGTTGTGCATTCAACGCTCTTACATTCTAGCCCCCTAATTACAAATTTTCTTGTATGTATGTAGTGTTAAATATTGTATCGTGGTACGGACCACTCCGTGTGAGTCTGACTCACACTTGGCTTGCTTTATAAATTACTTGGTAAGAGATAGCAATAGGTAATTAGTTTAATGTAAGTTACGAATGAACAGAATAATTGAAGAATATTTGTGTTATAATGTAACTGAATAAATTTTAAGCAAAAACACTACATTCGTTTTCTTTCATCTTTCTTGTAGCCAGTAGATAGTTTCCATAAAGCACGTTAAGCTATTTGTCCTGGGTGTCATTCCTCATGGATCTTAAGCAGTCGTTACGGGTCGCCAAATCCAACAGTGCATCCCAGCGCGTTAAAAAAACAGTTGGATTTTCATCTATCGGCGCTAAGCAGTGCGTTGAAAATGTACAAACGCCAGCACGTCCAGCTACCCCAATCTGTCAAATTTCTTTGATGGTTTTTCAACTTTATTGCAAACGAATAAGGTTTATGTTCAATTGGGAAAATTTGACAGTTTGACCTGCTGGCGACTACAATCTGACACTAATCTGCAAATTTCCAAAAAACGGAAGAAAATTTGAATTTGCTATTATACAATTTCGTGGGCTGTCTTGGAGCTTACACCTTGCGAAACAATAATGAAAACTTCTGAAATAAAAAAACCCCGACTGCCTAAAAAATGAATTAAAAAAGATGGAAACAAAAAACTTGCTTGAAAAGGATGACTATTAGACTGAATACTTACTAAGTATATGCAATCGCATGCAGTCGGAGGCAATAAAGGTTGTTAAAATTAAGAATATGCCTCCGACTGCATGAGATTGCATGATTATAGTATTCATCCTTTTAAAACAAGTTTCTTGTTTCCATTTTTTTTAATTAGGTACAGACGCCAGCAGGTCAACCTACCCCAAACTGTCAAATTTTCCCAATTGAACATGAACCTTATACTTACGATATAAAGTTGAAAATCTATCAAATAAATTTGACAGATTGGAGTAGCTTGATGTGCTGGCGTCTGTACCTAAAGTTCACTTTTAATCATGTAGTTTATGTTGTAAAGTTGACTATTTTCTTGCTTTTTTTATTATTTTAGCATTTTTCATTCCAAATTACATGTAAAGATGACAAGTTGCATTAATTTTTGCAAACTATATAATTATGTAACCCTTTATTTTGATACCCCATTCGAAAACACAATGTGGCGCCAAAAATCGTTTTTTTTTTTTAATTTTGTTATACCCAGTGTCACTCTCACAATTAAGAGGAATCTAATGGCACCTCTCAAGCTGAAATCGATCAAGCCGTTTAGGCTACAGAACGTGCCAAAGAAATATACATACATACATTCATACACTGGAAAAACATAACCCTCCTTCTGGCGCAGTCGGGTAAAAACAATTGGTTTTAATTAACTAAAAGTAGGCACTAAATAAAACGTATGTTAACACAAAACTACAGTATTTTCATAAAAGCATGGGGGCTTAAAATAAAATGAAAGAATATGCCTTTTTTTTAAGAGGACGCGCCTCAAGATTTTAAGAAAATGTTAAAGTTCTAAACGCTACAGGAATCCGCTGGATGCGAGAAGCGCATAACCGGTCGAAGTGGAGGAACTGTTGGACATAGGCCTCATGTCCAACAGTGGACATTTTTTCGGCTGAAATGATGATGATGATTATAGTTGTAAGTTAAGTTCTATTTAGTAGGTACTTTTTAGTTCATTAAACTTGTAAAGACAAATCCAACAAAACTAAACGCGCCCTTATGGCCCGGCTACACGCTCCGCATATATAATGTACTCTGTGATGTGACGCTCCGTCTTGCCTGCGCAGTCCGGCCTGCACAATGGACTTTAGAACGGGCTATCTTATTTGAATGCGTATTTAAAATTTCATGTCTGTACTGTTGACCATTGCGGTGTTCCCTCGTCTGGTGGCTGCCAAGTCATGGTGGATTTCGTAATCAAATGCGTGAATCGAGAAATCGAAGCTTAAATTGTAATTTTAGAAAGAAGAGTATGTATTTTTTATTTAGCAAGATGTAAAAAAAAAACAAGTCAATTGGGAATTTTAAATATGTTTTATTATATCAATTAAATAATAATAATCACGCGATTTTAATATAAGAAGGGAATTTTTTATATAAGGAGAAGTTATTTGATTTCCCACCCTCAAAAAGAAAAAAGGCTATACGTAGACAAAGTAGAGTCCCGTACGCTTTAAACTACAGGGTGTCCGGTGGTAGAATTAGGATTTCAAAATTAAATAATAAAAAAACTGCAAAATATTTTTTTTTATTTAAATGACTTTATCAAAGAAGGCAAGTGCGGGTTTTATTTCTTAAAAAATATTTCGTCTAAATGTTGACCATCACGTCGGACACACTCTTGGAATCTGGCTTCAATATTCCGCGCCACTCGCTGGAGAAGGGACGAACGGGAACGATATTTTCTTTTAATGCTGAGATGGTCGGTGGGGCGGTTTCATAAAATTTACTTTTGAGGTACCCCCACAGAAAAAAGTCCATGGGGGTAAGATCCGGCGACCTGGGTGGCCAGGGGATGTCAGCAAAACGGCTTATCAATTTGTTAGGGAAAAAATCACGAAGAAGCGCCATGGTCTCTCTAGCAGTGTGAGGCGTGGCGCCATCTTGCTGAAACCATGTCTGTGAACTGTAGGCAGGATGTTCTCTTAATATTGGCAGAAAAAAATCGTTAAGCATTCGCCGATAAGAAACGCCGGTCACAGTAATGGCTTGTCCTTGACGATTTTCAAAAAAATAGGGTACGATTATTCCTCTGCTTGACAATGCACACCAAACCGTCACTTTGGGACTGTGAAGTGACTGTTGATGTTTCAATCGTGGGTTCTGCCCTTTAGGTGACCAATAACGGCAGTTCTGTTCATTTACACTTCCATTTAAATGAAAATGGGCTTCATCGCTCCAAAAGATTGTGTTCACTGTACGAAATCGCTGCAACATTGTTTCGCAGAAACTTTTGCGCAAATTGTAATCATTAGGCTTAAGCGCTTGCACAATTTGAATTTTAAAGGGGTGAAGTTTAAGGTCCTTTTTCAATATTTCGTGCACAATCGTTTTTGGGAGCCCTAGAGCAGCCGCTCTCTTACGCACGGACTGTCGCGGGTTATCGCGTAAACTGTTTGCGACAAGTTCAATGTTGTCATCAGTCCTCGACGTTCGGCTGGGTCCCGGCTGCGGATTATTTGCTGCTGAACTTGTTGTTCTGAACCTCTGCACCCACAATCGAATCAAATCTTCGCTTGGCGCATCACGTAACCGTCGGATATTGTACCGCGAACAAAATCTTCGACGAGCAATAGCACAGGAATCGTTTGCTTTAAAATGAGCTTCGATTGCGAACGCACGTTGTTCACCCGTCCACTGCGACATCGTGACTAAGGAACCCGCACGAATGACGAATCGAACGTGACCCCCCCGCCCGCCCCTCCGCTAACAGTTCGAAAACAGTTCGAAATTTAAATCCTAATTCTGCCACCGGACACCCTGTATTTATTTGTCTACAGACAGCTTGGTTCGTTGAACCGTAATACAAAAAATTTGTCAATTCCATTATTTAGCGACAGCACGTTTCGCCGAATAACGCTACAAACAACGAATGTTTGGCCGATACAAAGTTTTGCCAATGCCATGGTTCGCCGGAATACCTACACAATTTTATCGATGCTTGTAAAACTATACGAGCAAGAAACAAAAGACCACAAACTACATAGAGATACTACGAGAAGACTATTGTTTTGGATCGGCATAAAGAAAGGCGCTCAAGCGAGTTCCGGCGAACCATAACTTCAGCAAATCTTGGTAACAGCCAAACATCCATTCTTTGTAGCGTTATTCGGCGAAACGTGCTGTCGCTAAATAACGGTATCGACGTAAAAGCTTTTTTCGTATAACCGTTCAACGGTGAACCATGCCACAAAATACAGAGGGTACAGAAGGCAATCTACATACAAAGTGCGCTCGAGCAACGCACACATAGACACCGCTCACGGACACGATATCTCGGACCGGTTGGGACCAGTGCGAGCGCGAGAGCCATCCCCTGAAACACGCGTCTGTGAAATGCAAAAATGTAGCAACAAAAAAAGTTACTATAACTGTTCAGTGGACTGTGGAGTGGTTGTTTAAATTCAACATTAAACTGTGAATTGTCTTTTTTTAAGCCACCGGTTGTTGAGTTGACCAGAGAGGTGAGTACCTAGGTATTTTCTCGTGTTTCGATGGTTCGTTTTAACGTAACACAGAACACCTAGTTAGTTGTGGGTAAGCGAAAATGACTTTGTGGCCTTGTAGTATTTTTACAATTTATATTAGGTATTTATTGTAGTACTTATAAGCTAAAAAATACGCTCATCTTCCTCATTATAAATAGTTAAGATAGAACTGCTCGGCGAGCCGGCCGGGCCACCCGCGTAGCCACCCGCCGCCGATCATAACTATTAGAGTTGAGATTAATTGTTATCATGGCAAAGACCTAAATACGAGTGCCACTACCACGATAGTTTTTTGTGCATAAGCCAAAGTTGACAACCCTAGCGCGACCGCCGAGCGTAGGTATGAAAATCGAAGTACACATGTGATTGCCTTCTGTACTCTCTTTATTTTGTGACCATGCTTTCTATAGACAATTATATCGTTCAAGGGTAATTCTACTTAGGGTAATACCGTACGAGACTCGACGACCGACAAAATATGATTCGCGAGCAATAGGAGTGAATGAACTTGAGATGGTTGTTTTAATGATTGAATTAATACAATTCTGTGAAGCCATATGTTACGATCGCGAATCATATTTTAATCAACATACAACCTGTTACTAGATACTTACAACCTGCAAATTGCAAAAAACGTGAGAAAATTTGACTTAGCAGGCTACCTTACCGCATCCACTATAACTTACAATCTAGTATTTCCTATTACTGCTTCCATGCATACTCTCATGTAACATAACATTACGCTTGTAATCCCTGAAGGGTTAAGTCCCATATAATAGTGGGCAATAATCTCCTATGAAGGTTCTTAAACGTTCGTTCACAAAACCTCTTGCATGAGAGCGTCCGCTTAGCAACTGGGCCATCACGATTCATGACGTATAGATCACACTTTTCTTCATGAGTGTAGTTTCAGATTTGGCCTGTCAATGTCAACGGATTGGTTAGTTCCAGATGTGAACGAATGAATGAACAATATGAACACAGAGCTAGGCACAGGCCTCTCTATTCTTAGGCCAAACCTTACAGTCCTGTTCCAGCCCCATCCAGGTTCTACCCGCGATGGCAAAGTTGTCGTTCACCCATCTCGCAGACGCGAGGACCGACAGTCTTTCAGTTCTTTGACACTACTAGGTCACTGCCTTTCTCAACGTGGCATCACCGTCAATTGCCAGGTGTCCTACCTAACTATTTTTGAGGCCCATAATTGAATTCCTGATGTCGAAGAACTTCGCACAATTTCGGATAACTTGGTCTACTATAGTTCCAAAGTAAAGATCAATTTTCATTGCATTCCTTTCTAATCAATTTTTCTTTTTTAATTTTGTTGTTTGCCCTTTGATTTTTCCTGTGTTCCATAATTTTGTTTTTCCATTCATTCATTTTGTCTAGATCTGCAAATTTAACCTCTCCTGTAGCTATATCAGAGGAAGTCGGGTCATCAGCTGTTTGCTGTTTTATAATAGGTTGTCTCTTCCTTCCCATCTCGATACCATGTCTACACCTCATATGTTTGTTACGATTGGCCAAGTTTGTAAAGTCTCTCGGACAAATGTCACAAGAAAATGGTTTCTCGCCAGTATGCTGGAGCATATGATTCTGTAAATTTGTGTCTCTTCTAAACTTTTTATTACAAATTGTGCAAGTAATAGGAAAATAGTCTGTGTGAAATGTCATGTGATTTGTAATCTGACTCTTGGTTCTAAAACATTTGCTGCAGACATCACAGGTGAACGGTTTGATTCCAGAGTGTATGCTAGTGTGGTATCGTAGTGAGTATACAGTCTTGAACGTAGATTTACAAACTTCACAATGATATAAAACCTTTTCAATATGTGTCTCCATGTGAGCTCTTAAACTCGGTCCACTATCAAAACATTTGCCACATCTGTCACAAACCAGATCTCGTTTCTTTTCTTCGTGCCTCTTTAAATGGATCCGCAAAGCCTTAACGTTAGCAAAAACCTTATTGCATGTACTGCAACTTAAATTATCACTGTCTATATATATTTTCTTTTGCCATAGAATATTATAAAACTTGTTGACATGTTCTTCTAATTCAGTTTTACTGGAAAAGGGAATATTACATCCCAAGCAAATGTGTTTAGAATTCTCGTGGACTTTTGTCTTATGATGTATGGTTTCCATCATATTAGGGAATTTCTCAAAGCATTTGTAGCATGAATAATGTAAGTATTTCCTGTGTGATCGGACGTGCTTGATGAACGCATTGAGACGTTGCTTCTTCGTTTTACAGTCCGTGCATTGGTAAGCGTTACAAGAGTTGTGGTAGAGCATTGAATGTTTCTGTAGCTCTTCAATATTTGAGAACAGTGTGCCACAGTGAGAACACTTCCATTCATAATCCATCCATGTCATTTTTAGACATTCCACCGGTACTGTGCATAATCTATTAATTTGTTTATTTATGTAATCTTCTGAATATGCTGTATTATTCAATAGTTTCGGTTTAAAAACGGGTTGATTATTTATTACATCTGTGACCACAGTTTTGGTGCCCACAGTAGTATAATCTGCAGCATAAATTGAATTGTCTAATGGTGGAATTAGTCCAGAATTGTATTCTTCATCTTTTCTAAGTTTATCATCCAAAGCAGAGGGCACTTTAGTGTCTTTAGTATTCAGCTCATTTTGCATAACATTGCTGTATTGATTCTCTGTACAGTCAATACTAAAATTAGGAGATTCATTATCTTCAATATTTTTGACATTATGTACATCAGTGTATGTACCAGTTTCATCTTTTATACCAATTTTTTCTTCTAGACCAAGATACAAATATTGTCCAGTGTTCTTATTCTCTATATGAATGTTTTCACTGCCTGAATTGTCACTATCATTATTGTAAACATTAGTGTTATCCTCATTATCATATTCCTTATCATCATTATCATTTATATCCATTGGGTCCTGACTGTTTTCAAATTTAACGTCAATAACTTTTTTACTGACTGATGGCGCATAAAAGGCGATTTCTTCATCAGTATCACTTTTTACAGTTCTTGTTTGCACCAGATTAAAGTCACTAAGAAAAGACTGCGCCTCTTCAACTGCAGTTACGAAAGCAAATGCTTGTTCTAAGGATTTTACACATAATAAGCAGACGGTCTTCGGCAGTACATTTTCTTGGAAATCCATCACTATATTGAACCTTGAAAGTTTGTTGACAACTTTCTGGCACGTTTCTTCGTCAGTCAGCAGGTTTGTGAGTTCATTGTATGGTTTTAACTCTGCGCAAAGGCGACAATACACATATTTTGTAGTATTCATTTTGACTGATTTTGGAATGATAGTAACACAGGTCGTTATTGCGGATACGTTTTATGGACGG
This sequence comes from Polymixis flavicincta, assembly GCA_949987655.1. Taxonomy (NCBI): domain Eukaryota; kingdom Metazoa; phylum Arthropoda; class Insecta; order Lepidoptera; family Noctuidae; genus Polymixis; species Polymixis flavicincta. The sequence continues at coordinate 1,186,527 of OX465198.1, read as the reverse complement.
CCATGCAAGCACAGTAATGCAAGCCAGGAGCAAAACACAGTAACGGATAATAATTAGTGGAAAACATTGATTAGAAAATAGGTAACAACCACAAAAACAGAATTCAATTCAATAGTTTGTTGACATTTGACAATGACATGACAGTCAAATGAAACAGTGGCCGCATTCCACTGACGTATAAATCATATGGACTTGAAATGTTTGACTATAGAAAAAACAGTTATACAAATATGAGGCATATCGACACCGAAATCATAAAAATGCTGTCATCTCTTTTTAACTTTCATAATTTTGCGTAAGTGAAAAAGGACATCAGTGTTTTTGACAGGTACCATAATGGCAACTCTTCATTCCTAGCGTCATTAAATACCTATTTGCGGCCGGGTAGCCATTTTATCCTCTCGCTGTTTGGTAGCAAAGTTGGGGTACGTCAACTGTCAAATGCTCTTGAGCTGTGGTTATAATTTGTGAATTTGTGAGTAATTTTGCTGTGTTATTGCGTTTGAACTCGGTTCTATAGTGTAAATCGTCAAATGCAAGATGCCCAATTGCAATATAATCGGATGTGGCATTAAAAGAAGCGGAAATCACCCGAACATAACTTTGCACCAGTACGTACTTAATTTCAGCTGAAATATCTATAGATTTTGATAATAAACATAAGATTCTGTATTTGTAGAGGAGTTTCAACAGTTTCCCTTCACAATTTCCCATTTACCTTTATTATCAACAGTAATATTTGTACCTGTTTCATAAAATCATTTTCTTGTTATTATAGGGATAGAGTAGTGCATGCATGACATTTTTATATTTATCGATATTGCTATTATGGTTCTTAATTGGTTTTTTGTTTTACTTTCCAGGTTGCCTGCTAATAAAGTAAAAAGAAAATTTGGCTGGGAAGAATTTGTGAAGAAAATTTAAAGATGTCAACAAAAACAATTAATATTTGTTCTCTTCACTTTTAATTAAAAGTGTAATAGAAGTATACATGAATTTGAGATACAAATATTATGGGAAGAAATCTACTGAAAGAATATCACACAGAAATTACCTGAACAAAATTGTATGGTTTAGAAATGAATGAGATTAATTTGTTTAATATCAAATACTTTATTTAAAATAATTATTGTTGACTTTTAATTTAAACCCGAAATCATCGGCATTTTAGAAATGATAGGTGTTGAGACGTCCGTGCAGGGAGCCCATCGCGGATGTAGTGTCATTTGCTTTCTTAGAATTTGTTCCCTCCGCTCCGAGTCGAACGTCTACCTAACGCAAGGCTCTCGGTCTAGAATAACACTTACATTTAATTTAAAAAATTGACACAAACTTATTCGATGTACCTACTTACTTATCTTAATAATGGCAATAGGAACCTAAATGGTATTAAAAACGATGGTACGGAAAACTTAATGCGCGAGTCCGACATGCAGTTGGCCGGTATTTTTATTTTATTTTTCGTGTTCTTCTCAGCAAACCCTTTCATTTCAAACCCACATGGGAATGCATACAAAATAACTAGTCCGCCATAATAGATTTAGAATGACGTCAGTTAACAGTTAGCTCACCATGCATTGGTGTCAAATTGTCTATTCTGTTGTGCACTCGTCATTTCAGCCAAAAGACGTTCACTGCTAGACATAAGCCTTCCCCAAAAGGGGGTTTTGCCATAATAGCCACGCTTAGCAGGCGGGTTGGCGATCGCAGTATGGTTGGAAAATGCATAGAAAACGCTGCTGCCCATTTTCTAGTAAGCAAGTCCCTTAGTCGCCTTCTACGACACCCACGGGAGAGATGGGATGGTGCTATTCTTTTACGTCAGGCACCACACGGAACTGTTGTGCACTAACTGAACTTAATTTAGGCTATTGCTATCTTTGTCTCTCTAATAAAACGAGAAACAGACGGACGTAATTTAGAGCTGTCAAATTTAATTGAACTAATATTTCCATACAAATTAAGGGTAGGTGCACGTAATAAAAACATGTCGACTAAAAACACGGTGAAGCGTAGGCATAAGATTGACATCTGTAACTTAGTGGTTCATAGCTATTGCCTTACTTTTCTCGCACTGCCTTTTAGTAAAAAAAAGTGATAGATAGCGATACTCTAATTTTAGATTAGTAATTGAACAAGAGAATCGGCAGCAATGTCATCCAAACTAAACATGTACGCAAAATTTTAGCTTTTTTAAAAACCGGGAAGTGGCTAAAAATAACTTTTAAGATTTGTTTACATAGTTAGTTATGTTGATATTGTACCGTGACACAATGAAAACATTCTCACAATCTTTTATCGATGTTATTGTAGAGAAACATCGATAAGGGGTACCCTATTAGCCGCCATTTTATCTTCTCAATTAAGTGTAGGTATCCACGTTTTTCTTGTAGGTATGCCAAGTCCATATGATTTATACGTCAGTGCCGCATTCCGAATTAGAAAAATAGCGCTGTGTGCTCACATCAATATCTTGTGTTCCGAGTTAGATATTATCACGACTATGACAGCTAAGAACCGTCATTTTTTGTCAACAATACGGAACGCTCGTGAACGCGATAAAAGTGTTCACTCAACGTTAAAACATTGGATGTAGCTTTAGCCAACCGGTCGGCACATTCGTTGCCACTTATACCCGAATAACTGGGAGGGAACCCAAGCTATTTCAATGTTTAAATCGTTGTTAGAGCAAGTGAAGAGTAAATTTAGAATGTCGAAAATGAGTTTACTGTGAATTTTTGATTTTAATTGATTATGACTACCTAGAAAAATTTACCGAGTTTTGAATATTATGGGTTTTAATGAAATGAATTGCTTCTAAAATGCCAATACATTTCCCTGTTATTACCGAAACCTCTGGAGGGCACTGAAAGAGAAGGGCTCTTCTGGAATTCTGGAAGTATGTTGCAATTCCTGTGCATCCTGTTGGAGTTATTTTAGAAGCAACTGTGTAGAAAAAATTCCAACCCTTCCAGTACCTCTCAATGACTCGATCAAAGTCACCTTTAGTGGACCACCTCGTATGCGGAAGAAAATACTGGTAGGGTGGGATATTGACAAACAGGTGAGGAGAAATTTTTAAGCTCTCTGTAGCTATTCATCAGCGGGGGAAATGACTTATGTTTCCAATAAGGGGATACTTCTAAAGATAGGTGGATTTGTTCCAAGATGGGAATTAAGGGATGGGACGAAAGGGCGAAAAGTTTTGACAGGAAGCGATTTGCTTATCCACAGTATGACAGATAAGCTCAAAGCTCAAAGGGGCGTACTACGCCAGTATCCAACCCGACATCCAGCGGAAACCTTGGTTTTTTAAATGCACTAAATAAATTATCGAAAACAACTGTTTCATCCTTGTGTAGACTGAGACTCGGTCACTGCTGTGTATTCTTGAACAAGATCCGTGTTCGGGATAGTTCCTTGGGCGAATGCGGTCTTGATGATGGTACTCTGGACTATATCTTTTTTCATGTCCTTCAAACTCCCAATCTTTTGATCTGTACCCTAAGCTTCTCAAAATTAAAATAACGCTTCCTACTAATTTCAATTCCCTCTTGACTAAATTTTCCCCTAAACTATATAAGTCCTATCATTTTTTTTAAATAACAACGACATGAAAATGTAGTTTGGTGTGTAATACTAATTATAAGTTTTTAAATATCGGTGTCGTTTTAAAGTAGTGTATAGTTATATTGTAGTCAACTAACAAAACTTGTCTTGTCCTTTCAGCAAAATTCTAACAAATAACAACTACCACAAAGTGCCAAGTTCGACGGCTCATCTTGCTGTATTGCCGTCTCTACATGACGCTGGCAGAATAGTCGACATCGGCAGAAAGGAAAAAAATCTTAGATAGAAGGACTATTTCAAATAAATCAACACAACTGTCATTTTTGACATAGCTTACGGTGATATCAGTTTAAGGCATGATCGGCGTTGCCATGTCATGACGTCATCTATGACGATTCTAGGATATCGCGCTCGCGCCAATTCATAACGGGTGAGCGCACTCAAATCGATATTATCGCAACTCGGAACGTGGCCAGTGTTGCTAAGTTGCCTTGCCCATTCCAAATCCAATCCCCAATACGATCAATAAAATAGCCTGCGATCAATCACTATCATCTGCTACTATAGCGCAAATAGGGTAATTTCCAATTTTTCAAAAACTATTCTAATTTGAAGATTGGAACGAGATATTTAAAAGGAAAATAAAAATAAATTGATTTCGAAAGAAATAAACGAAATTTATTTTTCGTTGTTTTGAATTTACCGCCAAAACGCTTCTTACGATGACTTTTTATCACGTGACGTCAACTTTGTGTAAACTAAAGTAGTTAGTAAGTAAATAAGTGAATGTCGAGTTTATAATTAACAAGATTTTTAATGGATAGAAAGTGATATTACTGGTGTGCGGTGCCTCTGTGCACAAATACTTCTAAAACGGCGCCAAACTAAGCATTTTTACCGGTGCCGTTTATACAGAGTTGCTTCACATGTCACGTGATAAAAGTCATCGTAAGGAGCGTTTTGGCGGTAAATTCAAAACAACGAAAGTTAAATTAGATTTTAATAATTGAGAAAATATGTATTATTAATTTTTTTTTTCTGTTAAATATATCGTCCCAATCTTCAAATTAAAATAGTTTTTATCAAATCGGAAAATACTCTATTCTGCGTCCCAGTTATCGCACGGGTTTATCGGGGGTAATCCCCGTCAACTGTAAACTATTGGTAACACTTGCACTACAAAACAAAACGACGTACGGTGTTGTCAATGTCAAATTCTTGTTCGATTTCCGGCGCTCCTGGCGTATTCTTTTCAGTCCGCCAGACTTACGAAGCCCATAATGTGAACACTACATAAGCACGACAAGTTTGTAGCGGGTCAAATTTACGAATCTTCGACACTCATTGCTATTGCTTCGCCTACACTTTGCAAGTTTCCATGCATATAGTAACGAATGAAGCGAAGTATTACAGTTTGTTTTAAAAGCATCTCATGAAAGTGTAAACAAACCATGTTGGAATTAGTAAGTACAGTCGCTAGCAGGTCAAGCTATCCCAAACTGTCAAATTTTCCCAATTGAACATAAACCTTATACCTTTGTGATAAAGTTGAAAAACTATCAAAGAAATTTGACAGATTGGGGTAGCTCGATGTGCTTGCCTCTGTACCTAACACATGCATCTGCATTTGGAAGATTTCGATTTTATAGCTGACCAGTTTTTCCCACAATTATTGGTTAGGTACAGACGCCAGCAGGTCAACCTACCCCAAACTGTAAAATTTTCCCAATTGAACATGCACCTTATGCTTATGGTATAAAGTTGAAAATCTATCAAATAAATTTGACAGATTGGAGTAGCTTGATGTGCTGGCGTCTGTACACGCCTGCACCATAATACACCCACAGAAATCTTAATAACAAGGCAAATTAAGATTTCTATGAGTACACCACATATCGCCCGTTATATTTGAGAACCATATTATTGATCGAAGAGAACCATGTAATAGGGAGGCAACAGGCTCGCTGTTGCCATTGGGCACAAATCCAGACTCGGACTGCTTCTGAGACATTACAGATAGAGAAACCCAATTAAACTGTGCCCAACACGAGAATCGAACCCAGCTCATGCTTAGCAGTAGCATTTGCAAAACGTAAACAAATAACCCATTTGTTTACGTTTTTATCAAATACTTTTCGAACAAACTTTACAAGGTTTTGAGTAGTGATGTACAGAGGCCAGCACATCAAGCTACCCCAATCTGTAATTTTTTTTTATCGTTTTTCAACTTTATCACAAGGAATAAGGTTCATGTTCAATTGGGAAAATTTGACAGTTTAGGATAGGTTGACCTGCTGGCGTCTGTACCCATCTCTTCCCGTGGTTGTCGTAGGAGGCGACCGACAAAGGGACTTACTGAGAATGTGCAGCAGCGTTCTCTATGCATTGTACCACCATACTGCGATCGCCAACCCACCTGCCAAGCGTGATACGCGATTATGGCAAACCCCCCCAAATTGGGGGAAGCCTATGTCCAGCAGTAGACGTCTTTCGGCTGAAATGATGATGGTGAGTGATGTATGTACCAACCATAGATATAAGAAAGAAGAAGATATGCCAAGTAGTTGAAAATGTATTGGAACCCGGTGTCTCCACTTGCTCCCCACTACCGCGTCACAACTACACATGCAATTTAGTAAAACCAATAGATACGAAGTCGCGCTCACACTCGCAATTTATAAATCAGAACGTACTACACAATCAAATATAGACCTTATCCATTCTAACGCAGCGTGCATTTAAGTACAACTCACTCACACAAACGACGGTTGCTACCGTTGTGCTGTGCAAAAGCAATTTATTTTACATATACGCTAGTGATTGACTAAATCGGAAAGTTGTCGATACTTCTTTTTATTATTGTACTATTTCAATTTTTTTTTTTTGTAGTCCAGAAAATAAGATAAAATGAAAACGATAACCGTAATACGTCACTAATATAATATCTGAACAATGCCTATAACAATAACGCATACGAAGCGTTTGAAGACTTTAACGTAAGTAAAATACCAAAACCATAAAAAAAAGTAAGGAAATAGCACGAGGATAAGACTCATTATACGATAATTCAAACCCAATAACACTCCATCGACATTATATAAAATTTTGTTAACTTTACGGCTGTTGTTTACGCATTTCTCTACTACGCTGTAAAATAATCAAATTAAGTAAAACACATTAATTCACATCGATCTAGCAATAAATTAATTCGCGAATCGACATTTTCGATAGCCTACGTTAGTGGATCTGCACGAGCACATCACTAGCTCGACGCAAGAACCAGCGGCCGTACCACGTAATGCGTCCGTATAGATACTTTATCGTTATGTTCATGAGAACCCACCATCCAGTGCCATCTGTCTCCATGAGGAGACAGATGGCACTGAGGTTGAATCAGTAATAATGCAGTTGCGTGGTAACTGTGCTACGGGTTGGGATAAAATATCATCCAATCTGCTAAAACAGTGTAGAAACAGTCTGATAGCCCCCATTACACACATATTTAACTGCTCTATAAACACGGGTGTTTTTCCTCAAGCTCTTAAAAAAGCTCTGATCCACCCAGTACATAAGGGAGGGGACAGAGACTGTGTCAATAATTATAGGCCAATATCAGTGTTGTCCGCTCTATCCAAGATGCTGGAAAAAATCCTGAATTCGAGACTCAATCGATTTTTAGACAGTTGCAACATTATTGCAGATAATCAGTATGGCTTCCGAAGTGGCATCTCCTGTGAGGATGCCGTAGTGGATCTGACTCAATTCATTGCAAAACAACTAGATAGTAAAAACAAATGTCTTGGCATCTTCTTGGACATGGCGAAAGCTTTTGACACGGTCTCTGTCCCCCTCTTACTGTCCAAACTTGAGTCCATCGGTATCAGGGGTAAACCGCTTCATATGTTTGAGGACTATTTGACTAATAGGACTCAACAAGTGCGAATTGATTCCTATCTCAGTAATGAACAAGTTTTCAACTTCGGAGTACCGCAAGGCAGTGTTTTAGGCCCAACACTATTTAAAATCTACATAAATGATCTTTGTAAAATGTCCTCACCAAATGCAAAAATTTATACTTACGCAGATGATACTGCTATTGTGGTTCATAGTTGTAGTTGGGCTCTCGTAAAGCAATCGGCTGAAGATTGCCTCAGAAGAATAATGTGCTGGCTCAACTCCAACCTACTGACACTTAATCTAGAGAAAACTCGTTATGTAGCCTTCAAAATAAGAAGCAATAACAAACAACCTGATAACTTTAATATAATTGCACACACATGTTTAGAAAATACACAAAACTGTCATTGTAAGACAATAACACCTGCCAATGTTGTCAGATATTTGGGAGTGCAAATCGATGAGCACCTGAGATGGGACAATCAACTCAAAAAAGTAATAACAAGGTTGAGAAACATGGTCTTTCTGTTTAAAACTCTTAGAGAATCTGCATCACAAGAGCTTCTTATAAAAATATTCATTGCACTGTGTCAATCTGTCATAAACTACTGTATCCCAGTGGGGGGTGGTGCCTCAAAGACGATGTTTCTTGCCCTGGAGCGAACACAGAGAGCTGTTCTAAAGGTTATAAGTAAGAAACCTTTTAGATTTCCAACTAGACAACTGTACTCAGAATGTCAGGTGCTAACTATACGACAGCTTTTTGTACTCGCATCCACCCTTAGACGACATCGAACAGTTCTCCCGCCTGCTGATACCGGCACACGCAGAAATCCAGCCCCCTGTCCAAGTGTCCCACACAACACCAAATTTGGAAGGCGACAACATTATGTCTTAAGTTCTAAATTATATAACACTATTAACGAAAAAACGAATATAGTTAAACTTAGCAGTTATGAAGTCAAAAATAAGATAAAAATGTACTTACTAAAATTGGATTACGAAGACACTGAAAATCTAATGTCCCTTCATGTGTAATCCTATCTACCACACAAACACATACACTTTCCTCACTTACTCCTTCACTACTTCATCCACACACATTCCTCTACTTCAACACTCACATTAACACACAAACCCACATTCATACTTCATATCTTCAAACTCACCAACAAACCCTGGCACTCTCTAATGGTACACACGGCTACACATCAAGCTATGCATTTCCTGTATAAGTTGAACCCGCATTGTATGGGATTTCCGTACAGTGCGAGATCAGTGTAAACTGGAAATGTATAGCTTGATGTGTAGCCGTGCGTACCTACTAAGATAAATTATACATAGCAGTGACACACAAATGTCCTAAGCTAAAATTTGATTATTCAATGGCTGAACACTATCCCCTGAGATAACAGGTTTTTCGCCTAGTTCAGGGGTTAGGGTCAATACTCTGTGCACCTTAATAATGATCACCACAAAAATGTTTTAATACTCCATGTACCTATTGTTAAAATTGTAACTTGAAATGGTGAGAAATAAACTATTTTTATTTTATTTATTTTTATTTATGTGATTTTTACATTGCTTTTCCAGTCACTTAGCGACAAAATATTTAGGTAGTGGTTTAGGAGCAATGTATTTAGTACAAAAATAATACAGTCGCTGTGATATTTGAAAACAAAAGTAACATAGTAAACGCAAGAAATGTTTTTCGATTTCTTGTTTTTCATGATTTTAAAGACATGCTAATTGCAGCGGAAATTGCTACAGGTTATATAAAGCAACTTAAAGAAGAGGAAAGTACAAATGTAGATAACATCAAGAAGAAAACTCAGGTACAACAGAAAAACTCAAATACAAATTCACCAAAATTCAAGTGCAAAAGATGTGGTTTTGAACATCAACCTCGCCAATGCCCAGCATATGGGAAAATATGTAATTACTGTAAAAAACAAAATCATTATGCAACAGTATGTACGCAAAGAAGAACAAAAGACCACACAGTAAAAGAAATTGATCAAGAGCTACAGGAAAACGCTACAAATCAGGAGTACATGTTGGGCAGCATTAATGTGAATGACTGGACAGTGGAGGTAAATTTTATAAATAGTAGCAAAAAATTAAAATTCAAATTAGACACAGGTGCAGGTTGTAATGTAATTAGTAAGAGAACTTTAGATAATTTAGGAATAAAAGGACAATTGAAAAGCTCAAATTCTGTATTGCGGAATTACAACAATTCTAAAATAAATTTGTTAGGAACTATAGACCTCAAATGTGAAATCAATGACCAGGTAGAAATAATTAAATTTCATGTTGTTGATTGTAATTCTGCCCCATTGTTGGGACTGCCTATAATCAAAAAATTTAATTTGATAATTAGGTTGTGTAACATTAATAAGGAAGATATCATTAGTCAATACCCATCTTTATTTACAGGGTTAGGCGAAATAAAAGACTATGTTTATGATTTCAAATTGATTCCTGATCATACTGGGAAAGTGATACCTTGTCGACCTGTGCCCATGAAACTACTGGATGCCTACAAAAAGGAATTACAGGAAATGGAAAAGAGCAACATAATATGTAAGATAGAAGAACCCACTGAGTTTGTAAATGCAGTTGTAATAGTTAGAAAAAATGATCAATCGCTTCGGATCTGTTTGGACCCACAATATCTCAATTCTTGTTTGTTAAGAGAACATTATAAACTCCCGACGTTTGAAGAAATCTCTGCTAAAATGGCTAAAGCTAAGGTTTTTAGTAAATTAGATTGCAGTAAAGCATTTTACCAGATAAAGTTAAGCGAGGCAAGCTCAAAATTGACTACATTCCAAACACCATTTGGTAGATACCGTTTTTTGAGAATGCCTTATGGGGTAAAAGTAGCCTCAGAAGTGTACCATAAACAATTCTCTCGGTTGTTTGAAAACATAAGTAATGTTGAGATATTTATCGATGACATGATAATATGGGCAGAAAATCAAGAAAAACATGATGAAATATTACATAAGGTATTGAAAACAGCAGCTGAAAATAATATTACTTTCAATTCAGAAAAATGTATGATTAATAATAATAAGTTAAAGTTTTTGGGGCATGTTTTTACGGACAAGGGTATACTAATTGATGAGGATAAAATTGAAAGTATAATTAAAATGGAAAAACCTATAGATGTTAATGGGGTTCAAAAACTATTAGGTGTGATTACTTATGTTTCTAAATTTATACCAAATGTTGCTGAGTTAACTGCTCCATTAAGAGAATTGCTTAAAAAAGACAAGAATTGGGAATGGGGTCCAGAGCAGGAAAAATGTTTTGAAATGATATTAGGTCTTTACCTATGAAATTGCCGTTCTGCAGTACTGGCCATTTCAAATCAAAATAATTTTTGTTTGGCTAAGAATTCTAATTTCAAATTAATTTTATTTTAAAAACATGGATTTTTTTTTCTAAAAGTAGTCATTTCTTTATTGATTAGTGTTACATTTTCATCGCATTTCAATCTTTTTCGTCATCATGGATACGTTAAAAATTCGAGTAATTATGGAATATGAGTACCGTCGTGGCAGCAACGCGGCACAAGCGGCACGCAACATCAACGACGTTTACGGAGCTAACACTACAAACCAACGCACCACCTGTTATTGGTTTGCTCGCTTCCGTTCTGGAAATTTCGACCTGAAAAATGAACCTCGCGGTCGTCCGAAGACTTTGGTCGACAATGACGAATTAAAGGCGATTGTGGAAGCTGATGATACACAATCTACGGCTGAATTAGCAGCAGCTTTCGACGTTAGCGTCAAAACAATATTGGTCCATTTGCGTCAAATTGGCAAGGTAAAAAAGCTTGACAAATGGGTGCCCCACGAACTCAATGATCGCCAGCGCGAAGTACGCGTCGAGACGTGCCTTGCACTGCTCAACAGACACACAAATGAAGGAATTTTGAACCGCATTGTTACCTGCGATGAAAAATGGATTCTGTTTGATAACCGTAAGCGCTCAGCAAGTTGGTTGGATCCTGGTTCAGCACCTAAACAATGCCCTAAACGAAAACTTACCCCTAGAAAAGTGATGGTCACTGTTTGGTGGTCTAGCGCCGGTGTGATTCATCACAGCTTCTTACCAAACGGGGTGAGCATTACTGCAGATGTGTACTGTGAAGAACTGAACACAATGATGGAGAAGCTGGCGCATCTCCAACCAGCATTGGTCAATCGCTCGTCTCCGCTGCTCCTGCACGACAACGCGCGACCTCATACTGCACAGCAGACGGTCTCCAAGTTGCAAGAACTGGGGTTGGAAGCTCTCCGTCATCCGCCCTACTCACCAGACCTTGCGCCTACAGACTACTACTTTTTCCAGAATTTGGATAACTTCTTGGCGGGAAAAAAATTTAATACCCGAGAGGCAGTACAAAATGCCTTTGAAGAATTTGTTGCCTCCCGTCCAGCTGATTTCTTTAAGAAGGGCATCAATAAACTGCCACTGCGATGGCAAAGATGCATTGATTGCATGGGTGATTACTTCGATTAATACAAATAAAAAATTCATGAAAAAAATTCGTTTAAATTTTTTCATACAAAACGGCAATTTCATAGGTAAAGACCTATTAAAAAAATATTTGTCATCATCACCAGTGCTACAATATTATGATCCAAATGTTCCATGTTTATTAAGTGTTGATGCAAGTAGCAATGGGGTAGGTGCAGTTCTTTTGCAAAACGGTTATCCAGTAGCATATGCATCTAAGGCGTTAACAGAAACACAAAAAGCGTGGGCACAGATTGAAAAGGAAATGTATGCCATAGTGTTTGCTTGTGAAAAGTTTCATTTTTATATAATGGGCAGGAATTTTCAAGTTGAGTCAGATCACAAGCCTTTAATTCCTATTTCGAAGAAGCCTCTAGCAGAAATACCAATCAGACTTCAAAAAATGAGATTGAGATTGCAACACTATGACATAACATTATCATATAAACCAGGTAAATTATTACAACTTGCAGATTATTTATCAAGAAATTATTTAAAAACTAAAGTTAAGGATGATGATGACTTTGATTGTAGCATATTATTAGTAGACTTACAAAAAAAAATGAGTGTGAAAAGATATGAAGAATTCAAGACAGAAACAGATAAAGATGAAGAGTGTAAACTATTGAAGCAATACATACTAGGCGGTTGGCCAGTAGATTCCAAAGACCTTCCAAATGTTTTGAAATCATATCACACCTTTCATACTGATCTACATGTAATAGAGGGGTTGATTTTTAAAAACAGTTGTGTAATTGTACCAAAATCTTTGCAAAAAGAAATGTTGTCAAAACTCCATTATGTTCACATGGGTAGAGAAAAAACAAAAATAAGAGCTAGAGAATGTTTATTTTGGATAGGCATGTCTAAAGATATAGATGAATATATAAAAAATTGTAAAACTTGCACCAAATTTAGTTCTGAAAATTGTAAGGAACCACTAAAACCACATGAAGTACCTAAAGAACCATGGCAAAAAGTAGGAGTTGACATTTTCCATTTGTACTCAAAAGACTACTTGTTACTAATTGACTATTTTTCAAAATATGTGGAAGTGATAGCTTTACAATCTTTATCTGCAGATTCAACAATAGTCTTAAACAATGTTTTTCAAGATTTGGAATTCCAACAAAATTACATAGTGATGGTGGACCACAATTTACATCTGAAAATTTTAAGAAATTTGCAAATACTTGGGGTTTTCAGCACATTTTTTCATCACCTTATTATCCAAGAAGTAATGGAATGGTGGAACGACACATACAAACAATAAAAAGGATATTGAGGAAATGTGTTGAAGACAAAAAAGACCCATACCTATCATTATTAGAATTTAGAAATTGTCCTATTTCTAGTGAGATTAAGTCTCCTAATGAAGTATTACTGGGTCATAAAGTCAGAGGAATAATACCAAGTGTGAAAACAAAGCTGGATCAGAGTAACGAATACATACATGCAAAATTAATGGAAAGACAAGTAACACAAGAAAAATATTACAATAGACACACTAGACCCCTCAAAGAATTAAAGGTTGGAGATCAAGTATTAATAAAAAATCATGATAATGGCACCTATGATAGACATGCAAAAATTGTGGGACCTGCAGATAGACCACGATCTTATAATTTATTAACAGAATCAGGCAACGTTTTAAGTAGAAATAGATTTCATTTAAAAAGTAGTTCAAAAACTTGTCCGTTCAAGGAAAATAGTGAAATAGAGTTTTCGGAATTGGAAAATATTGGAAATGATAATAGTGCAGATCTTAATAATAGCTTAGAATGTAAGGATTATTTAAATAATGATGACACAGAGCAATTGTATGCAGAAGGTAGAGGTGGTAAACAGAATGTAGGGGAACCTGAGGTGGAGAATCTAAATGGTAGAGTGTCAAGTAGAGGTAGAACAATCAGACTTCCTGCCTACCTAAAAGATTATAGACATTGTATAAAAACCTAGAATTTAAACAGAACATTGTTTTAACTTCTTGCTTCCTTGAAAGGAAAGATGTGACATAATAGGTCACATCACTATTGTGTATTTTAGTAACTAGTGAGCGCAGCACTAGTCTGGCTCTCGGGGATATGGACAGCCATGTTGGGATCAGGGAAATGTTTTAAATAAAAACTTAGTTGTGCATTCACATTACAAAGCTGTTTAATTTACACGGCCCAAAACATAAATTGACACCTACTTATTTATGGTAAGTGATTCCATGATTCACAAAGTTTTTGTTTTGGCTTTGTGTTTTTACAAGAAACCACTGAACAACACGGCATTCTTATAATTTATCACGACAACGGTTGAAAGCACACTAGTTCGCGGAGACGGCCATTTGCTTTAGGAATGATCATTCTGATCATAGCGCGCGGACACAGACACGCCCCCTTCCCACTTCTCCTGCTTTTTATATTTCTATGGTACCAACTAGTCGGGATTCGGGAAAGCCGACTAGTCGGCCATATTTGTAGTTGGCAACACGGTAGGCAATTAGTCGGCTAAAGCCGCCAACTAGTCGGCCCATTTTTACTCGTACCTATTAATATGCTTAAAAATACGGTACCTACCTAATTGAAATGAAATTGAAATCTTTACTTTATCTAGAATAGGATAAGATACGCTCGCATGAAAACATGTCCAGCAAGCTTAGCACGAGCACCGATTTGTCGACGGAAGAATAGACATGACTATTAACTAAATGATGTAGGTTACATACAATAAGAGAAGATAGCTATGTTTTTCTATTAATTATCACAGTTATGCGTTCTAAACGAACCATGATTTTGTAGACACTCGTACCTATAAACTTTGTGGCCGTCGAGTAGAAAGTTTGTTGTCAGTGTAATTTTGAGTTTGGGAAATATTCTTCTGAAATAGTCTACATATAATATAATATGGACCTAGACAAAGAACGTTAGAAACGAAAGACAAAATCACAGGTTGTAGAAGGATAACTACGATGCGATGTCAAAAATGGAGAAACGAAATGTCACTTTGTATTGAAAAAGCCGTAGACGGAGTATACAAGAAAAAGCCTAAAGGGCTTATTACACTTGGCTGAATTTAGTCATCTAAATTCAGAAGCAACATTTAAAGCTATGGAAGCTAGCTTGCTAATTGCGATTACACTTGACTAAATTCAGTAACGACTGAATTTAGATGACTAAATTCAGCCAAGTGTAATAAGCGCTAAAGCCACCTAGGAGCCGAAAGCGTAGTCACGAACATTACCGATGTCACCCGAACTCGACCGAAAGCAATAATCGGCTTGGCCTAGTCGGCCATTTATTTTGTAGCCGACTACTCGTCGGCCAAAGTACCCTCCCCGTTTCAAAGTTATTCGCTGTATGAATTAAATAAAATCAATGTTTCATCTATAACTACATTTATTGGATGATGAAAATACTTAGTATTAATTATATTTTTTCATAACATAAAAAGGCTTCCTGCCTCTTGGCAGTCTTTCTTGGCACGTAAACTCGAAATCATTGATATGAACCAAAGAGCATGGTGACGCCTCGGCGACTGCTTCTAAATGCGGCTAGGTATATCAACACTTTCCATACAAACCAAGCCTGTGCCGTTTACTCGCACTACGAGACTAATGACGTAGGTAGGTATTGAAACTGCCAACTATGAATGATGAAGATGACAGAAACGGAAAAAAAAACTTTCAGCGCCACGAATTTTAATTTAATAGTTCTGCCTTATGTAGACGCCGCCCGGGGCGCGGCAATTCCGTGCCCTGTGTTTCATATTTAAGACAATAAAGTTATAATTTACATACCAACATTTATTTTAAAATACTTAACACTTAAAATAATCATAAATCAAAAGAAAAGCAAAAGATAATGTAATTGAATATAAAACTTTAACATCAGGTTTTTAAGGTTCACTTTGTACAGACGCCAGCACATCAAGCTACTCCAATCTGTCAAATTTATTTGATAGATTTTCAACTTTATACCGTAAGCATATGGTTCATGTTCAAATGGGAAAATTTGACAGTTTCGGGTAGGTTGACCTGCTGTCGTCTGTACATTACGACACTTACAATGTTTTTTTCAGTAATGGTAGGCGACAACTTACTAAAGCGCTGTTAGATTTTCAACTTTAGACGCTAAGCAGAGCGTTGAAAATACAAGAGCAGGCTTTTTAATTTAGGTTTAGTGAAACAAGGTACCTAATTAAGTTAATAAAATATAATAGATTGGAAAGATTTGTGTTCTACGCTCTAATATGAGCGCAAACCACAGAATTTTCTTGTGTGTAGGTACCATACTTTATTAAATATTTTCCAGATAAGCAAGAAGTATAGTTTAACAAGTAGGTAGGTAAAAACTTAAAATAATCAAACCACATTATAAAATAAAACGAAACATTTGGTTCATAAAAAAATTACTGTGTAGAAATTATAATAGTCTAATGATTGACAATTTAGCAGACGGAGAGGTCTATGTCCAATCAGTAGACAGCTTTTATCAATTTTGAAAACTATTAGGAAATGCAATCTTGATCTTGATTCTTTTTTTCAAATTCTATTTCATGGAAAAGACAATCTCGTTCAAGATATCAGCTAGATACCAACAAGGTCGAGATTTTGAGACTGAGGGCACACTTCTTATTTGCTTCTTGAGAAGCCATTTTCAATATAACTAATGGATTTATAGATAGTGTGCGAATGTGTATATGTTAATTTATTGCGTTATGTAGTAGCATAGAGCAGATAATTTTCGAGACTTGATCGATCTTTTTTATTATAATGTACTAATTACCTTAAGTAGGTGTAGTTTCACTTTAATTTGGTTTAATAATTTTGTTTAAAACAGTGCAATCGCCATCTCGAAAACGTAAACTCGCTGATAGACGGCCGAAATCTCGAATGGCCGATTTTAACATCAGACTTAGCATGCCAGATCGAGAATCAAGATTGTATTCCGTACTGACAAGAATAATAGTGCAGTTAGAAAAACTGTGGCTTTGTCACATAGTCATATGACAACATGAGTCTAAAACTCCGTGAGACGTATTAACGGCTACTTACTATACACTAGCTGTTGCCTGCGACTTCGTGCGATCCAGGTAGAAAAGTAGCGTGTCGTTCTTCAGGTCATGGTCTACCCATGTGGAAAACTTCATACAAATCTGTTCAGCGGATTTAGCGTGAGAGCGTTACAAACATACTCACTTTCACAAGGACATATACATACTGTGCTGAAACTTTAAAGACACCAAGTGTACTCTCGGTGATTGTCAGCCCTATGATCGCCGCGATTCTTCTGATAATAACTTCAACAGCATGGTGATCAAGCCTCATGCCTTCTCTTTTTGGGGAGTTTGTTGCGCCACTTCTTCTTCCCAGCTAAAGCACTAGGAAGTGTCGAAGGGTGGGCGTTTTGGGGGGACTGTCTTATGTTTTCCCTTTTTTTTTTGACGTTCGAAAAGTGCTGACTCTCAGCCTAGTTTGAATAAATGACTTTTGATTTTGATTCTGTGTGAGAAGAGGCTGCAGGGCTATAACAGCCTCTTCACGGCCTATGAATAGGGGTATGCCACCGGGCAGGGACGAATCAGCCTCATAGTGTGTACGCACCTTTGTTCCTTTTCTTGTAGTTTCATTACATCATTACACATTTTCAATTTCTATACAGGTTCAAACTAAATTCGCTAGCTAAACTCCGCGACGGGTACCAATATCCTAATATTAGGAAACGAAAAAAAATGAATGATCTGATGTTTCTTTTTTTGGATCTATGACAGTTGGTAGTGTAATAACAATTTAAAACACCCTCCTTCTGGTGCAGTCGGGTAAAAATGAGTACTTCAACTGCTTGAAACATCACTCTCGGTATCGTCTACAGATTTGTCTTTAGCACTATTGCTTGGTCTCCCTTTGCTTATGTCTCCTAATATCTTTTTCTTCCACTCAAGCACTTTGTCCTTATCGGGGTATATAACCTCATTAGTTTTCGGGTCTAAAGCATAAAGTCCATCAGACGTACGTTTCCTTCTAGAATTGTCAACACCATGCATATCTCTTGTATGTTTGTTGTAATTGGACCAGTTTCTAAACGTCATCGGACAATTATCACAAGAATATGGTTTTACTCCAGTATGCAAGCGTAAATGTTGCATCAGTAAGTGTCTGAAACGGAAGTTCTTGCTGCAATGCGTGCATTTAAAAGGTCTTATGTCTTTGTGGACAGCTCTGTGAACTACCAACTCTTTAGACAAACGAAAGCATTTGCCACATTCTTCACAGGCAAACCGTTTTGGTCCAAAATGTATCCCAGCATGACTTTTGAGTTCATGTTTCATCTTAAAACTGAAATTACAGACTTCACATTTATACGGTCTTTTGTCTGTGTGTACAAAGTGGTGCTGATTTAACTCCTTCCTGTTGTAAAATCCGCCACCACAAATATTGCAAATAAAAGTCCGTTTTCTATCGGTATGTACTAACAGGTGCCTGTGTAGTAGAAGCCTTGACTTTGGTGTTTTTTCACATATGACACATTTAAGACTCTCATTTTTCTTGACCACTGCGGAACTTTCTTCTGCGGTCTTATAAAACTTTGTCATATGCTCATCTAATTCCTCTTCACTTAAAAAGGTAGAGTTGCATCCGCAGCAAACAAAATCAGTTTTGAAATGAGTTGCTTTATGTGTGTTCATTTCTAACAAGGTTTCAAATTTTAGAGAGCATTGGTAGCAAGTGAGTGCTAAAACTGGGCGGTGTCTAGATATGTGCGTTATGAAGTTATCTATATGCAGTCCTCGAGCTCTGCAGTCAAAGCATCTGTAAGGGTTACAGGTCATGTGGTACTGCATTGAATGAACTTTCAACTCGCTAGGATCTTGGAAGAATTTTTCACAGAAAGCACATAACCAATTATAGTCATGCCAGGTATCTAGGTCAACATTTGCTGAAATAATAGGTTTTTTTCTTTTTCTATTAATTTGATTTTCCATAGTCAGTGTTGATTTTGTTTTCCCTTTTTTTGACTTGGATTTAGAATCTTTTTCTTTTACTGCATTTTTAGGCGCAATTTCAATCTCAATTTTGTTACCGATCTCTTTGGATTTATTATCAATGATAGTGTTGTCGGTTTTAACACTGACATCATCTTTATTTGTATCCATAGTATCGTCGTGCGTTATCTCGTCCTTTTTATCCAGAGCCAATTTATCTTGTTCATAATCTTGAAAAGCCTCCTGTGCGAGTTCCACAGTAGTGATAAATTCATACGCGTGTTCCAAAGAGTTAATACATTCTAGACACACAGTTTTGGGCAACATATTATTAAAGTCTATTTGTATATTAAATCGCGTCAACTTTTTGAGAATTTCTCGTCGTTTTTCTACGTTTATTTCCATGTTGGAGAGACTTGTTTTCAAGTCGGCGCAAAGGCGACAGTATAAATTATTTAAATCATCCATGTTGACAATAAGATTGACGATTTGATTGATCTTCAACTCTTCAAACTCGACTCATGGGAGTTGTTAGTGTTAAAGGTTGGAGTGTTCGTCGTACCTCGTAATCGGGAAACCAGGTTTACGTCGTTTTCAATATCATGCATTACAATTGATTGATCCGATAAACAATCAGCCATTTTTGGTTACAACGTCACATGATGACAGTTGACAGTTGGAACACATGCCGTGTTCCGAAATGCAACAAAAGTGATATTATCGCGAACCCGACCAAATTGAATAGTCAAAAAATTTAAGAGCTATCAGATCATTACTACTGATTTTTATTTTGGTTGGCTTCGCGATATTATCACTATTTGTCTAATACGGAATGCGCCCACAGTAACGTCAGTAGCTATCAGAGACAAAATAAACCGAAGTACCTAGGACAATATGAACAGCTACAAATCGTGCTTCCAATGACTGTAAAAAGTAGTAAAATCAGTCTGTCACCCCTCTGCTGTTTACAAAGAATGACGGTTCCTAAAGCCAAAACCCGTGCCCGACTTTTAAGTATGTACATTATGGACCAAATGCGACATGCTAAGGGGTATCTAAGACGATCAATCTTGCATCAGTGCAATCCAGCTCGATTTACGTTGTAGTATGTACAGTCGCCAGCAGGTCAAGCTATCCCAAACTGTCAAATTTTCCCAATTGAACATAAGCCTTATTCCTTTGAAAGTTGAAAAACGATCAAAGAAATTTGACAGATTGGGGTAGCTTGATGTGCTGGCCTCTGTAATAGAAGTGAAATAAAACAAATGCATAAATGAAAATTTACATTTATTTAATCTTACTTATATGCTAGCAGAGCCAAACAACGAGGCGATGTTTTAACGTTCAATATTCTTTTGAATTGACAATGCATTGCGCCCTTTTCTTTGAGATAAACCAGTCTGTCAAACAAAACAAAATTCTCGATGACTGGCTGCAAATAATTTTGTAAAAGAATAAAAATACCCGCCTTTATAAACGTCAATTGAGTTAACTGATTCCATAGTGTCATCAGTTCTTCTAAACAGAAAGTAGGAGTCTCAATGTTTTCACTATATTCATTTTTTACTAAAGTAAAACCATTGGTGGTAGCATCTTTTATGTAAGCTTCAAAATTGTTATCCATGTTTTTAGTTTTGACAGCTTTTCGTTTTTTCCTTTTTAATTTACAGTCGTCTGTAAAAAAACACTTCATTAAATTTTGGTTTTGAATACAGGTCCTTAAGTTAGAATATTTACAGTTTCATGATAATGTGATCTTACAGAGTTATGTTGATGATTTTTATGATTATGATTCTACAAATAAATATTTGATACGGCTGCGAATAATATTTAGATCAACAAAGAACCTGATATTGACCTGAAAATTGCAAAAAACGTAAGAAAATTGGAATTTCGTGGGGTACCCTGACGATTTCGTCTTAACAATGCGGCCGTAGATTATTTTATTTATGGTATTTGGTTTGGAAAATCCCAATTAGAGCTTTCCCAAATCAAATTTCCGCAATCATGGGAATCCCTAATTCTATTACACAATAGGCAGACACGAAATATTTTGCAGTCTTATGCTTACACAGCCTTTTTACTGTACGTTATTTAGGAACTAAAAACAATACTTACGTCTAACCGCATATGTCTGCAGCACAGCTCTTGACAATAAATTGAAAACTAAATCTTCTAAGTTATCGCCCACAGACGGCGGCTGAGCAGCCAGTCTTAAAAAGGGCACCCTCATGTACTCTTCACCCTTAAAGCTTTTAAAAATTCCCTTAAGGCAATCACATAATGGGAAATTCTTAAAAAACGTCCCATCTCCTATCATTTTGTGATAACAGCAAGGCATTATTACCATTACCTTTGCATCGGCCAGCTTTAAAAATAAGTTGATCGCGTCTATAGTCAAATCGGCGCAAGCATGAAGGCCTGTTATGCAAAATTCTCTATGATTCCCAAACTTATCGTGCAAATATCCTTGGATATTTTCATGGGAATGTTCTGTCACGGTGTGTTTAATATATTTTACATTATCTATTGAGTTTGCATGGTATTTCCGCTGTCGTATTTTGGCGCCAACGTAATGACTTTCGTTACATTCAATTCCTAATATTCTGTAGTTTGTTGTTTCAAATAAAAGTTGATCCAAATAGCCCTGGAAAGAAACATGAAAAAGGTGTAGGTGACTAAATAAGCGAAATAATGTCTGGGAACTTGTAATAGCACCATGAAAGCGTTCTTGGCGCTAAACAAATATATGCATGGAAATGCCTAGTAAGAAACATGTTACTGTAACGTTTTATTGATTTATGTATTAAACTTTTCGCACACAAAAATAAAGATATAAAGGCGGACTTTAATGCCTCAGGCATTCTCTACCAGTCAACCAAGTGTAGTGAAGAGATTCGATGGCAGGTGCTTTGGTTGAGAGGAATAATGCTGAATGCTAAGGTAGAAAGTTGGTTTGCTTTGCCTCTATTTTAGTTGGCTCTCTGTGGTGTCTGCCTACCTCTGAAACCGTTTTTTTGTGTTAGTGTAACTGTGTAAATGTAGGTGAGCAGGTACAGACGCCAGCAGGTCAAGCTATCCCAAACTGCCAAATTTTCCCAATTGAACATGAATCTTATTCCTTTGTGATAAAGTTGAAAAACTATCAAAGAAATTTGACAGATTGGGGTAGCTTGATGTGCTGACCTCTGTACATTAGTAAGAAAATCTGAAAATTCTTACCAATCCTGCTCCAAAGTCGACAATGACATCACAGCCGATATTTTCACATACTGCTTTGATTTCTTTAGTCAGATATAAGATCTCATGTTTCTTCTTAGGACTAACGGGCACGTTCATATTGGTGTCCAAAGCATTTTCTTGAATATCCTCGTAAAATACTTGCAACTTTTTCAGTTTCACGAAGAAATTGCTTATATAATTATCACACATGGAACTCAAGTCGAAACCTTTACCAAAAACATCAATTTTTTCATCTTTTATCGTAATTTTGTCTAAAATGTTGTGAATTAGTAAATCTGTGTTGGGGTAACTAAATAAATATTGATATTCTTGAAAGAATTTTAGACTTTCTTCGAAATATTCTTCGGGGATGTCGAAAGTCTGCGGTAGTGACATCTCTACCTAAGACAGCTGTAACAGTAAAAAAAAAACCATCAATAAAATACACTTTTCGTGCAAGTCTTAATTTATTTTGGCGCGGATCTAGAAACATCACAGTGCGCCTCTGTTCGGATTGTATCGTGTAAATGGCCATGCGCGTAAAATGTTTAAGCAGCAACAGGCTATCGAATTGAAAATTAAGTGACTAAATTGCATTGCCCGACAGCTGTCGGTAAGCTAAATTGCTGTTGGAAATCTCAGCACATCTGCCTAGCCTTTTCCCAACTATTTTGGGGTCAGCTTCCAGTCTATCCGGATGCAGCTGAATACCAATATTTTACATGGAGTGACTGCCTATCTGACCTCCACAACCCAGTAACTGGGTAACACGATACCCCTTGGTAAGACTGGTTGTCAGACTTTCGGCCTTCTGACGACCCGTAACGACTGGCAAAGATCCACAAATGACAGCCGGGACCAACGGCTTAACGTGCTTTCCGAGGCACGGAGGGGTCTTGGTATGTAAAGATGGTCACCCATCCACAGACCAACCGCAGCAAGCATAGCTTTACCTGATCGATCCACCCGTGCAGCTATTGTTACTTAGCCACAAGCTGTCGGAAGTCTATTTGATTTTAATTAAACTGACATAACTTTTGGGTTTTGGATTTATGAACAGCATTTATAGAATATTGATTGATGTTTGATTCGGTACGGAAGCAAACGGTCGTTAAAGTTAACTGTTCCACGATTACCGTTTCATTTATTTATTTTTTTGTGTTGTGCAATTTCTCTTAAATGGTTTATCTTTCTACTGCACGCAACAATCTGGCATCTGTTCAATACCTGATTTTGTTCAAATTGACTGTGTAGGTACAGACGCCCGCACATCAAGCTACCCCAATCTGTCAAATTTTCCCAATTGAACATGAACCTTATGCTAACGCAATAAAAATGAAAATCTATCAAATCTCATAAAGGATAATCATGATATAGTGTTGTTTGCGGATGACACTTCACTTTTGTTTAGACTTAAACGTCAGCAACTTGTTAATGACGATGTAAATAGCGCAATCTCAAAAGTAGTTCACTGGTTCAATGTTAATAATTTACTTCTTAATGAAAAAAAGACCAAATGCATTGAGTTTACGCTACCTCGCGTTAAGCAGGTGAAAACTAATGTGTTGATAAAGGGCGAAGAATTGAATCCTGAAGATAGCACTGTATTCTTGGGCTTAACTTTGGATGCCAAGCTTCAGTGGGGCCCACATATAGCTAAATTGTCGAAAAAGCTAAGTTCTGCAGCATACGCTGTTAGGAAAATTCGTAATTTAACTGATATAGAGACAGCCCGCTTAGTGTACTTTAGCTATTTTCATAGTGTAATATCGTATGGTATTCTATTGTGGGGAAATGCCGCCGACATTCAGACTATTTTTGTCTTGCAGAAAAGAGCTGTCCGATCAATTTATAAATTAAGTCCGAGACACTCTCTCAGAGATAAATTTAAGGAGATTAATGTAATGACTGTGCCTTCACAGTATATTTATGAAAATCTTTTATATGCCCATAAAAATATTAAATTGTTTAAAAAATACAGTGATATCCATAGTATAAATACTAGGAACAAACACAAATTTGTTGTACCATCAACAAGGCTCAAGAAAATAGGTGGGTCATTCAGATGTCAATGTATACGCTTTTATAATAAACTTCCAATCCATGTTCAAGATCTAAGTCTCAATAAATTTAAATCAAACGTAAGTTGTGCCTGAAAGCCTTCTATACCGTTAAAGATTATATTGAGGACAAAAAAGCTTGGGATTGACCTGCTCCGATTTTGTATGCTGAATGTTGTTTTTTCTTTGTTTTGCTCTTTGACATTTGATTATTATTATATACACTTTGACATGTGATTATTATTATATACACTTTGACATGAATATTTACTTTGAGAAGTATAATATTATTTTTGTTTTAATTATTGTGAATGTGAGGACTATGTGGTATTTTTGTTTTTGTGTTTCGTCTCTTTCTCAGTTCGTTTTTAATGTTAATCTGGCAGTTTGAGTACTTTATGTGGCCTACCCTAATGTCCTTTCTTTGGTATTGTTCGTCAAATCGTTGAGCTCCTCAAGTTCTGAGTTGAGCCGTATGATTACTGATACATGCGTGCACTGAATGGACAGGTCCACTCAACCTGTGTGGTTCTTTCCTCAAAAGACCATTTCAGACACCAATTCACATGGTCTTCACATGATCTGACCAAGATTATGTCTGGACTTTAAAAGAGACTGTGACCTCTGAGTTTGTTTCGGCGTTTCTTCTCAGAGTAGTCAGATAGGAAACGCCGACCTCATCTAGTTTAAAAAATATGATTGACGTGTAAAAGTGTTTGTACAAACCTACTTACAGAAATAAAATCATTTATCATTAAAGAAATTTGTCAGATTGGGGTAGCTTGATGTGCTGGCGTCTGTACCAAATGCCAGATGGACGCAAGACAAGACACTTAATTTTTTTGTTCTAATCAGTTTGAAAACTTAGGTCAGATTGATCGTCTAAGGTCCCCCATAAACAGAGCGATCTGTACAGCTTAGCTATTCACAACCGTTCGATACGTTTCCATCAGACATCAATCAAAGGTATCGAAGAAGTCAAAATTCCGAAAAATTTGTCAGTTTATTTCAAATTTGGACCGCTATTTTTCCGACAGTTGTTTTCTTTGCCGAAACGATAGCCTGTTGAATGGATTTCAATATCTACGAAGGTTTGCTACACACGAGCGCCTATAATGTGCTCTAATAAAACCTTAGACCATTTAACTGGATGATAACAAAAAAATATGTGTGGGTTACTTGCTCCGTGGTTACTTGCCTAGATGATAAAGTAATTCACCACAAATAGCACACTCTTGTCTGCATACAAAACCGAACTGCGATATCTAACATTTCCAGCATCATCTATCATACGAATCGTTTATTGGGAGAACCATGAAAATTTACATAACTTTTTCAGGCTAACCTAACCCTATTACTAATAAACACTGAATGAAGTTATACCAGGAATAACGAAGGAATAACCATAGGTACATTTTCGTAGGTTTACACTATAACTTTAGGCAATACGAGGGTAAGATTTTTATTTTAGTTTTTAGAGAGCGTCCAAGCCTTTAGATTACATGACGCGGAGGCCTTACCTACAACATCCCTCAATCATTTTGTTGATATACTCGTAGTATTCCAGTAGACAATTCAGCCATCTTTTCCCCGTCCCTTGAAATGTTGAATGTTCAGATATGTAACATTTTTGGCCCAAACCAGTTGCCAGTGTGCGGTTTAATCATTTCTGACGTGACTGTAATGTGGACGTCCAACTCACACACATACACAACTTGCCGCGGATACATACAACTCGCGCCTTTTTCCCATGAGGGTGACAAAAACTACAGAACGGTGCTACGATCCTTACACCCTACATACTCCTGCACGTATATAGGTACCTAAATACGTAGGTACAGACGCCAGCACATCAAGCTACTCCAATCTGTCAAATTTATTTGATAGATTTTCAACTTTATACCGTAAGCATAAGGTTCATGTACAATTGGGAAAATTTTACAGTTTCTGGTAGGTTGACCTGCTGGCGTCTGTACATACAATAGGGTATTTTTCAATTTATTGAAAACTATTTTAATTTGAAGATTGGGACGAAATATGTAACAGAAAAATAAAAGTAAATTGATTAATATCCATTTTGTCAATTAAAAACGATTTAAACCAAATTTATTTTTCGTTGTTTTGAATTTACCGCCAAAACGCTCCTTACGATGACTTTTTATCACGTGACGTCAACTTTGTGTAAACTAAAGTAGTTTAATAAGTAAACAAGTGAGTGTCGTGTTTATAATTAACAAGATTTTATGGATAGAAAGTGAAATCACTGGTGTGCGGTGCCTCTGTGCACAAATACTTCTAAAACTGCGCCAAACTAAGTATTTGTACTGGTGCTGTTTACACAAAGCTGACGTCACGATGTCACGTGATAAAAAGTCACTGTAAGGAGCGTTTGGCGGTGAATTCAAAACAACGAAAAATAAATTTGATTTTAATCTTTTTTAATGGAGAAAATGGATATAAATAAATTTATTTTTATTTTTCTGTTAAATATATCGTCCCAATCTTCAAGTTAAAATAGTTTTATCAAATTGGAAAATACCCTAAAGCCCCTCCACTACTAGTTGCATTCATGCAACTAGTAGTGGAGGGGCTTTAGGGTAATGCAACTGTGAATTCACATATCAAATGTTTTTATGGATATTTTCCAAAGTCCGGTTAAATTAGACACAAGTAAACATAAGTAACATAAGTATACATTATCGTGGACGGTTTAAAACAATCTTAATAATATTTCTATACACTTATCTACTAAATGATTCCTTGATGTGGACGTACTGCAATAATATCGCGACGTTAGAAATTATAATAGTGGACATTGGCGCCTTATTTACAAAAAAAAATCGCAAGGCGACAAGAGCTTTTAAAATGGATAACTATGTAGACGCCAGCCCATCTCAAGCTATCCCAAACTGTCAAATTTTCCCTTAGGCTTTTGATAAAATGTTGAAAATCTATCAAAGAAATATGACAGATTGGGGTAGCTTGATGTGCTGGCGTCTAAACTTTAGAACGACCTACTAAAATACCGCCGGCCTCTGTACATACCTACATACCTAAGTGTAAAAATGTGAGGATAGAAAAGTTTGTGTATAGTCAATTGAAACACAGATTGAATTTAAAAATAACAGGTATTTATTAACAGCAGTCTCAAGATCAAATACTCAGTAATAAATAAAGAATTAAGTTGCTCTGACAATAAGTTATATTATTATTCATAAATGTCTACATTTTACAACGACCAAAATGCAAATTATAACATTTTTACAAGACAAAAGTAACATACTTATACTGCTACTACTTGAGTAATTTTTTATAGGTAATAAAAGTAAATAGAGGTAGATAGGTTTTACACGCTCCGCAAGGACCGCAAGTGGCACGTCTAAACTTGGCTAATTACCTTAGTTCCGTATAGTGTTGTCTCTTTCGCTACCGATAATATGCCGTCCTATTCCCACGTACCATCTAGTAAACTTGTTCAGTTATCAAAGCTCGAATGTTGGGTAGGTTAAGTACCCATCTACCTATTTTTACTTACAATATCATTGTACAGACGCCAGCACATTAAGCTACCCCAAATTGTCAATTTTTCTCAATTGAACATGAACCTTATGCTTGTGTCATAAAGTTGAAAATCAGTCAAAGAAATTTGATTGATTGGGGTAGCTTGATGTGCTGGCGTCTGTACATGAGCATCAGAGATAAGTGATACTCATTCTTTATTTCAGCAGAATTTTAGTTAAAACAACCATTTTACTGGCTATTTTTTATATTTCCAAGTTTTTCAAAATGATCTCTGCTCTGCGTACTACTGCGTAGGTAATCGACACGTGATGGGCTCATTAGATGCTGTTCTACAGGATAAATACTTAAGAAGCGCATACACTTTGATTCAAGCCAAAGTCAACATCAAGATGTGATGACATAATCTCAGAGCCAGTCTGAAGATTAAGATCACATCGTAACTTCAGGACAATACGAATAGAAAAAAACGAACTACCTACATTTGTCACTTGATAAAGTTTAAACAGCATAAACACTGTCTCAATTTATTGTTGCGGTCCACTTATGGTTTCCCAAGCATCATTGCCTGTTTTAAAATCTTCCGATCCTACTCCAATAACGGATTTGCCACTAAAGTTGTCACCATTCAAATATGTGTCACACACTTCAATCAAATCCTCTTTTTTCACAGCCAAGACCCTTTCTCTCTGTGTCTTCCAAATATCGTAGGATAAACCATACAAAAATAGGTCGATTCCTTTCATATATTCGGCTACAGGCTGATCCATCTGCTGTAATATAGACAGTTTTGCCTCGAATAGATTTTGATCATCAAGTAGTTCCGTGTTTGCGGACATCCATTGAGCTGTTTCATCAAATACCTTCAATGTCACCGTGGAATTGGGGTCCCTGTAAGAATAATAGTTGAAGACTCCATCTAAGGTTAACAGAGCGCCACCGCCATATGCCCCATTTTGCTCTCTGACAACAGGGTGCAAATACTTTGAAGTTAGGAACCTTGAGAGCACTCGTAATTTTGGATAATCGGGGTCGGTGTAAGGCACCGTTGGAAGCACTTTGGCGCAGAAGTTGACCGGGATGTTCATATGAATATGCACGCCACGGTTCTCTTCAGTAACCTTCTTAGCTTCTGTCCAATTAATTCTATTCTCTTCTTTCTGTTCCACATCCTTGCACAGTTCTCTACAAAACTTGTCTATGTTCGCTTGAATATGCGTGTTGGTGTTACAGTAATGGAATGCTGTTCTTAAGTTGTTGCCTTTTAAAACTTTGCTTCCAATTATATCAATGATAGCTTGGACGTCTTCTATTTTGTAATTTTTCTGAATTGCCTGCATATTCACTATGTGCTGAAGTCCCATTAGATTCTCTTTGCATTCGTCTACAGAGGTTATCAAGGCCCGAGCTGCCTGCATGGCGTAGGTGTGGCCACTGTCTACGATACCATTGCTTAGAGACGAGCAATAGTTAGTCAAGAGCATTTGCATTCTTTCCCTGTTACTAAAGTTCGGCTTTTTAAAGATTTCACTCCAAATATGCATCATTTTTGGGAGGTTTCCGTCTAAGCAGTGACTGCTAAGCAATATTCCTTGTTCGTATTGGCCAGGTTGATCAATATGTTCCGTGATATGGCTGAGAATGCCCAATCCAGATGTCGATTTACTCACATACTTATCAAAGTCACGATAATTGTAATTTTTGGTGTCAAACTTGTTCATTACGTAATTAAAGAATGGTAGCAGTTGCCTTTCGTGGTCCTTCAGACATTCGGTTCCAACCACACCTTTGAAATACGTGACTCCATTGGTGTTGGCCTCGCACATCTGTAAGGGAATGATATCTGCAACTGTATGCTTCAAGGGAGGTGCGGTCTTAGTAAGAGTGATTTCTTTAAGCTTTAGACAAGGTAGAATATCTAAGTTCTCTACTTTTTTTTGTGATTTAGAAAGTTCTAATCCTTCATTATATATTCTCTCCTTCTGACTTTGTGACAGACTATTCACTTTGAATTTTAATAATGTAGCTTCCTCTTCGTTAAATTTTTCGTCGAACTTTTCATCCGGTACCATAGTCATGATTAATTTGTGTTTGTTAAGAATAAAGTATTTTTCAATAACATCTTTCACATACTTGGGTTCCATCAAGTTCGTTTTAAGTTGATGCAACAATTCATTTACTTTCAAAGCATTTATTATTGGGCCATTATGGTTCCACAAGGGCATAATATTGAATAGTAGATTGAGACCGAACTTAGGCGATTGATGTTTGATTGATAACTCAAACCCGTGTAGAACACTCTGAATGTGGTCTTTTTCAAAACCATTGACAAATATGTCATTGATTGTCAGGTCTACAATAGATTCTACCAACTCAAAATTCGATTTCTCAACATCTTTTAATCCCACAACGAATAATGTGTCCCTAATCTGGTTATCATAGCCTGTGAGTGAATTATAGCCTCCCGAAATGTTTCTTTCAATTAAACTTTTGTAGAATGCAGAGTTTGGACCTACAACCATGAGTTCGCTTAATGCCATCATCATAAAAGTCTCATAAATGCTAGTAATATCAGCCATAACATATCCAATAGCAATTTGGTTTTGCTTTTCAATTGGAACTCCATATTGATCAACTCTGCATGTTATTTCCCTTCTTTTAGGTTCTTTCCATCGTGGTTGACTGTTTACTATTGAGTGCTTTGGGTCTAAGAACTCACATTGACTCAAATAAAAATCGTTGATAAACTTCAAGTTGGCTTCCAAAGGAAAGTTACCATAAGAATAAATTCTAGCATTACTAGGATGATAGTAAGTTGAATGGAAATTCTTTAAATGCTTGTGGGTAAGTTGTGGAATGATTATTGGGTCACCACCAGAGACATAACTATATGTTCCCTGTGGTAAGATAGTATTAATGAACTTTTGTCCAAACAATGAACTTGTTTCCGAGAAGGCTCCTTTCATCTCATTATAAACAACACCTTTAAATGTCAGTGGAGATGATATATCTTCTATATTTGTATGCTCTAGCCTCCATCCTTCTTGTAAAAAGTCTAATCTAGATAGATTAGGTCTAAATACAGCATCTAGATAGACCTTTTGCAGATTCCTGTAATCAGTCTCGTTTTGGGATGAGAACGGATAGAATGTGTAGTCGGGGCCTGTTAGTGCATTCATAAATGTTGCTAGTGATCGGTTCAACATTTTAAAGAATGGATCTCTGACTGGATACTGCTCGGAGCCACAAAGAACAGTGTGTTCTAAGATGTGAGGCGTTCCCATAGAATCTAATGGTGTTGTGCGAAAACCTATTGAAAATACATTATTGGAATCATCTCTATCTAAATGCAGGTACTCTGTTTTAGTCTTTTCGTGTACTAGATGGTATGCTGTTATATTGTATTCTTTGATAGGTTCTACTTGTTTCACAAGGAAGCCGTGAACAGATTTTCCTAGCTGCACGGCTTTTGAATTTGGTTCTTTCTTTTTGAGAATGCTGCTGCTGTACATATTGCTGCATGATATCAGCCGATGTTTCATGCTGGACCGGAAGTTGCATAGTCTTGAATACATTTTTGTTTTGCTTCTCTTCCAAAAATATCCTGCAATGCACATACACCACTCACTATTTTAAAGAGAATTTGTTAAGTATAATTAATGTTAATTTCAATAAGTTCACGAAAGGTTTTTTCTACCCTGTCGGCCAAAACGAGTGTCCCTTTTCATGTATACAATTATTGGAAAAGCGCTCATATGTAGCAATCATAAAGCAAGAGTTGGAATACTAGATAAATATTTACGATAACCTAGTTATCTTAGGCTATTAGCCGTTTGGCTAAACACAGATTAAGGACAAGAACGGTGTAATAAACAGTTTTTTTTTAAGTCAGAAATCGTAAAAATAAATATTTTTTTTAAACGGATTTAGAAAAACAAATGAAAAGTGATGCAATATTTAACTTACTTTATGTTAGTCAGAGTATTGTTGAGGCTTGTATAGCTTGGTATTAAAACAATTTGTAGTTGATGTCTTCTTGTTATTAATATAGTTACAACAGAAATCCGGCGTTATTTTCTATTACAAAACCAGCATAACCTCATTGCCATTCGCTATCGGCTGAACTTTGACGTTTCTGAAACTGAATACCATATGAAAAAATATTTTATTCCAATAGTTGTTTTTATATATTCGCCTTTATTTGTTAGCCTTTACAAAAAAGAAGCCTAAACGCAAGTCTGAAATCAACCATGAACGGAATATTTAATTAATATCCCAGACGAGACAGTCAAGTGTTTTATTTTTCAAAATGTGATTGTTTAAAAAATCTTAACAAATAATTTGAGTTGGCAACTTTGGCTACGTTTTGCAACATGCAAATTGAAAAGAAAATAAATGATATGACATGCTAACCATAATTAAAGTTTAGAAAATCAAGTGTGTTATGGTGATATAGAAATAATAAGCAAACAAAATATGTTTTTGTAATCAAAACTTCTAATGTTGTTACGGTGTTAACCACAAGAAGCAGAAGCAACAAAACTTTTTTATTTGACTTTGACATTTCCTTCAAAACTATTTTTTCTTTTAAAAACACGTGTTTACGTGTCGAGCTCATGCCGAGCACCTTTTTATTTATAAGTGTAAAAATTAAGCAAAAATGAGTTTGTACAACTTCAAAAAGATCGCTGTAGTGCCTACGGCAAAGGTAAATAATAGAATCTTTATTGCTTGAGTTAATGTTTACGATATTTTCTATCATGTGTTCTAACCTCACATATTACGCACAATTGTTTTATTTCAGGACTTTATAGACATAATATTGTCTAAAACACAGAGGAAAACACCCACAGTGGTACATAAACATTACAAAATATCGAGAATTCGTGGGTTTTATATGAGAAAAGTGAAATTTACTCAACAAAACTTCCATGACCGTCTCTCTAGGATTATTCAGGTAAACTATTGTGTTATGATTTCTATTTAGAATTCGTTTTAGTATAAGTCGGTTAATTTATTGTTTGTATTTAATTATTATTTTTATTTATTTTGTAGAGATTTCATTTGTTGCGCAATATTGTTGTCATGAATAAACTTTTTGTGTACAATGTCCATAATATTGTGACACTATTGAAACTAATTTGTTGTATTCTTAACAAAACTTCATGATGAACTATACTCAAAGAATTTATTACAAATAAACTGATTACAGGCACTTTTGACTTGTCAAAGGATGTTAGCCCATTCCAAAGTGTAGTAGGTACCCAGGGAGCATGCATGCTCATGCGCTACCATCATCTAGACATTTGAGTGAGCATGACATACTCTCAGCTGCCAGGGCACATCCAATGAAAGAAGTATCCAGTAAATGGTAGCTTTATACAGGAAACTGCAATTTATACTGCAAACTGTAAATATGAATTCAGCATATCATTCTAGACGCTAGACGATCTAGTGCAGAAATTTTTCGTTAGTTATACAAAAAAAAAATGGCGTTTCATAGAAACTTGTAATACCTACGCGGTCAAAATCTATGGAACACCAGATTTGTTTTTGTTGTATAACCGATGAAAAAATTCTGCTTTGGAAGGTCTAGAATGATATGCTGAATTCATGGTTACAGTTTGCGCACTGGATAAAATTTATCTTGTATGTATATGTCAATCAATCAAGACTATCACAGTCCACTGCTGGACATAGGCCTCTCCCAGCTGAGAAGAAGTGCCCTTGTAGTGCATGTACAGATGTAATACCCAACTTATACAGAAAGATAGATCTTCTTTAACTAGCCTGAGACCCGAACTAAATGGTCCTTATTTCTAGTGATATAATTGTGTCTTTCATCTCTTCTATTAAAAGGATGAGTTGAGCCATTAGTATCCATGTGATTTGATAGCAATCTAAAAGGTGTTACACTTTTTAGATTGTTATCCTTGTCTTATCTCTGAAGTAATTCTAAGATCATAAGCCATGGACTATCACAATACATTTAAATCATCAAATCGTTTGATTAGTTTTCTAATTACCGTTCATAGTACTTATTAGCAAAAAAAATTTCATGAGTTGAGGAAAAAACAGCAGAAAGAAAAGAAAATAAAATATGATTGCTTGTGTGACTGATTTAACAAGCGTCCCATGAGATTCTATCTGCCACAATCTTCAAGATTATGTTGCAGCTGCAACGCTTTCTGCAGTTCAGGGATGCATCCTTTACATCGAAGTGTGATACATCGCAAACACCCCCAATGCACTACAGGACGGTGGCAGCATACTAACATTATAAAGACTAACTCATTTTATTCTCGCTTTTGAACAGGAATTCCCCAAACTAGATGACGTGCACCCGTTCTATGCAGATCTTATGAATGTGCTGTATGACAAGGACCATTATAAGCTCGGTCTCGGTCAACTGAACACAGCTAGACATCTTATAGACACGTAAGTTAGAAAAAACATATTAATGTAATTTTTAAATTACCTCTCAATCAAACGAAACATTGGTCTATTTTGTTGTATGAGAACTCAATTTTGTTTACCAGCACTAAGCCACTAAGCGCATTCTGAAAATTCTTTCTATGATGGGGGTAGTGACAAGGTTGGCTGTGAAAATAAAAAAAATCCTTACGTTTTCTTATGGATGGTTATAATTCTGTAAATACATACATAAAGGAATAGATGGATGATTATAATTCTGTAAATACATACATAAAGGAATAGCACCATCCCATTTTTTCTTTTGAGTGTCGTAGAAGGCGACTAAGGGACTTACTAGAGAATGGGCAGCAGCGTTCTAAATGCATTTTACCACCATACTGCGATCGTCAACCCGCCTGCCAAAAGTGGCGATTGTGGCAAAACCCCCCTTTTGAGGAAGGCCTATGTCCAGCAGTGGACGTCTTTCGGCTGAAATGATGATGATGATGAAATACATACGTATTACGGTCCCGGATCATATTTTGTGTAACTAACACCCTGACAGTGACTTGCAAATTGCAAAAACGTAAGAAAATTTTAATTTCGCGGCCTTGTTCTCACGGGTGATTTTTGAAACGACGAATGATTTGGCTTTGTGCACAAGGGTTAAGTGTATAGTTTGGCCCGTTCGAAGCTGAGTACAATACAATATTGTTCGTCAGTCAAAGCGCGGCCCACAGTAACAGTTTGTCATATGGTCGCGCGTAGACTAACTATACTCTAGCGCGCATTACCCATGGCAAATACAAACTTTAAATTCCACTGTTAGCTTCTGCGAGTTTGCCAGCATGTAGGTCTGAAAACATATTGTTGATCAGAATAACAATTATACACATAAACCATATAACATCACGCTTTGTTTTCCCGAAGGGTTGGGCTGGGTAGAGGTGTACCTGGGTTTGCTACTGAAAAATCCTAGATCAGATAGAAAAATCCCCATCAAAAATTGCCCAAGCTCGGAATCGAACCTAGAACCTCATGCTCATTAGTAGCGCTTGCGGCCACTAGAGCAACGTGGCAGTCTAAGACTTTTCTGTAAAATAATGTATGCTGATTGTCTAACATTTCTCCCACAGTGTAGCTAAAGACTACGTCCGTCTACTAAAGTACGGAGACTCGCTGTACCGATGCAAGCAACTGAAGAGGGCGGCGCTCGGCCGCATGGCCACCATCATGAAGAGACAGGCTGCCAACCTGACGTACTTAGAACAGGTACAGATTCATTTTTAACCGACTTCCAAAAAAAGAAGAGGAGGTTATAATGTTCCACTGTATGTATATTTTTTTTTTTTTTTTTTACAAAATACTTTTTTTTTTTTTTTAAATACAAAATTTATTTATTTGCAACCAAGAATGCACACAAGTTGTAGATTTCCCTGGCTCCTGCGCTAGTACTGTGTTGCAGGAGCCAGTGTCCTCCCGTAAAACATAGACACAGTGTTAATGACAACACAAAAAGTAAAGAAAAAAAAGAACAAAGCAAACAAAAAAAAATACAATGAACATACTACCTTGAGAAAAAAAAAATAACAAAACCATAAGCCCAGGCTAAAAAAATAAGGATAATTATAATAAAACAAACATGACAAAAAAAAAAAAACAATTACAATATATTTTTTCCTTTATTTTTCCAATAATTAAAAAAAAACAATATTTTAAACATTGAAAAAAAAGTATAGTCTTAAGGAACTGTCTCTGTTCTCCGAAGTTTAGGCAAATATAGTCAGCCTATTCCGATCACTGATGATCATCGATTTCTCCCCCATTTGTGGATCGTTCCGGAAATCGAGGGCCCTCGGTTTCCCTGGAATTACATCATTAGATCCTGACTTGGTGCCAATGGGACCACCTCAAGAGTATACTCTTTCAAATAAAAAAAGAAGAATTTTGAGAATCGGTCCACAAATGGGAGAGAAATCGATGATCATCAGTGATCGGAATAGGCTGACTATATTTGCCTAAACTTCGGAGAACAGAGACAGTTCCTTACGACTATACTTTTTTTCCCGGGTTTCGGGAAAAATCTTCAGCAAGTTGAAAATAAACTTTATTTAAGAAGTGTAAAGGTTATTTTTAACTAAATTTGTAATTACTAAATTTTCGGGATTTTTCCCGAAAATACTTATTGACAAAACGTAATGTTTTCAACGATTTGATACAACAGTTAGTTGGATATAATTCGAATACATGAATTAAATTTAGATTATTTATTTCGGGATTTTACGTGAAAATCCCGAAAATTTGGTAAATCCAAGTTTAGTTAAAAATAGCCTTTACACATCTTGAATAAAGCTTATTTTCAACTTACTGAAGATTTTTCTCGGTTCCCGGTAAAAAAAAAAATAGTCGTCTCCACTTTCTGTCTCTGTTCTCCGAAGTCCTCCTTTTTTGGAGGTCGGTTAAAAATAAAACATTAAACACTAAAAACATACAACGGGCGGCCTTATTGCTTTCTGCGATCTCTTCCAGGATCATAGGATCTTTACATAATAATAACATCGAAATCATTAGTACAACTGACATTGAGGACGGAGGTCATTTAATCCCTTTGAATGACTTTTTCATTCAATAGTCCCACTCCCTCCCACCGAGAGGTCTGTGTCCCAGCGGCGGGAACATTGTAGGCTGATTATGGAAAGTCGTTAAAGTACTCAAGATCCCTACTTATTTCATAAATGCGAAAGTAACTCTGTCTGTCTGTTACGCTTTCACGCCTTAACCGCTGTACCGATCGTCATGAAATTTGGCAGAGATATAGCCTGGGTTATGGATAAGGATAAAGGGTACATTTTTACGCGATAACCGACAACCACGTGGGCAGAGCCTCGGGCAAAAGCTAGTGGCGTATATTTTGACTTTTTTTTCATGACCTTTATCAATAAAGTCGAATATCTTGGTTATTTCTTACTCAAATGTGATCTTGGATATACTGAAAATTATTTTATTTGTTTTTAGGTCCGTCAACATTTAGCTCGTCTGCCGTCGATCGACCCGTACACGCGTACCATCATCATCTGCGGGTTCCCTAATGTTGGCAAGTCCAGCTTCATCAACAAGGTACTTATACTTAACATTTTCTATCTATATAAAGTCTTAATGTCTCTTCTGTCATCCATTGAAAGATTGTTTGATGAATTCAAAGACTGCTTATTCTGCGTTTGAAATAAGATAAGACATTTAAGTAAACCTTTTTTACAGTTCGTTCAACTGATTTTCACTTCTATTGCGTTGGTAGCATGATACATGGCATCTGCAGTAAACAGTCGGTATTGTAACCACTTTTTTGCTTTTAATGCCATTCTTATGCCTACGGAATAGAAGTCTAAATCGGTTGAACGGAATGTAAAAAAGGTTCGTTTTTAATGTCTAATCTTATTTCAATTGGAGTATAGTGTATTTCAAACCTCTAGAAGAAATTTCAAAAATGTTATCTTGTGTATTGAAATAAAACTTTTGTCGAACAAATATCTGTCAATGATTAACATACATTGATGAATTTATATAAAATCCAATACAGTAACTCCGTCTGCGCCTGCGCATATATTTACAAATGATAGATATTTGGTAAGGTCGCAATATTATTTCCCGTTACTTTTTATTTTTTTGATGGGCTTGGGGAAGTAATATTAGCCGCGCGGCTTGATCGATCAGGTTAAGCTGTGTTTGCCGCGGTTGGTCCTTGGATGGGTGACCATGTTTACATACTAAGACCCTCCGTGCCACGGAATGCTCGTTAAGCCGTTGGTCCCGGCCGTCATTCGTGGATCTCTGACAGTCGTTACGGGTCGTAAGAGGCCCGAAAGTCTGACAACCAGTCTTACCAAGGGATATCGTATCGCCCAGTTACTGGATTGTGGAGGTCAGAAAGGCAGTCGCTCCATGTAAAATACTGCTGCAACCGGTTAGACTGGAAGCCGACCCCGACATAGTTGGGAAAAGGCTAGGAAGATGATGATTGTTGAATTATTTTTGATATTATCTTCTTGTATATCAACAGATTACTCGCGCCGATGTAGAAGTACAGCCGTACGCGTTCACAACAAAGAGTTTGTACGTCGGACACACCGACTACAAGTATCTGAGATGGCAGGTCAGTTGCGTTCATATGAAACATTATTTATGCATATTTGCAGCATTCACACTAAGCTTTGATTGTAATTACCATTGTAATCGTAATTATTTCGCTGAAAATAAAAACAACTTGTGGCGACTCTACATAGACGTATACCTAACTGTTATTATTAAGAAAATCGTGTTAACCCCCCTAGCATTACTTCATGCATTTAAAATTGAGTCTTATACCCTTGAAATAAGATTTAATTTTCTTTGGGTCAATAGGCGGGGTAGGTATGACAAAAATAAATAAAAATACCTGTATTAAAATGACTGAAATCGGTTACCTTTCAGTAGTCAATTATGGACAAACTACTTTCAGGACTATTTAGACTGTGGTAATCGCACTCCTGAGCCACAAGATACAAGCGACGCTTAGTTTGTGGCTCACCGAATTTAGCTAAATTGTATTATTCATCATCATTCCAGCCGAAAGATGTCCACTGCTGAACATAGGCCTCCCCCAAAAGGGGGGTTTTGCCATAATCGCCACGCTTGGCAGGCGGGTTGGCGATCGCAGTATGGTGGTAAAATGCATAGCGAACGCTGCTGCCCCTTCTCTAGTAAGTCCCTTAGTCGCCTTCTACGACACCCACGGGAAGAAATGGGATGGTGCTATTCTTTTACGTCCGGCACCAGACGGAACACTCAACTAATTGTATTATTACCTTCTTATTAATAAACTTTATTATTTTTACAGCACTGTCGGAATCAAGTGGTTCATTTTTATCCCTATAAGTGTTGAGTTTAGCGTGGGTTTAGTTCACACGTGCTATAATAGTACATTAAGTTACGCGTGGCTTAGTAGTCCATTATTGCACGGCGTGAAATAA
Organism: Polymixis flavicincta; assembly: GCA_949987655.1. Lineage (NCBI taxonomy): Eukaryota > Metazoa > Arthropoda > Insecta > Lepidoptera > Noctuidae > Polymixis > Polymixis flavicincta. The sequence continues at coordinate 1,147,331 of OX465198.1, read as the reverse complement.
GCGCTTGAGCGTAACGAGGTATTTTTTTGTACTGTAGTAAAACGTTATCAGTAGTATCAGCCCATGTAGGTTTGTGTGAAATACAAATTTTGATTGATTTTGATTTTTGGGGTACATAAACTTACAATATCTTTCTTCCCAGATCATAGACACGCCTGGTATCCTAGACCATCCGCTAGAGGAGCGCAACGTGATAGAAATGCAAGCAGTCACCGCACTAGCCCATCTCCGAGCCGCCATCTTGTATTTCATAGACCCGTCCGAGCAATGCGGACACAGTATAGAGGAACAGGTAACATTATCAATACAAACTAATATTATAAACTACCTTTCGAAATATTTTTTTCCTGACCCAACGCGTCGCATCGCATCGCCCACCCAAATTTCTTGTTCACGGACCCGTCGCGTCGCATCGCCCTCCCAAATGTCTTGTTCTCCGACCCACCGCGTCCCATCGCATCGCCTGCTCGAATTTCATGTTCTCCGACCCACCGCGTCGCATCGCATCGCCCGCCCAAATTTCTTGTTCTCCGACCCACCGCGTCCCATCGCATCGCCCACCCAAATTTCTTGTTCCCCCACAACTCATTCATTGTCAATCCACACCCACCCTCTTCCAAACCATCTAAGCGTTCACATTTCAATTTTTGTCATTACATCTTGTTTTTTCCGTCTTCACGCAATACTCTCTCCTCAGATATCGTTATTCGAGAGCATCAAGCCCCTGTTCAGCAACAAGCCACTGATCGTGGTGCTCAACAAGATGGACGTGATGACCCCCGAGCAGCTGGCGCCGGGCAAGAGGGAGCTGGTGGAACAGCTCATGTCCACGTGCACCAAGGGGAACCTGGTCAAGTAAGCTTAAATGATTAATGTTTTTAACCAGTGCGCAAACTGTAACCTATGAATTCAGCATAGTGCAATACCTACACGTTCAAAATGTATGGAACAGCTGTTTTTTTTTTTTTTGGATGTCCGACGAAAAATTTCTGCACTAGGGGTCTAGAATGATATGTTGAATTTATGGTTAGTTTGCGCACTGGTTAAAAACTTATCCTGTAAACGCGAAAGTAACTCTATCTGTTACGCTTTCACGCCTAAATTGCTGAACCGATCGTCATGAAAATTGCCAGAAATGTAGCTTGGGATATAGAGAAGGACATAGGGTACATTTTTTTGCGCGATAACGGACATCCACGCGGGCGGATTCGTGGTCAAAAGCTATGTACGTCATAACCGCGGGTGTGCTTTTCAGATCTACCTAAATTTATTGCAGTTATTTGGTACCTTCTGTGTACGTACCTCTCATGAAAATCTGTGTTCCTACTGGGTTCGATTACCGAAGATTATCGTTACTATTTTATTAAATAGTAAGAACGTCAAAGAAAGAATTTTTTTTTTTACTTTTCGCAGCAACCTGACAGTATTTGGTTTATTTAATACTTGTTTCTCCAGGTACACAAGAGGTACCAAATCTACTTATACAGTGTACTTAGCTACATAATTATATTGGTTAGCAGTACACCCGCGGTTCTGACATCAGGATGGCGGGTGTAAAACTTAGGTACGTAAGTTTTAAAGTATAGACTTTCGGTCTTCTGAAGTTATGTGTCTTTATTGTTCCCAGTGCGGACCCTAACTCAGATCTGTCAGTGGTCCCTGTGATGAGGATGTCGACCATGACGGAGGAGGGCGTGCAGGAGGTCAAGATAGAGGCTTGCGAGAGACTGCTGGGACACAGAGTGACCGAGAAGATGAGGACCAAGAAGGTATGACATTGTATTTTTAATCCTTAACTTCTGACGTTGACGTGTCATTTTGTGACAATACTACTGACGTACGAATGACATTCGTCTCTAAAATGATTCTTTTAAAATGATCTCTGAGCGAGTCATCAAGTCTATTTCATGTTTCTGTTGATTTTCATACGATATTATAATTTTAAACAGAAGGTGCCATGATAAAATATATAACAGTAAAAATAACTATAATAAAAAAATAAAAAAAAAGTTGAGATGTGAATGTTAAAAAGTAGGTTTATATACTTTAACACGTAAATAATAATAATCTACTCGTTCTCACACCTCGTGGAAATTACTTTATCTCATAATATTCAATGTACAGTTTTGATTTCGTTATTATTTTATAATTGTATAGAAGAGTGATACAAAACGAATAACAATAGATTAAGATAACTTTTTTTTTCTGCCCAATACCTATAAAATTAGAGGTATTTTTCGTTAGTGGTTGGTTTGTTATTTTTTGGTTTTAAGATTGAATGAGAATGTTTGTGTCTGCGATGAGATTGACCTTCACATCCAACGGTTTTTAAAATTATTTTCGTAATTTGGCAATATAATTGTTTTTACAAGTCATACCCGTTTCACGTTCAGGTTGACGGCATCCTCAACCGTTTGCACGTGGCAGTACCCACCGCCCGCGACGGGAAGGATCGTCCACCCGTCATCCCTCCCTCCGTGGCCCTCAAGAAGCTACAACAAGCAGAAAAGCAAGCGCGGAAGAGGAAACTGGAGAGGGACATCGAGGTCGAGGAGGGAGACGACTATGTGCTTGGTGAGTTGGACGTGCAGATATACCAGTTAAAGTATGCGATTCGGAAATACCAACGCGGTTCTAATATAGAGCTGTCACATCCGTAGAAGTTTATTTAGCGTAGTTAATTATAGATTCAATCCGGCCAAGTGCGAGTCGGACTCGCGCACGAAGGGTTCCGTCCATTATCTATAAAATAGGCAAAAAATCAAGTTTTTTGAATGGGAGCCCCTCTTATATATTTATTCTATTCTGTTTTTTAGTATTTGTTATTATAGCGGCAACAGAAATACATAGTCAGTGAAAATTTCAACTGTCTAACTGTCACGGTTCATGAGATACAGCCTGGTGACAGACGGACAGACAGACAGACGGGCGGACAGCTGAGTCTTAGTAACACGGTCCTTTCTTTGGTATTGTTCGTCGAATCGTTGAGCTCCTTAAGCTCTGCACTATTGACTGACACATGCGTGTTATGACTGGACAGGTCCACTCAATCTGTGTGGTGTTTTCCTCAAAATGCAATTTCAGACACCAATCCACATCGTCTTCACATGATCTGACCGAGATGATGCCTGGAGTAAAAGAATGTGACCGCTGAGTTTGTTTCGGCCTTTCTTCTCAGAGTAGTTAGATAGGAAAGCGACGGACGTACGTCACGGAATTATGACGAGTAGGTCGATCTAACTAACTGATAATTGAAAGCAACGACCCACAGTCTTCACATTTTACTATAATAATATTATAAAATGTGAAAGTTTTGTATGCTTGGATGTTTGTTATTCAATCACACAAAACGGCCGAACGGATTTGGATGAAATTTGGCACACATATAGTTTATAAACTGGATTAATATATAGAATACTTTTCTTCCCGGTGGTATGTTCCCGTGGGATAATATCCGACCTCCACTCGGGCGAGGTTGCCAGCAAAAGCTAGTTCATATTATTAGGGTATTTTCAAATGTATTAAAAACTATTCTAATTTGAAGATTGGGACGAAATATGTAACAGAAAAATAAAAGTAAATTGATTTATATCCATTTTCTCAATTAAAAACGATTTAAACCAAATTTATTTTTCGTTGTTTTGAATTTACCGCCAAAACGCTCCTTACGATGACTTTTTACCACGTGACGTCAACTTTGTGTAAACGAAAGTAGTAAGTAAGTAAACAAGTGAGTGTCGTGTTTATAATTAACAAGATTTTTTATGGATAGAAAGTGAAATCACTGGTGTGCGGTGCCTATGTGCACAAATACTTCTAAAACTGCGCCAAACTAAGTATTTGTACTGATGCTGTTTACACAAAGCTGACGTCGTGATGTCACGTGATAAAAGGTCATTTTAAGGAGCGTTTTGGCGGTAAATTCAAAACAACGAAAAATAAATTTGATTTTTATCGTTTTTAATTGAGAAAATGGATATAAATAAATTTATTTTTATTTTTCTGTTAAATATGTCGTCCCAATCTTCAAATTAAAATAGTTTTTATCAAACTGGAAAATACCCTATTAAAACAATATGGTTTCCTTGATGAGACTTATGGTGGCCGAAGCAAGTTCCAAGTCAAATTATGTTTGGCTTGGCTTCCTGGCTAGCAGGAAGTGACTTAAACCAGTATTTTACATGAAGCGACTGTCTATATGACCCATTATGTATTATTGCCAGATCTTCAAAAGAACTACGCGGACATACCGGAGGACGAGCGACACGACCCCATCCCCGAGTTCTGGGAGGGACACAACATCGCTGATTACATCGATCCTGAAATATTTGATGTGAGTAAACAACATATAATAATACTAGAAAATACATACACAAAATTCACGCCGGGGATAGGCAGAAATTACAGAATATAAATACAGCTGCCGTTAATATCACACGTCGGGTTTTAGAAAGAGGTTGTCATACAGGAATAAGTGACAGAGAAGGTTCTCTACAAAACCGAAGTTTCCCTCAATCTCGGTGACAAAATCAAAATCAAAATATTTTTATTTCATATAAACCTGCATGGGCACTTATGAAACGTCAGAAGCTAGGTGCACGGTTCCAAAATGTTGTTTCCTATGGAGAAGAGCCGGCAAGAAACTCCACGGTTACTCTTTTAAAAATGATTGGCTTTAACAATGTTTTCAGATATAAAATGTATGGGAGGACAGTGCAGGCCTGTAAATAAGTACCAGGTACTTAGACGAATCCAGAATAGAAAATCGTCTACAAATCTACAGTCTGTAAGGCCTACAACGTTCTCCCATTCACAATATGTAAAATAATCTACATAAATAAAATGAACCTAATTAAACATAGTGACATGATTAACATGACAATCACTAAAAAATAGTTGATATTAAAATTGATGTATAATGTCAAATAATGACGAGAATATGTCAGCATTGTAAAAATAAAAAGAATAAAAAGAACATTGAGAGCAGTTAATAGACTTTCACATAGATATGCTGTTACTGAGGTACCAGGGAAGCCACATGTGCAGAAGGAATTAATGCCAAACTTCCCTGTCTTCAACGTAGTCTTTTATCTTATAATATGCTTTTTTGATAAGGATACGTTTGATGTGCGTTTTAAACTTTCCATCGCTAAGTTCTGTAACTGACTTTGGCAACTTGTTATAGAAGCGGATACTGTTTATTAGAAATGACTTGCTAGTTTTAGTCAATCTAAATTTTGGAATCACAATTTCATCTTTACTACGTGTATTCAGATTATGGAAATCGCAACGTTTTTTGAAACGGCCTAAGTTTTTGCGAACGTACAAGATATTTTCTAGGATATAAAGAGACGGCAGAGTTAGAATATCAATTTCGCTAAATTTGTTTCTAAGAGACTCGCGAGGCCCCATTTTATAGATTGCGCGGATTGCCCTCTTTTGTAAAATGAAAATTGAATCGACGTCAGCTGCCGATCCCCACAACAGAACGCCATAAGACATAATACTGTGAAAATAGGCAAAGTAAACTAACCTAGCTGTGGCTACATCCGTCAACTGCCTTATCTTTCTTACTGCGTAAGCAGCTGAGCTTAATCTACTTGAAAGAGCTCTAATGTGAGCAAATAAACGGATGTGTACTGTACAATGTTACTTTTAATTAGTTAGTTAAAGTTTACACAATTTTACTGATAATGAAAAATCAAATTTTTAATATGATATTTGATGGTCAGTAACAAAATTATGGTGTGTTTTCAACTCAATTTTTAATTCTAAGTGAACATATATTTAAGTTAAAGTTTGGGTTACCAAATGTTTCTAATACATATGTTTAAAGTGAATTATCTCTATCCGTCCGATTCAGGTAAAATATGTTCGATTATTGCGTAAAGATAGTTTGGGTTACAAATGTTTCGGCCCGTTCGAAGCTGAGTACAATACTATATTGTTCATCAGTCAAAGCGAGGCCTACATTAACTAGTTTGTCATATGGTCGCGCGCATAACTTGTGTTTTGACGCGCATTACCCATGGCAAATACAGTTTCATTTACAAATTACATGAAAAAATTGGATCTTTATTTTTTATTTAAAATTTTGGTGGGACCCTAAGCGCAGCTGTGGATATCTTTTGCCTGAATATTGTAGACGATTTCTTAGCATAATTAAAATCTAAACGTTCATCTAAAATATTCTACCGAACATTACCCATGGCAAAATACAAGCATTTTAAAACAAACTAGCAGCGTTCCGCGATTTCACCCGCGTCGTTCCCGTTCCCGTGGGAATACGGGGATAAAATATAGCCTATGTCATCCGGGGATAGTGTAGCTTTCCAATAGTGAAAGAATTTTTCAAATCGGTTCAGTAGTTTCGGAGCCTATTCAATGCAAACAAACAAACAATTCTTTCCTCTTTATATTATTAGTATAGATACATACATTTATTAGACCTTGTCTAAACCATGTCAGGTGACAGTGTTGCCAGCCGGGTCTTCTAAAAAGTAACCTGACATGGATAAAAAAGTAACCTTTTAGTGTGAAAAGTAACCTATCATATTTTTTCCACCATAACATTAAAAGTGAATATACACAGAAACTTACAAATAATTAAAATAGTTAATTTTGTAATATTCCATTTTTAAGTTTGAATTTACAAGCTATTTAATGTAATTTGCAAGTGACATAAAAAGGATAGAAAATAATGTACCTAACCTACAAGCCCATGGGCACGCCACGATTGCGGCGGTAAGTCCTCTCTTTGAGGATTGGCTTGAGAGGCGGCATGGCGTCCTCACCTTCCGCCTGACGCAGGTCCTCACCGGACACGGCTGTTTCGGGAGGTTCCTGTTTCGGATAGGGCGGGAGGAAACGCCCGGGTGTTTCCACTGCGAAGATCGCCCTGAGGACACGGTGGCGGTCTGCCCAGCTTGGGCGGAGCACCGCCGTGTCCTCGTGGAGGCGATCGGCGGCGGCGATCTCTCGCGTCCGGCCCTGGTCCAGGCCATGGTACGGAGCGAGAGGGCATGGGGAGCCGTCACCTCCTTCAGCGAAGCAGTGATGCTCGCGAAGAGGGAGGCGGCGCACGTGAGGGAGAGGCAGCATATGCGCCCTCGCGACCCCAGCCGCCGCAGGATACGGAGACGCCCTGGGCGTCGGGAATCCCAGGCCGATTTCCGGCCACCGTAGGCATGGGCTTGCGGACGGCGAGTAATGGGTAGCTCGCTGTCCGGTAAGGACCAAGCCCAAGTCGACGGCGCGTTGTGTTCCACGCGCGCCTCAAAGAGAAGTCAGCACAAAAAAATGATGGGGCCCGCAAGGGCCGATGCCTGTCAGGGGTGCGGGTTTGTTTGAAAGAGATACCACAGCCCCTGGCATACGGGCTACTGAAGGAACACGGGTGGGTTTTAGTCAGTAAAAGTCTGACACGCCCTCCTGCTCCACCCAGAGCGGGAGAAGTTATTTGATAATTTCCCACCCAAAAAAAAAAATAACCTACCGATTGAAAAACTTCTTTCAAAGAATCATTTTAAAATGTTCTGGATAAACATGCACATCAATAAATTCCTGCGCCTTCCCCATCCTTATTATTTTTGATTTTAGTTTTGACCAATGAGCGCGCGCCATAGCACGCGAATCTGTCCAATTGAACGAGCGTCGAGCGAGTAACCGAAAAGTGTTATTGGAATACATTAGTGCGACTGTGCGAGAGAGCCGGACTCGTTTTTTTATTAAGAGTTGCACTCAGGAGTTTTACTAGCCAACATTGGCAACATTGCGTTCCGTTTCAAGTAAGAAACTATCTAATATGTAATATTCTACAAATTCCGCAAATCACCTAAAAGTAACCTTTCGAGTCGTGTAACCTAGAAATAACCTGAGGGAGTTAAAAATCACCTAAAAGGTTACAAAAGTAACCTTCTGGCAACGCTGGTCAGGTGTCATGAGTCGATCCATTAACAGCTTGTTTTTATTATAATCCTATTATAAATGTAGGATGTATGTATGTATATCCTACTAATATTATAAATGTGAAAGTTTGTGTCTCGAAATGTTTGAGCTGAACGGATTTGGATGAAATTTGGCACACATATATATTATAACCTGAATTAACACATAGGATACCATTTTGATCCCGGTAATACATTCCTGTGGGATAATGTTTGACCACCACGCGGGCGAAGCCGATTGCAAAGCTAGTGCGTGATAAAAAAAGTAAAACCTAAGACAGTTCAATGTAATAAATTAATTAAAATATATTGTAAATGCAATGTATACTGGCATTCAATTGCATCCGGTTAGATTGAAAGCCAACCCAAACATATTTAGGAAAGCAGGCAGATATTGTAAATGCAAAATGCTCTAAATCATATGTTATTAAATTATTTGTCTACTATCGACTTTCGTATCTGCAGGCCTAGAACAAAACATTACCTGCGGAAAGGTTACGTCGTGTCCTTTCCGCAGGTAATGTCATTCCCATACATTTTGGCGTCGCGTTTGGCGTGAACGTTAACAGAAATGTATTTTGTCTCTAGGCCCAGGTTGATTAAGCTACTTATATCTTTGACCATAGATTATTCACTTTTAATTACATAATGAAAATGAACAAAAATCTCAAAATTACTATCAATTATAAATCAGTGTGCAATGTATTTTTTTTTTAATATCAAAATCAATCGAACCATCAATTAGTTAAAAAACTGATCAATAATTATTGTCACAGTAGCATTTTCTACGGTGGCACGCGAGCCAAGCCGCGGGCAGAAACAAATTAAAAATAAGAGTATATTACTTTCTTAACATAAACATGATTATAATTTCCAGAAACTGGCTGACTTGGAGAAGGAGGAAGATCTGCGCGCGGAGGGAGGCATGTACGCCGTGCCCAAGATAGAGCTCGACGAGACCATGAAGGAGATCAGGGAACTGGCGCGCCAGATACGGTATGGCACATTTATTAAGTATATTTTTTCCGGTAAAATATAACATGCTGGCATAAGCAATTTGCTCAAGAAAGGTGGAACAAGCGAACCTTTCTAAAATGATTGACTTACAAATCGTTGCGTCGCTCTTTAAGGTGACACTTGTCCACATTTTTTCCATACAAACTTCGGGAGGGTTTTACTCCACTGTTTGACTATGTACATCAAAAATAAAACATGGTATGGTTTTGTCTCGTTATTATTATTGTCTGTACGGAAACAGAATACTAAAATAAAAAGCCATTAAAAAGTTATGAGCCAACAAAGATTCGTTTTTCTTGCTAATTTAACCTAACTTTGAGCGTGTTTAAGTAATAAAAGGAGTGTAAAATCTCGAAAACCAAGACGGTACCGACAAAGTTCAATTAACAATAAATTCAATAAACTTTATTCGTCATTGATTTATGCAGTGGTTTTTTCATAAAACCCGATCTCCTGAAGGACTTTTCTTAATTTTTTCGCGATTTTTTTTCCAAAAATGCTCCTGCATCTCACTCAATAACGTTGTGCATGTAGACTAGCGTCTAACTGCTCACCACTGATACTATCTCTGTCGGATACGAAGCCTGGTGAGACAACGTGATTTTTAGCCAGGCCCACCAGTAAGTTCGAGCCCGCGCAAAGTGTCCCCTTAAGGCTGTCCTCTCAAAAAATGATTGAAAACAGCATGCAGACTAAACCACTTTTCGTCGGCATTTACAAAGAAATTACATTTGAAAAAAATTGTTAGTAATCTACATAATATGATACGTCATTTGGTTTAGGCATAACTTTTCTATGGGTATCAATCAAACAATACGAAAAAAAAACACCAAATCACCTCCAAATCGTTGAGATGGAACCATTTTACTACTTTTTTTTTTTAAGAGTTAAAAATATGTCTACTTTGCAATACAAAGGAAAATGATTTGGTTTTGTTACTTTTTACAAAAATGCATTATTTTTGTAATAATAAATTAAAAATGCGACCGATTAAAGACTGCACGGCTACATCACCCCGCACTCGCCCACAAATTTAGTGCGCCCAAATGCTCAAGGTCCTTGGCGTGTATACAAGCCTTAAAATAAATCGGAATGCATATTATTTAAAATTTTGCCCAGCTCAAAAAAGGTTCGTCGTATTAGCCATCTGTCTGGACCTTCAAATGTCATAACATTATAGGAATATTCTGTTACACAATGTTTATTTCGGCCCGTTCGAAGCTGAGTACAATAGTATATTGTTCGTCAGTCAAAGCGTGGCCCACAGCAACAGTTTGTCATATGGTCGCGCGCAGGGGCACTAATCTCTAGCACGCATTACCCATGGCAAATACAAACATATTGTAACATATTAGCTTTTGCCAGCGGCTTTGCCTGCGTGTTAGTCGGTGTATAATACATATAAACCTTTCTCTTGAACAACTCTGCCTATTGGTGAAAACTGCATTGAAATCCGTTCCGTTTTTTAAAAGATCTAAGCGTACAAACACGAAAACCGAATTTGTTTTATACTATGTAAGGATACATACACCCTATCTAAAACGTCTTTAGTTGTGGTAACAATTCAAAAAAACTGGGATTTCTTTCTCTAAATGATAAATGATTTTATTTCTGTAAGTAGGTTTGTACAAACACTTTTACACGTCAATCATATTTTTTAAACTAGGTGAGGTCGGCGTTTCCTAACTGACTACTCTGAGAAGAAAGGCCGAAACAAACTCAGAGGTCACAGTCTCTTTTAAAGTCCAGACATAATCTTGGTCAGATCATGTGAAGACCATGTGGATTGGTGTCTGAAATGGTCTTTTGAGGAAAGAAACCACACAGATTGAGTGGACCTGTCCATTCAGTGCACGCATGTATCAGTAATCATACGGCTCAACTCAGAACTTGAGGAGCTCAACGATTTGACGACCAATACCAAAGAAAGGACATTAGGATAGGCCGCATAAAGTACTCAAACTGCCAGATTAACTTTAAAAATGAACTGAGAAAGAAATGAAACACAAAAACAAAAATACCACATAGTCTAACGTTGTGTTCCTCTGTTTGACAAACAGGGCAACGTTTTCCCATTTTGTCTATCCAAACCTATCTCGTCATCTGCCTAGCCTTTTCCCAGCTATGTTGGGGTCGGCTGTAAGTCTAACCGGATATAGCAGAATACCAGTATTTTACATGGAGTGACTGCCTATCTTACCCCCAACCTAGTTACTGGGACCAGACTTCAAAGATTCACAAATAACAGCCGGGACCAACGGCTTAACGTGCTTTCTGTGGGACGGAGGGGTCTTGGTGTGTGAAGATGGTCAGTCGTCGACGGAGAAAGTCCCCTTCCAAACCTTTCTGTTACTCTAAAGAGGATATCTTGCATAAACTCCTGTCACATAATTAACGTCTGTATTTTTTTTATGTTTCTTCAGTCATTTTGAACTGTTCGTTTAAATGCTGAAGGCATCTACTACTAATTAGATTATAATGCTTTATTCTTTACACCATATGAATTACAGATATAAGTGTAGAAATTTTACGTGATATACCCACAATGTCATTTTTTTTTAATTAGCCTTCGCTTCCCGCTTCTGAACAAAGGTCTCCCCCAAATCATGGCAGGTATCTTTTTCTAGAGCCACCTCGACCCTTACCATGACATACGCGTTTACGTCATTTCGCCACCTCCTCCTGGGCCGGTTTTGGTCGCGCCTGCCATCCTCATAGGTGGTCTTATAAGCGGTAATTTTTTTATTGTATTTAGTCTACCTATCCTAAACATACTTTGTTATGTATTCCAGCAACAAGAAGGCTGTACTAAAGGACGAGTCCCGTCTGGTGAAGCAGTCCACCAAGCCAGTGATGCCGCGAACCAGCCGCGCCAGGGCCAAGGACAGGTCTACAGGCAAATTGAGAGACGAGATGGAGAAACTTGGTAAGTTCATCAAAGTATTAAATTTCACCCCGCAGGAATGTGCTACCAGGACAAAAAGTAGTCTAAGTTACGCCTTATAACAAATTCACTTCAGCAAGTTGTCTATATGATTATAGTTATGCAACTCATTCATACTCTATGGAAAACGGAAGATCTCCCGACCAGGCGGGTGTTGTGTCGGCTTGGCTACTGCCCGACGATTAATGTCGGAACGTTGTATATTATCTATTATCTTAGTTGCGCGTCAAATTCTGCTTGCGCGATGCAGGATTTTGCGTGATGTCAGTGTGACGTGTAGTACGCATGTGGCAAGGTAGATGCCGCCACAACTGCATACATAAATGTTGGTTTTGTGGTAGTAAGTTTTTCAAATATGTCGAATTCCAATATACCCGACAAATGGTTATATAAATCTACTGTTTGTCTGATATCACAAGAACATTCTGGAATGTCTATCCAGACCGAAATTCGGCCAGTCTGAGCAGAAACTGAGTTTTGCTTGTGGCGATCTAGATGGCGCCGCAGGCTTTATTATTCCAGCACAAGATATAAAAAAAAAAATTGTTTAAGGTTTATATTTGGCTTGCGCAAATATGACCATGTTTCCGAATTTCGAGTGAAGCTCAAGTGGTTACCAATTCGCCTTCGCCGGAATGCTCACATTCTTTCCATTTTGTATAATGTGCTTTTCTCCCCTTCCACCCCTCTCTATCTCAAAAATCGTTTTCAGTTTCTTTGTGACTCCCACACTAGATTCTTAAGGTCATCAGATAACTTGAAGCTTAAAATGCCTATGCATTCCACAACTTTCCTCGACCATTCCTTCACTGTCCAGGCCGCTCGTTTATGGAATGCATTGCCTATTGAAATCAAACGCGCTCAGTCTATAAATGTGTTTAAAAGACTCGTCAAGCTTCTGTAGTGCTTCAGGGATGTTTGCTGAAGCTCGAGTCGACTGCTTCTATACAACGATGAGGAAACGATGCGCCTCCCTGGTGCACCGGGTGCGGGCCAGCCCCAACCTTATTCTGCGCTGTGTGGCGAGCAGACTCGATTGTTTATATGTGAGTCGCTGCTGCACGCTTTCCAACTCGGTGTTACGCGTGTGGCAGTGATTCACATGTATTCATGGTTTTAGATTAAGTGATTAGAATAGGAAAACTAACATAGGGGTAAGGAATATTGTTACTAACAAATTGAGTCATGTCACTTTGAAAATAAAGATATTATTATTATTATTTATTACCTGTCGTTGTAATATAGTTCTCATACTTTACTGTAATTTCCGATGTAAAGTCTTCATTTATTTTCGTTCCTTATATATTTAGTATGTATGTATCTATTATATAGGATAGGATATGTTTATATCTATTTTAGTATATTGTATATTTATTAGTTGCGCCAACAACATCCCCATTTTATATCCAGACCAATCGCTGTCCATACCAAGGTTGCCTGGAAGAGATCGCGGAAAGCGATAAGGCCGCCCATTGTATATTTTGTAGTGTACCTTGTTTTTTTGTAATGTATTTTTTGTGGTGTACAATAAAGTATATATAAATAAATAAGATATCTTAATCTGATGAAAATGTTCATACAAAAACTGTCAAATGGGTCAGAATGTTGGGCAACATAAGGGATGGGTGAAAGACAATTGCATGCAGATGAGATGAGAATGTTAAGAGGGAAATGTGGCGTTACACGAATGGATGGAATAAGAAATGAGTACATAAGAGGAAGTCTGAAAGTGCCACCGATAGCTGAAAAGTTGTGTGGAAATTGGTTGTCATGCTATGGGCATGTGATACGGAGGAATGGGGAAAGTTTTGAGTATGAATGTCGATGGCTATAAGAGTAGGAGGAGACCAAAGAAACGATGGATGGACTGTGTGAATGATGATATGGTTAGAAAGGGTGTGACTACGGAGATGACGACTAATGGAGAAGTGTGGAAGAAAAATACATGTGCGGCACCACAAATAAATTGGGATATGAGGCAGGAGAATGATGACAAAAACTGTCAAACATTGTTTTTATTCTACGGACACAAGATAGTTGACGTTGGCAAAATCAGAGCTTAGTGTAAGTTTCTTCGGCCCGTTCGAAGCTGAGTACAATACTATATTTTTCATCAGTCAAAGCGTGGCCTACATTAACTAGTTTGTCATATGGTCGCGCGCATAGCTTGTGTTTTGTCGCGCATTACCCATGGCACACACAGTTTCATTGCTTCTCGTAGTATTTTATAGTCTTTATTTATACTAACTAGTGGTCGCTCAGTGGTCGAAATTGGATCATAATTAATGAAAAATGTATGTATTTGTAATGCATTATTATACAATTAATTTAAATAAATAAAAAATAGCTTTCTGCAGTCCTCCATATCAACTTAGACTGTGCAAAATTTCATAATCCACCGTCCTTTTAATTATCGTAAAAAGGGGTACACACGGCTACACATCAAGCTATATATTTCCAGTATAAGCTGATCTCGCATTGTATAGTATTTCCGTACAGTGCGAGATCAGCGTAGCCGTGCGTGCGAAGTTTTTGCTTTGCTTTGTTTTTGTTAATCTAGGTTATAATCTGTCTGTGTGTCAAATTTCATCCAAATCCGTTTATCCGTTTTTGCGTGATTGAGCAACAAACATCCAATCATCTTCACAAACTTTCACATTTCTAATATCACGGACTACCCTTTTTTACTTTGGGGGTTAGATTTTCGAGAAACCCCAATACACGTTATACTTTATTTTTGGTTTAAGGTATAAATACTGAGTTTGGAGTTAATCAGACCACGCGTTAAAATTCTTCCATACAAACTTCGACACCTCCCAATCCCCCTTTAGGGGGTAGTTTAGAAAAGCAATAAATGTCCAACCTCATAATTTACTTAACTTGGTATTTGTGCCAAGTTTCAAGTTTATTAACTCAAGGAATAAGATTTTTCATACAAACAAAATCCCCCCTTTTCACCCCCTTAAAGGTCGAATTTCCAAAAACCCCTTCTTAGTGCTTTCCTACATTATAAAAGGAAGCTGTGTGCAAAATTTCACGTTCCTAGTCCTAGTAGTTTCGGCTGTGCGTCGATTGATCAGTCAGTCAGTTTCTCCTTTTATATAATATAGAAAATAGGTTTCGGAATGCGTTTTCACTGAAGAGGAGATGCAAGAATGGACCAAATTCTCGCATTTTTTGTTACATTTTATTGTAATGTTTATTCACTGACTTGAAAATTAGGTTCTCAATTCATCTGAGCATAACTCCGCCAAACAAGCACCATTTTTTTTTTTTATCTTTTGGAAAGTGTTTTTCAAGAGACATACATACATAAACTTATACCTTTACTCCTTGGGGGTAGGCAGAACATACAGAACGCCACCTGGTACGATCCTTACATACATCTTTTGCCTCGTTTTTGTTCATTTATCTGGTCATACACGTATGCCGGTTACGAGAAACACGCACCTGACCTTTCTGAAGAATATCACCAATAAGGTCACTATATGTTCTCTTAGGGCGTGCCCTTTCGTCGTTTCCACTCACATCTGCCTTGTAAATACCTTTTGTTAGCCGCCCTTCATTTATCCTCTCAACATAACTAAACCATCTAAGCATGCTCTTTTACATTTTTGTCACTAAGTACATCTTCTGTCTCGAGATGGTCCCATAAAAAAAAAAAATCCAGCGAAATTGTAACACCATGATGTTTTTTTAATTTCTTCAGGTGTCGACATGTCCGAAACGAAGCAGGCCCACTTCACCCGCACCCGCTCCCGCTCGCGCTCCGTGTCGGCGCCGGCCGCCAAGCGCGCGCGCGCCGACGAGCGCGGCAGGTCCGTGAGCAGGCCTGCGCGGGACACCACCGGCGTCGGGAATGCGCTTGTGAGTACTATAACGTGTTTTATGACATCTTGGACAAAATTCGCTTAGGTTTTCACTGTGGCGTATTTAGAAATATTATGCAAATTTATGTCAAATTTTAATGCAATATGATAGGGGGACACACATGACAAATTATTTTGGCCCGTTCGAAGCTGAGTACAATAGTATATTGTTCGTCAGTCAAAGCGTGGCCCACAGTAACAGTTTGTCATATGGTCGCGCGCAGGGGCACTATACTCTAGCGCGCATTACCCATGGCAAATACAAGCATTTTATATTTTACCGCTTGATTTTATTATTATAATTGGCTTGTAGCTAATAACAACCGCACAGATCGATCGATTCAGTTAAACGACGCTTGCCACGGTTGATCCGTGAATGGATGACCATCTTTACACACCAAGACCCACCGTGCCTCGGAAAGCACGTTAAGCCGTTGGTCCCAGCTGTCATTCGTAGATCTTTAACAGTTGTTACGTGTCGTCAAAAACCCAAAAGTCTGACAACCAGTCTTACCAAGGAGTATAGTATTACTCAGTAACTGGGTTGTGGAGGTCAGATAGGCAGTCGCTAAAAAAATACTGTTATTCAGTTGCATTAGGTTAGACTGGGAGCTGACCCCAACATAGTTGGGAAAAGGCTAGGCAGATGATCTATAACTAATTGAATAAAGCTGAAGAATTTGTTTGAACTCGCTAATCGTTGGAACTACCCGTCATATTTGAAAAAATATTTTTGCATTTTATAGCCCAATTCTTTAGGAAAGTTATAGGTTATTTAACATTACGTTAAGGCTCTTAGGACCGTACAAACACAATGTCAGAAATAACGCAAAGTGCAAACGAAGTTAAAGCGCTTGTAGGCCATGCAATGCGTTAGGGGGAAATATCGCGTGGCCGAAGTCGTAGGTAGAAATAAATTTCCTTATAATTTTGAACCTAAACCTAACCTAACAGGCAAAATATGGGTGAACTACACCTGCAGGCATAGCATGACGCTTTCCATTTCTACTCTACCGTAGAATAGAAATCGCTTGTCTACATTTCTCGGTTCAAAACGGAAACGTCATTTTTGTCTACTCTTCCGTCGACAAAACGCTTCTCTACGGTTCTCGTGCCAAGCCTGCTTTAACAACCCTCATGTCCTACCTAAACCATACCTTTTCATAAAAACGTTTCTAAAATATACTTCTCCATTCACAGATGCAACAGAAGGCAAAGAGAATGGCGCATGTCGCCATCGCGAAGAAGACCAAGCGTATGGGACTCAAGGGGGAAGCCGACAGGTTCATCGGCACAAAGATGCCCAAACATCTGTTCTCGGGCAAGCGAGGGGTGGGCAAGACGGACAGGAGATAAGTGGGCAAGATGGAGTAGCTATGAAGTGTCTTGGACGATATGCGGATATGATAAGGTCGTGTGCGGCGCATTTAAAAGTATATTTAAAGTTTTGTGCGGGTTTTTAGTATTATTCAGCTGGAATTACAGAAGAAAACCTTTATTTCCATGTGTTCTTACCTAATCTATTGACATTATGTAAATTGAAGTAATTAAAGTTTTGTCTTACTTTTTGTATTCATATTTTTGTGGTTAGTAATTTGTATCTTTCATCATATTGTGTACTGCAAAATACAAAATAGTTATAAAACTGTGAGACCGCACACGGCCTCACTACTAAAAGTATGTAAATACATAAGTATGTATTGATTTTGTAAATGAAGGAAATATGACGTTTGTGAAACCATTTACCCAGCTGTGGCACAATTTAAATAAAAAACATCAAGTTTGAAACCCTTTTCGAGTTGACTGTAAGCGAAAGATACTCATTAGTATCGGTTTTATGTTATTTTCGTGTATTTCAGTGTGGCTTATTGTAAATAATCCCAATAATTTGATCGCTGTACTTGCTCAAGCAACCTGAAAAGAGAATTAAGAGAATATAAATAAATACACTTATTATAATATATTTGTTTCTTTTTTAATTTACTCAAAAACACGGTTGGTGTTTATTTTTCTGTTAAATATATCGCCCCAATCTTCAAGTTAAAACAGTTTTTATCAAATTGGAAAATACCCTATTGAACATGCGTTTGGAAGAACAGTTTGCGGAGCAAAACCGTGCGCGATGGGAGGACGCGTGCCTTAAACTGAAGACGGATTTGGAAACGGTGTTAGCCTAACAAACCCGTGCGTGTTTCAAGGCTATTGTTGAAATAACTATTGTTCTCATCAAAATATTCAAACCAGTTTCTCAAAATTTTCAAAAACTAAAATAAAATGGAATGTTTAAAATTTTTAGACAATCCCCATTGCTGTTGAGTAAATATTGATTGAAAGGTACGATCATTCGAAATGAAACAATTTCTTTTTAGTATTCTCGTAATGTCCATCTAATTAGTTTGACATGTGTTAGTAAAATATTTACACAGGTAAAAATAAAACACAAAGTTAGCAAAATGAATGGCACATTTATATTTAATTAATATTATTCATTTTTATAATTAGACCTTTCTTGTAGTTATATTTTAATCTATGCATTTGAACAGGAAAGAAAAAAAAACACAAAAGCTCTATGTTACATAGGCTGCTGGGGTTGCCATTGACAAAAACAAAAAAATAATAACAAAAAAGCCTCTTTTTGTACACAATCTCCAGGACAGTATAACCGGTGTCTAATTTTACCATTCATAGACTGAGCATCAGTTGCGAATAAATTACAGGGCGAATGCGTACATATTAAAAAAATCTTAAAATATACCTACATAGTACGCATAGACAACAAATTATAGATAATTATTAATAATAAAAAAACTTAATTATCGCTAAATGGAAGAGGAATCAACTAAACTAAACTAAAAGGGCGATAGTAAGTCTTACAACTAAAGGTAGAATACTAATAAAAATATATTTTGAATTCTGTAAGATCATTTGCGTCAATTTTCTGGTACAAGTCAATTTAGATTTCATGAAAAACATTTTGGGTCATTCTTGACAACACATTATTATTGTGATGAATTAAGAGGAATTAATTGAGTATATAAAAATAGAATGTGTTAATTATAAAGAGGTTCGACATATTTAGCGTTTAATCTAATAATGAAAATTCGAAATGTGTTGTCGATGATGACGCGTTACGTTACTGGGACAGTAATATTAAAACTTTTTGGGCGTCAAATACGTATGTTGTTGTATGTTAGTATGACCAGCATTAAAAAAAACTTTCGAGACATTATACAGTCAGTGATTGATTTCATAATATTCAAGCATAATTTTGTTTGGAATAATCAATTGTTTAAAAAGCTATACTCATTATAATTTCTTAAAAATAAATACTTAATAAAAATCAATAACCTTTTTCTCTATAACAGAGAGAATAATTAATCAAATACTTTATAAAGTATGCATAAACTGCAAGAAGTTTATTTTTAGAAAATTATAATAACTACAGTTTTCTCAAAATATACACGATTTATAATCTTAAATGATTCAAGGGGAAATCAACCTTAAAGCTATATAATACAGAGTACCATTTAGACTATCAAATAAAATGGATAGATTTAAGTCGGGTAGTTCAACAAGACTATTGCACCTGAATACAGTGTTAATTCCCGAATTTTAACATTGAATCAAATGCAATTATTTTTGTTGGAACATGTAATTTTCGAAGGTAAGAAAATTGATGACCTGAGTCTATAAGACCATACTGGTGTTAGTTAATAAAAATAAATTTTAGGGTGTTGCAAAGTATGAGCGAAAAATACGTTGTCATCAAATCGATTACCTTCAAAAATCGCATAAACCCGACTCGGATGGTCGAAACAACTAAAGATACTATACTAAACGCATTACCGCAGTAACTCTTGACAGTACGTATCATAGTAGTTTCGAAAAAATAATAATGTCATGACAATAATAACAATAATAATTTACTTTCATAATATTTGTCAGAAATCGAATTGATATCTAAATCATTGAGCGGAATTGGTAAATATATATTTTTAAATTAAATATACATACAGGTGTAACCGATTATGCGACTTTTTTTAGGCTTGCGACTGTGGCGGCTTTTGTTTTTAATATTGTGCGCTTTGTGTAAAGTTTTATATTTTAAAATCAGATGTCACTATATTTAAACGTAAATACAGTTTTTTTTTTTAAATGTCGCTATTTTGGTTATTATCCTAAAGATATTTCAATTTCATATAGATCGGCGATCAAAATGCGACTTTTATAATGTCAAGACAAAGTAGCGACGGTCGCAAGTCTGAAAACGTTTAAAACATTGCATCTTTTAACGGAATTAAAGCAATGTCATTTGCTATATTTTCATTACGTAATATGCAATCATTCACTTTTTTCTCTGTCCAAGAAAAAATAGCAAATGACAAATATTTTTTTAACCAAAAAAAAAAATATATGTATAAAATTAACTTACACAAAAAATGTATAAGTACTTTATGATCTCAAGGCGAATAGCTACCGAATATATTCTAAAAAGAAAATTATTATTTATAATAAAAAATAATACTACGTTAGCTCGTAGATCTCCCGGACCGCCATAAAGTGTCAAAAACAGAAATAGTGTCAACGATACGATTCACTGGAGTTTTGGTACAAAAGTGTCACTTAAGTACTTTCTTAAGTTAGCAGCCATTTCTTTAACTTTTTTTTTTGTAAACTTGTAGATTTATTCTCCTATAAAAACATATGTATTTATATTACAATAAGTTCTATTTTTCATAAGTAATTAATTATTTCAAGCACAATCATTACCTCCATTTTAAAATCATTTTTCTACAAATTTACAAAAAAAAAGTACAATACACACCACTTGTTTATGAGAAAGGATCACAAAACAACATACAGTTTTATTGTCTAGCTTCTGAAACTCAGCATAAAGCGATGAAGTGGTGTCTATGGCAGCGACATAGAGAAAAAAATAATAATAGTAATTAAAAATATCTTCATTTTTTTCTCATTTATTACCTATTATATACCTACATAAACTAAGTTAATATTTTACATGGATTATGTCTTTGGATTTAAGACATAAAGAAAACTCCCCGTCCATCTGATGTTACGTTTTGTTTATAAAACTATTTCTATATTCTAGTAATATACACACTTATATACTACAGAGTCCGAAATATAAGTCACTACGCACTGCTGTTACCATTTTTTAGTACATTTTTAGTTTATTTAAATAATTCTTTGGAACTCTCGTCCGATGTGGAGTTTTTAGTTGAGCTTGGACTGTAAATTACCAATGATGACGTGATTGCTATGACGTCACGCGGCAGTATTTAGTACCCATAGTTTAAGGCGGACTCGAGCGTTGCTGGAGTATACGATGGGTAGGTAAAGTTACAAAATGTTTAGTGATGTCACTGCCGAAAGAAGTCATTAATTGAAAGATTTTTTAATTATAATTGTCATGATTATATATTCGTGAACAATGTGGTAAGAAATTCGTGATAAATAAATAAATATTATATTTAAGTGAAATGGTGTAAAGATAAATAAATCTATGATTTTTATTAAAATAGCAAGATTTTATTTCAATACAAATAGATCAGGTGTCACCCGAAATAGAAGAAAAGACAAATGATCAATTTGTAAATCATTTCAAGTGTGTTTAGAATTAAAAGTGCTGAAATATTTTGGAAATAGAGAGCCTAGAAAAATAGTCCAAAATTGGTAATTTACTGCACCAAGCCCAACAGTCACTGGGCACTTAAAAAACGTTGATTTTCGTTAAAAATCTGCTAGTAAAGTGTGTACTTATTTTAATAAAATAAACTTACGATTAAGTAAAATGTAAACTTTTACTTATGGCATTCATCCGTTGGGAAGACAGTGTCCCACTCCCGTTCAACGGGCTTTTATTAAAAATAATAAGAGAAATAAAATGCAACGATTTTTTGGTTTACGTGTGCATGTGAGTTTTGTTGACGAAAAATACATTAGTGTTTTTGCATTATGTTTTTTTTTTTCGGAGTATCGAGTAACGAATGTAAATGAAGATATTTTTTTTTTTAAAGAGTGATTTGAAAAATATACAGGCTGTTAGTTATAAAGTTACCATTATTTCATAAATATATTGATTGTCACGCACAATTCGATTTCGTGCAAAATTCAGATCTTTTTTACAGTAATTAAAAATCATTAGTAGTTGGCAAGATTACCATAAATTGGTAAAAAAATATCACCCTGTATATTTTCTTCAAGGCAGAGAAATCAGTAATTTTCGTAGATATTAAATTTTTAACAGTCGAACAAAAACCACAATAAATATTAAAAAAAAAAACTACTCCACATCTGCCTAGAACATTATTTCTTATCCTTTGATTCTTGAAACATGACAAAAAGATTTCCAAAAAAAAAAAAAAAACTTTTCATAAACATTTGTTACTCACTTATCCTTGAACAAGCCTTCACACACACGCAACCATTAACAAAAAATAATATCCTTGCACACGTTAGTCGCAAGTCGCAGTGGCGGGCGACAGTAGGGCGACAGTAACGCCACAGTGGCGCCACAGTGGCGCCGCTCGTGCTGTCGCAGTGCGTAGCTAGGGCGCGGCGCGTCGCTATTGCGGCGGGCCTGTGGGCGGCTGGCCGGGTAACTGGCCCATGCCCTGCGGGAGTTACACTATGTTTAAATTCAGGAACTCCTACTTGTCATCTTTGGTGATTTTACTCTGTTTAGAATAAGATTACACATATAAATAAACCTTTGTAAACTGACTGTAAAAAGGTTTATTTAAATGTCTAATCTTATTTCAAATGGAGTAGTTACACTCCACACAGACTTTTGACAAAAACTGAAGTAGTGAATTGAAACTTCACAAAGGTTGAAACTATCTACCTTCATAATACAGTTGAAGCCAGAATATAATATTCTTTATAATGTACTAGTGGCAGGTTACGCTACGCTTGCCGCGGTCGTTTTCTGGATGGGTGACGATATATCTAGACTCCTCCGTGCCACGTAAAGCAGTTGTTCCCGGCTGTGTAATTCGTGAATCTTTGACAGTCTTTACGGGTAGTCAGCTCTAAAGTCTAATAACCAGCCTTACCAAGGGGTATCATTTTACCCAGTAACTGGGTTGTGGGGGTCAGATAGGCAGTAAATCCGTGTAAAATACCGGTAACAGCTGCATCCAGTTACTAATGGAAGGCGCCCACATGATTGGGAAAAAGGCTAGGCAGATATTGACAGTAGTCATTGGCGAATCTCTCTGTGTAACTCCTAAGTTTACTGATAATGCCTTAGTTAGACACGTTTTTTTTTTTTTTTCAAAATGGCGCTTGACCTCGATCACGCCTGATGGAAAGCGATTGATGAAGGCTATGATGGAACGAGCTTCCCAGAAGATTCCAGGTCACTCTTGTTTTGAAAGAGACCAACGGGGACGGCATGAGGAAGGATTCTTACCGGCATGGGTTGGTAGTGCTGTAGGGGCGCGGGCAACAGTTTGGGCGCTTCCTCTGCCTTCTCCTCCTCGCGGCGCTTCAAACACGCTGCTTTAGGGTTTAGATTCCGTTCTGCAAATAAAATTATTAAATCATAAGATAGGTTTAATCTTTATAGCCAATTAAATAAGCTCTTTAACGTCTTACAGCCTTCGATCAAGGATATTCTGATCGAAGCCAACAACTGAAATGGAGTTGTCCTCTCATCATCAGCCTTTAACGTTCCCACTGCTGGGACACAGGCCTCCTCTCGGTGAGAGAGATTGGGCCGTAATCTACCACGCGGGCCCAGTGCGGGTTGGTAGATATCACATTTCTTTGAATTTTTTGGTTCTAAGACATGTCGGTTTCCTCACGATGTTTTCCTTCACCGTTTTGAGAGCAGTGGTGATGAAATAATTTACACAAAGTAAAGCGCCTGTCTGGGTTCGAACTCACGACCTACAAACACGCGGCCGTTACCACTTGGCCACCACTGCTCAAACCTCCTCTCACTGCATTGAATTTAAAATGAGAACTACAGGGAGCGTTACTTGATTCTCATGGTCGCTAACTTCATCATGAAGCTATTGAAACTCCTTGGAGTCAACGTTCCCCATTAACACCATTTTGTAACTTGTGTTTTTGTCAAAAACTCAAGTTACTTTAACTTTGGTTAACCGCTGGAGAATTGTTTCAAACTCAAACCATCTTATTACAAAACGCGATTTAACTTTAGTTCTAGCATAAGGCTCTGAGCCAGTTTTTGTATTTCCAACTTTATTTCGATTTGGGTAAAGTTATATAAAAAAATGACAACTTAACACCGGACTAAGTTTTGTAAAAGGAACTGTATTTCATATTCTATTAGGTTCTTGCTAAAAAAACAGACTCATGCCCGGTTTCTGAAGTTCCCAGTTAAACTCCCAATAGCTATTGATTCAATAAATTTATGTATAAGATAAACGTCGGTTAACTGTCATTGGGTTTCTGAATCCACAACAAGCCATTCAATAACTATGCAACCCATAACTAGTTCCTTAGTTGGCGCTAGATGGGTCTGTTGAGGATATCGGCTATAAAATTAGTTTTTGTACGCAGATGTTTTCACAATGTGATGTCGATATCATTGTCTCCTTTTTTTTTCAAAGAAACGTTCCTATTTTTATCATTTTAAGTAAAAAATCTATTTGTCTTTCCAATCGTTTGTGCTTTATCCATTCTTTTGTAAAAAAAAAACTGACAATGGACATTTGCGATGCATAACGGGAGCTAGAGCAGGTCTGATCACAATATTCTTATATTTCAATCTATATTATCCCAATTTAAATTCCTCACCAGTAAATGTTTCGAAAGGATTTCTCCTACGTATTAAGTATCTGGATACCTTATGATGTTTTAAAAATCAATAACATGATAGTCTGATAGGGAGCTGCTTGTATTCATTATACTAAAACTCATTGTTTTTCGATTTTAATATTTAGCTTTTACTGGCCATTTTATAAGTATAACTCAATTTTTTAATATTTTGGCTGCGAAGTGAAACGTCAAATAGTTATGGAACCGATAAACGGCCAACATTGGTCAGTTAAGTTAACCTGAGTTTAAACGGAGTTTATCTTACATGGTGTTCGGATACGCACTTTCGCCAGTTATCGAACCAATAGCGCTAATGAATAGATAAACTGCCGATACGAGTAGCTCAGAAACCGGGCATCAGTAGTTCAAACTATTCTAAAGATAAACCTTGTATTATATGAGCATTAATTTCAATTAAACTGGCACCAGGCACTTTTGAATAAAAAAATTAAAAAAGTCAGTCGGAAAGTTGAAAATACGCGTAGTTGCCCATTCCAAAACATAAATCTCTGTGAAAAAGCATGAGCAAGAAACTCCAAGGACAGTCTTTTACATCGCGATATTACAAAATCCTGGGTACATTATTCTTGTTGCTTCTATATGTGAGAGCAATGTTAAGAAATAAAATGAAGAAACAATTCAAAATATAAGATAAAAAAGTTAAGAGATCACCAGTCTCAACTGACGGCGTCCGGTCACGAACATGACGCCTGGATCAGCACCATGCAGCTTAACCATTTAATTTTTATTTGAGTTGCGTACTTTTATTTTTAACCCCCAACGCAAAAAGAGGGGTGTTATAAGTTTGACCGCTATGTATGTCTGTATGGGGCACCGTAGCTCTTAAACGGATCAACCGATTTGGGTGCGGTTTATTTTTACTATAAAGTAGGTTTTCTAGCGGTGGTTCTTAGACATGCTTCATCAAAACAGCCGTTTGAAGATTATCAGCTCTTTCCTGGTTGTTGAAGGGATTTGAGCATCTTCTAAGAGTCTGATCGAGGCGAAATTTGGTATTCTATTACTTCAATGATATTCGACGAACAAAGTAAACTTGAACTGACGCTGGAGCAACACCTGGAATTTCCAGTATACCTAAGTTACTCACCAACAAACAGCAGAAGTATCGTGTTTGGTCTCATTGAAAGACTCTCAATGAATAGGTTATAGATGAATGGTGATCAGGACGAGGAATGAGGAAAAATTAGTTCACTGTGGGAAACACGTAAACCTGCGCGTTTAAAAAGCAGGAAATAAAGGTTAAATAAAAAAAATAAAAAATCGCCAACCCAAACGTGAATCTATAAAAAGTTAAAAAATAATATCTATTGCCTTTTAAGTTGTAGGTAATATTTTGATCAAAGCATTGTCACGTCGAGGGACGGTCAATGAAAACGCCAAACAGACGATGCCTAGCAATAATGAATGTAACTATGCTATTGTAGAAAGGATAAAATTTTCATTACTTAACTGTCCCTCGACGTGACAATGCTTTGTTCAAAATATTATCTACAACTTAAAAGGCCAAATTATATTTCTGTTTTAACTTTTTAGAGGTTTTTGTTTGGGTAGGGGGTTTTTTAACCTTTGTTGGTAATGTTCTATGTCTCATATTAATTACTTTGCATAACCACTATTGTATAAAGTAAAGTTTATCTAATTAAACAGACAGCTGTGCTGCTGGACAGTTTGCTTGCGCCACTTCTTCTTCCTAGCTAAAGTATCAAGAAGTAGTAAAGGGCGGGCGTTTTGGGGGACCGTGTCATGTAATTTTGTCGTTCAAAAAGTGCTGATTCTTAACCCTAATTCTAATAAATGGCTTTTGAGATTGCAACCATTTATTTTGTTTTTGTCAATACCCATCTTATCAGTGAATTTTTGCAAATTTAATTTGATCTGACCCTGTAAATCCTTACTTTAATACTATAAATGCGAAAGTAGCTGTCTGTTACGCTTTCACGCCTAAACCGCTGAACCGATCGTCATGAAATTTGGCAGAGATATAGCCTGGGATATGGAGAAGGATATAGGCTGCTTTTTTAAGCGATAACCGACTTCCACGCGGGCGGAGCCGCGGGCAAAAGCTAGTAAACTTATATACACTCACCTCTAACTTGCTGCTCTAGGGTCATTATGACCTCGACGGCCATATTGAGAATACCGAGCTTGGTCTGTGGCTTATCACTCTTGAGGTGGGTCATACACATCCTGCCCAGCTCTTTTAGAGCTTCGTTTATATCTCGTATTCTTATCCTGTGAATGGAGGCATATTTTGGTCATACAACTTTGAATAAAATCTTAAAATATTGTTTAAAAACAGTGCGTTTGTTCAATGCAAATAAGTATAGTTGATAGTTTATAAAACACGCAAGTATTTCAATTTTGGATGCGAGTTTTTTAATACATTTATTTGGAGTAATTATGTACTTATTGTGCATTTTAACATACTGTTCTAAAACCAATGTCACTACTGTATTATATAGTGCAACGCGTGCAATTCGAGGAGGCATCTCTTTTAACACTTTTTATAATTGAATTCGACACTAAAAAGTGCATAATTAAAAGACAAGTATTGCATTAGCTTAATTCACAACGATTGCACTTTGATCAAAGCCAATTCGATGTACACGCGAAGTCTATATTGATCAGACAAGCAGATGTTTTGTTTAATGATACAGAGGCCAGCACATCAAGCCACCCCAATCTGTCAAATTTCTTTGATAGTTTTTCAACTTTATCACAAAGGAAAAAGGTTCATGTTCAATTGGGAAAATTTGACAGTTTGGGATAGCTTGACCTGCTGGCGTCTGTACATACTCGTTTTCTGGCAAAACAGTTAGGTTATAGTAATGAAAAAGCATGATAACTTATTTTTGGGTCACAGTGTGTATAATTCCTGAAATAAATTTGGTTTATTTTCTACACAAAAATTTTAGGAGTCTGCTTCAAATCAGAAATTAACGAAACTAGAATATCCACAAGATGATGTTGTTTGTGCTTTGATCACTTATTTTGTAAACTCATTTTTTGAGATACTTGCAGCATTTTTATCTTATGAATCGACGCGCGCTTTACTTATGGTAACCAAGTGTACAAACACGCTGTGAATGTGTGCGTGAAGACGATTAGCGTCAGCACATAACACACACGCAGACATTTCCAAATTCGCCGTTGTTGTCTAAGACGGTACTGAGAGAACCTGCGCTTACACCATATTCGCATATGTTTGTACACTTGGTAAACACAAGAACTAAACTGCCCCGTTGGTCTTGTGGATGCAAGCGCGACTGCTGAGCTTGGGGTCTCAGGTCGGGCAAAATGTTTTTGTGTTATTCCATTTATAGGAAACTCTTAGTACCAGCCCGGAATTTTTAAAGTTGGCGGTATGATACTCCCGTACCTCGGAAAACACGTTAACACTACCTACGGCTACGGCTGATTCCTCTCCGCTCGTTTCGAAGTCGTGCCGTAATATCGGAGTATGTGAGTGAGGGAGAGAGCACCTGTCTGCTCACACAATTATGCACTATAATATCTCCCGCGTCTAAGGCTAGTCTCCGTTGATATTGCCCGCCATGGCTGAAATACGATCTGGGGAACCATAAACACAAGTAAAGCGTGCTTAACTTCGTGTGATAAAAATGCTGTACAATTCATGAGTGTCTTCAAAAGAACAGGCAGACTGCTTTATTTGGATTGTAATCACATCCAAATAGAAATATAACCTAGCACACAACATATAGTGTCGTTTTTGCTCTTCTTTATGAGCGCTAGTTTCTCTCGCCACCACCCAGGGGGCACTCTATACAGGCCAATGAGTTTTATCCAGTCCTATTGTCATCTCCCTCTGTCTTACCTCTCCCTCGCGTTGTTGGCCTGCCGCCTCTCTTTCTCTCGCATCGCTTTCGCCTGCGGGTCGGCCTCGTCGTCTCCTTCGTCCGCTGACGAACAACTGGTGCCCAAATGTATGGGTTAGATGGTAAGGTAATGTATAGATATACTAGGTTTGGTTGGAGCCGTTAAACATGAGTGAGGATTTTTGAATGTAAATTTATAGGGAGGTTTGATGTGTATAAGGGAAATTTTAGATTTGTTTGATCAAGAGATGAGATTCGTAAAATAAATTGCTTTTATATATTTTTGGATTAAGTAAAACGTAGCATAGACAGCCTATAACGTCCACACTACTGGAACACGAGCCTCCTTTCTTCGATAAGAGAGTGGAGTGTTTTTTGATTTCATATATCTTTGTATTTTTGGTTCTATGACATGCCGTTTTCCTCACGATTTTGGGAGCAGTGGTGATGAAATTATTTGCACAAAGTAAAGCGCCTGTCTGGATTCGAACCCACGACCTGCAACTCCCCACTGGGCCACCACTGCTCTTCAAAGTATAACGTGATTAGACTTTTTTTATGGGATGTGTAAATAAAATCTTAAAATGTTATGAAAAAAAATCTAGACCATTTACGGAAACTTTTGATTTGTCGAGAAGTCTGTCAGTCTGTCACGACTAAGCAAGATTTTTAGTTGCTTGCTGCAAAGCGAATTTTTCCATGAAAAGAACAAATTTAAAGAAAGAATATAAGATTAGAAAAAGACAATTTATTTTCAGGAAATTAGAATGAAATGTAACAGAAAAAGCGTTGAAATGCTATGGGCTAAAGGAAAATTAGAACATATATACATCTCTAAATTGTTAACCTCTCCAACCAAGTTCTAAAAAATTTGAGGTCTGTCAACTCTAATTAAACAATAATTAACAAAAGAAACAAAACCTGTGACCGTTCCCCTCCACATAGGCGGCGCGCGAGAGAGATCTGCTGACCCTGTTCTTACAGCTAGCTTTCTTATAATCTATATTGTGACGAACACACTTGAGCTTTCAGCGTGATGTATGAGAGATGTTCTGTTAATTGCGAGCTGGCTTTAGCGTAATTAATTGTTTATTTCGATTGTCATTTTTAATTTAAAAACTATGAAGGTTACAAGCAGTTTTTTTACGGCCCAAATTTTTTGTACATTGCCATTTTTTTTTTCGTCTGTGCGAACAAGATCATTATGTACATCTATGCCTAGATACAGCATCAGGCTTAGCACGAGCATGCACCGATTTTCGACGGAAGAATAGACATGACTATCATCTAAATGATGTACAATAGTAGAAGATCGCTGTTTTTCTATTAATTAGGTATCACAGAATGATAAGCGTTCTAAACGAATCATGATTTTGTAGATAATCGTATATACTTTGTGGCTGTCGAGTAGAAAGTTTGTTGTCAATGTGATTTTGACAGATTGGGAAGAAATATTCTTCTGAAATAATCTACATTTATAAGGACCTAGACATAAGTTCGCTAGCAACGAAAGACAAAATGACAGAGTCTAGAAGGATATCTACGGTGCGATGTCAAAAATGGAGAAACGAATTGTCACTTTGTATTGAAAAAGCACTATCTATTCTTCGTAGAAATAGAAAGCGCTAGCACGAGAACCGTAGATAAGCGTTTTGTCGTCGGAAGAGTAGACAAAAATGACTTTTACACATAGACAGTTGACAGTTTTTCATCGAGAAATGTAGACAAGCGATTTCTATTCTACATTAAAGTAGAAATATGTAGAGCGTCATGTTAAGCCTGCAGGTTGATTTTAATTGTGTTTTAATGAAAGTAGCATACTTATTATGTTTTCTTATGGAAATCGGGTTCAAACATTGCGCAAAATTCAGTAAAATGGTAGAAAATAGGATCAATTTTGTAATATTTTCACACACAAGCAATATAGTACAAGCACAATAAAAGCTCAAGTGCCCTCGTGATGACGCGTGCAGGCTGCACGCTAAATGCTTAACACACTATCAATCACAATCTGAAACATTTTGAAGGATATTTCCTTCAAAATGTAATGGATTAGCAATAGCTAACCCATTGCTTCTTATGTTCGAAACATTTGTCTGGTCAACAACGTAAATAACGCAATGTATATTGATAAACTGTCAAAATTAAAGCCATTCCTACTGTTAGTGTGTTACACAATTACCTATAGTCTGTCCGCTGAGAGTTCATAAATATAATGATAAGTCTATAGAGGTATGAGGAACAGGGTGTAAAGTTCACTCATACTCTATTGGTAAAGGATCCTCCTCCGACCAGACGAGTGTTGTATCTGGTGGGCAACTGACGGGTATGCGCAGTGATGTGCCGTGGGAACATTCCCGTTCCCAGTAACTTCCCAACGGGAATGTTCCCGGGAATGTTCCCATGTGCCCGGGAACATTCCCAGTTAGTGGGAACACTAACACAAAAGTTAAAGATTTTTCTTTTTTTAACTTTTTAGATTAGGTTTCTTATCGCATGTTTAAAATAATAAAAGATAGAAATTAAATGCATATCTTTTACACCCATAATGTGTTACTGAGAATTTTCGGCAGTTAATTGATGTAGTTGGAGAGTTAAACAGAACAAAAAAACTATCCTTTTAACTGTGCAGGTGTGATGCTAATTTTGAGAAATGTTATTTACTTATCCTTTGTGCATGATTTATGGCTCCAACTAACCGGGTCGGCGTAACAAACAATCCAGACTGTAGAGACATCCCAACAAATTGGCCGCTCAACTCACAATACCAGCTTGCGTCAGCAGACTTAAAAGACGCAACATCCTACAATTGGATAACTTGGAGAGAGCTTCGTTATTCATATGAAAGTTGCTCCTGATGAGGAATAACTCTTCCCTGCCAGACCTTCCTACAACTCATTTGCTCATAGTTTTTAAAAACTGATTGCAAGATGAAACACAAAAAAAAGAAAAGAATAATGTATTCTACCAGTCTATTTAAATAACGTTTCAAAATATTGTACATAATCTCTGAACGACGGGTTGCGGGTAACGATGGGTTCGTGGAAACTGTCCATACGGTCGGGTCTAAGTTTTTCAAGGCCCATCGATCAATAAAAATAAGAGGCCGGGTGATGACAGAATCACAGCTGAACTCCTAAAGGCCGGCGGGAAACTCGTTCTTAAGGCCCTCCAGAAGCTGTTTGATTCCGTCATACTCGAGGGCAAAACGCCACAGGCATGTGGACTGAAAAGGGGCTGGCATCAACATCAATGGCGAGTACATCACTCACCTTCGGTTTGCCGATGATATAGTTGTCATGGCTGAGACCATGGAGGATGAACATGGACAAGACAAAGGTCATATCCAATACCCATGTAACACCCACTCTCGTAACGGTCGGAGGAGCTGCACTGAAAGTTGTGGACGAGTACGTATACCTAGGACAAACTGTCCAGTTAGGTAGGTCCAACTTCGAGAAAGAGGTCAATCGTCGAATCCGACTCGGCTGGGCAGCGTTCGGGAAGCTTCGCAATATCTTCTCGGCCCACATACCGCAATGTCTCAACACAAAAGTCTTTGACCAGTGCGTGTTGCCAGTGATGACATATGAAACCGAAACGTGGTCGCTCACAATGGGCCTCATAAAAGGCTTAAAGTAACCCAAAGGGCGATGGAGGGGGCTATGCTTGGAGTTTCCCTGCGTGATCGAATCAGGAATGAAGAGATCCGCAGGAGAACCAAGGTAACCGACATAGTCCGAAGAATTGCCAAACTTCAGTGGCAGTGGGCAGGGCACATTGCTCGCAGAACAGATGGCCGATGGGGCTGAAAAGTTCTGGAGTGGCGACCGCGTACCGGAAGACGTAAAGTTGGAAGGCCTCCCACAAGGTGGACCTATGACCTTTGAGGGCCGCAGGAGTCCGCTGGATGCGAGAAGCACAGAACCGGTCGAAGTGGCAGAGCTTACGGGAGGCCTATGTCCAGTAGTGTACGTCTTTCGGCTGAATCTCCTAGTCTCCTACATTCGAAATTTTTATTTACCTCTTTCTAAAATTAATACAATGAATGACAAGTTACTAAATGAGTACTCATTACATGTCAAATCTACTTACCTACTTACTAAATCTTACGAGTAACTTTGTATGTTATTATATTTTTACTTTTATTATAATTCTATGTGGTTTTACTGACACGTTCCCAGCAATTGGGAATATTCCCGGGCACTGGAAAGATTCTTTTGGGAACATTCCCACTTTGGGAACATTCCCGGGAACGGCACATCGCTAGGTATGCGGGTCGCGCGGTAAACTCTGATTGCGCGATGTAGTTACGGTGCGACGTCAAGTCTTGTGTAGTTCGCATTGTAGATGGCGCCACATCACTTTTTCTGTTTCTCAAGTTTCTGTTGATTTTGTAGTTTCGTATGTGGCATTGTAGATGGCCGCCACAAGTCTCCGAATGTCGATTAAGTATCGCAAAATGTATGGCGACTGTCGCTTATCTCCCGCTTTCGCCGTTATCGTGGTACGGGGCACGCTTAGGTTGTGAACAGCGGCCCGAACGGCGAGCGGACGCGGCGGCCATATTGCCATTTCGTTCTGGATTGCGTTTCGAGTGAGTCGTTTGGGTGTTCGCGTGTTGTTTTCTGTTTTATATTGTTGATAATATTTTGTTGTTCGTTAAATAATTAGCAGGCCGCAATTTGTAATGAATGAGTTAAGAAACCCTGACTTTATCAACTCTCGGCGAACAGACTATAATAGCTGATGATTTCCTACAACCTTTTATTAATAAGCGGATGATTTAATGATTTTGTTAATATGACTCAAAAGTTGATGATAGATAGTGATGATTACCTATGGATTTAGATGTTTTGACCCTGGAGCATATTTTTGAATTTTTTACACAATTGTGCGAAACAAAGGAGGGTACTGTGTTTATCAGCCTATGTATGTATGTCTGTTCACAACTCTACAGATCAAACGCGTGGGCCGATTTTGATGATTGTTAAGACAATCGATTGGTCTTAATCTTGTGAATGTAATTTAAGACATGATAGTAATCAAAATCAAAATTCAGTATAGCGACAAGCAGACGTCATATTGAAAAAAGATAAAAAAAAGAAAGTCGACAAACTATTTCAAGTATGATCATCTATCATTAAAAATCTTTATGCTTTTTTAAGCATTTTTCATTTCGTCGACGATACTTTGTAGTATCCTATCAGAAAAGTTACTGAAAGTACATCATATTGAAAATCGTAATTTAATTTTGTTTTATCCTTCTCTACCTATCCTTATCTACCTAGCATAAACAGCTTTGAACAAGCCAGACAGATTTACAAATAAATTCAAAATAATGTTTTTTTTAATTATTTAATGTTATTTTTCTTTAAAATCCCATTAAAATATACAACCAGTAGATGCTACTACAGCACAAAAAAGTATATATTTCATGAAAATTTTGCAGATAACAACACTATATTCCAATTAATAAACGTTTTTTCCACGACTTACCCCTTCCGCCTACCTAGGAGTACCACACAGAAATGAGTTTTATTCGTAAGACAATAAGGCATAAAATATAGGACATTGTACACACTGTGACCCTGTTAGAATGGCGTGCGGCTGTAACTATAAAATGTTAGTATATTGTATGTACAGGTTATAAAATGTATACCGTGAGATATATGAGGGTTCGAAGGAAATATCTGGGGCTTTTGTATAAATGGAAAGAACTGACACTAAACAAATCAGATCTACATATAAGGTGTAACAGAACCTGAAAGCATATTGTTTATAATTGACAGCTGAATCAATTTCAGTGACATTTAATAAAAGCTTTTTATAACGAATCCGATAAAAATTTGATCGAACTAAAAAATGGAAAATAAATAATAGTTTAAAAAAACTAAAAAAAACACGCTTTTATTGCTGACCGAACTAAAAAGTAGAAAATAATTTTTAATTACAAAGAGTTTATGTTACAGTAGTAGGAAGTCAATAATTCAATTCAGAGTAAAAAGCGTGGGGTGCTTGATATTTTAATTATTACAACTATTCTATTGGCAACCATCTATGAGAGGAGAGTCATGAAAATATAGGAAAATGCACCCCACGCTTTTTACTCTGAATTGAATTATTGACTTCCTACTACTGTAACATAAACTCTTTGTAATTAAAAATTATTTTCTACTTTTTATTTCGGTCAGCAATAAAAGCGTGTTTTTTTAGTTTTTTTTTAAACTATTATTTATTTATTTATATAATTGTGTTATACGGACCGACCCGATTGAGCCAAAAACAAAAAAAAACTTATTTTAAGGCAACAAGACTCAATTTTAAAGGTGTCAACGGTATTTTCTTATTAAACGGTTTTATTTATCTTGTCTTGTTTGTTGTTTGGGTATTTAGTACTTGAAATTTTACCCCCTTCTTTTTGGCAGAATGATCTGATTTTTGGTACACACCTTTAGTTTTGATGACAATACAGCAAAAAAATCAAAACTTGAAAATGAAAGAAGATTTTTTTTATACATAAACGGTTTTAAAACTAAAAAAATATTCGGTAAAATAAAATCATGGGGCGTGTGAAACATATTTACTCAGATTACGCTACGCCCCACGATTTTATTTTATGGAATTATTTTTTAGTTATTCTTAAATTAATTTAAATTAAAATTCTAAATTATTTGAATGGGTGTATGAAAATAATTTCTATATTATCAAGGATTTTTTTGAACATAAATTATAATGTTTTTAAATTCAAATTGTTTCATTGACTAAGTTTGCATGCTTTAACTTTAAGCAAAACATGTGTCATCTAATTTTCTATGACAACCCCTATGTATACCATGTTTTAAGAAAATCAATTATCTTATCTTAATAATAATAGTAAGCTTAAATAAAATAAGTTTAGGTCATGCTTTTAATTCAATACTCTAATTGGGGTGTATATGGTCTTGCGTAAATTATGTTTCTACATGTTTGTATAATCACGAGTACGTCGCGTGTGACGTGCAAGTAGGGTTCCCAGATCAAAATATCAAAAATCCGGAGAAAATTCCTGACATTCCATGAAATTTCCGGTCAATCTTGTTATTTTTTTATTAAAATCGTTACGCATCGTGCAAGTAAATAAACTAACCAAATCGATTGCCAAATCGTTCGAATTTTGACACGCGCGCGGTGAAATGGTAAGGGGTGAGGGGGAAGCGCCTCTCTGTCGCCTGCGTTCGCCCGCGCACATGATACACCCGCGCACCGTGTGCTTTTGCTTTGAGTTTGTTTGTTTTGATTTAGTCTAGCGTAAGTAAGATATGCTCTTATATATTTGCGATGCAGGCACAAAATGCCAATGTTGAAAGGGTCTTTTCCTTAATGGGAACCCAATGGTCAAAGGAAAGAAACAGGCTTTCTGTAGAGTCTGTCAAGTCGATTCTCATTACTCAATATAATTTTAAAAATATGACTTGCGAAGTGTTCTACAAAACTATTATTAAAGATTCAGAAATGTTGAACAATATTTCTGGGAGCATTAAATATCAGAAGTAATGTAGTAGATTTAGAATAAAAATAATTTTGATTTTCTTTGATTTAGAATAAAAATAATTAATAAATAATTTGGTTTATTCATTTTTATTTCACTCTTCACTTATTTGCAGAAATTCCGGACGGTTTAAGATTCCCCCCGCATTCCGGACAAAGACCTATATTTCGGAAAATTCCGGACGTATGGCAACCCTACGTGCAAGTGACTTTGAACCTTAGGGTGAAAAAGTCATTTTGAGGTCGACTATGCGTATAGTGTCTTCACACGATTATACAGAGTCAAATTAACCTACCTAGCGAAACCCCGGAGACGGGATGGGTATCGATATATAAATACGATAAAACAAAAAACTGACTCTCTCAACTCATACGAGTACTTCATCAGCCTTAGCCTTGGTTGACTGGTAGTGAATGCTTAACGCATTGAGTCCACCTTTGTATCTTTTTTGTGTGCGAAAAGTGTTCGCCGACCCGATAAACAAAACATCAAATATTTTATGTTTTATTTTATTATGTTTAGATACCCCATCACGTCTGCACAGTTTCGCTAGCTAATTTAATTTGACCTTGAAGTAACTGTTGTTACTTTGATTAACTTTCGTTGCTGAAAAGGTCCAGATATTTCCGACGAAGTCACCATGGCAAACAGTGGGCAGATGTTTGGTAAAATCACCAAATAAACAGTGCTGAAGAATAGACGATAAAAATGATGAAAACTTGGGAAAAAACATGATGAAAGGTGTTTACCATGGTAGGCTTAGAACGTGTGAAATTGAATTATAGATACATTAAAAAGACAAATACAACAGCATAAAAGCATTATTTTTAAATAGCATAATATCACGCCTGGAAGGTGTAGGAAGTTTTTGGGTGTCCTTAAAGTGCACCCAAATTTCACCAGTAACGTTTACGTCCCATGTAATGGCGAAACTATTGCCATGATCTGGGCATGAATCCAGGCTTTGGGCTGCAACTAAGATATTCCAGACGAAAACACCCAATAAACTTTGTCTGATTATTTTTATTTAATCAATATGTATATTTCTTTTTTTATATGCAAGTGCCATTTTATTTGTCTTTCTAAAATGAGAACGTATCAGTTCCAAAAGAGACAAAATAGAGCAACGAAACAAAATCATTACTAAATTTGTTTTTTATTCACACTTTTTAACTAGTCTCTGTTGGAAGTAATCATTGAAAAGTACTTTAAAATAATAAGAGATGTGTTGTCAATTTACACAGGAGATTTGTCCAATAGTATTCCAGCAAAGGTATCATATTTAAGTTATCCCTCTCATTCATGAACAAAAATAATAAATTACCCTAATTAAAATGAAGGGTGATCTTGATCTTCAAGTTTTTAACAACTCAAGTCAAAGTAAGAGTGTAGGGCTCTTACTTTAACTTCATCACTCACTTCTAAATTTTTTTGGGAATATCTACTAGATTTTCTTGGAAATATCTAACAGACTTTTCTGGGAATATTTGGTAGATTTTTCTGGGTACATCTAGTACATTTGCTTGAGAATATCTGCTAGATTTTCTTAGGAGATCTCCTGTTTGTTTTTGGGCAAATCTCCCGTGTGTAGGGGCAAGCAGAGCGGGGCGCACCTCTCCCTAACGTTGTTGGCCTGGCGCCGCTCGCGCTCGCGCGCCGCCTTGGTGTCGGGGTCCAGGTCGTCCTCGTCGGCCGACGAGCAGCTCGGCATGGCTGGGTTGCTGGAGCTTCACGGGCGGGTGTACATTGCATTTACATGACCATTGCGAACACGGTACTAGTTCAATACTAAGGTACATTGCAAATGACAGATTTTAAATAAGTCGCCATTTTTTTTTTTTGTGGTCAGTTCAAACGTTTCGTTAACAAAAAAAACATTCGAAACACATTCAAGAATGTTACGACTCACAAATCACATTTTATTATGTGATAAAGCAGGTATTTATTATATAATGTGATAGAGGCTTAAATAGTTATCAACAAAATTAATGGCAGAAATGATTAAAGTAACAAAGGGGAAAATAGTTCAAAATTTTGACTCAGTAAATCATACTGTGATAACTAATCGTTAGTGGTAATAGCTAAATCAACCTTAATTTGACCTAATATGTTTAATTTTCAGTTGCATTAAATCATACTGTTTAATTATAGAGACTGCGGAATTTTCTTTTCCAATATACTTTCGACTGTCAGAACAAAAGTGACGTAACTATTATAAATCACTTATTTGTATATCCTCTTTGAACCCAACATCTGCTTTTATTTAAAATAATGCCAGAATGTATCTCTGCGGTTATAAATCTGCACTATGTGCAAGCCACTTTCATCCTTACAGCAAAATCAAAAGTACCAAGGAAAGATTTACTTATTATGAAATAGCAATAAGACTCACTATCGCCTGGAGCGCTTGGAGTTGGGCGGTTTGTTGGCGAGCGCGTCGGCCGAGCCTGACGACGATGGCTTGGATTCTACTCCTGAGTCCGGAGGCTCTTTACGTTTCTCTGGAAAAGGTAATATTATCTTTAGCATGATGATTCGATTATTTTTGAGACATCGTAAGACTTTAAAAGACAGGATTTGGTTTAAGAATAAAAGTGTTGTTAGCAAGGGAAAACAATATATAAGAGATGTAAAGTGTGATGTAAGAAACTAGGTTTAAAGTGTGCCTCACGGCTGCGCCAAAAAAGGCCCAGTTCAGCAAAAATGACAGACAACTAGTGCCTGACGCTGGTTTTCAACAAGGTCAGATTCAGCTTGCTAGGTTTCGAACCTGCAACCTGGTTTGGTTTCAGGAACCAAGGTTTGACATAAATACTTTTAGCAGGATGGTCCACCCAAAGAAATTTGTATTACAAAGTCTACTCTAATCTCTGGCCTAGTCTTCACAATTTTATAAAGGTCTTCTGTGGGGTTAAGAAGTAGATATAAAATGAAATAGAACATGTATGGTACTGACTGGTGTTGGGCAGCACGTGTCGCTCCATCTTGATGGGAGGCTCCGCGTGCAGCGCCGACAGCGGGCCCGCACCACTCAGTCGCGGGACTGGAATCAAAAGTCGATCATGTAAACAAAAATTATTTACCTGGGACTTTTTTGAACACCAAAAGTTAAGCCAAGTTATTCGCATATGAATAATTTGGCTAAGAAACAGAAATGGACCAAGGCTTGAGCCCTGCGGGAACCAATTGTTATTACAGATCCGATTGTTCTTTTTCCGATAACATCAATTCTCTGAATTCTATCACTTAAGTATGAAGTAAGAAGATCCAGAGAGGCCTTCCGAATTCCGTATTGGTGAAGTTTCCTGATGAATGTTTCATGAAGAACGCAATCGAATGCCTTGGAAAAATTGCAAAAGATTCCCATAGCATCGCATTCATCGTCCCATGCACTATAAACACTGACCGGGCGGCGCGTGATGCGCTTGGTGCACGTCCTGCGGGTACAGTTCGGGCGCCTCCGCGTGGTTGCGCAGCACGTTGATGGCGTCGTCCAGGCGCTCCTCCATGCGCGCTCCCTGTACCACACATCACGATTGTCAGTATTACTTTAAAGTGAACTATGAAAGACTAATGCCCGTTTTCATTAACTCTTGGGGACACCTGAACGCGAATTTAAAAATGGCACTGTTGATTTTGCGTTACAAATTCAACAGTGCGCTTAAATTTAGGTGTTGTGTCGTGTTAATGACAATGGATAAATTATAGCAAGCTTTAAGAAACCAGTTGCAATCACTGCGATTAGATAAGGGATTAAAAGCTATACAGTAAAAGTTTTTATCCAGTGCGCAAATTGTAACCATGAATTCAGCATATCATTCTAGACCCTCTAGCACTGAAATTTTTCGCCGGATACACAAAAAAAAAATCAGCTGTTCCATACATTTTGACCGCGTAGGTATTGCACTTTTCTATGAAACAGCAATTTTTTTTTGTACAACCGGCGAAAAATTTATACGCTAGGGGTTCTAGAATGATATGCTGAATTCATGGTTACAATTTGCGCACTGGATAAAAACTTACCCTGTATATACCCCATGAAATAAAATAAATTTTAAACTGTTGACATTTTTAGAACGATTTATACTTTAAGCGAAATATACACATTTAGGACGTTTTTAAAAATTAAGAACAAAAGGATCACAAACAAACGCAAATAAAGGAACATACCGCATAAAACCATGCCACATAACTTCTAAATACTATACATACATACATATTTACAAAACAATATCCAGTGTTATTGTCTCAATGTTCGTAAACAAAATAGTTGCATCAATTTGCACCAAAATAGTGTCCACACGAGATTATTTATTAATGCAGATATTTCTTTTCTAACGACATTATACATCGGTTTGTTTCAAAAAGGAGACAAAAACACAAAATATTTTCATGAACAAAAATAACTGCAGTTTATATGCTGTAGATATGCAATAAACGTTGAACGCAACAAGTTTATCACTTGTGTATGCAATTTTTTTTACAGGATCGTTTCCGTGAGCTTTTTAAATGAACTTGTGGTTCACAACAAATGCTAATTTAAAAAGCTTTTGAAACTGAGATACTTATAAAGTTTAGCTACATGAAACTCAATGATACATATGACCAAAGATCAAATTACATTCTAATATATTTTTGTCTTTTTAATTGACTCAAAATCAACTTAGAATACATACCGATTAAGTTGACAGTTACGTAAGTAGGCGATGGAATGAAAATTCGCACGAAGGAAGGTTTATTTGAAAGTTTGAATGTTGAGCTCCTTAATTTTTTAATTGAGCTGCCCGGTTACAGACTAATGCGAGCATTGACTAGACATAACCAAACCAATCTACATGATGTTCACATAACTGGCCAAGAATATGTTTGGACCTTAAAATAAACTGTGACCTCTAAGTTTGTTTTGGCTTTTATTCTCAGAGTAACCAGATAGTAAACGCCGACCTCATTTAGTTTTTAAAATATGATTGACATAATATAAGCGTTTGTACAGACCTACTTATAGAAATAAAATCATTTATAATTTAAGGAAGTTCGTCGTTTTTGCCAATGCGTAATCCCATCGGCTTGTACACACAGCTCCACAGAAAACTCATTTGTAGGGGATGAGTTTTCTGTGGAGCCGACTATACATGCATAGTGCTCATTTCGTAGCAGGCCATTTAATATGTCAATATGCGCATAGGACCCAGTCGGCTGTGATATTGTCAAAAACTTTTTAAATTGCATTTTTTTATTTATTTTCCGTTAATTGTCCCTAAACAAATAAAATAAGAGTATAGCCACAGCACATAGCGGCCATACAAAGTGTCATCATACTCACACAGTCGGAGTGATCCCGCAGGAACACCATGGCCTCGTCGAGCTGGCGCTGCTCGGCCGGCGCGCCCTAACCAAGCGCACGTTACAGCGAGCAGCGGGACGCGCATAGACGTGAGGGACTGACGCGGTGGTGGAGTGGCAAGACGGGTTTGTGACGTGGAAAGACGCGGTTAAGGAGTGGAAATATTTGTTAATGATACAGAAAGACGCAGTTTGTGGTATTGAAAGAACTAGTTTAGGGAATGGAAAGATTTGTTAAAGATGTGAATAGACGCGGTTTGTAGTATCGAAAGACGCGGTAACAAAAGTAGAAACCAACAAACAACAAAAGTAGACCAAATCTTTACATAGGGAATGGAAAGATTTGTTAAAGATACGGAAAGACGCGTTTTATGACATCGAAAGACACGGTTTAAGACGTGGAAAGATTTGTTTATGATACAAAATGACGCAGTTTGGGCATCGCAAGACGCGGTTTAAGGAAGAAACATATTTGTTTATGATATGGAACGGCGTGATTTATGGTATCGAAAGACGTGGTGTGAGTGGGGGGGGGGGGGCTTTTTATGTTATAGTCCTATTGTTTAAGGAAAGGAAAGATACCGTTTGCATTGTTCGCAATTTAGTACGATTGTTATTATTATTTAGACTAAACGATTTTTTTTAACTATATTGCATTGATGTCTTATAAGTTCAAAAAAAACTATTCATTCATCAGCCAATGGACAAAAATCTACCAATGCAACTATTTTTTTAATAAAAACTACCAAACTACACATCACTAGTACTAAAAACATAAAGAAAAGTCTATGGCACGAGTCCTCACTTCTCGCTGACGATTAAACACAACATAAAACACAAAAAAAATTACACAGAAAATGTAATACGAACTTGTGTCCTGTCAATGTATTTATTTTTTTGGCAACTGATTTACCATAAAAAAATTGAGTTGGTGACCCGAATTCTTGCACCTTTACTGATTGTGTTGTAATTAGCCGTTCGTATTACATCTCGAAAAATATTAATTCAGAAAACAAAAGGAAAAGAAAATCCAAAGCATCATTTATTTATCGAAAAACAAAGAAAAACAATTCAAATATCAAAATTATTGGAAAAATCGTAAAAATTAGTTACATCCATGCGAAAAGGGGGACATGCTTAGAAAATATTTTCATAATAATAATGTGGACTATCTCCCAATTAAATAAATTTACTAATTTTCAACATTTGCTTTGTAAGCTTACAGACTTTCCAATTGACCCCATCTGCAATAGCGATCCAGTTCTCAATATAATTTCAAAAAGAAATAAAGACAGGTAATGGAACCAACTGAATCTAGTTTAAATTTAAGTAATTTCTAATTCTTCCACATAATCTATACAAGGTGAAAATAAATTAGCAAGCGGTGGGTTGGGTATCTGAACACGTGAAAATTTAAATAGGATTTCATGTTTTTATAGGGGTTAACGACCGCCGATAGTAACAACACTTAATGTATGAGTTGAGAAAATGTGTTTTCTCGTGTTTAGATATCTATTATCAATCACGTCTGTGGGAAATACATTAAAAAAACGATTTTTCAAGTGAATACTCCAACAGTATTCGATAACCCCACAGAAAATTATCAAATTAATTTCTTTTTTGTTTTATCATGTTTAGATATCTCATCAAGCATGCGGAGTTTTCCTAGCAAATTTAATTTACCCTGTATAATTTTGATTGTATACTCTGTTCCAAAAGTAACGAATGAAAGTGTAAACAAATTCTGTTGTGGTTAAATTCTTACGCTATCACTCACTAACACAACAAACACATTCATCTGTATTTAGAGGGTTTAACTTCATATATCACAACCTTTTCGAATCATTATTGTTTCAATAAAATTATTAAATTGTGATTGATGGCTGATCGACGAAAATTGAGATTATAAAATTAACCTCAATACATATATTGCCAGATGAAAAAAAAAATATAATAAGAGGGAAGCGCCAAGGTACCACGGAAAATGAATATTACTCCCGTCTTTTGCAATTTGCAGGTAAGTATCAGGGTTGTATGTAGATTCCAATTTAATTTGCAACCGTAACACATGAACTAAAATGAATATGCACCTAGCTTCTGACGTTTCATAAGTGCCCATGCGGGTTTATATGAAATAAAATATTTTGATTTGATTTGATTTGAATATTTCGTGGAAAACGGCATGTCCTAGAACCAAAACTTCGAAAACATGTGGCATCAGCCAAATGGAAGGAGGCGCGCGTGGGGGATTACGGCCCACTTCCTCTTACAGAGGAAATGGGCCGTAATCGCCTTTTGTCAGCAGTGGGAATATTATAGACGGATTATACAATACAAATTGGAATCCACAGGTACTTTTTATGGTCCATTTGTTTACATTTTTGTCAAATACTTTTGGAACAAACATTAAGGGTACTGATTTCTATCCTATGATTGAAAAAAATAGGGTTCACATTGCAATGTCTATAAGCTTTAATAAGTACTAAGATATAATACTTGTCGTACTTCCTTCAACTCCATCGTTTTCGCAGGGCTAGTGTAAAATGCTGGCTAAACATCGTGGCAAGCAAATGTATCAAATTAGTTTGGATTTGAGGATGTTGTATTTACAATGTGG
The DNA here is from genome assembly GCA_949987655.1 of Polymixis flavicincta. NCBI lineage: Eukaryota > Metazoa > Arthropoda > Insecta > Lepidoptera > Noctuidae > Polymixis > Polymixis flavicincta. Next base: position 1,103,396 of record OX465198.1, on the reverse strand, counting down.
GGTGGATGTTGTGGTGGGGATGTGAACATTGGCTAGGATGACTAGTTTCTTGCTACAATTTGGAGATGTTCTATAATCCCAGCATACATTTGTGGGAATTAAATATTCTAGATACTACATAAGCTACACTAATTGATGAATGGACTAGAATTAGTGTTCGAGACCATTCATCAATTAGTGTAGTTTGTTATACCAAATTTCTACTGATCAGGTTATCAAGTCAACTTTCATGTATAGATTCAATTTCATTTACTTTCTTTTTAAATACACTACCTAGCACCTAGCTTCTGACGTTTCATAAGTGCCCATGTAGGTTTTTGTGAAATATAAAATTTTGATTTGATTTTTAAATATTTTCATAATAAATCATTTATAAGAAAAAGTGGTCCGCCGATATCGACAGCAGGGCCATAGCTTAAATTTTAATTTTTAATATGAAGAACCATTCCCTTAATTACTCTCGTCTCAGCGACAATCAATGTGAGAATTGGAGGTAATTTTGACAGATCGCGACTGACATTGAATTGTGAAGAACGTTCTTAAAATTACAAGAATTACCACTCAGATCTTAACTAACGAGCCTAAAGAGCTTATTTTAGTATGTAAATAAATCTAACAGCTTCTATCTTATTTCAGCTGTTTATTTAGAATGGTCTACTGCTAGCTTAGATAGACCCTAAGAGCATCACTGAAAAATCTATCTCAACGAATCACACACAATATCACAAAACCAGTTAACATTTTTGTCCACTAGATTACTACTTATGTAAATCAGTCACAGTCACGATTCCCACCACAAGCCACGCCACGTGAGTCCAAGCACTCACCATATTGTTGGGCTGGAACACCGGCATGGGCGCGTGGTGCCCGTTGGGCAGCGCGGGCGCGTGCGGCGCCGGCGCCGACGGCGGCGACGACACGCCCGACGACACCCAGTTGGATTGCTGGAACAGTGCGAGGGGGCGTGGTTACGTGTCCGTCGAAGACTCCTGATCCATTCATCTAAACGTGGGTACAGTGCGGCTTGTTGCTTTGGAGGTTTGAGGAGCAGGGTGGAAAGTTTCTCATCTTCCAAAGAAAAGGGAGGATCATCAGACAGATTTATGTGTGGTGGGCTACCGCCCGGCGTTTGATATCAGAACGTTGTATACAATGTGTAATATAATAGACCCCACCGGACACCCCAATTATAGTAGTGCGTTAAAAGCATAGTTAAATGACAAAAACTATGTTTTTTAAAGCCTACAATTTTTTTTCTTTTTTTAACCGACTTCAAAAAGAAGGAGGTTATCAATTCGACATGTTTATATTTTTTAACCGACTTCAAAAAGAAGGAGGTTATCAATTCGACATGTTTATATATTTTTTTTTTATGTATGTTCGGGCATAACTCCGTCGTATATAGACGGATTTGCAAAATTATTTTTTTGTTCGAAAGGGGTTTGTTCCGAAATGGTCCCACATAAATTTCATATAGATCTGATGATGCGTTTTGGAGACAGACAACGGAACTCTTCAAAACTCTACAGCAAATCAACCGCGAATGCGGCTATCGCATAAATATGCATTGTTTTGACCCTGAGGATGATGAAATTTCGAATTGGTGTGGCGTAGGTAACTAAAAAGTGAAAAATAAAAACTTTTTTCAAAAAAATATCAACCGACTTCCAAAAAAACACTACAAAGTGCAAAATAACTTTAATTTCGGAAGGCGGTGACAAAGAATTAAAATACCTACACGTCCAAAGTCACCGACTTCCGAAATTAAAGTTATTTTGCACTTTGTAGTGTTTTTTTGGAAGTCGGTTGTTTTTTTTTTTTATCTAGAATATAGCGTTGACCCCAGCATTACTTTATGCATTTAAAATTGAGTCTTATTGCCTTGTATATGTTTAACATTAGTATTAGTCGCGCGGATAACTTAGCTTGCGCGATGCAGGATTTCTGTAACATCAAGTTCTTGCGTAGTTCGCATGTGGCGTAAGTGACGTTGTAGATGTCGCCACGTCGCATATCGTACCTGCGCGTTGTGGTGGTGGTGCTTGAGCGGCGGGTAGAGGCGCGCGTGCAGCGGTGGCGGCGAGTGCACCGGCGTGGACGGCGACGAGCCGTACGACGACAGGCTGCCGGCCTCCGCCGCCGGCACGCCCGGCGTGCTGGCCGAGCCGCCGTACATCTGGTGACGAGACGCATTTTGAAGATGGGAGGAACCAGTTGACAGCTGTGTTGAGGAGACTCAAGTCATTTACAATATTGCTTAGCTGTTGCTTGTGTTGAGTTCGAAAGATTAATCGTAGACTAGCTTCGGATCGTGTGGTATGTCGATTAAAAGTAGGCTCTGTCCTTCCCCAGGGTTCAAAATATTTTCATACTAAATTTCAGCAAAAGTTCCGGAGATTACCCTCTACACACAAAATAATTGTCCCTCTTTGTAATATTCGTGAAGATTTACTGCTCAATTTTAATATGCAAGTCAGTTTCAAGTTGTTTAACATGAAAATTGTTCTGTCACCGCCAAGATGTATTGGAATATAAAGATTTTGAAGGCCATCTTTAAGTTACGTTCGGGAATTCGGAATTCAGTCAGCTATATCATAAATAATTGTGATTGGAACTGTCGATTTTGAAAGTTTGCCAGAGTCAGACAAGCCTTTTTGGACTGATACTTAATTTTAACTGAAGACAGCAACTGTTCTTGCAGCTAGACGAACTGAGTATAGCCCTAGAAAATATTTTATCTAAAATCTTAACTTTAGCTCCCAAAGAGTTTTGTGATTTCTTCTAAAATGAGTGAGTTCAAGAAAAGCAGTACACTTACAGGTTGTAACGGCGGCTTGGCGACGAGCATGGGGTCTGTGGGAGAGTGGTGTGGCGCCGCGGCCCTGAACGAGGACATCGGCGGCAAGGGGAGCTCCGCCCCGCCGCCCCCCGCCTCGCCCATCGGAGCGCCCGCTATACCTGGAATATGGGGAAACATGGGTCAGTCACAACCCAGTAACTGGGTAATATGATACCCCCTAGTTAGACTGGTTCTCAGACGTCTGCGCTTCTGGTGACTCGTAACGACTGTCAAAGACACGATGACAGCCGGAACCAACGGCTTAACGTGCTTCCCGAGGCACGGAGGAGTCTTGGTTTGTTAAGATGATTACTCATCCACAGATCAACCGCGGCAAACGTAGCATAACCTGATCGATAGACCCGTGCCGTTGTTACTTAGCCTTCTTCTTAACATTTACGTGCACTGCTGCGCAGAAAATGTACAAGTGTTTTTTTGTTGGGAATTTCATCTCGAAGGTCAACCTAGGAGGTTGTCGGCTGCTTAACGGGACTTGCCTATGGCTGCCTCAATAAATTAAAGCCCCCAACCGGGGCTAATAAACTAACTAAGCGACTACACGCTAAGGGCACTCCCTGTGGTACGGACCTCGGCTTGGGTCATCGGCTACTGGCGTTTCCCCATTAATGCTCTGTGCAGGTCTACGCTAAGGATTGTGCTTACCTGGCGACGTAGCATAGGGGTCGTGCTGGTAGGCCGGCGGCGGCTGGTAGTAGGGCGCGCCCCACTCCCCGCCGGCGTAGTACGCCTCCTGGTAGGGGGCGCCGGCGCCTGCGCCCTTTGGGGACGCGTATCGCGATGGAGAATCGTGTCCGAATTCATCGCTGCCGTACTGTGGAAGAAAAGAGAACATGGAGATTAGTTTTTGATGGTCGCATCAGGCAGTCGCTCTATGTAAAATACTGGTATTCAGCTGCAGCCGGTAAGGAAACAGACCCCAGCATAGTTGGGGTAAGACTAGACACATGACGATGTGAATAAGTTGATACAAAATGTAAGTTCAAAAACAAAACCCGACTACTGAAACAAGACAATAACACAGACAGACAGAATCACGAAAATGGTCAGGGTATAGCCGTGGTCACATGCCATTATAATTTAGTAGGTAATCCTGGTACAGGCTGTAACCACTGCTTTTCCCTGACCATGAAATATTTTCCGGTTTCGTACTTTTTAGACCGAGCAATAGTCGGGTTATCGTTTTTGAACTTACTTTCTGTATCAACTTTAAAAGAGACAATTTTCGTGAATATGATCTCAAGTCGAAAAAATGACAATATTACGATTATGTTCATTCTCTAGCGCATTAGTAGTACATTGATATAAGACATAAGACGCCAGGATATCACCAGCAATTTATTAATAAATTCCATTTTGGACGTAATTCCTTATGAAACATGGAACAATCCACACGTCACTCGTTCAACCTGTAACTTTAAACATGTATGTGATGCAGTTTAAATATTTATTTATTTTATATTTGACAGTTTGAGAGGTAGACATAAATCAGAATTACAAACTAAATCTACTGCAACATTTATGAGTAGCTGTGACTCCTGACATGAGACTGACTACAATTCCAAACAGACAGACAGACAAAAATATAAATGCTTTTTTTTTAAGTACCGTATTTACTTTCATTTGCATTTAGTTACATAATCAGCCTATAATGAATAATTCCCACTGCTGGGACACAGAGCTTCTCGCGATGACAGGGAGTGGGCCGTAATCCACCACGCGGGCCCAGTACGGGTTGGTAATGTCACATGTCTTCGAATTATTTGGTTCTAGGACACGCCGGTTTCCTCTATGTTTTCCTTCACCGTTTTGAGAAGAAATTATTTACAACTAGTAAAACGCCTGTCGGGGTTTAAACCTACGGACCTACAACTCGTAAGTCGGCCGTTACCACTGGGCCACGACTGCTTGTACTGGCATTGCATCCATTTAGTAAACGCTGTTATTACAAATATTTCAATTTTAGAAAATACATTTCCTACTGCATTTTAAGAAATAACATATAAAATGAAATAAAAATTGACATTGATATTGCTGAATTATTTTACTTAAATTAATTTACTCCTTTTTTTCTGTTTATCTGAAACATACATCCAGACAAACCAAAAAAAAAAAAAATTGTCATCAAATTAGCAATTAGCGGTAGCAATTCTTCGATTTCGTTGCTATTTATTTAATTATAATAATATGTATAAATAGAGGCCTAGCAATGAAGGTTGGTAAAAGTACCTTTCGATCGCAGTTAGTCTGAAACCGTGGTCTGAAACAAGACCTTGTTCGTAAGTGAACCTACAACTACTACACATGAACCGTTTTCCTTCTCAAATAGTCCAGTTCTATTGCTAAATATCTACAGTACATATTAGGCCCGGGCCCCCGAAGCCACCACACTATTGTTCACTTTGCTTCCAGTACAACATTAGCAGTTAGTCACTGACCGCGACTCGAAATAATTCACTTGATTATGCTGTACTGACTAATAACAGTTATTGGAAGTGATTCGGAATTGTATGTTTGTTATTGAGGAAATATTTAGAGGTATTCATTTTTCACTTCGGTTTCTAAAATTAGAATTTTATTGAAATTATCGTCGGAACGGTAGGCCGCTAAATTGGAATTTGCTTAAGTTTTTTGCGATTGCTTTTATTCTAATAAAACAAGAAATAGATGGAAATAAATAAAAGCTGTTTTTAGTTGAACTAAGATTTTCTTCGACGCAAGTACGACAACATAAATTCACCATGATCACGCCAAATCCAAGGTTTTCGGGACGTAATTTAGTTTGACAGTTCTAAAGCGTTATAAGGAGCGAGCTTAAGAGGGAACAGGGCGTGCGATTCTCCATACAAATGTAATCCCCTTTTTCTTCCTGAAAAATGCCTCTAGAGCATTTTTTTTTTCATAAAATCAAGACCTGCTGTAAACACGTCCCTGTCATTTTCTTTTTTTCAGCAACTTATAAGTAAAGAAAATATGACCCTCTAAAAATTACAAAACATGCCCTATTTTTACCGCCCTGATTAGAGGACTACCAGACATATACGAAAAGCATTTTTTTATTTTTATTATAGGAACCTAAACATACTCTTTCTTAAAATGTTAATGTAAAAAATAATTGAATCGGCTTAGTTTTTGAGTAGAAAAAAGGGGAATACGAAACGTCGATCTCGTCAATTTTGTGATAATTTCGGTCTGAGCTGGAGCGCTGTCTCTATCACACACTACGGGAGCAGACTTACTGACAGCGCAACGGCAATAGTTTCTTCGAATACCTATTTTTCAAATTCCTCGCAGGCTCCGTCCCGTCTTAATGCCATCAACCAGGCACAAATCTAGATTCTGGGGTGTTGCTGAGAAATTCTAGACAGAAAATCCCAATAACACTGCCCGACCGGGGGATTGAACTCACCACATAGTCTTCCCGAGTTACCACATACTATTCAACCACCTGGCATGAGACCGGTCTATGCTAAATGTAGACACACAGTCACACACCAGATTAGTTAGCGCAACGATAAGTCGCAAGTGTGCGCCATATCTGTGAGTTGCGACATACGAGAAAGCTTTGTGATTACGATTATTTAATCGTCCGTTTGTGGGGACATCTTATTTGTTGAACAGAGATCAAAAAGAAGATCGTAGTATAGGAATTTTTAATATTCCCTCAATACTTATTGGCATTCCACAATGTTAACTTAGGTGGTAGATTTTACAAAGACATGATCGCTGTGGAGCATATCGGGCACAGTAAAGGAGGAGAGAGGGCTTTAATCGGTTGAATTAGTTGGTATACTATAGCCCCCTACTTCCCTACTTGCCCTACTATATATATTATCCCTACTAATATTATGAATGCGAAAGTAAGTATGTCTGTCTGTTACGCTTTCACGCCTAAACCGCTGAACCGATCGTCATGAAATTTGGCAGAGATATAGCCTGGGATATGGAGTAGGAGTTACTCGTAGGACATAGGCTACTTTTTACGCGATACCTAACATCCATGCGGTAAAGATATACCAAAGTCCTAACAGCTCCATACAAACTTTCGCGTTCAAATTATTAGAAAGGATTCTACCAGTGTTATGACATGATAGACATGTTACTGTAAGTTAGTGTCGTTAAAATAAAATAAAATAAATTTTGTTTAAATATTTGTATGCCAGTCCATGGCGAAACATCGATCGATAGGGAATGAGCCTATTGCCATCAAACGGGAACATATCCAAGACTTAGAATTGCTACTGAAATTCCAGATAGAAAAACGCAATGACCTATAGTCGTCGTAGTCGTCGTCGTCGTAGTCGGGACCTCCTATGTTGAGAAATAATACTCTGCACGCAAACCTACAAATTCATAATCCTAAAATCGCCACAATTAATGCACGACTTATGTCCACATTGACCATAACCAAACCACCTGGTTTCACCCCTTTGTTGCCTATCTACCACTACTCTCCATAACAGTCTGCGTGGCCCATAATCGTCACATTAACAATAGACGCAAGTGAGCGCTGCACCATATTTGTGACACTGCGAGATGTCGAAAGTTTGTCGTGTGTAATTACGATTATTGTAAGTTGTGTGTTTGCGGGTGAGTTTATTTGTGAGTCAATAGTAATGTAAATAAAATATTCATTTTAACATTTTTACAGACTTCAAAAAGGAGGAGGTTATCACTGTTTTTTTTTTATGTATGATCGGGCATAACTTCGTCATATTATAGACGGATTTGCAAAATTCTTTTTTTTGTTCGAAAGGGGTTTTTTTCCGAAATGGAACAAAAACAACCGACTTCCGGAAAAACACTACAAAGTGAAAAATAACTTTAATTTCACGGCGGTTACAAAAAAAATTGTATTTAAATTTTTTGTAAACGTGTTTTTTATGGTGAGTTTTTATTTAATTTCAAGGAAGGAGTCTGCTTAACTTTCAGCATTTTTCGTTTTAAAATGTTGTCGCATACTGCTCGCAGATTTTAAGAAATGTTTTCATATTATGTTATTTAACACATACATAAAATCACGTCTTCTTCCTATAGGGGTAGACAGAAACAATAGCTGAACGACACCTGCTACGACCCTTACATACACCTTTCACTTCGTTTACGTTCATACATCTGGTCATACACGCACGCTGTTTACGTGTACTACACACCTGACCTTTCTGAAGAACATCACCAATAAGGTCTTTCGTCTTCATGATAATAATATGTCATTAACGGAAGATGATATCAGTAGTCTGCAGTGCAGGGAGTAGTGATGGGTAACTCATCAATTTTATGTGAGGATGAGGGAGCCCCTCAATTTGCTTCATGAGGTCCTCACGAGGGACCCCTCATTTGAGGTGAGGAATCGTACGACGGCGTATTCGCCTCACGACTCGCGAGCCCGAGCCGAACTCAAACGAAGCTTCAAGTGAGCGAGGCGGGCGGGTGCAACGACGACTCACGAGTACTCACGAGTCACGACTCTCCGATAATCCGATTATTCACGTCCTCACTCTCTCACACACATCATTTTCTTTCGCTTATAAATAGACCGCCAAAATAAACGAATCAATGACCCTTTATTACCAATCTAATGCTAATGCTTTTAGAGTTCATAATAATTAATCGTAGCTGAAATAATTTAAATAATGTTTACTGTGCGGTGTGCCACGGTGTTGTCCAAACTTTAAGATCACACCTCACCTCACTCATTCCCATACAATTTTTGAGTCGGTTCATTCGCTCACTGAGCTCACTCAATTACTCAATCCTCATTCGCGAGTCACGAACTCGCTTGCCTCGATTTCCTATTGTCAATAATGTCAATGTCAATTTTCAAATGAGGGGTGATGAGGAATGAGGTGCTTCAATATTGAAATTCGAGTAACTCTTTCAATTTGCGATCACGAGTACCTCAAATGAGGGGCCTCATGAGTGAGGGACGCATCACTAGCAGGGAGATTTATTCGGCTTCACGTGTAGAGATGACGCAACGTTTTTTTTTTTAATGTGAATTTATTCTTCAATTTATTATTTTTTTGTAAACGTTGCTCCACACTAGGTATTTCTCCTGTATTGTGGGTGCGCAAACATTTAAAGTCACATATATACAAACAGCCAGACCCGAAACAACTACTTGTAGCTCATACAAATATTTGTTCCGTGCGGGAATCAAACCTGCGACACGCAGCGCAGCAGTCAATCGCTTAACCACTACGCCTACCGTGCCGTCGTCAATGCAATAATAATAACATAGTTTTAAGACCTCTGTTACTAACATTATATGGGAAATTTTAATTATGCCTGAAATAATCACGTCTGCCTAACCCTTCGGGGATCCCCCCGAGTGGGTTCCCGCATTGTCGTTGCGGGGGGGCTCAGTAACTGTGGATTCCGGCCGCGGTGAAGCCAAGAGGAACCCAACGGTGGGGCCGCTCGTCAGGGCTTTTGCCTTCAAGCCATTGACGTAGCGGCCAAAAAGTAGGTTGCGGTGAGGTGCACCGCAACCGAGGTGGGCCGCGATGTCGAATGGGAGGCATCGCGGCTGAGGGTTACGGGCTGCGGTAGAGGAGGAGTGCCGGTGCTTCTGAGCAGCGCTCTTCCCTTCCGTGGCCTGGACGGGGCCGCCACCGTTTGATGGCGGACGCGGTGGGGCCGCAGGGGAAGAGGAGTGTCGGTATAGCGTCAGCCGCTCTCCCTATCCCCTGCGGCCGAAAAGTGGTAGACGGGACGCGTTGTGTTCCACACGCGCGCCGTCAAAGATGTCAGCAACCACTGGTGGGGTCCGCAAGGGCCGATGCCTGCCAGGGGTGCGGGTTTGTTCGAAAGAGATACCACAGCCCCTGGCATACGGGCTACTGAGGGAACACGGGTGGGTTTTAGTCAGTAAAAGTCTGACACGCCCTCCTGCTCTACTCAGCAAGAGAAGTCATTTGATGATTTCCCACCCAAAAAAAAAACCCTTCGGGGATTGCAGTTGTAATGTTATGTTATGTAATGTCATTATAACCTGCACTTTTTTGAAGATTGTGGTAGATTTTTAGGCCTTTTCCGATTTTAATAAATACTTACAGTAATTTTTATAGTTAAGGGACTACAACACTTATTCAGCTCTGTTCAGATTTTGTCCATAGAAAACCACGATTTTGTATGTAAACGGAACAGACGGGGAAAGGTGAAACAAAGATTTTGTATGGAGATGCGATTGTATGCGATGTACGCATCTCCATACAAAATCGTTGTTTTCTATGGACAAACGCTGAACAGAGCTAAATAAGTTTGGTTAGTCCCTTAGTGGTACTTATTGACAGGGCTACACTGTCCTCCGAAACTATTAACACTGTAATTTGAAAATATTGTAAAAGCCAATTATTTTTAAAAGAGTAGGTAACCGTGGAGTTTCTTGCCGACTCTGGAAACGACCAATAAAATTGGCACCATGCGCCTAGCTTGTGACGTTTCATAAGTCTTGTGCCCATGTTGTGTAGGTTTATCCTACTAATATTATAATTGTGAAAGTTTGTATGTTTGTTACTCAATCACGCAAAAACGGCTTTGGATAAAATTTGGAACACAGATAGAATATAACCTGGATAAACACATAGGATACTTTTTATCGCGGTAGTACCTTCCCGTGAGATAATCTTCAACTACCATGAGGGCGTAGTCGCTGCCAAAAGCCTTGTGTACAATAAAACTATTTTGATATTGTTTAATTATAATTTCACAAACGCAATATGAACATTTTGCAATGCGTCAACGTAGTACTACGTCCTTAAAGAAAATCCACAAAACTCCACCCTGTGAGGGAATGTGAAAGTACCAGTCGCGTACCAAGTCCTAATGAACATGGCCACGGTCCAACATTCTTATTAAACGATGCATTATTAATTACCCGAGAACAGTTAACAACGGAGCTAAGGACCATTGTCTTGAGAAACGGTACTTTGGAGACGGGACGTTTTGCCAGTGATCTTTTTTCTAATTTGAAGTCCCTACGCTACATATAAATTAATCTTGCGACTGATTTGACCATAACCATAACATTTGAACGAAAACTGGTCTTAACATGGTAAGAAAACGTTGAATATTTCATGTAGTTAAGTACTCGTACTGACAATCAACCCGCACTGGGCCCGTGCTTTGCATTACTGCCCACTTCCTCTCAATCAGGGGAGTTCTGGGTCTACTCTCTAAGCAAGAAGTCCGTGCGTTCAGCCGAAGTTACGAGCGTTTGCAACTCCGTATCCTCCTGAACTAAGAATGTATGACAACACGATTTGACAGTTGTACCTACTGGCGATGTAAATTAGCCCGCCCGAAAAAAAAAAATTGGCCCTTTTAATGACGGATCAACTATTTTCGGACAGGCCCGTATCATCGTTGACAGACTTCCAGAGTTGACATAAGCCCCCTGTTTCTAAGCAAACTATCAGCTGATTTTGCAACGCAAAAGCGACAAAATAATTCAAAATCGAAGTCAATTATCTAAATTGGGCTGAGCATCAGCACTTTTTGAAATTCAAACTTACATGAGACAGTACCCTCCAAACAGCCCGCCCTAGTGCTTTAGCTGGGAAGAAGTGAACAGAACCATTCCTATCTAGCCCCACAATACTGCACGTACTGCAACCATTCAATAAACTCCTCTACAAGTCACAATGCACTCACCACAAAGTCCTGTCAATCCTTAACATCCGCATTGCTAAGATTACTTGTAAAAATAAACTAATTAATTAACAGTTCAGACGATGAGTCAATGCTAAATCATTGTTCCCACATCGTCGCGAGCTTCCTGCTGTGTGTACTGGATTTTTGTGGGGTAAGTTATTAGCGATTTACTATATTGGAAGCAAGAAGACTTAAGGACAACGAAAAGCTTTCTTGTTATTCAAAATTCACTTGTTACGAATATGTGGTAAGATTTGAATTAGCAGCAGTGCGTAATAATTTTATTTCTGTAAGTAGGTTTGTACAAACACTTATAAGGGACTACACACAGTTATTCAGCTCTGTTCAGGTTTTGTCCATAGAAAACAACGATTTTGATTTTGTATACAGTCTTCAGCGGCTGAACGGATGCGTACGCATCTCACAGAAAATAGTTGTTTTCTATGGACAAAAGCTAAACAGAGCTGAATAAGTGTTAGTAGTCCCTTACACGTCAATCATATTTAAAACTAGATGAAGTTGACGTTTCTTATCTGACTACTCTGAGAAGACAGGCCGAAATAAACTGAGAAATCACAGTCTCTTTTAAAGGCCATCCATAATCTTGCTCCGATCATGTGAAGACCATATCAATCGGAGCCTGAAATGGTATTTTCAGAAAGGAACCCCACATATTGAGAGAGGACCTGTCCAGTCAGTCCACGCATTTGTCAGAATTTTTGTTCCTGACCTTTACTTACTGAAGTTTGCATTTAAAGCTCACAATTAACAAAGTGGCTTTGAAGCGAGCACCCTGCACATGCTTTACCAAAAAACGTCAGATTTTTTATTCTCCAAATAAAATCTAGCAAGTGACAATAAAAACCTCCGCAAGACTAAAAATCCCACACTATCGGAAACAAATTGCGTGAAATCGCTTCAGCTTATAAAAACGCTTCCGCTCCTAACTTGCATTTTAATATCACTACGTAATTCATATGAAATCATTTTTCATTATAAGAACGGGAACAGATTTAGAGTAGACTTTATACTCATAGAGATGTTTTTAATGAGTCATCATTACATTCGGATAATCCGCTCTGGATGTCTGGCTAAGTGCATTGTAATAGGTAGGAATTAATACGTATTGTACGCATTTCGTGAAATAACATCGGGTTTTAATTGTTTCTATCCCTACTAATATTATAAATGCGAAAGTAACTTTATCTGTCTATATGTTACGCTTTCACGCCTAAACTGCTGAACCGATCGTCATGAACTTTGGCAGAGATATAGCTTGGGATATGGAGAAGGACATAGGCTACTTTTTTACGCGATAACCGACGTCCACGCGGTCAATAAATACCAAAATCGTAACAGCTCAGTGGATAAGAGAGCAGAGGGATACTTCCCTTATTTTGAACGTTCGCATTAAATTCTGTCTTAATCTATCAAAAATATCTCTAATTTATCCAATATTTTTTAACTTATTGACATTGATTGTCGTTGAGAACGAGATGAGTTTGCGACTAGAATATGAATTGGCCTTCAGATCCTTCGCAATAGCCACATTTTTTTCGCGCATTGGATTTGAGAATCCAACAGAGAGCAGCGAGAGTGAATCTTAACGCGACGAAAATCAACTCTCGGCGCTAGTCAATAGGGATCTATATATAATAGGTCTTTACCTATGAAATTGCCGTTTTGTATGAAAAAATTTAAACGATTTTTTTTCATGAATTTTTTATTTGTATTAATCGAAGTAATCACCCATGCAATCAATGCATCTTTGCCATCGCAGTGGCAGTTTATTGATGCTCTTCTTAAAGAAATCAGCTGGACGGGAGGCAACAAATTCTTCAAAGGCATTTTGTACTGCCTCTCGGGTATTAATTTTTTTTCCCGCCAAGAAGTTATCCAAATTCTGGAAAAAGTAGTAGTCTGTAGGCGCAAGGTCTGGTGAGTAGGGCGGATGACGGAGCGCTTCCAACACCAGTTCTTGCAACTTGGAGACCGTCTGCTGTGCAGTATGAGGTCGCGCGTTGTCGTGCAGGAGCAGCGGAGACGAGCGATTGACCAATGCTGGTTGGAGATGCGCCAGCTTCTCCATCATTGTGTTCAGTTCTTCACAGTACACATCTGCAGTAATGCTCACCCCGTTTGGTAAGAAGCTGTGATGAATCACACCGGCGCTAGACCACCAAACAGTGACCATCACTTTTCTAGGGGTAAGTTTTCGTTTAGGGCATTGTTTAGGTGCTGAACCAGGATCCAACCAACTTGCTGAGCGCTTACGGTTATCAAACAGAATCCATTTTTCATCGCAGGTAACAATGCGGTTCAAAATTCCTTCATTTGTGTGTCTGTTGAGCAGTGCAAGGCACGTCTCGACGCGTACTTCGCGCTGGCGATCATTGAGTTCGTGGGGCACCCATTTGTCAAGCTTTTTTACCTTGCCAATTTGACGCAAATGGACCAATATTGTTTTGACGCTAACGTCGAAAGCTGCTGCTAATTCAGCCGTAGATTGTGTATCATCAGCTTCCACAATCGCCTTTAATTCGTCATTGTCGACCAAAGTCTTCGGACGACCGCGAGGTTCATTTTTCAGGTCGAAATTTCCAGAACGGAAGCGAGCAAACCAATAACAGGTGGTGCGTTGGTTTGTAGTGTTAGCTCCGTAAACGTCGTTGATGTTGCGTGCCGCTTGTGCCGCGTTGCTGCCACGACGGTACTCATATTCCATAATTACTCGAATTTTTAACGTATCCATGATGACGAAAAAGATTGAAATGCGATGAAAATGTAACACTAATCAATAAAGAAATGACTACTTTTAGAAAAAAAAATCCATGTTTTTAAAATAAAATTAATTTGAAATTAGAATTCTTAGCCAAACAAAAATTATTTTGATTTGAAATGGCCAGTACTGCAGAACGGCAATTTCATAGGTAAAGACCTAATATTTATGTTGCTACCCATGAGAAAACGCGAGAGTTTATGTATGTACAGACGCCAGCACATCAAGCTATTCCCAACTGTAAAATTTTCCCAATTGAACATGAACCTTATGCTTTTGTAATAAAGTTGAAAAACTATCAAAGAAATTTGACAGATTGGGGTAGCTCGATGTGCTGGCCTCTGTACTGTTTTTAACTTAGACGCACAATTTTAAACGACAGATGCCAATTTTTGATCCCATTTTTAAACACCTTTTCGTACCGACTTTTTGTACACTGACTCTCTAGAATCATTTACCGCTCCAAGGGGCGTACACAACATATTGACAATTCAAGATGGCTGACGAGTATCACATAACAGAAATCCATTAAGCAATGTCAAAAGTGGCGTCTAAAGGATATAGAATTACTGAATGGCGTTGAACAAAAAATACTGATTGTAGGCGTCCACTTTTGGATAATAGAATTTATCTTAGGATGGTTGTATCTTGTAGTAGTAAGTGTAGCAATCATTCCAACATGGCTGCCTGGAGGGCTAATATTTCTTGTCAAAACGAAAGAAGAGGAATACATCATTGAAGTAGTGGTCAGATTTAAACGATCATATTACTTTTGTGGAAAAGGAAAGGCCTGCAATTTGGCAAAACCAAACCAAGGCTTTTTCAGATTAGCATACATACGTGGAAGTTTATCTTCCAGCTTTTAGATCTAAAGTCATACGCAGTTAGCAAGCACGCTCATCCATCTTCATCCTCGATGGAAACACGAAGAAGCTTTTCCCCGAATTTCGATAGCGCCAAGTCGGTTTTAAAATCCCTTTTATTCACCTACTCCTTTAACGTCTCTATGCAACATCAATCGCTTAAATCTATCACCCACACTTAAGAATGGCTGACATTTTGACAGTTTAACAACATTCATTGTGTTATTTACGTTGTTGAGCACACAATTTTTTCGAGTATAAGAAGCAATGGATAAACAATATCTTTAAAATAATTTAGATCCATCATTCGTAGATCTCCCAGTGGTAACGGCCGCGACTTATGAGTTGTAGGTCGTCGGTTCGAACCCAGACAGGCGCTTTACTTTGTGTAAATTATTTCATCACCACTGCTCTCAAACGGTGAAGGAAAACATCGTGAGGAAACCGGCATGTCCTAGAACCAAAAATTCCAAGACATGTGACATCTACCAACCCGCACTGGGCCCGCGTGGTAGATTACGGCCCACTCCCTCTCGTGGAGAGGAGGCCTGTGTCCCAGCAGTGGGAACGTTTATAGGCTGAGTATGTATTCGTAGATCTTTGCCGGTCGCTACAGGTAGTCACAGTACAGGAGTCTGAAAACTTGACAACTATTCTTGCCAAGGGGTCTCGTGTTACCCTGTAACTGAGTTGCGGAGTTCAGAAAGACAGTCGATCCAATTAAAAACTGTTTTTGACCTGCATCCGGTTAGACTGGAAGCTGACCTCAATGAAGTTGGGAAAAGGCTAGGCAGATAATGGATTAATAGTGACATTTTCGTGATCAACTGCTCAAATATCAAATCCACAATATTATCTCATTCATATTTACAGCACTGTTTGTGTGTTTGTGACCAGTATAATTGACTGCTACTAATTTTAAACCGCGTGGGCCGCAGTACGATTATCTAATAGTACTAGAGATTGTACACTCTTGCGCAGGTATGATGATGGACACTGAAATATGTACGACACGGTGAGTAATTGTGGCTGAAATGATCTTCTTTTTGTTGTGTATTCATTGCCAAGAAGCAAGAAGCGCTCTTTTTTCGTGGTATAAATGTATGATGCGAAGTATTGGTGAACATACCATCTCGACTTGTTTCAGCGAAGGGCAGAGCAGAGGTGTGCCTATAGTTTACCCACATTTCGCATGTTAAGTTCGGATTCGGAGCCTGAACTAAGAATGAATGACAACACGATTTGACAGTTGTGTGACACTGGAGATGTAAATTTGCCCGTCCGAAAAAAACGTTTGGCCCTTTTTATGACAGATCAACTATTTTCGGACAGGCCCGTATCATCGTTGACGGACTTACAGTGTTTGTCCCCTTTGTCCCAGTAAACTGAACTGTCGGCTGATTATGCAACGTGGGTGTGTGGGGGTGTATGTGTGGGGGCGAGCCTATTCCTATCAACCGGGCATAAATCCAGACTCCAGAAAAACCCAATAACACTTCGCCCGACCTGGGTATCGAACCCAAGACCTCGTATTCAGCAGTAGCGCTTGCGACCACTAGACCAGCGAGGCAGTCGAATTGGCGAAAGAAACTATTTTATCTTCTAATCTTTTGCCGAAGAGTAGGTTCAACAATGTAGATTCTACGCTGACCAGTGTAAAATATCAAAATGGTTTTTAAGCAGCTAGATTGGATTGCGTTCATAATTAGAGATCTAAATTGGATATTCAGTTCTTGGCACCTGATGTAAGTAAGTTCAAACAGCTCTTCCCAGAAGGCATAATGGTCTCCTGACCATTATTAGTTCTGGGAAGACCTGTTAGCTGCAGTGGGGATAATACAGTTGCTGAGGGAAATGTCCAAGGTAATGTTGGATCACTAGATTCATCGTCATCATCATTTCAGCCGAAAGCACCGCCACTTTGACCGGTTCTGTGCTTCTCGCATCCAGCGGATTCCTGCGGCCTTTACCAGGTCATCGGTTCACCTTGTGGGAGGCATTCCGTCGCTACGTCTTTTAGTACGCGGTCCTCCTCCTCCTCTTTAAATTACAATGCAATTCACCAAGATATTGTCTAGAGAAGGACACCCAGCTATCTGAAAGGAGTGCAGAATTTAGGGTATATGCTAAAGATGTGTAGTCCAACAACTTACCCCACTCTCTTGACTAGTCGTCGGCGGAGGCTGCAGGCCATGCTCCTCGTTATATCTTCTCCTCGCCCTGTGCCTCAACAGAGCCGAGGCATCAGGCTGTCCAAACTGGAACACATGCTCCTCCTTTCCACTCAAGAACACTTTCTGCGCGTGCAGCTCATAGTCTTTACCAGTAAAGTCTGTACTAACATATTCCGACCGAACACCGTCGAGGATCTCCGAGGACAACCGAAGACTGTCCGAGGTTTGCCGAAGGTTGACATCGGAGTCACTTCGGTAATTTTCACATATTTGATTGAAGGTATTGAAGTATTCTGTGGCTAAATCAGTCCGTGGTTCGTAGATGATTTCGGTTATTGGAGGAGGTTCAGCAGGGAGTGAGAATGTAGACTCCATATTAGTGACGTCATGCCGGAGAGCCATTGTCGTCATGAAATCATTTGAATTTAAATTTCTTGCATTTGTTTGGACGCATCACTTTGTTTTGTTTGTGTCACTGTTCTGTTTTTGTTTTCACTTGTTTATTTATTCACTTTGTTTTGTTTAATTGTTTTTGGGTTCATTGGTTTATGACATTAGTGTGTTTGTTCCGTCGTTTTGTCGAACTATGGAATAAAATTCAAGTTGGAATTTCTGTTGTGCCCTCGGAGTTCACGTCTAGTCGTGCGCATCATATGAAAAGCTAAAAATAAGGCTCAAAGCTATTAGAACTTGTCTAAATTCTTTCATTCTACTAAAAAACATACTATCCGTTCAGACTTAATTTTCTATTACAATCTCTTCACACTTCTAAATCGAAACGGGCAAACTAAAACCAATTTCAAAATTGCCAAAATACAGAATTCTTACAAAAACCTCAATTTGCAACATGACTAAATCTTCGCTAATTTGCAACACTCAAAATCGACCACCCCAAAGAAGCAATCTAACCGCAAAACCGCTATAGACAATAAGAATCAAATATGAACAAAAATGGAAAAAAAATTACACACGGTCTGTAGTCCTATAGAAAATATATTTAGCACCTTGCTTTAAATCCCCTGGGAACGAACGGACAGGCCATAGGACCCATCAGTGAAATTTCAATTGGGTGAAAGGACCAGGTAAGATTTGGTTGTGAATATCGTGAAAGGGGTTCGTCAATTGTAATATTCTTTGACAAGTGCATTGAATATTTCGGTATATCAAAGTGGCAAGGTGTGATCATTGTTGTTTGTCGCTTCATCGGTCACCGATTGGACGGCAAAGCGTGGTGATTTTGCCACGATTTTGTTTTTTTTATTTTTGTTAAAGGTCCACATTTCGCAGTGACGGAATAGAATTTTGTTGGCTTTATCGTTTCGTAGATTTGAGATGACTTGTAAAATTGGGTGGTGGTAGGTCATCTAGAGGATGTTCAAACCGTTTAAAAATCAATTTGATAATAAAATTATATTACATATCTTAAGATGACATTTTGACATTGGATTCATACTCCCAGGTGTCATTGATATCAAGATAATAATTGATATTTAACAAAACAACTTTGCCGTTTCGGCCTGGCATCTGAATTGAAATAAGTGTCACCTAATAGATAATCGTAAATTTTAATCAACTGCCAAAGGTATAAAAACATTATCTATTTATTTTACAATACATAAATAGATATTCTTTGAATGTATAATTATTTTGTTTATAATTTGTTTATGTTTGCGAAATAGTTATTTATACAAACATAGTTTAAGTAACATTACCAAAATTATGGGTAACGTGCCTGAATTAGATATAAATACATTAAAAACTTTAGTACCACAAATTAGGCAAACCAGTATCTAGGGTACCCTTTAGTAAGTGTCCCACTTTAGCCCGATGTCCAGCAGTGTCGCCTAAAATGATGTGAATGAAGTGGCTAAACATTCCCAATGCACATTTTATCAAAATCAACTCTAAAAGTTGATCTACCAGGTCAGAAACCTCAAAAGTGAAACTCATATACACAATTTTTTGCTCCCAATTTCAGAGAACAATCTCCACGTAATTGCTGGCCATATGATATTGTTTTTGTTCACAGTAACACAGCTGATTTGATACGGACTAAGGTTTCTTCACATTGATCGTAATACAGTGCACTCTCAAGCTCACCAGATGACAGTTTTTTTTTGCAATTCATGATTTTACGGCTTCTAAATGATCGACAGCATCTGCATCATCTGCCTAGCCTTTTCCCAGCTATGTTGGGGTCAGTTATCAGTCCAACCGGAAGTATTTTACATGGAGCAGAACTCAGTTTCTGGGTAACACGATACCCTTGGTAAGACTGGTTGTCAGACTTTCGGGCTTCTGACGACTTGGAAAGACTGAAAAATGTCAAAGATCCACGCATGTCAGCTGGGACAAACGGCTTAACATGCTTTCCGAGGCACGAAGGGGTCTTGGTAAGTAAAGATGGTCACCCATCCACGGACCAACCGCGCCAAGGGTAGCTTAACCTGATCGTTCGACTCGTGCAGCTGTCGTTACTTTGCCACAAGCCCCAAGCTTCCAAAAGATCATGGTATTTAAAGGGATAAGTAGGTCTTGGAACCCGAGATCACAGTTGGTAACGGTAATGTCTTTAATTTTGACAATTCGACAACATCAATTGCGTGGCTTACGGTGTCGACCAGACGAATAGGGTATTTTACAATTTGATAAAAACTGTTTTAATTTGAAAATTGAGACGATATATTTAACAGAAATATAAAAATTAATTAATTTATATCCATTTTCTCCATTTAAAACGATTAAAATCAAATGTATTTTTCGTTGCTTTGAATTTACCACCAATACGCTCCTTACGATGACTTTTTATCACATGACATCTTGACGTCAGCTTTGTGTAAACAGCACCAGTACAAATAGTTAGTTTGGCACAGTTTTAGAAGTATTTGTGCACAGAGGCACCGCACACCAGTGATTTCACTTTCTATCCATAAAAAATCTTGTTAATTATAAACACGACACTCACTTGTTTACTTAATAACTACTTTAGTTTACACAAAGTTGACGTCACGTGATAAAAAGTCATCATAAGGAGCGTTTTGGCGGTAAATTCAAAACAACGAAAAATAAATTTGGTTTAAATCGTTTTTAATTGAGAAAATGGATATAAATCAATTTACTTTTATTTTTCTGTTACATATTTCGTACCAATCTTCAAATTAGCATAGTTTTTAATAAATTGGAAAATACCCTATTTTTCAAACTTATGAAGCAATGTATTAGCAATTTCCTTCCGTTGGGTTGTGGTTGACCGTGTTAAGCAATGCAGGTGCAGGTTCTTAAGGTCTGGGTACAAATGGATCATTGTGCAATGTTTCAGAAGCGCTGAAATGGAAGTGCGCATATTTGGTTAACTAGATTCAAATGGATGGCAATCACAGCACAGTTTAGTCGCCCACACATTTTGTTCTATGAAATGAACTGTGCTCCAAATGGGCACTGTGCTAGAAATCGTGAAGTGATATTGATTACTATGAAAAATAAATTGCATCAAGATACAGGAAACATTTTTAACCAGTGTGCAAATTGGAACCATGAATTCAGGAAACACAAAAAAATCAGCTGATTTTTTGTGTATGCAAAAAACTATCTGCTGTTTCATAGAAAAGTGCAATCACTTTTCTATGAAACAGCAGATAGTTTTTTGCATAACCGAAGATAAATTTCTGCGCTGGGGATCTAGAATGATATGCTGAATTTATGGTTATAGTTTGCGCACTGGTTAAAAACGTATCCTGTACACAGGAATGATAAGCATCTATGGAAAAATGCTATCAAAGACAAAATTTATTCACTTATTGAAAAATGATACCTGCGTAGTAATTGTGTATCACACCAACATTAGGAATGGCTTTGATTTTGACGGTTCAACGACATTCGTTGCGTTATTTTTTCAAAACACATTTATCAATAGATTACCAATATCCTTCACAATAATTCAGATTGGTATTGATAGTGTGTTTCGCAATCGGAGTAAATTTGATGTGCTCGTATTCATAGATCGGAATTTTGTAATTCCCAAACCCTTTGACATTCCAGGCAACAATATTGACTAACTCTTCAACCACTAGCCTAGGAAGGCTTTTGGCTAGGTAATAACCGCATGGTTTGATCGATCAGGTTAAGCTACGCTTGCCGCGGTTGGTCCGTGGATGGGTGACATTTCTTTTCATACTAACACCGTGCCTCGGAAAGCACTTTAAGCCGTTGGTCCCGGCGGTCATTCGAGGATCTTTGACAGTCGCTGGTGGTCGTCAGTAGCCCGAAAGTCTGACAAACCAGTCTTACCAAAGGGAATCATCCTTTTCGCACCCCATGCCTTACCGCTACCGTAGCAAAAGGTAGGCTGCCAGTAGGTGGCACTTTTTTTTGTTTGGGGGGGTTTGCCATAATCTCCACTCTTGGCAGGCGAGTTGCCGATCGCAGCATGGTTTTAAAAATGCATAGAGAATCCTGCTGCCCATTCTCCAGTAGCTCCCTTAGTCGGGTCCCGTAAACCACGGGAAGAAATGGGAAAACGAATCGTATTACACAGTAACTGGGTTGTGAAGGTCAGTTAAGCAGTCGGTCCATGAAAAATACTGGTATTCAGCTGCAACCGGTTAGACTAGAAGCAGATAGATTCAACTTCAACTTCTCTAACACATGCACAAGAAACGCGCCACCTAACCCGCCGCCGCTACACAATTGCGCACGTAACCCTTAGCTGGCAGTCGCGGGTGGTCGCCACCGTGCTCGGCAACCCGACACCGAGCCGATCAGCTGATTCCCACGTACTCGTGCACTGTGTACATCCTATTGTGTGCAGAGGTGTCATGTTGTCGCGAATACGGGCTGATTATGAACAGGGTGGGTTTTGTTTTAAGGATTTTGGTATTTCGGTACGACGTTTTTAACACGCTTTTATGTTTGTTTGTAACCTTTGGACTTGATTTCGACCCACTTCAAACGGTCAGATTTCGTTTAAACTTTGTAGACTTATCGAGGACCGATGACAATTCAATAATTTTATAAAGTTCCAAAAAAATGAAAAAAAATAAATGTATAATTTTTCTGATCTTTTAGTTTGGTTTTTGAAGTGTGTTTTTTTAGATTATTTTATCTATTATTTATTAGTCTAAAAATGTGAGTTTATTTATTTATTTAAAGTTTTCGCACACAAAAAAGGTACAAAGATAGACTTAATGCCTCAGGCATTCTCTACCAGTCTTGGCGGAGAGGAACAAAGATAAAAAAAAAAAAAAATATATGAATCAAATTATAAGATAGGTACAGTCACCCAAAGATATAATTAACCAGAGTTTGCAGATTTAGTAAGAAACTGGTGGATGTTTACGAATGAAATTGAATTTCATAAATGAACTGTTTGTTCTCTATTAATTAAATTAAATTTTGAATTGAAAACATCTGTTGGTTTTTTTTACTAAACTTCAACTATATCCGACGATGCTGGTTACTTTTCTCTTTTGGTGACCGTACATCATCATCATCTGCCTTTTCCCAACTATGTTGGCGTCGGCGTCCAATCTAACCGGATGCAGCGACTTGGAGCGACCGCCTATCTGAGCTCCACAGCCCAGTTACTGGGAAATACGATATCCCTTGGTATGGCTGGTTGTTAGACTTTCTGAGTTTTCACGACAATTTATGTAGGTATAATAAAACATAAAAAAGTTATAAACTTATACTTAATACACAAATACATTCCTACATCCATATTTACTATAATTTATATGGCACTGTTGTTTGTTTTTGTGCCATTTAAACATGTCATCTTTCGACTAAAATAATGATTATGATGACCCACATTTAAAACTGTATTAGAACGCTCCATTTAATTGAAAGTCTATATAAAGCCATATCAGTGGACCCCTAAAATGTTGTCCATTTCTGGAACAATTATTTCTTAATCAGTTCCCTCATTGTTCCGACCCCCGTTACGCGAATCACCCCGAGCATAAGTATTACGTCACACAACCCTTTCAAGATGAGGATGACGCGGGTAGTAGTAGAACAGTATTTATATTTCTAGAGGTTTTCAGAATGAATGAATGTGCGTAAAATGGTGATTGAATGCCTTAAAAGTGCATGAGAAGAATATGAATGAGGGTTGATGTTTTGTTTTAAATCGGAAAAATAGGAAAGGATATATGAGGATCAGTAGTGGCCCAGTGGTAATAGCCGCGACTGACGAATTGTATGACATAGATTCGAACCCAGACAGGCGCTATACTGAATATCATCACCACCACCAAAATATTTGCAGCAACCAAATCGATCTTCACTTTGATGGTTTGGGAAAGTTGAAAGCCCCTTTTCATAAGTATCTCCCCGATTAGTTTTAGTCATCAATATGCTATAAGTTAGTCGTAAGTGATTTATGTTTTACAAGTTTTAAGTATTAAAAGCATTTTTTAACCTAGTTAAGTTACTTTAGTTTATTTTGTACAACTTCCTTAATACAGGATAAGTTTTTGTCCAGTGCGAAAATTTTAACCATGAATTCAGCATATCATTCTAGAGCCCCTAGCGTAGATTTTTTTCGCCGGTAGAACAAAAAAGAAAAAACAGCTGTTTCATAGAAAAGTGCTACCTACGCGGTCAAAATGTATGGAACAGCTGATTTTTTTTTTTAATAACGTGCGAAAATTTTCTGCGGTAGGGGGTCTAGAATGATAATATGCTGAAATCATGGTTGAAATTTGCGCACTGGATAAAAACTTATCCTGTATGCATGCGGAGTTTACCTATAAGTGATTGTTACACTACTATATTAATTTATCTTTTACATGTTATCTTTAGCATAATACCAGTGTAAACAATTGTTGGTGAACCTAATAAATAAATAAACCAGTGTTAACATCGTGAGGAAACCGGCCTCTCCTAGAAGCAAATATTCGAAGACATGTAGGCATCTATTACCACGCACTGGGCCCGCGTAGTGGATTACGGCCTCACAGAGAGGAGGCCTCTGTCCCAGCAGTGGGAACATTATAGTCCGACTGTGAACTTTAAAACAAAGGACGTAGCTCATCAGTGTATAATACTCCGTCTCCGCCCTCAAATCAAACAGACCTTGCATTCTCAAAATAAATTAAAAAATAACAGTAACACAGACATTAGAATTTAAAAAAATGCAATAAAAACGTGTCGACTCGGGCACCAAACCTGCGACCTTGACCCCGCGCATCTGCCGACCCGACACCTGTCATATGGTGCCGATGTGCTATGCCACTCACATACCAATCTTGGCTCCCATGTTTACTATAAATACTATGGTTTGGTTCTTGTATAAATATGTGAACGATTTGACGACTAAATAAATTTGGAAGCAGCTGTAAGTACACGTAACGTACGGACGTCAAATACCGCAGCGAGATTTATTCGGGCCCTGGGTCTTCAACACAGGCAGCCACTCTGTGAGATGGAGTGGGCCATGATCCACAACGCAGGCACAGTGCGGGTTGGTGAATGTCCCATGTCTTCGAATGTTTGGTTCTAGGACATACCGGTTTCTACACGATGTTTTCCTTCACCGCTTTGAGAGCAGTCGTAATGAATTTCTTAACACAAAGTAAATCGCCTGCCTGGGTTTGAACCTACGACTCGTAAGAAGTGGTCGGTTTACCACTAGGCCAAAATTGCTCAACTCGCCGTAAGTGTAACAAAATTTTCGGAGTTAATTAAACCTAGTTTTTTTATAAAGGGAAATTATAGGATTCTTGGAGAATGAAGCCCAGTTTACTTTGTTTCGACCTATACCTATAACTATCAAACAAATTCAGTTTCAATCAGCTATATAATACCTATATGAGAACTCAAAATACCTACTCTAGCGAAGCTTAAATACAAAAAAATAAACTAACTTGATTTAAATATTAATTCTAAATCCGCCCACCACATTATAGAAAATATGCCTCCAAAATCTAAAATGCAAAAGAAAATAAAAAATAAATTTCGGACAACACCCCTGAATTGTATTATTCTAGCAACAAATAAAATTAAGGGGTGTTGTCAAAGCCGTACTTTTTTTGTGTTCATATCGTACATAGCAATCATGTCTTAACCACAGGGTATGCGGTTGGTTGGTGATGACGTGGTGCTTCTCCGATGGCTACGCTACACTGACGTGTCTTGTCAATATTGAGGTGGCTGAATTATTAAAAAATAAAAACTGTCACCCCTTTCCTTTATTCCTCGAATACGTGTACAATTTGACACCGACATTTAACCGGTTCCGCCCCCACTGACACTGATGGGGGTTTGTAGAGCCACTTTTTCCAAGAACTAGGAAGTGGGAGCGGGAGTTTTGGGGGAAACATCTTAAGTAATTTTGACGTTCAAAAAGTGCTGATTCTCAGACTTTTAATGTTGATTTGGATTGAATAGGGCGATGTGGTTCGTGGTCAAATTAAAATATCTAGAAAACTGAATGCAGGAATTTTGAGAAGTTCTTTGTTATACAATGGACTTGAGCAGCGGAGGCCCAATGGTAACGGCCCAGAGATACCAAGTTGTAGGTCGTGGGTTTGAATTCAGACAAGCGCTTTCCTTATGTTTTAATTTAATTAATTTCGTCACCACTGCTCTCAAAACGGTGAACGAAAACATCGTGAGGAAACCGGCATTTATTAGAACCAAAAATTCGAAGACATGTGATAACTGGACAACCCGCACTGGGTCCGCGTGGTAGATTACAGCCCACAGCCTTTCGAAAAGAGGAGTCCTGTGTCCAAGCAGTGGGAACATTATATGCTGATTATGCCATGGCTTAGCATAATCAGCCTAGGCGTAGCAGCCAGCATAAGTCGCAGTCCATAGCATAAAGCATAGCAGCTATGCTATATGTTATGGACTGCGAGAAGCATCTACTCGGGACAAAAAGTTATTAAAAATTAACTGAATTTAATTTTAATAAGGGGTTAAGCTTTTCAGAAGGCCAATTCTCGTAATTAAAAACGTTCAAAATCTAGATTTTGAACGTTTTTAATTACGACTGCGACTAGTCGCAGTCCCATCTCAGCGACAAGCAAATGTCAAAAATGTATGAAAAATCGAGGTAGTTTTGACAGATTGACACTGAGATCAGACTGTGAACGTTCTTAAAATTACGAGAATTGGCGGCAATCAGGTGACAGAGCTAACCTATTTTCCCCTTGCAAGACACAGTTAAGCTACAAAACTTACCCCAAAAAATCTTAAGAAAATATCCAAATTTTTCCATAACCTATATTTAAGTTAAAAGTTTGAATGCCCAAATACATACTTAATGCAATAATTACCCGCAATTAGCATACATTGAAAACACACCTGTTGCGCCCGTACAAAAGGACTGAAAGCTGACCGTCTGGTCCTTCACGTACTAATTGTAGAGGGAACGTGAGTTTTAAAAGAAGTTGCTGCCCTCATTTTGAAATTGGGAGTTCAGTTTTGAAAGGGAGAAAGGGATTGTTTGAAAATCTATTCATTTGACTTCTTGTTTTTTGTCTTGTTGTAAATATGCGAATCAAAATACCGTAGCAGTAGTTTTGAACTATTGCATAGGTTTTAACCGACTTCAAAAAGAAAGAAGATCATCAATTCGACTTGTTTTTTTTTAAAGTATGTTCGGACACATAACTCCGTCATATTATAGACGAATTTGTGAAATTCTTTTTGTTCGAAAGGGGTTTATTCCGAAATGGTCCCATATAAATTTCACATCGATCTGACGATGAGTTTCGGAGACAGACAACAGAACTCTTCCAAAAATGACAGCATTGTTCTGACCCCAAGGATGATGAAATTTCGAATTGTTATGACTAAGAAGTTAAAAGTAGAACTTAAAAAAAAAACAACCGACCTCCAGCAAAACACTACAAAGTGAAAAATAACTTTAATTTCGCAAGTCGGTGACTTTAATATAATATAATGTTTATTTACTCAAAAAAAAAACAAGGCATTGTAGTACAAGCTACAAAAAAAAAAATACAGTTATACAAAAATAAGTACTATATCTACAAACGTGTGGGTGAGCACTGCTCTCCTTGCTAGGTTATGAAAACCTGTGTTAAGGAGAAGCAGTCCGGTCCCCTAAGGTATAATGGCGTGCATTTAAATTTTTTGTCACCGCCTTCAGAAGTTAAAGTTATTTTTCACTTTGTAGTGTTTTGCTGGAAGTCGATTGTTTTTATTTTTAAGTTTTTTTTTATAACGTTTTGACAAATAATCAAGGCACTATAGATAGCGAGGTAATTTCGTAACACACTGACAGAAGGAATGGCTTTTATATTGACAGTTCAACAACATACATTGCGTTGTTGAGCAGACAACGTTTTACAAACAAATAAAGCAATGAATTAGCAATATCCTTCATCCAATTCAGATTCTGATTGATAGTGTGTTATGCAATTATGGTTGTTATTATGTCCACTACTGAAACAGGAACTCTGGATGTCAATTCCAATTCTGCGTAGATCCAGGAAAAGAGTTGGCTCTTTCTCCTCTAGTCTAAGACTCTTCTGAAGCCCGTTTGCATCATAAATCATCAAACGTGGTAGCGCTTTAGTCGACATCCACACAGACGTAATTAAATCGCGACGGGATGTTTTCACGAACTGGATTTTCAACTTTCGGTGATTAATCGAGCATTGAGAATACAACAGAGTGCACCGCGAGTGAATCTCCGCGCGTAGAAAAAAAAACACAGTGTTCGATTTTCAACTCTCGGCGCTAAACAGTTGAAGATCTGCCAGGGGTGCGGGTGGTTCGAAAGAGATACCGTGGCACCCTGGCACACAAGCAACTGAAGGAACACGGGTGGGTTTCAGTTAATAAAAGTTAGACACGCCCTCCCGCTCCACCCAGAACGGGAGAAGTTATTTTGAAGATTACCCACCTGAAAAAAAAATATCGTCGCGATTTTATTATATCTGTCAGAACGTGGACTTACGCATTTTAAATAGTGAATAGATCTGTTTCTGTTAATCGTTTCAAGACGACAGAGACATAATGACATCAGCAGTTTTTTTTTTTTTTTTTATAATTCGAGAAATGTCTACGCTTGGGGTCTAGAACCATTTGCTGAATTCAAAGTTACAGTTTGCTCTGCCACCGTGTATAGTATATTTTCCAATTCCTTTCTTCAACATTGTTCTCCTAAAGCAACACAACCGCGCTACACCACCGTTACATGTGAGCGAGCTTACGAACGAGCGACACCTGCCCATCGAGACCGGTCGGCGCGGGCGCACCTAACTTTACGATTATTTTGACCCGCTTACAGAATATTTTTGGAAGCTTTTCTAAAATCGGATGTACTTTTGTGGCCATATATTGTGCTTAAAGAGACCTATAACAATTTTGTTTTTTACCAAAATTTTTGCTGTTGACTTTCTTGTCGAAGAATATGTTCGTCATTCTTTTTATCAACAACTAGCTTTTGAAACCGGCTTCGCCCGCGCGGAGCTTTCATCCCCTATTTAACTCCTTTAGGGGTTGAATTAAAAAAATCCTTCCTTATGCCTTGTCTACATTATAAAGAGAACCTCTGTGCAAAATTTCAGTTTTCTAGGTCCAAGGGTTTGGGCTGGGCGTTGATGAGTCAGTCAATCAGTCAGGACTTTTATTTTTATTTATACAGGAAAAGTTTTTATCCAGTGCGCAAATTGTAACCATGAATTCAGCATATCATTCTAGACCCCCTAGCGCACAAATTTTTCGCTAGATACACAAAAAAAAATCACCTGTTCATTTTGACCGCGTAGGTATTGCACTTTTCAATGAAACAGCCGATTTTTTTTGTACAACCGGCGATGATTTTCTGCGCTA
This sequence comes from Polymixis flavicincta, assembly GCA_949987655.1. Taxonomy (NCBI): domain Eukaryota; kingdom Metazoa; phylum Arthropoda; class Insecta; order Lepidoptera; family Noctuidae; genus Polymixis; species Polymixis flavicincta. The sequence continues at coordinate 1,074,260 of OX465198.1, read as the reverse complement.
TGGGTTCTAGAATGATATGCTGAATTCATGGTTACAATTTACGCACTGGATAAAAACTTACCCTGTATAGATAATTTGAAAAACTTGTTAATAATAGACCACCTGTGAAGACCCCTTACGATTTTTCATTCTAACAGATTACAAGAATGAAAATGCATCTTCTGGGCAAGCTCGTTCCATAGACCTCATCAATTGCTTTCCATAAGGCGTAAACGAGGTCAAGAGCAGGGTCATTCAGCAATAAAACAAAAGGTCCACAAGCTCAGCAAGATTTGTCAAGTACTTATCAATGCTGATAGCGAAAACGAATCAAGAAATTATAATTACAGAAAATCTTAATTGACATTGCTCATCCGAAGACACCTTTCAACCTTAGATAATAACGAATGAATCATGCACTGCCGATTCCATTTCAACCTTAAGGGTTTATTCGACTTGTCTAAAAGTCGTCATAATCAGTCTATTAAGTTTCCACTTCTGGGCCACAGGCCTCCCTCTGTGAGAGGTAGTGGCCATAATCCACCACGCGGGCCCAGTGCGGATTGGCGGGTGTCACATATCTTCGAATTTTGGTTCTAGGACATGCCGGTTTCCTCACGATGTTTTTCTTCACCGTTTCGAGAGCAGTGGTGATGAAATAATTAACACAAAGTAAATTGTTTGGGGTCCATCCTACAAAAGTAGCCCTAAATGGTTTAAATTAAGTTACTGTTTATTTAAACAAGTGTTATCAATTATCAGCAAGTAAACAAATAACCTAATCAGGAAGATGAAAGGTCGCGATACGTCCGTCTTTGTCTTACTTTAATCTGCAGAATTCAGTTACTAATTCAGAGTAGTCTGCACAAAAGCTTTTTGACAATCCTCAAAGCCAAAGAGAATTGATCGTTTGGGTTTTATATCGGCCAAAATGACTTACTTCCATGCATACTTTCATTCCCTATTCATGCGTTAGTCCTCACTTTCGTTATGCAAGGAACGCGTGTGTAAAATTTCAGGTTTCTAAACCCAGCGGTTTAGACTGTGCTCTGATTGAGATTGTTTCACAAAGTTGTTAGACATACAGGTATAAGAGTAACAAGTATTTATCAATCTGTGAAACGGTTTGACAGCAAATTCAGCCAGCTGAATTCAACCAAGTGTAATGGCCCCTTTACAACCAACTACGCACCACAGAATCACTTGACATAATTACTATCTACATACGTTTTCCCTATCAAAGTACTGCGCATAAAATCACGCGTTAGACCGGTATGCGCGGGCGCAGACCGCGCGCCGCCGGCTGACGTAGCACGGATGTGCCAGTAATATATGCTGATAGATTCGTGATAGCACCTTAGTTTGTCGATAGAATTTGGAATGTTCAATCTGGTTTTAACTGGGAAGATGTGTGTAAAATTTGGGCAGGTAATTTGGTGGGCTAAGATGAAACTTCGGAAAATTCGGTACACCACACTGCGTTCCAGAAGGGGTATAAAAGACGTAAGCAAAAAGACTGCCAGGTTCAATAGGGATTGGGCGGGTCACATCAGCCGCATGCAGGATGACCACTGGACAATGGTCCCTACACAATGGGTGTCTGAAGATGGACGACGCCGCCGTGGTCGGCCCAAAAAGCGGTGGCGGGACGACCTGGACGCGTACTGCGAGGGCTGGTTCGAGGTGGCGCGGGAAGAAGTCCTGGAAGGAATTGTGCGAGGCCTTTGGCCAGCTGTGGGACAGTATAGGTTAAACAAAAAAATTGGGGTTGATGAGGGCATTGTGGCTAATCATTCACAGCCGCACGGTCGATTATGTTAAATTAATCTTCCGACGGTGAGTCCGTCGATAGATGACCATCTCTTAACATACTATACTCAAAGAGAGTAAATAAAGAGTACGGATTAATAGAGTAGAGTGCCATTTCTTCATTTCTCTTTATGTATTTTCTGGCACTGTTTTTTATTGATTTTCCAAGAATTGTAGGACTCCAAACATCCTCATTTTACGTTAATATAAGATCAGAGAGAGAGAAGAAGAAAAACCACAGAAAAACGAAATAAAAAGCTTCAGAAGGTCAGTTAAAAAACAAGAGTATTTTGGCGTACTCTATTCGTGTTATCGATTTTCCATTATTTTTTTGAAGTCGGTTAAAAATATAGGCAGGGAGTTAGGAAGATACGTAATTATCACACTATTATTCATGTTACTTAAGACAAGAAGCAAATCAGTATTTTCTCAAAACCCACTACCACACCATCAGTAATAGCGTGGAGTTAGCACTCTCCAAGGTGTCAGGTTCGACTCCCGGACCCGGTAACGCGACACTCTTGCCGGGAACTACTTCCGTTAGCTTTCACATCCGGTTGAACTTTATAGATATTGTAGCGATCTTCGGATATTTTTTGAGTAGATATTGTTATAGGTGTGTGACAATGTTGCAATGATGAAATTACTTAGACAAGACAGTCGAAATTAGTGACAATGGTGAATTGAATCCCACACCGATTTTGTAATTCATTTCAGGACAGACTTGTACTCGATTAACTCTTCATTTTTGAAAGGGTCCCTTCCTTTACATTGTATGAATGAGCCCCATATATACCACGTTCCGCGCGTGTTATTGCACAGTAAGTTAATAAATAGCATAAAGAACAGAAACAAAGAAAGTTGAAAATCTCAAGTGCCCACCTTTCCAACCGATATCTATCATTGCTTCTCTGGAGCTACCACAGTCAAGGGGTATCGTAGTAACCCAGTAACTGGGTTGTGGAGGTCAGATAGGCAGTCGGTCCGTGTAATATATTGGTATTCAGCTGCGTCCAGTAAGACTGGAAGCCGGCCCTAACGTACAGTCGCCAGCAGGCTATTTCAAACTGTCAAATTTTCCCAATTGAACATAAACCTTATACCTTTGTGATAAAGTTCAAAAACTATCAAAGAAATTTGACAGTTTGGGGTAGCTTGATGTGCTGGCCTCTGTACTACCACAAAATCTGAAATTAAACTTGTAGGTATTTAATGTCAAATAATGAGAAGAGTATAATAAGAAGCATGTAAAAAAGACATCGTCCAACACCTACATGGACCTCACGTCAACAACTCTCAGATAGAGCCACGGCGCGTACTATCTATCAATATTTTTATAATGTCCGCTCGTATGATCGACTTAGTACCGCGGACGTTAGAACGTGTGCTGAATATTTATGACTTCGTTTGTTTGGTGTCTGCATAGATACAAGGAGGCCCTGAGGGTACATGAGGAAGTGTTATTGGCAGTGCAGTTTTTGCCGATGTTCGAGAAGACGATAAAATCAAAATCACAAGTAATTTATTCGAACTAGGCTGGGAATGAGCATTTTTGAACGTCAAAATTACATAAGACAGTCCCCCAAAACGCCCACCCTTCACCACTTCCTAGTGCTTTAGCCGGGAAGAAGAAGTGGCGCAACAAACTCCCCAGCAGCACAGCTGTCTGTTAAGTTAGAAGAACTTGATTCTTGAACATAAAGTTTTTACGGTGTGATCTTGATCAAAATCTTTTGAATAGGATTCAGAATTTTGTCTTTAGAGTTGAAAATCCAATTAGGTTTGCAATTTGGAAGACTACAAACTCGAGTTTGGCTACTATTGTTTACACATAAAACCCCGTTCATGTTTCGGAGACCACGTTACGTTGTTCGATTGTCATACGAATACACTTCAGTTATTTTTGACGGTTTGAATGACAATCAGCATAAGCATAGCCTATAACGTTCCCACAGCTGGGACTCAGGCCTCCTCTCATTTTGAGAGAGAGTGGACCGTAATCCACCACGCGGGCCCAGAGCGTGTCATATGTCTTCGAATTTTTGGTTTTAGGACATGCCGGTTACATCACAATGTTTTCCTTCACCGTTATGAGAGCTGTGGTGATAAAATAAATTACATGAAGTAACACGCCTGGGTTTCACCTGGGTTAATGCTGGGTCACCAACTCACCACTGCTCATCTAATTCCTTGGTACCTAATTCAGGTTTGCATTGCATTTTGCAACATTCCCCTGGGGCACAGGCAAGTGAAGGAACACGGGTGGGATTTAATCAGTAAAAGTCTGACACCTCCCACCTGCTCCACCCAGAGCGGGAGAAGTTATTTGATGATTTCCCAAAGTAAACAAAAAAAAAAACTATTATTCAGGCACATCATGTGAGAGATTGAAACCCTTCGACCGAAGGAAAGAACAAACCTGACCTGCGGTTTTCGAGTAGAAAAAAATGCCAGACAGCGACAATTGGTAGAAAGAATGACTGTTCAAACTGCACCCCAGCTACTTAAGAACTTAAGGTATAAATATGTACTCATGCCTCCACGAGTATCGATATTTAAATTATAGTTTGAATATATAAAGAGACTATTACTTCACCTACGACCTCGTTTCTACCCCTACATTTAACCCATAAAAAATGCATGCCAGACGACACCATCCTCTAATTATTAAATTATGCCATAATGGTAGGTATCAAGCAATCGATTTCATTCGCGACACCGCATCAAATATTTAACTGCAATGATGATGTGGTGCCTCATGAGTGACACAGCCCTGGAAACTTGACACTGGCCAGTAATTTTCTAGTATTATAGAGGAGTAATTAGGGCTGTGAGGAATTGAAGGTTTTGCGGCTGGCTGAAAGTGTAATTTTGACCCGACTGCGCTACGCCAGGGTAATGTGTTTATCAGCGTATGTATTGTATGCACATATGTTTGTTCATTTGTGGCGCTCTAGAGAAACGCGTGGCCGATTTTGATGATTCTTACGTCTATCAATTTGTCTTAATTTTGCGAGTGGCACTAAAGACGTGACAGTATACAAAATTCAATATGGCAACAAGCAGCCGCCACATTGTGAAAAAGAAAAAATGAAAGTATTTTTTTTGTTTCCATCTTTTTTACTAGAGTGTTGCAAATAGTAGGTGCCTACTTATTAAAAAAAAACAGAGATATTACTCATATTGTAAATATGTGAGAATTTAAACCACGATATTGAATGGCAATTTTCTTTATTATGACTAAACCAGAGGTGTCCTAGAACTAAGCAATAGTGAATGGTCACATTGGTACTAGCCAGGTCATAAATTCACTATCACCACTTAACGATTCCTTACGGTCGTAACTCGTAACCAAGTCAATCACACACGAAATCTGCTAATATCGTATTAATAATATCGACAAATTGTTTTGGAACGTACAGAATAATATGACATTTCGATTCCTTACCGTTACATTGGTTTCTAAAAAACCCAATATTGACGTAGTTTGAACGTAGTAAGATTCCGCGGAGAATCATTATAATTATAACCATACAGAATTGGGGCCCAGATGTTGAACCATTTTCTTTAGATTCCTTAAACTATGGCCATCACCACATAACTTGTAATTACATAAGCCAAATCAAGGATTAGAATAATGGTGGCCCAGATGAAACGGCCACGACTTACGAATTGTAGGTTTACTTTGGGTGAATTATCACCACTGCTCTCAAAACGCTGAAGGAAAACATCGTGAGGAAACCGGCATGAACCTAGAACCAAAAATTCAAAGACGTGGCTTCCACCAACCCGCATTGGGCCAGCGTTTTGAATTATAGCCCACTCCCTCTCACAGAGTGGATTCCTTTGGCCCAGCAGTGGGAACGCCATAGGCTGATTATACTTGTGCTTTTTTTTTCTTTTTTTTGGGTGGGAAATCATCAAATAACTTCTCCCGCTCTGGGTGGAGCAGGAGGGCGTGTCTGACTTTTACTGACTAAAACCCACCCGTGTTCCTTCAGTAGCCCGTATGCCAGGGGCTGTGGTGTCTCTTTCGAACAAACCCGCACCCCTGGCAGATTTTACTTGTGCTTATGCCTTAAAATTAAAACAAAGATGCACTCATTTAAGACACAGAACGGCCATCTTTAGAATAACTAGAGTAAGGTAAAAAGGCATATGTTATACAAAATGACATAACTGTTATTGTTTTAAACGTTAGTCATACGGACGGAAGGTCACGCGTGCATCGTCAGGGTTAAGTAATGCCGTGCAAGGTTTGAATTTTGATGGGTAACCTAATATTCTGTGTCTTTCTCATATAACATCACACCTGTAATCACTGAAGGGTTAGGCAGAGATATGACTATAGTAGGTACATCCACATTTCGCCAGTTATGTTTAAGTCTCATACAATAGGAGGCGAGGCTATTCCCATCAATCGGGCACAAATCCTGCTTAGCTTAATATTAAATAGTTTTTGCCAGCGGCTTCGCCCGCGCGGAACTTTCATCCCCTATTTAACTTCCTTAGGGGTTGATTTTCCAAAATGCTTCCTTATTCCTTGTCTACATTATAAGGAGAACCCCTGTGCAAAATTTCAGCTTTCTAGGTCCAAGGGTTTGGGCTGGGCGTTGATGAGTCAGTCAGTCAAGACTTATCTTTTTATCTTTTAAGGTGTGAAAGTTTGTATGTTTAGATGCTTGGGTGTTTCGATGTTTGAATGTTTGTCAATCAATCACGCCAAAAACGGCTGAAAAGATTTGGATGAAATTTGGCACCCATCGATTTATAACCTGGATTGACTCATAGGATACTTTTTATCCCATTAGCACGTTCCCATGGGATAATTTTCGATCTCCACGCGGTCTATAATATAGCTATAGTTCGACTTTTAATTGTATTAATTAAATTGACAGTTGAAGGGTAATCAGATTTTGACAAAAAAGATGGTGAGGTGGTATAAGAATGAACTAAATTGAATGAACTTGAAATAATGTACTTACATGCATTTTTTAATTTAATAAGTGTGTTTATCAGTAGTAAGGTAATTTATTTAGTTTCTTTCTATTAGAAGAAATTAAAAAAAGGAAACTACTTTTATTAATAAATTATTGTTGTAAGTATACACATCTTACAAAATGAACTCTTAAAGTTTTATAACGAATTATAAAAATGGTTTAAAATTAAAAATGAAACCATTTTTATAATAATAATAATAATAATTTTATTTATTTCTTATCTTTCTTTATCATTCGCTCTTTACGCAAAATCGTTCACTACCTCAACACTATTTGTTTTAGTATGGTAACATTATTTTTCTTTGAACTGTCAAGTTACTGAATACAATTAAAAGTCGAACAATAGTCAGTATTTCAATTAAATAGTCTACATAATTTTACTTAATAAAATATTTGAATTTTCAAGACTGTCTGCCTCAGTTAAATTAGCTAGACTTGCTGAACAATACAATAACTGAAAACTTTAGTATTCTGAACTTAGATTGGCTTTTAAACTAAGTAGGTACAATATTTAAATTGCTTAGAAAAGTTTTCTCAGAAACAATGAAATTATAATCATAACTTCTAAGTCACTAAGTAAGAATTTGTAATAACTTTACCGATTTCAAAACTCCGTTTGCAATTCATCATTTATACAAATCCATTCAGAAACACTTACTTAGACACACAACGTCTCACAGAAGAAAAGTAACAAAAAGAACCATCCTCTTTCCAAACTTTCAAAAATCGAACAAAAAAATAATTCCTTTGTCACCGGTCAATTCCAAATTCGCAACACCCAAATCATACAGCACTATTAAACAACAAAAAAAAAACATCACAATTCAATTTTCGAATCTAAGATCTGCGCGCCACGACGAAAAACTCGAAGGAAATTGTAGAAGAAGAAAAAATAGCACTATCGCGCTCTTACCGAGGGCAGAACAATCATATGAAAACGTAAACACACGAGACAATGCTAGCACTAACGTCAACACTAGATAACACAGCCACTTTGTTACATCACACAAACTTTGTACGTGTTTCGTCGCGCGGCACCATACGTGCGAGCGGCGAGGCGGCGGGGCTACTACTGAATAGCGATGGGCGTTGAATGAACGAACTAGTTAATTCGACCGTCGACGTACAGTGAACGAGTCGACGGTTCACCGTTGATCGATGGACTAGTCGAATCCGTAGACGCTAGACGCCGAAACACGGAACGCGACGAGTTGTGAACGAGTCGACGATGCGACGGTTCACCGTTAATCAATGGACTAGTCGAATCCGTAGACGCCTCTGACGGCGTAACTGAAACGTAGACGAGAACGTAATCGATTCATTCGTCCGTGCGCCCTTGGAAATAAAATAATCGTGCAAACAAATTTGAACTTTAAATCTAGTAAAAGGGAGTTGTTAATTGTACGGGTCGAATATTTATTATTTTATTATTGTCATGGGAAGGAAAGTATGCAGATATAGTAGTTTCGCGTGTGCGAAGAGGAAGGCGATGGACTGGTCGGGCGATGCGATACCAGCCAGTTTGTATTTGTTTAAACAAACTGTGTGTGTTTTCATGTTGTTTTGGTTTTTGAATTTGTAAATATTTAACAAAATAATAATTAATGTCCATAAAATCAATTGATCTTCTAACTAAGCCAGAATAGTGCATCATCATCATCACCATCATCATCATCAGCCTATAATGTTCCCACTGCTGGGACACAGGTATAGTGAATACGACTTTATAATTAACTCTATTCAGTATTCAGCCAGTCCTAAGCACCCGATATATTACTCTCCTCTTATTGTCCTAAGCCTGGAAAAGTATGAAGGGAAGTTCAAATGAATAGGTACAGTCCGCGAGAGATGAGACGTCTACCGCCTGCGTTCACGCCGTCCGCGTCGGCGTCGTCGACTGCCGTAGACGACGTCGCAAAGTTTATTAAGTTAACGCGTAAACTAGTCGACGAATTCGACTAGTTGATCGACTAGTCGATAAACGAAAATGGACGGTCTAGTTGCGTCGACGCCAAATACGTCGACGACCCATCTCTACTACTGAAGTACTGAATAGCCATGGCCGCTTGCCGCTCACTTAGCTGGCGGTGTTACCATCAACGGGTTGTGAATTTGCCTGCTAGGGCAAGCGTTTTATGCAGAGTAAAGTTTTGAATGAAGTTGTTGAAGTCTCTTGACGATTTAGTTAGTAAATCTAGTAAAACTATCATAGTGTTAAGATAAAACATTTCGACAACATCTAACTATTTGAGAAATCTGATTATACAAGATGTTGATTTGCATCCTAGTCAAATTCAAGGACGTAATTATGCTAATGATTCTCGACCCAAATCAACAATAAAATGGGTAGGTATTTTTTAAAATATTTTTTCCTGCTTACTAAAATCCGTAAGTGTGAACCAGCCGTATTTAAACGCGGCCCGTCTGATACTAGCCTAACCGCGCTTTCACACACAAACGCAAAGAATACATCCATTCACAACGCATGCGCAATCGTTCGTTCGGGCGCCGCGTGCGCGGCCCCCCGCCGCCCGCCCCCGAACCAACAGTGTGTTTGATGTCGCCGAAATGTGCGTGCGCGCTTCTCAGTTCTCGGTAAATTGTTGAGACGTCACTTGATACAAAGTGCAAGATGACGGACAATTACACTAATGTCGAGTTGGTGGAGATGGTCCGCCTGTATGCCATCAGTGGAGACAGCCTACGTGGAGCCATCCAGATGTTCACGGAAATGTTTCCCCATCGGGAACCCCCATCACAGAGCGTCATGCTGGCTGCTACGCAGAGACTGCGGGATCATCGGCAGTTTGACGTTCCCGGCATGCTCAAGCTCGCGGCAGCGTAGGCCTGCCTGTCGCCTTGCAGGAAGACATCCTGGAATACTTCCAGCGAGAACCACGGGCAAGCACGCGGGAGGCTGGTCCACGCTTTGGAGTGCACCACACCACAGTGTACGTGCAAGGATCATAAGTGCTTTCGACATTTTAAAAACGAATGTGTTAGTGTTACGTAAACTAAAGGCAAACCAGCTACGTCGTGCTCGATTGTGCCAAGAGTGTGATGGTGGCAACTTTGAACAACTCCTCCGGGTAACTTTAGTAGGTAATTTATTTATTTGTACATTTTGTAAATACGTTGTTAGCTTAATCAATTTTTATTAGTGTAAATAAGTTGATTTCAAATTTGTAACTACGCCAATAATACCTAAGAGTCGAAAGTATCACCACCTACTTACACTTAACTAGCAAATCTTTCCATTTCCATCAAACCTAAAAAACATTTTTAAACTTAGTAGATCGGTACATCAACTAAGGTAGGTAGGTATTATTGCCGGTCCTCAGCCCGTTAAGTAGGAAGAAAATTTTCAAATCAACCAATTTAATCCACAAATAAAAACAAAATCATTACGAAAAGTTTAGGCTGAACGATAGCTTAAGAGCAAAACGAACATTTTATTAATCATCTGATACCAGGTCAGTGAACTTTTCTTTGGCGTACTAGTATTACTGTCATTAGTAAGATTTCCGTATTCTAATGATGCTTAAAAAGAGGTAATTATCAAACTAAATTTATGACAATAATGTAGGTGATTTTCGAAATAAAATTAGGTAAAATTATTGCTACCGGTCGCTCAGGTCATTCATTGCTCGCAGCTCGGTCGCGCACGCTTGAATTTGGTTCGTAGGTAAGACGTCGACACTCACACACACAGCTGCATTGTCGCTGTGTGCGTAGTCGGGTGATTCTCTTTTATTTGTATTGAATTAAGTGCTTAATTCTGAAATACTGTTAAATTTCAACAACAAAAAAAAGCAGCGCTTATTAGTTATTGCCCGGTACTGTACTTTCAATTGATTATTTATGTCTTTTATGACAACTACTTGAAATTTGACGAGGATGCAAAACAACATCTTGTATGTATCAATTTTAATACGAAATCGTCGACATAAAAGGTATAAGCTGTTGTGAAATAACCATTTGTACGTATCCTCATACAATGTCTACTAAATTCGGGCAAATCATATTTTTTTTTAATTGTTATATTGCTAAAACTATTGACAACCCCACCTGGTACCAAGAAATTACATGCCTATTCACCTATTCCCGCTGCTAAAACACACATAATAATCTAACAACACTCAACCATTATCACCTAAAGTTATCTCAAATCTCCCTACAACGTACCAACGAAAGCTCCCAGTGCTGTGGCAACCCGCCACAAAAAGCGACGTTGCCAATTCTCCAGAGGGGCGCGGGGCGGCGCGAACGTAACAATAAATGAGGTTAAAGTTTCCGAGCACAACTTTACAAGAGTACTTTTTTTCGAATTTCGAACTCCAAAAACGGTTTCGTTCATTAAAAATTAGTTTTGTTTTAATTCTTTCGTGTTTTCGATGGTAGTTTGAAAGTTATGGGCACTTGTAGTTGTAGGTGAAGTTTCAAAGTCAGAAACAGTTTTCTATGAATAAGTTAATAGTATTTCGTAAGTTGTAAACGAAAGTTGTTAGAACAGTGAGTGAAATATAAACTTATCAGTTATAGGTCTATTTAATATTGCCTCCCATCACTTTTTGAGCGTGTTGCTACCGCATGAGGTGACTACAGGGGTATTTAAGAAGTCTCGTCATGAAAAATATTTTTCCCTTCTTTGTATGAGAAGAGGTACTTGTGGAATAAGTATGGATTCAAGGCTGGAATTATGAGGTAAGAGCTAAATCCAAAGAAAAACCACAAAAAGATATCTAGTTATAATTGTAGTAATTGTTGAAAGGACTGTTCTATAGATTTCTTTTTGTCCAAATTTAAGGAAATGGCAAGATTAACTATACTTTAACAAGATTCACGTAGTAACGGGAAGATCTGCGAAAGCAATAGAACGATTACATCAAGCAATAGACCGATTACATCAAGCAATAGACCGATTACATCATGTCCAACAGGATTTAAAATATCAGGAAGTTTAGATGGCAGGGCCACGATTCCTATCCAGAAAGGACAAGCAAGACTCTCCGTCAAGTTATGTATATTTTTGTTCACATTGTTTTTATAACAAAATCTGTATGTGTTAAGACAATGTGTATTCTTGGCAAGTGGGTCTCGCACACTTGCAGAGTTGGATTTCGCAGAGACCCCTTCACTGTCTCGCCAGAGATGTGCCCTAACAGGCGTTGCACAGAGGTTTTGGATCGGTCTTCAATGTCCCTTCCATATTTATATGGTGACCACCAGGGTGGCTTTAAGGTGGCTCCGGCACAGAACCAATGTTGTCGACATAGCTCACAAAATAAGCAAGCTGAAATGAGGCAACCACATCAGCCGTAGAACCGATGACCGTTGTGGTAGACATGTTGAGTGGAGACCGCGAAGTTGTAAAACGTAAGGTTGCCCTAAGGCTTGGTGGAGCGACGATCTCCGCAGGGTGGCTGGTAGCAGCTGGATGAGAGTTGCCCAGAATCGAACTGAATGGCGTGCAATTGGGGATGCAAATGTCCAGCAGTGGACCGCTGTAGGCTGATGATGATGGCTTTAGTGAGCTAAAATCCCACACTCCCGGTCGTATCCGCAAGCCCGGGCGTTTCTTGAAGGTTTCCACCGAAAAAAAAAGACGATCTCAAGAGGGCTAGCCCTCTCCCTAATCACTATTGATTCATTAATAAGTAAAACCATTGAAGAAAACTTATCTGCAAACAAGCAGACACGGATACCTACAGATTTTCAACATTGAATCAGTAAACACTGCAAATGGATAAAAGCTATCTACGACATTACAGGCTTTCAGATAACAGTTGCCAAGTCTCCTGATAAAAAACAATTAGATTAAAAACATCATCGATGCTATTAAAAAGAAATAAATTACAAGATAAGAAAGACTTAAGATTTGCCTATCACCAACTATAAGTGATTCATTAAAATCATTGTTAGAAGTCATGATTTGAGGCTACATGATGGGGCCGTGGCTAAGTAATAAAAACCGCACGGCTCGATCGATCAGGTTAAGCTATGCTTGACGAGGTTGGTCTATGGATAGGTGACCACCTTTATATACCAATACCGCCGTTGTTCCCAGCTGTCATTTTAAGCCATTGGTTCCGGCTGTCATTTCTAGATCTTTGGCAGTCGATACAAGTCGTCAGAAGCTCAAACGTTATCCTATTGACGAGATTAATTTGTCGACATTTGTGATAAAGATACATTTCTCATAATATGAAACTAAGATTATATTATAAATTGTATCCAATTTATTATTCGCAAGAAACCGCATTTTAAAGCAAAAACTAAAAAATATCTAAAAAGCTTTCCTACCGAAGTGGATCTACATCACTAGGTCATCAAACGTAAATAAGCTAAGTTTATAGTTGTTCCAAAGACAATAAAACTGATGGAATTAGATACTCGTTTAATCTGCTCTCTGGTATCCAGACGATAAATAAACAAACGAATTTGTCTTTGGGTACTTTTCCAATATTAACTTTTATTCTTTGGTTTAGGTTATTTTAAGGCCTAACGTTACAGTATTTTCATCAATTTACTCGCTCAGATCCGGGATGCATAGCACAAAAGGGATTAGGCCTATACTCAACATTGGGGCTGCCAATGATGATGAATCACAAACACTTACACATCGGCATTCAGAACGTCTCATAGAAGACAACAAAAGCACCATGCTCTTTTCAAACTTTCAAAATCAAACTCCTTAGTAACTGGTCAATTCCAAATTGGCAACACCCATCCACCCATCATACAGCACTATTAAACAAGAGCAAGAGCAGGCCCATTTAGTAATTTTCAACTCTAAGATGCTCGAGAGCGCGCGATAAGCTTTATTCTTACAAAATGTGCAATCATGAGGATAACTGAATTCATAGCACCATCTTCTTGTACGTGAATCGTATAACATACAAGGAGATGGTACTATGATTTGGTACGTATTTGCTAAAAAAATTACAACGCCAGCCATTAATTTAGTCAATTACAAGTTCACAGCGAATGGCTCTTATCATATGGAGAAAGGTCGAGCTTTGATATGATACATGCGTTTTTGCCATCAGACTTACATTACATGACTAGGTTTCTTCACCATGTTCACTTTCATTGTAAATCAGTGATGTATTAACTTTCAAAGTCTATATGGCATTGAAAGTCACAACGATACCTGCAGGCTGCAATAGTATTTAGACAACATTTTTCCTTATACCAGTTCTCATTACGGCTACAGCAAGATTTCTCGGTATCCGAATTCCTTGTTCTGTTCCCAATTATAAAATATTGTTTACATGTTACGTTTGTGAGTTACGCGTAAAATTCTCGATAATATCATAGACGGTCAGTTAGGGTAAGGTCATCCATTCAACTCCATGTCATCCACTACTGCGTAACAGTCTATATTATTTTACAAGCTTTTATTTAACTTGAAATGTATGTGTGTAACTTTGTTTGTTCGGGTGGACTCCATTTTGAAGCAGATATCTTTAACCGATTGAGCTGAAATTTTACATGCATAATTATGTATACGCGTGACAATGCAATATTATGATTATATGGAGCTCATCTGATGCTGGAGCTGGAAGGTGGCTATAGAAACTCCGCAATAAAACAACACAACCCCATCGAGTTTGGGGAAGTTTTTGTGATTGAATCTGCGATTGTAAATTGTGGGATTTCACACGTCACGCCTGTAATCCCCATAGGGTTAGGATAATTCGAGATCACAATTTATTTTATTATTTACTAGCTGTGCCCGCGACTTCGTTCGCGTGCATGTCGGAAAACAATAATGTGTCGCTTTGACGGTGTAGGTACCACTCCTCCGATCTTCCGATCTATCCTGGTAGGAATCTACCACAGCTTTCGAATGCAGTCCAGAGCCTAGAGACAAAACACATTACTCTTGGCGTTCACGCTAAACGGTACGCCAAAATGTATGGGAATGACATTACCTGCGGAAAGGACACGGTAATGTCATTCCCATATATTCTGGCGTAGAGTTTAGCGTGAACGTTAACAGAAAGGTGTTTTGTCTAGGCCTGCAGGCGTCTTTAGGGGTTATAATGATATTGCGACGAAGTCTCACTCAGATTTTTAAGAATAAATATAGATCAAAGCGCCTGGTCGAGGCTCATTTTATAATAAATGTGCACCTGCCGTAGGTACAGTAAAAGCTCTTTATTCGCGAGGTATACGTTCCGTAAAATACCTACCGCGAATACAGAAACCGTGACTATGGAATGGTAATTTATATGGGATTATAGGGGATACGTTCCTAAGTGACAAAAAAAAAACAATTTAATTGAAGTTTTTGACCATATTGATTAATTGTATGAGCGTGATATGGATGCAAGCGACTCTCCAAGGCGTAAACGATCAAGCATTTCTATGCGTTAAACAGATTTTTTCGCGTCGAAAATCGTTTTTAAGTAAAAAAAAAAATTTAACATTTTGCAAAAAATGGAAAGATGAAACAATAGGTAAAACACGCAAAGCGGCTCGTACCAAAGGATGGAATGTCTATTAATTAAGTCGCAGCATTTATAAATGTGGGGGAGGCCTATGTCCAGCAGTGGACGTCTTTCAGCTGAAATGATGATGATGATGATATATAAATATACTTTATGGTGATGAGGTTGGTTTCATTATGTTTGTTTACATTCTCAAAAAACTTTTTTATTTTTCACTTTTTTGTTACCTACCTACCATACACCAATTCGAAATTTCATCATCCTTTGGGTCAAAACAATGCATACTTATTTATGTGATAGCAACATTCGCGGTTGATTTGCTATAATTTTTTGAAGAGTTCCGTTGTCTGTTTCCGAAACGCATCATCAGATCTATATGCAGGGCCCAATCTAAGGGGGGGCAAGCCGGGCAAATGCTCAGAGCGGCAAAAATGAGCGGCGGCAAAATGTATACTTACAAACATACCTACTCTCATGAATTTTTGTATACTTGTTCAGAAGCCGTAGTAGACTAACGTATGTGAATATTATATAGTTAAAAGAATATCACATAATTATGGTCATACCATCTTTGATGGTGTTAGTGCAAAGGGCGGCGAATGTTATTTTTGCCCGGAGCGGCTAAATAGCTAGATCGGGCCCTGTCTATATGAAATTTCAATGGGACCATTTCGGGGTAAACCCCTTTCGAAAAAAAAAAAAGAATTTTGCAAATCCGTCTATATACGACGGAGTTATGCCTGAACATACATTAAAAATATAAACATGTCGAATTGATAACCTCCTTCTTTTTGAAGTCGGTTAAAAACACCGACCGCGGCGAAGGCGGCTATTGTAGATGTCAAAGGCCGAACCAATACAGCGGCGATATCATTTGACAATGTACTTTAGGCGAAGTTGTAATAAGGTCTATTTCACTTTTTTATAGTCCATCTGACGACGCGTTTACAAAGGATATTGGGTTGGATACCTATTGGAATCCTTTTTGTTATTTGTTAATATGTATGTACCGATGTACCGATTAGACCCGCAAATAAATAAATCTTTAGCCGCGGATATAGGAATTGGGTCGCATTTTTTTAATCCGCGAATAGTGAAAACGCGAATGAAGGAAGCACGAATAAGGAGCTTTTACTGTACTTACTCAATAAATCGACTGCGCGTCTGGTTGAGTGTGCTGAAGCATTATTCCACGCGGGGGCGGGCGCCTATCTCGGCCCGTACAGGCGCGTGTCTTTTTGCTTTGTTTATCAAACGTTGACCACTGAATAAAACCACAGCAGTGGGAATGCTCTGCACGGACTGCGATAGGCCTCGACAGGTAGCAGTGCAGTAACACCTGACACCACCAGTCAGTTAACGGCCCGTGGGACCATGGCGTTATCACGATGAAGAAAGATCACGCTGTAAAGGTGGATACTGACCGGCGTCACGGGTCAAAATGCACCTAATATGTTACCAAGCAAGTATTCGTGCAGTCAGTAGTACCTACGGCAAAACATGCGAGCGAGCAACACTGATTTTAGCACACGGCGTAAAGACATGCTCGCTGCGAATGTTACCATTACCTACGCCCCGTAACGTCGGTCATTATCCACATTAAAAGCGCTGTTGAAAAAAAAACCAAACCAGGCAAAAAAAACTATTTAATTGTATAGCACGGGTTTTCTATGAACATAGTAAGTACGATGTTGTTGCTACGTAGTGCCATACCGCGCGCGCCCCCACCTCTCTCCCCGCTGCTGACGCAGGCAGCAGGAAGAGAGAGAGCCCGATCCCGAGGATAATGGACGTAACAGAGCGATCCTCCGCGACTCTCAGTTGCGATGCCTTTTTATTGTAAATTGTAATCAAAAATGTTTCAGTGTTTCTTTTGTTCAGCCATACATTTATTTGTAGACCAATAATTAATTATATTTAAAGAAGCGACTTTAAAATTGACAATATTTTACTATTGTGATTTCTATTGTTCCTGTGTAGGTAATGTATCCTTTGTTGGAGATGCCAAATGGATAAATAAATACATTTTTAAACTTGTTTTAACTAAGAAAATGCTTCTCTGTAAGCGATGTTGCTCGGAAGAGCATCGACATAACTACAGTTGCCCATGTGAAAACCTATCTATTTACTCAAATCCACCAGTAGTTATGGTCGCAATTTTGGTTTTTTTTTCCTGACTTTCACCATCCGACCTCGCTTGAACCCCTCCCCACCTCGAAAACTAACATCACGAAAATTAGCACATAAGTATTTACAACTCTTTACTCCCAAAACTCCCATTATTTGAATCGAGTAATTCTGTAAACACGCATTTAAAT
The DNA here is from genome assembly GCA_949987655.1 of Polymixis flavicincta. Classification (NCBI taxonomy): domain Eukaryota; kingdom Metazoa; phylum Arthropoda; class Insecta; order Lepidoptera; family Noctuidae; genus Polymixis; species Polymixis flavicincta. Next base: position 1,056,698 of record OX465198.1, on the reverse strand, counting down.
TTAACATTATCAAATTTCGCGCGAAATCAAGTTGTTGTCTTTGCATGTTTGCTATTCAAACCTAGATGGCGTTACTGACGCTAGAGATTAAGAATTTCTATGGAGATGTTCCTCTAGCCGCTCTAATTTTGCTATATTATGCTAGATGGCGCTACTAAGACTTTTATCACAATTAAAAATGAGATTTCTTCCCCTCTATTTGTATTAATTTGATTGATAAAACTAATAAATATTTATCTAACATTGCATTCTAGGTATATGACTCAGAACACCACGTCAGTTAATATTATCACAACTTTTTATTTGAAATTCTTTTAGCTTTTTTGATTCGTGGGAATCAACCACCAACGGAAAGCGATTTTAGTAATCAGTGTCATTACTTTTTGAAATAACACAGACACAGTAAGTAACTTAAATGAGAATGACGTGTTAATATTAAGTATTCGTTAGTACCGTTTCACGCCAATAGATGTCGCTAAGTGTTTCAACATTACGTAAATAAATTCTTCTTGAACACTTTAAATTATTTAGATAGGTTGACCGAAGCGATTGCGATGAAACAAAGACTAATATAAACTCTGAGTTATAAACAATATTTGAGTATGAAAGATAACCATATTAGTTTCGTTCTTTTGACGTGATACTTGATCTATTCAACATAGAAACTGAAAAACCGAGCTACAGACAAAAATTTTGATAAGGGTTAAAATGTCATCTGTTGATTATCCCTTACCACCCCAAGCAATTATTTTCGAAATATTTTAAATGTACAGAAAAAGTTCCTTTACAGATTTATTATATGTATAGATATAGCATTATATTATATCTTTATTGTTTAATTCTTTCGGCTGGACCGATTTTAAAGAATTTTTCGTGTGTGTTTGAGTCGATCCCTGGATGGTCTAGATTCACAATTGGACCCGATAGGTGACGCTGGGCTTCTAGGAAAAAGGACAACGTCTGTCTGGTCAGCTAGAAGGTATACATATTCAGCTCTACCAAGCTATTAAAATACAGCAACAGTTTTCTCAATGAAAAAGCTGACAGGTAATATTCAAACAAATTCAAAAGATGCTTAGTAACGCAATGATAAAAATAAAATATAATACATCATCAAGATAGCCAAGTTAAAAAGAACGATCAATAAAATGACGCAGAGGTGAAGCATCTTGGTTGTAACTTGGGGACGTTTTGGGATTCCCGTATGAAATCAATATTGTAAATTCTACTTATATTATATAGACAACAGCATTTATAAGTTGTACTCTCGCTCAGGTTTAGAAAAGTGTTATAGGTATTTACTTTGGCCAATTTTGAATCGATAAATTTTTAACCAGTGCGCAAACTGTAACCATGAATTCAGCATATCATTCTAGACCCCCTAGTGCTGAAATTTTTCGTCAGTTATTCAAAAAAGAATCAGCTGTTTCATAGAAAAATGCAATAACTACGCGGCCAAAATATATGTACAGTTTGCGCACTGGTTAAAAACTTATCCTGTATACGGAGAAGATCTGAGTCCTTATGAAAGGGATTTCATACTTCATATCCCACTTTACATTCTGTACTCATAACACCTGTTACACCTCAGTGTAACGCTACCTTTCCGCGATTTCCTCCAGAACATTACGTCACTACATGTCACATGTCACCAACAGACATGTCCTGACGAAGGGACCCTATATCTGCCACTAGCACATCATAGACGGGAGATAATGTAAATATTACTCTTTTTATTTGTTGTTGTCTAGATTTTTATGATTGCCGAATGTGAATGTAATCATTTTAACTCTGTTTAAGGGGAAAGCTGAAAGTTAGCCCGCAAAATTAAAATTTTCTTAAGTTTTTTCCAATATCGCGAGCTACCCTCGCGGTTCCACCATGAGTCAATCTGTTGAAGGAAAAGTTAAGGGAGCCATTATGATAAGTTACCTCAATTAATAACAACGAAACACTATATGAATGGCATGCAAGGGAAGAGCCCTCTGTCCAGTGCTACCGGCTGCTAATGAATCACATGATTGAAACAATGACAAATTAGCAATTAGTCTCATCAGCAGCTTCGCAAGCTTAATTACCAGGGCTTGCTAAAGCGAGTAAATGGTAAAGACACCCCCTAAGGGATACGGACCTCGGCTTAGGGTGTCGCTGGAAAAGCAGTAGACAGCAAGGGTCGACTGGATCGGAATGATTCTCTTTCCATCTTTTCGTAATTGCCTTTAAAGTTACCCGAGAACGGGATGCTTTCTAACCGATCCTACTAGTAACGGTCATTAACTAATTACATAATACATACGCTCACCAAAAATGAGAACAAATTCCAATTGACCTAAAAATCTAATGAAACAAAATCCATGCGCGACGTATATCCAAAATCCTGTTCCTCTTGATAATAATGTATATTAACAAAATTAAATAAAACACTATCGGTATCACGGCAGATTATGTCGGTGACATCATTGGTACTATCATTCGGATATTTCTAATTTTTCGTATTAGTCGATAGCTTATCAACTGTGCATAGTTTCGTCAACGTTGTTGGAACGTGGTCTGAGGATTTTATTTTTGTTTGATAAGAACTGTTCCGTATTGGTGAGATAAGCTTGCTTTCACAACCTAGCTATTCATACCTATCAGATATCATACCGTATCTCGTCGCGTATTCCGCAGAGTCTAAAGTCTTCAATCAGTGTGTCCTGCCTGTTATGACCTACGGACCCGAAACGTGGACACTCACGATGACGCTGGTCCAAAAATCAAAGTCGCTCAGCAAGCTATAGAGCGAGCTACGTTTGGAGTATTTCTGAGGGATAGAAACCGGAATGAGGCGATCCGGCAAAGAACCAAAATTGTCAACAGCTCACAAAATTAGCAAGCTGAAGTGGCAATAGGTCGGCCACATTAGTCGTAGAACTGATGGCCGTTAGAGGAGACGTGTTTTTGAGTCGAGAACGCGAATCGTCAAAAGTAAGGTAGGACGCCCTCGGGCTAGGTGGAGCGACGATCTTCGCAGGGTGGTTAGGTAGTAGTTGGATAACAGTTGCCGAGAATCAAGCTGAATGGCTTGCCTATTAGAATTGAAGAGGCCTATGAGCAGTGGACTGATGTAGGCTGATGATGAGGTATCATACCTACTGAGAGCAGTAGTGGACCAGTGATAACAGCCGCTTGCGTGTACATAGTTACGTACGTTTGGGTCGGAGGTTCAAGCAGGCACTTTACTGTATCTTCATCACCACCAGTCTTAAAACGTCGAAAGAAAACATCGTGAAGAAACCGGCATGTCTTAGAACCAAAAATTCGAAGGCATGTGACATCTACCAACCCGCACTTGGCACGTGTAGTAGATTACGGCCCACTTCCTCTACGCAATTTTCCATACCTATCTTTAACCACTTCTACAATGATATCAGGGTGTACTATACTATGAAATGATTTTCTCAGAAGATGAAATAGGACCAGTTTTAATCAATATTAGACGGTAAGAATGAATTCGGACTTGATAAAAAAGATAGGCAGCATCGTTATCCTTTCTGCTTAAAACAAAGAGATCAGCACTACATCTGCCAAGAATACTGATAATGACTACATCTCTTTCGTCAATTCATTTGAAGGCTCCCTTTGAATGTTTACATGCTGAATTAATACCGTTTTAGACTAAAACAATGTGTGTGTTTACATCCCAAAATCATCAGGTCCATCCATCAAAAAAAGACTAAACAAAACCACAACTTTAGACATATTCCCAACGACGCCTACAAAGAATCTCGTCCAACTAAATTGTTTACAGTATAAAAATTTTAAGTGGATTATTAGCCATCACCCGTCTATTGTCTATATAAAGATAACACGAACAAATTACAAAGTATCTCAAACGTGCTCCGCGTTCAACGACTAAATGACTTTTGAACTTTATCGGGTTTCAGTTTCACTCGCTTGAGTCACGGCGCGACGTTGCCAGATCTCTCCCCCCGCTTTGTAGACAGGGACGAGGATATTAGAAAGAGATAGTGCAAGGAGTAAGGGAGCTTTACGATTACAGAGGATAATGTAAGAAAAGTTTTGTATGTTGGATTATTTTCATATGTTTGTCAGTGAATGTTTGAGGATTTAAAAACGTTATGATTATGAAATTAGTCTTTGTTATAATATTTTGTTTAGAATAATATTTCTTGAGGATTACATTGATAACATTATGATGACGTCAAATTGAATAATATATTGTGTAATTAATAGGTATTTATGAAATCATGTTTTTAGATTTGAGTACTTTAGCTCAAACGGCACTAAGTACACAGTTTGAGACAGATAAGACTTAGGACGAAAGATAACTTAGGCAAAGCTTTTTATGCCTAATTTTATGCACGTTATTGCGTATACTTGCAGTGACAATTTCAAATAAATTTATCGATAAAAATATTTTTTTTGTTGTTGTTGCGTATAAGTATTTCTGGAGCTGTCGATTCGACCACAAATAAATTAACTTTGAGCGACATTAAGTATGTAAAAGAGTCGATTCATCCGATTCAGGCGAGTTAATGTTTTTAATCGACTTATAAGCCAAGCTATTAATATACTGATAGGTACGAAGGGAAAACGCAGAGAGTCTCTACAGGCAGTCTCTGCCTGTAGACCTTCTCCTGTTCCATAGTCCTCGTTTAACAGAGAAAGAACTCGTAGAACAGAGCTTACCCGGCACTGCCCAGGCAATATAGGCAAGGATGTAGGTACTCATATAACATCACACCTGCATTCCCTGAAAGTAGGCAGCGATGTAAATATAAAACATACATACATTTGTGAAGACAATTTCAGATTCCGGGCCGATACTGAGGATTTCCTACTAATGGAAAACGTAATAAGACTGTCCAGATCATATATAATAGAAAGAAAGAAAAAGTATTTATTGTGACTCGCACAGGAAGATCACATAATAAAATACAGTAACACAAAAGTTACAAAAAAAAAACACAACAAATTTCTTGAGAGTAAAAACTATTAAAAATAAAACAAAGTCCTGCACGAGGCCAAAAGGCTCCTACCTCAGCATAATGCTGCGACATTTAAAAAGTGTCGCAGCGCTGGTATTCTGGTAGGGCCCGATTAGATACATAGCTTACTTGCATCAGTAGCCGCTTTTAAGACAATGAAGTAAAATTCAATTAAGTTTTTAACAGTAATAGCAATTATTATTATAACACCTCATGAATTTGAAGTCGATGATCTGATAGCTAGACCTCAGCCCACACCGTTAGTAGATAAGTGTCCTGAATATGAGGCAATGTAATAAAAAATGCAAGAGCCATCATGTTGCATAGGGCTCACCGACTTGAAAACTTTCGCGTACCAACTTTATAACATGCGAAGCTACCCGTGGTACCCTATTACGTGACACGATTGCTTGTAATTGCTATATGGCTATGGCTAGTGGCATGGCTATTCGGCTGTTGGAAAAACGTCTTCCTTGAAAGGCTTATTGCCTTTTCTCTGTCTATGATAAACTTGACTTCAAAGTCTGCGTGTATCTTGTATTTCATGATTTAAAAAAAAAAACGCAGACAAATCCAGCCAGGACCAGGGTGCTTACCCTGGAATATAATTCCGATAGATCGAAATTGGAATTATCAGTTAAACGTCAGGGATTGGCTGGACTCACTGAGTCTAGCCAATCCCTGACGTTTGACTGACAATTCCAATGTCGATCTATCGGAATTACTCGTATATTCGAGAGTAAGCACCCAGGTCTTAGGCTCCCATAAGTCAAATTTCATATGTTTGGTGGTGCAGACGTAGGGTTGCCAACCGTACTCTAAAATAGAGTATTGTACTCTTTTTCATATGGGTATACTCTATAATCTATAACACTAATATAGTACGCCAAAATACTCTTTTTTTCATAAACTCACATTTTTGAGGCAAGTGATCGTTTTTCTGCAGTTTTTCGAAATTGTCCACTGTGAGACTTGGCTATTTATCGGTCTGAATGTGAAGTGGCGAAAAGAGAGGAACAGGGCTTTATAAATATTGAATAAAATGAGCTCCTGATCTTAAATTAACGTAGACATAGGATGTTTGGAATCCTACAATTCTTGTGAAATCATTAAAAATGTAATGTACCGCAAAAAGCGCTAGAAAATACATAAAGATAAATGGTACTCTATTTTATTAATCTGTACTCCTCTCTGAAATTAGAAATACTCTAATTCTTCACAAAAAGAAGAGAAAGAAGAGGCCTATGTCCAGCAGTAGACTGCGATAGGCTGAGGTGAATACAGAATATTCTTTAATGGTACAATGCAATCGGAACAAGAAAGCATTATTTATTTATTTACTAGCTTTTGCCAGCGGCTTCGCCCGCGCGGAACTTCTATCCCCTATTGAACTACCTTAGGGGTTAATTTTCGAAAATTCCTTCCTTATTCCTTGTCTACATTATATAGGGAATCTCTGTGCAAATTTTCAGCTTTCTAGGTCCAAGGTATTGGGCTGGGTGTTGAGTCAGTCAGTCAGGACTTTCTTTTTATTTATACATTTATATAAGATTTAATACGCACAGAATGTACAGAGGTGGACGCATTCATTTCAAAATTCTGTAGCAACGTCAAAAAAATATGAAAATACTATTGTTATATCAATTTTATTGTTATTATTCCAAAAGCCACTGCATTTTGTGCGACAGTATTCAGCAGAATGTTTACAAGTTCATAAATACTTTTACAGATATCTAAATGACCAATGTTGTCAATGAAACACGGACCACTCAATTATTTCGTAGGCGTAGCACGACCAACAGTTCTGCCTACACAAAGATGAGTATACTCTATTTAAAGGTTTATACGTCAACGTTTACAAACAAATACGGGTTATTCATTAAATCGTGACCAACTACGGCGAAGGGCGCCACTGGGCTTTATTAGTATTTAGTACCAGATTTTCCCAGTGGATTTGCCCGCGTGGAGATCGGAAATTTTCCCACGGGAGTACGTACCGGGATAAAAAGTATCATATGTGTTAATCCAAATGTTACCCAAATCCGAATGGCTGATTTTGCGTGATTGAGTAACAAAGATCCAATCATCCGAACATAGAAACATACAAACTTTCACATTTATAATCCTACTAGGATTTATTTAATAAAATTAAATTAAAACGATTTATATCAGATATCAGGATCCATAGGTACACTTAAAATAATTATTTAGAAATTAAATAAAAATGAATATGAAAATCAGAAAAAAAAAGTTAAAGTTGACAAATTTTTAATAAAATTAAAAGTAAGCGCTTAACTTTAAGTAAAATAAAATAAAAGATAAAATTATCTAATTGAACAGTTGAACTCTGGAATTTGAGCAAAATCAGGGCCTTGCTTTCCTGTTTTTGTAACAATAGAATTGTTTCACTCAAAAAGCCCTTGATTTTTCGTAAAAGCTCAAGGCTTTCCATTCGGATCACATTATTTCGGAAAATCCGTACTGTTTGAATTATGCAAGCAGCCTATAATGTTGCCACTGCTGGGACTCAGACTTCTTCTCTGTGAGGTGCCCCGCTCCCTGGGCGCGCACAGTGCGGGTTGCTGGATGTCACCATGTCTTCGAATTTCGTTTCCGTTTGGTTTATCCCTTCTCCGCTTTTGATTTGATTAGCTGATGTACCAAGATTTAAATCAGAGATTGAGATTCGGCTTTCAAAAGCCAAGGACATGAGACAAGAACAATGTCTATCTCTTTCAGCACACGTATCTCCACCTCCCGAAGCCGTAGTTGGTAACATCGATTGAACTCGCTAAGTGGTGAAACTTAGTTCCAAACTGTTTCAGCTTCGTGCTGCGACTTTTACTACTCTTCATTTACTGTGCTTTGACATTTTCTAGTCTTTGTTTTTTGAATTAGTTAATAATGTGATTTGAGTGGTTTGAATTTCTGGCCTTTCAAGTACTTACGAAAAAGTTTGAAGTATTTCTAGTTTAATTCTTACATAATAAAGAGGAAAGATTTGATTGTTTGTTTGTTTGCATTTTATAGGCTCCGAAACTACTAAACCGATTTGAAAAATTCTTTCACTGTTGGGAAGCTACACTATCCCCGGGTGACATAGGCTACATTTTATTCCCGTATTTCCACGGGAACGGGAACTGCGCGAATGAAACCGCGGAGCGCTGCTAGTATTGTATAACCTTCCGTCCTCAGGCGTCTAGTGAGTGACGATTTTTGTCCATTTCCTCTGATAAGTTTTGCAGGGCAAACATGGCCAGACGCACAAGACAAGAAGGTTTGGAAGGAAAAAGGGGAGCCCTATACCCAGCAGTGTGACACAATAAAACCTAACGACAAAAAAACTAAATAAAATTTGGCGGATCTTTGGTTCTGTTTTTTTCTGCCAACTAGATTATAAATGCTATCGATTTAAATTACATAACAGAAAGGAAGAAAGTGTCAAGAAAGTTAACAGATCCATTAAAGAAGATGCGTAAATCTCTTAAATCCTCGCGGTGAGCGAGCTCAACATTTCGCCAGTTTATTAACTGGGACTCCAGACTACAAAGTACAATTAGAAAAATAACTAATACAACTTAGATACTCTCTCTCAGTCTCCTATCTAGCCATATGATGATATAGCTTCACAGTACATTCTTCATTTCTTTCTTCTTCTTAGCGTGTCGATAGCAATCCAAATACAGCCCAGAATTTGGCTACAAGTTTGGCACTTTCAGCAGCGTCTATCAACTCCTGTAGCGTGCAGACAACAGGACACGCTAGACAAGATATGAAGTGTCCCATTGTTTGTGGGACAGTACCACACTTACACTCCAGTAGGCTAAGCACGAGCACCGATTTGTCGACGGAAGAATAGACATGACTAATAACTAAATGATGTACAATAGGAGAAGATAGCTATGTTTTTCTATTCATTGTATTATCACAGTTATTCTAAACGAATCATGATTTTGTAGATAATCGTACCTACTCGTATATACTTTGTGGCCGTCGAGTAGAAAGTTTGTCGTTAGTGTGATTTTGACAGTTTGGCAAGAAATAGTCTTCCAAAATAGTCCGCATTCATAAGGACCTAGACATTGATTGTTTGAATCATGTGCATTTGGAATGAGTGATCTTTTTTTATTTCGTGACTAAATCTGATTGTACATTTAGTCAAAAATAGTCAAAACTCATAGCCCAAAGTAAAAAAATTGTCACTCTCAAGGGTCTTCAGTTATTGGCCAAAGTGTGGATCACTCAATTCAGACATTTTGCAAAAACGGCAATGATCTAAATCTCAACAAAAACTTACTCTACTGACTAAGTTCATGTCTCAAAAATTTGTTAATAAATTGTCACAATGTTTTATAAAACCATCAAGGCATTTAAAGCTATATCCGTGTTTCTATGACAGTATCATTGGATCACTCAGTAGGTACAGACACCATTTTGTCTGAGAGATCGTTGTAATAAAGTTTAGGTTGACTTTTTCTGTACATCTATTTTTTATCCTAAAATGTATGTTCCGAATATATTTGTACAATAAATATCATAACACAAAAACCTTTTGTTAAAAAGTTAGGAGTTTTTAAATTTGCTGAACTGAGTGATCCTTATGAATACTACTTATAGGTAACTACACACTTCGTATTGATTTACACAAACAACGATTAATTTTTGTACAACTTTATGACTAAAGTTTTACATAAAAATGATTTACTTGTACAGCTTCATTTATGAGATATTAGATTTTTAATTTTATGGTCAAGGAAAAGCGCAGTAGGGTGACCATATATTATGAGATCATCGGAAATAAAAATCATTCAGTACAATTAAGCTCGTCTCTTTTATTTAGAAAGGAAATTCATACATTCATTTCAGCCGAAAGACGTCCACTGCTGGACATAGTTCTCCCCCAGAATGGGGGGTTTTGCCCTAATCGCCACGCTTGGCAGGCGGGTTGGCGATCGCAGTATGGTGGTAAAATGCATAGAGAACGCTGCTGCCCATTCTCTAGTAAGTCCCTTAGTCGCCCTTACGACACCCACTTTAAGAAATGGCATGGTGCTATTCTTTTACGCCCGGCGACACATACAGGACAGGAAAGGAAATATAAATACAATATTACTTACAAATCATAAACTGCGTAAATAAGTGTATGATAATAACGTGGTAAATTTGTACTATCATAAGTTTTAGCCAAATTATCGTCATAGCAAACTATTCGTCCATTTATACAGTCATGCGCTCGATAATGACCGATGCCGTCAGGATGTTGAGAAGCAATAAATTCAATACCTCCAAGTAACCTGTACGATCTACTTTTCATTATAATTACTAGCTAAGCGTAATACCGTGTAATATGCGTTAATCCAGGTTATAAACTGTCAGTTTGCCAAATTTCATCCAAATCCGTTCCAATGTACGACTTAACGCCGACAGACACTACACCGATAGACTGAACGCCGACATGACTTCGAATGGACTCTTCGCTGACAGGACACTTCGCCGACAGGACTCTTCGCCGACAGGGCTCATCAGCAACTTAAGTTACCGTAAAATTGTAAATACCGTTAGATTATAATCTATGTCGCGAGTTTGTAATCTGTCGATAAATTATGAACTGCACAATACTGCTTACCGATCGAATAAGTTTCGAATAAGGTTAGAATTGCGACTAACCACGCGCGAGCCGAGCGAGCGTAGCGAGCGATGCCCCGGTAACGGCCGGCGAGCGCTACTTCCATTTTAGTGGCAGTTTCTTGACTATTTAGTAATGGCGCAAGGTCCTGTCGGCGAAGAGTCCCGTCGAAGTAAAGTCTTGTCGGTTTTCAGTCTGTAGGCTCTTATCCGTTCAGCCGTTTTTGCGTGATAGAGTAATAAACATCTTCACAAACTTTCACATTTATAATATTAGTAGGATTTCGGGCACATCGTGTAAATTTACCTGTTTTGTTCCATTCAAATCCATGAAAATAACACTTGAAAGTTTATAACCATATATAGGATTATTATTACATGAAAGACAAGTCTCCTCGTAGCTAAAAGAAATTCCATCACACATAATTATATTTTCACTATCACGTAAGCTCACGTACATATGTGCACTAAATCTCGTATAAAACTAAATGAAACATGCGACGCTGCAAATAACAATCAAATATGTCGGGTAGAAGAAAAAATATTTATTAAAAGTTAAAATCATATGTCAATCGCGACTTCTTCCGCACGCTCACCTTTAAGGCGATAATCGCGTAGCAAGGCTCACGACTCGATCGCACAATGCATGCGTTTTGACCAATAGAATGCACGAAACATATTTTAGTAGTGTTCGTAGTAATGATGTATAGAAGTGTGACACTCACACAGGCGCGTGCTATGTTCACTAGTTTGTGAGATTATTTTTGAATAGGCACGGCCGGTATGAGCTCTTTATGAATTATTGTTGTTGACAAGAAGTAATTTCGTACTCATATTTATCTTCTTTTTGGTTTAGAAAATGTATTATTGCTATTGCTTTAAGTTAAATGAAATAATTGTTAGGTTCTTAATGTGTTATATTTTTATAGGTTTTAGGTTTGTTTTTTATTAGCAGAGGAGAATAAAACTAATTCATGCCTTGCTTGACACAAGACCAGAGAGACGGTGTCACTTTTTTTAACCACAGGCAATAAGACATCACAACAGATCAAACAGTAATTGTAAACAATCTTATCGATTAGCTTTATGTTTGTTTTTGTTAGTTTTTCTATTTATTCAGCTACTTACTAGCAGCGCTCCGCGGTTTCAACAGCGTAGTTCCCGTTCCCTTGAGAATATGGGGATAAAATATAGCCTATGTCACCCGGAGATAGTGTAGCTTCCCAACAGTGAAAGAAATTTCAAATCGGTTCAGTAGTTTCGGAGCCTATTCAATGCAAACAAAAAAAGAATCAAATCTTTCCTCTTTACTCGTATTATTAGTATATATAGATTATTTATTAATAATTTGGAATAAAAATGTCAAACAACAAATTATATCTATTCTATCAACTTTAATATTTTCCTCTTTCCGACATAATAATGTTCCGTCAGGTCTATAAGTTTTGTTACATATGAACACTTTCACTGCCTCCCCAATTTTCACGATGTCCAATGGTTATGCGATACCGCCGCCATACAAAACGCATTCCGGTTAAGAAGTTACGGCCTTTCAAGGTCAACTTAGAAATGGCATTTCAAAAAAAAAAACTGTAGTATCGGCGCGGCGCGGGCGTAAGAGGGACTTGTTACTTGCGCAGTTCTATTGAAAAGTAAAAATCTTCATTACAATGTGTTATATACTTGGAAATATACAAAAACGAAGAAAGTTAGATATTTGCAACATTGGTTACTATCTTTTTATTTTATTGCTCTATATTATGATTGGAATAACACAAATATACTTTGCGCAATTCATACAATGTTATCAGAGCTTTTTGTTTACTTTTGTCGGAACTCTTGCAACTGCCATAATAATACGTTCATTATCTATACCATTGTTATTTAGTGGGAACTTCTGAAAATCCGGTTTAACAATAGAATGGCTTAAAAACATACTTTATGGCCCTTCTATTGAAGGACCATAAAATACGTTCGCGAAATATTACAAAGAATTTTTAAGGTATGCCTATTATTTTATTACCATGTTACCTATCTCGAATGTTTTGCAGGTTTTCCTTATAGGTATGTATATTTTGAATGCTTTAAATAGTTCTAATATTCGTTTTATCCATTTATTTATCACACCTTTGATTTTTATTTAATCATAAACAGGCGGCTGTCTCTTTAGTGCACTCGTGCGCTGAACTACCAGATTTTAATAGGTGTAGAAAGAATCACAAAATGTTTAATAATCGCATTGTGACCACTGGTTGTGGTCTATGTAATACTAACAAAACTGACGAAACAATATAAGCTCTTTGCTAAACTATTAAGACTCATTTTCGCGGTACAGAAGATCTCTCGTGCGCTATGCCGAACCGCACGGTAAATGCTCATACATTTCTATGAGATCCGAGCTAAAACGCCTAGCGCGTGACAAAAAATAGTTGACATAACTGTATGGAGCGTTATGGAGTAATTTGTCGATTCTCGTGCGCCGCACGGGGGAACCGAAGTTTGTCGAATATTACCGAACGTCGATTAGCGAGAGCGCCCGAGGTTTGGCGAAGTTTGCATGCCGGCCATAATGAATGACCGACTCATTAAAGTCACTGCGAAGTTCAGTTTACGTGGAATTGAATACTACTGTTTACTTTTATTCGTTTAGCTTTAAATTACTTACCAATCTGAAATAAATAAATTCTATTTATTTACTTATTACCCCTAATACTTAGTGAGCTAGTAAAGGGCACCACGTTAAGATTGGAGTTTATGAGTGGGCCGTCTTTTAATTGCCGCGTTGCCCGCATTGCGTACGACAAGTATATTTTGACAAATATAACAATAACTCAGTTCCTAGGCCACTTTAAAATTCGGAAGCTTATCAAGTAATTAAACTAAACTATAATTTTAAATTTTCGAAGAAATACTCCTTAATTTCTGAAATATAACAGAAATATTTTCAAAACGCCAGGCCTGTGGGCTCCTGAAAAAATAAAACTGTCACTGTGACCGCAGTGAGAGTAAAAGGATTGAAAAAAAGAAATATTAGCTACTAGTGAAATATATATTTTTCAGTTCGTGTTCATTCAATAATAAGCTGTTCAGGATTAAAGATTTCTTATGGTTGATGTTTAAACCGTATCTGTATATTAAAACATTTTTATTTAAAGCGAAACTGTCGTCTGTAATCTTCGTGTGAAATCATACAAAATGTGTTCAAATTTAAGAACAATTTTAAGGATTTGTAGTTGTGGAAAAGAAGCAATTTAATTTAGTTTAACTTATTTATTTTTAATAGAGTTTTTGGGCAGCAGCGTTCTCTATGCATTTTACCACCATACTGCGATCGCCAACCCGCCTGCCAAGCGTGGCGATTATGGCAAATCCCCTCCGTCTTGGTGGAGGCTTATGTCCAGCAGTGGACGTCTTTCGGCTGATATGATGATGAGAGTTTTTCAAGATTTCAAAAGGAAATTTTAAAGATTCACCCAGAAATTAATATAAAAATTACACAGAAATTATCATCAACTTGTATTTATCTACACTCATATCGTAACGTTATTATTAATAAATCAAAAATAGTGTCATAATGACAGACTTTAATCACGTGCAATTCTAATGAAATTAAAAAGTTTTATTATAAATTTATAATTATAGCACACCTTCCTTATGTTTACGTATTTGTGTTTTTTGTAATGTCTTCGCTACTTCTTCTAATACTCCTAGTAATTGTTCTGACTGAGACATTTTTTGTAAACAAAAATAACGTAATATTCTTCAAAATAACGTGATGTTACGATGCGTAGTTTCCTTTTGTAATAATATTGTAAATAACTTGCACAAAAAACCCCCAAACACTGCTAATGACGGTCCGGGCTCGCTTCTTATCTAAGGAATGCGATGTCTTTTGTTCTCGACGCTCAGTACGCTGCACTGTAATCCGGCTCGATTTCGACCATGTTTTGATGGTGGTAAGGTTGCAAATTGTTTGTATGGATTTGATTTTTGTGGGAACGAAATGCGTGCTTTGTTGACGACATCTTTATTGCGACTAAAAAAATGGACATTGGTTTGCGTCTCTATACGTCATGCATTCAACAGACAATATGGATTTGTGTGAATACACTCACACAAATACATGTTGTTTCTAATTGGGCGAAACCAGGAAGGGGTGTGGTTTGTCACTAGCTGTGCTGCCGCAGAAATATTTTCTTAAGTGAGCATGCTTAAAGTTTGTCGATTGTACACCCTACAAAAAAAAATTAAAGTTCTAATATCTCATAAATTAAGCTGTTTATGTAAATGATTTTTATGTAAAACTTTAGTCATAAAGTTGTACAAAAATTAATCATTGTTTGTGTAAATCAATACGAAGTTACATATAAGTATTCATAAGGATCACTCAGTTCAGCAAATTTAAAAACATTGAATTACTCCTAACTTTTTAACAAAAGGTATTTGTGTAATGAAATTTATTGTACAAATATATTCGGAACAATTTTAGGATAAAAAAATTGATGTATGGAAAAAGTCATTGGTTGACTTTTTCTATACATAATTTTTTTTATCCTTTAACTTTATTACAACGATCTCTCAGACAAAATGATGTCTGAACTGAGTGATCCAATGTGACTATGGTTTTATAATTGTGTGATGGTTTTATAAAACATTGTGACAATTTGGTGACTAATTTTTTAGATATAAATTTAGTCATTAGAGTAAGTTTTTGTTGAGATTTAGATCATTGCCGTTTTTGCAAAATGTCTGAATTGAGTGATCCACACTTTAGGCAATAACTGAAGACCCTTGAGAGTGACAATTTTTTTACTTTGGGCTATGAGTTTTTACTATTTTTGACTAAATGTACAATCAGATTTTGTCACGAAATAAAAAAAGATCACTCAATCCAAATGCACATGTTTGAATCGACAGACAAAATGACAGATTGTAGAAGGATATGTACTGTGCGATGTCAAAAATGGAGAAACGAAATGTCACTTCGTATTGAAAAAACACTGTCTATTCTACGTAGAAATAGAAAGCGACATGCTGAGCCTGCTGGACGAAATCATCTGTATATTTCCACCAAAGCAGGTTTCGTTTCTTTAGTTTCCCCAACTCGTGAAGCCATTCATACTAAATTAACACCGCTAGACAGAAGTGCCTGCAAGTTGCATCGCCACTACCTCTTTATTCCACCATTAATAAAACAAACGTTAATAATATAGGACAGACCAGTCAGGTCATCGGTCTAGATGCCTAACCCGGTGAGACTCTTCGGCCCCGTCAGCAAGAATTAAAAATTCAGCTAACAATTACGTGGCTATTCCAACTGTATTAGCGATTCCACGATATGGAACGGTGTGTGCAGACTTGGGCGGTAAAAGGTCTTGGGTGTTCGTTTGTTTGGTTGCAGTTGGAAGGTTTGTGTTTAAAGTTTTCTGCAATAATGACGTGAAAGAACGAAACGTAAAAGTTTGATTGTTCAGATGTTTGGTACTCTATCACGCAAATAGGCCGAATGGATTTGGATGAAATTTGACACACAGTATCAGTACCTAGTACCTGGATTAACCATAGATTACTTTTTATCCCGGTAGCACTAAAATATCCCACGGAAACGCCCGTTGAATATTTTTTGACTTCCGAAGCCGCTGCCAAAACCTAGTTATTCATTATTATAATATAAACAAAATAAGAGATATTAACTAAGTCTTTCCCTGAGAGAAGGAGATACATATAAATGCTAGCAATTAATAGTAAAATAAAGACAGTAGCTAACCCAGTGTGAAACCGCCACAAAATTAACGAGGAACCGTGATATTTAGTTCTATGATTGCCTCCTTCACCGATCGGAATTCGATTAGTGGGCTCTATTAGAAAGAATATCGGTTTGTCTTGTGCTATGCTAAGGGTAGGTAGAGATACAAGGCTTGATAAGTTTCCGGGTAAGTTATTTATTAAGTAGCTCACGCCTATTAAAAGTAGACTATCAAATGAGCATGAAGGATAAAATTTGAACCAGTGCGCAAACTGTAACCATGAATTCAGCATATCATTGTAGATTCCCTAGCGTCGAAATTTGCCGTCGGCTGTTTCATACATTCTGACCGCGTAGGTATTGCACTTTGACATGTGACATTTTCCAAACCGCACTATCTCCCCTCTCAATAAGAGGAGGCCTATGTCTCAGCAGTGGGAGCATTATAGGCTGACTAGCTAAGCTAAGTATAGCAAAGTCTTCCTTATGGCCATTTGACGCCAAACCACCCAGAGGCCCCAAAATCATGACTATCCCTCAACAACTAAGTGAATCAAGTCTCACATCAATAAATCTAACTTGATATTACGCGTGCTAGTGACGTCACAGCCCCCTATGAGGGGGCAGGGTCGTGGTAGGGGAGTGTACAGGCTCCATTGTGAGTGGTGATGTACGGACCGATTTAGATAATATAATGACTGGGGGATGAAGTCAAATTGAGGAGTGTAATGTGTCTCAAGTTGGGGGTAAGTGATTATGTGGATTGGTGATGTACTTTAATGTCTTTACAAAATGGTGCTTATAGTTGCTGTTGAGACCAGCACTCCAATTGCGTAACAGACTTTCTTTCACATTCTAAAGAATTTTGAAAGGATTTCCCTGTCGTTTAAATTGTAACCATGAATTCAGCATATGGTTCTAGATTCTAGACCACTAACGTAAAAAATTACGGCCACCTGTTTTATAGAAAATTGCAATGCTTACTCGGTTAAATCGTTAACCATCGACATACACTCAAAACGTTTCTATGAAAACTAAACAAACTTCCTAGATAAAAAAACCGGTCAAGTGCGAGTTGGACTCGCGCACCGAGGGTTCCGTACAAACCTGTGGGTATATAAGTAAAAGTTCAAAATTGTCAAAAATATTTTTTTTTATATGACGAAACTAAAAATTTTCGGTTTTCGTAATTTTTCCTATATCTGTACTATAAGACGTGACTTCGTACAAAATTTCAAGATTCTAAGTTCACGGGAAGTAGGTTTTGATTCCCGTGCGAGTTTCGAAAATTTGCGGAATTTTGCGGCCTAAATGGCTGTATCTTTTGATTGCGTTGACTTAGAAGGTTGATTTTTCTACAGCTTCCAGGGACAGTAGAACTAAGTATCATATAGAAATTTCAGTTTGATACCTCCACGCGTTCCTGAGAAAAACGGTCTTGACAGACGGACGGACGGACGGACGGACAACAAAGTGATCTTATAAGGGTTCCGTTTTTTCCTTTAGAGGTACGGAACCCTAAAAATTAGGAGACCAGCCAAAGTAACCTATAGAAGGATGCAAAGAATGAATAGCAAATAATTATATTTAATCGTTTCAAGGATCCAATATAAACGATAGCAATATCATCCACCCTTACTCGTATAACCGCTTCGTGACAAATTAAAGTTTATAAGTGCATCAAGGTCGGCTCCGTTATACCTATTAATTATGTTATATATCCATAATTGAAGATCAGTGGTGCTCAAACTAGGAAACGAAAAAAAAATAGTGTCATGGCGCATTTAAAAGATATCTTCTCATCATCATCATCTGCCAAGACTTTTCTCTACTCCGTTGTTGTCGATTTCCAGTCTAAACGGTTGCAGCTGAATACCAGTGTTTTACATGGAGCGACTCCCTATGGGACCTTTTCAGCCCATGGAGTTACTGGGTAAAACGATACCCCTTGGTAAGACTAGTTGTCAGACTTTCAGCTGTGACGACCCGTAACGACTGTCAAAGATACACGAATGACAACCGGCGCCAACCGTACGGCTCAACGTATTTTCTGAGGCACGGAGGGTCTCGGTATCTAAAAAGGCCCATCGACGGACCAACTGCAGTAAGCGTAGCGATAATAAGTGAGAGTTAAGAAGAGAGAACCTAAAGGCGTCCATTGCAGCGCAAAATCGCCCCAATTCTTTAAAATGACATTAATTTTGAGGTTCGAAATATTTGCTGTCTACTCGTATCTTCAAGAAATGCCGTGGTAGTTAAGCGAGGAGCGAGGTTGAGCTAAGCTATTTATTTCCTATTTGTTGATATAATACACAGCTTAGCACCTCTCTGGTGCAGACGCATTCTTAGGGCTGGCAAAAGTTACTAGACTTAGCATGGGATGTATCTTCGGTAAAATGATGGCAGACTTGAAGGAGGTCAGGGTAGACTAAAGAAGTGGAGAACAGGTGTTCAGACGACTTAGCAGTGTACTATAAGGTATGCCACGCTTAATAAAACATTGGGTGGCTCCTAAAGTTATTTATTTGCTACCTTTTGCCCGCGGCACCGCCCGCGTGGATGTCGGTTTTCACGTAAAAAATTTCCTTCTTCATATCCCAGGCTATATCTCTGCCAAATTTCATGACGATCGGTTCAGCGGTTTAGGCGTGAAAGCGTAACAGACGGACAGAGTTACTTTCGCGTTTATAATATTAGGTCTTTACCTATGAAATTGCCGTTCTGCAGTACTGGCCATTTCAAATCAAAATAATTTTTGTTTGGCTAAGAATTCTAATTTCAAATTAATTTTATTTTAAAAACATGGATTTTTTTTCTAAAAGTAGTCATTTCTTTATTGATTAGTGTTACATTTTCATCGCATTTCAATCTTTTTCGTCATCATGGATACGTTAAAAATTCGAGTAATTATGGAATATGAGTACCGTCGTGGCAGCAACGCGGCAAAAGCGGCACGCAACATCAACGACGTTTACGGAGCTAACACTACAAACCAACGCACCACCTGTTATTGGTTTGCTCGCTTCCGTTCTGGAAATTTCGACCTGAAAAATGAACCTCGCGGTCGTCCGAAGACTTTGGTCGACAATGACGAATTAAAGGCGATTGTGGAAGCTGATGATACACAATCTACGGCTGAATTAGCAGCAGCTTTCGACGTTAGCGTCAAAACAATATTGGTCCATTTGCGTCAAATTGGCAAGGTAAAAAAGCTTGACAAATAGGTGCCCCACGAACTCAATGATCGCCAGCGCGAAGTACGCGTCGAGACGTGCCTTGCACTGCTCAACAGACACACAAATGAAGGAATTTTGAACCGCATTGTTACCTGCGATGAAAAATGGATTCTGTTTGATAACCGTAAGCGCTCAGCAAGTTGGTTGGATCCTGGTTCAGCACCTAAACAATGCCCTAAACGAAAACTTACCCCTAGAAAAGTGATGGTCACTGTTTGGTGGTCTAGCGCCGGTGTGATTCATCACAGCTTCTTACCAAACGGGGTGAGCATTACTGCAGATGTGTACTGTGAAGAACTGAACACAATGATGGAGAAGCTGGCGCATCTCCAACCAGCATT
Source organism: Polymixis flavicincta (assembly GCA_949987655.1). NCBI lineage: Eukaryota > Metazoa > Arthropoda > Insecta > Lepidoptera > Noctuidae > Polymixis > Polymixis flavicincta. Next base: position 1,036,759 of record OX465198.1, on the reverse strand, counting down.
GGTCAATCGCTCGTCTCCGCTGCTCCTGCACGACAACGCGCGACCTCATACTGCACAGCAGACGGTCTCCAAGTTGCAAGAACTGGGGTTGGAAGCTCTCCGTCATCCGCCCTACACACCAGACCTTGCGCCTACAGACTACTACTTTTTCCAGAATTTGGATAACTTCTTGGCGGGAAAAAAATTTAATACCCGAGAGGCAGTACAAAATGCCTTTGAAGAATTTGTTGCCTCCCGTCCAGCTGATTTCTTTAAGAAGGGCATCAATAAACTGCCACTGCGATGGCAAAGATGCATTGATTGCATGGGTGATTACTTCGATTAATACAAATAAAAAATTCATGAAAAAACATCGTTTAAATTTTTTCATACAAAACGGCAATTTCATAGGTAAAGACCTATTATTAGTAGCGATTTACATAAAACGGCCAAAGTCAATTAAATTAGTTAAAGATAAAGACAATAAGTACATTAAGGAGATGTTTACAACAACTCGGCAGTTGTACGCTCATCTTACAATACTCCTGGGGCCTAAGTCTACTATATAAACGTCACAATGGTCTCTCAATGGTAAGTTTTTGACAGATTTGCCATACAAAAACTGTCAAAAACACACCATTGAGAGACCATTGTAACGTTTATAAATTAGTAGACTTAGGCCCCAGACATACTGACAAGATCTTCTCCCAATCATCCGCGAACACTTCACAGTCAGGCTTAGCGGCATAGATATGCGATATGGCGCAAAGAACTGCTAATGTGAAAATTCTAGTGAAGGTTAGCAGCCAAAATTCTCTTGTCAAAGTCTGAATCCCTCGGAATGGCAAGGCTACGCCTAACTAGGGTCGATAGACAAACAACTTCCGCTAAATTCGGTTAAACCCAGGTGTGAATATTATTGTTGCTTACTAACTGGCGTTAGCTCTAGTGCGGCGCGATTGAAACAGGCTTCTCAAACACCCCCCTCCAGCTGACAATATTGAGCCTGCAGAAAAGCTTCCACCGGGCTAGTAACTGCCATGGCTCACCTGGAAATCTCTTAGTCGACTAAGAAGCCAGGTGGGCCGCTGCCAATACAACTTGATCAGTTGGGGGTACTCCGATGAGATGCAGTGCGGCTGTAGAGCTACATCGCAAACTATGCCCCACCTCTTGTTGTGCTCTCTTTGCAATAACACCTGCGCTATGAAAGACCATTGCGAGGCCAACGATAACGCTGTTGAAGTGGCAGAATTCTGGTCGAAGCTTTTTTAAGGCCAGCAATTGGAATCACCGACACGACGAAGAAGAAGACTTAAAAGAAATATTTTTCTTTATTTATTTAACCATTTATGTACACACTATATAAAACAGACAAGAAGATTAGAACAGAAAAATAGGTACAGAGGTGATGCTTATTTCTAAAGAAATCTCTTCCAGCATACCTGCGATAGGAGAAAAGATATAGAGATGTAGACAACGTGTGTAAGAGTAAAAGGGAAAATAAACTACATTTATAAACAAAACCAATAATTCACTAAATTAATTAAACAAATATTAATCTATATAAATAAAAAGATAAGTCTTGACTAACTGACTCATCAACGCTCAGCCCAAACCCTTGGACCTAGAAAGCTGAAATTTTGCACAGAGGTTCCTTTTATAATGTAGGTAACGAATAAGGAAGGATTTTTCGAAATTCAACCCCTAAGGGAGTTCAACAGGGGATGAAAGTTCGGCGCGGGCGAAGCCGCTGGCAAAAGCTAGTATATTATAAAATAAAACCAGCAAAATCTTTGAGTACCATATCAATTCAGGCCATTTCAGACTTACAACGCAAGCCTATAGTTTATCAATTTATTGCTAGCCTGTAATCAGACAATTTCAAAGGAAAGGCTGAAGCATGCACGCTATAACTAAGTTTTATGTCTATCAATGGGCTGATAGCTGTTATGGCTTCTATTCCAGCTTATGTGGGCTTTAAGCGGGGACAATGATTGATTTGAAATTATTGTATGGAATTGAAATGTATTGGATGGGACTTGGAAAATATTTAAAGATATACAGGATAAGTTTTTATCCAGTGCGCAAATTTTAACCATGAATTCAGCATATTATTGTAGACCTCTTACCGCAAAAATTTGTCGCCAGTTATACAAAAAAAAACAGCTGTTTCATAGAAAAGTGCAATGCCTACGCGGTCAAAATGTATGTATGTCAAAATGTAGGGGGTCTAGAATGATATGCTGAATTCATGGTTACAATTTGCGCACTGGATAAAAACTTTTACTGTAGAGCAGAGGTGGCCCAGTGGGAACGGCCGCGACGTACGTGCAGGTCGTAGGTTCGAACCCACGAAGGCGCTTTACTTTGTGTAAATAATTTTATCACCACTGTTCTCAAAACGGTGAAGAAAAACATCGTGGGGAAACCGGCATGTCCTAGAACCAAAAATTTGAAGACATCCACCAATCAGTGCTAGGCCCGCGTGGTGGATTATGGCCTACACCCTTTCAGAGAGAGTAAGCCTGTGTCCAACCAGTGGTAATATTAAAGGCTGCTTATGCAGGATTCATTCGAACTATCGAACTACTATCGGACGGGCCCGTGTTTTCGTTGGCAGTCTTTCAATGTAGGCCCAGCCAGGGGGCTGTACCGTATTAATCAATCATTTTATTTTTTATTTATTTGACGTTCTTATTTAAATTACATTTCAATTAACGGTAATATCCTCGTTTAACATAAAAAGCGGAAGTTCTTTAACCGAACGGTTTTCCCAATACCGAACTGACCACGTGGTCAGATAATTTTGCATAAATACCGACGTCGAATAAAACCAGCTTTACTCACAAATAATTATAACCTGAATCAAGGTGATATCTTAGGTCAACAACCTTAACACAACCCTTAAACAAACTTCAAGAGGAACTCCAAGATAGGTAGTCAAACAAAGTACCTTTGATTCGTTAAAAAAAAATCTTATCAAAAATGCCCATACAGTTTCGTAAGGTCATCGACACATACAAACGTATATAAATTATTTCATACATATTCCCCCACTTTTCTACCCTACGCACCACCTGTACAAATCTTCGGATATACAGGTTCGGATCGACGCACGCGCCGCGACAGATGTTCGCGTTCGGGTTTCTTCGGAGCGCTTCGGGTGCCTTCGGGCTTACGATCAAAGGAATTTTAAGGGTGTTTTTGTTCGAAAGTTGAGGTTTAAAGTGGGGCAGTTATTTTACTTTACTTTGTATTTGGCAGATTAATTGCGGTTGTATTTATGAAGGAAGCTTTGCAAAGGAAGCAAAGACAAGGGTGGTTTGCGAGAAGTAATGACAGATTAACATTATAGCGTACAAATGTTAGGTTGTAGAAGACAAAAGGCAAATTAATAGATACTTCGGTGAGCAAATCTTTGGGTTCACCTTTGATCAGGTGAACTGAGAGCGATGGTGGCACTTTGGTAACGGCTGCGATTTACGAGTTGTAAGTGGTAAGTTCGAACCCAGACAAACGCTTTGTGTAAATTATTTCATCACCACTGCTCTCAAAACAGTGAAGGAAAACATCGTGAGGAAACCGGCATGTCCTAGAACCAGAATTTCGGAAGACATGTGACTGATGATTTTGAAAGTTCTTTGTTCGGCTGTTTATTTTAAGCATACAACAATCATCATCATCATCATTTCAGCCGAAAGACGTCTACTGCTGGACATCGGCCTCCCCCAAGCTCCGCCACTTCGACCGTTTCTGTGCTACCCGCATCCAGCATACAACAATAATTAATAGGTATTATGTATGTTTATAAAGCATCATCACAATCGGCCTATAGTGTTCCCACTGCTGGGACACAGGCCTCGTCTATGTGACACGCCACACGCGTGCGCAGTGCAGATTGGTGGACGTCACACGTCTTCGAATTTTTGGTTCTAGGACATACCGGTTTTCTCAAGATATTTTCCTTCACCATTTTGGGAGCAGTGTTGATGAAATTAAATACACAAAGTGCCTGCCTGGTTTCGAACTCATGTCGTTCGTTACCACTGGGCCACCACTCCCACACTTATTAGAACAGTAATATCAGTTACGCAAATTGCGTAAATAATAAATGGGTTATATTTAAGGCGTGGGAGGCAAGCTAACCTGTTACTATGCAACGCTTAGCACATAAGGAAATCACTAAATGTATTGGCAACGTAACATACTTATGTGATATGTATTTGAAGCCTGAAAGGTGTTTAAGAGAAGATAAAGTTCCTTGTGAAGGAAAAGCCACCACACCAGGGTCGTCGTCGGTAGTAAAATTTAATTTAATAAATAGATATATCGAGACCTTAACCCGTTAGTTCCAGCAGTTATTTGTAATCTTGGACAGTCTTTACGGATAGTCCGAAGCCCGAAAGCCAGTCTTACTAAAGTGTATCGTATTACTCAGTTAGGGTTGTGGAGGTCAGATAGGCAGTCGCCCCATGTAAAATACCAGTATACAGCTGGATTTGGTCAGACTCCAACATAGTTGAGAAAAGGCTAGGCAGATGCGTTGTTCGCCAACCAACGTCAAGAATAATCCCGCATTACGCAAGCAAAAATAAATTAACGTGGTCAATTAACATGAAAGAAAAACCATATTATCTCCGTATCAGAATTTTCCTATTACTTACGACAAAATAATATCTACGAGCGCTCCTTCCCGCTACAGCGGCGCACGCGCAGGGGTCCTGAACACTATTCGCTATTCAAACGGACCCCTCGCGTCTTTTTGTGTCACGGTCGTTCAACTTCGCCTTTCATGCGATTACCATTCAAATTATGGTGTTGGGGACCCGTGGGGTTAGCTGGTGACTGAGTTTTGTGGGATCATCAATTTTAGATAATTTGGTTGTAAATCTAGTGTTGAATTTCCAGCAGTGAAAACTGAAGAAGAAAGTTGGGGTAAACAATGAATATGATTTATGTACTGATGATTTTTGGTCTGTCAACCAGTCTTACCAAGGGGTATCGTTTTACCCACAACTGTGTTGTGCAGGTCAGATAGGCAATCGCTCCATGTAAAATACTGGTATTCAGCTGCATCCGGTGAGACTGCTAGCCGACCCTAATATAGTTGGGAAAAGGGTAGGCATATAATGATGATACTGATGATTTTGGAAGGGTTGATGTTTAGCCGTTGTTTGGTAAAAGCTGAGCTGAACTCGAGTCGTCTTATTACAAAATGCGATTTCACTTTAGTTCTAGCCTAAAGGTTGGAGCCAGTTTAAAAAAAAAAAAAAAACTAACTTTATTTCGATTTGGGTGAATTTCTTAATACAAAAATTACAACTTGGCACCGGACTAAATTGTCAATTTTATAAAAAGTACCTACTGCATTTCTATACATATTGAATTTTAATTCAATTATTTGATTTCCCATCCAAAAAAATATCCTTATTATTTATGAGTACCTATAATACTAAGTTGAGGATTTCTCCAACACACGGAACCCATCAATCAGTTAAATAACTAAAATCATTGAATAAAAGGGTTGCATTAGGCTTTCAAATTAAAAACCGTAGTTAATACAACATCAACTTTATTTGAATACGCTTTAGACTACTTTTCCGTTAGTTAATATAATGCAGTACACCTCCTTTGTATAGCATTTCAATATGAATGTGAAGTACTAACATGATAATCTGGTGTCCACGAGACGAGACATAAGTATGTGCGTACTATTATTGAATAGCGTTTTCAAGGACGGATGATCAGCTCCCTAATTGCGCTTACACTCACCACAATCGTAATTACTTTTAATGGCCAATGTTTGAAAAATGAATGTTGTTGAACTGTCAAAAAAATTCAGCCATTGCTAATTTTACTGTTTTACGCAATTACCCCGCTGTATTTTTAAAGTGAAAACTTCTTTAGGCGCGTTGGGTATTTTTTGAGATGGAAAAAAATTGAACACGCGAAACTGTTAGCGTTAAGCCTCGTATACATGGTAAACATTTTTTTTGCAACATGGCATAAACATGTTACCGAGTTGCTGGCAACATCTTGCGGGCAACACTTGTGTTGCGGAGTTGATCACGCCATGTTGCAGAGTTGACGCCCGGCGAGCGAAAACATCAGTTTATCAACAAATGTTGACGTGTGTGGACGTGTTTGCAACTGTTTATAAACATTTTATACATCAGATACAGAGAACAAAACAAAACTACTTCCTCGGGCAACATTCTACGTGTGTGGACAACCCCTATTGATTTAAACAAATTTTCCAGCAGCATTCTCGCCATTCATCAACAACGTTGATCAACTGTTGCTAAACAAATGTTTACCATGAATACGAGGCTTTACCGACACCTCTGTTTAAAGTGTACATATATTGTGTATACGTGTACGTACTTAGATACACATGCATGTACAATAGCGCATTAAATGAAAAAGTTTAATAACAATTAGTTCGTATAAGTTTTCACTTCTGTTGGCACTCCCGGAGTGCCATAGTTTTTTTGAGGGTGAAATCCTGAAATAACTTCTCCCGCTCTGGGTGGAGTAGGAGGGCGTGTGAGACTTTTACTGCCTAAAACCCACCAGTGTGTGTGTTCCTTCAGTTGCCTGTGTGCCAGGGCTCCACGTAATGTTTATATTGGCCTACAGCTCATTAAGCATACGGCAGACGTGGCAGCTTTTGTGAACTTTTTAGCTACCAAACAATACTACCAATCTTGTTGACTGATATAATCAGCTGGTACAGTCTAATTCAAACTTTATGACACTCGCTTCAAGTTCCGAGCGGCGAAAAAGTTTGAATCCAAGCTCATTTCAGACACCAATCTACATGGTCTTCATATGATTTGAGCAAGATCATGTTTAGACTTTAAAAGAGACTGGTCGGCGACAGGAAACGCCTCATCTAGTTTAACCTACTGACAGAAATAAAATGATTTATCAATCGGACTGTACAGCCTGGCCATACTAATTTGCTCTCTGACAGCAACCCAACAGCAACCTTATTGTGACTACAATAAAGATCACTGTGATTTTGACAGTTATGCAAAAGCAGAGTAGAAAGAAAAGGTCTATCTATGGTGGTGCTGAGTAACTTCCCACGCACCTCTGTCCACAGCCACGAGTGTGGATAAGGGAAAGGGAAGACTGCCGAGCAGTGGGACATTATCGGCTTATACAGGATAAGTGCGGAAACTGTAAATATAAATTCAGCATATCATATAGACCCGCTAGCATAGACATTTTTCGTCGGTTATTCAAAATAAAAATCAGCTGTTCTATACATTTTGACCGCATAGGTATTGCAGTCTTCTATGAAACAGCTATTTTTTTTTGTATGACCGACTGAAAATTTCTACGCTACGTTCATAAATGCTAAATGAAAATGATTTTATTTCTGTAAATAGGTTTGTACAAACACTTTTACACGTCATTCATATTTTTTTTAAACTAGATGAGGTCGGCGTTTCCTATCTGACTACTCTGAGAAGAAAGGCCGAAACAAACTCAGAGGTCACAGTCTCTTTTAAAGTCCAGACATAATCTTGGTCAGATCATGTGAAGACCATGTGGATTGGTGTCTGAAATGGTCTTTTGAGGAAAGAACCACACAGACTGAGTGGACTTGTCCATTCAGTGCACGCATGTATCAGTAATCATACGGCTCAACTCAGAACTTGAGGAGCTCAACGATTTGACGAACAATACCAAAGAAAAGACATTTGGGTAGGCCGCATAAAGTACTCAAACTGCCAGATTAACTTTAAAAATGAACTGAGAAAGAGATGAAACACAAAAACAAAAATACCACATAGTCCTCACATTCACAATAATTAAAGCAAAAATAATATTATACTTCTCAAAGTAAATATTCATGTGAAAGTGTATATAATAATAATAATCAAATGTCAAAGTGTATATAATAATAATCGAATGTCAAAGAGCAAAACAAAAATAAAAAACAACATTCAGTATACAAAATTGGAGCAGGTCAATCCCAAGCATTTTTCATAGTTCATAGAATGACATGCTGAATTCATGGATACAGTTTGCGCACTGGTAATTTTTTTTATCCTGTACAAGTTAGACGATCTATTCACGAATAGTTTCTACTGACTAAAGCTGCATTTAGACAAATATTCTTTTTAAATCCCGAATCCTTTTAAAATCACTTTTTCCTCATCATAATTGAACAATTTACCCAGTTTTAGAAACACGTCCACACTTCCCCCTAATACCGGCTAACAATAACATGTAAAACCTTGCCGCGTCTTAATCCACTCCCGCGCAGCTCGCACAGAAACAGGATTCAGTTAGCGCACCTGCCGCCCCAACCAATCACCGTGTTATGTGCCTTTTATTTAGTTTCACTTATGCTTATCACGCTTGTTGGCTTTAGGGATACAGCAGGAGCGCAGTTTTTGCATTGTAGAGTTTAAATTGAGTTGGTTTGTATTTATTTTTGGGGTTGAGAGGGCTAAGATGTCTATAATAGTATTTCTTTTACCTACGTTTTATTTAAGATTTTGAAGAATCATGTTTCCCGAAATTTTTGAATAATGTAAAATAATAAAATCCTTGAAGTCAGAAAAAAGTAAAGAAAAATTCGATTATTCTAGAAAAATTACTTGAAATCTAAGAAAAAGATGTCAAAATAGCAAACAGCATTAAAAAGTCTAAAACATACGACAAACCTGTCCAACTCGACATTTCCTATCTGAGGTCGTTCAAGAAAAACTTGAAGATAAATGGCTTAAAAGTGTAAATCAGTGTTGCCGAATAAAAATTTAAATAAATGGGGCCAAAAAAATGCATTTAGATTATTTTTTTGTCATATTCTGCGCATCTGGACATGTTTTGTATTCAATAACAGACATTTGCAATTCTGCAACAAAATGAATGCGTGAACGTAGATTCTAAACAAAAGATTTTATTTAAATCGCCAGGAATGTATTGTTGGCTACAGTAAAATTTGCTTCGATGTGTCCACCTGCAGGAAAAAGAATGAAGAGGGTAGTCTTCTTCAGGTCTACACTTTCCTCCCACGTAAAAGCCAGTTATATTGAAAATAGTAACCATGGAGTTTCTTGCCGGCTCCATAGAAAATGACCAACTGGTTACAAACATGTAGGTTTATGTGAAATAAAATATTTTAATTTCGATTTTTTTCTATCATCAGTTCAAAATACCAGACAAAGCTAGAAAGATGCCAGTGACCTCTACAGTGAAGTTGCTTGGCAACACCGAAACATACGGAAAGAACAGTTGGGAGACTTTTGAACTACTGACTCCTCGTAACTGTCTGGTCTGCGGGGACGGGTAGGCTATAAGACCCAATTCGTCTCACAACAGCAAACTCGACTTAAACTTGCAGTCGTAAATCCCATTCGTCATCGTCCTGACTGACTCATCAACGCCCAGCCCAAACCCTTGGACCTAGAAAGCTGAAACTCTGCACAGGGGTTCACTTTACAATGTGAATAAGGAAGGATTTTTTGAAATTCAACCCCTAAGGGAGTTAAATAGGGGATGAAGGCTCCGCCCGTGCGCGTTAAAATTAGCTTATGAAACTATTTATTTGCCCACTTTGGAAATAAAAAACGATACATTTTGTAAGCAAAACGATCCATTCTTGTTTACAGGAACCGAGCATTAGGCAACCAGTCTCATACCTCAGGGTACTCTAGTCGAAACAGAGTTGGTTTACAAACCGGATATATTGTTTTAAAGCAAGCATTACTGAACGAACTGAACATCTCAATCGAGTTTACATGTCAGGTCTTGGAACATCTGCCCGTCGTGATGTATGTAGATTGTGATAAGAGATCGGTATGTCAATTTAATTTGTAGTAGTGTAGTTGTGTGATATCGTATCGGTAGACTGAGGGTAATTTAAATTAAACTTCTTTAAGGAAACATATTTTAGACTAAGTAGCCAGATCAGTAATTACTTGGCGTCTATTCTCTATAGTTTTCTTCGCATTTAAGTGTTAACTTTTCACCTAATGTTTCTTGAAGAGGATATGTTACTTCCCAGTTTTTGTGGGAGTGAGCCGAGGTATTCGGGGTTTTATGGAATTTAGCCACTGAAAAGTGCTGAATACCTTTCATCATCATCATCATCATTTCAGCCGAAAGACGTCCACTGCTGGACATAGGCCTCCCCCAAGCTCCGCCACTTCGACCGGTTCTGTGCTTCCCGCATCCAACGGACTCCTGAATATATTTATGTCACACAAAATAGTTATTATTTCGTCATAGTGGGTATTATAAAACAGGAGTGACATCCTATGCTATAATTAAAAAAAAAAAAACTGGCAAATCTATAAGTAGTCTTTGTCCGACACAAACGATTGTAGGCAAGTTCAGATTGCACAGCCCAAAATGATCATCATATTATTACAGCAGAAGCAGTATGATAGCCAAATGACATTGACTTCATCTGACTTCATGTCCTAGACCTCTGCCTACCTCCTGAGCCGAGAAGACGTCGCCACGTGACCGGTATAATTAGCCAGCCGTCGGGACGAGCCACCTGGCCGAAATATTTGCATACCGATACCGTTGCGCCGCGAATTTTGTGCTCAGAGGTGCTACCATGTGTTTTTGGGGACTTGAGATGAGTGTGTGCGGGCTAAGAAATTATCCAGAATATAAGAAACGTTACTAAAATAGGGTTGAGCTACACAACTCGTACATGCATGTCTGTTGGGACAGGTCAGCTCAAAGCTGCAATAGCTCTTCCTATAAAAGGCTCTTCCAAACATAGCCCTGCATTGTTAGACTCACATAAAATGCTAATAATATAATGTTTGAACTTTTGAAGAGACCATGACCTCTGAGTTTGTTTTATATGGGTAGCTTATTACCCAGTACCTGGGTTGTGGAGGTCAGATAGGCAGTCGCTCCATGTAAAATACTGGTATTCAGCTGCATCAGGTTAGACTGGAAGCCGACCCCAACATAGTTGGGAAAAGGCTAGGCAGATGATGATGATGATAAGCTCTTTGTTTTGGCATTTCTTCTTAGGGATCAGACATCTAGGAGAATGCCATTCAGTTTTTTGGATCCTGAGGAACAAAATATTGTGTAAAAGATCTACTTAATAAATAAACATCTCATTTCATTACTGCTACCAATTCTCAGTGATTCTTCCTACGATTAAATTTAGGGACCTCAGTGAATTGGGAATGCATGTCACCCACCATAGTTCTCTTGTCCTTATCCCAGCCCTTATTTGGCATCGGCACAGCATGTCTTCTTTTTCCATACTTCTCTGTTAGTCGTCATCTTTTTGCCATGTAATCTTTCACACAGACGATCCATCGTTTCTTTCTTTTCGTTTACATGGATGAACCCAAGACTTCCAGAATCGTATCAACTCTTTGGCCAGTGCAGTTTCAGTTTTGAAGTGGCCAACAAACAGTCTAAGCCAGACAACCAAAGAGTCTTCAGGAATGACAGCCTATGCAGTGAGCTCTGCTACCAGTTTTGACACCCAAGAAAAAGAACTCGCCTAGTAATCTCTCATCTCCTAAGCTCTCGAGAACCAATAGTACCGCCTCATGATCATTGTCAAGCAATATATTCGTCCACCTATTATAATGGGCACATTTATATTCTATCGCCAGCTATCAGGATATCATGTTTCTATACGCACCGCCGTGAGATCGTTATGTAACATCATTTTATAGATATATTGGGAACTTGAAGCTATAAGTTCAAGGTGTCATCTTTATTTTTGAGAGTTTTCCCTGTGTCAAGGTTCAATTTTTTTGTTGAATATTTTGCGTTTGCTAAACTTAGTAATCTCTTTTCGCTTCAGGCTATTGTAGTGCACTGCTGGACTAAATAGTTGGTTTAAAGTCAGTTTTTTAATAACTTCATTCTTAGTATTAATTTTCGTGGTACTATAATTTTTTTCAATCTCTCTCTTATTCTTTTTCTTTTTCCAGCTTTTGTCATACAGAGGAGCTTGTGGCTAAGTATAACGGCCGCACGATCGATCAGGTTTAGCTGCGCTTGCCGCGGCTGCCCGTGGATGGGTGACCATCTTCATAAATACCAAGACCAAAAGTGGGATATCGTGATACCAAGTAACTGGGCCTGGGATCAGGATAGGCAGTCGCTCCATGTAAAATACTGGTACTCAGCTGCATCCGGTTAGACTGGAAACCGATCCCAAAATAGGACAAAGCTAGGCCGATAATGAGTCCTACACATACATAACATGCCAAGGGTGCGGGTTGTTCGAAAGAGATACCGTGGCCCCTGGTACACAGGCAACCGAAGAAACACGGGTGGGTTTTAGTCAGTAAATTCTGACACGCCCTCCTGCTCCACCCAGTTCGGGAGAAGTTATTTGATGATTTCCCACCCTCAAAAACTTTTTGGAAGGAGGTGACATAAAATTAAAATACATATCGAAAGTCACTGACTTCCGAACTTCGTTATTAAGGTTAAACAAAAAAGGTTTATTATTTTATGCTTTTCAGTTTTTTCGGCGGTAAATTTTTTTGTTAAAAAGTTTTTATTTTATGTTTTTTTGTGTCGACTTGAGAACCTCCTCCGTTTTTTCGGCGGTAAAAAACCACATACATCACATAACATCACGACTGTAATTCCCGCAGCGTAAGGCAGAGGTGTACCTATAGAACCCCCGCATTTCGCCAGTTGTGTTTAAATCCCATATTTATTTATTTATATGTATACATTATATATTCCCATATTCTTGGTCCTGCGCATTTTCTGTCAACACTTCGTTCAGTTCGTCGTCCTTCTTGTGATTTTGCATTCTAGTCCAATTAATTTGTCTCAAATGTTAAATGGTTTCGTAAAGATCCCCAATACATAATCTTTTTTTTATTCAATTTTCATTATTTCTTAATTAATGAACTAATTTACATGCTAACGTGACATTACAAAATTTATTAATACTGCACGTCATTGTCATCAAATAAAGACAATGCATCATCTGTTTGTACAGGAGATGCTATTTTCGATTTGTCTAATAACTTCTTATGAATTATAATAATGTGCAAGAGATTGGGTTCGGTTCCTGAGTGGAATTCTAATACAGTTCTAATTTTAACTCTTTATTAGTGATTTTCATGGCAATAATGTAATTTAGATTATATTAATATTAGATGATTATCTTTTCTAGTCGGTACGGGTAGTCGGAAGCCAGAAAGTCTGACAACCAGTCTTACCAAGGGGTATCGTATTATCCAAGTACTTGGTTGTGTAAGTCAGTCAGCATGTAAAATACTGGTATTCACCTGCATCCGGTTAGACTGGAAGCCGACTTCAAGATAGTTGTGAAAAGCCTAGCAAATTGATTGATCGACTTTCCTCACCACATTCCATGACAACGGATTTCATCATTCATCTGCCCTTTTCAATTTATTTGGGGTCGTCAAGTCTTTTTCATCCACACCTTTCTATTAGTCGTCATCCCGTAGTCACACCCTTTCTAACCATATCATCATTCACACAGTCCATCCATAGTTTCTTTGGGCTCTCCCTTATTTATAGCCATCACACTCAAAACTTTCTTCACGACATTTTCCATGACAACGGATTTCTCAGTCAAAATCAATGTCACAACTTCTACCAATATCTGAGCTCCTGGTCACCTACCGATATCACATTATTATCTTATCGACACGTGCCAAGTGAGTCAGTGCTAATATTTAACCGTCTTGTTTACTTGTTATTATAGCAACTTATTTTACCGACGGGTTTTTTGATTAAGGTGACACTTGTCCACATTTTTTCCATACAAACTTCGGGAGGGTTTTACTCCATTGTCTGACTATGTACATCAAAAACTAAACATGGTATGGTTTTGTCTCGTTATTATTATTGTCTGTACGGAAACAGAATATTAAAATAAAAAGCTATTAAAAAGTTATGAGCCAACAAAGATTCGTTTTTCTTGCTAATTTAACCTAACTTTGAGCGTGTTTAAGTAATAAAAGGAGTATAAAATCTCGAAAAACAAGACGGTACCGACAAAGTTCAATTAACAATAAGTTCAATAAACTTTATTGGTCATTGATTTATGCAGTGGTTTTTTCATAAAACCCGATCTTCTGAAGGACTTTTCTAAATTTTTTCGCGATTTTTTTGCCAAAAATGCTCCTGCATCTCACTCAATAACGTTGTGCGTGTAGACTAGAGTCTAACTGCTCACCACTGATACTATCTCTGTCGGGTACGAAGCCTGGAGAGACAGCGTGATTTTTAGCCAGGCCCACCAGTGAGTTCGAGCCCGCGCAAAGTGTGCCCTTAAGGGTTCGTAAAAATCGCGGTGGGACTTTTTACGCGCATTGTATTTTCAACTATCGGTGTAGGACAGAGTATTGAGAATCTAACAAAGTGCATCTCAGAGCGTCGAATAAACACACTGTTGGATTTTAAGCTCTCGGTGCTAAACAGTACGTTGAAGATCCAATGCGCGAAAAAATCCAGCGACGACATTAAAACGTGCGTGCGGGCATGGACTTATTAGGGGGAAGACGTTCCCACCTTTCATAGATTTTAGATTAGGATTCCCAGTGAACGAATTGGTTACAGCAGTTTTTATCATTTTATTGTAGGAGATAGCAGCAAAGGCACCATATTTTTTTAGGGCAATTACAGCTTATTAAGATATTAGGGTAATTAAAATATTAACATTTTAAGTAAGTACTTACTTTATTTGGTGATGCAGCATGACTTAACATTTTTGCCAAATCAAAAATAGACATGGTAGGTATAGTGTACATCATTGTGTGTGATTATGTACAAATAAGGCAAAGCTCGTATCCACATCCAGCGGGTATCCGCTGGATGTGGGAAGCACAAGACCGGTCGAAGTGGAGGAGCCAGGGCGAGGCCTATGTCCAGTTGTGGACGGCTTTCGGCTGAAATGATGATGATGAAGGCAAAGCTCAAAAAATATACCTAGCCTAGACAACTGTGTATTAAAATTGTTAGCGTAAGTCAAATCGAACACTGCTTATTCTAGGCGCTGAGGCTCACTCGCGCTGCACTCTGTTGGATTTTTAATTCTTGGTTCAACACCGAAAGTTGAAAATTCAGTGCGCAAAGCCATTTTATTACGTCCGCGTAAATGTCGGCTAAACCTTTTAAATAAATTGGACGTCCCTGATCACCAAAGGAATACCTAAAGGCTGCTTGTCCATCGAAGCTAAAATTAATGACAATTTGAGTATTAATCAATAGAATTCCACTAAATACTCATGGCGGTGAAATTTTACTGGCTATTATTTTCCCATTTCTGCATTTGTCAGCTTCAATGGGCAAGTAGCCTTAAACCCAGTTCACCCCGCAACTCAGGCGCAGCGCTAAAAACAAAGAGATCTCGCCATTCATTCGGATCGCGTGCCCCGTATATGCATGTGTGTGTTCATGTAAGTGTCGTATCAATCGCACACCGAGTTGTGTCGTAAACATGGAACCAAGTTTATATCGAAAGAAAAGAGTTTTATCAATGGTTTAAGTTGCTATGCTTAGATTTTTCATAGTTTCGAGCTTAAAGGCTTCTTCAGACAGACGTGACGCGAAACTTGTAGATCAATTTCCATGAAATTGTCCTACGAGAGTCGCGTCGCGCCCATTTGTTCCAGCCGCAATGTTCCTAAAACTTTAATAATATGATTTTCTGGTAAGCACCTTGGATATCATAAGTACATATGTATATAGCATAATCGGCCTATAATGCTCCCACTGCTGGAACAGGCCTCCTCTCTGTGAGATGGAATGGCCGCATACACCACGCGGACCCAGTGCGGGTTAATAGACGTCACATGTCTTCAGTTCTAGGACATGTCAGTTTCTGCACGATGTTTTCCTCACCGTTTTGAGAGTAGTGTTAATGAAATAATTTACACAAATAAAGCGCATGTCTGGTTTCTAACTTGTGATCTACTACTCATCTGTCAAGGCCGTTACCACTGAGCCACCCCTGCTCTCACCTGCACCTTGCACCTTGGATAGTCTTTTGAATTTGTATAGCTGCTTGTTATGAGACCCTTTATCCATTTACCAGGGCATGTTCGTATTTGAGCTTTCTGTCTGATGTCTATTGTGGAAAAAAGTATCATAGCCGAGTAAACGAGACTGGCTGACACATAACTGTCTACCAAGCGCTCTTCACCAAATCCTCCCATACTTCTGGCCTCCCCAAAACCCACTTCACGGCAAGTTTTCCCCACTCCAGCGCACCAAGAACAACAAAGCGCGCACACACACACAAGCATATCCTGCGCACACGCTTACGCGCAGTGAGCGAATTTTTCGCGCAGGTTCTTGACCGGAGCTATTTCCGGCACGGGGATTCGAAACGGCGTTTTATCGCCCCGAGCGCCAGTGTATCGGAATGAGGGGCAAGCTGTGAGCTATGGCGGGGAGAGTTTTTTATCCTTAAGTTTGTACCCGTGTTAATGTAAGTGTGACATGTATGTAAATTGAATTGATTTTTATTCTTGAAATAACTACATAAGTAGATATGCAATATTAAAAAAAAAAAACAAATACGAGATTGTTTTATTTGGGTACTTACTCAAAATTACTTTTTTTACTATATGTTGTTTTAGTTTGTTACTGTAATACATTTCGACACAACATAAAACTTGTTCTTGAAATAAATAGATAATATTGAGTTAATTTAGATATTACGAGTATGTACCATATCTGGAACCTACTCTAGAAAATATACTGTTTTTATAGAGATGACGTATTTAAATGGCCCGCATTCTAATTCTACAGTTTACCTGCGTTACACAAGTACATTGCGTTGATCTAGTCACCCTACTAAGTATCGGCTTTTGCGTGACTTTTTATGTATTTATCAAAAACGAATTCTTTATTTGTAAGTGATCAATGTCGTCGTGGTGGGACCCTTTTTTTTTTTTTTTTTTTTTTTTTTTTTTTTTTTTTTTTTTTTTAGGCGTGAATCTAACAACCACAATACAGTCCAATAATAGCCTGGTAATCCCAAACACAAGTAAACAATGATAATTAATCTTCCTAATTAAGAAGCAATCTGGTTTATTTAATAAAGTTATCAAGCGACTACATCGTGTTCAGAAGACACCTATTAGAGCACTTCCATTTTGTCTATGACCATGTCATCAACTATCGCTTCTGCTTATTCCTTTGTCATAGGCACCGGATATGTTAAGCATACCCAGCGTTTAAGTCACAGGACATCTGTTCTCGTCTATTGCTAATCACCAATAAACACTGTCATAATAGACTGAATGGAGACTTACATTAATCTGTCTCAATAGTAGGTACTAAGTACTGAGTGAGTCATTTATATAACGCATATGAATTTTACAAATACATACCTACGTAATTAGACTACGTATGGGTAGTGGGTACCTACTTAGCCCAAATTGTTAGTTCCTAACAAATGTTTTTACTATTGCTACTTCGGAGGAGCAGTTCCCGTAATTTTAAGAATGTTCACCGTTTGATCTCAGTCTCAACCTGTAAGAATAAAAACAAATCTTTGGCAGTGATTGTCGCTGAGATGAGATCGCCACTTTACTTTAAACATTTTTAGTTACTGGAATTAGTGTTCAAATAGTATGTGTTCGATTGGACACATCTGAAATTCATTTTTACCGAAAATTGCTATAGACAAGATATTAATAGAATTCTATGTAAAACGCCTAGTAAGCACGACATAAATGTTGAAGTAGCATCTTCTAAACTACCTACCTGTATTGTTTATAAAATGCAGCACTGAAAATAACTCTCGTTAAAGTACAGTATAAATGTGACAAACATTTTAAATCTCACCTTTATAAGATAGCGTGGTGTCACTCACTCACACTCCGAGGATCATAAACCCCGCTACCTCTTATAACTTGCGCAGTACCACCGGATGTGCTAACTGTGGTATCGCAATACGTCTGCCTGCATCCTTACGACCACAGCTTAATGATACCATACCTTAGGGAATTAACGATTGAGGACTTACCTGAAAAAATAAAACATATAGCATTAGTATGTATTTGTGTTATGTCAAAAAGTTGGTTCATGAGGACAACAGTGACGTAAGCAGAGAAAGATATATTGAACTACGTGATACAAGCTCTAAAAATACTTGCGCAAGGCTAAGGATTGCCATGCAATATTGCTATACAAAAGCATGGCAGGTTCAGCTTGGTCAATGACAAAACTAACGATCCGTCAAATCAGACTGATGATTTCAGGTTCAAATGAACCGGCATTACGCGATTCAAAACTGAGAATGCAAATGCAGAGATATGCCCGCTTTAGGGCACATTTGTATCAATACAGTGGGTGATACAATTGTGCCAAGAACGCAAGTTGCAAAAATACATTTTCCGACAAATATCAGACATACAACCAACGAGAGAAGATATTAAATTGTTTTTTTCGTAAACAGGATATCGGAATCACTATGACACGTCATTTATCAAAAAAAAAAACCTAGATGGAGTCGACATTACCTGTCTGAGTACCCTGAGAAGAAATGGCGAAACAAACACAACGGTCATAGTCTTTTTTAAAGTCCAGACATAATCTTGGTCAGATTAAACGTAGATCAACGTAAATTAGTGCCTGAAATGGTCTTTTGAGGAAATAACCACAGAGATTTCTTGGATCAGAGAGACAGAAAGAGGTAGAAGGAAATTAGGCGTTTGCCCTGCAAAAAGACTAAATACAGGCTATTAAAAAAAATGGCTAATGGGCTCGATAAGCTGCAACATAGACAGTACAACTTACACCCATTCTTAAAACACCATATCAACACAAATTTATATTAAATCAGCTTTCTTAGACCTTTTTCTATTTCAGATCACTCTAGCAAGATCATACGAGTACGTACAGGAATCTAAAGTATGCTAGATCGCTCTACAGTGACCGAAGCATCAGTCAGCCCCGCCCCATTCCTGATTGCCTAGTATTTTTATCACGGTATGAACAGTTATAAGATTTATGTATATTGCAGGAGGCCTACGCTCTAAGTCCATCAACAAAGATACGGACGCGTTAGAACCTTTGGAGTCAACGCTACACCCGATTAATTAACTTTTTCGGGCGGGGAAAAACACATCGGGAGTTAAGGACAGCTGTCAAATCGTGGTGTCATTCTTAGGTGGGGCCCTAAACTAATCTTATGCCCGTAGGTGATATAGAGTAGGAATCTTCCGTAACTTCGGCCGAAACTATGGAATTCGTGCCGCTAAGCCTACCTTGTGTAGGTCTACCTCAGCGCGCTATGGAGCGGGCTATTCTCAGTTTCTTTGAAGGATACAATCAGGAATTAAGTTATCCATACATAGTTTCCACAGTAACCAAGCTGTAATGGCAGTGGGCTGGCCATGTTTGTCGAAGGACCGATGGCCGGTGGAGCAGACAAATCCTGGAGTGGCGGACCAGAGGAGCGATTTTCGTAATTTTAAAAACGTTCACAGTTTGATTTCGGTCTCGAATCTATCAAAATAACCTCGACTTTCCAAACATTTTTGACAAGGTTTTGACATTTGATTGTGAGACTACGACTAGATTTAGAACGTTTTTAATTACGAGAATCGGCCCTCTTGTACCAGTAAAAAAAAAAAAACGTTCCGTATCAGGAGATACGAGAGAAATAGTGGTTTATTTAAGTTTTTGGCTAGATCTTTCCGCTGCCATCTTTAGCCTTTGCGTTTTGTCAAGAATGTTAATAGCTCTCTCAGACATTGCGTGCTAAGTTGGGATTGATACCCTAATTGTATAAAATTGCTGTTAGCTTCGATTGAATTTCTTTTGTTAGCCAACCTGTCTTGATGTTATATGTACAGCTTTCTACTGTTGCTAAAATATCTTTTGGATTGTAAATACTATTATTATAAACCTTGTGGTGGCCTGGAGATTCGTTAAAAACGAACCTACAATGGTCCTGTAGCTGCTGGGGAATTGCATAACACACTAACAGTAATTTGGCGGAGGCATATGTCCAGCAGTGGACGTCTTTCGGATGAAATGATGATGATGACTAATAGTAGGAATGGCTTTAACTTTGAAAAGTTTTGAACTGTTATCTAAATAAATACATATATAATATATTTTGATTGGGAATCCAACAGAGTTGCATCCAAGCGCGTCTAAAAAACACAATGTCTAGACATTTCGTTGAAGATTCACTGCGCGAAAAATTTCTCGCCGCTATATTTTTACGGTCTTGCCAACGTGGATTCAAAGACAAGCAACATTCAAGCTGTAACACTATTGATCATGAGAATACATTGAGAATTTCAGGGTGGTATGAAATATCAGCTGAAAGACAGGATGCGTGGTGACCAATGCTCTGTACAATGGAATCATCATGCTTCGCAATCTACACAGAAATCTAAGCTTTAAAACTTTCAGCCACATTCGTTAAGTTTCAAAGACCCATCAAAAGTCTTCTCAGACAATTCTACCTACTATCACATACCCAAGCCCGTTCTATCTTCATACAATCAAAAATTTGAATTCGGAAACGGAACGAGAATTACGGCGCGGGCGCTTTTGATTTTTTCCTCAAACCTAGGGCGCTTTGTTAGCTCTGTCTCCTTCATTTCTAGGCCTTCCATATACGTCTTTCTCATGTCGGGGGTGGGTATAGAGGGTGTTGAGCGCCAGATGTTTTGGAGATTCTTTTTTTTTTCTTTACGGTCTTAGTAACAATGGGGGCGAGCTTAAGATTTGAGCATATGGTCTGTGAACAGGTATTGATAGGAGAAATCTTCTATTTTTTTTCGTCTGACTATATCGTTTTAGATTTGGAGTATTTGATTTTTGGAGTTTATATTTTTGCTGAGGTAATGAGAATTTGAGTTGTTTACTTTTTTGTTAAGAATTGCTTTGTGATTATAATGCTCTAGTTATTCAATGCAGTTGGTTATGTTATGTTATGACTTATGAGTAGTCATGAGAACACAAAGCAGTGTACTAATTAAATTTGAATTAAAATTACCATAAATGTGGTGGGCTTATCAAATCCTATTGGTATTTTTGGGTCTTATAGAGACAAACTGCAAACTCGTGTCATGAAGCTTTTGCTAACCAGTTGATGCAATATACCAACACAAAATGGTCCCGCGTGGTGGATTATGGCCTATCCACTCCCTCTCACAGTGAGGAAGCATTATACGCTGATTGTGAGTGTGATGCAATATTCAAAATTACTATAGGACTTTTCTTGTTTTCATTGGTGTTTTGGTGAAAGATAGGTAAGCCAATTGAGTTGATACCAATACTTTATTATGTACTATCCATGATTACAAGAACTGGAACGAGAAAATCATTGCATTTGCATAACATCATCGTCTCATTGTCCTGTAATGACAGCCATTACCTGAAGAGGTGTTTTTTTTTTTTGAGGTGATCCTGAGCGTGTGAAGCAGGAGGGCGTGTCAGACTTTTACCGACTAAAACCCATCCGTGTTCCCACAGTTGCCTGTGTGCCAGGGGCTACGGTATCTCTTTCGAACAACCCGCACCTCTGACAGAACCTGACGAGGTGTTTGAGCGTTCAATGAAATGATAAATTATACCTATCTTAGCATAAGAATTGCATAATCAGCCTAATTTCCCACTGCTGGGACACAGGCCGCCTCTGTGAGATGGAATGGGCCGTATCCACCACGCGGGCCAAGTGCGGGTTGCGACACATGTCTTCGAATTTTTGGTTCTAGCACATGTCGGTTTTCTCACGATGTATTCCTGCACCGTTTTGAGACCTGTGGAGATGATTATTTCATCTCCACAGCTCTCAAAACGGTGCACAAAGTCAAGCGCCTGCTTGGGTTCAAACCCAAGACCGTATAACTCATATGTCGGGGTCGATATAGGCCACCACTCCTCTCCTAACTATTTATCGCCGAGTTGAGTGCCGACAGAAGTGAAAACTTGAAGAATTACGTGTATTTTTTAATCATCAATACAGGATTTCACATTGGGTCCTTGTATCCTAATTGCTCTCGGTGTTGGTTGGTAATAAGCGTCAATATTGTTATGGCAAACCATTGTTGGGTTGTGGTAAATGTAAATAGGCAATAAGGGACTTCTCACACTTATTTAGCTCTGTTTAGCTTTTGTCCATAGACAACAGACAATGATTTTGTATAGAGTCCGTTCAGATTTTCTCGGCTGAACAGATGCGTACGCATCTTATACAAAATCGTTGTTTTCTATGGACAAAAGCTGAACAGAGCTGAATAAGTGTAAGTAGTACCTAAACGTGGAATTCGGGAGAATTTTCCGATGAAGACTATCATCATCTGCCTAGCCTTTTCCCAACTATGTTGGGGTCGGCTTCCAGTCTAACCGGATGCAGCTGAATTTCAGTATTTTACATGGAGCGACTGCCTATCTGACCTCCACAACCCAGTTACTGGGTAATACCATACCCCTTGGTAAGACTGGTTGTCAGAGTTTCGGGCTTCTGACGACCCGTAACGACTGTCAAAGATCCACATATGACAGCCATTTCCCATGGAGACTAAATGTGACATTTTAGGTGATGTACCTGAGAAGATAAAGAGATGCAAAACATTCACATTAAAAAATGTTTTCGAATTTTTGGTTGTAGGACATACCGTTCCTCACGATGTTTGCCTTCACCGTTTTGAGAGCAGTGGTGATGAAATAATTTACATAAAGTAAAGCGCCTGTCTGGGTTCGAACCTATAACCTACAACTCGTATGTTTGAGTAATTTAATTGCGGCCTACCCAAAAGTCATTTCTATGTTCGTCGAATCGTTGAGGTCGAACTCACTGGTGGGCCTGGCTAAAAAGCACGCGTCTCACCAGGCATCGTGTCAGACAGAGGTAATATCAGTGATGAGCTATTAGACGGTAGTCTACACGCACAACGTTATTGAGTGAGATGCAGGATCATTTATAGTAAAACAAGCGCGTAAAAATTAAGAAAAGTCCTTCGGAAGATCGGGTTTTATGAAAAAACCACTGCATAAATCTATGACCAATAAAGTTTATTAAAATTTTCGATAATTGAGCGTTGCCGGTACCGACTTGGTTTTGGTGATCTTACACTTCTTTTATTACTTAAACACGCCCAAAAAAAAAGCAAGAAAAACGAATCTTTGTTGGCTCCTAAGTTTTTAATGGATTTTTATTCGATTGCTGACAAATGCGTGCACTGACTGGAAAGGTCCACTAAATCTGTGTGGTTCTTTCCCCAACAGACTATTTCAGACATCAATCTACATGGTCTTGACATGATCTACCAAAATTATGTGTGGACTTTAAAAGAGACTGTGATGTCTGACTTTGTTTCGGCATTTATTCTCAGAGTAATCAGAGAGGAAACGCCGATCTCATCTAGTTTTGAAAATATGATATACGTGTGGCAGTGTTTACACGTCTATCAATTAAGGGTGATTATCCTATGGGAAATTTCCAAAAGACGTCCACTGTTGGACCTCATCCAATTTGGGGGGTTTACCATAATCGCCACGCTTGGCAGGCGGGTTGACGATCGCAGTATGGTGGTAAAATGCATAGAGAACGCTGCTGCCCATTCTCTAGTAAGTCCCTTAGTCGCCTCCTACGACACCCACTGGAAGAGATGGGATGGTGCTATTCTTTACGTCCGGCACCACACACGACGTAATTTTCTTGCTTAGATAATTTTGGTGAATTTATCGGAAACATTTATATCACGCCCCGTAATACATGGGACTTTGGCGAAATGTAGGTGTAGGTACTATAGATACACCTCTGCTTAACCCTTCCGGGAATAAAGACGTGATTATTATATCAAAACACGTTTCACATTAGGGGGCTCGTGGCCAAATCATAACAGCTGCAAGGGTCGATCGATCAGGTTAAGCTACGCTTGCTGCGGTTTGTCCGTGGATGGGTTCTTTACATATCAAGACCCCTCCGTGCCTCTGAAAGCATGTTAAGCCGTTGGTCCCGGCTGTCATTTGTGGATCTTTGACAGTCATTACGGGTCGTCAGAAGCCCGAAAGCTTGACAACCAGTCGCTCCATGTAAAATACTTGTATTCAGCTGCATCCGGTTAGACTGGAAGCTGACCCTAGCATAGTTGGGGAAAGGCTAGGCAGATGAACATGTTGCACATTCTTCTGCATCATTTTTAAAACACAATTCATCTTGAAAATTTAAATTGACAAGAAGTAAGAAGTTAAGTACTTTCAAAACCGTGTCGTTATCTTCAGTCTCATAATTTCTACCCACATTTTTTTCGTCTGAGTATCTACCTGGCCTGGGTGCCCTGATCGTGCTCACCCATAAATACTAACATAGCATGGTAGAATGTCACGGAGTCATAGTGAGGAGATAGTTCCCACGAACACAGGAAGTGATGGGTGGAGAGTGTGGGCCGAGGTGCGTATGTAAGCGGGGATTTGTACTAACGGCCCAGGTAACGTAGCATTAGAGCATTTACGTAGTGGATGCGATTTTTGTGTGACTTGGTAGATGCGATGACAGTAAAACGTACTTAAATAAACTTGTATTGAAGTTAAAGCTCTTGGGTACGCCGTGAAAATAAAATTTTCTTACTTTTTTGCAATTTGTATAAGTATACAGGATATTTAAAAAAAAAATCATCTGCCATTTCATAGAAAAGTGCAATACCTACGCGGTTAAAATTTATGGAACAGCTCATTTTTTGTTTGTATAACTGACGAATAATTTCTGCGTTACAGTTTGCGCACTGGATAAAAACTTATCCTGTATGCATTGTGTGTTAATTAAAATATTATCCGCGACCGTAATTTTTCATGAAATAGTAATTCAATGAAATTAAATAAACGTACAGGGTTGTATTGGTTATTGTAATACTTATAATTCCGTAAACATACGTGATATTGTCGCGAATCATGTTTTAATTAAACTACGATCTAAAAACTGCAAAACCTTAAGAAAAGAGCCCAATCAAAAATTGGATGACTCAACTGAAAGTTGATCGCTTAATATCTAGGAAAAGGCTGAGATGACGGCAGATAAAGACGTATGAAGAACAGACGTAGACGTGTACTTCAAATACTTCAAAGAAATTTGACGAGATCAGTGTTTTAGGTTTAAACATACGTTTGCGTTTGACCACTGTCTCGTCTGACGTTAAAGTGGCGATCCGAGGGATGCTGAACTAAGCTTTCCTAGAAGACACTATACAATGATAAGACCGGTATTGGTCACCAACCTAAAACTTCAGATAACCTCAGGACCAGTTGAAAACCAGTGCTGACCTGGGCTTTTTCGGCGCTAAGGCACACTTTAATATTAGATTCTTGCATCGCCCTTTACATTTTTATTTTACTTTTTTCTGTTGTATGTTGTGTGCCTTTTAGTCTGTGCTAAATAAATGTGTTTTCTTTGTTTCTTTCACAATGTTTCTCCATCCTCAAAGACACGATTACTCCACCACAGTACTACCTAAAGTCCATGTCCAAAGCGATATAAAAATCGCTTCCGCCACACCCGCACTCACCCGCGGCCGCTATACGCTCTCACTCCACCGACGCACTATGGGCCAGAACGGTGCGTACCGTCTCAAAAATCTGTAACTTTTTTGTTGATTGAAGTAAATAGCTGAAATTTGGCACGTAGTATCTCCAGAGTATATAGAATCCAATAGTGACACATTTATTGTCAAAACTTTAATTATTAATATTTAAAAAATAAACAAAAATAAAAATGTATTTTTTTAATATTAAACCATAGTTTGTTTAACTTATTGAATTATAATTTTACAGTTTTATGATATCAAACCTATTTTCTTTTATTTTATAGGTATTACATATAAATCTTACATTTAAATAAATGACAAATATGATATAAATCCACTCTAAAAATATATTTTACAATTAATGTAGGTACGTAATTACTTCTATTTAAATAGCTAAGAGGCTCTTAGCTTCGTCTAACAATTCCTTGGAAATAGTGACTGATGGTTTTCTGATACTTGATATATAAGGATCTGACGTAAATAGAAGACCATGAAATACGTCTTGATTCGTTGCGGACCTAGAGCATTTTCTAGCGTGATGCAATCTGAATTTTTTGTAATCTTTATTACGAGATTCTTGGGCATCCTCAGATAAATTACCAATGGGCAGAACAGCAAAATGTCTTATTATACTTTCCCCATGTATTAAGATTTTATGTACTGAAGAAGGCATATTATACCACATATATTTTGTTACGTATAGTTGTGCGGTTGTGCGAGTATATTCACCAAATTTTTCTGGATTTACAGCAATACCGGATGCCAAAGTTTGAAGAATAACATAGAACCTTTTAATAAGTTCCTCGTCAACTCCTGTAATTTCTGAAGCGCAATAGTAGTTCTCAAAAAAACGCCGAGCTGTATTACCGTCATTGCTGTTTCCACTTCCTTGTCGGGGCTTATCAACGTGCAATCCCATTCGGCTTCGAAATAAACTTTGTACAAGCTTTTTCTTGTCTTCTTTACTTTTTTTATCTTCTGGAGTTCTCGCAGCCCATTTTTTAAATGAAAGGTTATATGAAATATGTAAAATTAACTCCATGCACCTGATCCACGCGTGCAACGTAGACAAACCGTATTCGTAAGCATTTATATTATCTGGCTTTGATTCAATCTTCTCCAAATTATTCATTTCGCTTGGTTTAGCCCCACATACTGTACAAACAGCTCCAGAACTTGTGTCAGTTAGAACTTGTGTAACTTTTCCATCCACCATAGTTAGAAATAGGTCGTGACTTATTTCAATTACCTGCTCCTCCTTGTGTATCTTTGAAGTTTGCAAATTATTAATTTGACCCCGAATATCACCAACCACTGATCGGGTTTTCTCGGGGGTTTCTTTTGCAAATTCCATCAGGATTGGTCGGCAATAACGAATAGACGAACAAGCCGAATTTTGCCAAATTACCTCATTTGTTTCTGTGTCAGTCAGCTTTATTGGTACCAAAGACGCTATAAATAAGTTTGCATCTGAGACTAAATCATTCTCACCTGATAAAACTTGTTTATATTCACTTTGCCCCGATGACCCATCACATCCCCACTTGGTAAACAATTTAAGAGATTTTCTTGTTGAGTTGTAAACATTTTCAATCTTTAAGATGCGAGCAGAAGTGTGGTCCAGCAAATCTTGTAGATTTACTTTGGCACTTATATCGGTTATTTGAATGCTGGATGGTGGAGGATAACACAGTTTTTTGGCGTTTGTCAGTATATTATATGATGGCAGTATGTCGAAGTTTTTGTTAATCAGACTTGCTCGAAGTAATCCGTATTGTGATTTCGAAAGATCTAAATCTGCAAATATACTTAAAGCTTCATCCACCGTAAAATTTGTTGCATTGCGACTTTCATGCAATAATTTTTCCTTCATGATCCTTTTTTCATTTCTATCACAACTCCGCATCATTGTAACAACAGTTGCTTCTTCGAATTCTCCTTCAGACCGCAATCCTTGAACGTATGCATTATGTATATACTCGATTCCATATTCTTGTACCAACTCCATATTCTTCCTTTTTTTCGATTTCTCTGATAGATCTTCATAAGACTTTGGCGGACGTCCACGTTCTCCAGATGTTGTAGGTGTAATATCCAACGGTGCTTCTTCGAATTGTACCTTAAATTCACCGTCTAACCACGATGTATTTTTATTAAAGAAACGTTCTTTAGTTCGGTTAGATTTGGTCCACCGATCGTTAAACGCTGTTATAAGCCATTTTTGAATACGGTTCACAACTAATTCACTTTTTTCAGACGACAAATGGTGGTGTTCTTCTAAGTAATTTTGAATATCTTCTGATTTTGTTCCATGATCAATGAAAAATTCGCATAATACTCGCCGAGGCACAACAAATTCACTCATTTTATTTTTACTTCAAACTACTACTTTTTTACCGAGGTTGGTGAAGACTATAATATGTCAAAGCACACTAAAGTACTGGTAAATGACAACGTAAATAAATAACTTTTATACTGAAATTTCGTGTGAAAAAATATTATTGTCTAGTGCATTATCACGTTCCTAACCACTATCTACGAAGGTGGTTAGTAGTACTGATAAAATGTACAATAACAACTTTAACTACCATTTCCTCCCTTTTCCTTCACCGCGATAGAGAAATACATAAACTACATGATAAACATGTTATTCACACAGTGATAACAAAACATTAACCACATCTGACCGAACGATAAAAAAAAAATACATTACCCAATACTCCCACCTTACCTAAAGATTAAGTAAATAGATAATTTTAAGAAAAAAGTAATCTAAATATCCAAAAATCTCATCAATCACAACTAAAATCATTTTTGGTATATTTTGTATTTTCCCCCCATCAGGCATTTTTCGTTTCATTTCAAGGGGGGCAGATTCGGGCAATTTTTTTTTTTTGCCCTAACTTCTTTATTAGCTGCTCTATGTGATGCTATCAAAATTACGACATGGGCAGACATTGCTAACTGCCAAAAGTCTATGTAAAGTTTCTAATAAGGATAAAATATTAGGTTCTAAAAAAATATTTATATACCTCCCCAGTTTTCACATAATGGTCCACTTAAATATTTTTTAAATAGAATACTTCATAACCATTCTAACCATATATCACACTTAAAAATTTGCTGTGAAAATAATGAAAATGTGACCATGTAAACTGGTGAAATTGTGTTCTACATAATTGACATAACTTTGAGCGTCAACTTGCAAGCCTTAGTCTAATAGTAAAAATGAGAAATAGTATATTTTAACTGCTGTATAATATGCATTGGACATTCAGTTAGACATGTGCATTAACACAATATTTAATATAGAACATTACGAAAACCTATTTTTGAGACGGTACGCACGGTTCTGGCCCATAGTGCGACGCTCAAAAAAAAAAACGCTCTCCCGCATACAAAGCGAATACTTTCCGAACATCTGTCAGCATGGGGGGCGTCTTTCATCCCTCTCTGACACAACACTATGGTATATTTCCGTCTCAGTCGGTAAGTTG
The DNA here is from genome assembly GCA_949987655.1 of Polymixis flavicincta. NCBI lineage: Eukaryota > Metazoa > Arthropoda > Insecta > Lepidoptera > Noctuidae > Polymixis > Polymixis flavicincta. Next base: position 1,007,775 of record OX465198.1, on the reverse strand, counting down.
GCAGGTAGACAACCTGAGTTTCGCGAGTCATGTTCAGGACTTAAAGATCATTGGGTTACTAGTACATGATTATGATGATTTTAAGGGATAATAAGTATTTTATTGAAGTAGTTATTTGTAAGAATTATTAGGGGCGACATTACGGGACTGGAGTCTGGATTTGTGCCCAATTGATGGTAATTGCCTCGCCACTATTACATGGGACTTAAACATAAATGGGGAAATGTCTTGGTATGTAAAGATGTGCCAACCCATCCACGGACCAACCGCGGTAAGTAGCGGGATGGACCCGCTAAGATGATATTCATACAAATTATAATCTCTATCTACCCATGAAAGTGCATATTCAAACCCCAGCAGATACTAGGTCGGTAAGGTCACTGCAATAACACCATAAAATAAAATGCACCATGCAGTGCATCGCACCCCATAGCCACGGTGCATTACACTGCGACGCAAAGGGTCGCAAGCGCACCCTCGCCAACATCCCTCCGTCTTTTTCACTCGTATTGTTTATAGGATGTCAGAGAGTGCTGTCTCACTCTCTCACACACTTAGGTACGGGAGTAATGTGCTTTTTTTTTTGTTCACAGTTATGGATGTTGAAGTGCGGTGTTTTTGGGGGTGGGCAGGATTTAAAGGCATCACGTGCGTGATCTTATCAGCTAGTGGTAAGGGAATGAACGAATAAGATGGGAGTCTCATTACAGCCTCATCTTTACCTATTTCAAGTCTGTTTTCAGAGTGTTTAGCATTTTTGACGGTAGTAATAATTAAGTTAGGAAAGGCCGGTTGTCAGTTTTGGGCGAGACGAGCCTGCACCCTAATTACACAATCTGAATCATTTTGAAGAACACTGCATTCCGTTGCCTCATATGTTCGAAAAAAAATCTGCTCGGCAACGTCAATAACGCAATGATTGTTGCTGAACTATCAAAACCAAAAAGGATTCCTATTGACCGTACCAGGACCAATGACTTAACGTGCTTTCCGAGACACGGAAAGGTCTTGGTACGTAAAGATGGTCACCCTTCCACGGACCGACCGCAGAAAGCGTAGTTGCTTACCTGATTAATAGAACCGTGCGGCTAATTACTTATCCACCCTCAATTGGGAAGATAAGAGGATAAAATATATAATTATTTGATAGACCATAAAAATAATCGCAAAAAATGCGAATCTGCAACAGCACAGAAAATAATGTAGAAAAATTAATTATTCTTCAAATTAAATAACAATATTAATAGCGAACCAATTAGTGGTTAGTTCAATGAAATAAAACTGCATAACTGGCGCCACCTGTCGGCAATCTCGAGATCTATAAGCACTGAATACAATGACTACGTGAGTTTTTTTTTTTACTTTTTTTGTGGCACAGGATGTAGCAATAAACGTTTGATAGAAGACTTGTAATTAGCTTGGTAGGAGCCAGAACACTTAACTTGTTCCTTCTTTTGGTTTTATCGTATCGACCCGAGATACACGAAGGTAGGTTCTCAAGCCAAGATAGATATATCTTTCCTGGAGGCCTACTCTCTAACTCTGTCAACGAAGATACGGGCCCGTCAGAAAGTAGTTCGAAACTTTTTAGTGATTCTACAGCCAATTAACTTACTTTTTTGGACGAGCAAAAACATATCGGGAATAGGGACAGCTGGCAAATCGTGTTGTCATTCATTCTGAGTTCGGGCTCCAAACTAATCTTCTGTCCGTAAGTGATACGGAGTTGGAAATGCCAGTTACTTCGACCGAAACGAGGGACATAGTGCTTAAGAGTAGGCCCTCTGTCTTGGCTAGTGTTCGTAAGCTAGCAAGCTTTTTACTCTGCGTTCATCATCATTATCATATCAGCCGAAAGAAGTCCACTGCTGGACATAAGCCTCCCCCAAGACGGGAGGATTTGCCATAATTGCCCCGCTTGGCAGGCGGGTTGGCGATCGCAGTATGGTGGTAAAATACATAGAGAACGCTGCTGCCCATTCTCTAGTAAGTCCCTTAGTCGCCTTCTACGTACGACACCCACGGGAAGAAATGGGATGGTGCTATTCTTTTACGCCCGGCACCACTCGGGGGGACTCTGCGTTCGTTTATACGCATTGCTATTTCTTAGCTTACTTTGACAGTTCCACAACATTCAGCGCGTGGTAGACCAAACTTCGTGTTCCAAAAAAATCGAACATATTTATGAAGCAATGGATAGCAATAAGCATCGACTAGCTTCTCCCGCGGCTTCGCCCACATGGAAGTCGGAAATATACCCCCGGGAATGTAATACCGGGATAAAAAATATCATGTGTTTATCTACCTGTGTGCCAAATTTCATCCAAATCCGTTCAGCCGTTTTTGCGTGAAAGAGTAACAAACATGCATACATCCATACATACAAACTTTCGCATTTATAAGATCAAGTAAGGATGATAAACAATTTTTGAAAGTAGGTTTGTACAAAAACTTACGTCATTTTTTAAAAACAAGATTAGGTCGGCGTTTCCTATCTGACTACTCTGAGAAGCAAGGCAGAAACAAACTAAAGAGGTCAGTCTCTTTTAAAGTCCAGACATGATTTTGGTCAGATCATGGACCAGGTAGATTGGTGTCTGAAAATAACATGAACATAGAAATGAAAAACAAACCTTACATATCCTTACACACACATATTATAGACACAGTTCATGTGCAGGGCAGGTCAATGTGATAGTTTACAGTGCATTTAGCTCAAAATCGTACCGTGTGGTGCCGGACGTAAAAGAATAGCACCATCCCATTTCTTCCCGTGGGTGTCGTACGTAGAAGGCGACTAAGGAACTTACTAGAGAATGGGCAGCAGCGTTCTTTATGCATTTTACCACCATACTGCGATCGCCAACCCGCCTGCCAAGCGTGGCGATTATGGCAAAACCTCCGCTTTGGGGGAGGCCTATGTCCAGCAATGCATGTCTTTCGGCTGAAATGATAGCTCAAAATCGCATGGCAAGTTTCGTCTAATACAAAACGTATTGGACTGGCCATAAGCTGCTGAAAAGCTTTTTCAATCCTGTTGGAAAGTCGTTGTAGAAATGCTTTAAAAGCGATTGTCACTTGTCTAGGATAAGGTACCTAGCCTCCCAGTTCAGTTCACAATGCTTTCCTTCTCATCTCTCATCATAATTGAGCATTCTTTCTACCGAGCATTCAAAGGAATACTACACACTCACACATACATATATACAAATATACGTGGTTACTACGCCAGGGTGAGCGCGCACGCGATTGGCGTCGCACGCGCCAGGTGCGCGCGCCGGAGTCGCTCTGTCGGGCCCTTACCCTCCCTTCCCACCGCTACACCCCCGCTTAGGGGGAAATGGGATTTTATGAGAATTAGGGATGGGTTGAAGTGGGGTAGTGGTTGTCGATAGTTTTCTCAAAATGGAATTGATTCGCCGGGAGTTTTAATAAAAAAATGTTTTCATTGAAAAAAGATTACTTATTTAGTTATTAATATTATGTTCAGCTACCAAGGGGTATCGTATTTAGCCTCTAGTTCCGGCGGTTTTTTGAACATCTTTGGCAGTCGTTAAGCGGGTAGCCAGTAACCCGAAAGTCTCACAACCAGTCTTAAAAAGGTGCATCGTAGTACCTAGTAACTGGGTTGTGGAGGTCAGATAGGCAGTCGCTACATGTAATATACTGGTATTCAGCTGCATCCGGTTAGACTGAAAACTGACCCCAAATAGTTGGGAAAAGGCTAGACAGATGGAGATATATTTCAAGCAAAGGTGGTGGAATGAATGTCAATACATAAGATGCATGGACGATAGGGTCATACAGCTACTTAACGTGTCCTATTTATTGACAAATAGATCAAGTATCAATTGATATAATGATTGCAATTTATTAGAGCAAATATCTAAGAGCATCTCTTTCAGCTCTCTAGAACATTATATTTTTGTGACATAAGTCCAAACTCTGAACTTTTAGAACGCATGTTTTTTAAAGAACTTAAAACACGATGTTTATACTTTATATGGATGATATATCTCTAATTTGCATGATAACAAGAACTGCCACTTAATTGAGGGCTTATAAGCCAGCATTCCATTCAGAGAGATAGGCAAAAAAATCATTTAAATTGATTTCTGATTACCACTTTTGTATAAACAAAAAATATATCAACACTCATTATGTCAATAATGTAAATTATGGACCACACACGACGAAGGACTACATTATATTTACCCTGACGTGTTTATAAATATTTATATTGGATGTTGTCTTTACTTGATAAGTTGAGAATTTAATGCTCCTTATTTGGTCATCATGTTTTAATGGAGGGTATTAAAACGGTTTCTGCGTCGCATGTACTGCACGACGGAGTAAAAATGGGTTGCGAGTGGATTTTGAGCATTATTGCGAATCCATTTGTCAAATTTCAAAACTGATGTTAATGCTTCTAGTAGATTATTTTAAGATTCACATCCAAAAGAAACACATAGATTAAGCACCAGTTTGGAAATGAACTCATTTATCAAACATCTATCCTAAACCAATATAATTGCCCTATCGATATCAAAATTTATCGACACAATCCCATCCTTAGCGCAACAAAAAAAAATGGTACGTGCCCATATCCACAGGTATAAATGACAAAAATAGGTGGATATAGATTATAATCTATTGAAATGTGACGCTTGCGCTGTTTATTGCTAACGGTGTAAGCAGACCACGCGGTTGTCTAAACTAATAATTTAAAAAGATTTGATTTCTTGTTTATATGTTTGTTACGCTTTAAAACGGCCGAACGGATTTGGATGAAATTTGGCACATGGGTAGAACATTTGGACTAGGACATACCTGGAACTACGCGGGCGAAGCCACGGGCACGGCTAGTCATCAATAAAGCTGATTAAGTGACTACGTTTTCCGCATCCAGTTGATTCCAGGATGGGTCACTGGGCGATGTTTGGGAGAGGCCTTTGCCCAGCCGTGGACAATCTTTCGACTGAATGATGTTGATGGCGTACATAGTTCTGGATTATCTTTTCAAAGATCTTTTAATTTTTTTAGATTCATTCAATGAGTTAGCATCTTAATATACTATCTATTGGGTAAGTCCATTATTTGCAATAGCACAATAAGGATAATCAGCCTATAATTTTTCCACTGCTGGAACAAAGGCCTCCTCACTGTGAGTAGGAGTGGACCGTAATCTACCACGCGAATCTTCGAATTTTTGGTTCAAAGACATTTTCTTGTTTTGAGAGCATGGTGATGAAATTATTAACACGTAAATCGACCATCTGCCTGACCTTGACATGACCAAGGCCGTAGGAATCCTCTGGATGCGAGAAGCACAGAGCCAGTTGAAGTGGCGGTGCTTGGGGGAGGTCGTTGTCAAGCAGTGGACGTCTTTCGGCTGAAATTATGACGATGAAAGCGCCCGTCTAGGTGCGAACCTACGACTTACAATTCGGTAAGTCGCGGTCTTAACCTTTGGGCCCCCAGTGCCCTCATAATCCAATAAGCTATAATCTAATAAGAAAATCATAACCTAGAACAATTTCACTTTGAAGAACCTAGTCACTTGTTCAAAGACATATTGAGAGGTCTACACGTTCAGAAACTAGTGACAAACGGACATACTTACATTGCGAAATATTGCAATGGAAGGTAGTTCAATGAAATCGATTGCGTTTGGAGGGTAGGGACACGTTTTTGGGTGACTGTGCTACTTTTTTTTTCTGTAATGTAGGTATACTTACTGATTAGATGTTTTTAATTAAATAAAGCATGTTTCGAGTTTATTTACAAGGACAGGTGTGAGTAATTGATTTTCTAAATGGTTACTCAATAATTACAGCCATGAAACATAATCTAATGTCACGCCTGCTATCCCATTAGGGTTAAGGTGCTCCTATACGGGCATTTTTTTTGAAATTATTGCTCGGCCACACTAATGGATCAATCTGGAGCAACAACAATAAAATGCGCATTTTTTTTTCGGGAACGTTACTTCTGATTTGCTCCATCTATCCATTTCTCAATGTCGCCAATATGAGTTGCCGACTATCCAATCGGTTTGGAAATGTTTAGTAAATTTTCTTTCGATCTCGTTTCTGCGAGAGGAAACGGCCGGCGCGCGGCGGCGCAGGCGGAGGGGTCATATTGCCTAGTAGTCTGGACGTGGTCGTGACATCATAGTTGACGAGAATTGACCAGGGTGCTTACTCTCGAATATAATTCCGATAGATCGTCATTGGAATTGTTAGTCAAACGTCAGGGATTGGCTAGACTCACTCGGTCTTATTACAAAAAACAATATAAACCTTGGTTTAAACCTGTACTATCAAGTCCAAGCTTATCTATAAAACCATGGTCTAAACTTTTTCATAATAACGGTCTCATTACAAAAAGCGGTTTAACTAAAAATCCTCTTTAAACTATGGTTTATACAAAAGTAATATTACAAAATGAAGTTTTGCGAAAAACCGTGGACTAAACAATGGTCTAACGTTAAACCTGGCCGGCCCCTAGTTTATCGATGGGTCTAAATCGTATCTGTCAAGTTTCCTCTGTTATGTTAGCTCAGAATACAGTTCTTTCTGTATTCTGAGTGTGATAATATATATTTCGTTGTGTTGTGTTGTTTTTATCCGAAAATGGGCATTAACATGGGTCGATTTAATTGATAATGAGGATATTGAAGCCGCTGAGTTGATGCTGATGATGGGACTCCCTTTTCCGCACTTAGACTCCCATTCGGTCCGTTGTGCGTGGAAGTCGCTGAGTTATTAGAAACGCTTATACCTACTCAACAGAAACCGGATTCGAGTCAATCCCTTCATTGAATTATCCGATGAAGATTTCAGGCAAAAGTATAGGTTAATTAAACGATTTTCAATGAAAATAGTGAACTTACTAAGAGAATTCTTCATTTGGTATAATTATCTGTTTAATTTGCATATCATCATCATCATTTCAGCCGAAAGACGTCCACTGCTGGACATAGGCCTTCCCCTTTCCAGGGGGGCGTTGTTGGTAAGCATTTGTGAAATTGTCACATAAATTGTATTGGAAAAATAAAATGGTGGCGTTAGTTTCAATTTTAGCCGCACACCGTAAGATCCCTGTGCCGCTAAAGAATGAACCTCCCCAACAAAAACATTTGCAAATAAAAAATGCCGATGATGATTTGTTACAAGGGAAAAGCAGAATTGTCAGCTTCGCCAATAAAATAATTGATATCCAATTAGGTGCAAAGTAATATGGAGCTTAAAGACGAACAAAAGTTTGACAGTTCCTTGGTCTAATTAGGTAATTAAACTTTGTATACAATATCATATACGTTCTCTGCCAATAACTTTTTTCAGCAGCTTTCTTTAAAGAAATAATTTTTAGATTATAATTTTTCTTCAGTGTTTTTTTTCCTTTCACGCTAATTTTGATTTAGGATTTTATGCAAAAGCAAATGTTTCATGTAAGGTAAAAACTGGTGTGCTTCACCCAGGGAGCAAGAATTCCACACTCTGTACGCTTGGATAGTTGAGTCTGCGAGTACCTAAATAAATTTGGATCCTTACTTAATAATAATAAGATCTCAAATTGGCTAGTGGCCTATGTTGTTAATTATTGCCGCAAGGAAATTGACCGAAATGCTGAGTAAAAGTGCTAGTTGCTTTATAGTACTTACTACTTCCATGTATACCAGTCACTGTAAATCTGTCAAATCAAACGTACAGATATGTCATGCGGCCATATTAACTAAATAAGCCTTGGTTTAAACCTGAACTTTCAAGTCCACGCTTATCTATAAAACCATGGTCTAAATTTGTTCGTATTACAAAACATTTTTAAACCGTGGTTTTCTTAATACCATCATTTGAACCATTGTCTTAATATCAACCACAGATTAATCAAATACAAATATCACTCATTCTTCATGATATCATTCTCTCGCAACATACCGTGTGCCAAAAAAAGAACGGTTACGTTATACACTAATGATTAAATTATGATAAAACGTGTGTTAAAAATATTGAGACTGATTTGCATGGATATTTACATTACTTATTTCGTCGATTACAATTTTGTTTAGGTTTAAACACATTACCAATGTACAGACGCCAGCACATCAAACTACCCCAAACTGTCAAATTGTTCCAATTGAACATGAATCTTTTACTTATGTGATAAAGATGAAAATCTATCCCAGAAATTTGACCGATTGGGGTAGCTTGATGTGCTGGCGTCTGTACTAGCTAGTAATATCTACATCTAAGTACGTGTAACGAAACGTTACATCCAAAACAACCATTATAATAACAAAAAAACTATCGAAAGTTGAACAAAGTTCAGTTAGCTTTGGAATTTTTAAGTTACCAAAGTCACTCTCTAATATAAAAATTGTCTCTTTGTTATAATACTATCTATATAATAAAAATATAATGCGTGAGACCTAATTTTTTTTTAATAAATTTACTTCAAGTAACTTGGAATCTGAAAAATAAATCTGTATTGTTATTAATGGATTATATGCTAATCCAAATTTTTATCCGTAATTTTGTTCCGTGTGGTGCTGGACGTAAAGAATAGCACCATTCCATTTCACCCCGTGGGTGGCATACAAGGCGACTACGGGACTAAAGTGATTGGACAACAGCGTTCTGTATGCATTTTACCACCATGCTGCGATCGCCAAATCGCCTGCCAAGCGTGGCGATTATGGCAAACTCCTCCCCCATATTTTCATTGCAAAACGTTTCGTAAACCTATACTTTTGCCTAAATCCTCATCAGATAATTCAATGAAGGGATTGGGACTCGAACCCGATTTCTGTTCTGTCGGCGTGGCCTTTATAATAACTCAGCGGCTTCAATATCCTTATTATCAATGAAATCGACCATGTTAATGTCTATTTTCGGATAAAAAAATACAACAAAATGAATAGATGCTAACCTTATAGAGGAAACTTGACAGTAGACCCAACGATAAACTAGGGCCGGCCAGGTTTAACGTTAGACCATTGTTTAGTCCACGGTTTATCGCAAAACTTCATTTTGTAATATTACTTTTGTATAAACCATGGTTTATAGAGGTTAAAACCATGGTTTTTAGTTAAACCACTTTTTGTAATAAGACCGAGTGAGTCCAGCCAATCCCTGGCGTTTAACTGATAATTCCAATGTCGATCTATCGGAATTATATTCCAGAGTAAGCACCCTGGATGGAGCAATTTTAGTTGCTCGTGTAAGCGCACCTTAGGGCATAGATGGTGGTGGTGTTAATAGCGTAATTATGACGTTTGAAGTGCGGGGCCATTATTACCAATCAATCTTCCTAGCGTTTTCCCAACCATGATGGGATCGGCTTCCAGTCTAACCTGCTGCATCTGAATGCACATTTATTTTACATGGAGCAACTGCCTATATGACATCCATAACCCAATTACTGAGTAACACGAGTAAAAAGGATGCACGCGAAACAGACAACAGTGGAGAGTGGATATATCTCGTATTGAATTAAGACTACTTTTTTTCCTTGTCCTAGGGTTCATCAATAGGATGGACCCTAATCTTATTAAAATAAATATAACCTAAACGATTTATTTTTCCTTTACTGCGTTTTTACTATACAGTACTCACTAACTCGAACGGTTTTGTTTTTTATTTTATTTCTTCTATGTTTGTGGCCTGTGTCCCACTGCTGGGACACAGGCCTCCTCTGCGTGAGAAGGAGTTGGACTTAATCCACCACGCGGGCAGAGTGCGGGTTGGTAGAAGTGACATGTCTCCGATTTTGTAATTCTAGTACAAGTCGGTTTCCTCACGATGAACGTTTTGAAGCGGTAATGAAATTATGTACACAAAGTAAAGCTCCTTGTCTGGGCAATCATTATTAGTCATTTATGCGGCCTACCCAAATGTCCTTTCCTTGTTTATTGTTCGTCAAATCATTGAGCTCCTCAAGTTCTGAGTTGAGCTGCATGATTGATTACTGATAAATGCGTTCACTGATTGGACAGGTCCAATCAATCTATGTGGTTCTTTTCTCAAAAAACCATTTCAGACACCAATCCACATGGTCTTCACACGGTTTTTTTTTTTTTTTTTTTGGTGGGAAATCATCAAATAACTTCTCCTGCTCTGGGTGGAGCAGGAGGGCGTGTCAGACTTTTACTGACTAAAACCCACCCGTGTTCCTTCAGTAGCCCGTATGCCAAGGGCTGTGGTGTATCTTTCGAACAAACCCGCACCCCCTGGCAGGCATATGCTGCCTCTCCCTCACGTGCGCCGCCTTCCTCTTCGCGCGCATCACTGCTTCGCTGAAGGAGGTGACGGCTCCCCATGCCCTCTCGCTCCGTACCATGGCCTGGACCAGGGCCGGACGCGAGAGATCGCCGCCGCCGATCGCCTCCACGAGGACACGGCGGTGCTCCGCCCAAGCAGGGCAGACCGCCACCGTGTCCTCACCGTGTCGTCACACGGTCTGATCAAGATTATGTCTGGACTTTAAAAGAGACTGTGACCTCTGAGTTTGTTTCGACATTTCTTTTCAGAGTAGTCAGATAGGAAACGCCGATCTCATCTAGTTTAAAAAATATGATTGACGTGTAAAAGTGTTTGTACAAACCTACTTACAGAAATAAAATCATTTATTGTACCTATATGGATTTTAATACTGTATTAATTCCTTTCATTCACAAACTACCGGAACTCGGTACAAACATAAAGAATATTTAGCAATAAGCAGAGACATGGACTGTATTACTTTTGAGGCTGATAGGGCACGTACTGACGTACTTACGTACACCCAAGATATAAGTATGTGAGTACATAATTATTGTTTAATTAATACACTTTGTGTTCGCGATGATTAATATTTTTACACGTGGATTTGATGACCTTCGAATTGAGATTGTTTTTGAAAGATTATTTCCTCCACTCCTCACATACTTACTTAAGTATTTTTTAAGAAATTTATTTTTGTAATCATTCAATCTAGTTTTTTCCAACTATGTTGGAACGGCCTCCAGTCTAACCGGATGCAGCTGAATACCAGTATTTCACATGGAGCAACTGCCTATCTGATCTCCACAACCCAGTTACTGGGAAAAACGATACCCGGTGGTAAACTGGTTGTCAGACTTTCGGGTTTCTGACTTCCCGTAACGACTACACCTGGGAACCTATATTCGTGGAAAAAAGCCTATAAGGGGAAAAAAATTGTCCATGTATTGTTCGTCGAATCATTTTGCTCCTTCAGTCAGTTCTGAATCGAGCTGCATGATTACAGATAATCGCGTGCAAAGACTGGACAGGTCCACACAATCTGTGTGGTTCTATCCTCAAAAGACCATTTCAGACACCAACCTAAATGGTCTACACATGATCTTACCGAGATTATGTGAGGACTATAAAAGAGACTGTGACAACTGAGTTCGGTTCGGCCTTTCTGCTCAGAGTAATCAGATAGAAAACGACAACCTCGTCTAGTTTTTGAAATAATTATGATTGATGTGTAAAATCATTTAACATTATCGTTATCGTCTTTGGCTGAATGCTGCCTTTGGTGATGAATCGTAGACTATGTGAAAATTGCAATTTTTCCGTGTGGTGTCGGACGTAAAGAATAGTACCGTCCCATTTCTTCCCGTAGGTGTCGTAAGGCGACTGAGGGACTTACCAGAGAATGGGCAGCAGCATTCTCTATGCATTTTACCAACATACTGCGATCGCGATCCGCCTGCCAAGCGTGGCGATTATGGTTACCCTTCACTATGCTTGATGTCCAGCTATGGAAGTATCTCGGCTGAAATTATGATGATATCAAAATTGGAGAAAACTGACTCATTTCTTTTTGGAAACTATATGAATCGAGTCATTAGGAGTCATCAAATAAACTAAAAATTCGAAGTAAACAGAAGTTTCGTAATTTAATCTAAATTAATTAATAGAAACAAAACCAGTCATGACTCAGTTTAGCTCAAAAACAAGCAGAAGATTATGGTTATTACGTCAAAGCGAGTTCGAAAAAATAATAAACAATATTATTGGACAACAAAGTGTACGAACACACCGAGTACACGTGTCAAATTACACACACACATCTACAGAATAAGTATTACCATTACAAAATAATACTTGTCTTATAAGAAACAAAACTTAAAAAAACATAGTCTTGTTTAAATTGCATTTCAATGAACATTTCTGTTATTTTATTCAACAAAAATGCACACAGTAATTTACGAACCTTCTGCGTTTTCTACAGATTAATTTGAGCACCTGGAGCTTCGATTATACTATTATTGATCGAAGACCTAGAGTTAAAAATCTAAGTGACTATAAATATACAGTTGTCAAAAATCAAAAGCACGTGCCAGCTACAACACAAAGTAAACGGCTGCAAAACATAATCAAGAATACAACACAAAATTAAACAGTGTTAAAAAAAGGTGAAAAGCAAAAAAATATTTGTTAAAGCCAACTATTACAAGTGCTCAAAGACGATGGCAATGACAATATACATTGAGCCTGGATCTAATCCATCCATCTACGGAACAATAATTACAAATTAAGTTAGATTAACACTACAGTGTATAAAATACTAAAACAAAATGGTGGTGATATCACAAACAACATAAAAGCCAACAAAACTGCTAAAGACACATAAATCTAAACACAAAACACGGGACAACGACAAAAAGCCAACAGAGACACGTGCTAAAACCAACACATATACATTATACAACAACAGCACGTGCTAAAACCAACACAGATACAACAACGGCCGTCTCACCCATTGTGGTGGCACGTCTGCATGTTGATGGTGTTGATGGTGGTGGTGGTGGCGTCTGTCGGGCTGGTGGTGGCCGTTGGATGCTGCGCAGGAGGTTGCCGCCACACCGTACTGGTGCAGAAATAGGGGGTGAACGGTGCTGTTTGTGGTTAAATTGAACAGTGAGTAGCTAGCAGGAGATACAGATTTTGTGGTACAAAAAGTTTGTGTCAGCATTGAAAAGTTTATGAAACGTGCGCTTATTTCTAGAAATTGTTATAGTCTTTTACATATAAAAGTTTGATCCTCTGAGATCCTTGGTTTCTGCGCTAGGTTCGGAGTCTTATACTTGTGAACTCTTATTCTTAAATATGATTGGTATATTATTCTAAGAAAATAAATGCAGTTTTTTAGATATTCGTAATACGAGGGCGGGTCAATAAGTCCGTGACTTTTTGAACTTCTGACCTCTTTACTGAAAAAGCAACACTACTCCTGTCAACAGGCATCTGTCAGTTGACTCCTATCAAAATTTGAACTTGCTGCGTCAGTTAGTTTGTGTTTGACAGCTATCTTTATCAGACTACCCAGTAAGTTGAGGAAAAAATGGAAAAAAGTGAATTTCGTGTGCTTATTAAGCATTATTTTTTGCGAAAAAAAACCACTACCGAGACCAAGGCTAAGCTTGATAAATACTATGGGGACTCTGCACCATCGATTTCAATGGTAAAAAAGTGGTTTACTGAATTTCGTTGTGGCCGTATAAGTACTGAAGATGCCGAACGTCCTGGACGCCCAGTTGAGGTCTCTACACCCGAAATAATCGAAAAAATTCACGATATGGTGTTGGCCGACCGAAGATTGAAAGTGCAAGAGATTGTGGAAGCCTTAGGGATCTCGCATGGCTCAGTGGTTTCAATTTTGAATGATCACTTGGGCATGAGAAAGCTTTCCGCAAGATGGGTGCCGCGTTTGCTCACAGTCGACCACAAACGCAATCGTGTAACAACTTCACAGGAAGGTTTGGCGTTGTTTAATCGCAACATGGAGGAATTTTTGCGCCGTTTTGTAACCGTGGACGAAACATGGATCCATCACAACACACCAGAGACCAAACAACAGTCAAAACAGTGGGTTTCTAAGGGTGAATCGGCGCCAAAGAAGGCCAAGGTGGGTTTGTCAGCCAATAAAGTTATGGCGACTGTTTTTTGGGATGCACGTGGGATAATCCACATTGACTACCTTCAAAAGGGAAGAACAATCAATGGGGAATATTATGCCAACTTATTGGACCGCTTCAATGACGATTTGAAAAAAAACCGACCTCATTTGGCCAAGAAAAAAGTTCTTTTCCACCAAGACAATGCAAGGGTGCACACATGTGCAGTTGCCATAACAAAAATCCATGAATTGGGCTATGAATTGCTCCCTCATCCACCCTATTCTCCAGATTTGGCTCCGAGTGACTACTTCTTGTTCCCAAACCTGAAGAAATGGCTTGGTGGAAAAAGATTTGACTCCAATGATGAAGTCATCTCGCAAACAAAGGCCTATTTTGAGGACCTCGACAAATCAAATTTTTTGGAAGGGATAAAAAAATTGGAGAAGCGTTGGACAAAGTGTATAGAGCTCAAGGGAGACTACGTTGAAAAATAAAATGATTTATTTATCAAAAAATCTGTGTTTTATTCCAAAAGTCACGGACTTATTGACCCGCCCTCGTATGTAAGGGATGATTTTACAAGGTTTGTCATTTGCTAAGCATAGATTAATTACCAATAAATATATGTAGAGTACAAACACATATATTTTGACATAAAACTACATAAAACATGTACTCAAAGCAGTCTCAGGCCCATCTCCAGTTACCTCGAAATGTCATTTCCGTAACCTTATTGCACGACCTATTTTTAATAGTAGTTAATCGATTACGTCACTCTGACCCGATAGCTACCAACGTTTTATTTTAAATTATAAAAGCTGAAGAGCTTAGGAATTTTATTTTTTATCTAACAGGCTGGAAATCTAAAGATTTCCATAGGTTATTTTTAGTATGTTGTTAAATTGCACGTCAATGATTTCATTGGCTGTTGTTGATTCAGTCAACTAGGTGCACACATAACGCGATTTTTCAGCAGAGTAAATATGGACAGTACAGAAAGTACGAACAAAACATTTGAAACGGCACACTCACACAGACTATCTATCACATATAATTGGAATTGATAAGCATAATCAGCCTAAGACGTTCCCACTGCTGGGAGACAGGCTTCCTCTCGGTGATAGTGAGTGGGCCGTAGTACACCAAGTGGAACAAGTGCGGTTCGGTAATATTTTCAATTTTTTTGTTCTAGGAGATGCCAGTTTCATCACGATTCTTCACGGTTTTGAGAGTGGTAATGAAATTATTTAAATATGAATTAAAATAATCATTTTAAAACATCGTTCGCCTTTCTTTCTTATGAACTTCTATCGATTTTGATACTTCCAAATACTTTTTTTTTTTGTCAGAAGCCACACCGTCGCGTGCCTTTTTAAGTGAAGTTATTCTTGTTTTTCGGACACCAAAAGGTATGAGAAAATACACAGAATTTACAACCACTTTTGCTAAAATCATCCAGCTAACCTGAATTCAATCACAAAAAGAAAACATCATCTTACACAATCAAAGCAAAAAATAAAAACACATAAGCCTACCACTTATGAAACGTCAGAAAACTGCATAGCTCCAATTGGTTGTTTCTCATCGAGAAGAAAAAAATACGCATCTCTTACCCTTGTTCACCATTAATGAGTCAACTACCATACGATGCCATCAACTATCAAATCAACTAATCTCACGGGAGCACGGGCAAGGGGAAGCAGTAAAACTCGGCAATTGTACCGGATAGGTCCGGAGCTCCGGGCCCTTTTAGCGACATTTACGGTAAGCGGTGTATAGGGACCAGCCCTTTGACTATAAGTCAAAAATTACTTTACACACACACTCAAATCGTTACTTGTTAAAATTTTAGGAATATCTTCGACTTTTACAATATCTATCACATGATTAATTTACCTGTCATTGCTGTATTTTTAATTATTTATAACCGATTACAAAAAGGAGGAGGTTCTCAAATCGTGTGTATGTTTTTTTTTTGTAAGTTTTTTCCGCGAAATCTACGTCAATTGTGGATGGATTTCGAAAATTATTTTTTTAATGGATATGGTATGCTTCAGGGGTCACATATAAATTTTATTAATTTTGCTTCGGTAGTTTTTGCGTTAGCTACGATAATACAGTTTTAATCTACTTTTTGTATCTTGATGCCATTCGGCTTGCTTCCTGTCACTGTTCTTTACATTTCAAGCAGTGGTATACGAATTGGTGTGGGAAACATAACTAAAAAGTGAAAAATATAGAGAAAGACTTCCGAAATTAAAACTATTTTTCACATTATACTGTTTTTTTTTTCGGAAGTCGTATTTTTTTTGGAAAACCTGTTTCTTACCTTTTTCGGAGTAGTAGTGGTTAGTCTAGGTGCATCGTCTTCACATATAATTAATTTTAGTATACAAAATATTGTAAATATAAAACATTTTAAAAGAGAATAGATCCTTAAAGACGGAAGCGCCAAGGTTACCTGGGAAATTCTACTTTTCTTACATTTATTCTGCAATTTGCAGGTCTTCTTCTTCCCAGCTAAAGCACTAGGAAGTGGTAGTGAAGGGCGGGCGTTAGAGGGATTGTCTTATGTCATTGTGAAGTTAAAAATTGCTGACTCTCAGCCTAGTTTCAATAAATGACTGTTGATTTGATCCAAAACTTGAATTAACAGATGTCTGTACATAACTTTACAATAACACCCCGTCGTTTTTGCGTCGGGGTTCAAAATATCTAACACAACCATAACACACATACATATCCATATACAACGTGTAACTATGTATGTATTAATTTTGAGTTAAAAGCATATTATTATCGCCACAACTGATTTTTTTAAAGGTATTTTTAATTAAGAAAATCGTGTTGACCCTAGCAGTAATTTATGCATTTTAAATTAATTCGAATTACCATGAATTAAGATTGAATTTTCCAAAAAAAAACATGGCAAAAATATATCTAATTTTTGAAAAAAATACCCACATTAGAAGTTATTGAAATCGATTTAATAGTCAATTAGTAACAAACTACTTGCAGGTCTTGCGTTTCTTCTCTTACACTTTGTAATCACTTCTTCCAAATGTCTGATAATCCCAAAATGTCCAAAAGGTACTTAGTACGGGTATCAGATAGTGCTATACTCTCCCACACACGTCTATAAACATATGTACTAGCGCCAGCCACTCGGCCGAGTTGCCGCTTCACTTTTATAGCCGGACGACTGTCTTATAGTACTGTCGCGTACAGGAGTGGTTAGGAAGACATCAAATCATTTATTTTGTGTTTTTTATTGCTTATTTTGGTGGTTACGTGGTCACTCCCATGGGCCTCAAAAGATGGCTTAAAGTCACCCAAAAAGGCAATGGAGATGGCTACGCTTGGAGTTTCCCTACGTGGTCGAATCAGGAATGAAGAGATCCGCAGCAGAACCAAGGTAACCGACATAGCCTGAAAAATTGCCAAAGTGGCCTTAAGTGGCAGTGGGCAGGGCACATTGCTCGCAGAATAGATGGCCGATGGAGCCGAAAGGTTCTGGAGTGGCGACCGTGTACCGGAAGACGTAAAGTTGAAAGGCCTCCCACAAGACGAACCGATAACCTTATGAAGGCCGCTAGGAATCCGCTGGATGCAGGAGAACCGGTCGAAGTGGAGGAGTTTGGGGAGGAGGCCTATTTCAAGTAGTGGAAGTCTTTCGGCGGAAATGATGTTGATGATTGCTTATTTTACAACAGTTAAAAGGCTGCTTAGACATTTAAATGCCACATTATTTGTGCGTCAGAAATTAAATACTTATCACAAAAAAAAAAGTTTTAAGATATTTATTTTTATATAAAGGTGGAAAAGCTTCAAAATATATTTTTTTGTGTATTCTAAAATAATACTAGTAATAAAGCTGAAGCGTTTGTATTTTTTTTCCTCCTGTGGGCCCTAGACCCTTAGGAGCCGAGCAAAAATAAAAAAGAAACGAACGCTAAGCGAAAACGAAGTGATATGGCGGGGGAAGGCGATGTGATACGACGCTACCCCGACCCACCGTCGCGACGGGGTATGTCGGGATAGCAAGAAATTTGACGCAGACGCAATCGCAAACAGAACCTAGTCTATATAAATAAAAATACAAGTCCTGAGTGACTTACTCATCAACGCCCAGCCCAAACCTTTGGACCTATAAAGCTGAAATTTTGCACAGAGGTTCCCTTTATAATGAAGACAAGGAATAAGGAAGGATTTTTCGAAATTCAACCCCTGAAGGAGTTAAACAGGGGATGAAAGACTGGCGCGGGCGAAGCCGCTGGCAAAAGCTAGTGTTAAAATAAAGACGTTCTTTCTTTAAAAAAATTATCCTACACATCAAGCTATACATTTCCAGTATAAGCTGATCTCGCATTGTATAGGAGTTCCATACAGTGTGAGATCAGCGTTATGATTTGTAGCCGTGTGTACCTACCTACATCTAGATCCGGCATTATTATCTTTCTAGGAATAAACAAAACAGAAACATAATCTCAGATTACAATAATGTTAACTCTGATTATTGATTAAGAAGTATAAACACGAATACAAACTAAAGTACTTTCTATATATTGCATTTAGGTCGCTTTATGAATAATTGTTAACCAAATGATGCAAATTATGACTTAATATTATCATACGATAAAAATATCATAGTCACTGTGACGTAATATTTATTTTTTGTAATCTTCGTAATTATGGAATGCTAAAATCGTCAAAACAAGCAGTGAGTAATGGTCATTCTTATTGCATATGAGACTAGACTAGATTATTATTATTACGGCCTAATCTTTGCCTATTTCAGGTCGGTTTTCAGTACTAAAGATGCATCTGTTGGCAGTAGGATTTTTTTACTTTTGAAATAATTGAGAAAAGACCGGTTTTCAGAGTTTTGGGAGTGACAACCCTAATCGAGATCCTAATGATGATGTTATGATGGCTATAAGAATAGAAGTAGAGCATAGAAAACATGGACGGATTGTGCGAAAGATATGACTAGGTATGAAGTTAACACTGACCAAAAATTAATAGGGATAAAGACATCAGCTGCCTAGGCTTTTCTGAACTATGTCGGGGTTAGCTTCCAGTCTAACTGAATGCAGCTGAATACCAGTATTTGATATGGAGCCATTGCCCACCTGCCTGAGACTTTCGTTATCAGTTCAATAATTACAGGTTACTATGTAAAACACGTATATTACCTCGCTTTCTTTATTTACATCCTAAGGGGTTTTAATAAAAAAAGATACAAAATATGGCAAACAAAAAAAGGAAAACATTAGCACCTAACACTTCTGCACACAACAGTACGTCTTCAAACTAAGAGGCAACAAAGACAATGCGGCGAATTAAAAGCAACTTACCCTTCCCCCCTCCTCGCCCCCGTATTTACCCCCTCCCCTTACAGGGCAAGTTTCATCCCCTTTTATTGCCTTTCACCGTCGCTATAAATAGATACGTTGTGTAGTATTTATGGGGTGTAGTTGTAGGCTGTGTTTTTACGGGTTGTAAGAAGAATTTGTCTGTGTGTATGATTTTACGACTGTAATTATTGAGACGAATTTCCCTTCCACATTTGAGTCTTTCCACAAGAGTGATCAGACATTTTCTGGGCACGCTCGACCTATACATATATACCTCATCAATCGCTTTCGGTTCAAGTTATGGCCCATTTAGTGATAAAACAAATTCGCAAAGTAACATTTTTGTTTACGTATAACAAAAAAAAACGAAAATGTACGAGTCGGACTCGTGCAACCAGGATCAAAATTCGGTTTTTAGGGATTATGACGTGTCTACATCACATAAACCCACACTATAAGTAAAGCCTAACCATAACACAACCGGTAAAAGAATGTCGTGCACGAGCAGATGTTTCGAGTTCATACTGTGTTTACAAGGAGCACGAGCATCTTAGTATTGAGAAGCTAGCTGTGAGGGTTTTGCTTACGTAAATATGACATACTAGCTTCCGCTGGCGACTCCGCCCGCGTGGTATGTCGATAAAAAAGGGCATTTGGGTTTTCAGTCCTGTCTATAAGCACAAACAATTTGCTTACGATACTACAGGGTCAAATTAAATTAGATGGCAATAGATACTTTATCCACGTGTGGGATATCGATAACGAACACTAATTAATAATTTTACATCGAACATGATATTTTTTACGAATTACCCAAAGACCATAATTTGGTTGCCTTATACTACTCACACTTATTCAGCTCTGTTTAGCTTTTGTCCACAGAAAACAACGATTTTTTATAGAGTTCGTTCAGCTTTCCGCAGCTGAACAGACGCGTACGCATCTTATACAAAATCATTGTTTTCTATGGACAAAAGCTGAACAGAGCTGAATAAGTGTGAGAAGTCCCTTAATGTACGCACGGCTACACATCAAGCTATACATTTCCAGTTTACGCTGATCTTGCACTGTACGTAAATCGTAAGCAATGCGAGATTGGCTTATACTGGAAATGCATAGCTTGATGTGCAGCCGTGTGTACATGTCATGTGGTGAAGGGCGGGCGGGTACTGTCTTATGTAATTTTGACGTTCAAAAAGAGCTGACTCTCAGCCTAGTTTGCATATATTATATAACTTTTCTTTTTTTTGTGTGTGTAGGAATTATGCAAAAAAAAAAAAATGCTTTTGCTGTATCATTAGTGTTCGATATCGATACCCAACATGTGGGTAAAGTATTGCCAGCTTATTTTATTTGACCCTGTATACGAGTACGTCTGAAACCCATCTTGAGCAAGCGTGGCCATCAATGCTCGTGCTGTATGAGAAGAGGTGTTTTATACAATTTAATTTGACCCTGTATTAACTATAAATCCAGGCAGGTTCCCTCACGATGTTTTCCTTCGCCGATTTCAGTTAAGTCCATGATAAACTTAAATCTATATAAACTGATTTACCTACCCCGATTAAAAGAAATACCTTGAATATAATTAAAAGTCCACGAAACTATCAATAAAATACTTTTATTGGTCATAAGTGGCCATTAATATTTCTCTTTCGTTAATTAGTGTTTAAGATCGTCCGATATGTTAATTAGGAGTATATTCACGCTGTTAAGCCACAGGAGGTAAGCATCAAGGTGAAATTCATTTAATTATATGTCATACCTGTGTGTCATTTTGTTAATACCTAGGTTTTATTTTTTTTAATTAGGGTTCCGTATCGTAAAATTGTTAAATGAATCAATTTTTTGTGGTTTTTAACATTTTAATATTAATTAGTATTTATCTGTAAAAGAGTAACGTTTGATCCCTGCAAGGGCTAATCACTGATGATTTCGAAAAGTTCTAGGTCGGTGTCGGTTATTGAAGACAACGCCATCTATCTTATACGTATGAAACTAAGCTATAATAATTAATACCGGACCAGATAAAGGATGTCGTCTCGCAGTCTAGCTGGTCTATTTGGCCTAGACATTTAGACAATAGTACATAATTAAATAAGCTAGTTTCGCGCGTATTATAATTAAGCTCTGCCGACGATGCGTCTGGTGGGACAGATTCTGCCCCAACAACTTTGTGAAGGCCTGACAATTGCTTCCGTGTGAAAATTTAAATCGCGCCAGCAAAGCAGAGGCTCACTGACTGAGTCGATCTCACTGAGTCGAAGTGTGACAAATGCGCGCACTGACTGGACAGGCCCACTCAACCTGTGTGGTTCTTTCCTCAAAAGACCATTTCAGACACCAATAACCATTGTCTTCACATGTACTGACTAAGATCTTGTCTAGACTTTAAAAGAGACCTTTGATTTTGTTTCGGCCTTTCTTCTCAGTGTAGTCAGATAGGAAACGCCGACCCCATCTAGTTTTTAAAATATGATTGACGTGTATAAGAGTATGTACAAATAAAATCATTTAACTATCATTTTAAGGAATTAGGAAATTTGGTAGAACTGTTGTGGAGGTGTAGCGTCCTATTGAATACAATAATTTATAACTACATATCTGGCGGTTTTGGGTATTTTGTATATGACCTACGCAAATGTCCTGCAGATCTGATAGCGTCTTGTGACGGGTAAAATAGGGTTGAGCTACACGATGACTGATACATACATGCCGTCTGTTGGGAATGGCTCTTTCTTCAAAAAACTCTTTCTAGACATGACCCTGCATTGTAAGACTCGCATTAAATTCAAATAATATCATGTTTGGACTTTAAAAGACACCATGTCCTCTGAATTTGTTTCGCCATTTCTTCTCAGGGATCAATCAGGTAGGAAATGCCAGCGCCATCTAGTTGTGACAATTTTGACGTGTGACTTAAATAAACATTGCATTCATATCCTTGCGAAAATTCTTATCAAATCGTCTGCCTAGGGTCCTGAGAGTTACTGGTTACACCCACACGGTGTCCTCAAAACCATTTCTCGCCAGGGGGTGGTAGCGCTGTGCATTTATGCTCACAGACACCTTTACTCCAAGAAACAAAATTGTTTAACTATAACAAAATCTAGAACTCTTAAATGCAGACCATGTTTCAGTGTAGAGAAGTTTTTATTTAGACATATACAACATAACACCCACATTTCGCCAGTTATGTGAAGTCCAATGTAATAGGGAACGATCCTATTGCTATCAACCGGGCTCAAATCTAAACTCCGGGTTGCTAATGGAGAAATTCCAGATAGAATAACCCAATAACACTTTGGTCAACCTGCGAATCAAACTAAGGACCTCAAGTTCAGCTATTGTGCTTGCGACCACTGGATCAGCGGGGCAGCTTTTATTTTCGTACTTTAGAAGTACGAAGAAGGCAAATGACCTATAGACAGCAATTCCTCCATTGCACATGAAAAGTAAGATTTTAAAAGTAGACCGAACTTCACTGTTTTAGTTGCGGCGGGTCACTGAGACCTGAACCGGCCTCATGTAAATTTATTGCTACCTAAGTAAAATACAAGTTTCTCCATCGACGTCACAGTAGGTAGGTACATCTCCGGACCACCTGTCCGTTCGTCCGGACAATTCAGATGGACCGGTTCCGTCAAACTGTCGCAGAATGTGTAGCGAATGGAGAGATTATTCGCAATCGAAGTCACGGGGAACTGGAACACTGTATTTGCAGTATCAACTTGAAACTCGAAGTACCTATTTATTTCAAGTCCATGTATAGGCACTTTTAAACTTTCAAGGAGTCGGTCAGTCAAAAAGATGAAGCTAGTTGCCCATTCCAAAGCGTAGTAGGTTGCTATGGAGAAGAACCGGGATGACAATTTGTGAACACTCTTTCAAATCCAAACGTAGTTGGTGCACAGGGCGAACGTCTACCTATTAAGAGGTCAGTTTTCTCTATAGACTTAGTAACACCATGGGAATAATTATATGGGAATAATATATTTATTAAAATTGGAAGGCACTAGAACACAGCAATGCTGTTTGGCACGAGAAAAGGAGTTCTAGTAATAACATCACCATGCGAACTCGAAAAAAAAAAAAAAAAAAAACCAGGCGAACAACAACATCACAACATCTCACCAGTAGAAATGGCTTTCATTTTGACATATAAACAACAATTATTGCGTTATTGACGTTGTCGAACAGATATTTTTTTCGAACATCATGAATGAGCAATATACTCCATAACTATTTAGATTGTAATTGATAGTGTGTTACGCAATAAGGGTGCTGTATTAACAGTCTAACCATGAGAATTTGCCGATTTGAAGTTTCCAGTAAACTTGTCAAGAATGTGAATATACGACAAGAATGACATAAGGTGAAACAAAACGGCATGAAGATACCTGCACTCAATGGCCTTAACCGTCGACAAGCAGCGAGCCTTGCACATAGTCATTTTCAGGCTTATATTTAAGTCGAAATCAAATTATTTATTTCAAACAGGCACTTTTGAACGACAACATTTCAAAAAAAATGAATTGATTCTAGTCGCCTCTTCCAAAAGGTAGTTTCGTATTGAGAAGAATGGGCAAGAAACTCCACCTTTACTCTTTTAAAATGTGTCGCAATATTTTGTGTAAATAATTGAATCATTTTATTTGAAAATTACTTCAAAATAAACGTGTGTGAGCATTCCATTCACACATGAATCTATGAAAACAATACATAAAAATATAAACGACCCGTGATGTGTTTATTATAGTTGGCTAGTTAAATATAGATGGTTGTCGTCCGAGAATTAATTTGTATCTCATTATTATTTTATTATGTATTGTTAAAATTGGGAATATCGGCGAATAAGAGTCTGTTGTTGTTACTTGCGCTGTTTATTATAGCGATTGAGTCATCGTGGTTATTTTAATAGTCCTCTTATACGGACTATACAAGTACCAAATAATCAATGGATGACGGCAGAAACTTCCGACATCTAGTATTTTCCTACTACTTTTTTGCGCTACCCGCTTGAAGAAATATCTCATCTTGAGTGGAAACTAATATACAAGGTTGTAACAGAATAAAACAAGTCCTGAAAGTACTTTGTTAATAATTAACAGTGATAGGAGTAGGTAGTGCCTATTTGCCTAAACTTCGAAGAACAGAGACAAGAAACGGAGACTTCCTTAGGATTAAATTTTATTCCCCGGGAATTAGGTAAAATCTCAGTAAGTTAAAATTTGCGCACTGGATAAAAACTTATCCTGTATAAGATGTGTAAAAGCTATTTTTGACTAAACTTGCAATTACCAAATTTTCGGGATTTTCAACTAAAATCCCGAAATAAATAATCTAACTTTAATTCATGTATTCGAATTATATTAACGATCCAACTAACCGTTGTATCAAATCATGAATTAAAGTTAGATTATTTATTTCGGGATTTTACGTGAAAATTTACACATCTTAAATAAAGCTTATTTTCAACTTACTGAAGATTTTTACCGAATCCCGGGAAAAAATATTTAGTCCTAAGGAAGTCTCCGTTTCTTGTCTCTATTCTTCGAAGTTTAAGCAAATAGGCACTACCTATTCCTATCACTAATAATTAACAACTGAATCGATTTCAGTAACTTATATGATATAATATGTGTTTTTTTTTTTAAATCATGTGTTTTGCCATACCTACCGCTGATTAAGTAAAAAAAGAATCAATCATTTTCCTAACAGTAACAGATAGCTTTTAAAAGTTTAGGTAATTGTATTATACTTTTAACTCAATACTCTAATTAAGGGGTATCAGGTGACGCGTTTTTTAAATTACATGTTTGTATATCAATCCATTCATATCTTAAAATAATAATATGCACAGGTATATCAAAAAGAAAATAATCACAAGGCATCAAGAAATATCTAATCTGTATATTATATCTGATTTTTAAGCAGGGATGTCGAAGGCTTTTGTCGGCTAGCTGCTGATATCTTCGGCTATCGTATAGTTTTAGGATCGAAGCCAATTCACTCAGCTAATCCGAAATTCAGAAGTACAGACGTTTACGATTCATAATTGACTCAAAAAGATACTTTCCAAATCATAACATGACTTCTACAACTATTCCCAACAAAGCTAACGTTATCTGCAACCCCAAAAATAAATATACCCCCGTTTCGTTTACAAATCTGATTTATTCGATTCCTGCGCAGCCCTTTTTGCTGTACGGTCAGCAAAACATATAGAGTAACCTCCATATCTTGGATTTGCATTTGTATCCTTTTTTTGCTGACGTATGTGAAGTTATAAATATTATATTTTTGCTAGTTTTTTCGGGATGGTCTATTTTTGTGTTATTTCGCTTATTTGGTTTACGAACAATTTAATTTAAAGAAACTATTAAGAGAAGACGAGTTCACATTATTATGTACCTTACTGGTTCGACTAAATAGGCAATTAAGTTACCTTTATCTTGCTTATCAATAAAAATCTTGATAAGCACTTAAATATTATTCCGGTTTGCTTGTGTATACAGTATTTAAAAAAAAAACTTCGTTTTGTGTAAATATATTGCGACAAAACTTAAAGACGAGAAAAAGCAAAGGAATGTTCCCTTCAATTCTCGTAAACAAAGTATTTTTTCTGATAATAAGGTTGGTAGACTCCTTATAAACCCAACGCAGGAATACAGTTAAAAACAAAATATAGTCTGTTGCCTGTTAGTTTCAGACCGCAAAGTAGTAACATAAGTATGGTAACTAAACTATGGCATAAGGCCTAAAGCAACCACAATTGCATATCATCTCACTAGTTTCCAATCGAGATGGTAAGCAGCTGACAATGTCTCTACTTTTGCTTGAATTATAACATCAGTCATAACAATAAAAATACGCTCCTCTACGAGACAAGAATGCGGTTTCGTAAACCAGTATGTAACAATTATACATAATCAGTCGTCAACGTTCCCACTGCTGGGACACAGGCCTACTATCTGCAAGATGGAATATCCGGAATGGACCGCAATCCCACACGCGGGTCCAGTACGGGTTGATAGATGTCACTAGTGTTTGAATTTTTAGTTCTGCCGGTTTCTTCACGATGTTTTCCCTCACCGTTGCAGAGAGCAGTGGTGATGAAATAAATGACAATGTAAAGCGGCTGACTGGGTACGAACCCAAGACATGGAAGTCGTACATCGGGGCCGTTACCACAGGGCCACCACTGCTCTGAGGAAACCATTATAGGAAATCTAAAAAGGAAGGTTAGTTACAAGTAAACACGATATTATATCTTCCTAAGTGATAACATTTCATAAAAGAAAGAAAATATAACACTTATACTAAGTTTTATAGAAAGGCAACACCTAAAGTCGTATAAAGTAATGATAATTAATCTTACAATAACTTACATCTAATAGTCTTACAGACTATCAAAAATTAAAGCATACAAAATAGCACATAAAACAATACTTCTGCATAAAATAAAATGAAACAAAAAAAACACAAAAACTCACCATTCCATTGTCCATGCCCCCATATGGCGATTGGTATCCCGCCTTTTCTGTGACTGCAAGAGATAATTGATATGGACATTATTTATCGTACTTTAAAAATTTACCTTTCAAATTTATTTCTGTAGCCTCTTGCGTTCCTCGAACAAACATGTAAAGTGTTTCCGTTTACGTGTTATGCCATTATTTTTCCGTTTAATAACTGTTAAATTAATTATCAAATAAAGCTAACGATACCTAAAAGAGAAAGATTAAAATTTTGTGTTAAGAAATAAGCTACCTACCACTAGAAACTAGATCGTATGATTTGGCGCCCAACATCGGACAGTCGTCTTTTATATCATAGAGCAAAGAAATAGTTGGAAAAAGGCTTGGCAGATCATTATCCAGAAAAAGAAATACAACTATAATAATAAAAGTAATACAACAACGTTACTGAATTAATTCTTATGACACTTGAAACAAAATTTGGCGCCCAACATGGGACCGCAAAAAATGAAATTATTTCATAACGTATTGAGAATTAATAGTTCGTAAAGCAATTTAAAATACACCAGCACAATCGTATTACCTAACAATAACATAATAATAATAAAAACTCTTCCCTAAGCCTCACACAATAAAATACGAATAAAAAATCGTACCATTTTGATAAACCCATTAAAAATCTTTTGTAAATTTGGTCAAATAGGGTTCCAAGTTCGTGTTGTCAGTCGGTTAAAAAAGGGTTAAGCTGTTAGAGTTCATGTTACTGAATGATATATTGGCAATGTGGGTTTATTATTTGTCTATAATACCAAAGCCAGTAATGTTTTTCAACGATGTTTCACTTTTACTCTAGATAGGGGTAGAAACAAAACATTGTTGAATAAATTACTTAATGAACAACTGCCTAAAACATTTTAACCATTCCTGACACATTACCAGAATTTGTACAAAGACCTAACTAATATTTCCGAAGCGTGCTTACTGTCGCAAAAGTACTTTAAGAATGTTTTTATAAAAGTTACATCACAGGAGGATAATTTTCTTTAGATAACTACGTGTTGTATATTAAACAGAAAAAAGATGAACCTAAAAAGCAAACGTCTGTTTCCATCTACCCTCAAAATTAAGCAAAGGCGTTGCGCAGAATTATTCAAATTAATTCTATAATTGTGGAGCGTTAACGCCTACAGTGAGGGTAGATATTTATTAAACAAAACTCATTAATTACAGTTATGGCGATCATCATCCTTTGTTTACTTAGAGTAAAGCCTTTAGGAGTAATGAGATTTGTGGCGCTGACTGTACTTGGGTTGGAGAAATAATGTGGAGATAACCGTTTTAGTTATTTTTGGGTAATCTATATGATCTATCGTTAAAGAGAACTTGCAACAGTATACCTTCTATGCATTACTAATATTTTTAATGAAGTATTGCACAATGTCTGATGTCCCGCTTCTATAACCAGTGTTCTGCCCACCATGACATACGGTGCTGAGACGTGTACGCACGAGGCTATGTACAGAGTGAGAGTTGAACAGGGGACCGTTTAATGCTTGGTATAAGGTTATGTACAAGACCGAATTACAAACGTCGAGATACGAAGACGTACGAACGTCTTCGGTATCGGAAAGCGTATTATGGAACTCAAATGGAGTTGGGCAGGACATCTTGTAAGGCGCAGTGATGCCTCGTGGAGTAAGGCTGTGGCAGTGACGTTAAAGGACTGGAAGACGAGATATCGGTCGTCCGGCGGCGAGATGGGTGGACGACAATGTTGCCTTCGCGGGTAAAACTGGATGATTTTGGTACAGAATCGTGGGGATGGGCACAAGAGACGCCCATGCTCAGCAGTGGGTTTTTTTCCAGGCATAATGATATCATCAGCAACAATCAGACGATATCATGTTTACTAGGATTGATCCCGATATTCATTCGTGGTGAAAATCAGACAAAGTACAAGCAATCAAATGCCAACAACTTTATATACCATGTTTTATGCGAATAAATATTATTTCTATTTCCTGATATTATGTTTAACTTACCGAAAGCTTTCGACACACATTACGACAGCATGTCTCGTGTCTTCATGCAGATGTTTAAAGCCAGTCCTCTTATGATATGAGTAAATTTTATATTCTAATAAGAAATACAATTATTTGGCTCTGCACAAAACTAGACGACATTATTTTTTTAGAATCCCATCCCCCATATTTTTATAACACTATCATTTTGAATAGCTGTCACCTACCCTCAAATGGATGACGTAATTTCTTCGACACAATAGTACCCTCTGTAACAAAGCGAATGGTTAATCCAAATTATACAGTGAGCGGACAGGGGTAGGCAGAACGAGAGTCCTGATTGTTAGTTACGATTTGTGATATTTTTTTTGGGTATATCGATCGTTTGGAGATAGGGGAGTATTTTAATAAAGTGTGGATTAATTTAGTAAAAAGAGCAAGAATTAATTAATTAAACGGCTAGTCTATCATATCGAGCTTGACTCCTACTGAAAGGACTGGCAAGTACTAACAAAAGAAATAACTGCGTGGAAAAGGGAGAGGTAGATCTTTGTCCTGCTGGGGGAAAATACAGACTAGTTAAAGAAGAAGATAGTCTATAGTATTAAAATCTGGGCTGACTGTATTTAGATTGTTATCGACACGCTAGAAGAAGAGAAGAAGTATTGAAATATGAGAGAAATTAGATGTGTGCGGTGTATGCAGATAATGATGCCTGATGCAGTGATAATGATAGATGTAAAAACTACTGAAGCTTCAGATTAAGACAAAACAATCTACTTCTCTAAAACTCAATAGATTCAATTGAAATTTTTCTTACTTACCCTGAACATCATTGGTTTAAAGATTCTCTACTTAGTAAGGACACTTTTTACCGACTAACACATATGAAAGTAATGATACACGCGTGAGAGTGCCTTGAAAGATCTTCGTACAGCAAGAAACATAATTTCATTCCAATACGCAAACATATTTTGCAGTACTGACCATAATTATTTTTCACGCCATTGTCAGTGTCACCCGTGCCAACTTTCCGCTTGGTTAATAAAAGAGGGGTGCTGTATTACTGTTACAAATTACACGGTACCGAACATTTCCTAGAGAAGGGTGACTTTCCAACGCCACGCTAATTATTTTATTACATGTACAGGGTTAGAACCTAAGCCCAACCGATATAGACAGTTAGTTCCAAGGCATTCCCCTATTTTTTTTATGAGGTTTCATATTAGGTCTTTACCTATGAAATTGCCGTTCTGCAGTATTGGCCATTTCAAATCAAAATAATTTTTGTTTGGCTAAGAATTCTAATTTCAAATTAATTTTATTTTAAAAACATGGATTTTTTTTTCTAAAAGTAGTCATTTCTTTATTGATTAGTGTTACATTTTCATCGCATTTCAATCTTTTTCGTCATCATGGATACGTTAAAAAATTCGAGTAATTATGGAATATGAGTACCGTCGTGGCAGCAACGCGGCACAAGCGACACGCAACATCAACGACGTTTACGGAGCTAACACTACAAACCAACGCACCACCTGTTATTGGTTTGCTCGCTTCCGTTCTGGAAATTTCGACCTGTAAAATGAACCTCGCGGTCGTCCGAAGACTTTGGTCGACAATGACGAATTAAAGGCGATTGTGGAAGCTGATGATAAATGATAAATGATAAATGATTTATTTCTGTAAGTAGGTTTGTACAAACACTTTTACACACAATCTACGGCTGAATTAGCAGCAGCTTTCGACGTTAGCGTCAAAACAATACTGGTCCATTTGCGTCAAATTGGCAAGGTAAAAAAGCTTGACAAATGGGTGCCCCACGAACTCAATGATCGCCAGCGCGAAGTACGCGTCGAGACGTGCCTTGCACTGCTCAACAGACACACAAATGAAGGAATTTTGAACCGCATTGTTACCTGCGATGAAAAATGGATTCTGTTTGATAACCGTAAGCGCTCAGCAAGTTGGTTGGATCCTGGTTCAGCACCTAAACAATGCCCTAAACGAAAACTTACCCCTAGAAAAGTGATGGTCACTGTTTGGTGGTCTAGCGCCGGTGTGATTCATCACAGCTTCTTACCAAACGGGGTGAGCATTACTGCAGATGTGTACTGTGAAGAACTGAACACAATGATGGAGAAGCTGGCGCATCTCCAACCAGCATTGGTCAATCGCTCGTCTCCGCTGCTCCTGCACGACAACGCGCGACCTCATACTGCACAGCAGACGGTCTCCAAGTTGCAAGAACTGGGGTTGGAAGCTCTCCGTCATCCGCCCTACTCACCAGACCTTGCGCCTACAGACTACTACTTTTTCCAGAATTTGGATAACTTCTTGGCGGGAAAAAAATTTAATACCCGAGAGGCAGTACAAAATGCCTTTGAAGAATTTGTTGCCTCCCGTCCAGCTGATTTCTTTAAGAAGGGCATCAATAAACTGCCACTGCGATGGCAAAGATGCATTGATTGCATGGGTGATTACTTCGATTAATACAAATAAAAAATTCATGAAAAAAAATCGTTTAAATTTTTTCATACAAAACGGCAATTTCATAGGTAAAGACCTATTATTTTAAATGACCATGTCAATCCTAAATAAAAAAAAATCTTTATTTAAAAAATGAAAAACCTGACTAAGTGAAAAGTGTGCTTTAAAATAGTTGATTCAAATGAAGCATGACTAGAGCAGTGGTGGCCAAGTGGTAACGGCCGCGACTTACGAGTTGTAGGTCATGAGTTCGAACCCAGACAGACGCTTTACTTTGTGTAAATTATTCCATCACCACTGCTTTCAAAACGGTGAAGGAAAACATCGTGAGGAAACCGGCATGTCCTAGAACGAAAAAATTCGAAGACATGTGACATCTACCAACCCGCACTGGGCCCGCGTGGTGGATTACGGCCCAATCCCTCTCACCGAGAGGAGGCCTGTGTCCCAGCAGTGGGAACATTATAGGCTGATGATGATGATGATGATGATTAGAGAAACCTACAGATGATTTTCAAAGACCAGTGGCCCTAGTGTGAGTTTTATTTAACCATGTCCATCAAACGCTTCGAGCGCATGCGGTGCTCCGATTGGTCCGGGATTTAGGGCCAATCGGAGCGCCAAACGCGCTCGATGCGTTCGATCGAGATGGTAAAATGAAACTCACACTAAGGGACTACTCACACTCATTCAGAGTGTGAGTCTATTCAGCTTTTGTCCATAGAAAACAACGATTTTGTATGAGATGCGTACGCATTCGTTCAGCCGCGGAAAGCTGAACGGACTCTGGACATAGTTCGTCGACTTTATTTTTTTTACTTTTCGCAATTTGGCGTCTGGTTGTGCCATATTGAATTTTGATGACTGGCATGTCTTTAGTGACACTCTTAAGGATTAGACAAATCGATTGACGTAAGAATCATCAAAGTCAGCCCGGGTAAAAAGTTCTAAATGTCTACATCAATGCTAAAAACCCACTGAATTAATATTATTATGGTTACTGAATATCTCAATTATGAACCCAAAATAATAAAGAGCTGAACGACAACCGCTGAAAAACAATAGAATTCCAAAAAAACACTAGAAAATGGAAAATAACTATAATTTCCGAAGTCACTGCAAAAAAAAACGAAATAACAAAACCAAAGACACCGATTTCAGAAATTCAAGTTAATTTTCAATTTGAAGTTATTTTGGAAGGTCGGCTGTTTTTAATTTTTAATAACCTTTTATTGTCAGAAAGTCTAGTTTCAATTAAACTAGTATTCACAAGAACAGTGTGGGAGTGAGCAAGAGAGAGTGGCAAACAGGTCCAATTCGCAGGATATTATGCGAACCACAAGCGCCCCTTCAGGTAATATTACTTTATTGCCTCGATAACTTACGGCGCAAATTGAAAGCTCAATACAAATTATATGCTGTTCATAACAACAGTATTGATTGTGTGGTGCTAGTTATAAACTTATATCAGCCAGCTGAGTAAAACGTCTCTTACTTGTAATGTAATATTGCTTGTACAGAATCAAGAAAAAGTAAAAGCTGCTTACATTTTTTATTTTACTAGGATTGGGAAATGTAAATAAATTGAGGTTTTTGACTAATAGTAGTCTGACATTAAGCTAAGCCCTTTTAGCATTATTATCATTGTTTTTTTTTTTATATAATATATAGTTTTAAGGTTTTTTATGCTCTAATGCCATTATACATATTTTTCTTTCTTTTTCTTTTAGTATTCATGATAAATTAATGAGAGGAATGATACTAAATTATTAAGAGCTTTTTGTGAAGATCACAGGTAGTACGTAGATTTAAGTAAAACTTGTTAAAAACGCCCGAAAGTCGTACGACATTCAATTCGGAGTTTAGGTAGGTCTTAAAAGACTACAACTTCAGGTTACAAAAACAAGACAAAAGAGCAAGCCACTGTGGCGACGTTAAGCGCTCACCGCTCTTTACTTAGACCACATCCAAAGAAATCGATAGCAAATTGCTAGTTAACAGTGTACTGATAAAGACGACCCTCACTGTAAGTCCCTATTGAGTAACAAAGCACAAAATAAAAGAAAATATGAACAAGTAATTTTCAGAACAATAAATATTCTAGAAAAAGACATACGAGGTGCATTCAATAAGTACCTAGCCTCATCGCCAGAGGCCCCTGTAGTTTCAAAAGAGTTTTACCACAGTGTAGCACATTCTTTTTAATTCTTTTTTCAAATTTTCATTCCAATCCCTTCATTTGTTTTAATTTGACAACTTATGGAAGCGAACGTGTCGATCGGTTTTACAAAAATGGAAAAAGAGCAATATCGTTCGGTGATTCGATTCCTATTTTTGGAAGGGAAAACGCGCATCG
This sequence comes from Polymixis flavicincta, assembly GCA_949987655.1. Classification (NCBI taxonomy): domain Eukaryota; kingdom Metazoa; phylum Arthropoda; class Insecta; order Lepidoptera; family Noctuidae; genus Polymixis; species Polymixis flavicincta. The sequence goes on along the minus strand of OX465198.1, from coordinate 974,158 downwards.
AAATCAAAGAGCGCTTGATGCTGTGTACGGTGACTCTTCTCCATCGATGGCCACCGTCAAGAATTGGTTCAACGAGTTTGCACGTGGCCGTACGTCGGTTTTTGATGAACCACGTCCAGGTGCAACGAAAACAGCTACTACGGAGGAAAACATTAAAAAAATCCATGATCTCGTATTGGCAGATCGCCGATTGAAGGTTCGGGAGCTAGCTGAGACTGTAGGCATTTCAGAAGGAACAGTGCATCATATTCTTCACGAGGAACTCGGCATGAGAAAGCTGTCAGCGCGATGGGTGCCGCGTTTACGCACACCAGAAAACAAGCGCAACCGTAAGACCACATCGGAGACGTGTTTGGCGCTGTTTAAGCGTAATCCAGCGGAGTTTTTGCGTCGTTTTGTGACCGTCGATGAAACCTGGATCCACTGGTACACACCAGAGACCAAGGAGCAATCAAAACAATGGATCCAGAATTCCAGACCGGGGAACGTGCTCCAAAGAAGGCGAAAACTGTAAAATCGGCCGGAAAAGTTATGGCCACCGTTTTCTGGGATTCACAAGGTGTGATCTACATCGATTACCTCGAGAAGGGTAAAACAATTACAGGGCTTTACTATGCCGATTTATTGGGCCGATTCGACGCCGAATTAAAGAAAAAACGACCCCACCTGGCGAAGAAAAAAGTGCTGTTTCACCACGACAACGCACCGGTTCACACGTCTGCCGTTGCCATGGCCAAATTGGTCGAATTACGCTACGAATTGCTGCCCCATCCACCGTATTCTCCAGATTTGGCCCCTTGTGACTTCTTTCTGTTTCCTAATCTGAAAAAATCACTCGCCGGGAATAGATATGGATCGAATGAGGAGGTCATCGCCGCCACGGAGGCCTATTTTGCAGAGTTTGACAAAAACTATTTTTCGGACGGGTTAAAAAAGTTGGAGCATCGCTGGGCTAAGTGTATCGAACTAAAAGGAGACTATGTTGAAAAATAAATTGCCACTTTTCCAAAATTTTCGTTTACTTTTTGTAGGCTTTTTGTAGGTATTTATTGAATGACCCACGTAAGGCTGTTTTTTACCAGACTGCGCCAGAAGGAGGGTTATGTTTTTAACTGATTTCCAAAAAAGGAGGAGGTTATATGTGTATTTTTTTTTTATATATGTTCCTCGATTTCTCCCCCATTTGTGGACCGATTCTCAAAATTCTTTTTTTTATTTGAAAGAGTATACTCCTGAGGTGGTCCCATTGGCACCAAGTCAGGATCTGATGATGGACTCCCAGGGAAATCGAGGGCAACCATCAAATCTTATAGGTATTAACAATGTTTTTCATATGTTTTCTAATGCTATTGAGACATTTGCGTATGGTCATCATCATCTCATGACGCTGAGCTGATGATGGAAGGTACAACTCTTTAACTTAGGAGTAAGGTGCAGATTCGGGCATAACTCCGTCATATATAGACAGATTTGCAAAATTCTTTTTTTTAGAAAGGGTTTTATTCCGAAATGGTCCCATTTAAATTTCATATAGATCTGATGATGCGTTTCGGAGACAGACAACGGAACTCTTCAAAAAATGACAGCAAATTAACCGCGATTGCTGCTATCGCATAAATATGCATTGTTTTGACCCCAAGGATGATGAATTGGTGTGGAGTGGGTACTATAACTAAAAAGTGTAAAAAAAAAACAACCGTCTTCCAAAAAACACTAGAAAGTGAAAAATAACTTTATCTTCAGAAGGCGGTGACAAGATTTTTTTTCGAGTGTATGTATGTATGTATGTTTATTTCTTTGTAACGCTCTGTAGCCTATAACGCGATTTCAGCTTGAGAGGTGCCGTTAGATTCGTCTTAATAGTGAGAGTGACACAGGGTATATCAAAATGGAAAAAAAAAATGGCCGATTTTTGGAGCCATATAGCGTCTTCAATTGTTTTTTCTCAAACCCTTTTGAGTAGGATTTCAAAATAAAGGGTTTCATAAATAGGTCTCATTAACGTCAAAAATAATTATATTAACTAAAAACTACGAAATAAAATAATAATTTACAAAATCAAAAAACCCGACTGACTTTAAAGTGAAATTTAATTTAAAAAGATTGAAACAAGAAAAGGATGACTAGTAGAGTGAATACTATTTAAGCAATCTCATGCAGTCGGAGGCAATAAAGGTCTTTAATGTTAAATACTCAGATTATAAAACAAAGGCAGATAGACCGCGCGGAACAACAAGAGTGAAGCCAAAAAAACAAATACTAAAGCGTCGTTTTGTATTTTTTTTTAAAGGTACCTTCTTTCATACACGGAATTTATAGAAAATAAAGTGATAGCCGCGAGATTGGACTTGGCTAAAAACGTAAGAAAGTTTGAATTTTGCGGGCTTTCAAATTAGTAAAATAGATAAATTATTGACCGGAAAGCTCACCAAGGCTTTGTGATTGTGGTAATTTAGTTTCTTATTGAATGGTTCTCATAATAAAACCTATACGTCAGTTACTTTAGCACGACTGAGGCCGAATTTCATCGATAAAACTGACCGCGATCAGCACATCTAAACCGAGTTCAAAAGCTGTCAATGTCATTATTGTTACGGAATATTGACACTGACAGATCTTAAACTCGGCCTGGGTCGGGACGGTCTTGTTCTTGACCATAGATATAATTGGTATGAAATTTGATAGGTAGGTAAAATGCTACCTGCAGAAGGACACACAGACGAAGTCGCGGGCAACAATTAGTAGTTCATATTTTTTGTTTCAGTTCTAGAGTATTTCAGATAACAAGCACGTGTGTACTGTCCAGATGGCAAGTATGAATGTATACAAATCTAAAGATGTGGGTTAGGATCGCAACACAAGGCGTTATTCTAGTGCTTACTCTTCTGGGAAAGAGGTGAGTTTACTAGACAGATTGTGTACGCGAAAATTTATCACCCAATCAGGGTGTAAGTTTTGAGATCATTCACTTGCTGTTAAGTCAGTTCACTTGGAAATTAACGGGGAAAACCGACGGAAGAGTCACCATTCCATTTATTCATAGTCTTACGAACGCTGCTCACGCCTCGACGCCATTAAATCATATAATTCAAACTCACAGGATTTCAATTAAAGCATTTAAAAGGACTTCTGATTGCAAAGAGTTGTTTAATTAGTCAGAAAGTTGAAGCTAGTTTCCCATTCCAAAACGAAGATCTTTATAGAGAAGAACGGGCAAGAAACTCCAAGGACACTCTTTTAAATCAATCACATTAATAATTCTTCTAAAGACAATAACGATCAAAATGAAGTAAGATTAGCCTACATTTACTATGAACAACACGTAAAAAAATTATATTTAAAAAAATATCATTCATAATGTAAACAATGTTTCTAGACCAAAACCACCTTTTTGAATTATTGATCATTCGTAAATCAGGTAAAAAGAACACTAAATTCACACCACATGAAAAACATGCGAAACTACCCTCGAATTAAGGGTGCTTAGTAAATTATAGTGACATACGAACACTTAAATTGGCGCGCGACCGCCACGTGGCCGCGGTCAATTTGTTGGTTCGCGTAATTGTCAATATGTCAAATTAATTGTTTGACTAGCTTTTGTCCGCCGTTTTGAGTAGAAATTACATAATAGGGTATTTTCCAATTTATTAGAAACTATTCTAATTTGAAGATTGGGACGAAATATGTAACAGAAAAATAAAAGTAAATTGATTTATATCCATTTTCTCAATTAAAAACGATTTAAACCAAATTTCTTTTTCGTTGTTTGAATTTACCGCCAAAACGCTCCTTACGATGACTTTTATCACGTGACGTCAACTTTGTGTAAACTAAAGTAGTTAGTAAGTAAACAAGTTAGTGTCGTGTTTATAATTAACAAGATTTTTTATGGATAGAAAGTAAAATCACTGGTGTGCGGTGCCTCTGTGCACAAATACTTCTAAAACTGCGCCAAATTAAGTATTATTTTGTATTGGTGCTGTTTACACAAAGCTGACGTCACGATGCCACGTGAAGTCATCGTAAGGAGCGTTTTGGCGGTAAATTCAAAACAGCGAAAAAGATATTTGATTTGAATCGTTTTTAATGGAGAAAATGGATTTGATTAAAATATTTTTATTTTTTTGTTAAATATATATCGTGCCAATCTTCAAATTTAAATCGTTTTTATCAAACTGGAAAATACCCTATTACATAATTTTCACCCCTTATGAAAAGGATAAGATTGCATTCTGAATATGTTTTCTTCTCACAATAACGGACTACTCACACTTATTCAGCTCTGTTCAGCTTTTGTCCTCAGAAAACAACGATTTTGTATAGAGTCCGTTCAGCTTTCCGCGGCTGAACGGATGCCTACGCATCTCATCTCTCAGAGCTTTGGAAACAAGACAAATTATAGCAAAATCGCGGAATTTACTGAAAAACAACGCACAGCCGAATGATAGAATCATGTTATTTAGAAGATAAAATGAAGCATTCGAACACAGACGTATTTACACGCCAACCTTTGACAAGGTTTTGTATACTTTTTAAGAGTCACATTGGTCACACTACATACTAATTGTTTTTAAATTCGTTTTATTTTGTTTGTCTTTATCATGGTGCCATGCATGAAGTTCACCTTCTAGTGACTTTAAAGTATAATTTGTTTATGGTAATCAGCAGTGATAGGAATAGGTTAGTGCCTATTTGCCTAAACTTCGAAGAACAGAGACAAGAAAAGGAGGACTAAATTTATTTCCCGGGATTTGGGAAAAATCTTCAGTAAGTTAAAATTTGCGCACTGGATTAGCTTATCCTTTTAACTTATCCTGTATAAGATGTGTAAAAGCTATTTTTAACTAAACTTGCAATTAACAAATTTTCGGGATTCTCAAGTAAAATCCCGAAATAAATAATCTATCTTTAATTCATGTAATCGAATTATATTTACGATCCAATTAACCGTTGTATCAAATCATGAATTAAAGTTAGATTATTTATTTCGGGATTTTACGTGAAAATCCTGAAAGTGTGGTAGTTGCAATTTTAGTTAAATATAGCTTTTACACATCTTAAATAAAGCTTATCTTCAACTTACTGAAGATTTTCCCGAATCCCGGAAAAAAAAATGTTGTCCTAAGGAAGTCTCCGTTTCTCGTCTCTGGTCTTCGAAGTTTAGGCAAATAGGCACTACCTATTCCTATCACTAGTAATCAGTGAATAGAGCTGTGGGCTATTTTATAACCTACTTACTAGCTTCTGCCCGCGGCTTCGCCCGCGTGGAAGTTGGAAATTATCCCGCGGGAACGTACTACCGGGATAAAAAATATCCCATGTGTCATCCTATATGTGTGCCAAATTACATACAAATCCGTTGAGCAGTTGCTGCGTGATTCAGTAACAAACATATAAACTTTCACATTTATAATATTAAGTAGGATTTATGCAGCTGTGTGTTGTTCCTATTTTTTTTATTTTTTTTGTGTGGGCAATCATCAAATAACTTCTCCCGCTCTGGGTGGAGCAGGAGGGCGTGTCAGATTTTTACCTACTAACTCTAACACTGTGTTGTTCCTATTAAGTTTAATAAAAAGTAAGATAGAAGCCGTCCGCCCGATATTAGACAATAAGGACACAATTCTATAGTAACTTTCATCGCCTATTTAACCCCCTTAGGGGATGCATTTTCAAATATCCTGCATAAATGGTCACCATCATTGCAAAATGAGCTCAACTGCAAAATTTAATGCTTCTTCAACCAGTGCTTTCGGCTGTCAATCTAAATTAAAGTTTCTCATTCAGTAGAAGAAGATTACACATCTCACAGCGGTTGAAAAGATGCAACACCTAAAGGATTTTTCGAAACTTTAATTAAGCCATCATACGAGGGGAGCGAGACGTAGACAGCCATTTAATTGTGTGTTTCTTAGTAAGAATAATTTTCCTACTAACTGTGAAATCTAATTGGTTTACTTCAAAGAGAATCATAATTGAATAATTTCGGTATTTAACTTTGATATCGAATGAAACAGAATTGGTTTTGTTTGAAGTATTGATACAACTTGAATAATTATATTTCGCTGAACTATTTGTTCACAGTTAACATATTTTCAAAATGGTTCAAATACTCTCTTTGACGGGCAACCGAAACCAATAGCGACATATTATAACATCTTTGGTAAAATTTGTCGTCCTTTTAGAGGGATGGATTGCAAAACGATGTTCTACTTTTCTTTTTATTGGAGCAGCGTTGATAATGGTCCCGAGTCACGAATTGTAATTCCTGGTTTCGAACTTTCGACCTAATAAGGTGGCATCATCATCATCAGCCTATAATGTTCCCACTGCTGGGACACAGGCCTCCTCTCTGTGAGAGGGAGTGGGCCGTAATCCACCACGCGGGCCTGTAGCGGCACTACAAAAATAAATACTTCACAACAAAATATTGAAAAACGCAAAAAGAAAAAGTGGCGCCATCTACAATGCCATAGGCGAACTATTCGCAGAAATTCTACATCGCGCAGTCAGAGTTTACCACGACACTCGAACATATACAAAATCCCGACATCAACTGTCGGGCAGTTGCCCACCAGACACAATACCCGTCTGGTCGGAGGACCCTCCTTTGCCGACAGGTATGAGCGAACTTTACACCGTGTTCCTCATACCTCTATAGGCCCAGGGCAGGTTGGTAGATTTCACATGTCTTCGAATTTTTGGTTCTAGGACATGCCGGTTTCCTCACGATGTTTTCCTTCACCGTTTTGAGAGGAGTGGTGATGAAATAATTTACACAAAGTAAAGCGCCTGTCTGGGTTCGAACTCACGACCTACAACTCGAAAGTAGAGGCCGTTACCACTGGGCCACCACTGCTCCCCCAAGGTGGCACACAACCACGGATTTCAGATGAAAATATTTTCTTTTTTCACACTTTTTAGAGCGTAATTGAATTTTATACGCACTAAAAAACAGGTTTTCGGAAACTGAACCCGTAAAATCTAATCTTATGAGAATCAAGATGTTATACGCATAAACTCGTAGGCAATATCCAAATTGTCCTATCCTTCCTACTTAGTATTATAAATGTGAAAGATTGTGAGTTTAGATGTTTGTGATTCAATCACGCAAAAACTGCGAAACAGATTTGGATGAAATTGGCACACCGATAGTTTATTTTAACTTAACCTAAAATGCCTGAATTTTCAGAAAAATGCCTGTCTAAAGCAAAACGCTGTAGGTAATAAGTAAAAGCCAACAGATAGTAATGAAGAGGGATATTTATTACTGATATTTGTCAGAGGACATTTTTTTTTAATAGTTCTTTCTTTTCTAAAACATAAACGTAAAAATCTTCACAAGATACAGTTTTATAATTTTCCTGAGTAATCAATATTGCTTTTACTGATTCAATTGTCAGCCGATTTCTTTCTTTACTCCACTGGGCGTTGACGAGAGAAAACGTACCTACGTTCTACGTTCGCATTGTGTGCCAAAATAGAGAAAACAAACTGGCAGATTTTTATGAATTCTGTAATGTCACCATTCACTTCCCTACTTTTGAGAAAATTAGTCAGCACTGAATTTAAAAATGCCTGTCTCAGACCAATGCCGGCCGCCCGCCTGTCTAAACCTTAAAATGCCTGTCAAATGCGGCGAATGCCTGTCAAACGGTAACCCTAGCTCTGACCCACCCCGTCGCATCAAATCGCCTGGCCGTGCGAGTACTTCGTATTTGTGACTTTATCTTTTTGCTCCGCTCCTATTGGTCTTAGCGAGATGATTAGATCCTATAGCCTTCCTCGATAAATGGGCTATTGAATTTTTCAAATCGGACCAGTAGGTCCTGAGATTAGCGCGTTCAAGCGAACAAACTCTTCAGCTATCAGTATATATACATATATGTATTAATTATCGTTATTACAAATCAGAAAATCAGGGCAATTAAAAAATAAATACCGACCACTCAATAACTACAAAACTCATCCCCGAGATGATCCCTAAATCATCCCCTACGGACAGATATGAATCTGTACGGGGTCGTAACTCATCCCAATAGTTTCACGGTGGATTGGTCAGGAAGGAATCTGGTTTATTACAAGCAACCCCTTTATTTATTACGTGGAGGGTAATGATATTAGATGTTGCGTTATGTGGAGGGTAGTTGGAAAATAATAAAGCGTGATACGTAAAATTGAAATTCGATGGCGGGAATTCTGTTTTAAAACATGTTGTCCAGGGTTAATGTGGTAAAAATCAGTTTCGGCGGCTCTTCAAGAAATAATGTCAAATATTTTTTTTTTTTAGTTTCTGGCATAACGAACATATTCTTCTTCTGTCTTTCAATAGACAATCTACTCTTCTACAAAAGCGGATGCCTTATGGTATATATTTCATAGAAAAATAATTCATTGGAATTAAATGACGATGATTTTATCATTATTATACCTAATTCTGTAATTGCGTGGTACGGTCGCGAATTATATTTTATTCAATACGTAGTTCCTCTTCCCGTGGGAATACGGGGATAAAATATAGCCTATGTCACCCGGAGATAGTGTAGCTTCCCAGTAAAAGAATTTTTCAAATCGGTTCAGTAGATTCGGAGCCTATGCAATACAAACAAACAATCAAATCTTTCTTCTTTATATTATTAGTATAGATACCTACAGCTTAACACTGAGCAACAAATTACAAAAAAAACGTAAGAAAATTTGAATTCCTCGGTATAATACCCCGGCGCTTCCACCTTAATCTCAAATCTTTTGGAAACTTAACACTAAAATATCAATAACTAAATAAATACATAAGCTACAAAATAATAACTGCAAGCAAATCAGCGTGCAATACGGTCACACGCGTGCACGATTCGAGTGCGTTAACTGACATTACGTCACGCGTGACATGCATTGCGGACAGGAGAAGAAAATCAGAAGTATCATTTTAATAGAAGTATAAAAACAATGTTTTGCCAGCGGTTTCGGCAAGCTTTTCTATCAGTTCTAATAATGCGCAGAATATGCATGCGGAGAACTAGAAGTTACAGACTTCTAGTTCTCCACACTTTCCCACGGACGTAAAAATATCGCAGCAGGATTTTATCTCACTTTGGATTTTGTACTCTCAGTGTTGAACAGAGCGTTGAGAAAAAAACAGTGTGCATCCCATCCAGCGCGTCCAAAAAACACACTTCTATTTTCAACTAAGCAGTGTTGAAGAAACAGTGCACGAAAAACATATCGCCGCTATAGTTTTATGTCCAAGGTGAACGTGGACTAAGTCTATACCATAATTCTTTATTCGAATACACTGGAGAAAGTGTTCTATTTTACTACAAATAAAATTAAACTTGACTTCTTAATTTATTAAGTTAATCTTCTGTCATTCTCTCGCCTCGTCACAGCAGTAATAGTAAAAAGTCGGTGTCTCCCCTCTAAAGTACAGTCGGCGTGTTTTTGTCGTTAATGTAACAAATATTGTCGACCGTGAACTGGAGCTGTCGAGAGGGTGCGCGGGGCCATATTCATAGTGTGACAAATCTGGATCCCATTTTAATGTGACACACAAAAACGTCAGACAGAGGAATTTCTAGGACTTATTAGAAGGCCAAAAGTCACCTATAGAGCAATGGAAAGAGCTATGCTTGGAGTTTCCCTACGTGTTCGAAACAGGAATGAAGACATCTGCAAGAGAACCAAGGTAACCGACATCGCCCGAAGAATTGCCAAAAGGTTCTGGAGTAGCGGCCGCACACCGAAAGACGTAGTGTGGCCTCCGACAAGGTACCTTCTGAAGGCCGCAGAAATCCGCCGGATGTGAGAAGCACAGTACAGGTCCAAGTGGCAGAGCTAGAGCTGGGGGAGGCGTTTGTCCAGCATAGGCCTCCCCCAAAAGGGGGGTTTTGCCATAATCGCCACGCTTGGCAGGCGGGTTGACGAACGCGGTATGGTGGTAAAATGCATAAAGAACACTGCCGCGCTGCTGCCCATTCTCTAGTAAGTCCCTTAGTCGCCTTCTACGACACCCACGGGAAGTAATGGGATGGTGCTATTCTTTACGTCCGGCACCACGGCACGATTTTGGATTATGTTATCAATTTAACTTTCTATGTATAAATATATCATCATCATCATATCAGCCGAAAGACGTCCACTGCTGGACATAGGCCTCCCCCAGGCTCCTGGATGTGGGAAGCACAAGTATAAATATATCTTCTAAAATAATCAGAAAAAAAAAGGTTACTTACCAAGTAAGGAATTTATGTAAATTATTAGCCGTTTTACTTGTTATAGGTAATTACGACTGCGTATCAAAAAAGCCTGTCTAGCAATTAAAAATAATGAGTAACTGGAATTAGATCTACTAATTATCCCTAAGAAGCTGCCTTAATAATACTAGAACACCTTTGTATTTTAAATAACTACTTACATTATGCACCAAATTTTATCTTTACAGCCCTTTTTGAGATTCTCTTTGCGAAATGCATGATCAAATCATGACTATGAATACGATTTACAGTACGAGGTACCCCCCTCCTGCCTGTGTCTAATATGATTAATCGCAAAAATTTAACGCTTTCGTACTCCACTGTACTCAATATGAACGATGCGATGCTCGGATTATAAGCACTTTTGTTCGGCGGTACAGTGGAGAGGAAAAGTGTTCTTGAAAGATATGATTTGATTTTAGTGGTGCATGAAGGATTTTCTGTTTTACTGAGACATACTTTCTGACATGACTGTTTAAGTTGATAGGTTAACTCCCATGACTTGGTTGCAGTTTTTGGCGGGATCGCGTTGGAACATGTCGCACGAATTTTAATTTTCATGAAATTTCGTTAAATAGCGAATTAAATCGTTTAATTTTGTTAGTGAATTATTCAATTTAGTTACGTGTGAGTGCACAAGTGTAGTGAAGGTGAAAAATAAGTGACTAACGTGGACTTTTCGTGTTCCCCCCAAAAACTCCTATTAAGTTGTTGTAAAGGTACTACCGCTTTACAATAACTTTGACTTGACTGACTATGACTTTTTAGTAACTTCGTGCCTGATATAGGGCCATTTACTTGATTCAAAAGTAAAATTACTTGATACTGGTTAAATGCACAAACCGTGCGAAGCCAAAACCCAAAAAATAAACTTGGTTGTTGAGTACCGTGGTACAGTTGATGAAAAAAGTGTTTAGATGTTGTATGTAGTACAGGGCACTAATTCACTATGACCACTTAACGATTCCTTAGTTCGAGACCACGTCAATTTCTTAGTTCACACACGACATCTGCTAATAAATATCGACAAATTGTCTTGGAACATACAGAATATGACATTTCGATTCGTTGCCGTTACATTGGTTTCACAAAACACGATATTGACGTAGTTTGAACTTAGTAAGATCCTGCGGGGATCAAAATGATAGCCTTTCCTATTTTTATGTGTGTACCCCGTAGGTTAAAACCATTTAAAACCAAAAACATGAACTGAATATGCTGCATTTTATAATTTCCAGAAGTAAGTCCACCCTGCGCTCCATAACTCATGTTGCGGATATTGGAGAAAAACAGCCAGGCTGAAGTGGGAGTGGGCTGAACACGTCGTACGAATGCACCCGGAGAGATGGGCAAAGATCGTCATTCACTGGACGCCAGTGGAAGGACATCGTCGTCGAGGTAGGCCACAACGAAGGTGGTGAGACGATCTAATAAGGTTTGCAGAGAACGCGCGAGACACCAGTTTGGAAGGAAAAAGGCACGGCCTTTAACCAGCAGCAGGTTAGCATGACGCTGTCTATTTCTACTCTACTGTAGAATAGAAATCGCGTGTCTACATTTATCGGTGAAAAACTGTCAACAGTCTATACGAAAACGTCACTTTTGTCTACTCTTCCGGCGACAAAACGCTTGTCTACGGTTCTCGTGTTAAGCTTGCAATGGGACACAGTACAGCACCCTAATTGCGTAACTCACGATTCATCATAATCTGTATCGTTTTGAAACGGATTGTTAAACCATTGCTTCATATGTTCGAAAACAGTGTCTGTTCGACAACATAAATAACGCAATGAATATTGTTTAACTGTGAAGACGAAACCAATTATGATCAATCGTGAGTTACGCAATTAGGGTGCTGGCTAGAAAAAAACAAGGTCCAACAAATTGCCAAAAAGTTTTCTTCTGACAAACACCTTAAATCACAAAAAAAAAAAAACGACCAAACGAAGCTAGATAAAAAAAAAAATAAGTCTCTAAATAAATACAGCTCAGTGCTCAATTAAACCCTCTTATGTGCCGAGGGTAAACAGTGAGCACCGCACCGGCCAGAGGGTAGCCGGTGTTTGAGGGACAAACAGAGGGAGTGTGGCTGCTTTTTTAGTGGCTCTATTCTATTTACTCTCTGGTACCGTTTTAAATAGTACGTCTATCTATACGGCTGAATGAGATTTGGAAGTGGCTTTCATTAATGTTATGTTACTTAGTAGTGGCCATATGTCTAAATTATGGTGATTTATGCGATAGATCATAATCTGCGCAGCTTTGATTTTTTTCTGCGGTCTCTATCCTACTATATCCTTACTGATATTATAAACGCGAAAGTTTGTATGTATGGATGTTTGTTACTATTTCACGCAAAAACGACTGAATGGATTTGGATTAAATTTGGCACACAGATAGATTATAACCTAGATTAACACATAGGATACTTTCTATCCCGGTTGTACGTTCCCGCGTGATAATTTCCGACCTCCACTTGGGCGAAACCGCTGGCAAAAGCTAGTTTAAAATTAACTTAAGGGGCTACTGTAGCCCGCGAAATACAACTTACTTACGGTTGTAAATTCTGTTGACAGTCATGAAGTAAAACGAAACAATCCGAACGTGATTGCCTCTTGTCTAAGCCCTCTGGTGTTGATCGTGTTATAAATTGTACTTCACGATCTTGAAACTAACAAGCACCTGTTAAATTCAGTAATTTATTGAATTCCCATCACAAATTAACGTTAATACCTATAACATTAAACAGCACGACAAAGTAAATAAGTATTAGTTACAAGCCAAAGATCTATGTAAATGTGATAAAAAATAGGCGCAGGCGCATCATGCATGTAGCAACGCGCTAAAGGCTGTGTTGCTAATAATAATGATTTTGTTCTGTTTTAGTTTTGAGTCTTGTTTTAAAAGAAATAAGGTTGTTAATATTAAGAGGTTTGTTTTTGCTTAAAAATGGTTTGGTATATTCCGATTTGTTCCTTTTTGAATCGATTTATTTAAAATAGAAGATCGTGGAAAGAAGGTTTGACAAAGATATAAAAAAATCCTCACATTAAATAACAAAAGTAAAAGAGAACCAGTTCAAACTGATATAGTCTCAAATCGCGATACGAGGCATTTCAAAAACTAAAAAAAACATCCATGAAATACTGCGGAAGATACACAAAAATACCATTAAATTAAATCCTTAGAATAAGAAATAACAGAGAACTCAGAAAACATGTCAGGTCAAGAAAAACATGAAAAATATCTGTTCAATATACAAAATCAATCATTATGATCGTTCTGCCCATAGAAATCTAAAAAGCAGGAGAAGTGGGAAAGGGGCGTGTCTGTGTCCGCGCGGTATGATCAGCATGATCATTCCTAAAGCAAATGGCCGTCTCCGCGAACTAGTGTGCTTTCGACCGTTGTCGTGATAAATCATAAGAATGCCGTGTTGTTCAGTGGTTTCTTGTAAAAACCAAAGCCAAAACAAAAACTTTGCGAATCATGGAATCACTTACCATAAATAAGTACAAGTATTTTTCTATATTTGTCTTTAAAATCATGAAAAACAAGAAATCGAAAAACATTTCTTGCGTTTACCATGTTATTTTTGTTTTCAAATATCACAGCGACTGTATTATTTTTGTACTAAATACATTGCTCTTAAACCACTACCTAAATATTTTGTCGCTAAGTGACTGGACAAGCAATGTAAAAATCACAAAACGATAAAGTATCTATGCGGACGCATTCCGTAGTACGGTCGCTGGTTCTTGCGTCGAGCTAGTGATGTGCTCGTGCAGATCCACTAACGTAGGCTATCGATAATGTCGATTCGCGAATAAATTGATGGCTAGATCGATGTGAATTAATGTTTTTTACTTATTTTGATTATTTTACAGCGTAGTAGAGAAATGCCTAAACAACAGTCGTAAAGTTAACAAAATTTTAGATAATGTCGGTGGAGTGTTATTGGGTTTGAATTATCGTATAATAAGAAGACTTATTATACGATAATTCAAACCCAATAACACTCCACCGACATTATCTAAAATTTCTAACCAAAAAAAAGTAAGGAATTAGCACGAGGATAAGAATCCTCGTGCTAATTCCTTACTTTTTTTTGGTTTTGGCATTTAACTTACGTTAAAGTCTTCAAACGCTTCGTATGCGTTATTGTTATCGGCATTGTTCAGATAATATATTAGTGACGTATTACGGTTATCGTTTTCATTTTATCTTATTTCCTGGACCCCAAAAAAAATTGAAGTAGTACAATAATAAATAGAAGTATCGACAACTTTCCGATTTAGTCAATCACTAGCGTATATGTAAAATAAATTGCTTTTGCACAGCACAACGGTAGCAACCGTTGTTTGTGTGAGTGAGTTGTACTTAAATGCACGCTGCGTTTGAAGGGATAAGGTCTATATTTGATTGTGTAGTACGTTCTGATTTATAAATTGCGAGCGTGAGCGCGACTTCGTATCTATTGGTTTTACTAAATTGCATGTGTAGTTGTGGCGCGGTAGTGGGGAGCAAGTGGAGACACCAGGTTCCGATACATTTTCAACTACTTGGCATATCTTCTTCTTTCTTAAATCTATGGTTCTGCCCCTGTCTCATGTCACTTGGATTCGGCGCAACACGTTGACTTCTTCCATTCTCTCCTATCAACCTTATCATTGACTCTCTTACATATATTATTCTTCACATTTACCATCTTTTCTTTGACCGATATCATCCTCCCGCAGGGTGGACCATGACCTTGTGAAAACCACAGGAATCCGCTGGATGCGAGAACCAGACAACTCATCGAAGTGGCGGTGCTTCGGGGAGGCCTAAGTCCAGATGTGGACGTCATTCGGCCGAAATGAGGATGACGAAAGTAAAAAAAATCGCTACATTTTCATCAAATCATAGGTCTTAAGCGGAACTTAACAACAGAAAGACCTTAGATTTAGACGTAATTAATCGTATGTGTGAAAACAAGTGACGTTCACCATATCGGGAGATCAGAGTTAATTGTCATGTAGAAAAACGCTTGACGTTTTCATAATATATTGGCTAGCTTGTTAGTTATCGTATAATAAGTGACCACTCGTTAGTTGGAACTCCTGCTGCACACTGCACTTTTAATTAGGATCTAATTGTTCAGAAACTGGGACGAAAACAAGTGATATTTTTTTTACTTTAATATTATATTGTTGATGGCGGATGAGTCGATCAGTACTGATTCCCCCCGTTCTTGTTTTCCTCGCAACATTTTTGTATGATAAAACAGGATTAAAAAAAAAATACTTTTGGTAGAAACAAGAACGGGGGTAACTAGTAAGTACTAATCCTGATGAGTGATTAATAATCTGATAAGCAAACTTATTTTAATTAAAGACATGCGTACAGATACTAAAATACTAACGCTTTCTCCGGAGCTCGTAACACTTTTCTTCGCGACAGTACTTTGTAAAAAAAATCCTTGAGTCATTGCTACTGAATTTAATGAGAATGAGTGCATGTGAGCAAAGAAGTAAGTTACGTACAGAAAACGGACGTATAGTAAAATCGCAGTGGGATTTTGTCGCGCACTGCGTGGGTCTGAAGAGTTGAAACTCAAACACTGTATTTTTCGACGCGCTGAAACTCAAACACTGTATTTTTTCGACGTGCTGAAACGAAAACACTGTATTTTTCGACGCGCAGAAACTCACTCGCGCTGCACTCTGTTGGATTCTCAAAGTTCCGTTCAACAACGAAAGCAGAAAATCCATTGCGGGATTTTCTTACGTCACTAAGAATGTGGACTAACACACTTTCAATCACAATTCGAGGGTTTTGAAGGAAATTCCTAATGCATTGCTTTGCAGAGGTTTGGAAAATTCGTTTGCTCAACAACGTAAAAAACGCAATGAACGCAGCTGAACTTTCAAAAGGCATAGCCATCGATTGCCATTGCATATGTGTTAAGCAATTACACCGCAGGACCATCTACTAGCACTCGAAACCCATTAACAGTCGTTAGTTACTCAGAAATCAAATCGCTGACCCAATCGGCCGATGACGAGGCTAGCAAGCGAGCCATAACAGTTTTATCGGAAAGGGGACGCCCAATCGTTGGGATAGTGTTACCATATTGTCATTGATCTGTTTTTTTTATTGATAACTACTTTAAATGGAGTTATTTTTATCTATTACTAGCACTTTGCGCGCGACTTCGTCCATCCTATTCATCACCCTCCCGCCCGCGCTTTTCCTTAGTTTTCACTTAGCTTGCTTTTTGACCTTTCTTCGTTTTATTCGGCTTCTAAGGGTGGTAGCGTGATGTGATCTTCCTCAATAATTGGGCTATAAAATGCAAAATGACTTTTTCAAATCCTGGTACCGGTAGTTTCAGAGATTACCCCCTTTAAGTAAGTATAGTATTTAACTAGTAGTGCATGTCAGTGATGATGTAGCTAGAAAAAAAAAAGGAGTTTCATTTGGGGGATTGCATCAAGACCAATCCTAAAATCAACGTGCATGTTTTATTTAACTAGGTACAAAGTGTTAAATCCATTTTGCATTTGAGAGCACAATTTTTGCGGAAGCCTATTAACATCACGCTACGATCCTAAAGAGCTGAGCAAAAAGAAAAAGCAATGCGACGCGGCGGGTCGAGGGCCGCGAGAGTTTAAAAAAAAATGGTTGTTATTTTGGTATATTGTGTACCTATCTTACGAAAAGAAGCTAGTAATAATATAAAAGATGATTTATACACATATAATGAGTCAAGAAAATTGACGCTAGCGCTTTTATAAATGGTTTGGATGTAATAAAATTATCGTAGACGGCAAAAAATAATAAAAATCCTCATCAAAGCAACAAATTCTTAACCGCGTATAGTTCTCGCGTCATTACAACCTAATTCATATCGTATACGTGTATTTGCTCAGCTGCGCCCGCGCCGAGCCCCTATTGGTCAGCGCAGTCACCAATCGCATCGCGATCGAATTTCGAAATTTTATTTCATTTCGATTAATTTATTTCATGAATGCGTTTTTAATGAAGTCATGGAAATACCGAAGTTTAAAAATTGTTTTGTCATTGAACTCTGCTTTTTGGTCACTTTTAATATTGATCAATTATAAGCATTGGCAATCTTTTAAATTAGCATAGTATTCAGAAACATTGCTACGAAATTGTAAATCCTTTTATCGACATTTCATTCTAAAAGTAAGTATAGAAATTAGGGAGCACAAGGCATTGAAAATCCTGAAAGACTGTTCCTAGAAGCCATATCTTTCTTGTTGCTAATTAGAATTTTCTGATTAGTAAATGTTATGTGAAATAGCATGTTTACTGTTGTGATCGTTGATTAAAAAACTTGTACAACCAAATATTATGATAAAAACCATGACAGACATAGTTGCAGAAACCGCGTAACTATCTTCTAATTTCTCCCATATTGGAGCAGTTCTATACTCAGAATTGGCCAATCTAAATACAGTATTCCAGTCTAAATTAACTCGCAAGTATTCTCAGACAGACTGGCACAAGTTATCACCACTTAGCGAAACAATAACTAAGTACTATCGGGACATAAATCATAATTACCGCTTGACTTACACGTCTTCGCTGACCTGACTACGCATAGACTTAGGTCGGGAGTCAGCGAGTCAAATGTCGGAGATAAGTGGTATCGATGTTCCTTTGTTTGTGGAAGATTGAGGCAGATAAGAAGTTGTTTGGCGAATATTGTTTACCCTCTTTTGTATTAAAATGGCGTTTACGAGTGGCGATGCGTAAACGTTGCGTTCAGCGCAGTCGACTCGCTTGCCTACTTGTTAATATTTAACCAAGGCATGAGCAAGTACTATTCTTCTGTGAGACGTATTAGACCGCAACGGCCAAAAACCGATCCGTGAGAAATAGAAATAGTGGATAGAGGCATGTGAGGGCTGATAAAAATCCTTCATCTTACAAATATTATAAATGTGAAGGTTTGTTACTCAATCACGCGAAAACAGCCCGACGGATTTGGATGAAATTTGGCACGCAGATAGTTTAAAACCTGGATTAACACATTGAAGGTTTTTTATCCCGGAGAACGTTCCCGTGGGATATTTTCCGACCTCCAACCCGTAAGTTGCATTGGCATTATTGGTTGGACTTCCAATTATGTGTTTATCGTTTGGTACCACAACCATACGTGTTTCCATACGTGTTGAAATAATGAGGCTTAGGGATTTCAAGAGGATGACCCTGTGCTTATTCCAAACGTGTTATCGGCCTATCCGTTTGATATGCCTAATGTTTTTGACAATATCCATCCCATTCAACCTTGATTGAAGGAAATTATTGGAGAGATCATGTTTCGTAATTTTTCCATCGTGGATTAAGTATTGGCATTCTGATTAAAATTATATTTTGATAGTGTAACCTGGAAGAGGCTGGCACAAGAGCGTGGCCTATGTTCGGAAGTGGGTGAAATGGGGATGTAGATGATTTTAATTTTCATCATTTCAGAAAGATGAGAAGCACAGAACCAGTCGAAGTGGTGGTCATCCGAAAGATGACCACTACTTCGCCCGGTTCTGTGCTTCTCGCGTCCACCGAATTCTTGCGGCCTTAGCCAGGTCATTGCTCCACCTTGTGGGAGGCCTTCCAACATTACGTCTTCCAGTACGCGGTCGCCTCTCCAGAACCTGTCAGCCCCATTGGCAATCTGTTCTGCGAGCAATACCCTGCCCACTGCCACTTAAGTTTGGCAATTTTTCGGGCTATGTCGGTCACCTTGGTTCTCCTACGGATCTCTTCATTTCTGATTCGATCGCGTAGGGAACTCCAAGCAATTGCATAGTTTGGGTGTTTTTGGGCCTTCAAAGTGGCCCATTGTGAACGACCACATTTCAGTGCCATAGGTCATCACTTGCAAGTGCAACACGCACTGGTCAAAAATTTTCGTCTTGAGACACTGAGGATGATATTGATTGAATCTTATTACACAGTTGAATCTCCTGCGCAGATTAAGAGTACTAATTAGTTAGCACATTGTAATAACAAAACAATACAAAGTCAAGTGTCACTCACAAGTGATAGCGGGATCGAAGCTCGGTCGATAACAATTCAATTACACGACATTTATTTAGTTTTGTTACGATTATATTTAATTACGCATTTGACATTTATTTTTATTAAATAAAAATAGCCGACTGTGGATAAAAATAAACACCAAATTTCTTGGCCATATTGATATAATCAGAGGGGTAAAAGCGGAAAGGCTGTTCAGACAGGCGCGACGTAACACTTATAGACAATTTTCCATGAAGTTTTCATAGAAATTGTTCTACGTAAGCCGCGTCGAGTCTGATTGCAGTGGTGGCCAAGTGGTAACGGCCGCGACTTGCGAGTTGTAGGTCGTAGGTTCGAACCCAGACAGGCGCTTTACTTTGTGTAAATTATTTCATGACCACTGCTTTCAAAACGCTGAAGGAAAACATCGTGAGGAAACCGGCATGTCCTAGAACAAAAAATTCGAAGACATGTGACATCTACCAATCGGCACTGGGCCCGCGTGGTGGATTACGGCCCAATTCCTATCACCGAGAGGAGGCCTGTGTCCCAGCAGTGGGAACATTATAGGCTGATGATGATGATGATAATTTACTATCAGTAGGAATCGCTTTCGTTTTGACAGTTCCACAACATTCATGGCGTTGTATACATTGCTTAGCTTAGCAGACATTTTTTTTCGAACATCTGTCGAGCCTTTTCTCAACTATGTTAGAGGCGGTTTCCAGTCTAATCGGATCCTATCTGACCTCCACAACCCAGTTACTGGGTAACACGATATCCCTCTGTAAGACTGGTTTTCAGACTTTCGGACCTCTGACGACCCGTGACATATTAAATAATGGATTCAAATTCTGATAAATAGTGTACGTAACGTACGTAATTAGGGTGCCGGTCGGAGCTGAAGGAAAAAACAATCCATTACGGTTTTTCTAAAAATGACCACGTTTCTGAACACTTTATCCCTTTACTGAAAGGGTGAATCTATTTTGGGATACAATCCTATTTGAGGCGGAATATGATGTTGTTTTTTACTTACATAATAATTTCGTATTTGTATAAATAAGGATTTGTAATACATCTACTTTGGTGGTTGTGACTTGTGACCAATTTCAATTCTACAGTAAACTGTCTGAAAGGCATATTTTAAGGGTTTCATAAAATATTAGCATCGCCCCGCGGTTTCACCCGCGTAGATCCCGTTCCCGTGGGAATACCGGGATAAAGTATAGCCTATTTCACCTGGGGATAGTGTAGCTTCCCAACAGTGAAAGAATTTTTCAAATCGGTTCAGTAGTTTCGGAGCTTATTCAATGCAAACAAACAATCAAATCTTTCCTTTTTATTAATAGGATAGATATACTCGTAGTTGGGGCAAAAAGATGACTTGGACGGGACCGGTTGGCAAACGTGAACGAGGAAAATAACACTCGCTGAGAGGACGAGATCGTGCGTATAGCTGGATCACACTGGATGGACGAAGACAGAGAAAGATGATATTCTGGAAGAGGCTTTCAGCTCAGGAGTTCCCATATAAAAACAATAACTTATTATTGTTTTTATGTGAGAACTCCTATTGAATTGAAAAAAAAACTATTGACAAACACTGTAAATCTATATACCTAAATAAAAAGAGAAGTCCTGACTGACTGACTGATTGACTGACTCATCAACGCCCAGCCCAAACCCTTGAACCTAGAAAGCTGAAATTTTGCACAGAGGTTCTCTTTATAATGCAGACGAGGAATAAGGAAGGATTTTTCGAAATTCGACCCCTAAGGGAGTTAAATAGGGGATGCAAGTTCCGCGCGGGCGAAGCCGCTGGCAAAAGCTAGTTATCTATAATATATATTAAAGGAGAAACTGACTAGACTGATCAATCAACGCACATGAGCCGAAACTACTAGGACTAGGAACGTGATATTTTGCACACGGCTTCCTTTTATAATGTAGGGGAGCACTAAGAAGGGGTTTTTGGAAATTCGACCTTTAAGGGGATGAAAAGGGGGGATTTTGTTTTTATGAAAAATCTTATTCCTTGAGTTAATAAACTTGAAACTTGGCACAAATACTAAGTTAAGTAAATTATGAGGTAGGTTATTTATTGTTTTTCTAAACTATTCCCTAAAGGGGGATTGGGGGATGTCAAAGTTTGTATGGAAGAATTTCAACGCGTGGTCTGATTAACTCCAAACTCAGTATTTATACCTTAAACCAAAAATAAAGAAACGTGTATCAGAGTTTCTCGAAAATCTACCCCTAAAAGCAAAAAAAGGGTAGTCCGTGATATTAGAAATGTGAAAGTTTGTGAAGATGATTGGATGTTTGTTACTCAATCACGCAAAAACGGCTAACCGGATTTGGATGAAATTTGACACACAGACAGATTATAACCTAGATTAACATCTAGAATACTTTTTATTCCGGTAGTATGTTCCCGCGGGATAATTTCCGACTTCCACGCGGGCGAAGCTGCGGGCGGAAGCTAGTGAGAAATATAAGGCTTTTTATCTATTATGTAATTAATATGTGAAGCAAAAACTTTGTACTCGTTTTTACGAAAATTACGCGGACGTAGGAATATGAAATTTAGCACAGTTTAAGAATTTTTTTTTTTGTTTTGGTCGAATTTGACCAATGTCCGACTGCTAGTTTTATTTATAATACCAAAGGAGTGCCAACGGCAAAAGGGCCCTATCGCTAAGCATAAGAGCCAACTTTCTCAAAACCGTATCCGTGCACAAATCCCTATCGCTCGCACTTAGCCTGCTTAATCTCTACCCAAGAAATCCATAAACCACCTTTGCAACCACTGGACTTAAGAGGTAGTCCAGCAAATGAGCTGCCTAAAGAGTACCGTCACCGCACGACAGCCGTCCAAAAATGATTAATACCCTCCGTGTAACACTTCACAATAAACAGACGTGACACTCCGTATTTGGCCGGGTTGTTTCTACAGTGTGATGTTTGAAATAATCTGACTTTTGGACTGGCTTACCGCCAGAGCTGCGCAAGGAAGCTGAAAATGTACCAATAGAATAGCTTCATATTCAAAATGTAGATTTTCCATGTGGGTTTCCTTTCGACCACCGCTCCGCAGCATCGCGTATTCGCCTAATTCAAGAGAGAAGGCTTTTCTCCATCAGTGAGCTGTTCCATGTTAGATGGAATAGATTTGATATTCTACGGAGGCTGCGCCAAAAACGTTTAGTCATTTTTAACCGTTCGTTTGCTGTGCTGTCAATCAATTTTTTTAGTTTATAACGTACAGTTTTAGGCCGAGTTTATTTTAGGTTTGTCTAAAAAACGCACCCAACCAGAAAAACCGTACTTAAGGTGTCGTGTCTATGTAAAACTGGAGTCAACGTAAGCGATCAGTACATACAATTAATTTGAAATAGGTCTTTCCTCATTTACGCAATTTGGCAGAGGCATTTGAATGCCAGAAGAAAATACTTAACAAGCTAAAGAAAATAAAAATTTAAGATGCAAGCGGAGTAGTAGGCTATTTTATCGCATAAAACTTAACAACATTTCTGCAGAAGATGGAAAAGTACAATAAACATATTACGCATGCAAATACATGGAGATATAATAATATGCAAATGATTTGCCGTACATGGCATATTAATCAGACATACCTAGTGCGCATGATTTGAATTCTTTTCATCGACACTTACAACGAGACTTCTTTGCTTCTTAAGCATATTCTGAGCACAATAAGATGAGCAAAGTTGTGGTTTTGGTTTACATTTTAATGATCCAAATTGTTTTCAATAGTTGTGACAGCATATGGATATGAAAAAAGGATGAAAAATGTGATCAAATATAGTCAAAAGACGGATAATGGGCGAGAAATCCTTTTCTCTTCTATGTCTACAATAATACTAGCACAGAAACGAAGTCAATGGAATGCCAAAGAAAAAAAGAATGGCCACTGGAAACGCCCTGAAGGCTGAAGTCTAATCCCACGTTCACACGGACGTAAAAAACATTAAACGTGGCGAGATTACTTCGCGCATCTTCAACGCTCTGGGATGCATTCTGTTGAATTCTCAATGTTGAACCGAGTCAACACCGAGGGTTGATAATACAGTGAAAGATTCCCGCCGCGTCACACGTTTTTTCTAACACCTGACATCTCACATTTTCCACAGCCTGTATAAGCTCGTCAATGGTACACACAACTAACTCAATGTAACATAGTAATGCGGTACATTAATTCATACAGGTATTGAATACTGCATTATACAATGTGTACTGGTGTGAAGCATGGGCGGGAGCGACAATACACGGTTTTGTTTTTTTGGGTGGGAATTCATCAAATGAGTTCTCCTGCTGGGTAGAGCAGGAGGGCGTGTCAGACTTTTACTGACTAAAACCCACCCGTGGTCCCTCAGTTGCCCGTGTGCCAGGGGCTGCAGTATCTCTTTCGAAAAACCCGCACCCCTGGCAGGCATCGGCCCTTGCGGACCCCTCGGTCACCCTGCGACGGGTCAACACAGTGGCCCCACCGCCTACCACTTTTCGGCCGCAGGGGATAGGGAGAGCGGCCAACGCTATACCGGCACTCCTCTTCCCCTGCGGCCCCACCGTGTCCGCCATCAAACGGTGGCGGCCCCATCCAGGCCACGGAAGGGAAGAGCGCTACTCAAAAGTACCGGCACTCCTCCTCCGCCGCAGCCCGTAACCCTCAGCCGCGATGCCTCCCATTCGACATCGCGGCCCTCCTCAGTTGCGGTGCACCTCACTGCAACCTACTTTATGGCCGCTACGTCGTCGGCTTTGAGGCAAAAGCCCTGACGAGCGGCCCCACCTTTGGGTTCCTCTTAGCTTCACCGTGTGTGGGACCACGGTTACTGAGCCCCCCCGCAACGACAATGCGGGAGACTATACACGGTTATCCCATTTAATTGCTGATAGAAACATTTAATACAGAACGGCAATAATTTGACCAGACCAGCATTGAAATTAGTACTAAACAAAGATAGGTTTTCTTTAAAACTGCTGCAACTTAAACTTTTGCGAATTTCTACCAATTAAACGACAAGGTATTCCTTAAGGCATCTGCACACAGGCGCCACGCGAGTCCCGTTGAAAATTTCTATGAAAACTTCATGGAAATTGTTCTACAAGTGTTGTGAGGCCCGCTATAACTATCGCTGTCGTCAATGATACGCACTGAATTAGGCGAGACGCTATAATGCAAGAATATACTACTACGAGTATGTCGATCGGCGAGCTCTTGCCTTTTTGCATTCACAGAAGCATAATCAAAAGCATCATAAATTTGTTAGCCAAATAGTTATGTGTGCCTTACCAAAGTCGCTAATCGCTACCGCTCCCTCCTCTATCTTGCCCCATAGCCACATAACGGGTACAATCATAAGCCTGCACCTAATACGGCAAGATAGTTCAATGACGATTGTCCAAAGCATTTGATTGATTGGCTCAGTAAACATTACTTTATTGCATGTTCTACGTATAGATTTCTAAGATAAAGTCGTGGGAATTGAGTAATTTTGAGGAAAATCGGTGATAAACTGGCTGTGTCGACGATTTTGTCCAAATAGGTTCAGAACTTTCCGGCGTTGAAATATAGCCCAGATATTGAGCTATAAAGCATAATATCACGCCTGTAATCCCCGAAGGGTAAGGCAGAGATGCACCTTTAGACCTTTAGTATATCCACATTTCTTCAGTTACGCTTTGTGACCGCGAGACCTGACTTAAATTCGTCAATATATAATTCTTCAATAGTTTAATGACGGTGATAAGTTGCCAGACAGACAGAAGACAAGACTCGGCCTTCACATTTATCATGAGTTAATATCATAGGTTTTCTAAAGACAATAGTAGGTAAGTAGTATTTTTAAATGTGTGCGTGGATATCAATGAATTTCCTGAGTAAAAGTTAACTATGTTTAAGGATTACTAAATGTGAGATCAATTTTAATAAAAGTACAGTTCTGAGACGTACAAAGTTTGTAATGTAAGTTTTGAAAGGCCAATCACTACCGAATTTGGTGAGGTAGATCAGTAACTATTGTCAATACTTTTAGATTGATTGAATTTTTTGCGTGGGGTCTATGAACCGACGGCCTGAAGAAGTTGGTGCTGATTTGAATGAGAGGAAAATGGACGACCCAACGCTATTGTGGATATTAAAAGAGGCCTTATATGGCAGTGAGCTTTCTTTCTCATAATCTTGCCTATCGCAGTTATAGGCAAGATTGTGTGGTTAAACGAAGAAGCGTAGTGTCCTATTCCACGGGCAAATTCCTCTTTTTACCCGACTACGGCAAGGAAATAGGTGTGTTATGACCGGTATGTATGTATTGAACAACTGTTCCCACATAATTTTTAAACTATCATAATTTGACGAATGACATCGTTAGAAGCGTCTTGATCTGGTTATAGGCTATGCAACGTCACATTAAATTGAAGATGGCGCGCTATAAAGGAGATAAAGATTTACACTACAAAAAAAAAATGATGGCGTGTTGGGAATCAAGTGGCATACGACCGACGAATATTTTCTTGTTTCATACCTACTTTTTAGAGCGTGATTTTTCAGTAGACGGGTTTTAGATACTGAAATTACTTTTTCACACAGAGAAGTTGATGCTTTGACCAGTAACCTAGTACCGACTTGCTAATATACAGACCGTTCGTTTTAAATTCCTTACGATGCTTTTCTTCATCGACTGGCTACTGTGGTTGGGTAAATTCTTGGCTAACATTTTTATTCATAAAACTAAGCTTTTACAAACGCAAACATCCCACAAAGTCAAACAGCCCGTAAGCTCTAAAACGTATTTAACGAAAAAAGTTACATTTACCTAAAAATTTACTCAAACTAAGAGAAATAACCAATATAATATACTTCACCAAAATAGATGTAGTCTGCCGATAGTAAATCAATTTAACGGGACACGGCGCACGTTAAATTGTACCGGCAGAAAAAATATATCGATACATCGACTACGTAGGATCGATTCGGCGATTATGCAATGTCGAGTTTTTTCTGAATATTTTCGGAAGTTTGACAAGGTAAATCTGGGTAGTTATACACGTCTAAAAATAGCCGCCCCTAATTGGTGTTAGAAAGAAGTTTAAGCTAGTCGGAAACGGGATTAGTTAGATATCACAAATGCTTTTAGAATCAAGTATTTATAATAGGATCGAATTTACGACATTTATCTCGCTATTCGAGTTTCGAGATCGGCGGCCGATATTGTAGCCATCTACTGTAAAACCTGGATGAGGCACAGGCGCGTGGGGGTTGGGACAAGAGAAGCCTGTGCTTAGAAGTGAGTGAAGTCGGGATGTGGATGATATTGAACGTCAGTCTCTTGAGTGTAATCATATTTTTACTTTTCAATAAGTAAGCACAAGCTTTTACTGAGTAGTGAATCCACAGCAAATACTCACTTCCAAAAACAGACCGCTAAATCCGTTAAAACCAAACCTGTATAACTTAATCAGGATGCAACAGATTATAACGTGCTAAATGGTAAACAATAACATCTGCTCGATTCCACAGGAAGTCGAAATCAATTTGAAAAATCGAATAACCAGGTTATGAGCATAAATTAGCTTTTTTAAGTGTTCTGTATTGTCTGTGACCGGTTTGCTTGAAGTTTACTTAATCGTAAATCGCCAACCTATCAATTACTATAAAAAAGTTAACTGGTTCGTTCTTGAGATTAATGAACGCGTCCTAATTATCAAGAATGGGCATAGGTATTCTTCAATGATAATAGTGTGTTTCTAATTTGATGCGAATTGTCCTCATAGGTAACCATCTTTACACAACAAGACCCGTTCCTCGGAAAGCACGTTAAGTTTGGTCCCGGCTGTCATTAGTGCATCACTGTCATCAAGTCTGACAACCAGTCTTGCCTTACTAAAGGGGTATTATCTAGTACCTACCTGGGCTTTGGAGGTCAGATAGGCAGTCCATGTAATCTGCATCTAGTTAGACTGGAAGCCGACCCCAACGAGAGAAAAAATATCCGCTTGATTGAAAGAGTAGCGGGAAAAGACGCTTCAAATTGAGTAAAAGTTTAGAGATACCCTTAGAAATAGATTCTATTGCTGTTACGAACTGGACATGGGGTCTAATAAAGGAGGAACAATAGGATTTCAGTGACTGTGATAATTTCGAGTGTAGGGATTCTCTCTTGCCATTTTTGCCACCCGTTTTTTTTTTTTTTGGTAATTGCTCATCGAAGTACGCATTTACTTTTAAGGGACTCAACGAAGGCTACAAGTATCCACCGAAATGCCCAAGAGTGTCGTCCTCTGAGGAACCAAGACAAAATCTTAAACACGCACCCTAAATTTCTAACAATTTGATACATCAAAACCACTTCAATTATACACGCAAATAAATCACAATTTCACAATTCACAGATATAACTGTGAGGAACGTATTAATTGATATAATATGACCGTTGACTCACTAGTCACACTAAAAATATAGCTAATAGGCGTTTCTAGGTCACATGGACGAATCAAACGTTTTATTGCCATCGATGTGTTTGTGTCGTGTATCAACAAATCTCGGGAACTGATGGGACAGTGTTGATGGGGTTTGTTTTGATTGGATAGTGAGAGATTTGGCGGGAATTGAGGGGGGGAAATATTTTAACGATTTCAGAGCGGCCGTATCGAGATCCTCACGAGTCCTGTTGCTGTTTCCACCACGTCACTAGCTATTTATTTTGTATTTTATGCCGATTCAAGAAAATAACAATATAAGTGACGTCCCTAACTAAAAAGGAGCAGTGGTGGCCCTCTAGTATCGGCCTCGACTAACGAGTCGTAGATCGTCTCAAAACGGTGAAGAAAGCCAGCTTGTCCCAGAGCAAAAAATCAAAGACATGTGGCATCTACCAACCCGCACTGGGCCCGCGTGGAAAATAAATAATAATAATAAATCTATTTTCTGGACTTAGCACACGAGGTTGTCATGTGGAACGTGATTCGACTGTCATTGTGCCGATTGTCGTATCAGCCAATGGGCTGATGGCCGAAACCCTCGATCAACATCTCTCGAGGCTCTCGTTAGGCGGCTGGATCAAGGGCCTGATTCAGAAGGCAGTACTCCTTGATACGGCTCGCATCGTGAGGAGGTTCCTGCCTCTGGAGCCCTAACCACCGGTAGCTTGGACCCTGCTACCGATACCGGCAGATCACTATTTTATGTATTTTTAAATGTTTTTTTTTAAGGTTTGTTTTATTTTAAGTAGTAAAAATGAATAAACGAGATAATAATCTTTATTTCTCCATAAATGTATTTACATTATTTTGATCTCAAAAGTTTTTGTTCCATACACCCTTACTTCTAAACTAGGTTTATGTAGGTACCGATATCGTAGAAGCCGGAAAGATAACAGCCCATTCCTTCTCGAAGAGAGCTAGCTTGTGTCCCAGCAATGGGAACATTATATGGTGACTTACTAAAGTCATAAAACAGACAATGGAATAAAGCAGTCGAAGAGAGGAATTGAGAAGAAGTCGCCAAATCCAAGCTGGAGGGGCCACTTCTCTATCTGATTCTGCGTAAGAAGTTCATTGTTTCTGGACTTAATACACAGCAATGATACGCAGAGGTTTATGCTATGACGCGTAGTAGGTATCTCGGAAATCCTAGATGGATGGAAATATTGGAAATCAAAAAGTCACTTGGTATGTCAAAAGAAGGAATCATCATCATCGAATACGATACCTACTTAATTTCGTGAGGGGCGTATTTTGTGCAACCCGGCGTTGATGGACTATGGCATGGAATAGTGGTTCAACTACAGCAGGGATGCACAGACTTATTGAGACCATGGGTCACAACTAATGGCGGGCCACCGGAACAAATAAAAATAGCCCCAAATTCAAATTTATATTATTTGTAAACCTCAGCAATATTTTTCCTTCAAATGTACGAAGAAATATATTTGCTGGCGGGCCACTGGCGAATTGCCGGGGAGCCACATGCGGCCCGCGGGCGGCGGTCTGTGCATCCCTGAACTACAGAAACAACAGGCAAGTCTGTGGGTGTTTAGACTAACCGATACTGGCGAAGTAGGTGAATGATCGACTTTTTGGACTACGGGTTCGAAGTTAGGTCGGGATTTTATTTTTGTTTTCTCTATATCTGGCTAAAGACCGAGTCTTTCCAGAAACTCTTTTCCCGCGCCACCTCGGGATTTTTTAGGCTACAAATTAAGTATTTATAAGGCGGTGGTCACGTAAGACCATGCAGGAGATGGCGGGACGAACTGAATAGGTTCCGTCAAAACTGGAGGGAAGACATGCCGGCTCGCGAAAGATGGAAGGAGTGGAGAGAGGCCTTTGCCCTGGAAAACATATAACAGTATTTAGAAACAATTGTTCTAATTTCCACTTCAGTGTAATCTAATATCATTTTTTCCGTCCTTCAGAAACCTCATAGATAATTACATTTTATGCTAGAATACTCTACTTAATCTATACTCAATTTACGACCATATGTCCACACATTAAAGATATATTTCCAAATGTAATTTACTAGTTATTTACATTGTAACAATATTATTTACACAAGTGTGCTCTGCTAATAACAAATTCAAAATCCACAATGATTTAGTCATGGCTTTTATAGATATGGATATGTTTTGGCCCATCTAAAGAGAAAATTTTATGATATTGCTGAATTTTCTCTACAAATTTTACGGCACAAATCTGTGCCTATGAAATCTCACAGCTGGGAAAGATGTCTTCTGAAAAAGTAATTGAAAAACAAAAGGTAAGTACTATCCTGACTGCTAAAACCTCATTGATGTAACAACATCATGATGGTTCTTTGATTTACTTATCTTTCTGGATTTAAATGACAATTATGTTTCCTTGGGGAGTTGAGTAATTGTTTTTTTTTTTATCCCATAAAGAATTTGACGGCCCACTTGTTTCGCCACTGCTTCTTCCCTCCACAAACTCACAAGTTTGCTCTAAGAGAAAGAGAAGAGTGGAAATTTTGAGGGCGTTCTTTTGTAGGTAGCTTTAACTTTGAAAAAATGCTGATAAGGAATTTTAAATTAAGTAGTCACAAATTAGGTGCACATTCGAAACAGGCGTCAATTAAATTTTTTAGAACAGGTATGTAACATTTTCCAATTCGTTAAAGTAATAACGTACTTACTGGCACAAATCTTATGAAACTTTTATATACCAATTGACAGAATCTTGACTCATGGCAATGTCTAAACTAGAGTTTACAAATAGTTCAAAAACAATTGTTTAGAGTAGAAAAGGTGTACTTAATCTAGATTTTAGTACCTAGGGATGTAATTGGAAAACAATGTCTTTGGTTGGACTTTGTATCTTTTGGAAAATTTTGTCTATGGAAATGGAGCAATTAATTCAATAACTTAAATGAATACTTTGCTATTACCTAAACACATGATTGATTTTGTAAACAGGAACAGAATAAAGAATAAGATATCAATGATTGACAAAGATTCAATGACAAAGCAAGCAATATTCCCAATGTTTTATGAAGGAGTCACAGTGTGAAAGATTAAGATTTGAGCTACATAGAAGTAGCTCTCCATCGGTCAATCATTTTAGGTGCTTGATGTTTTTTAGTCCTAAAAACAAAACTGTATCAAATTGCCTTGTCTTGAATGTGGTTTTTCAGTAGTTGAAATTGGCAGGAAACAAAACTATGCTACAGAAAGACTTTCATGACAGAGATGAGCAACCAAAATGTAATGTTAATGTTATGATCTCCTGATAGTATCAAGCCATTAGTGTAACTAATTCTTAACCTGTTTGACTATTAAGCAGTTGGTTTCAGTTTTCAAAATTAATAATCTGTTTCATATTTTCTTGTAAGAATTTCATCTGAATGACACTGAACAAAACAAATATAACTTGTAAGTGTAATGTGGTATCGCTCAAGACTAATCAGCAGTATAGGAGTGTCTTAAAATTAAATAGAAAAATTTAAGGCAAAAAGCAAATAAAACTTTGTTTGTAGTGTTAATGATTCACAAAACTATTACAACGAAGGATGAAACTGAATCATAATCTTAAGCATTTAGATCAATATCAATTTAATTCAAAAGGAACAGAAGAACATGATGTGGCAAACATGGCATGCATATACATTCAACAACATTATGCCATTGCAGAAAATTCCTATCAACTTCCCAAGGCAGCTACTTTTTTTTAATAGTGCATACCTAACGCACATAGTCGATTCCATAGACGCTCGAAGTCCGCGCCTAACGTGTGTAAATAAACAAAAAAAATTACGCTGTAAACATTGGCACAAAGAGAACATAAAAACAACGATTCGTAAACTAAATACCCGTGTAAACCTCTACAGAGCAGGCTGACAACGTTGTGTCCATTGATACTTGTGAACAAGAAAAAAAAAATGCATCAAGAAACTTGCACACGACATGAGCACTTCTTTCTTGAGATAAATCTCCGAAAATTGTCGTGTTTCATTATGAAAACGATAGGTTTACCTTACCCAGTCGTGAGCGAAGACGTCAAAGCAAATGAATCTCGTGAAACAATTCAGATTCGCACTGAAATCGCTGTAGCACAATGGTACAGGCACATTTGGTGTCGCAGTATACGATCAAAACATAGCCTTTGTACGCCTAAAAAGCGTTCTTTAAGCATCCTATATAATTAAAACGCATACGTTAATGTTTGCAGAAGGTTAACCACTGCTTTAAGTACGCGTAGGTTGAATTATACGAACGTATTTTGAAAAAATGCTGTTGCTTTTCAACACAGTAATGGCATAACACGCAAACACTATGACTGATATTCACAATGAAACACTTCACAGAACCGCGATAGTTTGCTCGAGGAACGCGAGACGAGCCACGGTATGCATTTTCTCACTCACCTTGTTGTTTATTCGCTATTTTATTAAAACAGTTTTGAAAAACTTCATATAAATGCATAGGCTCGTCATCGCTCGTCGCCATTTTGGATTCTACTGTCCAAATAAATCATAGACAATGTAGAGCATAAATTAAATGACCGACTGTTCGAAAACTGTAAAAGTGAAAATTATATATTTTAATATTTTATTCAAAATCATTATTTTAATGATGTACTTGTTGTTTAAAATCATTTGTATTGCTTGAAATATACTGCTAATAGCCATACCTAGTTTTGTTTAAATTGGAATAGTTTTACACAAAATATCTCACACTCATCCTAGGTCCTCAGATCAAGTAAAAAAAGGGCTTGACCAAACAGAATCCTTTCTTTTTTCTAAATTAAGCTCATTATTGTATTTTTTCAAGATGACAAATATAAATATTACCGATATTACCTACTTTTCGCCAAGTGACCTCATCCAAGAAATCACCATCATAAACAAGACATGCTTAGTAAATAGTGTGCTTTCTAGTAGATTTTCAAACCAATTCGACTTACTTCCTTTTAAATGTTTTCAAACTGTATATTTTCAACAATAAGAAGCATAACAATCTGTTCACTTTCTTGTGAACGGTTGATTCCATCTAACAAAGACCAAATGAAATCATGATTATATTCATCTCAATAATACCGCTTACATAAATCTAATTGGTAACTTGTGTGACTAAAAGTGACTCTGTTGTTTGTGGTAGTTGGAATATTTATACCTGAAGCACAACACTACAAACATTTTTTTTTTCACAGCGAAAATTAAGTTTGACGTGAGAAAGAGCCTACAAAATTTTCGATTCGAGTGCACTTCAATGAAAAAAACACTCAACAATATCCACCTACATGTAACATGTTCTCATTGAATTCAATAAACACCCAAAACCAGGTAAATAAACATCGCCAGTCAAATATAGTGGTCAAACAATCATTTTTTGTGTAATAACGAAAACTGTTTTGTCACTAAATATAACCTTTTGTCATTGCAGATTTTAGTTAGTTTTAGCCAATTATCTTCAAGATATTCAAGACTTTTCCGCCATCGGAAACATAGCAGTGGGAAAAATAAAAATGTGAAGGGGCAAGAGGCTTCGGTGGCAGTATATGACGCAATAATTTGTCAGGAGAGTCTCGAAGAAACTATCAGGAACTTTGATAAGAATGTCTTCAGGTATGTATAGTTGGCCGACAAGGCTGAATATGGTAATACTATTGCTAGTTATATAAAAAGTTCTTTAGTTCTGTAGTTATTTATGGTAGTTGTTATCATTCAACACTTTTGTTATTGGTTTCTAAAAACTATTAAAAATGAGCAAGTATAATATAAACAAAATTAAAGGCACATTATTATGTAAGAAAGGTTATGTTATTAGTGTTAACATTCAATGTTTTCATTGGAGTTGTTTCCAATTTGTAAACAAATTCTATTGTTAGGCATGTTCTCAATTTAAACATTGAGAATGTAAACAGTTGTAACATAACAAGAGGAATCTAATGAGAAAAAGTAAAGTTTGGTACAAAAGGAAATCAATTATTTTATACTCATAACTGCACTTCAAGAAATCAATTGACCAGCAGGCTTAGCATGACGCTTTGTATTTCTACGAAGAATAGACAGTGCTTTTTCAATACAAAGTGACATTTTGTTCCTCCATTTTTAGCATCGCACAGTACATATCCTTCTACAATCTGTCATTTTGTCTTTCGTTTCTAACAATCTGTGTAGGTCCCTATAAATGTAGACTATTTCAGAAGGATATGTCTTACCAAACTGAAAATCACACTAACTACAAACTTTCTAATCAATGGCCATAAAGTATATACGATTATCTACAAAATCATGATTCGCTTAGAATGCATAAATGTGATAATTAATAGAAAAACATAGCCATCTTCTCCTATTGTACATCATTTAGTTAATAGTCATGTCTATTCTTCCGTCGATAAATTGGTGCTTGTGCTAAGCCTGCTGATGTATGAACATAAACGAGGCAAAAGATGAAAATGTTAAGATTGTATAAAGTGGCATTTTTTAGGTTCTGCCTACCCTCATGGTAAATAGGCGTGAATTTATGTATGTATGTATGCACAGTATAGTTTAGTGCATCAAATACAGATGATTGAGGAATCAAAATTTCCATAAAGACCATAAGCTGGCTGGTTTAACTACATTGGTGAAACTCATAAACAAGAAAGAAAGACTTTTTCTTTCTTTCTTGTTTATGAGTTTCACCAATGTATTTATTAGACTTGCACAGGAATATCACAAACATAACTACAAACACAATAAAATTAAACACTAAAACATTACAAAGCATTTTATTTAACCCTTTAATGTAGATCCACGTGATACACAATGGCTTTTTAATTCTTAATAACTTCGTTTCCGACAGTGGTCTCCGAACACCCATTGTCATTGAAAAAGAATTAATCCCAAAAACAGCTTAATAAAATACTAGATTTGGTAGACACTTCTTAAAACGACGGGTCCCAAGAAGAAAGTCGTATCTTCAAAATTGTCTAGTTTAACTATGTCATAATTAAAATAATACATTAGCGAGTAAAAACAAGTGAACTAAATAAACATATACCTTTCACTATAATTTTCTACAAATTTTAATTTTTAGCAACTTAAATGTTTCGCGTCACTTCAACTTCGCACTGCAACTAGACAATTTTTAAGATACGATTTTGTTCTTGGGACCCGTCGAAATGTCTAGCTTATGTGCCCTTCGTAGAAATAAATCCTCGATGCACTTGGATGCACCCCTAAAATAAAAAAAAATTTAAAATTGCTTCAGTAACTCTCTTACTGTTCACTAATAGTTTGAATATGGAATGTAGCCATAAATAATGTATTACTTTTGTTACATTAGTTGTGTATAAGGTAACACAGACCATTGCCCCTGCCTGACTGCTTTTACATACAAATATAAACAAAAACAGTATGAAGAAGATTCACTGAATTTAAAAGTACCAAACTTTTTTAAGATTTAAATATTTATTTATAACTTTAATCATTCAAATTGTTTTTAAAATGATTTAAATGTTAAAACTGAATGCAACAAATAAGACACACATTCACTTCATTTACTTTCTTACTAACATTATGAAAGACAACAATTTTATGATAAGCTTATGATAACAATATGTACCTACTGTTTTTATGTAAACTAGATTGCAAGACTTAATTTTGTGGACATTGCAGATAGTCATTCTTAAACCAACTTTATTGACACCTGCATAAAGTTGATATTATGTTTCTTCCCATAATAAAGAAGTACGGACATTTTTTAAACTACTAGCTATTCTAAAAGCAACTTAATTTATAGTGGCACAAAGTTGATATTTATTTAGCTTGACACGATATTTTTTTTTTCTAATTTCAGTGAGATGAAATCTATACAACTTCGGACATTAGGTACAAAGCCATGTGCTCCTCGGCTGCGAGATCTGGCCTCTGTTAGAAAAGTATCTCATATTTCGTCTGACAGCTTTGAAAACAACAAAAATGGCTGGACCAAACTACCCACAATCACAGTCGAGGTGTCGGGGAGGAATACTAGGTATGTACTGTGGGCTGTGGGTTAACTAATTACAGTGAACATGTAAATCAATCACCAGAGGCTCTAGTGTGAGTTTCTTTAAATCATCTCGATCTAACAAATCTATCGCGTTCAGCGCTCTGATTGGTCCTTCACCAATTCAGGGCCAATCGGTGCGCCGAACGCGCTTAATGCGTTTGATCGAGATGGTCAAATGAAACTCACACCAGAGCCTCTGGTGATTGGTTTACATGTTCATTGTAATTAGTTAACAGGTTGACGAGTTCAAATAAAAATTTGTGTTAACTACAATAGTGAATATGCATGTAAGTTTTTTTTCTCGTAATAAATGATGCACGTTAATATAAACCCAAGGAAAGCATTAAAAGTCTAATTTTACAACGGTTTATTGCTCAAAAATATTATTAAAATTAAACAATTTTCTACTACAGTTCAAACGTGCATTATTGTTGCGGCCATTAAGTTTTAAAGTACATGCAAATTCCCTATTAATTTACATGTAAACTACGTTTTAACTTAATTTACTTGTAAACTCTAATTAATTTAGAATTCTGACTGCCTCATTCGTGTAGTGGTCGCAAGCACTACCGTTGAGCAAGAGTTTCTGGGTTCAATTCCCAGGTCAGGTAAAGTATTATTGTTTTTTTTTTATCTGGAATTTCTCAGTAGCAGCCTTACCAAGGGGTTTTGCATTAACCAGTAACTGGGTTGTGGAGGTCAAATAGGCTGTCGCTCCATGTAAAATAGTGTTATTAGACTGGAACCCGACCTCCCAAACATAGTTGGGAAAAGGCTAGATAGATGTTGCTCGCCCTCTATTACATTGTTATTTTTGATTGTTTGATGGAATTTAAGTGTAGGGAATATATTGTAGTTAAGTAATTTTGTGTGTAAGTTCAGATACAAGTTACTTGTTTATGAATAAATGACTATGACATAAGACTTAACATAACTCGCGAAATGTGGGAGGTACACCTTTGTCTAACGCTTCGGGGAAACACGGCGTGATTATGAAATGTCTAATTAATGTACAGTCGCCAGCAGGTCAAGCTATCCCAAACTGTCAAATTTTCCCAATTGAACATAAACCTTATTCCTTTGCAATAAAGTTGAAAAACTATCAAAGAAATTTGACAGATTGGGGTAGCTTGATGTGCTGGCCCCTGTACATGAATGTGTATTTCAACTACAATTATTCCTTGCTAGCACAACATCAATTTATAACATGTTAACTTTAATTCATATACAATTTTAGTCTAATTAATTTACATTTCGACCCAAGTTGGTTTACTGCATAAGCATTCACAACTTTTCGATACGCGTCCGTGCCGAATCGAACATCAATCAATGTTATCGTAGAAATATAAACGCGCCACTTTTTCCCAGCTAAAGCACTCAAAAGTGGTGAAGGGCGGGCGTTTTGGGGAAGTGTCTTATGTAATTTTGATGATCAAAAAGTGCTGACTCTCAGCCTAGTTTGAATAAATTACTTTTTATTGATTGCTGTTCATCAATCCAATTCCCGAAAATTTTGTCATTTTTAATCAAATAATCGACCGCTATTCTCCCTACTGGTTATGGAAATGTGTTATTTTCGATGCGATAGCCTGTCGAATGGTTGTGAAAAGCTGTGCTGGCCGAAAGAAACTCAATGAAACCAACTTTAATCTACAAACTAACTACATTAATTTACAAACCAACTCTAATCGCCCCACAATCTAACTTAAATTCTACCCGCCAACCCCAATTGACCCCTCAAACGTATTAACTCCCACCCTCTCCTCAGGTTCAGTTTCACAGATAACTTCCCAGCCCTCCTCGCCGGAGGCATGGACAGCACCTTCAAGTATGCTGTACAGGTCCGAGGGTTCAAGACGGAGCGCGGCATCCATGCAGACTTGAAACGTAACCCTAATCTTATTAACAGACTGCGTAAGTTATTTGGTATGTATTGTGGTAAGGGGCTCCGTTGTGGACCGGTCTCAGGGGTGGGCAGTAGACAGGTTTCGATCATAGAGCACTAAAAAAAAAATTATGGTTCGTTGATCACCCCCCCCGTCCTTGTCACAAGTGGTCACAATTGTGAAACCCCCTCCCTCCTTGTGTGACGTCACATAATTTAATTTAAACAGCAGGTTTTTTTTTTTGATCTGCAGCCGTGGCCTGACTGGCTTATAGGACTGACGTTCATTTATTTGATTTAATCCAAATGGACTGACCGTGAATGCCCAGTTTAAACTTACACTCTTGATTTGACTCTTGCAGGTCATGCAGGCATCTCTGTGATCAGCACCTTAATTGCGTAACTCACGATTCATCATAATCTGTTTCGTTTTGAAACGGATTGTTAAACCATTGCTTCATATGTTCGAAAAATGTGTCTGCTCAGCGACGTAAATAACGCAATGAATATTGTTGAACTTTCAAAACTAAACAGATTATGATTAATCGTGAATTAGGTACGCAGTTAGGGTGCTGTAGTCTCGCTGAACATGAAAAAATAAACAAGTCGTCAGAGATTTTTTAAATTATTTTTGTGAAAATTTTCTTGGCCGCTCTGACCATCTCAAAGTCAATTTTTTAATAAAAAACTATCTCTCTTATTTATAAACGTTGCTTAAAGTTAAACGATGTTTAATCGTAAAAAATGTCGTCGTTAAACAGTCGCTAATTATTACTTAACTTTAAGCAACATTTATAAATAAGTGGGCTCGTTTAGTCAATTTAATTACATAATGGTGCCGATTCTTTTGTTCACCACCTAAACAATAGCAATACTCTTAATTTAAAAGTATTGCTATCTCTTACTGACAGAATGCGATAGAAAAAGACATGTGACTCTTCGCTGAGGTAACTAAATTACGTCACGATTGCCTTGAGTATGGCGCGTTTGAGTTGCGAAGAAGACAGCTATGATCTATTTCCTCCTTTTTCTTGTTTCGTTAGAAGGAAAAAGATAGCAATAGACTAAATTGAGTTTAGTTGGTGCACAACAGAATCATCACCACTGAATCTTTTTTTACCCGACCGCACCCAAAGTGAGGGTAATGTTGTCTCCCACGCGTCCGCCATGTGTTAAAATAACGCATGTCTCTTACACAACGCGTTTACGCATTTGTATTTCTCCCTAAATTATTTTTAATATGAATTTATTATCCCTCATTTGCTCATTCTGTGCTTACTTCAGAGCAATCAACAACTCAAGCGCAGTCTGAAAAGAAGATGCCATTTTTCTAGTTTACGTAGGGTGTCGTTTTTAGGCACCTTCTTGA
Source organism: Polymixis flavicincta (assembly GCA_949987655.1). Taxonomy (NCBI): domain Eukaryota; kingdom Metazoa; phylum Arthropoda; class Insecta; order Lepidoptera; family Noctuidae; genus Polymixis; species Polymixis flavicincta. Next base: position 935,098 of record OX465198.1, on the reverse strand, counting down.
GAACGGTTTATAAACATGAGCCCTAAATGCTTGGTATGCTTTTTAGTTTTGCTGTTTATGTATTGTATGTTTATTTAGATATTAGCCTATTTTACATAAATATTCCTGGTATATTGACATACCTCAGAGTAGCTTTGTCTTTAAGCTATGGTAATTTTAGACACGAAACGGGCGTACTTGTTCATCGAATCGTTGAGCTCCTTAAGTTCTGAGTTGAGCTGCATGATTACTGATAAATGCATGCACTGACTGACCAGGTCCACTCAAACTGTTTGGTTCTTTCCTCAAAAGACCATTTCAGACACCAATTTACAAAGTCTTCACATGATCTGACCAAGATAATGTCTGGATTTGAGACCTCTGAGTTTGTTTTGGCATTTCTTCTGAGGGATCAGTCATTTCATGTCCTTTAACAGTTGATCACTGACTGTTCACACTGCAGGAGAAATCTGCCTTTTGTACGTTTCTTGATTGATAGTTAGTGGCCCTTAGCTATAGACTGCAGCTCATGTGCTTCTGAACTGCCCGGTGGTCGCCACATACAGGGCAAAATACTTCGCTAACCCTGCCCTACGTGACATTGTCAGTAACACCAAGTCTTTGCTGGCCTTCCTTTAGGAGCTGGGGTGGATCGAATAACCGATTTTCTCACCCGTACGCCACCCATGCGCTTTGACGTGGAGTTGCGGATACTAGCCCGTATTACCTATTAGTTAGTGGCTCTTCGTTGGCCGTGGAATAGGTGCCTAAGGGCGTATTAAATGCCCAGTTTATTTTTGAACCGACGAAAAAACGGAGGAGGTTACTACAATTTGACGCGTATATTTTTTATTTTTTTATGTATGACCACGCATAACTTTTTCCAGAGTAGTCCGATTTTGATAATTCTTTTTGTTGGAAAGGGTATACCCTGAAGTTAGTCCCATATACATTTTGAAGAAAAATTCCAACCCTAAGGGTAAGAAAACAGGGGATGATTGATTGTTAACTCACAGATTTTAATACTGAGTTGTGTATTATGCAAAAATTAAGCATGTAGTAATTAGTAGATTATAGCCACAAAAAAATATAAAATAAAAACTTTGCAACTAGGCGGTGACATATAATTAAATACATATCCAAAGTCACCGACTTCTGAACTTAGTTATTGGGGTTGGACAAAGCAGGTTTATTATTTTTTACTTTTCGGTTTTTCGGCGGTTTAATTTTTTTATTAAAACGTTTTTGTACACCAAATATGATATTTTTTGCTATGATAAGATCCAGTAGCCATATAAACCCTCGTGTTCTCCAGGACTCAGCGCCGCAGACCCAACAGACAAGCAACAACAGTGTCCAGAAGTGGCGCCGCGGTTGGAGAAGCTACTCAACGAAGACTCCAACCACCTCACTCACCAACAGAAGGACAAGATCAAGATAGCGTTCGCTGAGGGGTATCTAGCAGGTATGTCTGTTGATTCATCGTCATCATCATCATTTTAGCCGAAAGCCGTCCACCTGCTGGATATGGGTCTCTCCCAAGCTTCGCCAATTCGACCGGTTCTTTGCTTCCCGCTACACTCGAAGTTGTGGACGAGTATGTTTACCTAGGACAAACTGTCCAGTTAGGCAGGTCCAACTTCGAGAAAAACGTCAATTATCGAATCCGATTCGGCTGGGAGTCGTTCAGGAAGCTACGCAATATATTCTTGTCGCAAATACCGCAGAGTCTCAAGGCGAAAGTCTTTGAATAGTGCGTGTTGCCAGTGATGACTTATGGCACTGAAACTTGGTCGCTCATCATGGGCCTCATTAGAAGGCTAAATGTCACCCAAAGGGCAATGGAGAGAACTATGCTTGCAGTTTCCCTACGCGATCGAATCAGGAATGAACAGAACAAAGACTTGATGATTATTAGGAGGGAATTCTTCTTTATGTTTCTTGGCATACGTTTTATAAATTCACGGCCATGTACAATTGTCGATAGACGTTTGACATTAAGTCGATGTTCACTCTGACGTAATAAAATCACGGCGGGATTTCTTTGCACACTGGATATTCAACGCAATGCTGAGCGCCGAGAGTCGAGAATCGAACTCTGTATTTTTTCTATGACCTGAGAAGCTACATTCTGTTGCATTCTTCAATCAATCAATCAATCAATCATTTATTTTGTTAAACATAGGTATGGTTACAGTTATTAAATTCTAAAATATGTGCACTATGTTTTGCCAATACTTGGCGTACAAAATTAACACAAACAGTTATAAAATTAGAAGGAAGGCATGCCATTAATACATTACAATAAAATAAAAAACAATTTAAAATATGTCAGATAGGTAAATAGATAATTACAATTTTAGAAAGTTATACACATTCATAATTAATCAATAAATGAATAAAAATCATTTAAGTTTAATTAGCAAGTCGGAATCATCATATCTCTGTTTATCAGTAGTAAACTCAATGATGGAGTAGTAACATCTATCCAGAAGGAATTTAAACAAGGACCTCTTAAAGGATCCCAGACACTCTTTATTTCTAATAACTGTTGGTATACTATTATATATTTTTGGGGCCATACCTAGGACACTTTTGCCGAAAAATACGGTTTTATGAGAGGTAACATTAATGGTATTCTGATAACGGCGAGAGCGCAGTTTCCCAAATAAATGCAGGTTACAGCGAACAAACACTCCCATTTCATAAATGTACATAGATGGTAGAGTGAGTAAACTAAGTTCCTTAAACAATGGTTTACAACTATCAATCGATTGTAAGTTGGTAAACGATCGCAAGCATTTCTTCTGAGCTTTAAAGGCAATGTCCCTGTCAGTGGAGTTTCCCCAGAAAATGATTCCGTACCTAATGCTAGAAGCCACATAAGCATTATAAGCTATTTGTACTGTAATGCGATTAACCGTTTTTGATAGTTTGTACAGAGCATACGCAAATTGACCAAGCTTCTTTGACAAAGCGTCGATATGATTTTTCCAAGTCAGATGACTATCTATGTAAAGGCCCAGAAATTTTTCTCAACGCTCGGTGCAACACCGAGGGTAGAAAATCCCTCGAGATTTTCTTACGTTCGTTTGGACGTCGACTTTAGTGTACTTGTAATCTCTGCTTACTAATATCCAATTCCTTTTTTTGGCTCAGGTTCTCATCCAGACAATGTCCGCGGCACGAAAGCGTCAAAGTACCTGAAGTTGGTACAACAGCTGCTGACAATCGTTCTGTTCCTGGCTATCTTCGTGAGCCTTATGGCGTCGGTCAGCGGGACTGTGTTCAGGTACGGACGAGGTACCATGCTACCGTTTCAGCTATCCTCTAGTCAGGTAACTTGTGGACTTCAAAGAAATTTTAGAAAAAACTAAAAAAAAAAACACCTTTCGGGTGAACGTCAGGCGATCTTTGACATGCGCAAGCGCTTGTTATAAGAGTGAGGCTATACAAGCGTTTTAGACGTTTATGTTGTAGAAACAAGGGCGATTTTGTTAGTGTTAATGTTACCACTGATTTGTGGTTGACTGTATACGTCGACTACTCATTTTCCGTCTTCGTATCGCAAAAACCGGATTAAAAAAAAATTAAAGACGCTGGACGAACGCCCTAAGCGCAGAAACTACTGCCAGATCTATTTTAATTCACAAGATAATCATTAAAAGATAGTAAAAGAACGTATTATCATCATCATTCCGATCATCATATCCTTATCAAAATTTATTTGTGGTCGACGTAACATGGTTTTTCTTCCACACTTCTCTATTAGTCGTCATCTCCCTAGTCACACCCTTTCTAACCATATCATCATTCACACAGTCCATCCATCGTTTCTTTATGCTTCTCTCTCCCTACTCAAACCTTTAAACTCAAAAACTTTCCTCACGACATTTTCTACGTTCCTCCGCATCACATGCCCATACCAGTCAACCGATATTCACACAACTTTTCAGTGACCAATGTCACTTTCAAAAAAACTAAATTAAAATTCTAAACATACATACAAATAAATAAAAATTATGTATCTATTTGTAACGTCAAAGCATATGAAAGTAAATAATATGGTACTTACATATTTTTTCAATCATTTTTGGTCCGGCTAATCTCCGGTATGGCTGGACCGATTTTGACGGGAATTTCATCTGCTAGTTTTTCTCTCGGTAGCTCGTTCCCCTGGGATAATTTCTGACAAACACGCGGGCGAAGCCGCGGGCACTGCTAGTAAATAAATAAACAAAAATGTCTTGTCGACAGAATCCAGCTGGGCAACCAAGTGGAAGTAGACCCCGAGGACATATCTGTCACCTTCGACGATGTCAAGGGCGCCGATGAGGCCAAGCAAGAGCTAAAAGATGTTGTGAGTAACCAAAGGTTCTAGATTAAACTATCATAGTACTGTTCTGTTGTAAATAGTCCGCTGTGCAAGGCCTGAAAGGAAAAAGAGAAAGAAAAATAGATTTTTTGTCACAGAAACACGTGCTTACTCAAAAAGAAGATATAACATATATTTTTTTAAACATGATAACAACACAGATATTTATACATAGGCGCACAGCATGATGCCAAAAAAAAAAAAACGTTTATCCAGGTTAAGGCCAACAATATATACATAGAAACAATAGTATTGTTTGAGGACGACGAGATAGCAGATCGTCATCCTTTCAGCCGAAAAACGTCCACTGCTGGACATAGGTAACTGGACAAAAAGGAACTCGTTCAATGGATAATAATTGAAACAATCTTTAGTGTTGTGCATTAAAACTTATCGAGTGCAGTATTAACTCTAAGGGCTATATTTCACCGGGACACCATGGCGGCGCAACCAGTCGCCGCTACCAACAAAATGTATACAGCTCAATAGAGAGTTACTCACCTGGTGTCCGTTTGGTTGCGCAACCAATTTGGCGGCGCGACCAGAATGTTACTGGTTGCGCCGCCACGCTGGTCGCGCCACCACTAATTACTTTAGCGCTGTATGGTGTCTCACTCACTCGGCCGCCAGTGACGCCCCCACCTCATTGCATGCAGCACGTGTGCACTGTTATGTTTTTTTAACTGCTTATTTTAATATTTTAGTTGTTTGTTAATTGCATACGATGGATAATTTCGATACAGAAAGGTTTATCATCGATATTCAAAGTAGACCATCAATTTGGGATAATTCCTCATCAGATTATTCCGATAGAGATTTACATGCATCAGTAGTGCTGTCTCTTCTAGGTCCATTTTAATACTGTCTCAGTGTGGTGTGGCGACTGGTGTCTGTATGGTGTCTAGTTTGGTAGCTTACGGACCGGTGAAAAAAAAAAGCCCTAAAAGTATGTCTTCAAAATCAAGTAAAGTTTGGCAATACTAGGGAAGCATTAAGTGTAGCGGTCTCCATTGCCCTTTGGGTGACTTTCGGCCTTCTCATGAGGCCCATTGTGGCCATTAAGGCCAGGTTGCAGTAATTTGTAACTTTTTTAAACCTGTGTAAATCAATGAAATAGTTAATTTTGGAAAGAAGAAAAATATTTTAGAAAAATTGAACATATTGTCAAGCACTTCGTAAAGATAGAAACGTGAATAAAACAATTTGGCTCGATAAAAAAAAATCATAAAGATGACACTAAAACACTATTTTAAACGTGTTTCTTGACGAGATTACATCATTAAACAATGTCAAATTTGTACCAAAAGATAGGGCTTTTTATTTTTTTGAAAATGGTAAAAGCACATTTTATAATTTCTTTATTTTTTTTTTCTACGGATTAAAAAACACGAAATTTGGCCGTTCAAGCGCTCGCAACGGCCGGCCAGTGCCCGCCGAGGCGTCTTCGAGGTTGGGCGCACGCCGTTTGTTTCGCGAAAATTCCCCCGCGTTTGCGATTTCTAAATAGGTAAAGATATTCATAAAAAATTGTTTAGATTTTTATTACCAATAATGGGTAGTAAAAAGAATAAAAGAACATACAGATAATTTATACATAAGGCAAAACAAAAATTGGTACTCGAAAAATGGTTAGTACCTACATAATATCTAATAATTTACCGTAAAATAAATAAGTATGTAGATAATCTACTCATTTACGGTAAATGATTTCGTTTGATGACGTAAAGTTCCAAACATTATTTACCTACAATAATTCTTAGACGTGCCACAACGTAAAAAAGTACAGTAGGTAAGATTTACTGAACAGATTGAATTTTTTCAAACGATTATTATCTTTGCTCAATAACTTTGAAATATCGGTTAGTATTGTAAAAGATCTTGTAAATTCTAGGTATAATTATTTTAACAACGTGACCTGTAACAGACTACATAATGTTTATTTTGCAGCGCATCAATGAGAACATAAAAACCATGGGTAGTTTGTATTACATATTGTTGTTTGATGTCTCCAAATTAAACATGCCATTCTTATTAAAATGTTCCACATTTATACATTTATATTTGAATGAATATATGTGTAAAAAAAACTTGAAAGCCCTTTATTGGCCTCTACCTACTCATCAAGGGCGAGCAATTTCGAGGTTTACTGTTTTATTGACTAGAAGTATAGTGATTTTTTCTTTTAGTATGAATTGTTGACATATATCATCATCTGCCTAGCCTTTCCCAACTATGCTGGGGTCAGCTTCCAGTCAAACCAGATACAGCTGAATACCAGTATTTTACATGGAGCAACTGCCTATCTGACCCCCACAACCCAGTAACTGGGTAATACGATACCCCTTGGTAAGACTGGTTATTACACTTTCGGGCTTCTGACGACCCGTAACGGCTGTCAAAGATCCACGAATGACAGCCGAGACCACCGGCTTAACGTGTTTTCCGAAGCACGGAGGGGTCTTGATATGTAAAGATGGTCATCCATCCACGAACCAACCGTGGCAAGCGTAGCTTAACCTGATCTATCGACTCGAGTAGCTGTTATGACAGCCACAAGCCCCTCCCTCTTCTGATAATATAATATATATATACATATATATATATATATATATATATATATATATATATATATATATATATATATATATATATATATATATATATATATATATATATATATATATATTTGTATATTTATTTGGGATCTCCAACAAAGGTTACACATGTCTATACTAATATTATAAAGAGGAAAGATTTGATTGTTTGCATTAAATAGGCTCCGAAACTACTGCACCTATTTGAAAAATTATTTCACTATTGGGAAGCTACACTATTCCCAGGTGACATAGGCTATATTTTATTCCCGTATTCCCACGGGAACGGGAACTACGCGTGTGAAACCGCGGAGCGCTGCTAGTTCAGTAAAATGTTAACAGCTTATTAGCTAGTAAATTTTACGTGTGCTGTTTTACGTGTGTGTGTATGTAATAGAAGGTCACATGAGATCACAGCATGGGCATATAAGTAAGTGTAAACACGATAAAAATTTAAATAGAGAAAACATAAATTAAGAACGATGAAAACAAACATTTGGGAAAAAGAAAAAAACGTCTCAAGAATGAGCATTCATATTACAATCTACAATAGTGTTAACAATTTAAAAATAAAAAGTGAGAAAATAAATGATTCAAGAAGAACGCCCATTTTTCACCTGACTATGTGTAGAAATGAAATAAATCTTAAAATTCATCTAAATCTGGTTTGTAACTGAGCTCGCACGACTGAAACGGTTTTTTTATTTTTGACAGTTTTGCTATTGGCAGTTTTAGTATCGACGCACAGCTTCGTTGTTTTGTTTGCGTCTCGTTGTGTACTCTGCCATTTTATGTGTGTTACGGCACTATTTACCGCCCCTAGATCTCGAAACTAATTTTTGAGCGTTAATAATTAATTCTAACACATTTATTTCTTTATATTTGGTACAGACGCCAGCACATCAAGCTACCCTAAACTGTCAAATTTTCCCAATTGAACATGAACCTTCATCATCATCAGCCTAATAATGTTCCCACTGCTGGGACACAGGCCATTGGGCCGTAATCCACCACGCGGGCCCAGTGCGGGTTGGTAGATGTCACATGTCTTCGAATTTTTTGGTTCTAGGACATGCCGCTTTCCTCACGATGTTTTCCTTCACCGTGTTGAGAGCAGTGTAGATGAAATAATTTACACAAAGTAAAGCGCCTGTCTGGGTTCGAACTCACGACCTACAACTCGTAAGTCGCGGCCGTTACCACTGGGCCACCACTGCTCTCATGAACCTTATGCTTATGTTTTAAAGTTGAAAATCTATCAAAGAAATTTGACATATTGGGGTAGCTTGATCTGCTGGCGTAATGGCAAATCCTAACCAAAAAGTAACATTAATATTTTTTGGACTTCGTAGCGTCGTAATAAGTAATCGTAAAAATTACTATATGACTTTATTTTCTATACCTACAGGTAGTCTTGCTTCTATACCTTATAACTATACATACACTTTAGTTATCAGGTTTTTAAATGTATGGGAAGTGGGAATTGTTCTTTGAGGAAAAAAGGTACATGAATTTCAAGATTGAGTATTCGTATTACAAATTAGTTAATAAAATACACAAATAATAATTTCACATTTGTTGACTATTGGAGAGAAGTGTATTTAGTTATTTTTGGGTTGTTTAATTCTTAATGTATTTTGATATGGGGAGGGTTATGTTCAGGTTACATAATTATGCATGTTTATTTGATATTTGATAACATAACAATGATACATACCAACCAGAAAAGCAATTTATTTTACTCTTCCATCAATGACCCGAACCCGAAATACCTTCCTTACCTACTGCATTTATGCTGCATTGTGGCATGTCTGAACGCTAGCATCGGCTAGCTCGGCGCCCGGCGCCCGGCGCGCGCTCGCCACGTCTTTACGCTCGATAATACCTATTACTGCGGGGAGTGAGGAAGCGTTTTCATACCTACACACCGCACTGCAAGAGCGCCTTATGGTGCTCCCACATTGCCGTTAGAAAATGTTTAATAACGTTAGTAAACATTTGTTAGCAAACATTTAATCACAAATAAATTTTCATGTTAGAAAATGTTTAGTAATGTTAGTAAACATTTTATAACAAAACAAATTATAACAAAATAAAACATGTGTTATCTTTTGTTTGTAAACATTTTATAAGGGTGATGGCGGGATAGGCGGTGCGGTGCGGTGGGGGTTAGAGTACGCAGGTCGCTGCGCGTGGTGTCTCGCTTGTCAGTCCCTTTGTGTCAGCGTGCATCGCTGTGCGTGTGTATTAGTGGTTGCGCGTGCGCCAAGCAATAAAATATGTCCGGTAATTGGAATAACGATGATGTTTACAAACTGATTGAAATGTTTCAAGCAAGAGAAGTACTATGGAACACGATGTCAGAGAGCTACAAAGACCGAAATAAAAAACACGATGCTTGGATGGAAATTGCCAGTGAATTTAATATGGATAAAAAAGTAATTGAAAAAAAGATTCGATCACTCGTAGGTCAATTTAACCGAGAATGTAAATCTAATAAATCTGGTGCAGGAGCTAATGAGTCAAGTAAATGGTTTGCATTTAAAAAACTCATGTTCCTTAAAGGCAAAAATATTCCAAGTTTAACTGTCGATGGAGGGTTGCAGGTGAGTTTTATTTTAACGTCTTTTAATAATATTTAGATGCCCAGTCCAAAAACCCTTCATTTGAAAAATATTCTGCGAATTCTTTTCTTATTTCTTTCCCATCATCTGTCAGGGATTCACATGCTTCAAGTGGTGTTAATTGCTGCTGTTCTAATCTCCATTGTCCATCGATACGTGTACCAGTTACTATGTCATCTCCATCATAGTATTGAGATGGAGCGTAAATCATGCTCGATTCAGTTTTTCTTATAAAATTATGCAGTAGCACGCATGTCATAATTAAAGTAGTAGTTTTTTCTGGATCTAATAATATTGTAGTTCGTAAAACTCTAAATCTGGCTGACAAAATCCCAAATGCGTTCTCTACTGTTCTCCTCGCACGACTCAGTCTATAACTGAAGATTCTTTCCTTAGAATTGCTATCCTGTGGTCCTGGAAAAGGTTTTAATAAGTGTTTTTCTAAAGGGAACGCATCATCTGTTACGAACACATAAGGAACAGGTTTGTTTCTGCCTGGTAGTGAGCTGTCACTGGGTATTTTCAAACTATTGTCGTTAATTTTATTTCGAAATTTTGTGTTTGCGAAAACTCCGCCATCACTTATGCGTCCTTGGCAGCCAATATTCACGTACAGAAAGTTGTATTCTGCGTCCACTATCGCTAAAAGTACAACGCTGTAAAATCCTTTATAGTTGTAATATTCACTGCCGCTATCAATTGGCTTTTGTATGGCTACGTGCTTTCCATCGATACTTCCTAAGCAATTTGGGAAATTCCATTTTTCTTCAAATGAATTTGCCACGTGTAGCCACTCTTGAGGTGTTGTTGGTATCTGGAACAAAAATAGAAGATTAAGAAATAGGCGCGAAAAATAAATTTATAACTCGTTATTCTAACAAATTTTATTGGATATTTTTATTAAGTATGAAATATTAATAGAATACACTATAAAAAAATATGATTTCAGTTAAGGGTTGTTAAGTAATAGAAAAAGAAAATCGCGGTTATAGATTTTTTTACAATTTTAGCTAATTTGACGCGCCTATAACTTGAAATTATCGTTTAATTCTATTCTTTCAGGGTAACGAAGAAAACAGAATTGCTTCAGAAAACACTCTCAGTTTGAACGAAACAGGAAATACTGTCACTGATGAAACTACGGGCACGCCTTTCGCCACCCCAAAACCATTTCGGAAAAGAAGACGGCCTGAAGTAGAACAAGATCCAACACAACAAGAAGCTGTAAATATTTTACAAAGAATGTACGAATCTAGAAAAAGCAGGGATGAAAATGACGCATTTGGAGAGTATGTCTCGATGAAACTGAAACAAATAAAAAACAGTCATGCTAAGAATACTGCTCAACATCACATTAACAATATTTTGTACAATGCGACAATGGGACAATATGATTTTCCAACAACCTTTACAGACCCAACCGCTAGTAGTTCCTGGGGATACAACTCTGAACCAAATCTATCCACTTTTTCGGAAAATAATGCTGACTGTAGCTCGAGAGGATACTACACCGCACCGAGTCCCTCGGCTTCATTTGAAACCAGTTCTTCGGATAACTCCAGGACACATACTCGTACCAGCGCAAGAACACAGAGTCCGTCTAATTTATCGGAATCAAGCCAAGATTCGACCCAATCATTAAACGATTTGTTGGAATCAATCAAAAATTAAAAAAAATACATGTTTGGTTTGTTAATTATTAAAAAAATTATTAGTAAGGTAAGGTAGGTACCTACCTAAAGTATGATTAGATTAGATCATATTAAAAGTAAATAAAAAAATAATTAAAAATGTTGTTTGACTTACCTGTATGTATTCCTTTAAAACCTCATTGAGAGCCTCGTACACTTCTGGTACGATAATAGATATCACTTGGTCTGACAACTTGAACACATTTCCAAGACTTTTATAACTGCTACCAGTTGCCAAAAATCTTAACGTTACCGTAAGTCTTTCCGTCACACTTACAGATTTTCTAAATGTAGTGTCTCGTTTGCCTATTTTTGCCCCAATTAAATTTTGTAGATATTCAAATTCGGAACTGTTCATTCTTATAAAATCTTTTAAGCAACCGTCAATACCCAAATCCTTGAGATAGTCTGTGGCACTATATTTTCCTCTAGCTTTTAGCGTTTGGCGCATCCAATAAGAGCGCTTTTTCTTCTTTTTTAAACAAAAAATAAAAGCTATTCCAATGAGCAAATCTTCTTCCATTTTCGTGTAGACGTCCTCGGCCCTCAGAAGGCGAAACCAAACTGCGAGCCAATACTAGATGTTATAAAATGTTTAAACATTTTCCATCAATGTAGGAGCACTTATAACATGTAACAGTTTCTAATAACAAAGTGCAACAATTGTTAACATTTGTTAGTAAATGTTTTGGTGTTATAAAATGTTTACAAACATTTTATAACGGCAATGTGGGAGCGCCATTAAGGTCCATCACATATTACCTATTACCCTAGTATTGCTGGGCGCAAGGCCCTTCCAAGTTACGTCTCACTGGTTTGGCTAATCATTCTGCTTAGCTTTTTCATTACATGGAGCGATTGTCTATCTAACCTCCGCATCCCAGTTACTGCCCAACAAGCAAAATAATCCTGGAATGCGATTTTATAATGCTACGTGGACTTATAACACTCCGATGATAGTTTTGGTGGCCGCTACTGCGCTTTTAACAGCATAAATACATGCTGTTTTTACTCAAGTACGTTTAATCCTAAAATTTGTACTTATATCGGTATATAGGATCATATTTCCTGACAAATATAGGATCAAGACTCCTATAAAAGCATGAAACAAGAGTAATTGCACTCAGGAGTAATTACTCCGGTAACTCAGACTTATATGTGCCTATAAGATATCATCTGCGGACCATTTAAATCTTTATACTCCTGTAGGAGCATGTACCAGGAATATATACACTGAGGAGCAATTACTCTTGTTATTTTTACTTATAACCTCTTATAAGCTAAAAATGTATGACCAATTTAAGTAAATTAAAGTTAAATAACTGTAAATCATTTATGTATCTGGTTTGGTTTTACAGAAACTTAAAAGTAAGCGTTAAATGAATTTCATATCCACGTTTAAAAAATAATTGATCACCAAGATTATAACAGCACTCGGTAGGATAAAGTGTTCTCTATATCGATTTATCGTATGCCGTTTTAAACCTAGACATATTTATATAGGTATTCCACAGTAGTGTTATTGTCTAAGTAATCTCAAACAATCCTGGTTAAATCTCTTAAGAAGCCACTTTTGCTTGAAACGGCCAGTACAGGTGAAAACACGCTTTATATAGTTTTGCAAATTCTATTGTAGGATTTAACATCAGCCATTTTGATTACAACTGTTTTTGTCTACAAATATTGAAAATGGATTTTAATAAGTGGAAGCAGTTTAAAAAAGTCGATCTGATAAAAGAAAAGTAAAAAAAAAACATATAAAGAAATGTTAACCGCAGTGAGCAACGATTTTTTAAATTTAACTGGTGAAGACCGTATCGCGAATTCTAGCGAGGGTTCCGGCAAGATAATTGTAGTACTACTTTAGATGGAAGAGGTTCAGACTAGGAAAGTACCAAATCTTTGAGCGATGTTGAAAGTGATCATAAGGAAGAACTTTCGGATTATAACAAAATTTAGAACTGCGTGATTCTATTAATAACTTGGCCTTAGATTTCAATATTTCTCATGCTGCATTGAACTCTTTACTTGAAATTTTAAATAATAATATAAACAATGTTTTGCCTAAAGACGCACGAACATTACTAGATACCAATAGAGAAAACCTACACATCAGTATTTCAGCCCCAGGACACTATTAGCACAACGGTTTGATCAAATGTTTGAATTTTTTTTATCACAATGTTCCTTGTTTATCAAATGAGATTTCTCTAAACAAATGTTGATGGATTACCAGTTTTCAACAGTTCGACATACCAGTTTCGGCCTATATGATGTACACTGTTAATAGAAACCACGCTGTGACAACCGGGACATATCTCAGACAACAAGAAATGTGTAACACTCCGAGGCCATTTTAAGTTCTTTCAAGGTCGGAAATCTTTTTTGGTTAAAAATCGATCGATATCCAGGAACATATCCGGCATAGTCTTGTTTAAACCATCGGCAACCTGTTATATAATTAAGTCAAATAAAAACCATGTTTAAACTGATGTTTAACCTTGCACGTAGAACAAACCCTTAAATTATTCCTTTAACTTACTTATCTATAAATATCAATCGATTTTCATCTGGTCATTGCGGAACCCTAATCGGTAACAATGGCGAATCTTTTTCGGTTTTGAGATAACCCAATATAGAACCAATATACTTATATTGGTATTATGTCACGCTTGGAAATGCTAAAATTACTTATTTTAGCACTATATCGTACTTGGAAATGCTCACCAAGAAAATGGCAGCTGCCTTAATAATATTTATTTAATATTAATTAATACTAAAATGTAAATAAGCAAATTTCAAGAGGCGCTTTATTTTTTTATCAAAACCATGATAGATTTCACAGAAAATTTACATTCCCCGACGACTAAGCTATAAGACTAACAATTTGACAACAATAAGATTTTGTTTTTCTACTAAGGTTGACATTAATAAATTCTGATTCATATAAATACTACCCTAAAATATTTTTTTACAGAGCACAACAAGTGATACCTTCACTTCGACTATTGACAATATACATTTCTAATCTCATTTTTGACTATAACTTACTTATATTGAGATTTAGAGGAGTAATTGCATTGACGTAACTCAATTACAGGAGCATTATAGTCGTATATGGCATTTCAGCGGTCTGATATAAATACCTTATAAGTAAAAGTAGACTTATAAAGTGGGCCCTTTTCCAGGGTTATATGAGGATATAAGTCTCATATAGTCCTCGATAAATGATGGTTCTAGGATAGTTTAAAAACCACTTTTTGCTAGTTGGGTGGGTACGAACAAGGAAAATCGATCTTGGTATGTAAAGGTGGTCAACTAACCGCAGCCAGCGTAGTTTAACTTGATTGATAAATCCGTGCGGTTATTGTTACTTGTGTTGTGCCCTGCCCATTGCCACTGAAGTTTGGCATATTTTCGGACTGTTGGTTACCTTGGTTCTCCTGCGGATTTCTTCATTTCTGATTCGATCACGTAGGGAAATTCCAAGCATAGCCCTCTCCATTGATCCGTGGGTGAGTTTTACTATACTAACACGGCCCACGATGACTTGCCCCGCCAGGTGGAGTTCCTGAAGTCCCCGGAGAAGTTCTCGACCCTGGGCGGCAAGCTGCCCAAGGGCGTGCTGCTGGTGGGCCCGCCCGGCACCGGCAAGACGTTGCTGGCGCGGGCCGTGGCCGGGGAGGCGCGCGTGCCCTTCTTCCACGCCGCCGGGCCCGAGTTCGACGAGATCTTGGTGGGCCAGGGCGCGCGCCGCGTCAGGGATCTGTTCAGTGAGTTATACATCTACGAGACGCTCTGGTGGCTCACCGCAAACTGCTAATTTGCACCAAAAATAAAAGTAGTTTCTCATCAATTATTTTTGTGAAATGTTACTTCATTTGGTATACAGAATGCACAGTTGACGGCTATGTGGTGTCCTGTTTAAATAGGGTATTTTACTCGATATGAGAAGAAATCTAAAAAAATATTAAATGAGATAGATTAGGCAAAAAATAGTCGGAAAATTTTGGTTTAAGTTCATGAAATAACAAAATACATTTTAAAATAATTAAATTGATCGTTTTCAGTTTTTTTTATCTGTTTTTGAATACCATGAGATAGTTGCCGCCATGTTATTACGTCACACCGCTGTGTAAACTAATCAACTGAACAATTTTGTATTTTTATTATTTTCAACCAAATAATTTTTTATTGAATCAATATCTTACATTCAGGAACAACAAATCAACAATAAGTAGAACAATAACTCATTTTTTAAATTATAAATAATGATCAAACAAAATATCAGCGCATTCGTTTACACAACAAACTGACGTCATACCCACAGAGCAATATGGCGTCCACTGCGTACAGCATTTTCCTAAAATTGCAGCGAAATATGAAATGTAAAATTGAAATGCATCGTTACGGCACTAATCTATTCAATAAAAAAAATGTTTTTTTTTGACAGAGGCAGCCAAAGAGCGCGCGCCGTGCGTGATATTCATAGACGAGATCGACTCCGTCGGCGCCAAGCGCACCAACAGCGTGCTGCACCCCTACGCCAACCAGGTGGGTTGCGCACGGTTGGCGCCAGGCCGCATGCCGGGCATAGCATACTCAGCCCGTAGTGTTCCCAAAGCTGGGCCACAGGCCTCCTCTCTGTGAGAGGGAGTGGGCCACCACGCGATCCCAGTGCGGGTTGGTAGATGTCACATATCTCATAACTTTTTGTTCTACGACTTGCCCGTTTCCACACGATGTGTTTCTTTACCGTTTTGAGAGCAGTGGTTATAAAATAATGTACACAAAGTAAAGCGCCTGTCTGGATTCGAACCTACGACCTACAATTACTCGTTAGTCACGGTCGTTACCACTGGGCCACAATTGCTTTTCTCATCAAACCAACTTAAATTCAGACTCGGATTCATCAGAGCTTGTCATTGTAATCTATACAATTTGTGGCGGCATCTACAACGCCACATTCGAACCACGCATCAAAAACTTGACGTCACACAAATCCTACATCGCGCAAGCAGAGTTTACCGCGCGACTCGTATATATACAACGTCCCGACATCAACCGTGGGGCAGTTGCCCACCCGACACAACACCCGTCTGGTCGGAGGATCCTCCCTTGACACCCTGTTCCTCATACCTCTATACTGGTGACCCCGATAATGAACGTCAGCGCAGCCTTCTTGCAACTACTGCAGCGTGAAGTCATCTTCATCACTTCCTCAAGCTTGAAATTGTGAAGTTTCTGTTAATAATGTGCCTGTTAGTAGTGTGTCTGTTAGTAATATGGAACCCAGACAAGCGTTTTACCTAAAGTAAATTATTTCATCACCACTGCTCTCAAAACAGTAAAGGAAAACATTGTGAGGAAACCGGCATGTCTTGGGTACCAACGATTTGATAACATGTGACATCTAGCAATCCGCACTGGGCTATCGTGGTAGATTATGGCTGTGGGAACATTCTAAGCTGCTTATGCTCAATCAATAGTATTTTTACAACTACGTACCGGAAAATTCAGTTAATAACCTCGTCAATAACTGAGCATTTCCGTTCCAGACCATCAACCAGCTACTGTCAGAGATGGACGGCTTCCATCAAAACGAAGGAGTCATCGTGCTGGGAGCCACCAACAGGCGCGACGACCTGGACCAGGCACTACTCAGACCTGGCCGGTTCGACGTCGAGGTAATGGACAGTATGAATACCACATACAGGGTCAAATTAGTTTGACTTTACCAAATTACGAAAAAAAAAAAAAAATTTTTTTCTCGATTTCGATAATATGGAGATTCGATTCAAATCTCGATACTATCGAAATCGAAAACTAATTAACAATAACTTTTTCATTATTCCAACTTGGTTTAAACTTTAAAACTTTAAATGAAACTGTGATAGGTTAATTAAAGCAACCAAACTATTGTTATGATGTTAGGGTTTTTGGAAATTCGTAAAAAATATTTAAGTTCCACGAAAAATTACAAAAACAGGTGATCCAACTCGGTTCACTGACCGATTACGGGATTATACCCAACATGTAGGTAAAGTATTGCCAACTTATTTAATTTGACCCTTATGTGCCAAATGACGATTGTTATCGCTAACGATATTCAAAAAATTAACGAAATCGGTCCAGTAGAAGGATATTAAACTCACACAATATTAAAGAAATCACTTTGTTTTGTCAAGTCGTAAAAATCGTGCGAATTTTCGTTTGTCTGTTTCTCCGCTTACTTCTTCTAAACCACGCAACGGATTTTGATACAGTTTTCACTATCATTTAGAGAATTTCTTGCGGAAGGTTTATTTAGGAATACATGTATTTTAAAGTAGAGAAAACAAGAATTTTGTAAGATTTGTAATGCTGTCGTAAAAACACATTTGTGGGCGCTTGCATTGCTAACGCTGGCTAAACCTACGAGATAGATCAAAAAATATACTACGGAATAGGGTATTTTCACTATTTTTCAATTAAAAACTATTCTAATTTGAATATTGGGACGAAATATGTAACAGAAAAATTAAACTAAATTGTTTTATACCCATTTTCTTAATTAAACACGATTTAAACCAAATTTATTTTTCGTTGTTTTGAATTTACCGCCAAAACGCTCCTTCCGATGATTTTTTATCACGTGACGTCAACTTTGTGTAAACTAAAGTAGTTAGTAAGTGAATTTCGAGTTTATAATTAACAAGATTTTTAATGGATAGAAAGTGATATTACTGGTGGGCGGTGCCTCTGTGCACAAATACTTCTAAAACGGCGCCAAACTAAGTATTTATACCAGTGCCGTTTACACAAAGTTGACGTCACTTGCCACGTGATAAAAAGTCATCGTAAGGAGCGGTTTGGCGGTAAATTCAAAAGAACGAAAAATAAATTACTTTTATTTTTCTGTTACATATTTCATCCCAATCTTCAAATTTGAATAGTTTTTAATAAATTGAAAAATACCCTATTGCAATTGTTGAGTATCTACTAGACTTTCTTGATGTAGAATTTATCCTTTTGTTCCAGGTAAACGTCCCTACACCAGACTACGGCGGGAGAAGAGAGATCCTAGAGCTGTACCTGGCGCGAGTGAGAGCTAATACCGACGTCAACAGCGACGTGTTGGCCAGGGGGACCACGGGGTTCACCGGGGCCGACCTAGAGAACATGGTCAACCAGGCTGCGCTCAAGTAAATATAGACATTATTAACAAGATGGCGGCAAAGAGAATGTTGCTTGCTGTCCATTCTCTAGTAAGTCCCTCAGTTGCCTTTTACGACACGGAAGAAATGGCATGGTGCTATTCTTTATGTCCGACATCACACAGAAGTAAATATACTAAACTAGTGAAATATTTATCTCTTCTCATACAGAGAGATGATCACTATACTTGCTCAAATTTCGTATATATGCTATAACAGTGGATTCAATGCTTTGCGACATGTATGTGACATCGAAGTTACTGAAGAAGGGTTAAAACAAATACTGGGGGAGACCCTGAAACTGTTCATATTTACCAAATTATAAACTAACTATGCGCTTACTTGAAAAATATGATGTCGGAAAACATCCCTTAGGAACGTAATACCGGGCTTAAAACTACACTATGTTAACACGTAGGGTAGTTTTAAGCCCGGT
Source organism: Polymixis flavicincta (assembly GCA_949987655.1). Classification (NCBI taxonomy): domain Eukaryota; kingdom Metazoa; phylum Arthropoda; class Insecta; order Lepidoptera; family Noctuidae; genus Polymixis; species Polymixis flavicincta. The sequence continues at coordinate 916,203 of OX465198.1, read as the reverse complement.
ATCCAGATTATAAAGTATCTGTTTGCCAAGTTTCATCCAATGTTTACACGGCACACGCCAATAAAACTTTCATTGCCGATGTTTTTTTCCGACATATTTGTCCATAGTGAAGATCAAATAAAAATCTGTCCGGTAATTTCTGAGTTGATCGCGTTCAATTGTTTGAACGCGATAAACTCAGATGACAATTTGTTTTATAATATGTAGTGATTTAGACTCCAATTTTTCACACTCATTACAACTGATTTATGTCATTTTTTTTTTACCTAAATTTATGTTCAAATTGGGATACAATGGGGATTTATCATTCTTCTTAGGTAACCCAAAAAATAAACCTAGTCGAGTAATAATAATTTAACAACTCTTACAATTCTCCAGGGCAGCGATAGATGGCGCAAAGAACGTCTCAATGAAATACCTAGAAGATGCCAGAGACAAAGTGCTGATGGGTCCGGAGCGAAGGTCGCGACTACCTGATGAGGAAGCCAATACCATCACCGCCTACCACGAAGGAGGACACGCCATTGTCGCGTACTTCACTAAGGTGACATGCACACTGTAATCTGTGGCCCTAGTGTCAGTTTCATTTAACTTTCGATCAAACGCATCGACCGCGTTCGGCGCTCCGATTGGTCCGTCACCAATCCAGGGCCAATCGGTGCGCCAAACGCGCTAATGCGTTTGATCGAGATGGTTAAATGAAACTCACACCAGGGCCTGTCAGTGTAATTCCACCTAATGCTTGGTCAGTCCTTAGCATCAGTGGGATGACACTCACAGCTCACTTCACGCGGTGAGATGGTTACAGAATAGCAATGAAGGAGAATATTTTGGCGTTCAAATGACGTTTGAAAGGGATGAATCGGACATCAAATACTGGGTCAAATTAAATTAGCTGGCAATACTTTATCCACGTCAAAATGTCATCGTTCCAACTTTGTTTAAACCTTTAAATGATACTGACATGTACATGCAGGGACTCGTGGTTAAGTAATAATAGCCGCACGGATCGATGCATCAGGTTAAGCTACGCTTGCCGGTTGGTCTGTGGATGGGTGACCATCGAGACCGAGACCCCTCTGTGCCTTGGAAAGCACCTTTGATTTGAAATAAGATTGAATTCTCTAAAATTTAAGTCCTGAAAGTAGTTCATTTATAATTAACTGCTAAATAGGTTTCTTTTTTTCTAAAATATTGTATTTTGTCGTACCGATTGAACCCAAAGAGAATTCAATCTTATTTCAAAGCGTTAAGACTCAATTTTAAATGCATAAAATAACGCTACAACGTCAACACGATTTTCTAAAAAATAACAATTAGCTTTGAAAAAAAGTTTTGGCCATTGTATTATGGCTTTAACTCAATACTCTAATTAGGGTGTATGAGTTCTTGCGTTATGTATGTTACACATTGTATTGTCATAATTTATATTTTTGTTGGCAGGACTCACATCCACTGCACAAAGTGACGATAATCCCGCGCGGCCCGTCACTTGGACACACAGCATACATACCTGCCAAAGAAAGGTAAACAACTGTCCCAAAGCATTATGCCTCTTCTTTTGATGCGATTGAATGGACCATTCGTGGCTACAATATTTTGAATATGGCCTAAAGGTGCTCTTAGGCCATACACGGGCAATTTTTTTAGCATTTATTGCTCGGCAACACTAATGGATCAATTAAGTGGAGCAATCTGGAGCAACAACAATAAATTGCGGATATGCTTTGGGATCGCTCGCGATGCGTTGCCGAATATCTCTTCTTATTTTCTTTCTATTTCGTTTGTACGTATAACTACGTCTCGTTTTTGCGAGAGGAACCGGCCGGTAGATTTTTAAGTTGCTCCATATTGCATGATATTGTGTGGCCGTATCTCTGGCAACAGGTTGCTACATGTTGCCATTGCCCTAAATTGCTGGATGTAGTCGTGACGTCATCATCATCATTTCAGCCGAAAGACGTCCACTGCTGAACATAAGCCTCCCCCAAAAGGCCCGCATTTGCTATATCGCCACGCTTGGCAGGCGGGTTGGCGATCGCAGTATGGTGGTAAAATGCATAGAGAACGCTGCTGACCATTCTCTAGTAACGTGACGTCATAGTTGACTAGAATTGCCCAGGATGGAGCAATTTTAATTGCTCGTATAAGCGCATCTTAAGAAAAAAAATCTCTTACACATTTATGAAAAAAAAAAAACCGGTCAAAACTTATTGTAAAGAAAACAACAACGTGTCTTGCTCTCTTGATTGACAGAGTACACTAGTGTTTATATTATACTGCAAAGTAAAACAGTATATTTCCGGCCCACATTTTTTTTTTTGTTTTTTTTAACAAAAAAATTAAACCGCCAAAAAACTGAAAAGTAAAGAACAATAAACCTGCTTTGTTTTTTTTTTCGTGTATAATTTTCATTGCCAACCCAACACCCCCTTCCCGTCCACCTACCCTAGCCTGCCGTTAATTAGTTCCTAATGATGAGCCCTTTAATTGGCTGAGCTATCCTACTAATATTATAAATGTGAAAGTTCGTGAAGATGTTTTTATTACTCATTCACGCATAAACGGCTGAACGGATTAGGGTGAAATTTGGCACACAGATAGATGATAACCTACATTAACACATAGGATACTTTCACGCGGGCGAAGCCGCGGGCGGAAGCTAGTGTTTTGCTGGCAACCTAGGTGGAACCTACCCACCCGCGAAAATCAAATTTTCTGCGATATTCCTTTAACTCCATTTTATGAAAAGGTCATTCAATTTTAGAGGGTTGTATTAATCATAATTATTTTTTATTTTTTGGGTGGGAAATCATCAAATAACTTCTCCCGCTCTGGGTGGAGCAGGAGGGCGTGTCAGACTTTTACTGACTGAAACCCACCCGTGTTCCCTCAGTAGCCCGTATGCCAGGGGCTGCGGTATCTCTTTCGAATAAACCCGCACCCCTGGCAGATCATAATTATGTAAAGGCATATTTGTAACGGTCTAGAATCATAGTTTGTTCAAAATATAGCCTGGCACTCACCTACAAATTCCAAAAAAAAAAAAAACTTTAGAAAAGTTCAATTTCGTGGATTATCTTAAAGCTTTCACCTTGTGTGTTTTTCAATATGGCATTTTGCAAGAATCCACATCAAACGCTCAAAATGGTTTCTTTCCTTGATTAAATTTGTTTGTTGTACAGATATCACGTAACAAAACAACAGTTACTAGCTATGATGGACACGATGATGGGCGGCCGCGCTGCCGAGGAGCTGGTGTTCGGCCCGGAGAAGATCACTTCAGGTTAGTAGGTGGAAATTAAAACTTGAAAAGTAACTCGGGTTCTGAAGCTATAAATCTGCAAATACTAATAAAAAACATATTCGCTTTTTGTGTCTGTCTATGAAACTGCTTTCTTGCGAAAGGTTTATGGGGATATACACCGTGACATTTTAGTCGTCTTACAACGGCAGCCCATTTCATGTATCAAATGACTAAAAAAAATTTTTTTTGTGAACTTTAATGAATAATAAAAAGAAAAAAAAAATTGACTCAGACGAATTACGCAGTTTGAAACAGCCTGATATGGAGATGGAATGTAATGGTATAGGTATCTTCTACCCTTTGAGACGTAAACATTATTAACAGGGTGTTTCATAATAGGGTATTTTCCAATTTATTAAAAACTATTAGAATAGTTTTGAAGATTGGGACGAAATACGTAACAGAAAAATAAAAGTAAATTGATTTATATCCATTTTCTTAATTAAAAACGATGTAAACCAATTAATTTTTCGTTGTTTTGAATTTACCGCCAAAACGCTCCTTACGATGACTTTTCATCACGTGACGTCAATTTTGTGTAAACTAAAGTAGTTAGTAAGTAAACAAGTGAGTGTTGTGTTTATAATTGACAAGATTTTTAATGGATCGAAAGTGAAATCACTGGTGTGCAGTGCATCTGTGCACAAATACTTCTAAAACTGCGCCAAACTAAGTATTTGTACTGGTGCTGTTTACAAAAAGCTGACGTCACGATGTCACATGATAAAAAGTCATCGTACAAAAAAAAAAATATACCCACTTTAGAATAGGGTATTTTCCAATTTATTAAAAACGATTCTAATTGGAAGATTGGAAATTTATTTATATCCATTTTGTCCATTAAAAACGATTAAAATCAAATTTATTTTTCGTTGTTTTGAATTTACCACCAAAACGCTCCGTTTTGGTGGTAAATTCAAAACAACGAAAAATATTTTTTTTTTTTGTACCTGTTATCTTAATAACAATTTTTTATCGTGCCTAGAGGTATTTATGAGACGACTAAAATGTCACGGTGTATAATATATTCAACTTAGATTAGCATAGACATAAGTCACTTCTCATTAAGCAGCTCTAAGATAGCATCCGAACGAGAGAAAAAAACATGTTTACCAAAAAAAAACGATATCTAATTATTTTATAAGGCTGGTGGCGGCATCTACATCGCCACATGCGAAATACGCATCACGCAATATCCTGCATCGCGCAAGCAGAGTTTATACAACCCTAGTTTTAGTATATGCGAAACCAGACACACGTGTCTAGTATTTTTATGTGTGTAAAGAATATATGTACAAAATTTCAAAACTGTATCAGGAAAATTCACAAAGTTATAAGCTTGTTATGTTACCTAATTGTCTACACAAATATGGTCACCACGCGCCACACCGCGCCGCCCGCGCGTCCACCGTCATATTGTGGTCATCATCATCATTTCAGCCGAAAGACGTCCACTGCTGGACATAGGCCTCCCCCAGTCATGGGGTGTTTTGCCATAATCGCCACGCTTGGCAGGCGGGTTGGTGATCGCAGTATGGTGGTAAAATGCATAGAGAACGCTGCTGCCCATTCTCTAGTAAGTCCCTTAGTCGCCTTCTACGACACCCACTGGAAGAAATGGGATGGTACTATTCTTTTACGCCCGGCGACACATACGGGACATGTATATATGCATGTATGTATTGTGCTCATTGATAATAATTAGGCAGTAGGTACCTAACCGTACGGCGTAGTATTGTAATTAACTGGTGATAATATTTTCTATCACATTTGCAAAACTTTTTTGGCAAAAAATATAACATGGTGTAAAAATTATTGGAATCGATCCAGTTACTGATTCTGAACAAACTATATTCACGTTTCGCTTATACTAAAACGAATGTTGTATACAACATCCCGGCGTCAATCGTCCGGCAGTAGCCCACCAGACACGACACCTGTCTGGCCGGTTCGTTGAACCTCTATAGGTTCAGTCAACTTTAGACCCTGTTCCTCATACCTCTACAGACTAGTCGTCTAATCTATATACTAGATAGCAGCCGTCAGACCACCAACATGTTACTCTTCATTCTTTGCGAATAGGGTATTTTCCAATTTGATAAAAACTATTTTAATTTGAAGATTGGGACGATATATTTAACAGAAAAATAAAAAATAATTTATTATATCCATTTTCTCCATTAAAAACGATTAAAATCAAATTTCATTTCGTTGTTTTGGATTTACCGCCAAAACGCTCCTTACGATGACTTTTTATCACGTGACGTCAACTTTGTGTAAAAAGCACCAGTACAAATACTTAGTTTGGCGCAGTTTTAGAAGTATTTGTGCACAGAGGCACCGCACACCAGTGATTTCACTTTCTATCCATAAAAAATCTTGTTAATTATAAACACGACACTTACTTATTTACTTACTAACTACTTTAGTTTACACAAAGTTGACGTCACGTGATAAAAAGTCATCGCAAGGAGCGTTTTGGCGGTAAATTCAAAACAACGAAACATTAATTTGGTTTAAATCGTTTTTAATTGAAAAAATGGATGTAAATCAATTTACTTTTATTTTTCTGTTACATATTTCGTCCCAATCTTCAAATTAGAATAGTTTTTAATAAATTGGAAAAACCCTATTGAACGACACTTATTTCCCACTCACTGCAGCTTTCAAGACCAGTGGTGGTCTAGTGGTAACAGCCGCGTGTTATAAGTTGTAGGTTCGAACACCATGGTCGGTGAATTGTTTTGAGAGGAGTGGTGGAATTACTTAGGTTCTGCGTAAGTGCGACTCATCTCCCTATATCCACCACATAACTACCCAGCCCACTTAAATGAGGTTTGTAGGGGTGGTTCTCTATGTTCTATGTTATGGGGTTTGGTTTCCGCACTTAGTCCTTTAAGTGGACCATTGTGCGTGAGCCATGGCGGCCTTTTGGTATTATTCCAGCCAGCCCACCTCCCTCCAGAAGTTGGCTATGACTCCTGGTTTGTTCAGAATATCCGTGTAACATTTGGGTTCCCCGAGGGTTTCTGTTCTAATCTGTGCTACGCCTGTGCATACGAAAAGCACGTGCGCAACGGTTTCCTCAGCCTCCATGCAGGCCCTGCACAAGGGGCTGTCCGTTATGCCTATTGTGTGGAAGTGTTTGTTCAGCGAGCAGTGTCCTGTGATGGTTCCAGTCACCAGACGCAGATCTATTCTGTCCAGGCGTAACAGACGTCTGGTCAGCCTGCTATCCAGGGATGGCATTGCTTCCCTAGACTGCCTGCAGCCTGGTGTCAGGGTCCACCAGCTCTCGGCTTGTTTGTGGGTGTATTCCTGGAGCCACCTGCGTAGTTGGTTGAAGGGTATGGGCACAATGGGCTCGGGACCATAGACTGACACGCTGGATGCCCTTCTGGCTAGTTCGTCTGCGGCGTCGTTGCCCAGTGACCCACTGTGTCCTTTTATCCATTGCAGTGTCACAGTGTTGCGGTTGGCAACCGTTATTCTTTCTAGTACATTGTGACATTCTAGTGCTAAGCTCGATGTGATGAATTTTTTCCGTAGGGATTGAAGAACTGAAGCACTATCGGAGAGTATACGTAACGGGTGTCCCATGGGAAATTTCAAACTTTAAATTTGAATAAAAATATTACGGTTGGCGGGAGAGGGGCGGAGCGAGCGGTAACAGGTGCGGGGGTCGTGCGGATTATTTAGTAGCAATGGATCGTTGGTCGGGATCGCACCGCGCTTACGCTGTGGAAGCGTTTATTCAAAGCAACGATTCGCCGACCGTGGCAAGGCGAAGATTTTGTGCTCGATTCAATATTCGACGTATGAGTGAAGCTCCAAGCATACAGCTTATTCGTACATGGGTTGAGAGATTTCGGCAAACCGAATCTACAGTAAATAATCCATTACCTGGCCCGTCAAATGTGATATCAACCGAAGAAAATGTCAACTTAGTACGGAACGCAGTCATCCGAAATCCACGGCGATCAATTCGTAAACATGCTGCTGCTTTGGGCCTCAGTAAGTCATCCATACATCGGATTATGAAAAAAAAACTTAAGTTCCATCCTTATAAGATGCAGTTGGTTCAGTATTTAAAGCCCAACGACTACAATTTGCGAAAAACATATGCCGAAACAATGCTACAGCGATTTCGCACTATTCGGACACTTGGTAACATAATTTTTAGTGATGAGGCTCATTTTCATCTGCAAGGTTATGTGAATAAGCAAAATTTTCGATATTGGGCTCCAGGAAATCCACATGAGAAACATGAACAACAACTTCACAGCCCAAAGGTGACAGTATGGTGCGGAATGTCTATGAACGGGATTATCGGGCCATATTTTTTTGAAAATAACGGTCGCGGAGTAACTGTGACATCTCAACGTTACTGCAACATGATTGAAATGTTTTTGCACCCAGCATTGCAGAACCATCCAGGATACAATAGAAGAACCTGGTTTCAGCAAGATGGCGCCACAGCTCACACGGCAAGTGCGTCTTTAGAGACTGCGAGGCAAATTTTCGGAACAAAAATAATCTCAAAGTTTGGAACCATCCCGTACCCACCAAGGTCGCCTGACCTCACGCCCTTGGATTTCTTTTTGTGGGGCTTCTTGAAATCTAAAGTGTACGACTCCCCGCCAAGGAATTTGAGCCAACTTAAAAGAAATATTCATACCCAAATAAACCAAATCACGACAGAAACGTGCAAGAAAGTTTTCCTGGCGATGAAGCGTGCGTTGGAGGAGACTGTACGAGCAGATGGGCGTCATCTCGACAGCATAATTTTCAAAACCTAAAATCCGCATGATTGCTTTATTCATTTCTGTCATTAAAAGTTTTCATTAATCATAGATTTTTCTTTCATTAATTTTTGAAGTTTGAAATTTCCCATGGGACACCCTGTATGTGTGCATCCGTGACCCTCCTGGCTTCTATGGCATACGCCGCTTGTATAATGCCCACACATTCCGCTTGGTATACGGTGTTGAACATTCCCAGCGGGCTGGATATGTTTATATTAAGGTCTTGTGAGAAAACTCCGACTCCGGTTCCAGAGTCGGTCTTTGATCCGTCAGTGTAGACTCTAAGCTCATCCGGGCCTGAGTAGTCGTTCTGTTCTCCTGTGAGTACTACGTTGTAGTGTCTCTGAAAGTAGTGCAATTTCGGGGTTTTGTCACAGGGTGATGCCATCATCGGTTGTCGTTTGATCGCATCTTCCCTAATGCGTGTGTGCTTGACTCTGGAGTCTTTGCTTAGGTTTCCTGCTATGTCGAGCCTCAAGGCAGCCAGTGCTGCTTCCTCCCGCACGATGAGGTGTAGAGGAGGCAGCCCCAGCATTGCCTGTAGGGCAGCGGTGGGCGTAGTCCTCATGCAGCTGGTGATTGCCACACAGGCGCACCGCTGCAGTTTTTCAAGGTCCTTTTGTGCTGTGCCTAAGTCCGTTCTGGGCCACCAGACTATTGAGCCGTATGTAATAATTGGTCGAATAACCGTGGTGTACAGCCAGTGGGTGACTCTGGGGCTTATGCCCCAGTTCCTGCCAAGCATTCGCTTGCACTGCCACAGGGATATGCTGGCTTTTGTGGTGATGTAGTTGGTGTGTTTTGCCCAATTCAGCTGTTTGTCCAAAAAGATGCCCAGGTATTTGGTTTCAGTTGCTAGGCTTAGAGTAGAGCCAAACAGACGCGGAAGTTCCAGTTCCGCGAGTTTCCTCTTTTTTGTAAAGAGGATCAGTTCGGTTTTTGTAGGATTTACTGATAGTTGGTGTTTGTTGCACCAGTCCTCGACTATTTTAAAGGCTTGGCGCATAAGGTTACATAGGGTATTTTCATGGGTGCCGTTTATTATTATGGTTAGATCATCGGCATAGCCTACGGTGAAGTAACCTTTGTCATTCAGTGATTTGATGAGGCTGTCTACGACCAGGTTCCATAGAAGCGGCGAGAGGACGCCCCCTTGTGGACAGCCCTTCGCCACTACTGCCCTTGTAGTGTCGTTTACGGTGACTTGCACCGCTCTCAATTTGAGCATGTTGGTGATCCACCCACTCAGGGTCGTGTCTATGTTGTGTCTGTCGAGGGCCATGCTAATGCTATTGAACATAGTCTTGTCAAAGGCGCCCTCGATGTCAATGAAAGCTGCCAGTGCTGAGCATTTATGGTCCACTGCGCATTCAATTTTGGATACTACGCTATGGAGCGCGGATTCTGTTGATCTGCCAGTGGAATAGGCGTGCTGTTGTTTATGGAGTGGTTTTACTCGGAGAGGTCCGTCTCGGATATGCCTATCACAGAGTCTCTCAAGGGTTTTCCGTAGGAAGGATGTGAGGCTTATCCCAGCCAACACATAAGCCAGATAGTAGCGAAAATATACCACAATAAGCAGTGTCAAGCTTTATTACTTTTGTATTACAACTGATGTTATGGCTTTATTTTGAATAAGAGAGTTCTTAAATTAAAATAATGTTGTAAGCTTACTAAATTCTGTATAAAGTTCGCGGTTTTTTTTTTAGCTGAATAGTAATCAAGAGTAGAATCTGCTAAACAAGCGATATTCAAATAAAAGTAATTGAAACAACTATTATCTGCACAGTAGCTGAAGTTTTTGCATTGTCCTGTATAACATATTTAAGCAAAGCAGTTAAACAGCAAAACGCTGAATATTAGACGAAATATTTTCTTTAACCTGCATAGTGTACGAAATGGTACTAATTTATTCAGATGCTGAATAATTTAGATTTTTTCTTCTTTACACAGCTGACTTCTGCATAATTGAAAATAAACTCCTTGTTTTACCTAACTTATAGCGCTATAAGCGTACAATTTTCTTTATGTTCAGCTTAAAACAATATCAGTTACAAATGTGGGTATCTTAAGCAGCAAATAACTGATTAGTTGAAGATATCGTATGTTTATATCCAGATATTTCACCATTTTGTGACAAAACTGATTCATCAACAATATGCCTCCACAGAAAAATACTAACAAAAGCGTAAATGATTCATGGAAAAAAAGAAAGAGAACGGGAGGAATAAGAAGAAAGTGTTCACGAGAGTATGTAAAGATAAAAAATAGTATCTGTGCAGTAATAGAAAAGGGTTTGACAACTGATACAAATAGGCCCGGGTCAAGTGCGACCAATACAGTTGAAGAGGGTTCTGTACAGGATGATTGTGCATCACCATCAGGATTAGTGATTCAAACAAATAGACCGGGTCCAACTTTAGGTGCAGATAACGAGAGTTATATGTGTGACAACTTTGCATCTCAATCACAGACTGTACAATTTGATAGTGATTCAAGTTCTACTGATTTGGAAGAAAACTCGGAATTTAATAAAAATTCTGATTTTCGCAATAACCTCAGAGAATGGGCAGTGAGTAAAAATATTTCTCAAGAGGCTGTAAAAGACCTACTAAACGTCATTAATCAACGATTTCCTGGAACTGTACCAGTCGATCCTAGGACTTTATTGCAAACTCCTAGAAATATCGTAATTAAAGAAATTGAAGGCGGAGAATACTGGTATAACGGCCTCACGAAACCACTTACCAATATTTTAAATGTTTGGCTGGACTTGCCAGATATGATAAACCTTAATTTCAATTTTGATGGGTTGCCAATTTTTAAAAGTTCCAAAAAAGAATTTTGGCCTATTCTTTGTAATATACATGAAAGAACTGATATACGACCACTCATTGTTGGAATTTACTATGGTTCTGGCAAACCAAAAAATCTGAATCAGTATTTAGAAGACTTTGTCTCAGAGATGAAAACGCTACTTGAAAATGGCATCCACGTGGTTAAAGAAGGTGAAGAAAAGATAGTAACTGTAAAAATAAGATGCTTTATATGTGATTCGCCAGCGAGGGCTTTCATAAAAGGTAATTTTGTAAGTCTAAAATATAGATCGTTTATACGTTACTACTAGACCATATATACAAACGCACGCTCGAGCACACACACGCACTACATACTTATTAGTTCCACAAAGATGATGATTCGTTTGTAAACTAAGTGTACAGTAATTCGATATTATCCTGAAGGCCAATTGTGTCACGTTTTTTTAACATGTCAGTTGATAAAATTATTCGAGCATGTGTAACGTGAGCATTTATTTTCAGGTGTATGCAATTTCAACGGGAAGCATGGTTGTTTAAAATGTGTAACTGTAGGCGACTAGTCCCACAAGTCTCATACAGTGATATTTCCAGACTCAAGATGTCCCAAGAGAACGGATAATGAATTTAGACAAAGAAACTATGGACAACATCACAAAACAGACTCACCCCTTCTAGGATTACCTATCGATATGATTGAAGATTTCCCAATTTCTGATTCACTGCATCTTACTGATCTGGGAGTTATGAAACGTTTACTAGTGGGATGGCGCGATGGTAATTTTGAAAAGCTTTTGACCAAATGGAGGGCTTTTTTTTTTTTTTTTGGGTGGGAAATCATCAAATAACTTCTCCCGCTCTGGGTGGAGCAGGAGGGCGTGTCAGACTTTTACTGACTAAAACCCACCCGTGTTCCTTCAGTAGCCCTTAAGCCAGGGGCTGTGGTGTCTCTTTCGAACAAACCCGCACCCCTGGCAGGCATCGACCCTTGCGGGTCCCATCGCTTTTTGTGCTGACATCTCTTTGAGGCGCGCGTGGAACACAACGCGCCGTCGACTTGGGCTTGATCCTTACCGGACAGCGAGCTACCCATTACTCGCCGTCCGCAAGCCCATGCCTACGGTGGCCGGAAATCGGCCTGGGATTCCCGACGCCCAGGGCGTCTCCGTATCCTGCGGCGGCTGGGGTCGCGAGGGCGCATATGCTGCCTCTCCCTCACGTGCGCCGCCTCCCTCTTCGCGAGCATCACTGCTTCGCTGAAGGAGGTGACGGCTCCCCATGCCCTCTCGCTCCGTACCATGGCCTGGACCAGGGCCGGACGCGAGAGATCGCCGCCGCCGATCGCCTCCACGAGGACACGGCGGTGCTCCGCCCAAGCAGGGCAGACCGCCACCGTGTGCTCCACCGTGTCCTCAGGGCGATCTTCGCAGTGGAAACACCCGGGCGTTTCCTCCCGCCCTATCCGAAACAGGAACCTCCCGAAACAACCGTGTCCGGTGAGGACCTGCGTCAGGCGGAAGGTGAGGACGCCATGCCGCCTCTCAAACCACTCCTCAAAGAGGGGACTTACCGCCGCAATCGTGGCGTGCCCAAAATGGAGGGCTTCAGATACGCAAAAAGTTACAGACTTTTTACGGGCTTGTAAACTTCCTTCTGAAATCCATAGATCCGCACGAGGGTTAGATGAGCTGCTTCATTGGAAAGCAGTGGAATTCAGATCTTTTTTATATTACCTAAGTATCATAATTCTACCTGAAGTGATGTCAAAAGAACCCTATGAACATTTTGTCTTACTTTTTTGTGCAATTACGATTTGCTCATCTCAAAAATACAGCTCACTACTAGATCTTTCTGAGCAACTATTATTACACTTTGTAGAAAACTTCAAAACATTTTACGGTAACTACATTACAAGTAATATTCATAATTTAGTACATGTTACTGATGAAGTCCGTAAATTTGGCCCTCTTAACACATTTAATTCGTATCCGTTTGAGAATATGCTCCACATTATAAAAAATATGTTAAGGAAAGGGAATAAACCACTAAATCAAGTTGCAAATAGGCTGGCAGAAAGTAATAAAAATAATTGTTCAAAAAATATCGTGGTAAAAAAAACTAAAACTAATTATCCGATAATAACAAAAAGTAGACATCACAATATTGTAAACTTCGATACATTCAAAATTACACATAAAACTCAAGATAAATATTTTATGAGTACAGAAAGAGATATTATTGAAGTGATAGAGATAAAAGAAAAAACTATAAAAGGTTACAAAATTGAAAATTTGTCTGATGTTTTCCAAACTCCTATAAAATCATCTTATCTTAATATATTTAAAGCCAGTTTACCCGACTGTCACCGTACAGTTGTAAATATACATTTTGAAAAAAATTGTTGTAAATTAGTGGTTAATTCATATAAAGACTATTTATATTTTACTCCTCTCTTACACACACTGAATCAATAGTTAGACTTGTATGACAAGTAAACACATTTTATTTTATTATATTATTTACTTTTTGGTCGATCATATTGTAGGTAGTTAAGTTACTTTATAAGGTTAATTGTATAAATAAAACTCTAGTTATGTATGAGTTTGTTTTATTAAAATATATGAATTAAATCAATATCTCCAATCATTACACTTGCATTCAACATGATCCAATCTAAGAAAAAAATATTTTTATCTCTCATTTATTTGTACTTAATTAAATAAACATTAAGAGGGTGCATCCTAAAAGTTGGCAACGTCGTAAATAGCTGTCAAATATTTACCTGTTTCGATTAATTTGGAAATAATACTGTATGGAAATAAGAAATGTGGCTAACCAATTGACTATAATATTAATAATGAATTGCAATTATAACATTGAATTTGATGTTGTACCCGTTTTAGGTGAAAAAAAAGGCATTTGGAAAGTTACCAAATACTTTTTTTACATCTAAAACTAACTATTCGGTGTTACGATATTAATTATTGCAATTCATAATCAATATTCTAGTTCGCTAGTTAGCCACATTTTTTATTTCCATACAGAAATATTATCAAATTAATCAAAACAGCGAAATATTTGACATCTATTTGCGACGTTGCCAACTTTCAGAATAAACCCTCTTAAAACGACTTAAAACTATTAGTCAAATCAATACCTAATAATTAACAAAAAAAACCTATAATCTTACAAAATATTGTGCATATAAATAAAAAACTCAGTCTAACAAAGTGATTCTTCGTCCTCCTCATTCTCAACATTATTCGGGTGATCCCCACAATAATTGTCGTGTTGATTATTTGTTTTCAAATCGCCTACCTTTACATTGCTTGGGTTGGCGTTGTTGTTATTTTGTATCTCGTCTTCGCAAGCTTTGTTATTACTTTGTGTCTCGTCTACGTTAGTTTTGTTATTATTTTGTGTCTCAGTTTTGTCGGTTTCAAGATTCACATTCTTTGCTTTTATAGTCTTCTTGCTTTTCTTGCTTGATTTTCTAATGTTTTTTGTTCCTTTTCTTTTCAATGCGTTTCTCAATACTGACTTCAGAAAATCTTCATTATTTTCAACTGTATAACTTGGATCCCATGAATGAACCATCTCAAAAAAAAAAATTATAACATTTTTGTAGGCCTTGAATCCTATTTTAACGTCAGATCCACGACTTCCTCCTGTCCATGAGCACTTACATAAAAAATCTTTTGAAAATAAAGCATCTAATAATCTGTATGCACAATTAAAACCACTCCCATTAGAAGTGGAGCACAAAATAGAATATTTTTGTAATAAGCTTTCAAACGTGTCAAAGTTTGATAGTTGATTATTAAATCGTTCCAGTTCGTTCACATTTTTAATGGGTTCTATTATAAATTTTTCTTTTTGTGATCCTGTAGCTTCCCCAAGTGTGGTAACAAATGTTTTCCTATTTTCCTTCAATTCCTCCAATTGGACTGAAATTTCTGCAAGTTTTTTCATAATTTTATCTTGATTTTGCAAAACTACAACAAGCAACTCATTTGATATAGTAGTTTGATCATTGATATATGATACTTGCGCCGTAGAAAGTTGTTGTGTATTTGCTCTACCCGGTGAATTTTGAATCACTGTATAAATTTCACCGTCCATACCTTGAGCTTCAATGACTACATGTTCTGCTGCTGGAGTTGTACTTGCTGTGGAATGAATCTGTAAAATAAATACATTAGGGTATAAATAATTATAGAAAGGCAAGGAACCGGTACTCACTTAAATTACTTGCTCCCACGGGAAAATCGGAAACTACGCGGCTGGAGTGGAGCCGCGGGCGGTCGTTAGTATTGTACTATATAAACAGATACTTTTTCAATAAATAGATACTACTTACCAAAATTTGTGCCTTCGGATTAAAATCAATATTTTGTGAAATACGAGAAGATGTATTAACGCGTGGACGTTGTTGTTGTTCTGCTGCTGTAATTGTACTCGTACTTGCTGCGGAATCAATCTGTAAAGTAAACCCGAGGACAGTGTAAGATACAAGTGGAGTAGCATCTTAACTATAATTATATTTTTTTTTACATTGATAGTACACGGCTATAGCTTACTCATATCATAATAAGTAACACACACAGTTGACACACAAGTGACAGGAAAATTGTTTACTACAGGGAAATAACTTGATCCCACGGGAAAAGTGGAAACTACCTACGCGGCTGGAGAGGAGCCGCGGGCGGTCGTTAGTAAAATTGTACTATAAAAGAAAATTATTCAAAAAACAAAAAACCCGACTGCAAAAACACATAACTGAAAAGAGAAAAACAAGCATTATAATCTATAGAATTTTGGTATCGCAGGCGGGGACAAACAAAAGTTAGGTACACCATATTTCCAGTTATTATTGTTATATTATTATTATTGTCCCCGCCTGCGATACCAAAATTCTATAGATTATATTGCTTGTTTTTCTCTTTTCAGTTATGTGTTTTTGCAGTCGGGTTTTTTGTTTTTTGAATAATTTTCTTTATTTCAAGTTTTTTAGTTTTATTAATATAATCTTAATTTGGAATTGACTCATTACCAGCTTTTATTTGATACCAATATTGTTGTAGTTTATTTTTAAAAAAACCTTCCCCTCCCTATTTTTGTATTTGCAGATGCAATACATAAATATTTTATAGCCTATGTCACTTCTACAATTAAGACGAATCTAACGACACCTGCTCCTATGTTAAAATCCATCAAGCCGTTTAGGCTACAGAGCGTGCCAAAGAAATAAACATACATACATACATACATACTCTCGAAAAACATTACCCTCCTTCTGGGGCAATCGGGTAATAAACAGATACATTTTCAATAAATAATGCTACTTACCAAATTTTTTGCCATCAAATTAAAATCTTTATTTTGTGAAATACGAGAAGATGTATTAACGCGTGGATCTTGTTGTTGTTCATAATCCGTATCATCCGTATCAGTTATATTCAACATTTGAGATAATTCTTCCTCAGCTTCTTCAAAAGTTATGAAATGATTGCGTTTTAATGTACAGTTGTAGGTGTTCCAGTCCGGCTGTGGTAGGATTGCAGGGTTCTTGCAAAGTAGCTCGCCATTTTTTTTTTGGCCAGTATAACTTTCCATTGTTCTCCCAAGAAGCGGGCACTGTTGATAATTCAACCCGGCCTTTTTTACGAGTCGAAACGATTTTGAACATGTTCCTGAAAAAAAAAAATACTTACACTTCAAAAATACCACAACACTATTACAAACAACAACAACACTTATAAATACTAACCTATTATAATAAATCTCGATGTTTACGTTTGTATCTTACTTATTGACTACACGAGCGCGACAAGGAAGCTACGATAACGGGGACCTCTCTACTTAAAGTTAAAATTTGGAATGAGCAACAACGCAGCGAGCGGCTGCGAGCGTGGCCGATCGCAAACCGATCGTAAGCCGAGTTTAGCCGAGCGCCCATTTGAAGCGTTGTGGTGGGAAAGGAAGCGCGATACTTTTGGTTGCGACTACCTACAATGTGCTGTGTGTTTATAATTATGTATATTTTAGTTGGTAATATAAACAATTGTCAAACAACTAAATATTACGCAATGCGTCATTCATAGTAGTACTGTAGATAACTTTAAATACCTAATAGTGGGTCCTACCTACCTATATATCCCATCAACCTCAAATATTTGGATATATTTTCTATATAAAAGAACCCTAAAAAGTTGAATAAGGGTATACTGCATTATGTAATTTAAGACCTTTCTCTGAGAAATGTATAATTATTGTACTTTAAACCAAATAATTTCTGGATATGTAGTCGTATGTGAACTATTATGCAGAAATAAGCAAAATAATCACTGAAATATACACTTTTATTCAAATTGGCCGTCCGCCATTAACTACCTAACGTTCGACATTCTTTTTATAAAAATCCTCAACATTGAGTAGGTACCTATCTTATGAAACACTTTGTTTAGTGAGTAGGAAACATTAGCAGTTATACAAAATTTTATCCTCATTATTTGCTGGGACTGAAATTAGATAAAAAGTAAAGATAATTTAATTTAAATATTATTTCACATTTGTTTACCTTTTAAATTGTAGCTTTATCTTAAGGCGCTCAAAAAATGTACAATAATCATATTGATAATTCACAGTAAAGTGCCATGCGTTTATACAATTCACCTTAAACTTACTTAAAATGTATGAAACAATTTACTTACCAAATTTTTGAAGACGTACAATTTTTTGTAGGTAAAGTAGGTAACACAAAATAATTTCGTCACAATGAAAAATACATTTATACTTTTTTTTACTTGCATAATTTCTTTGTAAAACTACTCCTGAGATCGGAATTTTGAATATCATTTGAATATCTGAACTCACAAATTAACAACTGCATAAAATATGTATAATTTCTGGACTAAAGAAAAATCAGAATTTATGCAGAAGATATTCAGTATGTTGTACATTTATTCAGCTGCTATGTGGCTGTTAATCAAATGATATCCAAACTGAAGCGAGATATTTTGTGCCCAAATTGCTTAAATATCATCTGTATAAGCGCTTACACAGAAGTTATACAAATACTTTATCCCTCTTAAAGTCAAAAGAATTGCTTTTACGCAAAATTTATTCAGCTAATCTGTGTTGGCTGGGATGGGCCTGTAGGCCTTGGGTTCTGTATAGTCTGTTTTTCCCGGTTTGGGTATGAAAATGACTTTCACTTCGCGCCACGCCAGGGGTATGTAACTGAGTGCTATGCAGGTACGGTAGATCTTCACCAAGCATGGTGTTAAGTGGTCATTGTAGGGGTGGTACTTATGGTTTTATTTACAAAGCATTTATTCATTACTGTGTATTGGCTTAACTATCACTATTGTTGTATGAATATAAGTTATTATCAGAAAAAAAAAAAACTTAAAACACTATTTGGTGACGCATGGTCGCGAACACACTTATTGGGGTCTAGATTCGGGTGATGAGATTGCAAGCTGCATGCCTATGCCTATAACGTACCCGTTGCCTTTTCTCTGTGAAAGGGAGTGGGTCATTATCCTACATGCGGGCCCAGTGCGGGTTACACGCGGTTAAGTCACTACTGTTCTCAAAACGGTGAAGGAAAACATCGTGACGAAATCGGCATGTCCTAGAACCAAAAATTCAAAGACATGTGAAATGCACCAATCTGCATTGGGCGCGCGTGGTGGATTATGACCAGTGATCGGAATAGGCCGACTATATTTGCCTAAACTTCGGAGAACAGAGACGAAAAGTGGAGACTTCCTTACGACAGTATTTTTTTCCCGGGATTCGTGAAAATCTTCAATAAGTTGAAAATAAGCTTTATCTAAGATGTGTAAAAGCTATTTTTAACTAAACTTGCAACTACCAAATTTTCGGGATTTTCACGTGAAATCCCGAAATAAATAATCCAACTTTAATTCATGATTTGATACAACGGTTAGTTGGATCGTAAATATAATTCGAATACATGAATTAAAGTTAGATTATTTATTTCGGGATTTTACGTGAATATCCCGAATATTTGGTAATTGCAAGTTTAGTTAAAATAGCTTTTACACATCTTAGATAAAGCTTATTTTCAACTTACTGAAGATTTTCACGAATCCCGGGAAAAAAAATTGTCGTAAGGAAGTCTCCACTTTCCGTCTCTGTTCTCCGAAGTTTAGGCAAATATAGTCAGCCTATTCCGATCACTGGTCATAATCCACCACGCGCGCCCAATGCAGATTGGTGCATTTCACATGTCTTTGAATTTTTGGTTCTAGGACATGCCGATTTCCTCACAATGTTTTCCTGCACCGTTTTGAGAACAGTAGTGACTTAACCGTGTGTAACCCGCACTGGGCCCGCATGTAGGATAATGACCCACTCCCTTTCACAGCAAAAATAGCTTTTACACATCTCATATAAATCTTATTTTCAACTTACTGAAGATTTTTCCCAAATCCTGGGAAAAAGAATATAGTCGTAAGGAAGTCTCCACTTTTTGTCTCTGTTCTCCGAAGTTTACGCAAATATAGTCAGCCTATTCCGATCACTGATTATGACCCACTCCCTATAGCTGCATCCGATTAGACTGGAAACCGACGATCCTAAAATTGTTGGAAAAAGGCTAGATAAATGATGAGTACAGTCATTAACTTTTAAACTAATCAGTTCAATATATTTTCCAGGCGCTTCATCAGACTTAAAGCAGGCCACTTCAATAGCTTGTCACATGGTCCGCGAGTGGGGCATGAGCGAGAAAGTAGGCCTCCGCACCATGGAGCCCACTCGCAACACGCTGCAGCAACAGGAACAGCTGGGACCGTACACCAACGAACTGGTCAGTGTAACATGTAACAGAATCTAGGCCTCCACACCATGGAGCCCTTTCGCAGCACACTGCAGCAACAGAAATAGCTGGGATCGTACACCAACGAACAGGTCAGTGTAGCATGTAACAGAACATAGGCATCCGCACCATGGAGCCCACTCGCAACACGCTGCAGCAACAGGAACAGCTGGGACCGTACACCAACGAACTGGTCAGTGTAGCATGTAAAAGAACATAGGCATCCGCACCATGGAGCCCACTCGCAACACGCTGCAGCAACAGTAACAGCTGGGACCGTACACCAACGAACTGGTCAGTGTAGCATGTAACAGAACATAGGCATCCGCACCATGGAGCCCACTCGCAACACGCTGCAGCAACAGTAACAGCTGGGACCGTACACCAACGAACTGGTCAGTGTAGCATGTAACAGAACATAGGCCTCCGCACCATGAAGCCCAGTTGCAACACGCTGCAGCAACAGGAACAGCTGGGACCGTACACCAACGAACTGGTCAGTGTAGCATGTAAAAGAACATAGGCATCCGCACCATGGAGCCCACTCGCAACACGCTGCAGCAACAGTAACAGCTGGGACCGTACACCAACGAACTGGTCAGTGTAGCATGTAACAGAACATAGGCATCCGCACCATGGAGCCCACTCGCAACACGCTGCAGCAACAGTAACAGCTGGGACCGTACACCAACGAACTGGTCAGTGTAGCATGTAACAGAACATAGGCCTCCGCACCATGAAGCCCAGTTGCAACACGCTGCAGCAACAGGAACAGCTGGGACCGTACACCAACGAACTGGTCAGTGTAGCATGTAACAGAACATAGGCCTCCGGACCATGAAGCCCAGTTGCAACACGCTGCAGCAACAGGAACAGCTGGGACCGTACACCAACGAACTGCACCCTAATTGCGTAACTCACGATTCATCATAATCTGTATCGTTTTGAAACGGATTGTTAAACCATTGCTTCATATGTTCGAAAAATGTGTCTGTTCGACAACATAAATAACGCAATGAATATTGTTTAACTGTGAAGACGAAACCAATTATGATCAATCGTGAGTTACGCAATTAGGGTGCTGGTCAGTGTAGCATGTAACAGAACATAGGCCTCCGCACCATGAAGCCCAGTTGCAACACGCTGCAGCAACAGGAACAGCTCGGTTCGTTCCTTGGATACATTCGTCATCTCAACATAACCGAATCATCTAAGCAAACACTATGATAAGAGGGGCAATTTTAAGAACGTTCGCAGTCTGATCTCATTCTCAATCTGTCAGAAATACCTCGAGTTTCCCTACTTTTTGACAAGTTTTTGACATTTGATTGTCGCCGAGATGAGACTACGACTAGATTTTAATTACGAGAATTGGCGTTAAGATCACTAAATCTTCTTTCAAACCGCACCGTTGCCTTTATCACTAGCTTTTGCGCGCGCCGCTCCACCCGCGTGGATGTAGTTCGCGTAAAAAAAGTAGCCTATATCCTCCATATCCCAAGCTATCTGCGAATTTCATGACGATCGGTTCAGCGGCTTAGGCGTGAAAGCGTAACAGACAGACAAAGTTTCTTTCGCATTTATTATATTAAGTAGGGATCAGCGCGGCTGGAAATTATCTCAAAATTAATAATAATTGTTGTTTGCAGGTGGACGGTGAAATTAAGAAGATTCTGTCAGACAGCTACGACCGCGCTAAAATGATCCTGCGCAACCACGCCAAAGAACACAAGGCTCTAGCCGAAGCCTTACTCAAGTGAGTGACTCTTATAACACCCCGCTTATGGCTGATTTTTCTATAACTTTTGTCTTCTTCTTTGTGAGGCGATGGTAAATAATAACACATTACATAGTAAGAAAGAGGTGTACGTACCTATAATACACCCATATTTCGCCAGTTATGTTTAAGTTACTATGTAATAGGGGCGAGCCTGTTGCCATTTACCGGGCACAATCAAGACTCTGTGCTGCCACTGAGAACTTACAGAGGGAAAAACCCAATATTACTTACTCTGCCTGACCAGCCCCCCTATTGCGTAACACACTATCAATCGTATAAACAATTTTAAGCTAATAAAACACACACACACACACACACACACATATACATTGAAGCTACCAAACGACTGTTATATTATTGTTTTTATATGGAAATTCGTAAAAATTATCCAAATTGATCCACAAAAATAACAAAAACAGCTGAGCGATCTACGCGTACGCAGCCGACGAGGTTCGTAGACCGATTAAGTTTTTGTAATACTTTTATGGTTGTTTTGAAAATCTGCTACGACAGCGTCATTTTGACAGTTGCCTTCCTCATTGTTTCGTGAAATTCATTGTATTATGGGCGTGTATTCTGAAAGTTGGCAACGTCGCAAATAGCTGTCAAAAATTTACGTGAAATCGTAATTTCACGTAAAACACGTATGTTTTGATTAATTTGGCAATATTACTGTATGAAAGTGTAAAAAAGGCATTTGGAAAGTTTCCAAGTTCTTTTTTTTTTACATCTAAAACTAAATATTCGATGTTAAAACATTAATTATTGCATTTCATAATCTGTATTTTAGATAGTTAGTTAGCGATATTTCATATTTTCATAAAGTAATATTGCCAAATTAATCAAAACACGTAATTTCAAGTAAACATTTGACAGCTATTTGCGACGTTGCCAACTTTCAGAACAAACGCTCTTATTAAGATGTTGCTAGTACCGATTTTGGTCATAAGATCCTTGTTTATTAAATAAGAAGAGATATCCAAGTCAAAAGTCATTTAATTAGGCTGTGAGCACTTTTTTAACGTTAAAATTACATTCCCCCGGAACGCCCGCCCTTCACCACGTCCTAGTGCTTATATAAAAATGGTTGCGTCCTTAATTCCCAGCACCCCTGAAATGTACGACAAGTGAACATTATACCATTGCTCCACAGGTACGAGACCCTAGACGCAGACGACATCAAAGCTATAATGAATGGTGAAAAGCTGAAGATGGAGCACCTAGGGCGGCCCAACAAGGAGCCGTCGGCCAGCCCCGCCGCGCCGGCCGGCCCCGCGGCGCCGGCCGGCCCGGCCAGCCCGGCCAGCGCCGGCCTGCTGGGCGCGCCGCACCCGGCCCCTGCGTAGCCCCCGCGTAGCCCCTGCCCCACACAACACTCAAAACGTCTAAACTCAGTGCAAATTGAAAATTTTGCAGGCACATGTAAAGATTTGAAATAAAAATAAGTAAAACATGCTATGAGTCAGTCTGAGTTTGATTGTAGCTAGATGTTGTGTCTGCTTGGGGATGTACTATGGAGTGTATCTTCACGTCCTGCGCAGACGTAGCGTACGGGACTCGGGGAAATAAATTATTAGAAACATTAAAAAAAAACTTTTCAGCTTCACTTGGTATATAACATGTTTTGTCTTATAAATTGTAGGTTTATACAAAGTTATAAACCTCTTGAGGCTCAAGCTAAGATTTAACTTGTTTAATTGTATTACGTGCTGAGCAAAGTGACTTCCAACTTAAATTGTCTGTTTATTCTAATCACAACTGTCATTTTATGACAGTTAATACAACTTTCATTGTATATAACTGTCAGAAAATGATGGTGAATTTGTCAAAAAATGACAGTTATATTAAATGGCTTTTTCACGTCGAATTGATGTAGAATGTCAAATAGAATAACAATGAGGGTTTTCATGAATATTCAAGCCATGTATTCGTTTCATTCTTTCGTTCACCATTCAATCCGTAGACACTTTGACACTTTTGACAGATGCCCGGACCTGACGTCTCTGTCGTCTCAGAAAATCCTCATTAATTTCCCGGAGTGTAAATACACTGCGCTAGAGTTGCAGGGACGTGATTTGCGAACCCTGACGGGAAAACATGAAGCCATCATTTACTGTTGCAGGAAAGAGATAGCGCTCTACATCCTGTATAGCTACATCACTTTCGCATACTGAAACAATGATTGGTCAATGAACTCATAGTACAACCCCAGAGTCTTCTGATAACAAGAAGGATCAGCAGAAGTGAGTTAGAAACTATGTGTAATTTAATAGTTAAAAAAAACTAGCGACATTCTATAAAATCAAGAGGAAAAGTTGTAACACGTGTATGAACTGGAAACTGTAATCCTACTAATATTATAAATGTGAAAGTTTGGGAAGATGTTTGGATGTTTGTTAATCAATCACACAAAAACGGCTGAACGAATGTGGATGAAATTTGGCACACTGATAGTTTGTAACCTGGAATAACACACGATACTTTTTATCCTGGTAGTACGTTCCCGCGGGATGATTTCTGACCTCGCCGCTGGGGAAGCCGCTGGTAAAAGCTAGTCATTTAATATGCCATTGATGTCCCACTGCTGGGCAAACGCCTGCCTACTCTCTACTTCTCTGTCCAGAGCTGCCAAGGACCAATCTATATTAAAGAAGTCCAACTAATCCCGCCCTCTCCGTCTGGGCCTGCCGTGATATCGTTTGGCATTAACGGTTACCCGCGAAATTCAAATTGTTTACGTTTTTTTTTTTCTTTTTGGGTTTTGGCTTCGCACGGTTTGTGCATTTAGCCAGTGTCAAGTAATTTTACTTTTAAATCAAGTAAATGGCTCGATATCAGGCACGAAGTTACAAAAAAGTCATAGTCAGTCAAGTCAAAGTTATTGTAAAGCGGTAGTAACTTTACAACAACCTGTTTGGATTTTTTTGGGGGAACACGAAAAGTCCACGTTAGTCACTTATTTTCACCTTCACTACACTTGTGCACTCACACGTAACTAAATTGAATAATTCACTACCAAAATTATACAATTTAATTCGCTATTTCACGGAATTTCATGAAAATGAAAATTCGTGCGACATGTTCCAACGCGACCCCGCCAAAAAACTCGTTTACGTTTTTTTTGCAATTTACCAGTGTCAGTATAATGTTGATTAAAACATAATTCGGGACCGTAGGTAACAAATATGGCTTTATTGAATTATAGTCATTAAATGGTAAAATGGGATTACCTAAATGAACTTGCAAAAAACTTAAGAAATTTTTAATTTCGCTGGCTATCTTGAGCCCTCTTGGTCAAACTTTGGCCCATTGATCGTCTGACGTCCGTCAGATGCGTCCAGCCCAATTCCATTTAAGCGTGGCAACATAATATTGGCAGCTGGCAGTATTGATAATAATGTAGATTCTTTTATATTAATTTGAGAACGTTGTAGGTCTTGTAGACTAATTTTGCAGACCATTTTCTATTTTATTAAGTACCTGATACTTGTTGACAGGCCTACACTGTCCTCCCATACCTATTACCACTATAATTTGAAACCATTGTAAAAGCCAATTATTTTGAAAACAGTAACAACCGTGGGAGTTTCTTGCCGGCTCTTCTCCATAGGAAGCGACAAATTGGAACCGTTCACCTAGCTTCTGACGTTTCATAAGTGCCCATGCAGGTTCATGAGAAACAAAATATTTTGATGAAAATAGGCAATGTGTCCAATCATGGTCCAATCATAGATCACAGAGATGCTTCCCGACCGATGTTACTAAATCACTGGCAACATTTTCCATACAAATCAAACGTCACGGTTTACTACGTCAGTGATGACGAATACGAACTGCCGGTGTAGAATAGCGTCCGCGATAGATGTTGTGCTTGCTTGAAGTCGGCGGTCATTCGGGGATCTTTGACAGTCGTTTCTGATCATCAGAAGCCTGAAAATCGGCCAACTAGTCCAAAGGGTTTCGTATTATCCAGTTAATGGGCTGTGGAGGTCAGATAGGCAGTCGGCCTATGTAAAATACTGGTATTCAGCTGCATCCGGTTAGACTGGAAGACGACCACAACATATTTCGGAAAAGGCTAGGCAGGTGAATGGTAAATCTGCAGTATGTAGACGCTGCCAGTCTCACTTTCTATCTGCAGCGAAGTAGGTCTTCGATTCTAAATAAAGGCTAATATTATAAATTGTGTTTAAATGCCAAATTAAATAATTATTCCTGCTTAGCGAACGACAGACGAAGAACTTGAGAAAATTATACACGAAAGTTCTGAAAACATTGAATAATACTTTTTGTTATAAGTGATGTGAGGTTGCTCAAACATCAAATTCGTCAGAGTGGCAGGGACATCGATTGACAAACTGTAACCATGAATTCAACACATGATTCTTAAACTTTTAGGTACCGCGTCGATGCCCTTGCAACCCTGTACAATAAACAGATTTCATTGGGCAAGATATTTTTGAACCGACTATATCTGCAGAAGTATGATGCAACTTCCACAATAAGGTATTTGCCAATTTGATAAAAAGTCATCGTAAGAGGCGTTTTGGCGGTAAATTCAAAACAACGAAAAATAAATTTGTTTCGTTTTAAATTGAGAAAATGGATATAAATCAATTTACTTTTATTTTTCTGTTACATATTTCGTCCCAATCTTCAAATTAGAATCGTTTTTAATAAATTGGAAAATACCCTATTATGCTAATACAGTAATTGCCCTGATAATACAAGTGTTACAACTTTAAGCTTACCACAGCGCCAAATTTAGCTTCAAATTCACCAATACCTACCAAAAACACCTTTCATACGAATTTGAACACTAAATGTGGGTATTAACATTCATATTCGAATCAAAACGCTTGCTCACACTTGCTTATACTACTATGAACATTAATCTCATCACGCTATGATTCATATTCGTATGGAACGCTGACTTAGCATCTTACAGTTTTTACATGTTAGAAGTTATATTTGGCGCCGGCTTTACGTTACTTGTATCTCCAATTTGATTTGTTATAGATTAATGGACGAAGCAATACAAAACGTAAATAGTAATAGTCTATTTAGTCTCGAAAATATTTTGTGTATTTGTAAATGAAGAAAAACCAATAAAATGTAAAACTGGAAAATGATTTTGATTGAAGCTTATATTTATTTATTAAACCATTATTATGTACAGAGGCCAGCACATCAAGCTACCCCAAACTGTCAAATTTTCCCAATTGAACATGCACCGTATCCTTTTGGTAGGTAGATAAAAAGTTGAAAATCCATCAAATAAATTTGACAGATTGGGGTACATACTTTGATATGCTGGCATATGTACAATACAAAGGTGATTGAACAAATCTAAAGAAATCTCTTCCAACATACCTGCTATAGGAAAGAAGGTAGCTAAAGAGATGTACAAACGCCAGCACGTCAAGTTACCCCAATCTGTCAAATTTATTTGATGGATTTTCAACTTTATCACGCAAGCATAAGGTTCATGTTCAATTGGTAAAATTTCACAGTTTGAGGTAGCTTGAAGTGCTGGCGTCTGTAAGATTAAAAAGAAAATCAATGTAGTTTATCTTATTTTTATTAATTACCTACTTATCTTACAATATTTAGGTAGGTACATAATTTAATCGAATATGTAAGTCCAGTCACCAAAAGATATAGTAGAAGTTTTTTTCGAATATTTAGTTGAATAAATAGTTACTTTATCAAATAAAATTTCACTCGGAAAAAGAAATGAATGAAGGTTTAATATATAAGGGGCCAACACATCAAGCTACTCCAATCTGTCAAATTTCTTTGATAGATTTTCAATTTTATAACATAAGCATATGATTCATGCCTCAAAGAGATGTCAGCACAAAAAATGATGGGGCCCGCAAGGGCCGATGCCTGCCAGGGGTGCGGGTTTGTTCGAAAGAGACACCACAGCCCCTGGCTTAAGGGCTACTGAAGGAACACGGGTGGGTTTTAGTCAGTAAAAGTCTGACACGCCCTCCTGCTCCACCCAGAGCGGGAGAAGTTATTTGATGATTTCCCACCCAAAAAAAAAAAAAAAAAAAAAAAAAAAGCATATGATTCATGTTCAATTGGGAAAATTTGACAGTTTGGGATAGCTTGATGTGCTGGCGTCTGTACCTACTCATTATAAACAACTTACTTTGGAAGTGGGACCAACATTGAAAGCGCGAAAAAGATATATCGATAAAATGTACCTACGGGCGACGGGAGTCGGACAGCTAAATTCTGTGTTTTTTCCATTAGAAAAAGTTCGTCCCACATCGGTACGGCATGCGGCAGCAGGGTGTGTATTTGGAGCTGTGGCGCATACTATATCACACCTCCTATCCTGCTTTCTGTGTCACACAAAATGCAGCCATAGCGACGTCTGCGCTGCCACAGACAGACGGCGACGATGCCGGGGAAGTGGAACGATTGGGCAAACAAATCTAATACACTGTCGCGCCATCGACACGACGAAAGATTTAGTCGACGGTCAAATGGATGTACTAAAATCGAGCCGGGATTTATCGCGCACTGGTTTTCTAACTCTCAGTGTTCAACACCAACAGAGCAACACAGCAGCAGAGTGCAGCGCGAGTGAGTCTCTCTCAACGCGTCGAAAAACATAGTCTTCGATATTCGGTACTTACTCAGCATTTTTATCTGTAAATACCTTTACTTCATCATCATCATCATGTTTTCAGCCGACAGACGTCCACTGCTGGACATAGGCCCCCACCCCAAGCTGCTCCATTGCGACCGGTTCTGTGCTTCTCACATCCAAAGGATTCCTGCTGATTTTTTTCTTACCATTGATTATTTCTTTATTTGTTTACATGTTGACGCCCTGTAAGCTATACCATTTTGAAAAACCCTGAGATTTTGCATGCTATGTTTCATTCTAACTGAACATGTTCGTGTTTATTTAAGAACAGTTTATACCATGTTTTATGAAAATAAATGATTTAATCATACTTACATAACTTTAACAATATTTAACACAATTCCACCAGGTAGGTACTAAATTAAATGACCCACTAACCAATTACCTATATCTGCCAATACATACAAAAACAAAACGACACCTATCGATATTTACTTCAATTCTCGTGTTGGTACCTAAGTACTAAAGTCCACACATTGCGTAACACTATCAATCAAAATAATTTTGAAGCATATTGTTAATTCATTGCTTAAAATGTTCGTAAATAACGCAATTAATGTTTTCAGAATCAATAGTCTTTGACAATTTCTGTATTATGATTGAGGAATTAACATAGATTTCATCATCATCATTTCAGCCGAAAGACGTCCACTGCTGGCCATAAGCCTCCCCCAGGCTCCTCCACTTCGACCGGTCTTGTGCATCTCACATCCAGCGGATACCCGCGGCCTTCAAAGGCCATAGGGCCACCTTGTGGGAGGCCTTCCCACTCTACGTCTTCGTAGATTCAGCTCAAAAGAAATCATAAATACTGTCCTCATCATTTTCATTAGGTATAATTATACTCTCTCCTTGTCCGAGACGGTTTTACGAGTAGTAACGCTGATTGTACCAGCGCTTAGTCACAATTTTAAAGCTAAAAAAAAAAAAACATTAATTCCCAAGTGTGGCAACTTTGTTTACATGTCATTACGGTTTTTGTGCACAGCGCGGTCACTTATTCCTCTTGATAAAATGTCTAAAAATCTTTATAATTACTCTATAAATAGATCAAAATTATGTTTGTGCAATATCGTTATGGAGTGCTATATTCTTTTTAGTATATTTACAATATTTTACGATGGTTTTCGTAGTTATTATAGTGATGAGTTGCAAGGTCAAGGTTTGTTGTATACATT
Organism: Polymixis flavicincta; assembly: GCA_949987655.1. NCBI lineage: Eukaryota > Metazoa > Arthropoda > Insecta > Lepidoptera > Noctuidae > Polymixis > Polymixis flavicincta. The sequence goes on along the minus strand of OX465198.1, from coordinate 886,799 downwards.
TCATTGAATTCCTAAATGAATTCGGAGTTACAGGTATGTTTTGAGTCCATTATATTATTCCAAACATAAAAAGAGAAAGTTATTGTTTAAAACATAACCTAAAATGAATGAGAAAATGTGATTTCGTTAGTAAGTATACTTTACATTTACATATCCGCTTCCGGATACCAATAAATAGCGTACCTAATAATGACCAATAAACTTATTTTTATTAATCTTTATTATGTTGGCATCTCGATTGAACGAACGAACGAGTTCCAAAAAATTTCTTCCGACTACTAACGGTTTTTTCGTGCTTTCTTTATATTCAAAGTAGAGCTTTTAAGTCGCGTTCTCGGTGAATCGTACTGTATAAACCGCTGAAATGGGAAAAAGGAAAACAAGAGACGAAGACTACATACGTAAGAAGATCCAGAAGTTAGAAAAGAAACTTAATGAGCTGCCTCCAACCAGTGCAAAGCCACGGGAGGATTTAACTCCACCCCGGCCCCGCTCGCCGGTGCATAATGAGGAACCTGAAGTAGATGATGAAAATCCTACAGGTGTGTAGTAAAATATCAATAAGTACCCTACCCCTCCAATTTTCCAAATGCAAATGCTCCTCTCATGAATCCAGAGATATTGGCTACACTCTCCGAACCCTCTATCAAAAGAGACAGGAGGATTGTTACCAGACAAAATCTTACTGGAAAACTGATGTCCTGTCTGGGCCGGTCGCTGACCTGCATACTAAAAGGTAACATAAATAGTAAAACACTTATCGAAGAAATCAATGATGCAGCAAAAATTGCAGCTGAAATTCACCATCAGGATTCCTCCTCTAGAAAATTCTTTGCCTTATCTGGGGCTAATAAGATTATTCAAGAAGCTGTAAAATCTTCAAAAATAGATTCTTTTTTATTTGGTATGGATTGTGCTGATAAAATTAAAGCTGCCCAATCAATACAAAGAACAAGCTCACAGATTACAGAAAGTACCAAAAAACAGAAACAGTCCACTATCAAGAAAAATTTAAACTGGAGGGGCCCACTGCAGAACCGTCAACCACAACACCAACAAGTCCGCAGTGGGCAGCATCACCAACAACAGATGCCATTCAAGAGGCAGCCTCGCTTTACCCAACCTCGCCAGACGGAGCGGAAACAGCCTCCAGCCAGATCCAGACACTACCGCTAGAAAACATGCAGGTACATGCAGGCAAACTTAAATATTTCATAAAAAATTGGCTTGAGATTACAAATGATCCAGTAGTGTTAGAATGGATACAAGGCTATGAAATTCCGTTTACCAAAACACCACCACCTTATGATATGGAGCCACAACACTGGCCAGAAAATGAGAAACAAATAATTCATTCTGAGATAAAAAAGCTGTTAGATCTAGGTGCAATCTCTGAATGCTCATACTGTGCTGACCAATTTACATCCCCCATATTTTTAGTACCTAAACCTAATGGTTCTTATAGATTTATTTTAAATTTAAAGAAATTGAATCAGTACATAGACACTGTACATTTCAAGTTAGAAGACATCAGAACAGCCTGTAAATTAATGTCAAAAAACTGTTACATGGCTTCAATAGATTTGAAAGAGGCCTACTTTTCTGTACCAATATCCGAAAAGAGCAAAAAATTCCTTAGGTTCAAATATAATGGAATTTTATACCAGTTTAATGCCCTACCTTATGGCCTCTGTACAGCTCCTTTTGTTTTCACAAAGCTACTCAAACCAGTTACCACTTATCTAAGAAACAATAATATTATAACTTGCTATTTAGATGACAGTTTATATTTCAATAAATCCGAAAATAATTGTAAAAATGATATTGATGTAGCATGTAAACTCTTGCAAGGCTTAGGATTTGTCATTAATTTTGAAAAAAGTATGACTATTCCTAGTCAAAAATGTAAATATCTAGGTTTCATGTTAAATTCAACAGATCTTTCATTGGCAGTTCCACATCAAAAGCAAGTAGCTATACTAGAAAAAATTAAATTATTTAAGTGTATTAGTACTTGTAAAATAAGAGAATTTTCGCAACTGTTGGGAACACTTAATTCGATTTGTCCAGCCCTCCCATATGGGTGGCTATATACTAAAATATTAGAAAGACAGAAATACAAAGCCTTGCTAAAGTCGAATGATAACTATGATACTGTCATGTCTGTTTCACAAGAAATCAAATCAGAATTAACATGGTGGAGAAATAATTTACATAAAAGTAATTCAATAAAACAATATAATTTTTATCTGGAAATACATACCGATGCTTCTACCACTGGCTGGGGAGCAGTTTGCAATCACAGGAAAGCCTCTGGGTCATGGTCATGTTCAGAACAGGAATACCATATTAATTATTTGGAGCTAAAAGCTGCCTTCTTAGGATTGAAGTGTTTCACAAAAGACACTTACAATTGTGAAATCTTACTGAGAATAGATAACACCACTGCAGTAGCATATATAAACAAAATGGGGGGAGTACAATTTCCCCACTTAAATAATATCACAAGAGATATTTGGCAATGGTGTGAGAATAGAAATATTTGGATCTTTGCTTCCTATATAAATACCAAAGACAATTTCGAAGCTGATAGGGAATCAAGAAAAATTAATATTGAATGGCAGCTTTCGTCTGAAGCCTACATTCAAATAACTGAGAGGTTTGGTATTCCGGAAATAGATTTATTTGCCTCTAGGATAAATACAAAATGTGAAAAATTTGTCTCATGGAAATGTGACCCAGAATCAGTTGCTGTTGATGCTTTCACTATAGATTGGAAAGATATATTTTTCTATGCATTTCCACCTTTTTCATTATTGTTAAAATGTTTATATAAAATACAAAGAGATAACGCCACTGGGATCTTAGTTTTTCCTCTCTGGCCATCACAACCATGGTTTCCACTAATCAAAACATTGTCCACTGGGGACCTTATAATTTTTGAGCCTAACAAAAGTCTATTGTCGTCTCCTTTCAGAGAGTATCATCCCCTGCATCATCAGCTTACCCTGGCTGCAGGGCTGCTGTCAGCCAAGCATTCATAAGGCGTGGAACTCCACGCTCAGCTTTAAATGTAATGTTAAACTCACTTTCATTGAATACAATGAAGCAGTATGATTCATCTCTAAAACTGTGGTGGTTGTTTTGTCAAGAACACAGTATGGACCCATACCAAGCATCTGTTCCCTACATATTAAATTTTTTATCTCAATGCTATGAAAATGGAGCATCATATGGAACCATTAATACTACTCGGTCAGCACTATCCCTACTGATGGGACCTAAAATTGGATTGGATGATAGAATAAAAAGATTTACAAAAGGCATCTTTCGATCAAGACCACCAATGCCAAAATATAATAATACATGGGATCCAGGATTGGTACTAACTCATCTGGCTGGGTACTATCCAAATGAAGATACTTCACTAGAAAAATTAACTAAGAAATTAGTCACCATACTCGCACTGACAACTGGTCACCGAGTACAAACTCTATCAATGATGTCTATTTCTAATATTAAATTCAATGATAATGGTGTACAAATATACATACCTGATATCATAAAAACCTCTAGAAGAGGTAGTATACAACCAATGTTCCACTTAAAAACATTCACTCAGAATAAAGAAATTTGCCCAGTCCACACTATTAGATCTTATATAAATAAGACAGGTCCTATAAGAAATGATATAGATAAATTAATTCTTACATTCAAGAAACCACACAAGAATGCATCAACTCAAACCATAAGCCGCTGGATAAAACAAACATTGAAAGAAGCTGGAATAGATGTCACCATCTTCTCAGCTCATAGTACCAGACATGCATCAACATCTGCTGCAAACAGATCTGGAGTCAGCATTGATGTCATAAGGAAGGCTGCAGGGTGGTCTCAAAGTTCCGCTATGTTTGCCATACACTACAATAGACCTATAATTCAAGATCAAACCCTGTTTGGTAGTGTGATATGCAATACTATAACAAACACTTAAGATTAAGTGAGTTTTGTGTTATATTTTATTATTAAACAAGTTGATTGTCACTCGAGAATTATTAGCACCTACTGTACGGAGGTTTTAAATATATTTTTTATCTTTCTATTTTAAAACTTGTTATTATTGTGTTATTCACAACCCAACTTTGAACATCTACTCGTAAAACCGTCTCGGACAAGGAGAGAGTATAATTATAAGATTAAACGAACTTACCTTAAGTGAAGTTCTATCTTAATTATACGAAGCTCCTTGTCCGAGACGGCAGTCCCTAAAAACCCTCCCACTTATACTTAATAAGTATAATCCCAATAATAGGGGTTGTTCATAAACCTTGCTTTAAACGTAATGACATGTAAACAAAGTTGCCACACTTGGGAATTAATGTTTTTTTTTTTTAGCTTTAAAATTGTGACTAAGCGCTGGTACAATCAGCGTTACTACTCGTAAAACCGTCTCGGACAAGGAGCTTCGTATAATTAAGATAGAACTTCACTTAAGGTAAGTTCGTTTAATCTTATAATTACCCATAAGTAGGTATCTGTATTTGTATTTTCGGAACAGAAGGCATGTTATGGATCGTACTATAATAGGTATTTCGTGTCAAATTATGAGAGGTATCATTTTCTTGAGATAACGTTAAACTCACCGCCATTGTGATATATGAAGACCCCATTTCGCTGACAGGCGAAAAGTCCGCACCGCCTTGAAGCAAGTTCACATTCCACGATGACGATGACAGTGTTGCTGACCCAGCTACAAACAAGCGCGACGCAACAATGTTATTGTAGATTGTAGAACCATATCCATAAAGTTTTCATAGAAATTGTTCTAAGAGTCCCGCGCTGTCGCGTCGCCCCTGTTTGAAGAAGCCTGACAACGAACGATAGGTACTAGACAGAGCTATGCTATTCTCCAAGAGTTGTATAGCTTCTTAGCATATCTTGGTTGTAGGTACTTTACGCCACGCCGAGCTCATTGGTCGTCGAGACAGATCCCAAAGCTGTAAACGTTAACCAGTTTTTTGTGCAATAAAGTCAAATTTACTCTTTTTCTTATGTAGTCTTTGTCTGTGACCCCATCCCCCCAAAGTCTTTGGCTGCGACCGCGCCTGCCTCGAGATCAACCGAGCGTGCAGCGCTAATCCAAACAGCTTACAGTAACACCATAAGGCGAGGTGCGTGAGTGATATAAGGTCGTCGTCAACTCGTCAACCAACCCTAGGCTGTAACGTCCTGTCGCTGTATCGTATGTATACGAATTTAGGTCTTGTTAAATCGATCAATATCTACTGAGAGTTTTATGAGTTTAAAATTTTTGAGTTGAATAGTTCTAATCTCACTGCTGTCGCAGCCTTGAGTGCTTCTGTAGCTATTCGCAGCTTAGTGAATCACACTGTTGTTTTGTCGCGGAGTGCGAGGTGTCCTTGGCGAATAGCACTGCAGTTGCGTTGTATTTTCTCATAAGAATAAACGCAAAATAGTTTTTTTTATATAATGTTTTTGCCATATGTAGGTCGGTATCTACCGCCGATTAAGCTAAAGAAAATTCAATCTTCATCATCATCATTTCAGCCGAAAGACGTCCACAGCTGGACATAGTCCTCCCCCAAGCTCCACCACTTCGACCGGATCTGTTCTTCTTGCATCCAGCGGATTCCTGCAGCCTTCACCAGCTTATCGATCCATCTTGTGGGAGGCCTTCCAACGATAGGTAACTTCTTCCCGTACGCGATCGCCACTCCAGGACCTTTCGGCCCCATCGGCCATCTCTTCGGCGAGCTTAAAGATAAATAAGTTTTGGTCATTGTAATAGGCTTTTATAGATATCTCGGTCTTGATTTTATTATTTTACATGTTGTATAAAGTATCTACTGCTTCAGCACGCAAATTCGTTCGCGTGGAAGTCGTAAAATCGCAATAATGACTAAAATAGCAGCTACATTTTCATATAACTTTCTCGGTCCCGACCTACACCGCCGCATCACATCGCTCGTTTACGTTTTCGCTTAGTGTACTTTCTGACGTAATTTTTTTGGATGTACAGTCGCCAGCCTGGTCAAGCTATCGCAAACTGTCAAATTTTCCCAATTGAACATGAACCATATTTCTTTGCGATAAAGTTGAAAAACTATCAAAGAAATTTGACAGATTGGGGTAGCTTGATGTGCTGGCCTCTGGTACTCAACCCCTTAGGGTCCTAATGTGATGTTAAGCGGCCTATACCCGTCTTCATGAATTGGGCTAGCAAATGCAAAAAGACACAATTACTCAAATCTCTCCTCTTTCTAGATAAGTATAGCGCTACGAAAGCGCTATACTTATCTAGAAAGAGGAGAGATTTCCAAACTCCAGCTTTATTGTGTACTTAATAGTAAAGTATGGATATATTAGATAGAATGTAGATATTAGGTACCTACTTAGTTATGTAAATGTCCTGCAAAATGTCATACAAATTTTCGTTATAGCCATAATAATAAGTCAATCATCATCATCATTTCAGCCGAAAGACGTCCATTGCTGGATATAGGCCTCCCCCAAGAGGCGGGTTTTGCCATAATCGCCACACTTGGCAGGCGGGTTGGCGATTGCAGTATGATGGTAAAATGCATAGAGAACGTTGCTGCCCATTCTCTAGTAAGTCCTTTAGTCGTCTTCTACGTAGGTACCTAGCTAATCGTTTTCCAGCGAGGCAATTGCATACAACACTAATGGAAGGAATGACTGTCATTTTGTCAGTTCAACAATATTCATTGCGTTATTAAGGTACAGAGGCCAGCACATCAAGCTACCCCAATCTGTCAAATTTCTTTGATAGTTTTTCAACTTTATGACGAAGGAATAAATAAAGTTTATGTTCAATTGGGAAAATTTGACAGTTTGGGATAGCTTGACCTGCTGGCGACTGTACCTACTTAGGTACGTTATTGAGCGGACACATTTTCCGAAGCAATGGATTAGCAATATTTTTCAAAAGGAATCGAATTTTGATTATGTAATTCAGTGTGTTATGTACGCAATAAGAGTGTAGATAGGTATGGCCGACGTACGCTTAGCACAAATTGTTTATGGACACTCCCACGCCAAGACAAAAACAAGTAGGTAAACTGCAGACTGAAAGCGCGTGGGCGGCCGGTTTATAAGTGTACCTACATAAAAGTTAGAGATGTGCCAAGTCAAATTTTCACCGAGCAACCGAGTATTGCTCGATAATATCGCTGCCCTAGTTCAACAGTAAGATATCTTTAAAAAAAAACAAAATTGAGATAAGTTTTGTTTCATGTGAAAAATTTGCTCTTCTGTCTGGTTCAAAAATCGGATATTTGTAAAACGCAACCAAAGTGCCTAAATTTCAATGTCTCACTGAGACATTTAAGCATATTTTTACCGACCTTTAGTTCAAGATTCTGACATCTTAAGATATTTATAAAGTCAGGAATATTTTTACTTTTCTTTTATTTCTACACTGAGACTTCTTCAAATGTACTTATATGGAATTATAAAAACACAATTAAAAACGAGTGAATTAATGACACTTAAATCATAAAAGTATGAATAACTCAAAACATACTTTGTATAACATATCTTACTGTTGAACTAGGGCAGCGATATATTTACCGCACCGAGTACTCTGCCGAGAAAATCCGTTTAGTTGAGTTTTGTTTATCGGGAAAGTCTATTATCTGGCGGACACGGCGCAGCATACGCTGGCCGAATGCGTCGCATGGGACGAGCCTTGCCGTGGCTTCGAGCGACCTGCCGCTGTCGACCGTAGTTCGCTCAACGGTCAGCAGAGTCCTTGGTCGCGGTGGTATCCTTCTGCGAAACAGTTATCTCGCAGAAGGAAGCTATAGAAAGGGAAAGGGAGACCACAGCGCTGTCCCGTCCAGTAGCAAAAAACGCCCTCTTCCAGCCCCCCTAAACGAGTCCAGAGGCGACGGACTCGGGGACATCTGTCACCCCCCATTCCACAAGACCCGAGAAGGCGGGTCGTAGTGTTCCACGCGCGCGTCTCTAAGACGTAACGGGGGGGGAGTTCAACACCTCACCCACTCCTATGGGACGTGCGCCGCGCAGCGCGTGCCATCACCACTCCGGGAAGTCACCGACGTTGGTAACACCGGGGTGGTTTTAGTCAGTAACAGTATGACAGACTCCTTTGCCAACCCCAAGGAACCCGAAGAAAAAAAAAGAAAAGGTATTGGGTAGTTACTTACGTAATCTAGGTGGGTATCTACTTATTTAAAGACCACACGAAGACCACAACGAAGATCGAAAATTTATAACCTCGAGAGATTGTTTAGGTATAGAATAGAATATGTTCGAATTTTTCACGAGATTTTTCTGACGATGTCTAATCAAAGCACCTACATGAATAATGGGTTATAACACTTCTAACTTTATACGTCTGTTAAAAGTTCTTTTCGAGAACCTCGGCAGTCAAACTGAGTTATTCGGCCGATAACGAATACTAGGTACCACAGAAAAAAGAAGGTACATCTGAGCTAGGTACCAAAATGGCTGAGAATGCCGAGTACCGAGTAATAAACGATGACCCACTGTAACTCTACTCAGCGCATCTCTATTATATATAGTTCCTATAGTAGATAAACATGGCAACGCGAATGTGAATTATGTTTAGGCGCTTCGTCATGGGTCACCTTGACTTAGCCCTAATAGTCTGCCCTAGCAAAGTCAAATATATATTATAGTATAGGTACCTAGAGTACCCACTGTGACAGACGCATTAATCTAGCATTCATTGAATTTGTTATTTCTTATCTTTAGAGTACAGTTTTTAAATTGAACTTGTGAAAATCGATGGATACAATGTGTGGAAGAAGATATGGTTAGTAAGGGAGATAAAGAAATCTATACTAATCTAACTTTAAAATATACTAGCAGCGCTCCGCGGTTTCACCCGCGTAGTTATCGTTCCCGTGGGAATACGGGGATAAAATATAGCCTATGTCACCCGGGGATAGAGTAGCTTCCCAACATTGAAAGAATTTTTCTAATCGGTTCAGTAGTTGCGGAGCCTATTCAATGCAAACAAACAATCAATTCTTTCCTCTTTTGTATTAGTATGGATAAACTCGTATATATTATTGTTATTAATACAATATTGTTTGAACAATATTATAAAGCTGAAGATTTTGTTTGCTTGAACGCGCTAATCTCAGGAACTAGGTACTAGTTCGAATTGAAATATTATTTTAGTGTTGGATAGCCCATTTATCAAGGAAGGCTATAGGCCATATATAACATCACGCTAATTGTTATTATTCATTTATTTCAGATAACAAGGATCCATTGAGTTAGTAACAATAGTCTTAACCTATGTTAGTACTTAACTAATAACACGGACAGTGTACAGGTGACCTCACCAACGGGCTGTCATGGAGCCGAGCAAAGAGAAAAAAGTCACGAATACCAAGTACTCGCACGGGCAGGCGATTCGAAGCGACGGGGACGACGCGGACGGGTGGGTCGGGGGAACAAGAAATTTGACGTGAACGAAGTCGCGAGCAGAAGCTAGTAAATAAATAAGATGCTTTTATATGCGACAAGACATGACGCAAATCAGAAGGATATTAATATACATTTAAGACAAAAAAAAACTCAATAGGTTAATCGTCGAATCTAAATACCTATCAGGTAAGTATTATTCGTCAGACCACCTATTAATTAAAATGTTACTCTTCATAACTTGCGAAACTACTTACACTTATTTTCCACTCACTGCAGCTTTCAAGAGGTGGTGCTGGTGACTGGTGCCCGCCCGGTCAGCCACCGCACCGGTGGTAACGGCCGCGACTTACAAGTTGTAGGCCGTTGTTGGTTCGTACCTACCCAGTCAGGCGCTTTACTATCACCAACGGCTCTTAAAACGGCGAAGGAAAACACGGAGAGGAAACCGACATGTCCTTGAACGAAACTATCGAAGACATGTTATGAAATTAAATGTTTATATAGAGTAGATCGTAAAAGACACTTTTACACACCTTTTTACACTTAAAATATCATGGCTTTTACACGTCAAAATTCAAAAAATCAGTATTTTAAAAACTAGATGGCGCTGGCATTTCCTAGGTGACTATTCCCTGAGAAGAAAAGCTGAAACAAACTCAGAGGTTACGGTTTCTTTTAAAGTCCAAACATTATATTACTTATTTGAATTTTATGTGAGTCTAACAATGCAGAGGGCAATGTCTGGAAGGGCATTTTGAAGAAAGAGCCATTGTAGCTTTGAGCTGACCTGTCTCAACAGACTGCATGTAATCAGTCACCGTGTAGCTCAACCCTATTTTAGGGAGCTCATGTGACATCTTTCAAAAATTTGTTTATAGATTTACTCTATTCCTTGTAATATTTAAAGTTATACCATATTTATATATTTTAAACCCATAAAACGCTCAGTCGAGATTTATCGATTATGATTTAAAGTATTTGTTTCAAGCCCTTCGTTCGTCTATGAAACAGTGACGGGAGGCTACAGCCTAGAGATCGTCGACGACCACAATCATACTAGTGAATACAGTTTGAATCAGCGCTACGCGCTCGGTCGATCTCAAGGCTGTCTCGACGACGAGCTCGACGCAGCTTACAGCCATGAAATTGTCTTTTAGAGAATAGCACTGCTGGCCCTGCGTGGTGTATTACGGATTGACGGCCCTCTCCCTCACACAGAGAGGAGGCCTGTATCCCAGCGACATTATAGGCTGATGTGCAACGAAAAAAAAGGGGGGGGGGGGGCGGGAATTATGCGTCTTATCCATGCAAAACGGCAATCGCTCAGTATACTGGGCCTTAATTCACTATAAAAATAAAAAATAAAAATCATTTATTTCAGACAAAAAAGTCCATAGGCAAGGCAAGGTTGTTAGTAACAAGAATTTTGCTTATATCTAGTATTAGTAATTTAAAAGTAAGAAGAAACTTGACACCCCTGCACAGCAGGCTCACGGCACCGGTCTCGCAACACATGGAGTTCAGTGAACCTACTGAGCAGAACTGTATCGGTTCTCTCGCCAACCATCCCTTAACGATCACTTATGATCACTTATCGATTCCTTCCTTGGAGACCACGTCAATTTCTTAGTTCACACGCGACATCTGCTAATAAATATCGACAAATTGTCTTGGAACATACAGAATATGACATTTCACACTGGTTTCTACAAAACACGATATTGACGTAGTTTCACGTAGTTTGAACTTAGTAAGATTCTGCAGGGAATCATACAATCAACCATACAGAATTGAAGCCCTGCTGTGGCTCTGTGCATGACAGGGCCTACTCTCTATAACCGTCAGCGATGATACGGGCCAGTCCGAAAGTAATTCGTAACATTAAAATTAACTTTAGGTACTCCCGATTTAACTTTTTCGGACGGGAAAAAGACAGCGGGAGTTAGGACAACTTTCAAATGGAGTTATTAATTCGTTACTTTAGCCGAAACTACGGACTTCGTGCATAAAGAGTAGACCCCTGACCTACAGCGCCGCTTACGACGATCTAGTAGAAATATATTGTGTTCTGTGGCAACGACTACGTATAGCTGAATGAATCACTTGCACTCAAATCAATGACTCTGTAGCGGCACTACAAATAAAAATGCTTCGCAACAAAATCTAAGAAACGCAAAAAGAAAAGTGGCGCCATCTACAATGCAACAGGCGAACTATCTAAGCAATTCTACATCGCGCAATCAGAGTTTACCACGGCACTCGAACATATACAAAATCCCGACATCAACTGCCGGGCAGTTGCCTGGACCAGACACAATACCCGTCTGGGCGGAGGATCCTCCTATACCATCATAGGTATGAGTGAACTTTACACCCTGTTCCACATACCTCTACCTCTATAACTCAAACGATTAATTGATATTTGCACGCACTAACATTGATGGGCGCAGGCGCCCATAAACTCCAATACTTTAATGCTTTAGCGTCTACAGTCTACAGTCTAGACTAGAGTATGTACCTACCTTTAGTACATGTACAAGGTCAAATTCAAAATAAAAAAAGTCATTTAATCAAACTAGTCTGAGAGTCAGCACTTTTTGAAGGTCAAAAAGTCCCCACAAAAACACCCGCCCTTCACCACTTCCTAGTGCTTCAGCTGGGAAGAAGAAGTGGCGCAACAAACTCCCCAGCAGCACAGCTGTCTGTTGAGTTAGAAGAAATTGATTCTGTACAATAATCTATATTAATAAAATGAAAAGTCCTGACTGACTGACTGATTGACTGACTCATCAACGCCCAGCCCAAACCCTTGGACCTAGCAAGCTGAAATTTTGCACAGAGGTTCCCTTTATAATGAAGACAAGGAATAAGGAAGGATTTTTCGAAATTCAGCCTCTAAGAGAGTTAAATAGGGGATGAAAGTTCCGCGCGGGCGAAGCCGCTGGCAAAAGCTAGTGAATAATAAAATGATGTATAGTATAGAGTCTAATAAAATAATCAATTACTACTACCGACGAAAATCTTGACGTAAAATCTTATGTGGAGTTAGCTTGAAGTGAGCTTTTATCACTGTCAATCCCTATATGGTATCGCAATATCGTCAATTTATGTCCGGCTTTTCTGCCCTTGTCCAGAGTTTTCGTCTTCTGAATAGGTACCTATTTGCGTACAGGCATTATTAGGTATTAGAGATGGGCCGACTATGACTTTGGCCGACTAGCCAACTAGTGGGCCAAGCCGATCATGGCTTTCGGTTGAGTTCGTGTACGTTACCCTAGCAAGAAAGTGTCTCCTAGAGTTATATGAGTAGAACGTATAATGTGTGCCTTATCTGCTGTAAATGTGCCCCCACATAAAAAATGTGTGCCCCTTGTCGTTTTGGAGAAAAACGGAAAAAACGATTCTTGCTGGGGTAACGTTTTTCTAGCAGGAAAATTCTAAACGAATGATCGGAGAGAGAAAAATTGTGCATGGCCAGAGAGCTTTTAAGTGTGCCAAAATGTGCCCCCAAAAATAAAATCTGTGCCCCTTCAGGTTTTCGAGATATTGCATTTCCTGCTGGAGTAACGTTTTGATGAATCGTATATCTCTAAAACTATTGCATGTGCCCCTGTAGAATAAACATACACGAGTAGCTCTTAAGGGGCACACCTTAGTGCCCTAATTAGATTTAAGAAAATATTTATAGTTTTCAAGTTATCGCGGTTTTATGAAAACCCGAAAAAACTTCGCAGCGCCTAAATGAGACAAGGCACAAGTTCGCTGAAAACTGTATTCGATCCTTCTTGACGCTATTAATAACCATACAAAGTTTCAAAACTGTTCATGCATGCGTTTCTGAGTAATCTTGCTAAAAGTCAAAACGATGGTGTCTTAACTTTCACGGCAAAATACAAGGAACCGGCTCAATCCCAGATATGTAGGTGTGAACCAAAATTGTGTGCCTTTAGTCAAAAATATATGGTGAAAATATTCAGCTTGGAATGTTTCGAATTAAGTCAATATTAACAAAAAACCAAAATATGTAAACAACGGCTGGTTATCCGACCAAATTCCAATGACTACTAAAAAGCGACTGATTCATACATATCGATGACCTTCTTTATTGGACGTATTATACCTAAGCTGTTGTCCGTACAGTCGCGTTCAAAAGTTTTGGGGGCTAATTAAAAATATATATTAAATGCACCTTGTGACTATATTAAATCAACCAGCTTGTTGATGTGGAAATTACTATATTTATTCCCTTAATTTTAATTCTTAAAGTAAGTATTGCATCAAATCACAGATTAAATTTCCTCCCTATAAATATTATAAATTATTTGCACGTTGTGTAGTCGTTATTATTTAAAATACAGATCAGTTTTTCATCTAAGTTTAACATATAATTAGTAAATTGGCATCATAAAAAATCACTTAATTATAATCATCAAAATCATCAATACTACGCTCTAAGTTCATAAAGCTGTAGGGATGACATTTTCTGTTTTTTTTTTTGTTCCTACGCCTTTATGAACTTGGAGGGTTGTATTGGTGATTTTGATGCTTGTAATTCTGTAACTACATACGTCTTACAGCCGCGAATAATATTTTAATCAACACACAACCTAGCACTGGCCTGCAAATTACAAAAAACGCAAGAAACTTTGAATTTCGCGGGCTGGTTGGAGCATTCCCCTTACTGATGAAAAACTTACTGTTAATTTATCGAACCTATGGCTTATCAATAAATATAATAGAAACAGCTACTAGAATATAATCCAATAACAACTTTATTTTATTACTTATTACTTTTCTACTTCAGTGTACTCAGGCACAACCGGTTAGTGAGTAAAGTAAAGAAGGTCATCGATATGTATGAATCCGTCGCTTTTTAGTAGTCATTCAAATTTGGTCGGATAACCAGCCGTTGCTTACATATTTTGGTTTTTTGTTAATATTAACTTAATGCGAAACATTCTAAGCTGAATATTTTCACCATATATTTTTGACTAAAGGCACACAATTTTGGTCCACACCTACACATCTGGGATTGAGCCGGTTCCTTGTATTTTGCCGTCAAAGTTAAGACACCATCGTTTTGACTTTTTGCAAGATTATTCAAAAACGCATGCATGAACAGTTTTGAAACTTTGTATGGTTATTAATAGCGTCAAGAAGGACCGAATACAGTTTTCAGCGAACTTGTGCCTTGTCTCATTTAGGCGCAGCGATGTTTTTTCGGGTTTTCGTAAAACCGCGATAACTTGAAAACTATAAATATTTTCTTAAATCTAATTAGGGCACTAAGGTGTGCCCCTTAAGAGCTACTCGTGTATGTTTATTCTACAGGGGCACATGCAATGGTTTTAGAGATATACGATTCATCAAAACGTTACTCCAGCAGGAAATGCAATATCTCGAAAACCTGAAGGGGCACAGATTTTATTTTTGGGGGCACATTTTGGCACACATATAAGCTCTCTGGCCATGCACAATTTTTCTCTCTCCGATCATTCGTTTAGAATTTTCCTGCTAGAAAAACGTTACTCCAGCAAGAATCGTTTTTTCCGTTTTTCTCCAAAACGACAGGGGGCACACATTTTTTATGTGGGGGCACATTTACAGCAGATAAGGCACACATTATACGTTCTACTCATATAACTCTAGGAGACACTTTCTTGCTAGGGTAACGTACACGTTGAGTTCGGGTGACATCGAGAATTTTCATGACTAGGCTTTCCGCGCCCAGCGACCAGCACCCTAATAGGGTATTTTCCAATTTATTAAAAACTATTCTAATTTGAAGATTAGGATTAAATAGGTATGTAACAGAAAACTAAAAGTAAATTGATTAAATCGATTTTCTCAATTAAAAACGATACCAAATTTATTTTTCGTTGTTTTTAACCGCTCACGTACCTACTACGCATTTACCGCCAAAACGCTCCTTACGATGACTTTTATCACGTGACGTCAACTTTGTGTAAACTAAAGTAGTTAGTAAGTAAACAAGTGAGTGTCGTGTTTATAATTAACAAGATTTTTTATGGATAGAACGTGAAATCACTGGTGTGCGGTGCCTCTGTGCACAAATACTTCAAAAACTGCGCCAAACGAAGTATTTCAAGTACTGGTGCTGTTTACACAAAGCTGACGTCACGATGTCACGTGATAAAAAGTAATCGGAAGGTGCATTTTGGCGGCAAATTGAAAACAACGGAAAAGAAATTTGATTTTAATCGCTTTATTGGAGAAAATGGATATAAATATTGTTTTCTTTTTTGTTTTTTTTTAAATATATCGTCCCAATCTTCAAATTAAAATAGTTTTTATCAAATTGGAAAATACCCTATTGCGTAATTCACGATTAAGGCCAGGTTGCAGTAATTTGTAACTTTTTTAAACCTGTGTAAATCAATGAAATAGTTAATTTTGGAAAAAAGAAAAATATTTTAGAAAAATTGAACATATTGTCAAGCACTTCGTAAAGATAGAAACGTGAATAAAACAATTTGGCTCGATAAAAAAAAATCATAAAGATGACACTAAAACGCTATTTTAAACGTGTTTCTTGACGAGATTACATCATTAAACAATGTCAAATTTGTACCAAAAGATAGGGCTTTTTATTTTTTAGAAAATGGTAAAAGCACATTTTATAATTTCTTTATATTTTTTTTCTACGGATTAAAAAACACGAAATTTGGCCGTTCAAGCGCTCGCAACGGCCGGCCAGTGCCCGCCGAGGCGTCGTCGAGGTTGGACACACGCCGTTTGTTTCGCGAAAATTCCCCCGCGTTTGCGATTTCTAAATAGGTAAAGATATTCATAAAAAATTGTTTAGATTTTTATTACCAATAATGGGTAGTAAAAAGAATAAAAGAACATACAGATAATTTATACATAAGGCAAAACAAAAATTGGTACTCGAAAAATGGTTAGTACCTGGGTCATTTTCACAAAAAGTGTACATTCGTGTTTCGGGTGTGTCCCACAACTTTTTTAATTTTTTACAAGAATAATATCTAAGTTTAAGATAAAAAACACTAAAAATTTGGATCTGTGGTTAGTTTTTAACAATATTGTATAATGTTGCTGCTTATAAACACAGTCATATTACCTTAATTTTCAAAAATAGAAGGTAGCTGTAGATATTTTAGCGCTGTCCCACTACCATTTTCAGTAAAATAACTTAACCTTAATGTATCTTGTTGACTTATATATAACAATGTGTTTGATATTTTGGAAAGTATAGTTATGCACGATTTGTTATATAATTACAGCAATAGTCTAGTGTCGCTCAAAATATTTAAATAATTTAATCTTTGTGGGGACATAAACTGGTTAAAATGGAAAATTCCCTTCCGAAACTGCAATTTTTGCAAGATGATGCAATCAAATCTACCATTTATGCGTATTTTTTATCGGTCAGCAACATTTTTAATGCTGTCAACGAGTTTCAACAAGTATTTCGGCCGATTTGACGGCGGCCAGCGGACGAACAATACACCTCAGTAACGGTCCGGTTTTAATTTTCCAGAGCCGCGACCAATTTCAAAGTAAGTTTACAAGTCTATTTCTTGCAATTTATTTTGATATCTTTATTAGCTTTCAGTGAACTTAAATTGATACCAAACTTGTTGATCTGATGTGTTAGTTTAAAATAATTAAAACAGAAGTATTTAAAGTCAGACTTCCGATACTTCCGTTCCGTAACCAAAACGCAGGTAACGTAGAATTGGAATTGAAAAGTTTCGGAATGGAATTCTTAGGAAGATGATACATTATATTTGTAGTATCGATCTGTTTATTATATATTTTTTAATTTACTAGTTTTTACCCGATTGCAGTCGGGTAAGAAAAACCTAAAAATTAAATTTAAAAATATCGCAACACAATTACGAGTACATTCTTCACCAAAACATTCTCATTTTTCATTCAATTGAAATGATCTCATTTTCTTGTCAATGTGCCTATTCCTATTCCAAGAATAGGAAATAATAATACTGTTTTACTTTTTGATCCCCAACCATAAAAGGGGGGTGTATGTATGACCCAGACCCACATGTAAAATTTGAGTTGTGTTCAAAATTTTACATTAGAATATTTGTAATAATTTGATCTCATTTTCTTGATAATGTGCAATAGTCTTAAGAATTCTATTCCGTTATAGGCATAGTCTATTCCGTGACTGTCCTATTTGATATTTTACTATAAATATTATTTTTAGAGTGAAACGCTATTTAATTGTTATTAGATTTTGATAATTTAGAGTGTAATAATTTGATTAATGTAATTAAAAAAGAGTTCCTAAATTGTATCCTAATTGAGACGCATACCAAAAAGTATTGAACTAATTTGGTCCAGATAGTAACGTAATGGAAATTAAAATGATGATTGTGTATTTACGCTATTGTTGATTTTACGTTTTATATTTTGTATTGAGGTACAACATATCGCTAACCAATTATACTATTTGATTTATACCAAACGAATTTTATTTCATTTATATAAACCGAAAACCGTTAGTTTAGGAATGGAATAAATTTTGTACCACAGGGCCAATAAATAAGTTATATTTCAGTAAATAATACTGATTAAGAGGTTTTGTTATAATTATCATATAATGAAAAGAATATCAATTGTAAATTTAATTGAAAAAAGCGAAATACGTTAAAAAATAAAATTTCGACATATTTTTAACAGTGTACACTTTTTCTGAAAATGACCCACCTACATAATATCTAATAATTTACCGTAAAATAAATAAGTATGTAGATAATCTACTCATTTACGGTAAATGATTTCGTTTGATGACGTAAAGTTCCAAACGTTATTTACCTACAATAATTCTTAGACGTGCCACAACGTAAAAAAGTACAGTAGGTAAGATTTACTGAACAGATTGAATTTTTTCAAACGATTATTATCTTTGCTCAATAACTTTGAAATATCGGTTAGTATTGTAAAAGATCTTGTAAATTCTAGGTATAATTATTTTAACAACGTGACGTGTAACAGACTACATAATGTTTATTTTGCAGCGCATCAATGAGAACATAAAAACCATGGGTAGTTTGTATTACATATTGTTGTTTGATCTCTCCAAATTAAACATGCCATTCTTATTAAAATGTTCCACATTTATACATTTATATTTGAATGAATATATGTGTAAAAAAACTTGAAAGCCCTTTATTGGCCTCTACCTACTCATCAAGGGCGAACAATTTCGAGGTTTACTGTTTTATTGACTAGAAGTATAGTGATTTTTAGGGTTCCGTACCTCTAAAGGAAAAAACGGAACCCTTATAAGATCACTTTGTTGTCCGTCCGTCCGTCCGTCCGTCTGTCAAGACCGTTTTTCTCAGGAACGCGTGGAGGTATCAAACTGAAATTTCTATATGATACTTAGTTCTACTGTCCCTGGAAGCTGTAGAAAAATCAACCTTCTAATTCAACGCAATCAAAAGATACAGCCATTTAGGCCGCAAAATTCCGCAAATTTTCGAAACTCGCACGGGAATCAAAACCTACAGGGTACTTCCCGTGAACTTAGAATCTTGAAATTTTGTACGAAGTCACGTCTTATAGTACAGATATAGGAAAAATTACGAAAACCGAAAATTTTTAGTTTCGTCATATAAAAAAAAATATTTTTGACAATTTTGAACTTTTACTTATATACCCACAGGTTTGTACGGAACCCTCGGTGCGCGAGTCCAACTCGCACTTGACCGGTTTTTTTCTTTTAGTATGAATTGTTGACATATATCATCATCTGCCTAGCCTTTTCCCAACTATGTTGGGGTCAGCTTCCAGTCAAACCAGATGCAGCTGAATACCAGTATTTTACATGGAGCAACTGCCTATCTGACCCCCACAACCCAGTAACTGGGTAATACGATACCCCTTGGTAAGACTGGTTATTACACTTTCGGGCTTCTGACGACCCGTAACGGCTGTCAAAGATCCACGAATGACAGCCGAGACCATCGGCTTAACGTGTTTTCCGAAGCACGGAGGGGTCTTGATATGTAAAGATGGTCATCCATCCACGAACCAACCGTGGCAAGCGTAGCTTAACCTGATCTATCGACTCGAGTAGCTGTTATGACAGCCACAAGCCCCTCCCTCTTCTGATAATATAGTATATATTTTGTATATTTATTTGGGATCTCCAACAAAGGTTACACATGTCTATATTAATATTATAAAGAGGAAAGATTTGATTGTTTGCATTAAATAGGCTCCGCAACTACTGCACCTATTTGAAAAATTATTTCACTATTGGGAAGCTACACTATTCCCAGGTGACATAGGCTATATTTTATTCCCGTATTCCCACGGGAACGGGAACTACGCGAGTGAAACCGCGGAGCGCTGCTAGTTCAGTAAAATGTTAACAGCTTATTAGCTAGTAAATTTTACGTGTGCTGTTTTACGTGTGTGTGTATGTAATAGAAGGTCACATGAGATCACAACATGGGCATATAACTAAGTGTAAACACGATAAAAATTTAAATAGAGAAAACATAAATTAAGAACGATGAAAACAAACATTTGGGAAAAAGAAAAAAACGGCTCAAGAATAAGCATTCATATTACAATCTACAATAGTGTTAACAATTTAAAAATAAAAAGTGAGAAAATAAATGATTCAAGAAGAACGCCCATTTTTCACCTGACTATGTGTAGAAATGAAATAAATCTTAAAATTCATCTAAATCTAGTTTGTAACTGAGCTCGCACGACTGAAACGGTTTTTTTTTATTTTTGACAGTTTTGCTATTGGCAGTTTTAGTATCGGCGCACAGCTTCGTTGTTTTGTTTGCGTCTCGTTGTGTACTCTGCCATTTTATGTGTGTTACGGCACTATTTACCGCCCCTAGATCTCGAAACTAATTTTTGAGCGTTAATAATTAGTTCTAACACATTTATTTCTTTATATTTGGTACAGACGCCAGCACATCAAGCTACCCTAAACTGTCAAATTTTCCCAATTGAACATGAACCTTCATCATCATCAGCCTAATAATGTTCCCACTGCTGGGACACAGGCCATTGGGCCGTAATCCACCACGCGGGCCCAGTGCGGGTTGGTAGATGTCACATGTCTTCGAATTTTTTGGTTCTAGGACATGCCGCTTTCCTCACGATGTTTTCCTTCACCGTGTTGAGAGCAGTGTAGATGAAATAATTTACACAAAGTAAAGCGCCTGTCTGGGTTCGAACTCACGACCTACAACTCGTAAGTCGCGGCCGTTACCACTGGGCCACCACTGCTCTCATGAACCTTATGCTTATGTTATAAAGTTGAAAATCTATCAAAGAAATTTGACATATTGGGGTAGCTTGATCTGCTGGCGTAATGGCAAATCCTAACCAAAAAGTAACATTAATATTTTTTGGACTTCGTAGCGTCGTAATAAGTAATCGTAAAAATTACTATATGACTTTATTTTCTATACCTACAGGTAGTCTTGCTTCTATACCTTATAACTATACATACACTTTAGTTATCAGGTTTTTAAATGTATGGGAAGTGGGAATTGTTCTTTGAGGAAAAAAGGTACATGAATTTCAAGATTGAGTATTCATATTACAAATTAGTTAATAAAATACACAAATAATAATTTCTCATTTGTTGATATTGGAGAGAAGTGTATTTAGTTATTTTTGGGTTGTTTAATTCTTGATGTATTTTGATATGGGGAGGGTTATGTTCAGGTTACATAATTATGCATGTTTATTTGATATTTGATAACATAACAATGATACATACCAACCAGAAAAGCAATTTATTTTACTCTTCCATCAATGACCCGAACCCGAAATACCTTCCTTACCTACTGCATTTATGCTGCATTGTGGCATGTCTGAACGCTAGCATCGGCTAGCTCGGCGCCCGGTGCCCGGCGCGCGCTCGCCACTTCTTTACGCTCGATAATACCTATTACTGCGGGGAGTGAGGAAGCGTTTTCATACCTACACACCGCACTGCAAGAGCGCCTATCTGTTTCGTTTTGAAATAGATTCTTACACCATTGCTTCATAATAATATGTTCGAAAATTGTGTCTGCACAACAACGTAAATATTTTTTCAACACACTTGCTCATAAAATGGCTCTAATTTCACTACAGTTAGGCACATAATGACACCTATTATCAAACTGTGACTTTTTCATTACTATTATTCACTAGTGAGTTATAGAATTGGTTGAGTTGCTTTGTTCTTAGTGAGTTATAGGTTGCTTTTTGTTTGAGTTGCTTTGTTCTTAAAAACGATGATGATGGATGATGCTGGGTGATGATGGATGATGATGGATGATGCTGGATGATGATGGATGATGATGATGGATGATGATGGATGACGATGGATGATGATGAATTATGATGGATGATGATGATGGATGATGATGGATGCTGATGGATGTTGATGGATGATGATGATGGATGACGATGGATGACGATGGATGATGATGATGGATGATGATGGATGACGATGGATGATGATGATGGATGATGATGGATGCTGATGGATGACGATGGATGATGATGGATGATGATGGATGATGATGTTGGATGATGATGATGATGATGGATGATGATGATGATGATGATGATGGATGATGATGATGGGTGATGATGAATGATGATGGATGACGATGGATGACGATGGATGATGATGGATGATGATGATGGATGATGATGGATGACGATGGATGACGATGGATGATGATGGATGATGATGATGGATAATGATGGATGATGATGATGATGATGATGATGATTTAGTATTATTTTCTTCGCAAGTGTGTTGAAAAACGTCGTATGATACACGTGTGTATTGATGATTATCGTCCTCGGCTCTCTTAAGACCCTCGCCTGACGGCTCGGGTCTCAATGGCGCCTCAGCGATAATCACCAACGTTACACACTTGTACCATAATGTACTATTTCAACACACTTGCTCATAAAATGGCTCTAATTTCACTACAGTTAGGCACATAATGACACCTATTGTCAAACTGTGACTTTTTCATTACTATAATTCACTAGTGAGTTATAGAATTGGTTGAGTTGCTTTGTTCTTAGTGAGTTATAGGTTGTTTTTTGTTTGAGTTGCTTTGTTCTTAAAAACGATGATGATGATGATGATGGATGATGCTGGATGATGATGGATGATGCTGGATGATGATGGATGATGCTGGATGATGATGGATGATGATGATGGATGATGATGGATGACGATGGATGATGATGAATGATGATGATGCTGGATGATGATGGGTGATGATGAGTGATGATGGATGATTATAGATGATGATGGATGACGATGGATGACGATGGATGATGATGGATGATGATGGATGACGATGGATGATGATGATGGATGATGATGGATGATGATGGATGACGATGGATGATGATGGATGATGATGACGATGGATGATGATGATGATGGATGATAATGGGTGATGATGAGTGATGATGGATGATGATGGATGACGATGGATGATGATGGATGATGATGATGGATGATGATGGATGACGATGGATGATGATGGATGATGATGATGGATGATGATGGATGATGATGATGATGATGATGATTTAGTATTATTTTCTTCGCAAGTGTGTTGAAAAACGTCGTATGATACACGTGTGTATTGATGATTATCGTCCTCGGCTCTCTTAAGACCCTCGCCTGACGGCTCGGGTCTCAATGGCGCCTCAGCGATAATCACCAACGTTACACACTTGTACCATAATGTACTATATCGCAATGGATATTGTTGAACTGTCAAAATGAAACAGATAAATCATAATTAATCACGAGTTAGCAATTAGGGTGCAGGCGGAAATGTAGGGACATGTTTTTATTTACTTTGTATTTATTCTAACATTGTTTACGTGCGAGCCTGCGTTTCTTCCTATCCTAATTTCCTATCCTATCCTATATTATACTGAAAGTAAACTGCAAAACTGATTATATTCTTGTATTGTATAATTTATAATCTCAATCTCGGATACGGCTCCAACGATTTTTAATCCCCGACGCAAAAAAGACGTGTTTGAAGTTTCACGTGTCTGTGTGTGTGTCTGTCTAAGGCAACGTACCTAGCTCCCGAACGGATAAACCGATTTTGATTTTGTTTTTTTTGTTTGCAGAATAGCTTTAAGATTCTCAGCCAAAAGTGAGGAATTTTTGTGATTGTTTATTAGTTTATGAAGTTCTGTGTACAGACGCCAGCACATCAAGCTACTCCAATCTGTCAAATTTATTTGATAGATTTTCAACTTTATACCGTAAGCAACTAAGTTCATGTTCAATTGGGAAAATTTGACAGTTTGGGGTAGGTTGACCTGCTGGCGTCTGTACAAGAGAATCGGGACCAATGTATTACGCAATAGGGTATTTTTCCAATTTATTAAAATCGATTTTAAATCGATTTTAATTGAGAAAATGGACATAAATAAATTTATTTTTATTTTTTTGTTACATATTTCGTCCCAATCATCAAACGTATTTTTCTTTGTTTTGAATTTACCGCCAAAACGCTCCTTACGATGACTTTTTTATCACGTGACCACACGTGACGTCAACTTTGCGTGAACTAAAGTAGTTGTTAACAAGTGAATAATGGATAGAAAGTACCTAGTATTACTGGTGTGCGGTGCCTCTGTGCACAAACACTTCTCAAACTGCGCCACACAAAGTATTTTTACCTGTGCGAGCCGTGTATACAAATCTGAATGAAGAATCCAAGAACGTCAAAATTAAGTGACACTCCCCCAACCGGGCCCCCACCCGTCAACTTTAGCCGTTAGCTTCGTTCCCAGTATGTCCTGAGTTTTGGAGATGTATGAAAGAAGAAACCATGCTGCGCCGACCACAAAAAAGTGGGATA
Source organism: Polymixis flavicincta (assembly GCA_949987655.1). NCBI lineage: Eukaryota > Metazoa > Arthropoda > Insecta > Lepidoptera > Noctuidae > Polymixis > Polymixis flavicincta. Next base: position 862,437 of record OX465198.1, on the reverse strand, counting down.
AGGTCTGGTGGATGATGCATTGCATGAATGTGCATAATCCTGCAAGCTGCCACTTCGGAAACACAAACTTCCTATATGACGGACCCAGTTTGTCGGTGTAAAAAGCAGCTCTCAGGAATGTTTTCTCATGGAGAATCGTCAATGAAATAGTGTTAACCCATCCAAACACTGGATGCGACTAGTGCAGCTTAACCTCGTAGATCGAACTCTCCATGGTCATCATTTAGTCAAACCCTTACCGAGCCCCTCATAATACATTATTCCGAGCTGATATAAACAAGTCGATAACTATACCTAGGTATAGAAAGATAGTCGACCTAAATCACAACTTACATAAAAAAAACAAGAGTGGGATTTTTATAGAGACCGACCAAATTTCGTTTTCGGTTTTCGGCAATTTTCGTTTTCGGCCTTAATGAGCATATTATTTTCGACCGTGGCCGTAAAAATTAAGTGTCGGTAAATTAATGCTTATTATTTATTTATTCTGAGAAAATAACAATGGCAGACAATAGTTACAACAACTAAAACACGATCGACCACCTAACTGAAAATGCAGCATGCAGATAAAATCAAATTATTTGATTACATTAATAACTAGCTTCCGCAACTCAGTCTGGGTGAAATTTCTATTTTCGCCAACCCACCGCATCGCACCGCCCCCCTGCGCTTCTAAATTGCTTAGCGTTCTTTATGATTTAATTTTGCTCGTCTCTTAGGGTTCCAACCGTGATGTTAAATAGCCTGTGTTATAGGCTATTTACGTATAGAACGTACGTATAGAATTCCTCAAGATTGTGCTATCAAATGCAAACATTTTTTTTGCATATCCGACAGGAAGTTTCATTGATTAGTTCAAACAAAAAAAATAAACTTTATTTAATTTCTAGCTTGTGTCCTCGACTGCGTCCACGTGCCGATTCTCGTTCCCCCGATCCATTACGTTGCTTGCACTACAGCAAAAAGCACATAAAAAAATGTATAACATTTCATTTTTCATATCACCAGTAAGTTAAAAATATGTCATTAAATCGACTTCTAACATTATTAAAAACAATTTTCTTTCTTAATTGTCTTAACCTTTGGTAAAGACGACGCGAAGCCGCGTAAAAGTGTGGCACAACTTTGCGGCGACGCTCGTTGTAGCTTATGAAATGAAAAGATTTAATAATATTACTTTAGGATTAAAGTACAGTCGCCAGCAGGTCAAACTATCCCAAACTGTAAAATTTTCCCAATTGAACATAAACCTTATTCCTTTGTGATAAAGTTGAAAAACTATCAAAGAAATTTGACAGATTGGGGTAGCTTGATGTGCTGGCCTCTGTACAAAATGGATTTTTATTGTTTATTAAAACCAAATTAAAATGTTCAACGTCAGAAAACACTACGAATCCAAAATGGAAAATATGGCCAGAATAACACAAAGACAAAAATAAAATAAAAAAGTTTTATTTTAAGGCCAATGAAAACTTAAAAACAAACTGAACAAATATAAATTTAGAAAAATATAAGGCTTTTATTTTATTTCTTTGTTCCTCGAAAAATACCACACCCCGCTCTTACAAGGTTACGTCTAGGAGCAGACACACCGATCGACATCGTAGTTCATACTCGTTTTAATAGATGGCGTTAGAGCTTTTTGCAGGGCGACCGCGTCCGTCAAATGTTCATTTTGAAAGATATTGCTGATCCATTGCTTTATATGTTCGGCAAATTGTTCTACTCAACAACGTAAATAATGCGATAATGTTGTGGAACTATTAAAAATGAAAGCCATTCCTACTGTTAGTGTGTTACGCAACTACCCCTCTGGTTAACGTTTTCGGCCGAAAATTAAAATCCATTTTCGGCCAGACTCTAGATTTTTATCGATGTAGACTTCGCACCACTGACCTATACCTACCTAATGCATTTTGGCGGTCAGGTCAATGCCTCGCGTAATAATAACCTAGGGAAGTGTAGAGCTATGTAATATTTTTATACAGACAGTGTCGACTCGAATGATCATTACGAAAAACAGCGGCGTCTGGGAACGTCGCGTCACTTTTCCCAATGCATTTAAGTGCGCAAAAAATTATTGACTCTTGTGCCGCCATTTTAAATAATTCTGTAAATTCTATTGAGTGTGACACAGTGAGTATTTATTTTTGTTTATTTTTCTAAATATTCTGCAAATTATTTGTGTAAATAGTGCCGATATTAGCCGTTAGCGAAAATACGTCGTAGTTTTTTCCGGCGCGATTTTCAAGGCCATCGCTGCATTTAAACAGTCCGGTTGTTGACCTAGGTCAATATGATAAATTGTAATGTAGATACTTCTATTTAGTGAGATTGTAGGTACAGATAGCAACGAGAGACGGTTCATATTTCTTTATTTATGGAACGAAATACCATAACATACGTTAACTTAGCGAATGAGAGTATTGAGAGTTAGCTGAAAAAAAGTGGAACATTTTGACCTTCACGAAACTTTTGTTTATTCTCTTTGTTAATTTATTTCATAGTGGCAGCCACTTATTACGGGTTATGGAACCACCAGAAGTCCAGTATATTCACGGAGTAATGATAATAAATTAATTAGGTACTCCGTGAGTATATCTAACTAGAGCTATTTGTTAGTTCATGTTATGTAAGTTTAGTGTTTCGCGGTTGTTCGAAAAGATCAAACTATGGTAAGGATGACAATGTTGCGTTGTCAATTCTCACGGTGGCGCGGCGGCTGTGGTTTCTGATAAGGGGTGTGTTGCGGACTTGCGGTACGCAGTGTAGACAACGCGAGCCGTCAGCAAATGTTAGGTATTTAATTATGTTAATAATTAAACATTTTGTGAGTGATCGTGTGTGTTCTACGATTGTGCAGCGCCTTATGGTAATAAAGTAACTGGGAGTCCCACGTAAACCCTCGCCTTTTTTGTATCAAAACATAGCTGATGGCCTGTGCCCATCCATATTAGACACAGCATAATTATACTTTTTTTTTAAGTTGGTTAATAAATGCGGTAGATACCTACTTACAGAATTGACACTCATAAAAGTCACAAATGACTACGCGAATGAAATTTTGAAAAGCAGTGAATCGAATAAGTTGTGTCAAGCTTTATTATATGCTTTTTATTAAGTAGTGCTATCAATTTTTTTTTACTGACCGTACACCGTACCCACCCAGACCAACAAATAAAAACACAAGATCACAAGCAAGTTTGCCAAAAGTCCGGTTAAGCAGTCACAGTCTCTCAAGGCCAACTGCAAGATGCCATTTCCAAAAAAAAGCAAGTTTGCCATTATGTAAGTTCACTGTTTGATAATATTACAGTGGAATCTCGATAAAATGTCGCATGTCGATTTACTGTCTGTAAACGTTTTTCCGGTGCAAAGCAAATGCTAATGTAACATGCGCAGTAAACCTGCAAGTTAACTGGTCCATATTGGGAATATTTTAAGCTAATACTCATGTCGTTTCATTCTGTGTTTTAAACGATGATCCTGTCGATCCTGCTTATTAAGGTGCCTATGTTTGTACATACCTGGTTAAATAAATTATTTATATCAATGCTCATGTGGCCGCATTGGGTTATGATATAGGACGTGTTAAAAAAACAGGCGCGAGGCGGCCCAATTTGTGATGATGAAGCGCTGCCGCATATTTATTGAAATCTGTTTCAAGGACATCGCTGATCGCTTGTTCGAAACTCGTAGAAAGAAATAAGAAACGGTCTTGCTCTAAGGAAACGGTAGACTGGCAGTATGGCAACACGGCAATCATTCATGACAGGTCATTCATTTGACTGCCACTGGTGCCGATTCTGTTGTACACCGAACTAAACTAACTAAACTATAACAAAAATTCCTTACTTTTTACATCAGAATCTAAACGCTATTCTGCAAAAAAATATCTCTTTTAAAAACTATTTTGACACAACTAAAATCGAATTTGACAATCGCGACTCGCACGTGGTATGTTTTGGCTTCACAACGTGGTACTTGTTTGCCCTACCCCGTGTTTTTTTTAGAGCCAGCAGCGCGCCGGGGTCGGCAGCCTCGACGTGATTTATATGGAATTTTCACTTTTTTCATGGAAAATATGAAAAATTATTATCCACATGTTGAGTTTTAGAGGTGTTTGGGGCTGTATAAAGGGGTCGAAATTTTCATTATTTTCGCTAGGACACAGTGGACACACCGTTTTCGAGATATAAGCAAAAGAAAAGAAAAAAAATACAGTACTATTTTTGCACCAGAAGTCGAGGTGTCGGTGTGAATTTTAGTTCTTGACAACTAATTTTATTCCACACCTATTTAATCGCGATTAAAAATAGTCAGATTTAGTTAGACAACCAAAATTTTAGGTTGAATAGAATAATGAAATTGACAACAACAGAATAGCAAAATTACCATTTTCACTAAACTAATAATTCAGTGCAATCTTAGTGCCGTCAAACTAAAATATAGTTAAGTTGTGTCACTTTAGTTAATTTCAGATGCCGTGTTCCGAAATGCAACAAAAGTGATAATATCGCGAACCCGACCAAATTGAATAGTCAAAAAATTTAAGAGCTATCTGGGTGCTTACTCTGGAATATAATTCCGATAGATCGACATTGGAATTATCAGTTAAACGTTAGGGATTGGCTAGACTCAGTGATTCCAGCCAATCCCTGACGTTTAACTGATAATTCCAATGACGATCTATCGGAATTATATTCGAGAGTAAGAACCCAGATCATTAGTACCTACTGATTTTTATTTTGGTTGGCTTCGCGATATTATCACTATTTGTCTAATACGGAATGCGCCCAGAATAGGAAATCGTCGTTTGACAGGAATAAACTAAATTTTGGAGATTTTTAGTCTAGTTTAGAGAATTTTGTGACAACAGAATCGGCACCAATCAATGATATTATAAGTGTACACCTTCTTACTTATAAAATCATTGGCACCAATGCCTTCAACATCTGACACAAGTAAACTATACTCTATGGTCTATCTGGTCTGACAGTGACCCTTGCAGTGACCGCTAGACATGGGCGTTTTCGTATTTAGTTGCTAACGGATATGTAACCGATATTCAGTTTTCATATCGATATCGAAAACCGTTTTCAGATATCGATATCAGTAGTACGATTTGCACAAGTAACTGAAACGAACGAAACTAGTTAGTTTAAAGAATGAATTTCTCCCTGATATCGAGTAGCCGCCGGAAAGTTGCTAACTTATGGAATATTTGTTGTAACTAAATAAATATAAACTAGACCTTATTGCTAGCGCGTTAGGATATAGATATTACGCACACACTATTATTAACCAAATAACCAATCACTAGCCGAAGTTACGTAATATTCGCTTCATCACTTTTACGCCAGTAAAACATTGAATGGTAAGACAGAGACAAAGCGAATAAAAACCGTCGATGTCATATCGCTCGTTATGTGAAGTTTGCGTTTTGTTCGTTATTACTTATTCGACATTATTCGTAGTTCGTTCCCGTTGTTGCGCTTTGGATAAGCCATAGCTGGATGAAGTTTTTGTGAAAACGGTTATGTATATTTAGATATCGATATGGTATGATAATAAACACATATCCGATATAAGTTACGTTTTGATATATCGAATCCATGCCTAGTGACCGCAGTGACGGTTACCCGCTGCCCGCCCTCCGCCTCCGAATCTCAACTTATAATAGATTTTTCTCAATCAAAATAGGATTTTTCTTAAATGGCAAATTAAACGAAATACCTAACCTAAGTTTTTCATCCCTTTAATTTAATTTCAAGATGCCAGATCCCAGTGAAAGTGGTTATATCGTGGTAGAATGTCAAACACCGCCAAATCAGAACATCAAACATGTTTGTGTACCAAAAACTTGGGTCAGATGTAAAATATCAAAAGAAAGGGTGGCTATCGCATATCCCACTGAAGATGAGTCCCGCATTGCAACAAGAATTAAAAATAAAGAACCAGCAGATGACCTCTGGCAGTACTATATTGGAGACATAAAATATGAAGCAGGTATGGTATTCTTTTGTTTACTTCCAATATAATTTGAAAGACTATTCTTTCAAATTATTTTTGAAGTAAAGACTATTCTTTTGTTCAGTGGGGCGTCTGGGACTATAAATTGTAGTATTATTGCCTATCACTGGCATGGAGTGAAGTAACTGGCGGATCATACTCACACGCAGGTGACGGGAAAATAGCAAAAGGATGTGTACCTAATGTTACATTATGCCCTAAGCTGTAGTAGTCTACAATAGGTAATTAACGCATCGACGTAAAAAAAAACTTGTTTTGTCTTATTTTACGAAACTCTAATTATTAACTGCCGCACGGGTCGATCGAAGGTTAAGTTACGCTTGCCAAGGTCGCTCCGTGGATGGGTGACCATAATATAACATATTAAGACCACTTCGTGCCTTGGAAAGCACAATAGGTGTTGGTCCCGGCTGTTATTTGTGGATATTTGACAGTCATCACGGGTCATCTGAAACGACTGAAACCCAAAACTCTGACAACCAGGCTTATCACTGTATATTGTGTTACCCAGTCACAGGGTTGTGGAGATCAGAAAGGCAGTTGCTCCATGTATAATACTGGTATTCAGCTGTATTTCATTAGGCTCGAAGCCACCCCAACATAGTTCAGAAAAAGCTAGCTGAATAAGATCTAATTTTATTTCTCACTAGCTGACCCAACAGACGTTGTCCTGTCTTAGCTATGACAATGCTTGTCCCCACAATAAGGAACACATATAAAAAAGAATCATCCAATTTGGTGCAGTCGTTTGGAAGTTATGCGCGTACATACATATAGGCGATTCATTTTTATGTATAGATTGTTTTTAATTTCCAGTTTCAGAATCATAATCATCATCATCATCTGCCTAGCCTTTTCCCAACTAAGTTGGGGTCGGCGTCCAGTCTAACCGGATGCAGCTGAATACCAGTATTTTACATGGAGCGACTGCCTATCTGACTTCCACAACCCAGTTACTGGGTAATACGATACCTCAAAGATCCACAAATGACAGCTGGGACCAACGGCTTAATGTGCTTTCCGAGGCACGGAGGGGTCTTGGTATGTAAAGATGGTCACCCATCCACGGACCAACCGCGGCAAGCGTAGCTTAACCTGGCCGATCGACCCGTGCAGCTATTGTTATTTAGCCACAAGCTCCTCAGAATCATAATATGAGCTCTTAAAGGTTTTAACTCGAGTAGCCTACCAATAACAAGTAATGTTGTTTGATATGTAAACAAAATGTAACCTAGTTTAGTTTACCAAAGTTTAGTTTCTACTTTTATTAAGAATTGTTTTTTCAATTTTATTTTCAGATTCTTATGAAGACGCTGTTGTTGGATTTCTCCAAACAGTCCAAGGAGAAAGTAGTAAACAAATTGAAGACAAAAACAGCAAAAGTAAGTACACTGGTTTATATAAAACTGAGTCTCTTCATAAATTAAACCTATTCAGCATATGATTCAAGACCCGAATTTTTCGTCAGCTATCAAATCACCTGTTTCATAGAAGAGTGCAATACCTACGAGCTCAAAATTTATATTAGTTTTTTTTTTTTTTAATTGTTGCCCCACACTAGGAATTTCTCCTGTATTGTGGGTGCGTTTACAAACATTTAAACTCACATACACAAACAGCCAGACCCGGAACAACTAATTGTAGGTCATACAAATACTTGTTCCGTGCGGGAATCGAACCCGCGACACGCAGCGCAGCAGTCAATCGCTTAACCACTGCGCCAACCGCGCCGTCAAAAAAAAAAAAAAAAAAACACTACTGAACCCATAGTAGCATAGTGCAACGTGCAATCCATCGATGTCCCTGTCACCCTGTATTAACCATGCGATAGTAACTGGCTGACGGTTACCTTTGGGCTGCATGGATTTAGGATGTTAAGCACACACACGTTACCTGGGTTTAAAAAAAAAAAAAACGTTATCTGGGTTAGAACTAGGACTTGCAGTAGGAGTTGACTGGTAGAAATCGTCACATAAGTTTCCCCTCCATGCCTCTTTCTCTCTCTCTCTTTTTCTATTATATGCGTATGTGTGTGTGTGTGCGTGGAAGTATGGCGTAAGGAACGTGTTCCTGCCCGGAGTTCCCCTACCCCACACATTTCTTTATCCCTTTAGTATGTTCCTCTAGGATAATTTCCGACCTCCACTCGGTGAAGCATCAGACGAAAACGAATTTATTTGTTGCTTTTATTTCATAATAAAAAACTGTAAGAATTTCAATAGTTTCACAATGTAAATGTAGATCTTATCCATATAAAATAATAAATAAAATATCACTTACATGGTGTTATATTTTACAGTTGATACAGTCGCCGAACCAAAAAATTCGCTTAAAGTTCGCATAGTGGTGCCTAAGCCCAAACCAAAATCAGAAAAAAAGAAAAAGTCAGAAAAGAAATATCTCAAAAAACATTTGAAAGAACATTCAAAAAGCAAAATTAAAAAATCCAAACATAAAAATACAGAACAACATTCGTCGCAAGAAAATATTCCTGATTCAGGATATATTACTGGAATTGCTTCTTCACCAGATTCTGCGGACGATCAAGTAGCCACAGAATTAAGTTCTCCCTTTTTACCAAATTGCCAAAGTAATGGTTTGCCACAACATTATGTGAATCAATTAACAAGCAACCTCAATAATAATAATAAGTCTGATTTATTTGAGGGAGCACTAGAAAGTCTTGCTGATGTAATGGAAAAAGATATAGACTTTACAAAAGCAAATTTCTCACCAAAAGACACACAACTTCTGATAGACACACAAATGAAGACCAATAAAATTTTTAAGTTCATCAGACAAGTGATGGTGTCCATGAAAAAGATGTACACAGAAGCACACGAAACTAAGAAAACTCTTGAACATATAGTTTCGAAGTATAACATTCAACGACTACCTGCCACAGTTACTGAAGAAAATAATATGAATGATCATCAAAATGGCTATTCATTGCAAGAAGAAACCCTTCTGGATGAAATGGAAACCGAAGCTGACGATGAAATGGAAAAAGAAATAAACGCATATGAACAAAATGACGACACATTGATTATTAAGGAAGCAAACCTGTTTGAAGAAACGGACAGTGAAATGGAGGACAAATCTGATAATGAGATATTTAGCGATGACGAAGCATTGACTTACGAGGAACCAACAGCACCACCACCTGTGCACGTCGTCAAAAAAGGTAAAATAAAATATAACAAAAATAACACTACATGGACTTTAAAACATCGGCATGCAGGCGAAGGCCTGGTACCCCTAGGCAGGCGAGACAGCCGCGTATACATAAGTGCTAAAGGCTTAGCCAACGCTAAAAGAAATTCTAAAAGTGTGAAGACATTCGCTCGACTTCTATATAAAGAGGTCTTCACTGAAGAAGCTTTGAAAACTTGCTCAATGACTGGCAGAAAACCTTATTTTGGTAAAAATTTAGACGTAATCCGACCAGCTTTGCATTGCCATGCCAGAACTGTTATATTTGATTATGCAATGAAGTATGGCCGAGACGCGGGGTGGGAAGAAATAAGGCCAAATGAACTTACACAAAGTTTAAGATGTATGCTACAAAATAACAGAACAGATAGGCGACGTCGAAGGTTACATATGCATTGATATTTTAAGTAGTAGATACCCACGTTATTATCTGTCAAGCCTTTTCCCAACATTGCAAGTATATTATTATTTTACATGGAATGACTATCGGACCTCCACAACCCAGTTACTGGGTAACACGATAACCCTTTGTAAGACCGGTTGTCAGACTTTCAGGCTTCTGATATGGTTATCAACCTTATGTAATCTAATGACTGCTATGCATCCGCTATTATTATCTGATTCTCCGTTTTCTTATAATATAACTGGTTTTAACTGATTTTACATGAGAATTTAAGACTAATTTTGTATTTTTTGTAAAAGGAGTTATTAACTCAAAAACTTGGGTTTCCTAGACAGCAGTGCCATCATATTGTTGTAATTTCTAGGAAAAAAATACGAAGTTGTGTTAGTTTATTCAGAGCTGTCAAAAAACATAAGATAGAATAATGACATAATAATTTGAAATCCCGGTGCCTTAATTTTCATTACGGCCGTTGTGTAGCGTCCGTCGCTCTATTTTTTTTTTGTGACACAATTGAGGCAGCCGGAGCAAAAAAACTTAAACCAAGCAACTCCATAGTAAGGGTGTACCCTGTGGGGTACGGACCTCGACGGCGGCTGGGGGAAAGCAGCAAAGCCCGGCTGACTCGGAATCAGGGTTTCGCCGATAAGTTATGTGTATGTGTGAGAGTAATCAGAAGGTTTAGCAAATGAAAGAGCGTGTTCTCTGTTGAAGGTTTACTGAACGACTGGCGTTATAAACTGAGGTTGAGAGGACTTATAATTAACTTACGAGCTACGTCATACATTGCCTAAGACTAAAGATATTTAATATGCCTACGCGCTACAAGGGCCTAGAGACAAAACACATTTCTGTTAGCGTTCACGTCAAACCGATTACGCCGTGTCCTTTCCGCCAGGTAATGTCATTTCCATACATTTTGGCATAGCGTTTGGCGTGAAGGCTAACAGAAATGTGTTTTGTGTAGGCCTGCAGAACGGTTGCTGTGATAGGAAACCCAAGCACTAAGCCAAAATATATGCCATTGTGATTTGTGTCGCCGCCTATGAACGTCTACTGCATTACCAAAGTCAGATAAGTCACTATCCAGAGACAAAAGTGAAATGTCTATTGTACTTACACTAATACCATCGCTTTAAAAATGGTGTCATTTTAATTTATGTATAAGATTTTAGGATTAAGGATTGTTAATAGCAGTCTGGAGTCTGGATTTATGCTCGGTTGATGGCAATAGGCTCGTCCCTTATTACATGTGACTTAAACATAACTGGCGAAGGGTGGGGTACTGACGCCAGCACATCAAGCTATCTCAAACTGTCAAATTTTCCTAGTTAAACATGAACCTTATTCTTTTGTGATAAGGTTGAAAAACTATCAAAGAAATTTGACAGATTGGGGTAGCTTGATGTGCTATAAGTACACCTCTGCCTAGCCCTTTGGGCATTATAATAATATGCGTGATGTTATGTAATTGAAGATTTGATTTAAAAAATAATCACTTACCTCTTAGCAATAATAATTAATACTTATGTTGATTTTTTTAAACTAATACGTACCTATTATATCTTTAATAATATGATGTCGTTGTGACATGGAACGTGAACTTTTGATCTTTTGATTATAGATCGAGATTGGGATTGTTATTGCTTTTGTGTTTTTATGGAATGAGTCACCAATCACAAACAAGTAGACGAAAAAACAAATATGTATACAGATAAGTTAATAAATAAAAAAGCTTAAAACCGGAAGATATGGTACGCTCTTACACCGCAATCACAAAACCTGGACTCGGTGCACAACTACATGCAGCGAAACTCGCTCAATCTGTAATCACAGTTGCATACTTACAGTTACCGATAGAAAAGGACAGAGATAGGAACCGACACTTAGCAGCCGAGGGGCAGACAGCCGACTTTTAAGGACTTTTTATTGAAGATCACGTCTAAACGGCTTGTCTTATGTATTTGAAAAAAAAAAAAAAATGTGAAACTAGACAATTTTCTTCGTCCTTTGATATGTGAATATTTTAAATAATATTTTTATAACATAATGTAATTAATTGGTAAAGTAATGTCTATCGCGGACATAAAAACAATAATCACGCAAAAACTATCGGGTGTATTTCCATGAAACTTTCACCATCTAAAGGACAATTTAATCACCCAAAATTTAGTATACTTACGGTTTTTCTTTGAATTGTGTTTGATAAATCAACATGGGTTGTTTTTTGAAAAAATTGATGCGCGTTGAGTCGGGTTCTCTTGCGAGCGACGGGCGGCAATACATCGCTGTAGGTAGCTGTCATCTATCGTCGCCTTAATGACATTGAGGCAGGCGTTAGGCGCGTGATACGTGTCATCGTATTTCTCACGCTGCTTTGTATTATCTCTCTCGCCCTCACAAAAATTGCGAAGCAAACAGTAAATAAAATAAATACATCAACAAATTAACATTTTTGGCTATACTTACGCGTGAAAAGTAATCCCGTGTGTCGTATTTTTCTATCTTGTGTGATTCAAACACTTATTAGATACCGAAGAAGGCATTCTGTTGCGTAATTATTTACAGAAACTAAAAATAATTGAGCTTTATCGACATAAATGCTTCCTAGATGATGGTCCGCGGGTGACTGAGTGCAATTGTGTCCAATGGACTTGGTTTAGTGGGACCGCGCGCTGTGTTTAAGTACCGTATGTCCCGCTTTTAAGTTTGGTATAAAGTAGGTTGATAATGTAATTTAAAATTCCGCGCGCTCCCCTCCAATGCGTGGTACGTACAGTCAACCATGCAGCATCAGTGGTATTCGGCATAGTGCTACAGTTTGACACTGAGAGCGCCTTTATGCCGTAGCAATAAAAGCGTTTTTCGTTGTGCAAGTGTAAACACTGATTTGCGAACGACTGTACTTCATATGTAGTAAGTATTTTCAAAGAAAAATGCTGTGGAGCGTCGCGACATTTTGAATGAGACTATATCGATTGTACATACATACGCCAGTTCATCAAGCTACCCCAAACTGTAATTTTTTTCCAATTGAAATACAGTACCCGGCGATAAATATTGCACATCGACCTTTGGAAAGAGACAATCAGCTAATTTCGGCTTCGTAGAGCGTTATCTGTGTCGCACACTACCTATGTGACGTTTTGTCAGTCGTTGTTCAAGTGCGATAGAGTGCGGTCGTGTCCAGTTCAAAATATATATTTAGAGTTGTTAACACCCCCAAATTTGAGTAATTTAAAGTTGTACTATAGCATCTGTGGCATTGGTGTCTATGGCATTTTATTTAACCCCAACCTAAAGCCATCACTTATAGAAAAATTGGTGTATTTTATACAAAGAATAAAATAATTATCAACAGAAGCCAATCATAATTGTTATAACTGCTCCTAATAGATACCGGACTGTTTGAATTTCGTACGACAGAGATAACGCTCTACGAAGCCGAAAGTAGCCGATTGTCTCTTTGTAAAGGTCGATGTCCAATATTTATCGCCGGGTACTGTAAACTTATGTAATAAAGTTGAAAATAGATCAAAGAAATTTGACAGATTGGTGTAGCTTGATGTGCTGGCATCTGTACTATTTTTTAAATCTTGTAGTTGTGATAATTTTATGTTTGTACAATATTTGTAAGGAACATGTGGGGGATGCGCTAAGGTGCTCCGCGATATTTCTTACGTTTGTTTGCAATCTGCCGGTCAGTGCCAGATTGTATATTGATCAAAATATGATTCGTGATTGTAACAAATATGACCTTACAGAATTCATCATCTGCCTAGCCTTTTCTCAATATTGGGGTCATCTTCCTTCACAACCCAGTTACTGGGTAATACCATATCCCTTGGTAAGATTGGTTGTCAGACTTTCGGGTTTCTGACGACCCGTAACGAATGTCAAAGATCTACGAATGACAGCCGGGATCAACGTCTTAACGTGCTTGCCCCACGGAGGGGTCTTGGTATGTAAAGATGGTCACCCATCCACGAACCAACTGCGGCAAGCGTAGCTTAACCTGATCGATCGTGCAGCTGTTATGACTTAGCCACAAGCGTTGGAGAATTATAGTAATTAAAATCATTAATTCAACCCTCTAAGAGTGACTATTTCAAGATAAAGTAATTGAATGGTATTAAGTGAACGTAGAGGGCTTTTTTTTGGGTGGGAAATCATCAAATAACTTCTCCTGCTCTGGGTGGAGCAGTCGGGCGTGTCAGACTTTTACTGACTAAAACCCACCCGTGTTCCCTCAGTAGTCTGTGTGCCAGGGACGGCGGTATCTCTTTCGAACAACCCGCACCCCTGGCAGACATCGGCTTTTGCGGACCCCACCAATTGGTGCTGACATTTCTTTATGGCGCGTGTGGAATACACCGCGCCGTCGACCTGGGCTTGGTCCTTACCGGACAGCGAGCTACCCATTACTCGCCGTCCGCAAGCCCACGCCTACGGTGGCCGGGAATCAGCCTGGGATTCCCGATGCCCAGGGCGTCTCCTGCGGAGCCTAGGGCCGTGAGATCGCGAAACATATTTTGCTCAACACTGACCAGCAAATTACAAAAATCATTAAAAAAAAATGATTTCGCGGGTTAGCTGGCACTTTCACCATAAGGAACTATAATAATGTTTTCTTTTTTAAGTTATGTCGTTTTTTTTTAATAAACCTGATTAAATTTGTGTTTTTTTAATGTAGACACATTCGTTTTATTTTTGTCTATCAGCTACAAATTAACGATAACCGACAGCAGCGGCGGGCAATGCTATGTGTGTAAGTATGAAATACATTTACAGCTGGTTTCTGATGGTGGTTCCTTTGATTAATGTAAGTAGTACTTCATAATTTCAGCCGGAAGACGTCCACTGCTGGACATAGGCCTCCCCAAATTTGGGGGGGCTTGTCATAATCGTCACGCTTGGCAGGCGGGTTGGCGATCGCAGTATGGTGGTAAAATGCACAGAGAACGCTGCTGTCCATTCTCTAGTAAGTCCCTTAGTCGCCTCCTACGACACCCACGGGAAGAGATGGGATGATGCTATTCTTTACGTCCGGCGCCACACGGTACTTACATAATAATAAATAAATAAATTTGTGTCGTTTTATTGCTAACTAGCAGCGCTCCGCGGTTTCACCCGCGTGGTTCCCGGTCCCATGAGAATACGGGGACAACAATAGCCTATGTCACCCGGGTGTGTAGCTTCCCAACAGTGAAATAATTTTTCAAATCGGTTCAGCAGTTTCGGAGCCTATTCAATGCAAACAAACAATCAAATCTTTCCTCTTTATAATATTAGTATAGATAAAACAATACAACGATACCTAATTATTAATAAGGAAATCGTTAATTAAAAAAAAAAATGAACGGTTTTTAATGAAAAGCAGGTTAAAAAAACCGTCTAATCAAAATAAAGTCCCCAAATTATCTCTATTTCAGTCTATGACAACATCTAACGAAAGAAGCGTGGGACGATAAATAGCTCGTGTCGTCCCAAACCAAGGTACAGAGGCCAGCACATCAAGCTACCCCAATCTGTCTTTCTTTGATAGTTTTTCAACTTTATTACAAAGGAATAAGGTTCATGTTCAATTGGGAAAATTTGACAGTTTAGGGTAGCTTGACCTGCTGGCGTCTGTACCATTTTATGGAAACTTTACAGGATACATTCTAGACTCCAGGCGTAGAAATTTTGCGTCGGTTATACAAAAAACAATTTATCCAGTATTAAATACCAATGGTAATTTTTCCTGTCAGGCAGGTACAGTTTTTTTTTTAAATAAACGTTATAGATGTAGTCAGTGGCGTAGAACAGTGGTGGCCAAGTGGTAATGGCTGCGACTTACGACTTACGATTTGTAGGTCGTCGGTTCAAACCCAGGCAAGCGCTTTACTTTGTGTAAAAAATTCACTACCACCAGTCTCAAAACTGTGAAGGGAAAACATCGTGAGGAACCTAGGAGTGAGTGTCCTAGAACAAAATTTTCGAAGACATGTGACATCTACCAACCCGCTAAGGCCCGCGTGGTGGATTACGGCCCACTCCCTCTCACAGAGAGGCCTGTGTCCAGCGCTGCGCGCAGTGTGTATGTGTGAATATTATAGGCCGATTATGCGGTTTCGGTATGAAGAGCGCTTTAGGCTCGTTTGATGTTGAGGGGCCGTGAAGCTGTAGCAGGGTTCAGGGCCGGGCAAGGGGCATACATACTTACTCTCTTACTAGTGGTATGGTCATCAACAGAAGGGTAAAAGATAAGAAATGACAGTTTACAGATGTATCCTACGCCCTTACAGAAAGCGACTGTACAGTGAATATGCGATTGAATAATATAGGGTCAAATTAAATTAGATGGCAATACTTACCCCCATGGGTTGAGCATCCATATCGAAAACAAATAAAACAAAAAAAAAAAACTTTATTCGATTGGCGAAAGTCAATGCCCGTAATCGGTCAGTTAACTGCGTCGGGTGGACACGCGTAGTTCGCTCTGCTGTTTTTGTACTCTAACCCCTAGGTACGAGCAGGATACGGAGACGCCCTGGGCGTCGGGAATCCCAGGCCGATTTCCGGCCACCGTAGGCATGGGCTTGCGGACGGCGAGTAATGGGTAGCTCGCTGTCCGGTAAGGACCAAGCCCAAGTCGACGGCGCGTTGTGTTCCACGCGCGCCTCAAAGAGATGTCAGCACAAAAAGTGATGGGACCCGCAAGGGTCGATGCCTGCCAGGGGTGCGGGTTTGTTCGAAAGAGACACCACAGCCCCTGGCATACGGGCTACTACACGGGTGGGTTTTAGTCAGTAAAAGTCTGACACGCCCTCCTGCTCCACCCAGAGCGGGAGAAGTTATTTGATGATTTCCCACCCAAAAAAAAAAAACCCCTAGGTACGAGTAAAATGGTGCAGGGATAGTGTTACGGTCAGTACTGACACAACGAAAGGCTCAAGTCTTCTCTGGCTGACCGAAAGTTGTAAACCCTACTTTATAAAATATTAACTCTCCCGTGCCTTTACATTTTAGAGATTGTCATGTTTGTAAAATCAAATCGGCTCTTATTTCCACGTCAATCAGAAGTGGTTGATCGCAACCATAGTAGTCGCGATGATAGTATTCTCTGTCTACATAGGTCTAAAACTACATTAATGCACAAGAGTGTTTTCTGTATGGCCCCTAAAATTTTCAATAAACTCCCTAATAGTTGGAAGGAGCTTAATGTCCGCCAATTAAAAAATAAATTAAAGATACTGCTACAAGGGAAAGCATATTACAGTGTTCTAGAATTTCTCAATGACAATATTATCAATACATCTTTGACATAAAAAGATAACCCATAGATGCAGCAACATATTATTGCTATGATGATAATTTATTTTAATTGACATTTAATCATTCTTGTGTAATAATTATGACGAAATTTAAATATTTGTACGCCACTAAGGCCAAACATGACTGATCTCAACTATTGTAATTTAATAACTTGCATGCTCTGATGTGTACTCATGTTTCCACAAATAAAGAATCTTGAATCTTGAATTCAAACCGAGAGCAACCGAGTTGAGCCGACTGTGTCGATATTGATACAATTTATTACTTTAGGTTATGGTAATACGGTCCTATTTTCAACGGAGTCAGTAAATTACTCGGGCATTTTTCCGTTCTGTCTCAACTAACCCTTAAAATAGCACAAAGTGGCGATTGAAAATGGGAAGTGACGTAGCAAAGAGTAAAATGACGTAGGTTCCGGGTGAACGTCGTAGAGTTAGGGTGAAATGAGATAAGGTTGATTAGATAATATCTAATCAACCTTATCTCATTTCACCCATATTATGGGTTAATAGATTATATTGTTTTATTTGAGTAAACAATAAGGTTAGTAGATTGGTGCAAAATGACGTAGATTATGTAAGGGTAAATTGTAATAAAACGTTCGTATAGTAAAATCAGGGCGTATATTAAAGCTTGTGAGCCGTCGCGTGCCGGCACGTGCCCGTGTCGGCGGCAGTGAGGGTGCGCGTGCGCACGTTGTGCGGCGCGCTGGCCAGCACGTGGCGCGCCGACAGTGGGCAGCGGGTTGACGACGAGCTGTGGGCGACGGATAAGGAATATTCAACAACAATAATCTTTTATTTCAATTAGGCTGAGGATCAGCCTTTTTTGAACTCCAAAAACTTCATAAGATTTCCCCAAAATGACCGCCCTTCACCATTTCCTACTGTTTTAGCTGGAAATACAAGCGCAACAAATATGGCTGTTAAGTTAGAAGAACTTGATTCTATAAAATATGTTTGTTAAAGACTCTAGATTCTATAAAGGCATTTGACTGGGTGAATCACAGGCTTCCAACACAGATATGTCAGTAATACTTAAACACTTGTTTAAAAACTGCAAGACAGGGTGGCAAAGTACAAAATGTAGTAAAACTTTGGATACGCTGCTCAAATACGAGTGCTAAGTTAAATTAAACTCGGGATTACCACAAGGGTCAATATTGGGACCAAGTATATTTTATAACCGAATATTCCTTAAATTACCATGCTTATGGATTGGAGATTTTTAAGGACCATTTTTGATGACCGTAAAAATAATCCAAGCTGTTCCCCACTTTGGATTCGAATACCAGTATTTTACATGGAACGACTGCCCATCACACAACCCAGTGACTTGGTTAGACTGGTTGTCAATACTTGCAGAGTTAGTTCTAGATAGATAAATAAGGTGTAACTTACCCAGCCCACACCGTAGGTAATGTATGTGCGGAGTCTTCAGTCAGTTTGACGGCCAGCGCGCTTCGCACCAGCTCCTCAGCAAAGCTCCGGACTGCTGAGAGCATCACCGCGTGGACGGCGCTGTGGACATTGTAAATAACAATGAGATATTGTATTCGAATAGGAACTATCTACTAGATGAATTGAAATAATAATAGCCTGATGATGACATAGGTACAAATTATAATATTTTTACATATTAAAATACAAAAACGTTAAAAATTCAAGCAGGTGCAGTTCGATCCCGACCCGTATGTTTTTGTGAAAACGTGAGGTCAGAGTTGTAACCAAAGGCCCGTGGTGTGTGCACTCACCTGTACTCGTAGCCATGCCCCACATCCTCGTTCCTCAGCTCCAGCCCTATGTCGGCACACGCGCGCTCCACGAACACGTACTGCAGGCGCCGCGCCTCCCGCGCCACCGGCAGCGCCACCAGCGACGTGCTGGCGCCGCCCCGGGGGGGCGTGCGTGCGCGCGGCTCTGGGAATAGAACAACATAACATCACGCTTCTATTTCCCCAAAGGTTAACCAGAAGTGCACCCATATTTCTCCAGTAATGTCTGAGTCCCATCAAATAGGGGGCGAACATATTGCTCACGACCAAGCACTGAGACTTCGAGCTATTACTGAGAGATTGCTAACGTAAAAACCCAAGAACAGAGGGGCAATTTTAGTAATTTTAAGAACTCTCACAGTCTGACCTCAGTCGCAATCTGTCAAAAATACCTCGAGTTTCCATAGATTTTTGACGAGTTTTTGACATTTCTTTGTCGCTAAGATGACACTGCGACTACATTTTGAACATTATTAATTACGAGAAATTAGCCTTCTGTAACTTATTTTATTGAATACTTTAAGACACAAATGTAGATAGGCAGGCTCAATGCCATGCTGCAAGCATGTGTTAGATTATTTATTTGATATTGTAATATTGTTTGGTGGATAATGTCATCTGTCACATTAACGAAGCCTTGAACAAATGTACAAGTATCTAATTTGAATACATGTTTAAAAAATAGCTGTCTTAACTTTTGAAAATATCTTGGATGTTGTTACTATAAATGATTACGTAGTATTTAATTATACTTGTAATATATTTTAGGTTTTATATTGTTATTTAATAAAATACGCTGATTCAAATGACTGACACAATATGATATAAAAAGGATTGTAATGACGGTATCGAGTCACTTGCTCGGTAGATGTTCAGTGGGTTTTTTTTTTGGGTGGGAAATCATCAAATGACTTCTCCTGCTGAGTAGAGCAGGAGGGCGTGTCAGACTTTTACTGACTAAAACCCACCCGTGTTCCCTCAGTAGCCCGTATGCCAGGGGCTGTGGTATCTCTTTCGAACAAACCCGCACCCCTGGCAGGCATCGGCCCTTGCGGACCCCACCAGTGGTTGCTGACATCTTTGACGGCGCGCGTGAGGAACACAACGCGCCGTCCCGTCTACCACTTTTCGGCCGCAGAGGATAGGGAGAGCGGCTGACGCTATACCGACACTCCTCTTCCCCTGCGGCCCCACCGCGTCCGCCATCAAACGGTGGCGGCCCCGTCCAGGCCACGGAAGGGAAGAGCGCTGCTCAGAAGCACCGGCACTCCTCCTCTACCGCAGCCTGTAACCCTCAGCCGCGATGCCTCCCATTCGACATCGCGGCCCACCTCAGTTGCGGTGCACCTCACCGCAACCTACTTTTTGGCCGCTACGTCGTCGGCTTTGAGGCAAAAGCCCTGACGAGCGGCCCCACCGTTGGGTTCCTCTTGGCTTCACCGTGGATGGGAGACCACGGTTACTAAGCCCCCCCGCAACGACAATGCGGGAACCCACTCGGGGGGGATGTTCAGTGGGTTAGTTCTAGTGCCGTTGTTGTGTGGAATAGATCGACCAGATGTCATGTAAGTTATGTTATTTAATATTATACTGTAATTGTTGCTTATTATAACAATATTGTAATAATGCAGAGTTATCTTGGACAAAGGTCCAAGAGTGGTAATTAAATGTATAGCAATGTAAGAGATGTGTTGATGGAATATATCAATACTGTTTCCATGGAGTTTCTTGTCCTTCTTCTCCATGAAGACCTAGCTTTGGAATGGACGACTAGCTTTCTGATTAAATAATGACAAGCCTAATTGAAATAAATGCCTAGTCTTGTCTTTCTGTGCTTTACTTCATGAAACCCTTTCCCAGAAACCATATTCATAAGAACCTTAATACACAGTAAATAAGCAGTAACCATTCTGATATTTAAAGCTTGATAATGTTTTATAAAGACACACTTATAAATTCATATAGCCACTTATTCTGACACATGCATACTTTATAATATTATTACACTTTTTTATACATTATATACATTATTATACTTTACAATATAAGGATGCGGATGACAAGATCATCCGTCTTATAGCCGACTTGCAAGAGACTGTGAAATCATTCTTTTGAATTTAGATTGTGACAGCGCGAAAATATCAAAATCAATGAATTGGGTTTTATAGGTTTCGAAAAGTCGGCGGAGAGGGGCTCGCACCCCAGCCTTCGTTCTACATCACGTAGTGTAGAATAGTCGAGGTGCGCGCACCTCGCGCCGAATAACAGTTCTAGGTACAGTCGCCAGCAGGTCACGCTATCCCAAACTGTCAAATTTTCCCAATTTAACATAAACTTAATCCCTTTGAAATAAAGTTGAAAAACTATCAAAGAAAGTTGACAGATTGGGGTAGTTTGATGTGCTGGCCTCTGTACTACATAACACAATCTATTCGATATCTCAGTACAATTAAATTTGTTATTGCATATACCGTGCAGCATCACAACCATGATCAGTGAACGTCTGGAATCCAAGCTCAATGTCATATAATGCCTTAGCAAATCTGCATAGGGTAATTCTTGTACGGAAGCACTTGTAGTGCGTGGCACGAACAAATTTTTTCTGAACCATTTCTATCGCTTGCTTGTATTTATCGTAATTATTTGTTTTATTTGGGTGTTTAATATTTAACTCGCACGCAGCATAGAACAGAAATCTCGATGTTTTGAGTTTATGTCATTACATTACAGCCATACAAGGAAAGAACAGCTCTATAGTTAAATAAACAACTTTATACGACCAACCCTGAAATCCCAAAAACCAAAGGGCTCCTGTTTCATATATTTTCTCCATTTGTATAAACATAAAAACAGTGTCAAATTAAATCCGCAAACGTGACGGGTCGATCTAAACATGATCAAACAAAAATAATCACGTTTGTTAATCGATTATTGTATTTTTAGTCTGTGCTGTCATGAAATCCATGACACTGACAGACAGTGACACTCACTCACTCATTTCGTATCGTTTAGTGCGTGTCGCTAGGTACCAAGATAATATAGTTCCACCCGCACAATTCAAGACATTCTATACTAATTATCATTGAAGATTAATAAAAAAATACTAATGAAAACGATTTTGTTTTTAAACATCATCTTACCTATGACTTTTAATCTTTGGTTTTCCTAACATCCTATTTCCATAACAGATGACAATCGCATTTCAAAAATCAGATGATATGTAAAGATTGTTACATTACTTCACTTTTACTAATTCTCTTTTAACTCAGTTCTCAGATTGACAAAATCCGCAAAATTTTCAGTGAAGGTTTGATAATATAGTAGCTATCATTTGACACCAATTTCATCTTTTTACATTCAGGCCCAAGATTGTATTAAAGGGTATCCGTCTCTTTTATTTGACGCTGAATACGGATCAACAGTTCTTTTTTTGAGATTACAGAATTGGTCCCACAGTAAAAGAAAAAACATTATTATAAGTTCACTTTTTTGTTTCACCCTTTTATAAGATTTAACACCCAGTTGCACAAGTACAAACATTATTACCATATTACATAATGAATGCATTAACGGTAATGATTTCATTAATTTAATGATGTTGCAAAAACAGCTTTAAGGTGCTAACGGTGCTTGCTTTTTGCAACAAAAACTGTCACAGATTGCCTCGTTTGACATTTCATTATTTAAAATTAAAGAACCATTAAAAGCGACAGCATTGTAGGTCGTGAGTTCGAACCCAGCCAGGTGCTTTACTTTGTGTAAATTATTTAATCGCCACTGCTCTCAAAACGGTGAAGGAAAACATCGTCAGAAAACCGGCATGTCCTAGAACCAAAAATTCGAAGACATGTGACGTCTACCAACCCGCACTGGGCCCGCGTGGTGGATTACGGCCCACTCCCTCTCACCGAGAGAAGGCCTGTGTCCCAGCAGTGGGAACATTATAGGCTGATGATGATTAAAAGCGAGTCTTAAGTTGCTTTCTGCAACAAGTTAATGGAAGATTAGTATTTAATTACGACTTTAAAGCTGCAACTGGCTGTTACCATAAACACAATCTAATGTTTCATAAAATAATAATAAAGAATATCTTACCTAAGGACATCACATCGATCTCCTCATCATCAGACAGCGGTACCTCCGACACACTATCGGAATTTCGACGTTCAGAGAAATTGGAAGCATCGAAGACAGACAGAGTATTAATATCTTTAGGATTTGGGTACAATTCTTTAATACTAGACTCCATCTTGCGAACATTCTCGAGATCGTTCCAAGATGACCAGTCATCGGGTTCTGTCTTAATTTGTATGGTTTCCGATCGTATGGGGAAGTGGCCGTGCAGGCGGCAGTATGTGAGGATCTGTTTGGTCCGCCATATTGGTTCTGTGACAGAACTGTGCTCCGTTAGAATCTTGTTTATTAACTTCGCTCGGGACCACTGGAAAAATATAAAAGGAATGGTTCATTTTTATCTCCTATTAGCGGACCGTACAGATATTGTCCTGTTTCCTAGTACAGGATCGCAACGCCACCTACCGGGTCCAATTGTGAACCTAAACCATCCAGGGAATGACAGTAAGGATTAAAGGTTTGACGTGCATAAACATGATAAAGGCAAAAATATGGCTTCATCATCATCATCATCATTTCAGCCGAAAGACGTCCACTGCTGGACATAGGCCTCCCCCAGGCTCCTCCACCTCGACTGGTCTTGTGCTTCCGTAGAGTGGGAAGGCCTCCCACAAGGTGGACCGATGACCTTGTGAAGTGCCGCGGGTTTCCGCTGGATGTGTGAAGCACAAAATATGGCTTAGCTACAAAAAATATCACTTACTTC
Source organism: Polymixis flavicincta (assembly GCA_949987655.1). Classification (NCBI taxonomy): domain Eukaryota; kingdom Metazoa; phylum Arthropoda; class Insecta; order Lepidoptera; family Noctuidae; genus Polymixis; species Polymixis flavicincta. The sequence continues at coordinate 838,857 of OX465198.1, read as the reverse complement.
AATATTTCTTCTCTTAGCAAAATCCAATTTCCAATACTTCTCCTCGGTCTCAACAACAAAAGGAAAATGCTTTACAAAATCCGGGTCCCTAGCCTGATCAGTAATCAAAGGTATCTTCTTAATTAAATAATTCACTCCACACCGCACATTATTCAATCTAGCAACACTAGAACACAGTGTATCAAACAAACTCTTTTCCTTCTTAATTTCTACATTGGCAACATTATCGACCCATCGCGGTGTTGCCAGGTAACAGTGATCATTTTCTATATGAGAGAAGTTAGATTGGACTTTCACATTTTCAGTATTTTTCAACATATTTTTAACTTCAGGTTTCAGTAAGGATACGCCTTTCTTTTTTCTGAAAGATTTTAGCCCATTTGATTTATTTGGACTTATTTTAGCAGTCTTTTTGCTATTAATGACTATTTCTTGAACTGTACTTAAATCTATCGCTCTATCCATTTCTAGGTAGTATATTTTCCTTGACATTTGATCCATGTATTTGTATATTTTTTTCTTAGGAGTTGTAGCTTGACTTAATGTCTCATTAGGAATATCGACATCAGCCTTATAATTCACATCCCATTCTTTCTCCGTCTTAATATTAACTTCGCTACATTCCTCTGTGACATTTTCAGCTAAATTATTATCAATTTCAGCGTTATATTCGACATCTTGTTTCGGTTCTTCGGGCTCTTTTTTAATAGGTTTAATAATCATTTCGTCTACATCTACTTCAGTAGGTCCTTTTGAGAAGAATTCCATCCAGTTGTCGGTATGTGGCTCACAGTTTTCGATTGTTTCAGGCACTATTTCTATCTCTTTCTGCTCTATTACTGTTTCAGCTAGCCGTTCAGTATTTGGGTCCTCTTTGAACTCGTATTCTAGCATTTCTGGGGTACTGTAGAGCCAAACGTCTATGAGAGTTTCGGCGCCTGAAAGGAGAGAATGTCTGTGTTAATAATATCTTGATTTTGCCTATTGAGACATTTACATGACCTAAAGATACTTTGTGTAAATTATTTCATCACCACTGCTTTCAAAACGGTGAAGGAAAACATAGCGAGGAATTTGGCATGTCCTATAAAAAGACTATGTATGTTTAGTTTCTAAGGGTGTCAATGCATGTATTTGTCATGGGTAATGCACGCTAGAGTATAGTGCACCTGACCATATGACAAACTGTTAGTATGGGCCGCGCTTTGACTAACAAATAATATACTATTGTACTCAGCTACGAACGGGCCAAAATAAAATTATTTAAAAATTGGTTCGTTTCACAATAGTTATATGTTACCATTGTAGGACAATTACGTGTGTATTATTTAATCGTCAATACAGGATTTCACATTGGGTCCTTGGGTCTTGATTGCTCTCGGTAAAAAAATATTCACGAGCGATCGACTTCAGCCATTAAACTAATAATGCTAGCCCATAGGTTTGCACGTTGTACTGCACAGGTAAAAATAAGTTTATTCAAGGCATACTGTCAGTCTTTTTGTACGTGTAGCCTATGGGTGAAGCACACGCAGAAGACTTACAGTGCCCTGCGTGTTCAATACAATATCGCGTTCAGGAAGTTGATGGGGTTGCCACGCTTTTGTAGCGCTTCAGGAATGTTTGCAGACGCTCAAGTGGATGCCTTTCAAGCGATACATCGCAAAAGAATAGCGTCTCCGATGCGCCGCATACGGGGCAGCCCCAACAGCTTCCTGCAGCTTATTGCAAGGAGAATGCACGCAGATTGCTCCCTCATGGAGCATTGGACAAAACTACATGTACGAGTAGTGCGGTCCTGATCAAATGTTTAATGTTTCTACAATTCTGTGTCTATTTTTGTATTCCCTTTCTTATTATATTATTAAAAAACACATGTAAGTATCTACCTATGGATGATAATTTATCTGAAATAAATGAATTGAATTCAATTAAAGGTAACAGCACAGATTTTTACGATAAAAATACAAAGGGAAAGAAAGGGATAGGTAAAACGGGCTGTTGTCCGCAACTCCACGTCAAAGCGCGTATTTTGCGTAAGAAAGGGATAAAAGAATTAGAATTTCCGAATGAAAGAAAGGGACCAAAAGACATCAACGCGCGACTCATCCGTGTGCTCGTTCACCCATATATACACAGTATATCTACATATAATTCATGGAAAGCGTTCAGTGACGATGACGCCCAATGTTGCCCGATGTTCACCCAAAAAGTGCTCGACGCACCTAAAGAAGTTTTCACTTCAAAAGTCCCTGACTTTACCGACTGCATCGTCTGTCAGCTTGCTTACCTAACATCTGCATGCCAGTGTAGTTCCTATCTAGCTTGATGGTGTGCTCCACTGAGGCAGGTCGGTTTCGCTCCGGCAGTGCGAAGTGTAGCTCTATCTTAGCTGGGAACTCGCCCCAGCCGCGACGAGATATGTGGTAGGGAGGCTTGCTGAAATAGAAATACGAAAATTTTAAAAAGAGTAACCGTGGAATACCTACCTTGCTGGCTTTTCTAAACGACCAATGGGCCCGTTCACCTAGCTTCTGGTGCTAAATAATGGTCCATGTAGGTTTATTTGTTACTAGCGGTGCCCACGACTTCGTTCGCGTGGAATAGTGACTTTTCGGGCAGCATATTTTGTTCATATTTTATTCGCGAGGCGTGTAGTACGTACTCTGTACGTTAAAAATGTTCGCCGTGATTCTTTAAATTGACATAACTTTTTTATTTATGAACCGATTGACATGAAATAAACACTAAATGTTAAGTGAAGCTTACTACAATATATTAGTGAAAACCGTATCTAAATCGAATAAGCCGTTTCTGATATTAGCGTGCACAAACACACAGACAAACAGACAAAAAAATATATATTACAATTTCGGGTTCGGCATCGATCTATTAACAACCCCTGCTACTTTTTTTTATATATTTCCATTGTACAGACACCACTTTTCTACAATTTTATTATATGTATAGATGAATGTAGGTGCAGGTATAAGATGTTGTACATTAAGGACGATGGACTCTAGCATCCCCAAAATTGAAATTTAGTCAACACACTTAGACGTATCACATTTTAAAAGGTAAACTCATTCTTTACTATGACAAGTAAGTACCCACCCGGGGATAGTGTAGCTTCCCAACAGTGTTTTTTTTTTCAAATCGGTTCAGTAGTTTCGGAGCCTATTCAATGCAAACAAAAAATCTAATCTTTCCTCTTTATAATATTATTATAGTACAGATAAAATATCCCATTGTCATTATACTTTTCCTTAACAGTGCTGTTTTGTAACTACCCGAATCTAGCAAGTTGTTGTATTGGGATCTCAAGGGGCCATTACGTGTTCATATTGGCCAGTGACGGAAATAAGTTTTTATATTGGTTTTTACAAAAATTGCAACCTCTAATATGTACAGACATGGAAAAGTCAGTATCCTCAGTGACCGAGACACAGGTTCACAACTGTCTGTATTTTTAAGGTTTCACATAAACCTAATACACCGTTTCTGGGTCTTAAAACCTTCTCCCTCTTCTCATTACTGTTACCCCAAAATATGACTCTCTCTCTCTCTTTCTTTCTAATACTGATGCTACCAGCCCATGATAAGCTAGTAGAAGTGTATCATTGGTAATTTTGTGTGATAGGTTATACAGTACGTAGGCTGATTTATTTAACTTCTTACAAACGTCATTGGCATGCGGTCTCCAAGTCAAATTGTTGTCAATCAGGATGACTAAATTAGCTACACAATTTGTATCCACTTTTTGACCATTATAACTAAAATTTATATCATCAACGCATATCCTTTGCTACAAGTGCATTACTTTTTTAGATTGTATTAAGTTATTTGTAACAACCCAATATTTAATTTCACTTATGAGTTATTCATTTCCCTTTCGTAGTTTTCTTTATTGGTACACTTAACTATCGTATGCAATTAGTACCATGGGTTGTGTCTGTAGTGTTAAGTCATTTATAAATAGGAGAAATAGAGGAGGTCCCAAGACACTACCTTGCGGTGCACCGTATTTGACCTTCCTACCAGCTGATGTATCACATTTGGTTTAAGGCATATTCTGGACGTTTCTGTATGTTGAGTTCGTCCAGTAAGATAAGCCCTTTTTTTAGTCCAGGAAATTTCTTCTTATACCGTAACTATATAGTTTTTCCAAGAGAACGACATGGTTTACGAAGTCAAAAGCCTTGGTCACATCGGTGCATATAGCACATGCAGGAGTCTTATTATCTACACTTGGCATTATATTGCGTAAGAAATGTATATTGTCATATTAATATTTCATTTTTTTCTAAAACCCATTTGTTTGTTGAAATATACAGGGTTTTTGGAAAAAACAAGGGTTTTGTCATGGGTTCTTCACAATTTGTATAATGATTCGTAAATAATCTTCTGAAATACTTTAGATACTATAGGGATTAACGCTACAGGCCTATAGTTGTGAAGTAAAATTATAATAAAAAAAAGTAGGTATGCGTAGTTCGAGTCCGCCCCGTTTGTTTTCGGGAAAACGTTGGTCACAGCCGTGACCTAACCTAGTGAGAGGAGTTCCCTAAATATATTAGTATCAGCTCACTGTATGTGCACTTGGTGGTGCGGCGCGTAGGAGTGGTGCAGGCGCACGGTGACGGCCGTGACCACGCGCGAGATGTCGGGCGCGCCGGCCGGCCCGCGCACGTACAGTAGCCACAGGTGTGTGGAGCGGTCCAGGCGGGACGCGGGCGGCGCGTACTTGGACGTGTTGCCTGGTAAACAAATACTAAAATAATATTTTATGCTGTGGAAATCATAGCTGTAGTTAATGATTCTGGGGTTATTTTGCTATGCCTACTGAATCCTATACATTTCCCACGGGGGTGGCATAAATTGAAGCACTCCATGGGCTACGATGTTTTTAATACTTCTTATATGTTTATTCTATGTTAGTGCTTGCCATAAATGCGCATAAAACCGGCTCTAGAGACTTCATTAGCTTTTGCGAGCTAAAGCTCATTAATGAAAAGAACAGAGCCAGTTCAAGGCCAGTGAGAGAAACTATATAGATCGATCAATCCACCCAGCCGACATTGGCGTATTTTAAGATTTGGTCTCCGAAATAAAGGCCAAATATCTTTGCTATTGCTTTCGTTTTAACGGTGGTATTACAGAAAAGAAAATAATATGTTCGAAAATTTTTGCACTTAGGATAGATTCGATTTTTGTTTGACCATTTATACAAATAGGAAAGATTTGTCGGATTTTTGTCGGAGGAATAAAGGTCCTTATTGTTAAATGTAAGAAGATGCCTCCGACTGCATGAGATTGATTATAGTGTTAAATTTAATAGTCAACCTCTTAAAATAAAAGATCGATGGCGTAAAGTAGAAACTTAAGATTTCCGACAACACATCGATATCGTTAATAAAAATTACAAATAACAGAGGTCCGAGAATTGAACCCTGAAACACTCCTGACGTTGTGGTTATGGTGGTAGAATGGAATCCATTGAAAGCTACTTTTTGTATTCTATAGGATATTTTTTTTACCAGTGCGCAAATTGTAAACATGAATTCATCTTATGATTCTAGACCCCTAACGCAAATATTTATAGTCGGTTTTCAAAAAAAAAAAATCAGCATTTCCATAGATTTTGCGTAGGTATTGCACTTTTCTCTAGGTCTAGAATGATATGCTGAATTCATGGTTACAATTTGCGCACTGGTTAAAATTGTATCCTGTATTGACACAAAAGAAACCAACCAACGCAACGTAATAAATCCACGCGAATACCGTTAATGGCCAGATTCTTCAAAAGCAATGCATAAGCAATCTTGTCAAAGGCTTTTCGAAAGTCAGTGTTTACAGCTATCATATTAGTTGTTGTAGACCTTCTTCTTAAGAACCCGTGCTGTCGCATATTTTTTCATGGCTTCTTCACAATCAATTGTATCCGATTATACACAACTGATTATTGAAAAGACAACCCTCTTGAAAAGTTTTGACAAGTCCAATTTAGAAATGGGCCAATACTTTTCAACGTCCTGTTTTGGACCACTTTTATGAACGGGAGTAATATTTGCCCGCTTTAAGATTTCTGGAAAGGGAGGGACCCTTTATAAAGTGAAAACTCTTCATACTATTGAAGTTTATTTCTGTTTTGTTGGTTTATATGATAAAGAGATTCATACTGTACTCATTTCTAACTTTGTCAATTTTCGTCCAGAAGAGTATAGTGCGAGTATCAAGAAAATAGCTAAAAAAATCCGGTTAGACTGGACGCAGACCCCAACCAAGTTGGAAAAATACCTAGGCAGATGATGATAATGTCACTCACCAATAACAATCCTATATCGATACTTCATCTTATTTCTAGTTATCTCATCCAAGGTCACTACATTGGTGATCTTAGGCATGAGGTGACGCGGGATCTTCTTAGGCCGGCTTGTGCACGGCTCTTCGTTCATCTCCAGTATCATCACGTCCGGCTTCCGGTCCGGACGTAACGTCTTTGTCGTGTCTGCTGAGATTGTGTAATTCCGTTTTTGGAGCATGGCCTGTAGGTAAATAAAATAGAGTTTTTTTATTGTTATTAGTAAGTAATAACTGTTTATTCATTTTACTCCAACGGTCCTAGTTTATCATTCGTGACTTTCAAGTTACAGCTAAATCTTAATGCAGCATTGCATGTGTAAGCGGGTACGCCCTTTTTGCTTGGAGGCGTTTTTTAGGTATCAAGTTCTGTTTACGTTTTTTATTATTTATTTTTGGTTGAGTAGGTACAGTTCTCAATGCTTTTGTAGGTATATTGGCACATAATTTAATGTTTTGTGCCTCGTAATGATGCTCTAGTATTGCACAGAATCATGGTCTTCTAACTGAACAGACAGCTGTGCTGCTGGACAGTTGCGCAAGTTCTTCTTCCTAGCTGGAGCACTAGGTAGTGGTGAAAGGCGGGCGTTTCTGGGGGACTGTCTTTGATTTTGACGTGGTTCAAGTGCAGAATTACCCTAGTTTGAATAAATGACTTTTGATTAAGATTTTAGGCAGAATTCTAATAAACATTACATTTGGCAGGTTATGTAACAACTAGCCAGAGTTATAGTTACATAGTTCATGGTATAAACCGGGCACAAATAACACGGCTTCTATAGAGAATATTCTTACGGAAAATCCCAGTAGCATTTTGCCCGAGACGGCGAAATTGGTACACAATGGCCCACTTACAATAATTGAGACGACACGACATCCACTGGGTCTATACGAGTTCGCGAAATGCAGTACAGTCAGATTGAAACTGCATTGGTGGTTCTCAACCAGTTTATAAATGTTTTTAATATCAATACGTTATGATATCCCCATCCTAAAATTAATAAACTCATCTATTTTTTTATCGATCTATTTTTTTTCTTTTCTCGTTTAGGCAAATTACAAATCTATTGCAAAAAATTCAATTATTCTATTTTGGTAAATAATTCCTCAAAAAAAAAATATTTTTGTAATTAATTCTTCAAAAAAAAAAAATATTTTCATAATTAAAAAATGAACAATCACGTTTGTAAAGGTTTTATTGAGTGGAATTTATGTTGCTGGCATTACATGTGACACCCACCAGCCCGCACTAGGCTTTCGTTGTGGATTATATAGTTCACTCCCTCCCTCTCACAGAGTCCTACAGAGAGGAGGTCTGAGTCCCAGATGTGGGCACATTATACGCTGATTATGTTATGCTTCTGACATAGATTTTAAAAGGTTGGTTTTGTCAAGAAGTTTTTTTTTACCTTACAATATTACTCAAGGCTTGAATCTCACTAATATGTGCTTTCAATATCGAATATCTTTAAACAAAGCAATTCTTGTAAATATATAATCTGAATCTCGGAAACGATTTTCATGAAATTTTGTATGCAGGGGTTTTCAATTTTTTTTTTATTGCACGCTTATTTTTAAGCAAAACATGTTTGATCTATATTTTCCAATAACACCTTGTATACCATGTTTTATGCAAATAAATAACTCACCGAATAATCCTTCCGACTCTTATTCCTCGGAGCCCTGGTCTTGAATATCTCCTCAAGGTCGACCGTCTGCTTGCCGAGCAGCTTGCGCACTGACGGGTGCAGGCGGCGCTGACCCTCGCGAAGTGTTGAGGATACCTGGTGAAGAAGAAGGTAAGTGTATTTAATAAGGGCCTTTTTTGCTTGGGCACGTATCTCGTATGGAAGAGGGCACTCACTGAAATTAGTTGAGAAGAGAAGGTACAAAATCAGAAATAGTTTGGTGTAAAAAGGACTTAGTATTATTGTAGTCTTAAACAAAAATAAGCCTTATAATGTAGCCATATATCCTCCCGACCGATTCAACTGCATTTATAATAATTGGGTTTGTTAACTTCTCCTCAATTTCCTCACCTCAGCCCTAGCTCTGGGCTCATGCTGTGCAGCTATCTCATCCTGCACCTGTCCATTTGTGAGTAGGAGCTTCTGATCTTTGTAGTAACTGTTCACTAAAGCATACCGGAGACGATGGAGCAGACGGCGAGATGTGGACATTCTGGAAAGCAATACACACATCGTTTTCATTTGAGGGGTGGTAGAAGTCATTATTATAATTTAGTTAGATGCACTAGCAGCTAATTAGCGGATGCATATGTATTAAAAAACTTGGATATTTTAATCTGTCCATTCGATTCTTGGAGCAGTTCAGTGTAGAACTCTTCACAATATTTTTCAGGAGCCTATTCCATGCTGTTACAACTCGGTTAGACAAGAAGTACTTAATTGGGTGCATTGTTTCTGTCATATGGAATTGATTGCGAGTCTAGCTAAAGACTTAATTGATGGATAACAGTAAATTTTAATTGAAGAGTAGAACATTTTCTCCTTGAAATCACATTCCACTAGGTTATAAAAGTACATCTTCTATGAGGAACCAACAGTGGTATAGGCTCTATGCAACATGATTCCTCCTCTTACTTTTCATTTCGATATGAGTGACCAAAAAACAAAAGGGACTTAATTGTATTTATTTGTTTATTTAGGCAGTTTTATAGTTAATTTAGTATATGAAGTCTATGCAGCATGTTACACATCCATCATCGTCATTATTTCAGACGAAAGATGTCCACTGTTGGACATAGGCCTCCCCCAAAAGGGGGGTTTTGCCATAATCGACACGCTTGGCAGGCAGGTTGGCAATCGCAGTATTGTGGTAAAATGCATAGAGAACGCTGCTGCCCATTGTGTAGTAAGTCCCTTAGTTACCTTCTACGACACCCACTGGAAGAAATGGGATGGTGCTATTCTTTTACGTCCGGCACCACACTGAACACATACACATTATTGCCGCCTATTACATGGCACTTCAACATAACTGTCGAAATGCGAGTGTACTACTACAGGTACACGTTTGACCTACCCCTTCAGGGAAACAAGGTGTGATGTTATGTGTGTAATGTCAATTATGCGTTTTTCTGAGATTTTGTTTTTTACGTGCTGCTTTTTTATCATTACACTACTTTGTACTACTAAGTACAAACTTTACTCACTACTAGTAGTGGTTTCCCCTTTTTTGAAACTTATCTTTTGGATATTAAAAACTTATTGACAGGTGTGAAGGTTAGGTTACAATGAAGCCATATCAATAGTACTTTACAAGTATGGATACAGACCCCAATGCAGCTGTCTTGTACAAAGTCTTGTGTAAGACATTTTGAGCCATCAGAATGTGGAGAAAAGTTCTTGAATTGTGAACTAAACAAATATTATCCATAACAATACAATGCATTAAAAACAAGCATAGGAAGATGAATTATTCTACAAATGACTTGGCTAATTATTTAAATATTTTGTCAAGTTTAAACTTTTGGCAAATTAATAATATAAAAATTTTAAACATTCAAGATGAGAAGGTAAACCCAGATCAATAAAACACCACATGGCACAACAAATACGTTATTTAAATTATTTACTCACAAATTAACCGCAAAAAGGTTGCATAAATAGAAACAAACTTAGAAAACATAACAAACCGTTGATCTATCAGCATGACTTCATTTTCACGGATTTCAAGCTCATTCAAAAATTCCCGCCTGATAATTTCTTTGATTTTCTCAACTTTCTCATCTTCTGAGAAGCTAGGGGGCTCCTCCTTGATGCACACAGGAACGTCCGGGTAGTCAGGGTCATGATACTCCTCCTGAGGATCCATTCCTTACAATTTTTACAGTTAAAAATGAGTAACGCCCTAAGAGCGTCGCGTTATAATTACACTTTTTTACACTATTGCTATAGTCACGGCACTGCAGTTTTTGGTTGTTTATCACATTTATTCACAGCTCGATTAGGTGGGATGTTTATACTAACACTATTTAGTAAAAAAACTATTGTAGTAATAACCAATTTCCGCATTTGACAGTAGAAAGGTCAACAGCCGATTCTATTCTATTCTATTTTTTATTATGGCAAGCAAAGCCGATGTCGACTATTCTGCCAATGTCTAAAGTGAATTGGAAAAGCATGTGTGCACAAAAAAAAAAAAAAAAAACTATGGATAATAATCTTCGATGATACAGTTGGGCTTAATGTTGATCTTGTGTGGTTAGTACTGGACTGAAACAAACAAAAAATAAATACATACTAAAATATAATTGTTAGAACATTAAAAATACATAGTATACCACATAAACACAGATTGAGGGAGTAAATCATAATTTTATATTATTGTGACGGATGAAAATCATCAGCGCCACAAGCAGTTCAGGAGAGGAATGAGTTAAAAGAGAGGGGAAATTTATCGGAAGAGGGATCTTAAATTTGGTGAGACGGTTATACAAATCTAGAGGTGGGACGTTATTGGAACATTCGAAAAATATGTGGTCAAGGGTGCCTTCCGCCAATCCGCATTCGCAGAGCGAGGAATCGCGGACACGGATTTTGTGTAAAAACACAGGAGTGCAACAAAAACCTAAGCGAATTCTACATATAACAGATATGACAGTTTTGGATACTTTTTTATAACCGGAGAACCATGGTTTTGGTTTAACGGTCGGTTGTACGGCATAGAAAAAACTGCCTTTCTTCTTGCTAGAAGCATTCCATTGCTCCTGCCAGGAACACTGCAGATTCCTTTTTGGAATGGACAAAAGATCGTAACCCTGATGAGTGTTGTATGTGAGATCTGACGATAAAGATGAACAGGCATCTTTAGCCAAAGCGTCAACACATTCGTTACCCTTAATGCCACAATGACTAGGTATCCAAACCAGCTGAACATCCTTTTGATTACTAGCGCTGGACTTTAAAGAGTTTTTAATTTTTAAAATAAGGGAGCTGTGTAATTTACTCTTAAACGGATTCTGGGCTAAGGCTTGCAAGCTGCTAAGGGAGTCTGTAAAAATAACGGCTTTCTGAATATTAGGGTGTGACTCAATAAAAAGACAAGCTTCCAGTATAGCTACACATTCACCAGTGAATACAGAAGACTCCTTGGGGCATTTAAATTGTAGGATTATTTTGGAGCTTTGGTAATAGACCGCAGCGCCAGTGTAATTAAGATCGGTTAGTTTTGAGGCATCCGTAAAAAATAATTGAAAACCATTCCATCGCTCGCCCACCACCGCGTTGAAAGCCAAATTCGCTGATGGAGATTTTTTGGATATACCAATATCAAATAAAATTTTTGGGATAAAATTTAAAACTTCATATGGGAAATTAAAAAGGGGTAATCTAGGATACTGGACAATAGGGCATACTAAATTTAGAAATAGTCGAAAGGATTTTAGGATTAAGGGGATTTCTTTATTTTTCCAGTAATTTGAGCTTCTGCATATGGAATCTAATTTGTTCAATCTTCCTATAAGCGGGTGGGAGGATCTACCTATTAATCTAGACACAAAACGGGAGGCCAGATATTGCCGTCTAAGGGCCAGCGGAGGTTCAGCACATTCGACTTGCAACGCGTTAACGGGAGAGGACTTCATGCAACCTGAGATGATCCGAAGGCATTTGGACTGAACTCGATCCAGCCCAGTCAAAGCACCTTTGTTGCAAGGAATTAGAAGATATGTTCCATAGTCCAAAACACTGCGAACTAAAGCATTATAGACTAATTTCATGGTGTAAGGGTGGGCACCCCACCAAACACCCGCAAGAACTTTTAAAACTGAGATGATTCTTTCACATTTTTGGATAAGGAAATTTATGTGATGTTTGCCGGTAAGTTTTGTATCTAAAATAACGCCCAAAAATTTTACTTTACTAACTATAGGGATATTATGGCCTGAAATACTAACTGAAATATGAGGAACGAGTCTTTTGCGAGAGAAAATCACTGTCGAACTTTTCGGTGCAGATAACGACAGCCCATGGCTTAAAAGCCATTGATTCAAAGACTCCAGAGAGAGGCACAACGATGACGCAGCGTCGTCTATGCAAGAATCTGTCACATACAGAACAATGTCATCGGCGTATTGTAACATCTGACAATTATTATTTAAGCAGGATCCAATATCAGCCGTATAAAGATTGTAGAGTATGGGACTGAGAACATAGCCTTGAGGGAGTCCCTTCCATGTCTGTCTTCTATCGAACTCCTCACCCTGGACTCTGAGAACCAATGATCGTGACAACAGGAGCTCACATATGCACTGTATCATCTTAGCCGGGAGACTCAGCTGTTGCAGTTTTTGCCTGAGTACGGGAAGAAGAACATTGTCATATGCAGAGGAGATGTCGAGGAAAGTGGCAACAACGGATTCATTTCGAGAAAAGGCTAAGCGGACATCCGAACAGCCGATTCATTCAAGTTTTAAACTTTTTTTAATGCATTCATCATCAAGACATAGGTCGTATGGACGAATTGTCCTATGCAGATGACAGCAGATGTAAAAATATTTATGTCATGATATTTTCATTCGGTTTGAATTTAATTTTTTACGTGGGTTTTGAAGTGCGCAGAATGTATGTAAGCATAACAATGCAACAAAATTGCAGTATTATTCCATTACTCAATCTAAAAGGTCGCACATATTCAGTAATCTGAGGTCGCACACGTGCGAAATTAAGATGAAAAATAACCGATTTCAGTTTACCGTACGAAGTAAACAGCTTTTAGCAAGTAAATGTTTGATAGTTATCCCAACTTACGTTATTTTATCATTTTCGTAAAACTCATTACCTCAAGAACTAGCAACACCGATGCCCTGAAAACCTTATTTCTTTCTGACAACCCTACTTCAAACTGTCAAATTTGTTACGGTGACGTTTTTGCGAAAATCCTTTCTTTATTTTACTAGAACTGTAATAAAATCTAAAACGGCCTCCAGTAACGGATCGCCGTCGCGTGGACAAAGGAGCGTCGACCGTGATGTAAGGGCTCGCGGTGACGAGCACACGCCTATGTCAGACTCGCAGACTCAGGGCCCTGAGGCCATGACCGAACGACGTCCCTTCTTCTACCCAGACAGTAGTAGTGATACGGAGGAGTACAGAAGGGACGAGGAGCGTCGCAAGCGGTTATCGAAGCGTACTGGTCCTAATATCCGAACGCGTCCGACAATGCCGCCGAAGAATTTAACCGCGAATACTCCGACGCCCTCGACGTCGACTGCTCAAGAACCGACCAGGAATGGGCAGAAGACACAGAACCAACTTGGAGAAGACCGTATAACACTGGTGGTGGACAATACGAGGTTCGTGGTGGACCCCGCGCAGTTCACAGCTCACCCTAACACTATGTTAGGCAGGATGTTCAGCTCTGGTAAGTGTTTTTATTTTATTGTTTTGGTGATGAACTGTGCAAGTAGATTTTAAGATGACACATTGGTTTGGAACTCTTTTTGTTAAATCTTCTTAGAATATACATTTTTTGAGAATATTTTTCTTTACTTTTAAACTTTTCTTAATGAACTTGAGTTTTATGAAATTGACTTAGCAATGTATTGTTAGCTTAACTGGAATCAACATCAATGGAATATGTTTTTGGTAGTCAATTGGTGATATTCTGTACCAACCTACAATCATTTCCATACGAAAGTCTTTAATTTATTTATCTTAAGTAACATTTAAAAAAATGCAATTCACAAAAGATGTCACAAAGGTTTCATAATATTGTGATCTTTAAGCACATTTCTTTATTAGATAGTCTTTCGTGATAGTATGTTTGACCCAGTTTCTCAATCAGATAATCCACTTTTGACAATGTCTAACAAAGAATCCATAAACGATTAATCTGTTTTTCTATATATTATCTCTACTTTTAGTTTCAGTAACTACATCACTATTTAAGCCATTTATCTTTTATATTTGTGCACTTTCTTTTTCATTGTTTTTCTTGTCACTTTGTCTGGAAATTATATTTTTCATGTCACCACATTTGTTTTGTAAAGCTACTAAAACTTTTAAAACTGTTATTCAACGGTATCTGTAGAGAGTATGTATTTTAGAGGTGTTTCCTGGCACTTACTTAAATAAAAAGATAAGTTTTATTCATTATAAATAAATTTTTAAGTTCCAAAAAACAAAAATCAAGAACAACATTTAAAAATGTATCAACACAATCGCTGTCTTTCCAGACATGGCTCTGCATTGTTAGATTCACATAAAATCCTAATAATATAATGCGTGGACTTTAAAGACACCATGACTCCGGTGTTTGTTTTGGCATTTCTTCACGGGGACCAGTCAGCTAGGAAATGCTGGCGCCATCATATTTTTTTAAAATTATCTAAAACATTGATGTGTAAATGTGTCCTAAATGATGCACAATGTTTCCACTTTTTTTTTTGAGTGTGGGAAATCATCAAATAACTTAGCCCGCTCTGGGTGGAGCAGGAGGGCGTGTCAGACTTTTACTGACTCAAATCCACCCGTGTTCCTTCAGTTGCCTGTGTGCCAACGGCCATGGTATCTCTTTCGAACAACCCGCAACCCTGCCAGACAATGGTTCACTTGAAGGACTAAGTGTCCTAAATGATCTACTCCTGTAAATAAACATTTCATTTCATCACATTTATAATGCATCTCACACAATTTCAGAATCCACACATCAATTTCCAAGATCCACACAAAATGCTAATTATAACAATTACAGCTAATTTATGATAATTAGCTACAGTTCTAGTAAGCACCTTGGTTCATTAGAAATATGCAAATTACTTTCATCAACAAATTAGTCACCATGCTACTGAGAAATCCTCACTAATGTTATAAACGCGAAAGTTTGTATGTATGGATGTATGTTTGTTACTCTTTCACACAAAAACTGCTGAATGGATTTGGATGAAATTTGGCACACAGATAGATTAATCTAGATTAACACATAGGATACTTTTTATCCCGGTAGTACATTCCTGCAGGATAATTTCCGACTTCCAAGCGGGCGAAGCTGCGGGTGGAAGCTAGTACTTTAATATAATTATTTTGCTTGGCTCGTAAGGGTCGCAGTTAAATAGCCCATATCCTTTCTTATCAATCGGGCTATCCAATACAAAAATATTTATGTATATTATTTATTACTCTTTTTATATGTTACTATTACATGCGAATCAAACATAAGTGACAAAACTTGCATGTACAGAGGTCAGCACATCAAGCTACTCCAATCTGTCAAATTTATTTGATAGATTTTCAACTTTAAACCGTAAGCATAAGGTTCATGTTCAATTGGGAAAATTTGACAGTTTGGGGTAGGTTGACCTGCTGGCGTCTGTACAATGTTACGAGTAATGGAAAGTACTGCTGTTTTATGACAGCTATTTCCTAAATGCCTAAGCACGTTTATACAGTACATTTAACAATTTTAAAAAAAATATTTTGGTTTCTCTGTCTGTTTGTGTTCCGGCTAATCTCCGAACGGCTAGATCGTTTTTGATGAACTTTGGTATGGGGATGCTTTGAAAGCTGGGGAAGGACATAGGGTCCTTTTTATCGACACTCCACACGGGCGAACCTTGTTAGAGATATGTAAAGTACTTTCACTAAATAATTAGTCATCGTTTTACCAAGAACTTTTTCATTAAAGCACCATGAGTAATGAACTAAAGGGGGAAATAATCATAGGTAGGTACTTAAGTTTTACAGCCAGAGACATTAATGACGTTATAGGTACTGCTACTTTGTTTTATTTATTAATACAAGCTTTATGCACTGGTAAAAACCGTACGCAAATACGCGCTTTGACGTGGAATAGGGTATTTTCCAATTTTTCAAAAACTATTCTGATTTGAAGATTGGAACGAGATATTTAACAGAAAAATAAAAATAAATTGATTTCTATCCATTTTCTCTATAAAAAACGATTAAAATCAAATTTATTTTTCGTTGTTTTCAATTTACCGCCAAAACGCTTCTTACGATGACTTTTTATCACGTGACGTCAACTTTGTGTAAACCAAAGTAGTTAGTAAGTAAACAAGTGAGTGTCGTGTTTATAATTAACAAGATTTTTAATGGATAGAAAGTGATATTACT
Organism: Polymixis flavicincta; assembly: GCA_949987655.1. Classification (NCBI taxonomy): domain Eukaryota; kingdom Metazoa; phylum Arthropoda; class Insecta; order Lepidoptera; family Noctuidae; genus Polymixis; species Polymixis flavicincta. Next base: position 822,400 of record OX465198.1, on the reverse strand, counting down.
GGTGTGCAGTGCCTCTGTGCACAAATACTTCTAAAACGGCGCCAAACTAAGTATTTGTACCGGTGCCGTATAAACAAAGTTGACGTCACATGTCACGTGATAAAAAGTCATCGTAAGGAGCGTTTAGGCGGTAAATTCAAAACACTGAAAAATTAATTAGATTTTAATCGTTTTTAATTGAGAAAATGTGTATTAATAAATTTATTTTTATTTTTCTGTTAAATATATCGTCCCAATGTTCAAATTAAAATAGTTTTTATGAAATCGGAAAATACCCTATTGCGGACAATAGCCCGTTTTACCTAAGCACTGGTTAAAAAAAAATACTGGACAAGGCGGAATTAACGGCATTCTCTACCAGTCAACCTTAGGGTTATGCAGAAACGAAACATGGCAGGTGAAATATTGGAATAGACAGACCGAAAAAATTAAATACAAGAATAAGTACTAGTAATACCAGCGCTGCGATACTTTTTAAATGTCGCAGCATTATACTGAGGTAGGAGCCTTTTGGCCTCGTGCGGGATTTTCTGTTTTATTTTTAATTATTTTTTACTTTCAAGAAATTTGTTCTTTTTTTATATATTTTTTGTACCAAAGTGTGTTTATTTTATGATGTGATCTTTCTGTGCGAGTCACAATAAATACTTTTTCTTTCTTTCTTTCTTTAGTACATAGATACATCATATCATCATCTGCCTAGCCTTTTCCCAACTATGTTGGGGTCGGCTTCCAGTCTAACCGGATGCAGCTGTATACCAATATTTTACATGGAGCGACTGCCTATCTGACCTCCACAACCCAGTTACTGGGTAATACGATACCCCTTGGTACATAGATACATATAAACAAAATAAACTTTGTCAGAGAATGAACGAAAGAAAATAAATCCAGCATGGCTGGGATGTTTCTGCCAAGTTCTGACAAATGTGTTCACTTTTAATCAACCAATTATTAAATTGGTGAATACAGATACCTATAATATGTTAATTTTTGTGATGATTTGGTTTGATTCTTCCAGAAACAACCTTTAAGGACTATATTGCACAGTGTGTTATCCCTACATCCTATTAATATTATAAATGTGAAAGTTTGTGAAGATGTTTGGATGTTTGTTAATCAATCACCCAAAAACGGCTGAACGGATGGGGATGAAATTTGGCACACAGATAGTTTGAAACCTGGAATAACACATAGGATACTTTTTATCCCGATAGTACGTTCCCGTGAGATAATTTCCGGCATCCACGCGAGCGACGCCGCGGGCGGAAGCTAGTCTATACTAATATTATAAATTCGAATGTGACTCTATCTGAGTATTACCTTTTTACTCCTAAACAACTGAACGGATTTCAATAAAGTTTGGCAAGGAGATAGATGGCATCTTGAGGAAAAACATAGGCTATTTTTGATCCCGGTACCAAGTTCCCATGGGACAATTTCCGGACCCAATGCGGACGAAGCCGTGGGCAGACGCTCGTGTATTTTTTTTATGACTGTCATGGTGGAATTTCGACCACTGAACAACCGCTATTTATTGTAATAAACATTATAACAAGACATTCAAACTCTGTCGATAACAAAAAAAAAAACCATTTGATGTATCAAATAGTCATAACTGCTCATAACTCCTTTCAAAGAAAACTGAATCATTTCCCATGCCTCTAAGGTTCATATTCCCAAAACATGTGTATTGCTCAATTTCTCTTAGGAAGATTTGAGTCACTAATGAGAGTAATGAGTCAGTCAGTCAGTTCTAGGTCACTTATGTTTACTAACAGGTCATTGATCATAGACAACCATTGACTTTGTGTCGACCTAGTTTCGTTTAAAAAAAATATAATGTTTACCATAAAGATTTTATTTTAGGATGTTTTTTTTTTAGCAGATGTTTTGTAAATATTTATGACTAGCTTTTGCCCGCGGCTCCGCCCGCGTGGATGTCGGTTATCGCGTAAAAAAGTAGCCTATGTCCTTACCCATATCCCAGGCTATATCTCGGCCAAATTTCATGACGATCGGTTCAGCGGTTAAGGCGTGAAAGCGTAACAGACAGACAGACAGACAGAGTTACTTTCGCATTTATAATATTAGTAGGGATTTGCTAAGTAGTGAGTTCTTGACACACAAAAACATGGGAAATGAGTGTAAAAATATTAATGAAGGAGGTATTATTAGATGGAAATCGTATTATTACTGACCGACTTCGAGAAAGCAGGAGGTTCTTAATATTCGAATGATGATTTCCTTAGATTGTCAACTTTTGATCCTACTAGTAGGTATTTCTTATGATTACTAGCTTTAGCGTATGCCAAATTTCATCCAAATCCGTTCGGCCGTTTTGGCGTAATTGAGTAACAGACATCAAAAATTTCACATTTATAATATTAATTAGAATTACCGTGATTTGATTAACCATTTTCTAGATAGAGAATGGAACTCTTCAATGAACGAATAGCAAATGTATTGTTGGAGCCATACAATGGAAAATAAGCAAAACATATTTTAAGAAAATATGCGAAACATTTTCTCAATGCTACACAGTCTCGTACGATATGAAATATGACACAATGTTTTGAAACATGTTTCTATGTTTATAAAAACATGTTTCAAAACATTGTGTCATAACCTTAGTGCACTGGCAAATAAAACCAGGATACAACCAGTAAATCAGTACAGTAGATCGGCTGATAATTTGTTAGTAGAATTCCTTATCAAATTGTGTCATAAGATTCTAAGTAAATCTTTCAATCTACTGAGGTTTTATAAGATACTAGAAGTATCCGTGACTACGCCTTTTTTTCCCGCACGGGTCGATCAGGTTAAGCTATGTTTGCCGCGGTTTGTCCATGGACGGGTGAACTTTACGTATCAAGACCCCTCCGTACGTCGGGATCACGTTAAGCAGCTGTTCTCGGCTTTCATGGATCTTTGACAGTCGTTACGGGTCGTCAGAAACCCGAAAGTCTAACAAAAAGTCTTACGGACTTATTACCCAGTAACTGGGTTGTGAAGATCAGATAGCCAATCGCTTCCCAGTTAGACTAGAAGCTGACTTCAACATAGTTAGGAAAAGACTAGACGGATGATTTTTACTTACAAAAAGTCCTAAGCAAACTCTTCTTTGGATAGTAGATATGGTTGCGTTCTGATAAATAGGTATTTGCTAAAGTTTGTGGTTGTACTATTGTACAGTTCTGACTAACCTTTCAGGAATTACAGGCGTGATGTTGTAAAAAGGCAGGAAAATCATTCTCAGTAGTTTACACGTGTCATACAAATTTCGGAATAAAACGGAGTTTATTCAGTAGCCGACGAGGACGACACACTGCAAGGTCGCGATGCGATCCCGATGAATTCTCGTGAGAAACATTCACAAACAAATGTAAAACAAACATCAATAAACACGTACTGTACTTTTTGACATTGTCGGTTAAAAATAGCTACCACTGTGTTGAATCACGCGGGTACATAAATCTGAGTGAATCGATCATTGAGTCGATCAGTTATCTTCTACTTAATAAAAATATACAATTCATGAGTTCCTTATGTAACGATAGTCAATACTAAGGAAGGATTTTTGAAAACTCATCGTTCACGTCTTTACATTAAAACGGAATTGATTCTAGTCGCCCATTCCAAAATTTAGTTTCGTATGGAGAAGAACGGGCAAGAAACTCCATCGTTACTCTTGTAAAATGTTTTACATACAATTTATCAAAGTACATTCATTATATAATTATACATATACATATATGTGAAAACGATGCACCCAGAATAAAATTACAATACCAAAAAAGGTAACAAAATGCAACTGAAGCAATAAAGATAAATTCATTCTATGATAGATGGTGCTCACATAATTACAAACATTGTAAAAGTAAGTATACGATTTTCCTAGAATATTTACAAGAAATAAGTCAGTGTGTGAGAGCAGTGGTGGCCAAGTGGTAACGGCCGCGACTTACGAGTTGTAGGTTGTGAGTTCGAACCCAGACAGGCGCTTTACTTTGTGTAAGTTATTTAATCACCACTGCTCTCAAAACGGTGAAGGAAAACATCGTGAGGAAACCAGCATGTCCTAGAACCAAAAATTCGAAGACATGTGACATCTACCAACCCGCACTGGGCCCGCGTGGTAGAATACGGCCCGATCTCTCTCACCGAGAGGAGGCCTGTGTCCCAGCAGTGGGAACATTATAGGATGATGATGATGATGTGAGTGTAAATCAATGTCATACATATAATTATTTATATTTATATAAATAATTATATGTATGACATTGATTTATTATTATAAATAATATATTCGATTACGAGCTTACAGAGAATCGCCCATAATTCAATTAGCAACCAGTTTGATTTTGTCTAGACTCTAGATTGTCCTATGGAGCAGGACCAGCATGTTTCCAAGCATTCTTATCTTGGATATAATCCTCTAATTTATAATATGCTTGTTTACAAAGTGTGCTTTTAATATGAGTTTTAAATTTCCTTTCATATAATTGCAATATATCACAAGGTATTTTGTTATAACATTTAACACAGTACCCCATAAAAGATGAATGTACTTTAGCTAATCTGAAAAATGGCTTTACGTATGTTTCCCACACTGAAATTTTTTATCCTCATTCCTCGTCCTGATAACCATTAATCTATAACCTATTCATTGTGACCTTTTCAATAAGCCCAAACATGATACTTCTGCTGTTTCAAGGTTACTTTGTTCGTCTAATATCATTGAAGTAATAGAATGCCGAATTTCGACTCGATCAGACCCACGGCAGACCCGTGGAAGATGCTCAAATCCCTTCAACAACTAGAAAAGAGTTGAAAATCTTCAAACGAACCGATTTTCATGAAACACAGCTAAGAAAACTCCCGACTAATTGACCTTTCAAACAAACAAACAAAATCAAAATCGGTTCATCCGTTTGAGAGCCACAATGCCATAGATAGACACACACACTCACACAAACACGTCAAACTTATAACACCCCGTCGTTTTAGTCGTTTTTCAGTTTTTCTTTCCGGTTAGTACACACCGCCCCTTTTAATATCATCAAATATCATTGCGAACAACATCATTATTCTGCTAATACCAGCTGATCGATCATTATTATCTGTTATCAGTAACTCTCTCTAGCACTGACACAGATTTTATATCACTGACAGTAGTTAAGGAAAAGATTAGCGTGTTATCAGTACGAAAGAGCAGTAGCGTATATCCGTTTATTTCAGAGATATTTGCATTATCATGATTATCTATGTAGTAGAAATTTTCCTACCTGTTAATTACACATACGAAGCATTACTATTGAATAGGGGGAGCATATAAAAGGAGTCAATTGAAAAATGTGGTAATGCATTATCCCATCTTTGTCGCATGAATTTAGGAAACTACTTTGAAGTACACAAAATGTATTATTCCATAACAGAAAACCCAAAAAAAAAAACTTGTAAACCAAAACGTAAATAATGTATTATTTTCTTTAATAATTAATTTGCGCGAGTCGCCTAGAAAAAAATGATTTAAAAGTGCCGATTCGCTCGATTCGTACGAGTAATAAGCCTTCGAGAGTGCAGTGGTGTCTACCTATGCTTCGCGAAACGGAAAATGTGTAGATTTCGGTCTTATTTTCGGTTTTTCTGAAACATTTTGTGTACAGACTACAGACGGCAACACATCAAGCTACCCCAATCTGTCAAATTTCATTGATAAATTTTCAATTATATGACATAAGCATAAGGTTCATGTTCAATTGGGAAAATTTGACAGTTTGGGGTACCTTAATGTGCTGGCGTCTGTAGGTAGTTCAAAGTAGTTTCCTAAATTCATGCGACAAAGATGGGATAGTGCGTAATCCCATTTTTGCTATGACCAGATTGTATAAGGTCCAATTTGATAACCAAACTTGGGACCTGCTACCACAGACCCCGCTTCAGATCAAACCAAAAAACTCAACTAGAAAGTAAGCCAGTTGGCAATTTAGCACAATGTTTTAATCTCCGTCTTTAACGTAATTTATTTACCGACATAACTCCGATAAGATTAATCAAAATACGTGCACACACAACCTCTAACCCTGTCCTGCACGAGGCATGCGCATATGACGCACTCAACACATGACAGATGACGCAAGTGACACATGACGCACTGTCACAATGACAGCTGCACTGACGTAACGCACGTTACAGTGGAAACAAACCGTGTTTATTTTGTTGAATGTCAATATTTGTGATAGATTTTATATTATGATATGGTTATGGCTGATGTTGCATTTGTACCTATGATCTGATTGATTTTATTTGATCACATTGGTTCAGGAGTTGAGCTGCACGATCACTGACAAATGTGTGTAATTGGACAGCTCCACTCAATCTGTGTGGTCTTTTCTCATAAGACCTTTTCAGATATCAAATTGTTTCTTGCTCTCACTTTTTTTGTGAGCAAAAGAATCAATGAGCTACCTATAAAATGGTGAAAGAGCATAGATTACAATGGTGTGCATAGATCATAAAAGTAAATCGTTTTACTTTTTCCACATAGATTGCCAATTTCATAGTATCGTGTCGATACAAGACAATAAACACTGGAATCCATTAGCCTTTTCATTAGCTCTCAGGTGATCCCATACACCCATTAACCCTTGGCCAATAAAGGTGCCCAGTCGTTGCCCTGCAGTTCATTGACGTGGTCCACCCACAAAATAGGGTGCGAGGACGTTAGCATTGCCTTTTATAGGGCACCGTCCTGAACGCAGGCGCGGTCTGAAAGGCGTCTCTGGTTACCTGTAGGTGAAAATGGGATTGTCTTTTGTTAGGTTAGGCGGTTCAAAAACGCAACGTCATCGTCTACCTAGTCTTTACGCAACTATGTTGTGGTCAGTTTCAAGTCAAACCTGATGCAGCTGAATACCAGTATTTTATATGGAGCGGACCAGTTACTGGCTAATACGATACCTCTTGGTAATACTGGACTGACAACCCGTAACGACTGTCAAAGATCCACAAATGACAGCCAGGACTAATGAATTAACATGCTTTCCGAGGCACGGAGGGGTATTGGTATGTAAAGATGGTCACCCATCTACTGACCAACGCAGCAATCGTAGCTTAACCTGATCGATCGATCCGTGCGGATTTTTAATTAAGCCCCTAATAACAAAGTCAACCTGACTTTGAACCACAGTAAAGGACTCCTATACATACGTACCTAGTTTGTGCCGACACAAGAAGAATCTCAAAGCGGCTTATTAGTCGACTCAAACTTCGCCAAATTGAGTTACACTAAATGTTTGAAAGACCTTCACATCAGAATTCATCTAAAGGGCATTCGACTCCAGACCCTACCACGAATTGCATAGGGTTCAATGTTAAAGTTAGCGAGTTCATTCACTTAGGTTGTCTCATGTCTGGGGCCGGGCGGTGCAGTATTGAATTTTGCGATGTGGAGTACAATATTAGTTTTCGCTTTATATTTTATTCGAAACACGACTGACGGTAACTGCTTTTTTTAATTTAAGCGTGTGGTTATCTTTTGGCCTAACCTAGCCAAAAGATCCCCCGAGTGGGTTCACGCATTGTCGTTGCGGGGGGGCTCAGTAACCGTGGATTCCGGCCACGGTGAAGCCAAGAGGAACCCAAAGGTGGGGCCGCTCGTCAGGGCTTTTGCCTCAAAGCCGACGACGTAGCGGCCAAAAAGTAGGTTGCGGTGAGGTGCACCGCAACTGAGGTGGGCCGCGATGTCGAATGGGAGGCATCGCGGCTGAGGGTTACGGGCTGCGGTAGAGGAGGAGTGCCGGTGCTTCTGAGCAGCGCTCTTCCCTTCCGTGGCCTGGACGGGGCCGCCACCGTTTGATGGCGGACGCGGTGGGGCCGCAGGGGAAGAGGAGTGTCGGTATAGCGTCAGCCGCTCTCCCTATCCCCTGCGGCCGAAAAGTGGTAGACGGGACGGCGCGTTGTGTTCCACACGCGCGCCGTCAAAGATGTCAGCAACCACAGGTGGGGTCCGCAAGGGCCGATGCCTGCCAGGGGTGCGGGTTTGTTCGAAAGAGATACCACAGCCCCTGGCATACGGGCTACTGAGGGAACACGGGTGGGTTTTAGTCAGTAAAAGTCTGACACGCCCTCCTGCTCTACTCAGCAGCAGATGTCATTTGATGATTTCCCAGCTAAAAAAAAAAAAAAAACTCTAGCCAAAAGATAACTTGAGAACCTGATGTAGACTTTAGTGTTTGGAACTACAGTTCTACTTTGTCCTCAAACTTATCATCGCTTACTACCATAAAATATATTCTATAGGTAGCATACGAGCACGGCTTTCAGATGAGAATATTTTCTTGTTTTATGCATTTTAAAGCGTTTTTCTGTAGTCGGGTTTTAGTTATTTATTTATTTATTTATTATGGGACAATAAACAGCTACAATATAAAATGTGTACAAATAACAAAAATAAATATAGTTTTAACAATATTGCAGCCCACTACATTATCCGCATGTTAACAAAATTAAAATTAGGTTAAAAGTGCCACTAGGGTAGCAAAATACAAGTGAATGATTATAAAAAAAAAAACATTATTTAAATACAGTGCAATTAATTAATTAAGTACTTATTTGAAAAGGAAAGAGACAGAAAATATATCAATTTTTGGACAAAATTATACATTTGGGGTTTTTCCTGACTAGTTTTAGTTTTAGAACTTACTTTTATTTGAATTATTTTGAGGTTAGCTAACAATATACCCCTATACTTATAAACGTTGCTTAAGTAATGATTAGCGACAGTTTTTAATATACATTTTTGGCGTATAAACATCTCTTAACCTTAATCGACGTTTATAAATATGATACCCCATAATATGTATTCTTGAAATGTGCTGATTTAAGCCCTTTAATTTGATACCCAACACATTCTATTGGAATAAAAAAGAACTTCCTCGTTTTATGTTATAATTATCAAGAGTAACCAATAATAAATTAGCGTACGACCAAGACGCTTCTAAATATACCTTATTTGTCAAAAAATACTAAGAAGTTATGAGGGAACGGATGAACATCATAAACATACCGTTCAAAATCATACCCCTCCTTTTTGCTTCGTCGTAGTCGGGTAATAAATTAGTCGCCGTTCGCGATAAAAAACCACTTGTTATGTACTCGGTGCCCTTCTCAAATTACGTGCAAAAATTCGGGTTGGGCATTCAACTTTCGCTGAATAGTCTGTCTGTCTAGGTGCCAGGTCAATGCCCTTATGGCTAGGGCAACCCCAGGGAGCAGCTCCCTGGGAATTTGTTAGAATTGACTGTTAAATTCTTGAAAAGAATTCATTGATTAAGACTAGTTGTAATTGTTTGAACATTATGACATGCTAAAAATATGATATAGGTTTTAGTATTGTTCGCTTCGCTCGCGCGCTCGAAATTATCCCATGGAAATGTACTACCGGGATGAAAAGTATACTAGGTATATGTTAATCCCGGTTATAAACTATCTGTGTGCCAAATTTCATCGAAATCTGTTTAGTAGTATTTGCGTGATTGTGTAACAAACATCCATGCATCCATCATCGCAAACTTAAACATTTATAATATTAGTAGGACTATGGAGATGGATGTAATGTATGTTAAATGAATTTAGAAGGTTGTATTGATGAATTTCTGTAAAATCAATATTCGGCACGGTTGGCGCAGTGATGGTTAAGCGATTGACTGCTGCGCTGCGTGTCGCGGGTTCGATTCCCGCAAGGAACACATATTTGTATGACCTACAAGTAGTTGTTCCGGGTCTGGCCAATTGTGTATGTGAGCACCCACAATACAGGAGAAATTTCCTAGTGTGCGGCAAAGTTTAAAAAAAAAACATAGAACTTGACACTGAACAGAACTGCTAATTGCAAAAAACGTAAGAAAATTTGAATTTCGGCGGCTAGCCTAACGCATCATACATGTCGAATAGTACAAGATAGCCGCTAGTCATGGCGCCAAACACGTTCTCAGCCGAATTATATTGCCATCGACAAGCTAAGAAGAAGAATAAGGACAGTACAAATGGGATGTCATTATTACGACTGCTATCTGACCTTAGTAACTTCACCTTGCGGGCTTGTAGATCTGGGAGAAGCCCTGTAGGTAAGACTGTCTTATACAAGTCTCGGATAACTTCAATGCTTCAATGTTTATACTTCCGTAAACCATTTGATACATAAGATCAGAGTTATGAGTTAGTGCTAGTGGTGCAGCGACTTACTAGTTTGTACGTTCGAAGTTCGAACCCAGACAGACGCTTATTTTGTGTAAGTTTTTCTATCGCCACTGTTCTCATAATGGTGATGGAAAATATCGTGAGATATCCTAGAGTCAAAAATTCATGACATCCTACCAACCAGGACCTGAATTCACTATGACCACTTCATCATCATCATCATTTCAGTCGAAAGACGTCCACTGCTACACCACATAGGCCTCTCCCAAGCTCTGCCACTTCGACCGGTTCTATATGCTTCCCGCATCCAGCGCACTCTTGCGGCCCTCACAAGATCATCGGTCCAGCTTGTGGAAGGCCTTCCAACTTTACGTCTTCCGGTACGCGGTCGCCACTCCACAACTTTTCGGCCCCCTCGGCCATCTGTTCTACGAGCAAGGTGCCCTGCCCGCTGCCACTTAAGTTTGGCAATTCTTCGGGCTATGTCGGTTACCTTGGTTCTCCTGCGACCACTAACGATTCCTTACTCGTTACCACGTCAATCATACGCGAATTCTGCTAATATCGTATTAATAATATCGACAAATTGTCTTGGAACCAGGGACCGGACAACCCCGCTTAAGAGTTAAGCCTTTTGACAGGGTAACCCGTACATGGGGTAATTCATATCGCAGTGTAACCTTTTGTTCGAGTTTCATGCGCGAAACCCAGCGAAATGGTTAACACCTTTATTATGGTAACCACGTGAAGGGGTTAACCCCTTCAATGTCTTAAGCCTTTGAAGGGGTTACCTTCACGAAAAGCTTTTATTCGTGTTACCCTGAATTACCTAATCCACTTGAGCTGCATGTTTATACTTGTACCCGAGCGACAGCGCGGCGCGGCGGTGTGGCGCCTCATTGTCTTACTTACTATTTTTATTTAGTTATTACGAATTTGACAACAAGTGACGATAGATAAGCGATAGTCCGGTCAAAATAGACATTCATCCTTGCATAAATTCCTAAGACGCTGAATTTTTACATAAATGTTAGGGATACCATTATAATGAAAATTCTCCATCGATCCCCTAAGTGCAATTTGTTTCCATTCAAGGTCAAAGTTCGCTAAAATGTTTTTTTTTTTTTTGGGAAACGGTTAGTTTTATGATAAAAATAGGTCAGATAAAAATTGTAGATCATGCAATTATGTTTCTATAAAAATGTACCTTGGATGGGAAATCATCAATTACTTCTCCCGCTCTGGACGGAGCGGGAAGGCGTGTCAGACTTTTGCTGACTAAAATCCACCCGTGTTCCTTCAGTTGAGTGTGTCAGGGCCACGGTACCTCTTTCGAACAAATCCGCAACCCTGGCAGGCATTGGCCCTAGTGGACCCCTTTCATTATTGTTGACATCTCTTTGAGGTGCGCGTAGAACACAACGCACCGTCGACCCGGGCCTGGGGGCTTACTCTTGAAACTAATTTTAATTTCAATCTAAACCCAATACAATTCCAATGTCAATTTTGCAGTCACGTGATTCGGTACTCTTGAACACAATAGTGTCAACATTGGATTGAAATTGGGATTGCCCCGCCATTATTTTATTCAACGTGAAGTTAGCTACGTTACGGGCCGCAATAGTGTTGTTCGACTCATTACAATAAACCGGTAATAGAGAATTAAAATGCTTTATCCTTAAAATAACGCGGCCAATAAATAAATATTTTATAGATAGTTGCTTAATTGAGTAATTGTGACGTAATCAATTCATTTGGGCGTAAGAAAATGATTAAAATCATAAAATTAACCATGACTTTGGCTGCATGCGGTAGGATCGTTGCCATGCCCTACACTATCTACTAATAAAAAAGACGGCGTAGAGTAGAAGGTCTCAATTTTCTATAGTAAAAGTTTAGTAGTCAAGTTTTAGTTTGTTTAGAACAGTTAGATATTGTTCGCGTTTGGTTCCTTTGTAGTAAGAAATACCCAATGGCGTTCTTTATTTATGTAAAATAACAATATTGAGTGTGTCTAGTAATAATAAAAAAAACCTAGAAGAAAACCAATGAAAATGTAGTGTGGTATATTTTCTCTTACATTAAATCTTGAATATCTTTGGAACCCGTGGTACGCTTTACATAATTCCAACTGTAAAAATGGTTTTATCCATAGATCTATCGTTTAAAACCAAAATAAATAAAAACTGTACATAAATAAGAAATCTCATTTTCAACTTACGTAATTATACGAGAACCTTACATTATTTTCAAATATTCCGTATAAAACTCAAATTAGTACAACTGGATTTTATTATGAAAACTATGTAGATAGTATTGAGATCAAATTAAATTAACTAGTTAATTAGAAACCTATACATTGAGTTGAGCCAAAATCTCTTAATATTTCTCGTCTTTGTTTCCATTCTTTTTTAGGGAATTACGTAAAACACTGTTTAATACTGCTAATCGTGCCATATTAAACTCCTTTTACTTGTTTAGAACCACCTAAAATGCAAAACAATTTCAAAAAAGTTACACTTTTGCTATTGGAAAAATCACAATCCACAAACAATCCCAGCGTAATATTGATGCAATACACAGCTGTCAAAAAAACTCAAGAGTAGCGATTACCGCGCGCCAAGCCCGATCCCGATTTCATTTAGTTCTCCAAAAAGACACGCAATTTAAACACGATTTGGCGCTAGCGTCGAACTCAAGAGTACGAAACGTCACAATTCCAATGTCGATCGATCGGAATTAAACTCAAGAGTAAGCACACTGGTCCGTACCAGACGGCGAACTATCCATTGCTCGCACTGCGTAAGCCCGCATCTACGGTGGCCGGAAGTCCGCTACGGAGTCCCGACGCCCATTCAGTCTCCTGTGGCGGCTAAGGGCGCGACAGCACAAGGATTGCCTCTCCCTCACGCTCTCCGCCTCTTTCTTCGCGAGCATTACTGCTTCGCTGAAGGAGGTGACGGCTTCCCATGCACTTTCCTCCGTACCATGGCCTGGACCAGAGCCGGACGCGAGAAATCGTCGCCGCCGATAGCCTACACCGATCGCTTCCGCGAGGACACGCGGCAGTGCTTCGCCCGAGCAGGGCAGACCTCCATCGTTCCGTCCAGGTGATCCACACAATGGTGACACCCGGGTGTTTCCTTCGGCCTTATCCAGAACAAAAACCTCCCGAAGCAGCCGTGTCCGGTGAGAACCTGCGTAAGGCGGAAGGTGAGGACGCCGAGACCCTTCTTTCCCTCCGTGCCCAGCACTGGGTTGCGACAATCGCACTTTCCATGACGCCATGAGATCCCACCGGAGCTGTCCGTTGTGCCGTAATTTCTTGCGGCGGCGGAGTTACGCCCCAGTGTTTTGCCTCCTCGCGCCGCTCTCACACATGCGAAGTCTCCAGATCTCAGGGTGGCAATCCGGCAAAGTGGCTCGCTGCCTCACCGGAGTTCGGACGGTATCCCGGGACTAGCCGGAACACTTTATCCCCTAAGATTCACGATTTCTGAGAAAAATCGATTCTAAAATTTACTTAAGTTGTATTCCCCATAATATGCACACATTTCCACTCCACCTACGAGGTAGTGTACTTGACGCATTTTTCTTTAAGCGCCATTGATCAGGCCGGCTGACCACCAGACGGGCAGCAAGGCATGCACGAGGGATAAAAAAGCTGATTCAAATTGTAACATGGGGCCCTCGAAGTCAGCTCGCTCACCGCCCGCCGGCAATAACGCCCAGGAAAGGGCTGACGGGGAGGCGGTAGTTACTGAGTAATTGCCAGACCTTCGTCTTCTACAAGCCAATATCAATCGTTGCACCAGGGCTCAGGACCTTTTGCTTCAGGCAAGGCGAAGTGGTTGATCAACGTTGGCATCGCCAAGTGGTGAAGCCAAGAGGAACCCAAAGGTGGGGCCGCTCGTCAGGGCTTTTGCCTCAAAGCCGACGACGTAGCGGCCAAAAAGTAGGTTGCGGTGAGGTGCACCGCAACTGAGGTGGGCCGCGATGTCGAATGGGAGGCATCGCGGCTGAGGGTTACGGACTGTGGTAGAGGAGGAGTGCCGGTGCTTCTGAGCAGCGCTCTTCCCTTCCGTGGCCTGGACGGGGCCGCCACCGTTTGATGGCGGACGCGGTGGGGCCGCAGGGGAAGAGGAGTGTCGGTATAGCGTCAGCCGCTCTCCCTATCCCCTGCGGCCGAAAAGTGGTAGACGGGACGGCGCGTTGTGTTCCACACGCGCGTCGTCAAAGATGTCAGCAACCACAGGTGGGGTCCGCAAGGGCCGATGCCTGCCAGGGGTGCGGGTTTGTTCGAAAGAGATACCACAGCCCCTGGCATACGGGCTACTGAAGGAACACGGGTGGGTTTTAGTCAGTAAACGTCTGACACGCCCTCCTGCTCTACTCAGCAGGAGAAGTCATTTGATGATTTCCCACCCAAAACAAAAAAACGTTGCCATCGCCGCCTAAACATACTTTGTTTCTCCCAAGGATGACAGGATGGGTGACATTGATGGCTTGGTGACACTTATCTTGAGGCTGGCCGCTGACACTCTGTCCCTTGAGACCTTCAGTCGGGACGGGGCGTAGCAGCCTTAGTCGAAAATATGGTCGTGGAGATTTGTTTCTCACCCTACCAACCTCTCGCTGACTTTGAGACTTTATTTCGGAATCGAACCCAGTCGTCAGTCGAAGCCGTCCTCACCCAACCTTGTCATGGGGTACTTCAACGCCGAGTTCACAACTTGGAGTTCCCCAACAACGGATGCACGGGGTGTGTTATTAGAAGAGTGGGCGATGGAGTCAGGCCTACTGCTCCTAAACCGGGGATCCGTTCAGACATGTGTGCAGCAGTGGGGTAGGTCTATAGTGGACTTATCGTTTGCTAGTCCTGCTGTGGCACGCTTTGTTCAGGACTGGCGTGTATTGTAGGAGGTGGAGACGTTGTCGGACCACAGATACATCCAGTTTGATGTTTCCGCCCAGACTTCGAGTGGCCCGGTCCAAGCGGCCAGGGTTGAGGATGACTGTTGACGATGGGTGGTCAAGCGACTGAACCAGGAAGCTCATCTGGTGGCCTCAATGGTGCATGCCTGGTTAGACTCACCAGTCAGGTCTATCGATATTAACGACGAAGCAGGATGGTTCCGGGAGGCCATAACCCAAATCTGTGATGCTGTGTTGCTCCGCGTTCAGTCTCCATCTGCCAGGCACCAGGTGTATTGGACGTCACAAGATATTGCGCAGTTGCACATCGCATGCGTAGCGGCGTGGCGCCCGTACACTAGGCACCAACGAATGCGCCGACGAACACCAGAAGCGCTAGTAAGAGAGGCGGAACGGTGTGAAGTGTACAAAGTGGCGGTGGCGGAGTGGTGGTGGTGGGTGGTAAATTGTATTCCTAATTGAAATATAATTTGCTGTGTCTAATGGACGAATTTAGAATCAATTGATGCTGCGTAGCGTCCGACATCTTATATTTGTACGCTGTTCGGGCAAAACATGACTGTCTTAATCATAATTTGACGTAACATCTTGCATGCTATGTGTGTATACTCATGTTTTGGACAAATAACAAAATTATTTTATCTTAAGAAGGCTCTTCAGCTGGAAATTAAGCGAGCAAGGGCCGAAGCTCATGATACATTGCTGGCAATTCTAGAAAGGGATACGTGGGGGTGACCATACCGTTTGGTTAGGGGCAAACTTCGCTCGTGGGCGCCCCCACTGTCCCATAGCCTCCAGCGCTGCTAGAGAGAGTGGTGAGCGCTTTATTCCCCTCTCAAGGGGAGCACACACCACCTAATATGGTTCCGCCTACTATAGTGCCCAACACGGAAAACGAAGATGACGACGCGCTTGAAGAGACCCAGGTAGAACTGAAACCGGCAGTACAATGGCTTAAGGTCAAAAACACTCCAGGATCAGACGGCATTCTTGGCCGTGCATGGGTTCTGGCCATCAAGGCTCTCTGGCCCCGCTAAGCAGGACTCTTGAGTGCATGTCTGGAGAGGGGCCAGTTTCCACGCTAGTGAAAGACTGGAAAGCTGGTCCTGCTAAAAAAACGAAGGGCATCTTGCGGGCTCTCCATCCGCTTACCGACCCATTGTGTTGCTGTATGAGGTGGAAATACTCTTCGAGAGAATTATGGCAAACCTTCTCATTCAGCACATGGCAAGAGAGGGGCCGGATCTAATCTGATCGGAACCGCTTTGGTTTCTGTAGGGGGTGCTCTGACGGACAGAGAGTATATTTTAGAATCGCTTTTTCTCAGAAATGTTGAATCTATAATTTATGTATGTACAGACGCCAGCAGGTCAAGCTATCCCAAACTGTCAAATTTTCCCAATTGAACATAAACCTTATTCCTTTGTAATAAAGTTGAAAAACTATCAAAGAAATTTGACAGATTGGGGTAGCTTGATGTGCTGGCCTCTGTACTTAGATAATTGCATGATCTACATTTTTTGTGAGTAAGCTAATTTTATCATAAAACTAACAGTTTCGCAAAAAATAAAACATATTTGCGAACTATGACCTTGTATAAAAAAATTGCACACAGAGGAACGATGGGGACGACTTTCACAGTTTCAATATAATGGCATCCCTAAGGTTCATGCAAAAGTTATGCTTCTTGGGATTTTATGCAAGAGTACACCTATTTTTCGGGCTAATTTGACTGGGCTATGTACGGTGTCCAGCATCTAGACTCGGCAGTGGCATTTCCACAGAGAAAGAAACTAAATATTAAATAAGAAGTGTAATAGGCAGTAATTACTCATGTGGTAATACCACACACACTTAAACAAAAACACAGCTAAGTAGTTCCGTCCGAGTTTCGAATTAAATGACGAATGATGAGAATGTAAACAAGTATAGACACGAAAAATAAATAAGTACCTATTACAATGTTTAGCATGTGCGACAAACAAAATTGAACTGTAAAATCATATAGGCAATAATTAGAATTCCATGTTTACAAGTCGCTCGGTACATGCAACCGCGCCGCCGCCGGGCAGAAAGATGTCACGTGCGGTCGTGGATATACAATTTTCAAACTAATGTTGATTACAAAGAGTGGATATTACAATGTGTTGGAATGGAATGGCTTACCCTGTTACAGTGTTACAGGGTATTAAAAGGTTAACTTGTTCGGAAGGGGTTACATTGCACCCATTCGAGGGTGTAACATGTATCAAAGGGTTTATTTTTTAAGCGCTTAAAAAAACCCCTTCAAAAACCCTTTCAACGAGTATCCGGCCGGTCCCTGCTTGGAACATTCCGAATATGCTATTTCGTTTACTTACCGTTACATTCGTTTCTAAAAAAACGATATTGACGTAGTTTATACGTAGTAAGATTCCGCGGGGAATCATTATAACGATACAGAATTGGGGCCCTGGACCTGAATTCACTATGACCACTTAACGATTTCTTACTCGTAATCACGTCAATCACGCACGTAAAACAAAAAATGCTGATACATTAATTATGACTTTGTGGCAGGGACATCGCCGCGCATACTGTAACTATGAATTCAGCAGATGGTTTTCAACCCTCTAGAGCAGATTTTTTTCTGAAAATAATCGTGTTTCATAGA
This sequence comes from Polymixis flavicincta, assembly GCA_949987655.1. Classification (NCBI taxonomy): domain Eukaryota; kingdom Metazoa; phylum Arthropoda; class Insecta; order Lepidoptera; family Noctuidae; genus Polymixis; species Polymixis flavicincta. The sequence goes on along the minus strand of OX465198.1, from coordinate 804,609 downwards.
AAAGTGCTAATAGGTACTACGTGGTCAAAATATATGAAACAGCAATTTGTTTTTGAAATAACCGTTGAAAACTTGCTGCGCTAGAGGGTTGAAAATTCAACGCTTAAAAGTCACCATATATGTATTTAGCTAAGGTATAGCACAGAAATCTTTGTGTTTTGACAACATGTGTCGCCATATCTTCTTGATTGGACCCGTGCTACGCAGGCGGGTCGCTCGTTTTTCTAATAAAAATGTTTACGTGTACCATCCCCCTCGGACTTACCATGCAGAACAGATGCTATTTACCAGATATCACCGTCTGTCTAGTCTTAAATGAAGGGTCATTCACTCGGGGGCTAGACGGTCAACCCGAGAGTCGAACGATAGAATGAACTTTTGAACTATTATTGCGCAGACTTTGGAAAATTCGTTTGTTACCCTTGTACTTGAATAAAGTTACATGACTTTTATATGTATAGTAAAGAGCTTTTGTATTATAAGCATGGCAGTTGAGAGTATGTCATGCTTACTGATGGTGGCGCGTGTGTTGGATCATTCGGTTCCCTACAAAATGGTTGAGCTGGATGGTGCTGATCCACGCGTCATGTTCGTGAACGGGCGCTGTCGGTTGAGATTGAGACTGATCTCCTAACTGCCAGCGGCTTACTTTTAATCTTGTATTTAGAATGTTTTTTTTTTTACATTGTTCTCACATATAGAAGCAACAAGTATAATGTGCCCAAGATTTTGTAATATCCAACTTGATTTAAAAGAGTCTCCTTGGAGTTTCTTGCCCGTTCCTCTCCATTGAGATACGTATTAGAATGGGCATCTAGCTTCAGCTTTTCAACTGATCGACTTTTTTATAATTCAAAAGTGCCTGTAAATGGTTTAATTGAAATAAATGCTTTGAGTTTGATATTATTCTGTAATTAAATACGTGAAAGGTCGCGAATCATATTTTTTCAACCTACATACAACCTGATATTGAATACTGACCGGCAAATTACAAACAACGGAAGAAAATTTGAATTACGCGAGCTAACTTAGTGCATTCCACCTTAAGGGAAATCTAGTCGCCGCCGGCTCGAACTCACTGGTGGCCCTGGCTAAAAATCCCGCTGTCTCACCAGGCTTCGTGTCCGACAGAGGTAGTACCCGTGATGAGCTGTTACACGCTACTCTACACGCATAACATTATTGATGGCAGGATCATTCATAGTAAAATAGCCACTTTAAATTTTTTTAAAGTCCTTCGGAAGATTGGGTTTTATGAAAAAACCACTACATAAATCAATGACCAATAAAGTTTATTGAACTTTTCGATAATTGAGCTTTGACGGTACCTGCTTGGTTTTGGAGACTTAATACTTCTTTCATTACTTAAACAAGAAAATCTAATCTTTTTTGGTTCTTAACTTTTTAATTGCTTTTTATTTTAGTATTCCGTTTCCGTACAGACAATATTAATAATGAGACAAAATCATACAAGTTATATTTAATTTTTGATGTACATTGTCGAACAGTGGAGTAATACACTCCCGAAGTTTGTATGGAAAAAATGTAGACTAGATTCACCTTAAATAATGTCGCGTAATCTATTTGAAAATCACGAAACTCATAACCTCCTTTTTCCCTCCCAGGTCTCGAATTCACCCATCCAAACGAGCGAGGCGAATACGAGGTAGCTGAAGGCATATCGGCGACAGTCTTCAGAGCGATCCTGGAGTACTACCGGCTGGGGAGCATCCGCTGTCCCCCCACAGTCTCCGTGCAGGAATTGAGGGAGGCCTGCGACTACCTGCTCGTGCCCTTCGATGCCAACACCGTGCGCTGCCAGGTAAGTGTCTGATGGGTGGAGTGGCACTGAGTTGTAATAGGGTACTTTCCGATATCATAAAAACTATTTTAATTTGATGATTGGGACGATATATTTAACAGAAAAATAAAAATAAATTTATTAATACACATTTTCTCAATTAAAAACGAATAAAATTTAATTATTTTTCCTTGTTTTGAATTTACCGCCAAAACGCTCCTTACGATGACTTTATATCACGTGACATGTGACGTATTTGTGCACAGAGGCACGGCACACCAGAAATATCACTTTCTATCCATTAAAAATCTTTTTGATTATAAACTCGACATTCACTTATTTTCTTACTAACTACTTTAGTTTACACAAAATTGACGTCACGTGATAAAAAGGCATCGTAATAAGCGTTTTGGCGGTAAAATATAATCAACGAAAAATAGATTTCATTTAAATCGTTTTTAATTGAGAAAATGGACATAAATCAATTTACTTTTATTTTTCTGTTACATATTTCGTCCCAATCTTCAAATTAGAATAGTTTTTAATAAATTGGAAAATACCCTATTGTGACATTTTATTAATGTCGGACCGGTTGTGAGAATGAACGTGTTTTAAGGACAATATTTGCTCTCATCTATACCATAATCAGCCTAGAATGTTCCCACTGCTGGGTCACAGGCCTCCTCTCTATGAGAGGGAGTGGGCCATAATCCACTACGCGGACGGAGCGGGTTGATGGATGTCACATGTCTTCGTATTTTAGGTTTTAAGTCATGCCGGTTTCCTAACGATGTTTTTCTTCACCGTTTAAGAGCAGTGGTGATGAAATTAAATACCTAAAGTAAAGTGCCTGCCTGGGTTCGAACTCACGACCTACAACTCGGATACCAGTGGGCCACCACGGCTCACTCTATACATCTATACTTACAAATAAATAAAATTGAGGGGTCTGTTTGTAATGTTAAAATAACAGCTTTTTACTAAATACTTATAAATTTTTGTATGTCAGTCTATCTGTTTGTTCCGGCTAATCTCCGAAACGACTGGACCCATTTTAACGAGACTTTTCCTGGCAGATAACTGATGTTATAAGGAGTAACATAGGCCGATCTTGGGGCGGTGGATACGACTCCACGCAGTCAAGTAGACAGCCCCCAGGATCGGCGTGCCTTGCGCAGCTTCTTCCTTAGTGTATTAATGTTACTAATACTAGTTTCGAAGTCTACATTGTTACTAACAAATATGGAGGTGATTCTGAAAATAAATGTTTATATATCAATAATTTGACAACCCAAAATCTTTTGCTTCCGCTACCATAGGGTTCAGCTGACATTATTCGCAAAAATCAAACTTCTATATTCCTCTTTTTCCAGAACCTCAGAGGCCTCCTCCACGAGCTCTCAAACGAAGGCGCTCGTCGTCAGTTTGAGTCATTCCTAGAAAGACTCATCTTACCCCTCATGGTGGAATCTGCCCAACGAGGGGACAGGGAGTGCCACGTGGTGGTGCTGCTGGACGACGACTCGGTCGAGTGGGATGAGCAGTACCCCCCTCAGATGGGCGATGAGTACTCGCAGACTGTGCTGTCCACGCCGCTCTATAGGTTCTTCAAGTATATTGAGAATAGGTGAGTGTCTTATTGTCTTACGACAGCCTAGTACTTTTTTGGTTAGAGTGAGAATTGACTGCCAGGGGTGCGGGTTTGTTCGAAAGAGATACCACAGCCCCTGGCATACGGGCTAATGAAGGAACACGGGTTGGTTTTAGTCAGTAAAAGTCTGACACGCTCTCACGCTCGCCTCCTGCTCCACCCAGAGCTGGAGAAGTTATTTGATAATATCCCACCCAAAAAAAAATAAAAAAGCAGTAACGCAAAATATGCACTTTGACGTGCAGCTGTGGACACCAGCCCGTATTCCTTAAGCTCTTTTGTACCATTTGGTCCTAGTACCTACATTTTCTTGAAAGGGTGGCTATTCAAATTCTATTCAATTTATTTCAGGAACAATCCACATTGTGTTTGAAAACATACATAACAAATAAACAAAAATAAGCTCACTAACACATTCATCAATCAACTCAGCCTATCGCAGTCCACTGCTGGACATAGGCCTCTCCCAAGCTGCGCCACAATACTCTATCCTCCGCCTTCCGCATCCAGTCTGTCCCAGCCACTTTTTTAAGGTCGTCGGTCCATCTAGCTGGGGGTCGTCCCACACTACGTTTGCCGAGACGCGGTCTCCACTCCAGGACTCGTCTGCTCCACCGTCCATCGGTCCTTCGACAAACATGGCCAGCCCACTGCCACTTCAGCTTGCTCACTCTATAAGCTATGTCGGTAACTCCGGTTCTTTTCCGGATAATTTCGTTCCGGATTTTATCCTTCAAAGAAACTCCGAGCATAGCCCGCTCCATAGCGCGCTGAGCGACCTTAAATTTGTGGACCAGCCCGACTGTCAGTGTCCACGTTTCGGCGCCGTATGTCATCACGGGCAGGACGCACTGGTTGAAGACCTTAGTCTTCAAGCATTGCGGAATAGGCGACGAAAAGACTTGACGTAGTTTCCCAAACGCTGCCCAACCCAACCGGATCCTCCTGTCGGCTTCCTTCTCAAAGTTGTGTCTACCGAGCTGGATGACTTGTCCTAGGTAAACATACTCCTTCACAACTTCGAGAAGCGACCCTTCGATGTGGATTGGACTCGGCAAGACGTGAGAATTGCACATGACTTTCGTCTTATCCAAATTCATGCCGAGGCCAACCTGCCGAGAAGCTCCGCTTAGCCTGTGCAGCATCTGGTCTAACTGTTCCAGTGTCTCTGCCATTATGACGATGTCATCGGCAAACCGAAGGTGCGAGATGTATTCGCCGTTAATATTGATACCCTGTCCAGTCCAGTCCAATGTCTTAAAGATATCCTCCAACGCGTTGGTGAACAGTTTCGGGGATATAACATCCCCCTGTCGCACCCCTCTGAGCAGTTGGATGGGACTTGTTTCCTTATCCTGGATCTGGACAGTCATCGTAGCAGCATCATACAAACATCTCAACACCTCGATATAGCGCCAGTCAATTCGACATCGTTGCAGAGAGGCCAGAACTGCCCATATTTCGATGGAGTCGAAGGCTTTCTCGTAGTCCACAAATGCCACAGCGGTTGGTTGTACTCTTCAGTCTTCTGTACAATTTGCCGAACAGTATGGATGTGGTCTACGGTACTGAAGCCTTTTCGAAAACCGGCTTGTTCTGGCGGCTGGAACTCGTCAAGTCTTCTGGCGCACACACATTCATGATACAATAAATTCAATAACATTAAATTAAAAAAAGTCAATACAATTAAAAATTCAATATCATTACAGCTATTACATACTAATATTACCCCGTCTCACATTAACTAATATCAAATTTTAAAACGTAGATATGTCATCGTCTATAGAATACAAACATTTCTCCAATAGGAACGCTTTTAGTCTTGACTTAAATTAACTCTTGTAAATTAAAGTTTTTAAGTCCAGTGGCAACCTGTTAAAAATCCGCATTACTTGATATTGAGGACTATGTTGAACAATATTAAGTTGGGGTTTTATTTTGTTTTTCAATCTTTCCTGCGCGTCTTTGCCAGGTTGTACGTTGAATGAGATTAAATTAATTTAGAGGGTAATATTGATGTTTTTTAGGGTTCCGTACCTCTAAAGGAAAAAACGGAACCCTTATAAGATCACTTTGTTGTCCGTCCGTCCGTCCGTCTGTCCGTTTTTCCGAAGACCGTTTTTCTCAGGAACGCGTGGAGGTATCAAACTGAAATTTCTATATGATACTTAGTTCTACTGTCCCTGGAAGCTGTAGAAAAATCAACCTTCTAAGTCAACGCAATCAAAAGATACAGCCATTTAGGCCGCAAAATTCCGCAAATTTTCGAAACTCGCACGGGAATCAAAACCTACAGGGTACTTCCCGTGAACTTAGAATCTTGAAATTTTGTACGAAGTCACGTCTTATAGTACAGATATAGGAAAAATTACGAAAACCGAAATTTTTTAGTTTCGTCATATAAAAAAAAATATTTTTGACAATTTTGAACTTTTACTTATATACCCACAGGTTTGTACGGAACCCTCGGTGCGCGAGTCCAACTCGCACTTGACCGGTTTTTATTTATTTATTCTGTAAATAGACACGTGTAATGGTCGCGAATAATATTTTGTTCAACATACACCCTTACACTGACCAACAATATTGCAAAAAAACGTAAGAAAACTTGAATTTCGGGTGCTACCTTCATCATCTGCCTGGGGTCAGATTCCAGTCTAACCGGATGTAGCCTACCTACATACTGATATTCAGCCTCATCCGGTTAGACGTTACGAGTTTTATAAGGAGTGATAACCTATCTGACGTCCACAAGCAACCCAGTTACTGGGTATTATGATACCTCTTGGAAGTCTAACAACCAGTCTTGGTTGTCAGACTTTCGGGCTTCTGACTACCCGTAACGACTGTCAACGATCAACGAATGACAGCCGGGACCAACGGCGTAACATGCTTTCCGAGGCACGGGGTCATAGTATGTAAAACTGGTCACCCATCCACGGACCAACCGCGGCAAGCATAGCTTAACCTGATCGATCGACCCGTGCGGCTATTATTACTTAGCTACAAGCCCCCCACTTTCCACCTTAACCCACTAAATTCTCTTCTCCCATTACAGAGACGTCGCCAAGCAAGTGATGAAAGAACGCGGCCTCAAGAAAATTCGCCTCGGTGTTGAAGGCTACCCCACATACAAAGAAAAAGTCCGCAAACGTCCCGGCGGCCGCGCCGAGGTCATCTACAATTACGTGCAACGTCCCTTCATACATATGTCCTGGGAAAAGGAAGAAGCCAAGTCCCGTCATGTGGACTTTCAATGCTTTAAGTCGAAGTCTGTGACGAATTTGGCTGAGGCTACTGCGGATCCTGTCATAGAGTTAGACGCTAATAGGGTCAGGGATGAGGAGGTCCCGGAGGTGGTCCCAGAACCGGAGGTGGAGGAAGCTCAGTGATTGGTGAACCGCTCTTCGAGAGCGGTTGTGAGGTTACTAACCGGTGTCTTCTGCTGGGTTTGACGTTGGTCTATGTGTGGTGGGGACGTGGGACGGGATTTGGTGAGTGAGGTTTAAAAATGGAATTTGAGAATTTGACAGTTGTCAGTTTTCAAAATGACGTTGTGATTATGAAAGTGGAATTGGAATTGTGGTTTTGAAATACGATTTCGGTTTTGAAATCCGAAAGAATCTGAGGGGTTAGTGATTTTGAAGTTCGATTTCATTCTTGAAATCGTGAACGGTTTTGAAAGGTTTTTGAAATCTGAGTGTAAAGATCAAATTCAGATCGTTTTGTTATTCACTTCAGATATTGTTGGTACTAAAAGTGTAATTAGTAATGCCCCACTCACACATTTGACATCTTTAAAAGTGAAAAAGTGTCAAGAAAGTGCCAGGTGAAAGACTTTTGTACTTATTACTACGCACATAATGTCGTACGATATGCTTTAGTACACTGGATTGCATTAAAATAGGTCAATGTTATATATACTGGCGTGGAAAAGAAATTGGTCAGTGGAATTATGAAAAATGGCCTTAAATGATGTTGCTGTTGCAATATGGTGGATTGTAATGATTCGCTACTTTCATTGTGTGTAAAAAAATGTGAAAAGTAATTTAAGTCTGTTCATTTAACTTGTTTTATTTTTCGGTATATTTTTTTTGTGATTTTTTCCATAGAATGTAAAATTCAGTTTAAAAAACCGTATAATCGTTAAAATTAATGAATAAGTAAATTGAAAATGAAAAGTGGTGATGGGCATAAATAAACTTAAAACGGAAGATACGTTACTTGATCACAGCGCATTGTCCTACTAAACTATGTCCAATGGACACAGTTGCACGCAGTCACACGAAGACAATAGTCTAAACAGCGCATGTCGATACAGCTCAATAAATACGTATCAAAAGGCCCAAGAAGGAAAATTAGACACATGGGATTTCTTTTCACGCGTAAGTGCAGCCAAACATGATTTGTTACAATTATAATTTAATTTATTGTTTCTTTTGCCATTTTTGTGCGAGCGAGATAGATAATAAATACAAAGCAGGCGAGATAGACGATACGATGCCTCCCGCGACTCTCGCTAATGTCTTTCATAATTGTAAACATTCGACTGTGTCAACTGTGATCACAGATGTGCGAGTTTCGTTGCATGTTATCGTAAATGGAGCCCAGGTTTAGTGATTGCGATGTTAGAGCGTACCTTATCTTCCACTTTTAAGTTTATCTAAGGTTGTGGGCCTATTTTTATGCACGCCTCTATACTTTATATTTAGAAAATGTAAACAAAAGTCATAGTTAACCAAAATATACGTGTTTAGACGGTTTTATTTTATGATATAGTTAATCCTATATCTACAACTCGTTTTTTGTGAAATGAACATAATCTTAAAAGGTTATAAAATCTTTAAAAGTGTTGCACCAATGTATGTAAGTACAGTCACACAAAGAGTTATGTACCCAGGAAAGTCGGATATAGTTGAAGTTTAAGTAACAAACCGATGGATGTTTTCAAATAGAATTTAACTTGATAAATAAAAATGATTGTTTTCTATTTTTTTTTCTTTCGATAAAATCCGTCGGCTTTTTCTAAACTTCAACTATATGTGACGACCTTGACTCTTTTGGTGAACGTACATCGTTAATCTATCTATACTAATATAAACAAGCTAAAGGGTTTGTTTTTTTGTTGGAACGCGCTCGTTTTTGGAACTACCGTCAGTTTTTTTTTCTTTTTGTCTTTTTATACCTTGATCACAACGGTATGATTTTAAATGTTTTTGCTATCCCTATATGATATAGTTTCTTGATAATCAATCTATATAATATCTTGTTTGAAAGTGGTGCAACTTTTTTACAGATTAGTCTATTTTGAGGAGTATCTGAATCATGTCTGAACTCTGAACTTAAGTTTGTTAGAAAAACTTCCTATAGTGTCCAGTAAAGTTATCTTAAACCCAATATACTGTCGTGCAAAATCTACGTTCATTATATTTTAAAATTATTACAAAACGAACTGAGACATTCCTATAGAAAAGTGAACGAATTATTCTGCACGACAATGTAAATTACTTCACTTGTGTGAATATTGTGGTTTCAATGTTGATATTTCTAATTTCTTTTTATTGTATACGCGGCAAAAAGAACTGGTTTGCAGGCAAGTAGCGCCATCTTCATGTAGCCTAGACTTTTTCTATGTTGGGGTCGGCTTCCACTGTTAACAGGATTCAGCTAAACAGCAAAGCTTTACATGGAGCGAATACCTATCTAATCTCCAACTTCCAGTTATTGGATATTCTGTGGTGTATAGAGGCAACTAACGCCATCTGAATAACAAGTCTTGTATGTAAAACCTTTGTATATTTATTTATCGAGTGTGTGAGTTTTCAAATGTTGATACTTAATATATTTTATCATTTTTTTCTTGTTACGTCTGAGCGTGTCTTTTGCATTAATGTTACAATAGATGCAATCATTTTTAAGCACGATAATGCCTTGGGAAACCACTATTATTAAGTTACACCATCCGCAAAAATACGACATAATTATGTATGTCAACATGTTTTTGCTATAATTCTACTAAAACAGTGTAGAATTGCTAATTATATATAAATCTAAAATAATTTAGTCAAGTTACTCTGGGGGATCAGCACTTTATATTGAAGATTGAGAGATTGAGACTTTTAAAACATTTTAACACAAAAATTAGTCAAATTGTCAAACAACTGGTTAACTGCTGTGATTGGTTGACTGAATTACAAAAAGCCAATCAAATAATTTGACATCGAGTTAATTTTGGCTTTCCATTGTTTTTCGTTCCAAAAAACCGGGCGTTAGTCACGTAAGAACACAGATGGCGCTAGTTGTATGTGCACATAAGTTTTTGTCGACTGTACTTTATATTGAACCTACTTCTAAATCTGCTAAAATGAATATTATTATGAAAATTAACGAATTGATGGTTATTCGTAAGACTATTATTGTATTTAGATTTTATAAAATACTTAGCAAATAATTTGTACGAAACTTATTTTAGATTTTGTATTAAAATTATACATATCTGCTGAAATTGGCGTTTTATTAAAGTAATGTCTTAATGACCGAGCATTGCTAGGTTTTTTTTTTATGTTTGACGTTTTCTAAAAATTAAACCTTCGCTAGGTTGATTTATTGCCCCCGAAACCCCCTGTATACTTGAAAATCGTTGGAGCCGTTTCCGAGATTCAGATTATAAATATACAAGAATAGCTCATTTAAAAGTAATAAATAGACGTTCTTCAGTCAAGAGAGCTTGATCTAGAAAACTCGTCTGCTCGGTCCAGGATAATGAGTTCCTATTTAGTGTGTTCAATCCTCCGTAACTTTCATTCTCCACTGCTTGGATCTGGTAAGCATCGCAAGATACACGACTCTGCCCACTATAGACCTTCCGTCTGCGGAGGGGAGTGATGTGGCGACATCTATATCGCCACATGCGAAGTACAGAGGCCAGTACATCAAGCTACCCCAATCTGTCAAATTTCTTTGATCGTTTTTCAACTTTATTCACAAAGGAATAAGGTTTATGTTCAATTGGGAAAATTTTACAGTTTGGGATAGCTTGACCTGCTGGCGACTGTACACATCACACTGATCACTGCATCTACAAGCAGATTTGCGCATGGATAGTTGCCCACCAGTCACAAAACTAATTCTCCCTTTTCCATGGAGGATGAATGAACTTTACACCCTGTTCTCATACCTACCTCTTTAGTCTTCATGTCTGTGGTCTTGATCTTGGCTGTTAGACTACTTCGGACAAGTTTGACGATGTCACTAAAAAACGCACCAAAGTTTATCCTCTATGGATAATTCAATTCTTTAGCCTTGTTGAACACGAGACCAGTCATTTTATGACCTCAGTTTGAAATAATAATAAAAAAATGTCTATATGGGCACCCTTAAACCGATCATTGTTTAAAAAAACATCGACATATTTTCTAGTTGCTTCACTTTGCACATTTTTCTTCGAAAGGGCTTTCGATAATATATGTACAGAGATATTCGAACGATGTAACAGGAACAAATTATGGAAGGACGTCGCTCATCGATTCAAACCTAAACCGAAAGACGTACCGAAGGTCGGCGCCGACGGACAGAAGATATGTTAGTTTTTAGATCATTTTCTTGATTAAAGTTCATCAAAGTTTACGGGTGTTTTATTATTATAAAAATCAACCAGCGAATGCACAGTCTCTTTCCACACAATGTCCATACACTACCAAATTAATCGTGTGTCAACAATTATAGAATATTTCGTTGGTCTATCCTAAGAATTCTTGGTTTATTCATCCCAAAAAGTGCGTGCGTGCGTGTGTTTGTCCATCTGTCTGTCGGGCATCGTAGCTCCCGAACGGACAAACCGATTTTCATTTTGTTTTTTTTTTTTGTTTGAAAGGTGAATTAGTCGGGAGTGTTCTTATAAATGTTTCATCAAAATCGGTTCAGCCATTTCGAAAATATCAGCTTTTTTCTGGTTGATTTTGTATCTTCCACGGGTCTGATCGAGTCGAAATTTCGTATTCTATTATTTCAATGATAATAAACGAGCAAAGTAACTTTGAACTGATGCTGGGAAAACACCTGGAATTTCTGGGATACCCAAGTTACTCACCAACAAACAGCAGAAGTATCGTGTTTGGGCTCATTGAAAAGGTCTCAATACATAGGTTATGGATAAATGGTGATCAGGACGAGGAATGAGGATAAAATTAGCAACAAACTTCACTGTGGGAAACATATGCAACGCTGCGCAAATTTAAGCGAGACATTAAAAAGCAGGAAATAAAAGTTAATTTTTGCACAAGCTGAATGCTCGTGCAAGTCGCTGTGTAGCCGGTCCCTTAATTAACTAGCCTCCATGCATCGTCGTACCAAGGCGCTGGTCAGGCGTTGGCTGCCAGGGGCGCCGCAACCTTTAGGGGGGGCACACTTTGCAGATCTACTGTTACGTCTGGCCCCAGTTCTGTATCCCTCCGGAGCACCTGCATGGCCAGCAGAAAACCAAACCTATCCAAGACGGTGCAATAGTAAGATTTTGGAGCTCGCTTACCTCGCTCTTGCATTATTCGTTCTAACAATTCTGCGTGACTCTACAATATTCAAACAGGAACTCACAGACATAATAATGGGTCACTTAAATAATAAACAAAAAACTGTTGGAATCATCCTAGACTTATCCAAAGCTTTCGACACCGTCTCTCTCCCGAAGTTGCGGTCTAAACTAGAACTCAGTGGTATAGTGAACCACATTTTCCACAGCTATGAGAAAAACCACCAGCTGGTTAAATTATAAAGCTCTACCAGCAAAGAAGAGAAAATTACTTTTGGTGTCCCATAGGGAAATGTTTTTAGACCAACTCTCTTCCTCATTTACGTGAAAGAGCTGTGCCAATTTCTTCTCCTAATTCTAAAATCGTTACACACACAGGTGACACGGCTCTTGTAAGTAATTCACGGTAAAGATTGGTCTGATACTTTCTGAAAAGCTGAGATGGCTCAGTGTAGTCATGAAATGTGTTGGGTATGAGTTTGTATACCAATGATTTAGTGGGTGTATCTCGTTTCGCGCCAATCCTAACGTTGACATTCCTCCTTGACTTTAATTGACATCCACCTTGGAGATTTTTTGATTTTTTTGACTTCGCACGGTTTGTGCCACGGGTTTGTGCATTTAGCCAGTGTCAAGTAATTTTACTTTTCAATGAAGTAAATGGCCCGATATCAGGCACGAACACGAAGTTACAAAAAAGTCATAGTCGGTCAAGTCAAAGTTATTGTAAAGCGGTAGTAACTTTACAATAACCTATTAGGAGTTTTTGGGGGAACACGAAAAGTCCACGTTAGTCACTTATTTTCACCTTCACTAAACTTGTGCACTCACACGTAACTAAATTGAGTAATTCACTACCAAAATTATACAATTTAATTCGTTGGTTCACGAAATTTCAAGAAAATGAAAATTCGTGCGACATGTCCAACGCGATCCCGCCTGGGGAAAATCTTATTGACATTCATCTCCTCGACAATTCCTTTTTTTTTTTAACCAAACGTTTGACTTTCCTCTTTGTTTTTAATTGAAAGGGCTGTGGTAGAGAAACCCAGGTAGGTAGCGTTTCCCACCAGACACGACAGGAAGATTCTTCCTCTTCAGTGGAGGATTGGTAACTACATCTTCTCTAAACGACACAATATTGTTTTCTTTCTGACATAAACGCGAACGAAATCACGAACACATCACGAACACAGCTAGTCATGGGCGTAGCTAGGGAAGGCTAGAGTGGGCATCCTAGAAACTTCTTTGCCCACCCCAGAAAATATATTTTCTGCAATAAAAAGTACAGTCGCCAGCAGGTCAAGCTGTCCCAAACTGTAAAATTTTCCCAATTGAACATAAACCTTATTCCTTTGTAATAAAGTTAAAAACTATCAAAGAAATTTGACAGATTGGGGCAGCTTGAAGTGCTGGCCTCTGTACCTACCCAGAGAGTTTTTGCCAAACTTAATCGAAATCCGTTGTAATCGTGAAGATATTAGGTAGGTATGTGCTAGAATTTCTATTGTAATTATAATATTTTAGAGACTTTCAAGTTCAGAAAGATGCCACATGGTGACGAAAGCGGCACTGTTCCGCCAAGACGAGCCAATAACAAAAACCGGGGGACTACTACCCTTTCTCTCGAACTGTTGTGCCGGCCTGGAAAATGCTAGGGAGCTCAGAATAAAGATGTAGTGACGACCGACTAATTCTAGCCCAAAGCTTTTTTCACCAAAATGTGGGTTGGGTTTGAATCTACATTAGATCAGCACCAATTGCGTTAACTCACGATTAATCATAATCGGTTTCATTTTGACAGTTCAACAATATTCATTGCGTTATTTACGTTGCTGAGCACTTGAGCAGACACATTATTCGAACCTATTATATGAAGCAATGGTTTAACAATCAGTTTCAAAACAACGTAAATAACGCAATGAATATTGTTGAACTGTCAAATTGAAACAGATTATGATTAATCATGAGTTACGCAATGGCAGGATACTTTTACATGAAATACTGTTGGTGGGATTATTAATTATTAGGCATAATTTATGACTGTGGTTAATTCACCTGGAAATTCCGCTATCCCGCCTTATCAATGCCCCGTCCCAAGTTACGTCAACGCAGCTAGTGTGAAATAAAACACAGACTAACACCACTGAACTTTATTACAACACAACTTACCAAAAGCCGAAATGCGGACGACAAAATAATACTTATAAAATATATCATAGCTAACTAAGAGCGCTTTCTTATATAATACTATATCTAAAAGTATTAATATAACAATACACTTATATACAAAAGGGCTTGTACACGGTCATATAAAGGTTTAGGCAGAAAAATGTGCATCGTTCGAATAATCTTTGAAAAAGTCGAATACTCGTAAGTTCGACCCGGCTTACAAAATACGTGTAGATAATTAAGGAATTTCTAAATGTTTAGGAAAATTAAATAATATTCAATCAAGGTATATTTTTGTGTGCGTTCTACTCGACAAGAAATCTCGTAAATATTAATGGATTTCAACCAAATATCGAAGATTTCTTGTTTGGAAACTAAAGACAGCAAAATCGTCTGTTGATTGAATTTCAAATAAATGCAGTTTCATCAATTAATTGTTGTATTAGTCATTGGTTATCTTGTTTGTCCATAATGGGCTCCGGACATGAGGTCAGTTTGTGAATTAAAGCTCCCGCAGACAGGCGCAACGAGACTCTGGTGGAACAATTGCAATGAAAACTGTCTTTTACCGAAGTCAATTCAGTGTAGGTACACGAACTGTAAACAGAACAAGGTAACTCTCAAACTGGCCTTCGTATCCGAAGCCTACTATAATTACAAATGATGACATATCAGTCAATATTGTCGAAAGTCTAACACTAAAACGTAAAGGACTGCAACACGCATCTTGTTACGTCTCGTGAAAAGAATGTGTTCTGACGTTTCAAACTGACAGTGTCATCCGTACCAATCAAAATGGGTATGGTTTCTTGGGCGAAAACGGATTCGCGGCAAAGGTTTCAAATGTCACAACCGATTGGCGGCATTGGCTTCAAATGTCAAAACCGATTGGCGCCAATGGCTTCAAATGTCAAAACCAATTGTCTGCAAAAAGTTTCAAGGGTCAAAATCGATTGGCGGCAACGGAGGTGGCCTGTTTCTTTCTTTCCAAAGTTCAAACTTGGTTTCTTGAGAATCTACAATAGAGAGGACAACGTTAAAACTACGTCTATTCACTGTTTTCACGTAAGCTGAGACCGAGAAATCATAAATGCATAGGGGCAGTTAAAGTAACACACTTTCAATGGCAATGCCTCTCATTTTGATAGTCCAACAACTGACATTAATTGCGTTCAGCAATATTTATTTAAGTTATCGAACATAAGAATTTTACAAACCTATGAGGCAATGGATAAGCTGTCAAAATCTTACAGATTTTCATTGAAAGTGTGTTGCGCATCATCATGCGTCATCCACATACTGGCTAACCAAACAATGAATTAGCCCATATACGTTCACTGCTAAATTAACCAGCACGACCTGCACCCTAATTGTGTAACGCACGATCAATCATAATCTGGATCATTTTGAAACATATTACTAATCCATTGCTTTATATGTTCGAAAAATGCGTCTGCTCAGCAACGTAAATAACGCAATGGATATTGTTGAACTGTCAAAATGAAACGGATTATGTTTGATCGTGTCTTACGCAATTAGGGTGCAGATTAACCTATAGTGTTCCCACTACCGCAACTCAGGGCATAGCATAGTGCGGATCGGAGAATACCTCATGATACCTATGATCTTTTGGTTCTAGGGCATGCCATGTCGGTTTGCTCACGATTTTTTTCTTCACCATTTGAGAGCAGTGATGACGAAACGGCTTGCGGCTCAACAACTGCACGGGTCGATCGATCAAGTTGCTTGCCGCGGTTGGTCGTAGATCTTTACGTACCACTCGTCCATACCCCGAAAAGCCCATTAAGGTCCCGGCTGTCAATCGCGGGTCTTTTACAGTTGTTACGGGTCGTCAGAAGCCCGACAACCAGTTGGTACTAGTTGGAACCTTGGTAGGCCAAGGGCTACAGTGTTACTCAGTTACTGAGTTGTAGAGGTCTGATAAGCAGTAGCTTTATATAAAATACTGGTATTCAGCGGCATTCGGTTAGTCTGGAAGACGACCCCAGCATAGTTGAGAAAAGGCTAGGCAGATGATAGTATTATTTTTGCCAACTATTTCACCCTCTCCAGTCCCACCAGCATACTGACCGGTAGCCCGTGAAGACGTGAGGCTCGGCCGGAAGAACCGCGGCAGGATGACGCGCGACGGGGACAGCGGCCGCGTGCCGGACATGTGCGCGTACGCCACCGTCACGCGAGGCAGCGTCTTATCTGCAAAAGGAAGGTAGGACTATTTCTTTCTGGCGAAATGTGGGTGTTCTAGACATACACCTCTGCCTAACGCTTCGACGTTATCAGGAGTGATTTTATTTTTTTGGCTGGCATGCCACGGCGCGGGGAATGTCTTATACGTTATACGACCTCCTTCACATACACTATAAAGCGTCTTTTGGCACCCGTCATATAGGCACTGCCTACCCGAAGGTTCTCATACTGGGTTTGTGCTGATATAATTATTTCGTCATAATTAAGTCCAGTTATAATGGCAGTAAGCTCAGTCCCCTATTTATTACATGGGACTGGGGTTGCCATCTCTAAAATTTAGCAACCAGGACAAGACGCGTGAAAACCCCAGATCTTAGAGCCCAGAACCCGGACATGTCAACAGGTTTTTTAATCATAGTTGAAAATGTCATAAATCACCTTATTATTTATTTACAGAACTTTTATTTTTGTTGTCATGGTATGGGCATGTAATACGGATGAATGAGAAAATTGTCGTGACGAAAGTTTTGAGAATGAATGTCGATGCGATAGAGTACACCAAAAGAACGATGGATGGACTGTGTGAATGATGATACGGTTAGATAGGGTGTGACTACGGAGATGATGACTAATGGAGAAGTGTGGAAGAAATAGCCATGTTGCGCCGAGCACAAATAAATTGGGATACCGGCAGGAGAATGATGATAATTATGTTATGAGACATTAGGCACTCACGCATTCTCTGCTCCTCATCGTCTTCGTTCTCGCTCTCTCGGTGGTCGTCGTCACGTGACACGACGTGCACGATCACGGACAGCAGCACGCACGCCGTGCAACCAAACAGTACGCCGCAACAAGCCACCAGGTAGCCACATGGAGGGTACCACCACCACTGTCAAACAAAAAAACACATTTAAAACGTCAAATAATACCCATTTCAATGCTAAATGAGGTCGGTGTATCCGAGTTTACTCAGAGAAAAAACACAGAAAAAAACTCGGATATCAAATCCTTATTGTGAAAAACACTGACAGTAGAAACGGCTTTCATCAATTTCAAATTAAATAACGCAATAAAGTTGAACTGTCTTTACGTTTTTGATACATTTTTCAAACATATGATGCAATATATTGCCAATAACCGTAATAAAAATTATTCAGATTCCAAGTAATGGTGTGTTTCGCAATTAGGGTGCTGATCATTTATTGTTTAGATCATGTGAGTACCATGTTAATGTCTGACTCTTGAGGAATGAACTTCACGGCACATGATGTGATAACTCGTGTGTTCAAAGATTTTTGTTTGACAGCACTACTTCTGAAGTCCAAAAAATACGTGTTCACATAGTTAGCTGTGGAATGCCTACATAAAGTACTTATGCCAATTTAGTCATCAAAAGAGCGTAGGAAGGAATTTGTTGACCATTAACGTTGTCGTGTCTTTAAACATTATTGGGTAAATAAGGGATGCACAATTCTTGCCAAGCCCCAAGTTCGTTTAAGCCTGATGATACAGTACGGTCAGCCAAACGACCCGTCAATGCTCAAGAGCGCAAGCGCCTGCAAACAATCTTTCTCGCTCTAGCAAAGGTCGCTTCTGAGCAACAAAAAGCAGATTAAGAAAGAAGCTCACCCTGAGACATAACTAGGGCGCGATGTGAGACAAAGTCGCGGGGTTATAAAATAAGAGTACGTACATCATACCTGCGCGGTTGTGGTTTGACGACGTGACACTTGGCGGCTCCTGGTTCAGCGCGGGTGCCTCTCGGACACGACCGGCATGTGTTGTCGCCTGCCTTCGATGACGTGTTCAAGGGGCAGGTTGCTGGGAAATACCAGGGTTCATAAGACAAGAAAAATTAAGACACCGTCCATGGAGTTTCTTGTCCGTTCTTTTCCATAGAGATCTACGTTTTGGCAGACTTCTTAACAATTCAAAAGTACCTGTGTAACCCGATTTTCATTACTGTGCACCTGTCAACGTCAAAATATGGCCATGATGGCAACACTGGTTGCGTCAGCAAATTTAGTATTTTAAAGGAAATTAAACAGTGCAGACGACACGGGAATACAGATCGTACTGGTTCTGGTAAGCGTCAGCGGTGAGGTTAGAAGGGAAGCGGGCGGGTGAATTCAATGTTCCCAATATTTTGACTTTGACAATCCCAAGTGTTCAGTTATAATAATAGACTTGAGTTCGAGTTTAAATACCAATTTATGGAAAAGACTTTGTAGACCTACAAATTCTTCTAAGTCCACAAAGTATTCACTCCGAACAAGGTGAATAGTTCCTCATCCTCCATTCAAAAGGGGGGTATTCTCTGACCTGTGTCGGGCAGAATTTGCGGTGAATTTTTCTGCGTTGTGGCATTTGTCAAGCCATGACAGATGTCTTGCGTGGTTTAGGACATAAAACAATTTGAAATGGTTATCCGTCAGTCCACTGCTGGACATAAGTCTTTCTAAAGATGGAACACCAATCAGGAATCTCCGCCTTCTCGATTCTCCAGTTTGTACCTGCCGCCATTTCATGGTTGTCGGTAAATCAACTGACAACCAGTCTTACCGTGTGGTATCGTCTTACCCAGTTACTGGTTTGTTGAGGTAACATAGGCAGTCGCTACATGTACTAATACTGGTATTTAGCAGCTGCATTCGATTAGACTAGAAGCCGACCCTTAGGGCAAATGGAAATAGGCAAATAATAATGATTAGGTAGATTAAAAGATAGAATCTTGATACTTACAACAAAGTTTGTACTTCGGCAGCAGGTAGTAGCCCGCAGGACAGATGAGCACCACATCCACTTTGTCGGGAGACAGGAGTGGCACCAGCTTGTGGTACTCATGGTGGCCGTTGGTGTCTGCACGAAGAATATCAATAATCAGTAGTGTCATTTTATAGATACAGAATGATTTAGCCTAAACACGCTCCACTGTGCTAAATTCAAGCCTAGTCAAGTCAAGTTCTTTAGTCAAGCCTTAAAAATATCAGTGTGGGTTTCGCCATAACAGCCTATAATTTTCTCACTGCTGGGACACTGGCCTCTTATTTGTGAGAAGAAGTGGGCTGTTATCCTGGTCGCGGACACGGTGCGCTGGGGCATAAATTGTGTCTAAACTCAAGAACGGCCGGATTATTTTACTCATATTTGCGATATTAATCTGTGCTTTTTTAATATATGCGGATATATTAGGCGCATATATACTTATCTCCTTTCTTTCTTCCATATCAGCCGAAAGGGAGAATAGTTATCAAGCTAGAAATATTACCTTTCTTCCTCAATGTATGTGTCACTACTGGTCTCACTAAGTCCTTCCAGGGCATCAGGGTCTCACTGACACCATCTTTGGATACCAGCACTGAAATTATACAAACATATATCATGTATTCGCCTGAGGGTAGGCGGTAGTCAGACGTAGGTACGCAAGTTATGAACAAATCCCATGTAATAAAGGGTGAAAACACTAATCTATACTCAGGGCTTCTACTAAGAATTTCCTGGTGGAAAAACTCAACAACACTTTGACCGACGAGGATCGAAACCAGGATCCCATCCTCAGCAGTGACTCTTGTGAGCGCTAATAGACTAGATCAACGAGGTCGTTGGTAAATTGTATTCCTCGCCAAAACAAGTTATTAGAAGAAGGAAGTAATGGTGGCAGAAAGATGGGAACTTCTTCTTTAAAAGTCAATAAGAATATGTTACTCCTCCCATTATTAAAAAGTCGTCACAAAACCTTTTAACTAAGGTGAAACGGTACCAGGCCCAGAGCCGGAATAAGTGAAGCAATTACACTTTCCATAATTAAGATTACCCACCTGTAATCACATGCCCATACCATGACAACCGAATTCAACACAAGTTTTCAGTTATCGGTGCCACTTTCAGACTTCCTCTTATGTACTCATCACACATACCTCTTTACATTCTCATCTCAGCTACATGCAATTGCCTTTCATTTATCCCTTTTTTGGCCCAACATTCTGACCCATAAAAGAACAATTAAATATTTACCAGAAATAGAAGAAAGAATAGCCGAGTTAGTAGCGCCGAGCAAGACAAGAGAAGAGACGATATCTCTCTTGCATTGCAAGCTACAGTTGAGTTCGCGAGGAGTCATGGACATGACGGCGGTGGCCCTGATCAGGGTACTGTTGGTGCCCTGGAAGGTAAAGAAATCTACTTAATAAATTCATTAACAAAACGCACAGATTAAACCGCTGAGACGTTATCAGAAAAATTTCCACAAAATATCCTGATCCATATTTAAACGAAAGTGATCACTAAGAAGTATTTCTGAAAATTCATCCCTTAGAGGGGTTAAATTTTGGATAACAGCTTGCACGGAAGTTTGTCATTTATAACATTGATTATTCCAGTAAGAGAGACAACAAAGAGATTATATTACTAGCTCATAACTGTACCTACTCAATACTCTATCATTTTTATTGATTTCAATAGCGTGTGCGTAGTAGGTGATAACATACAATTTATTGAGCTCATTATGGACCTCTCGGCCCAGCAACCGACCTAGGTGAAAGGCTCACACAGACAAAGAATGAGCTGATTTATCAACATGATTATTCAGTCTAGGTTTTCCTGCCCTTACTTCCCCTTTCTTGAAATTCTTTTCAGGTTTCCTCACGGTCTTTCCTTTGCCGTAAGTTAGTGTCTCGATAGGGAAATGTTTAAAAGTACTGCCCTAATGGTATATCATGCCTACATTTCGTCTGTGATTCGATATGGTATAGTAGTGTGGGGAAACTCTTCTGAAGTTTCAAGAGTTTTTATTGCACAAAAAAAATGTTTGCGAGCAATATTTAATATGGATTGGTCCGATTCATGCAGACCAATATTCAAAACGCATAAGCTTTTAACTGTGCCATGTCTTTACATTTACGAATCAGCTAAGTTTTTGAGGTCAAATCCTACACTTTTTGAACAGAAAGATAACGCAAATAAAAGAAAAGCTACGCACATGGACTTTGCAATGCCTGTGCCTAAGTTACAACTTTATCGGCGAAGTTGCATCTACATGGCTCCATTAATATACAATGCTTTGCCTAAAGCTATTAGGGAACTGCCCTTTACAAAATTTTGTAGTGAATTAAGAAAGTGGTTGTTGTATGAATGTTATTATTCTATTAATGAGTTCTTTCATAAAAATTCTTGTAAATTTTATACTTATGACCTTGCATCAAAGTATAGACACTGATTTATTGTTATTTAATGTTTAAAATGATTTGTATTGTGTCCATTCCTTATTTTATTGTTTGTTTTGTTAATATTAGATTGTATTTGCATGCCGCTGTGTCGGCGAAACTTGTTGAACCAATATTTTAATAATATCCTTTACGTACCATGTTTCTGGCAAATAAAGACATTCATTCATTCATTCATTCATTCATACCTACATGACTATCAAATGATATGATATACTTAAAGTATTTAAATAATGTAACTCAATCAATTATGTAATTTACCTGGCGTGTTGTTCTCGTACACATTCCCTGCCTAAGTAGAAGTGTGTCGAAGGGCAGACGCACAGACCTTGTAACTGTGTTTTTGTGAACTAACCTTTTACTGTAGTCATCATCAGCATTATATTGATTGTTTTTGCTGGTCATGTAGTGCGATTACGCTTTGGGTGATAATTAGGTCGAAACTTACAATGTTAACTTAATGAAATAATGTGATTGTTACCTGTTGTAGTTGCCTTGTGAATAAATAAATAAAGTGTCAAAAAAGGGACAATAATATAGGTTCTTTTTTATAATATGGTATTATTATTAAAGGATTGCGTCAAAAGGGAAAGCTGTTTGACTTCGTTCAAAAGTGCCCTTCATGTGCCTATTTGAAATAAATTATTTGATTTTTACTTTGAAGCAGCAGACCCCCAAGTCTTGTAATGGCAACACACTACGATCACCAAAGTCTGCAAGCGTCGAATAACTTCACTTACTTCAACTAGGTTCAAATTTAGTACTGGATCTTCCCAGCCGGATATCTGGAACCTAGGTACTTAGGTCCCAAAGATCACTAGCATTTAGAAGAACATTCGTACCTTGTCCCTTTGGCAGACCGGGTCATCAATTCTTATAGAGCATGCTTTTCCACAGCGAGTTTCATTCTGCATTAAGCCGCCGAGTTGCTGAATAGCTATGAGGTCCTGCACGAATATCACACACATTACATCACGCCTTGTTACTAGAAGGGTTGAGCAGAGGTGTAGAGCACCCACATTTCGCCAGTTATGTATAAGTCCCATGTACCATGGGCGAGAATATTGTCATCAAGCAGGCAGAAATACACACTCCAGGCGGCCACTGAGGAATTTCTGATAGAAAACCCAGTAAAACCTTGCCTGACCTGGGAATCGAAACCAGGACCAAAAAAAAAACAAGGGGTGTGCAAAAAGATAAGTTGAAATAAGAATATGATGGGAGAATTCCCCAAAGCTGCCACAATGAAGGTCATTCCTGTTATGCTCCAAATTAGAGTAAAAATTTTTGTACCATCATGCTGAAAATCCGCGTCAAATGTTTCTTTTAAAAATTATGAAGAAGGCCGAAGTTACACCTCACCCAACCGATTTTTACGGGGCGTGCTTTATTCTCATTCTAAAGAGTATTATAGAGGATACTACTTACATCATATGAACAGTTTTCTACAGTCTTATACACCGGCAGGAACACGACGTCGAAAGATGGTACCGTCAGCACGCTCAGTCGAAGATTCCTTCGGACAGTGTGGTCCTGAAATTATATTATCAAACCATTATTAGCATCAGCAATAGGAGAAAACTGTAAACCCGTTTTCGAACTCAAACTCAGAGCATTTATTCCAATTAAATCATTTACAGGGAATTTGTAGTTGTCAAAAAGTCGATCAGTTGTTTAAACAGCGCGTTTTCAATTCTAAATCTGGCATTCAATATGTGCACGCAGTACAATAATGCGTTCAGGAGTTTGTTGGGTCTGCCGTGGCGGTGCAGCGCGTCTGGCATGTTTGCTGAGACACGCACTGATGGTTTTCAGGCCATCATGCGCAAAAAAGCAGCTTCCCTGCTAGCCCGTAAACGGGGGGTAGCAACAACGGCATTCTGAACGCAATAGCTGTACGTTGTGAGTGTCCCTTTCAAAATCAGTGGGTCATGTGTTGTGTGGGTGTGGCGAGCCACGGCAAGTAAACTTGTAGCTTGTTATGTAAATGTGTATATGTTATGGTTTCTATGGGTCTATGCCACCCGAAATAAAGTTTCATATTATTATTATATGTTTTTCAGTATAAGATGTCGTAAAGTGGGGCTTCTTCGACGAAACGGCAGGAGGGTGTGGATATGAAGCTGTGTCACAAACTATGGTCTTCTTCCTATCCTGCGCTCTGTGCCCCAAAACATGCAGACTAAGTGACCTATACGCTGCCACAGATAACGCCGTGGAAGTGGCGAAGTTTCGGGCGACACGGAGACAGAGAAGAATCTAAGACACTACTGGTTTAGTGACTGGTCATGCTTGACCCTTCTTTAAGCTTGAGCTCATCCCCAGTCAAAATTATCTGATGGCTATACGCAGTTTGATAACATGAATACTACCAAATGTAATCTCTACTTTCCCTACTAATATTAAACATGCGAAAGTACCTCTGTCTGTCTGTTTGTTACGCTTTCATGCCTAAACCGCTGAACCGATCGTCTTAAAATTTCGCAGAGATATAGCCTGGGATATGGAAAAGGACATAGGCTACTTTTTTATGCGATAACCGACATCCACGCGGGCGGAGCCACGCGCAAAAGCTTGTCTTGAATAAAATAGATTAAATAAAACTGGTAAATAAGTTTTTCTAAAAACTTACCGTTTTAGTTCTATTCCATATCGAAGGGTCACAGAAATTACAGAAGCTTTCTACTTCTCAATATAAAAAATAATTTTCCTACTGCTGGGACATATGACTTCTGTCAGAGGGAGTGGGCCGTAGTCCACCACGTTGGCCCAATGTGGGACGGTAGGGTGTCTTCACACTTTTGGTTCTAAAACATGCTTGTTTCCTCGCGATGTTTTCTTTCACCGTTTTAAGAGAAGCGGTGATGAAATAATTTACCCAAAGTAAAGCGTATATCCATGATTCAAACTAACTAACCTACAACTTGGAAGTTGCACTGCTCACTGCAAAATTCCCTAGCCTGATGCAGCTTCCATTTCATAAATAATCCTATTTATAATTATAGAATAATCTCTTACTAGGCTGCAAGTAAAGGTCCCAACATTCCTAGGCCCCACATTATGGATGGTGACACTAGCGCCATCTACATTAACATTATCTTGCTTCAGCATTCTTTTCCTGTCCGTTTTCCAATTGAATTTTCCGTCACAAGTCCTTACAGGAGTGTGTAGGCCGCAGTCAAGGGTAACTGAGTCTCCTAACATTACGAAAACCTCATCCTGGAACACAAGAATAAATCTTATCATCTGCCTAGCCATTTTACCAACTATGTAAGGATATCTTTCCAGTTTAACTGGATGCAGCTGAATATCAGTGTTCGCATATAGCGACTGCCCACCTGACCTTCACAACCCAGTGAAGACTAGGTTACATGACAAGGTAAGCATGGTAACCAATTTACAAGTTTAATACTGACGCGTTGGGAATCGGGATGAATGAAAACTTAACTCTATAAAAGGCTGTATAATTTCAGAAGCTACCAACTTACCTTGCCAGGCAACAAAATTGGTATATTCTTCAATCCATGTTCCAATGCTTCTAAATTAGCTGTTCTTTTCTTTCTGTTAACAATTTTATAAATACCATCGTCACCCTTAACGAATTTTTCATACGACTCTTGAGAATCATCTTCAAAATTCACAACAAAAGCATCATCATCATCAAAATCGTGCTCATCATGGAGTTTATTATAGAAATTTAGTTTTAGAGATCTCTTTTTCCTGATCCAGTCCCATCTTTTTCCCTGTTTCTTATAAGGTATAGTAAAGATAGAATCAGCATTTTGATATTTGTGGCAAGTGATGTTCCTCGCTACGGCCTCGAATGTCTCAGCCGGTAACGATTTCTGTAGCTTCTGAATGTGGTCGTACGTGGCCTGGATGTCACATATTTGATTTGGTTTGGTTGTCCGACGAGTATGACAGGCCTCTTGAAACAAAGCACGTGTGTTAGATTCGGGAAATATAAAACCACTACTTTTCTTTGCCGATCTGGGGAAGAAAAACAACTGTGAGATGCAACGTGGTCAGTTGCTTCTCCTCCTTACAATCGACCGAGGAGAAGAGAGACAGCCACCGAAAATGCTTGTGTTTTAATCGTTGCATTACAAGAGCGCGCGCCAATCTTAGCAAATTGAACCTTATGTCGATGGCATAAATGACAGATGAGCGCTCGTAGCTTGCAACGACTATTCTTGTTTCAATTCTAGAAGTGGCGAGGGGCGAGCATTTTCTGCGGTTGTATATTCAACGAATAAATTAGTCGATAGTTAATGAATTGTGGTTCAGCAAAAGCGAATTATGTTGTGGGATTGCTTGGATTTCCTTAGAAAGAGTTACTATCGTAAAATGACGGTCGCCCATACAGAGAGAGTTTTTGACACTGTAATATCAAAGCACCGGTAAAACGAACTTTGCAGACAGGTATAATTTTGCGGCCATTATATTGACGGCACCAAATTCTAAGGATACCCTTAGTTTAAGATTAGGCATTTAGGATTTTTAGCAGATCTTTCTAGTAGGACCCAAAGATTAAATTATTTCCTTACCTCCTATGGAGTCTGGCGAGGTTAGATTTCCTTGTCTGTTCGAGTTAATCCTTAGCTTTCTATTTCTAATAAAATTCCCTTTCTTTCTTTCTTTTTTCAGGTCTCGAATGCTTGCCTTCTTCACTACCTTTGAATAATGAAAGTTACTAAACACCTAAATAACTGTTAGGTAGATGATATTTTGTTGGTTTGTTTTGTCAATGTGCTGCACCCCTTTGTCAATGGGTTGTACCTGTTTGTCAATTGGTTGTACCTGTTTGTCAATGGGATGTACCTGACAATAAAGAAATTAATATGGTTGACCTAAGGCGAATGTCACACGGCTAGGAGCTCCGCTTCGTGCCAAGCTCCCCATTGGCACTCAGCACCTTTCACTCGCATAAAGAGTGACATTTTTATATTTTTATTAAAGGAGCTGATCTAAACGTTCATTGCTGTGTAATTTGTGGAATGAAACCAAAATGAACACCTACGAAGCGTCTGATATCTGCTTAATTAGTTATTCAGCGGAGCACCGAGCATCAGTGTGGCTATTACTCCGTTTAGACGGCGATGATCAGTAGTAAATTTTTATTGCATAATTTTGGGATCACATGGAATTTCCATACTGCATTTATTTTTAACCGAATGAACAGTGGACGTGTGATCCCGACTATATACCGTAAAATATCGTACTGATCATCGCTGCGTGAACGGGACCCATTGGTTCGCCAGAGCTTAGAACCAAGCGAAGCTCCTAGCTTCGAGCTAAGTGTTTACCTAAGCGATGAAGAGAAGAGCAGAGACGCCTTAGAATCGCCAATTATTTATGTGGTTGAAGATATTTGCGGTTGTAGTTGGCGAAACACTTGACTCCTTCCGAGAGAACTCATCCGTATTATCAGCGATTGGGAATGGCAGAGGGAGGCCCTGCAGGGGAAAAATACAGGCTAAGTAGAGAGTCAGAACATATTGGTTGATTTAAGCTGTCTCTGCTCCGTTTCGCTTCGGTAGACAAGCAGTTTTAGTGGGGTACTTTAAGTTACGCGTACTACGCGGCGACGACGACATCTAGTCGTGGTGCAACGTTTATCTCAGAAGACCCGACCAAGATGCAGGCAGTCATAGTAAGGCACACAAAGGCACTTTGTTCAACCAGTTGGTCGTAACCAAGTGCGCAATGTGTATTGGGTTACAATACACATTGGTATTTTCTTTCTTTCATTAAATTCTAATTCCTGAGCAACATGTAATCAGACAGACAACATGCTTAGCAGTTCCTTCTCAGTATGAGACGAGGTAATTTTTTAAGGGGACTTTAATTTTGAATTTTACATGTACGTTTTCATAAAAACCGACCTTTTTCTTGCTTGCAACTTTGAGGCCCATTTTGCTGACTATCTTATTCAGCAGGCCCTCGGGTTCCTTGGTAGTCTCATGTTGGTCTGCATCTCCCTTGAATGTGACGTCTGTGGTAGGCTTCGTTTTGTGCGTTGATTCCATTGGTGGTCTGGAAATGAAGAATACAATTTTTACTTATTCAATTGAAGAATTAGACTATTCTATATAACAGTCGATACGAATCATCATCTGTAGAGTCTTTTATCAACTTTGTGTTTTGCTTCTAATCTAAACGGATGTGGCTAACTACCAGTAGGTAAAGTACTCGTAGTAGTAGGAGCGACTGCCTCTGACCTCCACATCATTGATGCTGGTTAACGAAACAGCCCTACAAATGCAATATCGTAAAACACACTTACTTGACACTTTCAACTTTGGGACCAGTCACAATACTTCGTTTGATATCAGTCTCACCTCTGCGTTTCTCACCGTATGCTACTCGATCCCACTCTTCATTTAGATTATTCGTTTCAAATTGGATAATAGACAGTAACAGATTCCTATACTCCTCTTTATTGCCAACATTCAAGGTTTCACTGCTAATTTCATTGCCATAATCATTGATGATTAGTATGGTAGGATTCGGAGTGGTGCTTTCAGCAGAGTCTTCCATTTGATAGTCCAATACTTTTTTATCGCCATCAGGCATGATGTCGGTAATACTAGAAGTTGATGAAGTTATATTTTCACTAAGTACGGTGGTAGTCTGTGTGGGTGTCTCTGTTGTCTTTTTAGGAGTCTGTGAAGTCTGTTCCTTTCGGAAAATTAACCTCGTCGCCGCTTTCAGTTTTTTCATAAAACCTAATTTCTTTGTTGACTTGTTGCTGACAATTGGCGTGGATCCTGATTTGCCATCACTTTTTGGTGCAATAGTTGTAGCTTGAGTTGCGTTATTTGTTGCCACAGAATTAGTTGTAGCTAAAGTTTTATCTGTTTCTGGTGATGTTTGTGTGGTCATTTTACAGGTTGTTGAGTTTTCCATCTTAGTTGAAATTATTAAAACATCGTCTTTGGATTCTAAGTGTTTTGCCGCTTTCTTGTTGTTTGTACCTTTGTTATTTAATGATTCGACCATTTTTTTCACATCCGTTAATTCTTCTAACTTCTCGCTAAGACTCGACTTAAACATTTTTTTAGCATTTTTTGTTGTCGGCATTTGTTTAGACCATTGTTTGTCCAACTTTTGTTCACTATCTACAATCGACAACGATAGTTTCCTTGGTTTATCTTGTGATACTGCTTTATCTATCACAGTTTCGGTGGTAAGTAATACTTTTGTTTGGTTAGATTTCTTGTTCATGGTTTCAATGTCATTTAGACTTCCAAATAACTGTAACATTTGATTGATGTTCCGGCTCAAGCTATCTGTAGTTGTTTCTAGGTCGCGTTGATTCCTATCGACAGCGGTTCGTGCTGTCGGGTATATCGTGTTTACAGCTAAATCGTTTTTGCTTGGTTTTCCACGTTTTCCATCTACCTCCGTCGTTACTCCTCTTTGAACAACAGCGATTTCTATATTAGGTGTATCTTTGATTGAATCTCTAGCTAAGCGAGGTTCATCTGTGCCACTTTTTAGATAGTCATACCAAAAAGCACCACCGCCATCCGATATCAATGGTGTTACCACCTGGTTGTCAACTTGTCGCTTGAAACTTGCCTTTGATCTTTTTGTGAACTCGAAATACGATAACAGTTTTGACTTTTTGCTCTTTCGCGGAAAAAGCTTTTTGTAATCTTTTGGGTTCTTTTGTTTAGGTTCTTCAAGATCAAAATCGAGTAGATGATCGTTGAGTCGCGGGCTGTCCTGGGCCGTGATTGTAGCAGACAACATATGTTCTTCAGTTGTTGTTGAGGATTCAGGTTTACAAATTATGTTTACATTTATATTATCGAGAGAATATACGTTTTGTACCAACTTCTTCGGAGTAGTGTTCGGGATAGAACGTTTATTCAAAGGTTGTGTTATAATACAGTTGTTCATTAAGTGAAGGAACTTATCGCCGTTCTCTTTCAACTTGTCGCTGTAGCAAACTTTCAACGATATCGTTCTATTTAGGTCATCTGCTAGGACTGCTAGATCATTAATCAGGTGAGACATGCTGTCTGTACTGTATTTGGTCTTAGCAATTTTAGTAAATTGTCTTTTATCAATATAATTCGAGAAAGTCTTGCATAATCTTCCTTGACACTTTCCTTTAACTCTTTTGTAATAATCAGTTAAACTTTTGTCTATTTTATCAACTGATTCTCTCAATCTTTGGCCTCCTATCGGATTCATCCAAAAGAATGTTTGTATCTCAGTACAATGCTCGGCCATGTACCGGCCAATGTTGTCAAATTCAAATATGAGTTCTTCTATGACCGCATCGCTGGCTGCACAGGCCCTGCACATAGTTTTGTTACTTTTGCATTTGCAATTGCAGACTCTATCGTGACCAAAAAACTTTTTGACCGCCTCCCAGTCTATGCGTCTCTTGTTGACATATTTATCGGCATTTTTCTTCCTTCCATCCTCCTTTTCTTTTACCTTGCGAGACTTCCAAACAGATCGAGATTGCCTAACGTTCTTGTCACTAACGTTCTTGTTGTAAACGTCTTTGTTAATAATTTCTTTGTTATTAATATTAACTTCTTTGTTATTAATATTAACGTCTTTGTTAACTCTCGACATATTCTCATACATTTCTATCAACTGCTGGTTCACGGCTGCTACAAAATCCTTGCTGAGCGTCACTTTGCCTAAACTTTTCATACTCGTAGTTTCTTCCCTGGAGTCAGTTGGCTTCAATTCCGTCATACTGACTGTTGTTCCGGCCGCCGCCTGTCGTGCCTTTAAATCTGTCAAATTAATTTGACCCAAGACCGGTTTCAGCGCAAACCCATCTCTGGGTTTATCGACTAGCAGATACATCCCTGGGGAAAGACCATCGTCGGTGGAATTCATGACATTACTTGGTTTGGTTGATGTGGGCGCCAAGGTGCCCTCGAATGAATTGACTTGATACTCTAAATCTACAGGCGTTGACATCTTTGCGGAGAAGACTTTCCGTACTCTGACAGGACCGGGAACAGAGGGGGATCTTTTCTTCCCAGTTTGGAAATCGAAAGGTATGGCTATGTGCACTTGTATAGAGTTTGTGCTGCCATTCGTTCTGCTTGGCTTGGTGGGTTGAAAAGATTCCATGATTACGTTACTGTGACGGTACACGTTGGGCATGTTATTGTCTTCATAGCTGAGCGTGTTCTTCATGAGGTCTACGATCACTTCCAGTGCAGCCACGTCCTTGGCTGTGAACGTGTTGGGCTGGGCTTCCCGTTTCACGCCGCAATGTTTAAAGTGTGCTCTACAGGGCGGTGCCTGTGTAGTTTGCTGACATGGACACTTAAGTGGTCCCGTTTCGTAGTATTGCTGCGGAATAAAATGGGCATTTATAATCACATTAACTTACTAACAGAGTGGCATTACTGGATCTAAGCGGCAAGAACTGCGTAAAAAATGTATCCTATGAGAACTTACTACCAGGATTTAAAATATCCAATGGAAGGACATCATATTCAATTTCACAAACTTTTAAGACTTTCTTCACACTATCAATATATTATTCCAAGATATCTTCTACAACATCAAGTTTCTTTTCTTAAATTTGATAGGGGATCCATTTCAGTTTAATTTTAGCCAAGGCAAGCTACACACTTGTTCGGGCACGGCCGGGCGGCAATATACACAGGGTCTAGTAAGGGCTAGACGTGATGGGAATCGATTTCCAACCATGATAGACCAAAACATGATTTGATGACATGAGACTTTAACGGGGGGTTATCTGAAATTGCCTGTTTCAGAATCAAGATTAAATGATCACATTCGTTTATTTAGGCCCTGAAAAAAACAGATGTCATAGATAGATCCTTTTTTGAGGGAAATTAAAGGTTCAAAACACGATTAATTGCAATTTTCTCGAAGAAAAAAAAATTCCGAAACAGGGTCGATTTCAAAACCATTTTCCGTCTCATTTCCTAATAAGAGCACAAAATTATATGAAAATTGCATGTACGATGAGGGAATCGTATTTAGGAGGGAATTTAAAGGTTGAATTTTTTAGTTTAATAGATTTTTTTTTAATAAATCTCAAAAAGATCTAAATCCGGCTAAATCGGCTCACGCTCAGAGTCTCAGAGTTCTGAGGGACGTAATCGAGGGTGGACCTGTGTCAAAATTTTCAAAAACTCGCTCATTCTGCGCCTGTACAAAAAAATCTAACAAAATAATAAAAAAATAATTTATGAAATTGCGATAGCTCAGAAAAAATATCTTGTAATTATATAATAGTTTTAATTCATAAAATTGTTTTCGAAAAGGTGATTATTTCTACGCAATATGATGACGTTTAATTGTCATCTTAAAATAGTGTTGACACATTAAAAATTATTATCGATGAAATAATAGTCAAGTGAGAGTCGTATTCGTCGTTTATCAAGAAGTTTGTACAAATCACAATTTTCTAAAATTCTTTTAATCAGTTTCATCCATATCAACTATGATATTTGCTCTGCACCGAACTGTGTTCGCTACTATCATATCCTACATTAATATTACATATTATACAATGTCTGGTTGTCGGTTGTATACTAATAATATAAAGAACTTTCAGTCTGACACCAACAGAGAAAATAGGAAAAAAATTGCTCAAACAAAACTGCTATGGTACCTACACGACCAAATGTAAGGAACACGATAACAACTTAATTGATATTTCTCGAATAGCCGAGCTAGCAATACAAGATTTTTTCTCGAATTCGTGATTTTAAAATATTTGTTGATATATATTTATAGTTTTAGTATATATGTTGATGTCCTAAAATAATAGTTTCGATAAATTATAGCTGGAGGAGTGGGTACGTCACTAGACAAGTACGGCAATTGTTACTTCATATGTAGCTCACAATATTTACGGTTCTTTCTGAGCGATGGCAAACACCAAAAACAAAAGAAAATGGTTACAGTGTAACCGAAGCAGTTCGACCATTTTTAGCGTATTCTACTTAATAGAAATCTGAAAATCAGGATCTTTGAAAATTCTGCCATTATAGATGTAAATAAAATAGTGCATGAACATTTTTATGGAAATCTACCATTTTGACGAAGAGAAATACCGTCGGACACACGGCTTGTCTACTTGATACATTCTTGAATTCACTGACAACTTACGCTTAGCCTTAACCTCTGGGTCTTTTTTTTTGGGTAGGAAATCATCAAATAACTTCTCCCGCTCTGGGTGGAGCAGGAGGGCGTGTCAGATTTTTACTGACTAAAACCCACCGTGTTCCCTCAGTAGCCCATATGCCAGGGGCTGTGATATCTCTTTCGAACAAACCCGCACCCCTGGCACAATTTAATGGGGCCCTCGCGGGCCCCATTAAATTGTGCTGACATCTCTTTGAGGCTCGCGTGGAACACAACGCGCCATCGACTTGGGCTTGGTCCTTACCGGACAGCGAGCTACTCATTACTCGCCGTCCGCAAGCTCATGCCTACGGTGGCCGGAAATCGGCCTGGGTTTCCCGACGCCCAGGGCGTCTCCGTATCCTGCGTCGGCTAGGATCGCGAGGGCGCATTGACTGCCTCTCCCTGACGTGCGCCGCCTCCCTCTTCGCGAGCATCACTGCTTCACTGAAAGAGGTGACGGCTACCCAAGCACTCTCGCTCCGTACCATGGCCTGCACCAGGGCCGGACGCGAGAGATCGCCGCCGCCGATCGCCTCCACGAGGACACGGCGGTGCTCCGCCCAAGCCGGGCAGACATCCACCGTGTGCTCCACGGTGTCTTCAGGGCGATCTTCGCAGTGGAAACACCCGGGCGTTTCCTCCCGCCCAATCCGAAACAGGAACCTCCCGAAACAACCGTGATCGGTGAGGACCTGCGTCAGGCGGAAGATGAGGAAGCCATGCCGCCTCTCAAGCCTCTCCTCAAAGAGGAGACTTACCGCCGCAATCATGGCGTGCCCAAACCTCTGGGTCTGGAAGCATGATTTCGATTTAAAGACATTTATTTTCTCAAAGAACAAATTGCACAGGGGTTTTTTTTTGTTTTGCATGGGAAATCATCAAATGACTTCACCCGCTCTGGGCGGAGGGGGAGGGCGTATCAGGCTTTTACTGACTAAAACCCACTCGTGTTCTTTCAGTTCGAATTCACTGACAACTAACACTTGTCTGGAAATTCTCTGGTTGAAAGGTCTGGAAGCATGATTTCCAAATGAAACCATTGCAATTTTTCATTTTCTCCTTACAACCGCAAAACCATATGTATCTATCTGTAACTAGCTTCTGCTCGTGACTTTGTTCGCGTGGAAGTCGTAAGACCACTATTGTGCCACATTATATAAAACTTCCCTGTACACACCTACGTCACATTTGTAGATTTGCTCTCAACAGCCTAAATATACAAAGAAAACAGGACTGGTGTCGCGGGATCAATTGACGTTCAGTTGTCCTTGTGAGAAGCAGCTACTCCTGAGGTCGAAACCCGTAGCAATCATGATAATAGTAAAGCTGAAGGGTTTGTTTTTTATATTTGTTTGAAATCGCTATTTCTGGAACTACCAGCCTCAGGCAAAAGCTAGTTTTGAATGAAAATACATTTCTGCATTTTCATTCTAAACTAGTCATTAACAATTACATTAAATTACAACACAGCACATAAGCCGATTCTGACACCGCCACGATACCGGGAATCAGATTTTCGCATACCTACGTTTAGTACCTAATAAACGCTTTTTAACAGACCGCCACGTCACCGCCTTCCGAACTTCGTTATAAGGTTAAACGAAAAAGGTTTGTTATTTTGTGCTTTTCAGTTTTTTCGCCGGTTCAATTTTAAGGTAAAAAGTTTTTACATAAAGTTGTTATTGGCACCTATGTCGTCGTAGACAGTAACTGACTCCGATATCAGCACAATAGAGGTGAGAGAACTGGCTATTCTTTCAATTGAACGCACTTATTCGCACTGCCGACTTCGAGACGTCGATACTTAGGTACTGTACCTACTGTGGTCGTTTGGTGAATCGCGATGGTCATCGATATTCACCAATATCATCAAGCCAATAATACATGTATCGGTTTCGAATCGGTATGTGTATAGCTGCCGACATATCGGTATCGGGTTGGTGTCAATATCTGATAATATGAAAACTCTCAATAGGTAACTTACAGGACGTAAGTGTCCTGTAAGTTACCTATTGAGGATTCCCTACACAGGGAACTTTAAGTAATATTTTTAGTTTTATCATACCGCACCTAAAACTAAGGAAAAAATATCGAACCTAAGCAAAAATAATTCAGTTGATCAACTGCAATATGATAGACTATGGCATGGATGTTCTGCTAAATGGTTGACAGTTCATCGTACTCGTAATTAAAAACGTCGTGCTGCATTTGGGGGAGGCGGAGGTAGCGTTTCAAAGGCCCACAGGCCGGAACAGCATAGCCTTAAAAATATGTTGAAGCTAAGTACCTATATTAATTTAAAGTACATAGTCTGGTTAGGAAAAAAAAAACATAAAACCATTACTAAACCGCGAAATGTAGTTTTAAATCGTTTTAAACTAAAGAAGGTTTTAAATCAAATAGTTTAAAATCCGTTGAAAAGCAAATCATGCTGACACGAACAAGTGTGTGACAATAAATTTATATTAATATTAGGTCTTTACCTATGAAATTGCCGTTCTGCAGTACTGGCCATTTCAAATCAAAATAATTTTTGTTTGGCTAAGAATTCTAATTTCAAATTAATTTTATTTTAAAAACATGGATTTTTTTTTCTAAAAGTAGTCATTTCTTTATTGATTAGTGTTACATTTTCATCGCATTTCAATCTTTTTCGTCATCATGGATACGTTAAAAATTCGAGTAATTATGGAATATGAGTACCGTCGTGGCAGCAACGCGGCACAAGCGGCACGCAACATCAACGACGTTTACGGAGCTAACACTACAAACCAACGCACCACCTGTTATTGGTTTGCTCGCTTCCGTTCTGGAAATTTCGACCTGAAAAATGAACCTCGCGGTCGTCCGAAGACTTTGGTCGACAATGACGAATTAAAGGCGATTGTGGAAGCTGATGATACACAATCTACGGCTGAATTAGCAGCAGCTTTCGACGTTAGCGTCAAAACAATATTGGTCCATTTGCGTCAAATTGGCAAGGTAAAAAAGCTTGACAAATGGGTGCCCCACGAACTCAATGATCGCCAGCGCGAAGTACGCGTCGAGACGTGCCTTGCACTGCTCAACAGACACACAAATGAAGGAATTTTGAACCGCATTGTTACCTGCGATGAAAAATGGATACTGTTTGATAACCGTAAGCGCTCAGCAAGTTGGTTGGATCCTGGTTCAGCACCTAAACAATGCCCTAAACGAAAACTTACCCCTAGAAAAGTGATGGTCACTGTTTGGTGGTCTAGCGCCGGTGTGATTCATCACAGCTTCTTACCAAACGGGGTGAGCATTACTGCAGATGTGTACTGTGAAGAACTGAACACAATGATGGAGAAGCTGGCGCATCTCCAACCAGCATTGGTCAATCGCTCGTCTCCGCTGCTCCTGCACGACAACGCGCGACCTCATACTGCACAGCAGACGGTCTCCAAGTTGCAAGAACTGGGGTTGGAAGCTCTCCGTCATCCGCCCTACTCACCAGACCTTGCGCCTACAGACTACTACTTTTTCCAGAATTTGGATAATTTCTTGGCAGGAAAAAAATTTAATACCCGAGAGGCAGTACAAAATGCCTTTGAAGAATTTGTTGCCTCCCGTCCAGCTGATTTCTTTAAGAAGGGCATCAATAAACTGCCACTGCGATGGCAAAGATGCATTGATTGCATGGGTGATTACTTCGATTAATACAAATAAAAAATTCATGAAAAAAATTCGTTTAAATTTTTTCATACAAAACGGCAATTTCATAGGTAAAGACCTATTATTATAAATTGTGAAAGTTTGTATGTTTAGATGTTTATTACTCAATCACGCTGAAACAGCTCAATGGATTTTAATGATAAATGATTTATTTCTGTAAGTAGGTTTGTACAAACACTTTTACACGTCAATCATATTTTTTTAAACTAGATGAGGTCGGCGTTTCCTATCTGACTACTCTGAGAAGAAAGGCCGAAACAAACTCAGAGGTCGCAGTCTCTTTTAAAGTCCAGACATAATCTTGGTCAGATCATGTGAAGACCATGTGGATTGGTGTCTGAAATGGTCTTTTGAGGAAAGAACCACACAGATTGAGTGGACCTGTCCATTCAGTGCACGCATGTATCAGTAATCATACGGCTCAACTCAGAACTTGAGGAGCTCAACGATTTGACGAACAATACCAAAGAAAAGACATTTGGGTAGGCCGCATAAAATACTCAAACTGCCAGATTAACTTTAAAAATGAACTGAGAAAGAGATGAAACACAAAAACAAAAATACCACATAGTCCTCACATTCACAATAATTAAAGCAAAAATAATATTATACTTCTCAAAGTAAATATTCATGTCAAAGTGTTTATAATAATAATCAAATATCAAAGTTTTTTAAACAATTTAATATTTTTATGGGCATATAAAAGATTTTCATAAATATACTGTGAAGGCACAGTCATTACATTAATCTCCTTAAATTTATCTCTGAGAGAGTGTCTCGGACTTAATTTATAAATTGATCGAACAGCTCTTTTCTGCAAGACAAAAATAGTCTGAATGTCGGCGGCATTTCCCCACAGTAGAATACCATACGACATTACACTATGAAAATAGCTAAAGTACACTAAGCGGGCTGTCTCTATATCAGTTAAATTACGAATTTTTCTAACAGCGTATGCTGTTAATAATCGAAAAAGCTAAGCTCTGCAGAGCTTAGCTTTTTCGATTATTTGGCTATATGTGGGCCCCACTGAAGCTTGGCATCCAAAGTTAAGCCCAAGAATACAGTGCTATCTTCAGGATTCAATTCTTCGCCCTTTATCAACACATTAGTTTTCACCTGCTTAACGTGAGGTAGCGTAAACTTAATGCATTTGGTCTTTTTTTCATTAAGAAGTAAATTATTAACATTGAACCAGTGAACTACTTTTGAGATTGCGCTATTTACATCGTCATTAACAAGTTGCTGACGTTTAAGTTTAAACAAAAGTGAAGTATCATCCGCAAACAACACTATTTCATGATTATCTTTTATGAGGTAAGGCAAGTCATTAATATAAATAAGAAACAGGAAAGGGCCAAGAATCGAGCCCTGTGGGACTCCCATTGATACTACGGACCCGGGAGATCTTTTTCCGTTTACATCAACACACTGAATCCTATTACACAAGTATGAAATAAGAAGATCCAGAGCGGTGTTCCGGATCCCGTAGTGGCGGAGTTTCCTGATTAAAGTTTCAAAAAATGCCCAAGGCATCGTATTTATTTTCCTATGCATTGTAAATATGCCCTAAGAGTTCAACACCGGCATCGGGAGTTGAAACGACCCCTTGTGAAACCGAACTGTTTGCTATGTAATAAATTATGTTTATTAAAAAAATCTATGCAATTGGTCTAAAATTAATTTCTCAAAAATTTTACTAAAGGTAGGTAGTATTGAAATAGGTCTATAATTAGAGGGGTCTGATGTACTTGATTTAAACAAAGGTATTATTTTACTATTCTTCATTAGGTCAGGAAACTCCCCACAGTCTATACAATTATTAAATACTAGCTGTGCCCGCGACTTCGTTCGCGTGCATGTCGGAAAACAATAATGTGTCGCTTTGACGGTGTAGGTACCACTCCTCCGATCTTCCGATCTATCCTGGTAGGAATCTACCACAGCTTTCGAATGCAGTCCAGAGCCTAGAGACAAAACACATTACTCTTGGCGTTCACGCTAAACGGCAAAATGTATGGGAATGACATTACCTGCGGAAAGGACACGGTAATGTCATTCCCATGTATTCTGGCGTAGAGTTTAGCGTGAACGTTAACAGAAAGGTGTTTTGTCTAGGCCTGCAGGCGTCTTTAGGGGTTATAATGATATTGCGACGAAGTCTCACTCAGATTTTTAAGAATAAATATAGATCAAAGCGCCTGGTCGAGGCTCATTTTATAATAAATGTGCACCTGCCGTAGGTACAGTAAAAGCTCTTTATTCGCGAGGTATACGTTCCGTAAAATATTAGGTCTTTACCTATGAAATTGCCGTTCTGCAGTACTGGCCATTTCAAATCAAAATAATTTTTGTTTGGCTAAGAATTCTAATTTCAAATTAATTTTATTTTAAAAACATGGTTTTTTTTTTCTAAAAGTAGTCATTTCTTTATTGATTAGTGTTACATTTTCATCGCATTTCAATCTTTTTCGTCATCATGGATACGTTAAAAATTCGAGTAATTATGGAATATGAGTACCGTCGTGGCAGCAACGCGGCACAAGCGGCACGCAACATCAACGACGTTTACGGAGCTAACACTACAAACCAACGCACCACCTGTTATTGGTTTGCTCGCTTCCGTTCTGGAAATTTCGACCTGAAAAATGAACCTCGCGGTCGTCCGAAGACTTTGGTCGACAATGACGAATTAAAGGCGATTGTGGAAGCTGATGATACACAATCTACGGCTGAATTAGCAGCAGCTTTCGACGTTAGCGTCAAAACAATATTGGTCCATTTGCGTCAAATTGGCAAGGTAAAAAAGCTTGACAAATGGGTGCCCCACGAACTCAATGATCGCCAGCGCGAAGTACGCGTCGAGACGTGCCTTGCACTGCTCAACAGACACACAAATGAAGGAATTTTGAACCGCATTGTTACCTGCGATGAAAAATGGATTCTGTTTGATAACCGTAAGCGTTCAGCAAGTTGGTTGGATCCTGGTTCAGCACCTAAACAATGCCCTAAACGAAAACTTACCCCTAGAAAAGTGATGGTCACTGTTTGGTGGTCTAGCGCCGGTGTGATTCATCACAGCTTCTTACCAAACGGGGTGAGCATTACTGCAGATGTGTACTGTGAAGAACTGAACACAATGATGGAGAAGCTGGCGCATCTCCAACCAGCATTGGTCAATCGCTCGTCTCCGCTGCTCCTGCACGACAACGCGCGACCTCATACTGCACAGCAGACGGTCTCCAAGTTGCAAGAACTGGGGTTGGAAGCTCTCCGTCATCCGCCCTACTCACCAGACCTTGCGCCTACAGACTACTACTTTTTCCAGAATTTGGATAACTTCTTGGCGGGAAAAAAATTTAATACCCGAGAGGCAGTACAAAATGCCTTTGAAGAATTTGTTGCCTCCCGTCCAGCTGATTTCTTTAAGAAGGGCATCAATAAACTGCCACTGCGATGGCAAAGATGCATTGATTGCATGGGTGATTACTTCGATTAATACAAATAAAAAATTCATGAAAAAAATTCGTTTAAATTTTTTCATACAAAACGGCAATTTCATAGGTAAAGACCTATTACCTACCGCGAATACAGAAACCGTGACTATGGAATGGTAATTTATATGGGATTATAGGGGATACGTTCCTAAGTGACAAAAAAAAAAAACAATTTAATTGAAGTTTTTGACCATATTGATTAATTGTATGAGCGTGATATGGATGCAAGCGACTCTCCAAGGCGTAAACGATCAAGCATTTCTATGCGTTAAACAGATTTTTTCGCG
This sequence comes from Polymixis flavicincta, assembly GCA_949987655.1. Classification (NCBI taxonomy): domain Eukaryota; kingdom Metazoa; phylum Arthropoda; class Insecta; order Lepidoptera; family Noctuidae; genus Polymixis; species Polymixis flavicincta. The sequence continues at coordinate 764,394 of OX465198.1, read as the reverse complement.
TCGCAAATCGTTTTTAAGTAAAAAAATTTTTTTAACATTTTGCAATGAATGGAAAGATGAAACAATAGGTAAAACACGCAAAGCGGCTCGTACCAAAGGATGGAATGTCTATTATGTCGCAGCATTTATAAATGTAGGGGAGGCCTATGTCCAGCAGTGGACGTCTTTCAGCTGAAATGATGATGATGATGATATGTAAATATACTTTATGGTGATGAGGTTGGTTTCATTATGTTTGTTTACATTCTCAAAAAACTTTTTTCAAAAAAATACCAACCGACTTCCAAAAAACACTACAAAGTGCAAAATAACTTAAATTTCGGAAGTCGGTGACGTTGGATGTGTATTTTAATTATTTGTCACCGCCTTCCGAAATTAAAGTTATTTTGCACTTTGTAGTTTTTTGGAAGTCGGTTGTTATTTTTTTGAAAAACGTTTTTATTTTTCACTTTTTTGTTACCTACCATACACCAATTCGAAATTTCATCATCCTTTGGGTCAAAACAATGCATACTTATTTATGCGATAGCAACATTCGCGGTTGATTTGCTGTAATTTTTTGAAGAGTTCCGTTGTCTGTTACCGAAACGCATCATCAGATCTATATGCAGGGCCCAATCTAAGGGGGGGCAAGCCGGGCAAATGCTCAGAGCGGCAAAAATGAGCGGCGGCAAAATGTATACTTACAAACATACCTACTCTCATGAATTTTTGTATACTTGTTCAGAAGCCGTAGTTAGTAGACTAACGTATGTGAATATTATATAGTTAAAAGAATATCACATAATTATGGTCATACCATCTTTGATGGTGTTAGTGCAAAGGGCAGCGAATGTTATTTTTGCCCGGAGCGGCTAAATAGCTAGATCGGGCCCTGTTTATATGAAATTTCAATGGGACCATTTCGGAGTAAACACCTTTCGAAAAAAAAAAGAATTTTGCAAATTCGTCTATATACGACGGAGTTATGCCTGAACATACATTAAAAATATAAACATGTCGAATTGATAACCTCCTTCTTTTTGAAGTCGGTTAAAAACACCGACCGCGGCGAAGGCGGCTATTGTAGATGTCAAAGGCCGAACCAATACAGCGGCGATACCATTTGACAATGTACTTTAGGCGAAGTTGTAATAAGGTCTATTTCACTTTTTTATAGTCCATCTGACGACGCGTTTACAAAGGATATTGGGTTGGATACCTATTGGAATCCTTTTTGTTATTTGTTAATATGTATGTACCGATGTACCGATTAGACCCGCAAATAAATAAATCTTTAGCCGCGGATATAGGAATTGGGTCGCATTTTTTTAATCCGCGAATAGTGAAAACGCGAATGAAGGAAGCACGAATAAGGAGCTTTTACTGTACTTACTCAATAAATCGACTGCGCGTCTGGTTGAGTGTGCTGAAGGATTATTCCACGCGGGGGCGGGCGCCTATCTCGGCCCGTACAGGCGCGTGTCTTTTAGCTTTGTTTATCAAACGTTGACCACTGAATAAAACCACAGCAGTGGGAATGCACTGCACGGACTGCGATAGGCCTCGACAGGTAGCAGTGCAGTAACACCTGACGCCACCTGTCAGTTAACGGCCCGTGGGACCATGGCGTTATCACGATGAAGAAAGATCACGCTGTAAAGGTGGATACTGACCGGCGTCACGGGTCAAAATGCACCTAATATGTTACCAAGCAAGTATTCGTGCAGTCAGTAGTACCTACGGCAAAACATGCGAGCGAGCAACACTGATTTTAGCACACGGCGTAAAGACATGCTCGCTGCGAATGTTACATTACCTACGCCCCGTAACGTCGGTCATTATCCACATTAAAAGCGCTGTTGAAAAAAAAAACCAAACCAGGCAAAAAAAACTATTTAATTGTATAGCACGGGTTTTCTATGAACATACTACTTAAGTACGATGTTGTTGCTACGTAGTGCCATACCGCGCGCGCCCCCACCTCTCTCCCCGCTGCTGACGCAGGCAGCAGGAAGAGAGAGAGTCCGATCCCGAGGATAATGGACGTAACAGAGCGATCCTCCGCGACTCTCAGTTACGATGCCTTTTTATTGTAAATTGTAATCAAAAATGTTTCAGTGTTTCTTTTGTTCAGCCATACATTTATTTGTAGACCAATAAATAATTATATTTAAAGAAGCGACTTTAAAATTGACAATATTTTACTATTGTGATTTCTATTGTTCCTGTGTAGGTAATGTATCCTTTGTTGGAGATGCCAAATGGATAAATAAATACATTTTTAAACTTGTTTTAACTAAGAAAATGCTTCTCTGTAAGCGATGTTGCTCGGAAGAGCATCGACATAACTACAGTTGCCCGTGTGAAAACCTTTCTATTTACTCAAATCCACCAGTAGTTATGGTCGCAATTTTGGTTTTTTTTTCCTGACTTTCACCATCCGACCTCGCTTGAACCCCTCCCCACCTCGAAAACTAACATCACGAAAATTAGCACATAAGTATTTACAACTCTTTACTCCCAAAACTCCCATTATTTGAATCGAGTAATGCTGTAAACACGCATTTAAATTTAACATTATCAAATTTCGCGCGAAATCAAGTTGTTGTCTTTGCATGTTTGCTATTCAAACCTAGATGGCGTTACTGACGCTAGAGATTAAGAATTTCTATGGAGATGTTCCTCTAGCCGCTCTAATTTTGCTATATTATGCTAGATGGCGCTACTAAGACTTTTATCACAATTAAAAATGAGATTTCTTCCCCTCTATTTGTATTAATTTGATTGATAAAACTAATAAATATTTATCTAACATTGCATTCTAGGTATATGACTCAGAACACCACGTCAGTTAATATTATCACAACTTTTCATTTGAAATTTCTTTTAGCTTTTTTGATTCGTGGGAATCAACCACCAACGGAAAGCGATTTCAGTAATCAGTATCATTACTTTTTGAAATAACACAGACACAGTAAGTAACTTAAATGAGAATGACGTGTTATTATTAAGTATTCGTTAGTACCGTTTCACGCCAATAGATGTCGCTAAGTGTTTCAACATTACGTAAATAAATTCTTCTTGAACACTTTAAATTATTTAGAGAGGTTGACTGAAGCGATTGCGATGAAACAAAGACTAATATAAACTCTGAGTTATAAACAATATTTGAGTATGAAAGATAACCATATTAGTTTCGTTCTTTTGACGTGATACTTGATCTATTCAACATAGAAACTGAAAAACCGAGCTACAGACAAAAATTTTGATAAGGGTTAAAATGTCATCTGTTGATTATCCCTTACCACCACATGCAATTATTTTCGAAATATTTTAAATGTACAGAAAAAGTTCCTTTACAGATTTATTATATGTATAGATATAGATATAGATATAGATATAGATATAGATATAGATATAGATATAGAAGATATAGATATAGAAGAAGAAGATAAGAGCTAAAGTAGGTGCTACAATGGTGCCGATTCTGTTGTACACCGAACTAAACTAACTAAACTATAACTAAAATTCCTTACTTTTTACTATGAGAATCTAAACGCTATTCTGCAAAAAAAAATCTCTAAATTTAAAAACTATTTTGACACAACCAAAATCAAATTTGACAATCGCGACTTGCACGTGGTATGTTTTGGCTTCGCAACGTGGTACTTGTTTGCCCTTCCTCGTGTTTTTTTTAGAGCCAGCAGCGCGCCGGGGTCGGCAGCCTCTACGTGTTTTATATGATTTTTTCATGGAAAATATGAAAAATTATTATCCACAAGTTGAGTTTTATAGGTGTTTGGGGTTTCCTAAAGGGGGTCGAAATTTTCATTATTTTTGCGATAGGACACACCGTTTTCGAGATATAAGCAAAAGAAAAGAAAAAAAATACAATACTATTTTTGCACCAGAAGTCGAGGTGTCGGTGTGAATTTTAGTTCTTGACAACTAATTTTATTCCACACCTATTTAATCGCGATTAAAAATAGTCATATTTAGTTAGACAACCAAAATTTTAGGTTGAATACAATAATGAAATTGACAACAACAGAATAGCAAAATTACCATTTTCACTAAACTAATAATTCTGTGCAATCTTAGTGCTGTCAAACTAAAATATAGTTAAGTTGTGTCATTTTAGTCAATTTCAGAATAGGAAATCGTCGTTTGACAGGAATAAACTAAATTTTGGTGATTTTTAGTCTAGTTTAGAGAATTTTGTGACAACAGAATCGGCACCAATGTCAATAATAGACTTAGCAACTTCTACAGAATTACCCCACAGATCTGCAGTCTTTTTTACATTTAAAGTGTGAAAGGTTTTAATTATATCTCTACAGCTAATATATTCAAAACGAAATTCTGAATCACAAACATTAACATTTTCCTTCAGCAAAGACTCAGCAACAGAAGGTGATGAGTAAGTAATGAAGTTTGTCACACAGATAGTTTATAACCTGGATGAACACATAATATGAGACTTTTTATCCCGGTAGTACGTTCCCATGGGATCATTTCGCATAACCTTGTGGGCGAAGCAAAAGCTAGTGTACCTATACAACGTGTCGTTTTGCATCCTCGTCAAATTCAAGGAGGTAACTATGCGAATGATTCTCGACACGAATCAATAATAAAATACCTAAGTAGGTTTATTTCAATTTTTTTTTCATATTTTCAGAAATCTGCATGTGTGGAACAGGCATGTTAAAACGCGGGTGATACCGCACTGTAAAAGACAGTGACATAGTCGTGCGACACTGCCTACCGCATACGGAACGGGCGATTCTGTTCATCTGAAATACTGTTAAACTTAAATAACTAAAAAAACAAGTATGTATTCATTAGTGAGCAGGTATCGTAATTTTATTTGATTATTAATGTCTTTCATAACAGCCTCCTGAAATTTGACGGGGATGCAAAGCGACATGTTGTATATGTAATGTGGTAATTCCAATCCGCAAACAAGTCATAAAGTAAACTAACCTGATCATTATAAGTTTCAGGCTCAACATATAACTCGCAATCACAGATCTGATGATTCGATTTACATTTATGATGACGTCGAAAGCTCGCCGGCGTTACATCTTCCGACTCATCCTGACACGGCGGCAATAAAATCTATCAACAAATCGAAATTAATGAGCTGCTAGCACACATTACGCCTGTAATTCCCGAAAGCAAGTAAGGCCTATCTATATAGTACACCTACAGTTTGCCAAGTTCCATGATAGGGGCGACCCTATTGCCATCAACTAGACCGAACAAGTGTGTATTATCCTTAAGATTGACGTAAATATATTATATGATAGCGAACCTGTTTGGAACAACACTTTGGTTTGTTCGATACGCGGCATCCTTCACAATTATCTGCTTCCCCTATCGTCATTGGTATTGCTTTGGTTATAGCCTGTTTGATTATCTCATCTGTGGAAAACAAAACATAATCATAAGTCCGTATTCCCCTTGAGTAGAGACGTATAAAGACATCCAAACACTTATGTTTTGATTCTCATGTAATAGGGGCGAACTTATTGCCACCAACCGGGTACGAATTCAGACACTAATTTCGTAGCACTCTCAATTACAAGCCGAAATATTTTGAAGAAAATTACTAAACATAAACAAAAATTTATGAAGCAAGCGCTTTACCTGGTGGACAAATAGCGCGCTATGTTATGGTGCTAATGGTGCTATACGTTATCTATATTATCGACCACTACTCACATGGACTTCGTGAATCTGGGCACGAATCACAGGTGCGTTTTAATTTCAATTTCGAGCTCTGGGTCGTGACTTTCGTATGCTCTGTGGCGTTCGTTTGCTTGGTGGCCGCAGTAAAATTTTTCATTAAACCTCTGAATCCATGGTGTAGAACTGAAAATTGATAACAATGACTTATTGAGCTCATAGAAGACTGGACTTCTCCTGATTTTATAGATACGCTTGGGGTGTTTCAGGATGTGTGATACGCAACATGTGGTGGTATAACAAGGCCCATCACTTAGCTTCTCCACTGCCACCTACTCGTGTCCATTCGCAGAGTAGAATACGAAAGTGGGCTGGTTGGACTTGCTATCATTAAGTCCAAGACAAAAGCCATGCTCATCGACGGAACCCGTCAGACTAGAAACAATTAAAAAAGTGAGTTGAAATACACATTTCCATAAAATCAGCCAGATGATGCGTAGGATACGTTCTCGACTCATGAATGGCAGCACCATTCACGAGCGGAGAATGTATCCTACGCAAGATGCCTTACGCAAAACGTCCGTCCCGCAAAATGTCCCCCCTTACGCAGTATTTCCCTTTCGCAATAAAGTCTTTCGCGGAACTTCCTTGTCGCAGAATGTCACCATTTTGCAATGAACATTTACTCCTCCCTAGGCGGCGGCGATTACGTACAATCTAGTGAGCTGCCTTTAAAGCATAAAAACTCACGAGAAGATATCTTAAACAGCCTCCTGTGTCGATCACTATCAGAGTCAGGGGGCGGGTTCGTCTCGTCTTTGCTTGGCTTGCTGGAGGATGTGGTCGGTTTCAGCTGCTTCAGGTTGTAGACCAGCGAGCCCGGCTGAGATGTAGACGTAGTAAGCGTAGTTCCAGGCTTCGTTGCTGGCTCTGTCGAAGCCTTAGTCTCTGGCGCACCCGTCGTTGACGTTGTTATCAGCTCTCTCCTTCCGCTGTCTGCGAAGTTACTTATAGTTAAGTACTTTGATTTGTGCAATTTTAGGCTAAGTTCAAGACGTTAGACGACGTTAATTTACAGCTTCGAAAAAGCGCATTCACATGGATGCCTACAGTGTTTTATGAATACATTCTTGTCAAATTGAGGCCTGGCATCTGAGCGTAGCTTTAGAACTGTCTATAAAATGTTGCTACATTGATTTTGCTGTCAAGATTTGGGGGGCAAAACCGAAACCGGTGATGCTTAGCTTACATCCAGCAGTGGACGACTTTCTGTTATCACGATGGTAATCTAGCATGGTACTTCGTTCAAAACTAGTTGAGGATTTGGTGACTTTTGAATTTAGTGTCAATGTGGCAAAAATACAACTATGGACCTGGATGTAGCGTATTTTGGCTAACTTTGAGAACTGTAAATCACAGCAGGTTACGCCCTTTTACCTTCACTGTTTAAAAAGTACAAGAAACTTATTTTAAATTTTGGATCATCTGTATGCTTATACAACGTGTCGTTTTGCATCCTCGTCAAATTCAAAGGGGTAACTATGCTAATGCTTCTCGATACGAATCATTAATAAAATGAAAAAAAAAAAAAACATATTTTCGGAAATCGGCATTTGTTTGGGACATATGATACCGCACTCGCGTCGTGCGACACTGCCTACCGCGTACGGAATGGGGCGATTCTGTTTGAAAGAGGTGTATCCTGAAATACTGTTCTCTGTATTCGTATAAGTACCTGGTACTTATTGACAGGCCTGCACTGTCCTCCCATACATTTTATCTTTGTAATTTGAAAACATTGGTAAAGCCAACCATTTTTAAAAGAGTAACCGTGGAGTTTCTTGCCGGCTCTTCTCCATAGGAAACAACATTTTGGAACCGTGCACCTAGCTTCTGACGTTTCATAAGTGCCCATGCAGGTTTATATGAAATAAAAATATTTTGATTTTGATTTTGACTGTTTGTTAAACTTATTTATAACTAAAAAAACCAGTATGTATTCATTAGTGAGCAGGTATCGTAATTTTATTTGATTATTTATGTCTTTCATATCAGCCTCCTGAAATTTGCCGAGGATGCAAAACGACACGTTGTATAAGTAAAGAAAATAAAAATATATAAATATATATTGTGCCTTTAACATACCTCTGACAGTGTCGCTTGAATAAAACTCAGACTTCATAGCTGAGAGGGTCACCGCATCGTCAATATCGGACATGGTTACCCCCATGTCAGGCTTGTCCAGCATGGTCATCACATCTTCTATATCTGACATAGGTTCCGTATACCTCCTTGTCCAGGAGACTTCAGAAGTTTTGGCAACTGCTGATGTGAAGGGTTCCTCAAGCAGTTTCTCGGAGACTAAAGCAGTGTTTATTAGTTCTGATGCGAAAGGATCCACATCCCCTTGTGCTGTGAATAGTGTTGGGCTATTGAAATACCCTGTAGTCTCGGTCATTCCTCCTTGAGGCTTCGATACAAATTCTTGAAAGTTGAAATACTTGCGCTTTTTACTCGGAATTTCTCTTCGTGATACTAGATGAACGAAAATTGTATGTTAAGTAATTGACATCTGGCAACATGGATTGAAAAATTACCAATAATAGTTATTGCTCTGGTTTTACAACAACATAATAATAGTTTTTTTTACTAGTATAATGGTGATATCTCTTGAATTGTTGAGAGTAGTGCTCAATGTGCAGGTTGTCTTGAATTGTTGAGAGTAGTGCTCAATGTGCAGGTTGTCTTGAAATGGATCATCATTTTGAAAGATATTGCAAAACCATTGCTTCATATGTTTGAAAAATGTGTCTGCTCAACAACGTAAATAACGCAATGAATATTGTTGAACTGTCAAAATAAAAGCCATTTCTAGTGTTTCCTACTTCCTATTGTTGTTGTGTTAATCAATTACCTCTCTGGCAGTTAAACTGTAGTTTAAAACTTACTTTTTCTCTTGTATCGATTCCTGGCCGACGTCCTGTCGATAATCTTGTAGACTTCACTTTGGGTTCCTTGACTAAAAACTTTATATGAGTTACTTATCCGTAACAATGATTGAATGAAGTATTACACAAAATTAGGCTATTTTAATAAAGGAAACGTAATAGCAATAGAGCAGTGGTGGCCCAGTGGTAACGGCCGCGACTTACAAGTTGTAGGTCGTGCGTTCGAACCCAGCCAGGCGCATTACTTTGTGTAAATAATTTCATCACCACTGCTCTCAAACGGTGAAGGAAAACATCGTGAGGAAACGATTCAAAGACATGTGACATCTACCAACCCGCACTGGGCCCGCGTGGTGGATTACGGCCCACTCCTTCTCACGGAGAGGAAGCCTGTGTCCCAGCAGTGAGAACGTAAAAGGCTGAGTATGTAATAGCAATAGCGGCCTTATGGTAATGGCCCCGACTTACGAGTTGTAGGTCGCAGGGTTCAGTGGAAATGATTTAATCACCACTGCTCTCAAAACGGAGAAGGAAAACATCGTGAGGAAACCGGTATGTCTTAAAACCGAAAAAAATCGTAGACGTGGTATCTACCAAACCGGACTAGGCCCGCGTGGCGGATTATGGCAACATTATAGGCTCATTATGCTAAGGGAATCGTATACTAAAATGTCCCTTTCTTAAAATACTAACAATTTGACCGTGATTTTTTCCCATGTTTTAACATTTACTCTTATTCGGGGCGACGACAAATCCAGCAAAACGAAGATCATAAAAATCGATCCAGCCGTTCTTGAGATATAAATGGTGTAAATAATTCGATTTTGTTTTAAATACCGGTGTAATGGAAAGGGTATGAACATACCAAGGGCACGGCTTCTTTGGATGATATCAAACGATATTGGAAGGGTTTTTGTATCCTATCTCTACATGTTCGGAAGTTATGAGAATTTTTTATAAATTGATACCAGAAACCGAACTTTTCAAATTGAAATAAACATATCACTCGGAAGAGATTTATCGTGATATTGGCAAGTAACGTGGAAAGTTATCGACCTACGTAGTGCGGTGACACGTTTGTTATGATTCGAATTTAAGAAACATGAAATGAAACCGAAAATTTATTCGTATCATTTCTTAGAGTATTTTATTTTGAGCTGAAACTGTGTACATAGTGATTCTAAACCAGCTGTTATCTTTAGTGCTTAAGGATAGAACGATACTCATTTTTGTTACATCCTGTATAAGGGATAAGTTTTTAACCAGTGCGCAAACTGTAACCATAATAATTTATAATTATAATTTATTTATTGAAACAAAAAATTCAGTTTACAAGAAATTCTGTGTTCGATAACTGCATTAGTATAATACTATGTCGCAGTCATTAACGCCCACCTCCACAAAATCGAGACAGAAGCAAAACTAAAATACTAAAAACTAAGTTAAAAGTATGTAAATAAAAATTAGAACATAAAATTAACAATTGCAACAATGCGTAATTTTATGTGAGATTGTTTGTCTGTATGGAAGGATTGTGTATGTTTTGTGCGTCGAGTGTACGTGACTGTGTGTGTATGTGTGTTTGTGTATGTGTATGTGTGGGAGATGTGTCCGTTTGTGCAAAGAGTGTGTTTGCGCATGTTATACTAATACATTTAAAGGCTAATTGGAAAGTGAGCTTCAAGTTTTGACATATGTTTCTAGTTCTTCATAAGTGAGTGTGTGAATCCATTTATCCGTGATCCTACGACATTCTCGCAAGGTCAGTGGATATATATTAAGCTGTTTATTTACAACAAAGTGGAGCTAAGAAAGTGATATTGCCGCCGAACAACTTGAACTCTGACAGATTCCACCTGGCAGACTGGAGTTTTTGGTAGCGACAACAAGATTGAATGGGAGGTCTGAGTGTTTACGCAACACTACAGCAAGAAGAAATACGTGTCTGACTTTTGGTAATTCGCAAAGAGCGTATAGTTCGGCAGTTGGAAATCGAACAGGTTTGAGTCATGACTTTTAACACTGCCCTCTGTGCCCTTTTCAGACGGAGCATTAAGCACTTCCCAGCCCCGCCCCAAGCTGCAATGCAATATTTTAGGATGGAATGTGACAGAGCAAAGTGTACTGTTCGTGGCGTGGCATAATCAGCAGATGTTCGCAAATTTTTAAAGACAAATATAATTTTTTTGACCCTGGAAACCAGAGCCTCAATTTGCTCCTTCCATGTCAGCGTACTATCTAATATAACACCCAAGTATTTAATACTATGGGTGCGTGCAATCTGAGTACAACCGGTGCAATCAGTCGATTTTAACCCGCATTTATGCGCCGTCAGAGTATAGGGACAAGAAGGTTGAGAGGTTCTACTTGGAGCAAATGTAGTGAAGTTGTTTTTTTCTACATTGAGGGTTAGCAGGTTTTTATTTAGCCATTTCAATGCAACAAGCAGAGCGGACTCTGCATATGAGCGGGTTTCCAACCAATCCTTACCATGAATGAGCATGACTGTATCGTCCGCGTAAGTTATGATTTTAGCGTTAGTTAAAACCAGATTACACAGATCATTTATGTAAATGAGAAACAGGGTAGGTCCGAGGACACTACCCTGCGGAACTCCGTAGGTAAAAAAATGCTGTTTGCTAACGTGATTTCCTATCTTTACGTTTGAGAACGCCCACTCAAGTAACTCCTAAAAATATCCAGACACACTCCTCCAACACCAATTCGCTCCAACTTTTCCAGCAAGAGGGTAACAGAGACTGTGTCAAAAGCTTTCGAAAGTTCTAGGAAAATTGCGATTGTTTTGAGTTTATTCTTTATATTTTTTGCTATAGTTGCAGTTACTTCTAATTCTGCATTTTCTGTCCTTCTACCAGATCGAAAACCATATTGGTTCGATGAAATGATGTTGTTTTTATTGAGGTAGTTAAATAGTGGGGGGGGGGGGGGTGGGGGAGAATGGACTTAACATTTTTCCGGCCCCAACTGTTACACCTGCACGCGCGGACAACACACCATCCGTGGCAGTATCCTTCCGATATCGCGGTCTCCCTGTTAGATAACGGACGAGACAATGGCGACCGAGCAGTGGCGGTATAACCACATTCCTGACCAGGCTTCAAGAGCCTTGGGGTCCAAATAACCTCAAAAAGACTGTTGCAGAAGGCAACGGGAAACCACTACAACTATTTCCCGAGATTACCGTCATGAAAGTTAATTTAAAGGAGTCACGATTGCCATGCGAACCACCTAGCAACCGGCGTCGCGTCGCGTCCGGGGCGCGCGGTGAGAAATGGACTATCGGCCATGATGGAGTAGGAGACCAGGCTTCACATGGAATTACTGGAAATTCCATACAATCGCGGAAAATCCAGACGATAGGAACATGGAATGTACGTGGTTGATTAGACCCCGGTAAACTTGGCATCGTAGAAAAGGAACTGACCCGGTGTGGTTTAAGCATTTGTGGACTTAGCGTAACCCACTGGAAGACCAATGGACATTTCCTAACCGACATTCATGCTGTTTACTTTTCTGGAAATGACAACAGAAGTGAACATGGAGTCGCATTTCTTGTGCCTAAACATCTGAACTACTGTGTATTGGGATACGAGCCAAAAACGACCGCATTATTTCGATTAAGTTGAAAGGCATCACCTGTGAATTTAAACACAATACAGGTTTATTCCCCCACCAGCACAGCTAATCCCGATATCACAGATTTTTTTTACACCAGTTTGCAAACAGGGGTAGAAAAAACCTCTAACAGGGAGTTACTTATGATTATTGGTGATTTTAACTCAAAAATTGGAGCAAATTCCCGTGTCTTTAGCAAATCAGTAGGAAATTTCGGGCTTGGAACGCGAAACAAACATGGGGACCGATTAATGCACTTTGCAGACGAAAATAGTCTAGTGATAGCTAACAGTTTTTTTTTTGCAGCACCCAAGAAGACTTTATACCTGGACTTCGCCAGGAGATAAAACTCGGAATCAGATAGGCTACATCCTGGTCAGATCTCGTTGGCGTACTTCCATCCTCAATGCCCCTACACTGCCTGGTGCTAGTTGTGGTTCAGATCACGAACTTTTTATCACCAAAATGAGGCTAAAACTGAAGGCTGTCAGAGTTCCTACTAAAGAACGAAGAATAGAAGTCACAGAGAAGTCAAAATTTGGTACAACCATCGAACGAAACTGGGCAGACTGGGCCGAAGTAAACCGTGACGATTCTACACCAGATATGTTATGGCATAAGACAAAAAATCTCATCCAAAATGCAGTAGCAGAGTCCAAGCCAAAGTATGAAACGCGCAAACGCCAATGTTGGATGACAAATCGTACCCTTGCTCTGGTGAAGAGAGGCGTCAGAATAAAGGACAAGGAGTTGGTATGAGAGAACTTATTAGGTTGTCAGCTGAAATTAAGGCGTGTTGCAGACGTGACCACAATACCTATCTACAGAAAATTTGTGAAGAGCTAGAGACGCATGCTGGTAGACACGAGTCCAGGGATCTATGTATATCACAAAATTCGTGTCATCACAAAATCCCTACCCACAAAGACCTGGGCCATTGAAAATGAAAATAATCAATTGGTCACCGAGCTAGAACAAATTTCAGAAACATGGAAGAAGTATTGTCAATCTCTGTTCCAAGACCCTCAGTCACGTCACTATCCATGCACAGATCCCACCGGTGAGGATTTGGAACCTGACATTCTGCTGTCTGAGGTCAAGGCTGCTATTCAACTCAAAAATAGGAAAGCGACTGGGAGAGATGCTATTCCTATTGAAACGATTAAAGCCCTTGGAAAATGCGGATATCACATGTTCCACACTATTTGCAACAAAGGGTGGCAGACAGGGGAATGGCCTACGGAATGGACGCAGAAAAGAAAAGAGCAAAGTGTAATACCCACGCGTTTTTTTCAACCGACGATAAATTTCTGCGCTGTGGGGTCTTCTAGAATGATATGTTGAATTTATGGTTACAGTTTGCGCACTGGTTATAAAATTATCCTGTATCTATATAGGTATACAGATAGATAGGTACTGTTAAGGTAATATTACTAAATGACGTACTAACTAATAGAAGTCCGTTGGTAGGCGCGTTTCCCCAGTTTATCAGGACGCATACCGTTTGGTCGAGCCACAGTAACATGTTTCGGTCGGACTGCTGAAACATTTAGTTCATTACTATCACGAAGGGAGGCTAGGCGGGTCTTCCCGTGGCTAACAAATAACAGTCGATCTAAGTTTAAGCAATGCTTGCCGAGGTCAGTCCGTGGATGGGTGACCACCCATTATATATCGAAACCCACCGTGCCTCAGAAAGCATGTTAATCCCGGCCGTCATTCGTAGATGTTTGACAGTCTTTACGGTTAGTTAGAAACTTAGAACCCCAAAACTCTGACAACAGTCTTATCAACAAAGAGTATAGTGTTAGTACAAGTTAACTACGTTTTTGTGAGGTGTGAAGTGAGTGAAAACAATAAAATAAATAATCATCGAATAATCTATATAATATATAATAAACTAGCTTTGTGTGACTGACCAGTGGCTTCGCCCGCGCGGAACTTTCATCTCTTATTTATTTAACTCCCTTGGGGGTTGAATTTCGAAAAATCCTTCCTTATTCCTTGTCTACATTATAAAGGGAACCTCTGTGCAAAATTTCAGCTTTCTAGGTCCTAGAGTTTGGGCTGGGTGTTGATGAGTCAGTCAGTCAGTCAGTCAGTAATAGTCAGTCAGGACTTTTCTTTTTGTTTATACAGCCCACTTCATGTATCCAATAACTACAATACATTTAAATAATAAAAAAGAAAAAAAAAAAAGAACTTTTATGCATAATTTGAAAAAGAAAATATTCAATAAGACACATGACGTAGTTTGAAACACCCTGATATGGAAATGGAATGAATGATGAATGTAATGATATAGGTATCTTCTACCCTTTGATACGTAAACATCATGTTTCATCATTCTAAAGCATTATTTATATCTTTGTACCTATTATCGTAATTAATGGTAACAATTTTTTAATCGCGCCGAGAGGTAATGGTACCGATTCTGTTGTACACCAAACTAAACTAACTAAACTATAACTAAAATTCCTTACTTTTGACTATGAAAATCATAACGCTATTCTGCAAAAAATTATCTCTAAATTTAAAAACAATTTTGACACAACTAAAATCGAATTTGACAATCGCGACTCGCACGTGGGTATGTGTTTTGGCTTCGCAACGTGGTACTTGTTTGTCCTACCCCGTAAAGTCTACAATAATATTATCTGCCTAGCCTATTCACAACAATGTTAGGGTGTGTCCAGACCTGGCGAATGCGACGCTCGCTAGCCGGCCGCGATCAGCTCGCGAGCCGCCCGCGAACCGCGCGCATGCCGCTCGCGTGCGGTTACAGCCTACGTTTGGCACTAGAGCAGCGCCCCAAACTAGAGATGGGCCTAAAAAAAATAAGCTGCTAAATTAACACTGCTAATTTCTTTTAGTGTCAACACCTGTTTAATAAATTCTGAGATAGTTGTTAAATTTAACAGTCAACCCACAAACACTAATGAAAACAGATGTAGATGTGGCACAGATAACAATCTCAGAACACAGATGCGTCAGGTACTCTGCGCGGTGCTACCCCGCAGTCGCACCACACACGGATATATTTCACCGCAGGCAGATGGCTATGAACAAAACAAAGGAAAGGACAAAATGATGTTCCGTCTCTATTGAATTGTTTTCAAGTTAGCAAACTTAGCAACTCAGTTCAGTGTTCAGTCAGACAGATTGTTATTTAGTCGAGTTGATTTAATTAACTGCTAACTGCTGAATTCGGAAAAGTATGAAGGGAATGAGAATCAATCTGTCTGTGATTAAATTTAACAGTTGCTAAAAATAACTGCTAATTTTAAGTGTTAATTATTGTTAGCATTAGCATTTAGCAGTGTTATAATTTTTTAACGTTTAAGCCCATCTCTACCCCAAACGTAGGCTGCAACCGCATGCGAGCAACGCGCCTGTTCGCAAACGGCTCGCGAGCGGCGCATTCGTCAGGTCTGAACACACCCTTAGAGTAAAACTGTATCGATTGCTATGTGACATCGTGATTGGGTATACCACGATGCCCCTTGGTAGGACTAATTGTCCGACTTTCAGCCTTCTAACTACATTCAAAGATCTACAAATGACGGCACCAACGTGGCACGGAGGACTAGCAGTTTGTCTACTTAGGGCTGATTTTACCAAGTCAGATATCTTTTATCCGTAGAGTAAAATTTACTCCTGACAATTCTACTATGAAAGATCTGTCAAAAATACAAAATTAATTCTCAGGATAAGACTTATTCTAAGTATAAAAGTTTGGTGAAATTCGCCCTTGGTCGACATTCTCACGGATTTTTACGTGCTCGGATTTTTTTCGTTGTTATATCGAATATTGATAATCCAGAGTGCAGCGTGAATGAGTCTCAGCACGTCGAAAAATCGCTGTGTTCGATTTTCGGCGGTCGTGTCTAGACGCTAAATAGTGCGTTGAATACACAGTGCGCGAAAAAATTCCACCGCGATTATACAGGGTTATTGGAAAAACACCAACAACCTCTTAAGAGGTAATTGTACTCATTATTATGAACAACTTTTACTATAAGACCAAACCTGAAATCGCGAAAAAATATATCTGAATAAGTGAATATACCTAAATGTTAGGAGCATTTTTTTTCGCGAGAAAATCTGCTGTTCCGATTTCAGGTTTGGTCCCATAGTAAAAGTTGTTCATAATGATGAGTACACTGACCTCTTAAGAGGTTGTTGGTTATTCTAATAACCCTATATACGTCCGTGGAAACGTGAGCTAAGTCTGCGTGCAAAAACAAGCAGAGAGTAAAAAATAAGTTAAAAAAATCGACTACAACAAATTAATTCTTCAACGAATACCCACACCCTTCGACTCCAAAATTCCTCCCCGTTGTCTTGAGGTCGTCGTAGATAACATCATACTTATAATGATGGCTGCTGATGTGAACCCTTTTCGGAACACCATTAAAATTCTTTGAATGCGACATTTTTCTCAAAATACTCTGATACATTGGTATCTTTTCGTAAGGATAACGGTTCATGTATGGTCTTTTACTACTAGTAACTGACGGTGCATCGTTTACTATAGGATCAACGTATTCTGTACTTTTTAAATCTAAAGTAGAACATTCTGTTGTAGTAGTGCCAGGAGTACTAGTTCGTTCTTTAAATACATCTTTGTACAGTAATCCGTTGTGTATTTCCTTCTCTTTCTGTGTAGTTTGAGTGGGTATCTCTGTCGTCTCCGAAGTCATTTCACCACCATAGTTTGTGAAGGTACTAATATCTTCTCTCGTCAACGCCGGAAAAGTAAAGGAATCAAAAGGTTGATGCGTCGTCATTTTTTCAATATCATCAAAGTTTATTATAGTGATTTCTACATCTTTGTTCCGGTCCGCATTGAAAGCCTCTGTTGTCAGCTGATCTATGGGTCGTCCTGGCGCTTTCTTCTCAAACAACCTTTCTTTCATTTTCTTCTTAAACAAACTGTAATAGTTGGCTTCTTGCGTCGCTTTGTCAAGTTTGTCAGGCGCTGCTCTTGGTAGCAGACTCAGTTCACTGTACCTTTTATATCTTTCCAATTCGTTTTCCCAGTAAGGCGCCTTGTTTTTTTTTAAACTGTTGTCCGGTTTGGGTTTCGCTTGGTGCATGTGCGTGGCAAACTTAACATTTTTACCCAGCGCATTAGAAACACTTTCTAATTTTGACTGAAACTGTTGTGTAAGTCCGTTTTTTCTTGTAGTTTGAATTTGTTTTGTGGTGTCGAGTTTGTTAGCCTCCATAATTGTTTGCATGGTGGTGGGAGATTGAGTCTTCCAGCTTCTAGACGATGAAGATGTACTCAGAGTAGTAGTAACAGTAGCAGTTTGTTCAGGCTCTTTCGTTTTTCTTCGTGTAGAACCCCTGCTTCCGATCGTGGGTAGGTCGAGTATTGGGGTGGTAACAAAATCTACGTCCATTTGATGGTCCTTCAGAAACTTGTTGAAATCGCTTGATTTCATCGGTAGGGGTGTTGTGTAGTACTGCATCGGTGGTTTGTTTGTCTTTAAAAATGTCGTATGCTGGAAAAGTTTAACTTTTTAATAAAAATCTGTAGATCGTCGATAAATACTTAAGTACTCGATTACATTTTTATTACTTGAAACATTTAGGTAACGTTCGTATATTTTTTAAGGCTTATTCCGTTTGGCCACCTTAAAATATTATATGATAATTGGAAAGCTATATTTGTCCACCCCAGACAGGGTGAATAATCGGAATTCATATTCGCAGAAACTGGCCCAAGATCCGTATAGAGTATATGTCTCTAGTATTTGGTCACATACTTTATTACTGAAGGTCGTGTCACTGAAAGGCCTTCGTGACTTTATGAATGATGCTCTTCCACTTCGTGCGGATCGGAATGAGCCTTTTTAACATTCGGATATATTTGAAATTCCGACAGTTATGTATTTTGTTACGAAATTAATGACGGACTAACTAGACTTACGTCCATTTTATTCTTATGTGTAGCTCTGAAAGACTGCGAATTTCTTGCTGGAAAGAAAAACATCAATATTTAAAACCAAGATAAATAAGATGGCATTAAGGTAAGGTAAGTTTCAAAATGACGCTTTCGTAGTTAGTTTCCAGCACAAGCTAATGATACAAGACGTGAGGTGGTTTTATTTTATTTTTGTGAAAAAGACGCGTGGTTGCGTTCCTAAATAAATTGGAAGCTACCATTTCCCGAGAGACCTTAATATTGGAAGATTGTGGCTTAAAGCTATTCGTATAGATTATAAACCGAGTTAAAGATTTTGTCCGAAACAGTGAAGAGCAGTGGTGATGAAATAATTTACACAAAGTAAAGTGTTTGCCTTGGTACGAACCTACGACCTACAAGCTCTTACTAAACCGCGGCCGTCACCACTTTCCACCTCTGCTTTACTGCCTACTTAGTTTCTTTATGAAATATAACAGTGCTCCGAGGTTTCACCCGCGTAGTTCCCGTTCCCGTGGGAATACGGGGATAAAATATAATCTATGACACTCGGGGATAGTGTAGCTTCCCAAAAGTGAAAGAATTTTTCAAATCGGTTCAGTAGTTTCGGAGCTTATTCAATGCAAACAAACAATCAAATCTTTCCTCTTTATAATATTACCTCATTATATCTATACTAATGTATAGAAGTATAGATATTATATTATAGGATAGACTATTGACACTTAAATCTATCCAGTCGCTGTTCGTGTCTGTCTCGTGACCGCTAAACCACCTTTCACCTTCATTTAGAACAATTCCGGAAGGTGTATGTGCATTGTTTGTCTTTCATTAAATAAATAAATAGTGTATAATAAATAACATCATTCATTTCGTACTCAAAAATTAAAGTGAACAAAAAAAAAAAATTACAAAGAGTTTTATATTGCAACGAAAGTCTATAACTAACTTAATTAATGAAAGGTTAAAAAAAAACAATTTATCAAAAATCATATTTTTGCTAACAATATTTTTTCTGCCCGACCATTTTAATTTATGGGTACAGAGGCCAGCACATCAAGCTACTCCAATCTATCAAATTTCTTTGATAGATTTTCAACTTTATTCCAAACACGTAAGGTTCATGTTCAATTGGGAAAATTTTGACAAACAAGAAAAGTTTGGGGTAGCTTGATATGCTGGCGTCTGTACAAATTGTTCTAAATCTGAATGATAAATTGATTTTTTTTTTCTGTAAGCTGGTTTTTACAAAAATTTTACACGTCAATCATTTTTTTTTAAATAGACGAGGTCGGCGTTTCCTATCTGACTACTGAGAAGAAAGCCTGAAACAAACTCAGAGGTCACAGTCCAGAAATAATATTGGTCAGATCATGTAAAGACCATGTGGATTATGGTCTGAAATGGTTTTTGAGACAGAGCCGCACAGATTGAGGGAACCTGTCCAGTCAATGCACGAATTTATCTTTATTTTTTGGGTTCGACAACCTTAATAAGAGATGTCAATTTCTTAGTTCAACCTATTAACACACAAACAAGCACCACACCAACATCACAAAACATACACACACGTACTAACACTTAGTATAAGTCAAATGCGTTTGACCCTATAGTCTTAAGCAGTCTATTAAAATGTTTGTACCCCTGTGGGAACCCGGGCTGGCGAACCTTAATACAGGTTACCATGTAACCTAGCTAGGACGCCAGATTCAATAATGTTACTTTCTATTCAATTTAACCCTACATTGTAAAATTATATTTATTGTAACAGACTGTACCACACTTTTTGAAATAAATAAAATAAAAAAAAACCTATTAGGTTATAGAGGTTATGATGAACAGGGTGTAAAGTTCACTCATATTCTATGGAAAAGGGAGGATCCTCCGACCAGACGGGTGTTGTCTGGTGGGCAACTGCCCGACAGTTGATGTCAGGATGTTGTATATATACGAGTCGCGCGGTAAACTCTGCTTGCGCGATGTAGGATTTGTGTGACGTCAAGTCTTTGATGCGTAGTTCGCATGTGGCGTTGTAGATGCCGCCACAAGGTTGTCGTCTACTTAACCGGGCTTCTCTGTGATAATCTTCATAAATTAAGATTACCAGCCAGGACTTAAAAACTTAAAACTAGAGCGACTGCTCGCTAAAGGCATCCCCTGTGGAGTACGGACCTCGGCTTAGGGCATCGCTGGTGGAGGACAGCAAGGGACAAACTGAAATGGATTGATAATTATTAGGGGACATACTTATTACTACACGCTCAGCGGCGTGGGCTGGCTTGAGTAAAGGACGGGATGAACATTGAACGGGACGTCGCGATGGGCTTGGCGGCGAGGACGGAAGGACCTGAGCGAGCTTACTACTCTCCTGGAGGAGAGTTGTAGCGTCGTCGGGAATGGTAAGAATATGCCTCGGTCGGCGAAGCTAACCAATACGGGAGGGAGTGTAGCGAACGGCTGCCGCGTTCAGGGGATTGGGATGCTTCACGGCTGAGTCGAAGAAACGCTTGGAGAGGCGTTTCATGAACTGCTGGATAGTGGGCATTCCGAGATCCAAATGGAGATTCTAGTTTCGGACATAGAAGGCGTGACCTTTCTAAGGAAACGGTTCTGGAGGGTCCGCATCCTATGGATGTGATGGGGCTTAGCGTGTATGAAGACGACGAATGCGAACGACGAATAGGGCGTAACACCGCGGTGTAGATACGCAATTTGCACCTAAGGGACAATTTGCTACGGGCGGTCAGCACGAAGTGGAGCCTACTGAGAGCCGAAGCGGCGCGAGAACGAGCCATCTTTATGTGCTCCCTGAAAGTAAGTTGGTGATATAGGATCACTTCCTTGGCTTACTTCTCCCAAGGGATCGGCCTTACCGTAATTAGTGATTGGACTAGGCACGCATTTATCAGTAATCAGCACCCAATTGCGTAACTCACGATTAATCATAATCTGTTTCGTTTTGAAACAGATTGTTAAACCATTGCTTCTTAAGTTCGAAAATGTATCTGCTCAACAGCGTAAATAACGCAATGAATATTGTTGAACTGTCAAATTGAAACAGATTATGATTAATCGTGAGTTACGCAATTAGGGTGCCGATGTCCTTTATATTTAAATTAGGTATAGCACACAATTAACGTTGTTTTGACTTGACGTCGTCATTGCGGGTAAATAATAATTTACTTACACTTCTTGGTTTCAAAAGTGTTGGTGACCAAATCCACCTCATCATCATACGCCATAAGTGTGGTGTCCACTAGGATAGCTGGTTCTGAGTTGTTAGAGGGAGACGAAGGAATTCTGCGGGCACCTAAACAGACCAGCAGATACTTTTGAATATGAAGACTAAGGAAACGACGGATTGTGTGTAGCTTTGGATCTAGTCTTATTTTCGGCCGACTTATTAAAACGAAAATGCTATAAACTTTAAAAAAAATCCGCGGTGTTCGTGTATGCGCGTGAAGAAAAAATACAACATTACCTTATTATTAGCTTTACAACTTCAAAACAAAATAGCGTCCGTTTTATATCAGTGCCTCCAGTCAAAAACGGCATAAGTCGAGTTAGCGCCATTGTAATCTAGGTACGTGTTCTGTTACATAACATATCAAAAGGACATAGCTCTAGCTGCTTCCTAACATATTGTCTGTGTGTGTCTAAAGGCACATCCATTGATTTCAACTAAACAATACTTAATAGACATAATTACAAGAAATCTCAAAAGATAATCAAACTAAAAGGTATAAATACAGAAGTTATTTCTGTATTCTGAGACATAATCCATGTAGTACAACTGTCTTTTTGTAAGAATTTGCTGATTTCGGAAACGGAAAGAGGAGAAGACGCAGGATCGTCTTCAGGAAGTTAGCCGAACGTCACAGACATTGGCAACCTGTTTGAAGTAGTCCGAACGACCCGCGACAATTCACGAACTTCTGATTTTCAGCTTGGAACCTTCGGCCGATTACTGGGTGAAAACGAAGATATGTAGTAGTAGTACTAATAAATGTCAATAATAAAATTGATGTATAATGTCAAATAATGACGAGAATATGTCAGACATTGTAAAAGAATAAAAAATAACATTGTAAAATTAGGCAGAGTTAGCTATAGTACACCCACATTTCGCAAGTTATGAAAAAGTGGGCACGCTGATTGCCATAAACCGGTCATAAAGCAAAGCATAGAGTAGGTAATAACCGGTCATAAAGCAATTCAAGCAAAAAAAAAAAAACATACGGGAGAAAGCAGAGTCGCTCGCATCGAGCACGACGAAAACTGTTGTGATGGACCACAGACAGCAGGTTCTAACGAAGAACACATGCGCTGAGGATGTTTTCATTAAGGTGGAGAGAAAGAAGAGGAAGCCTAGTTATCGCAATCAACGTGGGACGGCGCTGGCAGGTTCTAACATGCTGCTACGTCCTGCAGTACCGACGACGCTGCTATACGTATCCCGCTTGCACCACTCTACGAAGACTGAGGACATTGTAGAGTACATACAGGTGAAGACCAACTAGACCTTTTGGGAGGCGCATCATAACACCAACTTCAAGTTGTTCGTGGTGCGCGTTCCGATTCACCATTTGGTGACCGTGACGACAAGAAAGAGTTTTGGCCGAAAGGTGTGCTGTATCGGCGTTTCCGCGGCCAGCTACGCGACACCTCGCAGCGTAACACGACGCCGTCACTTCATGTGCAGTAGTTTTTATAAATTTAGTTGTATAAGATATGTGTTAGTTTATAGTTAAATTTTTTTATACTTATATTAGTATTGTGTTTTCGAAGTCAAAAACGGCATAAGTCGAGTTAGCGCCATTGTAATCTAGGTACGTGTTCTGTTACATAACATATCAAAAGGACATAGCTCTAGCTGCTTCCTAACATATTTTTTTGTGTCCAAGGCATAACTCGACTGTGTCTAAAGGCACATCCATTGATATCAACTAAATTTCAATACTTAATAGACATAATTACAAGAAATCTCAAAAGATAATCGAACTAAAAGGTATAAATACAGAAGTTCTTTCTGTATTCTGAGACATAATCCATGTAGTACAACTGTCTTTTTATAAGAATTTGCTGATTTCGGAAACGGAAAGAGCAGAAGACGCAGGATCGTCTTCAGGAAGTTAGCCGAACGTCACAGACATTGGCAACCTGTTTGAAGTAGTCCGAACGACCCGCGACAATTCACGAACTTCTGATTTTCAGCTTGGAACCTTCGGCCGATTACTGGGTGAAAACGAAGATATGTAGTAGTAGTACTAATAAATGTCAATAATAAAATTGATGTATAATGTCAAATAATGACGAGAATATGTCAGACATTGTAAAAGAATAAAAAATAACATTGTAAAATTAGGCAGAGTTAGCTATAGTACACCCACATTTCGCAAGTTATGAAAAAGTGGGCACGCTGATTGCCATAAACCGGTCATAAAGCAAAGCATAGAGTAGGTAATAACCGGTCATAAAGCAATTCAAGCAAAAAAAAAAAAACATACGGGAGAAAGCAGAGTCGCTCGCATCGAGCACGACGAAAACTGTTGTGATGGACCACAGACAGCAGGTTCTAACGAAGAACACATGCGCTGAGGATGTTTTCATTAAGGTGGAGAGAAAGAAGAGGAAGCCTAGTTATCGCAATCAACGTGGGACGGCGCTGGCAGGTTCTAACATGCTGCTACGTCCTGCAGTACCGACGACGCTGCTATACGTATCCCGCTTGCACCACTCTACGAAGACTGAGGACATTGTAGAGTACATACAGGTGAAGACCAACTAGACCTTTTGGGAGGCGCATCATAACACCAACTTCAAGTTGTTCGTGGTGCGCGTTCCGATTCACCATTTGGTGACCGTGACGACAAGAAAGAGTTTTGGCCGAAAGGTGTGCTGTATCGGCGTTTCCGCGGCCAGCTACGCGACACCTCGCAGCGTAACACGACGCCGTCACTTCATGTGCAGTAGTTTTTATAAATTTAGTTGTATAAGATATGTGTTAGTTTATAGTTAAATTTTTTTATACTTATATTAGTATTGTGTTTTATGGGCCTTAGTTGCTTGAAAAAAAGGACAAATACTAATAATAATAATAAAGCCAGACTCAGTGCTGCTACCGAGAAATTCCATATAGAAAAACGCAGTGTCACTTGACCCGACCTAGTGGTTGAACCCATGACCTGGTGCTCAGCAGTAGCGCTTACAACCATTAGACCAACGAGGTAGACCACAAAACTTTCTCCATGGGGATTGTGGCTAAGTAATAATAGCTGCACGGGGCGAACGATCAGGTAATGCTACGCTTGCCGCGGTTAGTCTTTGGATGGATGACGATCTTTACATAGCAAGACTACCTCCGTACCTCGGAAAGCGCGTTAAACCGTTGCTTGGTCCCGGCTGTCATTTGTGGTTCTTTGACAGTCGTTACGGGTCGTCAAAAGACCGAAAATCTGACAATCATTCTTATGAAGGTCAGATAGGTAGTCTCTGCCTATAAAGTACGAGTACTCAGCTGCATCTGGTTAGACTGGAAGCCTACCTCAACACGGTTTGGAAAAGGCTATGGCAGATGATACATTTAGGTCCAGTAGATATTAAAGTTCTGTATGGGATGGCTGATTCAATTTTTTCATGATTATAATGTTGGCCTTATGTGCGTACTACACCCTAAACTTCACATAGTAAATTAACGTATTTACCTTTACGTTTTAACGGAGCCTTGTGTTTCTTTTTATCATCATTATCCACGTTCAATCTATTCAGTTTCCTGATGAAATTACTGGAACTCAGTTCAGATTTTTTCGGTTTATTATACTGGAAATACTTAGCTTCTCCTTTAATAACAACATCTTTACTAGTTACCATAGTGTTATCATCCATAGCCACGCTCCGTATTACCCCCTGGTCTTCCAAATTCAGATTCTTGACTTGTCTTATATCAACACGGTATTTCAGTCCCGCGCTCAAAGTTTTGTTTGGGGATTTTATCGCTGATCTGTTGAAGTTGTCCCCAGCGTCTAAATAGTCATTCATTTCTTTCAACCCTTTTAATAGACTATTCATGTTAGGCGTCGTGTAATTGTTTCCTGTTTCTGATTGTACGGTCTTCAATACATTCGCCCATAAATGATTGGGTACTGTGTCCATGCTCAGTATATCACTATGCCACATTAAAAGATCGTTGAAATAATCTGTGTACCTACTTTTGTTCTTGTCATAAAGTTTGCCTAAATGAGAATGGTGTATTTTCTTCAAGGTGTTTCTTTTAACTGAGTCTTGCCTACCTGGGGGAGTGCCCTTGCTTCCTAAATCATGAATATACTCTAGAACTGAAGGGCCATCAAAGCTTAGGTAACCTTTACGCATATTAACGAGATCAGAGTCCTCGTGTCTTTTTTTCTTGTGACTTTGTTTCTTGATCGGGAATTTCGCGATTCTTGTGAGTTGACTACTAATAAGCACTTCCCTAAGTGAACTTTTCGGCGGAGCAAGTTGAACATTCTGGTTTTTGTATTTCCCAATTTGTCGTACATAAGGATTGCATGTTGTAGTTTCTTTAGGGAAATTTCCTTTTAGATTTTTTTTTAGATTGCTTTGCATGTCGTCGAGAATGTAACTCATGTCTTCAATTGTCATTGGACGAGTGGTTTCTGTAGTCATTGATGTGGTGGTAGATGGTCGCATCGTCTTCACGTTTACCGTCATTATATTGCTGGGTGGTATCTTCTGTATTTCTGTATTTTTTTTGCTTTGTGCCCATGTTGATACCATTACCGGTGCTTGTGTTGCGTTGGTTTTCGTGGTGCCAACAGTCAGCATCTGCTCGGCTAAAAAAGTAGTCGGTTAGTTTCAGTTTAGGCAACTGTATAAAAATATGTAGTGGTGGCCAGGTTTATTATTTTGTACCCCTTTCTTTTCATTGCTGGGCAGGTAACAAGGATCCCCAATAACTTTGCTCGCTTGACTGAAGGACATTGGACAATAGGTCAGTTTGCGAGTCAGTCACTCGCTTCGTACGAATATATTTGCACGTGAAAATTCATGCCCCTAGTTGGCGCCACTGGGACAAATGGTGTTCCATTACGACAGTGAATTTAGAATATATGATGACGTTGATCGTTTTATTTTGACAGGTGCGCGGACCTGACGTCTTAATGCACAAACCTTATTCAGTGCTGATTCGCACGCCATCATGATTCGTGTGCAGACCTCATAAGTTTTTCTAGGTCCTAAAAATTGTCAGTAGGGCTGTTTGACAGTATAAAGTACCATTGTTGTACATTTTCCGAAAGAGCTACTATAGCATTATTTGCCTATAACGTTCCCACTGCTGGGACACAGGCCACCTCTCTGTAATAGGGAGTGGGCCGTAATCCACCACGCGGGCCCAGTGCGGGTTAGCAGATGTCACATGTCTTCAAATTTTTGGTTCTACAACATGTCAATTTCCTCACGGTGTTTTCCTTCACAATTTTGAGAGCAAAGGTGATGAAAAAATTTCACAAAGTAAAGCGGCTGTCAGGGTTCGAACCAACGCCCTACAACTCATAAGTCGTGGCTGTTACCACTGCGCCACCACTGCTCTCGATCTAACAGCTACCGTATAACATTAATTATTTTACGGGCAATCTTACCAGGTAGTGACTGATAGGTCATCGGTGGTTTACTACTAGAAGTCGAAGGAACATAATTATACAACAGGTCCTGATCTTTGTCATCCAAATGGTAGCAGTTAGCAGACACTTTTGTGGTACTTTTATTTGGATCAGGCTCGAAATAGGTATCGCTGATATTTGGAATCTGTTTCTGCATATCTGCAATGGACAATGGCTTGGCAAATTTCAGCTGTTTATCGTTGTTCATGTGAGCATTTTCTATGTTGTAATCAGGGCTCAGGAGTCGATCGGCCGGGAGCACTTCTTTTTGTTTTACATTTTCATCCTTACATTTAAACATCGATTTCAACGTCTTAATAGGATTAAACCTTTCCCTCCTACCATATAGCGGATAAGAGCGTTTCGGCTTCGCATTTATAGGTTTTTTTTTCTTAAAATTGAACTTCTTTAAAAAGGTTTTAAATCTACTCTTTTTGGCGTTGTCTCTCAGTTTGACGATCGCCGTCTGTCTCGGAACTAGATCGATATCGACGTAACCAAATTTGTTTGTTCCCCTATGAATGCATTGTTCTGCGTTTGCCAAAACTTCTTTGGTGCCAGTAGAAGCTTCTATATCTTTAATAGTAAAATCAGCCATACCGGGATTTTCAAGGTTATCTTTTGTAATCGATCTTATCAATCTCCCTCGAGTGATATCAGCGAACATGTAATCTGGGATATATTTTGTGGTTTCTGTTTCTTTTTTGGATGCATGTCTGCGTTTGCCAGCAAAAAACTTACTGATGAAACTTCTATCCCAACTTGATGCATCATCCGAAACATTATTACTAATGGGATTAAATGTATCCTTGTGAATATTCAGTTTAGCTAAAACATTTAAAAAAAATTGGTAGAAAAAGTAATTAGTTTAACTATAATGCTTAAAAAAAAAACAGCTACTCATCTATTATACAACATCAATCAAACTAATCAATCAGTCTAATATATAGTACCTTTTGATAATGTATCGCCGGTTTGCTTATGCTTAATTGAATCCAAAACTTTCGAGAGATCATCCAAACTGATCTCTTGAGTGTGTTTAGCCTTTCGTGCGACTCCATCCGAGTCGATTCTGATGAAGATTTTATCTTTAGGCAATACTACGGGCGTTATTTCTGTCATCACATTATATAGTTTGGGATCGGTTGAGGGAGGCTTCAGTTCCACCGTTTCCGAAGTATGGTACTTCTTAGGTGGTCCATTGTCAATGAAGAGGTAGAAGTGCTTTTTGAACCAAGAATCTTCACTTTTAGTTGTTATTTCCTGATAGTCCATACTGTTTTCCGAATCATCGGAAAATCTCTGCTCTCTTTTCTTCTTATTGTTGGAAGAAACCGGTGGTATTTTATTAAGTATATATTTACCTATATCGTCAACACTGTGATGTCTATGTGCTTGATATTTGATCAGATTTGAAAAGTTTTGGTTATTTTGGTCTTTTTGGAACTTTAAATAGTGTTTGTACCCGTTTACGAACTCGTTGTAAGAGATTTTGTGACTCAAGCCTTCGTAGCTGGTCCCTGCGGCAGTATGATGGGAATCTGCGGGGGAAATATAGGAGTCTTCAGCAGTTTGGTCGGCATCCGTGGGCCCTGGTGTTGTTCCCTTATTTTTATCAATAGTGTCTCCCATAGGGCCATCGGCACTATTATCCGTTGTGCCCGATGTATCGAGCACATAGTCTTCGTCATTATAATTATTATTAGCTTTAGTTCTTTCTGTTGAAGACACGTTGGCCGAAGGGTCAATGTAATCATAATCGGGCATATTTCCGCCATCATCATATAAATTCTGAATAACTTCTCTTAGTTTGACATTTGTAAGGGTCTCCGGGTTTCTTTTAGATAACCTGTACGTCTCCCTCTTGTTTTTAGAAAATACTGGAAATTCCGTTGTTGCAAGAATTTTTTTAACGTTGTCGTCATGCGTTTTTGAGAGTATCTGCTCGAATAGAGTCAACATCATGTAGTCGTCATAGGTTGGTTTAGAAACGATTTCCGGGGTGTAGCTCTTTTCTATTAACGTGTCATCTTCTGTATCATCTTTCTTCTTGACTCTTGGTGCCGTAGTGGTGGTAGTGGTGATGGCAGTGGTTGTGGCGGTCGACGACGAATGTGCTTTCGTCCTGTGTGATAAGGCGGCTTTACACGGACATGTTCTGGGTTTCGGAGGACTAGTAGTTTTAGAAAAAATGGTGGTTCTAGTTGCGTTAACAATAGACTTGCAAGCAGTGGAAAGTTTGCTGGAAATTTTGTGGTAAGTTTTCTTCACCGTGGACTTAACGGTGTGAACTTCTTTACGCAAATCGCTGGAAACTTTATGTTTGACTTTTTCGTATATGTTCTTTAACTCTCTCTGCAGCATGTCTTCGACATTTTGAGCGATAGTCATCGTCTCTTCCTTGATCGACCTAGCTGCTAAATAATGAGCTTCTGTATTAGTACTGAACATTGAATAGTTTAGATTGAATTCGTCTGATTTCGTTGATGCAGCTGTTGTTTTTTCCAAGTTTTCATTTTCATTGATTGATATGAATGTTAAGCCAGAACCTGGAGCGGATATGCCAAAACGTGGGAGGGCAGGGTAGTAATTGAAAATAGTTTCTGTAACAGTGCTACTGATATAGTCAGTCACCATTGGCTTTTGAAAAGTAACTGGCTGCATCGCCCTTGCTTTCATATCATTAAGTATGAGCTCTATTTGTGCTGTACCATGAAAACTAGGTTCGGTAGTACTAACAGTATCTTTAGGAGGTGATAATCTTGGATTTGAGGGCTTGTTTAAGTCTAATGGATTTGCTCCATATCTTTCTTTTAGATCAGATATTGTGCAAGTAATGCTTTCTAATTGTCCTTGCAAATTGTCGGCTATACCAAAACCTGCATCGATTGCTGCAAATGGTAGTACAGCTTTCGTTCTGTACTTACTTTTAAGCATGTTGTCGACCTGTGGTGCGATGCCCATTTGCAATTTGTAACTTTGTGGTGTGTTAGAATATGGTCTGGTCGAAAACAGTCCACTAGCATCTCTCTTTGTAACTTTATTTTCAGACTGCCATAGAGATAGTTTTTTTCTATTTTTCCGCCGGGCATTGATGATACTTGGGCCAGGATCCGCAGAATCTTTTTGTTGTTCTTTTTTATGGTTAGATATTCTTCTACTGCTTTCAAAAGAATCATGTTCATTAGAGTCTTTCTTTTTATCTTTGCCTCTGAGTTTTCTCCAGAAGCTACCAACTCGTCTTTTTTGTGACTTGTGTTGTTTCGCATGTTCCGTTGTGGTTCTTGCAGTTGTTTTTTCAAGTTCCGTGTAGGGTTTGGTTTCTTTTAAGGCGTCAGGTAGCACTATGTCTTCATCCTTGCTGTAATACGGGTTATACTTGTGTTGTCTGTCTTTCCTTGTCTTGGGGTTTATTAGGCGGTCTACGTCGTGGATAGACTCGAATTTATTTTTGTCTAATTTGTTGTCGTTATCAATACTTTTAGATATAGTGTGGCTGTCGGCAAGCACCATCAGATATAATAAACTGAAACAAACAAAAGTTTCTTATTTATAACTGAACTAGCTTTTGTCCGCGGATTTGCCCGTGTAGGTAGGCAATTAGCCCACGAGAATTTATCGAAATAAAAAGTATAATTTCTCATGGTGCAGTCAGTGTACCAAATCTGATCGAAATTCATCTAGCCGCAAAAGCGTGAAAATTAACAAACATACAGAATTACGGTCACATTAACAACTAGGGTGGGGCAGGCAGGGCAAAAGCCCTGGGCGCCTATCGAAGGGGGCGCAAAAAGTCGCCAATCTTCTATACAAAGGTAGAAGTTTTATTATAAACTAGCTTCCGCCCGCAGCTTCGGCCGCGTGGAAGTCGGAAATTATCCCGCGGGAACGTACTACTGGAGTAAAAAGTATTCTATATGTTAATCTAGATTATAATCTGCATAAATGTACGAGCCCGATTGTCGGAAGGTACGAGTACATTTGTGCGCTAGTATAGAGTATGAAATGAGACACGTTGATGTTAATACGTTTCAAATCCGTTTAGCCGTTTTTGCGTGATTGAGTAACAAACATCCAATAATCTTCACAAACTTTCACATTTCTAATATCACGGACCCTTTTTTACTTTTAGGGATAGTTTTTCGAGAAATCCTGATACACGTTATTCTTTATTTTTGGTTTAAGGTATAAATACTGAGTTTGGAGTTAATCAGACCGCGCATTAAAATTCATCCATACAAATTTGACACACCCCAATACCCCTTTAGGGCGTAGTATAGAAAAACAATAAATGACCAACCTTATAATTTACTTAACTTAGTATTTGTGCCAAGTTTCAAGTTTATTTACTCAAGGAATAAGATTTTTCATATAAACAAAATCCCCCCTTCTTAGTGCTCCCCTACATTATAAAAGGAAGCCGTATATAAAATTTCACGTTTCTAGTCCTAGTAGTTTCGGCTGTGCGTTGATTGATCAGTCAGTCAGTTTCTCCTTTTTATACAGGGTAAGTTTTTATCCAGTGCGCAAATTGTAACCATGAATTCAGCATATCATTCTAGACCCCCTAGCGCAGGATTATTTCGCCGGATATACAAAAAAAAATCAGCTGTCCCATACATTTTGTCCGCGTAGGTATTGCACTTTTCTATGAAACAGCGGATTTTTTTCTAGTTCTAGAATGATATGCTGAATTCATGGTTGCAATTTGCGCACTGGATAAAAACTTTTTCACTAGATTAAAACTTACCTTATATATAGATAGATATATAATACATATATAGGTATAGATCTAAAGTATCTACTTCGTAAGGAATATTGGACGTTACTATTATATTGCTTATAAAATCCAGGTCAAAAGTTGTGACAGCGGCAGTGCGAAAACATCAATATTGAGCATCAATCAAACTAATTTTATTTGATGTCGGTATGCACAACCATTTCTAATGCTTGGTCGAATAAAAGCTCCTGCAAACATGGGGCCTACTCTCTAACTACGTAAACGATTAAACGGGCCCATCCGCAAGTAGTTCGACACTTCTTAGCAGCTAATTAACTAACTTATTTGGACTGGCAAAAACATATCGGGATTAGAGACAGCTGTCAAATAGTGTTGTCATTCATTCTTTGTTCGGGCTCTAAACTGATCCTCTGTCCGTAAGTGATACGGAGTTGGAAACGCCCGTTACTTCGGCCGAAACGACGGTATCCGGGCTTAGGGAGTAGGCCCCAAGGTGCGACGCGACAGAGCGACGCGTCTCACGTACAACAATTTCTATGAAAAATTCATGGAAATTGTTCGACAAGTGTCGCGTCGCGCCTGTCTGAAGAAACATTAACACAATTATTATTTTTGTTTGGTAGAAATTTTCCCGAACACAAATTACAAATACCTATTCCATTACATTAGCTTGAGCAGTTTTTGAGTTCAATAATATATTTAATGTTGATTATGTATTATTATGTTGGTACATTTATTATGTTAGGCTCGTTGTTATACTTGTAGGTCTGTGTAAGCCACGCTTGCCGAGGTTGGACCGTGGATGGACCCACCCATAACATACCGAGACCCCACCGTGCCTACTGCGAAGATCGCCCTGAGGACACGGTGGAGCACACGGTGGCGGTCTGCCCTGCTTGGGCGGAGCACCGCCGTGTCCTCGTGGAGGCGATCGGCGGCGGCGATCTCTCGCGTCCGGCCCTGGTCCAGGCCATGGTACGGAGCGAGAGGGCATGGGGAGCCGTCACCTCCTTCAGCGAAGCAGTGATGCTCGCGAAGAGGGAGGCGGCGCACGTGAGGGAGAGGCAGCATATGCGCCCTCGCGACCCTAGCCGCCGCAGGATACGGAGACG
The DNA here is from genome assembly GCA_949987655.1 of Polymixis flavicincta. NCBI lineage: Eukaryota > Metazoa > Arthropoda > Insecta > Lepidoptera > Noctuidae > Polymixis > Polymixis flavicincta. The sequence goes on along the minus strand of OX465198.1, from coordinate 731,695 downwards.
CCCTGGGCGTCGGGAATCCCAGGCCGATTTCCGGCCACTGTAGGCATGGGCTTGCGGACGGCGAGTAATGGGTAGCTCGCTGTCCGGTAACGACCAAGCCCAAGTCGACGGCGCGTTGTGTTCCACGCGCGCCTCAAAGAGATGTCAGCACAAAAATGATGGGGCCTGCAAGGGTCGATGCCTGTCAGGGGTGCGGGTTCGTTTGAAAGAGATACCACAGCCCCTGGCATACGGGCTACTGAAGGAACACGGGTGGGTTTTAGTCAGTAAAAGTCTGACACGCCCTCCTGCTCCACCCAGAGCGGGAGAAGTTATTTGATGATTTCCCACCCAAAAAAAAAAAAATACCCCACCTCGCCTCGCCTCGCCTCGTGCCTCGGAATGCACGGTAAACTGTTGCTCCCGGCTGTCAATTGTAGTTTTTTGTAAGCAAAAATCAAAAAACTAAATCAATTTTTTACACATAAACCTACAGGGGCACTATTGGGCACTTATGAAACGTCAGCAGCTACGCAGTTCAAATTGGTCCTTTCCTATGAAGAAGAGCTGGCAAGAAACTACGGTTACTCTTTTCAAAATAATTGTATTTTACAGTGTTTTCAATTTTTATTCGTGTTAAGGCCAGGTTGTTCTGTCCTGTGGGTCTTTGAAACGCCACCTCCGCCTCCCCCAAATGGAGCGCGACGTATTTTACGATGAACTGTCAACCATTTAGCGGAAAATCCATGCCATAGTATAACATATTGCAGTTGATGAACTGAGTTATTTTTGCTTAGGTTCAAAAATGTTTTAGATTCATTTTATGGTAGAATTAAAATTATTACTTAAAATGCCCTGTGTAGGGAAATTACTTATTGAGCGTTTTCATAATTACAGACACCGACGCCAACCCGATATCCCGTCCTTTGCGACATGTACATACCAACGCGATCCCGCCAAAAACTCGAAAATGTGATTATTTCTAGGCATTTTGACTGACGTTTAATACATCGTTCTTATTTCTCTCTACTAGTCGGGCTGTCTGTCTGTCTATAAATTAAATAAATATTACAAATAGGTATCATCATCTCCCTAGCCTTTTCACAACTAGCTTGGGGGATCGGCTCCCAGTCTAACCGGATGCGGCTAAATACTCGTGTTTTACAGGGAGCGACTGCTTTTCAGACCTCCACAAGTCAGTTATTGGGCAACACGATGCTCTTGGATAGACTGAAGGTCAGACTTTCTGGCGTCCTGTAACGACTGTCAAAGATCTTCGAATGACAACCGGGACCGGGGACAAAAAAAAACTTTGTTAGATTTAGAATTTACCACACCATTAAAAGATTTTTTTTTTGTTTGGTCTTTACTGACCCACAGCTGGGCAAAGGCCTCCAATAAATGATTAAAAAACTAAAATTATAAAAAGAAAATTATTAGAGTAGGTAATTCGTAAAGTATTCTATCATACTGAATAATAAAACTATTTAACAAATGTTTTGTTTAATTTGTCTTCGCCTATTGTGACAACCCTACCAAAACAGGTGACAACTTCGAAGCTTTGTCTCTGTTCCGTTTAGTTACTCATGTGACATTAGCATGTTGCTAGCAACACTGCAATATTTCATCTGGCGAGCATCATGTTTCCCGCGACACAAAAACACGTTGCTGGAACAATGTTAACGCGGAAAAACGTATTCTTTGGTTTTTGTTTGAATGGCCACTAAAAAGAAATTGGAATTCAACTACAAGCACTTTTTAATTGTCAAGGGGTTGGTCCCATCGGTCGAACAAAAAGATGAAGCTAGTTGCCCATTCCAAAGCGTAGTAGGTACCTATGCAGAAGAACGGGCAAGAAACTCCATGGACAATACATAAAAAATTGGTTACTTCATTCACGTTGAAATTAGGTATACATGTGAGAACGATGTAGAAAGACAAACATTAAAAGCGTCGGTAAAAAAAAATTTACCACCGAAAAAAATGAAAAGAAATAAGAAATAATAAACATGCTGTGTTTAACCTTAATAACTAAGTTCGGAAGGCGTTGACATAAAATTAAAATACATATCCAAAGTCACCGACTTCCGAACTTAGTTATTAAGGTTAAACCTGTGGGTTAAATACAGCAGGTTTATAATTTTTTTCTTTTCAGTTTTTTCCACGGTTAAATTCTTTTGTTAAAAAGTTTTTATTTTACTAATTACTACATGCTTAATATCATCCCCTGTTTTCCTACCCTTGGATTATTTTTTCGAAATTTATAAGGGACCAACTTCGGGGTACCTATACCCTTTCCAATAAAAAAGAATATCAAAATCGAAATACTCTGTAAAAAGATATGCGTGGTCATACATAAAAAAATAAAAATAAACAACAGTCGAATTGAGTAACCTCCTCCGTTTTTTCGTCGGTTAAAAAGCAATTCTGATTCCAATCTAATCCAATCTAACTAGCCTTTATGGTCCCTCTGTAGGGAAAAGGCGCTCTCCTTTTGCCACACAATTGTTTCTTTTAGTTCTAGTGCTGGCTAGTCCTTTCGGTCGGAGTCCAGCATCGCGGACTCCGACGGATGGCGTCGTTCGTTTAGTGGGATCCAATCGGTGGTTCTTTTAGCCAAGATTCAGAAAAAATAACTCTGCCGTCAACTAAAACTTTCAAAACATGCACAGTTTTCAAGCAGTCTGATGCGGTTGGTGGTATTAAATCTGAGATTTAACTAAAATAACTTTCACGAACTGCATCGGGCTGCTTCAGCCCTAGGGCTTTGCAACTAGACTGCGCAGGCCGTAATTGGTTGCAAGGTAGTGTAGAGTGATAATTGAAACCAGCAGGATAGGTTACAAAGGGTTACAAAGTTAGACCGGCTTGTTCGCGGGTAAATGATAGCTCCCAGTGAGGAAGCACCTTTTGGATGCTCAAGGGTCAGTTCAGACAAAACGAAAAATCCTCTGGCCGCAATTCAAACCGAGAGCAACCGAGTCGCCAGCATACGCGAGCCGACTATGTCAAAATTCATACAATTTTCTGCTTTAGGCTGTGGTATTAATACGGTCCTATTTTCAATGAAGCCAGTAAATTAGCAAGTAGCACAATCAAAGATTGAATGTCCTTTCTAAGCTGTCTCTAAATGTTCCACCTCGACATTCTCGTTTGAGTAATTTTCTCCGTGCTCCGTACGCTCGCACAATTTACCGAAGTAATTCCTTTTATGATTCGCTCAGTCAAAGCATTCAACTGAATTGTAAGGAATGAATAGTCCGGTCAATTTAAACATAAAAATAGTGGTCAAATAACAAAAATTCCCGGAGAGCCAAATATTGGTGGAGAGCTGGGGTTTACCATTACAAATAAAGTTTAAAAAATCCCCATCGATCCTATGTGTTCTACAAAAGTTATTCGGGCGCAAAGGTCAAAATTTTAGGTTTTTTAGATTTTTCTCGAAAACAGTAAGTTTTATCAAAAAAAAAAAACCTCAAGCCAAAGTTGTAGATCTTAAAATTTTCTACCAAAATAGTCTTTATTATTTTTTTCCTAAGAGTTACCATTCCTGAGATATCGCGATTATAAGAGTCACATTTAACATGATATGCACTTAAAAGGCACTTAAGATAAGTATAAATACCTATTTGTGTCTCTTATTATATTATACTATTCTGGAAACATTTATTCAAAAGATAGTCAATCCCTAACTGAATCCCCTCTACCTACCCTCTATTGTCCGTAGGTCTCGTTCATATACCTGTTTCTTTTAGTGCTAAAGGTTCAGTTCAAGTGAATACACGTACTTATTACAAGCGTCTACCATTTAGGTTATTTGTGCTATTTTATAGCTCGAAAAAATGTCTCAGTTTTGCTTTATTTGCAATAAACTTTTAACTGAAGATGAAACAGTTGTGGTTGATCGTGGAATGCCAACTTTAATCGAGGCTAGTGTCGCGAGAGGCGATGAGTTTACTGAGTATTTAAGAACTCAAAAATCCATTACAATACACGTGGATTGCAGAAAATCTTCTTCTTGCGGTTTATGGAGCTCCAAAAAAAATTACTTGCATTGATAAATACCGATGCTTAACTTTTTTTTTAATACGCGAAACAAGAAACATTTCTTCCTCTAACATCGGCATCTGCTATTCAACACTTGCATCGAGTATACTATCAAGTTCAAACATGGCTAGGGAATCAACTGAACCCAGAAGACTGGGGATTGGAAATTGATAGATAATACTCTGGAACCGATTCAAACTTTACTCACACCTGCTCCAGAAAAACTCCTCAACACTATATTTTGCAATTGCAAAAAAGGTTGTAGTGCCAAATGTGGCTGTAAAAAAGTTGGGTTGCTGTGTTCTCCAGCGTGTACCAATTGCCAAGGTCAGTCTTGCTCAAATGTCCCGTTGAGTACAACAGAGGAAGACTTCTGTGATTTTAATGAAGAGACCCATGACTCAGCCACATTTGAACAATTTATGAAAATCCAGCAAAAGGAAGAGGAAGAAGAAGAAATCGAAGAAGACATGACTGTTGAAGTAGACTTTCAAGAGTATGAATCTGATTAAAATATCTAAAGAAACCAAAACAATAGCTACAACCCATAGCAATATCAATAATCAATATCAATAATATGTCTAGAACTTGACGGGTATTGTCCCCTTAAATTATCCTAAAAATGTCATGACAGTTAGTGGAGTAGGCCTACAGGGGAAACAACGGTAAAAAAACGCGCCGAGTAGGTACATTACCTCACAGGTGGCGTGGAAGTGTGTGCATATCATGTATAATGTGACTCTTAGAATCGTGATATCTCAGGATTGGTAACTCTTAGGAAAAAAATCATCAAGACCATTTTTAACCGACTTCAAAAAAAGGAGGAGGTTATATGTTCCACCGAACGTATTTTTTTTTATGTATGTTCCCCGATTTCTCCCTCATTTGTGGACCGATTCTCAAAATTCTTTTTTTATTTGTAAGAGTATACTCCTGAGGTGGTCCCATTGGCACCAAATCAGGATCTGATGATGGAATCCCAGGGAAATCGAAGGCAACCAAATATGTAGGTATTAACAATGTTTTTCATATGTTTTCTAAAGCTATTGAGAGATTTGCGTATGGTCATCATCATCTCATGACGCTGAGCTGATCAAGGAAGGTACAACTCTTTAACGGTTAGGAGTTAGGTGGAGGTTCGGGCATAACACCGTGATTAGACCGATTTGCAATTTTTTTTTTAGGAAGGAGTTTATTCCGAAATGGTCCCATTTAAATTTCACATAGATATAATGCGTTTCGGAGACAGACAACGGAACTCTTCGAAAAAAGACTTGCTGCTATCGCATAAATATGCATTGTTTTGACCCCAAGGATGATGAAATTTTGAATTGGTGTGGGGTAGGTACCATAACTAAAAAGTGAAAAATAAAAACATTTTTCAAAAAAAAAAAAAAACAACCGACTTCCAAAAAAACACTAGAAAGTGAAAAATAACTTTAATTTCGGAAGTCGGAAGAGAAATTTAAGATCTACTACTTTTTTTGATAAAACTTACCGTTTTCGATAAAAATCGAAAAAATCTCAAATTTTGACCTTTGTTTGAACTTTTTTAGCACACATAGGATCGATGGGGATTTTTAAAACATAATTTGTAATGGTAAACCCCAGCTCTCCACCAATATTTGTCTCTCCGGGAATTTTTGTTATTTTGAATGTCTATATTGACCGGACTACAACAACACCCCTCAATCGATATTTTTGCAAGCAGCAGGCTTAGCACAAGCACCGATTTGTCGACGGAAGATAGACATGACTATTAACTAAATGATGTACAATAGGAGAAGATGGCTATGTTTTTCTATTAATTATCATAGTTATGCGTTCTAAACGAATCATGATTTTGTAGATAATCGTATATAATTTATGGCCGTCGAGTAGAAAGTTTGTTGTGTGATTTTGACAGTTTGGGAAGAAATATTCTTTTGAAATAGTCTACATTTATAGGGACACAGATTGTTAGAAACGAAAGACAAAATGACAGATTGTAGAAGGATATATAAGGTGCGATGCTAAAAATGTAGGAACGAAATGTCACTTTGTGTTGAAAAAGCACTGTCTATTCTTCGTAGAAATACAAAGCGTCATGCTAATCCTGCTGCTTGTCGTCTATTAGCACCATTTTTAATCCCCGACGCAAAAACAACGGGGTGTTATATGTTTGACGTGTCTCTGTGTATGTGTGTGTCTGTCTGTGGTATTGTAGCTCCCGAACGGATGAACCATAGATATAATATTTCTATGGGATGAACCGATTTTTTTTTAAGGTGAATTAGTCGGGAGTGTTCTTAGACATGTTCGAGGTCAAGGTCAGGAGGACAAGGTCGAGGTGGCACGGATGTTAGCGACTTTAGGCCAATTGCGGTACTGAGCGCACCAGCCAAGGTATTCGAGATGGCTGTTCACAATTGCCTTTATGCACAGATAGGCCCCCATTTGTCTGATATGCAGCACGGCTTCCGTCCTGGGCGCGGTACAACGGGGAACTTGCTTCACCTGATGACACAATTGGTACCAGCTGTTGACGCTGGCCTTCAAGTTGACGTAGCCTATCTGGACTTTAAGAAGGCGTTCGACACAGTCGATCACGACATACTCTTATCAAAGCTGGCGAGTATGGGCTGCACACTTCATACTGTAAAGTTCTTCGCCAGTTATCTTCGAGATAGACGTCAGTATGTGGACTGTGGCGGACACTTCTCGGAGCCCTATTATACCAGGTCGGGCGTCAGTCAGGGTACTAATTTGGGACCCTTATTATTTATTATTACGGTAAATGATTTGCCAAAGGTGGTCAGGTCAACATGCATGCTATTTGCTGACGACCTTAAGTTGTCTGCAGTCATAAAAGACACTGCGGATTGTGACATGCTGCAGCACGACTTGGATAGGGTCACTGAATGGAGTCACTGCAATAAGCTATACTTTAATGTATCAAAGTGCTCGGTGCTTTCATTCACACGCAAACAAATCCCTCAATACCACCAGTACAACATGGACGGGGAGCCGCTGCAGCGTGTCATGGTGGTTAAAGATTTAGGCATTCATTTCGCCAGTGATCTGCAGTTTCGCAAACACGTGGTGCACGTTTGTAAAAAGGCGTACAGGAATCTGGGATTTGTGCTGCGTCAGGCAAATGACTTCACAAATATCAGTGCATTGAGGTCTTTGTATGAGGCTCTTGTGAGGAGTCATCTGGAATATAATGCGGCAGTCTGGAGCCCGAGTGAAATAAAATACAAAAATATGCTCGAAAGAATACAGAACAAATTCGTCAGATTTATGTACTTAAAGCTGTATGGGAGATACCCGGGATATCCTTTACTGTATCCTACTTTATTCTGTCTCGGTATGGTAGGCTACTACAAATTAGAAATTAGGCGTGAACTGGCACTGGCAACGTATATTTTCAAAGTTATAAGAGGTAGGATACAAAATTCAGGTATACTTTCAGAAATAGGGTTTAATTTACCAGATAGGTACGTGGCGCGACGGCGCAAGCCGCAGCTGCTAGTGGTGCCGAGTGCGCGCACTAACCTGCTGGGGCGCGCACCGCTGACTCGTGCGCTGCGCACTCTTAACACGGTGGCGGATACCATAGACATATTCACCTGTACACTGGGTGAGTTCACAAGGGCCACATACTGTGTAGCATGTAAGGTATAGTTAAGTGTATTTTAAGTTACTTTGTCGCATTAGATTTTATTATCTGTAATGGCAAAGGGTACATGTGTGTGATAAATAAATAAATAAATGTTTTATTAAAATCAGTTTAGCCGCTTGAAGATTATCACCTCTTTTCTGGTTGATGAAGGGATTTGAGCATCTTACACGAGTCTGATCAAGTCGAAATTTGGTATTCTATTACTTCAATGATGTTAGACGACCAAAGTAACCATGTACTGATGCTGGAGCAACACTTGGAATTTCCAGGATACCCAAGTTACTCACCAACAAACAGCTGAAGTATCGTGTTTGGGCTCATTGAAAAGGTCTCAATGGGTTATGGATACATTGTGATCAGGACGAGGATTTAGGATAAATAGTAAGAAACTTCACTGTGGGAAACGTACGCATTCCTGCGCGGATTTAAGCGAGACATTAAGTTTAAAAAGCAGGAAATAAAGGTTAGATAAAAAAAAAAGCCCCCGACACAAACAAAAACCCTATAAAGTCAAAAATAAATAAATTGGCCTTTGAAGTTGTAGTAATATATTTTTTTTTCAAGTTGGGGTACGATCAATGAAAACGCCAAACAGAAGAGGCCAAGCATTTTCACTTTGTTTTTTTTTTGTGTCGCGGGTTTTTTTAAATTTAACTTTTTTGCATGCTCTTATATTGTATGTGTACCTATAATTAAATCAGAGTATAATTTTTGATTTTAAGTTTTCCCTTTCTACTATTAGGTACACACGTTGTCTACATCTCGTTTTATCTTGTCTGTGTCTACTATCGCAGGTGTGCTGGAAGAGAGTTCTGTGGAAATAAGCATTACCTTTGTACGTATTTTTCCGTTTCTTTCATCTTGTTTATATGTGTGTGCATTAATGGTTTAATAAATAAATATAAAATAAAGTTTATGAGTATTTACGTTTCAATATTTCACTTGAAAAGCACAGGAATATCGGAGTTTCATCGTGTCGCATTGCCTGCGCGAAGCAATGGTCAGTGGGTCATTTTAGGGGCGGGGACGGCGGGTTATTAGTTGACTTGCAATGCACCAGACCAAGGCATGATGACATGACATTTAAGACAGTTCAAAATGGAATGTCAATTTGACAATCCAGCCCTCCGTAGGCAAAGGTCCATCTCTGACCTGATAGTAGCAAAACTGTCAACGAATATTTGTCTTTTCAATTGTACTAAAATGACCCTCTTAGCTGCACCATCCTAGATCAAACATCCATCACCACACATTTTCTAATCAACCAGAAAAATTACCGGATTCTCTGCTTTCGCTGTGGGCAGCTTGCGTTCATTGTTTATTGCTTTCGCGAGACAACGGCCCAAGGTCATCAGAACGTCTAAGAAAAATACAAAACGGGACTCACCATAGAAAATTGATAAATAACATTGGCTACTAATTATAGAATTCGCTCCTTGCATGATACCATGTATATGTCGATGAACTAACAAAGAAAACTTATCAATATATCCAAATAATCACAACCGAGTTCGCACTACGATATTCTCTTGTTTTCTTTCTGTCATATGCGGTTGTCATTTTGAAGATTTTTCTTCTGGAGTTTTTTGCGTCTATGGTGATAAGGAGTTCTAATTGGATTTGTCTTTGAAGTAAAGAGACTTGAATTTGCTAATGTTGCGGACCTAATATGCACATTTATTATGGAACTAATGACGTTTCTTTAATCATCATCATCATGTCAGCCGAAAGACGTCCACTGGTGAACATAGGCCTCCCCAAGCACTGGTTCTATGCTTCTCGCATTCAGCGGATTCCTTGGGCTTTCACCAGGTCATTGCTCCACCTAGTGGGAGGCCTTCCAAAGCTACGTCTTCCAGTACGCGGTCGCCTCTTAACCTTCCGGCCCCATCGGCCACCTGTCGAGCCCTGGCCACTTATGTTTGGCAATTGTTCAGGCTATGTCAGTTACATTTTTTTCGCCTCAAGCTGTCTTATGTGGATCAAAGTGTTGGGCCAGAAAAGGGATGAATGAAAGGCTATTTCTTACAGCTGAGATCAGAACGGTAAGCGGCAGTTTGTCATGGTTTGTAATGAGGAGTAATGAGGAAAATGTTCTGAGTGTGTTTTGAGTATAAATGTGGATGACTATAAGAATGACGAAAGACCGAAGAAACGATTGATAGACTGTGTGAAAGATGATATGGCTGGTAAGGGGATTACTTCCGAGGTGAAGAGTAATATAGAAGTATGGAAGAAACAGACCGGTTGCGCAGACCCCGAACAATTTAGGATAAATGCAAGAGAATGATGAGGATGTCTTCTACCTACCTATTTACCCTTTGGTCATTTAGATCTTAATTCTTTTATCGGTGAAGCAGGCTATGATGTAAATACTTCCTTTGTACCAAACTTGTCCACTTAATCCCATAATTTCCGTTGGTCTCGTGGTTGCAACCATGACTGCGTGAGGCTGGGTTCAATTCTCAGATCGGGTAAAATGAAAGAAAAGAAAGAAAGAAAATACGTTTATTTGTGGTAAACATGACGCAAAAAAGAGCAGTAACACATAAAAAAATCAAATAAGAAAAGGTTGAGAGAAACATGCGTCATATCCACGCAAAACGGCTATCGCTCAGCATTATGCGGCGACCCTATGCAAGACAGAGCCCCAGCGCTGGTTTTCAGCGACAGCCGGCTTTGACGTAATGACGTCGCCCGGTGCATCAAACAATAATTAGGACATTGTACTGGTACAGCGAACTTAAAGAAAAATAATATAAGTAATTTAATGTAAATGTGATAGAAAATACTAAACAGGAATATAAAAAAGAAAAATGTTATTGGGTTTCCCATAAACAATTTCTCAGAAACAGCCCGGTGTTTGGAAGTTGGCGTTGTGATACCTCCGTTCCTCGGAAAGCACGTTAACTCGTTGGTCCTGCGCCTGATCTCTCTCCGGTCGTGTTTGATTGCCGTCCTATCGGACTGTGTGAGTGAGGGAAAAGTGAACGCAACTTGTGCCAATAATATCTCTCTCGCGCCGACGGCTAGTCTCCGTTGAGATTGAGCGCCATGGCCGCAATTCGTTCAGCATTCGCAAACGATCGTATCAAAAATGTCAAATTTCGATAACCTGATTTGCCTTGCCCCCGTTAGTTAACATTTGTCGGAAGATTAGCGGCCGTCTAAATTGGAACTGGCAACATTTTCGGGTTTTGGGTTTGTGAATAGCGTTTATTAGGACTCGTACGATAATGTTCGAATCTGTACGGAATCGTATCGAATGGTTGTGAATAGCTATGCTGGAGGACTATTACCATTTATCATACTTCGTACAATACTTGAATGTACTCTTTTTTCGTGTAGGTATAATATATTTTATTAATAGAGTCGCTCCATGTAAAATACTGGTACTCAGTTGCACCCAGTAAGACTGGAAGCCGACCCCAACATAGTTGAGGTCGGCTTCCACTCAGGCAGTTGATGACTCTTTTTTAGTCTATCTCGTTTCCTGTAACCATTCATAGGTACCCTCTTCTAATAACATACTCTGCATTAGCACTTAATGCGTCATAATTCAACCTAAGTTGATTCAATCATTATGTTTATTTTCTGTTCCCCATTCAAGGGAATTCCAATAAACATGATCTCAGAAATCATTCGTAAACACTATTGATCGATGACTCATCGTTAGTAGAATGATTTAGACCTCTGAACTCTCGCAAGAATGGATAACAAAGTACGAGTACATCAGAATATTTAACAACATAATTTCAGCATTAGCCTATAGTAGCCCATTACTTACCGGACATACCATAGCTTAGCCGCCTAAAATGCTCCACCCTGGCCTTATGATAATTCCTATGAGAATCTAGGTTACTGGCATACGTATTTTCCTCCATGCTCAGCCTGACACGAAGTTATTCTATAGGCCATACCTCGCACTAGGTACTACCTATATCTTAAACAATACGAGATCATTATTATAATAAGATGAATCGAAGTCATAGCACAACTCATGGATGACTCAATATGTAGAACGCTATTTGTGTGACGATAAGGTTCATTTTTGTTTTTATTTAGGTACACTATTGTAAGTTACGGAGTATGGGTTTTGTAGTGGGCGTGTTGTAGAACGTTTGAATTTGGACATTTTGTGTAATGGCGGGCTAGACAATTCTTTGGGGTTTCTGAACATACACCGATTTTTAATGGTTGTTCAAAAACGATAAATTTTAACGGCTTCGCACCGTATACTTAACTGTTACAATGTAGGTATTATACTCGCGGTGGCGTGGACGGCAACGCGGCATGCCGGCCGACCGCCCGTTTCGCTACAAGCGTTTAATAATCTTAAATCTGTGATATCTTTTTAGCTATTCATTTTAATTTTATAGGTACACATATTAATTATGTAAAGGGAAATTTTGATCTAGGTATATATACACACAAAGTATCCTACTAATTTTCTAAATGTAAAGGTTTGGATGTTTGTTACTCAATCATGCAAAAACAGTTCAACGGATTTGGATAAAACTTGGCACAATACAGATAGTCTGTAACCTATATTAAAATATAGGATACTTTTATCCCGGTAATGCATTCCCTCGGGATAATTTTCGACCTCCACGTGGGTGAAGCCGTTGGCAAAAGCTAGTCTAACATACTTTGATTGGATAATACTGGATTAATACTTGTACCTGTCTACTGTTTAAAATAGCTTCGTAAATATAACCCATTATTTTTTTGTAATATGTAAAAGATACAAACGGTTACGGTGGGTTATCAAAATTAGTTACGTGGTTTATAAGAAGAAAGCGGGGAAACAAACAGACGAAAACAGCGACTTTACTTTGAACAATTTTTCTGGTGCGCAGATAAGCAGGCAGCGCCAACACCGTCATGGCGATAATCGCCAACATACTGGATTCATTGCCCATTTTTTCTTATTTTTAACTTTTTTTTGGGTGGGATATCATCAAATAACTTCTCCCGCTCTGGGTGGAGCTGGCATGTCAGACTTTTACTGACTAAAATCCACCCGTGTTCCTTCAGTTGCCTGTGTACCAGGGGTATCTCTTTCGAACAACCCGCACCCCTGGCAGATTAATTGCCCTTACATCCGGCAATGCTGCAGCAGACATATTGTTATCTTGTGAGTGTTCGTTTTTGTCTGTGCTTGTTATCCTGTCTGTATCCTTTTATGCATCTGTTTGTATATAAGTCTTGTTACTTGAATTAAACTAATTTTATATATTCAGAGATTGTGTCATTCCTGAGCAAATCTCCTCTCTGTATCGAACTATTTTCAGACGAGTCTATGTCTACGTTGACGGACTTGAAGAGTTAGCTCCCACGCCCATGCCTCAAACATAGCAAGGCTCGAGCCCAGCACGATCTAGTATATCAGCAGCCAGTCTTTTTCTCCTACTCATCTCTATTATGCCGTAATCTCAGTAGCTAGGCATGTTGTGATCCGTCCTATTCCCCACTTTATAAACAGCACACAAACAAATCATAATTATCACGATAACTTTATGAACTTCACGCCACTATCGTTCACACAAGCGGTCAGCGAAGACGTGTCTTCATTAAGCACAACATAACAAAATGAAGTACCTATTAATTCTATCTATTTTTTATTTAGTCGTTATGTCAGTGAGGTCTGATCATTTAATTGTAGGAAATATTGCGAATAAGGTGGTTCTAGCTAATCATACGAAGGTGGAATATAATGCGATACCTTTTATGAAAAGAGTGAAGTATTTCTTCTATACGCAGACGGATAATCGATTGATTCAGGTGAGTGATCAGTTATTACCTATATTGTAGATAACTATGTGGTGGAATCAGAAATTAAGTGATCCATAGGAGAATCAAGGTAACCGACATATCCGGAAGAATTACCAAACCTAAATGGCAATGGGATATTGCGCGCAGAATAGATGGCCGATGGGGTTAAAAGGTTTTGGAGTAGCGAACGCGTACCAGAAGACATAGCGTTGGAAGGCGTCCTATAAGCTGGACCGAAAGCCCTGGTGAAGGCCGCTGGAATCCGTTGGATGCGGGAAGCACAGAACCAGTTTAAGTGGCGGTGCATTGGGGAGTTATGTCTTTCGTTTGAAATGACGTAGATTTTTGACAGTCGTTACGGGTCGTCAGAAGCCCGAATAAGTAACAACCAGTCTTACAAAAAAATATCGTGCTAACCAATAACTGGATTGTGGAGGTCAGATAGGCTATCGCTCCATGTTAAGTAGGTACTGGTACTCAGCTGCTGACCCCAACATATTTGGGAAGAGGCTGGGCAGATGATGATGACAAGTAAAACTTCCAGAATAATTATACAGGATACATTTTTAACCAGTGCGCAAACTGTAACCATGAATTCAGCATATCATTCTAGAACCCCGAGCGTAGACATTTTTCGTCGGTTAAACAAAAAAAAAAATCTGCTGTTTCATAGAAAAGTACAATACCTACGCGGTCAAAATGTATGGAACAGCTGATTATTTTTTGAATATCGACGAATTTTTTTTAATGATATGCTGAATTCATGATTACAGTTTGCGCACTGGTTAAAAATTTATCCTGTATACTCTATAGAATGGTGAAACACACCTAAATCCAAGTTTTAGTAAACTACATCGTGGATTTAGATCTGTAGCGGTCACACAGAAGCCTCATCTCATACGGAGAAGGAACGATCATTGCTCAGCACTCTTATGCTCCGTATGTTGATGATTGGGTACCAAGTCCATGTGACATTGTGATGTTTTCCTTTATTGTAAGCGAGTATTGTGTCTTATATATAACAAAGTATGTTTTGAACATAACATCACGCTTAAATAATCCCCGAAGGGATAGACAGAGGTGCATCTAATAGTTGACGAAATGTCACCAGTTATATTGGGGCTATGATAGGCACCATCCACTGTGGACAATTATGTACCTGTATGTTTGTGTCGAGTTTCGAAAACATTAAAAACTTTTTAATGCATTATTATACAATAATATTATCTTTCTGCACATTGATCTACAAGTAAGTATATCAATGTTTCTGTGTATATTATTTTGAACTGTCTGTGTAATTTTTCATTTCATACTCTGTCTGTGTAATTTTCGTACAAAAGGGCAAAGTTTTTGCCTCACGTAAGTATTAATATACAGGATAATTTTTAACCAGTGCGTAAACTGTAACCATGAATTCAGCATATCATTCTAGAAACGCCAGCGCAAAAAAAAATCGTCAGTTATACAAAAAAAATATCTGCTGTTTCATCGAAAAGTGCAATACCTACGCGGTCAAAATGTACGGAACAGCTGATTTTTTTTGTATAACCGACGAAAAATGTCTGCGCTGGGAGGTCTAGAATGATAGGTATGCTGAATTCATGGTTACAGTTTGCGCACTGGTTAAAAACTTATCCTGTATAGATTATGGAGTACTTACATTATTATTTTTACAAATTATAATCACCATCTTCCTGTTCTTGCCCTATGTTAGTTGGGGTCGGTGATATTACTCCATTATCCCCCGTCAGCAGTCACGCCATCATCCATCACCTATCCATCTTTTCTCCGGTCTTCCTCTCCGTCTCCATCCATCAACATTTATATTCATCACTCTTTTATAATATCTAGAAGATAGTTAATCATTTAACGTAAAACTCTTGTTAGTGAACTACTTTTAAGAAGCAAGCCCCTGACCTCTGTAATCAGTCGATAAATAGTTTGTCCGATGATAAAGTTTTACTCTAAAATAGTAGCTACATTACTGCAATAATGGACTACGTATCTTACTAGTATGGTAAACCTACTATTTTATAGTGCGTGTAACTTAAACCCACACTTAAGTCACGGTTTTCTGTGTAAAAATGGACTACATAAGTCACAGAAAAGCGTGACTTAATGGGAATCTAGTTACGGGCTCGAACTTACCTGGCTAAAAAGGACGCTATCTCATCGCATCGTGTCCGACAGAGGTAGTATCAGTGTGGTAAGCAGTTAGACGCTAGTCTACACGCACAACGTTATTGAGTGAGATGCAGGACTAATTATAGCAAAACAGGCGCGTAAAAAAATAAGAAAAGTCCTTTGGAAGATCTCGGGTTTTATGAAAAAACCACTGCATAAATCAATGATCATTAAAGTTTATTGAACTTTCCGATAATTGAGCTTTGTCGATACTGACTTGGTTTTGAAGATTTTACACTTCTTTTATTAATTAAACACACCCCCCCCCCCCCCCCCCAAATTAGCAAGAAATACGAATCTTTGTTAGCTTTCTGTTTCCGCACAGACAATATGAATAATAAGACAAAACCATACCATGTTGAATTTGTGATGTAAATTGTCGAACAGTGGATATACACTCCCGAAGTTTGTATGGAAAAAAAATCGACTAGATTCAACTTAAGTGCGAGTTTAGGTCACGCAGTGCAACGGTGGCCCAGTGGTACCGACTTGTAGGTCGTAGGTAGGTTCGAACCCAGTCAGGCCTCCCGTCTGTCTGGGCCCACGTGCCCACAGAGAGGACGCCTGTATGCCAGCAGTGGGAACATTAGGTATAGGGATTATGTATACAACGTGGCAATGCTGCCAGGCTTTTGGGCAGTTTTCTTGTTGATAGTGATGCGGACGAATTTTTCGATACCCTGCATTGATATACAAATGCCCCTGCTTATTTTCCCAATTTTTTACCCCCTGTCGTCTGCCTGTGTCTGTCGGTCTATCTGTGGCACCGTTAACTCTTAAATAGGTGAACCGATTTGGTTGCGGTTTTTTTATTGTATATACTATTAATTCTGTTACCTAATATATTATGAAAATATCAGTAGTCATTATAACGAAAAGTTCAACTTCAAACATGAGATTTTATCTTACGACAACAGATTCACTGCTCATCAGATTAATTAGAATTTATTAAAGACTTTTGGGATTTTGGGTCAAGTTCAAGTGTTTACCGTGGTACGGTCCAATACGTTGGCGGCTATTCAAGGTTATGTTAACCTTACATTTCCGAACGTGTCAACAGTAAATACGGTCACAATACACAAAGCGTGGATTGCGTCAGCAAATATTAGAACAACGCCAGATGAAACGCATCGTCTTATAATAGGTATTATAAACATGTATGTGTCACAGTATGCTGTCTTGTATGGGTCAGAATGCTGGGCGCCACAAAAGGTATGAAAGAAACTCAAACTCAAAAGCATTTATTTCAATTAAACCACCTATAGGCACTTTTGAACTGTCAAAAGTCGATCAGTTGGAAAATTGAAGCTAGGAAGCTAGGCCATTCCAAAACGTAGATCTCAATGGAGAGGAACGGGCAAGAAACTCCACGGACACTCTTTTAAATCAAGTTGGATATTACAAAATCTTGGGCACATTATACTTGTTGCTTCTATATGTGAGAACAATGCAAACTTTTTTCAACACACTTTTAAGGCACATAATTACACCTATTATCAAACTGTGACTTTTTCATTACCATTATTCACAAGTGGGTTATAGTTTTTTTTTATTGCTTGAGGTGCTTTGTTTTTAAAAAGTTTCGATACAAAAAAGGTCGTGTTCAATAGTACAAATAAATTAATGTACGTATTGCTTACTCATTTCACGCAATTTCGTATTTAAATAGATAATTTCAACTTGTACGTTTTTGATAAATAAAACTTTCACGCAAATATAACTTTTGTTTTCTCTGTATTAAAGAAAACTTTGAATTCCCCATTTTGTACGTGGCTAAAACCCTATCCGCGAAAAGCCAAAAAAAAGAAACCTCATTCATTTAGGCCACGTTCCGAGTTACAATAATATCGATTTGAACTAAAAGAGCGCGCTCACACCCGTTAGCGACGTCCCGCGAATCGTCATAGATGACGTCATGACATGCGCCATCTTGTGATAACGTGACTTAGATTTATTTGAAATATCCGTATTGATGACACAAATGACGGTTCTTAGCTGTCAGAATCGTGATATCTAACTCGGAACGCAATATTGAACGCTCTCAGCGCTATTTTTCTAATTCGGAATGCGGCCTTAGTCTACGGCCGATCGCCATTGTTACATGCGCGCGCATTGGAAAACTGATTAATTTTTCCCGCCATTGGCAAAAGAAAACACAACTCGTTTTCACTGTTGAAATTATAGTTATTTATTCATTAAAATGACTACAAGTACTAGTTATGAAGAAAATGATTTATGTTGTAACACCGCCAGATATAAGATGCGTTATGGAAAGTTTACTATCTAAAAACTCCAGGGACAAAATATTTTTTTGTATTATTTTCTTACCAAGTGTGTTGAAAAACGTCGTATGATACACGTGTGTATTGATGATTACCGTCCTCGGTTCTCATAAGACTCAATGGCGCCTCACCGGTAATCACCAACGTTACACACTAGTACTATAATGTACTATAAACAATTCTAAATACAAGATTAAATAGGTATAAGCCCTGGAAGTTAGGAGATGACCAGTCTCAACCGACAGCGCCCGTTCACGAACTTGACGCGTGGATCAGCACCATCCAGCTCAACCATTTTGTAGGGAACCGAATGATCCAACACACGCGCCACCATCAGTGAGACATTTAAGTGAGCATGACATTGAGTAACATAAACACACGTCTTCTTCCCGTGCGGGAACGCAGAAATTGCAGAACGATTGTTACATATTTACTTCTTTTGTTTCGTTTACGTTAATACATTTGCACCCTAACGGCGTCCAGGGGTGCGGGCTGTTCGAAAGAGATAGGGGAGGTAAGCCCAAAACGGGTAGCCCGCCTAAAACGGGTATGCGTTTTAAATTGCGCGCCGTTAGTGCTATTGAGAATGTGTACGTGCAGGGCGCGGTGCCTGCCGCTCGCCAATCACAGGCAGTCGGCGCGCTTCTCTGGCAAACATGAGTCCACGGTAAGACAAGAACAAAGTTTTTTGCTATTTCCACTAAAAAAAATTGAGTTACATTACTTTTGAATACTCGAAAATGGTCTACAATATGTTTTTACAAGGTTTGTGTTTTTTTTTTGCAATTAATGGACGTTTTATTTGTGCAATAGGTTGGTGTTTATTATTTCGGTTTTAAAGATATGAGTCCATTGAAAAAAAAACATGCTTGTGGGCAAAAAGGGTAGGGGTAAAGCAGGTACCCGTTTTGCCCATACCCGATTTGCCCTTTATAGTTTTATTGAGTGTTTACTAATTCTTTTACTTTTATAGATGGTTACCTAAATATTAAAAGAAAGACTGCAAATGCGTCGTGGGATGAGGAAGATAAGAAGCTTTCAATAGAACTAGGTTTCAAAACTTCCGTCAATGGTGCAGCCAAAAAGTATGGCATCAACCTTTCGGCACTACAGATACATGGAAAAATGTTGTCCAAAAAAAACTAGGAAGATTCACAACAGTTTTTACAGCAGCTCAAGAATTAGAGCTTGGGAAATCATCAAATAACTTCTCCCACTCTGGGTGGCGCAGGAGTGCATATCAGACTTTTACTGACTAAAACCCAACCGTGTTCCCTCAGTAGCCTGTGTACCAGGTGCCACGGTATCTATTTCGAACAACCCGCACCCCTGGCAGGCATCGGCCCTTGCGGGCCCCATCAGTTTGTGCTGAGATCTCTTTGAGGCGTGCGTGGAACACAACGCGCCATCGCCCCGCTTTTGGTCCTTAACGGACAGCGAGCTACCCATTTCTCACCGTCCACAAGCCCACGCCTACGGTGACCGGGAATCAGCCTGGGATTGCCGAGGCCCAGGGCGTCTCTTGCGGAGATTGCGGCCTTGAGGGCGCTTATAGGGCTCTCCCTCACGTGCGCCGCCTCCCTCTTCGCGAGCATCACTGCTTTGCAGAAGGAAGCGACGGCTACCCATGCACTCTCGCTCCGTACCACGGCCTGGACCAGGGCCGGACGCGAGAGATCGCCTCCACAAGGAAACGGAGTTGCTCCGCCCAAGCCGGGCAGACCTCCACCGTATGCTCCACCGTGTCCTCAGGGCGATTTTCGCAATGGAAACACCCGGGCGTTTCCTCCCGCCTTATCCGAAACAGGAACCTCCCGAAACAACCGTGTTCGCTGAGGACCTGCGTCAGGCTTCAAGATGGGTCATTCGGAAGTTAGTCTGCGCCGTACTTACCCGCTTTGCCCAAAAGCCCTACCTGCTTTAGGCCCCCCCTACGGGTAAAACGGGTAATTCGAATGGTAAAGTTTTTTGTTATTTTTGTATTCTTAATGTACAAAACTAATAAATATGTCATTTATTTTATGGTCCTTGATAACTAAATATTTCAAAATGTACAAATAAACGTTCAATTTGTATCTAAAAACTGTTTTTTTTAATCATCAACCTTAGCTTACCCGTTTTGGGCTGACCTCCCCTACCGCCGCCCCTAGCACACAGGCTACTGAGAGAACACGGGTGAGAGAACAAGACTAATATACAAACAGATGCATAAAAGCATACAGACAGGATAACAAGCACAGACAAAAACGAACACTCACAAGATAACAATATGTCTGCTGCAGCATTGCCGGATGTAAGGGCAATTAATCAGCCAGGGGTGCGGATTGTTCGAAAGAGATACCCCTGGTACACAGGCAACTGAAGGAACACGGGTGGATTTTAGTCAGTACAAGTCTGACATGCCCTCTTGCTCCACCCAGAGCAGGAAAAGTTATTTGATGATTTCCCAACAAAAACTTTTTAACAAAAAAATAAAACCGCCGAAAAAAACTGAAAAGAAAAAATAAATAAACCTGCTGTGTTTAACCTTAATAACTAAGTTCGGAAGGTGGTGACATAAAATTAAAATACATTTCCAAAGTCACCGACTTCCGAACTTAGTTATTAAGGGGACACTTTGCGCGGGCTCGAACTCACTGGTGGGCCTGGCTAAAAATCACGCTGTCTCACCAGGCTTCGTATCCGACAGAGATACTCGTAGTATCAGTGGTGAGCAGTTAGACGCTAGTCTCACGTTATTGAGTGAGATGCAGGAGCATTTTTGGCAAAAAAATCGCGAAAAATTTAAGAAAAGTCCTTCAGAAGATCGGGTTTTATGAAAAAACCACTGCATAAATCAATGACCCATAAAGTTTATTGAACTTATTGTTAATTGAACTTTGTCGGTACCGTCTTAGTTTTCGAGACTTTACACTCCTTCTATTACTTAAAAAACGCTCAAAGTTAGGTTAAATTAGCAAGAAAAACGAATCTTTGTTGGCTCATAACTTTTTAATAGCTTTTTATTTTAGTATTCTGTTTCCATACAGACAATAATAATAACGAGACAAAACCATACCATGTTTAATTTTTGATGTACATAGTCAAACAGTGGAGTAAAACCCTCCCGAAGTTTGTATGGAAAAAATGTGGACAAGTGTCACCTTAAAGTTAAACACAGCAGGTTTATTATTTTTTTCTTTTCAGTTTTTTCGGCGGTTGAATTTTTTTGTTAAAAAGTTTTTATTTTACAATTTTTTGTGGCTAGTGGCTATAATCTACTAATTACTATAAATGTTTAATTTTTTATTACTTTTTGTAATACACAACTCAGTGTTAAAATCTGTGAGTAAACAATCAATCATCCCGTTTTCCTGCCCATAGGGTTGGTTTTTTTTTTCGAAATTTATATGGGTCCAACTTCGAGGTGTAGCCTTTCCAATAAAAAAAGAATGATCAAAATCGGACTACTCTGTAAGCAGTTATGCGTGGTTTTACATTACAATCAGTGAGTGAATCCCTGTTTTCCTACCTTTAGGGTTAGATTTTTTTTTCCAAATTTATATGGGACCAACTTCGGGGTATACCCTTTCCAATAAAAAAAGAATTATCAAAATCGAACTACTCTGTAAAAAGATATGCGTGGTCATACATAAAAAAAAATATACGCATCGAATTGAGTAACCTCCTCCGATTTTTCGTCGGTTAAAAAAAAAAAACCCTCGTCACCCAGGGTATGCATAGTAGGCACACTATCACTGTATTTAGGAATCGCTTTAATTTTGACAGTTGCACAACGTTAATTGCGTTGTTTACATTGTCGAGCAGACAATTTTTTTATAAAATAATTGATTATTTAAAGGTTATTGCTAATAACTTTCAAAGTGATTTAGATTCTGATTAATAGTATGTTACACAATTAGGGTGCAGATTACAGTTCGGACAGTTAAAACACATCGGGAGCCATAGTTACAAGCGAGGAATCGCTTGTAACTATGGCAGAAACTACGGATTTCGTGCTTACGGAGTAGACCATTGCTTGTACTACACACCTGATTATTCTGCCGAACGTCACCAATAAAGTCACTTTAATTATGTACAGACGCCAGCACATCAAGCTATTCCAATCTGTCTTTATTTGATAGATTTTCAAGCATAAGGTTCATGTTCAATTGGGAAAATTTGACAGTTTCGGGTAGGTTGACCTGCTGGCGTCTGTACGTCCTTCTAAGGCGTCCCCTCCTGGCGTTTCCACTCACATATGCCGTTAATAAATATAATAAAATAAAAACGTATTATTTCAGATGTCAAGATCCATAGCCACACATACATTAATTATTTTGTAATAACATATATATCAATGTTACAGACATAATGAATTTGATACTCAGAAATTAACATCAACTTCAATCAATAAAAACTTTAATTTTTCTCGTTCCAGGGTATCCAAGCGCTGGACACGTACCACAGCAAGGCCTCCATCAACATCACAGCGGGAGGAGTGGGCTACTCCTTCGTGAACCTCCGACTGAAGAGCGAGAGGGGCAGAGGACTCAGCTACGACATAGGCATCTACGTCCAGGACTACTTTTATCATTAAAACACTGGCTTAGTTATGGTGGAGTTTTATTGTCCAGTACCTAGGTTAGACATACGAGGTCAGATATTATCCCACGGGAACGTAGTACAGAGGCCAGCACATCAAGCTACCCCAATCTCTCAAATTTCTTTGATAGTTTTTCAACTTTATTACAAAGGAATAAGGTTTATGTTCAATTGGGAAAATTTGACAGTTTGGGATAGCTTGATCTGCTGGCGACTGTACGTACCGGAATTATAAAAAGTTTCCTACGTATGTACTGAACGCAGTGGTGCTGGTGGCACCGACTTACGAGTTGTAAGGTTGTGACTTCAAACCCAGGCAGGCCATTTACTTTGTGTACCTATTTGATTTCCTCACCACTGCTTTCAAAACGCTGAAAGAGAAGATGGTGGGGAAACTGGCATGTCCTAGAACCAAAAAATCTAAAACAAGTGACATCCACCAAACCGCAAGAGTTTGCGTGGTGGATTATACGGCCCACTTCCTTTCATAGAGAGGCCTCTGTGTCCCAGCAGTGGGATTATAGGCCGATTATGCTAACACAAGTAAAGCGTCGTCGTTTCCTGAGATAAAATACTGTAGCGGTAGTTAAACTAAGTAAACTCCACTTTAGCATCTTTTTGGAACTACAAACACAATATCATTCAAGACAGAGCTCAAATTTCATTGCACCCAAAATTTGTTTTAGGACTTTTTATTGCAAATGGTCACTCAAAAATCAACTTAAGACTGCATTAATCTAAAGTAGATAGTTGAGTGAATACAAAGGATGCAAAGATTCTGAATATAAGTCAGCTTGTTTATCTACTTATTATAACAAAAAAGCTAGTTATAAAATAAAACAAATGCCTTGTTTACACAATCTTTATTATGAGCTCTTTGGTGTAGACTTAATGACTAGAAACCGCTTGTCGGTAAGTGTATCGCAGCTACATGGACCGACGACCTTAAGGTGGAAGCACGTAGGTATAGATGCCAGCACATCAAGCTACCCCAATCTGTCAATTTTTTTTATAGATTTTCAACTTTATTTGATATGAATAGGATTCATGTTCAATTGACAGTTTGGGGTAGCTTGATGTGCTGGCGATGGCGTCTTACGTATTACATACCTAATAGTTATTTGACTAGGTTTTTTAAACTTGATTTTTCTATACCTTGGAAAATATTAATCACCAGTATTTTTTTTAAACAAATAGCACACAAAATTGAGAAGTTCTACAGCACTGTTAGCATCTGACTGACGTCACAAGTAACAATACAGGAATGCCATAGAAACTGTACAATGACCGTTTTGCAGGAAAAGGATAGAACAATAACTTCAAAACTTGTCTATTTTTTCAACGACAGTTTTTTTTTTTTTTAAGCATTTCGTCTTTTTTGTACCTAACATCTTTAAAATGAGTCAAATAACCTATTTTTATCATTAAAGTCATTAATAGATAATTTCGCGGTCTACTTTTACCCCTTACTACCTACTTTAGCCCTTCCACATTAAGGAGGTGGCACAGACAGACTAGATGCGGAAGGCGGAAAACCGGGTGTTAGTGCAACCTAGGGGTAGCCAGGGCCCGATCTAGCTATTTAACCGCAAATATACGCCGCACTTTACACTAACATCATACACGTCATGAGCTATTATTACACAGGTGGGATATTGTGTCTATAACATAGTTGGAATTGTTTAATATTCACTTAATAGGTTACCTAGTCTAGTGGGGCTTCCTAACACGTATCGTAAAATGGCGCGTTGTGGGAATGTAGGATAAAAGAAAATATACATACTGAATGTAAAAATATTTAACTAATTGGATAAAACCACTTATTTATGATGACACGGAGGCGCTGCTGGAATAAATATACCCTACCTCTAATGCCTGTACATGTTCACCTCATGCATACGCTCTGATTCATATGTACCTACTCACATTCTCACACCCTCACATTTACACATTATCACATTCACACTCTCACATTCATACACTCTCACATTCACACATTCCCACATTCACAGGCCCTCACGTTTGATGCCTGCCTGCGTGCTGTACTGGCATGCTTAGCTTTGTTATTTCTCTTTTTTTACTCTTTATTTTTAGTACTACTTTTTTCTTTACTTAGATAACTATATATTTGCATAAAACAAGTAAAAGATATTAATTTAAGTTATGGAAGAGCGGAGTCTCCTAACACAGGCATATCTGCTTAAAAGGAGGCTCCAATCACTAGTTGTTAAGTTTTACTTGTTAAAATAATAAAGCATTTTTTCATTTTCATTTTTCATACAGGATAATTTTTTAACCAGTGCGTAAACTGTAACCATGAATGCAGCATGCCATTCTAGAACCCGCAGCGCAGAAATTTTTAGTCGGTTTTACAAAAAGAAATCAGCTGTTCCATACATTTTGACCGCGACCGCGATAGCCAGCGACCTGCGTTACCTTTCTATGTCCACATTATCACTTAACACTCTCAGCCCCATGTACAGAGGCCAGCACATCAAGTTACCCCAATCTGTCAAATTTCTTTGCAAATTTTTCAACTTTACTGCAAAAGAATAAGGTTCATATTCAATTGGGTAAATTTGACAGTTTGGGATAGCTTGATGCGCTGGTATCTGTACATATAGGGTGACTGGGTTATTTTTTTCGCGATTTCGGGTTTGGTCGCATAGTAAAAGTTGTTCATAATGATGAGTAAAATCATGTGTTTAAATGTCGGTGACTAATTACCAGTCACCCTGTATATATAAGCATTTTCTAGAGAAGCAAGCCATGTCGGCCGGCGGGATACGCCGTGCACTATGCCGGCGCCCGGCGGGCCGTGTGCTCCGCTGTGATCCCACAAATTCACATAGATTTTTGTCATTGGCTTGCTAGATAAGGAATCGTAAGTAAATGAATTTAAATAGTGCTCTTCGAGGGCCGGCCGCCCACGGGGTCTGCGGAAATAAGTTATAAAAATTAATATTGGCTAGCAATAAAATAATTTATGTAGGCGGCATGCGGACCACATGGCGCTGAGATTGTTAAATCATCGGTGACCGTGACGCTATGGATGACGCTTCGAAATGTTGCCACTTCATAAAGGGTAAAATGTTTATTGAGGATGATATTATTCTCGTAGCATGTTTGTCTATTTTCTTTTTTGACATTTTGTTTTTATTATTTTTGTATTCACGACCGTAGCCAGGTTTTAGTTTCGGGGAGGGTTCAAGAAAATAAAACGACTAAAAGTACAGACGCCAGCACATCAAGCTACTCCAATCTGTCAAATTTATTTGATAGATTTTCAACTTTATACCATAAGCATAAGGTTCATGTTCAATTGGGAAAATTTAACAGTTTGAGATAGGTTGACCTGCTGGAGTCTGTACATAAAATAACCCTTTTATAAGAAAAATATTAAAGATTGGAAAAATACATACCTACAGAAAACATCTCCTTGAAGGAATTAGGGGAGTACTTTTTTTTTTTTGAGCAGTGGGACAATATAAACTATAAGCTAATTATAAAAGAAATGTTCCAAAAATCCAAAACACTGTAAATTTTAATTAGTTAGTAATCAATGAGATATGCCGCACGCCTGTTTTTATTTTAATTCTATGAATGTTAATATCTGAACTATTCGGGGGGGGGGGGGGTGGGGGGTGGGGGGGGTGGGGGGTGGGGGGGGGGTGAACCCCCATAATCCCCTGGCTACGCCCGTGTTTGTATTCCTGTTTAGTTCTATCACATTTACATTAAATTATATTATTTTTTCTTTAAGTTCGCTGTACCAGTACAGTGTCCTAATTATTGTTTGATGCAAAGCTGGCTGTCGCTGAAAACCTTTTTTTAAAGAAACTCCTTACATACTACTTTTTTGTGCGGCTTCTAAGCCTGGCAATTTTATAAGATTTTCTGTATTTATAAAATAAAATTAAGGACTTGGTGCAACCTCTCATTATAGCCACTCTGGGCATTTGCTCGGCTTGCCCCACCTTAGATCGGGCCCTGGACGAAGCTTATGTCCAGCAGTGGACTGCGATAGGGTTCATTACATGCTACGTCCTCTCTGCGCCACGGAAATGCTTTTCCGATTACGTTGCGCTGTTGGTCCCAGCTGTGATAAGTAACCAGTCTTACCAAGGAGTATCGTGTTACCTTGTTACTGGGCTGTGGAGGTCAGATAGGCAGACACGCCATGTAAAATACAGGTTCCTGTTAGCCTAGAAGCTGACCCCATCTTAGATGAGACAAAACTAGGCAGATGATAGACTGCAATAGGATGACTTCATTAATTATATCTTAATATTCCTGTTTCAAATAATCACAATACTCCTTTTCCGTAACTTTTAAAGCGATCTCTGTGTTCAACACAACGTTTTGTCTCCTCAAGTTGTCTATCAACGCCATCTGTCGGTCACTCCGCGTGCTTAGCACTTTAATGTGGGCTTCCAGCTTAGAGATGGCGCTCTGGTAGTATGCAGACAGACTACGGGAGGAGTCGCGAAATTCCTGAAACAAATTAAATACATAGAAGTTATAGGTACACATACTTTTCTAATACTTCTTTCGATCATCAAGATGTAGTTCAGAAATTTGACGGCACGATTGGCGCAGTGGTTAAGCGATTGACTGCTGTGCTGCGTGTCGCGGGTTCGATTCATAAATAAATATTTGTATGACCTACAAGTAGTTGTTCCGGGTCTGGCCGTTTGTGTATGTGAGTTTAAATGTTTGTAAACGCACCCACAATACAGGAGAAATTCCTAGTGGGGGGCAATGTTTAAAAAGAAAAAAAAAGAAACACCATCATTTCAGCCAAAAGACATCCACTGGATATAGGCCTCCCCCAAGCTCCGCCACTTCGACCGGTTCTGTGCTTCCCGCATCCAGTGGATTCCTGCGACCTTCACCAGGGTCATCGGTCCACCTTGTGGGAGCCCTTCCAACGCTACGTCTTCCGGTACGCGGTCGCCTCTCCAGAACCTATCAGCCCTATCGGCCATCTGTTCTATGTGCCCTGCCCACTGCCACTTAAGTTTTGCAATTCTTCGGGCTATGTCGGTTACCTTGATTCTTCTGCGGATCTCTTCATTCCTGATTCGATCTTATAGGAAAATTCCAAGCATAGCCCTCTCCATTGCCGTTTGGGTGGCTTTAAGCCTTCTAATAAGGCCTAGTTCAGTTTTTTTTCATGGTGAGGAAACCGGTATGTCATAGAACTAAAAATTCGAAGACATTTGTGACATCGGTCAATCCGCAATAGGTCCGCGGGGTGGATTATGGGCCGCTCCCTGTCACAGATAGGAGGCCTGTGTCCCAGCAGTGGGAATATTATCTGCTAGCTTTTGCCAATCGGAAATTATCCCACGGGAACGTACATACTACGGGATAAAAAGTATCCTATGTGTTAATCTAGGCTATAAACTATCGTAAATGCCTAATTTCATCCAAATCCGTTCGTCCGTTTTTGCGTGATTGAGTAACAAACATACAAACTTTTTGAAATCTCTGAAATTTAAAAAATTACAGTTCCCTCATTTACCTTCTCACCCTGCTTCACAGCATCAATCTGTCGCCGCAGCTTGTCGACGGTCTCCTCGTGCGCCACGCTCCTGGCCTCTGCACTCGTGTACTTAGTTCTATAATGTTTTAGCTCGCTCGTCAGTCTGTGTGTCTCGGTCCTTTGTTCCTTGTAGAGACGCTCTTTTTCCTGTAAATATGTAAACCATAGAGTAGAATCGAATAATACCAGCCTATGAAGGGTAAAGGCTTTTTCTTATCTAGAGAAGGCACGGGCACTGATCAAAGTCGCCAACGACCTTTGCTCGACGAAGTGCAAGCCCGCGCTATAGCTAAACCTTTTTTTTTTAGTGTGGGAAGTCATCAAATAACTTCTCTTGCTCTGGGTGGAGCAGGAGGGCGTGTCAGACTTTTACTGACTAAAACCCGCCCGTGTTCCTTCAGTTGCCTGTGTGCCAGTGGCGATGGTATCTCTTTCGAACAACCTGCGCCCTTGGCTGTAGCTTGAGCCTGTAGCTTTAAATTCCTCGATTAATAAGATTAATTCTAGTCTGATAAAGCCTGACCCGACTTGCTGCCCCCCCCTCCCCCCTCCCGCAGTGACCCAGAGCCAAGGCCCGTACCCCGCAGGGGGTGCCCTCAGCGTGCAGTCGCTTAGTGATTTAAGCAATATGCCCCTGTGAGTGCGCTTAAGGCAGCCACAGTATCGTGCAGTTAAGTAGTCTCGGCCTCTCAAGGTCAACTACAAGATGGCATAGTTAAAAAACTAACTTTTATTTAAATGCGCTAAAAATGATAAAATAAACTTATCCTTTAAACTTTGTCGCAAGATTTATATTTATTTAGGTTACGCAACGATTGTTTACACAATACATTTAAATAATGGTACCTACGTTCACAAGTGCAACAATTACTTATAGGCTAACACAACATGTACAATTTATAGTTTTACATAGAAAAACATAGCGAAAAAGGATATTTACAATTAAAGTGGTTCGACATTTTTGGTAATCATGCGTGACAATAATAATTTAAATTAAGTAATTGAGCAAAAATAGAATTGATGACAATATCAGTTGAAATAATAATAAAAATCTCCTTTGATTTAAGTACTCATATTTACTTAGTTATAGAGTGTGTACTTAAATCTTGCGACAAGCTTTTATAAAGTATAAATTGTGTAATGACGTGATAAGTTCATAGTAAAAGTTTAAAGGAAAAGTTTATTATTGTTGTTAGCGCATTTAAATAAAAGCTTGTTTGGAAAAAAAACCCTTTTCATTTATTTTTTACTTATTCTGAGCAAGCCTTTTCATTTGATACCCATATTGTAGGTGTGTATTAAAAATAATAGTCCGCTATCTTAGGTGTTCCGCCATGTTGGATTTAGAATGACGTCACACAGCTATACCATATCATGCATTGTCATCCAAACGAAACGTGTAAACAAAATTTCAGCTCAGTCGGTCAAAGATATTTGCTTCAAAATTTAGTTGCAAGATTTCATCCGAACAAACATACATTGCAAGTTAAATAAAAAAAAGGCTTGTATAAATAAGAACCGTGTTCACATTTTATTTAATGTAAACAAAATACGTATTACAAAACATTTTAAAAGACCAACGGTGGAGTATCTTGCACATTGTACCTTTTGGAATGGGCGACTAGAGTAAATAATTATTATTTTAATGTAAATGTTGACGTTTGCTTTGAGATTTACTTTTATCACCACGCTTATTCAAGACGATTTCAGACATAAGTTAACTATAAGTCTATTTTTCCTCACGATGTTTTTATTTATTGTACAGATCAAATTAAATTAGCTGACAATACTTTACCCAGGTGTTGGGTATCGCTATAACCCAAACAATTTTTTTTTTAAGTCATTCAACTTTGTTCAAAATAATAAAAGACACAGAGACATAAAACAGCAAGAAAATAAAACGACTAAAAAAAGTACATGACATAACCCTTATTTAAGAAAAATATTAAAGATGTGAAAAATACATACAGAAACTACTTCTTAGGCTTCAAAAGGTCCTTTCTGGGGTAACAGTGGAAACAGGTATGGTAGCCAATATTTGCAACAATGTTTAAATATTTGGATATAGTTTTTGGTCACACTTATCTAAGCATTCCAAAGCTGATTTTGGAGTAGGGGAGGTGAGAGTCATAGCTGCTTTCATTCCAAACCACCAAATATTTTAATGTAGGTAATAGTTGGTAATCAATGAGATATGCCGCACGCCTGTTCTTATTTTAATTCTATGAATGTTGTAGGTATCTGAACTTTTCGGGGTTTGAACCCCCAAAACACCCCCTGGCTACGCCCGTACAGCCAAGTGACTTGAGTACTTACATTAAGTTTATCCGCCAGGAGCATACACTTGGCCTTCATGTCTGATGTGCTGGCCTTCAGGCTGTTGCATTTGGATAGCAGACTCATTCGCTCACTCTCTAGCTCAGCGAGCTGGCGCAGGTGACCGGTACATTGTGTGGCCTGGAACGAGTAACATTACTTGTCTATATCTATCTACCGGGTGCGGCGATTGAACTGTCCGTCTCTATCTATCTGTTTTAAAATTCGAACCACTTAATCTAATGCCGCCAAAATTTCAAATGTTGGTCTTTGACATGTTCTCTATCATCATTTGAAGTGATTCTGTTGTGAGAGAAACATTTTCGAATTGAGAACAATGGATTTAAAACGAAATTCAGTGATTGCTCTTCATTTGGAGGGAAAATCGAATATCGCAATACGTCGAGCGCTGCCAAATCTTCAATTGAACGAGAAATTTGTGCATCGCACTATTCAACGTTATAATGAGACTGGTAGCGTTAAGAAACGCTACGGTGGCGGACGACGCTGTACTGCAACAGCACCAGCAGTTGTCGAAAAGGTTCGTCATCGATTAGACAGAAATCCAGTGTGCTCAGCAAACCAGCTCGCGCAGGATTTCAAGGTGAGCGATCGCAGCGTTCGTCGCGTATTGAAGGAAAAGCTTAAAGTCAAACCATTTAAAAAAACAGTTCTCAGGAACTCACTGCTTTACAGCGTAGCAAACGGTTGGATCGATCGAAAGAGCTGATTCGCTTGCTCGACTCTGGCGAGCTTCCCAATTTGGTATTTTCAGATGAGAAAACTTTTTGCGTGGAACAGTTTTTAACCCCCGACGCAAAAACGACGGGGTGTTATAAGTTTGACGTGTGTGTGTGTGTGTGTGTTTGTGTGTGTGTTTGTGTGTGTGTGTGTGTGTGTGTGTGTGTGGTGTGTGTGTGTGGTGTGTGTGTGTGTGTGTGTGTGTGTGTGTGTGTGTGTGTGTGGTGTGTGGTGTGTGTGTGTGTGTGTGTGTGTGTGTGTGTGTGTGTGTGTGTGTGTGTGTGTGTCTGAGGCAACGTAGCTCCCGAACGGATGAACCGATTTTGATTTAGTTTTTTTTTGTTTGAAAGGTGTATTAGTCGGGAGTGTTCTTAGACATGTTTCATCAAAATCGGTTCAGCCGTTTGAAGATTATCAGCTCTTTTCTGGTTGAAAAAGGGATTTTAGCCTCTGATCAACTCAAAATTTGGGATTCTATTACTTCAATGATATTAGACGAATAAAATAACCTTTAACTGATGCTGGAGCAACACCTGGAATTTCCAGGAAACCCAAGTTATTCACCAACAAACAGCAGAAGTATCGTGTTTGGGCTCATTGAAAAGGTCTCAATGAATAGATTATAGATAAATGGTGATTTAAGGGAGACATTAAGTTTAAAAAGCAAGAAATAAAAATTAAATTTAAAATTTAAAAAACCCCCGACCCAAACAAAAACTCAAAAAAGTAAAAAATAATATTTATAGGCCTTTTAATTTTAACGTAATATTTTGATCAGGGCATTGTCAAGTCGGGGGACGGTCAATGAAAACGCCAAACAGAGGCCTAGCCGTCCCCCGACTTTAAATATTATTATTAAAAGGCCTATAAATATTATTTTTTACTTTTTTGAGTTTTTGTTTGGGTCGGGGGTTTTTTAAATTTTAAATTTAATTTTTATTAAACAAACAAATTGATCGTGTTTGGTTAAAGGGACGTGTCAGCGACCATTCAGACGAATTGAAAGTCACTCGACGCCAAGGAGTCGACCAAATCATGGTCTGGGCGGTGGTGTCTAAAAAGGCCGTTCTCCGCTCGTTTTTCTTCCAATGGGTCGCAACCAAGTCAAAATAAACAACAAATCTATCGAGACAAAGTCTTGTGACCAGGGCTGGTACCGTGGGCACGCAACACATTCGGTTCTGAGCGTTGGACTTGTCAGCAAGACTCGGCACCATCGCACAGAGCAATTGGAACGCAAAATTTGTTGAAAACAAACGTTCCAGTGCTGATCGACCGAGATATGTGGCCGTCGTCATCGCCCGACTTGAACCCGCTGGACTTTTGTATTTGGGGTGTTTTACAGGTCAGGGCCTGTGCTAAAAAACACACTTCGGTGGAAGGGCTCAAAGTTACTCTTACGCGAGAATGGAATTGTTTGAGCGACGACGTCGTTCGAGCAACCTGCGCTTCTTTCAGAAAGAGACTTCAGCTTGTAGTGAAGGCTAAAGGCGGTTTTATTCCTTCGGAATAAATCATAATAAAACTTTTAACTTTCTATTTTCACATGGCAAAAGTGTATAAATAAATATTGAAAATTTACACATAAATTTCATTTTCACATACGGACAGTTCAATCGCCGCACCCGGTATATAAATAAAAAGAAAAGTTCTGACTGACTGACTGACTCATCAACGCCCAGCCCAAACCCTTGGACCTAGAAAGCTGAAATTTTGCACAGAGGTTGCCTTAATAATGTAGACGAAGAATAAGGAAGGATTTTTCGCAATTCAATTCCTAAGGGACTTAAACGGGGTATGAAAGTACCGCGCGGGCGAAGCCGCTGGTAA
Organism: Polymixis flavicincta; assembly: GCA_949987655.1. Lineage (NCBI taxonomy): Eukaryota > Metazoa > Arthropoda > Insecta > Lepidoptera > Noctuidae > Polymixis > Polymixis flavicincta. The sequence continues at coordinate 698,745 of OX465198.1, read as the reverse complement.
AAGCTAGTTAACAATATTATAAAGCCGAAACATTTGTTTGTTTGAACGCGCTAATCTCGGGGGCTACCAGTCAGATTTGCTTTCCTTTTTTTTTAATAACCCAATTCTTCACGAAAATGATCATGGTCATGATTCCAGAACCCAGGTTTAAAAAAAAAAAGCAGTTTTTCAAACAATACCCAAGCAGTCAAAATGTATTGAACAGCCATTTTTTTTTTGGAATAAACGACGAATAGATCCTCTGCAGCCCTCCTCACGGTGAGAGGGTGTGGGCCGTAATCCACCATGCGGGTCCGGTGCGGGTTTGTATACATCAAGTCATCATCATCATCATTTCAACCGAAAGACGTCCACTGCTGGACATAGGCCTCCCCCGGGCACCTCCACTTCGACCGGACTTATGCTTCTCACATCCAGCGGATTGCCGCGGCTTTCACAAGGTCATTAGTCCCTCTTGTGGGAGACCTTCCCACTCTACGTCTTCCGGTACGCGGTCGCCACTCGAAAACTTTTCGGCCCGACTGGCCATCTGTACATCAAATGTAATACAATTTTTGGTTTTAGGATATGCCGTTTGCCTTCACCGTTGAGAGCAGTAGTGATGAAATAATTAACAGAAAAGCGCCTGTCTGGGTTCGAACAACTGGGCCATCACTGCTCAGTAAAATACAGAAACAATGCTAGGCAAATAATCCTGTTTCCTACACTATCCTACTAATATTATAAATGTGAAAGTTTGTGTTTTCAGATGTTTGTTACTCAATCACGCAGAAATTGCTGAACGAATTTGTTTGAAATTGCTGAATGAATTTGTTTGAAATTGCTGAACGAATTTATTTGAAATTGCTGAACGAATTTGTTTGAAATAGCTGAATGAATTTGTTTGAAATTGCTGAACGAATTTATTTGAAATTGCTGAACGAATTTGTTTGAAATTGCTGAATGAATTTGTTTGAAATTGCTGAACGAATTTGTTTGAAATTGCTGAATGAATTTGTTTGAAATTGGGCACATAGTTTATAACCTGGAATAATATATAGGATACTTTTAGTACGACCCCGTGGGATACTTTTCGACCTCCACGCTGGCAGAAGCTATTGACAATATAGAAGCATATAAAACTTACCTTTTTATCTAGCGTGACTTGTAGTCCATTTATTTCTTCTTGCATCAATTTCACTGCGGACGATAGAAACTTGCAAACATTCTCTACTGTAGGTCTGGCTGAAAATGCGCATAATTGAATAATTATTAGAGATGTTACAACTAGTCGGTAAAGCCACTTTCGTAGTCGGCGACTATTCGGCAAAGAGCGCCGACTATCTGGCTTCTTACTTTGTATGTATTTCTCAATAAGATGTAGGCATATAACTAGGAGGAATAACAATAAATAAAAACTCTAAACGATCCAGGCTGTCCTTTGCTGACCTCTACCAGCGATGCCTTAAGCCCTTACCAAGCAGTCGCTATAGTTTTAAGTTTATTACCACTGGCCGGAGGCCTTAATTGATTTCGGCAGCCACAGGGAAGTCCTGTTAAGCAGCCGACTATCTCTTAGGTTAACCTGATTACCAAAACAAACCTTCATGGATAACATTTTTGTTTTAGAATTAGTCTTACACATTTTGAAATGTAAAGCAACCTTTCCTTTGTTAATCAGCTTCTAAAACTACTTGCTTAGTTTAGTTACCTATTTGTAAAGAAAAAAATAATAATATCTGATATTTATCAACGACATGTGACTTCGACATTTAGGAGTGGATTGAGAGGCGCCACGGCGTCCTCACCTTCCGCCTGACGCAGGTCCTCACCGAACACGGTTGTTTCGGGAGGTTCCTGTTTTGTATAAGGTGGGAGGAAAGGCCCGGGTGTTTACAGTGCGCAGATCGCCCTGAGAACACGGTGGAGGTCTGCTCGGCTTGGGCGGAGCACCAATGTGTCCTCGTGGAGGCGATCGGCGGCGGCGATCTCTTGCGTCCGGCCCTGGTCCAGGCCATGGTATGGATCGAGAGTGCATTGCTAGCCTTCTGCTCACGAAGAGGGAGGCGGCGCACGTGAGGGGGAGGCAGTATATGCGCCCTCACGGCCTTAGTCTCCGCAGGAGACGCCCTGGGCGTTGGGAATCCCAGGCTGATTCCCGGCACCGTAGGCGCGTAAACGGAATTCTTCAAAAAATGACAGCAAGTTAACCACGATTGCTGCTATCGCATAAATATGCATTGTTTTGACCCCAAGGATGATGAAATTTCGAATTGGTGTGGGGTAGGTACTATAACGAAAAAGGGAAAAATAAAAACTTTTTCTAAAAAAATACAACCGGCTCGACACAGTTTGTCGAGTTCCATTTTATTTTGAAAAAGAGATATTGAAGGTGTCGAATTTCAATTACTGTTAAGACTTTAGTGATACTCGAAAGATTAAGACAAATCGATCGACGAAAGAATCATCAAAATCGGCCCACGCTTTTGGTCACTAGATTGCCACAAAGGAACAGACATACATACATAGGCTCAGCACATTACCTTCCTTTGCATAGCGCAGTCGGGTAAATGGATGAATGAATGGATCTAGCTAGAGAGGTTTGACCACACCGCTGGTACTTATGGTCAAATCAGATTACCTATGGCTTTGTTTAAATAGGTTCATTTTATATATTTTGATTATTTTACATATTGTGAATGCGAGAAAGTTGTACCTAGGCCTTACAGACTAGATTTGTAGACAATTTTCTATTCTGTATTTTCATTCCTCTTAGTACCTGGTACTTATTGACAGGCCTGCGCTGTCCTACCATACCTATTATCACTGTAATTTGAAAACATTGTGAAAGCCAATTATTTTTAAAAGAGTAACCGTGGAGTTTCTTGCCGGCTCTTCTCCATAGGAAGCAACAATTTGGAACCGTGAACCTAGCTTCTGACGTTTCATAAGTGCCCATGCAGGTTTATATGAAATTAAATATTTTGATTTGATTTGATTATGCTCTTATCGCTTTTCCTGGCACATTGCAAATTACTAACTGGATTAGTCAGTGCAGTTCTTTGTTACCAGCAGACAGGAGCGTGCTGCTTCAGTTCTGAGATCAGTATAGATTGTCATTCTGTATCTTTATTATATAGTTCGAAGTTATTACATTGTAAAAAGTACAAAGTGGTTTCAATTAATAGTTGGTGCTCTAAATACCTATAGAGCTAACAAGAGTCCTGATAATATGGGAAAAGAACCTTGGACATTGGTCTAGTCTGGTCAAGCTCTTGGAATGATAACTCATAGATAAATCACGATTAAATTAAGTTAATAGTAAAGTTCTAAGTTACCTTTCAGGAATGATTGTGGAAGTACTTTATCCTTAACATTAACCGATACAAATGCGTACAAAAACTCTTCATCTTCTCCAATTCTATCAACTTTCACATTGGAACAACAATTACATGCAGTCAAACTTTTTACTTCAACCTCATCACTGTTTGCACTACCAACATTAGATCTTTGTGTTCTATTTTCAATTTTCACTGTCATAGTTGACTCTGGTGAACGGTTTGTTAGTGCTTTTTTCTTTTTTTGTACTACTTTGTGGGGTGCACACAAAGATGGAGGTGTTTTAGGTCTATGGGAGTCGCAGCTATGCTTTCTGATGTTGCGTGCAGGTGATAATGTAAGGCTGGGCGAGAATTCCGAGAACATGTCTGGCTTTTGCTGGAATTAAAAGGAAGCATGATTGAGAATTATGGGCCATTCGTTGAAAGCTAGTGTAAAGTAAAACAATCAGCCTAAGTATAATGTTCCCACTGCTGGGACATAGGCTTCTGGCTGTTAGGGGTCTAATCCACCATATGGGTCCAGTGGGGTTTGGTAGATGTCACATTTCTCAGAATTTTTGGCCCTAAGACATGCTGGTTTCCTCACGATATTTTCCTGCACCGTTTTAAGAGCAGTGGTGATGAAATAATTTAATGTAGGTATGTAGGTACCGTAAAATAATAAATATTAAAAAAAATAAGAATGTAAAAAAAAGAGACCGTTTCAATGATTTGCTAGTGTTCCATGCATTACTTAAACTGTTGATGACAAAAAGTCGAATAAAAACTTGAATTAGCTTGGCTTGGCTTTCTCCAAAAGCTACCGACTAGAATAATGATAATTTTTCACTAGATACAAAAACACTATAACGGCCTTATTCATAAAAAGTTATCGAACATCTACACAATTGCTAAACTCTGGTTTCGTATTGAAAACAAGACTAGCAACTGTTTAGATATTCGATGACTTTTTATGAATAAGGCCGCTAGTGTTTAGTGCATTAAAGCCCTGTGCGGTGTGAGTGTGTAATAGACACAGGAAATGCTGATGAAATAAGTCTTGCAGGTAGATTTTACTAACCATTCCAACTTGGGCCTCAGTTGGTATTATAAGTGATAACATGGTGCTAGTTATGGGTATATCATCCTACGACTAACAAGTTGGTATCATAACAATCAGCCTATAATTTCCCCACTGCTGGGACCCAGGGCTCCTCTCTGTGAGTGGGAGTGGGCAATAATACACCTATGCCTGACCAAATACCCAATATTATTAGGAACACCTACTCAGACAGACTTTTTGATTTCTGCTAAGCTGGCAACCCAACCTTTTACAGAGCTTGACTGTTGAAGTTGTGTTCTATAGAAGTAGGTAATTTAATACATAAGTTGTATTGAGACATAAACCTTGGTTGGGTATTATGTTAAACATTTTCTTTAGCACTGCATATAATTTTAATACACAGTAAATAATACATCCTAAGGCAAGAGTAAAAAATGTTGATACCAACCATAGCTTCTTCAATTGCCTGAATTAAACTCTCAGATTTTTTCTCAAGTTGATTATTGAGTTTCTTGAACTCATCCTCACGAGCTAACAGGTCTAAAGAGTCCATTTTTCTTTTTGTTATGCAACTGAGCTCTTATCCACTATTCTGCAATGTGGTGACGGCAACGCAGCAGGGAGATCTCACTTTGTGCTAATTATCTAGTTGTTGATGTGTGAAGCTGAAAGAACAAGATAATGTATTTTATAATCATAATTTTTTCAATATAATATAAATGTATAGACACCACAAATCTACATACGTCTAATATTTACAAAGTTATTATTACTACACACCAAACTACTTAATATTTCATTTATATTTAAAAAGTTTTGGATAAGTGGAAAAGTAAGTCAAGAAGGAACGGAAGTTAGCAGGGAGAGGAATTTAAATTTTGGAAAGCTCATGGTACAAGAATTTAAAGGACAAGAGGAAAATATATGTTCCAGAGCACCATCATCAAGACCTCCTTTGCACAAGGAACTGTAATGAATAACAATCTTATTTAGCAATACTGGACGGCAGCAGTGACCTATGCAAGATTTTCTATGCAAGGTTGCAACAGTTCTTCAACTGAAAGGGCAAAGTAAGAACAATAAACACATATAGGTATGACCCAGAGAAATCACCTTTCGGTTCATTGTCCTTGACTTTATAACGGGGCCACATTTAACAGGAACCTTGATATTATTTAGTAATTTTTTCTCCATTCTGTTGGTATGCCTCTAACAAGACCCAAACAAGTAATATTTAACTGTAAGATCCTCCTGAACATTGTATTTTTTTTCTTCTTTGGCAACTGAGCCGATGTCAACTATTCTGCCAGAGTCAAGTGGTGACGGCAATGCAGTAAAATGAGCAGTTGAACTTTGCACTTCATGGTAGTTTGTTAATAGCTGAACTCGTGAGATTAAAGTGGTTATTACATTATCCAATTTGTAGAAACTCTAATTAGGAAGTTGCAAGCTAGTGATCACACCAGACTAAACTGAATTCTATTTGAATTCTAAAAAGTGCAGACTTACTAGTCATGAACTAGAATTACATTGGGATGCAACAATTAAGGAAGTAATGTGGTCGGGACCTTCCAGTCGCATTAAATCGGATCCAACTGTTCTAACTTCGATTACCTACATCTTTAGATTGCTTAGTTACATTTCCTACAAATTGAATAGTGACTGTAGGTAGGCGCTTTATACTCAACTAAAATACGACGGTTCCTTCGACGTTTGACACTATTGCCGTGTTCCAAAATGCAACAAAAGTGATAATATTGCGAACCCGACCAAATTGAATAGTCAAAAAAATTAAGAGCTATCAGATCATTAGTAATGATTTTTATTTTGGTTGGCTTCGCGACATTATCACTATTTGTCTAATACGGAATGCGCCCTATAAGAGAATATTGCTGTACTAGTTGTTTTGCGTGAAATACATTCCAATTTTTCACCGGGTGTAGAACAGTACCAGAGATAATAATGTACTCTGTGACCAGAGGCATAAGAGGACAGTAATATATGACCAGGGGTCTCGCTGTCTTAAGGAGAAGATTTTACAAGTTATGGCGGTTTATCCCAAGACCGTAAGAGTCTTGAAAGGCAGTCGCCTTCCAAGTTATTTTTTGGGTAACTTTGGTAGATTTATGGCATCAGCACATTGTCATCAGGGAGAGAAACCGGAGTACAAAAAGGGTTCCGGAGGGTTAAACTCTTTCAAATCTGCTAAGTTAAATGTTAAACAAACCTTCAGCTACAACACAAACCACGTATTAAGCCTTCACGAAAGTCAAAGCAGTTCAATAAACATTACTCAAAATTTATAACTTGAAAGAAACACCAAGCTATGACATGACATATAACATATTAAAAAAATACGAAGTGATTTCAACATTTTGTTTCGCTACCATGATGTGGTGTTTTGAATTCGGTCGGGTTTTATTATCATGAAGTAAACTCTGTTGCTATGGTTACGAGATGCACTTTGATCAAACGAAGTACTGAACATTTCCTAAATGCACTCAATCTCATTACTCTTTACGATTGTTGCCATATTTATAACGCTACCAGACAGACTCTTATGTGATTTCACAAATTTTAAAGTACAATCAATTAACAAATTGGGATAAACCATTATTATGCGGAATTGTTTGGTGTTAATGAGAGTATGCTGCCATCTAGTAATAACGTTTAAATACTACGGCAAACGCTACTCGTGTCAAAAACAGCTGTGTTTGAACCAATCAGGACGGCCTCGTTGTTGTCAATATTTTTTCTTTGTACTTACACACACACATACAAGTACTTGTTGACACATTGCTTTGTTTCCCATATGATTTAGATTGGAATGATCCGAGAAGTATTCATGAAATAAACATGTCATACGTATAGATGTGTCCAAAAAATGATGATTGAACAAAAATTGCCTCAAAAATATAGTATGGATTGCTCTAAAATCTTATCAAGGTCGTTGGCCTCAGAGCGAGAGGATGGATGAGGGAAAGAGATAGAGAGACATGTTAAAGTGTGCTACACAGATTTTCAATCGATTTACCAATGAGAACGAACCAAACCCAGCTGACACAGCTGACATCTTAGTGTGCTACTGTCGCGAGCGAATACTAGACGCTCGCTCTTGCGACTACCGAATTTGCAATAAAATCTCAATTTTGGGCTGCGTTTTCGCGTCCGGACATTGATTAAACAGTGTAATAATGTATTTTAAGAGAAAAAGAAACGATTACCGGAGTGTTATATTATAGCCCAGGTGTTTAGGAGCGGAGTTTAACGACATAGTTTGAGGCCGAATAAGGTAATTCTATTTTAAAATGCGCTAACATATGTTTGGTTATTTCTTTTTTTCCTGTTTCGTAAATATGTATCGTAATCCTGCGTTTTAGAAAGTTAATTGACATGTAGTTTCATGTTATAATGCGATTCAGATATGGTGATAACTGTATTACTCCATTTTACAAAGTGGAAAGTGGTTTTTCGATTCCGTGGTGTTAACTCTACATTATGTTCGTATTAATGCGCAAATAAGTTTACGAAAGAAATTTAGTGGTTCAATTAACATCTACATTGTGTTTTTAAGTGATTTTAAAGGAAAATAATAATAAAATCAGCTGTTCCATTTTGTTGCGACCACAAAAGGGCCTAGAACCTTTTTTTTCTTCTAAACAAGTTCCGACTGGGTTCAGGTCGTTTCGGGTCCAGCCAGCCAGTGCCCCGTTAGTGATGTGCAGTTATCGATACTCGCACGTAGATGCGCTTTAGTAAGTTTTTCTTTGTTCTCATTTTTTATTATTTTACAAAAACTAGGTAGGTAATAAAATTAGATTAGTTTTTATACGCCTAATTGCGTGTTGGTATGTACTTTGCAAATGACGTCATTATTAGACTTGTTTTGACTGCTTTTGTCACGGATTTTGATTCATTTGAATTGTATGTATTGTAATGATGTTCCTGACTACCTATTAATAAATAAGTGAATATTGAGCAGTTTTCATCAGTGTAATGGTATCTGTGCTAGTAATGGATGGTTGAATAGATTTAACAGCTCCATTATATGATTTTAGATACCAGTAATAGTTTTCCAAAAATTTACGAATTTCATTTTTATCGATTATAAAGTAGGTACACGCTGTGGGCAATTTTGTACCCACAAAAACAAATCCTAAGCGAAATCTCTACTCATAACGAGAAAAACACCACGTTTGTTAGTTGTACTAGTGGTCACAGTAATGAATGACATCAGTATGAAGCTCAATACAGCTACTATTATTAGCTGTTCCACTCCTGAGCATAAAATATACTAATAATAAGCTATACCAAAAAGAAAAGTTTGTACCTACCTTAATTTTTTAATCCTTTATTAAAAAAAAAAAGTTCCTTATAATTAATTACAATCTAGCCTGTAAGACTAATAAATAAACAATTTTATCTAACTTAATTTTTACGTGATAATATAATTATTTTAAATCTTAGAACAGTGATTATGATAAATGCCTCTATGCCATAGAGTTTTAATATTCACAAAATAAATATGGTCTGTATTTGGCCACACGTACTTTAATTTTTTTTTAGTTCTACATTATTTTGAACGTAACGGAAAACAATATGACGTGTTGCCGCATCAAAAAATTCACTTTCACACTGTTTGCGTGTTTAAACACACGGCGTTCTATACTTTCTACTTTTTGTGCATTGCACATAGGAAAAAAACTTATTGCCTGTATTCAAAGGCGACGCGAAGTTTCCATATCTATTTTATGAGATATTGTTTCGTGAATGCATATTTTCGCTGAGATTGTGAGCTGACACACACACAGTAACAGTTACTGGGTGTGTTTCACAAATGAATAGAACTCAGGAGTCCTGAGTTCTATTCATTTATGTAGGTAGGTATATCGCGACATTTTCCGAATGAATAGGACTTAGGTTATATGGAAACGTAGTTATTTTTACAATACACGGGATAATATTGACAACAGATCAAAAGTCTGACAACCGTTCTTAGGTTCTTTGTAAAGTAAATGGGTTGTGAAGGGCCTGATAGCAGTCCTAAAAAAACAATACCTACGTCAATAAATCTAATTTGCTTTCTTTCTTCTTTTTGCATATTAAATAGGTGGGTACCTACTACAAATCGGTTGCATATACCTAGTTACTTAGGAAGTTGTCTCCAACAAGAAAAGTTCAGGCTGATGATGAGGGTCAAAAATCCTCATAAATATGCAGGTTAATTAGTAATCCTACTAACCTACTAATATTATAAATGTGAAAGTTTGTATGTTTAGATGTTTGGTTATTTAGATGTTTGGATGTTTGTTACTCAATCACGCAGAAACGGCTGAACCGATTTGTATGAAATTTGGCACATAGATAGTCTATAACCTGGATTAACACATAAGATACTTTTTATCCCGGTAGTAAGTTCCCGTGGGATATTTTCCGACCACCACGCGGGCGAAGCATTTATATATAATAGGTCTTTACCTATGAAATTGCCGTTTTGTATGAAAAAATTTAAACGAATTTTTTTCATGAATTTTTTATTTGTATTAATCGAAGTAATCACCCATGCAATCAATGCATCTTTGCCATCGCAGTGGCAGTTTATTGATGCCCTTCTTAAAGAAATCAGCTGGACGGGAGGCAACAAATTCTTCAAAGGCATTTTGTACTGCCTCTCGGGTATTAAATTTTTTTCCCGCCAAGAAGTTATCCAAATTCTGGAAAAAGTAGTAGTCTGTAGGCGCAAGGTCTGGTGAGTAGGGCGGATGACGGAGAGCTTCCAACCCCAGTTCTTGCAACTTGGAGACCGTCTGCTGTGCAGTATGAGGTCGCGCGTTGTCGCGCAGGAGCAGCGGAGACGAGCGATTGACCAATGCTGGTTGGAGATGCGCCAGCTTCTCCATCATTGTGTTCAGTTCTTCACAGTACACATCTGCAGTAATGCTCACCCCGTTTGGTAAGAAGCTGTGATGAATCACACCGGCGCTAGACCACCAAACAGTGACCATCACTTTTCTAGGGGTAAGTTTTCGTTTAGGGCATTGTTTAGGTGCTGAACCAGGATCCAACCAACTTGCTGAGCGCTTACGGTTATCAAACAGAATCCATTTTTCATCGCAGGTAACAATGCGGTTCAAAATTCCTTCATTTGTGTGTCTGTTGAGCAGTGCAAGGCACGTCTCGACGCGTACTTCGCGCTGGCGATCATTGAGTTCGTGGGGCACCCATTTGTCAAGCTTTTTTACCTTGCCAATTTGACGCAAATGGACCAATATTGTTTTGACGCTAACGTCGAAAGCTGCTGCTAATTCAGCCGTAGATTGTGTATCATCAGCTTCCACAATCGCCTTTAATTCGTCATTGTCGACCAAAGTCTTCGGACGACCGCGAGGTTCATTTTTCAGGTCGAAATTTCCAGAACGGAAGCGAGCAAACCAATAACAGGTGGTGCGTTGGTTTGTAGTGTTAGCTCCGTAAACGTCGTTGATGTTGCGTGCCGCTTGTGCCGCGTTGCTGCCACGACGGTACTCATATTCCATAATTACTCGAATTTTTAACGTATCCATGATGACGAAAAAGATTGAAATGCGATGAAAATGTAACACTAATCAATAAAGAAATGACTACTTTTAGAAAAAAAAATCCATGTTTTTAAAATAAAATTAATTTGAAATTAGAATTCTTAGCCAAACAAAAATTATTTTGATTTGAAATGGCCAGTACTGCAGAACGGCAATTTCATAGGTAAAGACCTAATATTTCATTGAATAACCCATGGGGGAGGACTATATTAGTGGACGGATGACGATGACGATCAAACGTAAGTAAGAAATCGTGTTAAATAATATAAATACTATCGATGACGTTTCAAAAATTGCTTTTATCTGATTGCACTAATAATGTAATCAGTATCAACTATATTGTATCGAAATTACCTACGTTTGTGACGTCACCCTTCCAACATTTTTTATCGTAATAAGTCTATGGACATAGACGACATTAATGGCCTGCGAATGAGTCCTAGTCGTAAAATTAAATAACAATTTTATCGTGTCACGAGAAAAATAGAAACACAATAATCACTTTTACTGGGCGACCTACTTTTACGAACCGTAATTGTTGTGAATCACAGTTTACCGGAAAATATAACGGTGAAATTATCGACGTATTTTGTCGGCATTTACCGGTTTTCTATAAATCATTAGCACTGCTAGTTAACATTATCAATCGGAATTGTTTATCTAACCAATAGGAAACATCGAAATAATGCATTATTTAAACTTGTTCATTGTAAGCAAATTCAAACACAAACCTTACTTAAAATCAAACACACTACCGCCATTGTTCTTAAGCGGAGCATTTGTAAACTAAAATCAATTTCGATGCACATCGGAGTACCTACCTATTTTAAAATCGGTTTAGCGCACACTACAGCCTTTAGACGTTGGTAAAACGTTCACCTTGGCTTGGTTTGCGAAAATATATGGAAGTGACACACTTAATCTACAAATAGCGTGGCCATTTTCTAAATAACAGCTGTCTGGGTGTAGTTAAGGCTTAGTTTGACATTCAAAGTCAGTCTCGTTACGTTTTTATTCAATTCGTCAGTTGAAATTGCTCGAATTTTCATGCGGAATTGTGACTCAACTGGGGACTCAATGTTTCGTTTTAATTGTAATTACTTGACGGCTTAAAATTTGCATTTTATGCGGAGTTCTAACATGCTACAGTTAGTTACTGACTTTTTATTTCCTTTTAGCGGTTTGAAACCTTGTAATACAATGGTGGTTTTAGCAATTTTAAGCAAATGTGGAAAATTTTCGTAAAGGTGCTAGCTCTTGTCTGCGACTTTGTCATTTTGTATTTCATCATTTTTTTTAAATACAAATATCCGTGATGAAAAGTAGCCAAGGTAGATTTGTCCTTCTCCGGGTCCCAGGAAATACTAATATAAGTATCCAGGGTAAAAAGTAGCTTACGTCCTTCTCCGAGTCCCAGGCAATACTAATATATCCTGGATGAAAGTAGCCTGCGTCCTTCTCCAGGTTCCAATCCACCTGTCGGTTCATTAGTGAAAGAAACTCAGTCAGACAGATAGTTTCTTTCGCAAGTAGCAGATACCTATGTTAGTATGAAAGATAATTATGAAATACTAGCTGCTTGCACGCTTCTTCGCCCGCGTAGCTATCGCAAATTAGCCTATGTTACTCCTATACATATATAACATCAGCTATCTGCTAGTGAAAGTCCCGTCAAAATCGGCCGAGCTGTTTCGTTGATTAGCCGTAACAAATAGACACAAACATTTTAAAATTGTTTTTTGTTATTCGTAAATGCTAATCTTAAGCAGTTCGTATAAAACTGTTATTTTGACATTACAAACAGACACTTTAATTATATTTATTTCTGTACAGACGGCACAACAAGCTACTCCACTCCAATCTGTCAAATTTCTTTGATAGGTTTATAACTTTATCACATATTTGTTCAGTTGGGAAAATTTGACAGTTTGGGGTAACTTGATGTGCTGGCGTCTGTACATCAAATGCTAGGATAAAATATCATTTTCTGCGTTGGATACAGTTCCCTTTTATCCTAATACAATGTCTTCCTTACAAGGAGTTAAAAGGAGGCAGCCCTTTCTTATCAAAGAGAAAACAGGCATTTTCCTTCATAAAATCCTATGTGAGTCATATAATTTCCTTTGTCTTAGTTACACGCCATTAAAATAAATACAACCGTAATTTCTGCCATTGTTGCCAATAGGAAAAATCGCCTGATTGGAGTAGAGGTAATAAGCGCGAATGAGCAGGGCGAGCTTGGGTTCGATCTCCCAGGCTGTGCATAAAGATTTACTACGTAATTATTATTATTTATTGGGTTGTTCCCAAAAAAAATGCCAATAGCATATCTGATTCTGGATTTGGCCCAGTTGACGGCAGTCGGCTAGCCCCCTAATTCAGCACAGAAAGCAATGGAGCGATCCATGCCTGGATCAGGCTAATAGACCGAGTTCTAAACAGCGCGATACGAATAGGACACTTGGCAAGATGCAGTGATGGCAGTTGGAGTAAGGCTGTACTGCCTGGTTACCAATTCCGTTAAAATGTTTCAGATTCGAATTAAAGTGCAGGTCGCACATGCACGCTGGTTGGGAGTACTACGCAACTGACCAAAGAATTAATTGTTTTTCTGAAGAACATGCCAAATCTTTAAGTGAATATACCTAGGCATGGTGTACATTGGAGCTAAACTTCTACCACAGTTGCTGATAAAAATATTCATTTTTATCTGCCAAAAACCCGACATTGAAGTGTGTTAGCATCAACGTATTTGTTATTGATAAACTACCGATTATTGCAGACCAAACATTCTTATCTAAAGTAATTAACAATTTCCTCAATTACTTTAAGTGCGAGGTGATTAGCTCATTACTGTTAAGTGTTTCAAGGTAGTTCTCGTTTTGTAAGAGAAATATTAGGCGAGGTTAGAAAGGATGATGGTACCTACCGTGTGGTGCCGGACGTAAAGAATAGCATCATCCCATCTCTTTCCGTGGGTGTCGTAGAAGGCGACTAAGGGACTTACTAGAGAATGGGCAGCAGCGTTCTCTATGCATGTTACCACCATACTGCTATCGCCAACCCGCCTGCCAAGCGTGGCGATTATGGCAAGCCCCTCCAAATTGGGGGAGGCCTATGTCCAGCAGTGGACGTCTTCCGGCTGAAATGATGATGATGATGAGAAAGGATGACATCAGAGTAATGAGTTTTTGTCATTCATGGATCCTTGACAGTCGTTATTACGTGTCGTCTGCCTGCCGCCTGAATGTCTGGTGACAACCAGTGTAACCTTTCTAAAGGGTATCGCCAGTAACTGGGTTGTGGAGGACAGATGGCAGTTGCTCTCTGGAAATTACTGGTATTGAACTGTATTCCGTTAGACTGGTAGTCGAGCTTAACATAGCTGGGAAAAGGCTACGCAAATTGATTGATTGGTTTTTAAAGTCTGATGCAAACGTCTTGAAAAAATAGTAAAATGTTGTGTTAAATGATTCGTCTGACATCGGCGAAGGCAAACAACGTCAGAAAACTTGATCTTATAATTAAAAAATAAGTCTGAAATCACCAATCTGTCTTCAGCGAGCGTGGTGATTAATGCTCAGAGCTTCTCTGTCTGACAAGAGACCTTTGACATGCAATGGGGCAATAATAGGCTGGTGTAATTATAATCTTCAATGGACTTAAATCTCTTTAGGGTCGTATCCAATAATAGTTTCCCAATTAGTGTCCGTTCTTCCACATAGGAACCGATTACGCTTTAGAATGACCAACTACCTTCATCTTTCTGACTGGTCGGCTCCTTGGCCATTCAGAAGTTCTTGGAAATGGTATATTGAAATAAATGATTTGAGTATGAGTTGTAGCAGAATGGGCTGTCAACCCCAGTACTGACTTGCTATGCTTTCCAACACAGCATTCTCATTCAAATCGTGTCTACATGAGGTAACAGTTTTGTCTGTTTTGTTTTGTTAGCAGTTTTGTTTTGTTGTTTTGTTTTGCTCCCTTTAACATAATTATAGCCCTTCCATCATCTCGTAAATTAGCGCCCTTATTGCTTAACACACTATTCATCAGAATCTGAATCATTTTGGCGGTTATTGATAATTCATTGTTTTATATGTTCGAAAAAAATCCCGGCTCATCAACGTAAATACCGCAATGAATGTTTTTGAACTGTCAAAATTAGTCATTCCTGCTGTTAGTGTCTTTGACGCAGTTACCCCGCTTCAGAGCGCCACATTTCATTTAACAGATAGTTTCTACATGTCTCCCTTCACAAATTTTAATCCAGTTCTTTATCCGGGCTCAACTATCACCAGTTTATCAACCCAGTTGAAAGTAGAGTGTATCAGAGTGTTATCTGCCTATGCGTGTGCTAAGGTCAGCTAAGGAAATTGTGTTTGTCCCGCAACTTTGTCAATACTTGTGTAATTCTGTTGTTTATGGACACGTCAAGTTTTGCATAATGTTAATGTGACTTTTGATACTTCTTGAGTGACCTTTGGGCACTGTGTCTCCGCGTGGGTGGATGACAAAGGGATGGTCTCTTTATCTTTGACGTACTTATTATTTAATTTAAATTGAGTAAATGGTGCGAAAGGTAGACACTAAAATCGTATATCCTATGTTCAAACGTGGCTGTTGTTTGCTCAAAAAACGGTGCATGGCTGAACAGGCTTATCCTATTGCGTAAAAGTGACCAAGGGATGTTTGAGTTCGCTAGAGGCTGATTTTTAGTACAGAAAACTTTCTCGAGGACTTTTCCTAGCATCGAATGCACTAAGACAACTTCCAAAATTCCATGAAATGGGTTCAAAGAGATGATTGTTTTCATACGAGACTCTTGACTGTTCTGTAACTGTGTATTCAGTACTTTTTTTGTAATGTGCGGTTTGTTTGTGCAGAATAAACATTTTTTGTCTTTCTTTCTTTAAAAAATAAGCCTGGTCAAAGTCAAAGTCAAAGCATTTATTTCAATTAGGCACTTAAAAGGCACTTTTGAACGTCAAGATTTACATTTAAAAAATAGGATTGATTCTAGTCGCCCATTCCAAAATGTAGTTTCGTATGGAGAAGAACGGGCAAGAAACTACACTGGAATCAGAATGTATAATCAGCCTTGCTTTCAAGAGCAATTATTTGAAAATAAAACCAAGAGCCACTCCACAAATCTAAATACCTAGTAAGAATAAATTAATAGCATCCATATCTATTAATAACTTTCCTTTATCAATCAGTGCCACAGTCCATTCGATATTATGTGCGACGCAGAACGCAGATTTTCATTACAATTGTAATACTAATTAGCTTATGCCTTTGGCTTCGTCCGTGTCGATATCGGAAAATATCCCATGGAAACGTACCTACTACCGGCATTAAAATGACCCTATGTGCTAGTCCAGGTTATAAAGTATCTGTGTGCCAAATTTCACCCAAATTCGTTCGGCCGGTTTTGCCCTAATTCGTAGGCATTACTTTTTTGAATGAATGTAATGCATCGATCGACCCCAGCGTGGTTTGACCAGACCATAGAAATATAAAAAGGACCAGACTCAATAATCCAATGAACCCCAAGATTTCCACTTGCTCTTGAAGCCTCATGATTCATGGTGCTACAGATACCATTGTATATCAAGGAGTAGACCGCGGGACGTCGTCGTAGTGGTAGGGAAGCCGTTCCCTTAGGATAGGGAAAATTTTGCGAGAAATGCTCATCATGAATCATGATCATAATTTCAACCGAAAGACGTCCACTGCTGGACATAGGCCTCCCCCAAAAGGGGGGTTTTGCCATAATCGCCACGCTTGGCAGGCGGGTTGGCGATCGCAGTATGGTGGTAAAATGCATAGAGAACGCTGCTGCCCATTCTCTAGTAAGTCCCTTAGTCGTCTTCTACGTCACCCACGGAAAGAGATGAGATGGTGCTATTCTTTTACGTCCGGCACCAGACGGAACTAGTGGAGTGGCGAATGATATTTATCTAAGGGACAGACATTTTTAACGACGCACGTTCACAAATAAATCAATGTACAATTTTGGCTTATTTACTATTTTATTTGTATAGATGACTTGTTTATTGGAAGACGCAAGTCCAAACCGATAATAGACCCAGAGTTGGGTTATTGTCTCTTGCGAGTCAAGGTAAAGACAGTGCATTCCCACCTCTTGAATTGTAGATAGTGTATCTGCCGTTTGTTCTTGAGGTTGTGTATACTGAGATATTCAATGGTGAAGTGAAGAATAGGAATTGTTTTGTTATGTGATCAGCAGGATACACGTGTAATGATGATGAAAGTTTAGCGAGAACCAGGGGCCTACTCTCTATCTCCGTCAACGAAAATACTGGCCAGTCCGAAAGTATTACTTTACACCATATCAATTAACTTTTTCGGCCGAAGAAAACACGTTCAAAATACATGAGGCAGTCTACCGAAATGCCCGCCCTACACCACTTCCTAGTGTTTTAGCTAGGATGAACTGGCGCAACCAACTTCCCAGCAGCACAGCTGTCTGTTCAGTTGGCTCGTACTGACATGAACGAAGACCACATACAATATGTTAAATGGGCGGTACGGTAACAAAAGGTTCGATTAAACAACGTGTAACAGAATTTATGACCATTAAGAAAGTAGTTTGTCCAGAATAGTTTACTGAAGCGATTTTTGTAATTTTGTATAGATATTTTTATTTCCAAAAATAAATACTTAAAGCTACTTACGTAGCTTTAAGTATTTATTTTTATACAATCAATTATTACAATCACACTTCCGCTGTAGGTACCTACTAGAGTCTAACTGCTCACCACTGATACTATCTCTGTCGGGTACGAAGCCTGGTGAGACAGCGTGATTTTTAGACAGGCCCACCAGTGAGTTCGAGCCCGCGCAAAGTGTGCCCTTAATATTCGAATTGGCGTGTCTTGTGATGCATGTTGATATAACCCACTGATATCTTCAATCAAAGAACGGTTTTCCAGTCTTTATCAGAATAATTGCCTTGATAACACTGTCTAGTTACTATTTAATTATCAATCTGTATCTACAGCTGCAGGAAAAACACCTGGCCTAATAAACTGCATGATTTGAAATAATTAACCCATTTCAGTCGATGTACGTCCACTGCTGGACATAGGCCTCCCCCAAGCACCGCCACTTCGACCGGTTTTGAGCATCTTGCGTTCAACGAATTCTTGCTGCCTTTACCAGGTCATCGGTCCACATCTTTTTCTTTCAGTACGCGGTCGCCACTCCAGAACCTTTTGCCCCCATCGGCCATCAGTTCTGCGACCAATGTGCTCTGCCCACTGCCACTAATTCTTCGAGCTACACAGCTCGGAGAGATCCGTAGGAGAACCAAGGTAATCGACATCGATTACCTTGGTTCTCCTACGGATCTCTCCATTAAAAAAATATATATGTTGGAAAATTACCAGCTGACAATTTTACAACCAGATAATACTAGTTTAGTAGCCATAAGAGGATGGAAACAATAATGCAAATTAGATGATAATTTATATACGACGCACACGATGTGGGCGCGACGCGTAGTAAGAACAAAAGAGCTTTGTCCCTTGTAGTCCCTTGGCGTATCTGTCATCAGGAGTTGTCATAATGATGTAATTATATAGATTAATGTTTTGTTTTGTTTCAAGAAGGGTTTGCTGTCTTCAGTAGTATATTTTCTAATATCATGATCATTTTCTACTAATATAATTAAGACTTGTTAGTTTATCTGTAGGACGTAATCAGAGAGAGGCTTCTGGCTGGGTAACAGCTACATGAGTCGATCGATCAGGTTAAGTTACACTGGCTGTGATTGCTCCGTGGATGGGAGACATGGGCCATCTTTATACCAAGACCCCTCCGTGCCTAGGAAAGCACGTTAATCCGTCTGTCCTGGTTGTCATTCTTGGATCTTTGACAGTCATTACGGGTCTCCAGAAGCCCAAGAGTGTGACAATAAGTCTTACCAAGGGGTATCGTGTTACCCAGTAACTGGGTTGTGGTTGTCAGATACGTAGTCGCTCCATGTACAGTCGCCAGCAGGTCAAGCTATCCCAAACTGTCCAATTTTCCCAATTCAACATGTACTTTATTCCTTTGAAATAAAGTTGAAAAACTATCAAAGAATTTTGACAGATTGTTTGATTGGCTTGTGGCTAAGTAAAAATAGCTGCACGGGTCGATCGATCAGGTTAAGCTACGCTTGCCGCGGTTGGTCCGTGGATGGGTGACCATCTTTACATACCAAGACCCCTCCGTGCCTCGGAAAGCACGTTAAGCCGTTGGTCCCGGCTGTCATTTGTGGATCTTTGACAGTCGTTACGGGTCGTCAGAAGCCCGAAAGTCTGACAACCAGTCTTTACCAAGGGGTATCGTATTACCCAGTAACTGGGTTGTGGAGGTCAGATAGGCAGTCGCTCCATGTAAAATACTGGTATTCAGCTGCATCCGGTTAGACTGGAAGCCGACCCCAACATAGTTGGGAAAAGGCTAGGCAGATGATGATGTTTGATTGACAAAATACATAGTTATAATATAATATCTTCATTGGAACAAAAACACATTTTTCAGTTGGGAAAAGGCTAGGCAGATGATCATAATTTCAGTCGAAAAATGTCCACTGCTGGACATAAGCCTCCCCCAAGGAGTGGTTTTGCCATAATCGCCACGCTTGGCGGTTTGGAGGCAGATGATGTAGGTATTATATGTAACCTTCGGAACTCCTGATTCGATTCTGAGCAGAAATTCTTCGTCGGTTTTAGAAAAAAAAAACTGCTGTTCCATACATTTTGACCGCGTAGGTATTGCACTTTTCTATGAAACATTTCTGCGGTAGGGGGTCTAAAATGATATGCTGAATTCATGGTTACAGTTTGTTTCGCAGGAAAAACGTAGCTTCGTTTCTAGATGTTTTGCAAAGTCATTTATTAATTATCAGTCTAGTGGTCGCAATAGTTACTAGCATGAGGTCCTGGCTGCAATTCGCAGGTCTGGCAACGAGGTATTCCACTCAGGGCACTCATTTCAACGGCACTTGACCGAACAGCACTGAAACAAAATTTCGTAACGTGTCGTTCAGTGAAACAGTTTATTCATATTGATTTCAGTTTCCGAACGACACCAACATGTTATTGGGTTTTTCTTGCTGGAATTTTTACAGCCCGTAGTCTGGATTTGTGCCTGGTTGATGGCAATAGGCTCGCCCCCTGTTACATGGGACTCAAACAGAACTGACGAAATGTGGCTGTGCTACAAGGTACACCTGTGCCCAAGCACTCGGTGAAACATGGCATGATATAATGTTATGTCAACTAATCATACCAAAGCTAAGGCACAGAATAACTGTAACAAAGGCCAATTCCAAATCTACTAAAAATTTAAATAAAGAGTGAAGAAACTCGTTATTTCATAAAACAGATGCGTCACATCCGGAGCCGGTCCGAGGCATCGAGGCTACAGTAAATAATCCGTTACCTGAGATCACGAGCAATAACATTGTTGCAGAGTATACGTTTACGCAGATTTATTTGTGTTAATAACTTATGAACGACAGCCGGGATTAGTGGCCAGGTAATATCATTACCATTCTCTTTAACGTGAAAGAAATTGTCACAGAAACAGGTGCATACAAAAAGATGAGATCACATTAATAAGAAAAGACATGAAAACAACACAGATTTATACATTAGACACATAGAACATCAATGTTCAACATGACAGAACAGAATATAAGTCCTTTCTTCCCTGTCAGTTTCAATCTATTATTATTATTTGGTTAGACATACTCGCAGCTAATTAGCTGATGCGTATGTATCAACAAGTTTGGAGATATCTATCATTCACTGCTTTTGTTTACTCATCCCTCACAAAATCCATCCGTCTTTTCATTGGTCTTCCTCTACTACTCCATCCATTAACATTTATGTTCATCATCATTCTTTTAGTTACCACATGTGTTTAAAGAAAACATCACATTTACAATATTTACTTATTGACGTTTGTCCGTCTAAATGTCGAGGTCTATTTCTAAAGGTCTCCCAAGGTTGTTCACTGGCAATCTCGGTTATTTCCTTCATTTGCTCAAAAATCTTTCGCCCTTCACAACACCTTGAACTTGTTGTCCTTTCATTTGGAATAGCATCACGTATAATAGTGCACCATATATGTCAAGCACCATATTCCACCCAGCCTTAAAGAGTTGCTGTGTTTTGAAAATGAAGCAGACGGAGTACTTGGGTCAAGAACCTTGGTATTTAGATGTTTTTTTCGTAAACGAACAACGATTTTTGTTGAAATAGAAGTTCCCGTGAAAGGGCTCGCCCGAGGGGTCTTACTTATGTCGCCTAGCATAGCTATGGTCATGTTTGGTGGAATGCTGATGAATTTAAATTCAAATTTCTGGCTGACTGACTCCTTGAGAATTCAAAAGTATCCGTGATTGTGAGTTTCCTTTACAAGGCGATATACAGTTCCCATCTGGTGCTGTCATGAAGAGGACATTCAAATTCAAATTATTTATTTGCCAGAATATAAGTTTACAACTGTGACAGTGTATGATCTTATAACTATAATGGCTACCTAGATGACTGCCCAGGCTACATTAAACGTACTGAAGTATCTTCAATCATGGACACTCAAACTTTAGCAATTATTTCCATTAAACCAATGACATGGACTTTTGAATTATCAAGGCGTCGGGCAGTAGATGAAGTTAGTCCATTCCAAAGCGTAGTACCTTCCTTTGGAGAAGAAACTCTACGGAAACTCAGAATGCACCAGACATTGAGTAGAATATAATGATGGCTAAAGTCAGCCACGGGTGTCATTTTTACCAAGATAAACCGATTCATAAAACTAACTAACACTAAATACATGACTCAACATATCATTAGTCTCCCGGATGCAACGTCACTAAAGGAAGGTATTCTTTCCGACGAAACACTCTTTAAGGAAGCATTTTATTTAGCATTTGCGATAATATTGACTTATCTCCTATGACGCATATCCTTCTAAATTTGGGAATTTTAGGACCGTTGATATGTGTCATAGATATTCAACATTTAGGATGGATAGATATATAATACTCTTTACTATGTACAACATAAAAATTACAGATATAAATTTTACATAGGGAGGGAGACACAATGGGCGGTCTTATTGCAAAACCGGTCTTTTGAAGACAACCTTTGGACGGATTAACGGGAGAAGGAGACACAACACTGCAGGTAGTCATCGGTGTACGATTTACATATAAATCATAAAAACATACGACCAATATGAAATAAGAGCAAGGAACTATATGCAATGATTTTAAAGGAGAAAAAAAGTGTTCGGAAGTCATCATTTTTGTTTAGCCTTCTTAGCCTTTGTCCAACATATAGGGGTCGGGTTCCAGAGTAACCGGATGCAGCCGAATACCAGTATTTTACATGGAGGGACTACCTATTTGAGGAAGTACCAAAATATATTGGTGTTAACGTTATCAAAGCTAACCTTGAGTTCTTTCGGAGGATTTCGGCAGAAATATCTTTTGATTATTCTGTACATTTGCCAAGGTTAGATTGCAGTTTGCGCTGATAAAAATCTACTAGCTAGGCTGAATTCAGAAAAGTATACGACGAACTTCTTTTTTTAAGCCTGAAAATGATCCATATTTATAAGTATAATGCCTTCTGCCATTTGAACTTTCATTTCAAAAGATTTAAAAGCTCACGGAAGTGCATAAAGCGTATTTTATACGTATATATCAAGATTATCATACAAATGAGATACTTTTCTTTGGGTGAAACGGTCCGTGACAACAGTGCTGTAGGTTCCATTTTGTTTCTTATTTCATGACTTGAAATGAGGGAGACTCATACATACATAACGGTTTGGAAAATGTGGAGGATTGAAGAACTTTTTGCATTGTTAAAGATATTGTGGTAAGTGCTACAAACATCACGTTTACCCATCACTTACCTAATTTATCAGCGTTCTCAGATGAAATAGCAGTTGTGAAACGTATTTTTTTATCAATCACTAGCTTTTGCCAGCGGTTTCGCCCGCATGGAGGTCGAAAAATTATTGCACGGGTACGTATTACCGGGATAAAAAGTATAATGTCTTAATCTAGGTTATAATCTATCTGTGTGCCAAATTTCGTCCAAATCCGTATAGCCGTTTTTGCGTGAAAGAGAAACAAACATCCATACTTACAAACTTTTACGTTTATAATATTATATAGTAAGGATGCATCGACTGCCTGCCTGACCTCCACAATCCAGTTACTGGGTAAAACGAAACCCCTTGGTAAGACTGGTTGTCACACTTTCGGACTTCTGACGACCCGTAATGACTGTAAAAGATCCACGAATGACAGCCGCGACCAACGGCTTAATGTGCTTTTCGAAGCACGGAGAGGTCTTGGTATGTAAAGAAGATGGTCACCCATCCACCCGTGTGGCTCTTATTACTTGCAAATCTAATTATGCTAGCATTACGTCAGTAATCTGTCCTTCTTGTCTGATATAATTGTTTTATCTTCATTTCACATCTGAGATAGTAGTTCGCTTATACTTTCTAGTGATCGTCATTAATTCGCATTATGTAAGTATTGTTCATGAATTACGGAAACATTGTCTTCCATTGCGCATGCGTACAGAGTTTATGAAATCGTGTCTGCCTCTGTACGCTTTCTATTGTAGAATCAGTTTGTGAATTAATTAAAAGTGTATCCAATTTAATAACCAAGCTGCAGCGTGGTATTTTTCCACATTCACACTCGTAGATAGATTTTACAGACACTTTGGTAATTAAAATAATATAAGCAGCGCCTCCGCCCTGGGGCTCAAGTCTGCTATTTTTATAAATTCGTCATTCCAATACGATTCCATTGTCATTTTGCTAAAAGTTCGTAATCTACTAAATTCATAATGGTTGATCAGTGGTCGGTCAATGGTCTCGTAATAGAATTGTGTTAAAATGGCATTGTCATATTGCCATTATTATAAAACCCGTTAGTAATAGTTAGTAAAAGTTAGTAATGATTTTCGAAAAAATACTACTAAATTTGAACATTAATTCGTGTTTAAGAATTTATTTTAACATATTGTGTTTTAACATATTATTTTAGGAACTGTCAACAATTACCGCCAAGTCAGTCATTCATTTGTCATTAGGCACGAGATTACCAATATATGCCATTTCTTTCAATGGAGTGTCAGTGGCTGACCATTGGAAAGTCATAATGACGCAATTATGTTAGCAGATTACCAAACTTGTCAAAATCAACAATTATGAAATCAATGATAGACCATTCTGACACTATTGTAATAGCAGACTTGAGGCCCAGGGCGGATGTTCATCTCTAATTCCTATATTAAGTAAGAAGTGTGTGGAATACATTTTCAGAAATCCTTCGTGCTTATTTTCGTTAGGAACTCTTTTGCTAAACCGTATGCTCCTAGGCCCAGCGGTTTAGGCTGTCCATTCTACGAGTATCAGTTAATTTAAGTTTTTTTCAATTAGGTACTTGTCAATATTAAGTTTTTCGAGGTCAATTATCATCTGCCTAGCCTTTTCCCAACAATTTTGGGGTCGGCTTCCAGTCAAACCTGATGCAATTGAATACCGGTATTTTACACGGAGCGACTGCCTATTCGACGTGCACAACCCAGTAACTGGGTAATACGATACCCCTTGATGAGATGGGTTGTCAGACTTTCGGGCTTCTTACGTAACGACTGTTAAATCACCCGGGACCGACAGCTCAACGGTGCTTTCCGTCAATATTCCTGTGAAATAAAAAGAAATGAATCCCATATAATTCTGGTAATTACGAATAATTCCGACCATAAGTGTGAATTTCATAACATATCATAAACTTGACCTTAACCACATGTATTTTGTGGCATTTTTTTAGTTAGCCAAGTGACGAGGCATATTGAAGTACCTACCATGAAACCACAGGTACCCACAGTAGCAGTAGGTACCTATTTCATAGGAATACAACTGTCATAGTAAATGTGTCATACTTACATCAATTATTATTATGACTAAGATGATGTAATAATAATGCAACGTTGCTATTATTTTTAAAGTCCACTATAAACAGTATACCTATACGTACTATAGTGTATGGGTCATGCTAGCTGCACAACTACTTCTATTCGTGTACCAGTTAGATTTATTTAAAGAAATAAGTGTGGAATAAATTTGTAAACCACCATCCACCATTTTAACAATATGATTTAAAAAAAAAGTAAAATAAAAGATAACATCATTTAAAACTAAAAACCGGTACTTAAAACATTCATCGATAATTCATAAGCGCTTTTATCGATCGTGGCGCGTCCCTACCGTAATTCGAACTGCATAAGTCACAACCCTACTCGGGTCTGTGAACCCGTCCGCAGTTTTTTCAACTCTGTATCGCGAATTTCACTTTGTCGACCTCCTTCGCAATAGGTTTGATGTGTTTATTTTTAGTTTTTTAATTCATGTGCATGTAGAAATAGCCTTAAAAGCTTTGTTAAGTAACAACAGCCGCACGTATCGTTCGAGCTGGTTAAGCTACGCTTGCCGCGGTTGGTCAGTGGATGGGTGATCTTTTCATATCGAGACCTCTCCGTGTCTTGGAAAGCACGTTAAGCCGTTGGTCCCTGCTGTGATTCGCGGAACTTTGACACTTGACACCCTGACAACCAGTCTTATCAAATATCTTATTGCCCAGTTACCGGGTTTGGTCAGATAGGCAGTCGCTCTATGTAAAATACTGGTATTCAGATGCATCCGGTTAGACTGGAAGCCGACTGCAACATAGCTGGGAAAAGGCTAGGCAGTTGATGATGATGTAGAAATAGCTCTTATGAGAGTGAAATGCGTCCTTTGAGCAGTTAGCTCCGCTCTGGCTACTATTGTTACCACGGCGTGAGCTTTTCTCGCATTACATAACATCACGCCTGCAATCCCTGAAGGGTTAGGCAGAGGTGTACCTACAGTAGGTACACCCACATTTCGCCGTGTAAAAGGGGGCAAGTCTATCAACCGGGTAGAAATCCATACTCCGGGTAGCTACCGAGAACTTCTTGCATAGGTAGTTTGTGTAAATTAAATACGAGAATTTGAGAACCATGGCAAATGCAGTTTAGGTCGGTCCTCTTAGGCGACGATCTACGCAGGGGTGGCGTGCGATTGGAGGGCTATGGGCAGTAGTGGAATGCTATCTGGTGCTGATGATGATGATGACAGTTTAGCATAATCAGCCTATAATGTTCCCACAGCTGGGACACCGGCTTCCTTTCTGTGAGAGGGATTGGGCCGTAATCCACCACGCAGACCCAGTGCGGTTTGGTAGACGTCACATGTCTTAGAATTTTTTGGTTCTACGACATGCCGTTTTCCTTCACCGTTTTGGGAGCTGTGGTGATGAAATAATTTACACAAAGTAAAGCGACTATCTGGGTTCGAACCTACGACCTAGAACTCGGTAACTCGCGGCCGTTACCTCTGGTCCACCACTGCTCTGAAATGGCTCATTTGCCTGTAATTACACACTTCATCATGTCTGCCTTTGGCCTTTTGAGAGTCATTGCAGCGTCGAGCTGACCTGTATGCATCCTGCATCGTGTAGCTCAATCCTATTTTAAGGAGCACAACGTTTCTATTACTTTCAAAGCTACAAAATGGAAGACAAAGCATGGCTAATACTGTCTACATGTCTGCATTTCCATCAATATTAAACACGTACCGAGCGACTGCATGTCACTCAGACCACCTCGAGTATTGATTATCGCTTTACGCTCACGATATGCAATGGAGACCTAGTTTCAGATTTCCTGGAATTCTTGTATCGAGAATTTAAACGTCTTTCATAGTGTCAATCATTGCTATTTTACTAAATTTCTTGCTTGACATTTCGGACATTACTTACCAGGTGGTAGTTCGGTTTCCAAGAAAAACGTTAACGCAACAAAGGTCAGAATCAACAAAACAGGGTCTAGGTTCTGTCAATTTTTCGGTCTGTGGTCCGCTATAAATGTCAGTCATCATCATTCCAATGCGAAAATAAGGGGTTGGCGTTTTACGTCCTATGTAGCAGCATCTCTTTTTGCACTGCCACTAAGAAGCTTAATGTCTGGGAATGGTTGCACCTAGCTTCTGAAGTTTCATAAGTGCCCATGCAGGTTTATACGAAATAAAAATATTTTGATTTTGGTTATAAAAATATATTGTACTATATTATACAGTATATACTAATTCCACGACTGTCACTGCGACGATGACTGACACTTCCATATACCGCCCAGAGACGGGATTTTTTTTAAGAAACATTGTATTGCATTTTTTTTTTAAGTTTTTACATAATTTAAGAGGTTGTGGTTTGGTCGTCTGTCAGTCAAGAAACTGAAACAAATCTCTTTTCTCGACTGCATCATAGATAAATGCAATAAATATTGAGCATAGGTAAAAAAGTGGTCGGATGACGTAATGCCGCCATTTTTTTAGTAAATGTCCGGGCGAACGTCTTATAGAGTGGCCAGTATTTCTTGATACACAGTGTAATAGAGAACTAAATTGAAATGTATCTAAGGACACGGTAGTGGTATTGCCAAAACGAGGCAAAAACAAAAAGCACCATGTACCTTTTCTCGAAACGTTTCGTCATATTTTCAAACCCTTATAGCTACGGCGTGGATAATGCTAGAGAGTTCAAATTCCCAGGACAAAATGTAGTTAGCAGACTCATAAAACCACTAAGTTTCTTTTGTCTGGATTTTATATTTTGGATATAAACACCTAAAATATTTCAATTTCGTCACTCACTCAGAACCTCTACCCTAACCTACTTTCCGAAGTTCTAGAAAATTGAAAATCTAAATCAAAAGTCATTAATTCAAAAATTCTAACTAGGCTGGTGTCACCATTTTTTGAACGTCAAAAATTACAAGAGACAGTCCCCCAAAAAACGCCCGCCCTTCACCACTTCCTAATTGGCTATGCAGGCCAGGATTTACACCCAAGCAGATGTAAAGTCTGTGGAGTTAGGGGCTTTTTTTTTTGGGTGGGAAATCGTCAAATAACTTCTCCCGCTCTGGGTGGAGCAGGAGGGCGTGTCAGACTTTTACTGACTAAAACCCACCCGTGTTCCTTCAGTAGCCCGTAGGCCAGGGGCTGTGGTATCTCTTTCGAAGAAACCCGCACCCCTGGCAGGCATCGGCCCTTGCGGGCCCCATCATTTTTTGTGCTGACATCTCTTTGAGGCGCGCGTGGAACACAACGCGCCGTCGACTTGGGCTTGGTCCTTACCGGACAGCGAGCTACCCATTACTCGCCGTCCGCAAGCTCATGCCGACGGTGGCCGGAAATCGGCCTGGGATTCCCGACGCCCAAGGCGTCCCCGTATCCTGCGGCGGCTAATCACTGCTTCGCTGAAGGAGGTGACGGCTCCCCATGCCCTCTCGCTCCGTACCATGGCCTGGACCAGGGCCGGACGCGAGAGATCACCGCCGCCGATCGCCTCCACGAGGACACGGCGGTGCTCCACCCAAGCTGGGCAGACCGCCACCGTGTGCTCCACCGTGTCCTCAGGGCGATCTTCGCAGTGGAAACACCCGGGAGTTTCCTCCCACGCGGGATTCCCGACGCCCAGGGCGTCTCCGTATCCTGCGGCGGCTAGGGTCGCGAGGGCGCATATGCTGCCTCTCCCTCACGTGCGCCGCCTCCCTCTTCGCGAGCATCACTGCTTCGCTGAAGGAGGTGACGGCTCCCCATGCCTTCTCGCTCCGTACCATGGCCTGGACCAGGGCCGGACGCGAGAGATCACCGCCGCCGATCGCCTCCACGAGGACACGGTGGTGCTCCACCCAAGCTGGGCAGACCGCCACCGTGTGCTCCACCGTGTCCTCAGGGCGATCTTCGCAGTGGAAACACCCGGGAGTTTCCTCCCGCCCTATCCGAAACAGGAACCTCCCGAAACAACCGTGTCCGGTGAGGACCTGCGTCAGGCGGAAGGTGAGGACGCCATGCCGCCACTCAAACCACTCCTCAAAGAGGGGGCTTACCGCCGCAATCGTGGCGTGCCCATGGAGTTAGGGGCTTGGCTCTTCATTCGATCTCATAACTTTTTAGCAGTGAAATCGTTGTGTGTCTCGGCAACCTACTTTACATTAAATGTTTTTGAAGGGTTGAATTGGACTGCTCATAAGCTTTTAAGTGTAGGGTCCTGAGTTCAAAACCCAGTACAGGCAATTTTTTTATTTATCTTTTAAACGATTCTTCATATCAGATCTTTGTTCCTATAGATTTTTGTCCTATTGATGGCAATAACCTCGCCCCCTTTTACATATATTTTTTTATCATAGGGAAATGTGACCCATAATTACTTCTACTACTAACTACTCTGTATACCCCCTTGAAGACAACAGGTGTGATTTTATACATGACTTTGACAAACCGAGCACAAGGTTCCAGTATACTGGGTAGTAGCCATTGTTTGTGTTTTTTGCTATATAACCTTCTGTAAAACATGTTGCTATGTTGTGTTTTTTTAAAGAATAATCGTGTTTCGGCAAGCGTGACTCTATTTTGTTGTAATTATATAAACTAGTGGTCGAAATTCGGCCATAATTCATTATAATATATACAAAAATATTAGGTTTTTGCACTCCTTTTCCATATCAACTATAACTGTGTCAAATTTCATATTCCTTCGTCTGCCTAATTTTAGTAAAAAGGTGTTACAACCTTCGGGGACTACAGGCGCTATATTTTGTTATGTTGGAGTTTTCCTGCCCCAGGTTAATAATAACTTTTAGTACTTAACAGGAAGCTTTTTACCAAGAAGCATTATTAAGAAAAAAAAAACTTTTTCCAAAAAACAAAGTTTCGGAAGTGAGGGTCACAAAACTAAAATACATAATCCAAAGACACCGACTTCTGTTTTTTCGGCAGTAGGTTGTTTTTTTTTTGTTTTTAGTTACCTATGTTACCTACCCCACACCAATACGTATACCACTGCAATTATAAAATATGGCTGTACCCTGATATACCTACTGAAAAATCTGCTAAACCCTTTCGTGTGTACAGGCGTGATGTATGATTGCATAAACAATGCATATTTATGCGATAGCAGTAATCGCGGTTGATTTGCTGGTTCTTTTAAAGAGTTACCTACTTTGTCTGTCTCCAAAACTCATCATTAGATCTAGGGTCATTACGCTGGATCGCGGCCCTGCGTTGTTTCGCGGCCTCTTAAAGGACCAACCGTATAAATATTGCAATAATAAGAATTCTATCTCATTCTTAGCAACGCGTTGTGGCACTTAAAAAACTAGGATAGTTGCAGAATGTAATGCCCATTCAAATTGGTCGGTTAACCTAATCTATGTGCTGGAAATAAATCGTCCATTTTGCCAGCCGCGCTGTCAGCGCACACACGTACGCAAAGCTGCGTAAAAAATAGCGAACAGGTCCCGCTTCAAAAGTAAGTATTTCAAGTTTACGATTACTTATTACTAGTGTGATTGTTTTTGAGTGATCATAGTTGTTTGTTTCATGAAATTTTGCATTTATTTTGGGAGTAAATTACTTTAATACCAGTTTTATTTGGTGGCCGCCAACCAACACAATACATTTTTAGTAAAGTTGGTATACGGCCGGGTGGCCGCGGCACTAGCTCACTGAATAAATAAGTTTGCTTTCTTTCCTATTATTAATGTAAATAAAGCTTCGCTTTGTGCAACATTTTTTTATAG
Source organism: Polymixis flavicincta (assembly GCA_949987655.1). Classification (NCBI taxonomy): domain Eukaryota; kingdom Metazoa; phylum Arthropoda; class Insecta; order Lepidoptera; family Noctuidae; genus Polymixis; species Polymixis flavicincta. The sequence continues at coordinate 668,084 of OX465198.1, read as the reverse complement.
TTGGGGTTGGTTTAAATGATATGGTTAGTTCACGGCCGCCAAAATATAATTTTATACGGATTTATAGCTATGATGTGGCCGCAAACTAACACATGCTAACAAAACAAATCTGGTTCGCGGCCGTCTGAAAATCATATGAAAAATAGACGGCCGTTATCTGACTATTTGAAAATAGAGGTGTCAGTTTACGGCCACTTCTTTCACACAGACTGTTTTGGTTGGTTTTTAGACAATTTTTGTTATTACAGATGTCGACTTCGATGACGAAAAAATACAAAAAAAAAACCGTGACTTACACTCCTGAAACTCTACAGAAGGCATTACAAGAAATTCGCGAAGCACAAATCCCAATCAGGGAAGCATCACGTAAATTTGGTATTCCGAGATGTACAATTCAAGATCGATTAAGTGGCAGAAGGACTGACGAACTAAAAAAACAGGGACCCGAGCCAGTGCTGGGAAAACAAGGAGAAAAAAACATTGTTGAGTGGCTTATAAAGATAGCCAAATGTGGTTTTCCTGTGAAGAAGCAAGAGCTATTAGATACCGTTCAAAAAAATTTCAAAGATTTAAAAAAGCCGAATCCTTTTAAGGATGATCGTCCTGGCCAGACATGGTACCTAAACTTTTTAAAACGACACCCTGAAATATCAGTAAGATCAGCAGAAGGAATCAACAAAGCTCGCGCTAGGGTGACCGAAGAATTGATTCGACTGTGGTTCCACGAACTGGAAATGTTTTTAGCACAAGAGGGACACTTGGATATATTTACAGAACCCGAAAGGATATTCAATGGAGATGAAAGTGGTTTTTCACTTTGCCCAAAAACAGGAAAAGTTCTTGGGCCCAAAGGCTATCGCAATCTCTACCAAATTAAAGCCGGCAACGAAAAAGATAACCTAACAGTACTCGCAACATTCAACGCTACTGGTGAGATGTGCCCGCCATTGGTGGTTTTTCCTTATATTAGACCACCAAAAAGTTTAACAGACAGCATGCCACAACACTGGAGCCTAGGAAGAAGCGAATCTGGGTGGATGAATGGAGACGTATTCTTCGAATACATCACTAATGATTTCAATAATTGGATAACAGAAAAAAATATCAAGAAGCCAGTTCTTCTGCTAGTCGATGGACATAAGTCGCATATGTCTTTAATGTTGAGCTCTATCTGTGAAGAACTTGGTATTATTTTATATGCTCTTCCCCCAAACACTACGCACATGCTGCAGCCTGCTGATGTCAGCGTGTTTGCTCCATTAAAAGCCCAGTGGAGGAGTCACGTCAGAAAATTCCTTGCAAAGCCAGAAAATTTGAACAAAGCTGTAACAAAAACAAATTTTTGTCTTCTTTTTAAAGACATAATCGAAAATCCACAAATGAAAATCAATATCGTTAATGGATTCAGGCGATGTGGTCTTTTCCCGTATGATCCGAACGCAGTCGACTATACGAAATGTGTCCAAAATACATTGGAACAATTTAGTCGAGCGAATGGTTCGCGTGAGAACTCGGGAATAACGAATGAAGACCTCATCGCTACCCGCAAAGTGATTCGTCTTTTGAGACCAGTCCTAAGAGAGAAGAAAATTGACACAAAATTTATCCTAAAGGAAATCAAAAAGCTAAGAAAATCTGAACCCAGAGAACCTCAATATATTACCGGATCCGAAGACAATACAAACTCACTCGAAGTGTCGAGCATTCCTAATCTTATGTCAAATATTTCGGCTCATGCATCTGCGAATGCTTCCAATCTCGTTCCGCCGCACGTTTCCGATCCAAACCCGTCGCATGTTTCCGATGTTACATCTGCAAATGTTACCGATCTCGCTCCGTCTTATATACATGATCCTGCCCCACTGACTCTTGTTATTGCGGCTGAAGTTCCCGAACGTACTTCTGAGAGTATTCCAAATTATGGCTTGTCGAATTTAGTTACATCTGATTTTAGCGGCCTTGAGTTGGGAACAGTGGTTTCATTAGACGATATTCTGGTCATACCGTTCCAAACCAGCACACCCAAGAACCGAAAACTAAGCCCCAAATCTCTAGTTCCTAATGAAATCTCTCCATCTTCAAAACCGGACTCGAATAACGTCCCTCTATGCACGGAACAGATACACCAAATCCAGATTACAGATGAACCTGGAAGTTTGGAAATTTGCTCCGAAGTAGTTCCACATACCAAAAGACCAAAAGAGCAACTGGGATCTGAAAATCGTGACACCGACTCAGTAACGTTATCTCAAGTGCCAACTTTAAAAGGCACCTTGCCATTATGTACTCTTACTACCACCGAAAAATCGGAAGAGGAAACAGAACATTCAGATTATCATGAAGTTCTGTCAAAGAAATCATCATCCACAATTACATCCGCATCCGCCAACAACAAAATTACAATAGATCCAAACGCAGTCTTCGAGCAACATCTGTTTATACCCCAACCTCTAGAAAAGTCAAAACAAAACATATCGAAAGTTCGTATTCCGTCGGCGATATCGGGGAAAAAATGGCGAGAATACCATCTACTAAAAGAAAAAGCTAAACAAGAAAAGAATGAGGAGAAAGAAAAAGCTAAAGAAACTAGAAAGCAAGCCGTGAAGCGTAAGCAAGAGGAAGCAAAGAATAAAAAAGAAATACAGAAAGCCAAGAAACTTAAAAATGTAAAACTTTTGAAGACTAAAGAGTTAACATCAAAAGAAAATTGTGGCCAATGCGCAAATATCTTAAACAGTGACACTGACGACGATGAAAACAAAAATGTTGGCTGTGATTTTTGTACTAAATGGTTTCATTTGAAGTGCACTGATTTCATAGGACTGACGTATGATGATGTTAAAGATAAACCGTTTAAGTGTAACATGTGCATTATTGATAAGGAATAGTTTTTTTATTCTTATAACTCGTTTTTTTAGTTGATTATTTTGATCTCGTACCAAGTAGGTACTTAATTAAAGACTGTTTTACACTTTATATATTTTTGATAAGTAAATTATACATTATTACATTAGACACTTACTGATTACTCGTTATAGAAATTGTTGAAGACTGATTACTAATAGTTACTGTTAACAAGTTAATTAATACATATAAATGTTGATTATTTAAAATACTAGTTTAAATAAATGTTGATTATTTAAAATACTAGTTTAAATAAATGTTGATTATTTAAAATACTAGTCTAATACGCTCAAATTATGGAGTATTACTCAATTATAATTTTAAAAAAATGTTCATGTTAACCAAACTTTATAAATTGATCATAAAACGTTGTGTTTTATTTCATTATTTGTAGAGATAGTTATGTAATGTGTTTAACAACGAGAAAAATAACTGCAATATAGATGAATGAAAGTGTATTATGTTAAAAGTATGGAAGAAGAATAAATGCATTAGAGGTTAAGAGTTTCGAGTAAGGAAAGAAAGGAGGGAAAATAGAGGAAGGAAAGAAGAAAGGACAGAAGGAAGAATTATTGCAGAAATTAAAGATTAAGGTGAGTTGGGAGGAGAAGGTAAAATGCTGAAGAGATTAGAATGCCTGAATGATGAGATTGTACTTCGTGACCCCAGATTAGATGAACAAATCCTGCGGAAATAAGAGACGTTAGAATAGTGTAAGGTAAGGTTAAGTTAGAGCACAAGAAAGAGACGAATAATGAAGAGAACGTGCTTTTTAAGAGTAAAAGCATTTAAGTGACAATCGCGATCATATGCCCTATGTGGAAATTTATAATAGGATCAATAAATGGTGAAAAGTGTACGAATATTTTATACATAAAACTGGCGGCCGCGAACTAACACTAGGGTGGCCGCGAACTGAAAAAAGTGGCCGTCAACTGGCATTTTGAGTAAATTTTATGTAATTATTTATTTAAAAAAAAACTGTTACAATATTCCTCCAATACTTACTTCGAAAAATAACTTGATGATATCTGCTACGCCTACAGAAACAACCAGAACCTGAATTATGGACTTATCACACTAATTTCAAGGAGCAAAGTTGGGAAGGCGACTAAAAGGCCGCCAACCGGCGCAACGACCCTATATTAAATTTAAATGGGACCATTTCGGAATTTACCCCTTTAGAACAAAAAAAGAAGACAGTGCAAAAACAAAACTGAGGCCTTTTGTATCTAAAATGAGGAAAGGACCACAAGTTTGAGTTGATCTGTGCCGTTCATCATCATAATTTCAGCCGAAAGACGTCCACTATTGGACATATGCCTCCCCCAAGCTCCGCAACTTCGACCGGTTCTGTAATTCCCGCATCCAGCGGACTCCTGTCCAGTTATTGCACGCATTTGTCAAAAATCGTGTTGCTCTAGTCAGCTCAAACTCGGACTCAAAATATTTTATTTCAAAAAAACCTTTTAAGTACAGATAATTGAAACAAGTTGCCTTTCCAATTATTTCAAAACGTAGATCTCTTAGAAAAGAACAGGCAAGAAACTCCAAGGACACTCTTTTAAATCAAGGTATTACAAAATCCTGGGTAATATTACATAATTCTTGTTGCTTCTTTTTGCGTGAACAATGTTAATAGAAAAATTACAGAAAAAACTATTCAAAATAAAAGATTAAAAATAAGGCGTGGGTAGCCTCAACCGACGATGGCGCTCGTTCACGAACATGGCGCGTGGATCAGCGCCATCCTGCTCAACCATTTTGTAGGGAACCGAAAGATCCAACACCCGCGCCACCGTCAGTGAGTATGAGCTCAGTTGTCTGCCTCGTACTGGGTAGTAAAACATTCTACGCCGCGCCGCATCAGCTGTGAGGACATAATATAAACACAAACATAGACAATACCGTAAAGTAACGCGTCGGCGTCATCCACATTCTAACCGAGTCGGATTACTAATTGTTAGTAAACATCAACGTTCCAGACGTTCTGTGAACGTGTGCGTGTACGCATATGAACGCAGAACTTATTGTAACTCTGTTGGCCAGTCAATGAATCGTAGAACAGACTTGGTGGCATCGGAAAATGACGACATACTTGTCTTCGTCTTAGCGTCAAATCAATCTGCGTAGACTCTTCCCAACTACGTTGGGTTCGGCTTACAGTCTAACCAGATGCAGCAGAACATTAGTAATCTACATAGAGCGGTGGTATATCTGACCTCCACACCCAGTTATTGGGTAATACGATACTTGGTAAGATTGTTTGTCAGACTTTTGAGCAACCGACGACCCATAATGAATGTCGAAGATCCACGAATGACAGCCGCGACCAACGGCTTACCGTCCTTTCCGAGGTCTTGGTATGTAAAGATTGTCACCTTGGACCAACCGCAGCAAGCGTACCTGAACCTGATCGATCATCTCATGCGTCTGTTATTACTTAGCCACAATCATATGTTGGACACAAAGTCAGCTACACGAAGTCAGCTCAATGACGTAGTCATAATGATATTCGCAATTGCACAGGTGAAATGCAGTGCAAGATGAAAGGTGGGTCATTGTCTGTGAAGAGACGCCGCGTACATACTGGAGATCTGATTCCCATCTGTGGAGATGGTGCTCCGGCCGGTTTAGGATCGAACGTTCGAAGTGTAGGAGTACATAGCGACTTCCACGTCTGCTGCGGCATTTATTAAAAAGCGTTTCTTACACATAGGTACATTATTATGTATTTGTTTAAATCTCATTTTAATTTTATTAAGTAGTGTAACGTAGTAGTGTTTTAGTTTTTTTTATATATTTAATCATTGTATTGTGTTGTAGTTAAATTGTTGATATTCCTGTGTGAGTCGAATAAATACTTTTTCTTTCTTCTTTCTATATGTATATAATTTTATTACTTAGAACCAGAGATCTTGTAAAGTCGAATCCAACGAGCCGAAACTCGGCGGGGGTTTTTTTTTTGTTTTTTGTGTGGGAAATCATCAAATGACTTCTCCTGCTGAGTAGAGCAGGAGGGCGTGTCAGACTTTTACTGACTAAAACCCACCCGTGTTCCCTCAGTAGCCCGTATGCCAGGGGCTGTGGTATCTCTTTCGAACAAACCCGCACCCCTGGCAGGCATCGGCCCTTGCGGACCCCACCAGAGTGGTTGCTGACATCTTTGACGGCGCGCGTGTGGAACACAACGCGCCGTCCCGTCTACCACTTTACGGCCGCAGGGGATAGGGAGAGTGGCTGACGCTATACCGACACTCCTCTTCCCCTGCGGCCCCACCGCGTCCGCCATCAAACGGTGGCGGCCCCGTCCAGGCCACGGAAGGGAAGAGCGCTGCTCAGAAGCACCGGCACTGCTCCTCTACCGCAGCCCGTAACCCTCAGCCGCGATGCCTCCCATTCGACATCGCGGCCCACCTCAGTTGCGGTACACCTCACCGCAACCTACTTTTTGGCCGCTACGTTAACGGCTTGAAGGCAAAAGCCCTGACGAGCGGCCCCACCTTTGGGTTCCTCTTGGCTTCACCGTGGCCGGAATCCACGGTTACTGAGCCCCCCCGCAACGACAATGCGGGAACCCACTCGGGGGCGAACTCGGCGGGGTTGCGTCGTTTTGTTACATAGTTCTCATGGCAACCTTCCGGCTCCATCATCAGATCAGCTTTATGTCATAATAATATTGCATTGTCATCCGATTTACATATGCATACAAAATTTCAGCTCAATCGGAAACCGATAATTGGGTCAAATTAAATTTGCAAGATTTGATTACAGGCACCGGGACATATGAAACTGGGCTTAACAAAAGTACCCCCATTTCCGTCCATAAAAACTTTTTCCCATATTTTTTTTCTAATTTCTCAGCTCGCTATACGCTTACATAATGAGTGTACCCAGCGATGTCGTCAAAATGATGACGTGTTTATATAATCTGTTTTGAATAATTGACTTATTATTAAGTTATTTCTGTGTAGTGTCTCTTCTATAGGTTTTACGTAAATATAACACAAGCTAGGCTAGGGGAAGATTAAGTTGGTTTCCATGGTTACGTAATTAATTGTCTGCGCAGATAGTCATAATCTCCCGAAACTTTTACCAACTTTGTTGAGGTCGGCTTCCTATGTAACCGGATGCAGCTGGTTACCAGTATTATAATACTGGAGCGACTGCCTATCTGACCTCCACACCCAGTTACTGGCTAATACGGTACCCCTTGGTAAGACTGGCTGTCAGACTTTCGGGCTACTGCCGACCCGTAACGACTGGAAGGTCCACGGATGACAGCCAATAGCTTAACGTGTTTTTCAGGAACGAAGAACGAGAGGTCTTGATAATTATGTAATGGTCACCAATCCATGGACCAACCGCGGCAAGCGTAGCTAAACCTGACATCAACCAGTGCTGCTGTTTTGATTACCCACTTTTTAGTCAAGGCTAATTTGATAACCTCAATTTTCAATTACAATTTAATAATGTCATTGCAACAATAATTGTTAGAAAAAGAGGCAAGGTATAAAGTTGAAACCACGTTGAAACCTAAAAACAGATGATATCGTTACTAATTGCGTTTAGTTTACGCATGAATTTAACCTGAAGAGGGTTTGTTTACACTTTTACCAGATACTATTGGAACAGTCTATAGTTAGTGCCGATCAGAACAAGACCTATACAGCCCCCTAACCACTGTTAACCACCTGGTGGCCCACCTAAAGCTCAGGACAAGAAACCCCCGGCCTATTATTAGCCGGTCGACAGCATGCGTACGCGCATTAATTCGAACAGGGTATTGGCACAAAGTGCGTTGCTCTCAGCGGCCTTGGTGCGGTTGGTGACTCCGTGAACGTCATCCTGGGTATCACTGCCTCGTTCCTTCATGAAGCAATGAATGGATGTTTTTTGGTGAGCACAAGAAGCTTCACGCTTGTTTTGGGCTAATGGACCAGCAGGATAAATGATTTTTTTGGCAAGGTTTCAAAACTGATAAATAATTTTATTTTTGTAAGTAGGTTTGTACAAACACTTTTATAAGTCAACCATATTTAAATTAGATAAGGTCGGCGTTTCATATCTGACTACCCTGAGAAGAAAGGCCGAAACAAACCCAGATGACAGTCTCTTTTAAAGTTCTGACATAATCTTGGTCAGGTCTTTTGAAGACCATGTCTTTTGATGAAAAAAGAATCGCACAGATTGAGTGGACCTTGTCCAGTAGTTGCACGCATTTGCCGATAATCGTGCAGCTCAACTCTGTACTTTAGGAGCTCTACGATTCGACGAACAATACCAAAGAAAAAAAATTGGGTAGGCTGAATGAATTTTGGTTGTTGATGATCGCTTATGTAGCAGTTTTAGTGTTATTGTTGTAAGTATTCAAATGTCCAGCGCTCTAATTGCGTAACACAATTTTAATCGCAAGTCCGAAGGATTTCGATGGAAATTTCCAATCTATTACTTCATATTTTTGTAGAATTCGTCTACTTAGCAACTTAATTTACTATCTGTCAAAATTAAAGGCATTATCATTGATAGCGTGTTACACAACTACCCCCCTTGGTGTCAAGTATCCAGAGAATTTAACCTCTTGATTGCCGTTAACATGAGCAGTATCCCGGGTATACAGTTTTCTTCAGATTATGTTTGACATCAAGCTAAAGCGGTACCTATGTTGTTATTGAAGCTTTTAAGTTTAAATTTGAGGATGCTCAAGGCTTCAACCATCAACTTCTTAGTATTCTTCATTAACCACGATAAGAAAGGATGTCTGTTTTTACCCCGAAATCGGGCAAAAATAACACAAACAAATTAAAATGACTAATTCTTATTTCGCAGTAAGTATTCATTAAATGTATCTTACCAGAATGACCTGGAAATTTCCGGATCCCTTAGTCACGAGATCAAGAACCTAACTTCACGTCCAAAACAAAGAAACGTGCTTGATAATTTTTTACAAGCTTTTGCCAGCTGTTTTGCCCGCGTGGAGTTCGGTGTTTTGTACTTATAAGCCTTCCTGCAGGCTTAGCAAGACACTTTCTATTTCTACTCTACTGTGGAATAGAAATCGCTTGTCTACATTTCTCGGTACAAATCTGTCAACTGTATATACGGAAACGTCATTTTGTCTACTCTTCCGACGTAAAACGCTTGTCCGCGGTTCTCGTGATGAAAACCGCATTAAAATTCGTTGCGTAGTTTGAAAGATAAGCGTATACTCACGTAGAAAAGATATACATTGTACAAATGTATCGAGTATTTTCTTCATAATATTTACTGCGTAGGCGGCATAATACGGATATGTTCAACGTCCAACCCACAATTACTTTTGAGCTAAAAAACTGTTACAAAAACTGACGAGTTCGTCCGTGAACTTGGCTTAGGACGAATGCGGTCAAATTGCTACGTGGCACTAGACTGTTTTTGATATAGGTACCTAGTTGTTGAGTTTCCTAAAATTAGGTTGAGCTACACGTTGACTAATGCATGCATGCCCTCAGTTGGGACTGGTTAGCTAAAAGCTGCAATGGCTCTTTCATCAAAAGGCCCTTCCAGATATGACCCTGCATTGTTAACCTCACTAGAATTCTAATAATACTTACATAATGTATATTGTTTGGAATTTAAAAGAGTCCATAGCCTCTGAGTTTGTTACGGCTCTTCTTCCAACGGATCAACCAGCTAGGAAATGCCAGCGCCATATTGATCAACAAAATATTGACGTGTAGTGTCTTAAAATATAAAAGAAGAATAGAATAGAAAACATTTATTCGACACAGACACAAACACAACAGCAACAAACATAATATCTACTGACATAAATAAAAATGTCATGGCATTCCTCTCATATCACACACATAACTTCAAGTCATTCAATCTGCCTGAATTTACCTAATTGTGTAGGTGTTCAAGTTCTAGTCCAGCCTTTTCAGCAGTTTCAGTTTTTCAGCAGTTTTTTCGCCCACTGCAGGCCTAAGGGGGGGCGGTAAGATACCCGCTAATTCCGCTCAATTTCCGCTAGTATAAGCTCACAATAATTAATTTAATTTGAAGTTACTGTGGTTTTTAAGTAGGTGAAAAAATGGGGGCGCGTAAAAATATTTTTTTCTTAAATTGGGCAGTAGACAAAATAAGTTTGGGAAACCCTGTTCTAGTCTAACAGGATGCTCAGCTGCATCCTCCATGTATAATATTGGTATTCAGATACCAGTATTATACATGGAGTTAATCTCGATATGTAATGGATCACCCATCCACGAAACGACCGCGCCAAGCGGCTAGTCCTTCCTTTTCCTTCGTTTACGTTCATTCATCTTGTCTTAGGTGCGTAATCAGTACTCTCAACCGGTGTGTGTATCTGTTTACTCCAGTTGAGAGTACTATGAACCTGACTTTTCTGAAGAACAGCACCAAAAGGTCACTCTGGCTAGGAGTTACTATTATAATATTCGGATAGTGCCGAATATTTCCGAACCTGACCGAATTCTTTAATTGCTACTTCGCCACGTGAAACGGATCATAATGTTTCGGTCTTTCGGCTTCCCATGAAAGGTTAGTGAAGCCATACAAAATCATAATTTAATTTCTTTTCCTTATACTCCACGATGTTTCTGCCCTGAATGTTCGATTTGTACCCTCGACCTTGCCATTTCTTCGTTGTTATTGATCTTGTGTCCGCAAACGTGACTGTTGAACGTGGAGTCTTGAGTTTGATGCTTAGTTCGGGCCATTGACTTAAACGTATATACGTACTTTTTATATCAATGGTTCGGGCAGTGGTTTCTATTACGAATTTCTCAGTAACAGGCTGGGTCTTATACATAGGACTCCTATGTCTATACATATTACAAATAAACTTGCTTCTTGTGCTTGTGTGTGTGACCGGTTTGTTCTCCTAAACTAAGTAACGGATTTTTATAGGGGTTTCACCACAATTTAGAGTTTGTATTTCGGAAGCTTTATGTATGTATAGCAATAGTAATATTGCATTACAATAAAGATATCTCGATGTTTTTCTCAAGTTGATAGAACCATGTGGTGCCGGACGTAAAGGATAGCACCATCCCATTTCTTTCCGGGGGTGTCGTAAAGGGCGACTAAGGAACTAAATAGTGAATGGGCAGCAGTGTTCTCTATGCATTTTACCAACAGACTGCGATGGCCAACCCGCTTGCCAAGCGTGGCAATTATGACCAACGCCCCTAAAAATTACAAGCACAAAGAAAAAACGGCCCTTAGTACTCGGCGGCCCGCCTGCCCTTGGCTACGGTAGCGGTCAAAGCTACGGTGAGACAAGGGGTGCGAAGAAGCACAGAACCGGTCGAAATGGTTGTGGCAGGCCTATGTCCAGCAGTGGACGTCTTTCGGCTGAAATGATGATGATTATAGAACGCAATTTTTCTGGAAACGAAACTTCAACAAAGCTCCTGTGTCTCAGAGGACGAACTTCAATTTGAAGTAGGTCATTTGACCCAGTTTTGAACAGTTCAACTGGAAATTATCGCGACCTTTTGTTTTGAAGTGACTTGTCGGCACGTAGGTATGCTGTGGTACTGCAGATTTAGATACCACTGGTTATCTCCAGAAATTGAAGAGAGTTTGCTTAGATGGTTGGTCATGCTGGGAGGATGTACGAAGGGCGGCTAACAGAAGGTGTTCACAAGATCTGTGTGGAAACGCCGGGAGAGACCAAAGCGGAGAGCTCATCTCGGACTAACTGGACAGAGTTAAGGGTTAAACCCCTGACTATTGGTAATGACTTACGCAATACAGTTGTTTGTGAATCTCCGAATATAAAACATGATGAAATTTGGTGAAAACTGGTAAATTGTGGCGTATCCCTATGACTCACAGGGCCTATTATTGTTTTGATCGAGGCATTGTTCTTAACGTTTTCACGAATTCAGAATCAGATGAAACATTTAGTCGAAATTCCCATGGCATAATACTGCCCTCGTAGTAGCAAATGCAGTAATCGACATTTTTTCGATTTCTCGTTTTTTTCAAAAATGGAACCTGGACGCTTTCAGCTACACGTAGATATTTTTTTTGTCTTTTTTTTGGTACCGGAACATGGTGAAACAACAAGGAAAAATGCAGTATTTCCTGTGAAATTATCTGATATTGTTAGTATGAATGCAGCAATGATCATAAACCAGATTAAAATGCAGTAATCACGTTTTTAGTACCAAGTTAGAATGCAGTTTTCGTCTAAATACTAGTAAGAAACGCAGTACTCGCATTTTGGCTGCATTTTAATTTCATTCGCCGCAGTTTGGCATGAAGCTACTTCAGGCAGGAAACAAGAAGACATCATCAGCGCTTATAAAGCGTTTTTTCTCAGCAAACGTGACTATTCCGATATAGTTGTGTGGACAGATAATTGTTCAAGTCAGAACAAGAACTGGGCTTTTTGTACATTTCTTGTGCAGATTGTTAACAGTTCTGAAATATTTGCTGAAAACATTACTATCAAATATTTTAGAACCTGGACATACTTTTATGTCAGCTGACAATTTTCACCACCAAGTCGAAAACCAACTACAAAAAGCAGGAAAGGTATACCTACACCTTTCAAAATCATACGATTTTTCTGATTTCATTGATTGTGTGCAGTTAGCGAATTCAGGGAAAGTTACAGTAGAAGCTATGGAAGTTTCAAATTTCTCTAAATATATGGATCATTCATCTCAACATAGACTTAAAAAGAGCACAAATAGAGTAGGTATATTTAAAAGATATTGTTATTGTGGAGGTACACAGAAACAAAAGTAAGTTGTTTGTGAAAACGGAGTATGATGGAACGCTACATGAAATTGAGTTCCTGAAAGTAAAATACTTGAAGTCATTGTCAATTCCTGATCCCATAAAAAACACTTATCCAAGAGGTATATCTAACGACAGAAAATCAGCTATTCTTGCTACAATTTCCAAAATAATTCCCCAAAATAGATTACCATTTTGGCAAAACCTCCATATCAATGATTCTTCGGCTGATCTTGTGAATAATTTGGAAGCAGGAGACTGTGATGAAACATGAAACAAATGCTGTGATTTATTAATTAGTTTTAGTTACTACTAAAAGACTGTTACTGTGCCATTATTAATTAAGTACTTAAATACATCATTATATTTTTTTGTTTTCTACGGAAGCAGTGTTCCGTTTAAATAATTTAATGCGAAAGCCTTTGAGGAATGATCTCATTTATTTTATGGTATTAAATCACATGTTATAAACATGATGATTATTAGTAGGGAATATATAGGTATTTCTAAAGAGATACATGTTCTATTATTTTAGTTAAACAACGTCCAGTATGTTTTAATTACTCCACGTCGCAACATAAACACTGTTTAAATTTATTATAAATTAAAGATTTTCATAATCCCCAGGACTTTCCCTTTTTTCCCTATTTTATTTATTTAAATTATAGGTCAAGACTTATTTACACTGCATTATGTCTATTAGTTTAGTTGTCTTCAATTATTAACTTTGCTAATGCTAAATGCAGTTAATGTGTTTCCTAGAAACAAACGCAGTAACAAACACGAGTACTGCATTTTAATGCACTACTTTGATATATTTGTAAATGGCGACACAAGGTTTAAATGCAGTATTCAAGTTTATAAAGACCTACATTAGAAAAAATACTGTCAAAATCAAACTAAATAATAATTTGTATTTTTTGTACTTCTTCTGTAACAAAACATATGAGTTTTTTAATCAGTTGTAGTAGAGATTCAAAAAAAATACTTAACCGCGTTTTTCTCGAAACTACCATTTTGCAAGTACTGCATTTGCTGTTACGAGGGCAGAATATCGAGGCGGGATTTTTACGCGTACTTGATCTTTAATACATTGCTTGGCGCCGAATGTTGAAAATCGACGTGTGAGATGCATTCGCACTACACTCTGTTGTTCAGTTCACAACCGAGAGATCAAAATCCACTGCGCAAAAAATCCCGCCCCGATATTATACCGTCCGTGTGAATGTCGAACGTAGTCTCTCCTTTAATTAATTCAACAAAGAGCCAGGGGTTTTAAACACTAAATTAAGTGTCACTATAAAAGGTCAAAGGACTCAAGTGTCACTTTCTATAATTGGGGTCACTTCGGGTCAGGATGCAGTCAAATGAGAAATTGATTGACTTTGGCTTAATTAATGTGGAATAACATCATGCTGATATTTCCTAAATGGGTGGACAGAGGTGTTTGGGATGGTCTTGCTAGTTGTGTTTAAGTTTCGTGTAATAGGGAGTGTGCCTGATGCCATCAAACGGGCACAAATCCAGACTCCCCTGCTACTGAGAAATTCCTAATAGGAAACCCCAATTACAGCAACCCCCACTAATATTATAAATGTGAAAGTTTGTATGTTTGCTACTCAATAACGCAAAAGCGGCTGAACGGATTTGTATGAAATTTGGCACACAAATCGTTTATAACCTGGATTAACATATCGGATACTTTTTATCCGGGTAGTACGTAAATGTTCCCGTGGGACATTTACGAGGACGGTTTACGTTTCGATATCGGGTTTCGTACGTCTTCAAAGATTTGCGAATCATCTTGCCGGCTCCAGGTTGCAGGTTCGTAACCTGGCTGTAGAACCTACCAATTCAAATGTTGTAATTTCTAAAGGTAATCTAGGACTGTCTTTGAAAGTGACGTTTCATAAGTGCCCATGCAGGTTTATATGAAATAAAAATATTTTGATTTTGATTTTGATTTTTGAAAGGAAATATCGAGGAAACTTGAAACTGTCGGAAATCGCCAACATCTAAGCGTAGTGATTAAAGCTCATTTCTTCTCTGAATGAGAAGAGGTCTTTGCTCGACAGCGGGACAATACCAGCCTTATATTTTTACTGTACCAAGTCGCTCGCACCTTCTGTTTCAAAATAACCAGTTTATCTTACCTTCAAGGCTTGAAACCTGTGGTTACATTGGCTACTTGTGAATGTACCGTTAACTTTTAACAATGGCCATGCTGGTGCAGCAGGTTTTTGCTGGGTTCCTATATATTACCAATCGTTATTGGTTAAATGTTAACTAGTTGTTCCTACAAAAACTCATTGGTCAGGTTTTCTTTTGAAAGTAGCATGATAGCGTTCGCTAGCTTATAACTGGTTTTACGTAACATCTTAAGTAAACAAAATTTTGCTTTTTCGATGGCGGAAATAGAATTATGTTTTAGGTTGGATTTCTATGAATTATGAACGAAGCAGTTATAGTGTTTATAAAAATGGCTAAGTTTAATTTATCTAGGTATGTAGGGTGACTGGTAATTAGTGACCGACATTTAAACACATGATTGTACTCATCATTATTTCGGGTTTCGTCCCATAGTAAGAGTTGTTCATAATGATGAGTACAATCATAATTATGTTTAAATGTCGGTCACTAATTACCAGTCACCCTATATAACCAAATATTAACATGTTTTTTTTTTGGATGGGAAATCATCAAATAATTCTCCCGTTCTGGGTGAAGCCAACATTTTGTACCCTTTTGCACTGTTAAAGTTTATATGGAGGAGTGCAGAAAACTAATATGTTTATATTATGATGTATTTTATTTAAATGAATTATGGTCGAAATTCGACCAGCGGGCGACCACTAACTTTAGTAAATGGCCCCGAGACATTTAAGAATTATTGTAGAAGTTCAACGATCAACTATAAAACATAAACAATGCGAAACTTAGGTACCTAATAAAATTCTCTCAAGTAAGTACCATCCCATCTGATCTGTATCACCGAGGTATTTGACCGTTCTTTGTTCACGTTGATTGAACGAAAATCTTTTCCAGAAGTGCATAGACCTGATAAAATAAACCCCCCACCCCACCCCGTCTAGACAACCTGTAGGTAGTCGGAAAAAACGGAAAAATATATGCAACAATATCGTCAGTTTGCATCGAGACGTCGCGCGGTGCAGTCGCGTTGCGCGCTTTCGATTTTCGAAAGTTTTTACGTATACGCGTGGTCTGTGATAGATTTTGTACTGTTTTCTTTTTTAAATAATCTGTGATAGTTAGTGTTTAGTAATGTTTTGTTTGTTTAGTGCTAGTAAGTATTTTGTTTTTGTATCAGCTGGTAGAATTTTCGTGAAGTTTGAACGGCAGCTACTTAAGTTTATTTTTGTTGTTATTGGTATAAAAGCGCAGTGATTCATGCTTAGACCAAAATAAACAAGTTGTTTAAAGTTGCACTGTCATGTTGCTATGAAACTGCTGCACCGTTTTTGAAGCAGTTTTTTTGCGTTTAGGTTAAAGTTATTTTTGGCTTATCGACTCTAGCAACTGGGACTTTTAACATTGACTAACTCATTAGTTTTGCTTTGATTTTGCCGTGGCTAGTAGAATACAAGATCCGGAAGAATTTCTGAAATCCTATTATAAAAGAGTTTTACGGTTAAAAGAAAGCATTTTATATTTGAACAATAATAATTAAGCCGCATTTGTCTTACAAACTGTGTCATTTATATAAAATTATTGCGATTATGTACATTATATGTACATAATAATACTGTATATGTTGTTATTTCTTTGTTCAATTATACAGGGCCTTGTTTTTGTTTTAATACAAAGCGTTTCGACCTTTTAGCACACCTGGGTAAACAGTATTTTATATTACGTTTATTTTATTTGGCACGTGACTATTCAGTTATTCATTATCGCTATAGTAAACTTAGAATGGTCTGTGATAGTAACTTGCAATCTCCTCAACGTATAAATTAATAGTGATCGTCACCGTCAACAGAATTTCTCGTTCCACTGTCGGGCAGCCTGCAGATTTCGTTCCTTGTACAGTCAACTAAAATTCACCATTACTGCTACGACACAAAGGCACTGTCATGAATTCACAATCAAAAATAATAATAAAGAATATTAATTCTTCCCTATTTTTTTTCTCATATTATCCAGCCCTTCCAAACTCACTAGGTCATCTACCCAGCTTCAGTCTTCCTACACTCGTTGTTATTAATACCAACCTGCCATTGCCCCACTGCAAGGCAGCGCAAAGACCTTATCTCATGCAGAGAAGGACCGAGCTTTGACCACCAGGTGGCAATTTCAGAACAATGAAATTCATACTTTGTCAATTGTCATGTCACGGTCACCTTTGATTATTTGTTGCTACACACTGCTGATCGGTAAACCAACTGCTAACTTGAGACTTAAGGGTAAATCATTGGTTCAAATCCGGCTCGAAGGACCATGTAGAAGTCTCAGGCAAAATATAAATAAATTTATAATCTATCATCTCGGAATAACACGTTTTAATTATAATAGATTTTAATATAAACCTACTTTTCCTAAGACTTCTACATGAGAGGCGCTGCTTAAATATATGACAGTCGCATCCTGGATAGTGCGCCCCTTGCTGATTGACTTACATCCAACCATGGCATGAGCTAGGCATCGCAAGAAAACCTGCATGTTTTAGAACAAAAAATTCGAAGACATGTGACATCTACCAACCCACACCTTACCCGCGTCGTGTGAGAGACGAATCTTGTGTCACAGTAGTGGGAACATTATAGTTTGATTTTACTTGGGATTAGAATATCGTTTATAAAGAAACAAAGAAGGTGCTTTATGGTATAAGCTAAGCATGAGCTGTTCTCATGTGGTTCACACCAATATGAGAGCAGTGGCTTACTTCATAGCAAGCCCCAACAGTCTCCATGATGGTTTCCATAAATAAAGGTTGAACCTACCTAGGTTAAAGTTGAACTAAAATAGTCTGAAAGTAATTTAATCACAAGTATGTTGCAAATGATACGAAAGGTCATGGTACTACGGGTGATATACATACCTGTTTGTTTCATGAATTATGTACCCGGAGACAGTGGTGTCCTTCACGCTGTTTACCTTGGAAGTGAAATAAATAAAGGGGTTCGCAATAGAAAACTAAACACATTATTTAAACACATTTGTAAAACACAATTAACACCAAATTATCCTAAGATATTTTTTTATTATTTGGAACGCTGATATTAGTGTATATGTTCACCTGTTCACTGCTTGGAGTCTCAAACAAGATGGCCGGCTATCAGTCGTCACCCCCATAGAGAATGACAGTGAATGACATGATGAACGAATAATCGATTTAGTGACATACGAGTATTAGTCAATTTGAAAAGTAGGGTTACCAGATACGAGCTAACTCAAGGTAGGCGTGAACTGTAACTTTATGTTTACTGTAAAGTCAGTAGGTCTGCAATAAAGTTTTAGGAACCATTGCTCTTTTTAAAAAGGTGTTTCTAATTTAACAAAAATAACTTTGACTTATTCAGCTCCGCAAACAGACTGTTTAGAAAATGTTGTATGACTTGTGCTCAAATTTCTGAGTTGACCTACACACGCTGCTGACAAATGCGTGCAATGACTGGACAGATGCAATCTGTTCTTTCCTCAAATAAATTTTCCATAATCCATCCATTTCCTAGATCATACATAACTCACACAAACACACATACGACTACCTCAGTCTAGCAGGTGAACGCGCCATAGAGACCCTTTGTCGTCTGAACGTTGACCTAGGTTAGGTCTGAACCGTCTAGTCTAGACCCTGTCTAGACACCCCCTGTACTTAGCGGATTCAATTTTAGGGAGTATTGAAATTTTGATTTCGAAAGGAAGATGCTTCTTCATGTTTGATATGAAGTTTTCTATTTTGGTGTGAAAAATGTTTGTGATTTCTGACTTTACATTGACAGTTCCTCATTTGAATTTGGTGACGGTGAAAAGGAAAAAATGTTTGTAGTCTCTGGTTTTATCAAGATTTCATATTTTCCACTATAAAAATTCAAAAACGAAATGTCATCATGTCAGAGGTTGAAAACATTGAACTGCGACGCTGTTTTATTAATTAAAATAAAATGCGGTCATGAAAAGATTATGATAATTTCAAAACAATTTAGACTTGGTTTGATCATCCTTATGTTTTTGGTTGTGTTTATTAAAAATAGAGGACATAAAATGTCACATCATAAAAGCGCTGACGTGCCACATTAATTAATTAAGGACAACAAACAGATTAAAATTAGAATCAAGCAAGTAATAAATGAACAATATCATATTTGGGCTCACTACAGAGCAAAGAACAACTACCTACTTAAAAATAAAGTTATTAACGTAATTGGCCGGTTGCGCCTCATTACGTGCTCAAACTAGCGTGGCTCAGCCCAGCCCTTGATGAACACAATCGGGGCTCATGGCATAGATTACCTCAAGGCCCTTATGGTTATATGGCTCAAATATACAATTGTACACATATTAACTGTATGCTTCTTCCTACATACATCCGTTTTTGTTGCACGCACAATTACCTAGCGTCGCCGTGCAGTGCAATCTTTGTAATTGCAATTAACGTTATTTTACAGAAACTTTCTGAAAATTGGCTGTAATTGACGTTCTCCCAGGTTCTCAGTAACATCAATAAGGAGGCATTAGAAGCTGAATATTAATTACGAATTGAAATCCCACAAACATTTCTTTTTCTTCAGGAGGATTCCACTGCTGCGACACTATTTTCAACTATTCCACTTTTTTTTCACTATTTTCTATTTTTTCACTTTTTTTTTCACTATTTTCTATTTTTTCACTTTTTTTTTTCACTATTTTCTATTTTTTCACTTTTTTTTTTCTATTTTTTCCAAGGAGCTTTTTTATAAAGGAGAAGATTCAATTATTTTTCTAAATAAATAATGTAAAAAAATCATATAAATGCCTCTACCATATACCACAGTTTTGAAGTCGGTTTTATGGTTCCCCGTAATTTCACGTTTGGTTTTGTGCCTAATTAAAAAATGCAGGATTTCCTGTGCTACTCTTTATTTTGCCATTTTATGTTTGAAAATGTTGTTTATCAAAAAGTATTTTTGTAGCCCATAATCTCTATCATATAGGAATTAATTATTCATGATCGGTCTACTTAATTAGTTATGTAAATAACAGAATCAATGAAAATATTGAAAACTTTGATAGAAACTGGATTTCTATCTTTGTTTTCAAGTTAAAAACAATTTTATTGGACTTAGAATTGGACTAATTTATTAATTCATTAATACATAACCTTCAGCCGAATTTGCTACCAGGCACACATAAAATTAAGCGACAAATATTTAATTGTTTAATTTATTCTTTGCAGGTGAGTGTGCCAACGTGTTCGATTCGTGTGACGATGAGAAGTTGGAAACAGTGAGTCCTTAGACCTCGCTACTAGTTTATAAGATCCTAGTACCTCAGGTATAGTTTACTATCTTCTTTTGTGGGATTTTTATGGTAATTTTATTTCTTCGACCATTTTGACCTGCACTGGTGGCCCAGTGGTATCGACCCAGACTTACGAGTTGTAGGTCTTAGGTTCAAACCCAGGTAAGCACGCTTTACTTTGTGTAAATCATTTCATCACCAGTTTGTTCAAAGCGGTCAAGGAAAACATTGTGACCGGCGGCATGTCCTAGAACCAAAAATTTGAAGACGTTTTTGACATCTACGAACCCGCACTGGGCCAGCGTGGTGATTACAGCCCACTCCTTCTCAAAGATACGAGGCCCGTGTCCCAGCAGTGGGAAAATTTTAGGCTGAGTGTGATTCATCTGTTACAATCAAAGTACTACATAATTATCGATTTCTTAATAGATCATGAATTGCAAAATATAATAATTCTATAAGCCTTTCGCAAAACAAGGTCAGAAGACGTTCGGACCAGGGTCTCAGTGAAAGTATAACACTTTGTATACGGCACGACTACAGTAGAAACCCACCAGAGACATAACATCACGGTTGAATTCCCATAAGGGGTCGGCAGAGCTCCCATAGTATCCCACATTTCACTAATTATGTTTGTAATAGGGGACGAGCCTATTGCCATCATTCTAGGCTGCTACTGCATATTATCATCTGCCTAGCCTTTTCCCAGCTATGTTGCGATCGGATTCCTGTCTTGCCGGATGTAGCTGAATACCAGTATTTTACATGCAGCGACTGCCTATCTGACCACCACATCCCAGCTACTGGGTCATACGAAACCCCTTTTTTTGAGGGTGGTAAATCATCAAATAACTTCTCCCGCTCTGGGTGGAGCAGGAGGGCGTGTCAGACTTTTACTGATTAAAACCCACCCGTGTTCCGTCAGTTGCCTGTGTGCCAGGCGCAACGATATCTCTTTCGAACAACCCGAACCTCTGGCAGGCATCGGCCCTTGCGGACCCCAGCAGTTGGTGCTGACATCTCTGACGGCGCGCGTGGCCACAACGCGCCGTCCTGCCTACAACTTTACGGCCGCAGGGGATAGGGAGAGCGGCCAACGCTATACCGATACTCCACTTCCCCTGCGGCCCCACCGCGTCCGCCATCAAACGGTGGCGGCCCCATCCAGGCCACGGAAGGGAAGAGCGCTACTCAGAATACGATACCCCTTGGTAAGACTGGTTGTCAGACTTGCGGGGTTCTGAGGACCCTTAACCCCTATCAAAGATCCACGAAATACAGCCGGGACCAACGGCTTAACGTGCTTTAAGAGGCATGGAGGGGTCTTGGTATGTAAAGGTGGTCACCCATCCACTGACCAAACGCGGTAAGCGCAGCTTAACCTGATCGATCGTGCGGCTGTTATTACTTAGTCACAAGCCCCCCTGAATATGCAGGGTCAAATTAAATTAGCTGGCAATACTTTAACCACGTGTTGGCTATCGATTTCCAAAACTGATGTTATGCTGTCGCGCAGTCCGCCAAAACAGGGCTCTATGAAGGCATGTATAACAAAATTAATATCGTTGGTATTGACATAGGAAGGTATAGTTAGTTAAATTGTACAATGATAACGTGGTGGTTAGACGTAATATTATCGCGTGGAATTGTAATATTAACTGTTTGCCTAACCACAACACAACAGAATTGATATGACAGTATTGTCAGGACGACCCATTTGTAAATGCACATTTACCTACATATATTACTTAGTAATATATGTAGGTAAGTTATTACTTAGTAATATATGTAGGTAAATGTGAATTTATTCAAAGTATGTACATCACAACAGATAAAGGTACAACAACGAATGCAGAATTAGAACTAAATGATTATTTTCTTGATATTCTTTTGACTTTTCAAAAAAGTTAAAAATAGCAACAACATCGGGTACTAAAGTATAGCATTCTTTCGTGTGTCAATCTGATGGACCAACGAAAGTGCTCTATCCCTGTTCAGCGTAATCATCCTATAATACTCCCACTGTTGGCAAGTTGCAAGAGGTAGTGGGCCATAGTCAGTCATGTGCGAGTTCGTGGATGTCACAGAACAGTCATGTCTTCGATTTGTTTTGATTCTAGAACATGTCGATTTCCTCACGAGGTTTTCGTTCAGCTTTTTGGGAGCAGTGATGAAATTAAATACATAAAGTGCCGGGCCTGCAGGCTTAGCATGACGATTTATATTTCTACTCTACTGTAGAATACAAATCGCTTGTCTAAATTTCTCGGTGAAAAACGTTCGACTAAACGGAAACGTCTCTTTAGTCTTCTCTTCTGACGAAAAAACGCTTGTCTATGGTTCACGTTCTGTTGTTATTTCAGTGAGCCAATTAAAGCTGTATTTTATGTTGTTCTGAAATCGAGTTGTTACCGAACGTCAATGTAGAATCTGCACCTAAAGTTTTGCTAAGGCAGGAAAACTAACATGGGAAAATTAATTTTATCACAATATTGACGTTTTCCCATAATAATAATCACATGACTTCTTACTACGCATCACCGATCCTATGAGCAGTAAAAAACATATTAATTGACCGTTACTGACTCACAGTTGAGTACTAGGCTACCATAACTGTTGAGAGATGACGTCATTTTTACTTTAATACGCCACAACCTGCTTCGAGTTCATTCGGGTTTCTTCGGGTTTATGAAGCTATACGGCTCATTGCTTGGCTACCAAGAGTGAATTCCTGTGTTCGGATGACAAGAAAAACAGTGCTTTTTGCTGATTGCAAATGATTTAGCATTAGCTCCTTCCTTACCTACATGCCGAGACGAAAATACAATTAAAATAATCATCTCCAATTTGTTTGCCAAGATAGTATCATGCATGACATATTTTGATGCAAGTTTTAAATGAGTGAAAGACTTAAGAAACGATGGGTTATTAAAGATGGTATTATGGCAATACTGAAATGGCGACAAATATTGAATATTATTAAAGAAGAAAAAATCATGGGAAAAGCCCCTGGGATCAACTATTGGACCGTCAACGGGTTGAAATTTACGTATGACTCGGTCAAGTACTAGGCTATCATAAATGTTAAGAGTCTAACATCACTGAACAGAGATGGGATTCTTCCATTGTTGTAGAAGCAATGATCATGCCGTAATCAATCATTTATTTATTAAATTTCAATAGAATTGCAGAATCGATATTTCCAAGTAAATCAGCTATCTGCTGTAATTGTATTGAATACTGACATGTAACCGCGGCATATTCAAAACTATTTGATAACAAAAAGAATCGATTACAAGGCTGAAATGAATAACATTTTGACGTCAATTTTGATTCGGGCTAAATTACGATACATCGAAATCGACACCGAAGGTACAGTTGAGTTTAATACATTGGTCCTTTCAGGCTTCAAAAATATATGAACGTCAAAAATGTTCACAATATTGTGAGTATTGTGACAACTATAGTGGTCAAGATTAGTTAATAAGTGACTGCTTTTTCTCGTAATTTTTCGTATTATTGCCCCAATGCATAGCATATATTATTGAACCGTCCACATGAGGACATATTTTTGATCTATAGGTTCTATAGAATGTATTGAGCTGTCCAACGCTCAAAATATTTTGAATCCTCGACAGTGCCAATATATTAAAGAATTCGACTGTACACAAGGTATACTGATGAAAAAATAAAGAGTAAGCCGACGTTCTCATGGACGTAATAAAATCGTGGCGGGATTTTTACGCGCACTGGATTTTCTCTGCAACAGAGTGCATCTCGGCGTTTCGAAAATCGAACGGTGTTTTACTGTTCGATTTTTAACACTCGGCGGTCAGCAGTGCGTTAAATATCTAGTGCGCGAAAAAATCCCGCCGGGGTTTTTGTTACGTTCTTGGGGACATCGGCTTATTTTATATTAGACTTTTTAGTCGTTCTTTACCCCCATCGGGAAATAAAGAGTCTATTATTATTACTCTAACATCGTGTTTATAACACCGACTATTGTTCTCCATCATATTAATCGAAACGTTGGCGTCGAGAGCGAGGTCCTGGGTTCGATTCCCAGGCTGGGCAGTGTTGTTGGGTTTTCTATCTAGCATTTCTCAGTAGCAGCCCACAGTCTGGATTTGTACCTGCTCGTAGGCAATAGGCTCGCCCCCTATTGTATGGGACTTAAACATAACTGGCGAAATGAGGGTACCTATACTGTGGGTGCACCTCTGCCTGCTCCATCAGGGAAAACAGGCTTGATGTCATTTGGAAGGAGGGGCTATTATTAGATCACTATATTATATCGTGTCTATAACAACGACTATTGTTTTTCTATCCCAATAATCATCACCAGCCTAGCCTTTTCACAACTATTCGGGTCGACTTCCGGTCTAACCGGATGCAGCTGAACACCAGTATTTTACGTGGAGCGACTGCCTGTCTGACCTCCACAACCCAGTTACTGGGTAACACTATAACCCTTGGTAAGATTGATAGTCAGACTTTCGGGCTTCTGGCGATCCGTAACGACTGTCAAAGAATCTACGAATGACAGTCGGGACAACTTAACGTGCTTTCAGAGGCACGGCGGGGTCTCGGTGTGCAAAGATGGTCACCCATCCACGGACCGACCGCGGCAAGCATAGCTTAACCTGCTCGATTGACTCGTGCAGCTGTTATTATGTACTTAGCCACGCGACCCTCTATCACATTAATCGAAATATTAATGTCTACGTTGGTTTAGAGTCGTGATCGGTGCCAAGGTTCGAACCTAGCGTTGCGTCAATTCCTTTTACGCACGCGCTCGCAATGTTGTGTGAATCGATTTTTTATCGATTATTATGTTGAGAATCGATTATTAAATTAATGCTATTCGTTTTTTGAGAATAGGTTACTACATCTCTGTTGGTCTGTCTGTTACCTGTTCTTTCGAATTTGTATATCTAGTTTTCCAATGTTATATTGCTAGAAGTTTCAATTGAGGCAGCCTGGTTTACAAACGCTGCTAAAGGTCGGATATTCGTCGTTTGGGTTAAATAAAAGCTATCACCCAGGAAACCCAGTACATACTCCTTTTTCCTCGTTTACGTTTCATACATCAGTGACCCTAGTGTGAGTTTTTGTTTACCATCTCGATCTAACGCATCGATTGCGTTTGATCGAGATGATTAAAAGAAACTCACACTAGAGTCACTGGTCATACGCCGGTTGAGAGTACTAAGCACCTGACCTTTTTGAAGAACATCATCAAGTAAGGCGACAGGCCAGCAATTGACTAAAATATAAATGCGATTCCAGTATTTTGATCTTAAACGCGAAGGGGTGATTTAAAGTGCCGTGAGGGATAGATTACAACTATATTTATATTAGATAGTACATTAAAGAGGGCCGGACGCGCTAAAGGTGAGTCGCGAAATTTTCTTTACGATTTTTGCAAATGCTAAAAACGTAACAAAATTTTCGCGTCAGTGTTAGGTTGTATTTTGATTCAAATATGATTTGCGACCGTAACAAAATTATGGCTTTACATAATTTTATTCAATACAGCCCCGTAATTTCATTTAATTTCATTGAGTGACTTTTTTGTGAAATAGTCATTCAATTGAATTAAATGAACTTCAATACAAGTAAGTTTATTTAATGACATTTTCATTAAATAGTCATCAATGGCCCGGAAATGCCGAAAATGCGAATCGGACTGAATTTAGTTTTCGGCTAACAAAAGAACCGTTATCGGTCGGTCTCGACAAATTAGTTAGGCATGTAATTAAAACATCAGAACAGCTGTTTTCTAGGCCGTTACGTCAGTTCAATGAAGCGGTAGTCCCCAGTCCAATGAGACATGTTTATTTTTATCGTAATGTTTGGACTCGAATCTTGACCCAATTGTTGAAGTAACTGCTTCCTATGACCTCATTGTGATAACAACTCATAGTTACTACAACCCTAGTCCCTACATTACGAGTAGGGGAAGACCAAAAAAAGGATGGATGGCTTGTGTGTGATGATATGGTTAGAAAGGGGGTGGCTACCGAGATAACGATAAATAGAGAAGTCTAGCCTTCTTCCAGCTATGTTGGGGTTGGCTTCTGGTCCAATCGAATGCAGCAGAGAAGAGGCAGATGATCTAGTTGGAACAGAGCTCTTTGTGAAGGAACTCGTCAGGGCAAGTAAGACCACGTACCACCTTAGCTTATTCAGCCGCTGAGCAGCGTTGCTGTGTCCCAGTTTGAAGGGAATATGTGCCGCCGCGCCGGTAGAATTACAAGTTCTTTCGTATTGGAGATGTGACCATTGACCACCAAACTATAACATGGAGGAAGTTAAGATTTCACAATCGCCAATATTGGCGGATGGTAATCGTAGAATATTTCTTTGTACCCCGCTATCCAGTGCGTCGCATTGCATCGTCCGCCCGTTACTACTCCGTTTTCGCTGAGCGTTCTTTCTGGCTTTTTTTTCTTTCTGATTGGCTGCTAAGGGTCGCAGCGTGATATAAAATAGCTTAAAACCTTTCTCAATAATTGTTCTATCAAATGCATTTTTTTTTTCAAATCCGAGTAGGTAATCCGGTAGTTCCTGAGATTAGCGCGTACAAACAAACAAACTTACTTTATTATATTAGGTCTTTACCTATGAAATTGCCGTTCTGCAGTACTGGCCATTTCAAATCAAAATAATTTTTGTTTGGCTAAGAATTCTAATTTCAAATTAATTTTATTTTAAAAACATGGATTTTTTTTCTAAAAGTAGTCATTTCTTTATTGATTAGTGTTACATTTTCATCGCATTTCAATCTTTTTCGTCATCATGGATACGTTAAAAATTCGAGTAATTATGGAATATGAGTACCGTCGTGGCAGCAACGCGGCACAAGCGGCACGTAACATCAACGACGTTTACGGAGCTAACACTACAAACCAACGCACCACCTGTTATTGGTTTGCTCGCTTCCGTTCTGGAAATTTCGACCTGAAAAATGAACCTCGCGGTCGTCCGAAGACTTTGGTCGACAATGACGAATTAAAGGCGATTGTGGAAGCTGATGATACACAATCTACGGCTGAATTAGCAGCAGCTTTCGACGTTAGCGTCAAAACAATATTGGTCCATTTGCGTCAAATTGGCAAGGTAAAAAAGCTTGACAAATGGGTGCCCCACGAACTCAATGACCGCCAGCGCGAAGTACGCGTCGAGACGTGCCTTGCACTGCTCAACAGACACACAAATGAAGGAATTTTGAACCGCATTGTTACCTGCGATGAAAAATGGATTCTGTTTGATAACCGTAAGCGCTCAGCAAGTTGGTTGGATCCTGGTTCAGCACCTAAACAATGCCCTAAACGAAAACTTACCCCTAGAAAAGTGATGGTCACTGTTTGGTGGTCTAGCGCCGGTGTGATTCATCACAGCTTCTTACCAAACGGGGTGAGCATTACTGCAGATGTGTACTGTGAAGAACTGAACACAATGATGGAGAAGCTGGCGCATCTCCAACCAGCATTGGTCAATCGCTCGTCTCCGCTGCTCCTGCACGACAACGCGCGACCTCATACTGCACAGCAGACGGTCTCCAAGTTGCAAGAACTGGGGTTGGAAGCTCTCCGTCATCCGCCCTACTCACCAGACCTTGCGCCTACAGACTACTACTTTTTCCAGAATTTGGATAACTTCTTGGCGGGAAAAAAATTAATACCCGAGAGGCAGTACAAAATGCCTTTGAAGAATTTGTTGCCTCCCGTCCAGCTGATTTCTTTAAGAAGGGCATCAATAAACTGCCACTGCGATGGCAAAGATGCATTGATTGCATGGGTGATTACTTCGATTAATACAAATAAAAAATTCATGAAAAAAATTCGTTTAAATTTTTTCATACAAAACGGCAATTTCATAGGTAAAGACCTATTATTACTACCTTTTGCCAGCGACTTCGCCCTCATGGAGGTCGGTGTATTATACATACATATAAACCTACCTCTTGAATGACATTGTCTATTGATGAAAACCACATTAAAATCCGTTACACGGAAAGCGACTTTGTTTTATGTATGTATAGATAGATCCGTGTTTTAGATTGTGTGGTGTTTTGATGTTATGTTGTCAATGAAATAATAAGGTTCAAACAGTAGCTATAAATAGGAACCTATTTTCGTAATCTTTTGCGGGGCTAGAGGTGGTTCAGGATGGATATAGGTTGTCCCTAAGTTGTGGTTGCCAAAGGTGCTAGGAGCGTTTGCGGGTCAATGGGCAGCATCATTTATCGGCCTATTAATGAGTACAATCAACACGTGCAAAACTAGATACATTGCTATAACTGTGTATATTGTGGAGTGATAGACAAAAGTGACGTCTTGCTGGAGATTATATTTATTTGAATGGTAAGTAAAATCCAGTTTGATTTCCTTCAAAGGGGATTTGTACCAAGTTTTCTGCCAAAATCCGTAGTTACGGTTAATTCGTACTTAGCAAAATAATTAATACAACCCTTTAAGTTAATTTAAACCCATTGAGTGACTATTCCTAAGTTAATTTAATTCCATTGAATTACTATTTCTAAGTTCATTTAATTCCATTGAATGACTATTTCGAAGTTCATTTATTTTCATTGAATGACTATTTTATGAAAAATTCATTAAACGGCATTAAATGAATGTAGAGGGTTGTATTGGTGATTTTAACTAAGTTCATTTAATGCCATTGAATGACTATTTAACGAAAAAGTCATTCGATGGCATTAAATGAACTTAGATGTCATATTGATAATTTGGATCGGTTATATTGATAATTTTAATGATTAAAATTATGTAAAGCCTTTGTTACAGTCGCGAAATATGTTTTATTCAACATACAGCTTAACACTGACCTGTAAAATGCAAAAAAACCTAATTAAATTTGAATTTCGCGGACGACCATGGAACTTCCAGCGTATGGCTGACCTTTGATGTATCTTAATAACTATTGTGTGTTACCCATATTTGCAAAATAAAATTCAATTCTTACACATAATAAAATAATGTCTTTGTTCGGTTTGTGGATCGAAATCACAATCATTTATTTTTATACGGAAGTTCTCGTTAAATTATAGCTCTATTTGAGCCGAGTCAAAACAGCACCATGATTCTATGTTATAAAAGTAACTTTATCATTACAACAAGACAGCCAGTGAAAGTAACACCTTGTTACTCTTCTAACAAAGGAGACAATAAGACTAGTTCACTTACAATGTAAACTAACCTATACCGATTAATCGATTTAAAAAATCGATCCCGCTAGCTCCCGTCACTAGTAACAACTCTAGAACTGTAGACTAAACGACGCCATCTTTTTTAACTGACAGCCGACATTCAGCGAATGTATCGCGTCACTTTACGTTCTATACTAAACGGTTGTTTTCAAAGAGACTAATCAAAATAAAAAATCATTCAAGTATTCAAATTAGTCTGAGAATCAGCACTATTTGAACGTCAAAATTACAGAACACAGTAAGAACCCCAAAAGGCTAGCGCTAGCTTCCTAGTGTTTTATCTGGGAAGAAAAAAGGGCGCAACAAACTCCCCAGTAGCACAGCAGTAGGTTTGTCTGACCGACTCTCCGTCCATCTGGATGTCTGCTCCATCTGTATACTGCTAATTTATAAACGTTACAATGGTCTCTCAATGGTGTGTTTTTGACAGTTTTTGTATGGCAAATCTGTCAAAAACTTACCATTGAGAGACCATTGCGACGTTTATAAATTAGTAGACTTAGGCCCCAGGTGTCTTACAAAAAATTACGTCTTACCATGGCTTCTATAAAAAGAAGGTTAACAATAATAGTTTTGGTGATATGAAATCCGCAGTTCGCGACTTCCCGGTCCTTTTACAAACTGCTAGTTTCAGCTGCTTTAATGTCATTCCATTATTAGACGCTTTATTACGGTAAAGCGCTTGTTGCTGCAGCGATGCGATATTTTCCGCTTGACGACAGCTTATCTAGGTCAGAAGGGCTCGGGGAGGTCTGACGTCACAGTGCATTTGAACACCGGCTCCAACCCAAAAAGGTCGTATATACCAACCTCGTTCATTTCAATATTAGCCCTAGACCCTATATTTAGAGACGAAAATTAAATTTTCCATTTTAATTACGAATTACCTTGCTTCTTTATTATTTTCCAAAGGTTGTATACGTTAATACGTCGTTTGTTTAAATTGAATCTTATCTGTTAACGATTGGGTTGGGATTTGACCGGGGTTCGACTATTGCGTTATGTTGGCATGTTATGAAGGTCTAAGCTCTTTTAACGTTATGGGCGCCTGGTACTTTGTCACCGTGTGAGCGGTGAAGCGTGATCTTTGATTTACTGTTTGTTCGTCATTCATGACTATTGTTTACCCGACTACAAAAATGGGTTGTGTTTTGAAAGGATTATGAATGTCTGCTAAAACAATATACCTATTGCGATCAAAAATTCGTGTGCCAAATATGGTGATTATCCAATTTATTTCCAGAATTGCTGTGCTAATTTAAGAATATTGGGGCCGATAAAATGAATACATGACCATGAGACATAACTCTGTGTCTGAAGTTGGCTACACATACGGCAAACCCTTTTGTAGGTTTTCTGTACGCGGCGGTAACCAAGGGGTATCGTGTTACCCAGTAAATGGGTCGTGGTGGTCAGAAAAGCAGTCGCTCCATGAAAAATACTGGTATTCGCACTGCTGAGAACACGGTGGAGCATACGGTGGAGGTCTGCCCGGCTTGGTCGGAGCACCGCCCTCGCCGTGTCCTTGAGGAGGCGATCGGCGGCGGCGATCTCTCTCTTCTGTCCCTGGTCCATGCCATGGTACGGAGCGAGAGTGCACGGGTAGCCGCCACCTCCTTCTTCGAAGCAGTAATGCTCGCGAAGAGGGAGGCCGCGCACGTGAGGGAGAGGCAGTATATGCGCCCTCACGGGCCTAGGCACCGCAGGAGACGCCCTGAAGTAATGGGTAGCTCGCTGTCCGGTAGGGACCAAGCCCGGGTCGACAGCGCATTGTGTTCCACACGCGTCTCAAAGAGATGTCCGCACCAACTGGTGGGGGTCTGCAAGGGCCGATGCCGGCCAGGGGCGCGGGTTGTTTGAAAGAGATACCGTCGCCCCTGGCACACAGGCAACTTAGGGAACACGGGCGGGTTTTAGTCAGTAAAAGTCTGACATACCCTCCTGCTCCATTCAGAGCGGTAGAAGTTATTTGATAATTTACCAGCATCAAGAAAAAAAAAAAGAAAGCTGCATCTGGTTATACTGGAAGCCGACCCCGACATAGTTGGGAAAAGACAGATGATCATGATGGTACGCAGCGATAATCACATTCCATCGCCAAAATCTTCGCAAAATAGCTAAAAAAAAATCTACAGAAGAAAAAACGTAATGTATGCACGTACTGCCTACTTTCATCCTAATAACTGGGTAAATAGGTCACCAGGTCACGTGATATGGGCGTGCCTCAATGCATTTTATACTTTCAAAAGTTTCCGCTTTTCCAAATAAACGCGGAACAAAAAAACCTTAACTTTAACATAACGCCTGTAGTCCCCGAAAGGTTGGGCAGAGGTGTTTTTTTTTATCCTATTTTGCTTATACCCACGTTTCGCCAATCCCGTGTAATAGGGGGCGTTGTCATCAACCCGGACGCAAATCTAGACACCAGGGCCTCAAGTCTGCTATTACAATAGTGTCAAAATGGTCTATCATTGATTTCATAATTGTTGATTTTGACAAGTTTGGTAATCTACTAACATAATGGCGTCATTATGACTTTCCAATGGTCAGCCACTGACACTCCATTGAAAGAAATGGCATTTAGTGGTAATCTCGTACATAATGACAAATGAATGACTGACTTGGCGGTAATTGTTGACAGTTCCTAAAATAATATGTTAAAAACAATATGTTAAAATATATACTTAAAAATGAAAACGGGCACGAATAAATGTTCAAAAGTAGTACTTTTTCGAAAATCATTTCTACTAACGGGTTTTATAATAATAGCGATATGACAATGCCATTTTAACACAATTCTATTACGAGACTATTGACCGACCACTGATAGACCATTATGAATTTAGCAGATTACGAACTTTTACCAAAATGACAATGCGATTCCATTGTATTGGAACGACGAATTTATAAAAATAGCAGACTTGGGTCCCAGGATGCTACTAAGAAATTCCTAATGTTAAAACCAAATAACAGTTTGCTTGGCCTGGGAATCGAATCCAGGTCACGCAGTGAGCAAGCGTGGTGATCACCGCTCGTTCCTTCTCTGTATGACAAGAGCCTTTTGACCTTCCCTGGGCAGGTACTGACGGATATTATATTTAAGTTAGGGGCCGGTGGAATTAAAATAGACATAACGCGACAATTAGTCACAATAATTTAATTTGAACAATTCAATTCAATTAACCAAAACCATAGTATACATATTGCCTCAATGACCAAAACTATACCTTGTGTTTTTAAAGTTTTGTAGAACATCCTAATAGGGATGTCCTACTTTTACCTTACTAAAAAGTAACTCTTGTCTGTTACGCTTTCACGCCTAAACCGCTGAACCGATCGTCATGAAATTTGGCAGAGATATAACCAGGGATATGGAGAAGGACATAGGTTATACTTTTTTACGCGACAACCGACATCCACGCGGGTGGAGCCGCGGGCAAAAGCTATAAAAAATATATTTGTAAATAACTCAAAACATGCTTGCTTTTATTTTTGCTTTTCAGTTAGTGTTGATGATGTAATTGCAGTGGCCAGAACATTTTTTGCATCTGACTGGTGCTGATTGGTCCCTAAAACATGTCAAATTTCATAATATATCGCCGGGTTAAAGGCAAAACCAATTATTTAGTCCAAAAAGTCAATATAAAATTTTCCGTAAGCGCATTTGGAAGTTTGCTATTAAAATTATGTCCTTAGTAAAAAAAAATCTCAGTCGCAAATATAAGAGCGTGTTCGTTCCAACCAAACATACCTACTAAACAAAAACTAAACAAATTACTTCATTTGTGCAAAAAAATAAAAATCCAACTAATATTATAAATGTGAAAGTTTGTGAGTATGGATGTATGATGTTTGTTACTCTTTCACGCAAAAACGGCTGAACGGATATGAATGAAATTTGGCACACAGGTAGCTTCATAGCTTGTTACCTGGAATAACACAGAGGATACTTTTTATCCCGGTACTACGTTCCTGTGGGATAGTTTTCGACCTCCACGCGGGCAAGGGCTAGTAAATTATGACCCCCTTTCCAAATGCGCTTACGGAACATTATAAATTGACTTTTTTGGACTAACTGGTTTTGCCTTTAACCCGGCGATTTTTAGGTTTGTATTTTACCGCAATCAACAAATTCTGGCCAATATGAAAACATAGTAAGTAACTACGCGATTCACGAATTAAAAACAAAAATAATCATGCTACTATTTCGGTAATCACTACTTCTTCACTCAAAATCAGGCCTTATGACATCATTCATAATGTATGTTTTTCTTTGATAGGTCGTCGGAAGGTTTATTCAAATGAGTTTCGTACAACTTCTTAACTTCCTGTTCGCCTAGTACTATTCTGCGCAGTTACATAATGTGCACGGTGTTTTAACACCTGTGAATATTAATCACGCTGCACGCTGATGGCACGTGTATTTTATGTGGACGGGGGTAAGCAGAATTGAAGGTTAAAATAACAAGATTCCATTATGTTATGATTCTGTTAAGTCAGCTGTCGACTGAAAATTATAGGAATGTTCCAATGTTTCTCTGCAGCCTAATTGAAAAACCTCTTATATTTTTTGGCATCCTAGTCTTTATATTTTGCATTGATAGTCAAATTCTAAAAGAAATCTTATTAAAGAAAGAGCAGTTAGTTACTTGGGACTCTGAAATCGAAAGAAAGTGGTTTTTGCCAATAATGGCCATTCATCCAAAAAAACCTTTACAAGTAGGCTTTATCCAGGGTCAATCGTTACGGGTAGTCAGAAGTCCATAAGTCTGAGTACCAGTCTTACCAAAGGGTATCGAGGTGCCCTGTCACTGATTCACATAGGCTGCTGCTTCATGTAAAATATTGGTATTCCACTGCATCCAGTTAGACTAGAGGCCTAATTAGCAAACTCTCAAAATAGCCAATCAATTGTGCTCAGGTGGCCAATTCTCGTAATTAAATGTAGTCGCAGTGTCATCTCGGCGACAAGCAAATGTCAAAAACTTGTCAAAAATGTATGAAAACTCGAGGTATATTTGACAGATTCGTACTGAGATCAGACCGTGAACGTTCTTAAAATTACGAGAATTATCCCTCAGATCTCGTGCAAACCCTTGGTAGCGTGACAACCAGAGAATAATCAACAAGTGACAGCTACCTGGCTTGCGCCCAGGTTCACCATAGCAACCCCGTCGTAATTGGCACTAACCGTACTTTCTAATGACATAATACACTGATTTGGATGTACTTACGTCAATTTTTTAGCAGTGAGCAGTGGTGGCCAAGTGGTAACGGCTGCGACTTACGAGTTGTAGGTCGTGAGTTCGAACCCTGACAAGGCGCTTTACTTTGTGTAAATGATTTCATCACCACTGCTCTCAAAACGGTGAAGGAAAACATCGTGAGGAAACCGGCATGTCCTAGAACCAAAAATTCGAAGACATGTGACATCTACCAACCCGCACTGGGCCCGCGTGGTGGATTACGGCCCAATCCCTCTCACCGAGAGGAGGCCTGTGTCCCAGCAGTGGGAACATTATAGGCTTATGATGATTATACACATATATGAGTAAGCTCGAAATTTGAAAGAAGTAGACATACCGATCACAAATAAATTGAGATAAGGGATAAGTTTTGGACGTCATAATGGCAGTAGCTCCATGTAAAATATTGTTGCTAAGCGGCATCTGGTTAGACTGGAAGACGACCACATACAATATAATTTGGGACGATCACAGCTACGCTAGGCGGATGAGACCTAATTTTAATCAGTAATGTGTAGTCTACAGTAAATGATCCTATGAACTTAGCATAAAGGTAGTTAACACTTAATCAACAAAGGAAATGACAAATCGTATTCATGCCTAAAACTGTGAGATAAACTGAAAAAAAAAGAAGAAATTAACAGGTTGCTAACCCAAAACATATAATCATAACAAGTATCCCCCCTTCTAAACAAAAATCATACATCGTTACCATATGTTGTTACGGAGCCAAAAAGAGATAGAAGGTAGAAACACAGTTGTGAGAGTGAGATAACCGAATGTTTGTCAACATACAGAATGTATTTTTAGAATTATGTTTCCGCGAGTAGAATTTAGATAAGTGCCGTGAATTAGTATATCAACAGTTTTATCGTTTGAACATATAGGTTAGTGTGTTTCGCATTCTATAGTTAAAGATTAATTAATTACAGGAATAATAAAAAACTTATCAACGCTTTTATTTTTTTATTGTCTTTTTTTTTTTTGTAATTAGGGAGATTACCGACGCAGAACTTTTGAATGCCACAGGGTTTTGGAATCTATGATGAAATAGGGTCATTTCGCCTGTTCGCGTCCATTTAGTGCAGTTGGCAAGTTTGACGGCGATAATAAAAATATACCAGCACTAATTTCTATGAAAAAAATATGTAATGTGTTCATTATATAGTCTATTTTAAGATTAAATATCATTATTGTTCCAAACATCTTGTGTTTGTTTTTTAAATAGATAAACTTCAGAATTAGGCGTTTTACCCACTTTGCGTCCACAAAAGCCAAATTGCGTCCACCCGTGGACCATTTAGCGTCCACCAGCTTAGAAAAGGAATATAGGGGTGACATTTTTAAGAATTTGTACAGAAAGATTGTATTTTAACAATTTCTTTATTTAAGAATATAATTAATATTAAAAATCAACTTTATTATAATTAAAAACATCACTTAAAAATAAAAATCTTCTCAACATTGATTGAACATAAAATTAGGTAAGTAGTAGGTAAATAATGATTGGACCTTTAAGAATAAACAGTAATCAGTTCTGTTAATTTTACCCCAAAATCACAAATTTTCCAAACCACTTTTGACCTGGGCGATCATCTTTGAAATTATTTTAAAACTCCCCTTCTCGAATTATTTTCACAAACAGTATCCAGCAATTCTTGTTTTTTCACAGGAAATCCACATTTGGAAATGTTAAGAAGCCATTCAACTACTTTTTTTCATCATCTACTCTTAGCGCTGATTCTGGTCCCGGTTTCTTTACTCCATCTGTTCTGCGCCCACTGATTTGGTTCAATATTGTGGTCTTGGGAATAGCATATTCTTTGCCTAAGTCTTATCGATTTATTCTTCTCTCGAATTTCATTTAACGCTTTTTTTAAATCGTCTTCTGTGTATGTTCTCTTTTCCTTCTTCTTTCTTGTCTCCGAAGAACTCATGTTAAATAGAAAAAAATAACAATGAAAGAAATTACTCATTTCATTTAAAAATAGAATTATAAACACGTAGTCATAATAAAAAAATTACAATAATAAAAATCAATACATTTTAAATTATTTTTACAAGCAAGCCAATTGTATTTAACGAAAATAGTGGACGCAATTTCGTTTATTATTATCCCCTGTAGGTATAGTTTGCGTCCATTGCGGACGCAAAGTCGACGTTTTGTAAATACGATGTAGTAATTCGCGTCCACCTTATTTTATTCGTTAAATATAAAAATCATAAGCAAATTCATTATTAATATTATTCCTTTTTTTATTATAAAAGTCTAGAAACAGCTATGTATCCTAAAATTCACATAAAACAATAAAAAACTTACCATCGAACGCGCCGCTGCACACTATTTTTTATCTAAAAATCCCGCGCGTACGCACTCCCTGATGAACAGCCGAGACTAAGTATTTTTTCTAAACGGGATTGGTTTGGCGCACGGACCTTTTTTCCATGTTTGCGTGCCTCTTATACATTGAGGTATTAGCGGTAATGACTTTTCGTTTGATTGGTGTGTTAGTTTACTTATTTTCGAGGATTTTTAAAGGGAGACCCGTAAAATGGACGCGAATTGGGCGATGGACGCGAACAGGCGAAATGACCCTATATATGTCCGAATGAAGTTCGATGTGTTACCGATAGACTGCCATCTCCTACTTTATGTTAATCTTATTCCATAGCAGTATCATCATTATATCGGCCACCATCTACTGCTAAACATAGATCTCCCAATGACCAACGTATGGCCTTCATAAAACTCGCTTGGCAGACGGATTGGAGGACGCAGTATGTTGTTATTTTAACAGACAGTTGGACGTTGCCGCCACCCTCGTGAGTGACTCCCTTCTCACGGGAAGTCCATTATTTTATTAGGATATCATACAGAACATCTTGGCTACATATAAATTAAAGAACAAAGTTTACATTAATATCTAATTGTGAAGCAAAACGTACGCGTGCTCAGACTGCGTAGACGTTGCACTCACGTACCTAACTATATTGGATTTAGTTGATGTGCCGTGTACAATATGCATGTTATTTGTTACAACCTCTGCTATCCTGGTATCACGACCGGCTTCGAACGTAGTTGCAGGTTACAAAACTTGGATCATGGGGTTTGAAAAGTCATAAAGAATTACCTATTGAAAACATCGTAAGGAAAGCTGGACCTTATTATTTCCGAAATCTCCAACACGCAGAGAGCGAGTGTGGTGAGTGGTGATTTGGTGACTAATGTTCGTTCCTCTTTATGAGAAGAGGCTTTATTTTGTATTGTAACAATATATTAGTCTGATAATATTAGACAAACGGCATACATATTCCGCCATCTATTGAATAAATATCAATAATGTGCATGTGCTATCGCATAAAATATGATTTGCATGATTTGCAAACGTGGCCATCATGTTAAAGATAGCATGTTCTCTGCTCACCTAATAAAGATAAGAAGGGAAATCAATTTACTCTAAAGATAAACGATGGAAGAACACTCGTGTAAATTAAATCAGCTGCTGTTCATGGCATGTGTGTGAGTTATATGGTTGGTTCTTTATCGTCATATCTTTAACACTTCTGTTAGCCTAGTACTAACAGGAAATAAAATGAAGATGATAGAAATAACAGTCGCTGAAACTGGGACATTTCAAATTTTAGTTATGCGGAAAGAGCGTACCTTTCAGAACTTCTGCAATCCAATCAATTTCAGTAGTTGCATGAAATAACAAAACATAACTTCACGCCTTTCCCGAAGGGTCGGACAGATATTGCATGTTATAATAGTCGTTGAATAAAGCTTCCAAGATTGAACGGAAATATTGTTCTCTTTCATACCTTCAGAACTTTTGTTATCCCAGTACTTTAGAGCGAAGATGGCAGATAAGTGCAGCGCCAAAAATGAATTTCGCCAGGATTCCTAGATTCGACTAAATCTGGCTAAGTATTTAATATATCCGGAAATTTTTTGTAAACAAACAAACCGATTTCCCATGCCAAAGATTTGCAGTCGGATTGACGTCAATTTGAATTCAACATCAATAAAATTACGACAATTTGACAACCGATACGACGTATATTCAAACATAACATTACGCCTGGAAAGTTTTGAGTGTAGGTAGATGTGGATGGATATAAGAGTAGGGTTAGATCAAATAAACGATGGATGGACTGAAAGACATTTTGGCTTGAACGGTGGTGACTACTGAGATGACGCCTGATACAGATGTATGGAAGAAAAAGACATTTTGCGCCAACCTCGAACTAGAGTCCTCGATGGGATAGGCAGAAATCGTGCATAACAATCCCTAATTATATCATTGATATGGCCATTAGCCAACAGGTTCGCCGTTCCCGAAAGGATCTTTCGACATGTTGGATAGACTATAAGAAGGCCTATGACTCGGTGCCACATACATGGCTTAGGAGGGTACTGGAGTTGTATAAAGTAGATGCAACTCTGCGTACCTTCCTGACTTCGTGTATGGGGCAATGGAGAACGATCCTTCGCTATCCAGGATGTCGAAATATCCAGAGGAATAGCGAGCCGATAAGGATCGAGCGAGGCATATTTCAGGGCGATAGTCTGAGTCCGCTTTGGTTCTGCCTAGCCTTGAATCCTCTTAGCATATTGCTGGAGCATTCAGGTATAGGCTATCGGCTGAGGAGAGGTGGTCAGGTTATATCTCACCTCCTCTATATGGATGACCTAAAACTCTTTGCTCCCAACAAATTGCAACTGATGGAGCTACTGAAAGTAACTGAAACTTTCAGTAGCGCTATCAGGATGGAATTTGGTGTGGACAAATGTGCGGTCATGCATGTAAAGCGAGGGAAGATTGTGGAATCCGTGGGAACCCAACTCTCGGATTCCATACACCTTAGATCCCTCTCCTCAACCGAAACATACAAGTATTTGGGTATGTCGGAAGCGTTGGGTATCAATGTTACTGACATGAAGCAATCGTTGAAGGAGCGTTTCTTCTGCCGCCTGAATAAAGTTTTAAATAGTCTTTTATCAGGCGGAAATAAGGTGCGCGCTTTCAACGGTTGGGTCATGCCGGTTTTGTTGTACTCTTTCGGCATACTCAAATGGACTCAGACGGA
Source organism: Polymixis flavicincta (assembly GCA_949987655.1). Taxonomy (NCBI): domain Eukaryota; kingdom Metazoa; phylum Arthropoda; class Insecta; order Lepidoptera; family Noctuidae; genus Polymixis; species Polymixis flavicincta. The sequence continues at coordinate 628,394 of OX465198.1, read as the reverse complement.
ACTCGACGCCCTGGATAGGAGGGTCCGCACACTACTTACCACAAATCGGATGCATCATCCACGGTCATCGGTGATGAGACTGTATATCCCGCGAAAATGTGGAGGTCGAGGCTTCTTAAACGCTCAGACCCTCCACAATCGCGAGATATGCAGTCTCAGGGAATATTTCTTAGAAGCCGACGTGGGGATGCACCGAGATGTGGTCTCAGTGGACAAGGGACTCACCCCGCTCTCCTTGGCTAACGAGAACTGGCGCAAACCTAAAGTATTAGATACTAATGACCGCAGGGAGGTATGGCAGGGCAAAGAGCTTCACGGGCGCTTTTATCGAGTCCTACATGGACCAGATGTAGACTTCTTAGCGTCCGTATCCTGGTTACGATTCGGTGATCTCTTTGGAGAAACCGAAGGTTTTGTCTTTGCAATTATGGACGAAGTTATGATGACGAACAACTACCGGAAATATATTGTGAAGGATGGCACGGTTGACATCTGTCGGGCATGCCACCGTCCGGGGGAATCAATCCGACACATTATTTCTGGCTGTTCTCGTCTGGCTAACGGAGACTATTTGCGTAGGCACAACCTTGTAGCCAGGATTATCCACCAGCAACTTGCTCTGAAATACAGTCTTGTGGATTCAGAAGTACCGTACTATAGGTATGTGCCCGACCCAGTTCTCGAAAATGGCACTATCACATTGTATTGGGATCGATCTATCATCACTGACCGGACTATTGTTGCCAATAAGCCGGACATAGTGGTGATAGATCGAATAGAGCGTCGCACAATGATTATTGATATAGCAGTCCCACATGACGAGAACCTCGTGAAAGCTGAGCAAGATAAAAAAATCAAGTATCTTGACCTGGCACGCGAGGTTGTCGACATGTGGGATGTGGATACAGCAGTCATTGTGCCGATAGTCGTGACGGCCAATGGCATTATAGCCAAGAGCCTCGACCAACACCTCAGGAGGCTCTCGTTAGGCAGCTGGATCAAGGGCTTGATCCAGAAAGCAGTTCTACTGGACACGGCGCGTATAGTGAGGAGGTTCCTCTCTCAGCAGCCCTGACCACCGGTAGCTTGGACCCTGTTCCCGATACCGGTGGGCTACTATTTTTTATATTTTTAAATGTTTTTTTTTTAATCATTTTTGTAAAAATATTTAAAAATATACTAAATATGTATTAAAGAAAATAAACGAAATTATAAATGCGAAAGTAACTCTGTCTGTCTGTCACGCTTTCACGCCTAAACCGCTGAACCGATCGTCATGAAATTTGGCAGAGATATAGCTTGGGATATGGAGAAGGACATAGGCTACTTTTTACGCGATAACCGACATCCATGCGGGTGGAGCCGCTGGCGAAAGCTAGTACAATAATATACAGCTGTGTGAAATAATATTATGTATTATCAAACATTCAAACATAGACGTCCTTGCGATACCATCGTTTATGATAACAATTTGATAAGTTATCGATTTCTAAATAGGTTAGCTATCAGCAATTTATGTGCGGAAAAAAATACAACAATTTTGTATGCAATCGCCAACACGCTGTGCGTAAGCGTCGTGATCAATGCTCGTTCTTTATCTGTATCAGAAGAGGCATTTGTCCAGCATTTGGAGAAATCATACTGAAATATTACGATAATGGATATTATTTTTATTGGACCAGTATCTTACCGATGCTGCCGACGAAGGTGTGTGTTTGCCTCATCATCATCCACATCCTGACTTCATCCACTGCTGGTTGCTTCTCTTTTTTTCTGTCCATCTCCACGCTCCCGACTCATCCAACTTTTGCCCGCCATGGCAACAATATCATCCGCCCATCTTGCTTGAACTCGGTCTATTAGCCTGATGCCAAGCACGGAACGCTCCATGGCTCTCTTTGCAACTCTCAGCCTGTACTCGGCCTCCTGCGTGAGCCTCCACGTCTCAGCAGCTACTCAATCAATACTTGAAGACTTCCAGGTTATAGCTATCGGTTACGTCCCTTCCTCATCAACATCTGCATAGTCTTTTGTAACTATGTTGTCGGTCGTTTGGTTGGCTTCCAGTCTAACCGTATGCAATCGATTACCAGTACTTTACAAGGAGTTACTATCTGACTTCCACAACTTAATTACGGGTAACACGACAGGTCTTGGTAAGACTGCTTGCCAGAATATTGGGCTTCAGACTATCGTTAAGACTGTCAAAGATCTCCGAACGACAGCTGACACCAATGGCTTATCGTGCTTTCTGAGGCCCGGAGGGGTCCCAGTATTAAATGGAAGGTGACCCATCCACGAGCCGACCTCGCTTGCCTTAGTTCTTGTCCATAATATGTGTACAAACTCTTGAGATATTTAGAAAAAAGATATATCAACAGCTCTTCCGACATCGTGCATATAAATAAATAAATAAACCGAAATACACATACTTCTCGCCACGTTTTTGGAGCGCTTCCAAAAATGTATGTGAGTAGTTTATACGGTATTCTTATAGTTAAATTCTGTTTATATTCATTCGCGGGTTAAGAATAGAGGTTAAGCGTGAGGTAAAGATTCTGATGGGTTAGGTAAGCGATGGAATTTCAATTTAATGAAAATTTTGTACAGCTATCTGTATAAAGGGGATGCCTATTTTTGTCTTCAAGTAGGATATTGAATTTATAATTGTGAATGTGAAGACTATGTGTGTCATTTTTTTCGTTTGGTTTCTTTTAGCTTTAAAATCTGGCGGTTTGAGTAAATGCAGCCTGCACAAATGTCCTTTCTTTGGTATTTTTCATAGAATCGTTGAGTTCCTTAAGTTCTGAGTTGAGCTGCATGATTACTGATAAATGCGTGCACTGATTGGACAGGTCCACTCAATATGTGTGGTCAAAAGACAATTTCAAACAACAATCTACAATGTCTTCACATAATCTGAAAAAGATTATGTCTGGACTTTAGAAGAGACTGTGACCTCTGAGTTACTTTCGGCCTTTCTTCTCAGAGTAGTCAGATAGGAAACCCTGATCTCATCTAGTTTTTAAATTATGATTTGTGTGTAAAAGTGTTTGTGTGTCAGCCTCGTCCAGGTTTTGCCCGCGATGGCAACAAAGTCGTGCGCCCATCTTGCCGCCGGACGATTGACATCTCGTCTTCCAGTCCTCTGTCACAACCTTACTCCAACTGTCATCATGGCGCCTTGTCGGAAGGATTCGTGTGTAGGCGTGATGTTATAATATTTTTCATAAATTTTTCCGTATTACATAACGATTATTCAAGCTTTTCAAATCAAGTGTTACAACTAGTGACGGGTGTAGCACGTCAAATTGTTGCTAACCAATGACATTATCGCTCTGTTGCCAAGTGCAATACTTGAGGTAAACTCTGTGGTCATTTGTCACGTTTCGAATTTTATTACAGTCAAGTTGGTATGGATTTAGTAATGCAGTTTGAATTGCTCATTTTGTTTGTGGCTCTTGTGTATTGTTATAAAAGGGAATAATATGAACCAGAAATACTGACACTTAACCAGAGAATATGGGAATGCCAATGACTGCCAGCAAATCCATTCAACCGTTTTTGCGCAAATCAGGAACACACATCCAAAGGCACGGACCCACACTAGAAATAAACTTTTTTCAAAAACATTAAGAAAACAGCTTTCTTTTTTTAGTTTTTGGGTGGGTAATCATCAAATTACTTCTCCCGCTATGGGTGGAGCAGGAGGGCGTGTCAGACTTCTACTGACTAAAAACCACCCGTGTTCCTTCAGTAGCCCGTATGCCAGGGGCTGTGGTAACTCTTTCAAACAAACCCGCACCCCTGGCAGGCATCCCACATACAGACATATTTCAGGTGTCTTTTGGGCGGACATTCCTCTAGTATTAAGTGTATCTAGTTGTAACACAGGGGAAAAAAAAACATTTTTCGGTTATAATAAAATTATGGCTTTTCCATACATTTTGACCAAGTACTTTGGTTTGATTTTTAACCGGTGCGCAAACTGTAACCATGAATTCAGCATATCATTCTAGAGGAGTTTTTTGCCAAAAAAATCTGCTGTTTCATTGAAAAGTGCAATACCTACGCGGTCAAAATGTATGGAACAGCTGATTTTTCTGTCTAGAATGATATGCTGAATTCATGGTTACAGTTTGCGCACTGGTTAAAATTTAATCCTATAGAACAGCAGATTTTTTTTGCTAACAGACGAGAACTTTCTATGCTAGAGTATCATAATGCTGAATTCAAGGCGTATGCGCATTGGTTACAAAAAATCCTCTAAGCTAATTAAGTAGGTACTATTTTGGTAAAATTTGAGTTAGCTTAGTGACTCAAAATATTATTAATAGTAGGTAAATTTATATAAAAACCAAAATTAATATAGATACCCAACATGTGGGTAAAGTATTGCCAGCAAATTTAATTTGACGCTGAATATCACCATCTGTCAGGTGAGTTTCCAGCTGAATACCAGTTATTTTCGTGGAGCGACTGCCCACCTGATCTCCACAACCCAGTTACTGGGTAACACGATATCCTCTATCCTGTTCAAAGTGTTGTGGCAGTCATCCTCGATATTTTTTTAGTACGATCGTTAATTTTCTTTCGCCACGTTCTTGGTTGTGGCAACTGCTAGCAACGACTATAATCCCAAAAACACACTACCAGCATACCTATCCTGTGTGTAGCTTCGTGTTTGGGTTATCAGCGAACTGCGAAGCTTTTGTCAGGTCGGGAGGCAGCCTATTTTTAAACGGTTTTATTTTGCTTGCCCTGTTTGTTTGGGTCAAATTTAGTACTTAAAAATTGTATCCCCTTCCTGTTGGCAGATTGATCTGATTTTGATACACACCTTTAGTTTTGAAAACAATATATTTTAATTTAAAAAAAAAAATGGATGACAAATATATTAAGTAACGAAATAAAAACTTGAAAATAAAAAGCAGTATGGTGGATAACTCATTGTTTCGGCTCGCTACGTGTCTCCGCTTGGGCGCATCTTGTGTTGCTCCCCATCGGTGTCACTGCGGTGAAGCTGCCGACATTTTCTGCCACCATGGCCTGTCCTGCTGCAGGAGTGCAGGTCGCATAGCACGCCACGCCAGCATCAACAATATTATTCGTCGAGCCCTTGTCACCGCCGGCGCACCAGCGGTATTAGAACCAAACGGCATGGTACGTGACGATGGGAAGAGAAGAAGGTGGGTAGACGTCTGGTGTGGGATGCAACCTGTGTCGACACCCCTGCGCCATCTCATGTTCCTAGCACGGCGGGCTGTGTTGGTGCCGCTGCTGCGGCTGCTGAGACCCTCAAGCGGCGTAAATACTGTAACCTTATGGGTAACAATAGTTTTGAGCCGTTTGGGGTCGAAACGCTCGGGTCATGCATGGGGCCCGAGTGCACGTCTCCTCTTTAAGGAACTCGCCGGCTGGTTGACACTTCACGTGAGCAGAGTGCTGGGTCATTCTTCGGCCAAAGAATAAGCATTGCCATTCAACGTGGCAACGCTGCCGGTCTTGTGGGCACTTTTCTTGATGACAGCAATGCGGAAGAATACTTCGACGCCTAAGTGTCGTTTTGTTTTTGTATTGTATTGGTTTAGGTAGTTCGTTTTAATTTTTATAACAAATTAATTGTTTTGTCCTCAAATAACACCAAAATGAAATAAGCTTTTTTTTAATGTTTTTAAAATTATTCGGTAAAATAAAATCGTGGGGCGTGTGAAACACATTTACTCAGGTTACGCTAAGCCCATAGATATTTTTAATATTTCTATGGCTAAGCCCCACGATTTTATTTCACCGAATTATTTTTTAGCTTTTTGTTAAAACCGGCAATAAAATAACATTTGAAAAACTGCCACAATGAGCACATAATCAGCCTATAATGCCCCCACTACTGGGACAAAGGCCTCCTCTCTTTTTGAGAGTGACAATAGGAAGATAACATCATCACGCCTTGTTTCCCCGAAGTGTTGGTTGGCAGAAGTGTACCCACATTTTGACAGTTATGTTTAAGTCTCATGCAATAGGGGGCGTGACTATTGCCATTAAAGAGGCACAAATCCACACTCCGATCTGCTACTGACAAATTCCAGGTAGTAAAACCCAATAGCAGCAGTAGCGCTTTCGACTGATAGACTAACGAGGCAGTCCACAATGGAAACAGTGCTTTTAAAGTCATAAAAAAACATTCCTATAAATACATTTTATATCGTTTCCCAGTCATCGCATTTCTCACAAAGACACCAGTAGGTACACCGCTGTTACTAGGCGCGGTTATCCTTGACCCACATTGTGTGATGCAACCCCCCCCCCCCCCCCCCCCCCTCCCTCACAGTGACCCAGTTCCCCGTGCCCTGGATTCGAAGCTCTTTGTGAGAGTAGCTTCGGGGTGAAAATGTACCTTTGTGTATTTCAGTTCTTTGTTTGTTGCATGTAACGATTTTATTTTTGGGGGCTTTGGCGGCGTAATACTTGTGAATTTACAAGCATAATCAGCCCTGTTCCCACTGCTGAGACAAAAGCCTCGTCGCGTAGAAAGGACGTGGGCCGTAATCCACTGCGTGGGCCCTTTGCGGGTTGGTAGAGTCACCATGTCTTCGATTTTTGTTGTTGTAGGACTTATCGGTTTCCTCACGATGTTTTCCTGTACCGTTTTGAGAGTAATGATGATGAACTAATTTACGCAAAATAAAGCGACTGTCTAGGTTAGAACCTACGATTTACAACTCGTAAGTCACTGCTGTTACCACTGGGCCACATCTACTAAAGTAACTTTACAGAAATGGATAAAAATCATTAAATAGCCTTACAGCGTACGAATAAATATATAAACACCTAATTCTTTAAAAATAATGAGGTAGAAAAAACCTACATATTTAAACCCAAAAAGAAAAATATTCCGGGTTAAACATAAATGAATTACAGTCTGTTATCAGTCTACCTATATGAAATTCGCGAAGTAAAACTGCCAAAATATTTCATTGATTCCTGGCTGAATGTATTTTTGCAAGAAATAATTGTGTGACAACGGGCGTTACGACGAATTTCACCAACTATACTAAACAGCGTTCAAGAGCTGTCCGTGTCATTTCCAATTTCACTTGCCGATCGTGTTCATTGGTGAAACTCGCCCTAAAGTAGGCACTTTGTGTTGCAAATTGCTGATGTATTGAAAACACCTAAAAACGTTTTTTTTTTGTTATTCCAGATGCACAGTTGCGATCCCGTGCCCGTCCCGGCGGCTTCGCCACCGGCTTCCGGGCCCAACCTCTTACTGCAACTAGGCCGGCTCATCATCAGGTCGCGAAGTTCCAGCCCCGCGGCCCGCGCCCCGCCCCAAGACCGTATCATACACTCCAAGCTAGTTGCTGCTAAACCTTCCACCAGCACACAGGTATAATTCCCTAGTACTCGAGGTGAACCAAGAAATCCGCTAATTCTTCCATTACTATCCAAATATGCTGCTCTGGTCGTTTTGGACTTCGTGGTTAAGCTGTTAACACGTTTTAGAAGATGTTTTTTAGTAGTGGGGGTGGCATAAACATATGGCTTATTCTACGCTTAATATAGGTACAGCCACGAATGCATGCTGTCCTAGTAGGTGATTAGGTATGTTATAAAACATACTGTTTTTAAGCCAAAGTGTAGCAAAAACGGGCAAGCTTATGGCAACATGGATAAAAAAAAGAAAAATGTTGATGGGTGCCCCATCTAGTCAAAAGTAGTCCACTTCGAGACACAAATCTCCACACCATTATTTTCGACCCTCGTCTACTCTCATTCAACTGCTACCAGCCATCAATTGAACCTGTTATCTATTGATTCCAGGTCCAAACTCAACCGAAGCCAGCAGAGACTGAGGAGCCGAAGCCAGCCGTGGAGGCCCAGCTCAACACCCGCGTGCAGGCGCTGTGGGACGAACAGATCCCTGTCTGCATTGAGGTAAATATTCGTTTAGATTGCGACCATTACTGAACATGGTCCATGTTTTAAAATTTCTAAACACGTATGTATTTACATAATTTAAATTACTAGTGGTCCCCCGGTGCGGGCGGTCGAAATTCGACCATAATTAAGACACATGAGCTTTAATGCGCTGCTTCTCCATAAACTTTAACTGTGCCAAATGTTCTCCGTTCGCGTAATTTTCGTTAAAGCAGTACAAAGTTTTTGCTCATATAAATTCAAATTTCATGACATATAGCGTTATAGAACAGGTTTCGGGGGAACAAGCGTTTTCCTTCCACTCGGCCCAGTATCTAAGTCCGGAAAAGTTGAGAGCACACTCTTGACTTCCCCCTTAAAGACAATCAAACTAAGAATAGGAACTGATCTTTCACTATCTTGTGATGTTTTAGCTCTCAAGCTTCCCCTGATAACCGCGTTCCATCAGGCCTGTGCATCATGCAGAGCAGGTATTGAGCATTGATGATCACATGTCAATTTCATAATGTCAATTTCATACCGTTAAGAATAGTTTTCTTCAAGACAAGCCGTGTGGCCGATAGAATTTTCTGTTTTTCAAACTTTCTTACAAACTTTCGTACCCTTTTAAACCCTTTAGGACATGAATTTTCAAAAATCATTCTCACTTTGTTTTGGCAGTCTGCAACTAGACCCACCGATAGACTGTCAGTGAAGGGTTTTTTAAAAGTAAGCTAAGTAATAAAAGCCGCACGGGTCGACCCATCAGGTTAAGCTACGCTTGCCGGGGTTGGTCTATGGATGGGTGACGATCTTTACATACCGAGACTCCTCCGTGCCTCAGAAAGTACGTTAAGCCGTTGGTCTCGGCTGTCATTCGTGCATCTTTGACAGTCATTCCGGATCGTTAGAAGCCCGAAAGTCTGACAACCAGTCTTACCAAAGGATATCGTGATACCCAGTAACTGGGTTGTGGAGGTCAGATAGGCAGTAGCTCCATGTAAAATGTTTTTATTTTTCACTTTTTAGTTTTAGTACCTACCCCACACCAATTCGAAATGTCATTATCCTTGGGGTCAAAACTATGCATATTTAGGCGATAGCAGCAATCGCGGTTTATTTGCTGTCATTTTTTGAAGAGTTCCGTTGTCTGTCTCCGAAATATATCATCAGATCAGACCTATATGAAATTAAATAGAACCATTTCGGAATAAATCCCTTTCGAACAAAAAAGAATTTTGCAAATCCGTCTACACATATATGACGGATTTGCCCGAACCTCCACCTATCTCCTGACCGTTAAGGAGTTTGTACCTTCCTTCATCAGCTCAGCGTCATGAGATGTTATCGACCATACGCAAATGTCTCAATAGCTTTAGAAAATAAATGAAAAACATTGTTAATAATACCTATAAAATATGAGGGTTGCCCTCGATTTTCCTGGGTTTCCATCATCACATCCTGACTTGGTGCCAATGGGATCACCTCAGGAGTATACTCTTTCAAATAAAAAAAAGAATTTTGAGAGTCGGTCCACAAATAGGGGAGAAATCGGTGAACAACTGAACATAAATAAAAAAAAAAATGCATACTGTCGAACATATAACCTCCTCCTTTTTTGAAGTCGGTTAAAAATACTGGTATTTAATTGCATCCGGTTAGACTGGAAGCCGACCTCAATATAATTGGGAAAAGGCTAGACATAGTAGACATATTTATTGATGTTTTCATCACATTGACTTAAAGTCACATATAAAATAAAGCTATAGTGATTTTTTCCCCTATTAACCTCCTTTTACAATGAGGCAACCATTCCAATTTAAGTCCAACATTCCAGGTGCTGCTGGCCCCGAACTGCCAGGACTGCTACAGCTCGCTGTGCCGCGAGGGAGACCCGTTCGACAAGCATGCGCACCGCGCGCTGCTGCTGGAGAGGTGGACCATGAGGGCACAGGTGAAGAAGTAAGTCACTTTCATCACATCAGCCAAAAGACGTCCATTGCTGGATGTAGATCTCCTCCAAGAATATTAATACAGGATATTCTTGGAGGACATCTAAATCCAGCTGATTTATTGTAAAACCGACGAAAATTTTCTGCGCTGGAGGGTCTAGATTGATATGCTGAATTCATGGTTACAGTTTGCGCACTGGATAAAAATTTTGCCTGAATAGACGGGTTGGTGCGGAACAGATATAACTATTTGTTTGGGGAGGGCGAGAGAACTATAGTATTCTATTACTCTGCCGCTGCAAGCAACAGGGGCGTGCATCAGACGAAAAAAAAATAAGAATAAATAAAAATAAACCCGACTAGGTACTGAAAAATCACGTTCTCAAAAGTACGATACAAGAAAATATTCTCATCTGAAAGCCATGGTTGTGATTTTTCAGTTGTCGGGTTTTAGTTTTGGAACTTATTTTTATTTCAATTATTATGAGGTTAGCTTACTTGCGACGTGTACGAGGTGTAACAGCACGAAAGTCCTGAAATTACGTAGTTTGTTGGCGGCCATGGGGTCCGAGTGTTTAATTGGTTTTCCGAGACATCGCCAAGCGGTTAGTCGGCTCTTCACTTGACTAAAGAGCTGGCCTATTCTTTGGCCAAAGAATCAGCATCGCCATACAACGTGGCAATGCTGTCAGCCTTTTGAGCACTTTTGCCATTGACAACGATGCGTACGAATTTTTTGATGCTCTGTGATTCTTTTCTCTCTGTTTTTGTTATACACATGTACCCTACATACTATTAATATTACTTTTAATTGATGAAAATAAACATCTTAAGTTGAACCATGCATAAACTCATAACTTTCCTTTTTGCTGCGCTGTAGTGCGGTATTAAACCTTCCTTACTGGATGCGCCCAGTACTGGGCATATCATGGGTCTCTTATGTTCTATATCACTAAGTTTACGTTCTCTATCTCTCTCGTAAATCCGTAGATTTTATTTAAGTTTTGTGGAACCATCTTAGTTTATCCTTTTAGTCGCTTCATTTTGTATCTTATAACATGAGTGTGTTCTCACCTTCCAGGGGAGACCAGAGCCCAGCGTTCAGCACATCTCAATGGTTGCTGAACGCCGTGCGGTCGCAGCTGCACTTCTCGCAGCTGTCGGCCTGGCTGGCGCGGCTCAAGGGCGGCGGCGGGGGTCCCACCGAGCGCAGGTACGGATATCATCACCGCATATCAACTTCTGAAGCTTTCATTACCAGGGGACTAGGAAACTCCAGAAGTTGAGCTCCCGATGACGCCCCACCAGACGCAAGTAGTAGATATTTAAATACAGCAGGGTTATATACCAAGATACTGCAGGAGATTAGGAGCTAAAATAAGCTCTCATAGTACATCTCAAGAACACCAACGTTGATGATAGTCCCACTGAACGCATGTAACACCATTAAAAATACTGCAGGCTTTTGTACTAGGCGCCTAGGAAACGATGGTAGGTTTAGAAAAACGCACCCTATGAAAGGCTTCACCCAGCTCACGGAGACCAGCATCGTGTACTTGAGTCCTACCGAACGCAGTGAATATTGAAAATACCAGGGAACTAGTAAAAATACAAGAAGATGCCGTTTGCACATAAATGGGCTCACGCGATGTCTTCGAACGCATAATGACACCAACTACGATACTGCAAGTTTGTGAAAATACCAGGGAACTAGTAAAAATACAAGAAGATGCCGTTTGCACATAAATGGGCTCACGCGATGTCTTCGAACGCATAATGACACCAACTACGATACTGCAAGTTTGAATACCAGGCGACTAAGAAATGCCAGGAGTACGGCTCGAAGACTGTTTTCTATGTTGATGACAGCCTCGTCGAACGCAAATACAAAGATACTGTAGAAGTTTTTCTGAAACGAGAATGGCGCGTTTTTCCTAATCTTGTATTAATAGCAATAGTGTTTTTGTTTCTTGAGGATCTACGCAGAAGGCAGACTCACTGCAGTACATAAAAAGTCATCTGATAGCTGAAGATGACAAAATGTTAAGTGACTAACATAGATGTAGAATTTGGGTGTTTTCTTACCGACCTTCACACGAATTTGATCCTATTTATTCGCTTAGCAACATTGCTATATTATGTTTTTAAAGGTTTGGCTTCCTGCGAAATAAAAGGCTCACAGAGACCTTTTTAAAGTCCCACTATTTGTTGGTAACAACTTTTCTTCAAGTTTCTTTAACGAATTCCAGCGTTCGAAATATTGGTCAGAAAACACGTTTAAATAAAAATACAGTGTCTCACCAATTCGCTTTTATTTCCAGACGCAAGCTAAGCCGCGAAACATGCAACTTCAAAAAAATAGAAGCGAACTGCGACGACGACGAGGACACTGATCGCAAACTAAACGTCGTTTACTCCATACAGATATCACAAGACAGCTACAAGAAATCGGACTTCGCCCGACCTCCTAACGATCATAAATTCCCAGTCACAGACATCGGCAATAATCTATACCTCAATATCATACTAGAAAGCTTACCACGACTAGATGAAATCCCACACATAAAATGCACCTGCCAAAAAAGAAAATCAAGCAAGGATACTCCGCCTAACATTCATGAAGAAATTGTCGGCAAACTCAATGATCTCAGTATAGGAAATAAGTTTGATAACACAACAGTTGTCGATGACAGGATGCTGACGCCTTGCAGTGAAAGCGGCAAGCACAAGTGTAACTGTGATGACGAATCTGACGGGAAAGACAGACCGAAGAAACTGGACGACCGGAGATTGAAAGAAATTGCTAAATATAAACGAAGGCTTCGCAAAGAGTGTAAGATTAAGAAGCTTCACGACAGTACATCTTCAGAAGGGGATGGGTTGACGAAGCTAAAGGAAACTCATACTTCTATACCAATTTTGCAAGCGTCGAGATTCGATAGATTCCGAGCTATAGGGTGCTACAGAAACCAAACATATCTGACATTACCAGCGAGCAGGATCGAAACTAAATCCCCATTCGTTGACACTGATATACTACCACCAGCTGAGTTCAAAAAGACCAATACAGTTTCCACCCAAACTGAAGAATTGTCGTGCCAATGTGGGAATCTTCTACAAATGACATGTGACAGTTGTAGCGAGAGAGGCATGGTCAGATCAGAAGGCAACTACAACTTAGTGTCGGTCCAGAAGAATCAAGAAGACAGAAGAATTGAGGAAGAAAAGAAGATTAAAAAGCATAAATGTGATACATTTTGTGATAATAATCATAGTATTAGTGATAATAGTGACATTATTAAGAGACCTAAATTGCGAAGGTTTTTTCCTATAGTGGATAAAATTGAGAAAATTGTGAGTGATAGATTTGCGCAACGGGACAAGGACATAGAAGAGTTACAACTGGAGAAAGAAGACACGGTGTTTTCGCGACCAAGGGAGTCGAAACGACAGAAGACTTTCTCTATAAGTGATGAAGACTATGTCTTATATGAAAAGTGTGACTATGGGACTTTCGACCGTTTTTTGGAGAATAATGACGAATCTCCAAAAGATGATCAGGTAAGAGAAAACTGATTCTTCTTTAGATTTTATGTTATTGTGACTTTTAAGCTATTGCATAGCTTCTATCGCGGGCCTTGAGCGTGGCGACCGAATCCAGAAATTCCGTAACGAAAATAACCTAACACCCCCGTAATTCGGCCCTTAGCATTAGGTCGGACTGTTGCATAGCAACGGAGGAATGACATGTTAAAATTGCAATTTTGACTGCTTTATCTGAATTTTCATACACAACATCGTATAATACAGCAGTATTTTAGCCATTTCATACAAAATACGCACACGAAAAGTCACCGCAAATATTTTATGATTTTAAATGGCGGCCATTTTTATTTATATGGTACGACTGTACGATATAATAAAATTTGTTTTCTTATCGGTCACCATGCTCAAAAAGTGTAACTTGAATGAATATCAAAGAAAAAAAAAAAGAAAAAACTGCATAAATAAAAACTAAATAAATAATTATAATTGCTTAGGTTGATAAAAGTGCTATGCAATAGCTTTACCGCGACAGTCCCCGAGTGCCACACGTATTTTTTTCTGTACTAAATGTGTTAAAACGGATTCTATTACATCTTTCTGCCATAGGGTTGAATCTTGTGTAGGTCAACAGTGGAATAGTTTTTTAGGACATTTGGACCACTGTTGCCTTTTTAGGGTACTGTATTCCAAGGGTAACCAACGGGACCCTATTACTAAGCCTCGGCTGTCCGGCGCCGTCGGTCTGTCTGTCAGCGGGCTGTATCTTATGATCCGTAATAGGTACCCAGTTGAAATTTTCACAGAATGTGTAATTCTGTTGGTGCTATAACATCCATAAAATATAAAATTACAAAACAAAGTTAAAAATTAAAGGGGTGTGCATACTAGAAACGTATTTTTTGTTGCTTTTTGCTTTGTGGTACGAAAACGTCGTGTGGCGAGACCAACTCGCACTTGGCCGGTTTTTGATGTTGTCAAATAACCAGCGACTTATTAGCGTAACACACATGTTCACTATGGCACTTTTGACAGTTCAGCCACGATCACTGCGTTAATTACGTATTGAGCAGACGCATTTTCCGAATCTATGTAGAGATCGGATATTCGGATGCATGTTTATGTAAAGGTCATTTTTAGCTGTGAAAGTATGGAAAAGGTTTAATTTTTTTTTTTTTAAGTCCGGGTTCCCAGAACACCGGGAAAGCATAACTCATTTCATTTCATTTATTCATAAAACAATTTACATTGTGTTGAACATATATACAAATACAGAGAACTATGAAATATTAATTAACCTCTAAGTGAAATTCAAGTACAGTTGTAGGTAAAAGGTTTTGAATATAATGGCAAACAATTTTAAATATAATATGAAACAGTTTTAAATTAATGTCAAACATGAGGTTTAAAATATAATGTCAAAAAGGTTTAAAATAAAATGTCAAAAAGATTTAAAATATAACGTCAAAAAGGTTTAATAGTACATTATGGTACAAGTGTGTAACGTTGGTGATTATCGCTGAGGCGCCATTGAGACCCGAGCCGTCAGGCGAGGGTCTTAAGAGAGCCGAGGACGATAATCATCAATACACACGTGTATCATACGACGTTTTTCAACACACTTGCGAAGAAAATAATACTAAATCATCATCATCATCATCATCCATCATCATCCATCATCATCATCCATCATCATCCATCGTCATCCATCGTCATCCATCATCATCATCCATCATCATCCATCATCATCCATCGTCATCCATCGTCATCCATCATCATCCATCGTCATCCATCATCATTCATCATCACCCATCATCATCCAGCATCATCCATCATCATCATCATCATCCATCATCATCCATCATCATCATCCATCGTCATCCATCAGCATCCATCATCATCCATCATCATCCATCGTCATCCATCATCATCCATCATCATCCATCGTCATCCATCGTCATCTATCATCATCCATCATCACTCATCATCGCCCATCATCATCCAGCATCATCCATCATCATCATTCATCATCATCCATCGTCATCCATCATCATCATCCATCATCATCCAGCATCATCCATCATCATCCATCATCACCCAACATCATCCATCATCATCGTTTTTAAGAACAAAGCAACTCAAACAAAAAGCAACCTATAACTCACTAAGAACAAAGCAACTCAACCAATTCTATAACTCACTAGTGAATAATAGTAATGAAAAAGTCACAGTTTGATAATAGGTGTCATTATGTGCCTAACTGTAGTGAAATTAGAGCCATTTTATGAGCAAGTGTGTTGAAAAATATAATGTCAACCAGTTTTCAGTATAATGTCAAACAGTTTCAATAATAATGTCAAAGATTCTAAACTATATAATGTCAAAATAAAAACTAGATCATTTATTATTGTGTGCTACTAGTACTATAACTAGTCGGTGTATAGTAAGCAAGCAAGTCCCCTGCCGTGTCTGTCTGTCTGTTTCTTCGCGATAAACTCAAAAACTTCTCAATGGATTTTCATGCGGTTTTCACCAAAAGACAGTGATTCACGAGGAAGGTTTAGGCTTATAATTTGTTAAGGTTTTAAGTAAATTGGTTAACGCGGGCGTAGCTGCTGGAAAAGCTACCTATATTATATTTAATAAAAACCCCCAGGATTCTTGCGATTCCATAACTATTCAGATGATTATTTATAAAAAAAAAATGTTTTAAATAAGATGGGATGTGGCCTGGGAGAAATTTGAAAAATAGGTACCTATTTGAAGAAACCATTGCCGTCGCGCTGTCAGTAATTCTGCCCCCGTGGTGTGTGACAGGGACAGCTGCAGCTTAGACCGATATTATCGCAAAAAATTTAGCGAGATCGACGTTTCGTATTCCCCTTTTTTCTCCTCGAAAACTAAGCCGATTCAATTATTTTTTTACATTAACATTTTAAGAAAGAGTATGTTTAGGTTCCTATCATTCTTTTTTCTGTTACAAACTTCTCGTTTCGTTCTGTTTTCTTCGTGCAACTTACCGTCACAAATCTGTAAACAACCTGCTTTTATTTATTTATTGCAAACATTATTTTACTCACACGTACGATTTTACAATTATTCATTTATATATTTAAACAATCAAGTAATCAAATACACAATTATCAACAAGAATGCTTCCAAATGCTAAGCTTTACTGTATAATAAATTACTTAACATTGCGGGTACTTAGGTACTTACATAATTTTACTCCGCAAATTTCAGTATTCACAACACCAATAATAATAACTCGCGTAGTAATCTCATCTGCTCGATGTCCGTAGGTCACTACAGGGATCCAGCAGAATATCAGCGTCAGGTATATTTGCCTGACACGTGCTGAGCTGGACTCCCATTTGGTGTAACTTTGAGACACACCTCGCTTTTGCACTCCCACCGCACGTTATTTCATTTGAATGTTAAAGTTTAAATCACTGTGTCATAGCCTAAAGTGTCATCACTATAATTATGTCAACCTGTTTTCTTTTTTTTCTTAGTGTATTGGCACCTTGTTATTTTCGTGTAATTAATTTTATTCTCATTGTGCTTTGTTTGTTGTGTTGTGTCTTTTATATGCACCAAATAAACGATTTATCTATCTATCTAAACTTTTCTAATTTGTTTGGTAGTCCTCTAATCAGGGCGGTAAAAATAGGGCATGTTTTGTAATTTTTAGAGGGTCATATTTTCTTTACTTATAAGTTGCTGAAAAAAGAAAATGACAGAAACGTGTTTACAGCAGACCTTGATTTTATGAAAAAAAAAAAAATGTTCCTCTAGAGGCATTATTCAGGAAGAAAAAAGGGGAATACATTTGTATGGAGAATCGCACGCCCTGTTTCCTCTTAATCTCCGATGCAAATATCCAAAATAACATAAAGGCCAACATCTCGACTTTAAGTGAATGTGCATGCGAATATCCGATTACACAGGCAATCGAATAGACAGTTCCTACAAAACCCTCGTGTTGTGATTACAATTGTGTTACAAATCAAGTTTATACAGTCAAATAAAATAAACAACGCTATGGAGTAAGTACACAGTCAGGGTGCCGGTTATCAAGCAGCGCTGGCGCCTCGCGCCGGCCGGCTGTCAGCAGGCTCTCGAGTAACTCTCGCATGCATATTGATATCGTGATGCCTAGCTGATCTTTGATTTAATTTCGTTACAAAAAACTTATACCACGTTTCTCGATTACTTTTAACAAAGACCAAAAAAACGGAGAATGCTATTGGATTCATGAAAAGATTTAGTATTTCTACATATTTGTATATTCCTTTATAGACATGCAACTTCATTGTTTTACTAAGAGACCAGAAATATGTTAAGCGCCTTAACGCTGTATGTAGACTAAAAGAACCTAAAATTCTAGTTAACAATTTTATAAAATAACTATGATCATTAAAAAAAACAATGAACGTAGACAATAATGCGACGTCACCCAATATGAATATCAACGTGGCGATGTACAAGCGACGCCATTTGCTAGTAGCAGAGGGCGCGCTGGCGCCAGAGCCACGAAATAGTGAATACACAATTACAATGTAAAGTAAAATGTTCAGTAACAAAGGTAACATTAAAATAACTAAACATATGATAAGCAAGTCATTGGTATCATCATTTAAATTGAGTGTATATATAACAAAACCAACAGAAACCTCTAAACCGATTAAAATTAAAGACACACCCCAGCCAAAGAGTGCACTCTTCAAATATCTTCTTTGAAAATGCACATTAAAAACTTTAACAATATCCACGTAGAAAATATGACTTAGAACTATTAACCAGTGGTGCTTCACTGCTGCAAAGTAATCAGTTGCAATGTAAAATAATGATAACCACAAGTTATAAAGGTCACTCTCACTATTTCCTATGATTATAAACACGATTTTATTTGTGTATTGATAAAAGGTAACGTATAAAAGGTTCGCCAAAATTACGTTAAGGCACACGTAGTTTCTGTAATTGCGGAACTTCTTTAACGTGCACCATGATATCACTCCGTATATCAGCGATGCTATTGTCACCGCATATAATACGTATTCTAAAGTTGACACAGAATCGTGTAATTTACCCATGCTGAATGTCACTGGCACACTGTTTATTGATTCACTTTAAGTTTTTGTGAGCAGCGTAGGTACGACTTAGCACTACAATGCCCACAATACAGGTGGTGCCTCTAAAAATGTCGGAGGAACAAAATATTCAAGCGATCTAAAACGAATGAAATGAGGTTTATTATAAATACAAAAGGTCAAACTAATAATTGATTATTCAAAACTTGTTTGAGTTTTTGTATTTTTTTATTTAATCGAATACATTAAATAAAATAACATGAATAGTAAAAAACTTATGAATAGTAATAGGGTATTTTCCAATTTGATGAAAACTATTTTAATTTGAAGATTGGGACGATATATTTAACAGAAAAATAAAAATAAATTTATTTATATCCATTTTCTCCGTAAAAACGATTAAAATCAAAATGTTTTGAATTTACCGCCAAAACGGTCCTTACGATGACTTTTTATCACGTGACCTCGTGACGTCAGCTTTGTGTAAACAGCACCAGTACAAATACTTAGTTTGGCGCAGTTTTAGAAGTATTTGTGCACAGAGGCACCGTACACCAGTGATTTCACTTTCTATACACTCACTTGTTTAATTACTAACAACTTTAGTTTACACAAAGTTGATGTCATGTGATAAAAAGTCATCGTAAGGAGCGTTTTGGCGGTAAATTCAAAACAACGAAAAATAATTCGTTTAAATCGTTTTTAATTGAGAGAATGGATATAAATCAATTTACTTTTATTTTTCTAATACATATTTCGTCCCAATCTTCAAATTAGAATAGTTTTTAATAAATTGGAAAATACCCTATTATTTGACAATGACAGCGCCTTTACTGCTACGAAGTAAAGGCGGTTTTCATGGTTCTAGTATGATGTATGGCTGTCCGTGCCAATTAGTAGACTAGACCGTGGCTAGTGTTTAAAAAAAAACAACCACTAAAGGTCATCAATAATTTCGTAACAAAAATGTAAGCGCTGGCTAGAGGAAAGGGGAAATGACATTTTGAACATTTTTTAATATTACAACGAGTTGGAAATATCAAAAATCATGTTTTTGCCAACTTTTGGCATTTGTAGAAAGACGCAAACATTTAAGAAAAGAAACAGTAGGAATCTCATTAGTAAAAAAAATGAGCGTTTGATGTAGATTAAATAAATTAAAAAGGCATTATATTGTGTTATTTCAATTTTATACAAAAAATGAGTAAAAAATGCAAGTAGTGCAAAAAAAATTGGGCATTTTTTCTTTTTACATGAAATACTATATTTTTTTGAAGTGTAGGTACTATATTTTTTATAGATTATATCGAAAAATACTTTATTTGGCCGAAAAAATGTTGGCAAACTTAACTATAACTAAAATGTGAAAAATAATAACTAAAAATAATAAAAAAAAAACATGTTACCGACTTTTGAATATAAAGTTATTTTTCACTTTGTAGTGTTCACGCTCTAATTGCGCAATCCACAATTATTGATTATGATTTCAATTCGACTGTAAGTATTTATTTAACCACTAGCTTTTGCCAGCGTGGAGGGTCATAAATTATCTTTTTAGGGTTCCGTACCTCTAAAGGAAAAAACGGAACCCTTATAAGATCACTTTGTTGTCCGTCCGTCCGTCCGTCCGTCTGTCAAGACCGTTTTTCTCAGGAACGCGTGGAGGTATCAAACTGAAATTTCTATATGATACTTAGTTCTACTGTCCCTGGAAGCTGTAGAAAAATCAACCTTCTAAGTCAACGCAATCAAAAGATACAGCCATTTAGGCCGCAAAATTCCGCAAATTTTCGAAACTCGCACGGGAATCAAAACCTACAGGGTACTTCCCGTGAACTTAGAATCTTGAAATTTTGTACGAAGTCACGTCTTATAGTACAGATATAGGAAAAATTACGAAAACCATAAATTTTTAGTTTCGTCATATAAAAAAAAATATTTTTGACAATTTTGAACTTTTACTTATATACCCACAGGTTTGTACGGAACCCTCGGTGCGCGAGTCCAACTCGCACTTGACCGGTTTTTTTTTATTTAAACTTTCCAAATGCCTTGTGGAACATACGAAAAAAAATAATTGCCGAATTGGTCGACCCGTGCTCGAGTTTTGCGCTTAGCAACATTCATTTTTATTTATCTAGATACGGTCGTCCGAACATTTGATGGACGCGTTCGCCCTACAAAAAACAGTAACGCCATCTACTAGAATTACGATGTCAATCGGCCTGTCTGCTCCTAGACGTAACCTTGTAAGCAGTGATGTGCCGTGGGAACATTCCCGTTCCCAGTAACTTCCCAACGGGAATGTTCCCGGGAATGTTCCCATGTGCCCGGGAACATTCCCAGTTAGTGGGAACACTAACACAAAAGTTAAAGATTTTTCTTTTTTTAACTTTTTAGATTAGGTTTCTTATCGCATGTTTAAAATAATAAAAGATAGAAATTAAATGCATATCTTTTACACCCATAATGTGTTACTGAGAATTTTCGGCAGTTAATTGATGTAGTTGGAGAGTTAAACTGATAACAAAAAAACTATCCTTTTAACTGTGCAGGTGTGATGCTAATTTTGAGAAATGTTATTTACTTATCCTTTGTGCATGATTTATGGCTCCAACTAACCGGGTCGGCGTAACAAACAATCCAGACTGTAGAGACATCCCAACAAATTGGCCGCTCAACTCACAATACCAGCTTGTGTCAGCAGACTTAAAAGACGCAACATCCTACAATTGGATAACTTGGAGAGAGCTTCGTTATTCATATGAAAGTTGCTCCTGATGAGGAATAACTCTTCCCTGCCAGACCTTCCTACAACTCATTTGCTCATAGTTTTTAAAAACTGATTGCAAGATGAAACACAAAAAAAAGAAAAGAATAATGTATTCTACCAGTCTATTTAAATAACGTTTCAAAATATTGTACATAATCTCTGAACGACGGGTTGCGGGTAACGATGGGTTCGTGGAAACTGTCCATACGGTCGGGTCTAAGTTTTTCAAGACCCATCGTATCAATAAAAATAAGAGGCTCTCTGATCCTACTTTGCAGCTCATGAAGGAGAGGCGCGAGATGGTCCTGCAGTCTTCAGACGATGCGCTTGAGTACCGGCAGTTTAACAGACGGATCTTTAAGTCCTTGAAAAGCGACCTCCGCCGCTTTTATATTTAATATTAAAGACGCAATAGAACGGAATAAAGGCTCCAAGGTCTTTGCTAGGGATCTGTCTATTGGGCAGAGTCAGCTTACGAAACTGAAGACCGATGAAGGCAGGATCGTATCCACCAAGGCTCAGGCTTGGTGGATACGATCCTGCCTTCATCTGTCGGTGTTGAGAGAGATTGAGAGATTCTATGGACAGTTATACAAGTCAACAAGAAACCCGAACGTTACGAATCTGGCAAACGACCCAAGAGCTAGATTGACCCGACAGTATACTGAAGACATCCCGGACGTCAGCTTGTACGAGATTAAGATGGCTCTGAAGCAGCTTTAAAAACAACAAGGCGCCGGGTGATGACAGAATCACAGCTGAACTCCTAAAGGCCGGCGGGAAACTCGTTCTTAAGGCCCTCCAGAAGCTGTTTGATTCCGTCATACTCGAGGGCAAAACGCCACAGGCATGGAATAGAGGTGTTCTGGTACTTTTCTTTAAGAAGGGTGACAATGCCTTTCATAAGAATTATAGGCCCATCTCACTTCTATGCCATGTCTACAAGCTGTTCTCCGAAGTCATCACAAACCGTCTAGCGCGCAGGTTTGACGACTTCCAGCCTCCCGAACAAGCTGGGTTCCGTAAAGGCTTTAGCATAGTAGACCACACACATACGCTGCGGCAGGTTATACAGAAGACCGAAGAGTATAATCTGCCTCTCTGTTTAGAGTTTGTGGACTACTAAAAAGCCTTTGATTCGATCGCGACGTGGGCTGTACTGCAGTCCTTCCAACGGTACCAGATCGACTATCGGTAAATGGCGGTGTTGAAGTGTCTACGAAAACGCCACCATGTCAGTCTGACTCCAGGACCGGACCTCGAAACCTATCCTTCTGCAGCGAGGTGTAAGACAGGGAGACGTTATCTCTCCGAAACTCTACACCGCTGCACTGGAGGATGTCTTCAAGGTTCTGGACTGAAATGGGGCTGGCATCAACATCAATGGCGAGTACATCACTCACCTTCGGTTTGCCGATGATCTAGTTGTCATGGCTGAGACCATGGAGGATGAACATGGACAAGACAAAGGTCATATCCAATACCCATGTAACACCCACTCTCGTAACGGTCGGAGGAGCTGCACTGAAAGTTGTGGACGAGTACGTTTACCTAGGACAAACTGTCCAGTTAGGTAGGTCCAACTTCGAGAAAGAGGTCAATCGTCGAATCCGACTCGGCTGGGCAGCGCTCGGGAAGCTTCGCAATATCTTCTCGTCCCACATACCGCAATGTCTCAACACGAAAGTCTTTGACCAGTGCGTGTTGCCAGTGATGACATATGAAACCGAAACGTGGTCGCTCACAATGGGCATCATAAAAGGCTTAAAGTCACCCAAAGGGCGATGGAGAGGGCTATGCTTGGAGTTTCCCTGCGTGATCGAATCAGGAATGAAGAGATCCGCAGGAGAACCAAGGTAACCGACATAGTCCGAAGAATTGCCAAACTTAAGTGGCAGTGGGCAGGGCACATTGCTCGCAGAACAGATGGCCGATGGGGCTGAAAAGTTCTGGAGTGGCGACCGCGTACCGGAAGACGTAAAGTTGGAAGGCCTCCCACAAGTTGGACCTATGACCTTGTGAGGGTCGCAGGATTCCGCTGGATGCGGGAAGCACAGAACCGGTCGAAGTGGCAGAGCTTGCGGGAGGCCTATGTCCAGCAGTGTACGTCTTTCGGCTGAAATGACGATGATGATGATGATGATGAATCTCTAAACCTCCTAGTCTCCTACATTTGAAATTTTTATTTACCTCTTTCTAAAATTAATACAATGAATGACAAGTTACTAAATGAGTACTCATTACATGTCAAATCTACTAACTTACTAAATCTTACCAATAACTTTGTATGTTATTATATTTTTACTTTTATTATAATTCTATGTGGTTTCACTGACACGTTCCCAGCAATTGGGAATATTCCCGGGCACTGGAAAGATTCTTTTGGGAACATTCCCACTTTGGGAACATTCCCGGGAACGGCACATCGCTACTTGTAAGACTTATTTTTCGAGGTACAAAGAAATAAAATAAAAACCTTATATTTTTCAAAATTTATATTTGTTGTAGTTTGTTTCTGTTATTAAGTTTTCATTGGCCTTCGAATAAAACAATTTCTAAAAAAAAAATGTTTTTTTGATAATCTGGACATATTTCTCATTTTGGATTCGTAGTGTTTTCTGACGTTGGACATTTTAATTTGCTTTTGATAAACAATAAAAATCAATTTTGTATAAAATTAGGCCGCGCCGCAAAGTTATGTCGCACTTATACGCGGCTTCGCGTTGTCTTTGCCAAAGGTTGAGACAAATAAGAAAGAAAATTGTTTTAAACAATGTTAGAAGTCGATTTAATGACATATTTTTAACTTACCAGGGATTTGAAATGTTATCATTTCTTTTAATGTACTTTTTGTCGTAGTTCACGAATGGCACAACTTGGCATTTTTGCTTGCAAAAATTTACGACCGCTCCGAAGACAGCCGATCGCGTTCTAGTTCACTTCGCTATATGGAAGACCATTTTGGGACCAAGTTCGAGGCGACATTGTAACATGCGGTTCGCCCAGTCCTTATTTATATGTCAATATAAAAATGAATTGCTGATCGTTAGTCTCGCTAAAACTCGAGAATGGCTTGACCGATTTGGCTAATTTTGTTTTTAAAATAGTTGTGGCAGTCCAGGGAAGGTTTAAACGGTGTGGAAAAATTGAATGGAAAATGGAAGTAGCAACAATTTTATTTTCCCATACAAACTGTCCCTACCTGTCAAACTACCTGAAAACGCTTTGTGCCTTCAAAGTACCAGGTTGTTATAACTTAACTCGGTAGGAATTCACCTAATAGCATGAGTAGGTACAGTGAGTTACGTTTAGTACAGAGACAAGTTACGCTAGGTAGGGTACGTAGGGTTGGTAGGATAGTGGTCCCGCTATGGTCCACTCCCTCTCACAGAGAGGTCTGTGGCCCATCAATGGGGACATTATAGGCTGCTGGTTCCGTATATGTAACCCCGTGTTGACTCCCCAGGGCTTCCAGTTCCCGCCGGCGCGCCGGGCCGACACCCAGATCCCGTCCCCGCGCGACATGGACCGCTTCCGCTGGCGCTTCGAGTCCGCGGCCTCCATGGTGTTCCACTCGCGCACCGGCCTGCCGCTCACGTCCAGCCCCGCGCCCTTGCGGAGGGGGAACAACTGCTTCGACTTCGATGACTCCATTAATGGCATCTCGGGGATTAAGAGGTGAGCTTCTGTCAGCCACTAGCCCCTTTACTTAGCCATGTACGAGCTCCTCTAGGTAGCCACTCACCCTTATAATTAGCCACGAGCACCACTAGTCAGCTGCGAGCCCTTCTACCTAGAAGGGCTCGCAAGTACCTACTTAGCCACGAGTAGGTACCTCTTGTCAGCCGCGAGCCCGTCTAGGTACTGAGCCACGAACCCTTCTACTTAGCAACGAGCATCTCTAGTCAGCCGCGAGCCACTCTAGGTACTTAGCCACGAAACCTTCTACTTACCCTCGAGCATCTCTAGTCAGCCGCGAGCCCTTCTAGGTACTTAGCCACGAATACTTGTAGTTAGCCACGAGTCACGTTACTGAGTCACGATCCCCTGTACTTAGCCACGAGTACCTCTAGTTAGCCGCGCGCTCTTCTAGATAGCCAGCCACCAACACTTCTAGTTAGCCACGAGGCCCTCTACTGAACCACGAATCACTTTACTGAGTCATGATCCCGTCTACTCATCCACGGGGCCAAAACACATTTTCATTGCGTGACAATTTCTTCAAGTTTTCTCAAAAATCATCAAGTTGTTTAAAAATAAGTTCTGCTGGTATACACAGATATACGACTTTCCTAATAAAATATCAGTAGTAAGCCAGAGTTCTGAGAGTTTCCTACTAAAACTGTTCCGTCATGATATCGTCTGTCGATGAGACTACAACGATTAACGATGTCAAACACGCTTAGCGAATGACCGTAATTTTGCGTCGTTTTATTAGTGAACTTATAATATGCTTTATTGTTAAATCTTCGCGAAATATTATTCCAATAGCGTGATTCTGCCTACCAATTGCGGGATTGCAAGTGTGCCAATATGTCCGCAGCGCCCTGTTCCACCCGCTGCCCCCGCCCGGCCCGCCCGCGTCCCCCGCCTCCCCGCCGCCCGCGCCGCCGCGCGCCGCCAGCCCGCCGCCCGCGCGCGCGCCCGCCAGCAAGATCCGCATGCGGCCCAGCACTGGCCTACTGGGTGAGTAAGAACGACATCTTCAGTCTTTTCACAGCCTTCGACAGCCACGAAAATAAAGATTATACAAATCATAGGATAAGGAACATGTGTGGGTTTTAGTCAGTAAAGGTCTGTCAAAACAAAACAAGGTATATATTTAAATACAGTACATCGGAAAACGACCTAAACTAAAAAATAAAAAATAAAAATTGGCATCATCATGATGTGTTACATGATAACCCCAAACGTAGTCAGATAATTTTATCATTACGGGCTTACATAAAAAACAAACCAAATTTTACTTTCACTATTATTTTGTTATCTATATACATATAGATAGGTGTTAAAGAATTAACTGCAAGAAAAGTAAGGACTTGTTTAGAATTATAAATAAAAAATATTGGCGAAAAAAAGATTTCAAAATAACAACCCGTTTCCGAGATTATGCAATATTTTCACTTCGAACAAAATTATTGAATATGCGCACTGTACACCGCACGCGCAGCCTAGGACACCGCTGCCGCCCCGGCGCACGGTGGATAGAAAATTGGCTGTAGAAGACATAAGATCTCGACTTCTTAAATGTTATATTTTTTGCTGGAAATGACTTCTGCTGATCATTACTGTTCTATAAAATGTCATATGAAGTAATTGTGTGCACAAATGGAAGAGTTATAATTTTTATAAGAAAAAAATGTACGGAGCTGACATGAAAAATGAGGATATCTCTAGAATCGCAAGGTTGGCAGTTATATCCTTGCACACTGTTATAGTACTATTTATTTGTGAATTTTTGATATACTTAATATCGCGGCATCACTTGCGATATTTTTTTTCTTCAAAATTAAAAAAACATGGCTATACCAAGTGTAATTTACAATATTTTTTATGCTTAGACCAAAACATTCTAAGAAATCACAAAGTCGTATTACCTACTTATTTGATATGATATGGTAATTATGAATTACATAATATGTAATCTTGTCCAATGCCTCAAGTCCACATTAGCTAATAAGTAATAAAACTTAATACCTATATACCTGTTAAAAGGATACGTACCATAATGAGGGTAATTAGATAAACGTGATCATTAGTCAATAACAATAAATGGTAAACTATTGTATGATTAAAAATAAAAGCAAATTATTAAAAAAAAAAAAATTAAGTTAACCTAACCTAACATAAACAATAAAAGTTAACTTATTTTATACTTCGTCACCATCAGAATCCACTTCAGAATCAGGCTCTACAATAGATATAACTTCTAAGAACTCTGTCGGAGCTTCCTGATCCTGAAGTTTCAGTAGTTCAACTGTTTCCTTAAAGTATGTCTGCCTCTTGTGGGCATTTAATTTTGGTCTTGTGGAAGAAATTAGAGGATCAGAAGAGACGATAAGCATATTGAGGATATCCTCGTTTGTCTTCTCTTTTTCCTCGAATGGTGTTCTCTGAACCTCCTAAAGTCTTTGTTTCGGGCCTCTGAAGCGTCTTCCGAAAGACTTCCAATTGGTGCAATAGCATTTTCTGCAATTATGTCCCGGCACGTATATGTTTCGGCACGTCAACAATCTCTCCAGATGTGATAGCTTGCAGAATCACAGCAAATCTGCGTATTAGGTCTTCATCTAATCCAGTGATCGCTGCAGTTTTATCAGGAAATTCAAAAAACCGCCTTGCTGTGTTCCCGTCGTTAGTTGTGCCTGATCCTTACTTAACGATGTCAATCAAAAGGTTGAGATCATCTTTGAATCGATCTTGAATGGGTTTTTTTCGTGAATGCAATAACTCTTGATGACCTTCTCCTCTTGCAGACCACTTTTTGAAGTCGAGACGATACGCTATGTGTAGAAGACATTCCATCATATTAATGCGGGCATGAAGTGATGATAATCCGAACTCATACACACCAGAAGAAATGGTTATTGACGCAATGACATCTAACTTATTCATTTCTGTAGGCTTAGCCAAACACAGGTAGCAGGCCGCATTTGACTTAGCTTCAGACAGATATGTACAAATTTTGCCGTCAATCATCGTCATCATTAATTTGTGACTAATTTCATGTCCTTGACATTTTGAGGGAACGAGAGCTTCATTGCAGTTTTTTCATTTATGACAACGTCTTTGGTTTCTTTCACAAAACGAAACTGGACTGGACGGCAATACCTAGGTGAGCAGGGTTTTGGATTCACCCATACGGTATCACCGTCAGCTGTCAACTTAAATGGAACCAAAGAGGTCATAAATATGCTGGAATCATCTTGACCACTCTCTATGTTTTGCTTAAATCTACTTTGGTTAGATGCACCATCAAATCCCCACTTTGATATTAATATCAATTGTTTATCTTGTATCGCATCAGGACTACGAATAGTTTCAAAAATTCTGTTCACTGTCAAATCTAGTAATGCTTGTAGTGCAATCTTAGCAGATGAATCCGATACAGTCACAAATGTCTTCGGAGGGTAGCACTATAGCTTAGCTTTTTGCACTTTATAGTAAGACGGATATATCTCCTTTGAACCTTCTCGAATAGTCGTTTCCCTTAATGTGATATATTGCTTGTTCAACATTTCTTTGATTTTTGCTGCTGCTTCTGGATTTTGGAGCATATGTTCAATAACAGATGCAATATCCTCACGACCATCTCCTTTTAAAAGTGCTGCAGCTGAATAAGCTACTTCATTAGGGTCATCGCCTATATGTTCATCAGATCGTCTCTTCTTCTGCTTGTTACTTAGATCTTCGAACGGCTTTCGAGATCTTTTTGTCATCGTTGAAGTTGATTTCATTGTTGAAGTTGATGGTACAGGTTCAGTAGAAATATTTTCACTTGTTGATTCTTGAATGAGCAAATTGGTTTGCACGCAGTTTGGCCAGTCAATATTTGCCTCAAGCCAATTACTGTAATCACGTCTAAAAACTTCACTTTTCCTGTGGGATCGTAACCATCTCTTTTGAACTGCCCGTGTAAATCTTCGACAAAATTCTTTCACGGTAACACTGTCTTCATCTGAAAGGCTAGAGCCCAGTCGAATAACAAGTGTGTTGAACAATATTTCATGATCGAAAGACGAAGCATCCTGAATGCTCAGAATAACAAACAAATCCAAATTTGTAATAATGCTTTCCATTATTCACGATCACTGAGTAAAAAGACACGGTAGGATAGATGTTAGTATTAGAAATGCTCTAAACTGAACATGCACTGAACTGAAGTTGTGAATCCAATGTTTGACTATTTATTGTTATTGACTAATGATGGTATCACATTTATCTAATTACTTTCATTAAGTTAATCCTGCACTAATTGCTAAATTAGCGAGTACCCCAAATTATTTTGGTACGTATCCTTTTAACTAGGTATATAGGTATTAAGTTTTATTAATCATTAGCTAATGTGGACTTGAGGCATTAGACAAGATTACGTATTACGTAATTCATAATTACCATGTCATTTCAAATGAAAATCACAAAGTAGGTAATACAACTTTGTGATTTCTTAGAATGTTTTGGTCTAAGCATAAAAAAATATTGTAAATTACACTTGGTATAGCCATATTTAAGCATTAAAATGTATCATATACTTTTTTTTAATTTTGAAGATTAAAAAAAAATCGCAAGTGATGCCGCGATATTAAGTATGTCAAAAATTCACAGATAAATAGTACTATAAGAGTGTGCAAGGATATAACGGCCAACCTTGCGATTCCAGAGATATCCTCATTTTTCATGTCAGCTCCATTCATTTTTTTCTTATAAAAATTATAACTCTTCCATTTGTGCACACAATTACTTCATATGACATTTTTAACCGACTTCAAAAAGAAGGAGGTTATCAATTCGACATGTTTATATATTTTTTTTTTTATGTATGTTCGGGCATAACTCCGTCGTATATAGACGGATTTGCAAAATTTTTTTGTTCGAAAGGGGTTTACTCCGAAATGGTCCCATTGAAATTTCATATAGATCTGATGATGCGTTTCGGAGACAGACAACGGAACTCTTCAAAAAATTACAGCAAATCAACCGCGAATGTTGCTATCGCATAAATATGCATTGTTTTGACGCCAAGGATGATGAAATTTCGAATTGGTATGGGGTAGGTAACTAAAAAGTGAAAAATAAAAACTTTTTTCAAAAAAATAACAACCGACTTCCAAAAAAACACTACAAAGTTCAAAATAACTTTAATTTCGGAAGGCGGTGACAAATAATTAAAATACACATCCAAAGTCACCAACTTCCGAAATTAAAGTTATTTTGAACTTTGTAGTGTTTTTTTGGAAGTCGGTTGTTATTTTTTTGAAAAAAGTTTTTATAGAACAGTAATGATCAGCAGAAGTCATTTCCAGCAAAAAAAAATAACATTTAAGAAATCGAGATCCTATGTCTTCTACAGCCGATTTTCGATCCAACGTGCGGCGCACGCGTGAGTCGTTCACCCCTGCGACACGACACGCGACGGCGCAAATTCGTAAACAGCTGATTCTAATTTTCCCATCACATCGGTACAATGGCGGCCCAAGACGCACGCGCAGCCCTGCGTACAGTGCACAAAAAATATTTTAATAAATTGTTTTATTTATGTGAAAATATAAAAATGCTCAAATTTTTTATTTTTTTTATTTTTTCCCTTTTCGATGTCGAGTAAGTGGACGAAATTCTTGCAGTTAATTTTTTATCCCCGTATTCCCACGGAAACGGGAACTACGCGGGTGAAATCGCGGAGCGCTGCTAGTTTTAAATAAATATGCATCTGAATACTTATGCAATCCTAATAATTTAAAAGTCGCTTCCATCATAGTGGTGTCCCTGGAATCCCGGGATATTTTTTTACATCGTGACGTGAAATTTATTTGATTGTTTGCATTGAAAACGGGAATTAGTCTGCATAAGTAATTAATGATTTTTATCTCACTTCCAGGTAGCTTCGAAGAATCCGCTCTTAAAGGCCGCTTGGAGCCCGTAGCGACTGTTCACGGCTTCACCGCCGAACTAGGCGCTTACGGCTCCTTCTGCCCACCCCACAAGAGACTACCAGTCACTGTGTTCTTCTATGCGCCCGGAGGAACCAATGCCCCTTATATGGTGAGCTATCTGAGCTAGCTTTTGTTGAGCTGTGATCTTACGGCTGTTTCTGCCCTCCCCACAACGGACCTACAAGCCTTACATGGTGAACTACCTAAGCTATCTTTTGTTGAGCTGTGATCTTACGGCTGTTTCCTGGCCGTCCCACAACAGACCAACAAGCCTTACATGGTGGCCTATCTAAGCTATCTGTTGTTGAGGTGTGATCTTACGGCTCTGTATTCCCAACCTACAAGAGACCAATGCGCCTCACATGGTGCCCTATCTAAGCTATCTGTTGTTGAGCTGTGTTCTTACAGCTCTTTATGCCCACTCTACAAGAGACCCACGCCCCATACAGTGAGCTAAGCTATCTATTGTTGAGCTGTGATCTTACGACTCTTTATGCCCATTCCACAAGAGACCCACGTCCCATACGTGTGAGCTAAGCTATCTATTGTTGAGCTGTGATATTATGGCTCTTTCAGCCCACTCCACAAGAGACCAACTCGCCTTATATGTTGAGCTATCTTGCAGACAACCGTTCATAAATCTGTGTATTGTTTCCTAGTAATAGACTAACCAAAATTATCAGTCTGACTCAGTCTGTAAGTTGGTTGTTAATTTATGAGACAATAAGAAGATAGTAAATCGTAAATCTGTCAGTAAATTGTAAATCAAATAGTATTCGGTAGCTTTATTGATTTGGAAAATAATGTTTATACTACACAAAAATGCCTATATTTTTAATGCCTCATACTCATAAAATCAAAACCTAAGAATGCTTGACACCTTGATAGATATGATTTTACAAACATACATACATGAATTCACGCCTTCTCACCATGGGTGTAGGCAGGAACTACAGAACGGCACCTTCTACGATCCTTACATACTCCTTTTGCTTCGTTTACGTTCATACATCGGTGTCCCTGTGTGAGTTTTATTTAACCATCTCGATAAAACGATTTGAGCGCGTTCGGCGCTTCGATTGGTCCGTCACCAATTAAGGGCCAATGAGAGCCCCAAACGCGCTCGATGCGTTTGATCGAGATGGTTAAATTAAACTCACACTAAGGCCTCTGGTCATACACGCACGCCGGTTGCAAGCGCAACTGACCTTTCACCATAATATGTCCTTCAAGAGCGACCTCTTCCGGCGTTTCCGCTCGCTTTTCCATTTTTGTTACTCGCATTTCATTATTGTATTTGCACAGAAAATCTACATACTAGCTAATACTTTCTTCTCTTTTCCAGGGTCACATAAACCTCGGCTCTTCAGGCTACCGTGTCGCTCGCTCAGGCACCGTGCAGGTCTCCCTCTTTAACCCTCACGGCACCCTGGTCAAGATGTTCGTCGTGCTATACGACCTGACCCGAATGCCGGCCAGTGCGCGAACGTTCTTACGCCAGCGCACGCTGTACATGCCGGCCGGGGCCGACCCGCCCGCGCGGCACCACGCACACAAGTGGCTGCGGTATCTTATACATCTTAGGTGAGTCTGCTCTCCTGGTACTTTTGGCTGAACTAAGTTGCTTTTCGTGAGGATTTCTTCATAATTGTTTAACTCCATGTAACTGAAACGGCTTCTAAGGCACCTGTTACGTAACCCAAAATTAATCAGAATAATTTTGGTAATAGCTAACACATTTGTCTCCTCCACAACGTAAATAACGCTGAATTAATGTTTTCGAACTAACAAAATTATACCCATACCGACTGTTCGTGTGTTACGGAACTATCCCGACAGATTGTTATTTAGGCAATGATGTCTTTGGGATTTCTGGTTTCCTGGTACAAATAATAATCTAAGGTAAACAATGATTTACCATGGAACGGTTAGCAGCCGTGTGTGTCATTTGATTTTTACTTTGGTGAAGTCGGGCTATATTGATGATGATTATCAGGTTAATCAAATTATTGAGACAGACATTATAAATTGTAAGATCAATTTTGTACAAATATTAAGTTGTTTTTAAGAAATTCGACATAAATATATGTATACTTGTACCCTCTTACTAATAAACAAAACTATATTCCGTGTTTTATTATGAAGAGAGTTTATCTAGTGTACTTAATCTCAATCGAGAGCGGTTTATTAATACGGTCCATTTGACCCTATTTACGAGTATGTACTCTGTTAAAAATAAATAGGTATATATTTAATTTCTTAGTTTATTTTGTCTCTATTCCAGGTTTATGACATCGAAATCCGGAAAACTGTACCTTCACACCGACATACGTATAATCGTATCAAGGAAAGCCGATCTCGACACGGCGACCGCCCATTCCGCCTTATTCCGACCGCTGCCGACGAATCACAGCGCGCCATCCGACCCGAAGACTGCCGAACGCGACCCGAACTCGCCCGACCGCAAGCCGAATCGAGTATTCGGCGGTTGCTCGGAATTCGAAGATTTCAAAAAGGAAATCGGTTATGATAATCAAAATGGCGTTTCTTATGAGTTGAGGAGTTTCACATACGCGCCTGATAACCCGAAGTATTCGCCGCGGTAGTTCGGGCGTGATCGGGAGTGATCGTGTGTTTCCGTGGCTAGTTGAGAGTAGTATTGGTGGTCGTCGGTTTTTGTTTTTAGTGCCTGTATGTAATGATTGTTTGTTTAACAGTATGTATTAATGAGAAAATATATTTTTGGTTTTTATAAATGGTGCATTATTTTACACCTAGTTCTGAGTTATCTATTGTTGAGCTATGAGCTTAAAGCTTTACTGCCCATCCCACAAGATACTACCCATCACTGTGTTGTAATACGCATTTCATTTGGTGAACTATCTATTGGTGAGTTGTGAGGTAACGGCTCTTTCGGCGTACTCCTTATGACTACCCGTCATTATCATGCACAAGTTGATTTTTAAGAACCGGCGGACTTACGCTTCTTAAAAATCAAATTTAAATCAAAATCGAACACATAAACCTACACGGACACTTATGAAACGCCAGAAGCTAGGTGCATGGTTCCAAATTGGTTGATTCCTATGGAGAAGAGCCGGCAAGAAACTCCACGGTTACTGTTTTAAAAATAATTAGCTATTACAATGTTCTCAAATAACAGTGATTAACACTGTTATTTATTCGGAGGACAGTGAAGGCCTTGTAATTATGATCATAATCAGCCTATAACGTTCCCACTGCTGGGACTCAGGCCTCCTCTCTGTGAGAGGGAGTGGGCCGTAATCCACCACGCGGGCCCAGTGCGCGTTGGTAGATGTCACATATCTACAAATTTTTGGTTCTAGGACATGGATGAAATAATGTACACAAAGTAAAGCGTCTGTCTTGGTTCAAACCTACGACCTACATCTTCGTAAGTCGCGTCAGTTACCATTGGGCCACCACTGCTTGTAATTTTTTTTTTTTTTATTTATTTATTTATTAGACTAAAAAAGAATGTACATGTTACACAATTTGTCTTAGCTACTTAAAGTTATACATAAGAGTAAATCAGTTACAATTGTGTCTAGTTGTTAGCATCTGCTGCCGAACTAGGTTTATAGCCTGTGTTTCAGCATGCAGCGCCTCTAGCCCTCGGACTGGGTATGCAAGTATGAGCTTATGAACAAACGGAAACATTTTATATTACAATATGGACTTAACTAATTTAAAAGAATAGAAGGATTGCTGTCCTCTGGGTGTGTAGGTGAAGGATGTGAGTGTATGTGTGTGAGAGGGTGTGTATAAGATAGGATAGTTTTAGCTAGTAGATTCTAATGGTATCCATAGGTTTACAAAGCTGCCAGACAGTTCAACACTACTTTAAGATGGTCAGTAGATTTTCAGTTATATAATTATACTAACTTTAAATTGTACGATTTGTAGACTTGTATTTTACCAACTCTGCAAAACGTACCTGTGTAGGGCGTTGTGACACAAAATACAGAGGGTACAGAAGGCAATCTACATACAAAGTGCGCTCGAGCAACGCACACATAGACACCGCTCACGGACACGATATCTCGGACCCATAGATATAAGAAAGAAGAAGATGTGCCAAGTAGTTGAAAATGTATCGGAACCCGGTGTCTCCACTTGCTCCCCACTACCGCGCCACAACTACACATGCAATTTAGTAAAACCAATAGATACAAAGTCGCGCTCACACTCGCAATTTATAAATCAGAACGTACTACACAATCAAATATAGACCTTATCCCTTCAAACGCAGCGTGCATTTAAGTACAACTCACTCACACAAACAACGGTTGCTACCGTTGTGCTGTGCAAAAGCAATTTATTTTACATATACGCTAGTGATTGACTAAATCGGAAAGTTGTCGATACTTCTACTTATTATTGTACTACTTAAATTTTTTTTGAGGTCCAGAAAATAAGATAAAGTGAAACCGATAACCGTAATACGTCACTAGTATATTATCTGAACAATGCCGATAACAATAACGCATACGAAGCGTTTGAAGACTTTAACGTAAGTAAAATGTCAAAACCATAAAAAAGTAAGGAAATAGCACGATGATAAGACTTATTATACGATAATTCAAACGTAATAACACTCCACCGACATTATCTAAAATTTTTGTCAACTTTACGACTGTTGTTTACCCATTTCTCTACTACGCTGTAAAATAATCAAATTAAGTAAAAAACATTAATTCACATCGATCTAGCAATAAATTTATTCGCGAATCGACTTTATCGATAGCCTACGTTAGTGGATCTGCACGAGCACATCACTAGCTCGACGCAAGAACCAGCGGCCGTACTACGTAATGCGTCCGCATAGATACTTTATCGTTTTGTGATTTTTACATTGCTTGTCCAGTCACTTAGCGACAAAATATTTAGGTAGTGGTTTAGGAGCAATGTATTTAGTACAAAAATAATACAGTCGCTGTGATATTTGAAAACAAAAATAACATAGTAAACGCAAGAAATGTTTTTCGATTTCTTGTTTTTCATGATTTTAAAGACAAATATAGAAAAATACTTGTACTTATTTATGGTAAGTGATTCCATGATTCACAAAGTTTTTGTTTTGGCTTTGGTTTTTACAAGAAACCACTGAACAACACGGCATTCTTATGATTTATCACGACAACGGTCGAAAGCACACTAGTTCGCGGAGACGGCCATTTGCTTTAGGAATGATCATTCTGATCATGGCGCGCGGACACAGACACGCCCCTTTCCCACTTCTCCTGCTTTTTAGATTTCTATGCTCGGACCGGTCGGGACCAGTGCGAGCGCGAGTGCCAACCCCTGAGACGCATTTGCGAAGTGCAAAAATGTAGCAACAAAAAAGTTACTATAACTGTTCAGTGGACGCTTGTTTAAATTCAACATTAAACTGTGAATTGTCTTTTTTTAAGCTATCAGTTGTTGAGTTGACCAGAGAGGTGAGTACCTAGGTATTTGCTCGTGTTTCGATGGTTCGTTTTAACGTAACACAGAATACCTAGTTAATTGTGGGTAAGCGAAAATGACTTTGTGGCCTTGTAGTATTTTTACAATTTATATTAGGTATTTATTGTATTACTTATGAGCTAAAAATACACTCATCTTCCTCATTATAAATAGTTAAGATAGAACTGCTCGGCGAGCCGACCGGGCCACCCACGTAGACGCCTGCCGCAGATCATAACTATTAGAGTTGAGATTAATTGTGATTATGGCAAAGACCTAAATACGAGTGCCACTACCACGATAGATTTTTGTGCATAAGCCAAAGTTGACAACCCTAGCGCGACCGCCGAGCGTAGGTATGAAAATCGAAGTACATACATGCGATTGCCTTCTGTACTCTCTTTATTTTGTGGTTGTGACTCGTGACATAATAATTATATGCTCCATGCTTTGTTTACGCTCTTAAAGTAGGTACGTAAGATTTGTAGATCTTCTGATTAAATTTTAATTTTAATTTTTGAATTGTACACTTCTAAAGTGGGGAATATTGCCCAGGTCTGTAACCTAAAACCTGATGCTTAATTTTAAACTCTACAGATCTTAGGGTTACTAAATTAGGATGGGATATTTCCAAGAAAAACAATACATTTTAGAAAAATTATTTAATTAAAATAAATAAAGGCATACTCACACAAGCATTCAATAAATAACAATCACACTATGGCCTCAACTTATTTATTAATGCCTTATTTATGAATTACACTTAAATCTTAGGTATAATCGTATTTAATGCTTGCAACACTGACCCTTTTGCTGGCAACACCGAGTACTTGCGTGCGATCATGTTTATCTTATACCTGATCATAAATTCTGTCTGTTTGTCCGATACTAATGTTATAATAGGCGAAACATGCCAGAAAATGATTTCACTTTCTTTCTAAATTCGAAGTCCACTTAGATCATTTTTGTTACTAGAAACTTTTAAAAAGATCTTTGCCAGAAAAACTATCTTTAGGCATAATAAAAAAATTGTTCTGAGTGTGAATAAAACCCAGAGATTTAAACACAAAAGCCAATCTTGGAGACAACGGGGTTACGTACATTTTGTAATAACATTAAGAATTTTATTTAAAAATTATCTTACACATTTTTCTATTTCTCATATTTATCATTGATCGCACACAAGTAGTCGTTAACAAATACTATTGTCTACCGAGAATACAATGTAAAACCTACCACGCAAGATGTATCGTCAGAAAACACACCTTTCCTCTTAAACGAAGAGAAAATGCAGTAAAAAAATTCGCTCGCCGCCAAGCACCGCACACGTGACGCAGTAAAACTTCTTAAAAAAATATAATAAGAGAGATAAAGTGTGA
Organism: Polymixis flavicincta; assembly: GCA_949987655.1. NCBI lineage: Eukaryota > Metazoa > Arthropoda > Insecta > Lepidoptera > Noctuidae > Polymixis > Polymixis flavicincta. Next base: position 590,618 of record OX465198.1, on the reverse strand, counting down.
GAGACAAAGATCTATACAAAGAGCTATATCTTGCTCCTTTCTCATGTAACGAAATGTATCTAAACGTGACGCGTCCTTGAAATATCACTAACAATTCTCGTCCAAGTACTATATAGCCCGCGTCGTGTTGGACTTGGACTTAACTTCAACCATAATTCTCATTCTAATAATACATCTCGAGAAAAACTGCGGGAAAAACTTATAACTATACTGTCAATAGTTTCCAATGTTAGCGTAACGATAGTAAGCCCCCAAAGGGGAAGGCAGAAAGGTGGAATGTAAAGTCAGGGACATTTACTGTTTTTTAAATTGTGTACCAACATAAAGAGTCGGTCGTATATTCAAATCTTAACTGTCATTCTTTGACAGTTGTTTTAAATGAGAAAAAACGGCTAAATGGTTCTTCGGACAGGCCCGACGTGACAGCGCGACGCGAGTCTTGGGGAACAATTTCGATGAAAATTTCATGGAAATTGTTCGACAAGTGTCGCTAAAGAAGCCTTAAATGAAGTAGTGTTTCAAATTGAAAACAATATCCCTGACTGTATGCGCATAATCCATTTCGCCAGTTATGTTTAAAAGTTCCATTGTACAGGATGGGATGTTAACTTCTTTCCGCCGTTAGCCAGGCTGAAATCTAGACTCTGGGCTGCTACTGAGGAATTCCTGATGGGAAAACCAATAAGTTTGCCAGACCTGGGCATCGAACCCAGGACCCCGCGCTCAGCAGTCACGTTTGCGACCACTAGACCAACGAGGCAGTCATCCAAACGACTAAATTATTATAATATTTGACGATTTTCTTTACACACAGTAGGTTTAACAAGTTTCCAAATGCAATTCAGGTTTTACACTATGACTGGAGTGAAAGAGACAGATCTATCTTACACTCGCGTTAGAAAAGGACGTGTATACACCTGCGGATTTCTTTCTTGCGCTTTGTAGGGTGAAACTACACTGTCGTCCACTTCGGTATCCTGTGGAAAAAACAGATTTATGTAAAACTGGGTTTAGTTAATTATAGCAATCGAGTATAAATGGATACTGAGTTCTCGGATCTAATTAAATGAATATGTAGATATGTATGTAGACGTGGTGGTAGGGCAATTCAATCATGTCGGCACGAACCACAGAGCACGTAGACGGTTCGGCGGCCACTGCTAGAGGCACATTGTCAACGCCTTTCATAAAGCCAAGCATGTCATCGTTTACTCGCACTACGATATTAATGACGTATAGGGCGTAATAAGATGGTTGAAGCCGTAATATAATATAATAAACGCAAAGTAAAGTTACCAGCATACATTTTTTTCGAGGTTTAAGTTTGGCATATGTTCTCTTCGCGGTCATTAATAAGCATCAGGAAGTGGTTAAAGCATGATCTGGAAAGGCTTGTAATCGCCGGGTGGAAGGAAAACGCGCTCAAGGCAGAACATCAGCAAGAAGCGAACAGGAAGGTTGTTGGAGAAACATCTACCGAGCGGTCTACACTGCAGAAGACCTCCTCTAAGAGATTCTCAGCATTAAGGGAACGACGAAGAAAAAGATGATAAGGAAGTAGTGACGGGCTGGCGTTTTAGAGGTAATTAACTTTTGTAACGTTTGACGTTTTAAAAGTGCTGATTCTCAGCCTTCAGTGATCTGTGAGAGAGGTCTATGTCGAGCAGTTTACTTAACCTTTTCCCAACTTTGTTGACTTTGTGGGGGTCGGCGGTAGCGACTGTCAAAGATCTAATCAAATGACAGCCGGAACCAACGGCTTAACATGCTTTCCGAGGCACGGAGCGGTTTTCGTATTCAAAGATGTTCACCCATCCACGGACCAATCGTGGTAAGGGTAGCAGTTGTTAGTAGTTAGCCACAAGCCCCATGATGATGATGATGTTGTGTCATCTTTATACTCACATCATCAGGCAGTATGCTCCTGGACCAGGGGCCCCAGCCGTGCTGTTCCTCCTCCTCGTGATCATAGTGATGCTGGTGTTGGGCATGCTCGTAGTAGATTATCTGAGAACAAGGGGAAATCATCAGTAAATAGGCGTCATCATACAAACATAGTATTGCCGTGAATTCAATGCTAACAAAATATTTTCACGCATTTTGAAATTATAACAAAATGGTGCATTTCCGTAAAAAAATTAAAAAAAAGATGGAAAAGTAGTTTTTTGTTTAGGGTAGCTTGATGTGCTGGCGTCTGTCCTATCATTACCTACTTCTATAATCTCAGATCTCTGGCTATTTCCAAGCTGTCATACTATTCCTTTCTCCCTACAAGAGATCGTTATTAAACTTATCCACAAGATAGGAATGTGATCGATCTGACGAGGCTGTATTATTGAGATCAACGGCATTCCTAAAGCATGGATTCGATTGGCGTACTAGTTACTACGCTAAGCGGGTTCGATTCCTGTATGCTGCGTGCGAAACTTTTGTTGATTTATTTTTGTAAAAGCGCCGAGTTACAATACAAAGATTTGTGGCAAAAACAACTGAAGAACTTATCATTCTCTAGTAGACCACTAGAAATGTTTAGCAACTACTGAGAAATTCCAGATAGGAAACCCCAATAACACTTTGACCGGCCTAGGAATCGAACCCAGCACGTTATGCTTCGTAGTAGCGCTTGCAACCATTGGACCAACGAGACGTACTCTTCTAAATATTTATCAATCTAGGTCAAAACCCCTCCAGTAGGTAGGAACCAACATGACAGGTGTCGTGTCAACTGTCACCCATTTAAATAACTTAACCCTACACCGCCGGGCCCCGAGCTCGCGGGTCACTTTCACTGTGACCCACACGGATGTCGCTACCGGTACCGATACCGGTACCGACTCCGAGGTATTTGTAAATTATAGGTTTTAACAATGGGCGCGTAACGGGTTTCTGAATGATGTGCCTTCGAAAAGTTGTTGTTTAAATTCATAATTATTATTAATTGCCGCCTCTTGTTTTTGTGCATAATTAATTCCTAAATAAATAAGTAAATATGTATGGAACAGTGACTTCACTGATTGTTTATAATGAGCTGCACGATTACTGAAAAATACGTGCACTGACTGAACAGGTCCACTCAACTTGTGTGATTCTTTCCTCAAAAGACCATTTCAGGCATCAACCTGCATGGTCTTCACATGATCTAACCAAGATGACTTATGTCTTGATTATAATAGAGACTGTGACCTCGGAGTTTGTTTCGACCTTCCTTCTCAGAGTAGTCAGACGGGAAACGCCGAAAACATCTAGTTTAAAAATATGATTGACGTGTGTATAAACCTACATCATCATCATCAGCCTATAATGTTCCCACTGCTGGGACACAGGCCTCCTCTCAGTGAGAGGGTTTGGGCCGTAATCCAGCACGCGGGCCCAGTGCGGGTTGGTAGATGTCACATGTCTTCGAATTTTTGGTTCTAGGACATGCCGGTTTCCTCACGATGTTTTCCTTCATCGTTTTGAGAGCAGTGGAGATGAAATAATTTACTCAAAGTAAAGCGCCTGTCTGGGTTCGAACTCACGACCTACAACTCGTAAGTCGCGGCCGTTACCACTGGGCCACCACTGCTCTCAAAATCTGTATAAACCTACATACTTACGGAAATAACATCATTTAGCATTTCTCATTTGATTGACGGAAAAGGCACAGCCAATAGCCGGGAGACGATGCCCTCGGAGGGCCCAATAGTTACTATACATACGGCCAAAATCATAACACTCATTTTTGCTTCGCCGTAGTCGGGTAATTACAGGTCAATTTAACTGCGTTCCCATAGGTATCTACTTACTTAATTATTACTTTTGGAGCTAGACTCCTGCGCACCCTGCACTGTGTACTTCTAACCCGTCGCCTGCAGCGGGGGTCACTTTCACTGCGACCCACACGGATGCCATCGACCTTAATCGTGGCATTTCCCACCCGCTCGAGAGTATTCATTACTTAGCTAGGGTTGTCACTACAATTTATTTGTTTATGTATATTTATTTCGTAACTGACTTTCAAAAATCATGAAAACTTCGAACAAGGATGTTCCCTATTTGTTTGTTCTTAATTAAGTAGAATTCATGTTAATGTTTTATTTTAACTTGACAATATACAAAATATGCTTAAACTAGCTTTTGCCGACGTCTTTGCTCGAGTGGAGGTCGAAAATTAACCCACGGGAACGTACAAGCGGTGTAAAAGTATCCTATGTGTTAATCCTGATTATAAATGATCTGTGTACCGAAATTCATCCCAATCCGTTCAGCTATTTTTATGCCCGCGTGTAAGTCGGAAATTATCCCGCGGGAAGTAACTACCGGGATTTATCTGTCTAGATATTAGTAAAATAAATAAAAGTAGCCTAACTTATTCCTTATTATATCAGATATCTGCCAGTGAAAGTCGCGTCAAAATCGGTCCAGCCGTTTTAAAGCTTAGCCGGAACAAACAGACAGAGAGACAAAAATTGTAAAAAAAATATTATTTTGGTATATGTACCTACCGTGTATACATCGGTATGCATTTAGTAAAAAGCGGTTATTTTAATATTACAAACAGACACTCCAATTTTATTTACCGGTAGGTATAGTCGTAGATGTATGGATAGAAGATAGACAACAAACAACCATTTAAGTAAATAAAACAACTTTTTTTTTTAATTCGGGAAAATAAACCAATACAGTTAAAAAAAACACGTGTTTCGGAAGGTTCTCCAGTGTAGGTACTTATCATACTTATCTATGGTACTTACATAGAGTCACAAACGTGTTATGCGTCATCCAAACAGGTGATACTTAAATCAATTGAAACCGATTGAAAGGCTAATTCTACCGCCTCAGGGGAATGTCTAGCCACATAATAACATGTTACTTATACTACCGTTCAATGAAGACTCATTGGTAATTGCTACACGCGCGACACCGATGCATTGAGAAGTTAGCGTTTAGCTTGCGACACCAAATACAGGGCAACGTTTTCACGATTTACATAGGTAATGTTCTCCAGACCGTATTTCAGCCTCAATGTAGACTATATAGCTTTCAACGCGGGAGATATTTTACAGGATTAGTTTTTATCCAGTGCGCAAACTGTAACCATGAATTCAGCATATCATTCTAGACCCCCTAGCGCAGATTTCTTTTTGTAGAACTGACGAAAAATTTCTGCGCTGGTTCTGGTGGTTTCTGTGGGGGTCTAGGGAGTTTTAAAACTTATTCTGTATAGTGCACAAGTGTGTGCGCAGACACAGGTGCACTCTCATAGTCCAATGGGACGGCAATCCGACACGACCGGAGAGAGATCAGCAGGCGTAGACAAAACACTAGGCCCATGCGTATGACCAACAACTTAACGTGCTTTCGTGCCTCGGCACGGGGGTATCACACCGCCAACGCCCAAATTCAGGTTGTTACTAATAAAATCCTGATGGAAAAACTTAATAACACTTAATGAGTTCCTATTTTTCTTTGTGGCATTCTTTATGCCGTCAGAGGATTCTAACGGCTGCTGTATTTTAAAATATGAGGTGAGGTGTCTCCAACTATCGACTTGTCTTGGTCCCGTGACAAAAATTCAGTTTTGTTTTTATTAAATAAAAATGGCGGGTCTGAACAGTAAATCCTACTAATATTATAAACGTGAAAGTTTGTATGTTTAGATGTTTGGAGGTTTGTTACTCAATCATCCAAAAACGTCTGAACGGATTTGGATGAAATTTGTGACACAGACAGTTTATAATCTGGAATAACACATGAGTTACTATTTATCCTGGTACGTACGATCCCGAGGGAGAATTTGCGACCTAGACGCGGGCGAAGCCGCTGGGATAAGCTAGTTGGTACTTAATATTTAGAAGAAAAAAAAAACCATGACAAAATAAAGGGCTTCAGGAGACGATTCTAAAACATATATAACACGTTAAAAGGTTAAAACCAGCGGAGTATTTGCATAACACATTAACAGTAGAAACAGTTCAACAACATTTACAACTATGTTGTAGACAAAACAAACTATTATTACTTACCACATGTACTTGTACAATATGGATTGAATTATATACAAATTAAAATCAAAATCAAAAGTCATTTAGTCAAACTACTCAACTACGGCGTGTGTCAGCACTTTTTGAACGTCAAAAATTACAAGAGACAGTCCTCCAAAAAGCCCGCACTAATCTGTGCCCGCCCTTCAAACTCCCCAGCAGCACAGCTGTCTGTTGTCTGCTGAAGAAATGGTTTAGTAATATCTTCCAAAATGATAAAAATTCTGATAGACAGTGTTACGAATTTAAGGGGAACCTAGTCGCCGGCTCGAACTCACTGGTGAGCCTGGCTAAAAAGCACACTGTCTCACCAGGCTTCGCGTCCAACAGAGGTAGTATCAGTGATAAGCAGTTAGACGTTATTCTACACGCACAACGTTATTGGGTGAGATGCAGGATCATCTATAGTAAAACAGGAGCGTAAAACTTAAGAAAAGTCCTTCGGAAGATCGGGTTTTATGAAAAACCTACTGCATAAATCAATGATCAATAAAGTCTATTGAACTTATCGATATTTAAACTTTGTCGGTACCGACTTGGTTTTGGAGATTTTAAACTGCTTTTATTACTTAAACACGCCCAAGGTTAGGTTAAATTTGCAAGAAAAACGAATCTTTGTTGGCTCATAACTTTTTAATGGCTTTTTATTTTAGTATTCTGTTTCCGTACCGACAATATTAATAATGAGACAAAACCATACCATGTTTAAGTATTGATGTACATACATTGTCAAACAGTGGAGTAAAACCCTCCCGAAGTTTGTATGGAAAAAATGTGCACTTGTTTCACCTGCCGACTGAACAGCACCCTAATTGCGTAACTCACGATTGATCATAATTGGTTTCGTCTTCACAGTTAAACAATATTCATTGCGTTATTTATATTGTCGAACAGACACATTTTTCGAACATATGAAGCAATGGTTTAACAATTCGTTTCAAAACGATACAGATTATGATGAATCGTGAGTTACGCAATTAGGGTGCAGGGCAGTTCAAAACAGAATTGGTGGTATCAAATCTGAGATTGAACTACAATAAGACTGCTTGAGTAAGCTTAATTGTTTAGAACGTATGAGACACCTACTTCCAATACCTTTCAATGAAGACTTATTGGTAATCGTTTACACGCGTGACACAGATGTATGAACGAGCTAACGTTTATTTAGTTTATCTAGTTCAATGTGAAGAGCGGCTCGACCACAACACCGCCACGTACCTACTTACTGTGCTCATTTAACTTTGAGAGGTTCTCTTATATCTTACGGCAGTATTACATGGTTCACTTATGCCTGCCAATATGGATGAGGCCGACAGATTGAATCGTGTAAATATAAAACAACCGACTTCCGGAAAAACACTATGAAGTGAATAAAAATAACTTTAATTTCTGAAGGCGGTGACAAGAAATTAATAAATTAAAGATCCAAAGTCACCGACTTCCGAAATGAAAGTTATTTTTATTCACTTCATAGTGTTTTCTTTGTAGTGCTTTTCCGGAAGTTGGTTGTTTTTTTTGGAAAACGTTTTTATTTTTCACTTTTTAGTTTTAGTACCTACCCCACACCTAATCGAAATTTCATCATCCTAAAGGTCCAAACAATGCATATTTATGCGATAGCAACATTCGCGGTTGATTTGCTGTCATTTTTTGAAGAGTTCCGTTGTCTGTCTCCGAAACGCATCATCAGATCTATACCTATGAAATTTAAATGAAATTTTGCAAGTAGGTCTATATTTTTTTTAAACGTTGCCCCTCACTAGGAATATCTCCTGTATTGCGGGTGCGTTTACAAACATTTTAATTCAAATACACGAACAGCCAGACCCGGAACAATTACTTGTAGGTCATACAAATATTTGTTCCGAGCGGGAATCGAACCCGCGACAGGCAGCGCAGCAGTCAATCGCTTAACCACTGCGCCAACCGTGCCGTCGAACGATATGACGGAGTTATGTCCGAACCTCCACCTAACCGTTAAGGAGTTGTACCTTCCTTCATCAGCTCAGCGTCATGAGATGATGATGACTATGACCATACGCAAACAATCGATTCCGATTATTCTTTTTTTTAGGCATCTAACGAACTTAAAAGAATAAAACTAAATGAAATTTAACATCTTCACAGTAACTGTACCATGTCTGAGATTAAGTTAGTAAAGTATTTACAATATCGTTACACGATAACCTTATGTCCCTCATTAGAACGCTTAAAGTCAACCAAGGGGCAATGGAGAGGGCTATGCTTGGAGTTTCCCTATGAGATCGAATCAGGAATGAAGAGATTCGTAGGACAACCAAGGTAACCGACAAAGCCCGAAGAATTGCCAAAATTAAGTAGCAGTGGGCAGGGCACATTATTCGCAGAATAGATGGCCGATGGGGCCGAAGGGTTCTGGAGTGGCGACCGCGTACCGGAAGACGTAGAGTTGGAAGGCCTCCTACAAGGTGGACCGATGACCTTGTGTAGGCCGCAGGGAAACACGGAAACCAGTCGAAGTGACTTGGGGGAGGCCTATGTCTAGCAGTGGACAATGATGACACAATAACAAGGTTTTAAACTTTAAATAAGAGGTTACTAAGTTGAACTAATTTAGGGCAAAAAGACCTCAAGAAAGTAACACCTCTCGCGACAGCCCTACGCAAATGATGACTAGATGAATTACCGAGAAAGCGTCTTAAGACAAACAAATGTTTTTTTGGATGAGCGTCGTTGACAACGTTCTGTTTCTACCAGCCTGGCTTATTAAGCCGGTTTATATCTAATTAACTATGATTAACATGTTTAAATTAGGTCGACGAATTTGGTTCACGTCAGCATGTTTACAGGCTATTTTGACCCGACCGCAGCGTGGCGATGCGGCTCACAGATTCTTGCATATTTTTTTTGTTCGATATTCATTTATTAAACGAAGGTTTAAAAAAAAAAAAAAAAACCGAAAATATTGTAGAAAGCATTTTAATGTTTTTTTATACAAATGAGCAATCGTGCGAAGGAGATGGCCAAGATTTGGTCATATAAGGACTAGGTCAAAGATCTTAGTTTGAAGACATGGGTTAACGTGTTTAATGATGTAAGTTCCCCATAAGATAGAATTAGCGCTTTGCTCACAATTCGATGCTTTAACAAGTATTAAGTTACATACGTAAGTACTACTAGGTTAGTTAGTTTGTCTGGCTGTATGTTACAAGTTGACGCATAAACGGCTAAACGGATTGGCTTACTAGCCGATTCGTACGAATTTACTCGCCCGAACCAAGCGAATCGACACTTTTTTTTCAGCTTCGAAAGATAAAAAGGAAGCATATTTCACCGAGGGCTATTACGAACAATTTGAGGAACTGTAGCTGTTATCATTATTACTAGCGGCTGAAGCAATTGGCGATTGAGAAAATGGCTGTGTCAAAAATGGCTCCAATGCTTCACGTAAACTAGTTTTATATTGCACGAACAATTTATAGGCTACACACGAAGTTAATTTATTTATCGGGGAATCGACAACTTCAGAAATAGGTTACCTACGTTACCTACGTTTAGAAAATAATTGTTTAAAAATGTCTGTTCGCTTACTTCGGGTGAGTAAATTCGTACGAATCGACTAATAAATAAGCCAGCAGGTTCAGATGAAAGGCACAGGTAGTTTAACTTGTTATAACCTGGAGTAAAAACAGGGACTTCCCGTGGACTATTTTTCGATATAACACGGCCGAAGACGTGTGTTAAAGCCAGGCTCTAATGCAAGTCTAAACGGCAAGAATAAATGGTATTTTCTGTTCCATTCAAACCATGAAAACAAATACATTTGTACAAATATTTGTAACGATATGGCAATCGATCGCAATTGCGGTTGTCATTTTCTCATTCACATACAAATCTGTGTCATTCGTTCAAGTCTACGGTGACAAACTGTCAAGATGTAAAAATATTCAGAAGTTCCATTTGGACAGACCGTGAAATAGATCAATGAATACAAATCTTCATCATCAACACATTAAAGGCTAAAAGAGTTAAAGGCGAAAGGCGCTGAACTTGCATCAACGGATCACAGGAGCCTCTAGCGCGCATGTCTTGAATGCATGCGTCATTGACAGCCTGCATAGACGCATGACGCTGTCAATCATGTCAAATCTTACTTATCCGCACGGGTCGATCGCTAGCTAAGAGTCCACAACTTCAAAGCTTTTCCTATTGAAGACGCATCAATTTCATACATTTTCTTTTGGTAATTATTGCGTTATGGAATCAAACAGGAGATATTTTTTGGATATTTCAGATTGGTTGATCTTTTGTGCCTATCTTTTCTAACGCCACAATGAATTCGATAGGTTTAGTTTCCAATTCAATCGAATGCATTGAGGTATCCAGTGCGTTCGTGCGCCGATGTCGTCTGTCGCGAGGTATGCATCAAATATTAATGAGACTATCACTTTAAATGATTAGCGATCAATCTTCCACGGTAGAGGAAAAGAAATGGAGAATATTTGTGGTAATGATGTTACTTTTTCAGCGGTAGCGGAGAGTCGACATACGAACGTACGAAGTTCTTTGATATTGGAAAGCGTGTTATGGAGCTCAAATGGAGTTAGGCAGGACACCTGGCAAGGCGCAGTGCTGACAGGTGGAGTAAGGCAGTGACAGTGGCGTCTAAGGACTGGAAGACGAGATATCGTCGTGTGGCAGCGAGATGGGTGGATGAAATTGTTGCCATAGCGGGCAAAACTTGGATGTGGCGGGAGCGTGGAGAGTGACAGAAGAAAAGAGAGACCTATACCAAGCAGACAGATGATGATGATGATGATGAGCCGAGAGTCTGGGTCTCTGCCCGGTTGATGGCAATAGGGTCGTCTCCTATTACATGATCAACACACATAATATAGTACCCACGGCTACACATCAAGCTATGCATTTCCAGTATAAGCTGATCTCGCATTGTATAGGATTTCCGTACAGTGCGAGATCAGTGTAAACAGGCAATGTATAGCTTGATGTGTAGCCCTGTGTACGTACACTCACAATTCGCTAGTTATGTTTAAGTCTCATGTAATAGGGGTCGAGCTTACGGCCACCAACCGCACCAATCCAGACTCCAAGCTGCTACTAAGAAATTCCTGATGGGAAAATCCAATAACAGTTTGCCCGAACTGGGAATCGAACCCAAGATCACATGCTCAGCAGTAGCGCTTGCGACCACTAGACTAGCGAGGCAGTCAGCTACTGCCTATCTGACCTCCACAACTCAGTAACTGGGTAACACTGGTTGTCGATTTTCGGGCTTCTGACGACCCTAATTACATGGGACTTAGCATGTACCTACTCTTTTGCCTATCCTTTCAAACAACAAAGGCGTGATTTTAGATTAATCTAAAAACAAAACATTTAATTAAAAACATAAAGAAACTATAACAAAATAATAGGGTACTTTCGGTAGTGATAAATAAATTATGAAATTTTATAAAAAATAGAATTTATGTGAAATATACTTAAATATTCTGATTTTGAGTCATTTAAGCACATTATTGTTTTACTATATTAAAATTAAAAGTCGTAATTTTTAATCTGTATATCACATGACCTAAAACACGAGCCGCCATGGTGTGACGTCATAGAGGCAAAAAGTGTCAGTTCAGTGTAAACAACTAGGTACCTATCTATCGTTTTAATGCTAGTATTTGTACAACTATGCACTACACACCAATGACAGCGATTGTAATTCATAATTATCCCAAGAACCACCAAATATCTTTAACTGTTAACGTTGAAAGAGCCCCGGTCGTACATACACGACTGTTGTTTTTACCAATATTACGTCACCAAAATGGCTGATAGCGTTTTTGCGGGAACGAAAAAAGGTTTAAAATTTAATTTAATTTTATAGCAAGAAAGCACGTTTATTTTGCCGGAATATATTTTTTGTGGCTTTTTATTAGGAAAATCAACATTTTGAAGTACTTTTTCAAACATAGTAGAATACCCTATTGTAACATCTTGAACACTTATATATCTATATACGAGTACAACATTATTTTTAGTACAATTATGCGAAACCTGAATATAGTTTAATCAGAATAAGGAACTGAATCGATTCCAATCGTTTTTGCACCAAGTTATATTTTTTCCCAAAAAAAAAGATGAGGCTCGAGACTACTCTGGGAAGAAAGGCCAAAACAAACTCAGAAGTCAGTATCTTATAAAGTCGAGACACAATCGTGGTCAGGCCATATTAGGGCCATGTCAAGGTCTTTTGAGGAAAGAACCACACAGGTTGAGTGAACCTGTGCAGTCAGTGAGCGCATTTATCAATGATCGTACAGCTCCACTCAGAACTTACGAGTAAGAATATGTATGTAAGTATCTCAGTTTTTGTTAATCATACGATAAAAACACTCATAACTTTTACTCAGTCGTAAAAAATGTGAAATCACACACCACACACTTAAGAAGTCGGCTAAAAGAACTGGTTTGCGCTTTCGAACGCTTTAAAAAGTAGATAATCATATGTTTACTGATATGTAAATAGTTACGAGGAAAACGCGATACTAATTAGATTTGGGTCAATCAATGGGCCGACGTTCCACTTCATGCAAAGTGGTTACGATTTTTAGCGTGTAGATAGCAATCTAAATAAAGTCAGCCCAGCATTTGGCTACCAGCTTGGTACTTTCATCAGCGTCCATCAACTCCTGTAGCGTGCAGACAGCAGGACACCCTGGACAAGATATGAAGTGTCCCGTTGTTTGTGGGACAGCACCAAATTTACACACCAAGGCGGAGTCATCTGTGAATCTCCACCTTAGCAGGTTCTCTTTACTTCGTCCTACCTGAGTCCGGAGTCTATTTAAAGACTTCCAGGAAAGCCAAGGCAAGTCATGTCCAGGTTCGAGATTTTCAGCAGGTGGAAAAAATGAGTTTGTTAGGGAAGCACCATCTCGCCACAGGCTTAGCCTTTCCTTAGACCGTTCGCCGGTGAGTGGAGATACACACTATACAGGAAAAGTTTTTATCCAGTGCGCAAATTGTAACCATGAATTCAGCATATCATTCTAGACCCCCTAGCGCAGAAATTTTTCGCCAGATACACAACAAAAAAAAAAATCAGCTGTTCCATACATTTTGACCGCGTAGGTATTGCACTTTTCTATGAAACAGCAGATTTTTTTTGTACAACCGGCGAAAAATTTCTGCGCTAGGGGTTCTAGAATGATGTGCTGAATTCATGGTTACAATTTGCGCACTGGATAAAAACTTACCCTGTATAGGTTTTATATCAGCATAATCAGCCTATAATCTTCCCACTGCTGGGAAGGAAGCCTCCTCTCTGTGAGAGGGAGTGGGCCGTGGTCCACCACGCACCTTCAGTGCGGGTTGGTAGATGTCACATATCTTCGAATTTTAGGTTCTCAGACATGCCGGTTTCCTCACGAAGTTTTCCTTCACAATATTGCTAATCCATTGCTATGTTCGAAAAATATTTCTGCTGAACAACGTAATAACTCAATGAATGTGATTGGACTGTCAAAATTAATCCATTCCTACTGTTACCGCGCTGTTTATGATCGCTCCCTATTCCATCGTACTTAAACATAACTGGCGAAACGTGGGTGTACCTCTGTCTATCCCTTCGGGGAATATAGGCGTGATGTTTTATTATTTGTTACGCTATCTTTAACATTATGTTACGGCCATTTATCTAAAGTTACCTCTAATTACGTTTTTATTATGTTAAGCAGCTTAATTAAATGTTAATACGAACTCAAAAGATTGACTAAATCCACTCATTGTTCTAAATGAAAGTGTTAGTACCTTCACTTTCATTCAATAAATGAACGTATTCATAAGAATGAATGAATTGGATTAAAGAATACTTGATTGTGATATCTTATTTTGTACACATACAGGAAAAGTTTTTATCCAGTGCGCAAATTTTAACCATGAATTCAGCATATCATTCTAGACCGCAGAAATTTTTCGCCGATTATACAAAAAAAAATAATTAAAAAAATAGCTGTTTCATAGAAAAGTGCAATACCTACGCGGTCAAAATGTATGGAACAGCAGATGTTTTTTGTATTAATTTATATTATTTTATTATATTATTTTTTTGTGTTAAAATATGCGCACTGGATAAAAACTTATTCTGTATAGGCACTCCATAATGACCAGAAGCCTGAAAGTCTGCTTTATTATCGGAATGAACGTGTATGGATAGTTATACTTAATAATTATGTTGATTTAAATATGGTTCGTAATTCGTTCGTAATTCATTTAATTCGATTGAATTTTACTTTTTCATGAAACGGTTTTCAAATAGAATTAATTAAATTAATTTAGGCGGTTGTATCCATGATTTTATCAGACTAATGTTGAAATGAAATGGTTTATTTATGTAAGTGGATCTTATAGACACTTTTACACGACATTATTTTAAAAACTAGATGGCGCCGATTCAATTATCATATTTTCGAAAAGATTATCAACTTATGTATCTGACTTTACCTACCTATTGGATTTAAAGCACGTGACGGCCACCCCCCTTGAGCAAAAGGCGTGAGTGGATGTATGTATGTAATCTGTTTTTAGTCTAAAGTGAAAGTGTTCAACTGTTTATACAGTGTAATTCATGTGAGTGAGTTTATTACGATGCATCACTGAATTAATCGGATTGGCAAGATAGATATATAATACTATGTCCTATGCGGTAGCGATAAACATACCACAAAAGGTGTACGCTTCGGTAATCTTCGTCATTCCGAATTAGAATGAACGTTGCGTTACAGAATTATCCTTCATCAGTTGAGGATTGAGCACAAATCCCTTGCTCGCCAGTCATAATTAGCCTATAATGTCCCACTGCTGGGCCACAAGCTTTCTCGTTCTGCGAGAGGGCTTGGGCCATGTTCCACGCGGACCCAGTGCTGGTTGGTACCTAGATCACATGTTTTCCTCACGATGTTTTAGTTTACCGTTTTGAGAGCAGTGGTGATGGAGTAATTTTAACAAGGTAAAGGTTCGAACCCAGGACCCACAACTCGTAATTAAGTCGCGGCCGTAAACACTGGGCCATCACACTGTACCTACCTCCCGCTCGTCGAATAAGTATCTTATTTTTAGGGTTCCGTACCTCTAAAGGAAAAAACGGAACCCTTATAAGATCACTTTGTTGTCCGTCCGTCCGTCCGTCCGTCCGTCCGTCCGTCCGTCTGTCAAGACCGTTTTTCTCAGGAACGCGTGGAGGTATCAAACTGAAATTTCTATATGATACTTAGTTCTACTGTCCCTGGAAGCTGTAGAAAAATCAACCTTCTAAGTCAACGCAATCAAAAGATACAGCCATTTAGGCCGCAAAATTCCGCAAATTTTCGAAACTCGCACGGTAATCAAAACCTACAGGGTACTTCCCGTGAACTTAGAATCTTGAAATTTTGTACGAAGTCACGTCTTATAGTACAGATATAGGAAAAATTACGAAAACCGTAAATTTTTAGTTTCGTCATATAAAAAAAAATATTTTTGACAATTTTGAACTTTTACTTATATACCCACAGGTTTGTACGGAACCCTCGGTGCGCGAGTCCAACTCGCACTTGACCGGTTTTTTTTTTACCAGGTTGGTCGCAGTTTTTTAGGGTTCCGTACCTCTAAAGGAAAAAACGGAACCCTTATAAGATCACTTTGTTGTCCGTCCGTCCGTCCGTCCGTCCGTCCGTCTGTCAAGACCGTTTTTCTCAGGAACGCGTGGAGGTATCAAACTGAAATTTCTATATGATACTTAGTTCTACTGTCCCTGGAAGCTGTAGAAAAATCAACCTTCTAAGTCAACGCAATCAAAAGATACAGCCATTTAGGCCGCAAAATTCCGCAAATTTTCGAAACTCGCACGGTAATCAAAACCTACAGGGTACTTCCCGTGAACTTAGAATCTTGAAATTTTGTACGAAGTCACGTCTTATAGTACAGATATAGGAAAAATTACGAAAACCGTAAATTTTTAGTTCCGTCATATAAAAAAAAATATTTTTGACAATTTTGAACTTTTACTTATATACCCACAGGTTTGTACGGAACCCTCGGTGCGCGAGTCCAACTCGCACTTGACCGGTTTTTTTGCAATCGCGTTTGATTTCAATATTATAGAAACTTACTTAAACGTGATATAAATTCTCACGTTGTATATTGATACAACGTTATTGAACTTGCTTCTTCTCGCGACTTCGTTCGCAAGCAAATCGACTGCCCTATGAAACACGGCAATAGTGTAATTTTGTATCAGTCAACGAATGTTTGTAATCGGGTCAGTACTACAAAGATGTACCTCTTAATTATTCCTATTAAGTTTAGATGACAAAGTCCTGCTTACCTTCTGCGGTTGCTGGCTGTGCTTGTTCTTCAGGTCTATCCAGAGTCTCGCCAGGTTGATCGCCAAGCCAATAACAGCTACGATGAAGAATTTGATCTGTAATTATCAAAAAGCTCATGAAGAGAGGCAAGCCATCAAGGTGGACGTATATTTTATAACTTTTAGAAGCATAAAAGTCATTTTGGACTGGATGATGAAGAAGATGACTTAACATGATGTCAAGTCATCTTCTTCTCCTGTAAAAACTGGCACAATCGAGGAGTGACTTTTCAAAAGGCCGTGTTTCCATTTTTCAATTGAGAGCAGATTTCGGAATCCAGTTGGCAAGGCTCCAAGTCAGTTATTGTAATTTAAACGACTTTTTGATTGATACATTGGCATCCTAATTTAATTGTACTATTTTATACTTTGGAATCTCAATTGGATAGTTAATAGTTTGATGTTGAATCAAAATCAAAATCAAAAGTCATTTATTAAAATTAGGCTGAGAATCAGCACTTTTCGAACGTCGAAATACATAAGACAGTCCCCCAAAAACGCCCACCCTTCGACACTTCCTAGTGCTTTCGCTGGGAAGAAGAAGTGGCGCAACAAACTCCCCAGCAGCACAGCTGTCTATTTAGTCGGATGGACTTGATTCTATACATACATACATAGGCAAAGTAATAAACAATAAAGCATTTTACCAAAAATAAAAGTCGCCTGGTATAAAGGGCGTTATAGCTTACTTAAGCAATGCTGGATTATTGTTATATCATGTCAATAACTAATGACATAATAGATAGATAATAAAAATAATTTTGATATTAACCTAGACAATATTTTTAACTGACAGGTTTCTTAGTGTAATATTAATTCGGAATTATTTATTCAATAGTATCAATAATAACCTAGTATTTTAATTTTGTATTGTAATAATTTTATTTTTGTATTACATGATATTTGCGCGCCCCACGTGGCAGAATATGACGAGACCATTTATAAATTGAAGACCATGTAATGTACCATGTTCGGAAAAATAAATGAATTTGAATTTGAATCAATAGGATGGAACAGAAAACCTGCTCTCCTTTAAAATAATAGATACTTACTATATAATGTAGCAATTTACGTAATTCGTTATATGAATTCTATGGTTCATTTCAAACAATTCATTTCAAACGCACATTTCCTGCGTGAATTTAGAGTTCAAAAAATTTCAGGGTGTATTTGTTGGTCTAGAAAACTGGTGAAAACTTTTCAGAAAGCCATATTTCCTATAGATTACACCACATTATTTTAAGCAACAAGACATTTCCATTTTTTTTTTTAATCATGTCGCGCCTAATACCTTTTACTATATTGAGGCAAAAAAAATAAAAAAAATGTATCTTTCTTACGTATCACAGAAATCGGCGGTTTTTTTTAAATTTGATCTAAATGGCAATGAGGCCTTTTTTACAGTATACTGCTCAATGTAAGTATGTATAACAAATATTCTAAGCCGCATACACCGAGAAATTTTAAAGTTTTTTTTTTTCCGCAGCGAAATGGTAATACAATCGTTTTATAAACAAATAAAATATTAGAAACAAAAAATGGCAGAGTTACCATTGTGAAAAATCACCACGTGCGAGAGTTTATTTTGAACATTTATGCATCGCTGTTCCCTTTTTAGGCGGCGCATGCGGTTCGAGTAGTATATACAAGTTACCTCTAGTGATATTATTGATTCTCACGTTTTCGATTTGATTTGAAGCACGCCTTTTGCATGTAACTCCACCTTAACATCCTTCGCCCTGCTAGATACAGACGAAACTGAGGTAGAAAGAATAATCATGACTTTGAAAGACGTCTTGAATTGTTTGATGATTTTATTTGATATATTATCCCAACCAACTGCACTGGTTGGGATAATATATCAAATAAAATCATCAAACAATTCAAGACTATTTTGGTACCACCACTGACTTATATTTTCCGAATGTGCCTGTCCTTGGGTATTTTTCCCGAGTGCCTCAAAAAAGCAGTTATTGTCCCTGTATACAAAACAGGCAGTAAACAGGAAGTAACAAATTATAGACCAATTTCTTTACTGTGTTCTATGTCAAAAATTTTAGAAAAAATCATAAATAAAAGATTGTTTAGATATCTGGAGGATAAATCAATTTTGTCGGACCGTCAATATGGATTTAGACCTAAAATTTCAACTGCCGATGCCGTACATCATCTAACTGACTATCTAGCCCAAGAACTTGACAAGGGTAACCACACAGTTGGAGTTTTCCTGGACCTCGCCAAAGCTTTTGACACAGTCTCCATTCCTATTCTGTTGCGCAAGCTTGAGACAATGGGCATAAGAGGCATTCAACTGAAACTTCTCAAAAGTTACTTAGAAGACCGAACCCAGTGCGTTAAAATTGGCAATGTTCTCAGTGCAGACGAAAAAAACACGTCTTTTGGTGTGCCCCAAGGAAGTATTTTAGGGCCTACTCTATTTTTGATATACATAAATGACCTCTGTAATCTAAACCTAGAGCACGGCACTATAATATCTTACGCTGATGACACTGCCCTCCTTTTTTCTGCTGAATCGGAACATGAAGTCTACAAGTTTGCGCAACACGGTTTTAATATTGTAAATAAGTGGCTTCAGCATAACTCACTAACACTAAATGCGGCTAAGACAAATTATATTAAGTTTTCAATGCGCAAACAAACATCTGTTTTGCCCTCGACGATGTATGCTCACTGTTGTATGGCCCCGGCAGATTGCCTCCTTACGTGTCCTAATATTAATATAACTAATCAAATAAAATATCTGGGTATTATAATAGATGAAACCTTATCTTTTAAACAACACATAGAAGCCTTAAATAATAGAATGCGTAAGCTTATATTCATTTTCAAAAAACTACGTTATATTGCAGACCCAAAATTAATTAGGCGAGTTTATCTTGCTCTCTGCCAGTCAATTTTGACGTACTGCATCACCTCTTGGGGTGGAGCAGGTAAAAGTTTGCTACTACCTATCGAGAGAGCTCAAAGAGCGATTCTCAAGGTGTCTACTGGCCGCCCTTTCCTTTTTCCTACTAACCTACTCTATAAATCCTGTGAAGTACTAACAGCTCGACAGTTATTCATAATGAGCATCGTATTAAAACAGCACGCAGCCCTCCCATATAGCACTGAATTTACTAAAAAGAGACGGAAAGATATAGTTTGCCCTACAAAAAGTACAAAACACGCAGCCAAATTTTTTGTCTTCCTAGGACCACTACTTTATAACAGACTAAATGCTAGAACCAACATTTATTCTCTTAATTATATAAATTGCAAAAGAACTCTCAAGAAAGCTCTCCAAAGTATGTCCTATGAAGATACAGAGAAATTATTAGTTGTACTTAAATAAAAAATTGTATTTGTACTAATTAATTTTAGCTAGGTTAGGATAGGTACTAAGATTTTTAGTTTTATTGTACTATTTACACCATTTTACATACCTACTAGATTTTATATTTAATGTGATTATTTAGAAATATGATACCTTGCCACGCCTGAAACACAGGATGACCTAGTTCAGGCACATAACACAACTGAATTTTTCGTAGATTTAAGCAAATTTGTATTTAGTGTTTTACCTTTTTACCTAAATAAAATATTTTTTTTTACTCTATGCTTCGAAAGTACTTTTTATGGCAAGTTGCTCCGCCGCGGTAAAACAACCATTAAAATTTCTCGGTGTATAGGTTTCGCAACCGTGTACCGTGTGGTGCCGGACGTAAAAGAATAGCACCATCCCATTTCTTCCAGTGGGTGTCGTAGAAGGCGACTAAGGGACTTACTAGAGAATGGGCAGCAGCGTTCTCTTTGCATTTTACTACCATACTGCGATCGCCAACCCGCCTGCCAAGCGTGGCGAGTATGGCAATTCCCTCCCCGTTTGGAGGAGGCTTATGTCCAACAGTGGACGTCTTTCGGCTGAAATGATGATGATGATGATATAGGTTGCGCAATATTTGGCTTCTTATAATGTGTTTTACTATTTCTACTTAATAAAACCAGTTTTTTTTTTTTTTTAAATAGGTGAGATATAACACATTACTATACTAGGTATCTCTGTATCTGCATTTAAACGAACGAAAGAATAAAATATTTCTAAATCAGATCTGTGCTCAAATTAGTCAAGGATCTTACCTGTAGCTTGAATGTTAGGATCTGCAGCAGAGTTCCAATCTTGGCCTTGATGACAGCTCCCAGGATCAAGAGCTTCAGGATGGCCTTCTTTTTCTTCTTTTTTTTACCTCTTTGTTCTAGAAATTGATAGAAATACGTTAAGAAAATATCAGATGTTTACTAGAAATAAACATGCTGTAATACATTTCATTTGTAAATCCACTAGACCTGCTCAATCTTAAGTTCTACAAAGTCTTTTATCATTCTTATGAATAAAAAGGGTACATTATCATGCTCACATTCATTTCGTATTATGCTCATGCTCATACTTACATTCTCATCACAAAATAAAATAACTACAATTAATTGATACATTTCATGCGGACAAAATGCTTAATATTGTTTCAAAACAGTTTTACCAAGACGCTGATATTATTATGACATCCTGTAAAATTAACAAAGTAAGTAAATAGTTAGAAGTAGTATAGTATGTGAGAGCTCTGCCGAGCTTATGTACTTAGGTTACTTAGGTTTTGTTACGGAAGCTTCATATATGGTATTGACATTCTAAAGATAAAAACTTCTCGATTATTCGAACACAGACAGCCTAGCTATTGGCTGCCAGCATGTACAGTCACGAGCAATAGTATGTATACACTTACCAACTTTTAAAAGTAATTTTCTCCACTTTTACTAATTGTAATCTTATTTTATTATGAAAATAATATTTTAGAACCCACACTGTAATGAAACATCTAAGTTATCTCAAGGCTGCAATAGCTATTTAAAAGAAAATCGCTTTTGAATTTGGCGATGTGTTTACATGTTATTGCTCGTGACTGTACGTGAGGTTCCTCGTGAAACGAACAACCTCGACAGTACCTATCTGAGAAGGGCTTGTGGCTAAGTAATAACAACCGCACGGGTCAATAGAAGTTAAGCTACGCTTGCCGCATTTGGTCCGTGGATGGGTGACCATCTTTACATACCAAGACCCCTCCGTGCCTCGGAAAGCACGCTAAGCCGTAAGTCGCGGTCGTCATTCGTGGATCTTTGACAGTCGTTACGGCTCGTCAGAAGGTCGAAAGTCTGAGAACCAGTCTTATCGAGGGTATCGTATTACCCAGTAACTGGGCTGTGGAGGTCAGATAGGCAGTCACTCCATGTAAAATACTGGTATTTCGCTGCATCTAGCTAGTTAGACTGAAGTGGACCCCAACATGGTTGGGAAAAGGCTGGCAACTAAGTAGGCATGTACTAGTAGGCAGATTAAGTAGGACCTATAATTTCTGCTGAATGTAACTGGTTCAAGGTACAGTCATCAAAAGAGGAGGTCTCCTATGAGTGTTTATAGGAGACCTCCTCTTTTGGTGATTTACCTATAGTACACCCACAATTTGCCAGTCAGTTTGTCCCATGTAATAGGGGGCGAGCCTATTGCTATTGACTGGGCACTAATCCAGGCTCTAGAACAACGAGGCTATTTCGTCATTCCCACCAAAGGGAATCTAGTCGCGGGGTCGAACTCACTGGTGAACCTGGCTAAAAAGCACGCTGTCTCACTAGGCATCGTGTCCGACTGAGGTAGTATCAGTGACAAGCGGTTAGACGCTAGTCTACACGCACTGATATGTAGGATCATTTATATAAAACAGACGCGTATAAATTAAGAAAAGTCTTTCGGAAGATCGCGTTTTATGAAAAACAACTGCATAAATCAATTACCGTTAAAGTTCATTGAACTTTTCATTATTTGAACTTTGTCGATACCGACTTGGTTTTGGAGATTTTACACTTCATTTATTACTTAAACACGCACAAAGCTAGGTTAAATTAGCATGAAATCTAATCTTTGTTGGCTCCTAACTTTTTAATCATTTTTTGTTTTAGTATTCTGTTTCCGCACAGACAATATTAATAATGAGACAAAACCATACCATTTTTAATTTTTGATGTAGATTGTCGAGCAGTGGAGTAAATGAGTAAGACACTCCCGAAGTTTGTATGGAAAAAAATGTCGACTAGATTCATCATGTGACCGTTGAACAACGGTCACTTCTTCTTGCCTCATCAATGTGTCCTTTAATCTTGGGCACCACAATAAAGGAACCAGAATACGGGAGAAAGTAAATCGAGAAAGTTTATCAACATACAGTTACGGTAATTCGCGAAAACCGGTATTCCTAACATGGACAGTGTCGTGACGAATCGAAATTGTTGCGGTTTTTTAAACTCACCATGAAATGTGGGATCGTTCACATAGAAATTATGGAGATAATATGATTAGGTGAATGATTGGTTAAAACTGGTGAATTATTTATTAATCATTGTACGGATTTTGATTGATTTTTAGTTTGTTCCGTGTGGTGCTGGACGTAAAAGAATAGCATCATCCCATTTCTTCCCGTGGGTATCGTAGAAGGCGAAGCGGCTTACCAGATAATGGGCAGCGGCGTTCTCTATACATTTTACCACCACACTGCGATCGCCATCCCGCCTGCCAAGCGTGGCGATTATGGCAATCTCCTCCCCGTTTCGAGGAGGCCTATGTCCAGCAGTGGACGTCTTTCGGCTGAAATGATGATGATGATGATGATGTACAGATTTTTGTGTCAGTTAAATTATTTCTATTTTACTATATTTTTGTGAATGTGAGAACGTTATAATATTCCTTGTACACTCATTGATGCTTTGATTTATTGATCATTTTCTATTTTGTTTAGCACGTCGTGGTACTTGTTGATAGGCCTGAAGCCATAAAATAATTGTTTTAACGTCTGAATGTTAAAAGATAGTCGTTTGAAAAGGAGGTCAGATTTTAAATTGATTATGATTCGCCTGCCCAATTTATTTGTGTTCGTCGCAACATGTCTTTTTCTTCCACACATCTCTATTAGTCGTCATCTCCGTAGTCACACCCTTTCTAACCATATCATCATTCACACAGTCCATCCATCGTTTCTTTAGTCTTCCCCTACTCTTATACCCATCAGACATTCAAATTTAAAATTTATATGGAATTCTAATCCAACGTAGACTTGACTTGATGAGTCATCTACTAAAGTAAAGTAGGTGCCTACCCATTATCCAAGTACCTAAGCGTCTTGTCAAAGACATGGTGAAAATCTCAACTAATTTATACCATTGGGAACCAGTCAGTTTTAAACGAGGCAATGCAACTGTTTTGCTGTATCATTTTACGATGAATACGTTTGGTTTGAAGAAAACGGTTATTGCTTGCGGACTCTTGTTATATCGACGAGTGGGTCGTTGAAAACCAGCGCTGGGGCTCTGTTTCATATATTATAGGATTGTAGCATTATGCTAAGTGATAGCCGTTTTGCGCGGATGTGATGAATATTTTCCCCAACTTGTTAATTATTTTGTGTTTGTGTTCTTTCGAGTAGAGTTCGTTATAAGCTATGCGATGACTGATACCAATGTCTGTTGGGATTGGTTGACAGGTCAAAGCTGCAATGGCGCTATATTCAAAAGGTCTTTGTTAGACATGGCCCGATTGTTAGGCTCTTAAATAATTCTAATAATATTACGTTTGGACTTTACAAAAGACCATGACCTCCGAGTTTGTTTAGGCATTAATTATTTTTAGGGATCAGTCAGCTTGGAAATATCGGCGCCATCTTATTTTAAAATATTGAGTAACTAAATATCGATTAAGACGTGTAAAGGAGTCAACATTCAACATTTCTTAGCGTCATGGTTACTGAAAATAAACGTACAACACGCTTTTTCTTTCTTTGGATAGTCGAATATCTCATGTGCCTGTAATAACAGCGACGCCTTAGGTATATCCGAAATATAGCAAAGCTGCTGCGGCGGCAGAAGTATAGCTGAATCGCCATGGTTTACTAAGAAAGCGGTGCCGTCATACAACGGCCACATAATAACGGCTGCCCTAAAATATAGCCCTGTTTTGACACTTTAATGTCAAATACGGATAAAAGCAGTGGTGGCCCAGTGGTAACGGCTGCGACTTACGAGTTGTCGGTCGCTGGTTCGAACCCAGACAAACTTACTTTGTGTAATAATTTTATTGTTATTATTCACAGAAATACAGCTTTTGTGGTAGCTACTTCTTGAAAAGCGCGCCTTCACGAAGATCTCTAAACTACTACTTAAACTAACTAACTACTCCCAACCACCAACCTTCAACAGAACTCCGATCTTTCACCCCATTCTCCAAGTTCTCATTCTCCACAACATGCTCAGCCAAGGCGTCCAGAGCATTTTGTCCCATTGACCAGACATCTGACACGATGCCTCTTGACACCTCAGTCGCATTCTCCGGGACAGGCAGTGCCCTTTCTCCTATGACCCAAGACTGTACTCCATTGCCAAAGGCTCGACCTTTTTCTTCTTTGTGGGCTTTTCTTAAGGGCATCATGACTGGATGGATGAGGTGGATCTTGGGAGGTTTGGTCTTCTTCTTTTTCTTTCTGTCTCCTCCTGCGCTGATAGTTATGCTGTCGATTCCGCCGCTGCTGTCGTGCTTTTTGCTGAGAGCCCTGTGGGAGAAAGAGATAGAATAAATAAGAGTGAGGTGGTAAGTAGAAAATAGTTGTTTTGAAGTACCCTTTTTAGTTTTAAAGGGCTGATCCTCGGCGTAGTAGGTATTGAATTCATTCGGTTTTTATTTTGAAATGGAGGCTCTCTCCTGTACAAAATTGGTTGAGTTTTAAATAGATTTAGTGATATGTATTATAGAAATAGCCAGACATAATCTTGGTCAGATCATGTGCAGACCATATTATAAATTGGTGTCTGAAATGGTCTTTCGAGGAAAGAAAACCACTGGCGAATGTGGTTGTACTATAGGTACACCACTATAGGTACTTAGGGGAAACAAGGCGTGATGCTATGTAATGAAACAATGATTCCAGGTCCAATGGAGTAAATGGAAACTAAGCATTACATTACACTACAAACTTGTTTACATAAGCTATCTTAACGGTCATCTAGTAGAAGATAACTGTGTGTGGCCATACTGCGAAGTGTGTGCTAATATTTGTGGAGAGAAAACTTTGCGAGCTCATGGCGAGAAAGTATTGGGTTTCCCGGCAGAAATCAACATCAGTCATTTCCTTCGTAGATGAGCACTGTGTGCACTCTGTACCTTATATATATACAAACATAACATCGCGCCTCTATTCCCCGTAGGGGTAGGCAGAGGTTGCTTCTAATTTAAAATGGAAATACCCTAATGCTCAGCAGTCAATACTAAGACTCGACCTACTTAGAGACTCTTTTTAAAAGGCGATTTTTAACTTAATATAAAGTTTTTTAATTAAATTTGTTTAGGAAATCGTTCGTTAGGCGTTAGTTTATGTATGCCATTAGGAAATGAATAACATCAAAAAGAAAGAAAGAAAAAATTGTTTATGCTGCACAAACAAAACGCACATTACAACAAAAACATATATAGAATGCACACATACAAAGTAGCCAAAAGACCCCTATTCAAGTAGAAAAAGTATTACAATTTTGTTAATTGCTTATTGATGTTAAGGCTAGCCTGGGACCTAAGACAACACAAATGGATCTGCGTTACGACATTTGCAATTATTTATTAACAATCATGTTTTGATGGTCAATAATAATGGATTGGGTTTCAAAACAAATAGTTTAATTCAACTAGGTCATTAAGGGTTTGGGGGGTGGTTATTTTTTATTCAAATGGAGAAGAATGTATGAAGAATAATTCAAGACAACTCTGCTAATCGCCTAAATTAGCATAACCCCATCACCAACACGCATGCCTCAAAAATCTATTAATTGAAAGGTGAAAACCCAAACATGTGGTGCGACCGGACACCGAACCTGGTCACTTTCACTCACCTACATCAATGATACACTTTGCTTAAAACAATTACCTACCTAAGGCTAAAGATCAGCCATCAACATAGTAATGTGAACTAGTTCTAACCGACTTTGACAAGGCTAAAATGAGGGTAATGTGTTTTACGTTGTGTGTTCGTATGTTTACATGTAGGTACATCCTAAACGCAACGACTTATTTTGATGATTAGGATGTAGTCTTTATATGACTGTAGGTACAGATGAATTATATACTCTGCAGTTAATTTTTATTTGACAATTTATCTTGAGAGTAGCAAAAAATGACATCTCTTTTAACTTCGGTAATACAAAAACCAGACAAATGAGCGGTCTTAACCTAACCTTCATAGTTAGCTTTTTTGATCATCTTCAGATAGAAAATGTAAATGCCATCAAAAACATAACTTGTAAAAAAAAACAAGTCTCGTAACTCAGTTCTTCTATCGTAAAAAGTTGTGAGATCCATATAATACCAAGTTGGTTAATATATTATGTCCCTAATTATGGAGTCCTTCTGTTTTAAGTTAAAAAAAAAAAAATACTTTTCTATTAGGTCTTCCCCGAAGGTTTGAGCAGAGGTGTAGCTACATTTCACCATGTCCCATGTAATAGGGGCGAGCTTATTGCCATCAACTAATTTACATCAATTCTCTTTGCGTTGGTAAATCAAAAACCACCAATATAGTAATCTAACCTGACTTAGTTAGCTTTATTGAATGATAGTACTGTGGGAGCTCTACTGAGCTCCCGAGGTACCGGTAGTTATTGTGTGTTTTTAAATAAAAGAGTTGGTGGTCTTTTAACGGTGGGACTCCACCTTTAATCAAGAATTAGCTCATGCGGACGTCGCGCCTGACAATCGAATTCTGAAGCTTCCGCAAGAAAACCTAAGTAAAATAATTTGACATTCCAAAGATAAAACGTTCTCGATTATTCGAACATAGACACAGCTTAAATATTGGCAGCCAGGTCGCTCGTGAGGCGGACAACCTCTACATGAGCTACGCCCACCCTTGAATAAAAGGATGAAGATAGCCACAAGCTACAAAACTTTTATTCACAGCGTTCGAATAATTAAGAGGCACCTACCTACCTAAACCTATAAGAATTATTTACCTAACTCGGGGGCATTTTTTTTATAATGTGAGGTACCTCCCTTAAAAGAGAAGGCTCAAGGACAGGACAAACAAACCGCGAGTCAGACACTATGATAAGTGCCGGCGAAAGTTAAATATTAATTCGTGCCAATATGCACCCAAAAAAAACTAAGTTTGTCATGCTTGAACCTCGTCACGCCAAAACCCCGAGGAAAAGACACGACGTGTCCTCCTGGGTGCAAACAAATTGATGTGACAGTTCACATCAGTCCAGAAGGGTTAATTAGAGAAGACCTTAACATCAAAATCTTTTGCTCCATCGGACGGGATTAAGTCAGAGGGAAGGAAAAGGTTGAGAAGTTGGACCGTCAACGTACATTAACACAATTTAAATCATGTCCATACTCCAGAGGTTAATCTTAAAAAATGTATCGACTCCTCACATGTTACTATTCATTCAATAACAGCTGACGAAAACTCGTGGGTCCTCAATCAAAAGCCATACCAGCAGTGTTAACACAACACTCTTTGCGAAGACTATGCTCCTTTAGCAAAGTTGGTGGTGACTTGGGGTGAATGAAGGTAAAGGATCCCAACTATAAGCTGAACCAATGGTGTCAACTCAACACCCTTTGCGAAGACTACGCTCCTTTAGCAAAGTTGGTTGCTTAGAGTGAGTGTCATGTGGGAGCTCTACTGAGCTCCCGAGGTACCGGTAGTTATTGTGTGTTTTTAAATAAAAGAGTTGGTGGTCTTTTAACGGTGGGACTCCACCTTTAATCAAGAATTAGCTCATGCGGACGTCGCGCCTGACAATCGAATTCTGAAGCTTCCGCAAGAAAACCTAAGTAAAATAATTTGACATTCCAAAGATAAAACGTTCTCGATTATTCGAACATAGACACAGCTTAAATATTGGCAGCCAGGTCGCTCGTGAGGCGGACAACCTCTACAGTACATAGTTTAAAATATAAGAATAAGGAATAGGAGATAATAGAAGGGCTTGTGGCTAAGTAACAACAGCCTCACGGCTCGGTAGGTCAGGTTAAGCTACGCTTGCCGCGGATGATCCGTGGATGGGTGACCACCTTTACATACTAAGAGGTACGGAGGTGCTGTGTCTCCTGTCGTTGCGTTTTTTTTTTTTGTTGGACTTTAACAGTTGTTACGGGCCGACACGAAAGTCGACAACCAGTCTTGTCCAAAGGTTATCGTATTACCCAGTAACTGGATTGTGGATGTCAGACAGGCAGAAAAGAGGGTAACGGTTTTTAAAAGAGTTAGGGCCGAAACTGCATTAAGCGGACGCCCGCGCGGTTTCATACAAATGTGCTCCGTCGCGGTGCCAAGCGCGCGCGTCCGTCGCGGGGTAGGCTACTATAAGTCGCGGTAGCACGTTCCCGTGGGATAATTTCCGACATCCACGCGGATCTCGCGAAGCCGCGGGCAGCAGCTAGTCGCAAATAAAATGTCCCCGCGACTGGCATCATTACGATCCCACCTCGCGTGTCCACGCACATAGACCTGCGACGGTTGACAGTCGTGGGCGCCCGCATAACGCAGTTTCGGCCCTAACGGTGGAGTTTCTTGTCCATTATTCTCCATACGAAACTACCTTTTGGAAGGGGTGACTAGAATCAATTCTATTTTAATGTAAATGTTGACGTTCAAAACTGCTTCTAATGTGCCTATTTGAAATAAATCGTTTAACTTTGCATTCTTCATACGAGTAAGCAGTAAAATAGCAGAGTTATTTACGTTTGTATTACGTCCCGCTTTCGACGAGAGAATTTCGCTTTTTTTACTAAAGACATTTCAAAATCCCGGTTTGACCGATAAAAATCTGCGAACGTTGCGTACGGTAGGTAGCAAGACTACCAAGTAGTTTTTTTGTATTTCTTTGCATTTTATTGGGCTAAACTTATAACCTTCTTAATGGTAAGTGACATCACGGTAGGCCCAGACGGATATGGCGGGATGAGCTGGACTACTTCAACTAGATCTCGTCCATAACAGCTTCAAACGGAGAGAAGTGGAAAGAGAGTAACGAGACCTTTGGACTGTATGGGGACATCATCATCATAATAAAAAAGTTTATTTAAAAAAATACAACCGACTTCCGGAACCCGTGTCTATGGTTTTTGAACCGACGAAAAAACGGAGGAGGTTACTCAATTCGACGCGTATATTTTTTTTTTTTTTATGTATGACCACGCATAACTTTTTCCTGAGTAGTCCGATTTTGATAATTCTTAAATTTTGAAGAAAAATTCCAACCCTAAGGGTAAGAAAACAGGGGATGATTGATTGTTTACTCACAGATTTTAATACTGAGTTGTGTACATTCGTTTTTTTGCCACTGACTTCTGAAACGAAAGTTATTGTTTTGCTTTTTTTTGGAAGTCAATTGTTTCTTATTTTTAGTTTTTTTAGTTGTGGTTCCATATCCAACACAAATATTCGAATTCTTTCACTGGCTAAGTTACTAAAAGTGACAAGAAATTATTTTTATAACATCATCAACACAAGCTAACTGGAAAAGATACGTGTTAATTAAGGTAACTCAAAAACCACTCATCAGAAATTGAAGAAATTTATATGGGACCACTCGGTAATCACCTTAGGCACCCTTTGTAACAAAAAAAAAATGATTTTCCAATTGGTTTATAAATAAATGACTGAATTCTGAGGTACCTAACAAACATGAAAAAAATCGAATTGAGAACGTCCTCCTTTTTTTGAAATCGTTTAAAAATGTTTCTTTTTTTGCAAGTATGTACGTAATTGAAACTTAATGTTAAATTGTTGCATTCAATTTGTTAATTTAATTCGTCTTATAAGCAGAGAGAGCTAGAATCATAGTTAGTGGGAACCACAAGATAGTTTCACTAACGCCTATGAGAAAATAACATTTATTTATAGCTATTATTGTTATGTTTTATTGAAATACATTAAATTATGAAAGTAACGTCTGAGGTGTAATAAATAAAAGAGAAATCTTTGATAATGGTATTGTTTAATAAGTAAATTATATTTTTAGTACGCATGTACAAAAATACAGAGTTATCTGAAACCACAAATACTGAACGTGATTCTAGACCGCCAACAAAAAAAAAAAAAAAACATAAGAATACTTGAATTTCCCGGATTTTTTTTTTCGCATTCACTTGATGACGTTTTCAATTAGATACATCTCATACATAAAAAACTGTCTAGTGGCTAAGTAATATGAGCTGTACGGGTCGATCGATCAGGTTAAGCTACCCTTGCCGCGGTTGGTCCATAGATGGGTGACCATCTTTACATACTAAGACCCCTCCGTGCCTCGGAAATCACGTTAAGCTGTTGGTCCCGGGTGTTATTTGTGGATCTTTGACATTCGTTACGGTTCGTCAGAAGCCTGAAAGTCTGACAACCAGTCTTACCAAGGGGTATCGTATTATACAGTTACCGGGTTGTTGAGGTCAGATAGGCAGTCGCTCCATTTAAAATATTGGTAGCTGCATCCGGTTAGACTGGAAGCCTACCCCAACATAGTTGGGAAAAGGCTAGGCAGATGATGATGACACCTTATAAATAATAGCAGCCTATTATTGTCCCAGTGCCAAACAAAGGCCGTATAGATGCCGTACAGATGCCGTACAGATGCCGCACATATGCCATACAGATGTCGTACTGATGCCGTACAGATGCCGTACAGATGCCGTATAGATGCCGTACAGATGCCATACAGGTACCGTGCAGGTCAAATCATTTTAATTATGAATCACTTTCGTTTTGACCATTTCACAAAATTCATGGCGTTGTTTACGTTGATAAGCAGACAATTTTTTCGAACATATGATGCAATGGATTTGCAATAATCTTCAAAATGATTCAGATGCAGATGAATAGTGTGTTACATAATTACCCTGCAGGTTTCCTCAAAATGTTTTTCTTTCACCGATCTCGAAGTTTCACGAAGTCGTAGATCTGGTATCTAAACTGAGTACATCCTACTATCCTACTTCCTACTAATATTTAAATGTGAAAGTTTGGATGTTTGTTAGTCAATCACGCAACAACAGCTGAACGGACTTGCATGAAATTTGGCACACAGATAGATTTATAGCCTGGATTAACACATAAGATACTTCCATGCGGGCGAAGCCGCTGGCAAAAGCTAGTCTTGTATTAAAAGAAAATTATGATATGTACCTGGCCATCCCTCGTTCCAGCACGTTAGTCAAGGAGCCCAGTGAGTCGGTGATCTCCCGGCCTATCTTAGACGGCATCTCCTCTATGGAGCGCCCTGATGTCCTGATCTCGGCATCCGCTTCCTCTGTGAAAGATACACGATTACAAATTAATATTTTTCTAACTTTTTACTTCCTTAAATAGGGGGAGGTTCTCATATCTGTATTTAAACGGGTTCACGGGTCAATCGAAGGTTAAGTTATGCTGCCAAGGTCTGTCCGTGGATGGGTACTCACTACTCATACATTACATAACGAGCACGTTCAACTTGTTCGCAGCTGTCATTTGTTGATCAGTTGTTACCGGTAGTAAGAGACCCCGATACTCTGACAATCAGTCTTACCAAGGGGTATCGTATTACTCAGTAACTGGGTTGTGGAGGTCAGCTAGACAGTCGCTCCATGTACAATACTGGTATTTAGCTGCACCCGGTTAGACTGGAAGCTGACCATAACCAGAAAAGCCTGGCAGATGATGATATTTTGATTTGGTGCAGGACAGTCAAGTAATGATATCTTCGACATATCAAGGTAATTTGCATAACCTGAAGTCCACAATTAACCTAGTTATATCTATCATGTTTCCATCAATCGCCATCTTGTCAAAGTTAAGTAAGACGTGCCTGTTGGCACGGATAATCTGAACGATCGATGGTTCGAGATCATTGATCGAGATCTAGGGTTCTAGGCTAAACGTTGTTAGGATATTACTCGTAAATCACATGTAAAGCAATTGTGTCCCACCAAAAATGGATTTTAAGCCGAAAACTAAAAGAGAAGCTTCGGCTTTAGCCTTTTTTTCGGCCGAAAACAAAAATTATTTAAGTAGATGGTGACAAAAATTAAAAATAGTTACGCTTATGTAGATGGTTTGGTCATGTTAAGAGAATAAATGAAGGGCGAGTAACAAAAGGTATTTACAAGGCAGATGTGAGTCGAAACGACGAGAGGGTACGTCCTAGGAGGACATATTATAGTGACCGTAGTCGCAACCGGCGGCGTGCGGGTGTGACCTAAAATGCTTTATCACGTTTTTTTTTGTTAGTCACTCTATTCTTATTTTAAACTTATTTAAAATTATTTTCTGCTTTTTAGTTTTGTTTTCTATTAGAGACTGTTTTTTTAGTTTTTAAACTATTATTTTTACATTTGACTTTTTAGTTCGATTGACCGTTAAAGTGGGTTTTATGTTACATTAGCCGGGAATGGGTAATTTGCGCATCTGCTACCTTCCTTGAATGTAGTAACCGTGACTTCAGCTCTCTGTGCGGAACATTGTCAGGATAGTGGGACAAAGTTCAATAATTGTATTGTCATAGGTCATTGATAAGTGTATAGAGGTATGAGGAACAGGGTGTAAAGTTCGCTCATCCTCTACTGAAAAGGAGGATCCTCCGACCAGACGGGTATTGTGTCTGGTCCGGGCAACTGCCCGACAGTTGATGTCGGGATTTTTGTATATGTTCGAGTGTCGTGAAAACTCTGATTGCGCGATGCAGAATTGCTCATTTAGTTCGCCTGTGGCATTGTAGATGGCGCCACTCTTCTTTTTGTGTTTCTCAATACCTATTTGTTGCGAAAAATTTTTTTTATTTGTAGTGCCGCTACATCACTCCCCCCCGGAGACCGGAGGTCGATAGTGGGCTGAGTCAGTGCATGTTATGATGCTTGCCAGTGCCAGTTGTGGTTCCAGTGAGTCGGAACCGGGTGTTACATAGTTCGCGGTGAGTCGGAACTGTCTGCGACGATTCCCCAGTGAGTCGGGGTTGCGCTGCGTTATGCTCCAGTGAGTCGGATCTGGTACAGCGCTGGGTTGAGAGGTTGAGCCTGACTGCTGGCGTCGACCGGGAGATTGAGCTCTCGACCAGCCGAAAGTGCAGTGTGCTGGGCCATGGTTTCTGATGAGGCTGTGGGTGATGACCAGGCATGCGGTTCGCTGCATGCAGGTGGTCAGGATACCCGTTTAGGCCGTAGGGTGCTGGCTGGCTGTGTGACTCGCCGCTCGAAAGCTTGAAGAAGTGGTCTTGATGTGATGATAATGACGTCACGCTGAAGTGTTGCACGAAAGCTGCGCTGACGTTCGTTGTCGGGGTCACCAGTTTAGAGGTATGAGGAACAGGGTGTAAAGTTCACTCATACCTATGGTGGTAACGGAGGATCCTCCGACCAGACGGGTATTGTGTCTGGTCCGGGCAACTGCCCGACAGTTGATGTCGGGATTTTTGTATATGTTCGAGTGTCGTGAAAACTCTGATTGCGCGATGCAGAATTGCTCATTTAGTTCGCCTGTGGCATTGTAGATGGCGCCACTCTTCTTTTTGTGTTTCTCAATACCTATTTGTTGCGAAACATTTTTTTTATTTGTAGTGCCGCTACAAGTGTGCTAAATTTCAATTTGATCTGACTATTCGAAGTGGGTGAAAATCACGTTCAAAGATTCCGTTACAAACATAGTGAGATATACTGGGATACTGGTGAAGCGAATAAAAGTGCGTTAAAAAGTTCGAAAAGTTGTCAGAAATTGTTTGGTTATAAATTTCCCCAGAAAGCATTACACAAGAAAATCTAAGACAAATAAAGAAAATAAAGTATTTGCTCTAACTTTTCATGCCTCTGAAAAATCATACTATTTGATAATTACGTTTAATGATTTTATTTCCGTGAATCCATCAGAACATTGATACGAGATATGACACAAACATGCTTGAATCAGGCGTTAAAAATTAAATGATGTACCTCATTATTGCAAATTATATTGCTAGCTGTCAAAGAATGATCTCCAGCACAAAGCTATGGGAAAATATTTTGATTGAGCGTAGAAAATCACCAAGTATTTATCGAAAGTACTAGTATATTGTTTATATGGGAAAACTGTAGTTTTGTTATTGCAATTATATCTGCAGACAACCATTTTGACTTTCGCTCACTCCGTGGGAGTTTGTGAGTGAATGAATTATATTTGTTTACTCTTTCGTATATAACTGATATGTGGCCTACATTTTTCCTAAGTTTGTAAATATAATAAGCTAATGTGTGTTATAAAAGTTTGAAATATACTTTGCTTAGAATACAACATTTTACTAACACGCTTTTATTAGCTCGATATGTATGTAACAGAATCTTTGAACGTGATTTTCGCCCCCTTCAAAGCGTCGGATTGATTTGAAACTGTGCACACCTTTTAAGAACCGATGACAGTTCAACAATAACATAAATTAATTCCATAATACTGGCCAAAAATAATCACGCTTTTGTAGTTAGCCGAACTAAAAAATAGGAAATAAGTAGGTAATAGTTTAAAAAAACTAAAAATACGCTTTAAAAACAAAACTAAAATTATGTAATTGAAATAAAAAGCGTGGAGTTCTTTTTGACGATTTTTTTACCTTGCAATGTTGGGATGTATTTTAGTTCGAGTAAAATCTTGCAAACTGAATTAAAACCACTTCCTCTTATCCTACGGAGCTGAAATTTCACGTATTGATTCTGTTTCGAAGACAATGCATTTTTATGATGGATGACATGATTCTCCAGGATTGGATCCAGACGAAGGAACTTCTAAACGGTCAACGACACAAATGTTAAAATCCGTATTTAATTATAATAGTCCGTTTTAACGTCTACCATGACCTGGCTGCTGCACCCAGGATTGTTTTCAGTCGAGGGAACTCCTCAACGGTCAACAGTATGGGCACAAAATTATGTACGTATTCGATTTCAATGACTTGAATAGTGAAACTCGATTGACTCTAAGACTTGTGTATGTAAAGGAGTTGGGGTTTACAAGTATCTTGTACAGACGCCAGCACATCAAGCTACTCAAACTCTAACAATCTGTCAAATTTATTTGATAGATTTTCAACTTTATACCATAAGCATAAGGTTCATGTTCATTTGGGAAAATTTGACAGTTTGGGGTAGGTTGACCTGCTGGCGTCTGTACGTGAAGGTGGTAAAATTATATTGAAACAAGTTTTAATGCTAAAAAGTACATATTGTTCACAATATTTTAATAAGTACTAAATAAAAATAACGTACCTAAACATGGAACTTTGAGACGTGAACTTTGTGTCCTTCTTAAACTTTAAGAAACGTTTCAAGCTTTTATATAAATAATATAGTTTTATTTAGTATTTTTTAGTTCATTATAATAAGTATGTTCTAATGAAAAATATCGGGACAAAACTTTTACTTACATATATAGAGGTATGAGGAACAGGGTGTAAAGTTCGCCCATCCTCTATTGAAAAGGAGGATCCTCCGACCAGACGGGTATTGTGTCTGGTCCGGGCAACTGCCCGACAGTTGTTGTCGGGATATTTTATCTATCTGAGTAGCGTGGTAAACTCTGATTGCGCGATGTAGAATTGCTTAGTTAGTTCGCCTGTGGCATTGTAGATGGCGCCACTTTTGTTTTTGTGTTTCTTGATATTTGTTGTGAAGCATTTTTATTTGTAGTGCCGCTACATCACTCCCCCCCGGAGACCGGAGGTCGATAGTGGGCTGAGTCAGTGCATGTTATGATGCTTGCCAGTGCCAGTTGTGGTTCCAGTGGATCGGAACCGGGTGTCACATAGTTCGCGGTGAGTCGGAACTGTCTGCGACGATTCCCCAGTGAGTCGGGGTTGCGCTGCGTTATGCTCCAGTGAGTCGGATCTGGTACAGCGCTGGGTTGAGAGGTTGAGGCTGACTGCTGGCGTCGACCGGGAGATTGAGCTCTCGACCGGCCGAAAGTGCAGTGTGCTGGGCCATGGCTGCTGATGAGGCTGTGGGTGATGACCAGGCATGCGGTTCGCTGCATGCAGGTGGTCAGGATACCCGTTGAAGCCGTAGGGTGCTGGCTGGCTGTGTGACTCGCCGCTCGAAAGCTTGAGGAAGTGATCTTGATGTTGATGATGACGTCACGCTGAAGTGTTGCACGAAGGCTGCGCTGACGTTCTTTCACGGGGTCACCAGTATAGAGGTATGAGGAACAGTGTGTAAAGTTCAATCATACCTATGGTGGTAACGGAGGATCCTCCGACCAGACGGGTATTGTGTCTGGTGCGGGCAACTGCCCGACAGTTGTTGTCGGGATATTTTATCTATCTGAGTAGCGTGGTAAACTCTGATTGCGCGATGTAGAATTGCTTAGTTAGTTCGCCTGTGGCATTGTAGATGGCGCCACTTTTGTTTTTGTGTTTCTTGATATTTGTTGTGAAGCATTTTTATTTGTAGTGCCGCTACACATACATAACATAACATCACGCCTGCTTTCCCCGGAGGGATGGGCACAGGTGTACCTATAGTACACCCACATTTCGCCAGTTATGTTTAAGTCCCATGTAATAGGGGGCGAGGAGTTTTTGGCGGGATCGTGTTGGAATATGTCGCACGAATTTTAATTTTCATGAAATTTCGTGAAGTAGCTAATTAAATTGTATAATTTTGTTAGTGAATTATTCAATTTAGTTACGTGTGAGTGCACAAGTGTAGTGAAGGTGAAAATAAGTGACTAACGTGAACTTTTCGTGTTCCCCCCAAAAACTCCTAATAGGTTGTTGTAAAGTTACTACCGCTTTACAATAACTTTGACTTGACTGACTATGACTTTTTTGTAACTTCGTGCCTGATATTGGGCCATTTACTTGATTGAAAAGTAAAATTACTTGACACTGGCTAAATGCACAAATCGTACGAAGCCAAAATCAAAAAAAAAAAGAAAGAAATAGGGGTCGAGCCTATTGCCATCAACCGTGCACAAATCTAGACTCCAGGCTACTATTGAGAAATTCCAGATAGAAAAACCTAATAGGGAACGCTTTGACCGACTTGGAAATTGAACCCAAAACCTCAAAGTCGGAAGTAGCGTTAGCAACCACAGCCTCGTTGGTCTAGTGGTCTAGCGGTCCTGGGTTATTTTCTGGATTTTGACGCAACAGTTCAGTATCATAACAAATTTGAATGAATGATCAATTAAAATCTAGTATCCAAAATGAATTGTAACAGATAGGTACTTGAAATTCTGTAAACAGTCCACTAAAATCCAACAATTAACCTTTTCAAACATTACGTTTGTGAAAGTTTTAAACCAAAAAACGAAAGTTCAATATATAGTTTTTAATGAAACACTAAATATTCATTATATCGATAAAACAAAAGCTATCTAGACTATTTAAAAATTTCCAAAAATTCGAATCTTGTAAAAAGTAAAAGTGTTAGCTTGTGTCGTGTATAACTCTGAATAAAATACGAGTTTTTTGATTTCATCTGTGAAAGTTAACTTAGGTCAGTTTTGAAATGAATTGGTCATGGAAGTACTCATGGTCAGCTATCATTACATTAATTATTGGTTGTCCAACTTCAAGGTGATTTGGAAGTCGAGACTATCACTCGCTTTTATTAACAATATTTTTATTTAAAAGAGTGTCCGTGGAGTTTATTGCTCCTTCTTCTCCGTCGGTACCTACTATTCTTTGGAATGGGCTACTAGCTTTATCTTTCTTGCTAACCGACTTCTTGACAATTCAAAAGCGCCTGTCGTTAGTTCATTTGAAACTAGCAGCGCTCCACGTTTTCACCCGCGTAGTTCCCGTTCCCATGGGAATACGGGGATAAAATATAGCCTATGTCACCCAGGGATAGTGTAGCTTCCCAACAGTGTTTTTTTTTTTTTAAATCGGTTCAGTAGTTTCAATGTAAACAAACAAAGAATCAAATCTTTCCTCTCTATAATATTAGGTCTTTACCTATGAAATTGCCGTTCTGCAGTACTGGCCATTTCAGATCAAAATAATTTTT
Organism: Polymixis flavicincta; assembly: GCA_949987655.1. Classification (NCBI taxonomy): domain Eukaryota; kingdom Metazoa; phylum Arthropoda; class Insecta; order Lepidoptera; family Noctuidae; genus Polymixis; species Polymixis flavicincta. Next base: position 552,118 of record OX465198.1, on the reverse strand, counting down.
GTTTGGCTAAGAATTCTAATTTCAAATTAATTTTATTTTAAAAACATGGATTTTTTTTCTAAAAGTAGTCATTTCTTTATTGATTAGTGTTACATTTTCATCGCATTTCAATCTTTTTCGTCATCATGGATACGTTAAAAATTCGAGTAATTATGGAATATGAGTACCGTCGTGGTAGCAACGCGGCACAAGCGGCACGCAACATCAACGACGTTTACGGAGCTAACACTACAAACCAACGCACCACCTGTTATTGGTTTGCTCGCTTCCGTTCTGGAAATTTCGACCTGAAAAATGAACCTCGCGGTCGTCCGAAGACTTTGGTCGACAATGACGAATTAAAGGCGATTGTGGAAGCTGATGATACACAATCTACGGCTGAATTAGCAGCAGCTTTCGACGTTAGCGTCAAAACAATATTGGTCCATTTGCGTCAAATTGGCAAGGTAAAAAAGCTTGACAAATGGGTGCCCCACGAACTCAATGATCGCCAGCGCGAAGTACGCGTCGAGACGTGCCTTGCACTGCTCAACAGACACACAAATGAAGGAATTTTGAACCGCATTGTTACCTGCGATGAAAAATGGATTCTGTTTGATAACCGTAAGCGCTCAGCAAGTTGGTTGGATCCTGGTTCAGCACCTAAACAATGCCCTAAACGAAAACTTACCCCTAGAAAAGTGATGGTCACTGTTTGGTGGTCTAGCGCCGGTGTGATTTATCACAGCTTCTTACCAAACGGGGTGAGCATTACTGCAGATGTGTACTGTGAAGAACTGAACACAATGATGGAGAAGCTGGCGCATCTCCAACCAGCATTGGTCAATCGCTCGTCTCCGCTGCTCCTGCACGACAACGCGCGACCTCATACTGCACAGCAGACGGTCTCCAAGTTGCAAGAACTGGGGTTGGAAGCTCTCCGTCATCCGCCCTACTCACCAGACCTTGCGCCTACAGACTACTACTTTTTCCAGAATTTGGATAACTTCTTGGCGGGAAAAAAATTTAATACCCGAGAGGCAGTACAAAATGCCTTTGAAGAATTTGTTGCCTCCCGTCCAGCTGATTTCTTTAAGAAGGGCATCAATAAACTGCCACTGCGATGGCAAAGATGCATTGATTGCATGGGTGATTACTTCGATTAATACAAATGAAAAATTCATGAAAAAAATTCGTTTAAATTTTTTCATACAAAACGGCAATTTCATAGGTAAAGACCTATTATTAGTATAGATAAATCTGTTTCAGTTTCCTGAGGGGCTGAACAACACACTAATTTAAAAACCCAAAAAAGAAAAACAACTATATCGTCATCCACGTTGCCTGATTTTCTCAACTACGTATACATAGGGGTTGGCATGGTTTGCAGTATAATCGGATGCAGCTGTACTGCAGTATAACCTAATAAATGGGTAATAAATAAAGGAAAAGTAATTTGTTCCAATTAAGTTGACAATTTGCAGTTTACGAACGTCAAAATCATTTAAGACAGTCTCCCAAAGCCCAGCAGGCTTAGCACGAGCACCGATTTGTCGGCGGAATAATAGACATGACTACTAACTAAATGATGTACAATAGAAGAAGATCGCTATGTTTTTCTATTAATTATCACAGTTATGCGTTCTAAACGAATCATGATTTTGTAGATAATCGTATATAGGTACTTTGTAGCCGTCGAGTAGAAAGTTTTGTTGTCAGTGTGATTTTGACAGTTAGAGAAGAAATATTCTTCTGAAATGGTCTACATTTATAAGGACCTAGACAAATATAGTTAGAAACGAAAGACTAAATGACAGATTGTAGAAGGATATCTACGGTGCGATGTCAAAAATGTAGGAACGAAATGTCACTTTGTATTGAAAAAGCACTGTCTATTCTTCGTAGAAATACAAAGCGTCATGCTAAGCCCGCTGCACGACTTCCTAGACTCTAGTGCTTTAGATGGGAAGAAAAGCCTGGCAAGAATTTATAAATAAACTGTCATCATTGTTATACACCGGATCAACAATACAGTTTAACTGAAGGTTCACTAGCACTTAATGCGAACAGGTATTTTTTCAGTATTCATGTAAAAGTGCAAGGAAATCGTCGCCTCTTTGCCACTTGGTGAACACCACTTTTTTGACATCAACGTCTTACAGTAACAATAACTAGGATGTAGATACTGTGGAGTGTGGAGGTCAGATAGGGTGCATCCGGTTAGACTAGAAGCCGACCCCAACATAGTTGGGAAATGGCTACACAGAAGATGATGACCGTCTTATAATAACAAGACGTTTGCGTACGAATTAAAGCCACAAGTAGAGCGAGTCCCTTGTTTAGTTAATTATAGTAATAATATCTAGTAATTGGGTGGGCGAGAGACAAGAGATATGAATTACATGTAATTAGATTATTATAGAAAGTGGTGATAGCCGTGCAGCTGACAACTCGTAGTCACGAGAATTATCTAGTGGTTAGTAAGAGTAGCCACATAACAGAATTAAAAGCATAAACGTAATCAGTCTCTAATCTTCCCACTGCTGGGACTCAGGTGGCCGCTGTGAGAGGGAGCAAGCTGTTATCCCGATACGCGAGCTCAGTGCGGGTTGGTGATTTAAAAGAGTCTTTTAATTTCTCTGATTGTGTAGGCAGCCTTCTTCTTTTTTGGTTATTTTTATTTTATACAACCAGTAGGTGGCGACGTTTATCAGTGGCTTTATTCATAATCATCCAAGGTACAGGTGAAGTTTCACCAAAACAATTTATATATGCTAAGTTCAATATGATAAATATTCATAAGAGAGACACCACAGCAAATCGGTTAGTAGTATCTATCATATCGTTAGCATTACGGCAGTGAGTTCGAACCCGGTTGAGGCTGGCACGGAAGATAAAGCCATAAGCCTGTGGTTACACTAACGTTTGACAGCTCTTACTTAGTCTAGGGTTAGCAAGAGTAGCTTTTATTATTGTTATAAAAATCTTGGAGTTTTATCTTTTATTCTTGGGCCAACAACCTTAAAAAGGCGGTTGTGATAGACTAGATGCAGGAAGCAGAGATATAAGTGTTCAAAATCAAATCAAAATCAAAATATTTTATTGCTTATACCTAAACCTGCATGGGCACTTATGAAACGTCAGAAGCTAGGTGCACGGTTCTAAATTGTCGCTTCCTATGGAGAAGAGCCGGCAAGAAACTCCACGGTTACTCTTTTAAAAATAATTGGCTTTAACAATGTTTTCAAATTACAGTGATAATAGGTATGGGAGGACAGTGTTCTCATGTTGAGATGGACCTATTTCTAAGACTGGACTACGCTGAATCAACTCCAAAGAAGAAATACGTCCACTGCTGAACAAAGGCCTCCCCCAGGCTCCTCCATTTCGACCGGTCTTGTGTTTCCAGTGGATTCCCGCGGCCTTCACAAGGTCATCACTCCACTTTGTGACCTGTCCACTCTACGTTTTCTAGAGCGCGGTCCCCACTCCAGAACCTTTCGGCTCCAACGGCTATCTGTTCTGCGAGCTATGTGCCCTGCTCACTGCCACTTAAGTCTGGCAATTCTTCCGTCTATGTCGGTCGCCTTGGTTATCCTGCGGATCTCTTCATTCCTGATTCGATCGCGTAGGGAAACTGCAAGCATAGCCTTCTCCTTTGCCCTTTGGGTGACTTTTAGCCTTCTGATAAGGCCCACAGACTCGGCCGTTCTTTGATTGAAAATATTCTGAGTACCATGTCATTATTTGCCTGCCTTTTAACAAAACATGTTGAGGTAGGGTTCCAGTCTAACCGGATGCAGCTGAATACCAGTATTTTACATGGAGTGATTACCTATCTGACCTCCACGAACCAGTTAGGTACTGCTTAGAGTCATAGCGTGCTTCCCGAGGCACGGAGAGGATCTTGGTATGTTAAGATTATCACCCATCCACGGGCCAACCGCTGCAAGCGTAGCTTAAGCCTGATCGATCGACCTAAAACATAATTAATTTACTTCAAAAAAGGAGGAAGGTCTATGTTCGACTGTAGGTATGTATTTTTTTATGCAAGTATGTTCACCGATTTTTTTAAACTCTGATCTTTTCAGCCGAAAGCCGAAATTCTCAACACCATTTACAACACTTACAAGTAACTGGTACATTACGTAGTTTACCCATTTAATTTTTTATCTCAAGCTGAAGATTCAAGACATGTAAAAGAAAGCATTCTCATAATCTATCTCACATATGTAATTAACACCATCACATCACTTATGCGACTCACAGCCCTATAATTGTTTTATAAAAGCTGAATGGCGCGCGCGCAAGTAACTGTGACGCGGCTGCGCTTGCGCGGCGCTAAACGCTAAATCGTTGCGCTAAATTATCGCGCACGCATCAAGGTTGTGGCTAGAAAGGTTGAAATTGTGTTAGAGATGACACTTCCGGGGTTAGCGAGGGATTGTGGAAGTAAGATGAAATGAAATGATGTTTGTTTCCGGAAGTCAGAATAAAAATCATATTGAAATGAACTAATACGTAAACGAAAATAAATCTATATCTTCATGAATATTTTAAAGCCAAAGACTTTGTTTGTTTGTACTCGCTAATCTCTGTAACTACCGGACGGAATTGGATAATATTTTTTGTATACGATAGCCCAATTCACGAGCAAGGTTACAACTTATTTAACATTACGCTATGGCTCTGAGGAGCCGAACAAAATGAAAAATCGGAAAGAACGCTAAGTGTAAACGAAGTAGTAGCGCGAATAGGCGATACGATGCGACGGGATGGGGTAGGGACTAGAAACTGGACGATGACGCGCGCAGATGCTAGTATTATTACATCCTTGAGCTTAACACATACAATATGGCGTCGAAAAGGATAACAAGTTGCATCGCAAAATAACCTCCATCGGATTACGTGTGACCGGCGTGACTAATTGAAAATTCGATCACAAAATTCAACTGCTGTGTAAAACTGAATAAGTAAGTACTTCTTACCCGGAACCAGAATATATTATGTACATAGAAAGTATACACACACAGAGATTCTGCAATAATTCACATAAACTTGCTAACTATTACTGCAAGGCATTTTCTCTCGAAGGTATTGGTTTACAATTTAACACTTTTTCTTTCAACAATTGAGTCACAAATAAAAAGCAATATTTAGCACTTTGTTATGAAATAGACTTTTAAATCAAACATACACACAACATGACATCACGCCTGTTACCCCCGAAGGGTATAGCAGTGGTGTGCCGTATAGAACACCCACATTTTACCAGATAAGTTTAAGTCCCATGTAAAAGGGAGCAAGCCTATTACCATCACCCGGGCACAAGTACAGACTACGGGCTGCTACTGATAAATTCCTAATAAATAAATATGTTTTTCTTTCTTTCCTAATCGAAAAACCCAGTGCATATTCCCCGACCTATGTTTGATCTCATATTTTTAACACCTATGGAGAGAAAGAGTGAAATATAAGCTTTAAAATAAATAAAACGCGATAATTCCGTCACCTTAATTGCCTTTACGAAAGTAGACCGAATGACGCGCGATTTTCGACTTGGCCCAAAACTTCGACCGGTTTAAGGCCGAAAACGAAAACATAGTCGAATAATAATTTTTTGGCGGAAAATGGATGAAAACAAAGTTTCGGTCGATCAATTAAAGATTAATAAGCTTTTAGAGGATCAGTTAAATATTGCCCGTTTAAATGATTATTTTTAACAGACTTCAAGATGGAAGAGGTTCTCAATTCTTTCGTATTTTTTTTTGTATGTTTTTCCGCCAAATCTCAGTCTTTTAATGGATACCCATGTTTCATATTTAAATTTGATAAACTTTGCTTTGGAAGTTTTTGCGTGAGCCTCGATAATACGTTTTTAATCCACTGGATATACCTCGATGACATGCTGCTGCTTCCTGTCACTGTTGATTACATAGCAAGCAGTGGTATACGAATTGGTGTGGGGTAGGTACCATAACTAAAAAGTGAAAAATAAATACTTTTTCCAAACCAAAAAACAACCGACTGCCGAAAAAACACTAAAAAGAGAAAAATAACTGTATCTAATTGTTGTTTTTTTGGGAAAGTTTTTTCGTTTTATTTATCTAATTTATCTGAAACCTACTCTGATAACATACATAAACAAAATAATAGCCCGTTGGCACTTATGTAAGTCTTCACCATTGGTATAAGCAGAACAGTTTTCTCCTAATTAATATGCACGCACAATAGTAATTTCTCCTGGGTGTAGGTTATGCTCACGACCTTAATCCTATAAGGTCTGGGCAGGTACCCAGATACGGAATGATAATAAAATCAGCTTGTATAATGTCCCACTGAACGGAAACAGGTTTTTACCAGACTCCTAAGAAAGATACCTTCTTCACATTGTAACAGAGATGAAATTTGTTTAGTATGACTCTTTTTTTTTCTAATTACTTTTGTGGGTATTAGTTTAATCTATGAGACTCATAACATAACATCAAGCCTGTGTTCCCGAAGGTTGGGCAGAGGTGTAGGTACCAATATAGTACCTACCACATTTCGCTAGTTATGTTTAAGTCCCATGTACAAGGGCCGAGCCTATTACCATCAACCGGGTATAAGTCTGGACTCTGTGCTGCTACTGATAAAATTATTTTCCCGATTACTTGTTTTTTTTTTTTTTTTAGTTATAATTGAGATGATTAAATTCTCAATCATTGCTGAAAAAGTAAGGAACGATTTTCCAGTGAGAATCATTGGTATTTTTTTTTCAGAACTAAGGCAGACCATTTATTCAATGAGACACTGTTTATTCTGTTTTATTATAACATTCAAATATTGTAAAACATTTTAAAAGTATCTAACAACGTAGTTTTTTGCCTATTCTTCTCCATGCAATACTACTTTTTTAGAAAGGTTTTTTGACATTAAAAATGCATTTTATGTGTCGTGCCTATTTGAAATAAATGATTTGACTGTGACTTTGAAGGTAAATACACTCGAGAGCAATGAATCCGGGTCACTTAAAGAATGTTAAAAATCTCGGAAACTAAAAATGATAGGTTAATGCAATAAATTGTATTTAATAGACAATGTAATACTCCTTAAATGAAAGTAAAAAAAATATGAGTCACAATACATTTTATTAACACAAAATTACATAAAGAAAAAAACTGCTGATCTCTCCTTAAAACAAAAATAGGAAACATGAAATTTTTGAACTTTATTACGATTTTCTTGAATTTTAATACTTCGTATTGCCTCCTCGTGCTTCCATTAATGCGTTTACGCGGTTTGGCATGCTGTACACCAAGTTCCTTATACGATTTTGGGGAATATTCTCCCATTCCTCTGTGAGAGCAATTTTGAGCTCACGAAGCGTGATTGGGGGAGGGTTTCGTTGTTTTACGCATCTGCCTAGCTCGTCCCAAGCATGCTCGATCGGGTTGATATCCGGGCTGCGCGCTGGCCACTCCATACGAGTAATGTTCATCTCTTGAAGGTAGTCATTCACAATCCTACCTGTATGAGGTCGGGCATTGTCATGCATAAATATAGCATCCTCACCTAAATTGACCATAAATGGACCAACGTGATCATTGAGAATTTCTTCCACATATCTTACGCTAGTTAAAGAGCCGTTTTCTATGATCACCAGCTCTGTGCGACTTTCAGAAGCAATTCCGGCCCACACAAGTACAGACCCACCACCGTAGGCTACTTTTTCTTCGATGCATGCTTGCTTGAATCTTTCCCCTGGTCTTCGATACACTCTGTGTCTTCCATCGTGCTTGTAGAGCATAAATTTTGATTCGTCGGAGAACATAACTTTTGACCAATCTTCAATACTCCAATTTACGTGGCTCTGGGCATATCTTAGTCTTGAAATACGATGCCCACGCTCCAGTTTAGGGCCATTTGCAGGTCTAAGGGGTTTTAAGTTAGATTCAGCAAGCCGACGTCTTACTGTCCATGCACTTGGGTTACTTCCTCCGAGGCGTCGAAACTGATTGGTGAGTTCAGTTCCTGTGAGAAAGCGATTTCGAAGCATGGTGTTCACCAAGTATCGGTCTTCTCGTGCTGTGGTACACCTGGTTCTGCCCGTTCCTGATCTGCGTAGGTTAGAACCAGTTTCTTCGTAACGTCGGAGAACTCTTTGTACTGTTGACAGCGACACACCGACAGTCCTGGCTGTATCGCGCTGACTCCGGCCGGTTTCCAGCATTGTAAGTATTCTGGTGCATTCTTCAGGCGTAAGCGACATAATTTCAGCTTGAATAATGAATATAGAGCACTATCAACATGGTTTATGTACCCACATAAATGACAGATTACAAACAAAAGCAAAACCAAATGCTGCAATTTCGTAGTTCCATCTTCGAAAGTGGCCCTTTTTCAAATTTGATTTTTTTATGATATAACTTTACAATAACTAAGAAGTTTTAATACCTTCATTTAAGGAGTATTACATTGTCTATTAAATACAATTTATTGCATTAACCTAGCATTTTTAGTTTCCGAGATTTTTAGGATTCTTTAAGTGACCCGGATTCATTGCTCTCGAGTGTATAATCAAATCTATTTTCTTGGTGCTCAATGCGGGTTACTCAATCACGCAAAAACGGCTAATACGGATAATTTTCGACCTCCACGTGGGCGAAGCCGGCGGCAAAGGCTAAGTAGGTACTAAATAAAATAAACTTTAACTATTAACAAAATTAAAATCACGACGTCAATTTGTTTGTGAAAGTGAGATTATTATTTAATTTCCTTCAGAACACCCAAATATATAAGCACAGTCTGCTTCCGGTGAAAAGTGAATTTAGAGAGCAGTAGGTCATCAATCTGATAACAATCTTAATTCGTAGTTATTAGTGGTAGGCATCATTAAAATACACGTGAATGTTATTTTTAGAGAGAAGAAACACTTGCAGTAAACGTAATTAATTATACCTACTGCTTACATCTAGGTAAATTCGAAGTCTGCCTTGATCTTGGAAAGTCTGTTGAGTATTTTTTGTTGTTTGTTAAAAAAAAAAAAAAAACATCATCATCTGCTTAGCCTTTTCGCTACTATGTTGAGGTCGGCTTCCAGTCTAACCGGATGCAGCTGAATACCAGTATTTTACATGGAGTGACTGCCTATCTGACCTCCAAAACCCAGTTAATGTTACTTAGTTAAAAATATTTCATATATTTTGTAAAACTGAAGTAATTATTCGTCTTCCACTCTTGATGCAATTCACAAACGTTTTAAAATGCTTTTTTTTGGTATTTTGATTATAAATAATAGATTTTTTAATTTAATTAATTACTTAAGTTTATATTTGTTGAGGCTTTTTATTTTTAAATCAAAAATAATATCTACTATTGGAAAGTTAAACATAAAACCTACTTTTTAAAAAAGGAGAAGAAAAAAATTAGATCGATTTACCTTCCCAGCTTCTCCGTTCCTTCTCCACTTCATCTTCCCAGCCGTCGAGCATCTTCCCAGCTTTCTCCCGCGCACACTCCCACGCTTCAGTCTGTCCCACACATTCTAACATCGCCATTAAATTCGGGCCCAAATTCTTCCCCAAATTCACAAAATAATCGTAACCCTTCTCCAAAAGTGTTGCACTTTGTACTTGCGAACAAAACAATAAAAGGAAAACTAGACAAAATTTCGGCGCCATCTTGTTTTTTTTCGTTTTTTTTTACATATGGCTACTTTCACGGACACGGGCGCGTTCAAGGTTAAACTGAATGGCGCGAATGTGTGTGTCTGGTTTTATAGACTGTGGGTACTTTCTTTTGCGGAGGGGCAGGTTATGCTGCAGGTGAGGAGGACTGGATTTTGATGGGCGGGTCGTGATGTCACACCATTGGTGATGAGTGAATGATGAATGTGTCATAGTGTAGGGGTGAACTAAATTAAATTGGGTTAGTCTAGTGGCCCATCCCTGCTTTTTGCACGGGTTTTACTATTTGACAAATCATCGATGTAAGTTTACTTAACCTAACATACGAGTAACATCACGCCGTCTATCCCCGAAGGGTTGGGCAGAGGTGTCGCTATTTACCTACATTTCGCCAGTTATGTTTAAGTGTCATGTAATGCCGAGCCTATTGCCATCAACCGGGCACAAATCCAGGCTCCGGGCTACTGCTGAGAATAAACAGAAAAACCCAATAACACTTTGACTGACCTGGGAATCGATCCCAGGCCCTCAAATACGCTTAGCGGTAGCGCTTGCGACCAATACTTTCTGCTCATATTAAAAAACACAAAATTTGATAACTTCGAATTTGTGCAGGAATTGAACCCGTGACCGGAAAACAAAGACTTTGCTACGGGTTATGTACAACTCTTAGGTACTACCTATCTCTTTGAGGCTTCCAGGCGTGATGTTATTGATGATGTTAGGGCCCATCCATAAATTACGTCACACAAATTTTATGGTTTTATGACACACACTTGTGAAGTTGTGACACACCCCGCCCAACTTGTCACATATTTTTCAGTTTTGTATTTAGAAGTACATTATTAAATTAAAACAGCAGTTTTTCTATTTTTTTAAATTTAATTTCAATATAATCTTTTATAAAATTAACAAGAAATCAAATAATTTAGACACATAATGGTGATATTAACATGTGACGTCACAAAGCTTTTGATCCCACCTGGCCCTTGTCACACAATGTCTTATTTCGTTGACCACCTCCCATCCCTTCAACGTGTGACGTAAGTTATGGATGGTCTCTTATGTCTGTAAAGCCCAAAAATAGTCTTCCGTTCCGGGTCAGGCTGTCCGTGTCAGGCGGTTGCCGTGTGGGTATGCAACATTTGCGTCTGTAATGTAAGTTCCCGCGTTGCAGGAGAAATCCTCGAGTGCAGAATGTTTTAAAACCAGTCAACTGCACATGGTTCTTGCGTCACCTTAGTGACACAAGCTTACTGCAAAGTTAAATTGGTTTTGAAGCTTTTTCAGCAGCTATAATATGTATGGGGCGCGCAAACAGGCGCGACGCGATCTCACGTAGAACAATTTAAATTTAAATTTTATTTTTGAAGAAACCTTTAGTCATTAATCATGCAATGGTATACGACAGTCCCGTATGTGTCGCCGGGCGTAAAAGAATAGCACCATCCCATTTCTTCCAGTGGGTGTCGTAGAAGGCGACTAAGGGACTTACTAGAGAATGGGCAGCAGCGTTCTCTATGCATTTTACCACCATACTGCGATCGCCAACCCGCCTGCCAAGCGTGGCGATTATGGCAAACACCCCCCCGGTTGGGGGAGGCCTATGTCCAGCAGTGGACGTCTTTCGGCTGAAATGAAGACGATGATGATGATGATACCACAGTCTACCAGTAGTAATTATTGTCTGTGTTTCTCCATTTATTCCACCCAAAGATTGCCTCTAAAACATCCATTTTAGGGATAAGACCGCCCATTGTCACCCTATGCATGTTCCGTCGTGTGGTCGAGGCCTATTTAACGGACAGGGCCGTCATCTACCCCGGTCACCTCGAAGAGTGGAACCGGCGAGAGATGTCGTGCGGTGTCCCACAGGGATCGGTCCTGGGGCCGCATCTGTGGGACATCGGATACGACTGGGTGCTGCGCGCCGAACTCCCTGACGGCGTCAGTGTAGTTTGTTACGCTGACGACACAATGGTCCTGGCGCAAGGGAGGTCGTACCAGGCGGCGGCCAACTTAGGGACACGCGGGGTTGCGACAATCGTCGATAGGATCCGGCAACTGGGACTCGAGGTGGCCTTGCACAAGTCCGAGGCCATGTGGTTTCATGGTCCTCGGAATGCGCCACCGACGGGTTCCCAGATAACGGTGGGAGGGGTTCAAATCGGCGTCGAGTCGACGATGAAGTACCTAGGACTCGTCCTCGACAGCCGATGGAACTTCGCGGAGCATTTCCGCCGTTTCGCTCCCAGACTGGAGCGGGCCGGGGCTACCTTGAAGCGGCTCCTACCCAATCTAGGGAGCCAAACGCCTCCTGCCGGAGGCTCTACGCGGGGATCGTGCGGTCCATGGCCCTATACGGGGCGCCGGTGTGGGCGCCAACATTGAGGCGCCAACCAGCTCGCCGGTTGAAGCTATAGTTTTGTATAATTTAGAAGCATTTTGTAAAAAAAATTGTAAATGTGAGTACCATGCATCCTTATAATATGTTGTTTTGATGTACGTCGACTTGAAAAAACGTGGTAGTTGAGAGATGTCATGCTCACTTAAATGTCGGTTCCCTAGAAAATGGTTGAGCTGGATGGTGCTGATCCATGCGTCATGTTCGTGAACTGGCGCCGTCGGTTGAGACTGGTCATCTCCTATCTGCCATGGCTTATTTTGAATCTTAAATAAATAGGCATAAATATAATCAAAACTTATTGTTTGTATAATAACTGCATTTGGTGTTTAGTAGTATAGGATAACTTAGAAATAACTCCAGTTAACCTTCAAAACTTAATAGGTCTTTACCTATGAAATTGCCGTTTTGTATGAAAAAATTTAAACGAATTTTTTTCATGAATTTTTTATTTGTATTAATCGAAGTAATCACCCATGCAATCAATGCATCTTTGCCATCGCAGTGGCATTTTATTGATGCCCTTCTTAAAGAAATCAGCTGGACGGGAGGCAACAAATTCTTCAAAGGCATTTTGTACTGCCTCTCGGGTATGAAATTTTTTTCCCGCCAAGAAGTTATCCAAATTCTGGAAAAAGTAGTAGTCTGTAGGCGCAAGGTCTGGTGAGTAGGGCGGATGACGGAGAGCTTCCAACCCCAGTTCTTGCAACTTGGAGACCGTCTGCTGTGCAGTATGAGGTCGCGCGTTGTCGTGCAGGAGCAGCGGAGACGAGCGATTGACCAATGCTGGTTGGAGATGCGCCAGCTTCTCCATCATTGTGTTCAGTTCTTCACAGTACACATCTGCAGTAATGCTCACCCCGTTTGGTAAGAAGCTGTGATGAATCACACCGGCGCTAGACCACCAAACAGTGACCATCACTTTTCTAGGGGTAAGTTTTCGTTTAGGGCATTGTTTAGGTGCTGAACCAGGATCCAACCAACTTGCTGAGCGCTTACGGTTATCAAACAGAATCCATTTTTCATCGCAGGTAACAATGCGGTTCAAAATTCCTTCATTTGTGTGTCTGTTGAGCAGTGCAAGGCACGTCTCGACGCGTACTTCGCGCTGGCGATCATTGAGTTCGTGGAGCACCCATTTGTCAAGCTTTTTTACCTTGCCAATTTGACGCAAATGGACCAATATTGTTTTGACGCTAACGTCGAAAGCTGCTGCCAATTCAGCCGTAGATTGTGTATCATCAGCTTCCACAATCGCCTTTAATTCGTTATTGTCGACCAAAGTCTTCGGACGACCGCGAGGTTCATTTTTCAGGTCGAAATTTCCAGAACGGAAGCGAGCAAACCAATAACAGGTGGTGCGTTGGTTTGTAGCGTTAGCTCCGTAAACGTCGTTGATGTTGCGTGCCGCTTGTGCCGCGTTGCTGCCACGACGGTACTCATATTCCATAATTACTCGAATTTTTAACGTATCCATGATGACGAAAAAGATTGAAATGCGATGAAAATGTAACACTAATCAATAAAGAAATGACTACTTTTAGAAAAAAAAATCCATGTTTTTAAAATAAAATTAATTTGAAATTAGAATTCTTAGCCAAACAAAAATTATTTTGATTTGAAATGGCCAGTACTGCAGAACGGCAATTTCATAGGTAAAGACCTAATATTTAATATTCTTTTAACATATCTAATTGTAACAATCAGCCACAAACTTAATAACCACCAAACTTATTGACGAGATAATCACACAATTACAAAACTTATTGCGAATCAAAACTTATTCTTTTTTTTTCCCCGTTCGCTCGCCATTTCTTTCTTCTCCCTCGTTGCCAACCTAACCTAATCCCTCAAAAAAAAAAACCCCGCTTGCGTCATCAACACGAACCTTTTCCTTTCGTTTTTCATTATTTTATTAAACCTTGCAGTAGCGCCATCTATTGAGTTGTGTATGAACTTCAATTCATCAATAGTTCGACCATTTTACTACTAGATGGCGCTGCGGGCTATGATATGCCTGTGTTTTTTTTCATATCTTGCCGCTAACATTGGATGATATTATTTAAAACTTAAGCCATTCCATCATTTTTTAAACTTAAGCCATGTGTTCGATGGGATTGATTTTTGGCAAAAATGATGATCTTCCTTATAAAATAAATAAAATAAAATCCATTTATTTCAGGGGTTCCCATATTCACATCACAAGTTCACGTTCACAAAATCATAAGTTCACAAAATCACGAGATAAATACAAAACACAGAGTAAAAATAAAAAAAATAAAAACAATGTCATCTAATTAAAATACAATGTCAAATAAATATAAACATTTATAATGATTTGGAAATTAATATTGTAAAATACAAATTAAAATAAAAGTTTGGGGAAAATTTTGTATAAAATTAAAAACATAAATTAATAAAACAGCACATGACATATCGTGACATCACTTAATTACCCTGCCCTGGCTATATGCCTACTGCAGCACTTCCTAATATAGGGGCAGTCCAATCGTCCAGCAATCATCATCAGGACAGCGTTGGAGCTGACCCACGCACCCTGCGCACCAAGGACGCGCACCGCTTGCGCATTGTAGTGTGGAAACAGTCGGTGCGCGCTTCCGCAAACATGCCCGAGGCACTGCAGAAGCGGGGCAGCCCCAATACTGCCCTGAACGCGTTGTTGTACTGGACGCGGAGGGCACTGTAACTCGCCTGTGTATAGCTAGCCCACAGGCTACACGTGTACAAAGAAGTGCAGTATGCTTTAAAAAGTGTGATCTTAACTTGATCAGAACAGCGTGCAAACCTGCGCGCCAACATATTCCCTCTTATTGACAAGGCCCTCCGCTCCCGTTCGATGTCAGCATGGTCCCTGAGGTTAGCCGTGACCAAATGCCCTAAATATTTAAATTGTTTCACCCAGTCTAGGGGAACACCATTCAGAAATACTGGTGGTATACTTTGCGGGCATTTGGCACTACTCGTCTCAAAGATCACGCACTGGCTTTTGGTCACATTATATTTAAGGCCGTGCCCACTCGCGTACTCCTCACAGACTTGCATTAGTTTCCTCAAGCCACAGACCGAAGCGCTCAGCAGCACCATGTCGTCAGCATAACTAAGGTTATTGACGCAAACATCATCAACATGGCAGCCAACACGGACACTGCTGAGCGCAACGATCAGTGCATCCATGTAAAGGTTGAAAAGGGTTGGGGAGGTCAATCCGCCTTGCCTCACGCCGCATTCCAACCTATATGGCTCCGACATAGCCCCCGCCCATCTTACGCTGTTGACCTGGTGCGCATACCAATATTTAAAAATTCTTACAAGTTCTTGTGGTAAATTTATGTCCTCCAGTTTTTTCCATAGAACATCGTACGCTACCAGGTCAAAAGCTCTGGACAGGTCGAGGAAACACGCATACACGGGTGTTTTACGATCCACGTAGTATCTGACGGTATGCTTAAGACACAGTATCGCACTCTCTGTAGACAGTTGGGGTCTAAATCCAAACTGATTATCATGCAGCGCTACGAACTTATTTAACTGCGTATTAAGCAGACCGTCAAAAACTTTAGCTACGATTGTGGCTAGTGAAATAGGCCGATAGTTACTTTTATCTGCAAGGTCGCCGGTTTTGCCGATGAGCCTCTCTGACGTGCGCGTTCCAACCCACCACGCGCGGCCCACTCACACCAGCCCTCGCGCTCCCTCGACCCACGACAGACGCGTCGCGCAGTGCGGCCACAATGTCAGAGTACAGCCTGTCAAGAGCAGGCGCGTGGGCAGGGTCATTACAACAGAAGTCAGCACAGTTTGCACACTCTGCAGGAAAGTCAACCTTCCTCAATCGTTTATGACACTCACTGGTATAGCTAACTACCTGTTCCTGATTTCTTACACCCCAAACTACATCCTTGTTGTTACAGTTTGGTATTTGAGGTAACTTTGGTGTTAAAAGATCAAAGTTACATTCAACGACTAGGGGAAAATGGTCAGACCACAGAGTGTCATATTTCACATAAATATTTACCACTGCTTGTTTTGCCGCTTGACTCACTATACAGTGATCTAACCAGCTACAAGACCCGTGTACATCACTTATAAAAGTGTATGTACCCGAGTCTGAACCCAGAGAGTCAATATCGATACATGACCAGCACTGTTCATTGCAAAAACTTACAAGTTCGTTAAAAAACAATCCATAAATATCGGCATTATAATCACCCAACACAATAACAGATTCAATCCCGTATTCGTCTACAATAGCACTCACCGTACTTAAACAATCCGTAAAGTCAGGCAGGTTTTCCACAGAATTGGTAGGCATGTATATACTCATCACTATCACTGGACGGAAACTCATTATTTTAATGGCACATATACGAGGATTATTACACTCCACAACTGAAACTTGTTGAAACACACTGTTTCTCCACAGAAGAGCGACCCCACCATAAGGTCTACCGCGTAGTATGCCGGCGGACGTGTCCACTGCTGAGGTTCCAGTGTAGCCAAAGCTACAATCGATCGTGCTTAGGTATGGTATTTCCTCCGGAAGTAGCCATGTTTCCTGCAGTGCTACTAAATCACAGGTGCGACATAAATCCCTAACACTGTCTACAGAACGTTTTACGCTCTTGCAGTTGAAGCTGGCAAAACGATAAGGGCATTTATCCATTTTTACTGCTATTCAAACCGTTATCAGATAAAAATCTGTCCGATTTTCGACGATTAAAATTCACAAAACGTCGAAATATTATACCGTCTGGCTACAAATTCTCGTCCAGGTATAGTGGTAATTTGGACTCAGATACAAAGAATTTGTAGGCAATATGGTTCCTTTCTTTCTTCATAATTACTTTTTCAAGATATACTGTTTCCTTAGTCTTGCTGCGAATGTAAGTAATTATATCAGTAGCAGTCGTTTCGCTGTGAATATTCGCGATAAAAATGGGAACTTTCTTCTCAGCCGCTTTGAATTGGCACTCCATATCTCGCGCTTTTCCTGTCTTGCCCATATAGCGGTATTTCGGTACTTTCTTACGATACGTTACCCTTTGCCACCCTTCACCGCTTTTATTTACATTAGAACACGGTTCGTTCACACACGGTGGATCTCGTTGTTCCATTACATAATTGTTGTCGCAGGCCACCGCTTCATTAGTAATCAGCTGACGCGCTCCCTGCTCTGTCTGTCTCACGCGCATTGACGGCGTCGTCGTCGGTTCCGCCGCACTCATCATACCGATGTTACATGCACTCGCCGCTTGAGCGTGACTCACCGCAGCGCTTGCGCTACTCGCTGTCGAACTACGCTGCTCCGTACATACTCCGTTATCGTTTTGTATTCGTTCTACCCGCATAATTTCTCTGTATTGCGGTGATTTGTTACTTATTTCAATAGGGCTATTGTCATACACCTCATCCCGTGAAGAATTATGCATATGTGAGATTCCCATAGGACCACTATCTAGTAACCAAGCACCTCTTTTCATGTTCACTTTAAACGCCGATGTAGGTAGTAAAGAATCATTTTTGTTTTGCAAAAGTTCAGTTCTTAGTTCTTTCATCTGGTCTAATGTAGCGTATGTTGACCTTACCTCTTCAATTGAAGCTTGCATTCGGACGAGATCCTTCAGAAGTTTCGTGCAGTCCAAGTGATCAAAAGTAACTGGTGGCAATTTTTCTAATTGCCGGGCCACAAACACTGGAATTTCTTCTGGATCGGTTGATTTGAATAGGTTTATGATATCAGCTAGATCTCGTACTTCCTTTCCTCTGTTTTTCCGTATAATTTTACGCAAATTAGATGGAACGGAATCAAAAAGAAGAGACTTCGATTTTTTAATTTCTTCGCTAAGAAATGATGAGACACAAATTCGCACCAATGTTTCTTCATCTATAACCGACACTTTGTTTTGAATATACGATAGCATCTCGTCGATAACGATGTTACATTTATCGCACTTTAACACGTTCGTCATTTTTACTCAGTGAATCAGCACTACCGTACGCAACCGTCACGAATAGGTGCGCAAGCGCGACTTATAAACTTTTGTCCCATAGTTAGCTTACTTTCGTTATTTAAGGAACTTATATGTTTCTTTCTAGACTCAGCAGTTAAGGTTGTGCATCGTCCTTCAGAGAATGAATTTAAGATTTTTATCAAGTAGTTATTATAAATATCTTTACCTACCTACTCTTATTGTGCCAGGTATATTAAAGTCCTGTGGAAATTGGAGTAGCTTATTATTACCAATTTTCCATTAACGAGGCCCAAATTAATAACACTGGGAAATCTGAAATCCCTGATGTATTTATGTAAATCCTCAAAATATTCGTAGGTCACTAAAATGTACGCATGTAATCCAATAGGAAAGTACAAATAGTTGTAATAATTGTTCGTAATAGACTATTGCCATATAACATACTATCTACAGAATATCTACCGCTTTATTTATAAATGTTGTTTAAAGTTTATAACTGATTAGCGACTGTTTAACCATACATTTTAGTCGTATAAACGTCTGTTAATTTTGAGCAACGTTTATAAATACACCCCTACTCTTAAGGTCCTACTGCTGAGCACGAGGTCCTAGGTTCGATTTCCAGGTCAGGCAGTGTTATTGGGTTTCCTATTTGGAATTTCTCAGTAGCGGCCCGGAGTCTGAAGTTGTGCCCGATTGATGGCAATCGGCTCGCACCTTATTATATGAGGCTTGAACATAACTGGCGAAATGTGGGTGTAATATAGGTACACCTCTGTTCAACGTTCCTGGGAATCATCATTTCAGCCGAAAGACGTCCACTGTTGGACATAGGCCTCCCTTAATTTGGGGGATTTGCCATAATCACCACGCTTGGCAGGCGGGCTGGCGATCGCAGTATGGTGGTAAAATGCATAGAGAACGCTGCTGCCCATTCTCTAGTAAGTCCCTTAGTCGCCTTCTACGACACCAACGGGAAGAAATGGGATGGTGCTATTTTTTACGTCTGAAACCACACGGAACCGTCCGACACAACACGGTACCTTCCTGGGAATACAGGCATGATATTATTATGTAATTTTCCTATTAATTTGAATAAGTAGGAGCACATGGCCAGCAGTCCAGTGCTGGACTTTGACGTCCCTGCCACGCTGTATTTGCGTGCGTGTGGAGTGGAACTTCTCCACATTTTTCTCGAATATCACAACTAAACTCCCTAATTATTTGATTTTCGGAACGAATTGTAGCACCACAAACTATGTAGCTAGTTGTCAGTCGAGTTACTAGAACAAGTTTATAACAATTACTATCAGGCCTAAGACTTGTGAAATAGAAATTACTACGCACAAGTGAAACTAAATGTTTTATGTGAAGTAGAATGTGATAACCTCATAACATCATCACGCCTGTTGTTCGTCGAATGTAGTATAGGCAGTGGGTGTATACGTATAGTCATCACCTGCGAGGCTTTTTCGAAATTATGTAACGGTTGGCTTTCGGTCTAAATAGATGTAGCTGAATAACCAGTATTTAATGTTGGGGCGATTGCCTTTCGAATCTCCACAACCCAGTAACTGGGTAACATGATACCCCTTGGTAAGCCTGAGGGTGCTGACCCCTGTAATGACTGCCAAAGATCTTCAAATGCACGATTTCCGGGGCACGGAGAAGTCTCAGTATGTAATGGACGGTCACCCATCCACATATCGACTTTGGAAAGTGTAGCCTAACATTTGATCGACTCGTGCGTCTGATATTCTGTGGTAATTATATTCTAATGTTGGAGCAAGCCGCCTATTACCGCAACAATCATGGAAAACAGAACACGATCAAAGCCCTGCATCGACGCTCGGCCGTCGCTTGCGTCCACCAAAATATGGTGCAGGCTATACAGCGGTACACATGTCGGCTGCCACATTGACGGAACATGTGTCAACAATATAAGTTATGCCGACGACATGGTGCTTCTCAGTCCTTCGATAGGCGGGTTGAAAAAGTTGTTATTGTCCTGCGAGGCTTATGCGGTGGAGCATGGCTTAATTTACAACTCGAAGAAGAGCGAGCTGCTTGTATTTAAAGCACCTAAGCAGCTGCCGCGCACTGTTCCACCCATAACACTTAACGGCGTGGCACTTAGGGTTGTTGATAGTTTTAAGTACCTTGGCCACATTGTCACGTGCGACCTAAGAGATGACCTAGACATGGAAAGGGAGCGCAGGGCGTTGTCAGTGAGGAGCAACATGCTTGCCCGCAGGTTCGCTTGTTGTACTACAGACGTCAAAGTCACTCTTTTTAAGGCGTTCTGTCAATCGTTTTACACGAGTGGCCTGTGGGTGGCATACACGCGTCGAGCTTACAGCGTCCTGCGTGTGCAATTTAATAATGCTTTTAGGATGCTGTTGGGACTGCCATGGCGTTGTAGCGCCTCGGGAATGTTCGCGGAGACCCGCACAGATGGTTTCCATGCCATCATGAGAAAGAAAGCGGGCTCCATGCTACAGCGTTTGCATGGTAGTAACAACAGCATTCTAAAAATGATCGCTGCTAGAGCGGACTGTCCCTTTCAGGGTCACTGGGTGGCGACAGTCTTAGGTTTGGATAGTTATTAGATATATTTTGTGAAAACTAACAATACTAACCTATATTTCTAAGCACTATTGTTACTAACACCAAAATACTAACAAATTTATGGACCTTGGTCTGAAATAAAGTTTAATTTAATTTAATTTAATTTATACGTTGACGTCAGATATTAAGTAAGTCGTTTATTTGCAAATATGACATGGTAATAAATAGACAGGTTAACAGATAGGTTCAGCCATATTTTACCATTAGGCATGCAAAAATTAGAGGTAGTTTGACGTTAAACAGTATTAAGGCAATTACAAGATAGTATACATTGAAGTTTTAGTTTTAAATCACAACATAAATAGATCACTACCACACAATTTATCCATACAATATTCGTTTTAATAAAAACACTACACAATACTTATATACAAAATTCTTTCTCAATAAGGAATTCGCGGACATTATAAAAAGCTTCGGAGCCTGTTTTTGAACAATGACAGTGCCAATTCTTTGGGTCCATATTGGCTCAACTAAAGTTCTTTACCCGAAATTGTTCTTCCTAACGATTTGTAATCCGAATGATCACTCTTCCTAAAAAATTTCATCCTAAAGTTTTCATTCATACTATTGCTACCGGCGATGTTCATAACACTCATGTTTCCGAAAATTGTAATTAATAATATCATTAATGTAAATATATTTAAACTCCTACTGTTTTTTATCATAACGCTTTTATCCCTAAACATAATTACCATAATATTTTCACTCATACTCAGAAAGAAACATTTACCATGACCATGCATGCAGCAGGCATGCAGCATGCAAGCATGCAAGCAAGCATGCAGCATGCAACATGCAGCAGGCATGGTTTCTGTCACGGCTCCGACGCTGTGGGGCTCCGGCAATCCCACGCGAGCTGCTCGTCGCAGATGTGTTTAACGCTCACCACCGTAGCTTCGGCTTGCTGGCCGGCATAGCCGGCCAGCCTCAGCCTCGGCGGCGGGCGTTAAAACCACCTGCTCCTCAGCTCGCGGGCCGCCTCGCCCCTCCGCGCCTTCGCGATTTTAAATAACACTCTAGGGGTAGGGCAAACAAGACTACGTGGAGTCGATTTTGCAACGATTCGTTTCTTGGGGGCACTATGAATAATAGTATAAAAGATGGTTATGTTGAGAAAATATAGGGAAACAAATAAAAGTATAATAGATGTTTATTGCTACTGACATTATGAAGTTGAATGCTTCGGAATTATGAACATTAGAGACAGAGTAGTTAGGAATTGTGATTGTTAGGATGAAAAATGTTAGGAAGAACATTTTCGGATTTCCAATTATCGGAGTTGAAAATTTAGGTGAACTTTGGCGCACCCAATTCTTTCCATTGCAGTTTATTATATTTGACCGGAGCCTTTAAAAAAACTCAAAAGATAACATCACCGAAGAGTTAGGGTCTCAATTCATTTCAAGTTAGAGTTCTAATGCTTAAGGATGAAGTTAATAACTCAGATTATAAACAAAGGCAGATAGACCGCGCGGAACACCAAGAGTGAAGCT
Source organism: Polymixis flavicincta (assembly GCA_949987655.1). Lineage (NCBI taxonomy): Eukaryota > Metazoa > Arthropoda > Insecta > Lepidoptera > Noctuidae > Polymixis > Polymixis flavicincta. Next base: position 529,950 of record OX465198.1, on the reverse strand, counting down.
AAAAAACCAAATACTAAAGCGTCGCATTGTATATAATGCGAGGCTTTAGTGTTTGTTTTTTTTTGGCCTCACTCTTGGTGTTCCGCGCGATCTGCCTTTGTTTTATAATCTGAGGATAATAACTAGAATAAAATGTTTCTTGTTGACATTAAGGACAGACACCAACCTATTCAAATACGCAGCAGACCCAGGCTAAAACGTCATTGCAGACCGGTTTGATCGAGAACTGACACCGTGCTAGGTAGATCGTGTACCTACAATATTTTTAAAAACAACATTTTTCTCAATGTTAAAGGTTTAAAGACCAATACCCTAATTTCGTACCAACATCCATCAGGGCCCCAATTCTGTATGGTTATAGTGATTCCTCGCGGATTTTTTTAGAAATCAATGTAACGGTAAGGAATCAAAATGTCATATTTTGTATGTTCCAAGACAATTTGTCGATACTTATTAGCAGATTTCATGTGTGATTGACGTGGTTACGAGTAAGGAATCGTTAAGTGGTCGTATGGAATTCGGGCCCAGAATCTGAAACATTTTGATGGATTTTGCTAATCTATTCCTTCATAGAATGATCGAAAAGTTCGTCTGCTTAGCAACGTAACTTATTATCATCATCATCATCTGCCTAGCCTTTTCCCAACTACGTTGAGGTCGGCTTCCAGTCTAACCGGATGCAGCTGAATAGCAGTATTTGACATGGAACGATTGCGAGCTGGTGAAGGGCGGGCGTTTCTGGGCGTCTGTCTTATGTAATTTTGACGTTCAAAAAGAGCTGAATCAGAGCCGAGTTTGAATAAATTACTTTTGATTTTGATTGATTTTACATTTACCACGCTGACCATGGACTTGGCTGTAGTTGAATAAGGTTCAATTCTCTGTTTGAGTTCTATGTATGAATATTAATCGTATATTTACATATTATGTTTCTCCAACCGATGGTGGCCAAGTGATAACCACCGCGACTTACGACACGGTCGTAGGTTCGAACTTAGGCGGGCACTTTGCTTTGTACAAATTATTTCTAGGAATACTTCGTGAGGAAACCGGCATGTCCGAAAACCAAAACATCGAAGACATGTGACATCTACTAGCCCGCACTAGGCCCGCACTAGGCCGTGGTGGATTACGGCTCACTATCTCACAGAGCGGAGGCTCGTGTCCCAGCAGTGGGAACAGTAAAGGCTGATCATCGTAAACAATAAACATCAACATTTGTCCGTCCACACACCTACCTATACGTACATAGCCTCCATACACACTCATCAAGTGTAATTATATCAATAACCAGTTACCTATAATTCAGTAACATGCCGTGCGTCGCTACACTCGCTACGTCATTGTGGCTCCGGTAATAAAAGCAGGTTTTATTGGCAAATTTGCATGATTCAGTGTAGTGGTTCCGCACAATTATTTTTGATTTATATTGAGATTTCGTGTTCGAGAGAGAATTCGTTTACGGCCATTTTCGAAAAAAAAAAAAAAAAAACATTATTCGGCCATAAAACCAGCCGTAGCTTTAGCCAAGCCGACAAAAATAAGAAATACACAAAATTTTGTATCGTTTAAGGGACTTCAATTTTTTTTAAAGCCTCTATTTGTTCTTTTTTTTCTAGGTGTAAAAAAAATTTACAATATTTCAGAGTAGGTACAGCGGATGTTTTTTTTTTCAAATGTATTTAGAATTTTCTTTTTTTGGGTGGAAATAAGACAAGCCGAAGCTTCTTTTCCAATTTCGCTTTCGGCTGTAAATCCGTTTTCGGTCGAACACTATAGTAAAATGTGGTGGAGGATTGTGCACGCTTCTGTTGATGTTACCTATGTACCTATATGACAACATTCTGACGGTCTACGTCTAGCCTGTTAAAATCTCATTATGAAAGCATAATGTAGGTACGTGAAGTGAACTGTCATTCCATCCGATGCTAAGGATTGACTCTATTAACAGTTCATTTCTAGCTCTCTCCACGTATGTTTTCATGGTGTTTTAAAAGAATTGGTCGTCAGGTTGTTGATGTACCTACAGACCTGCTTTAAAAGTTTTAAACATAGGTTGTTAGTTATAAAAAGAAATGAATTTAATTAAAAACTTCCACTCAATTTTTTTTTCTGTAGTTAAGTTATTTTCTATTTCTGACTAAATACATGAAAAAAAAGTAACTAAAAGAAACCTGCACCCTAATTGCGTAACTCACGATTAATCATAATCTGCTTCGTTTTGAAAGGGATTGTTAAACCATTGCTTCATATGTTCGAAAAATATGTCTGCTCAACAACGTAAATAACGCAATGAATATTGTTGAACTGTCAAAATGAAACCGATTATGATTAATCGTGAGTTACGCAATTAGGGTGCTGGACTCATATTCATTTATTTATTGTTTATCACAGGTAAAAGGCAGTTCTTATAATTAGCTATTGTAAATTAGTAATAAGACAAATTACACTCTTAGTTACAGAACATTAGATTTTATTATAGACAACAGTGGTGGTCCGTGGGTGGCCCAGTGGTAACAGCCACGACTTACGAGTTGTATAGAGTAGGTTCGAACCCAACAGGCCCTTTACTTTGTGTAAATTATTTCATCACTACTAATCACAAAACGATGAAGGAAAACTCGTGAGAAAACGGTGCAAGTTGATTATTTCTTAGAGTCATAAATTCGAAGACATCTACCAACCCACACTGGGCTCGCGTGAAGGATTACATCCCACTCCCTCTCACCGAGAGGAGCCCTGTGTCCCAGCTCTGGAAACATTATAGGCTGAATATGAGAATATTATCATGAAATGAGTGTTTTTAAATGAGACCTATCATTAAACTATGATATCTAAGCAAACCTGCATTGTAATCAGCCTTATCACCATCAACATTAATGAACCCGCATTATGTTAATTGCAATGCAACGACTTGTCCTAACGACTAAGGAATCCTAAAATCGCTGCTACACATACTAGTTGATCACATATTATAGTGTGACCTCAACTAGTCTGCACGCTTCATAAATAAAAACACTTTAAAAATAAATTACAAAATAAAGCAAAAAAAAAAGAAATGATCCAATAATTGCACCAGAAAAATAAATTGTCAAAAGCATAATTAAAATGGCTGAAGTGAAAATCACAGTGAATGAAGAATTCGAAAAGAGACGTTCGATTCGGTTGTATTTAAGGTTATTGTTTCATTTGGTGGCTTGTGGTGTGTTCAATTCAGTTGTTTGTTATGGTGGATACTTGTGGTACCTGTTGATACTGAGGACAGATGTTACCGATGAACGAGTCATCACAGCTAAATGGTTTACGCCGTGCTACCTCACCAATTGGAACTTTGTAAGTACCTGCTATTTATTCTTCACGACACCGAGGAAGGGTTGGTTGTGAGAAGGTCCCCCAAGATAGCACTCGTCTGACTAGTTTTTTTACCGCAATAGCAAAAATGAAAGCTAAGCTAAAATACACAACTCGAAACGGGAATTCCCCTATAGTCTATTCTAAAAGAATGTAAACAAGCCTAGTGCAGCTAAAACTGTAACGCAATCACTTACTAAAAGGAACTAGCAACACATTCATGTGCATTTAGAGGGTATCGTCTATAACTCACCACTTTTTCGAACCATTTTTGTTCGATTATATATTATCATTAATTTGTAACTGAAAAATTATCGATGAAAATTGAGGTTATATTAGCCTCAACAATCAAAGAAAAACATTTTTAAGGTGGAAGTTGAAGTTCGTTTAATTCCATTGAATGATTATTTCATGAAAACTCATTCACTGGGATTAAATGAACTTTGAAGGTTGTATTGATGATTTTAATTATTATAATAATTCTGTATAGAGCCATAATATATTTATCACGGTCACATACAACCTTAAACTGATCTGCAAATTGCAAATTAAAATTTAGACAAAATTTAAATTTCGTGGTTTTTTTTTCAAATACTTACACTACATTTTCTTCAAATACTTTAGGAATAAACCATAATAAAAGCCATTTTATTATGGTTTATTCCTAAAGTATTTTTATTTTTCAAGTACGTAACTCCGTTACGTTACTACTTGAAACAAAGCATTCATTTATTTATTAGCTTATCAGACTTAAGGAATTAAAGAGAATGACACTCAGTCATGAATCTAGATTTAAAACAGATTTGCTACATAATATCTTAACTTAAATCTAGTCTTAAATGGCTTTCATGGTTAAATAGCTCAGTGTCGTTATGACGCTGAGTATCGTCCCAGAGTTCGCCACTACACCAGATTAATTAAAATACGCAAGTCAATTTGTATGAAATTCCAGATTCAGATAAATTAAATAATGTACTTTGTATGACAATGGTAATTACTATTGTATAGAATCAAGTTCTTCTAACCGAACAGACAGCTGTGCTGCTGGGGAGTTTGTTGCGCCACTTCTTCCCAGCTAAAGAACTAGGAAGTGGTAGACGAAGGGCTTCTTGAGGTACTGTCTTACGTAAGGACGTTCGAAAAGTGCTCACTCTCAGCCTAGTTTGGATAAATGACTTTTGATTTTATTTGACATAAGTTGCTCGAGTCCTGCAGCCGTCAGAAGGTCATCGGTCCACCTTGTGGAAGACCTTAAAACTTTAAGTCTTCCAGTACGCGGTCGCCACTCCAGAACCTGTCGGCCCCATCGACCATCTGTTCTGCGATCAATGTGCCCTGCCCACTGCCACTTAAGTTTGGCAATTCTTCGGGCTATGTCGGTTACCTTGGTTCTCCTGTGGATTTCTTACTGTGAAGACTGCAGAAGTCTAGTTTGGATACGGGAAGCACAGAACCGGTTAAAGTAGCGAAGCTTGGGGGAGTCCTATGTCCAGCATTGGACGTCTTTCGGTTGAAATGATGATGATGAAGTTGCTCGATAACTGTACCGGAACTTATCTGGAACCCATATCAGTTTTCACGGAGTTTTACACTTTGAAAAACCCATATACCATATATTATGTAATACAAAAACGGTCCACTACCTTTTGATGAAGGTTTTTTGTATATTTAAGTGGATACCTAATAAAAAGCAACCTTGCTACGGACAAAACTACTGAGATCAAGGACTTTGGCCAAGTTCAATGCTCATACATATTTATAATGTTTTTGTTAGTAGGAATAATGTAGCTAGGGCACTAAAACAGAGTCTAAAATAGCAGTTTGCTTCTAGCAAACAATCACAAACATTACCTGCGGAAAGGTTACGTCGTGTTCTTTCCGCAGGAAGGTAATGTCATTCCCATACATTTTGGCATAGCGTTTGGCGTGAATGCTAACAGAAATGTGTTTTGTCTCTAGGCCCAGGGCCAGAAGCGAGAGATCGCCGCCGTCGATCGCCTGACTTAGAGAGTGCTGCTATTGATGATTTTAATAATTGTAATCATGTTTTGCATAATTCATTTCAACATTTCATGAAAAAAGAAAAACATTCAATGGATTTAAATGAATGAGGTATACAAGGTGGAACAGAATATACGCAAGACCTAAAAGTAGTTTATTCCTAATTGACTAGTGAATCGGTTTCAGTACCTAACTTTTAAGATAGGTTTTTTTTTCAAATATTATGTTTTTGCCATACCTACCACTGATTGAGCCAAAGAAATTGAATCTTATCTCAAAGTAATAAGACTTAATTTTAAATACCTAAAGCAATGCTTGGGTCAACACGTTTTTCTTCATACTAACAATTAGCTTAAAAAAAGGTTTGGTTAATTAAAAAAGCATTGTATTATGCTTTTAACTCAATACTCTAATTGGGGTGTATGAGATTTTGCGCATTTAACGTTACACGTTGTATATTGATGATTTCGTTTCGGTACCCTGGGATTTTTATACAGTCATTCGAATTTGTTCGGTTAATCGTGAAATTTCTTTTCCCATGGTTATTTTCTTCTATCTGAGTAGTTACAAGGATTTTTCAGCTGAAACTTTAAGGATAAACAATTGAATAAAGGTACTAATTATATGTCGAATCATAATTACCGTCACTTAATAATAACTCATGTATTGGAGTGTTACATTTTAGCGTAGCCAGATTTTAATTAAAATGGAACAACTCTGTGAGGAGTTGGAATAGAAACATCTAATTTCGCATGATGTTGTGAGTTCATAAAAGGTATAAACCACCATAATTGGTAAGTTTCTAGGGTTTCTCATTGAAGCGCAAGGATCGATTTTAAGGTTTTTGAAAAACAATTTCTTATTTTCCACCGGTGTCGATTATAGAAAAAATAAAATTGTACAACATACGCACAAATTAAGACCCACTGTTGTAAAAAAAAATCGTAGTTGTAAGTCATGCCGTTTAAGAGATACGGCAATTTGCTAAACGTTACTCCAGCGGCATCTTGAATAACTCTGAAACCTCAAGACGCACAAATTTCATTTTTTGGGCACAATTAGGCACAAATTAGATCTATCTAAGTAGATAGTTTGTATTCAGCTACGACCACCGGATAAAAAACATGCCGCTGGGGTGACGTTACTCCAGCGGAATCTGTTTTTCGTGAATATCTTTGGATCGGCTGGAAGCACAAATTCTAAATTTCGGGCACATTTACACGAGACGGGGTACTAATTATCTGTCAAGCCGAAATCGTGAAAAGCAACAACATTCCGCTGGAGTAACGCACACTCCGAGGATGGCCAGCAACGCCTTGGTGTTGCTGACAATCTCACGTAGGGTACCTGGGTTACAGTAGTATTTTGCTCTGTAAGTGGCGACCACCGGGCAGTATAACAGCACATGAGCTCCTGGGTTTGCAATTTGCAAACTTAAGAAATTTTAAATTTTTCGGGCTACAATACCTATTGACCTTCAGATATCAAATTGAACACTAGGCTCCTCAAAAACCTGAATGATTACTCTTATCTGCTAAGAATGCGATATTATTTCCTGTACGTGAGGAAAAGGTGTTTTTACATAACTACGTGTTTTTGCATCGATATTGTAAACCTAGCGCGGAGGTCATGTTAGAAGATACGTGACCTTCCGTGTTGGGTCTCATTACTGATTGCTTCAATGATAAAATACCAGAATATTATCATTATAAGTTATCGTCATCTTATGCCTGTGTAATCGTGTTAAATATCTTTTTAGCCTAGCTATAAAATAAGTTGAATCTTGGTAGGGATCGGCTTCCACCTAGGTACTCAAAATAATTTGCGTATGAGTCAACTCAGCTTCGTCCACTCTCCCTGGCTGCGCCACAACACCCGATCCTCTACCCTCCGCATCTAGTCTGTCCCAGTGACCTCCACAACTCAACTGGGTAAGACGATACCCATTGGTAATACTGGTTGTTAGACTCTCGGACTCCTGCACCCTAATTGCGTAACTCACGATTCATCATAATCTATATCGTTTTGAAACGGATTGTTAAACCATTGCTTCATATGTTCGAAAAATGTGTCTGTTCGACAACATAAATAACGCAATGAATATTGTTTAACTGTGAAGACGAAACCAATTATGATCAATCGTGAGTTACGCAATTAGGGTGCTGGCTTATTATTCGTCATTTTAAATAAGAATAAATTTTACATTACATAAATTGTTTGTAAATAATACCCGTACCCGTATGACTGTCAAAGATCTACAAATGACATCTCACACACCATGGAACTACCTATGTTTACAAATAAAGATTCTTATTCTTACAGTCCGTCCTTAACGTGCTTTTAAAGGCACGGAGGGATCTTCATATGTTATGGATGATCACCCATCCACGAAACGACCGCAGTGAGCGTTGCTTTACCTTAGATCTAGTGTAGGTACCTGTTCTCATTTAGCCACGAGCCCCCCTAATTATTGGTAAATAACAATAACATAACATAGACTAGATGTCAGATGACGTCGTTACATTTGCAGCCATCTGACCTATAGTGTTATTGCTGTAAAGTTCACTCATTCGAGTAACTCAATTGACCGTATTGAATAGGTATTTGTGGTACTCTTTGTTTTTATTTTTGTATTTTATTTTTGCGACGGCCGATTCCGATGATTCTTTTATTGGAAAGGGGCCTTAGGGGTGATCCCATACTTATTAGTTCACGGGTCGTCATAGGCCCGAAAGTCTGACAAGCAGTCTAACGGGTCTCGTGTTACCAAGTTACTGGGTTGTGGAAGTCACATAGGCAGCCAATCAATGTAAAATACTGGTATTCAGCTGCATCCGGTTAGACTGGAAGCCGACCCCAACATAGTTGGGAAAAGGCTAGGCAGATGATGATGATGATAACGATTATTTCATAACACCACTATGTATCTACTTACTGTGATAAAATAAATCATCATCATCAGCCTATAATGTTCCCACTGCTGGGACACGGGCCTCCTCTCGGTGAGAGGGATTGGGCCGTAATCCACCACGCGGGCCCAGTGCAGGTTGGTAGATGTCACATGTCTTCGAATTTTTGGTTCTAGGACATGCCAGTTTCCTCGCGATGTTTTCCTTCGCCGTTTTGGAGCAGTGGTGATAAGATAAGATAAGATAAGATAAGATAAGATAAGATCATGATTTATTTCTCGCCACAATATAGTACAAACACATTTTTAAAACAATACATTATCAATGTTATATTGTGGGAGACTGGTGCCTAAGATAGGCGAAAGGCCTGTATTTCAGGACACCAGGTCTCCACCCCGATAGAAGTTGTTACATATAATTTTAATTATGCACTGGCACATAAATGCGGCAAGTTATATGAAATCACATTAAGGCTGGGTTGTTCCGGCATGTGGGCCTTTCAAACGCTACCTCCGCCTCCCCCAAATGCGGCATGACGTATTTATTTACGATGAACTGTCAACCATTTAGCAGAAAATCCATGCCATAGTAGGTATAACATTTTGCAGTTGATCAACTGAATTATTTTTGTTTAGGTTCGAAATTTTTTCCTTAGTTTTAGGTACGGTATGGTAAAACTAAAAATATTACTTAAAGTTCCCTGTGTAGGGTAGGTGTCCTGTAAGTTACCTATTGAGCGTTTTCATATTATCAGATATTGACACCAACCCGATACCGATATGTCGGCAGCTGTACACATGCCGATTCGAAACCGATATATTTATTATCGGCCTGATGATATTGGTGAATATCGATGACCATCGCGACTCACCAAACGACCACAGTAGGTACAGTACCTAAGTATCGACGTCTCGAAGTCAGCAATGCGAATAAGTGTGTTCAATTGAAAGAATGGCCAGTTCTCTCACCTCTATTGTGCTGCAGGCTTAGCACGAGAACCGTAGACAAACGTTTTGTCGTCGGAAGAGTAGACAAAAATGATGTTTCCTTATAGACAGTTGACAAATTTGTACCAAGAAATGTAGACAAGCAATTTCTATTCTACAGAAGAGTAGATATAGAAAGCGTCATGCTAAGCCTGCTGATATCGGAGTCAGTCACTGTCTACGACGACATAGGTGACAATAACAACTCTATGTAAAAGCGTTCATTAGGTACTAAACGTATACGAAAATCTAATCCCCGGTATCGTGGCGGTGTCGGAATCAGCTAATGTGCTGTGTTGTAATTTATTGTAATTGTTAAAGTGATGTAATCAACTAGTTTCGAATGAAAATCAAGAAACGTATTTTCATTCAAAACTAGCTTTTGCGTGAGGCTGGTAGTTCCAGAAATAGCGATTACAAACATTTTTAAAAAAACATACCCTTCAGCTTTACTATTATTATCATTGCTACGGGTTTCAACCTCAGGACTAGCTGCTTCTCACACGGACAACTGTACTTCAAATGATCCCGCGACACCAGTCTTGTTTGCTTTGTTTCTTTGTATATTTAGGCTGTTGAGAGCAAATCTACAAATGTGACATAGTTGTGTACAGGGAAGTTTTATATAATGTGGCACAATAGTGGTGTCTTACGACTTCTACGCGAACGAAGTCACGAGCAGAAGCTAGTTACAGATACATATGGTTTTGCGGTTGTAAGGTGAAAATGAAAAATTGCAATAGTTTCATTTGGAAATCATGCTTCCAGACCTTTCAACCAGAAAATTTCCAGACAAGTTTTAGTTGTCAGTGAATTTAAGAATTTGAATTCGAACTGATGGAACACGGGTGGGTTCAGTAAAAGTCTGATAAGCCCTCCCGTTCCGCCCAGAGCGAGAGAAGTCATTTGATGATTTCCCATTAAAAACAAAAAAATACCCTTGTGCAATTTGTTTTTTTGAGAAAACAAATGTCTTCAATTCGAAATCATGCTTCTGGAAGCATGATTTCGAATTAAAGACATTTATTTTTAGAGGTTCCCAGATTTTAAGCTAAGCGTAAGTTGTCAGTGAATTCAAGAATTTATAAAGTAAACAAGCTGTGTGTCCGACGGTATTTCTCTTCTTCAAAATGGTAGATTTCCATACAAATCATCCACTATTTTATTTACATCTTTGGTGGCAGAGGTTTCAAAGATCCTGATTTTCAGATTTTTATCAAGTAGAATACGCTTAAATGGTCATACTGACCGACTGAATATGGTTACACTGTAACCATTTTCTTTTGTTTTTGGTGTTTCCCATCGCTCAGAAAGAACCGTAAATATTGTGAGCTACATATGAAGGAACAATTGCCGTGCTTTATTGTCTAGTGACGTACCTACTGCTCCAGCTATAATTTATCGAAACTATTATTTTAGGACATCAACATTAATATCGCGGTGGGATAATTTTCACGCACTGAATCTGCAACGCACAGCACCGACAGTAAACCACACTGTTCGATTTTCACGCGCTGAGATGCTCTCTGTTGGATTCTCAATCAAATCAAATCAAAATATTTTATTTCATATAAACCTGCATGGGCACTTATGAAACGTCAGAAGCTGTGCACGGTTCCAAATTGTCGCTTCCTATGGAGAAGAGTCGGCAAGAAATTCCACGGTTCCTGTTTTAAAAATAATTGGCTTTAACAATGGTTCCAAATTACAGTGATAATAGGTATGGGAGGACAGTGTAGGCTGTCAATAAGTAGAAGGTACTTAGAGGAATGAAAATACAGAATAGAAAATCGTCTACAAATCTAGTCTGTAAAGCCTACAACGTTCACTCATTCACAATAATAATGTAAAAGAATCTACATAAAATGCTTGGTTCAACACCAAATGGTGTTGAAAATCCAGTCAGCGCAAAAATCCTGACGTGATTTTATTATGTCCGTATGAACGTGGACTTATAATGCACAACTAGGACTGACGGACGATTTCATTAAGATGTTTTCCGAGACAGATTGCAGATGTAAGTAAATTATGAGAGAAAAGAGACAAACCACCACCACCACCACCTATTGTGAAAAAAAATTAGCCATTTAAAAATGTCTTTCATCGCATGCGCTGCGGAAAGTATTGATGATAGGACAAAATACGTTCGACTGACAATATTATGGAACATATAACAATATCTTCTACAAAAAACTTCGCGAGACCATATGTACAAATATTGTGGTTATGACACTTTAACTACTTTTTTACATTTTAAAAGTTGATAGAAATGCCGATCAAAGTCAGACCATGTTATTCATACCTTTGTATAAATTATAATCAAAAAATCAAGACTGTTTCAATATTTGTTGATTACTTTTTTTATTATTGAAATCGAACATTCCATTCAAAAGATATTACGAAATCAAAAATGTCAATATAAACAAAAATACACGTCGCAGCGAGCAAAGCGGCGAGAGAGGGAGCACTGAAGAAAAAAAAATAGTTTATGGAAAAAAATGTGAAACGTTTAAAAAAAGTATAATTTTAATTAACATACTTAAAAGTTAAATTATCTATATTTATCCCAAAATGTTTAAAAAAAAAATGTCCACCCGTGCGAAGACGGAACGGGCCGCTAGTTAATTATAACGCGGAAGTTAAATTTGATTTAAATGCAATATGTCTAATTATGTTTATAGTTGTTAAAAATTCTACTATCTTACTAGTCCTACTTCCTACTATCCTACATATGTGAATGTTTGGATGTTTGTACTCAATCATGCAAAAACTACTGGACGAGTTTGGATGAAATTTGGCACATAGATAAATTATAACCTGGATTATTCCATGATATTTTTTATCCCGTTAGTACGCTTCTGTGAGATAAATTTCGACCTCAACGGGGGCGAAGCAGCTGGCAAACGCTTAGCTAATAAATCTTTTATTAAACTGTAAGAGTAAAATGTATGAGAGAATCTTGATTAGCAAAGATCTTACCACACATAGGTTGACCTGTTACACTAGTTTAGCCTTGCATTTCGATCTGAAGCAAGGCTAGTCTGTAAGGTTTCTACATCGCATGACCAGTTATAATATTTTCGGCTATTATTGATATTGTGATCAACCAATCACTGTAGCTAACATACCTAATCCTTGATAGTAAATTGAGTGATTACAGAAAATGTTATCAGGAAAGTTTTGATTATGAATGTAGAGGAATATACGATTTGGACCGACTTCCGAAAAATCACTACAAAGTGAAAAATAACTTTAATTTCGGAAGTCGGTGTATTTTAATTTTTTGTCACCGACTTCCGAAATTAAAGTTATTTTTCATTTTGTAGTGATTTTTTGGAAGTCGGTTGATTCTTTTGGAAAAGTTTTCATATTTACTTTTAAGTCATAGGTAGTACTTACCTACCTACCCGACACCAATTCGAAATTAAATTATCCTTGGGTTATTCTCAAAGTCAATCAAATTAAAACAATGCATATTCATGCGATAGCAACAATCGCGGTTTATTTGCTGTAATTTTTTGAAGAGCTCTGTTGTCTGTCTCCGAAACTCATCATCAGATCTTTCAGAAATTTAAATGGGACCATTCCGGAATAGGAGCAGTGGTAACGGCCGCGACTTACGAGTTGTAGGTCGAGCGTTCGAATTTAACCCAGCCAAGGCGCATTACTTTGTGTAAATTATTTCATCACCACTGCTCTCAAAACTGTGAAGGAAAACATCGTGAGGAAACCAAAAAAATTGAAGACATGTGAAATCTACCAAACCGCACTGGGCCCGCGTGGTAGATTACGGCCCACTGCCGGCCCGTGAGAGGGCTCACGGGGAGGAGGCGTGTGTGCCGGCAGTGGGAACGTTTATAGGCTGAGCATGTATGTATGTATTCCGGAATAAACACCTTTCGCACAAAGAATTTTGCAATTCCGACATGCGTTAGAAAAATTATGTGGCCTGCCCAGTGCCACTTAAGTTTGGCAATTCTTCGGGCTGTGTCGATTGCCTTGGTTCTCCTGCGGATCTCTTAATTTCTGATTCGATCACGTAGGGAAACTCCGAGCATAGCCATCTCCATTGTTCAAAAAAATTTAAACATATCGAATTGATAACCTCCACCTTTTTGAAGTCGGTTAAAAAAGATATGTTGTCCGACCACAAAGAAGTTGAGATTAGGAAAATAGAATTATGATGAAGATACTTGATCAGGTTTTTATAGAACAGTCGTAATTATAAACATTAAAAAAAAAGTTTTTCAAATAACATTACGTCATAACATCGCGCTTGTTATCTCCGAAGGCTTAGGCAAATTTATAAAACTTAAAGAGTTAGGGGACTGACGTAAAAATTGCGTGGTTAGACAAAAAAATAAACCAGCTGTTCCATACATTTTGACCGCGAAAAAAAATCAGATATTTCATAGAAAAGTGCAAGGTATTGATTGCACTTTTCTATGAAACATCAGATTTTTTTTGCATAACCGATGAAAAATTTCTACGTTTGGGGGTCAAAAATGATATACAGAATTCATGGTTACAGCTTGCGCACTGGGTAATTTACCCTGTACATGTACCTAAAGTAGGTACACCTACATTTCGCTAGTTATGTTTACGTCCCACGTAATAGAGGGCGAGCCTATTGCTATCAATTAGGCTGCTACTGAGAAATTTCTGATTAAAAAATCACTATCCGACCCCGGATTCGAATCCAGAACCTGATGCTCAACAGTAGCGCGTGAGACCACTAGACCAATGAGGCAGATTTATCTCCCATACTAAGACAATAGTCCACGAGTTATGATTCCAACAGTAGGTATGACATGGAATCTAAATTAATAAATATAATCCAAACAAATGCAAATTAAAACTTAATTTAATGAGAACTAAAGTTCATAATTACAATTGTTTTATTGTACTAACTAATTGTAAAAACTAGTTGCATAAAGTAGAGTGACCTCCGTCTGAAAAGACGTTCCTATTTCAAATAGTAATTAAGTATAACAAAGTTAAGTTTAAAAATTTCAACAAAATAAAGTTACAATTCAATAAAGAAAATAAAATACAATGGCGGAAGTGAAAATTTCAATAACTGAAGTTTTTGACAGTAAATCATTTACTCGTTTGTATTTTAGGATTTTCTTCCACTTTTTGTTTTTTGCTATATACTTTTGTTCTCAAATAGCTTACATAATTTATGTCACAGACCAGTTTAGCAATGGAAAAGTGACGAATCCGGAACTGTGGGAGATTACCAAGTATACCCCAGCCTTCTTTACGAATTGGAATGCTGTGAGTGATTTTTTTCAATTCTTTTTATAATCTATTGCCATCAACCTGGCACAAATCCAGGCTCTGGGCTGCTAATGACAATTTCCAGATAGTGAAACCCGATAACGCTTTTCCCGACTCGGGTTCTGAACCCAGGACCACATGCTTAGAAGTAGTGCGTGCGACCACTAGATCAACGAGGTAGATTTTCTGTATAATTTCTTCGTTTAGTTGTTATGTGCATGCTTACTGCTTGTTAGGTGAACAAATCAGCTATAAAGTTCTTCTATACTAAAACAATACTCCACGTGTTAAGATTCTGCCAGGGGTGCGGGTTTGTTCGAAAGAGATACCACAGCCCCTGTCATACGGGCTACCGAGGGAACACGGGTGGGTTTTAGTCAGTAAAAGTCTGACACGCCCTCCTGCTCCACACAGAGCGGGAGAAGTTATTTAATGATTTCCCAACCAAAACAAAAACCTTTTAAGATTCCAACAGTAGGTTTAACATGGAAGCTAAATCTATATCTATACTTATTACTTATAATATATAAAGAGGAAAGATTTGATTGTTTGTTTGTTTGCATTGAATAGACTCCAAAACTACTGGACCGATTTGAAAAATTCTTTCACTGTTGGGAAGCTACATTATCCCCGGATGACATAGGCTATATTTTATCCCCGTAATCCCACGGGAACGGGAACTACGCGGGTGAAACCGCGGAGCACGACTAGTTAATAAATAAAACTCAAAACAACGCTAATTAAAATTTAATTTAATGAGAACCAGAATTCATAATTACAATTGTTAAATAGTACTAACTAATTTAAACTATAAGTTACATAAAATATAGTGACTTCCGTCTGAAAAGACGTGCCTATTTCAAATAATAATAATAATTGTAACAAAATTAGGTCCTTAAATTCCAACAAAATATTTAAAACAATCCAACGAAATAAAATACAATGGCAGAAGTGAAATTATCAATATCTGAAGTTTTTGAGAATAAATCTTGTACTCGTTTGCATTTTAGGATTTTATTCCATGTTTTTTTTTGTGCTTTAGTCTTCTATTCTGAAATAGTTTACTTATTTTATTCCGCGGACCAGATTATCAATGGAAAAGTGACGAATCCGGATTTGTGGACGCTGATTAAGTTAACCCCAGCTTTCTTAACGAATTGGAATGTTGTGAGTGTTATTTTTTTTAATTATAATAGGCTGTTCCTATTGCTGAGCCTTACGGTACTTGTCGCGGTAGGTCCGAGAACAGGTGCTCATCCATTTTAAATCGAGATCCTTCCGTGCCTCGGAAACCACTATAAGCCGTTTCACTCAGTTGTTATTCATAAGATCTTTGAATTGACTATCGTATCTCCTAACTGCCATGGCTTATTTTGAATCTTATATTTTTTTTTTTTTTTTACATTGTTCTCACATATAGAAGCACCAAGAATAATGTTCCCAAGATTTTGTAATACCCATGATTTAAAAGAGTGTCCTTGGAGTTTCTTGCCCGTTCTTCTCCATAGAGATCTACGTTTTTGGAATGGGCACCTAGCTTCAACTTCGATTTTTGTTTGACAATTCAAAAGTGCCTGTGAAAGGTTTAACTGAAATAAATGCTTTGAGTTTGAGTTTGAGTTATTGACAATCCGTAATCTCGGAAGTCTGGTAGTCTTACCAACGGGTATAGTATTATTACACTAAAACTGTGTTGTTGAGGTCAGATATGCAGTTACAATGTAAAATACTTGTATCCATCTGCATCCGGTCGGTTAGACTGGCAGCTGACACTAACTTAGTTGGAAAAGGCAAGGTAGATGGGAAATGGTCATCTGATTTAATGTTCTAAGTTCTACCAGTAAATTAACACAAAAGCAAGGCTCCGTCTGTTATATTATTGAGGACGGGTTTTTTTTTTACTGATCCTGATAGCGCCAAGTTGTGGGTCGAAGTAACTCGGCTATTATTGTTTTTAAGGGTACACTAGTTGCGGGCTCGAACTCACTGGTGGGCCTGGCTAAAAAGCACGCTATCTCACCAGGCTTCGTGTCCGACAGAGGTAGTACCCGTGATGAGCAGTTAGACGCTAGTCTGCACGCATAACATTATTGAGTGAGCTGCAGGATCAGTTGTAGTAAAACAAGCGTGTAAAAAATTAAGAAAAGTCCTTCGGAAGATCGGGTTTTCTGAAAAAACCACTGCATAAATCAATGACCAATAAAACTTATTGAACTTTTCGATAATTGCGCTTTGTCGGTACTGTCTTCGTTTTGGAGATTTTACACTTCTTTTATTACTTAAACACGCCCAAAGTTAGGTTAAATTAGCAAGAAAAACGAATCTTTGTTGGCTCATAACTTTTTAATGGCTTTTTATTTTACTATTCTGTTTCCGTACAGACAATGTTAATATTAAGACAAAACCATAACATGTTTAATTTTTGATGTACAGTCGCCAGCAGGCCAAGCTATCCCAAACTGTCAAATTTTCCCAATTGCAATTGAATTTTCGCTCGCTCAAAATCTGCTCATCGTTGCGTATTTATCCCACAGTGAAGTTTGTTACTAATTTATCCTCATTCCTCGTCCTGATCACCATTTATCTATAATCTATTCATTGAGAATTTAAATGATTGACCTTTTAAATGAGCTCAAACACGATACTTTTGCTGTTTGTTGGTGAGTAACTTGGGTATCCTGGAAATTCCAGGTGTTGCTCCAGCATCAGTTCAAGGTTACCTTGTTCGTCTAATATCATTGAAGTAATAGAATACCAAATTTCGAGTTAATTAAACCCCTTGGAAGATGCTCAAATCCCTTCATCAACCAGAAAAGAGCTGATAATCTTCCAACGGCTGAACCGATTTTGATGAAACATGGCTAAGAACTCTCCCGACTAATACACCTTTCAAACAAAAAAACAATACCAAAATCGGTTCATCCGTTCGGGAGCTACGTTGCCTTAGACACACATACACACAGAGAGCGACACGTCAAACTTATAACACCCCGTCGTTTTTACGTTGGGAGTTAAAAATAAGCGTGGGGTGCTTGATATTAATTGATAAAAAAATACCTCAAAAAGCACCCCACGCTGTTTTGAAATTATTTTCTACTTTTTACCCGATTGCGCAGAAGGAGGGTTCTGTTTTTCGAGTGTGGGTATGTATGTATGTATGTATGCATGTATGTATATTTCTCTGGCACGCTCTGTAGCCTAAACGGCTTGATCGATTTCAGATTGAGAGATGCCGTTAGCTGTGAGAGTGACACTGGGTATATGAAAATGGAAAAAAAATGGCTGGTTTTTGGCGCCATATTGTGTCTTCAAAAATAGTTTTTTCTCAAAACCTATTGAGTGGGGTATCATTAGCGTCATAAATAGGTCTCATTAGCGTCAAATATAATTATAATAACTAAACACTGTGAAATAAAATAATGAAGGCTAAGGCAATAAAGGTCTTCATTGGTAAATTTAAGAAGATGCCTCCGACTGCATAAAATTGTTTATAGTATTCAGTCTAATAGTCATCCTTTTAAAACAAGTTTCTTGTTTCCATCTTTTTTAATTAAAGTTCATTTTTTGAGCAGTCGAGTTTTTTGATTTTGTAATTTAGTTTGGTTTTTAAAGCTTATTTTTTTACTATTATTTATGCTAAAGATAACATAATATGGTTTTATGTTTTATTAGTATTTTGGAATCCGAAATTACAAATTATAGTTTATTTCTTTGACATATGGATAATTCGTGTGCGTGTGTGTATGCGTGTGTGTGCGGGGGTGTGTTTGTGAGTGTGTGTATGGTCAAGCGTTTAGGGTTGCGTTATAATCACAGAAAAGCAGCAAAATTTATTTACTTCATTCAGATAGTAGCTTCATGTTATAGTATAATTTTATTTTTTTCAATCTATGTAAGTACTTGTTTTAATTAATTTATTGTGTGTTACTACATATATCTGCGCATTATTTAGTGTATATGCGGTGCTTTTTTGTAAGTAATGAGGTGTTTAGACTTAAGATTGTAATGTTTAAACTATGAAGTAACAGTGTATTCATTGTCGAGAAGCCTAATAAATAAATAAATTAATTAATGTTCAATTTTTCTGCAAGTCTAAGAGGTTCGGTATTTTTAGTAACTTCCTAATGGCTTGCTTCATTAGAATTTTATCTTAGTTAATGATTTTTGACATTGAAAAGATTATTATTGTTGGTTATTATGTATAGTATAGTAATAGCCTATGTCCAGCAGTGGACGTCTTTCGGCTGATACGATAGCACTGATGATGAATGGATTAAGCATTTCTTTCAAACCCTTCGGATTATGAAAGAAGGTGTGTTATGCAATTGGGGTGCTGTTCCAGAGATAACCTGTTAAAAACTAACAAACAGTTTTACCTCTTTATAATTCAAGTATGATAACTAGCGGCTCGTCCCGGCTTCGCACGGGTAGACATTTTCCAGTAATAAATATAGCCTGTGTAATCAGGGATAATCATCATCATCATCATCATTTCAGCCGCAATACGTCCACTGCTGGACATAGCCTTCCCCAAAAGGGGGATTTTGCCATAATCGCCACGCTTGGCAGGCGGGTTGGCGATCGCAGTATGGTGGTCAAATGCATAGAGAACGCTGCTGCCCATTCTCTAGTAAGTCCCTTAGTCGCCTTCTACGACACCCACTGGAAGAAATGGGATGGTGCTATTCTTTTACGTCCGGCACCACACGGAACAAGGATAACGTAGCATTCTAATAGTGAAATAATTTTTGAAATCGGTCCCGTAGTTTTACAAATCTTTCCTTTATAATATTAGTGTAGATAAAAATGAGTAATCTCTTAAGACTACAAAAGCCTTCACGGTACATGATCATAAACATAATAAAGAATTCAAAAAACTTGTTTATTTTATGAAGTTTTACAAATAAAACGTGTTTTAAAAATGGCGCCGAATGTGTAGCATTTCCTGTTGTTTTAAATAAACCTACACTAGCTTTTGCCCACGGCTCCGCCCGCGTGGATGTCGGTTATCGCGTAAAATAAGTAGCCTGTGTCCTTCTCCATATCCCAGGATACATCTCTGTCAAATTTCATGACGATGGGTTCAGCGGTTTCGGCGCGAAAGCGTCACAGAGTTAGTTTCGCATTTATAATATTATTAGGGATAAGTATGGATTATTTTCCGTCATAGTGATCATCATTACTTAATTATTATTGACTAATATTATCATAATTTTTTAGAGCTGTGATGGTCAGATAGACAGTAGCTCCATGTTACTGGTATGCCGGTGCATCCGGATAGCATCTGGAAGCTGACACCAACATTGTGTAGTTGGGTAAAGGCTAGGCAGTAGATATGGATGATAATACCGAACATGTCCTTGTAATAAACTCATAACAGCACACACACATATACATAATCATATCTCGTACATAATTACACACTCACTCTCGTACACAACCTCACAAACTCACTTTCATACACAATTGGGCAACTGTCCACAAGGCTATAAGTGTACTCGCCGCATGATAAATGGTGTAACGCTTTAGTACGCCCAGACATTGTCACTCGAGGTGGAGAGCTGTTGAAAGAAATGGCATTTATTGGTAATCTCGTACATAATGACAAATGAATGACTGACTCAGGCGGTAATCTGCTAAAATTTTGACAGTACCTAAAATAATATGTTAAAAATAATATTTAAAAATACATATAAGTAAATGAAATCGGGCATGAATAAATGTTCAAATTTAGCAGTATTTTTCCGAAAATCATTTCTACTAACAGGTTTTATAATAATGGCAATACGACAATGCCATTATAACATAATTCTATTACGACACCATTGACCGACCACTGATCGACCATTATGAATTTAGCAGATTACAAACTTTTAGCAAAATGACAATGGGATCGTGTTGGAATTACGAATTTATAAAAATAGCAGACTTGGGTCCCAGTGTCATGAAATACAG
Source organism: Polymixis flavicincta (assembly GCA_949987655.1). Lineage (NCBI taxonomy): Eukaryota > Metazoa > Arthropoda > Insecta > Lepidoptera > Noctuidae > Polymixis > Polymixis flavicincta. The sequence continues at coordinate 509,465 of OX465198.1, read as the reverse complement.
GCTTCGGCCTAGCCCAGTCTTCTACAATATTTTAATGTGCATTAATAGCTTTATACTAATCAATATGTACTGATAAACATATAATATGTACTGTTATGTTATATAATACTTTAGCTTCAACGATCTTCGGTTTAAAGAACTTTATTCTCATTAAGACAATCGTCACTTACATGAGAACATTAAATCTTATTACTAATAAATTGTAACGGTGCGGGTAGAAAAATGACAAAAAGAAAAAACAAATACAACTGTCATAAAAGTTGGAAGCGAGTTCGCTGCATTTCTAAGATAAGGTGGTGGCCCAAGTTAAAAGATGTTGCGGGTTTATACATAAATAGACACCACACAATTAATATGTTGTGTCGTCATTGGAAATAAAAGTGAATAATTTCTTTTTAAATATGTTGAGTGAACTCGCTTCTTTTACATCTTTTGGAAGTTTATTATAGAGCTGTGCTCCCCCATAGGTTAGGTTATTTTTACCGTAGTTAGTTCGTATTCTAGACAATACCAGGTGACAAGCTCGACGAGATGAGTATTTGCTTATTTCACCTTCTGTAGTGAATGTAATGCGTGAGTGAATAAGTTTGTGAATGATTTTATAGATAAGTATGCATGTGTTATATATATAAAGTTGTTTGATGTTTAAAAGCGGAAAGTCAACTAGTGACGCCGTTCAAGAACTGGTAAACTTTGTTTCCACAAATCTCGATGGTAAACAGAAGGTACTGGCGATCTTTCTGGACTTCTCAGTCAGGACAGTCTCTGCCCCGCTCCTCCTTGAAAAGCTGGAGAGGATTGGAGTGAGAGGCACGCAACTTGAATTATTTTCTGACTACCTTTCAAATCGCAAGCAGAGAGTAAGAGTTGGTGACATGTGGAGTGATGATCTTGACATCACTTATGGGGTACCACAGGGCAGTATCCTTGGCCCCACATTATTTTTGACGTATATCAACGCCCTTTGTAACCTAAAATTGCGTGGTGGAAGGATCGTCACTTTTGCGGACGACACAGCTCTGCTTTTTCACGCGGACTCATGGGAGGAAGTCTATTCAAATGCTCAGCTCGGTTTCGATATGGTCGGAGAGTGGTTACAAAACAACAAACTCACTCTTAATGTGTCCAAAACAATGTATATTCCGTTTTCCTTAAAACATTACGCAACGCCTTGTAATACAAATCTTCCAATAACATCACACACATGCTCTATCCTCCAAGCCAGTCCTTGTTCATGTCCTACTCTTAAAAAAACAGCTGTAATTAAATATTTGGGTATTCAGATTGACAATAGTCTCAGTTTTCAGCCGCACGTAGATGCACTTACTGCGAGAATACGAAAATTGATATTTGTTTTTAAAAATTTACGACATGTGGCGGAAAGTGAGACTATTGATACCGTATACTTTGCACTAGTTCAGTCAATCTTATCATATTGCATAACGGCATGGGGCGGAGCCCCAAAGACACATTTGCTGAAGTTGGAGAGAGCGCAGAGAGCTATCCTTAAAGTTAGTCGTAAGCTTCCCTTTCTCTTTCCAACGAAAAACCTTTACCAGCAGTGTAACGTACTGACAGTTCGCCAACTATTCATTTTGAGCACTATCATTCGCAGGCATAATCAACTTCAATACAATCCTGGTGAAATGCTCAACAAGAGACGCAAACACGCAGTCTGTAAATCAAAGTCTTTCAAAACCAGCTACAGTCGCAGATTCTTTTGTTTCTTGGGTGATTATCTTTACAACAAAATTAATAAAGCCATTTCGATCTACTCCTTATCCAAATTCAACTGTAAGTCTAAAGTGCAAAATTGGCTTCAATCTCTTGATTATGAAGCCACAGAGAGATTATTGGAAGTCGTTTCATAATAAAGTTCTTTACATTTAATCATCACATTAAAAGCTAGTTTTGATTACCACATACACCCAGCACACCCACACCCACACACCCTACACACCCACACTCACACTCTCTACACACCCACACCCACACACTCAACCTTGTTGTATAATTAATGATTTGTTGTGTTTATTCTTCTTTGTTCTATTAAATTGTTTTTTGTCTTCCATCCCAACATTGTAATATGTACTATTAGTAGTTGTTTCTGTGGCTTGTCCGGATAGTTTGGAGGCCTGGAGACCTGTAACACAGGTATTCCTAGTACAGGCTCCAGTCTCCACAACATCAATGTATTTTTGTAAACGCTATTATGTATTGTACTAAATTTTTTCATTATGTGGTGGAGAAAATAAAAGTTTTTATTATTATTATATTTCCTTTATTTATTTTCATTCCTTATGATTTACATTTTTAAATATTTTTATAAAAGTAAATTAACAAAAACATTTAAAAATATAAAAAATAGTGGTCCACCGGCATCGGGAGCAGGGTCCAAGCTACCGGTGGTTAGGGCTCCAGAGACAGGAACCTCCTCACGATGCGAGCCGTATCGAGGAGTACTGCCTTCTGAATCAGGCCTTTGATCCAACATCCTAACGAGAGCCTCGAGAGATGTTGATCGAGGCTTTCGGCCATCAGTCCATTGGCTGATACAACTATCGGCACAATTACAGCCGAGTCCACATTCCACATGTCAACAACCTCGTGAGCTAAGTCAAGATAGTTAATTTGTTTCTCTTTCTCAGCTTTCACGAGGTTCCCGTCATGTGGAATGGTAACATCGACTATAATTGTGCGGCGCGCTAACCGATCTATCACCACTATATCAGGCTTATTGGCTACAATAGTCCTGTCAGTAATGATAGATCGGTCCCAGTACAACGTGACATGGTCATTTTCAAGAACTGGGTCGGGCACATACTTGTAATACGGTACCTCAGAATCCACAAGTTTATATTGCAAAGCAAGTTGCTGATGAATAATCCTGGCTACTTGGTTATGCCTGTGCAAGTATTCGCCGTTAGCCAGACGAGAACAACCAGAGATAATATGTCTGATGGACTCACCCGGACGGTGACATGCCCGACACACGTCCACCGTCCCGTCCTTCATAATATGTCTCCGGTAGTTATTCGTCAAGATAACCTCATCCATAATTGCACAGACGAAACCTTCAGTTTCCCCAAAAAGGTCACCAAAACGTAGCCAGGATACGGACGCTAAGAAATCAACACCGGGCTCATGAAGAGCCCGATAAAAGCGCCCGTGAAGCTCCTTGCTTCGCCATATTTCCTTGCGATCATCGGTAGTTAGTATTACAGGTTTGCGCCAGTTCTCTTTAGCCATGGACAGCGGGGTGAGTCCCTTGTCCACCGCGACCACATCACGGTGCATACCCACTTCGGCTTTTATAAAGTATTCCCTGAGACTGCACACCTCGCGGTTGTGGAGGGTCTTGGCATTCAGAAAGCCTCGACCCCCGCACTTCCGCGGGATGTACAGTCTCATCACCGATGATCGTGGGTGATGCATCCGGTTTGCAGTCAGCAATGTACGGACCCGTCGATCCAAGGCGTCGAGTTCAGTCTGAGTCCATTTGAGTATGCCGAAAGAGTACATCAAAACGGGCATGACCCAACCGTTGAAGGCGCGCACCTTATTTCCGCCTGAAAGAAGACTGATTAATACCTTCTTCAGGCGACCAAAGAAGCGCTCCATCAACGATTGCTTCATGTCAGCAGTGTTGATGCCTAACGCTTCCGACATACCCAAATACTTATAGCTTTCGGATGAAGAGAGGGATCTGAGGTTTATGGAATCCGAGAGTTGAACTCCCTCGGATTCCATAATCTCACCTCTCTTTACATGCATGACTGCACATTTGTCCACACCAAATTCCATTCTGATGGCGCTACTAAAAGTTTCAGTTACTTTCAGTAGCTCCATCAGTTGTAATTTGTTGGGGGCAAAGAGTTTAAGGTCATCCATGTATAGGAGGTGAGATATAACCTCACCACCTCTCCTCAGCCGATAGCCTAGACCTGAATCCTCCAGCAGTGTGCTTAGAGGATTCAGGGCTAAGCAAAACCAAAGTGGACTCAAGCTGTCGCCCTGGAATATTCCCCGTTTGATCCATACAGGCTCATCATTCCTCTGGATCTGTGGACACCCCGGATACCGAAGGACTGTCCTCCATTGCCCCATGCACGACTCAAGGAAGGTACGTAGAGTTGCATCAATCTTGTACAACTCCAGCACTTTCATGAGCCATGCATGTGGCACTGAGTCGTAGGCCTTCTTGTAGTCTATCCAGCATGTCGACAGATCCTTGCGGAATCGACGAACCTGTTGGCTTATGGCCATGTCGATGAGGAGTAGCTCCTTAGTACCGCGGGACCCGTTCCTACATCCATTTTGAGAGGAAGACATAATCGAGTTTTACTCAATGTGCGTATTAATCTTCGCTCTCAAAATGGATGTAAGAAGTTTATAAACCGTCGACAAACATGTGATCGGTCATTCTTGGGTTCCGCGGGACTACCTGATTTATGGAGCAGGTGGGTAATGCCTGTTGTTAGAAACTGTGGTAGCGACCCAGACTCTAAGGATGACTGGAATTGAGATGCCAGGCGACTGTGTGAACTAGTGAGCCATTTTAGCCAAAAGTTATGCAGTCCGTCCGGTCCTGGTGATTTCCAATTCGGTAACGGACGGACTGCTTTGGCTACGTCTACAGGTGTAATGAAGACTGGTTCCATTTCTGGTATTGGTTCACACACTCGCCTGACATCCTGCATCCAGTCTGCCTCAACGTGACAGACGGGTACCGACCAAATGCTCCGCCAAAATGCACTCGTGGCGGCATCATCTGGGCGGTACCCCTCTGTCACATTTTGTTCGGGTCGCTCCCAAGTTCTATATACCCACCTCTCATCGCTCTGGAATATGCGATTCTGCGTGTACCTGTCCACCCGTCGCTTATACCGCCGAATACGGTTTGCCCATGCACAAACTTTCTGCTTCAGGAAGTCGATGCGCTCTGTGATACGGGACATATATTCTAGAGGACTGATTCCAGTCCCCGAGAAAGCCCGTTTCACAAAGAGCATCACTCGTGGGCGTGTATTACCCTCCCTGAAGCAGTATAGTTTGCCGATGAGTACCCTAGCCCCATCGATACGACGCTCGATCCTGCATTGCCAGGCTGGTGCGGCTGGTTTCGGTCGAGTAGCTCCGTCACAGCTTGGGAACTTGACATTAGCTAAACTACATGCCGCAACAGCCGCGCAATACAGGATCGAGTGTGTATCAACAAGATCCTCGCTGCTCTCGAAGAAATTCTTGAGCTGCGAGTCCAAGGCACACACCAGCGCCCTATTTTTCTTGTGCATAGGCAACCGTGGTAGTCGGGGTCTAAGTTCGGTCGGGGTGGACCGAAACTCGCGAATCGCATCTTCCAGTGCGTTCCTCAGTCGAGCGTTGCACTGGCTACTTACTGTGACAACCCTATCACCTTCTTCAACATGATTATTATTATTTTCGGGAGTGTTATTTTTCTCAGCTTTTAGGCTGGTTTTAGCTACATTTACGGGCCAAAGCCAAGTAAATGTAGCGTGTGGTGTGTATTTACGATGAGGGTGTGTTTTCTTCCTCTAACTGCATGAACTTCCTAACTATTCTGCAAGTGTTTAAGATGGCAGCTTTCTGTAGGTTAATATAAACGGATTCTTCTAAATCGATTAATTTCAGACTACGGAGGAGATGATTGGGAATAACGCCTGTCGTGGAGAGAACTATAGGGATAACGTACACTTTTTCTTGTCTCCAAATTCTTGTGACTTCTTCTTTAAGGTCCGCATGTTTACTTATTTTTTCCGAAATGGTTTTTTGTATGTTATGGGTATTAGGAACTGCGATGTCTATTAGGTAGGTGGTTTTTCTTATTTTATCCTGTAGGATTATATCTGGTCTATTATAGTGAATAGTCCTATCTGTAAGTATGGCGCGATTATAGTACATTTTGTGTGTATCATTTTCGAGGATAGTTTGTGGCGCGTACTTATAGTAGGGAGTGTTAGTGTTATTATTATTATTCTTTTATTCCGTTAAAAATACATATAAATTACATTTTTAAATATTATTATAAAATATAAAAACATTTAAAAATATAAAAAATAGTAGCCCACCGGTATCGGGAACAAGGTCCAAGCTACCGGCGGTCAGGGCTCCAGAGAGAGGAACCTCCTAACGATGCGAGCCGTGTCCAGGAGTACCGCTTTCTGGATCAAGCCCTTGACCCAGCTGCCCAACGAGAGCCTCCTCAGATGTTGGTCGAGGCTCTTGGCTATCAAGCCATTGGCTGAAACGACTATCGGTACAATGATCGCTGAGTCCACATCCCACATGTCGACAACCTCGTGAGCCAAGTCAAGATACTTGATTTGTTTATCTTTCTCGGCTTTCACGAGGTTCCCGTCATGCGGGACCGTTATATCAACGATCATTGTACGCCGCTCTAGTCGATCCACCACCACTATATCAGGCTTATTGGCAACAATAGTCCTGTCAGTGATGATGGATCGATCCCAGTACAGTGTGACATGTCCATTTTCGAGAACTGGGTCGGGCACATACCTGTAGTACGGCACTTCTGATTCCACAAGGCTGTATTTTAGAGCAAGTTGCTGGTGGATAATCCTGGCTACAAGGTTGTGCCTATGCAAGTACTCCTCGTTAGCTAGACGAGAACAACCGGAGATTATGTGTCGGATTGATTCTCCCGGACGGTGGCATGCCCGACAGATGTCAACCGTACCATCTTTCACAATAAATCTCCGGTAGTTGTTCGTCATGATAACTTCGTCCATAATTGCACAGACAAAACCTTCGGTTTCCCCAAAGAGGTCACCGAAACGCAGCCAGGCTACGGACGCTAGTTGGTCTACATCGGGTCCATGTAGGGCCCGAAAAAAGCGTCCGTGGAGCTCCTTACTCTGCCATACCTCCATGCGATCCTTAGTGTCAAGCACTACAGGCTTGCGCCAGTTCTCTTTAGCCAAGGAGAGCGGGGTGAGGCCCTTATCCACCCCAACTACATCTCGATGCATACCCACGTCGGTTTCTAGGAAATAATCCCTGAGACTGCATATCTCGCGATTGTGGAGAGTCTTAGCATTTAAGAACCCTCGACCTCCACATTTTCGCGGGATATACAGTCTCATTACCGATGACCGTGGGTGGTGCATTCGATATGCAGTCAGCAGCGTACGGACCCTCCTATCCAGGGCGTCGAGTTCGGTCTGAGTCCATTTGAGTATGCCGAAAGAGTACATCAAAACCGGCATGACCCAACCGTTGAAGGCGCGCACCTTGTTTCCGCCTGATAAAAGACTATTAAATACTTTCTTCAGGCGGCCAAAGAAGCGCTCCTTCAACGATTGCTTCATGTCAGTGACATTGATGCCCAACGCTTCCGACATACCCAAATACTTGTAGGTTTCGGCTGCGGAGAGGGCTCGAAGGTTTATGGAATCCGAGAGTTGGGTTCCCACGGATTCCATAATCTCCCCTCGCTTTACATGCATGACCGCACATTTGTCCACACCAAATTCCATCCTGATGGCGCTACTGAAGGTTTCAGTTACTTTCAGTAGCTCCATCAGTTGCAAATTGTTGGGGGCAAAGAGTTTAAGGTCATCCATGTAGAGGAGGTGGGATATAACCTGACCACCTCTCCTCAATCGATAGCCTATACCTGAATCCTCCAGCAATGTGCTTAGAGGATTCAGGGCTAGGCAGAACCAAAGCGGACTCAAACTGTCGCCCTGAAATATACCTCGCTCGATCCTTATCGGCTCGCTATTCCTCTGGATGTTTCGACATCCTGGATATCGAAGGACCGTCCTCCATTGCCCCATACATGACATCAGGAAGGTGCGCAGAGTTGTATCTACTTTATACAATTCTAGCACCCTCATGAGCCATGTATGTGGCACTGAGTCATAGGCCTTCTTGTAATCTATCCAACATGTCGAAAGATCCTTTCGGGAACGGCGAACCTGTTGGCTAATGGCCATATCAATGAGGAGCAGCTCCTTAGTACCGCGGGACCCGTTCCGACATCCATTTTGAGAGACAGACATAATGGAATTGGTGTCTATATGATTGTAAATTTTAGCTCTCAAAATGGATGTAAGAACTTTATAGACCGTCGGTAAACACGTGATCGGCCTATAATTTTTGGGTTCCGCGGTACTACCTGATTTATGGAGCAGGTGGGTAACTCCTGTCGTCAGGAACTGGGGTAGCGAACCAGACTCTAAAGCAGCCTGATACTGAGCCGCCAAGCGAGCATGCGATCCCATGAACCATTTGATCCAGAAGTTGTGCAGCCCGTCCGGCCCTGGAGACTTCCAGTTGGGCAGCGGACGGACTGCACGAGCTACATCTTGGGGGCAGATGGTAATAGCCCCCATTTCTGGTATAGGATCGCAGGCTCGCTCGACTTCTCGAGCCCAATCACCTTCGGTGTGACTGACAGGCACCGACCAGATATTGCGCCAAAAAGAGCACGTGGCGTCATCTTCCGGTAGGCGCGTATCAGCCACACCTTGGTTTGGTCGCTCCCAAGCCCTATAAACCCACCTTTCATCACACTGGAAGGTGCGGTTCTGAGTGTATCGGTCTACCCGGCGCTTATACCGACGAATACGGTTTGCCCATGCATACACTTTCTGCTTCAGGAAGTCTATGCGCTCTGTGACACGGGACATATAATCTTGAGGGCTGGTATCAGTCCCTGAGAATGCCCGTCTCACAAAGCGCATCACTCTAGGGCGAGTGTTGCCCTCCCTGAAGCAGATTAGTTTGCCGATGAGGGCCCTGGCCCCACCAATACGACGTTCAATCCTGCACTGCCAAGCTGGAACGGCTGGTTTCGGTCGTGTAGCTCTAGAGTCATTTGCAGTTTATTATCAGTTTATTATTATTATTATTAAAAGCTTCGTCTCTTTGTAAATAGTTTTTGACGGTGTTAAGAAGTCATAATTGTGAAGTATTTTGATTATTCTGTTTTGTAAAATTTGGATTGGTTTTAGACTAGTTTTAGATGAATTACCCCATACTTCGATAAGATATATTAAATGGGGCTTAACAATCTTTCGAATTATACATTTTAAATGTATAATTACAACACTTGAATAGCGGTAATTATTGTCTACCTGTTTTTGTAATGCTGTGAAGTCACGAATACACAGCCAACAAGTGTGATGGATGATCAATGCTCGTTTCTTCTCTGTATGAGAAAATACATTTAACTAATTTGTTGTTCTTTATGAGTAGAATGCCATGAGGAAAGTTTCGAGTATGGATGAGAATGGTAAATAGAGTAGGGGAACACCAAAGAAACGATGGATGGACTGTGTGAATGATGATATGGTTAGAAAGGGTGTGACTACGGAGATGACGACTAATAGAAAGGTGTGGAAGAAATAGGTAGCTATGTTGCGCTGACCACAGATAAATTTCGATAAGGATAAGAGAACAAACAAAAACAAAATGAAGTGTAGTCTCGACTCTCGACCAAAGCTGGTTGAAATTCTGATATTTTAGTTGCTATTTATAATTTTTAATGACCTTTTATGTGACGCCACAACGATATTAAGTTTCAAAACTGGTTTCTTGCTATGTCTTGTTCTTAGTTTTTTGGTCACTTTAAGATATTATTGTCTTGAAAATTGTTTTGTTTATTAGGTTTTGGAGGTTATTGAAATCGTTAGTTTTTTTTTGTGTATTTTTATCAAACAGTAGGCGTAGCTACGACACTACGCTTCCTGTTTGAAAAAATACACAATAATTAAATCATTTTAAAAAGTCACTTGGTAGTATTTTTCTAAAGACGCAGTTGAAACGCGACTTTGTAGGTCGCAGGTTCTTACACAGGCAGGCACTTTACTTTGTGTGAATTACTAGCTTTTGCACGCGGCTACTCCCACGTGGATGTCGGTTATCCCGTAAAAAAAGCAGTCTACCTCCTTCTCCATATCTCTGGCTATATCTCTGCCAAATTTCATGACAATCGATTCAGCGGTTTAGGCGTGGAATCGTAACAGACAGTCAAAGCATTTATTTCAATTGGGCACTTAAAAGGCACTTTTGAACGTCAACATTTACATTAAAATAGAATTGAGTCGCCCGACAGACAGACAGAGTTACTTTTGCATTTATAATATTAAAGTAGGGATTTAATTTCTGTCGTTAAACGGTGAAGAAAAGCATAGTGACGAGACCAAATGTCCTAGAGCGGAAAGTTCGAAGACCTAACAACATCCACCAGCGCGCACCGAGCTTGCGTGGTGGTTTGCAGCCCACTCCCGCTCACAGAGAGGAGGCCTGTGTCCCAGCAGTGGGAACGTTATAGGCTGATTATGATATTTAATTTTCATCGCGTCTGCTGTTGAAGGACAGAACTTTGAATACGTTTTAAACCTTGTTTATTTCATTTGTTGAAGCTAATGTTAGAAGGACCTGTTGTTAAATGATAATTGAATCTATTTCTGTAAGTAGGTTACTGCAAACACTTTTACACGTAAATCATATTTTAAAAACTAGATGAGATTGGCGTTATCTATGATACTGCTCAGAGAAGAACCTCCGAAACAAACTCAGAGGTCACAGTCTCTTTTAAAGTTCAGTCATCAGGGCCTCAAGTCTGCTATTACAATAGTGTTAGAGTGGTCTATCATTGATTTCATAATTGTTGATTTTGACAAGTTTGGTAATCTACTAATATAATGGCTTCATTATGACTTCCCAATGGTCAGCCACTGACACTCCATTGAAAGAAATGGCATTTATTGGTAATCTTGTACATAATGACAAATGTAATCTGCTAAAATTTTGACTGTTCCTAAAATAATAGGTTAAAATATAAATAAGCAAATGAAATCTGGCATGAATTAATGTTCAAATTTAATAGTATTTTTTCGAAAATCATTTCTACTAACGGGTTGGTCCATGGATGGGTGACCATCTTTACACACCAAGACCCCTCCGTGCCTCGGAAAGCACGTTAAGCCGTTGGTCCCGGCTGTCATTTGTGGGTCTTTGACAGTCGTTACGGGTCGTCAGAAGCCCGAAAGTCTGACAACCAGTCTTACCAATCGTATTACCCAGTAACTGGGTTGTGGTGGTCAGATAGGCAGTCGCTCCATGTAAAATACTGGTATTCAGCTGCAATCCGGTTAGACTGGAAGCCGACCCCAACATGGTTGGGAAAAGGCTTGGCAGATGATGATGACTTCTACTAACGGGTTTTATAATAATGGCAATACGACAATGACATTATAACACAATTCTATTACGAGACCATTGACCGACCAATGACCAACCATTATGAATTTAGCAGATTACGAACTTTTAGCAAAATGACGATGGGATCGTGTTGGAATGACGAATTTATAAAAATAGCAGACTTGGGCCCCAGGTCATGTGCAGACCATGTAGATAGGCGTCTGAAAAGATCTTTTGAGAAAAGAACTACACAGATTTAGTGGACCAACATTAGAAGCACAGTACAGATAAATATAAGAGGTACCTCTTTCATCTGTTCTGAGGATAGAAGAACCTTATGCTTGAAGTCATTCGCGAACTCGAAGAGTCTTACCAAGGGTATCATGTTACCCAGTAACTGGATTGTGGAGTTCGGATTGGCAGTGGCAACTAAAAATAAAAAAGTTCCGTATCAATTAAGTAACTTATGTATCAATTTAAAAGTTCCGAATTTCTTCCGTCTCTTTCTTTTATCTTGCGTTTTTTTAATGTATGTATGTATTAAGGTACATTACCATTTTATTCTACACCACAGACTACCTACAGGGTTGCATCTGCTTCTCCATTTAAATCCATCCAAAAGTTGTCTCGCTTTGATCACCCATTTTATCCCCCTATGTAAAATTTTCACTTTACTTTTCGAATATTTTATCTATCTATCTGAAACAAAGCAAGTCAACACAGTAGGAAATAAACAAACATTTCTCAATCGCCTTTAATCACAAATAATTGCTCTTTTTACACGCCTACGAAGTATTTTGTCCGTCGTATTCTCTCGAGAATAGTTATCTAATTGGCAACAATTATGTTCAATTACAATTGTATCCTTAGCCTCCACACTCAGAGACGACAGTTAAAGTTAATGAGCTTAAACATATTATAATGTCGAAGAATCTGTTTTATTCATAGTTACGTAATCATAATGGTCTTAAAAAAATCTGGTATTATACATAATTACATAAATTATTTAGTAGGCATAGGTATTATGGCGATGAAGTATTATATTATATTATCCGAATTTAAAACATTTTTGACGGCTTATTCCCAAAGTGCTCCATTCTTTTGTTCTAAAAAGATAATAATCTCATACATTCATTCCCAAGGTACTCCATGGTTTTTTTTTAATATTTAAATATTTATTATTTTGTTCCCATTCTGCTCCATAGGTATCTGAAATTATTCTCAAAGCAATCCACCGATTATTCGTTATCAATTCTCAAACTGCTCCATCTACGTAATTACCTACAAAATACATACTTGATTACAGTCAGTCACAAAAATCTTAAAAGAAAGATTAATGTTTCGCATTTTGTTATAACGTCAATGCAAATGCATATTTAAAATTGAATACAGCTTGGAGATCCAGCTATTGTGCTGTGGGTTTTTAGTGCATCGTCGGAAGACTGCAGGATCATTTCACGCCTCTCCTCCATTAGCTGCAGAGTAGGATCAGTGAGTTTCTTTTTGCCATTAGTACGACGGGTCTTGAGGACCTTAGACCCGACCATATGGACAGTTTTCACGAACCTATCGTTATAATCGTCCACGGAGTTCCCTAGGCACCCGAAACGATTGTGGAGTTCGAGCTGAAAGCTCTCGGGGTTTTGGATTTGGATCGGTGCTGGACGGAGCGTAGACTTCATCAACCGACATCTTTCCAGCTTGTTGTTGATATTCTGTGTGCCTCTTACCATGCGGTGATCGCTTCCGGTTTTCACCGCGTTGATCACAGAGACATATTGCTTGCGAGAATATTTGCTTCTTCGTCGACATAGTGAAGTCAATCTCGTTTTTAGTTGAACCATGAGGGCTCTGCCAGGTCCACTTTCTGTGCTCACGTTTTCTGAAGAAGGGGTTCATCATAAAGAGGCCTTCCTTTTCCATAAAACTGGCTAGTAAGTGACCCCGGTGGTTCCGACGTCCAACTCCAAATTGCCCCACTCTCAGCCCTTCACCGTCTCGTTTGCCCAGTTTCGCGTTGAAGTCCCCCATGACAACGGTGAAATGAGGTTTAGAGCCATGCATTGCTTTGGATATATCCTCATACATGGTCTCTACCTCATCTTCGGGGTGTGACGAGGCCGGGGCGTAGACCTGTATGACCTTCAGCGAATATATACACCACCCTGGTCGATACACTCTCGATCTTCACCAGGTTACTCACAAGGGACTTATGGACAATAAACCCGACAACACCTTGGGACTGCTGGTCGCCCTCCCGGAAATAAAGCAGGTTACCGGATTTGAGGATTATCGAGTCCTCCCCCTCTCTTCGGACTTCAGATAACCCTACTATACACCACCGTAACCTGCTCAATTCTTCCTCAATCTTAATCTTAATCTACTCATCGATCCGGAATGTACGCGTGTTGTAAGTTAAAAGGTGTATCGCAGTATGGTGGTAAAATGCAGAGAACGCTGCTGCCCATTCTCTGGTAAGTCCCTTAATCGCCTTCTACGACACCCACGGGAAGAAATAGGACCGTGCAATTTTTTTAACGTCCGGCACCACTAACACAGACACACAACTATATTACAAGTCTTTTATTAAAAAAAATACTTAAATATGTATTTATTTGCAAATCTTTTGAGCATAACTGTACGTCAGCTACGCTTTTATAGTAATACGGTAAATATTTAAATGAGCTTTTTGATTCAAATGCGGTGGATTACTTTGAGAACATTTTAATATTATCATGGAGCAGAATGAAACTTTATTAAAAAAAAAAACATGGAGCACTTTGGGAACTCTTTTTGGAGCACTTTGGGAATAAGCCTTTTTGACGTATGAATGGTGTATCGTATAGTTCCCTCTTTGGGGACTGATAAGATATGATAAGCTTTGGTTACCAAAAAGTGAAATGGTAAGCTGAACTCATGGACAAAAAACATCTTAAACCAAACATAACTCACGATTTCTTCCCATGTGGGTAGGCAGGGCAGAAACTACAGAACGCCACCACAAAATAAAGAGAGTACAGAAGGCAATCACATGTATGTACTTCGATTTTCATACCTACGCTCGGCGGTCGCGCTAGGGTTGTCAACTTTGGCTTATGCACAAAAAACTATGGTATGTGGTAGTGGCACTCGTATTTAGGTCTTTGCCATGATCACAATGAATCTCAACTCTAATAGTTATGATCGGCGGCGGGCGGCTACGCGGGTGGCCGGCCGGCTCGCCGCCGAGCAGTTCTATCTTAACTATATATAATGAGGAAGATGAGCGTATTTTCTAGCTTATAAGTACTACAATAAATACCTAATATACGTTGTAAAAATACTACAAGGCCACAAAGTCATTTTCGCTTACCCACAATTAACTAGGTATTCTGTGTTACGTTAAAACGAACCATTGAAACACCTCTCTGGTCAACTCAAAAAAAAGACAATTCACAGTTTAATGTTGAATTCAAACAACCGTCCACTGAACAGTTATAGTAAGCTTTTTTGTTGCTCCGTTTTTTGCATTTCACAGACGCGTGTCTCAGGGGATGGCACTCGCGCTCGCACTGGTCCCAACCGGTCCGAGATATCGTGTCCGTGAGCGGTGTCTATGTGTGCGTTGCTCGAGCGCACTTTGTATGTAGATTGCCTTCTGTACTCTCTGTATTTTGTGACGCCACCTACTAAGATCCTTACATATTCTTTTTTCTTCGTTTCAAAATTTCGTTAGTAACTTTATAAATAGCAGAAATACACTTCAGACTACAGCTTTTTTAACTATGTTGCGGTCAGTTTCCAATCTAACCGGATGCAGCGGAATATCAGTATTTTACATGGAGTAACTACCTACTCACCTCCACAACCCAGTCATTGGGTAATACGATATCGTTTGGGTAAGACCGGTTTGATAGACGTTCGAGCTCCTGACGATCCATTACGACTGTCAATGACCCACGAATGACAGCTGGGACCAATGACGGACGTGTTTCCCCAGGCACGAAGTCTTGGTATATAAAGATGATCACCCATCCACGGACCAACCGCGGCAAGCGTAGCTTAACAAGATCATGTTGTGTCGTGTCGTGATCTATCCTTCAGACGACAGTTTGTGTGATAGTTAAATATACAACCTGACAGTGAAAGCCGTAAGACCTGCAACATTAAATCTAAAATTGTACTATTGTATGTAATTACTTAAAGAATAATATTTTTGTGTTTACCAAAAATCTAAAGGTACATCTATGTATGCATTTCTAAAATATTGATCTTAAACCCGTTTAATTGTTTTACTATAATTAAACTACTCGGCCAGCAAAATATGTTACATCAAACAAATTCCAAATTAACACCAAGATATAACACTTTTTTAATGTAGTGCGCTGCAAATATTCTATTGTAACAATAACTATTTTATTCTTCCCCGAAAAATACTGATCGTGCACCAAATATTCCTGAATGTTACATGTGCTAAATTGCTGTTCGGTGTATTTTGTCCATGGTATTTTATTATGTTAGTGACAGAAACGAATCGCTGCAAAACCGACTCCACGCAGTCTCGTCTGCCCTACCCCTAGAGTGTAATTTAAATCCGCGTGGGACCGCCGGCCGGAGCCTCGCAGCGCCGCCGCCGGAGCCGTGACAGAAGCCATGCCTGCTCGCTTGAATTTAAACGTTTAGATGTGGCGTGTTTTTTCAAAAAGATAATTATATTTATCATCTGCAGTCATGTGGCTCGCGCGGAAACGCGTCCTCCGACACCTCGCCCGTGCGCCTAGCGTATATAGCCACTTTAAGGTGACACTTGTCCACATTTTTTCCATACAAACTTCGGGAGGGTTTTACTCCACTGTCTGACTATGTACATCAAAAATTAAACATGGTATGGTTTTGTCTCGTTATTATTATAGTCTGTACGGAAACAGAATACTAAAATAAAAAGCTATTAAAAAGTTATGAGCCAACAAAGATTCGTTTTTCTTGCTAATTTAACCTAACTTTGAGCGTGTTTAAGTAATAAAAGGAGTGTAAAATCTCGAAAACCAAGACGGTATCGACAAAGTTCAATTAACAATAAGTTCAATAAACTTTATTGGTCATTGATTTATGCAGTGGTTTTTTCATAAAACCCGATCTTCTGAAGGACTTTTCTTAATTTTTTCGCGATTTTTTTGCCAAAAATGCTCCTGCATCTCACTCAATAACCTTGTGCGTGTAGGCTAGAGTCTAACTGCTCACCACTGATACTATCTCTGTCGGGTACGAAGCCTGGTGAGACAGCGTGATTTTTAGCCAGGCCCACCAGTGAGTTCGAGCCCGCGCAAAGTGTGCCCTTAATACTTACAATTTATCTTTGTTCTATGTAATTTGTAGCCATCAAAATCTACCTAAGCGAACCAAGTTTTCGTAGAATCGTCCTAACTTTGCTTCCTGGTGACGCATTTTGAGGCTGTTTTTTGCTACGTTATTAATAATTAGGCTCCCTGAGGCCATCCGAGTCGAAATATGGACGAAAACGCGTATTTTTTATTTTTTATTAATATAGCTACATTGGACATTAATTGGTGTTTGATTCAAATACATTTTGCAGTTTCTAAAGTAAAACTAAAAAAAAAATGCTTGTTTTTAAAATTAGGTATATTACTATTTTTACAAATTTGCAACAGTTGTTAAATAGATGCTCGTTATGACATATTTTGGTGCACATTCAGTATATTTGGTGGAACACAGGCAAAATTAGGTAAATTAAATGGGAATAAATTGAAGTACTTTTAAATACCATCCATAATTAAACCTATTATATTTTATGCGTTGGTATATGTAAGCACGCGAATGTTCGAACTTCGACATTGTTTTTCCTTAGTACATCTATAATATTAGATAATTTACCATTGATACATAACATAACATCACGCCTTGTTTCCCCAAAGGCCTGGCCAGAGCTGTACTTATAGTACACTCACAATTCGCCAGTTATGTTTAAGTCCCATATAATAGGGGACGACCCTATTGCCATCGATCGGGAACAAATCCAGATGCTACAGTGAAATTACCATTAACATCATCATCTGTGGAGCCCGTATGTGTTGCCGGGCGTAAAAGAATAGCACCATCCCATTTCTTCCTGTGGGTGTCGTAGAAGGCGACTAAGGGACTTACTAGAGAATGGGCAGCAGCGTTCTCTATGCATTTTACCACCATACTGTGATCGCCAACCCGCCTGCCTAGCGTGGCGATTATGGCACAACCTCCCAAATTGGGGGAGGCCTATGTCCAGCAGTGGACGTCTTTCGGCTGAAATGATGATGATGATGATGAATGATCTGTGGAGCCGACCCAACTAAGTATGTTGGGTCACCAAACATGCATAATCTGCCTGTGGTGTTCCCACTGCTGGGACACAGGCCTCTTCTCTGTGAGAGGTAGTGGGCCGCAATCCACCACGCGGACCCGGTGCGGGTTGGTACAGGCCACATGTCTTCGAATGAGGATGTTCTTGAAAATTCAAGCTCAACAATGAACTTAAATATTTGATGTCATTCGTTTCGTTCATTTGTTCACCATTAAGTTTTTAGGCGCTTTGACACTTGAGAAGTGCCCGGACCTGACGTCTCAGTGCTGCCAGAAAACCTTCATATACATGCCGGTTTCCTCCCGATGTTTCTCACTGTTTTGGAAGCAGTGGTGAAATCAAATGCCTTCCTGGGTTCGAACTCACGACCTACAAGTCATGGCCGATACCACTGGGCCACCACTGCTGACGTCATCAGTCTCTCATCACTCTTATCAGACTGCTGCATCAATCTAACAGCATACAGCTCAATACCAGTATTTTACTTGGAGCGACAGCTTATCTGAGCTCCACAACCCAGTTTCTGGGTAATTCGGTAAGTACCCCTTGGAAAGACTGGTTGTCAAACTTGAGAAATTACCATTATAGGCAATATTATTTTCCATTTGTATGTGCATTACATATTGTTCTATTGCTAGTAACATAATTATAATTACACATAGTTCAGTCCGGTTGCGATTTATATAAGACTTGTGGTATGAGATTCCTTACATTACAATAGCGTCATCGATTTTCCTAGGAAACGTATTGGAATTTTAAGTTCTATAGACGGTACAGTCGTATTGTCAGAGAATAATGATTCTTATTATTTTGAACGCAGTATTTGTTACTCCATTCTAACTATGGATTTGTCAAACTAAATATTTCAAAACTTTTATTCTATCTATATGTATACCTACCTACTTTATTTTTACATTTTGATCTTTGTTGTAGCTATATTTTTCAAAGGTATTTAAGTAAATTCAACAACTAACGTATGAATAAAAAACACGTACATAGGTATTCAGCCTATAACGTTCCCACTAGTGGGTCATAGGCATTCTCTCGGTAAGAGGGAGTGGCCGTAATCCACCACGCGGGCCCATTGGGGGTTGGTAGATGTGACATGTCTTCGAATTTTTGGTTTTTGGACATGCTGGTTTCCTCACGATGTTTTCCTTCTTAAAAATAACATCCCATTTTTTAAACGTGTTTTTAAACCATTAAGTTGGCCCTCAAACCACTTCCTTTTAACCCTGCCCTCTTCTTTAACTAAAAAAGTCCACATAAATCCATTAACAATATTGTATAAGTTATAACCACTATTAACTATTTCTTACAAATACACCAAACGACTTTTAAAACATTCAGGTAGAATCATTTTGCATTGAAAATTTGAGTGTTTCAGACATATTGAACACTTACTAAATTAGATTTACTAATATTAATGTAAATTATTGAAAAATGGTGAAGATTTCAGATGTAAATGGTATTTGTTCTCATCTTGTTTTAAAAACAGTGTTCCACGCTTTAAATTGTGATATATTTTACTTTACGATAAGTTTCGGGTCAGCCATGAAATCTAATTTAACTGAAGAACAGAGAAACGATACACATTTGGGAGTTGTATGGAAATATTCTTACTGTATGTTCACTAATTGGAATTTGGTGAGTCTAGTGTTAATTTCAAGAATTTAGTTGCAATGTCTGACAATGGGCTAGTTTTTATTTGTAGATAATTTTCTGACGAATAAAAATAAGCCAAGTGCCAGTCGGGTAGAAAGATCCACGAATGACAGCCGGGCCCCATGCTTTCCGAGGCACGGAGGGATCTTGGTATGTCAAGATGGTCACCAATTCGCGGAACGAGCGCGGGAAGCGTACCGTAACCTAGGTGCTTACTTTGGAATATAATTCCGATAGATCGACATTGGTCAAACGTCAGTTGGTTGAGTTAAACGTCAGGGATTGGGTAGACTCATGCCCCCTTATTACAAAACAAGGTTTTTCTTTAGGTATGGTTTAAACCATCGAGCCTGTTTTTGAAATAAGAACTTAGAACTGAAATAGAATTACAGCTCCTTTTACAAAACTGACAGTTTAGCACTGGACTAACTTGTCAGTTTTGTAAAAGGAGCCGTATTTCGATTTCAGTTAGGTTCTTATTTAAAAAACAGGCTCGACGGTTTAAACCATACCTAAAGAAAAACCTTGTTTTGTAATAAGGGGGAGTGAGTCCAGCCAATTACTGACGTTTGACTGACAATTCCAATGTCGATCTATTGGAATTATATTCCAGAGTAAGCACCCTGATCGACCGACCTGTACTGCTGTTATTAGTTAGCCACAAGTCCCATAATTTAAGAAATAACTTGTAATAGCTACATTAAATATTATGATACGCTGTCAACTGTTGAGGTCATTTAAATAAAATTGGCCATGATCCTTAGCTTAAATTATATCTATTTCCTAACATCAAGGTTATATTTAACTGGCCTTCTGTCGGCCATTTGCAAATATTCTAATGAGTTTTATGAATAGCGGAAGGATCTATGGGTTTTTCTATAAAATATGTTACATCTGGCGTGGAAGGATCCGAATTTTCGAATAAATAAAAGGTAGATAATTTTTTGTGTCTGGAGAAACTGATTTCTTTAATCATTGCATGCGTTAAAACTGGCTAATCAATAACAACAGCACTGTTGGGTCCCGCATTGTCGTTGCGGGGGGGGGGCTCAGTAACCGTGGTCTCCCATCCACGGTGAAACCAAGAGGAACCCAAAGGTGGGGCCGCTCGTCAGGGCTTTTGCATTCAAACCAATGACGTCGAATGGGAGGCATCGCGGCTGAGGGTTACAGGCTGCGGCAAAGGAGGAGTGCCGGTGCTTCTGAGCAGCGCTCTTCCCTTCCGTGGCCTGGACGGGGCCGCCACCGTTTGATGGCGGACGCGGTGGGCCCGCAGGGGAAGAGGAGTGTCGGTATAGCGTTGGCCGCTCTCCCTATCCCCTGCGGCCGAAAAGTGGTAGGCGAGACGTCGCGTTGTGTTCCACGCGCGCCGTCAGAGATGCCAGCAACCATTGGTGGGGTCCGCAAGGGCCGATGCCTGCCAGGGGTGCGGGTTGTTCGAAAGAGATACCGCCGCCCCTGGCACACGGGCAACTGAGGAAACACGGGTGGGTTTTAGTCAGTAAAAGTCTGACACGCCCTCCTGCTTTACCCAGCGGGAGAAGTCATTTGATGATTTCCCATTAAAAAAAAAAAAAAATTGCGTGGAGGGATCCGAATTTTGAAATAAATAAAAGGCAGAGAATTTTGTGTGTCTGGAGAAACTGATTTTTTTAAACATTGTATGCTTCAAAACTGGCTAAACAATAACAACAGCACGGGTCGATCGAGGGTGGTCTATGGATGATGGGTCTTTACTACTAAGACCCCTCTGTGCCTCGGAAATCACGTTAAACCTCTGGTCCCTGCTGTTATTTGTACATCTTCGGCAGGCACTGCAGGTAGTCAGAAGTCAGAAAGTCTAGCAACCAGTCTTACCAAGGGCTATCGAATTACAATAATAATATTAGATAGTTAATGTTAATAAAAAAAAAAACCTTGCTTTTGCCCGTTTATCTTTATTTTTAGATAATACTTAACATCTTTAAAATAATAGTCATAGCCATTGAGTTACTGGTTTATTTCCGTGCCCTTTTGGTGCAGTAGTCGCAAGCGCTACCAATGAGCATGATTTCCCGGGTGTGATTTCCGGGTCAGGAAATATATCATTGGGTTTTCATCAGGAATTTCTCAGTATTTCCATTTTTGTAGCAGTATTACAATTATGTGATATTTCACATAATTGTTCTAGATAAAAGTCTTGATCATTTTGATATTTAATTCTAAAAACGGCACAAAAAGAAAGTGAAATAAAAACGATAAAAATGAAAGTGTTTGAAAATAATTGATTTCGATAACCATTTTAGTTTTTTGAAACACTAGCTATAGTGTGCTGGTTATTGACCACACATTAAAAACATAATATCACGCTTGTAATTCCTGGAAGGGTAGGCAGAAATGTACGAGTATGTATACCTAGTATGTACACCCACATTTCGCCAGTTATGTTTTTCGAGCCTATTGCCATCAACCTTTTCTGATTTAAGGGTCCAATAAACTTTGCCCAACCTGTCAATTGAACCCGGGACCGCAACTACGCAGGAGACGCCTTGGGCGTCGGGAATCCCAGGCTGATTCCCGGCCACCGTAGGCGCGGGCTTGCAGATGGCTAGTAATGGGTAGCTCGCTGTCCGGTAAGGACCAAGCCCGGGTCGATGGCGCGTTGTGTTCCATGTACGCCTCCAAGAGATGTCAGCACCAACTGGTGGGGTCCACAAGGACCGATTCCTGCCAGGGGTGCGGGTTGTTCGAAAGAGATACCGTGGCCCCTGGCACACAGGTGACTGAGGGAACACAGGTGGGTTTTAGTCTGTAAAAGTCTGACACGCCTCCTGCTCCACCCAGAGCGGGAAAAGTTATTTGATGAATTACCAGCTTCAAAAAAAAAAAAAAAAAAACCCGGGACCGAATGCTCAGCCAATTTGGAAATGAGAATATTGACATTACGGGTCTGCTACCTTGAATATGAATATATTGAGGTTTTTAAATTGCCATATTATTCAAATGTGTCTTGTGCATGTTTTTAAAATAAAACAAGTTTGAATCACGACAAAATATTTTCCGGTATTAAAATAACTAGTGGTTGCTTAGTGGTCGAAATTCGAGTGTACGACTAAACGCCGACAGACACTGCGCCGACAGACTTAACACCGACAAGACTCGACGGGACTCTTCGCCGACGGGACACTTTGCCGACAGGGCTCATCCTTGCGCTATTACTAAATAGTGAAGTAACTGCCACTAACATGGAAATAGCGCTCGCTCGGCTCGCGCGCGGTTGTTCGCTATTCCTAACCTAACCTAGCCTATTACCTACATGATGAGCCCTGTCGGCGAAGAGTCCTGTCGGCGAAGTGTCCTGTCGGCGAAGTGTCCTGTCGGCGAAGAGTCCCGTCGTGTCCAAGTAACGTCTTGTAGGTGTCGGCGTAGTGTCTGTCGGCGTTTAGTCGTACACTGCAAAATTTGACCATAATTAATTTAAATATCAAGTTTGAACAATGCATATATAAAAATATTAGATTTCTGCACTACTTCTCCATGTCTAGACAGGCGGTAGCATGTCGAGCCCAGTTCAAAGAAAAAGGAACTGGCGACGCAGCTGTGTGTTACAGTGCGAAACATTTGGAGCCACATTCGATCCCTTAATAACACAATATCTGAGAAATTTCTGATGTAAAAACCTAATAACACTTTGCCCAACTCGGGAATCGAATCCAGAATCTTATCACTAACGAGGTAGGCTAGGCTAAATAATGACTGAAACCTTGACGATAAAAACAGAAACTATTCTTTGGTCTGACCAAAGAATTTAATTTTTAATTTTATGTTAGTTACTATATTTGTCATACCTTTAAGAGTATATTTTTCAATGTCTTTGTTGGTATATTGGCGTAGCTGAAATGGCAAATAATTTACTTTAATGTTTTGTAACTCGAAATGTTAGTTAAGTACTTACCTACTATTGGATATTATCAAGTTCTTCTAACTGAACAGACAGCTGTGCTGTTGGATAGTTTGTTGCGCCACTTCTTCTTCCCAGCTAAAGCACTAGCAAGGGTGGGCGTTTTGGGGGACTGTCTTATGTAATTTTGTAGTTCGAAAATTGCTGATTCTCTGCCTTGTTTGAATAAATTACTTTTGGTTTATAACAAGCAAATTATATCCATAACTCGACTGTGCTATTATATTTTAGCTGGCGCTGCGGTTGGACTTGAAATCGGACTAGTCTATTATTCAATTCTCAATCGATTAGTGTCCAGTGTTGGCCATAGGTATCACTCATTAGATAAATCATGGATTTACGAAGAAAAAATTTACCAAACAAAAAATACCATTCAAAAATTAAAGTAATAATGAAACTAATCGAGGGTAAAATGAACATGAATATGAGTTATGACAACTCATGAGCGACAAATTATTAGATACGGTTGATCTAATTACTGTTACGTTAAACAACAAGTAGTCGCCCTAAATCGCCACGGGATACGGGCGTCTATTAGCATAAGTTCATTATTTATAAATAAGTAATATAACTGAAATAAAAATAGTACTAAATTCTAACTTATTATTTTAAAACGTAACTGTGTTCTTAATTTAAAAAGTGTTCGTTTTATGAAAAGTGTTTTTTTTTTTCAAACCATTTTCTAAAAACTGGTTTTGATTATTTTGAAAAATGGAAGAGTATATTTGGAAAGATAGTAATATTTTTTATAACGTTTTGTGCTTTTTGATAACCGAAAATGAGAAGTTATTTGACAGAAGTGATTCTAAGTTGTACTGGACCACAGTAATCCATATGTTTGGGGTCCTACATAATGTCTATATTACTCTCTTCGCCGCTACATTGGATATTAAACCCAATTCTAATGTAGAATTAGATAATTTGTATAGATACAAGCCTGGATATCTGACTGGATGGAATTTCGTGAGTATCTTACATGAGTTTTATAGTCTTAACTATTAGGTACTGTGTAGACCATATTTGTATTTAGTTTGTACGCCTTGTAAGGCAGTGGATAGTGAAAAAACATCACGTATCATAACATTTTAGGTACTTACGTGTAAGAAATGAATAATTTTGAATTTGAATTGAATTATTTTGTATGGTTCTGGTTTGTTTTCGATTACATTAAATCCTAGTGTCAAAGAGAATATTACTTACCTACTTTGCGTAACCAGTAATTCAGAAGTTTTTCTGAAAATTTCGTGTTTTTCTCGATCAAGTAATTTTTTACTGCAAATTATTTTAGCTAAACTGCGGGTAGTCGTCGGTTCTGTCTCTCTCAGAGAGGAGGCCTGTGTCCCAGCTGTGGGAATATTATAGGATGCTTATGCTAGGCTTATGCGGGTATTTGAAAACAATCATGATGAAAAATTCTCAAAAACTTCTTTTTATAATATTAAAAAAATGTTTTTAGGGTTGCGTAGTCAAACTGGAACCCTTTTAGTTTCGCTATTTCGTCTGTCTTTCTGTCCGCAGCTTAGCTCAGTGACGCTTAGTACTAGAAAGCTGTCATTTGGCATAGAAAAAGGCAAAATAAAATATTGGAAAAAAAAATCCCTTAAAGTGGGGATGTTTTTAGAGTTCCATACCCAAAAGGGTAAAACGGGACCCTATTACTAAGACTCCGCAGTCCATCCGTCTGTCTGTCTGTCCATCTGTCACCAGGCCGTATCTCATGAACCATGATAGTTAGACAAATCGAATTTTCATTGTTGATGTATTTCTGTTTCCGCTATAAAAATGAATACAAAAAAAAAAAAAAAAATTAAGGGGTCTCCCATACAAAAAACGTGATTTTTTTGCTAGACGCTTGAAATATTCACAGAATATTTAGTTATTTAATCACTTAAAAATAAATACTTGAATTAAAATAAAATAAATATTTAAGTGGGGAGCCCATACAACAGACATGATTTTTTTGCAGTTTTTATAGATAATGGTACGGTAGCCTTCGTGCGCGAGTCCGACTCGCTCTTGGCCTTTTTTTTACTACTCCATGGTGTGGACTGTGGGGTGTCCGTTAGATAGGTCTTTCAAACATAATATATTGCGTGTTTAAAAATTAATTAAATAATTT
This sequence comes from Polymixis flavicincta, assembly GCA_949987655.1. Classification (NCBI taxonomy): domain Eukaryota; kingdom Metazoa; phylum Arthropoda; class Insecta; order Lepidoptera; family Noctuidae; genus Polymixis; species Polymixis flavicincta. Next base: position 484,214 of record OX465198.1, on the reverse strand, counting down.
ATTGATACTAATTGTTTTTACCGTAGGTGTCCTGAATGCCCTGGATTGCCCATATATTTTTTGCCCTGGGTAAACTACAAACACCCACATTTGTATTGAAAACTTCGTGACAGTAGTTTACCTACCCACTTAAACATTACGTTTTATGGGACGGATTACAACAGTTTAAATAATAACAGCCGCAACGGTTGATTGAACGTTAAGCTACGCTCGCCGCGGTCGGCACGTGGATGGGTGACCATCCATAAAGTAGTGAGACCTCTCCGTGCCTCGCAAAGCACGTGAACCAGTTTGTAACTTGGTCGTCATTCGTGGATTTTTGACAGAAGCCTCATGGTCTGGCAACCAGGCTTACCAACGAGTGTCGTGTTACCCAATAAATGGGTTGTGGAGGTCAGATAGGCAGTCGCTTCATATAAAACACTAATATTCAGCTACATCTGGTTAGACTGGAAGCCAACCTTAACATAGTTGGGAAAAGGAAATACGATAGGTATTTCCTTTTCAAAAAAAAATTGGTACGGGAATCAAATGTCAAAAGCCAACAAATACTTTATATCCTCATAGATTACTATTGATTGGTCGCTTTGCTATTATTGCGTAGTTAAAGAATTATCATTTTCGTAATTATTTCTTACAAATCCAATTTCGACACCAACACTTATCACACGTGTTTTGATAAAGAGTTCAAACATTTATTTGTTTGTATTTATTTTACAACTGCACGTTATTAAGTCAAAGTCAAAATCAAAATCAAAT